>OU026155.1:22500000-25000000 GCA_907269105.1 Volucella inanis | reverse complement strand
TCAAAATGCACTTCAATATTAAAGTCAAAAGATTGTAAGTCCATATAGTCGTTACAACTTCTTCCGATTCAGAGCTAAATCAACCGCTCGGTAATGTAAGTCGTCGGAATGCTTTTTATTTGCTATCAATATTCTCCCAGAAAGAAAATCTTCTTTGAGGTACTCGTATGATACAAAGCCCACCTTCTCCGATTTCTACCTTTCGATCCCTCTTATTTTTCCGTGATGACAGACAGTCATGTTCCCATCAGTAGGTGCGAAACGACCATATAAGTTCCTAAATGTAGCGAACTGGCTTCACGGAAGCGAGAACAAGGATGTTCGGCCGGTGAAGCCTTTAGGATGGTAGAGAGACCCACGACAAACCAAAAATCAAGAGTGCGGAAGTAAGTCCATTAACTACACCATTGTCCGAGCCCAGAGGATTGACGGGAGACTCATAACAGGCATCAAAAAGTCAGAACATCTGAAAATCATCGAGGGATAAGGATGGAACCATCCAAAACACAAAGAAGAATTAAATCTTAGAACCGATGTGGATGCATCTATCCATCGAGTTTCGATCAATGCTGGCGAGATGATAATCGATATACGACGGCGGTCCTCGATTGTTTACAAAAAATATATCACTGTATTGTAAAATACGCAGTCTATAAAGCATATGTTTCAAGTTTGAAAGCGCCACGTTGTTTAGTATTTGTTTGGCAGCCATCAATAGTGAACGTTGTTAGTGAATTTGTAAAAATGGAGAAAATTGGTCATCGTTATGTGATACAATACTTTTATTTCAAAGGCCTCAGCCCAACCAATATAAAAGCTGAACTGGATTCTACTCTGGATGAGTCTGCTCCTTCGTTAACAACAGTAAAATTTTGGGTTGCTGAGTTTAAACGAGGCCGTACAAGCTGCCAAGACGAGCATCGCAGTGGTCGACTAAACAAGGTGACGACTCCAGAGATAGTGAAGAAAACTGTAGTGAAGAAGAAAGAAAAGTGGTACTAAAGTGGTACTGTAGGTACATTGTAGGCATTTCAAAAAGTGCGGTACATCGCATATTATTCGAAAATTTGGACATGAGAAAGCTGTGTGCAAGATGGGTGCCGCGTTTGCTCACACTCGAGCAAAAACAGTGTCGTGAATGCAATGCCCAAAATTAATGAATTAAAGTTTTCGCCAGATTTAGCACTCTCTGATTATTTTTTGCTCCCAAACTTGAAAAAACGGCTCAGTGGTCAAAGATTTTCCAACGATGAAGTGATGTCGGCAGTTAATGGCTATTTTGAGGAGCAAAACAGTTCTTATTATAGAAAGGGTATCGAACTTTTTGAACATCGCCGGGAAAAGTGTATACCTAGAGCTGAAAGGCGATTATGTTGAAAAATAAATAAATTTTTTCCCAAAATTTTTGTGTTTTTTTGGTTGGGTCGGGTACTTCTGAGACCGCCATCGCAAATAGTTATTGTGAGCAGAGCAACGAATGAGCAGGAGTGGTGTGCAGACTGACGACCAGCTTTATAAAACACACCCCACCGACTTATGTTCGTTAGGTTCGTCATTTACTTCATACGTTTACAAAAAGTTTTGTGATTCCGCAAAGATCACTGAGCGATCAAGATATTCTTTATAATGCCGGTGAAGAAGCTTTTAAACACCCTACCTGGTGGATAACCTAATACATGGGCTGAGTCCGTGCCGTTTCTAAGAGAGGGCACACTTGATTTAAATCTATACCATTTTCAGTTAGAACCAACCTTCATAATATACGTGTATAAATTTGACAGCTGTCAGACGATTAGTTCTCGAGATATAGCGTTTTGAGTGAAGCAACTTTTGTTATTGTGAAAAAAATGGATTCAAAGCAATTACGTGTGTTGATTTATCATTGCTTTTTGATGGGAAAAAATGCAGCCGATGCAAAGAAATGGCTTTATAAGTGTTACCCGGACTCTGCACCAGCCGAACGAACCATTCGCAAGTGGATTGAAAAATTTAAAAGTGGTCATACAAGCACCGAAGATGATGCATGCAGTGGACGTCCAAAAGAGGCTGTTTCAGATGAAAACATCAAAAAAGTCAACAAAATGATTACGAATGACCGTAAAGTGCAGTTCATCGAGATAGCTGAGGCTCTGAAGAGCCTGTTGGACATATCATATGCGAATATTTGGACATGCGAAAGCTCTGTTCAAAGTGGGTGCCGCGTTTGCTCACACACGACCAATAACAACAACGTGTTGATGATTCAGAGGAGTGTTTAAAGCTGTTCAAACGCAATAAAGCTGAATTTTTGCGTCGGTATGTGACAATGGATGAAACTTGGCTCCATCAATTCACACCAGAGTCAAGTCGGCAGTCAGCTGAGTGGCGAGCAGGCGACGAACCGCCATTTGAAGAAAACGGAAGTGCTGTTTCATCAAGACAATGCACAGTGTCACAAGTCGATGAAAACGATGGCAAAATTGAATGAATTCGGCTACGAATTGCTTCCCCACCCACCGTATTCTCCAGATTTGGTCCCCAGCGACTATTTCCTGTTCGCAGACCTTAAAAGAAAGCTCGCCGGAAAGAGATCTAAGACCGATGAAGAAGTAATCGCCTAAACAGAGGCCTATTTTGAGGCAAAACCGAAATCGTACTACAAAACTGGTATCGAAAGATTGAAAAATCGTTTCAATCAGTGAATCGCTCTCGAAGGCAACTATATTGATAAATAAAGTTGAATTTTGCAAAAATTTTGTGTTTTACTATAAAACGGCACTGATTTTTCAGCCCATGTGTTACTTAGGTCATTTTTGATTCTGGGCATTCATTGAGATCTTTTGAAAGGCGAACGAAATTTTCAACAATTTTATAGCAAATACAAGAGGTACCTTCTTCGAGCCAAGTTTAGTTTTGGTGTTTCTGTTCGGTTAAACTACGGAAGAACGGTATCAAGACTCTCAATACCACTAGATCCTAACGCCAGTGAATAAAATGCAGAATGCCCAATGGTAACCATCAGTTCAAATTGAATTTTCCTTATCGGTAGAACAACCTTGCTGATTGAAGACTGATGGGCCGGAATAAATTGAGATATGCAATTATATGTATCTCAACACATCGTAGAAAATAATGAAGTGATTACTTCTCCAGTAAATCGCGCGGCTATAGATGATACAGTAAAAGTTAAAGAATATTTTACCTCAGAAGTGTAGTCCCAAAACAAAAAAGAAGGCCACAAAATCGTGAACAGTATCACAAAAATTCTTGTTCCATAGAACAAGAGGTGCAAGTCACTAATGTTCATTTGCTCTTGTGACTAATACGAACTGGCATGTGTATGTGTGGCAAATCACCATCGAAGGTTATAGCGTTGAACAACGTCTGCAAATCATCAAATGATTAAGTTCTGGAGCAGTTTGAAGTTGGCCCAAATTTCACCAAAAAAATCATCTTTAGCGACGAGGGCTATTTTAGGATGAATTGATGGTTGAACAAGAAAAATTGTCAGATTTAGGACGAGATACACCAGCAAAAGGCATTCCGAGACATTCCATGTTTGGAAATAAAACTGGCATAGTCTAAACTGGCAACGGCGAGCGCAATAAATCGATAAGCAACTGGTTGTGGCCTAAACTGGACGGCGCTATATGCCAGATCGCGCAAGCCACAATGGACATTTTGAACGACCGATTTGAAGGCATGGTTATCACGCGGCGACGATTTGAACTGGCCACCGAGATAGGGCTCCCGCTCAATTATCAAGGCTTCGCCCATCAATGACGTTGTCTAATAAAAAGCGGGGACAGAGCAAAATATACTGATCTTATTGTAAAAGTTTTCGGTATGATTTACCATGGGAGTCAGGAGCCCTCCGGATTTCGGTCCGGGCCTGGCTTGAAGAGGTAGGCCCCTTTGTGGTTTAAAACCAAAGTCTTGGGAAGGGTCTTGATCCAATGAAGAGTTGCAAAATACTGGATACGGTGACCCTAGAAACAATAAAAGGTTCTAGGTGGGCCTCGACCCATACCAAGAGTGGAACTTCTGCCTTCAACACGAGTTCTACTTTGGTATCAAAGGATTGACGAAAAGCGATGGCAAGGCGTATCCTTGCTCCCATGGATGTATGAGCATCCCGTGGACTTAAGTTTTGCAAACGGGCGTCCACGTTACACACTAGAGACTATGGACACCGAGATCGTGCGATTTAACGCCCTTAATTTTCTTTCTCTTTGAGGCTATCTTAGTATGCCGGTCTATGCGAATAAACCGCAAACACTCAAATGCACTCAAAGTCAACATAATGAACGCCATCCAGTAAATTCAGCCAGATTTGTATTACAAAGCCATCGAAATTGCACATCCCGTAAATAATGCCAGAAAATGGTCTTCAAATAAAGAAAAAATGAGCGGATATTTGACACACATATTGTTTTATTAAAATTTAAAAACCGAGCGTCCTTATTTGAAAGACCCTACCATATATTAAGCAAAATTCAATCTGAAAACAATGCCAGATTCTCTCCTCGACCAAAAGCAAGGAAGGTTTCAAATTAGATTACCCTGCATTGACAACGTTAAGACCCTGTGAATCATCATTGAGTACACGTCTTAACTTACTTATTAGCTCAATTGGGGCAATCATTTGTTCAACTTTCCGTTTAAGAAGCATCTCATTGTCACGCCTTACATAATGGTAAGTTGTCAGAAGAATTTGAGTCAGGAGTCAGGAGGAGCATTAACAAAGCAACACCGAAATATTATATCGATTATGCAAACGTAACGTACTTGTCTACGCCCACAAGGTCAATCTTCCCTCAAGTAGGATCATTGGTATACCATACTTCAAAGGTGAGACAAAATTGTGAATTGGCTGCCACTTTGTTAGAATAAAAGAAATTCTGTTTTCAGGAAATGTTGAAAAATGATCTCGGTTAAATGACCACCTCCTGAGTTGATGCAAATTAGTGCTCGTTTTACATCATTTTGAATTGTTGCTCGCAAAACATTTCACTCCAAATTGGTGATTTCTTCTTCAATATTGGCTTTCAAGACTTGCAAAGTTTATGATTTGTTGTGGCAAACTCGAGATGTCAAAAACCCTTAGAGAAAAACGTCTGGCACCGTCAGATCTGGCAATCTGGAAAATCAATTCAAATCGCCAAAACGGGAGGTCGCACGGCCTGAAAATTTGTGATTCAAAATCTTTATTGTGGCCCGAGCTATATGAGCGGTAGCTCAATCCTGCTGGAAGTAACAATGCTCGAGACCGAATTCAGCAACTTGCAGAAAAAAATCCTTTAACATGTCTGTTGGCGTTGGGCTATGTGGATTCCCCTTGCCACAGAAATACTAATTTTGTTGAATTACCACCGAAGTGGAAATGGGTTTCGTCGCTCATTATGATTGTGGATACGAAATTATCCTCTTCTTGCTCCGGGTTTAACAGAGCATGAGAGTTACTTAAACTAACTTGGCGGTCAGCAGGCAGTAATTGATGAACAGTTTGCACTTTGTTAGGGTATTTATCAAAAATTCGGAGCGACGAACGCCCGCTGATCGAAATTGTGTGCATCATCTTTTTTTTTTTAAGAACCTAACACCCAAGTGAGTACGACTACACTGAAAGTGCCAGAGCACGTGTTAAGTTTTTTAGGAAAATTGGACAGAGAGGGAAAGAAAGATTTTTGGGGTCAGTGCACTTGGACTTGGACTTGTAATTTTATTCTAGGCAACCACTCATTTTATGTGATTTTAGGTTCCTGAAAAAATAAATGTCTTTGGGGCACGGCTGGTATTGAAAGCTAATACACGACCACTTGAGCCATGGCTCAATGTTTGTGGACTCTCTCCGACGTTTTCGGCAACAGCAATGATATTCTCGGTCGGACATGCGATACGGAGCCAGTCACTTGTGGGTTTGACAAGTGAGTTCCGCACGAATTGAACGAGACCCAAAAAAAAAATCGTCGTTTTGAAATTGCGTCTTCGCTCATTTTGCGCAACAACAATGATCCTTTCTCGATCGGATTGTGACGTGATGAAAAATGAATCCTGTGAGACAACCGGCGTCGTTTAACTCAATGGTTGGATCAAGATGAAGCACCACGACACTTCTCAAAGCCGGCATTGCACAAAAAGAAAATAATGGTGGGTGTTTGGTGGTCTGCAGTTGGTTCGATCAATCGCAGCTTTCTGAATCTTGGCGAAACCATCACGGTTAAGAAATATTTTCAGCAAATTGATGAAATGCACGAAAAACTGAAACGCATGCGCTCGGCTTTGGTCAAGAGAAAAGGACCAATCCTTCTTCATAGCAACGCCCGACCACACGTCGCACAGTCGACTTTACAAAAGTTGAAGCAGCTGGGCTACGAAACCTTGTCCCATCCTACATACTCGCCAGACCTTTCTCCAACCAATCACCACTTGTTCAAGGATCTCGACAACTTCTTGCATGAGAAATGCTTCAAAAGCCAAGACAACGCCAAAACTGCCTTCAATGACTTCATAGCCTCCAGACCTCCAGAGTTTTATGCTAAAGGAATTCCCGTTGGCATACGTTTGTTAATCACGATGGTTGCTATTTTGATTAATAAAGTTTTGTTTCACTTAAGATCTATGCTTTTAAAGTAAAAGGTAAAAAACTGACATTATTTTTTGAACAACCTAATACAAATTTGTGAGTTGTTGAAATAGGTCACATATGGCCATACATATTTTCCGGTTTTATTTAGAGGTGGCAACAGTTATGTCTAGTAGTTTACGTAAACGCCTGTTGTATAAACTTAAGTTCACGGAATGCCCATACATCCACGTTAGCACGGATACGTCTTGCAATCGCTCTTCAAAGTAGAACTTGTGTTGGAGGCACAAGTTCCACCTTTAGTATGGGTCAAAACCGATCTAAAACCTCTTAATGAACTTAGGGTCACAGCATTTTGCAACTCCAAATTGGGTAAAAGACCCTTCCCTTGACTTGGGTTTAAGCCACAGGGACCATGACGCTCAAAAAAGGGTGCCTACCTCTTCAAGTTAGGCCAAGACTGAAATCCGGGGGGCTCCTGACTCCCATGTTACCTGCCACTAACAGGACCTATAGCCAGCAGCTTGTAACTGGTCAAGTCGTAGGTTGGGTGGCATCAACTAAAACCGTTACGATAAGATCAGTACATTACTCTGCCCCCGCTTTCTATTAGACAACGGTATTGATAGATGAAGCCTTAAAAATTGGGCGAGGGCGCAGAGGTGGCGACAGCAAAAAGTACGTGGCATATTAATTCGACACATACGTCATTTTGTTCGTCTGACATTTAACTACAAACACACACAAAGTGAGTTCGCCAAAACTAGCGTCTTTGATTTGATCGTTTAGTGATCAAATCGAGTTTTGTGATGATTTCAATGCGAAAGACAGTAAACGCTCTGGTAGACCACAAAAATGCAAAGACTAACAATTGGCAAAAGCATTACATGTGTCACAAGAAGCATTCAGCAAAAGTTAACGACTATTTGGAAGATCAATAAACTCGGTAAATTTCTTTCAGACGATTTGAATGAACGTCACTTGTAAAGTGCTGCTTCAACGCCATAAAATAAAATCATTTTGTGACGGGTGACGACAAAAAATGGACTTACTTTGAAAACCTGAAGCGGAAAAAATTGTAACTTTAATCTGGCGAAGCTGGTTCTTCAACACCAAGCCAAATCGCTTCGGCAAGAAGACTATGCTCTGTGTTTGGTGGGACCAGAGCGGTATTGTGTATTAAATCTTGAAGCCAAGAAATGATTAATTTAAGCCACACATTAATAGAAAGCTGAGTGGAATGGGCCAGAACACATGGCAAAGTGATTTTGTTACACAACGCACGTCGTTTCACACAGGAAAACTAGTGAAAGATACCTTGAAATCGCTTGGATGGGACATCTTTCTGCACCCGCCGTAGTCCCCAGACTTGGGACCATCTGAATATCATCTCTTCGCATTAATGGGACATGCACTCGCAGAGCAGCACTTCAGCGATTTCGAAGAAGTTGGAAAATGGCTCGACGAATGGTTTGCCGCAAAAGACAAGTATGCTATTCTACCTGAAAAATTACGTATTCTCAAAAAAAAAAAAAAAAAACGGAACAACTTGTGCATTGATATATCTACAAAACAGGTGTCTTTGTTAAAATTAACGATTCTCTCTAAGCCGACGTGTCAAGAAATTTCTTCTAAACTCAAATTCTTTGAGGCAAAAGTACGATAATTATCCCGAAAAAGTAAGAACAAATTATACTTCCTTTGTACAATTAACGGTCTTAAAATATTTTTATTAAAAAAATATCTCCGACCTTGCCATTGGTTTAATACAAAAAAGTCTCCTCAAACACCACAGATGTCTCTCGTAAAATCATGTTTTTCTGCATTTCCTCTGACACGAAATCACTATTACACCAAAGCGGATTTGGTCACAAACGTAAAACAAATGAATTTGTGATGAAACACCTTAAACTGCCGTCATAATCGTCCTTACAAACACCTTAGACATAAAGTACAAAATAAAGACCAGAAAAAAAGTAAAAAGGCTAATAAATAAAAAGTTACAGGAAAAATTAACAAAAAAAAAATTAATATCCTACCGAATGAGAGCATAAAGACGAAATGGAAGATAATAGCACATACCAAAACTAGTAAGGGACAGTAAAAATGCTCTGTTTCCCATCTGTCCGTAGAAAGTTGGGCAAAATAAAAACACATGAACGTAAACAATGTTGATGGGCAATTCTAGGGAAATTACCATAAATCCTTCGTCCCGAGGTAGGTACGAGTAGGTTTTGGGTAACCAGCAGCCCGACTTAAACAATTTTCTCATTTTTAATGTTGGACGAACGTGATTCTTGTTTCTAAGGGCACATTCAGAGAAAAGGAATGGCAAGGATGGAGACACTATTTTTGTGTTGTTTGAAAGATAAATTAACAAAACTGAAGTTATACCAGAGTCTCTCCGAGTATATGTAGGTATCCTAAAACCGAGCCTGATGGATGATTTATGTCTTCTCCGACGCCATCGTTGTCGCAATCTAATTAGAAGTCATATTCTAGTTTATTTTAGCTCTCTGGTTTTGTAAACCACCTTACTCCACCGACAATGGAGAAAAGACTCTATCAGGTTACAATCTCGGAGTACAACAAATTGGTTTTCATCCCTAGGACTATAGTGTTCTTACATGTACACTGCTCGTATTTATTTCTCCATCGGAACTAGCACGTTTCCGCACTTCTCCTACCTACCTTTCCGGACGTTTTCCCTTTCGGTACCAAAAAACCAGAAAAAAACAAAACAAAAACAAACGACTCCTCTTGGAGCACAAGTCTTTTATTTTTATTTTTTTATTTATTTTTTTCTTCTAGTGATGCAATCCATGAGATAACGTTCCGGTGATCGTTTAACGGCTTTCCCTTGGTCGTTTTCCGGCTCTTTACGTTTGGTTCCCTTAAATAGTCGGACGACAACAACGACAAGTTTGTTTATGGGTCAGTCTATCGTTATGGGGCGATTTTCCTCGACACAACAGACAGGCCGGGGGGAAACGAGAAGATACTTGGAACTTGGAGGCCGAACCAACGAGTTTTTAATTTGATAATGAATGGCTTCAGTGATCGAGGGGAGATCTGCTATTATGATTTTTTTTATGTAACCTCTTTTAATTTTTATTGACTTGGCAAGACTATTGATGAGGAGAGTACTCATAGTGTTGACAGACCGAGCGAAATTTCCTTTCTTTGGAATACGAGTATTTTTTTAAACATCAGCAAATTTTAGGGAATGCAATAATCTCAATAGCAGCAATAATTGGGGGAAATTTTCGGTTATGCAAATGGGAAAATTCAATTCAAAACATTAGTGTATAGTACACTGTTAGGGAGACGTGTAAGGCGATACAGTCGACGAAGCCATTGAAGAATATATTGTATTAGGAAGAAGTAGTGGGGAAGAGGAAGCAATTCAATTATTGGAGATCATGTTTTTTCGATGATAATCCATTTGAATAGCCTAAATAGGGAAAACCAAAAACACTCATAGCCCTTCATCCCGACATCGTGCAAACAATGTGTGACTTTTCGAGTGGAATTTCGAAGCGAGTTCGAGTTTAGGATTTAAATTGGTTTACTTGTGATGATGATGTCATTATTAGAATCCGTTGCGGTTGATGTTGTTTTTGGTCGTATAGTAGTTGTTTCTTATTTTTTTTTTTTTTTTTTTTTTTTTGTTTACCGTTTCAAAAGAGGATGATGATGATGGTGGTGATGGTTTGACTTAACACAGAATCAATTTGTTGGGAGATAAATGATGGGTGCTGATAGATTTATTTCCCAACAATGAGCATGAGGGCAAAGGGGAATGACACTGTATTTAGTAGATTTTTTATTAAATTTCTTTAAGGCCTTTCGATATTATGTTGTTGTTGGAGAGTTTCTGCCATTGAAAACGTTTGTTGATGGTAATTTATGTTTTTTGGTGGCAGATGTTTAAATGGCTTTTGTTTATGCTTAGTTACGAGAGTAAAGTATTTCTTCACACTTGACTGTGAGAACTGTTCAAATCGAAGGAGGCGGATCAAGAAACCCATCATTTAAAGTGTTTAATGTGGCAAGCTTGTAAAAATTGTGTGGTGGTATGTATAAATCTTCCTAAAGAATCTTTGATCATTAATCTAATTCTTTTCTATTTCGGATAACGATGGCTGACATTGATTCCATAGAAGACGGTTGAGTTGGGAGTCAGTGTATAAATGGATTTTTACACGAACAACACACGATCTACTTATGCTGAAACTTGCAATAGGTTACACCATGTTTGCTTATACAGTTTCCCGCTCTGATTTAATTTTCGGAGTCAAAAATTGTAAGTACTTGTTTAACTTTGGTGGGGACGAATGCACGCAAATATTCGGCTTAATACAAGCCATAGCTTAAAATTAAACTTAAAACTAAGGTTGATTGGAGTGGTGAAGGAGAACGGATTTAAGGTTGGAAGTGGTTCGGTGGAAGTCAAAGATAGGTAGGAATTGATTTTTCGTAGCATACGGGAAACTGGTTCATTCGTGCCATGGAAGGTGTGGTGGGTTGGTAAACGGAAGAGACGAGGGGTACGTAGATTACGAGGGTAAGTGTTGAGGAAAATAGAGTTGTGAAGAGACGAATATTCAACGTTACCTAAAAGGAGTCGACGAATGAATAGAAAGTCGGCTGCATCTCTGCGTTCCTCAATGGTGTTTAAGTTAATAAGGTTGAGACGGTTTTGATAGAAGAAAACGGCGCTGGATGCTTTCGACTCTCGAGATATGAACACTATGATATGGCGTCCATACTTGGCTGGCGTACTCTAGGAGGGGGCGAACAAAGGTAATATAGAAGGATCTGGTCACGTATGGGTTGGTCAATTCTTTAAACCATCGTTTTACAAAACCTAGTGCAAAGTTGGCTTTAAGGATTATCCCATCCAATATGTAAACGGAAGTTGAGCTCTCTATTGTGGAGTAGGTAGAGTCGGGGGGGGAATTGTTGCCGCTTATGTGAAAACGTGATGGATTGCCATTTGGTGATATTAAGTTCCAAACAATTTTTGAGGCACCAAGAGACTACAAGACTAAGAAATAGGGAAGACTCCTAAGAAATGATGAAAAAATACCTTAAACTAATGAGAGCACTGAAGAGTTACAATTTCACCAATGCAGACAAAATCGTAATGGACAAGCTTAAAAGTTTTACATCAGCGGTGTCGGGATGCGAACCAGATGGAAAGAAAGCAAAAAAACTGTATTGTACGGTGGTGACCCTCGAACTGCAGAATTTCTATGATAAAAACCTCACGAAATATACAAACTACATCTTGAGAATAATAAGAGACTACTCTAAGGTAAACTCCTCTTTTAATATACAGACGAAAGGCCAAACAAAATAACAGGAGCAGTTTCGCAAAAGTCAACTGAATCAAAATGATCAACAAATACACATGTTCCGAGAGAACAATGAGTTCATTAACAACCTCATAATAAGCCACGAGGCCAATTTTCACCTAAATGGTCACGTGAATAAACAAAACTGTAGAATAAGGGTCACCCAAAATCCAAAAATAATTGTTAAACATCAAATAGACTCAGTTAGTTGCAGAGTATGATATGAAGTAATCTCCGAAAGGATCATTGAAAGTATATTTTTTCGAAAATGACGAAGAAATTGCGGTATTCTAACCACGAACCTATATGTCTGCAATAAGGGCCCGACCCCAACCTTTGTCTTTCCCAGTACATAAATATTTAGGGGGTGAGAAGAATTCTGTGATATTACACAACGAAAACTTTAGGGTCAAGCATTGGAGAATTTCCAATCTGGAGTCACTCTCAGAAATCCTAAGAGAGTTAAATGAACTAAGTTTAGTCAACTTAGAAACATACCAGAAATAAACACTGTAGCATTCAACGAACTGGAAATAAATGTAATACTTTCGAGAAGGCAATGGACGTCGTAAAAAAAAAACACTTCCCCCATGGTGGAATGCAGATCTCTCAAATCTCAGGCAGATGACCAGAGCGATTTTCAATATTTGCTACAAAAGCAACTTCTGGCAGCCTTACAAGGATTGTTTAAATCTGAATAAGAAAGCCATAAAGGCATCCAAGAAGCAGGCCTGGACGGATTATTACCATTCAATAGAAACCTTCAAATACTCCGCCAGGCTTAGCAAAACTCTGCTCAAGGAATAGGCCAATTAGTTTAACCTCCTTTTGAATTAAATCGCAATACGGCTACCTTAAGGACGATCCATGGAAACGGATTTCCGCGAGGTAGTGCGAACAATCCATAGACTACAAAGAATATACCTTAACTTCATTCCTAGACACACGGGGAGCCTTTTAATAACGTATACAATGAAGCTCTGATTGAGCTGGGCATAGAGGAATCTATTAACCTGAACAGAAGTTATTCAGGCAACACTGGGTAACAGTCACTTACCCAAATTCGTCCATAAAGGAACTCCACAGAGCGGAGTTCTTTCTCATCTACTCTGGCAAATGGTTATGAAAAAAATGTTTGTAAGTAGTGACATCAGTAAAGTTTTCCTCCGTTATAAGTATAATCATAGAGACGATATATAATCATAGTTCTGGCGATGCTGTCAACCCGAGCAAAACTGAATTGATGCTATTCAATGCGAAAACCAAAATATTTAAAGTTACCCTTCATTGTGTAAGTGAACCACTTACACTATCCCTTCAGCGCTATGCATCTGGATATCATGTTTGACCCAAAGCTTAACTGGAAGCAAACCATCGAATACAAACAAAGAAAGGCATGTGTCGCCTTCTATTCCGTGCGAAGAAGGCGTGGAAAGAAGTAGGAATTTCAATCAAAGATGATTTTGGGGATGTACACAGCAATACTGCGTCCAATTCTCACCTACAGGTCACTAGTATGGTGGCCCACGTTAAACAAAGGTTACAACCTCATAAGACTTAAAAGCCTCCAAAAAGCCTTCAGTATAGGCAACATGGGCGCTTTGAAGTCGACTCCAACGGAGTGTTATTATTAACACTCCTACAGACTTTTAAACGACGATGATTACCAACATTTCACTGTCAGGGGTTATGCATTATTCATCAGAATCGAAGATAAACAGCTTCTTCCACTTACCAGATCAAGAAGAGATTTGAAGAGCAATACCCAAACTAGAGTCTCACTTACCAATGTTAAATATAAGATCCTACCTACTGTACTATTTAAATGCCTGATATTCGTAATTTATTTTCTGTTTGATTTCATCGTTTTTATCGCCATATATGCACTCGTATATAGCTAATTATCCCTCATATTTGACCATGTACTAAGGACGACGATGAAGAAAGCTCGATAAAGGTAAGTTAACATCTAAACATCATATTTGAAAGGACTGTGTAAAATTCGGTACAGTAGTTGCACTAGTTGCAGAAGCGGTATCTTCTTTACTTTTATTTAATAACAAAACAAGAATAGCTAATACTTTGAGGTAAATAATGGCTTAAATTCGCTCTACACTCAAGTACCGTTGTTGAGTATTAATTATTAAAATTATATCTTTTGCTCGCCCTATATTTAAGAACACTAAACAATGTTTTGCATAAATAAATTGTGTATCTATCTTTTTTTGTCTCTTTCTTTTGTGAATTCAACCTGAATACAAGTCTTTTGTTTTAACAAACGTCACGCAAGCTACTCGCTGTTTTTTGAGACTAAGAATGCAGTTGAAATATAAATCCATTTCACAACTTAATGGACTTATAAAAATACCCTTAGATACTTTAATAGAAGGGTGATGCTAGAAGTGAGATTTAAAATTCGGTCCAGAGGATACAGCAATAAGCTGTACGGACTACACTGTCCTTGTGGGAATAGTCTGAATTTGTCGGTTTTGATGCCTACGTCATGTTGAGTACAGCCGGGGATAATCAATCAACTCTAGTGTGCGCAAGTATAACAAGTTTAGATCGAACCAAACGAAGAGATCTGGTGGTATTCCAGATACAAATCTTTGTTGCAGCTAGCCAAAAGCTTATCTTTCAGACGACGAATAAAAACCTGATCATAGGCGCTGAAAAGATAAGGAGCACATTGGCGCCTAATAATAGTCGATGCCTTTAAGCCCACCAGCCGACACGACGAGTAAAAAATTACGAATAATCCTTATTTACGTTTATTAGTAGAAGCCATGTATCTATCACGTATCCTATTCGTTTTATTAAATTCTATTACCTGCTACAGTATCTGTTTGCAGCAAAAGTACTTGGGTAGAGCCTTTTAAAGCTATACTTTGGCGTCAAAGCGTCGCCTTTAATGAGTATATGTCCACAAGACAACTCTAGCACTTGTTAATTATAATTGCTTCCTTCCACAAACACTGCAAACGACTTTGTACCAAAAATAACATTTAAACTCGCCATACAAATTCTGAGTATAAGACAACAATTGCAGATGTCCCATATAGGGCAGCAGAAATACATATATCAACGTATATTCCTACCACGGCCAAAATTTTCCCACAAGCCCACCCATTAATAAAGAGGAGGAGAACAAAAAATTACATTCAGATTTCTCATTTCCATTCTCTCATTTAAGTACTAATGACATTCGTTCGAAATCACTTTGGACGTTATTCACTTACGAAAATTTATGTTCGAATGCGCGTCAAAGCGCGAACTCACAACCTTCGAGAGTGACTAAATACCCCATTCGAACTTCAAGTCACGAAATTTTCTCTCCTCCGTCTTTCCTTGTCTGTTGGCTGTTGTCTACTGCTGTTATAACGGAGACGGAAAAAGATTCATAATAAATTCTTAATTTCAAAATAACTCAGCAAAGTCGGCGGACTCATCGGCAGATTCATTGGGCTCATCGGACTTCTCGGCATGTTTCGTTAATAATTCCATCCTCATTGGCATTGTTCGTTGAATGTACGATGTGCTCATACCTAACTATTCACGGCACTCCCCCGTTCGTACTTTTCCGCCTTGGCTTGAACAATTATTCTATTAATCGACTTCTATTACAGAGCAGAGAGGAGGAGAAAGGATAGTTAATTGCCAGGAAAGGCCAACCTACACAATGCACTACGAGTACTCAACAACATCCCTGGCTCCACACCGATCTGATCTTTCTCTCCCTCTCTCTCGGGTGGCTGACACTGACAGAAGACAAATTATGAGAATTGACAATTACCTCTGACGTTTTTCTGCAAATTGGCGATAAGACTCAAGACGACGTCGCGGTCGTCGTCGACTATGATACTGACTGAGCTTAGCCTACATAGAGCCCCACAACAAAATAAGAAGAACCTAAAGAAGAAGAGAAATTAAACGTTCGAGTTGTGTGCAATTAAGATGCTCCACGCGTTGCCGGGACAAATGCATGTGCCGAAGTTTTTTCTTTTTTTTTTGCTTTTTTTTTGTTTTAATGGGACATCAGTAATTTGACAGATAAGCGAATGTGTGTACAATGGGTGTTGGTAGTGCAGAATGTTGACATTAATGACCCTTAATAGCGGTCAGTATGCTAAGTTCTCCACTAAGTACTCATTAAAATGCTTCAAACACTTTTCAAGTGATAGGAGTTATTCTACTTTGACAGCTGTCAACAAGTGTTGCCTCAAATTGCACTTTAACGAGAGGAGCAATACAAATGAGTATACATATGTATCTTTTCATTTGAGATTGGATTGGGGCCTTGAGAATGTGTCCAGACTCGAAATCAACTGACATATCTCAATTAAAATTAAGGATACGAGTAACTCACTTCAGAGAGCTCTCAAGCGAAAGCCGTTGTGTCAAAAGAGCATGTGCACTTGTCAAAGTGGCCACTTGTACTTGCCCACTTTCAAGAGATTTCCTTTTTCTTTTCTTTTTTTTTAATTTGTACTGCTTGTTTGGTGTCGCTCTGGGTGGTGAAACGCAATGACAGAAAAAATTCACTTAAAAAAGAACAAGAAAAAACCGCCGCGCATCACACTTCTACATGCCACACAACACTGTCATTTTTTGTGAGTAAACAAAAGCCACAGATGCCTTCGGGAGAATGGAAAACAAACCAAAAAATAAAAAACAGAATACTCTACAGGATGCGAGTAGAAGAAGAACAACAGTACACTACCTCAAAAAGGAACAAAGGAACGAACGAATAAAAAAGCGGCAAACCTCGTCTGTCCGTTTTGTTTGCGGAAAAGTATCAAATTCCAGAGACGTGTTTATACTTCTAGTTTCAAAGTTTAAAGGGACATGCAAAGCACGTTTGTCAGAATAAAAAGATAAAAAAAATTACATTGAAATTTGATCGATTTTGAATAAATAAAAAAACAAATAACAAACAGAAAAGTTGTTTGAAAAGAAAAACAAAAAACATTTGTCAGAAGTGGGATTCGAACCCACGCCCTCAGAGAGGACCAGAACGCTCAGTGACCCACCATGAGTGGATAAGATTGCTCTTGAGTCTGGCGCCTTAGACCGCTCGGCCATCCTGACAGTTGACACTTTAGATGTCAAATCAGAAAGTCCATTGATTGAGGCGCTACTGTAATCGTAAATCTTTTTTGCTGTTAGATCAATCAACCGATGTATGACTCTCAAAACTGCCAATGACGTTTATGACAACTAATTGACACTTCTTAGATGGCGCCTAAGATTTATTGTTCGAATTCGAGTAAATAAGAGATTATACGGTGACGTCTACATTTTCATTCATTTATTCAAATTCAACTCAATTTAAGGGCAAAAGTATGGAATTCATGATTTCTTGTTGACAGGCGTATTCAAGGGATAAGGAAGAACATTAAAGACACGGAATAGGGTTGAAGGAGAATGTAATACGTTTTAATGGAGCAAGTACGCAATAAGGGTGCTGTTCCCAGGGTATTTACGAGTATTTTTAAAGATATTTTTAATTTCCCATTTTGTTATGCTTTTGTTGTTTTATGAGTATGACGCTTTACAGTAATAAACCATTTGGCTTGTTATTTTTACGAAGCCGCCTGAACATAATATCACTACACCCCATTAACACTTCTGATTTGGAGACTTCTCGTGCAAGAGTTGAAATTTGTTGAAGGGAAGAAGACATTTTATAGCCAAAATGGGATAGACACAGAGACTAAGTGGGGTGGTTTGCAATCAGACGATGATGTCATAACCGAGGGGGCGAATTCTCTTTGAGCAAACGATTTACGAGTATACGGGTGGTGATTCATTTTGATTTTGGACATTTAATTGGGGAGGGTATGATAGATGATGTCAGATTAGAATTGCGACTGACAAGTGGGTGGAATGTACTGATGCATAGAGGATTGTTAAAGTTGTAACAAATATTCACGATAAAGACTGGTCCAAGGCTATCAAGAGTCAAAATTAATGTGTAGGACTAGTCCTTTCAAATCTATAGTCTCTTGGATGATAAGTTCAACGCATCTTCAAAGGCGAATCTAACCGCAAATATAAGAAAAACTACCAGAAGGAGAGACCATCCTAGTTCCAGTTTCAGTGTTATACATCCCACGCAAAAATAAAAAAAAACGCGGGTCGTAGTTTTTACCAAAATGGAAGAAAACTAATAAATTATCACTAATCGCTCCATAATCACTCTGTATTTTTAATTTTTAACATTTAAGTTAATACATATATATTATAGACCGATTTTCCAAAATATTTTGCTGCATAATTCGTAAGAAAAAGGATAATATTACAATCAGACCGCAAAATACCAGATGTTGATTGAATATTGATTTCAATACAAGGGCTGTTTGCTGAGTACTCGGATTGGAAGATAGGTGGTGCTACTGAGCCCACATGAGTGTACCATCATTTATTTATGAGTGTTGTATAACCTCATTTAGCCCGCCTGTCCAAATTTGGTGACAATCCGGCGCTTAGTTTTGTTTTCAAAACATCGTGTTTGTGTTTTTTGCGACCATAAGCAAAACCTGCGAGGAAATCAATCCTATTCTTGATGGTGTGCATAGAACCCATTCATCTTCCTCTACAACCATTTACCATTGGTTTACAGAGTTTCGCCGTGACCGCACGTCGGTTTTTGATGAACCGCGCTCAGATGACCTCAAAACGGTTACCACAGAGGAAACCGTGGACAAAATCCACGGCTAAGATAGCAGGCATATCAACTGAACGCCTTACCCATATCCTGCACGAGATTTTGGACATGAGAAAGCCTCCGCGCGATAGGTGCCGCGTTTGCTAACCCCCGGAGAATAGCGCAATCTTGAGACCACTTCAAAGACGTGCTTGGCTCTGTTTAATCGAAATCCGGAGGAGTTTCTGCGTTGTTTCGTGACTGTCGATGAGAGAAGGATTCAATGGTACACACCAGAGACCAAAGAATAATCTAAACAATGGGTTTTAACAGTTGAATGTGCTCAAAAGAAGGCGAAAACCGTACCCTCGGCCGGAAAGATGATGGCCACCGTTTTTGGGACGTGCGAGGTGTGATCCACGTTGACTGTTTATAGAAGAGAAAAACAATCACAGGAGCATACTACGTCGATTTATTGGGCCGATTCAACGATTTGAAAAAACGGCCACATTTGGGGAAGAAAAAAGTGCTCTTCAACCACGTAACGCACCGGCTCACACCTCCACAGTCGCCACAGCCAAATTGGTCAATTTGCACTACGAATTGCTCCCCATCATCCGTATTCTCTGGATTTCGCTCCCTACGACTTTTTTTTAGTCCCAAAGATCGATCGCCGGAAAGAAATGCCGGTCGAATGAAGTGATCATCACCGCCTCAGAGGAGTATATTGCAGACCAACAAACGTCCTACTATACGGAAGGATAAAAAATTTATCCGTGGTATCTTCTAGACGTCCAAATATCATCACCATCTTATGTTAGCTCATGTATGCCTTCGTACTGCATCCGTCAACGGCAACCGCTCAAATTTGCTCAAAACAACCAGATTCAATACCGACAGGCTCAGAGATTCGCAAGTTCGCCAACAGTTTGGGGACCACCTTAGAAGCAGATGCAATCAGCAGCACAATGCAGAATAGCGTAGACGACCACTGTAAAAAAGCTCGGTTTGCAGGTGCCTCAGCAGTAGATAGAACCGAGCTAGAAGTCAGATATCGTGTGAACAAGAAGGAAGTGCAGCGTATTGTAAGACGTGCCATGAGTGAGTACGCAGCAAGCAAATGCGACAATAGTGTTGTCTAGAATATCACCACCAGAATATCGGTACTCCAAACAACAACAACAGTGAAAAGTCTAAATGGTAATCTACTGATCTCGGATGATGAACAACTCATTAGTTGGAGAGAATAATTTGTTACGGTCCTAAACCAATTAGACAATGGCGCTATGATCTGTAATTCGAATGAGTTCTCCGAGGCAAAAAGAAGCCAAAATAATGGCAGCGATCAGGTCCCTCAGCAAATACAAGGGGTTGGGTATGGGTGGCATCCCTTGGTATAGTTCGACCAAGCGGCGCCAAATACATCGGCTGATCTGCTATAGCTGCTCATATGCAGAGCGTGGAATAGTGAAGTATTGCCGCAGGAGTGGAAAAGAGGAATAATCATCAAGCTACCAAAAAAAAATTGAAACCCAGTGGAGTGTGGAGAAGTATATGCGTAGGCAAAATAATGGCTAGGATACTTCTGGAACGAATCAGAGAACATTAAGATTCAACTCTGGACGTCGAAAAGGCAGACTTTCGCGGTGGATTTTCCTGCATCGAACACATAAACATCTTATGGATCGTTATAGAGCAATGCTTTGAGTACAGCTACATTTACGAGAAAGCTTTCGACAGTTTGAATCGAGATGCTATATGGGTGGCCTTACACAGGAGAGGCATCAAAGGAAAACTCATAGCTATTATTAAAGCTACATATGAGGGTGGTAAGTGTCTCGTTTTGCACAATGGTAAGATGTCTGAGGATTTTGAAGTGGTTGTAGCTGTCGGCTTTACGAGTCGGCCACCGAATGAGGCAGCAGGCTCACAAACACCACAGGACAGGCCCCTAGTGAAAACATCACTCCCCCATCTATTAGTATCGATCGTGCAACAACGTACCGGAAGAATGGAATAGGCAACATCAACATCATATTTTTGAGCAGTTCTATGTTAAGAACCATAAAGTGGAGGGTCAGTGAGAAATATTCACAGAGTGACAACCAAATGACAGTATTAGAAATAAAAGGAAAGAAACCAGTCGTTTCCCCAAAATTTACGGAAATGGAAAGGCAGAACTTAGGAAACATTTGAAGAGATGTTGAACGATGATCTAACCCTAAGTGGAACAGTGGAAACCCTCACATATCACCACTGCGTGTGATGCATTCATGTCTAGAAGAACAAACATGGTTGGCCGTGCGTCAAGTGGTACTATAGGGTTTTCTAACAACGACTTGACAACTTTTTTTGTAAATAAAAGGCAAACCATTTGAGATTTTTCAAAAACTTTATTATTGGCTTGAAGTACAATCAAAACATTTATGAATGGAACTCGACTTCGTTCATATGGCCACCGCGGGTACGTTTCAGCTGTCGATTAGTTGGACACAATTTTCAACGACTCGGCCACACATTTCGGCCGAAACGGCCGCTATTTCGAGTTCAATGTTGGCTCTGAGCTCTTCCAACGTCGTCGGCGTGTTGGTATAAACCAATGACCTAACGTAGCCCCACAGAAAATAGTCAAGTGGCGTTAAATCGCACGAACGAGGCGGCCAATCGACTGGCCTATGTCTTGAGATAACACGCTCACCATACTTACTTTTCAATAAATCGATTGTAGCGTGTGCTGTGTGGCTTGTAGCACCATCCTGTTGAAACCACATGTCGTCCAAGTCCATATCTTCCAATTCGGGCCAAAAATAATCGGTGATCATGGCGCGATAACGCTGACCATTCACAGTAACGTGACGATCGTTATCGTCGACGAAAAAAAAATGGCCCAACAACGCCGCCGGCATGCAAACCGCACCAAATAGTTATTTTTTGTGGATGAAGTGGTGATTCATGAAGCACATATGGGTTTTCACCTGACCAATAAGCCATATTTTGCTTATTGATGAACCCATTGAGCCAAAAATTAGCTTCGTCACTGAGGATGATTTTGCGATGAAATTCATCATCTTCTCCAGAACCCAATCGGAGAACGTAGCTCGTTAGTGTACTTTACCATGATGAAAATGTTGAGTTTACTGAATAAATTGACAGTGACAGTTTGATGATTAGTGAAAGAGTGCGTTCACAAATTCAAATTCAAAATTGTCAAGTCCCTATTGGAAAACCCTATAAAATGGCTTCCCAATCAGACGGTTCGAGGTTCAATACCAGTCGCCCCCAAAAGACTTTTGCAGGCAACTAAAATTACATAAAATGAGTGATTGCCAAGAATACAACAAGAAGTCCAATTACACTAATAATTTAGTCTCCCATTATTGTTGAATGCCACTCATGGAGCGAAATAACAATTCAGTCCATAAATCTTTCAATATTCGATTTTCATAAAAACTTAGCACGTACTCAGACAGTTTAAGTTTAGTCGTACCCGCTACCTACAAGCCCGATGCAAGGTACAACAATATCTGGACGCATTTGAACTCTCAAGGCGCAGTTTGAATAGAGCAATCAATGAGAACAAAACCGTGTGCTTTAAACGCATCTATGAGGAAGCCGGCATTAGCCAGAATAGTATTGACCAAATTGAGGGGCTACAGAACACTTCCAATAACATGTCCAATGACGCTGAAATCCACATACCATCAATTATGTGCAATATAGTAAGAGAAGTCAGTGCAGTGGACCTTCCACTAATTACCCAGGATGAGCTGCTCTAGGCATGCAACAAAATAGGCGAAAACAAGATAGGTGCCTGGACCCGACGGCATCCCAAAACAAAGCATTAAAAGCCGCTATAAAAAGAGACAGACCTGTTTATGATGACAATACAGAAGTGCCTCGAAGAAGGAACGTTTATCGAAAAGAGGAATATGCAACACTTAGTAATGCTACAAAAAGGAAAGAAGCCTCTAGGAGAACCATCCATCGTCCAAACGCCCAAAATGCCTATTGAACAACATGGAAAAGATGTTCGAGAAGATAATCTACAATGGATTGCTCGTAGTGGCAGACGAAAAAGAAGCCCTGCGATCTTCTGTTGATGCCATAAGAGCAGTAATTGATATCGCCATCAAAGGGGAAAAAGAAGATCACTCGCCAGGATAGATACACCATATTAATTGGTGCGTATAGTGATGAGCTATTTCAACAACAGAAAATTGAGATATAATACAATACAATACAATGCCGGAGTTCCACAAGGGTCGGTTTTAGGGCCCGTATTATGGAACAACATGTACGACGGAATCCTACGATTAGTGTTGCCGTCATGATAGTAGGCAAACAGATGTGTACATTTGAATCCGCTATAAACGAAGCAGTTGTCCGGATAAAGAACAGTCGAAAAACTGTAGAGTTTACCAAATTCCAGGTTGGTAGCTTAATAACCAGGTCCAAAGAAGCGGTTAAATATCTTGGAATAAGGCTGGACAACAGATTACGGTTCAAAACACACGTGGGCAATTTAATCAGGAGAACATTGCAAATGCAGAGAGCTCCCTTGCGCATACTGCCTAATATTGGTGGACCTGGATACGCAAAAAAGGTCCTAGTTTTCAGAGTTCTCACATCAGTTCTGTTGCAAGTCGCCCAGACGAGGCTGGAATTGTTCCCGTCGACTTTCTTGCAAATAAAATGTTGAGAATATGTAAAAGAGCTGAAGGCAATGGAATCAAAATGATCCAAATTGAAGAAAGGGCAGCATCAATAGCTATGTGCCAAGTTCGCTTGGAAACTTGCCCCGAATGCCCAAATGAAAATGGAGATATAAGGCACACAGTATACTATTGTCCACGCTTCATGGTATAGAGAACTACTCTGCCCAGCCCGTCGCTATTCCGCGATCACATGTTGCAGTCGAAAAAGAATTGGGCGGAAATATGTATTTATATAAAAACTCTACAAAATGAGCTACAGAAAATAGAAAGGCTAAGAAAAGCAACAGCAGAAGCCTTAGATGCTGCAAAAACATCAGAAGCAGGTGACACAACACGAATAGTTTGTTAGGTGTGCATCTCGCAATAAAGCCATGTTTTCACGGGCTGTGTGGCAATTTTGAAGAAATATGATGATTCCATCAGCCCATAAACCACTCCAAGCCGTTGTTTCATCTCAACGTAATGGCAGCTCTTAAACCTCTTCCGGTTGCTCCACACCTCAAATATGGCTATTTTGCTTATTGACGTAGACATTAAATCAGGAATGGGCCTCATCATACAGTGGATCTTCTTGAAGCTTTCCAAGAGGCCAACGCCTGAAACGATGACTATTCGGAAGGTCAGCCGGCTTCAGTTTCTGAAGGAATTGAATATTGTATGCTTTTAAAGCCAAGTTGTTGTATACGACAACCCAAGCTGTTGAGAACGACGCCGAATCAATTTATACACTCTCTGCTACCGCTGCTATATTTTTTTCACTTAGTGCTTGATGTGGTCTATTTGCTTGCGTATAATCCAATAATGTAAATTGAATTCGATGGTGTAGCGAATGGTGCCGTCGGTATGTAGACCATAAGTTGCTTTAAGCGCACGAAGCAGCAACCGCTGATTTTTGTAATACAGCTGAATAATTTGTTGAATCTGTGCCAAACTGGACAAAAATACCATATCAGTGTAACACAATGCTTGCGTGATCTCTCATTTAAGTCTCCCAGATCAACGGCACTGATCTAATATGCCCAGAGGGAATTTTAGGAGCTGTTTAAGGAGGCGAAGATAATTTTTGTATCCCAATCAGACAGAGCTTATGTTTGTCTCAATGCCCAAAGTCTCATCAACATGCAAACTACAATATAAATCAGCATATTGTAGTTGTATTGTCCTGCAGTCAACAGAATTGTATAACTTATTGAAAGCACTTAAGGCCGTAGGAATATGCAAGGTTTCTCAGACATTGAAGATGCCTTCTAGCAGCAAAGCTGTTAGCTAAGAATCTAAGAAGATTCAGCACACAAAGCTAGGGCGATTCTTATCTCGAAGACATATCAGTCGAAGTAAACTTTAAAGAAATATTCTTATTCAGCTTTTGTGAAGCTTTGTAGTCAACAAACTACTTTGACATCTAAAGATTGTACGATGTAGATGATACAACTACCAACTTGGATACGCTAAGAAACATTATGCAAAAGGCTCTGAATAAATTTTCTGACTCGATGCTAAAGTATACTCTAACTGGTCCACTACAGCAGCAAACTCCCAAATCACCCACTGAATTTACACTTCGGTCATTAGACCTATTCTAATGATTTACCTTTGGGGAGCACATAGAGATGGCGGCTGTAAAGCGTGCGCTTACCACACGGTATCCGGAGCGGCCGTTATGATGATAGGGAGAAGCGTGCCCGTCGTGTTACTAGCTTGGGAACGCAGAGATATATTTCTGTCTCCGGAATCCGAAAAAAATAATGACAAGAGAAACAGAATATTGGAGTACTGGCAGCAGAAATGGGATGACGAGGATGTGGGCATGTGGACACCCGACTCATACCCGTGCTGAGCCCGAGGCTAGAGTCATAGTGAGGTGAATTGCTATCTTAAACAACTTCTTTTAGAAACGGGTAGTTCAACGCATATTTTCATTGAATGGCAATGAAAGCATCATCCAGATGCAACTATTGCAGCTATTGCAGCCTTAAAGCGACTACGTAGTAGAAAAATAAATTATTTAGTCACTGGGAGAAAGATGCTTTCATGGGAGTAGGTGTCCTTTGATGTAGGATTCGTTACACTAACCACGTAGAAGCTAGATTAAGTGTTTATACCGAATCTGCATGTATAACAAACTATGGACTGGCTCCAAAGTGTTATTTTCCTGACGTTTTAATGATTGCCCGATTATTACAAAATTCATATTACGTACCTTACACAGGAATTATAATTTCCTGTCCTTCAAGAAACATGGTGACATTGGTTTACCTAAAGTAACCCATCAAAAGTCTTCTGTGATTGGCACACGAAATGTCATTTGCAGATGACATCTTAAAAGAAAGAAGTATATTTCCTTTGTCAAGAGAAATAGTACGGCAAACCGCAAATCGAATGCTCCCCTAACACTGTGACAATGACAGAAAATTTGTTACACAAAAATCCAGCATCCCGAGGCAACTGTTTCACTTAAGGAATCCAAATTCGAAAAACTCGAATCTATGACAAATTCGTCAAACAATGATCAACAAAATTGTATTCGAAATCGCTCAAGTGTTACTTCCTCATATATATTCGTTCGTCAGATATCCCTTCGTCAACCCACCGCATACTCGTACATTGGGTCGAAATATAATTTATCGAAAACTATTCAATGAATTCGCTTGTAAATCAATTGCAACCCTTAACGAGTGTTGGGTTGTGTATTTCTTTCTCAGCTGGAATTCAAGAAACCTCTTAAATCTTTTGAAATTCGTAGCCCCCTTGAGACTATCTGACTTGGCTGTCACTTCTTCATCTCGTGTCATTGAATAATCGCCTGCTATATCTCCTGTAAGTGACTTTGAAGGGGGTGCTCTCACAAATTCCTCCTACGGTGGATTATTATTCATCCACCCCACACCAAATGACATAGTCACTTCCACAAAAAAAAAAGAAAAAAAAAAGGAAGCGTTCCATTCAAGATTTTATGCAGAGGGGCTGTTGTATTCAGTGAATTCACTGCAACCAAACGAATTGCATTCTAAACAATTACGCGCAAATCATCTTCCATTCACTGGCATGACCGTTAAAGAGGCAACGTTGCCATCGCCCGCTATTGCCATATAGTCACAGCCACATCTACAATCAGCGCCAAAAACTTGAATGGAATGAGCCGGCGACATTGGTGGAGTACGAGTACGCAAAGTTGTATATCACCATGCTATTCATGGTGGATCATGGAGCAGTTAAGAGCACGTGTGGGTGGATATAGGACCGACTCAACTCGATTCGATTCAACTTGACGCGACTCGACTCGGCTCTCAACTGTCAACACAGGAAGTGAAATACTCCTCTGCATCGTGTGCAATTGTCACTGCAATGCAAGCGGAAATGGGGTGCATATGATCATGATGACGGCTACCGGTGGGTGGAGAAAAAACAAATGGCCAATCGCTCACAGGCTTGTGGCATGGCATACGAGTATGAGTAGTACCTACGCTTACAAACACGAAAGGATGGATGAAACTAGTGGCAGGCATTATTTGGTTTTATCCTACTTAGAAAATACATGTGGACAAAAGGCAACTACGACTATGACCACTGACAGCAGCTCCGATTATACACATAGTATATGCATGACACTGTTGTCAACTACCAACTTGCAACTTCCAACTGCCACTGTCATCATCATCAAAATCATCAAAAGCAGCAGCGGCATGGACATTGTCAACGCTGTTGTGCTACTGCTTTGCTACCAGAACTTGAATGCTAATCAAATTGAAATCGAAAGTTGCCGACCAGCGCGGCGCTTGAACACTTGGCCGCATGAATCGAATAAATGAGGAAGTAGCCAGCAAGGAGAAAACTAGTCGTCACGACTAGAATCATAAAAAATTGTTCGTTTGCTTCTTTAGCGGTGTGCGATTTGCATTCAAAATGCATTTTGGAGCCGCTGTGTATGCAAAAGAAATGCCAGATTTTTTGTAACCACCCCCTTCAACAGATTGACTTTCTACCATCCTACGTTACACGACGACTGACTATGGCCATTTCATAGATTTACGGAAAATTCGATTTACCCCGAGACGATTTAATCCACTCAAATTGGATTTTTCCGAATTTGGATTTTGTGTTTTTTGTAGACTCCTGAGGATTGGGAGATGCCAATTTGTGCCTTCCACCACTCAGCTCCCATTATTGCAGTGTCACTTGGCAGTGATTGATTTTGTGTGTGCTGCGGATTGTGTGACTTTCAGCAAAGGAATGCATATGAGCGTAATTACTTTGAATATTGGATATCTCGGGGCGCCAATTCCTCCAGGAAACGAACACATATCTCTGAGCTAATCTCATTTGCGCCCCAAAATGAAGGAGATGAGATGGAAAAGAGTTCGTGAGAGCAGAGTTGACGAAGTGCATCGAATTGTACTTAGACAGCAGACCTTATCTGGTAAAAATTAGGGGCGTATGTATGTCAGAGAGGAGCGCAATGAATTTGAATCAATGGAACTGTTCGGAGTTTGGTTTGGATGATAACCGAAATTTTAGCGACAGAATGATGAAACGAGTAGTTGAAACAAAATTGTGTTTCCAAGCGTTAATGCCACAGAGAACCGATAAAACCTAACCCTCACCACAGAGAATTTAAAATTTTTTGAATGAAACTATCCACAAATCAAACGTCAGTGTTGGAGATATCTTGGAAGAAAGTGCGAACAAACGTTAAAGCAAGTAAAGCAAGGCATTGGAACATCGTGAAAATAATAGAAGAAAAAGCACACAGCATGTTAGCCCTGCGGCAGTACTTAAAGCATAGCTATACGCAGCGCTAATTATACATAACCGCTTATCATAACTTTGTTGGGTCAGTATGCGTACGACCAAAGTGGTAATGTACGCAGACTCGTCAAATAAAATGTGTTTTCCTTTCAGAGCATGAGATTTTGAAATTAATCAAAGAAACCCAACGTAAATATGATAGTTGGGAGTTGCCACATTGCATAATATCGAAGGCCAACTGACAAGCCAACTAAAAAAGTGGGGCGGTTTCTTGCTGTTCAAGAGCCTATCAACAGCTGAACCATCTATTCTATGGCATTTTGGCTATAACTCCTGCAGATATTTCCGCAATATCTTGCAGGTAATGGGTGGGCAGACCCCAAGTTTTTCGGCGAATTTTCAATTGACGGGCTTTAGTCACACTACGACGGATATATTTTCTACGGTATCCACAGGATGAGGACATATTGGATGCATATAGTTCAATAGCGGATGTAGAAATGGGTGCAAATTAAACAATGATTCGACGATGATCAGAAGAACGATTAAGTGCACCAAACAAAAGTTTGGCCAACAAAATTACTACGACAAACAAGTTTTTCAATGATGATTTTCCAAAATATGTAATCTAAACAAAAAAGTCACGTACGATTGGTAAAGTTGAAAGGTATATTGTCCCCTTCAAAGTAATCCCCATCGACTGTAAAACACTTTTGCCAGAGCCTGATCCAATCCTCGAAACATTTTTTATATTCGGTTTTCGGTATGTCCATCAGTGCTCACTGCGATTTTTCCATTACTTCCTCTCGGCTGTTGAAACGCGTTCCATGTAGTGGTCACAGTGACCCAAATCAGCTGAATTCGGTGGCTGTTGGATGGTATTTGTTGCATTTTCCGTCAAAAAATTACGAATAATGATGACATTGTGCGACGGTGCGTTATCATGGTGCAAAATCCAAGAGTTTTCTGCCCACAATTTTGATCTCTTTCGGCGAATTGCTTCACCCAAACGTCTCATAACGCCCAAATAATACTCTTTGTTTACTGTCTGGCCTTCTGGCAAAAATTCATGATGCACTAAACCATTGTAATCCATGAAAACCGTGAACAGTACCTTTTTTTTTGACTGAAAAAGACATTGTTTTTTTTTGGTCTCGGCTCATTTGGTGAACGCCATTCACTTGCCTGACGTCTGGACTGCGTGTCGTACTCATAAACCCACGCCTCGTCTCCAGCAATGATTGTTTTGATGAATGTGGGATCAGATTCAGCCTCGCAAATCATTTCTTTTGCGACGTCAACACAGTCTCTTTTTTACATGAAATTGAGGTCTTTTGGCACCAACTTTGCTGCTACACGACGGAAACCCAAATCATTAACCAAAACGACCGTTTTCTTTAGAGAATCGTTGCCGAAACACTTTTCCAACATTTCTTACGTTAGCGCACCACTTGATCTTCTTGAACTTCCGACATAGCAGCGAGCCTCTCATGCATCAACATAAGCCTAATATGCGATTATGCTCCTACGGACGACAAGTACGACGCCGTTAAAGAATGTTTCCACAAGTCCCTCGACAAAACATGTAAGCAATGTCCGAAGTATGACTTTAAAACCGTAGTAAGCCAAAATAGGAAAGTTGCCCCTCTTTGGTACAGGTTATAGGCATAGCTTATACGCACGATATCACATCTGGTAACTTACACAGGCTGTTTGACAAGAAGCGTATAAAGGGGCACTGCAACGAGGGACGGGAGCTGCTTGTGAGCTCTACGAGCAAAAGAGACAGGAAGAACATTGGCTTCTTCAGAAGAAATATGCAGAGATGAAGAAGTACACCTTGTAGTATTGTAGTAGGGTCACAGTCGGTGCTGAGAATATGGAAAAACTTTTTCTGCAGATTGTATAATGAAGAAGCCCAGCATTAAGCCGTCAAACAGAATAGACCACTCAACTTTGACGATGAAAGCCAAATTTTCTGTCCAGCTGACCAAAACAAAGTAAGGATACCAACATCTAAGCTGAAATCCAACAAAGCAACTGAGCCTGATGACTTTCCAATCGAGGTATTCAAAGCTGCTAGAAATGACTTTGTGAATACCATACGAGTACGCTAACTCATTTCTCAGATCTGGTCAGGTGTATGCCCTCAACTGCGCCAAGTATAGACCTATAAGTCTCCTCAACATCATATACAAGATCTTAACTAGCATATTCTGTGAACGGCTGGAATCCTTTGTCAACAACCTGATTGGTCAACATCAGAGCGGTTTCAAACCAGAAAAGTCCATAATCGATCAAATCTTCACACTCTGGCAGATCCTAGAAAAAACTCAAGAAGTCCAAATCGATACCCATCATCGATCCATCGATTTTAAAGCCGCAAATGACAGCGCGAGCTATATATAGAGCCATGTCCAGTTTTGGCATACATAATGACGATAGAAAACACTCGCATCTCCGTCAAGTTCGATAACGACTTAACCGAGACCTTGGATGTCAAAAAAGCTTTTAGACAAGGTGACGCGCTGTCATTGTGACTTCTTTAATCTTCAAAAATACTAAAAATTTCAGATGAAGTGCAATGTCCAGTGCTGTGTTCTACTTTCGATGTTGACAGACCGACCAAAAGAGGGATAAAAAACTAAAACATGTACTACGGTCGCTGCTAGAGAGAATAGACGCAGCTCCTATATGGTGGCAGATTTGTTGTAGGGCAGACTAACGTGAGCGAATACCTGTAACAATCCGCACAAATGCTAAATTCGCCAGTGCACCTAGCACGTAACCAATAGACGATGCTACCAAAGAATGTTTTACAAGCTCCTCGGCAAGAATTACGAGCGATCGGAGGAGACACTTTTGGCCGACCGCATATCTGGATACGTGACGGTTTCCTCACAAAGCAACACGTCGGAAGTCATCTGTTCGTAAAACCGTCAAAGTAATTGATCTTGTTCGAATCAATTCAAGACACTCCTCCAGTATTATATACTCGTATGTCTAACACTACTCAGTTGAAGTCAATGTATAGTACATCTATAAATATATAAACCGCCGAAAGCAAAGCTGTCAGAATGAAGGAACTACCCGGTTTACTACTTGGAGCACCATGGCACGGTAGAGCTCAATTTTACGATTTGGTCAGAGGAGAGTATGCCTCCAAGTTGAGTAGGTTAAGTTAGGTAATAAGGAATGTGATAGTCCCGAGACAAGCAGCGGCCTATTTTTCTTTTTTGATTCCCTGTTCATATTCCAGTCCAGTCCATGATAGTCCAGAACTTTTAACAAATCTAAGGAGATCAATCAGTTTTGCTTTTCTGATAACCACAAATTCGTATTCCAGGTGTTTAGCAGGGCGTATTTTGAAATAAAGGCAGCTGTACAGCAAGTGTGTGAAGATGTGAAAAGAGGCTTCTATTCTACTGGCCATCCTGCCAATAATGCAGTGACCTTTAGCGACGCGGATGTCTTCTTTGTTGAGTCCATGTCTTCTCCCGCTCTCTAGGTTTGGCCAGCGTCAGTGACACAGTCACTCCTGGAAATCCATGCTTTGTTGGATCGTTCTACTCAGTAGATATCCAATCGGTGTGATTCGCAGATTCTACTTAAAGTTTGACTGCCTTTTTTGTATCTCTGTTGATTTGGTGACTTCACTTGGCTGCTTAACTGCCCATGAATTATACAGCCTATACAGCTTTACGAATTGCAAATATTTCTGCCTTAAATTTGTCCGAAATCTTGAACGAGTCCTAAGTCTGTACCATTACACAGTAGAGCCCAGTCGTTCGAGTAGAAATAGAGTTCTCAATTGTTGGTGGCACTGTTAGATAGGATTGATTTGAGAAATGGATTGGTTCCAATTTTTTTTTTTTTTAAGACGGCGACGGCACCACCGTTGTCATCACTGGTAAAACGAGGTTTTTCTTGCCGCAAGTTGCTGAATTGGGTCTCGAGTATTGTTGGTTCCAGCAAGATTCCCCAAATTCTGAATTAATTATTCTGCTCTTTAGCAAGTTGTAAAGGGTGATTCATCGTGAGGTTTGATTCATAATGTAAAACGAAACACATAAATGTTGGCCACGACTATGTCTGAGGTGGTCCATTCGGAAGGTCCAGTTTTGGGCAACTCGTTCGAGCTTAGCGACTGGTATCCTGCGGATAACACGAGTAATGTTGGCTTCCAAAGCGTCAATCGTAGCTGACTTATTTCTGAAGACCTGAGACTTTACATATCCCCAGAGAAAATAGTCCAAAGGTGTGATATCGCACGATCTAGGTTGAAAATTTACCGTAGCAAAACGTGAAATTAAATGCTCACCAAAATGATTTCTCAACAAGTCCATTGTTTCACGCGCTGTATGGCACGTAGCGCCGTCTTTTTGGAACTAGAGCTCACCGAAACCATGTGTTTGAATTTTAGGAAGCACATAGTCCGTTAACATGGCGCGATAATGGTTACCATTGACGGTAACATTCTGATTTAACTCATTTTTAAAGAAATATGGACCAATGATTCTACCAGTCCATAAACCACACCATACCATTGTTTTTAATGGATGTCATGGTAGCTCTTAGTATTCTTCGGGTTGCTCATCAGCCCAAATACGGCAATTTTGTTTATTAACGTATCCATTGAGCCAGAAATGGGCTTTATTATCACTAAACAAAATTTCACGATAAAACACCGGATTTTCATTGAGTTTTTCCAGAGCCCATTCACTGAAAATATGATGCAAATTCAAGTCGCTTGGCTTCAATTCTTGCACAAGTTGAATTTTGTACGCTTTTAGGCCAAGATCCTCACGTAAAATACGCTAAGTTGTCGAATACACCAAGCCAAGCTGTTGAGAACGACGACGAATCGATTCGCCACGGTCTTCGCATACAATCTCAGCTACAGCTGCTATAGTCTCTTCACTACGTGCTGGATGTGGTCTAACCAGTCGAGTATCATCCCCACTAATGTAAACGGGGACTTAAATTTGCGAATGGTTTTGGCAAAAGTGGTTTCAGTAGGTCGAACTGTAATGTCTCACAGATACAGCTGAAGAATTTGGAGACGATGTTGTGGTGGAGTCTTTCCATGATTACTTGCCAAACGATACTGAGCAAAAATGATAAATCAGTTTGATAGGAGTCACGCGTGATCTGTCAAAAAAAAGCTCATTGAAAATCAAACCTCACGATGAACCACCCCTTACTATCGTTTTTTCTTGGAGTTTGTCCGATCCCGTCCTTATAGATCCAGTGTTTACATTATTAAATGCTCCTCCGACATCTAGGAAGGCGGACTGATTTTCCTTAAAGGTAAGCATGTTGAGAACTGCATACGTTGTGTTTGTTGAGTTTATGTCTCATACATATGTTAATCTAGGATTCTCGCCAGTATCCTTAGCAGAGGAGTGTTTAATTCTTAATGTTTTGGGAAAAAAAAGCAACTTTTGTTTGTTTCTAGTTGTTTGAGACAGGTTTAGGCAACCAATAAAGACAATTTTAAGCCATGGTATGATGTGCAGAAGAGCGTGTTGTAAAATGGCCGGAATTTGTAGGGCGGCTAAAAATTATAAGTTCGTTGATAATTGATGTTGGGGTGCCAGATGATACCTGTTTAACACCATCTTTATTTGCATAAGAAGCAAACGCAGTAGTGATTCCTGGTTATTGTCTTTCCAGTCTTCATTGTAGCATTACAGATATCCTGGGGCTAGTGAAGCTATGGAAAGGATTTTCCATAGGATTTCCCTGGTTGATTCGTTGGCACTAACTCTCGCTTCGCAAAAAAACAAGATTCCTTCGTAGCCATGCACGTTTTTTTGAGTAGGAGTTGAACTCGGAACATATCCAGTATGTCCGATACATAAAACAAGAGATCCTCCAAGCTGCGCTAATTGTAGAGGGATCAACCTTCCCAGCTGAAATTTTGAACAAAATTTTGTTTGCCTCTCTGTCTGAACCTTTTTTTAACGATCTGATTGATAAAGTCCGAATTTGACCATAAACTCACACTAGGACAGATCGATTTTAAACCTAATCTAAGAAACCAGCCATACAGAACTATGTTTAGTTTTGATTTTCCAGCCAAGCACGTCAGATTTCACTGAGAACTTTGATGTAAAAATAGAGTTGGAACAAGGTGATGCGCTGTCATGCAACTTTTGTAACATTATACTTGAGAAAACTGTACGAAACTCGCAACCGATGATACAACTTTTCAAAAGTCTTTGCAACTACTTGCATTTGCTGATGATATTGACGTATTTGCAGAACAGCGCAAGCCCCGACTGAAGTAGAATCCTGGTTTATCTGTGAATGAGGGCTCGGCCAACGTATGTAAATGTATGACCTGGCGCACGAAATTGGCGAATCGGGAGGAACTTCACAATAGAAAGCTACAACTGTCAGGAAGCTAGGACTTTGTCTAATTATGACTCCAGCACTAAACACCGAGTTACACTTGCCAATCGCTGTACATTTGATCTTAGAAGGCAAACGAGTAATAAGACTTTGCCCAGAAATATTAAGAAAACTGTATGTATGCTCTATGGTACAAAAATATGGAAGTGAAAATATTCTTCGCCGTTTGGAATGAAAAATATTTCGAGTGTTGACGGAGTTAAGTGGAGGAAATATAACAGTGAACCTTACGGGCCGTACAACGAAATCAACAAGGTCAGATTGATTTATCGTATTGCCCACAAGGGGAATTAGACCAACCGTAGGTTGGTTTAAATTCGCACTAACTAGCAAGGATTTGAAAAAGCTTTCATCGTCAAGTGGCCATTCAAAGAATTCGGTTTTATTAGTTTGGTTAAGAGGATAGATATCAGTTAGATATCGCAAAAGATTCTTCTATTTGGTCACAAATATTTCCGAATTTTTTTGAAAATATTTTGAAGTTATCCAATTAGTTGTAAGTTATCCCTGTCCATCAAGGTAATTATTTGTAGCCCTTTCTCAAATGAAAGCACATGAAGAAGACAGCACTTTACTAAAGGTCAACGCCAACTATGTAGTGTAACAGATCAAGTTTGGTGGTGGACAAAATACTTCTCGCCTATAGAGGCGGTGATATCAAGTGAGGACCGCCTTAATTTCTCGCTGTCCACCTTAAATTCACTTGACTACTTTTGAACAATAGGTCCTCTGGAATCACCCAACATCATTCCAAAAATGATTTGTTGACTTTTTCCGTGTGTTCAAAATTGTCGTGACTGTCGCTATTGTCGACTTTCGCCTACGATTACCTGAAAACGCATGGTCGCACTTGCACGTAATTTTATTTTTAAGCTTTCAGGCCCTGCCGTTGCATAATTATTTGATAAATGTACATCATTCGCCCTTCACCCCGATCAGAAAATATACTGAACGCATTCTGTTAAAGGCAGTGGCGTCACGAAAATGTGAAACAACTATCTACTACAGATGTCAATGCAGCAGGTCGGCATATAAGCGACAGCATCCACATATTGTTGAACGAATCGTCTGATAGAGTACACGGCGATCTTATATAGAAGGTGTAAGGCTTCAAAAAGAATGGTACGCGACATATGCATCAGGAATAGCCAGATAATTCGAAGTCGAAATTACAGAATTCGTAGATATGATCTGAAGTCCATTGCTTTTCAATGTCTTTCGAAACTGTCTAACGAAGGAGTACTCGTTCTTGACGACTCCAAAGCATCAAACTATATCGCGCACATCGAGTTAACGTGAGCTGGTTGAAATATCGCGAAAACTCAGTGGCCTTTTACAAATTTGCAAATTTGATTTACACGCTTGTCATGCGTCTGATTAAATAACTGCGAAATAGGAGAAAATGTTAACGGACTCTGGGTGAAACAAAACCTGACCTAATAAGAATGTCTATTTGCGGAAGCCTTCATATTATGGAACAATAATCCTCTTTGGCTCATCAACTGGTATCGAAAATGTATTTCCGAAGAAGACATCAGTAAACAATCGGCCTTACGGGCGATGTTATCTGAAATGCAGCGACCTGTGGAATAGCATTGGCGGTCCGAATATTTTAACACTTCCACCTGCGAAGCATTTAGACGTCGAAAAAAATCGCAGTGTTTGAACCTCAATCACTTAAATCGGCACACAACCTATAAATAACGTTGGAATCTTGACAACACTCTAACTCAACAGATTTCATTGAAAAACCGACACCAGAATCAAATCCGAAACCAAGAAACAGGCATTTCCAGGAAAATTTCCCTCCAAATTCAAAGTAAACAAAGCCAAGTTCACATCGAAGCCGGTTTTGTTCTGCTTCCCTTGGCTTAACAGTTTTTGTGTCGCTGCATTCCGATCTGTTACCACCGACATGGGTACACCATACACGAACCAAAGCAAAGATCAATAACAAGGTACTCGTACTCACCTTCAATACAGACAACATGATCCCGAATCTGCTGGGCGATCTGTGCGTCGGGCAGCAAGTCAATCAAATCATAAATCGCGTAAATCGACGGATGGACGCTCTCGAAACGTTGGATCTCCTGCCGGATAGCCAACGAATTGCTGATAAATGGCTGATGTAAGACAGGATGATGACCTGCTACTGCTGCTGATGCCACGGATGCTGTATGGGCATGCCTTTGCTGTGGAGGTGTCGAATGATTGTTCATCGTGGCCAAGAATTTTCACCTTCTCTTCAGAAACAAAAACAAAATAAACAAAAAAACACCGAAAAGAGGTTGCGACACAGATACTTTCTTTTAGCACACAACACGTAGCTCACTCTGGTAATGCAACTACGACCGCGACGACTACGACGACCACGGTGATGACGACAGAAGCGCAAACAAACTAATTCTCCGACAAAATCATCAACAAAATAAACAACAATAACAATGACAGGGAGCTGGAGCACCCGAATTGAAATTTAGAAATTGGAACTGCACCACATAACACTTTACTGGTAGTCGCACTTGTATTCATACAACACGCACGAGGAAAGGATTTCTTCGTTTTGGCACCCGTTTTCTTGACGAAATTTCTTCACACTCTTCTTCACATGCTTCCACACTTTATATTTTTTTTCGTTGCCTTTCCAACTTTCTTAAATGGTGATGCGAATTAGAATTTACAAGTCGGACTAACGATCACGATTACCTAGAACGCTGTAGGATGCACTTGTAGGGCATCAGGGTATGTAACACCTTAGACGTCATTCTGTCGTACTTCCATAGCGACAATTCGACACAAAACAAACTCTAAACGATAAACAATGCACGACAAGAGGTGTAAATCAAATTGTGGCGGACAAAACAGAATAAAATTGGAAAATAAATTCGAGAAGACGATGTAGCGCAACCACACTTGCCGCGAACAAAGTGACAACAAAACTGTCGACCGAAAACTTGTTCTGCGATTTGACTCTCTCAAAAGTGACGTTTCTTGGAATAAGTGACAGTTAATGTAATGATGGTGCTGCCGGTGGATTACACTTGAATGATTTTGACGTCGGTAAAGTAGTTTAGTGAGAGTTTTTAGAAATGAAATCTTTTCTAATTAGAAAAAAAATGTTTTTGATATTGAATACTCAAATGAGATGGTGTAGTGTGCGAAAAGACGAGCATTCTTCGTGGTAATCAGCGAAATTAATAGGAACGAAATTGCAACAACGGGATATAGGAAAGCAATCAATTTATCCAGCCATTGTAGAAGTTAATGCAGCAGGAGAAAATGTCATTAAAAAGAATGTTCCGGAAATGGTTATTTGAGTGGCCCTATATTGACAGATAGTGAACTGCAAAAAATAATTGTCATTCTACAGGTTTAGCAAGCAGAAATAAGATGCATGAGCATACCGTCTTATGTGGAGATTCAGGCTGCTTTGTTTCCATAATGTCATGCAGCAGACATAATGTTTTATATTTGAGCAAGTTGTCGAAAGTGCAGCTGCTGATATGTTTTGAGTAGAAAGATACACGATTATAACTTCTGATATAGAATACGAAAAGCGCGACTGTATTCTGTAGAGGAGTATAAGAGGATTGTAAAGAAGGGGTGTTTTCCCCAGTATGAGTTTTGTTTGTTTAGGGATAAAATACTGTGTAACACAAGGAGATCGAAGTCCACCATAAATCCTTCCAATGGAGGCGTTTAGATGGTAGGATACGCTTAAATAAAGGGTTTTTCAATAGCTTTGAATTTAATTTGTGAATTTAAGTTTTGAACTCAACCTTTTCATCATGGTAAAGTACACTAACGAGCAACGTCTGAAAATTATAAAAAAATTTCTACAGATATTCGGAGTCGGCGACTGCAACTTTAAGAGCGTTAACTCCAATTTTCGGTGGTAATTCTATCCCTAGTAGACAGGCAATAACACGTTTAGTGCAAAAATTTGAGTCTATATATTCGTTGTGTGATGTTGCCGTGTCAGTGAGACAAAGGTTTGGTCGAAGTGTCGAAAATATCGCTGCCGTTCAGACGTCCGTAGCGAACGATCCAAATCAGTCAGTTCCACGGCGTTCTCAAGAATTGGGTAGCGCTCAGGCCATATTATGGCGTATTTTGCATAAGGATCTTGGCTTACACCCATACAAGATCAAGCTGACTTAAGAATTGAAGACGATGGATCATTTGAAGCGAGGTACGTTCTCCGATTGGGTTCTGGAGAAGAATCGCCAAGATGATGAATTCCATCGCAAAATTATCTTCAGGGAAGAAGCTCATTTTTGGCTCAATGGGTTCGTCAATAAGCAAAATATGCGTTATTGGTAGGGTGAAAACCCACATGTGCTTCATGAATCTCCACTTCATCCACAAAAAATAACTGTTTGGTGCGGCTTACATACCGGCGGCGTTATTGGGCCATATTTTTTCGTCGATGATAACGATCGTCACGTTACTGTGAATGGTTAGCGTTATCGTGCCATGGTCACCGATTATTTTTGGCCCGAATTGGAAGATATGGACTTGGATGACATGTGGTTTCACATGTGGTGCCACAAGCCACACAGCACATGCTACAATCGATTTATTGAAGAGTATGTATGGTAAGCGTGTTATCTCAAGACATGGGCCAGTCGATTAGCCGCCTCGTTCGTGCGATTTAACGCCGCTTGACTATTTTCTGTGGGGCTACTTTAAGTTATTGGTTTATGTCAACACGCCGACGACGTTGGAAGAGCTCAGAGAGAAAATTTAACGCGAAATAGCGGCCGTTTCAGCCGAAATGTGTGGCCGAGTCGTTGAAAATTGGGTCCAACGAATCAACCGCTGCAAACGTGCCCATGGTGGCCATATGAACGAAGTCGAGTTCCATTCATAAATATTTTGATTGTACTTCAAGCCAAATTTTTGAAATATCTCAAATGGTTTGCCTTTTATTTAAAAAAAAAGTTGTCAAGTCGTTATTGGAAAACCCGATATTAGGCTAAGATTTTTGGCGGAATCTACGTACTCTATTGGTCTTTGGGATAACTGAATTGGTGAAAAAGGGATAAATCTAGTTTTCTTCTATGAATTAGAGCGTATTTAGGCTTTTTCGGATCTTAGGCGCAGCTTGTTTTTAGTTGACCAATTTAATATGCGCTAAGGTCTGTTGTTCATCAACATAGTGGCCTCCTTATATAAAATCAAGAGACAGCTTGTATTGCACTGTGCTCCACAGTCTTGGGCAGTTCATAAACGTAGAGAGAGAACAGCATTAGGCAAAGAATCGAGCCTTGGGGACCGGCAAAGAACACGAATATCGTTCACCATGAATATCACCATGCAACGAGAACTTACACTAGTTCTGTAAATGTCTATTCTGTGTTTAATGTGTCGAAAGCTTTCGAAATGCCAAGTAAGGCAAGGATTGTAGCAGGATTTTTATCAATGGCTTGCCTGATTGCATCAATGACCAATAGTAGAGCAATCTTGCAACCCAGACTGGCTCTCACAGAGAAGTTTTTTCTGATGATAATTTTGTATCTGCAGTAGTAAAGTTTTTTCAAATACTTTTGTTGGAAACGGTAGAATCAAAATCTATCTATATTCCAACGCATTACCACTCGATTTTTTTCGGATGGTTATTATTTTAACGTCTTTCTAATGCGAAGGAAATACTGATGGAGTTGAAGATATGGGTTACAAACGGCAGTTTGTATGGTACGGTATATATTTGACGAAACGGCTAGTAAAGCTTCCACAACTGCTGTGCTGTCCGGTATATGACCGAATGGGGTAGAACTACTTGAAAGGGGGTTGCTAGACGGTTTGGTCACAGTCAATGTTGATAGGAGTTTTTGGCTTTTGTTTTCCTAGCCCTACTTCTCGAATTTGATGCCACAACTCACAACATTACCAGATGAACAACTACTAAATATTCTATTATAGGATGTCCGCTTTGCGTTTCTAATTTTAGAAACGATTTCCGAATTGAGCGGATGTTAAGAAAGTCATCAACTCTATATGTTTTGCAGCATCTATATGCATCATCACGCTGTGTCATTAGCTGCTTGATGTTTGGAGTTAGCCACAGAGGTCACGGAAGCTTAAGAGTTTTAATTTTTAGCGGTATGTGTGAAAGAGTAAAACGATTTTATCTGGCAAGAAGTCTTTGATATATATATTACATATAGTCGCAGGTAACACTTTACTGTATTTGTAAAGTGGGTTTTGTTGGTCGTATTCTAAAGCTTAATATTTCAAAATAGTCATTTTCTTCGACCTAGTAGGTTTTGTAGGGTATTTTTGGAATGATCACATCATCCACTTATCATTAGATGATGCAGTCTCATACAAATTTTCACAGTTTCAGTTGAACACTCACTGTTTGATCACCAAGCAGAAAAAAAATCGTCTCGACATCGCAACACTATTGAAATGGAAATGACACGTGAGCTAAAATCTGAGATAAACACCTAAGATAAAATCTCAGCCAAACGAATGGAAAAGTCCATCTTCACCCAAGTGAAGCAGGTGATGACTTTTGCTTACGATTACCAGGGAACTATAGTATTTTGACAGACCGAATTCTAAGTGAAACAAGTCAATTTTATCTCATGTGAGTAGCTGAGAAGAATAATCCACAAAACTCGACCTTACTTAATCACTCGTAGGTTACTGATTCTGCATGACAAAACACGTTCTCATATCGGAAACTTTTTGGCTTATTTAATGCATCTTACCTCATGCACCATACAACTCAAATTTAGGCCAAAAGACTACGACATGCTTCCAAAGCTGCGTGGGCTGCGTTTTCTCTATCAAAAAGAGATCTTTGATGCGTAAAAGTTGGCGATAGGCATATCCAACCTTCAAAGACGTTGGGAATCTCAGATATGTGAAGCAGGTAGTGCGATGGTTATGACTGCACATCAGCTGTGCAGTAATTAGCCTTTGTTTCGTCCATCCAACTTTGATTTGCTTACCTTAAAAGTGCGGGTTTTGAATAAGAAAAAATTCGGCAAGTGGCTGACAAGTTCTGTTTAGCCTGGATCAAGAGCAAAAAACCAAGCACCGTATATCGTTCGGAAGAACTTGTCAATGCAACAAGAACAAATTCCTGTATAGATGACCGAGGAAACTTTGTGGTAGAGTTACAGTCGGCGTTGAAAACATTGAAAACCAATTCTGCAGACTTAAATTCTGCTATCTATTTACCCTTTACGACGGACGTTTTCCTTACCAAATTTAAGTCCGGATAGTAATACCTGAACGTAATTACGTAGTAATTCTGATAATTGCAATGCGCTAACAGTTCCGTTGGCAGCAACGTATTGACATGCTCTACTTGCAAGCGGCTGATGGTCCATGACCCTAATTTTTGGATTTATTTCATTTCATTTCCAGCAGCAGCGTTAAAATTGAAACTGTTGTCACAAACCATCAACCGAACTTGTCGCCGTGGGATGATTTTGCAAAAACGTAAAAACATCGCACATTCCGGTTCCTTGCTTTACTAAAGCCAGAAAATTATCTAATTGAGTGGCCGTTGATAATAGAACATTTTAACGCTAAGCCTTACTCGTTGAGATACTTAATTATTTCATTGTCCAAACATAGCAACGCTTTCGTGGTTGCGAAGGCCGTCGCCATCATCATGATTCTTTAAAGAAATACTCAAATAAAATTGTCATTTCTATCTAACATTGACACAAATTGTTACGTCGTGTGATCGCCAAAGCGAAATGTCAACGGATCTCGCTCCTGTTAACTCTGACTCATCTATTTCTCAACAGTAAATCTATTCGGAAGTGGTTGATGCCGCTTGGTAAAATCACGCTACCACAGATTATATATCAAAGCATTGTGAGGAACCGGTGGAGAGGTCGAAGCATTTGCACCTGTAGCGACAGCCAAGATACGCTTAGAAGCCTTGCCGAACCCTCTTACAACTTCCAAAAAGATCACACACGAGGTGACCAGGCTAGGCTCAGAATAGTGTTTTTTTTTAGGACAGTCTGTGTGTGTTCTCGCATTCTATTAAGTTAGAAATTGTATAACTCCTCAAGTTGCAGATAGACTAAACGAATTTTTCCCCATGTTTCTAAGAAGTCAGCGACCTTCCCATTGTCCCTCAGCAGGAAAGACTGCAAGTTACTTACTGGTGTTGTGACGGAGCACTACATTTTTTCTAAGCTGGGCATAAGTAATACATCATTCCACGATGCTTGCTGTGAAAGTGATGACTACACCGCAGAGTACTATTTCTGTATATGTCCAGCTTAAACTCGCATCAGGCCGCAGGTACTCGGTGTTGACGTAGTGGGTGCTGGTACTGTAGATTCTTTATGACTGAAGCGCTAACTCATCTTTCTTCGGAAATCTGAAAAATTCCATCAAAATGAACTTACAAGGAGTACAATGGACTAGTTCTTTGTCTGAGTGCTTTGTTTCGACAGAAAAAAACCTTTTGAGACACCAGCATATAAAAAGGAATCTGAATTACGGATGTTTTTATAGATTACAAGTGTTCTTATGGAAATCTACGCCTGCGTGTAGGACTTAAACCTGCTGGGCTTAGGCGACACCAATTAATAAGGCCGTTATCTAAGGCGTTCATCATGGAGTCTTCTTTGAACTATTCTCTGCAAAACGGATGATACACAGAAGAAAGTTTAGTAGGGTGAATGTAACTACAGGAATTGACAATCAGACTGAGTATTGAATAGTCTAAGACGTTCCAAGAATGCGTCATGTGCAAAAGAAATCATCCTGTATTCAATAAGTTTCTACATCGCGATGAAGTTTATTAACTATGACAGCATAAAACGGAGCTTCTTCATTCTATAGTTTGCACAATCTTAGGCTCTTTTAACCTTTAATGCAGCTGTGTAGTATGAATAAAATGTGTTACTTGTTAGTAGTTTTTCTATTTATATGGCAACACTGGAAAACTACCTAACCGGTTCTACAGCCCACATCTCTCAACGACCGCTTCATTTGTTTACACACAACATTATATTTATTTTTTTTTTTCAACGTTTTCCATTTAATTTAATCGCGATTTCTGACAAAAATAGATTCGAAAAAATTCAGCAGCGGGTAAGGCTTATCATGCCAAACTAAATATCAATCCATCAATAAGTAGACGTGAGATAACCTCCTCGAAACAAGGTCATTCGCTCTGCACCATCTACTATCCGCAGTGAGAGTAGATTTTCGGTTTTCTTGGTTTCGCAATATTCCGGTCTCGATTTCAGTAGGTGCTGAATTGTGGTTGCAAAATGACGAATTTAGAAATAATTCTGCTAATAGTTGCCTTTAGCTTGGGTTTGTTATCCCCTACTGCGGCAGGGTCGTGTTCCTTGCGCGAACTTGAGGCGTCTGTGTTTCTGGAGCAAAAGAATGAACCACTTCGACAGCAGATGCACCGGGCGACTCTGGCTAATTGGATAGCCAATACGAATATGACGGATGAGAATATTCGTCGGAAGAATGAAATCGCTGCGGAGAGTGCAAAATGGAGCAAAGCTCTAGCTGAGGAGATTCTTGAATTAGGCTATCAACATTTGGATAAAGAGAATATTCAAAGGCAGGTTCGATCATTGACAAGACTGGGAATCAGTGTTTTGCCTGAGAAAGAGCACAAAGAAGTACTGGACGCCATCACATCGATGCAGAAGAACTATGCTACACTGAAAGTTTGCCCATATGACGATCGGCGTGAGTGTACTCTAACCTTGGAACCTCATATTCAAGGTCGTCTTGTGAAAAGTAGAAACCCAGAGGAGTTGAAGTACTACTGGACAGCTTTCTATGATAAAGCGGGCACACCAATGCGAGAGAATTTCAACAAATATGTAGAACTAACGAGGAAAGCCGCCAAACTAAATGGTAAGTTTGCTGTCGAATACAAACTGTGTCATGGGTTCAATCGTTTTCTTAAGGTTTCAGATCGTATGCGGAAGAATGGATCGACCACTATGATGACCCTCACTTTGAAGAGAATCTCGATCGTACCTATCAACAGCTGTTGCCATTTTACAAGGAGCTACACGGCTACGTTCGTTACAAGTTAAGAGAATATTATGGTGACGATGTGGTGTCGGAGAAGGGAAACATACCCATGCATCTACTGGGCAATATGTGGGGGCAAAGTTGGGAAGAAGTTGTTGATCTTTTTACTCCCTATCCCGAGAAACCCTACGTGGATGTCACTAATGAAATGGTAAAACAAGGCCTGACCCCCGTGAAAATATTCGAACTAGGCGATAACTTCTTCACTTCGTTGAATATGACGAAACTACCGCCGTAAGTATGAGTTCCAAATGTGTGATTTCCAAAGCATGCAACTGATGCAGATATCTCAGATACGGCTGGGTTGTAAATTGACCTATGGATAACCTCTGAGGGGATTTTTTTTTCTGATTTCCTTGTTCAGTCAACAAACGACTGGTAAGACAACTTTTATTTATACGGTAGATGAACCACAGCAATTAAACGGCAAGCGATGTCAATCCATCCAATTTATCGCGTGCTTCTGATTATTGTGGTTAATGGTTGAACTTCATTCTCTTCGACGTTGGGGTGACAATTACAGCAGGGGCGTTAATGAAGCAAAATTTACTGATGATTTCATCACCAGTTCTCTGTTATTTTATATTTGCCAGATCTACTGCTAAATTAAAGTTTTCCTTTGCCCCACAGGATATTTTGGAAGGAGAGCGTCCTAGAAAGACCCACGGACAGAGAGATTGTCTGCCATGCTAGTGCCTGGGATTTGTATGAACCAGATGACGTGCGCATCAAGCAATGTACAGAAGTGACAGCCCGGTATTTGTATATTGCCCATCATGAACTGGGACACATTCAGTACTATCTGCAGTATCAGCATCAACCTGTTGCTTTCCGATACGCGCCGAACCCTGGTTTCCATGAAGCTGTTGGTGATGCAATTGCTCTGTCGGTATCAACTCCGAAGCATCTGGAAAAAATCGGACTAGTCAAAAGCGGAGAATTGGATGAGAAGAGTCGGATAAATGAACTTTTTAAGAATGTGAGTCTTTTTCCCCAAAAAAAATCTGGATGTACTCGTTTCTCTTTAGGCTGTCAAGAAAGTTGTTTTCTTGCCGTTTGCTTATACCATGGACAAGTATCGCTATGCCGTATTTCGTGGTGAGCTCAGTGAAAGCGATTGGAATTGTGGATTCTGGAGGATGCGTTCCAAGCATGGAGGCATCGAACCTGCTATTGATAGGTCTGAGAAGGATTTTGATCCTCCGGCGAAGTATCATGTTAGCGCCGACGTGGAATATCTGAGGTACTTTGCGGCGCATATTTTCCAATTTCAATTCCACAAAGCCATGTGTAAGAAGGCCGGAGAGTTTGTGGAGGGCGATTTGAATCGGACGCTGGATCTGTGCGATATCCATGGAAGTGCCGAAGCTGGAAATGCCTTCAAGTGAGTAGTGGTGATCAGTTAAAGCTTTTGAGAGTTACAATTGTTGTTTATTTAAGGCAACTGCTTCAGGCGGGTGCATCAAAGCATTGGCGAGAAGTTTTGGAAGCTTTTACCGGTGAACGTGAAATGGATTCCTCGGCTTTATTGGACTACTTTGCTTCGCTACGAGTTTGGTTGAACGATGAAATTCAAAAACGAAATATTCCACTGGGATGGGAAGTCACTGATAGTAAGTTACAACGTCATCAACGTTTAAGAACAACAAATTGAGTGATATTTTCTTCCAGAATGCATATCTTCCTAGACAATGGTGTACTGATGGTTATAAGAGACGCATAGACAAGCAAAACAACGGAAATACTCTGTGTAAAACTGAGACTCGAATATATTTGTAGCTTATACATATCTTTACGGTTTTCAATAAACAGGAAGTTTTAAAAACTTAAGTGGTAAGTTGACTTGAGTCTCTTAGCAGCTGGCAGAAGGTATCATAATTGCTCTTAAGGAGCTGTCTTATCGTCATAAATCTTGATCATAAGTAAAATTCTTATGAAACTTAAAAACACTGGAACTTGAACCGCTAACGATTGCACACACTATGTACAATGGTAGTACTTGCGTCAACAGCGAACCAACGTTCTCTACGTGCTAAGATTAGATATTTTTTGTACAGGAATCGTGCCAGGCCAACAGGAACCTGTTGATATAGGTTAGGTTAGAGTAGGTGAGAGTGGCGATTGGAAAACCAACCCTCTTAGGCCTATTGCACCCTTGTGCTCCCACGTGGATCTATGATCCTCTTACTCATGGAACCAATTTGAGCTTATGATGAAGCGCAGGAGACTGTTAACGTCTGTATTGTTTAGATAGTTTAAGTCATTGTGGAAGAAAGCTCCTAAGTGGAGTTTTCTTCTCTGGGAGAGAGCTGGACATGTACAGAGAAGGTGAAGGATTTCTACAGAAATCGTTTGTGAAGGCGCTAAGCCTTCTTGCATCCTTGCCCATAAGGCAGTGTCCAGTGATGACACCTATAATGGCGCTGAGATGTTTCCTATTTAGAAAAATCAGACTTAGAGCGATTTAGATGCAGCTTTGGCAAGATCAGTTTAGTCGCTAGACATGTTGGCCCACATCCATCTAAGGTCTGTTCTTTTATAAGCACCCAGCCTTGTAATGATTTGCACATAGCGATTGGTATACCTATGCTACTCTTTTCCAGTAGAATAGTTAGAGTGGTTCCAATTTTGACGAGTTCGCCGGCTCTACTATACATATCACTGCCATGTCTCAGTGGCCCGGCACTCAACACAGGTGAAGATGGAAATGCTCTGCCATCACCGTAAGAGATTCAAAGGCGGTTTTAGAATTTAGTGTCGGTCTCATGACTGAAATATTTTGCCAGTGGGTTATTTGAGGTTAAAGGCCCCATTTGTTTCCAATGGCTTTTTTGCAAGAGAATAAAGCTACTGTAGCTTTATTGGGGGAGAGTCTATAGTTAGAATTTTATATTTCCCCGAAAAGAGAATAAGATCAGTTTTAGGGGGGTTAACTCCCAATCCACAGCGATCTGCTCAACGGGTTAATCTGGTAAGATTTAGCTGAAGGAGTTCTTTGATAGTATTAAAGTGCTTACCTGAGACAGCTATAGCAACGTCGCTCACATAGGCACTCAACCTGCTTCCCCTCCTGCTTCCAAGTATATCAGCAGTTCATTTACCACTAAGTTCTAAAGAAAGGGAGAAAGGACATCGCCTTGAGGCGTGCCTCTACTAATACATCTTTTAGCAGAAGTCCAAGCTAATTTGGAGTTGATAATCCTGCTATTTAGCATAAAACTGATCAATTCCCTAAGTGAGTCGTCTACCTTCAGATGTGATAGCGCAGGAAAGCAACCATTGTGTACTCTGTTTTGCTCTGTATTGTAGTGATTGTTCGATGTGGCTAGTCAGCGAAGGCAGAGCCGTTTCCACCGATTTTCCTTTACAGTTGGCATGTTGAGCCGTTCTTGGGTCAATTTTAGCTCGAACATGAATATCAATCAGTCAATCAACCACATTGACTTCTCTCCATGACAGTGATATTTGGATCGGTTCTACACAGCTCCTCATGATATTCTCTAGCGTGGGCAAGATAATATCTAAGGACCTTTGTAGTTCGGCCGGTATTATACCGTCCGGACCCGCAGACTTATATGGTTTGAAGCTATGCAGCGCCCAAAGAAGTTTGTCTCTTGTAATCCCACCATGAATTTTGTTCACGGTTGCTGTAGTCCTGTTTTGGTTACTGTTGGCCTCGAATGAGGAGCTACCTGGAAAGTGGTTATCCAGTAGCAAATTTAATGATTCGTCACTTGAGTTTGCCAGGAGCCATAGTTTATTTTCAAACAACTAGGCATCATAGGATTTGTAGAGATGATTTCTTTTAGCCGCGATGCCTCAGAGGCTTCTGTGATTTTGTCACAGAATGATCTCCAAGATTAACGATTTACTTTCCAGTCAGTCACTTTTCTTGTGGAAAATGGATCGTTGCCCTGTTAATGTCAAAAAAGTCTCACCGAGACCTTTGACTGACTTGCAGACCAGCAGCGTCTTCGTAAAGAATCCAGAAAACTTCTAAACTTCTAAATAATTAGAAGGAAGATTGGAATTTTTACAGATCCAAAGAAAACGATTTTAAACGAAGCTGGTAGCCAGCTGAACAACACAACACGCCGTAGTTGGTATATCCCAACGGTTGTGGTGACGGATGAGGCCATCAAACATGTTGTTGCTTCCTTTCATAGCTTCAAGTCGCCTGGCACCGATGGTACTTACCCAGTTATGCTATGTAAAAGAGAATTTTCACAGTTAGCCTGGCACTGGCATACATACCGAATACCTGCGAACAGTGAGAGTGGCCTTTATATTGAAAATTGGAAAGGAGGACTACTTGCATGCCAACATTTTCAGACCTGTAAGTCTGACTTCCTTCATGCTAAAAAGCATCGAAAGAGTGGTGGAGATCCATATGCCCAAAACCGCCTTGCGAATGCATCCCCTGTCGGCGATGGAACACGACTACTAACACGGAAGATACTGCGAGAGTGCGCTTCAGATCCTGTCGTGCAATATTGAAGACGCACCCGACAAGAAGGAATACCCTTTTGCGCATATTGCTTGACGTTGAGGGTGACTTGACAACGCAGTTTTTGATGGCATGTGCAACTCGACCAGATAACACGGCGTAGGCGAGTCACTGGTCTTGTGGATAAAAGCAATGCTGGTGAATAGGACATTGATTGCGGATGCTGGCCGCGGTAAATATGTGGTGGCGGCGTTTTGTCTCCACTGCTCTGGTGCATCTTGGTCGACTGACTGTTCTAACGACTGCTGCCGACTCATCTAGTGCTTAAAGGTATCACCATCCAATTCTCCAAAGAAGCTAAGTCTTTGGGTGGATAACAAACTTCCCTGGACTAAATGTTACTTCGAAAGCATTTAAGGGGCTAATGGCCTTCTGGCAGTGCAGAGGAGCTATCGGCAAAACATGGGTATGATAAGTCCAATTATATTCTATGTGCCGGTTGTCTGTTGGAATAAGCTCTCGCGAAAATACGCGATTGCTGCTTTTACCAGACTCAAAAAAAAACGGTTTGTCTCTGATGTATGGGGGCTTTCGTATTGATGAATATCCCTCCCCTTGATACTCAGCCAAGCTGCGCTTAGAGCCTTAATCAACCCTCTTACGACTTCCAAACTAGTTCAAGAATGCAAGAGATCACTTAATGCAGTCGGAAGGCCAAATTCAGTGACCCTTATCTGGGTCCCAGGTCACAGTGGGATCACGGGAAATGGTTCAGAAGAGAGTTGTTCAGGACCCGAACCTACGTTGGGCTTACCTGCGTCCTCGGTTAAGGCTTCCATTGACAGTTAGGTCTCATACGAGCACAACTGCAGATGTGCAGCTCTGCTGGATGTAGACAAACCAAACGAATGGTTCCCCGAATGCTGTTCCTCAGCAGGAAAAACTGCAGGTTGCTTACTGGCGTCCTGACAGGTGTAAGCCACTTAAATATGTTGGGTATAAGTGGCACAACATCGTAAAAACAAGGGTATAAGTGACGACACCGCGGAGCACTATTTCTGTGAATTTCCGGCTTATGCTCGCATCAGGCTGCAGGTACTTGGCGCTGACGTGGTGGGCGCTGAAGAGCTTACTCATCTTTCTTCGCAAGACTGAAAGAGTTCATTAAAAGGAACTTTACAAGGAGTACAATGGACTAGTTCTTTGTCTGAGTGCTTTGTCCCTACAGAAAAGAAAAATAGACCTATGATGCGAAATTCGTAAGCCAACACCAGAAGCACAACTTTCCAGAAGTCTGTGCAACTTTCGCAGCATCTGTTGCCGTAGAAGGGAATGAAATAATAATGCTTTATCAGGAAAGACTATAGGGACTCTATATACGACACTAATCATCCCAGTTCTGCTTTATAGCGTAGCAATATTGGCATTACATGGTGTGTCCACTAGTTATGGAATCGTAGCATATAGAGGGCATTATCGACAGTCCTGTTGAACGCAAGATTCTTCGAGTAATTGGAATAATGCGAATGAGGATACATCAAATTTCTTCTAGGTCTTTTCGAGTCTTTGTAACTTTAGCAGAAAATCTTAGATCTCTAAAATGAAAACGCATAAGAAATGATGTCTTTGACTCCACAAAGACCAAGTCTTAAAGGCCAACTACTTGTATCTTCATCCTTGACGCTGCTGTTCCATAGCTTCAATTTAAAATAAAATGACCTCCAATGAATGATCTAATCAAGACTTTGGAATCATTCCATGTTTGGGGAGAAGGAGGAAAACACTTAAAGAGCCAATTATCCCAGAAGATCAGGACTAGTTCTTACGAGCTCCTCTGAAGGTCAGTAGTAAAACGCAATTTAAGATCCATGTTAAGCGGACGCAATTGTTAGCCGTTTTGGAATTCAAGTAGACCAGTGTGTTTGGGAAATTTTACCCGAATTAGAGGGTATATGAGTAGACCGGTTATGTGCATCGACTCTATTGTGTTAACATCAAAGTCACCGCAAGCATCACGTCTAGAATACTCGTACGAAATGTTCTTAGCAAAAGTGCTGTCTCTCCTGAGAGATAATGAGAGATAGATTGAACACTTGCCTCACCTCGTTCTATCGCTGTTCTAGGTGCAATTTGAAAAGTTCATTCTGCTTGACAGCGGTATTTGGTTCGTCATCGCCATTAAATAGTCTACAGAAATGCCCTTTCCAAATCCTCAGCATCAACTGCGTTTCTCTACTGCTATGTTCCCTTATTCGTCTCTACACTTCAGAATCTCATTTCTGTAATACCATGTCTCAATTTCCTCAACCCCGTGCTTCTCATGCTCCTTCTGTTTCTTCCTGTTTCGTTGTGGTGGAAACAGGAACACATCAGAGGCGGAATCTTTGATTGCTTTTTTTTGTAATGTTGCCAGTGGTCTTTGATACTGATTATTGGCGGTATAGGATCGCTTAAGCGACTACGGGAAACTCTATCAGAAAAGGCTTTGGCCATCTCTTGCAATTGTAGTCGTTTCACGTCAAACTTCCTCACAGTATTAGCTACCTTGTCGGCTACAACAAGGTAATGGTCCGAGTCGAAGTTAGCTCCTCGGAATATTCTGACATCTGTAATACGGTCAATCTGGTTGATGGTTTATTATTCATGAGTTCTCCAAGTCCCCATATAAAATCGCCGAGAGTAATTTTAAAGTCATACCTAGGGCACTGCACGTAGGTCTTGTGCAAGAGATCGTGTTGTCATTTTTATCCTCTGTGGTGGAGTGCATATACGGCTACATAAAGTTGGAAAATTTGCTTTTAATACGGATTGTTATGAAACGTTCGGTAATACGTCGGAAACTCAAGAATTCTTGCCTTAATCCGTCGTAGTAAATACCGCATTTTTTCTTTTAGATGGCGGTAACATCTGCTTTACAGCAGTCCAGGGTCTACCAAAGTTCGTTGTTATTGTTTCATTTGCAGTAGTTATCAACAGTTTATACGTCCGTATCCGAGGCTTGTTGTTGCTTCGTTTTTTTTTCATTACCAGCAGATACCGCTGTCCCGTTTAAAGTGCTGCTATTTTTGTCGTCGGTCCGCATTTGCGCTTATGAGTTTGGCAAGTTGAGTCCGAATGGACACCGACCAGTACCCGATAGTTATCACTTGGAGGTAAAATAAGAACAATTGATGTGTAGAAAGAGTTATAATACTGGGCATCACCAAGTTGACGCTTCTCAGTGCCTTCCATATTTCTACAGTACCCAACCACAAACAAATATTTTCTTCAGCTTCAATAATCAAACAACATTGCTCGAGAACGTCCTAACGCTGGTTCGATTCCCAAATAGTCCTTTTGAAGTTAGATTATCCGCGATATCACTCAAACAGCTAGCTCATCCCGTTTTGTCCAAAAGGTGGCTCCATATCATGATATTATTCGATATCAGTGGGGCAAAATTAACATCAGGCGGGTCAAAAAAAAAAAAAACCGCTAAGCAGAAGTTTTTTGGAGTCCGATGAAAGCAGGAGTGCCATATAACCTTGAAGGCGTATTTCACGACATAATCAATGCTCGTATCATAAGGGTCAACCTCTGTCACAAGCTCGACGTATTGCCCAAGGCTACTTACTTCTGCCAAAATATTGACAATGACTTTGTACTGAGACGTGCTTAGTATATAAAAGATTACTTTTCGTGTTTTGAAGGAGTTGAAGAAGATCTTAGTATGTCTAGAGTGTGTGATTTAGAGCGTTGGTGGGTATGTCAATCGAAGTTGACTTCGGTTAAAAGGGGTAATTGGCTTCAAATGGAAACAAACAAGTTCGCAATATATGCACAAACTAGGTTATATTTCCCTGTGTTTCTACAGTCTACGAAAGCAGTTGGGAGACTACAAATTTAACGATTCATAAGAAAATTATAGAAAATATTAGTGGTCAACTTAAATCTGTTAAGGCAAAAGAAAAGATAAGTATAGGAGGAACCGGACTGATTACCAAAAATTTTAGAAAAATAAGCGTCTTTTCCGGTATCATCAAGCACAAATTTCTCTACAGGTGAGCTATAAATGGAATTTCTACCAAAGACATCTTCCATTTCTTATATTTTGTTTCCAATTTAGACGGAACCGGAGACCTTCTCTAGCTTTTTCCCAACAGTATTCGTTTAGTTAAATTTTCAAAGATGCTTCCACATCACCCTGTACTATGTTGTATTTTGAGCATTTTAAATGCATAGCTGGTCAGCACAGAAAGAGATATAAATTCAAATAAAGTCTTGGTTGTCGCGTGATCCACTTGGAATACATAATTAGCCTATTTCTTCAGGTTTCAAGTTCAACGGTTTCATATGCAAATGCAAGCTCAGCTTAAGAGTGAATTATAATACATATGCTCGTTATTAATTACACGATTGTGGTCGTTTTAAAAGAATTTAGATGCGCAAATTAAGTGGTTGTTTTGGATTTGCAGTTTTTATTTCTATATACGTACATCCATCTAAGTTAGGTGATGATGCGATGAATAGAGAAATATTTGAGTCAATGGTCTTCTATTTGTGACAAGGATTGAGTCTTGAGGGCGAAATATATTGAATAAATGAAAAATAATGAATATTAAGCACAGGAAACCTTCGCGTCGTATAGAATAAAGTTCAGGAAGAGCACAGGCAGTTGCCCAGAACAAGAGTATCTTTTATATTGACAAATTCTGGGAGGCGTATGAAGACTACCTCGACAAATAGTTGGTAGTGTGAACAACTGAAAAATCGGTTTTCTACAATTTATACTCTATTTGGCATTAAAAGTGCCTTAAGCAACTATCGGTTCTGCCATACTTCAAATGAGGAAACTTACCTCATCTGCATGTGTTTGCGTCTATGGTAGAGTTTTAAGCACAGTATTCACTAAATGCATTTAAATTTCAATGAAGTTCATTGGATTCTTACTTTATAGAATCCATAACAGTATAACGAACTAACGTTGATTAAGTTGATTCCATATGCAGTCGCATTCTTCAGCGCCTTGTTAGGGATAAGGCTGCTCCATCGAAAAAGACCAAAGATACGATATACCATATAAACCGGAACAGTTTTGTCTAGTGCATTCGCAAGCTTAGAACTGAAGATTGTAAATAGTGTTTTTTTACTGTCTTAAAACTGGATGCAAAAGAATTCGTAGCTGCTTCAATGTCGATATACATATGTATTTGCCGTAAGATACGTACCATCAAGCAGTCAGTGGTTTTTTTTTTTAGGTATCAAGATAGATGATGCTGAAGTATATGGTATTCAATCGGTGAAAGCTCTGGAAGTAAAGGTGAGCACACTCGTATAAGCTATGGAAGTAGCCTTCAAGACCTCGTATCTTGTCAAATTTAGGCAGAAAATTCTCTCATCGTGATGGAACACTTCAAATATCTGTTACAAACACAAATTTTGGAAGTTTTATAAGGACTGCCCTTAGATATACAGAACAAGGAATGAGCAAGGCTACGTCACAAGCATGAGCTTGTTTTCCGCTCTATTGAAACTTTCAAAGATTCAACTAGACTCACCAAAATCCTGTCCAAAACATACGAGATGTGTTCAAAAAGTAAAATGACTTTCGAAGATTTTCGGGCAACGTATAATACCTTCGATTATCGATTTTTTTTTTTACTTTGTTGGTACACATGTCCTGAACATATGTTCATAGTTTCAGGTATATAGCATATTTATTTTGTTTTTCACAGGTAGAAATCTTAGACCTGTTTTGGTGTGCTTGGCGATTCTCGATTATTATAAAAAATAGAGCGAGGAATTTGCATAAACTTTTGGGTAGAAAATGAAATCAAGTGCATTACAACACTTAAAACGTTGACAGTGTCATACTGTGAGTCTCTTCCACGTAAAAATATGTTAAAAAGTGGTAAAAGCTCTTCCAATATGGCCGAAAAGTTTCCAATGATGAACCTCGCCCTCGCACATCAACAAAAGATGATAACGTCGAAGTTGTGAATAAATTTGTTTTGAAAACTCGTCGAATTACCATCCGAGTCAAATGTCGGTCGGCTAATGTCATGCAATGTTTTCGGATCTTTTGCGCAAGAGACGTGTGTCAGCGAAGTTTGTTCCGAAAATTTTAAATTTTGATCAGAAGAACTGTCTCATGAACATCGCTCAGGAGCCCTTGAATGACGTCAGTGATGATCCTGGCTTACTCAAAAGGGTCATAACTGGTGACAAATCATGGGTATATGTTTATGACGTCGAAACCAAAGCCCAATCGTCCCAATGGAGGCACGCAGGAGAGCCAAGACCAAAAAAAGCACGATCAAATGTCAAAGTTTTGATCACGGTTTTTTTTTCGATTACTGTGGCGTAGTGCATTAGGAGTTTTTACCTCAAGGTCGTACAGTCAATAAGAAGTATAATCTTAAAGTTATGCGCCGTTTGCGAGAAGCAATACGAAAAAAACGTTCGAAATTGTGGAAAAACAATTGAGCACCTGCTCATCCATCATTGCTTATGAGAGATGTTTTGGCCAAAAACAACACGACAATCATGCTTCAGCCACCATATTCATCGGTCCCATCTGAAATTTTCCTGTTCCCAAACCTGAAGAGACTAAAAAGGTGTTTATGATAAGTGCTTCGACGGGATTTTACTGATTATGCACCAAAAGAACTCCATTTACCGAGGCTGCCTTCTGTGGAGACGAGTTCGAGCCGCTTTATACCTAAAATCGACAAAAGAGACCATGAACGGCCAAGGATTTTAAATCCATCAGCCATCAAAGTCCCAACATGCTTACTTTAAACGTATATACTATAAACATAGAAGACGCCTTCAATAATGTGCACACTGACTTCATTCTGAAATCTTTAACCCAGCTTGTCTTTAACCCGCCTCATAAACAAACCTGTAGACAGTGGTACCCCGCCTCTTCTATGGCTCCTGGTTATCAATATATATTGACAGAGCTTAAAAGCATACGCGGACGACATGGTTATTTTAGTATCAATTTCATCTATCAAACTAATCTTACTTAAAAACTAGGACTAAAAACTAACAGAAAGTCTTAAGGGCTAGGAACCAAGGGAATGATGTAGGAAAACTTGTTTGAGACGAGGAGTGCTCAGGTTGAAATAAAAAAGAAACAAAAAGGTTTAAGTGGACTTTTCGGAGCATACGGGAGTTTGGTCCGTTGGAGCTATAAGAGGTGCAATAGAAGAAGAAGAGACAAGGACAACGTTGATTACGTGGGTTGGTGTTGAAGTACAGTTGAAAAGGGATGCGCAGTCGATGGAATTTGAGAACCGTCGATTGGGTCTTCTAACGAATTATTGAAAATATTGAGAAGATTGAGGCGGTACTGATAGACAGGGCAGACCATGGAGAGCAAATCGGAGTATTCGACATCAAGGACTTTCCCTCAGTGAGAGCGGTATGACTAAACTAAGCCCTTTGGCCACAAGTTGTGGACTTGGTGTTAATCCAAATAAAGTTGAAGTAATGCTATTTACCACCAAGTACAAAATACCGACTTTCAAGCTTCCACGTCTTAACAACCAAACACTCACTCTATCTTCCAGTGCAAGATACCTTGGCTTCATACTTCAAGCTGAACTGGAAACTGCACTGCTTCCTACGCTTGTATCAAGACCTTTTAAAAAAGGCGAAGACTTCAGCTTCTGGATTTACACTGCCGTAGTTCGTCCCATTTTAACTTACGCCTCCCGTATAGTGGCCCGCCTTAAACAAAGCCTCCAACATCACAAAACTTAGCAGAGTCACACGAAAAGCTACTTTCGAACCCGACAGAAACTCTCAAAGTTCTGCTCTCTATACTGCCCCTGGACTTGTCCATTTTCGTGTAGTCCTTTTAGACTCAGAAAATATGAAAAGTGGTTCTTGAAAATCTATGGTCATAGTAAAGCTCTTGATCTGTTACCTAGGGGTCTGGTTTCGACCATAACTAACTACACGATACCTAAACTCAATTTGAAAAATAATATCCAAGCGCACATTGAAAAAATAATCTACTGCTATCGAAATGCCAAGTATAAATCTTCACCGACGGCTCCTAGATGAAATCCGGCATTAGAGCAGGTGTCTTCTCCGAGGAACTGAAAGTATCCAAATCGTACCGTCTTCCAGACTCTTCGAGTGTCTTCCAGGTGAAGGTACTAGAGATTAGAGAGGCCTAGAAGACATTTAACCTCAGCTCCATTACCATAATCATAGCGCTCCATTCAATTACTTCGTCCTCTAAGCTAGTAGAAGAGGTCAAGGAAATTATGATGCAAGTAAGCGCTCGGTTTAATATCTCTCCGATTTAGATTCCCGTCCACTGTAACGTAGAGAGCAATAAGGGAGCCGACGCGCTAGCCAGATGTGGCTCTACCATCGATATCTCTCTCTCGAAGTCAGTCTGCTTCTCGATTGAACTTATCAAAGGTCTCCAATACTTTTTCTCTATTACTTACTGTAGGTAGAGTATTCTACAGTCAACAGAACTTTCTTTGAGACAGCAAGAATCATAAAAATTAGCATGGGTCAGAGGCCAATTGCTTCACATGCTGTCAAGGTAGGCATTCCTTTTAACCCTCACAGGAAAAAAAAAAAAATCCTATTCCACTTTCTCTGTGCCTTCCCGCCACTAGCCATGATAAAATCACGCATCCAGCTCTCGTGAATTGTGGTATCAAAACGGCGAATTCGCGCTACTTGTGTTTCTGGTAGGACATTACCAGACAAACGCTTCTATCTACCTGCATAACTACCCAAAAATTATGACACGACTGTTATCTTCTTTACTCTATAAGAAGCCTATCAGTTGGTATACATTCACTTGCCGCAGACGGAGTATTTGTCGTTGCATGGAACATGGATTCACCACAATGCACGGGAGACAAAGTAGCAGTCTAAAAAGTGTTTTTTTTTTTTTTTCAAATGAAATGGAAAACCAATTAATGGCGAATATGATATTACGCCAACATTTTGGAACGGTTTGGCAAAGAAGAAAGTGCTCTCCATCAAGATAATACACGGGTGTCAGGTCAAAATTTCATGAATTTGGCTACGAATTGCTTCCTCATCCGCTATATTCTTCGGACTTAGCCCCCAGCATCCATTTCCTATTTTCTAGTCTTAAGAAATGGCTGGACGGAAAGAGAGTTGGCTCCAAAGATGAAATCCTCACTCAAACAATCTTCTGTTTTGAGATACTCAAAAATCTTCTTTTTGGAAACAAGAAAAAATTTAAGAAACGTGGGACAAAGTGTTGAACAATAAAACATTTTTACTGAAGAAATTCACGGACTTATTGGTCCATCCTCGTAGATGGTATTGGATGAAAAACTAAGAGGAAATCGGAAAGGAAGAAATTCTGTATTTGATCGTGAGAGAATCAGTTCAATCTGATATAAAAATACTGATGTAATTCGCGTAAGTACCAACAAGATTCCAGAGAAAAGGTGTTTATTGTGTTCTGAAATTAGACTCCCAAATTTGACTACGAAATTGATGACAAGGTTTAGTTTTTCTCGAAAAGCTTAAGCATAAAATAAGTCTTTGGGAGTTTATTGTAATGTTTCACCTACATTTCCACTACTTCGGACAATTTATGAGGTATAGTTCTCAGTGTTTTCTCAGGCAGTAGCACGATTAGTCACGTACAACAATGTTGTACATTTACAATGTTGGAAATGAGTGATTAATAATATGGAGTTGTGAACTGTACATAACCATCCAAACACGTTCATGTAAGGTTCTTGTCATTGATATTGTCAGAAAGGCTAATGAATTTGATGTCCTTTAGCAGATTGAGGAATTGGTCTTCGGATTATGCCCATGATTCACATGGATTCGTTAGAACAAAATTCTTCTAATGACTTGTCAAAGAACCGAAGGATATCGATCCAGCGATCTGGACCCAGGAGTGGATCCAGTGAGGCCAAGTATCGTTGATCTTTCGATTTTTAAAAACGAATACGATGCCAAATGTACCATTCTAAGTAAAGTGAAATCTGCACGTAAGTGCCATATGCCTGTCATATGAAACAGCGTAAAGCAAAATCTAACCTTGCCCACTTTTTGTGTACAATATGAAATAACCGCCTCACTGCTCTCTACAAAGCAACAACCGATCGCTGACAGTTTAAAAGTGAATTCAAACTAAACTACAATACAAGTTTGAGTACATCGGAGTATCTAATGGCTTTGGCGGTTACAATTTAATACAATGATTGCGATTCTCGTCTGTGACGCATTAGTCCCGCGCACCCGGTCACTGCACGCATGAGTAAACATTTGCTAGGAAAACAGTAGCATACCAATTGATCTGTCCGGCTGCGCCTAAGGCGATATTGGCTCCGTGTAAATTCGATCTGTTTACCTTCGATAAGCTTTTCTTTATTCCCGCTTTATGCCTACCTATCGTCCAAGTTGAGATAAATTAAATCAAAACAAGAAACGTTAAAGATTATTTTTGTTACTTTTTGGAAAAAATTTCCAGAGGCGCAGAATCAGAACACAAAAGCATAAGTCAAACATTCTCAGATTCGTTCTTTGAACCAAGAAGTTAGATTGTAGCAGGGAGAAAGGAGGGTTAGTAAGCAAACAACGTTCGTTCGGCAATAAAAACCACTGGACGTAGGGCCGTTGTGGTTAGTTTTGGACGCCGTGTCCGACTAGGAAGTTGATTCATCAAGTATAGTACTTGGTAGTCTTGGTACACCTGGTAAGCCCCTAATTGATAACATTGAGATACAAGTACGTTTTGTGTTTAAATTGCGAAAAAGTCATTTTCCGGTTAAAGTGCAAAAACTTCATGGTTATTAAGTGTTTGTAATAGAGTTGTACCTTCATACGTACGGGTACAGTCGACAGTAGTTGGTAGTTGCAAATGAAACTTTAAGTTAACATCACGAGTTCGGCTTGGGTTTTTCTGTAGAAGTTATCGAAACGTTGTGGTGATTAAAAGTAATTTTGTGGTCAAGTATTTGCAGTCGCTACATAGTTGAGTTGAAAATTGAAGTGTATCAACATATTCGTATGTATCCAGTTTTGAATAGTGTTCGTTCGGTAGTGATGTAGAAAAAAAAAAAAAAATATATAGCTATAGTGTCCTTTGTCTGTTCGTTTGGAAAACTGATGGAGTGACTAGTTTTTATCTAAGATTTCTAACAAAAATCTTTTTCTTGACCTTTTCGTACATGAAGACTTCTTATGACACAGTTTATTCGGATCTATAATAAAGATTTGCTAGCCATGTCAATGAACAGCCTCAATTTCCTTACTACTTTTGGTAATGCTTCTTGTGTGTCCTCGTTACAGTCCCTTGCCACTCGTATTTAAAGAACTAGATGTATGATCTTTTCAAGGGAATCGTGTCATCCCCAGTGAGGCTTGTTTTCATTATCTTAGGCGAAGGCTTAATAGTACTTAGTATCAAATTGGTTTAAAGGTTTAAAGCCCTGTACTGAACGGGATTTATTTATCAGTAGAATGAGAAAACGAAAAGCTTTCGTTCGAGTATTACATTTTTTCTTTAATAACTGCTGCCGCAACATTTCATCCGCCTTCTACGAAGTTCAGCATATATCTACTGAGAGCCTTTTTACGTTTTAAACCCCCTGAAATGAGGTTTCTTGGATAATGTGATATTGGCTATATATTTGAAGACTATGTAGCTTTTCCGTTCTTGACAGTCCCTCCTTAGGACGCTCTTCTGCGATTCTGTTGGTATAAGATGGTTTAAGCAATAATTTCCTCTTAATTAAATCTATTAAGCCAGATACACGTTCAGCCAAAAGTATTTAGAAACCGAACATGTGCCATTTTACTCAGATATTGAGAGATAGATATCATCTTGGCGTATGGGTTTTGCGTTCTCCACAACAAGTTCAAATGAGTACCTTTCGACTTCAGTGTTCCATCTAGGGTAACATTTCCATGACTTATATATTGAAGTTCTTCCAAAGGAACTAATCTCCAAATTCAATGCTTCGTAGGACAATTGAATTCTTAGTTCAAAGAAACAGCATGCGAATTGATCTTTTGTGATTTTTAGTTTGCTCAAGTCAATAACTTACTACAGTCGTGGACGAAACTGATGAAACTGGACCTCGTTCAATTAACCTTTCAGTGAGCGCGTTCTTCTTTTACAAGGTTTTCATATACTGCGTGTGGTGCTGTGCTTGGGTGGCAATCGAAGACTATTCAGACCAAATCGTCGGTATTCATACTCTACACATCCTAGCCACTGCAGGCGACTTATGCCGATTTTTATGAGCAGGTCTATGTCGTTGTGCAGTTCGTATCATTCGGTATTAGATGTCGTTCTTTGAAGCTTGTCAACATGAACGAGGTCCAAAATGATTGTGAGCTTGGATGGTTAGGGTCTGGAACTTAGTGCTTCTTGGTAAAACTCAATTACCTTCTAAGGCCAAAGTAAAGGCAATCGGCTGAGGAGGTATCAATATCAGAGTTAATAGCGCAGCCGATATAGGCAAAATTATATTAAGATATTGCTGTCCCTACTTTGTTTTTTTTTTGTTTTTTTTTCATAACTTCTTTTGCCCAGGTTGAATAGTTTGTTTTGCGAAATTTGTGTGGTTTTTCCGTTACTCTAATAAAATAAACTAATAAAATTCCTTGCTCATCTCGCAAACTTCGTTTAATACTTCAAAGTTATATCTTCCCGCCGTAAATTATTATTCGACCCGTTGAAGTTGTGCGTCCTTTGCTAGCGGAAATTTAGATTTATATTTACCCTCGTTTACCGTTAAATAAATCTTTGTCGATTCTTTTTTTGATATTCGCAAGCACACTATTAATAGACCGCTGATTTATTCTCATGATGCCAATGTCAAAAGAATAGATGGTGACTTTATGCCACCTGGGGGGTAGACAGAATCTATTATGCGATATTAAAGAAACTGACCAGTATTTGGGGGGTCTCTCTTCTTGAGGTAATGGTTCTTACTACAATAAATTAACTAATTAACTACCAGGTGCTTTAAGCAGCCTTATTGTCTTTAGTTTGAATATCCCTAACCACATTTATTTCTGACATGGTGAATGGATTTTCTGTCTATCATCGTCAGCGTTTTATGGCCCAGTGTAGCCGACAACAGAGTATTGATCGGTAAGTAGGTAATTCCTTTTTTATCCATGTCCATATAGGCTTATGTTTGTGCTGTTTGGCATCTTGTTTTTGCTTTTCTTGTAAAACTCTGTTTCTGCAGTAGTACTGCTCCATGTCTAAGCGCTTGACTGGCTCTTGCTCTTTATTTTAAAGAAGCCGACGTTTCTTTTCTTTGCATGAATTTATCGGTGCGCTTTATCAAGGAAGATGTCTCATTTTTCTTATGAAACGTAACACTTAGGAAATACGTTTCTGATGGATTCCTGCAAATTCGTTTACACGCTTGAAAGGTTTTAAAGAACTCCATCAGAGAAGATCCAGTTTAGTCTTTCGGTGATCGGGCTCCCACCAAATTACACAGACTGAAATAAGCAGGGGTGGTCTTATGCGAAAGAACATCAAGAGTGGCGGTTGATGCATATAAATTGAATTTGACCTTTGGTGGCTGTGGTTTAAACCTGAAATTTCTGATTGTGTTTGCAACAAAAGTGTCGCAAATACTACAGGGCATCATGACCCTAAGATTGGCAGAGGTTTCAGGTAGGGCTCAACCTCGACGAAAGGGGAAGTCTAGCCTACATTATGACTTCGAACTGGTACAGATTTGAATGAGTTTTTCCTAGGATGATCAAATGATCGAGAATGGGGATTATTCCCCATTGCAAACCAGAGTGGTGATTACAATACTTTAATCTCGATGAGAGTAGGTGCACGTAAAACTCTTGAGATATTCTGTGTCTGTGGATGAAACAGAATACGTATAATTCATCGATATAGTACCTGGCTTCACGTTCAGACACCCTGAGTACAGTACTGTGTACGGTTTTTGACAGTCAAGACTGTCAGAAATACCATATTGCTTGATCTTCAAGAATGAGAAATACGCGGTTATTTCCAATAGGGACTTGACAACTTTGAATTTAATTTGTGAACGCACTCTTTCACGTAAAGTGAAAGTAAAGTACACTAATGAGCAACGTCTGCAAATTATAAAAATCTTCTACAGATATTCGGAGTCGGTGACTGCAACTTTAAGAGCGTTAACTAAAATTTTCGGTCGTAATTCTCGCCCTAGTAGACAGGTAATAACAAGTTTAGTGCAAAAATTTGAGTCTACATATTCGTTGTGTGATGTTGCCGTGTCAGTGAGACAACGGGTTGGTCGAAGTGTCAAAAATATCGCTGCCGTTCAGATGTCCGTAGCAAACGATCCAAATCAGTTAATTCCACGGCGTTCTCAAGAATTGGGCATCGCTCAGACCATATTATGGCGTTTGCACCCATACAAGATCAGGCTGACTCAAGAATTGAAGCCGATGGACCATTTGAAGCGACGTACGTTCTCCAATTGGGTTCTGGAGAAGATGCGCCAAGATGATGAATTTCATCGCAAAATCATCTTCAGTGACGAAGCTCATTTTTGGCTTAATGGGTTCGTCAATAAGCAAAATATGCGTTATTGGTCGGGTGAAAACCCACATGTGCTTCATGAATCACCACCTCGTCCACAAAAAATAACTGTTTGGTGCGGTTTGTATACCGGCGGCGTTATTGGGCCATATTTTTTCGTCGACGATAACGATCGTCACTTTACTGTGAATGGTCAGCGTTATCGCGCCATGATCACCGACTATTTTTAGCCCGAATTGAAAGATATGGACTTGGACGACATGTGGTTTCAACAGGATGGTGCCACAAGCCACACAGCACATGCTACAATCGATTTATTGAAGAGTAAGTATGGTGAGCATGTTATCTCAAGACATGGGCCAGTCGATTGGCCGCCTCGTTCGTCCGATTTAACGCCGCTTGACTATTTTCTGTGGGGCTACGATAAGTCATTGGTTTATGCCAACACGCCGACGACGTTGGAAGAACTCAGAGTCAACATTGAACGCGAAATAGCGGCCGTTTCGGCCGAAATGTTGTCAAGTCGTTATTAGAAAACCCTCTATTATTGTGACGATATTTTGCCCAATCGTATAATCAATAATTAATACATAGTATTTTGTGTGCTCTGTTTGTTGGCCTTAACTTCCTACTTGATGGATAAGGATAGTGCCAATAGCTTAGTTAGGCCTGGAAGTTCTTCCGTTAATATCTCCGGTAACATGTTTCGGCATTTCCGTTCTGCACTGACTTTTAAGGACTTAGAATATATCAAAGTAGCTCAAATGAAGCTATTGCTAATCGCACTCTGATTCGTTAATATATTCGTATTGTGCCTTGAACACACAGTGCTTGAGTAATAAGTTTCCCAGGGTCTCAGTAGCCAAATGAAGATGTGTGCTAAATTTGGTCTCGTATTACTTTTTTGTATAATATAATAAAAATAACTACATGGTTCGAGGTTATGGGTATTAACTTCTTCCCTAGGTGCTTTCCTGACTCTCCGGAATCCTCAGATGATTCAACAATATATAGGGTGTTCCGGATAATGTGTGGATTTATGCGGAGATTCCTTGACATGTATCAAGAAAAGAACTAGTATGAGTGGGGTGGTCGAAATTGCATCCCTTGCGAGATACAGAGGTATTAGGAAGAGCTTTACGCTACCCTGTTTTTAATTGCTATTGAAAATAACATATTTTAAATTTAAGCTTGCGAGGTAACAAATGGGGTATTGTTTAACTCATAATTATGAGCACTTCAATTCTGTAAAGTTAAATGTTGCCCTTAAATTAATGTGTCAAGAATTAATTAAGATCAAATTTAAATTTTAAAATTTTCATTTTGTCATAATATTTTTCGGAAAAATCTCCCCCTTTTTGTAGCTTTAAAACGTGAATCTAGTAGTAATAAGGAAAAAAGAGTAGCTTGCAAGATACGATCCAACTTATTGAAATCGGTAAAACATTAAATTAAATATTTATTGTTAAAAATTTTAGAAAAAAAATTTACAATTATTGATTGTACATTCTTATTTTTATTTCTTCCATCAAACCTTGTATCATATCAATTGTTCCACAAAACTATTAACCATTGCTTGTCTTTGAAAGACTCTAACAATATCCATTGTTTTCGATTCTTTTCGAACTTTCACAGCTACCTCGACAATCCTATGGTTCAAGTTATCCAATGTTGTTATTTCTAATGTTTTATCAATGTTTTTCATATATCTCCATAGATAAAAGTCCATTGAGGTCGAGTCCGGAGGCTCTATCCGCCCTATCCACGACTTTTCATACACGCGATCTAACCAATCTAATAGCCATATTGGCTGTTACAGTGGTATATCACTTCAATATTGGCAATTTGTTTTACAAGAATTCTAGGTAAAGATTCGAATTAAGCCTGGTAGGAAGACGATAGTGTCCGATCAGCTTATTACCCAATATGCCTGTCCACACATTGACGTTGAACTTATGGTAAAAAGCTCTGTTTTTCATGGAGTGGTAGTTAGTTTCTTGCCAGGTATGTAAATTGTGGAAATTAGTGATTACATCCCTGGTGAATTGGGACTTATCCGTTCATGAAATCCGGCCAATAAAATTATCTTTGGCAAAGTTTCTTTCCAGAATGTAGTTGCAGAATTCCAGACGTTTCCCTGAGTCCCCGGGCTGTAGCTCCTGTAGTGGTAAATGATGGAATGCATACATGCTTTTTGAACATAGAATTCTGAATGCTTAAATTAAAATGTCTGCTTTCTTTCCTATGACTGCTATCTGGATGGTTGCTGACGTTATGTAAAACGCCTTTCTAGCTGTGATCGCTCTCTGCTATGTCTGTGAGGTTTTCGACAATTTTCGCGTTGTTCCTATCTCCCACAACCTGGAAAATATTTGTGACCGAATTCATTCAATTTTGCCATCGTTTTCATCGACTTGTGACACGGTGTATTGTCTTGATGAAGCAGCACTTTCTTTTTCTTCAAATGCGGCCGTTTTTCTGCGATTTTGTCCTTCAAACGCTCCAACAACGCAATCTAATAGTCGCTGTTGATAGTCTGCCCCTTTTAGAGATAGTCGATGAAAATTATTCCATGTGTATCCCAGAATATGGATGCCATAACCTTGCCAGTCGACTGTTGAGTTTTTGGTCGTTTTGGACGAGGTTCGTCGCCTGCTCGCCACTCAGCTAATTGCCGACTTGACTCTGGTGTGAAGTGATGGAGCCAAGTTTCATCCATTGTCATATACCGATGCAAAAATTCGGCTTTATTGCGGTTGAATAGCTTTAAACACTCCTCTGAATCATCAAAACGTTGTTGTTTTTGGTCGACTGTGAGCAAATGCGGCACCCACTTTGAACCAGAGCTTTCGCATTTCCAAATATTCGTATATGATATATCCAACACGCTCTTTTGATATCTTCAGAGCCTCAGCTATCTCGATCAACATCATTTTGCGGACTTTTTTGATGTTTTCATCTAAAACACCCTCTTTTGGACGTCCACTGCTTGCATCATCTTCGGTGCTTGTATGACCACTTTTTAATCTTTCAATCCACTTGCGAATGGTTCGTTCGGCTGGTGCAGATTCCGGGTAACACTTAGCAAGCCATTTCTTTGCATCGGCTGCATTTTTTCCCATCAAAAAGCAATGATAAATCAACACACGAAATTGCTTTGAATCCATTTTTTTTTTCCACAATAACAAAAGTTGCTTCACTCATAATGCTATATCTCGAGAACTAATCGTCCGACAGCTGTCAATTTTATACACGTATCTTTTGAAGGTTGGTACTAACTGAAAATGGTATGGATTTAATTCAAGTGGTGCCCTCTCTTAGAAACGGCACGAAAGCCCATGTATTATGCTTAGTTATTTACCGGAGTGTTCCATTTTTCCACTTTAAGGGGTCATACAATTAATCTTTTTCCAAAAAATTTTATATAAATTCCAAAGTAACTGTTAACTAGTCAACTTTATAAACTATTGAAACTTTTTTAGTTTTACTAGTATGTAGGGTGATCAGATAAAAACGATAGGAAAAAAGTTTAAATAAAACAACAACGGTATGAGATATAAAATTGATCCTGACTTTATTTTGAAGCTACGTTCATGCCATTATGTGTGGAATAGTACATAATTTAAATGGCCGCCTCGGCTTCGCTGGCAGTGCTTTAAGCGGTCGGTCCAAGTTTTGATGACTCGGTCCTCGAGTTCATGTAAAGTGGTTGGCTTGTTAGTGTAGTCTAAGGACTTGACGTAGTCCCAGAGAAAATAATCGAGTGGTATCAAATCGCAGGCTAATTGATGAACGGTCGCCGTGAGATGACCCAGTCCCCAAATTTCTCCTTCACAACTTCGAGTGTTGTGTTCCTTATATGGCATGTAGCGCCGTTTTGTTGGAACCACAGTTCGGATAAATCGATGTTGTTGAGCTCTGACCACAGAACATCGCTCGATACCTGAGGCTACTCAATCTTTCTGGATGCATTGATGCTATTCGAACATTTGTTGATTGTGTTCGCTTCAATAATGGCAATTTTGCTTGTTAACATAGCCGCTGAGCCAAAAATGGGTCTCGTTCGAGAAGATGATTTTTTGGCCAAAATCCGGATCTCCGGCCAACATTTCCAGCACCCAGTTAGCGAACTCACGGCTTTGTGCGCTACTTCCTTTCGCATCAATCTCTATCTGGACGGTGGCTTAAAATCCAAAAGCATGCATTCATGCTCAAACTTTTCCACGGTGTGACGAATTGCATGGACACTGCAGCCATGATGAAGACCGACCTCACGACGAAATTCACGTTGCGTATTTACAACTGAGCCGGAGTTTGGATAATATTTTTAATAATTTCCGCACGTTTGGCAAGCTTAAAACGATGTATGATGAAAAAACAAACCTTATCGAACATTTTGACAGCTGGATGTCATTGATTACTTGGATTGGTGCTGAAACATGACAATTGGAAAAACTATCAGTGCTATCTGGTCATCTGCTATCACCCTAATGGTTTGAACTGTTTTAATTAAAAGCAACCGGACTAATTTTCGTTTGTAATTACCAGGTACAGTGGGGGTCAATAAGATATTTTTCTGAAAAAAACGTTAACTAAGCTCTTTGTACCTAGGAGGGGTTCTATTTCCGACCACCCCACAAAATCCTTTTTTTTTTTTAAATATTTGAAGGTAGTTCACCTTTAAGTCTTCGACATATTATCCGGAGCATGCTATATACTTTAGGCATGATCTAACCGTCTGACCGATAATTGAGATCACAATATGAGCTCGTACATACTACCCTGACAAACTCAACGTTGTATGCATCAGTTATTGACATAGTGGCTCTTTTAGAATTTAGTAATACTCAGGAGAAATTAAGCATAACAATGACTTAAATGAAATTTGTCTTGCTAGAGCTGCTTCACTATAGTTTATTGAGTTATTCACTTTATTTTCGATAATATCTTCTTGCTTTTGTATCTGCTGGAGTTTGATTTGGCTTAATTCTAAGTAGTGCAATGAAGTATGAAAGGGTTGTGCGACAAGAAGGCTTAAACAATATAATCTACGTTCTTCCAGCTACTTATAGACATATGTGGTGATAACATATCGCAAAATTAATCGCCATCTTGTCGTACTTGTTTGTACCTATCTACAAATTTGATCTACAAATTTGATCTACAAATTTATGTGATTACTTTATGAATGAGGTTAAATTATCGCCTAAGCCTTTCCAGTCATTGATTGTTGGGAAACGATTCATTGCATTAGGTTAACCCAATTAAATTTACTTACAACAGCAAAACAGTTTGTATTCTTATCTATTGTATGTCGCCAAACATTACTACGTACATATATATGGTATGTGCAAACATAAAATGTAAATCATAACGAAATTATAGCTTTCGATGGTTAAAAATTCTATTTTCAGATACAATACGTACTTATGCGGTATCGGGAGTTAGCCGCTCGTGAATTTAATTGGAGAAATAACCAGTCGGGCTACTTATCTTTATACAAAAACTATCTTATCGAAAGTATTCTTACGCTAATAAAACTACTGTTTCGTTTTGAAACTATAAAACAAATACTAGCAAGCCATATACATAAATATGGTATCCACATATGCTTGTAGGCGCATACATGAATACTCTAATGAAGATGATGATTTATGGCAATTGATTGGATTGACAATTGTCCTAACAACGCATCGCGAATCGCGATTTGTAAAGACCGAGCAAAGGTCAATTGAAATAATTTTAATTTTCTGTCGCGCAGTTTCTGAACAGGTGAATGTTTACTTTAAAAAGTTTATCATTGATTTGATTGCACGTTTGCGAATGCAGATCTGTAGTGCTAAAGACCTACATACGAATATTTGTATTTGATTGTATTTTAAAGATCCAATTACGTTAACATTGACTCCAATAAATTCATTCGCTGTCATTCGGTCAAAATCCGGTTCATTGGTTATAAAGGCCAACAAACTTAATTACGACTGCTTAGATACATTCACGTGTCCTGAAGCGTAACTAATGCTTAAAGATTAATAAATTCCGATCTGGTTCTTGACCAACATTTGTTTGTATATCTGTCATTTGTTCAGCTACAACATCCCACCTGTACAAAATTTGAACTGACGAAAAGGTCAGAAATATGCGATTTCAGCTCAATCGTTGCACCCTTCGAACTACGAGTATATTCAATATTCTGCCAAATGTTTACCTCTATTCCGATCGAGTAGCTTGCTAATTTGGTTTTGACAGGCTTTTTTTTTAAAAATATACATAATCATCTTCTCTTTTAGGTTCGTGGTTTTATATAAAGGATACAATGAAATTATTCTTTCTCCTGATAGGAGCTGTGATGGTAAGATACTCATATAAATATTGTTACCAATTTGTGACTATTACTACTGAATTTCAAAGCTCTGCCATGGAAGAAAAATCCGGTCCTCTAATTCCGAAGAAGATGCTGCAAAGTACTTGGAAAATCTGAACGGTGAACTTAACCGCAGGTTTAACATAGATATGGAAGCATCATGGGCGTATGCCTCAAATATAACCGATGAGAATGAAAGACGCCGAAATGAAGCCTCTGCAGATACAGCAAAGTTCATGAAGCAGATCTCTCTCGATTTTCAACAGTACAACTGGCAGAATTTCCGTAATCCTGACTTGCATAGACAGTTCAAAAAATTAGCAAAGCTGGGCTATGCAGCGTTACCAGAGAAAAAATATGCAGAACTCTTGGCTATCTTGTCTGGTATGGAGTCGAACTACGCCAAAGTTAAGGTTTGTAATTATACAGACAAGTCAAAGTGTAATATGCAGCTAGAACCTGAGTTAACCGAAGTTCTGGAGAGAAGTCGTGATCCAGAAGAGATGAAGTACTATTGGCAAATGTGGTATGATAAAGCTGGTACAGCAGTTAAGGATCAATATAAGAAGTATGTCGAAATCAGCACAGAGTCGGCTAAGCTGAACAGTAAGTTCATAAAATTGTCGTCTTGTTGTCGTCCTTGACATTTTTGTCTTCCTTTATTTTTCTTTTGAAATAGATTTCACATCCGGTGCTGAAGTCTGGTTAGATGAATATGAAGACGACACTATAGAACAACAGCTGGAAGATATATACGGGGAGATTCGACCATTGTACGAGCAAATCCATGGATACGTCCGTTCGCGTTTGAGAAAAGTTTATGGCGGTAAGATTGTCTCTGAAAGGGGACCGATTCCAATGCACTTATTAGGCAATATGTGGGGTCAGTCATGGAGGGAAATAGCAAACATAATTGCACCATTCCCTGATAAACCTTTGATCGATGTGACAGATGAGATGGTTCGTCAAGGTTATACTCCTAAAAAGATGTTTGAAATGGCCGATGAGTTCTTTCAATCACTCAACTTGAAGAAATTACCACAGTAATTCAAAACATTTTGTATACTTTTTTAAATTGAAATCTAAGAATTATTTCTTTTAAGGCAATTTTGGGACAAAAGTATTATTGAAAAGCCGGAAGATGGTCGTGACCTTATTTGCCACGCTAGTGCATGGGACTTCTATCTGATTGACGATGTTCGCATCAAGCAGTGCACTCGAGTCACGCAAGAGCAACTATTCGTTGTTCATCATGAGCAGGGCCATGTTCAGTATTTCCTTCAGTATCAACACCTTCCCCATATTTACCGCAATGGTGCCAATCCTGGTTTTCATGAAGCCGTTGGTGATGTCTTAGCTCTATCAGTATCCACACCCAGGCATTTGGAGAAAATTGGACTACTAAAAGGCTACGTTATGGATGAGGAGGCAAGGATCAAAAAGTTGTTCTTAACCGCTTTGGATAAAATTGTGTTTTTACCATTTGCTTTCACCATGGACAAATACCGTTGGGCATTATTCCGAGGTGAAGTTAAACCTGAAAATTGGAACTGCGCCTTCTGGAAATTAAGAGAAGAATATTCTGGCATTGAACCTCCAGTTGTCAGAACTGAAAAAGACTTTGATGCTCCAGCTAAGTATCATGTGTCGGCTGATGTGGAGTATCTGAGATACTTAGTCTCGTTCATAATTCAATTCCAATTTTACAAATCAGCTTGTGAGAAGGCTGGACAGTATGATCCTCAGAATCCAGAACTGCCATTAGATAACTGTGATTTCTACGGAAGTGCTGAAGCTGGAAAAGCATTCGAGTAGGCTTACTTTATTAATTTTTTATTTTTTCAATTGACATCCAATCATTTGGCTTTTGTTTTTACTCCGTAGAGCTATGTTGTCTTTGGGTGCATCTAAACCATGGCCCGATGCTATGGAGGCATTCACAGGAGAACGTAAAATGAGCGGCAAACCTATCGCCGAGTACTTTGAACCTTTAAGGATTTGGTTAGAAGCAGAGAATATAAAGAACAACGTTTACATTGGATGGGATAAGTCCGACAGTAGGTTTTCATAAATACATTCAATAGAGAATCAGTTTTTTAAACTTTTTAATTTCAGAATGCATTCGATAACGCTAGATTTGAAGAACACAACCAGAGTACTAGAGCCGTAAGCTGTAGTTAAGATTTTTTCATCAATAAAATTCACATTTTTCATTATTCAAAATGATAAACAAAAGTTTTTATATATTCTTTTGCATCTAAAAGCAAGAATTTGTTTTATGAAAACAGTTTAATCTGTTATAATAACGGGAAATTGATAATCACCATGTATTTGAACTCATTTGGTTCCTGTTTTCGGGATTCATGCTTATGGTATACATTCTACAAAGAAAAGATGAAATTGTTAAAAATTAATTATGTTGAGTTAGTGTTCATTATTACTATCTGAGGTAGTCCATCCAATAGGCACATTGTTCTTGATATTTTCTGCCTCCAACCAAACTCTTAAAGGTTCAAAATATTCAGCTATAGCCTTCCCGCTCATAATGCGTTCACCTGAAAAAGCCTCCATTGCATCGGGCCATGGCTTCGAAGCACCCATCGACAGCATAGTTCTACAAAAAAAAGTATTTCATTCTTCTGATGTGAGCCCGAATGAATGCGCTTACTCAAAAGCCTTGCCAGCCTTGGCGCTACCATAAAAGTCGCAATTATCTAATGGTAACTCAGGATTCGTTGGATCGTATTGTTCAGCCTTTTCGCAGGCTGATTTATAGAATTGGAATTGAATGATAAACGAGACTAGGTATCTCAAATACTCGACATCAGCTGAGACATGATACTTAGCCGGAGCATCAAAGTCTTTTTCGGTTCTAACTACTGGAGGTTCAATTCCAGAATATTCTTCTCTCAATTTCCAGAAGGCACAGTTCCAGTTTTCAGGCTTGATTTCACCTCGAAACAGTGCCCAACGATATTTGTCCATTGTGAACGCAAATGGCAAGAAAACAATCTTATCGAGAGCGCTTAGGAAGAGTTTATTGATCCTTGCCTCCTCGTCGAGCACATAATCGTGGAGTAGACCAACTTTCTTCAAATGCCTTGGGGTTGATACAGATAAAGACAAGACATCACCTACGGCTTCATGGAATCCAGGATTAGCTCCAGAACGGTAAACATGAGGAAGGTGCTGATATTGAAGGTAGTATTGGATATGCCCTTGTTCATGATGAACAGTAAAAAGTTGATCCTGCGTAACGCGAGTGCATTGCTTGATGCGGACATCGTCAATTGAATAGAAGTCCCATGCACTAGCATGGCATATCAAATCACGACCATCTTCCGGCTTCTCAATGATACTTTTGTCCCAGAAGTCCCTAAAAAACAAATTGATAACATAAAGATAAAAACATACACATGCCACATCAGAACTTACTTTGTCAACTTTTTCAAATTCAATGAAACAAAGAACTCGTCGGCCATCTCAAACATTTTTTTCGCGGTGAAATTCTGCCGAACCATTTCGTCTGTTACGTCGACTAGTGGCTTATTGGGGAATGGTGAGATTAGACTTGCGATTTCGCCCCAAGTTTGTGCCCACATATTGCCGAGCAAATGCATTGGAATCGGGCCCTTCTCAGATACAACTTCTTTACCATAAACACCAATCAAACGATGACGGACATACCCATGAATCTGTTGGTACAAAGGACGAATCTCTGCAAAAATATCCTCCAACTGTTTTTCGAAAGTTTCATCTTCATATTCGTCCAGCCAAAGCTCAGCGCCAGATGTAAAATCTATCAAACAAATAGTTTTGTTCTTAAATCATTTTGAAATTAACTAAACTTGCAGAACTCACTGTTTAATTGGGCCGCCTTCAAATTCAATTCGATGTAACGTTCAAAATTTTTTCTTACTGGGGTACCAGCCTTATCGTAAAATATTTTCCAGTAATACTTCAGTTCTTCTGGATCCCGACTATTAATCAAAATTTCCGTCAATTCCGGTTCCAGCTGCATGTCACAATTCATACGATCAGTGTAACTGCAAATTCTTACTTTGGCGAAATTGGACTCCATACTTGAAAGAACGTTTAAAAGTTCATCATAATCTTTTTCTGGCAAAGCAGCATATCCGAGTTTGGCCAGTTTCTTAAACTGTCTCTGTAAATCAGCATCTTTGAAATTTTTCCAATCAAATTTGCCCAAATCTACAGCGACTTGCTTTAAGAACTTTGCGGTATCAGCAGAAGCTTCATTACGAAGTCTCTCGTTTTCATCATTGATATTCGAGGCATAAGCCCAGGAGGCTTCTGTGTCGATATTAACAATACGATTGAGTTCTGTGTTGAGGTTTTCTAAATACTTAGCAGCTTCCTCTTCCGAACTAGTCGTTTTAATGTTTCTTCCGTTGCAGAGCTAGTAACGAGAAAAAACCTTTTTTTTTAAAAAAAAAAAATCAATCGCGTCTTATAATTTGAAAACTTACCGCTACTGCTATAAAGAAAAGCAGGAATAACTTCATGTTGTTCCTTAGAAAAAGACGTCCTACCCTGTGGAACGGCGCGGCGTTACTATAATGGCTTTTCCGTCGTTAAAGAATAGGTGTGGCATTTGAAGAATGTCGTAAACTGTTACTTATCTGTATAATTTGTGAGTTTTTTGAAATAAGCTCAAGTAGTTAATAGAACTGATACGACTCTTGAAAATGGTGAGCGAATAAGGGGAGTATTCGAGATTGGTAGTATCAAGTGGTTTATGAATTATTAGTGTATCTAATCACAGAAATCACTGGTTTAAAATAAACAATTAAATGATTGACAGACAATTTAAAAAACTTGCACTTAATGTTGTATTGTATTGGAAGGAGCACGAAAGCAGTCGAGATATATTATCTGTAGTGTATTAATGTATTAATGCACCTGATATAATATTAATGATCTTTGATTCTGTAGCCAGTACAGTTACAAGAAAAAAGTTTAACGGCTATCTGATATCTAAACTACACAGATACGGATTATACCGATCAGCCGTAAAGTGAACACGTTGGTTGATCGATGGTATTTATGGTGATTGTATCCTCGAATTCTATCACAACTGTCGCTCTATGCGATGGCAAATTATAATTGTATAAAATCCACAAATTGTTCTTAAATAAATCTGGCAAATCATGACACTTCATTATGGCCGAGTAGTATTCTTTATCGACCGTATGTCTCTCTGGAACAAATTGGCGAAACAATAAAGCAGGAACATCGAAAAAGATAAGGATTACGTGGACTTTTAAGTGAATTATCGATGTTGGGTTGTCGTCTGGCTCTCGAAATTTAGAGAATAAAATGGTGGATGCACCACTGCAGCATTAGACGTCTTGCTGAGCCTCCCACTTCTTCATCTCCACACACAGAAAAAAGTTTGGCAATGGATGAGGAGAATAGTTCACCCAGAGCTTTCCTTTCACTGGAACTAAGGAGATATTAACTATGGTATTAGAGATTGCCCTTACAGGTAGCTGTCTGAAAAAGTACAACTTCAACCATAACTTCAAGGTAATATTTCCTGATCGACACAACTAGTAAAATAATAAACCCCTGTTTACGAAAGATTCCCTGGTGTGGTACATCAGCGGATTCAAAACAGACGAAGGAGTGGAAGCAAGGATATAAGGAAAAACTACCAATCCCTCACTGTGTGCAAGTATGAATAGTAGCATCACTGTATTTCAAGCTGAGATACTCGCAATGAAACTCTGCGTTAGAGAGAATTTAAACAGAGCATAAGCATAAGAAAATTTACATAACGGCATAAAGTCAGTGCCGTTTTATAGTAAAACACAAATTTTTTGTAAATTTATCAATATAGTTGCCTTCGAGGGCGATACACTGATTGAAACAATTTTTCAATCTTTCGATACCAGTTTTGTAGTACGATTTCTGTTTAGCCTCAAAATAGACCTCTGTTTCGGCGATTACTTCTTCATCGGTCTTAAATCTCTTTCCGGCGAGCATTCTTTTGAGGTCTGCGAACAGGAAATAGTCGCTGGGGGCCAAATCTGGAGGATACGGTGGGTGACTTAGCTATTCGTAGCCGAATTCATTCAATTTTGCCATCGTTTTCATCGACTTGTGGCACGGTGCACTGTCTTGATGAAACAGCACTTTCTTTTTCTTCTTCAGCCGACTGTTGAGTTTTTGGTCGTTTTGGACGAGGTTCGTCGCCTGCTCGCCACTCAGCTGACTACCGACTTGATCCTGGTGTAAAGTGATAGAGCCAAGTTTCATCTATTGTCATATACCGTGAGCAAACGCGGCACCCACTTAGAATAGCGCTTCCGCATGTCCAAATATTCGTGTATGATATATCCGGCACGCTCTTTTGATATCTTCAGAGCCTCAGCTATCTCGATCAACTTCACTTTACGGTCATTCGTAATCATTTTGTGGACTTTTTTGATGTTCTCATCTGAAACAGCCTCTTTTGGACGTCCACTGCTAGCATCATCTTCGGTGCTTGTATGACCACTTTAAAATTTTTCAATCCACTTGCGAATGATTCGTTCAGCTGGTGCAGAGTCCGGGTAACACTTATCAAGTCATTTCTTTGCATCGGCTGCATTTTTTCCCATCAAAAAGCAATGATAAATCAACACACGAAATTGCTTTGAATCCATTTTTTTTTTACAATAACAAAAGTTGCTTCACTCACAACGCTATATCTCGAGAATAATAATAATAGTCTGACAGCTGTCAAATTTATACACTTATCTTTTGAAGGTTTGTACAAACTGAAAATGATATGAATTTAAAGCAAGTGGTGCCCTCTGTTAGAAACGGCACGGACTCAGCCCATGTATTATGTATACAGCGAATCTCTGTACAGATAGACCATCGTTTCTCCTCTACTCGTCGGATATATAATGGATACAACCTCAAAAAAAAAAACCCCAAGGGTGGTACGCCTTTAATACCGAGAGGTAGAACAGCGACCGCACCGACTACCGACAAGGCTCCTGCATTGTCGAGAGGAGATAAGACTTTGGCAGACCATGGTGCACCATTTTTTAAAGGAAACAAGTCTAAAATTAAATCTTCAAGAAGAGATAAGACTGTGACAAGTCATGGTCCTATCTATTCCTCTATCCCTAGCAGCAGCAAGTTTGTGGCAGGCCGCTGACTTGCCGCTGCTACAAAAACTTTTACCACTAAGGAAGGACAAAAAATCAGGGGCTCAGCTCCATCATCGAAGGCGCTCTACTAAAACCTTCAGATCTGGAGGTGGAAAGAAGTGCGAACATCAAGAGCAAGGTTGGGTGTTCCAATAAAATCCTAACAGACGGATTGCCCACTGCTCCCACTGCCCTCAAAACACTAAAGGACTCCTCTAAGCACCAAATATCGTTGGAGGAAACCGTGCCGGTTCTCAAGAGGCCCAAAACCATAAACACCAAAAGCCCTGGGACATCCAACAGCACATCTCTGAGGTCTTTTAGCGGGGTCTTAAAAGACGCTAAAATGATCGCGATTATCGATAGAAAAGACACCGATGGATCGATTACACCTGAACAAGTAGCAGTTGGTCAAGTTGAAGCTTTCGGTCAACTTCTTGATAAAATTTGGGAAAACCCCGGACCACCTTCCAACACAAGCGACGCTGGTTAGCACCAAGGCCACGTCAAGCTCATCACATGTGCCGACCATAGATGGTTAAAGAGAGGTTTGGACAAGTGCAAAACACGAAGTTGTTCCAAGGGAGGATATCCATAGCAGACCTAGAATCCGCACTTGGGTTCCAATCGTACCCTCCTCCCCAGAAAGCATTCTGGAAATCATCAGGCTCAGTAACCCAATCCTTTCAACTCATGACTGGGGTCATAAGGGGTCTTATATATATGCGTGTCGATAGTGATCAATAAGGAATCACTTAGCCCTCTAGCGCAGACTCCATGATTTAGTTCGGTTTCGAGGCAATATACCTAAGGGTTTATAAAAAGGCTAAGCTGATTGCTGATACGCAGCCTCCTCCTCCTTTAACCGAAACTTCAAATACAGCCTTAGATCTGGGAGCGTTGATATCCTTTCCAGAAATGCACAGCGACGATTCTAAATCATCCGATGTGACTATTAAGCCATAGTGGAGGCTACTCTGGTAAATTGTAGCAATGATACGGTTTCTTTAGATTAATCACCATCAATCGAAAAAGGTTTCTGCCACACTTATTCTGCGTCTTTCAAAAAACGCAGAAGACATTATCCTAACCCAGTAACCATGGATCGCAGAAGGCGTGGTTCGTGAACTTAGGACACCTTTATATGCTATACAGAAGACAATGGTAAGATTAGAACTTATATACTAGTGAAGCGAAGCCTTAATGTAGTTTATTTCCTAACTTCACCGACCCCGACTTAACTAGAGACTGGCAAAGCTCCTACTGGCTGGCAGCGGCGTATCTTCGCCACGATCATGTGGGCCCTCTCCCTTGTGATAATGTTAACGCTCATCACACGATATGGGGCAGTACCGACATCAACGGTAGAGGTGAGTCACTTTTCGATTATATCTTAAGTACAAACCTCATTGCTTGAAATATTGGGTCCACTTTTATAAAAAAAACCCACAGAAATTGCTAAATATCACTCTTTCTCAGTTAACATTAACATCACTCAAATGCTAACGAACTAGATTGTATCGACTGAATACTCGTTTTCAAACCACAGATACATCCCATTCAGCCTGACTGATGCTTTCCCCAGTCCCTACGCGAGACACCAATGAGTTTAACATGAAAGTCATGCTCTCTGCTGTGTAGAATTGATCCACATTCCACTGTAATGCAGAGAAGTCAATGTAGTTTTCATTTCCAAGGCCGGTAAATGCTCTCATATTGTCCGAAAGGACCTCAGACTTACAAGTCTATCATCTTTCTTTCTCAAAACTCTAGAACGACTGATTGATATCCATGTACGAGCTAAAATTTATCCAAGACTTTTGTCAACGGTTCAACATGCCTACTCTAAGAGAAAAGTCAGTGAAATTGGTTCTGTATCCACTGACTAGCCATATCGAACGATCCCTGCAATATAGAGAGTACACAAATGTTGTCAAATCTGCAGGTAGATGACTCACTTGGGATCATATCTTATGCTAAATAGCAGGATAATCAACTCCAAACTGGGTGGGGCTTCTGATAAAAGATAAAAGATGTGATATACCTGGAAGCGGATGGTAGCCAACATGTCTAGCGACTAAACAGATCTTGCCAAAGCTGGATCTAAATCGCTTTAAGAGTCTGATTCTTTTAAATAGAGAACGTCTCGGCGCCATCATAGTTGTCATCACTGGATACTACCTTATAATCAAGCATGCAAGAAGGCTAAGCGCCTTTGCAAACATTTTCTGTAGAAGATGCATGAGCTGATGGATGAGGAGGAAGAGGAGACAATTCTCCACCTTCTCTGTACAAGTCCAGCTCTATCCCAGACTACTCTACAATGACTTAAATGATCTAAAGAATATATAGTAGACGTTTACAGTCTCCTGAGCTTCATCATAAGCTCAAATCGGTTCCATGAGTAAGAGGATCATAGATCCATGTGGCAGCACAACGGACCAATTGGTCTAAGTGGGTTGGTTCTCCAACCGCCACTCTCACCTTACCTAACCTAATCATGTAATATTGGAAACGTTCTAATACAAGTTAAGAGTTACAATCAAGGGTTGTTAGGGATGAGCCAATAGATGGTATAGATCCTGGCTGTCAATTACTGTCATTTAATGAATTTAATGTGGATGATCTGATCGACAGATTGACAGATTTTAGTCATGTAGTCGCTTACCAAGCAAATACGCATCTTTGTTATTCAATCTCATTACTTAAATGGGCGTTTTTTTTTTCGGCTAACATAATCGACTTAGTTAGTCCGGAATTCATGTAATGGTGAAAAGTTTTGGAGAAACGGGCTCGATATTGGGTCAGACTCCATATATGCATACTTGGACAGCACGTATACGCCAAAACCTTATCACTGTGAGCGAAAGTGTTCAAACTAGCCAGGAACCTCAATTCGTCGCCGAAGTAAACAGTTGAGCCTCACTTATGGCAACTGAGCCTCACTATTGGTCTTCATTTGCACTTATATAAATTTCAAATTACAAATTAATTGAAGCCTTTGGACTATCTACGACATCGTCGGTTTCTGGGCACCAGAAAGCCATGGTATCCCAAAAAGGAACTGTTGGCTGCGGATTATGGATTGGCGATGTCATTGGCCCGTACTTTTTCGAATATTAGACTCCAGAGACGGTTACAGTGAATGGACATGTTGACTAGCTATTTTTTTTTTTCAAAATTGAATGGATTGAGTCTGGAAGATCTCTGGTTTCAACATAAAGGTGCTATCGCCCACACAAGCCAATAATCAATCAATGGAGTACCGTGCTGACCGCCGACGAGTGCACTCATGTTAACAAAGTGCAATTGCAAGTTTTTACACTCGCTGCTCGTGTGTGTCTAAAGAAGAAGAAAAAAAAAAGTAGAGTGCGGTCATTCCAACTCCCCTGATCCCGGTTATAGTACTGTTGGCACTTGCTCACTGCTGTTGCTGTATTTATCATATGGCTCAGGCAATGGCTGAGTGCATGTAACAACGGATGAAAAGCGGGTTGGAAGTGTGAATTTTGTTAGTGCAATATTTGATTTTTTTGTAAAGCATAACACCAACAACAATTTGATTCCGGATTATAAGTAGGGAAGTCAGGGTTGACGTAGCTTACATACGCCGACTAAAAAGTAATCACTTTTCTGTACGTCCACGTCTGTAATAACAGACCAGCTATTTTGTCACTTAGTGAAACACTTCTAAGATCCCTCTGATCTGAAGCTACCTGGCTACGAACTAGTGCCATTATTCTTCTCTCAACGCGGTCTCGACTTTACGCGCGAAGTGATGTAGCTTACCAAACTCCACCACAATGTGATCCGTTTTCCAATCCGGAATTCAACTTCTTGTGGCTTAAATTCTATTTCCGTAAGCAAATTATCCACTACTGCTTTATTTACAGAAGCGTCAAACTGGACAGCAATTCGATCTTTAACGAGTTCGATGCGCTATCTGACTCCATTCAAAGAATTGTATCTATGTATGCTCATACTGAAATCGTTATCACCGGCGATTTCAATATACACAATTTTGAGTGGCCTCGACATTCTGGACAGACAACACCCGCAGGACGATGTGTTGAGATCTTCGATGGGGAAAACGAATTGACCCAGCTTGTAAACGAGCCCACATACGTTGATAGTCATACCTCCAACACCCTGGACTTGTTTTTAACTTCTTAACCTGATAAATACAAGGTCAAGGTGCTATCTGCACCTAAAGAACCATATGACGATACGAGAAAGTCAATTGGAGCGGATTTAACATCTTCTTTAGAAATTTCAAGTGGTCATTATGTTTCCTCGACAACGACGTGGAAGCCGCTACTAATATGATCACAGGCACCATTCTCTTAAGAATGATATCCTTTATCCCTCATCGAATAAGGAGTATTAAGCCATAAGAAAATGTATGTTACGACTCGAGCTGTAAAGAGAAATGTTTTTTCGGTCCTACAAGACCAACCCGACAGAGTAAAACCGAAAAAAGTTTAAATGGGCCAGGAATTACTGCAAAGCCTCTTTTAAATATGTGAAATTCCAAAACGACGAAAAACTGAGGCAAAAAATACTACAATGTCTCAAAGGTAGTAAAAAGAAATTTTGCCTCATCTTACATCCCAACGCTCATTTACAATGACATCCCAGCTGTCAGCTCTTTGAACAATGCCTCCAAAGGTCATGCGATTTGACATCTTTCGACTACTTATGTTAGTCGTTTATTGATAGCAGTAAAGTCATGCAAATTCTCTAATTTGGAGAACAAGATTGCTTGTAATCAGTTTATTTTTGGTTTGCGGAATGAAAAAATTAGAGACGAGCTGATGAGGAATTGTCGCTCTCAAAGGCAATTGTCATTGCAAAAAGATATGAAGCTCGTGCTATGCAAATGAAAAAAAAAAAAAAACAATACTGCGGCGGCTGCTTCTTCTGCTGTTGGTGAAAAAGTTTCTGGCGAGGAGAGCATCAACAAGATAGAGAAACTGAAAATGTGTAAATTCTGTGGTAAGAAGCACATTTTTGGTCGAAAGGCTTGCCCCGCATATGGCAAAGTATGTTTAAATTGTAAAGAAGAAAATCATTTTGCAATTTGTTGTCCCCGAAAATCTGAAAGTAAAAATGAACATAAAGAGAAAGGTAAATTTAAAAGAAAGGGAAAAAGTGTGAGATGCTGCGAACAAGAGAAGTCTGAGACAAGTGATAGTGACTGCGATGTCATAAGATCTGTAGAAGTGATAAGTAGTCTGAGTAAATCTAAGAATGTGCTAAAGGGTAACATCAGCGTAGAAACTGCGGATGGAAAATTTGAGAAATTGCTGGCATACTGGGACACTGGGGCATCGAGCTGCGTGATTGGGGAACATAATCCCAAAAGAATTATGGGCAATTCAAAGTATTTTAGCTAAAATATAAAACTGAAACCATTTGTACATATATTTGAGGGAGTTGGAAGAATGCCCTACAAAGTAAGCTTCGAAATAGATCGAGATATAGTTCCAGTACAGGAAAGTCCAAGAAGAATCCCTATAGCCGTGAGGAAAGAGCTTAAGACAGAATTAGATCAACTAGAGTCTAGAGGAATAATAGAACAGATTACCAACTATATTGTGTGGATCTCTAATATAGTTATACAACAAAAAAAAGATAAAAGCTTAAGAATATGTTAAGATCCTCAACTTCCTTACAAATCTATAAAGAGACCAAAATATTAAATGATGACTATAGAGGAGGTTTTTCCAGATATGGCAATGCAAAAGTTTTTAGTGTTTTGGATGCAAAAAATGGCTACTGGCACATACCATTTCATGAAGACAGCATGGACATAACTACTTTCTGGACTCCTCATGGACACTACAGATTTATAGTTCTACCGTTTGTTATAAGTGCATCTGCAGAGATATACCAACAAAAACAAAATGAAATTGTAAATGGACTGGAAGGAGTCGAAGCAATTTCAGATGATATTCTAGTATATGGAGTTGGCGAAACTTATGCAACAGCTCTTGAAGACCACAACAGAAAACTTCGAAACCTCTTTCAAAGATTGAAAGAAACAAATGTTAAGCTTAACAAAAAGAAATTAAGATTGGGTGCTACTGAAACGAAATTTTATGGTCAAATTGATGCAATTTTGGACAGGCGTAAGACTTCAAACGTACAAGAAACACATACTTTTTTGGGAATGGTAATCTACCTAAATAATTTTCTTCCATACTTCACCAAAATTACAGAATGACTTACAGTACGTGAAATCGTTAAGACAAAAATATTTGAATGGACCGAGAAACACGAGGTTACATTCAACAACATTAAAACATTAATCTCCATACTTCAATATTATGACTTGAAAAAAGATGTCACAATACAAACTGATACTTCCCGCCAAGGACTAGGAGCAGTTATGATACAGGATGATCACCCAGTTATGTTTGCCAGCAAGTCATTAACGCCAACTGAAAAAAAAGTGAATTAGAATTGCTGGCCATTACATATGCTTGCTTGGGATTTGACCAATTCATAATCGGGCGAGAAAACATACAAATTTAAACGAACCACAAATCACTAAGAGAGGTTTTTAACAAACCAATACACAAGTGCACGAAACGCATACGGAGACTGAGACTAAACCTGCAAAAATATGATATTAAAATAAATTATGTCCCTGGAAAGCAGCTTTTAATTCCTGATTTACTCTTGCGACAACCAGCCAAAACCTCGAACTCCGTTCACATTTAGGCAGATATGCCAAATTTCAGTTCGAAATATGGCAAACGCCATATTTTGGGCAACATTCTGCATATGAAAAAGTTATCCTACAGCTGGGTGCCGCGCATACTCACTCCTGACCAAAAAGACGAACGCGAGGGCACTTCGAAAGAGTGTTTGGACTTTTGGCGTCGGTTGGTAACTGTAGAATACCAGAGAACAGAATGAGTGCCCGGCAATGGACTGAAGCCGGCACGAGTGCTCCGAAGCGGCCGAGGGAGGCTCGATGGGACGGAAAGGTTATGGCGTCGGTTTTCTGGGATTGTCATGGCATACTCTTCGTGGACTACCTCGAAAAAGGAAAAACCATCAACAGCGAGTATTACTGTGCATTATTGGAGTGATTGAAGGCCGAAATCGCTGCAAAACGGCCACACATGAAGCGAAAAAAATTTGGTTTTTGTAAGATAGTGCATCGGCGCACAAGAGCGTCGCAACCATGGCTAAAATCAATGACTTACGGCTCCAATTGCTGTCGCATCCACCGTATTCGCCCGATTTGGCTCCCTCGGACTATTATCTCTTCACAAACCTCAAAAGATCAATAAAAAATTCAGCTTACGCGAGGATATCATCGACGCCACGGAGGAGTATTTTGCAGACCTTCCGGAAAATTTTTTTTTCGGACGGTATCAAGAAGTTGGAAAATCGCTAGAATAAGTGTAGCAAACTAGAAGAGGACTATATTGAATAAAATAAGAAAAAAACATTTAAAAATTTTTTTTTTCATTCCCAAGGAGGTTACTTTTCATACCCACCTAGATTTAAATACAATCTTGTATAGAGAAATCGAGACAGACTGCTTTTTGACTTGGAATAACAAGATGCATCAAAAATTCAATACAACTATGTACGACATGTGTACTAAATTCCAGTGCTCTACAAAAGTTTCCAATGATGACCAATGAAGTTCCTGAATTTCCAATTCAAAGAATATCAATGGACTCTATGTATAAAGGTAGAAAAAGAAATATTCTCGTTACTGTTTGCCACTACTCAGATTTTTTTGAAGTCAACTTTTTGAGGACTACCACGGCCAAAGATGTTATTCTTGCTTGCAAAATGAACTGTGCACGTTATGGTATCCCACAAACAGTGATCACTGATGGAGCCCATAACTTCAACAATAAACCTTTTTTGGATTTTTCTAATGAGTTCAATTTCGGCCATATAAATTTATCACCATACTACCCACGTGGCAATGGGAAAGCAGAAGCTACTTGTTCTGTGAAAATCGTCAAATGCCTTATTAAGAAATGTGAAGAGTCAAACCAGTGTTTCTGGAAAGCACTGCTAGAACATCGGAACTATCCAAACTCAGTAGGATGCTCTCCAGCTCAAGGAATGTTGTCAAGATCTCATTGCACATCTTTGCCAGTTATAAAAAAAAATCTTCTACTCAAAGTACATGCAAATGTAAAAGAACAAATCAATCAACGCCGAGCTACAAGTAAGGAATATTATGACAGAAATGCAAAATCTCCAAGTCCAAGGTGTTGCCGTAAAAATGAAACCTGATGATCAAAACTATACTGAAGGAATTATCCGAAACCAAGTTTCTCCCAGATCATTCTCAGTAGAAGGTAATGGGAGAACATATATTCGAAATCGTCAACATATAAAACCGCACTTAACCTATGAAAATTCTGATGTACAGTACCATTCTGCTCTCGAAAATCAGGACATTAATAATAATAATTTGAATACTTCTTATAGCATTAATTCCAATTCTCATATTAATTCTTCTGACTCTCCACAGATAGACTATATTTCTAATGCAAATGGTATTGGTAGTGAAGCCGATTCAACCAAACAAAACACAATTATTGAAAGGAGCAGTGATGATGCAAATACAAGCAACATCAATTCACGAAAGCAAAGAATTTTGAATGCAACAACTCCAAACATCACAGTCCACAACACAAGTCCGACGATGGAATCAGCATCAGGTTCAAGACAAGCAATGGCTGACAATCGTCTTCAAGTGAATCAGAAAACAAACAGCTTTTTATCCAAATTAATTTAATTTCAATTAAAAATACAATTTTGAAGTATGTTATCAAATCAAATTTAAAATCATTCACTGAAGTAAAATAGTTTGAATTTATTGTCTTTTTTGAATTAACTTTAGTTTAAAAATAATGCAAATAATTTTCGAAACTGAAATATAAGGTTTTCCAATAGGGACTTGACAACTTTAAATTTAATTTATGAACGCACTCTTTCACTAATCATCAAACTGTCACTGTCAATTTATTCAGTAAACTCAACATTTTCATTACGGTAAAGTACACTAACGAGCAACGTCTGCAAACGTTCTCCGATTGGGTTCTGGAGAATATGCGCCAAGATGATGAATTTCATCGCAAAATCATCTTCAGTAACGAAGCTCATTTTTGGCTCAATTTGTTCGTCAATAAGCAAAATATGCGTCATTATTCGTGTGAAAATCCATATGTGCTTCATGAATCACCACTTCATCCACAAAAAATAACTGTTTGGTGCGGTTTGCATGCTGGCGGCGTTATTGTGTCATATTTTTTCGTCGACGATAACGATCGTCACGTTACTGTGAATGGTCAGCATTATCGCTCCATGATCACCGATTAGTTTTGGCCCGAATTGGAAGATATGGACTTGGACGACACGTGGTTTCAACAGGATGGTGCCACAAGCCACACAGCACACGCTACAATCGATTTATTGAAGAGTAAGTGTGGTGAGCGTGTTATCTCAAGACATGGGCCAGTCGATTGGCCGCCTCGTTCCTACGATTTAACGCCGCTTGACTATTTTCTGTGGGGCTAAGTTAAGTCATTGACTTATGCCAACGCGCCGACAAGGTTGGAAGGGCTCAGAGCTAACATTGAACGCGATATAGCGGCCTTTTCAGCCGAAATGTGTGGCCGAGTCGTTGAAAATTAGGTTCAACGAATCGACCGCTGCAAACGTGAACATGGTAGCCATATGATCGAAGTCGAGTTCCATTCATAAATGTTTTGATTGTACTTCAAGCCAATAATAAAGTTTTTGAAATATCTCAAATGATTTGCCTTTTATTTAAAAAAAAAAGTTGTCAAGTCGTTATTAGAAAAACTATACTACGTTAATTCTGGTGGATAATAGAAAAATCAAAAGAAAAGTTGTTGGTTTGATGACTTACTCAAAAACATTTTAGATTAAGGGGAGTAGAAGAAGGAGAATTTGAATTAAACATAATATTGGACATTATTTCAATTTAAGAAGATTGATTTTCAAAATTTATAAATGTCTTCGAATGAATTTATTTTTATAACAATTTCTCCTTCTTTTACACTTACAAATATACAAGAATTTCTAATCCAAACAAATTTACAAACATTTTTAGTTCTGAGTTCTCTTGCCTTATTTAATAATGATCTTGAATAACTTGTGAGACAATCGTTGACGTAGATCTTGCTGCTTTTATTGCTGATGCTGATGTTGTTGTTGCTGATGTTGCTAGCAATGTTGCTATGTTGTGAACCAGATAAAGAATTTTGTTTCTTCTCTCCCGCATTTTCTTCATAACAGCTCTCTTGTGTGTGATTATTGCAAAATTTACACACACGATGTTAGCAGATCTCACATTGGTACTGTTTGGACCGGATCTCTTCACATAGCATGAAATAATATCATTTTCACTTACAACATCTCCAATGACAGTTGTTACAAGTTTATTCACCCGCTCTCTTATGTTAGCATTTGTTACATTGGGAATGTCAAGAATGTCAACTGCACATCTTTTCTCACGCTGGTCCACATTATTCAGTCTCATCTCCAAAAAATCAACTCTCTTTTTCAGAGAAGTATCACATTCTTAAAGATAAACAATTTTTGCAAGAATTGCTTCCTTCATCTGCACAAATTCTTTGTACAGAATCTCCAAGGACCCGTGTTTATTTCATCATGAGTGCCGAGCGGCAGGGGGGGGGGAGATGATAGCAGTAATCATTACAAAAAAAAAAAAAAAAAAAAAAAAAAAAAAAAAAAAAAAAAAAATACACTTGTTACGGAGTGTTATCGTACTGGGGTTGATGTTAGATCCCATCAACCTTCCTTATCAGCAGCCAACGAACTCGATCTCTGTTTGTGGACGATTAAGCATCGCCTTTTCTATTTCGCATTCTATTCATCAATCTTGTTTTATGGGAGACTAATGGAGATAGATTGTATTTAGATATACATTTTACATATGTCTTTAGATAAAGATTAGATAAATATGAAGTTCGAAGAAATCTATAGGAAACCCTCGTGACGGGACTTTTAACCCAGGCTGAATAAATGAATAAATCAAAAGACTATTTCGCACTCATACTTAAATAGCTTAGAAAAATTAATTAATAAACAAAACGGTGGAGACTACTAACGGTTATCAACAATAAACATGACTAGCAATAATTTATCTGATTGATTTATTCGATTCACTTGTAGGGTCGATTGTAGTGATTAGATCAAGTAAGAAGGTTATTTTCTGACCAAAGGTTAATTCTCTACTCTATTTCCTTCACTCGTTATCCATATTCTGGGACATATTATCGTGTATTACATATATCACAAAGTAGTCGAAAAGTTCAATTAAGCATACGAAATCTCTATGCATATGCTTGTATATTAAATGGTAAGAATCGCGATAATTTTTTTAAGATGAGAGAAACTTGTCATTTTTCAGTTTGATATCTATTCAGTTGGACGATCTAGTACACTTTCACTTATTTAGATATACATAAATTGAAATGAAGTTTCTTTTGTTACTTATAGGGACTGTGGCAGTAAATTGACAGATAATTATTCGTATCTATGATTTTGATATTCGTATCTATGATATGATTGCCATGATAGAAACTTCAAAGTGACTTATTCTGAAGAGGATGCGGCCAAATATCTGGAAACCTCAACACTGAACTTAATCGCATTGTTAATATCAACACGGAAGCCTCCTGGCCCTATGATTCGAATATTAATGATGAAAACGCAAAACTAAGCAATAAGGCCTCTGCTGCAACTGCGAAATTCCTTAATTAGGTCGTTCTAGACTAAAAATAATTTGATTGGCAAACTCGAATATGCTGCTTTGCCAGAAAAAGATTATGATGAACTTTTAAACGTTCTTTCAAGTATGGAGTCCAATTTCGCTAAAGTACGAATTTGCAGTTACACTGATCGTATGAATTGTGACATGCAGCTGGAACCGGAATTGACGGAAATATTGATTAATAGTCGGGATCCAGAAGAACTAAAGTATTACTGGAAAATATTTTACGATAAGGCTGGTAAGTAAAGTAAGAAAAAATTTTAAATGTTACATCGAATTGAATTTGAAGGCGGCCCAATTAAACAGTGAGTTTTGCAAGTTTAGTTAATTTAAAAATAATTTAAGACCAAGGCTATTCGTTTGATAGATTTTACATCTGGCGCTGAGCTTTGGCTAGACAAATATGAAGATGAAACAGTTGGAGGATACATGGGTATGTCCGTCATCGTTTGATTGGTGCTAATGGTAAAGAAGTTGTATCTGAGAAGGGCCCGATTCCAATGCATTTGCTCGGCAATATGTGGGCACAAACTTGGGGCGAAATCGCAAGTCTAATCTCACCATTCCCCAATAAGCCACTAGTCGACGTAACAGACGAAATGGTTCGTCAGAATTTCACCGCGAAAAAAATGTTTGAGATGGCCGACGAGTTCTTTGTTTCATTGAATTTGAAAAAGTTGACAAAGTAAGTTCTGATGTGGCATGTGTATGTTTTTATCTTTATGTTATCAATTTGTTTTCAGGGACTTCTGGGACAAAAGTATCATTTAGAAGCCGGAAGATGGTCGTGATTTGATATGCCATGCTAGTGCATGGTACTTCTATTTAATTGACGATGTCCGCAACAAGCAATGCACTCGCGTTACACAGGATCAACTTTTTACTGTTCATCATGAACAAGGTCATATTCAATACTACCTTCAATATCAGCACCTTCCTCATGTTTACCGTTCTGGAGCTAATACTGGATTCCATGAAGCAGTAGGTGATGTCTTTTCTTTATCTGTGTCAACCCTAAGGCATTTGAAGAAAGTTGGTCTACTCAACGATTATGTGCTGGACGAGGAGGCAAGAATCAATAAACTCTTTCTAAGTGCTCTCGATAAGGATAAATATCGTTGGGCCCTGTTTCGAGGTAAAATCTAGCCTAAAATTGTAACTATGTGTTCTGAAAATTGAGAGAAGACTACCCTGGAATAGAACCTCCAGTAGTCAGAACCGAAAAAGACTTTGAAGCTCCGGCTAAGTATCATGTCTCAGCCGATGTTGAGTATTTGAAATGATTGGTCTCGTTCATCATTCAATTCCAATTCTATAAATCAGCCTGCGAAAAAAAAGGCTGAACAATACCATCCAACGAATCCTGACTTACCATTAGAGAATTGCGTAGCGCCAGGGCTGGCAAGGCTTTTGAGTAAGCGCATTTTTTCGGGCTCACATCGGAAGAATAAAATAATGTTATGTTTTGACAGCTGATTGTTGTTGACGTGTTTGGTATCAGGTTAAGTACGGACAAAAACGATTTTCGTTCTCTCTAATAAAACATTATTATTTGAGAGGCAAAACGGCGAAGGAAACAAAAGAAAATTTGGATAAATATAATGTTGCTAATGCTCCGTCAGATTACACTGTCAAATATTGGTTTCGAGAGTTTCATGGTGGCCGCAACTCCACTACCGATCAAGTCTGCAGTGGCAGGCCCTCCGATGCGGTTACAGAGGACAATGTCAAAAAAATACATGAAATGGTGTTGGCTGACTGGAAAGTGAAGTTGCGCGAGCTAGCAGTTACCTCAAAGATTAGTACTGAGCGCACGCCATATTTTGGGCAATATTCTGCATATGAATAAGTTATCCTGCCGCTGGGTGCCGCGCATATTTACTCCTGACCAGAAACACGAACGCGAGAGCACTTCGAAAGAGTGTTTGGACTTGCTGATGCGGAAACGGGCGGTCTTTTGGCATCGATTATTAACTGTAGAACACCAGAGAACAGAATGAGTGCCCGGAAATAGACTGAAGCTGGCACAAGTGCTCCGAAGCGGCCGAGGGAGGATCGATGGGTCGGAAAATTATGGCGTCGGTTTTTTGCGATTGTCATGGCATACTCTTCGTGGACTACCTCGAAAAAGGAAAAACCATCAACAGCGAGTAATACTGTGCATTATTGAAGCGATTGAAGGCCGAAATCGCTGCAAAACGGCCTCACATGGAGCGAAAAAAAATTTTGTTTTTGCAAGACAATGCACCGGCGCACAAGAGCATCGCAACCATTGCTAAAATCAATGACTTACAGCTCCAATTGCTGTCGCATCCACCGTATTCGCCCGATTTGGCTCCCTCGGACTATTATCTCTTCCCAAACTTATCTCTTCTCTTATCTTTATAAAATTGCATAAATAAGGCTTATAACATTTAATAGATAATTGTTTTTCAGTTTGAATTACAAATTTTCCTATTTAGAAAGCTCAAAAAGGTCTGTGTTCTAGACGCTGGATGTATGAGGAAGAGTACGTGATAAAAACATTATATTGCCCTTCGTATCAGAAACGTTTTGCAACGGTGCGGATTTTCAACATATTTTTAGGCAGGAAATCCTCAGTTCTCCCCTGCGCAAGACAAAAGCATTTATCAAGCTTATAATCATGCTATTCTTCGTACGGGTTGGATTTACATTGCTGCTTAATGTAGTACGGTATCGCTTCAATTTAGTAATTCTAATAAGATTCCATAGGCAATGGACAAAGGCATTAGTAATTTTATTGAGATGTATGTATCTAAAACTATTGAGCGAGACTCAGAGTCTCGCACATTTTTTTTTTAAGTAGCATGCACTCGAGGGACATAAGGTACCCTTCAAATGTTTGCATACAGCGCCTACGACAGAAAATGAGGGAGGAAAGAAATATAGGTACCGATGTACGTTGGTTATAAATGTCTGACTAGGAAATAGACAGCTCGGAAGGGCACTCCGCAAGCGTTAAACACGAGACCTTTCGTCGGTGTTCAATGGTGCCATTGAAAAGGTGATATTAGCATCACCTATGTATATGATGAATCCTATCCTATCTAGCAGGTGCAGACATATTTTAGGCGCACCTGACCAGATGTGTGCATTGTATTCCAATTGTGGGCGAATGAATGCATTATATATTGTGGCCAGATCAGAGCGGGTAAAATATTTCTTACATCGCTTGAGGAAACCTAGACATTTCGCAGCATTTTGGCAACATCGAATATGTGGTCATTCCAACATAAGTTGTCATTGACACACATACCGAGAATGGAAAGTTTTTTAGTTTCGACGATGCAAGCGCCATTCATGGATAATGGCTGGATATTTAAATTTCGTTTTAATGACAGCAGATAGTATTGAGCTTTGGAAGCATTAAATTCCACTCTGTTGATAGTTTCCAAATTGGTTATGCTGTTAATATCGCAGTTTAATGAGCTTAAGAAGATCTTGAAGAAGAGGGTTATCGATCGTAAGTGCAGGCTTTTTTGACAAAAGTGAATGATGCCAAACTCGGTTGTATGCGTTAAAAATATCAAGTGCAACTATATTGCTTTCGCCAAATAGATATTTATTCTTTGGCTCCACTTGTCGGTGAGACATGCTATCAAACCATCAGTGGACCTGATGCTATGAAAATCATTCAGCCGCTCATTGAGAAATTTTCGTGTTTCGAGATATTTCGTGAGCTGACGGGTTATAAGCGTTTCCATGCTCTTGGGAAGAAGGTACGTAAGTGCAATGGGTCTTTTGAAGGAGAGTAGGGTTAATGAAAAACTTACGCAGTGGTTTTAGCAGCGGGGAAGAATACCTATTCAGAAGAAGGAGTGATATACCAACTGGACCAGCAGATTTGTGTATATTGACATCTTTAAGTACTCTTGCTACTACATGAGTGCGCAAGTGCCTTCGTCCCATTGAAGATTCGACGCACTCAAGTGTAGGCGGGGATAAAGCACAATCTGGGAGTGTTAAACTAGCACCAAAATTTGCAGCAAGCATATTGGCCTTATTCAAAGACCTGACAGTTGAAAGGTTATTATAAATGAGCGTTGGGATGGAGGATGAGGCATGGAGTAAAAGCTTTTACTACCTTTGAGAAATTGTAGTATTTTTTGCCCCCGAATTTCTAGCTCGTTTGAACTTTTCCCTGTTTTTCTCGGTAGGTTCGGTCTTGTAGGACCGAGAAAACGTTTCTCTTCTTTACAGCTCGAATCGTACGACCGTCTTTACTTTTGGTTTGATATTCTTTATCCGACAAGGGGTAAAGAATCTCATTCCAAGTAGAATAGTTTTTGTGATGATATCAGCAGCGTCATTTAAATCGTTATCGAAGAAACATAACGACCAGTCAAAATTCCTAAAGAAGCTGTTAAGTCCGCTCCAATTGGCTTTCTTGTGTTGAGATATCTTTTCTCTAACTGTTTATTGGGTATACGAGAAATTAGCTGATATGACACAGTGGCCCGACGAGCCTAGAAGGGAAAGCGATGAGAAAAGAGTAATGGCACTAGTTCGTAGCCAGGCAGCTTCAAATTATCCTGATCTGAGAGCTAAGTAGTAGAATTTATTAGAAATGACGGCAGATATTGTGGGTTGAATTGTCTACAGTTCAGCGATGTAAATTTAAGGTAAACAAAAGGTATTCGTACCTTGCTTCAATCGCATGCTTAATTTGTGTGCAAATTTAACGGATGTTAAGTATTTAGAGAGCTAAATTAGTCAGACTGGTTTCATTAAGATTGTATGCCATCTACACGGAGTTTGGAAGTAAAGACTAAGCTAAGAATGAGCTAAGTAATAAAATCTGCAGAAGCTATTGTAGTATATACAATAGATTGTGGTGAAAAATGAGGCTTGGTACCGACATGTTTTTAGCAGCTCTTCAAGGTGTGGATCAGTTATTGTCCACTCTGAATACTAAGTTTACATTTAGACATATGGTATACCTAACCCCTGGCAAAAAGTGAGAGCAGCGAAAAGTTTTAAATTCGGAAAAGACGACCACTGAATCGCAAAATGTTGTAGATAGAGTTTAAGGTTTTCATCAACATTTTCGCCGACATCAGAGGTACGGTCAACAATGCAATGGCTGAAGAGATACCATAAGTTACCCTGCCAGAAAACATAGACTTGACGAACACCTTATTTTAACCAATAAAGCCAAGTAGGAAGGTGCACTGTATCCAATTAGGCTTACTTGAACCAAAATTCTGTTCATATTTGGTATTGGGTATGTAATTTAATTCGTGCCGTTTTCTTTTTTCAAAATTTGAACGTTTATTTAAGAAAAACATGTACAATAGTATTATTCAAAGTATTGCCTATCTGAAGCTATGACTTTTTCCCATCTTTATGACAATTTGTGGATCCCATCCCAAAAAACTGCGCCGGCTTGGCAGCCAAGAATGAATCAAGCCAATTTTTGATGTTCAGCTCTGATGTGAACCGTATTTCAGTGAGGGCGTTCTGCATCGACCGGAACAAATGGTAGTCAAAAGGGGCAAGGTCTGGGCTATAAGGCGGGTGGGGTAAGACTTCCCATCCACTGTCGCATATTTCGGGCGTTTTTCGGCTACTACTCTCTTCAAACGGATTAATTGTGTTCAGTAGCGTTGTCCATTGACGGTTTGCAGTTCATAATACAGCACAGCCATCTGATCTATTTGGGACATGGGTTTCACATATGATTTTTTGCGTTTGGGATTGTCGTAATGGATCCATTATTCATCACCAGTAACAATACAATCCGATGCAAAAATGACTTCCTTTTGTGGCGTTCCAGCAGCATTTCGGACATGCAAAACCGCCTTTCGACGTCTCTCGGCTTGAGTTCATGTGGAACCAAATTTCCTTGCTTTTGAATATATCCAGCTGCTTTTAAACGTTTTTAAACGGCTGCTTGAACGACACCCAAGGATTCTTCGAGCTCTTCGTGTGTTTGGCAACAATCTTCATAGAGAAATGCTTCCAGTTCTTCATCTTCAAACTTTTTTGGATGCCCAGGACGTTCATCGTCTTCCAAGCCAAAATCACTACTTTTAAATAGTGCAAAACACTTTTGGCACGTTCGCTCAGCTAGCGCATGTTCATCATAAACTTCCACCAAAATACGATGACTTTCGGCAGCAGTTTTCTTCATATTAAAGTAATAAAGAAGAACTCCCCGCAATAACACTTTTTCAGGCACAAAGTTCGACATATTTGAGTGAAAAAATTATTTTCATTGCACTGAAATGACGTAAAATGACAGTACCTTTCCAACGCATGTTCCAATGGAATAATAACAATGGAATAATACAAGTTACGCCATATCTTAGTAAACCTCTTAGCACGAATTAAGTTATAGACCCAATAACAAGAAACCGACTGGAAATGACAGATATCACTTTTGTCTCCGATAACAGTACTCAAATGCTGACGAACTAGATGGTATCGTCTGAAAAATCCTTTTCATACCACAGGTGCATCCAATTCAGCCTGAGTGATTCTCCTCCCAGCCAGGAATTATCGGAAAATTGGTTGGACGAGGATTACTGTCAGAAACACTACCCTCTGAACTCTCAACCCACCCGCGAGACATCATCGAGGTTGGCATGAAATCAAGGAATTCATCCTTACTATCAATTACGCTTTGGCTGTCCTGCCCTCATATTCAACCTAGAGGCAAGACAAAGCTTCACTGGTGGACATCAGCACTGCGACTTCTTAGAAACATTTTCGGAGAACTTTTTAACCTAGTAAAAAGCACAGAAAAGTGACTGACAGGGAATCATACAAAGAATCTCTCAAAATAAATAAAAAAGAACTGAGAAAAGCAAAGCGACAATCCTTGGGTTCATTCTGTGACAAAATCACAGACATCTGTGAGGCATCGCGGCTAAGAAAAATCCTCTCTATAAATTCTATGATGCCTAGTTGTTTGAAAAAAAAAAAACCGATGGATCTTGGACAATCTCAAGTGATGAATCACTATGAATGAATCTTCTACTAAACACTCACTTTCCAAATAGCTCCCTATTCGCGGCCAATAGTAACCCAAACAGGACTACTGCAACCGTGATCAAAATTCATGGTCTGATTACAAACAAACTGCTTTGGGCGCTGCAAAGGTTCAAACCATACAAGTCTGCTGGTCCGGACGGTATAATACCAGCCGAGCTCAGGTATAATCCTGCCAATGCTAGAGAATATTATGAGGAGCTGTGTAGAACTGATCCACATTGCACTGTCATGGAAAGAAGTCAATCTACTTTCCATTTCCAAAGCCAGAAAATGCTCCCACATTGTCCCAAAGGACCTCAGACCCATAATTCTATCGTTTTTCTTCTGAAAACTCTAAAACGTCTGATTGATATCCATATTTGTTAACGGCTCAACATGCCTACCGTAATGGAAAGTCCGTGGAAACGGATCTGCATTCACTCAGTATAAAGAGTACACAATGGTTGTTTTCCAAGACATAGAGGGCGCCAAGTAGCTGCGACTGAAGCTATTCGCCTTAAAGCGAATACGTTAATACGTTCACATTATTAATATGTATATTAGGAATCCTTACAGAGAACATCGATCACACCATACCTAAACTTTGATTTGACAAAAGCTTTCGTGTAAATTTCTCTTCTAGATCCTTCTGGGGGAAGATGCTTTCATTTAGGACAAGTCAATCCACTTTTACACGGATGGATCTAAAACGGTGATGACGGTGACGGTGTTTTTTCTGCTAAGCTAAATCGGAGCCTCTCCTTCTGTCTTCCAAATCACTAGCGTGTTCCAAGTGGAAATTTTGGCGATTAAAGAAACTCTGTTCTGGCTGAAGATATCCGCATCTTTTCGGATAGTTAAGCCGGTATCAAGTCCTTGGATTCAGTCTCATTAAATTCAAAAACCAACCTTGAATGCCGATCATATTTTACGGAAATTGCAGAGCATTTCAATCTTCACTTCCACTACCTATTCTACCGGAAAAGGGTAGCATCGCTATTATACCAATCGCTACGTGCAAATTAATATTAACGCTGGATGTTAATAAAAGAACACACCTTAGATAGACTGTTGGACCAACATGTCTATCACCCAAACAGATCTGGCCAGCTGGTTCTGAATCGTTCTAAGAGTCTTATCCTTCTAAACAGGAAACATCTCAGCGCCATTATAGGTGGTGTAGGAAGAGGAGACAACCCTCCACCTACTCTGTACATGTCCGGCTCTCTCGCAGAGAAGAAAACTTCACTAAGAATAACGATCTAAGAAATATAGACGTTAACAGTATTCTTCGCTTTATCATAATCTTAAATTGTTTGTTCCATGAGTAAGAGGATCACAGATCTATGGTACGTGGCATTACAATGAACAGTGGTTCATGGTGTTTTTTTGGACAGATTTACAATGAAATCATATCATTTTGGCCTGGAAAATGGTTGTTATGATTACTAGAGGACAGACAAAAAACCTATTTTTTTAACAGAGTATATTCATGCATAAAAAATTCATCATATATAAAAAATATAATCCCACAAAAAAAATAATCTCACAAAACAATAAAATTAGTTTTGCTTATCTTATCAAAACGTAGTATTTTACATGAAACAAGTGCTATTTACATAGTACTAAAAATGTCAATAGATAATAAAGAACTATAGTATCTATCAATTCTGCTCCTTGAATCAATACTTTATGTATTGATGAAAGTAAGTTATATCAAGGGTAATTCTCCACAAGCATCTTGGCAGTATCAAAAGAATAACTTTTTAATTTTTCTGGATCTATTTTATAACCAGGAGAAAGGCTCTGCAGAAGGTGACTACATCTGTCAATAAGATCTTTTCTAATACCTGTTATTCCAGATGAAATATCAGAATTATGGTTTCCATTATTGGAGGTGCCACTTCCTCCACTTCGAGGTTTGTCTGCAATTAAACCTATTTTTTCGCTAAACTGCCCTTGAACTAGCTCTTTTCTCTGAGCAAAACTAGCTTTATCTTCTGCCGAACGCGCTTGCCAAAATCTAATGTATGACAGCAGAGGAGATAAGCCAAACTCAAATTTACTAGTATCAGGGACCTCTTTTAAGCATATATTTAAATCGTTCATCTCTTGTGGTGTTGCACCATAAATGTAACACCTACTCGTAGATAGGTCTCTAAGTGCAGAACTAACTTTACCATCTACCATCGTCAATTGTAAGGAATTGGTGATTTTTATTTCGTGGCCATTAATAAGCACTGAAGTAGGGACTAACTGGTTAATTTGGCTTTTGAAATAAACTTCTTCTTGCAAGGTGACTTCCTTTGTTTCTTTTGTAAATTGAAAACGAATTGGTCTGCACCACCTAGTAGAGGAAGGGCGTGGGTTTTTCCAAATGATTGATTCATCACATGTATTTGGTTTATGTATAAACAAGTTGAAGAGGTACATAAGATGTGACACCATTTGTTTCGAATGGTATCACCAGCGATCCAAATGTAAGATTTACATACCGCTGACATGAACCACTACTGATTTTACCCAATCCAGATACTTTAATGAATGTTCGCCGTTGATGAAGCCCTAATAACTGGACAATGGATTCAGTAATGAACGTTGCTTCAGATCCAGGATCGACTAAGATGATAATAGTTGCCCTTTGAAGACCTAACTTTCACAACGGCTGTGGCAAGAAGCACACTTGGTTGATCTACCCCAAGAGAGACAGGTTGGTTAATCCTTGATTTTATGTGGAAAGTTTGTGTACCTATTGTAGTATTAGTACTAACCTATGCAATATTCGACCTTCCACAGTTGACATGCAGTAGAGAGTGGTGTTTCTGCTTGCAGTAATAGCAGCGCAAACTGCTTTGATATTGACTAGTCTGGTGACTATATGCGAGACAGTTCCGGCATACCCCAATTTTGTTCACTGCCTTAGAATCGTTCACAGATCTCCATTGCAATAAACTTCTGACAGGTTCGAAGGGAGTGCTGACTTCTACCACATAGCTGGCATGTATACTGCTTCTTCCCGACGTGCAACAACGTTTTCTTCTCGACCGCAACAGCCTTGTGTGCAGAAGAACCGCTGACCTTTATGCCACTCGTTCCAGCTACTGCTTCCAAGGTTCGAAAACGTGTCTCCAGGAACTCTGTAAATTGTTTCAGTGTTCGCAACTCCTTCAAACTACCCAACTTCTCCTCCCACAAACGCTGAGTAAAAGCAGGTAATTTTTGTACTAGTATACAAATTAATATGCCATCCCAAGAACTAACCGGCAATGCTAAATTGTCTAGAGCATGGAAACATTCCTGGGACGTGTCCAGTAGAGACTTGATGTTGTTCGCAGTCATCTTTATCAACTGCTGCTATTCAATTCAAAAAAAAAAGTTGAAAATGAGCGTTTATCAACACTCGCTTGTGGTCGTACACTGGCGACAAGTAGTTCCCATGCTTTGTCATAATTGCATGCATAATTGCAAACCTAAATGCTGCAACAAACGAGCAGCTTCACTTGTAAGAGACGACTTCAAATAGTGAAGCTTTTGGATTTCACCCAGCTTCTTATTAATGTGGACAAAGGACAAAAAAACGTGGAAAGCCCGCCACTTCGTGTACGAGCCCTCAAAATGTGGTATTTGAATTTGGGGTAATGAAAGCTCATTACACGAAGCACCTGTGGACTCACCTTAAACAATCTTCTCTTTAGATGCCGATTTGGTATTGCACCACAGTAAGTGCAGTACGTTGCTTGTAACCTATCAAATATTTCATCAAAATCTTCTTCTTCCAGAGTTTCTTCTATTTATCCTGTCGAATCTCCGCTTGAAGAACAAGCGCATTCTTGAAGTTCCCTTCTAGAACAAGAAGACGACCTGACAGATAGCTGGCTGTACGACGTGATGCTCCAGTCTTTTTGAAATTGGTGTGGTCACGAAGAATCTGCTCCAGAATACCTTTCTGATCTGCACCCGTGAACAATTTCGACATTTTTAAATGGTTTTTGTTTGAAAATTAAGTAATTATAAACCAATATGTGTGTATCAAGTATTTATTAAATTTTATTAAATACAGTTGTTTATTAAATGATATTAAAATGATTAATATTTTATATCAGTAACTTACCAGCTTTGCCCAGCTGGTAGCAGTTGAGGTAAAAGTTGATAAATTGATGAATTTTTATACGGCGCGGGATTCCCGATTAATGCACAACCACCGAAAGTCTTTAAGTCTTTAAAAGGAGTAAGACAAGGGGCAAGACATCGACCGCGAGGGAATATATGTATGTACTTTATGTTTTATACAGGGTGAGTTTTTTAACTTGAGACATCCAAATTACTCGAAAAATACGCGATATCGCGAAAAATGTTTCAGAAAAAAGTCACAAGGTTCTGAAGGGGACATAAGATGGTGACCACAAGTTCGACCTTGAGACCCAAGAGAAAATTGAAATGATATTGATTTATGGAGAAAGTGGAAGGAACATCGATGGTGCTGTTGCTCTTTACGCCCAACGTTTCCCAGACCAGATACGATCGCGCGCTTCCTTTTATCAGGTCATCCAACAATTCAGTGGTGAAGGAAGTGTGCAACTAAAGAAAAGGAATCGGTCAGATAGGGTGGCTGTTGAGGACAATGAAATAGCAGTGTTAGCTGCCGTTGCATAAAATCCTCACATTAGCACTCGCCAAATAAGTCGTGAATCAGGAAATTCTCAAACGACTGTCTGTAAGATATTACATCGGCATTAATACCATCCTTATCATGTTTCAATGCATCAAGAACTTTCTAGTGAGGATTTTTGTAACCGGGTTTCCTTTTGTCAATGGGCACTTCAGAAAATTAAACGAGACCACCTTTTCTACTCCAAGGTGTTATTCTCTGATGAGTCGACTTTCACCAATCACGGTACGTTCAATCGACATAATATGCATTACTGGGCTACCGAGAACCCTTTTTGGGTGCGACAAGTTGAACGCCAGCACCCATGGAATGTTAATGTTTGGGCGGGAATTATTGGGGATAAATTAATAGGTCCATATATTATTGAAAGCAACTTGAATGGCGAAAAGTATGCAAACTTCTTGCGGGACCATCTTCCAGTATTACTAAAAGAACTGCCATTGCAGTTGCGATAAACAATGTGGTTTCAACATGATGGTTGTCCAGCCTATTATTCCCAAGTAGCTCGGGGGGTATTAAACAATGTTTACCATCAACGATGGATCGGACGAGGGGGTCCAAGGCAATGGCCTGCTAGATCACCTGATCTTACGTCACTTGGTTTCTGCTTGTGGGGCTACTTAAAAAGTGAGGTTTACAGAAGAAAGTCAACAACACGTGAGTACATGAAAAGACGAATAACTGAAGCTTGCCGAAAGATTACACCAAAAATACTTCTCAGTTCTGTTGGTTCATTTAGAGTGCGGATAGACAAGTGTATTGAAGTGAATGGTCACAATTTCGAGCATTTGTTGAAATAGTATCGGGAAATAAACGTCGAAATGGAAAGAATTCAATGATTCAACAGTGGGAGGCAAGAAGACCCACTCTAATTAATCACCCCGAAGTTTTGTGCAATCTATTAAGTATCTTTTGTATATATATATATATATGTATGTTTGTGCATTTGAACTTTGCACTTGCACTTTTTCTTTTTTATTAATTTTAAAATCTTTAATGTTTGAATTTGTTTAATGTTTTGTGGAGTCTTTATTCGGCTCGAAAAGGACCAAATGTTTTGGTGTGTAGGGTTTTAACTTTTTGAATTATACGTGTAGGGTAAAAAAGACGGGTCGGAAAAATGCGGTTTAAGTAAAACACGACTTTTCTTGTTGAACAGTCACAGCACATCACAAGACATGACAGAGCACAGCACACAGCGAACAGCACACATCACAGCACACAGCACAGTGACGGGGTGGCCGTGGTGTAGTGGTATATGCATAGACTCTTCAAGCAGAAGGTCACGGGTTCGAATCCCATGCAAGGCAATTCTTTGAAAAAAGTCTTTTCATAGAATTTGTATGTAGTTATATGAAAATCCCGTCGGCGTCAACTATGACATGAAGGCATAACACTGATGTTGGAGTTCTTGCTGGCTGGGCTAAAATGTAACGAACTTACAACTAGCACGTACTAAGACCCACTGGTTGAGGATGCACTGGCTCTAGTTTGACAACTACCTCTGTACAAATATCAAAACCTAATACACCTGAGTTTCAAACTACTACACCACCCGCCCGCGCCCTGGAGAAAAGCTAGTAAAAGGGTATTCATATCCCCTTGGTGCGCGCGCGGGATTATAAAAAAAAAAATAAACTCGAATCCTCGATAGTTGATTCTGAAATTTTCTGCTTATATTCACTATGGCCTGTGCTGCCATCAAAACCCCATTTACCAATTAAAACTAAGTCATCCTTAGGTTCGTGAAGACTTTCAAATACAGCTTTTTGAGATTCAACAATGCGGCTTGATGTTTAATCTAACAATTATTGCAAATTGATTTCAGCAGAAGATTCCGACACGCGAATATCAGTTGGACAGCAACGTTTATTTAGGCTTCCCGCACTTTGTGTAGGACGGAAGAACATTTGGTATTTTAGGATGAATCACTTCTCTTAATGAAAAATATTGACTTTTAGTAAGCTTAGCTTCATTAATAAATGAAACAAATCATCCGTGCTAAATTCCAAAGAACTTTCTGATTGATTTTAACTGCTAAGTAAAGTAGTTACAGCGGAATCGTCCATCTGTGATAAAACTGCTAATCTACGATGTTTGGACCTCATGCTGCAGTCTCCAAACTCCTTTCTGTATCGCGTTCCACTTGTAGATTGAAGAGATTCCTTTTGCTCGTCGTTGTAGTTTCTACATACTTCTCCATCAGCTACTTTAAGTATGCAAACTTCGGTCTCATTTAACCAGCTTTCGTATTTGGCCACTAGCTTAGCTTTTGATCTCCTAAATTGCTTCCAATATGCGGCAAACTATTTACAGAGATTCAAAAGGAGATTTCTCAAGAAATCAGTCTGGATATTTTCAGCATCCGGTTAAGAATTCGCAAGCAATCCAAACACTTCCCGAAATCTTTAAATGATCTGTAACAATCCTCAGCGCACCTAGGAGCACCTAGACTTTGCGGTTATTAAAACTAGAAAAATAAGAGATTATAATGATATATGACTCATTTATGGCGATTCGTGCCTTCATAAGTAAAAGCTTAGTTTAATATGGAAAATAGCTAAAAACGAAAAAAAGTGGAAGGTGTATTTTGACGAAGCTAGTTATGAGTAGTCGCATTGTTAAGGAAAACATAATTACTTTAAAAATATCGTACCTTCAATTTGAATATCCATTGCACAATTGTATCACAAACAATAATTTTCTCGGAAAAACCACACTTAAAAAACAACACCAATTTTTGTGAACAAATAAACTAATGAGCACTAATCAGATGTTACCATTTCCGGTGCACAAAATTAACTGTGCCGTTTTTGTAATTGCAATGTTTTTTATACCTGTAAATAGAAAAGTTTTTTATGTTTCCTATACCGATAAAATAACATCAAATTTGCTGAACCATTGTGCAATGGGCCAATAGGCCACTTTTACCTACCTACGTAACGTTTAGCGGCGAATACAGAGATTCATCATTTTATTATTTTTTTTAATAGAAAGGTTCACGTTCGAACGAATCTGAAAGGCTGCGTTACGCTAAGTGCAGTGCCTTCTAATATTTACTTACGACACGGGTTGGGACATTCTGGTGCAGAAATTTGAAAACGACAAGCTAGAGTCGGCGTAAACTGCTGGAAAATTTAGCTGAAAATAGAGACCAGAAAAAGATTTCTTTTGAAGAGATGAATGGCAAAAGCTAACATGTGTACTCTGATAATGGGACTGATGGAAACTTAATATTTTGAGATACCGGTATAAGAAGCAATAAGAATCCTGTGACACTTCACCCTCCTGCAGGATCGCACTTCGGTGAGGAAAAAGAGCTACGGATAGATAGATAGTGAGCGATAGTTTTGCACCAGCTAAGGTAGTAGTAACTCCTAACAGCGTCGCTACACTAACTTAGGAAGATAAAACTCGTGAAGATCATCGATGGGATGAAAGTCCGGGAGCGTTTGCGGCCATGACTCCAGAACAATTACAAGCCTATCGTTGGGAAAAGTCTATTTACAGATTAAGAATACAATTTAAAGTTCCCACCTGGATATAAGATTATAAGAAAAAAATGAATGGCCACTCCATTTCCAATGGCCGGCACTCCATCCAAGTCGAAGACAAAAATGTGAAATTCATCATTAATATGTTAATCAATACAAAGGTCATATACCGGTTATGAACCCCGAACACGCACATTACACTGTCAAATTGCTGGTATTCGTAGATGAATATGCTCTACGCCCAGAGCAGCAAAAGGAGTGAAAGATTATGAAATAAGACTTGCGTCCGATAACTTTGCCTTTCTTTAAAGCGGTTTGCAAAATTAGGAAATCATGGCAATCTCGCCACATACGTATAAAGGTTGTACAGCAGATTGTCATTTTTATTGGCTGCGCTATGCTATTACATCTAAAGGCACTAGTGGAAATTATTGAATAGATTATCACTGCTCTGGTTATTGTAGCCTTGGTAGAGTCTACTAACTCTGTTGATCAATTTTGCTATGGCGACTGGTGCCGGTGCGTTATCGTGGTTGAAGAGTACTTTTCTTTTCGCAAATGTTTTCATTTTTTCTTCAAATCGCCATTAAATCGGTCTAATAAATCGACGTAGTGTGCTCCTGTGATTGTTTTTCGCTTCTCCAAATAATCAACGAGTAGTACGCCTCGCGCGTCCCAAAAAAAAAAACGGTGGCCATCACCTGTCCGGTCGAAGGCACGGTCTTTGCCCTCTTTGGAGCACATTCACCCGGTAAAACCCATTATATCGATTGACACCAACATAAGTAAACAGCAGGCGGACATTTTATTCAACAATTTATTATTTACTAAAACGGACAAATTTAAAGATAAGATATAATGTATGGAAGAAGCCATGCACCTTTTTCTTTGTTTTTTTTTTTTTTATTTTATTGCCCGCAAATTAAATGACAAATTTAGATTTAAGACATTTTTGTAAATAAATAGTTTCTAAGCAAAAATAAATTCAGTATTGAATCCCTGTTGAATCGGTATTGATCGAGAATTGATTAGGTATAATGTCGTCAGTTTATAACTACAAACTTTGAATTTAATGTGTGAAGCACTCTTTCACTAATCATCAAGCTGTCACTGTCAATTTATTCAGTAAACAACATTGTCATCATGGTAAAGTACACTAATGAACAACGTCTGCAAATTATAAAAATTTTCTACAGATATTCGGAGTCGGTGGCTGCAACTTAAAGAGCGTTGACTCCAATTTTCGGTCGTAATTCTCGCCCTAGTAGACAGGCAATAACAAGTTTAGTGCAAAAATTTGAGTCTACATATTCGTTGTGTGATGTTGCCGTGTCAGTGAGACAACGGGTTGATCGAAGTGTCGAAGATATCGCTGCCGTTCAGATGTCCATAGCAAACGATCCAAATCAGTCAATTCTACGGCATCGCTCAGACCACATTATGTGGTCTACAAACTACAAACTTTGAATTTAATGTGTGAAGCACTCTTTCACTAATCATCAAGCTGTCACTGTCAATTTATTCAGTAAACAACATTGTCATCATGGTAAAGTACACTAATGAACAACGTCTGCAAATTATAAAAATTTTCTACAGATATTCGGAGTCGGTGGCTGCAACTTAAAGAGCGTTAACTCCAATTTTCGGTCGTAATTCTCGCCCTAGTAGACAGGCAATAACAAGTTTAGTGCAAAAATTTGAGTCTACATATTCGTTGTGTGATGTTGCCGTGTCAGCGAGACAACGGGTTGATCGAAGTGTCGAAAATATCGCTGCCGTTCAGATGTCCATAGCAAACGATCCAAATCAGTCAATTCTACGGCATCGCTCAGACCACATTATGGCGTATTTTGCGTAACTATATCGGTTTACACCCATACATGATCAAGCCGACTCAAGAATTGAGGCCGATGGACCATTTGAAGCGACCTTCGTTCTCCGATTGGGTTCTGGAGAAGACGCGCCAAGATGATGAATTTGATTGCAAAATCATCTTCAGTGACGAAGCTCATTGGCTCAATAGGTTCGTCAATAAGCAAAATATGCGTTATTGGTCGGGTGAAAACCCACATGTGCTTCATGAATCTCCACTTCGTTCACAAAAAATAACTGTTTGGTGGGGTTTGCCGCCGGCATGCGTTATTGGGCCATATTTTTTCGTCGACGATAACGATCGTCACGTTACTGTGAATGGTCAGCGTTATCGCTCCATGATCACCGATTATTTTTGGCCCGAATTGGAAGATATGGATTTGGGCGACATGTGGTTTCAACAGGATGGTGCCACAAGCCACACAGCACACGCTACAATCGATTTATTGAAGAGTAAGTATGGTGAGCGTGTTATCTCAAGACATGGGCCAGTCGATTGGCCGCCTCGTTCGTGCCATTTAGCGCCCCTTGACTATTTCAACGCCAACGACGTTGGAAAAGCTCAGAGCCAACATTGAACAACAATAGCGGCCGTTTCGGCCGAAATGTGTGGCCGAGTCGTTGAAAATTGGGTCCAACGAATCGATCGCTGCAAACGTGCCGCAGTGGCCATATGAACGAAGTCGAGTTCCATTCATAAATGTTTTGATTGTACTTCAAGCCAATAATAAAGTTTTTGAAATATCTCAAATGGTTTGCCTTTTATTTAAAAAAAAAGTTGTCAAGTCGTTATTAGAAAACCCTATATATATTTCGATTGCATATGAGTTTTCCCTCTCATACAAAGCTTTGCTTTAGACTGCCTCTGCTCTATCTAGTTATCATTGGATTAACAAAACTACGAGGATCGAACTATTTTCTAAAGAAAAAGTTGAGGGAGCGAAGTAGCTGGCATGACTATCCTGCGTTTCAGTAAATAAAACGAATGCTTCTCAACTTCTTTAAAAAGTCGAAGCTTAACTATAATTCAATTACATGGAATGAATCTATACAAAGGATTATCATATTTCTTGAACTTTGGTCTTTTGTTCATAACAGGACCTACTCGTACATCACATATTGCTTTTGAAAACAGAATTTTTCTCAAAGGAATGAAAAATATAGATTGCCGATCGCAAGCTAAAATAAAATGTATACCCTAATCATTACTGACTTTGGTGGGAACCCATCTAAAGATTCTAATTCAAATCAAAGAAATTGATATCCAGCCACAAACCACATCCCTGTCCTAATTACTTGCCTCATTAAGATTTATATTACATATTTCATCGCACACTGAGACAAGTTCAAGTTGAACGAACCGAATTATAATGACAAAAATCGAAACACATTCAAACCGGCTACAATACAGTAGCTCTATACCGCACCAACGTCCATACTTTCTAAGAACACATATTTAACTATTTAACTATAAATGAGCGTCCATTAGCGTCGAGGTGTAAAAGTAAATATAACCCAGCTTTCTACGTAGCCACAGCATTTGTTTACATGCCAAATGAGTTTTCTCCTCCCTATTTGCATACTCCATTATCTGCATTTGTCTTTAGTCTATGAATAGACAGAAAAGATTAATCGATTCCTCACAAGCCCAACTATGTCATTTCGCCACAAAGGCACGCAATTACACTTAACTACCTGTATGTTGCTCTCCTCAATCCTCACTGTGGTTAACTGGTGCACCGAACACTGGCACTGCGCTCTCACAACTATCTTACTATATATTCCAGATTGAGACCACAAAACATCTCAAGTCGGGGCAAAAAAGTTGTCCAAACCACTAACCCACTAGCACAGCACCAACAGCAGCTTCAGCCAAGTTACTACCAGTAGATAGGTAATGGTAGCAAAATAATCACTAAGGCATGACTGGTAAGCTGATTGGCAAGCGTCAGTCTACTATAAACCATTCGCGCGTGAGGTAACACTTTAAAGCCGACTTCCGTCACTTTGATTACCTTATTTGTTCGTCTTTAAGAGTGCATTCGTAGAAAAAGAAAAATAAAAGAAAATTCTATTGTCTACTCACATTCTTGGAAAGTTGATAATATACAATAATTAGGTATGTGTAAGTGAATGTGCAAATTTGTTAAATACTTGTGCCGGCTCATGGCCAATATATAAATATTCGTATGTTCGAATACGATTACGAGTCCAAATGTGAATAACTTTCGCTTCTTGTTCGAGTATCTACGAAATACGAATTCTCCACAAAGAGAGAATAGTCACTGTTAATTGTTAAAAAATTTTATTTTCGGTTAGTGGAAGTAAAAGTTGTATTGGCGATCGGTAACTGGTTTTCTTTTTTTCACAATTAAGGATTATTTATAGTTTGGGTCTACAGAAATATCAACAGGGTATAACATAGAAGAATTGTTTTAACCTTGAGCTCTGCCTGAATTCCAAAATCAATCGTAGAAATTGATCTTAAGGTTTTGAAAAATAATAAAAAGAAAAACAATTATAATTCTGAAACATCATTAGATGAATCCGGTTTGACAGCAATGCGAACTGCTCTTATCCTTGAACTCTAATACGATTACGAACACAACAAGAACTTGACTTAGTTTTTTTTTTTTTTTTTTGAAAAAGTTAAAAACAATTTCGAGTGAGATTTTGAGTGAAAATCCACTAATGGCTATTTTAGTCTAGGTGAAGAGATATAAATTAGTTGAGTATCTTGTTATCGTTAGTCCAATGGGAAAGTCGGTATTGTTTCGATTTATACCACTGAGCTTGATCGTAGAAGTGTGACTTCTCTGGTCAAGGGCATGTATTTGCATTTTACGTTGGTTGGCCTGATCTATAGTCATATAGTCAAATGATATGCACAAATTATCATTTATTTTGGGTATACTAGTGTACATACGTGATACTTTTGTGTGGTTGTAAAATTTCGACATAAAACAAAAAACGTAGTAATATATTTTCTTTTATTTTGTGATTTTGATCTCTCGAGGCTAAACGAGGAAATCGAAAGTTTGCCCGACCTAATGATGGTATGAGATGTTCGAATTAAAAGCTGAGGCCGAACAACATTTCATTTTGTACATGTTTACATGTTCAGCAACATGCAAAGGGTTTTTTGACCTCCTACAAGAAGAGTATCTATTTTATACAGATGTACATACAAAGTGACTGGGTAACAATCTTTTTCAGAAAGAGAAACTGCAGAAGATGGTTGGATACATTATTTGGCTATTAAGTGTCTTTTGTAAGACTTGTCATGGATTAGTCATTAATGATCGGGTTTTTTTTGCTGAAGGCGAAATTTACCTCCGTCCGAGTGTATAGTATGTTATTCTTCATGTTTGCTTGCTTAAGTGATCTTTCTTGTACTCGTATATATGTAGATACATATATCCGTCAAAGGGAGTCCGTCAAAGCAAGACTGCTTTAGTTATGCAAGGGCGATTGACAACGATTGCTTTAAGTCAAAGTTTTCGTTTTATTTTTTTCACATATTTGATATTCTGTATGTAATTTAGTATGTGCTCTATACTAACTTTCTTGATTTTAGGTTTACTATAAATGGTCTGATAAGAAGCTCAAAGGACTCCTGATATTTTCGAAAATGTGGATCAGAGACTGGTTGAATTTGTTTCTGAATCGTCTGACGGTTTTCTTATAGCCTGTCTAGGAATTCAGCTGCGTTCGTATTGAATTAGCCCAAAATTACTTGCTATTCTCATGCTAAATCCTTGAATAATATTTATGTACTGGTGTCCTTTTTAGATGTTCTTTGTAGACCTTTACAGCACAGAGCTGTAGAGTTTAACCTTATTACAATATGACAGACTGTTAGGAGTTTTGTATGGCTTATTGTTGATTTGAAAGGAACTAACAAGGGCTATTCAGTATACATAGACTCAAGGTTCTGTTGGTTTAAAGGTTAGTAGTTACACTAAGTATTGAATGCCGTGAATGTTCTATTAAGAGTCTTCTCTCCAACCTAAGTGGTAAGGTTAAACGAGTTTGATTCGCTGTCCAAAACTATTCAAAACCCTGTATCTCTGAATCCTCACACGAAGATCGTTATTACAGGCCATATTAATATACATAACATTGGAGAACCATTTAATCCAGCTAGTAAATGGGTCATATGGTCGTAAATACCAGTCGTATGCGATGAGACGTAGTATGATTCGAGCTGCGAAGGGGTTGATAAACTTAGAAAATGTTCTTTCGGCTTTACAAGAGCAATCTAAGAGAGAAAAATGAGCCAGAAAAGAGTGCAGAGAACAGAGTGTTACAAAATTGGTATACATTTTTGGCCGTTTGTCAAAAAATGAGCAATTCTGTCTAGTCTTCTATTGTAGTTTAATCAACGGCCGTTAAACTTTCCGCTCATTAAACAAGGTCAATCGGCTTTTTGTGTACTAAGCAGTCAGCGTAATGCTTCCGGATTGTCCCATACCTTCACAGAAGTGAGTATGTCGAATATTCTCTCGGAATAGCCCGGTTTTGCACTCGTGATGTAGCAAGTGCACTTAAAAATCATATCATTCACAAATCCGCACACAGATTCGCATTGACTCGAATGACTCGAATGGAATGTTGGCTTTTGATATTCATCGCTTCAAAGGAAATCTTTGTCTGCTCTCTATTTTCGGCTAAACATTCCAGCCGTCTACGTTCACTGTTGCTTTCGTTTTCAAATCTCTGCCAGAGAGTCCCAAGCCGCATCATAACTAGACATTTGAAGGTGCTGCTTTGCCTTTCAGATTGACATTTCATGCTTTCCTATAAAGAGGTATCAAATAATGATACCAACGATGGGGTTGAGATGTTTCCTGTTAAGAACGATTAGACTATCTGAAAAGATGAGGATAGCCTTTGCAGATATCACGTTTTTCTTCAGCCAGGGCACAGCTTCTTTAATCGCTTAAAATTCCGCCTGGAACATGCTATAGTGATTTTGAAGACAGAAGGAGAGGCTTAGATTTAGCTTATCGGAGAAAACACCGCCAACAACCCCACTATCGGTTTTAGATCCATCTGTGTAAAAGTGGATTGAATTGTCCTCTATGAAAGCATCTTTCTCTCAGAAAGACGGGAAACTTGCATGGAAGCCTTTGTCAAACCATAGTTCAGGTATTTTGTGATCGATGTTCTCTGTAAGGAGTCCTAATATGTTAAGAATATTAACGTGGCCAAATCAATTTCTTTGCTGGTACTGTGGGCACCTTATCACTGAAGCGCTTTCTCATCTTTCTTTGTAAGATTGAAAGATTTCATTCAAATGAACTTACAAAGAGTACAAAGAGACTAGTTTTTTATCTGAGTACTCTGTTCCGACAGGAAAAAAAGAAATTCGAAAATTGTGGCCAATAAATGTAACCATTGTAACAAGTGGACTCTTGTTGTTATAATTAGGTTGCATTAGTCTCACACAAAAGATGACAATTTTGCTTGTTAACAAAACCATTGAGCTGGAAGTGACCGTCGTCACTAAACATGGGTTTTCGTTAAAAGCAAGGGGTTTGCTTCAAGTATCCAAATACGCAAATTTTCATTTTCAAGAAATGGCGTGGTGGTTTTTGTTCATACTCGTACACCATCTGGATCTTACTGAAACGGATGTAAGCCAAGATTTTTTCGCAAAATTTTCCAAAAAGTTGACGAGTAAAGGACAAACTGCTACGAAAGACGTCGACTTAACAATTCTGGGTATTCCGCCACATCTGCACTCAGAGTAGCTTAAGTTTCTTTTGTTTATACATTATGTTGATATGTTCTTCGTCTTGCATTACGTAGATTGTATAGTATGTGGAATGAAATTTATCCATAATACGAGTATGTTGAATAAGGATCTCAGTTGGTCGATCATTAGAACCAAAAATATCACGTAACTTATTTTTTGGCTTTTGGATTTACTGGCTTTTCACCAGGTTTATTAGGTTTCGATATTTTTCCTAGAGGTGGTTGTCAAACTGGAGTCAGTGCATCCTCAACCAGTGGGTTGGTCTTAGAACGTTCTAGTTGTTATTTCGTTACATTTAGCCGAGCGAGCAACCACTCCAACATCAGTGTTAAGCCTTCATGTCATAGTTGACGCCGACGGGATTTTCATATAACTACATACAAATTCTATGGAAAGACTTTTTCAGAGAATTGCCTCGCACGGGACTCGAACCCGCGACCCTCTGCTTGAGGAGTCTATGCATATACCACTACACCACGGCCACCCCCTAGTAAGAAGTTTCGAAATAAGTTTGACTAATACGGATGCGTTTTTATTTTGTCAAAGAACTGTAAAAATGGCAGAGCAGGTTGACAGTTTTTTTTGTTATTTTGAATTAGGGCGCTGCTTAATGAGTTGAGGTACCCTTAAAATGTTTGCACACAGCGCGGGCGAAAGAAAGTTAGGAATGAAAGAAAGAGAGGTACATTTGTTTTGAAATTTTGAAGGTTGTAATGACCAGGAAATAAAGAGCTCGACAGGGCATTCCATAACCCAGTTGTACGACTTAGGAACGAATCACAATATTTTAGAGTAAGTGCAAAAATGGGCTTGAGGGTAAACTGATGATCATTACAGCGAGACGGGTGTTAAGGCTTGAAGAGGCGGAATGCTACTGGCAATTTCAATGGAGTACAGGTGGTGGAAATAGCCATGGATCCAGGTGAAACAGGAGATATTTCGTGGGTGCTTGAAGGTATCATTGACTGGGTGATATTTGCATCATCTATGAGTTTTATCGCACGGTTTTGAATCCTATCATAGGCGTACCTGACTAGATGTGTGTATTGTACCCTAATTTCGCGCGCATGAATGATTATATATAATGAGACCAGATCAAAGGGGGATCAGAATTTCTTACATAGTTTGAGGAAACTCAGACTTTTTCTAGTATTTTTGGCGATATCAAATATGCGGTTTTTACAACGTGAGTTGTCATTGACACACATACCGATAAAGGAAAGTGTTTCGGTTTTAACGATACAAGTGCCATTCATGGATATAGGCTGTGTGTTTGGATTTCGCTTTAGTGACAGCAGATTGTGTTTTGGAAGTATTAAATTCAACTCTATGGGATTTTCTTCTAATGCTGCTTATAAGCCATTCCCGTTCTACAGCCGGAAGTTCAGGAACAAAAATGAAAAGCAGAGAATACTGTCGTCAGCAAAGGAATATATTGGATTAGAAATAGCATACAAGAGATCATTAATAAAAATTAAAAAGAGTGTCGGAGACAGAACGGAGCCCTGGGGCACACCAGCATTTATTTTGTAAACATCAGACTTGAAACCATCTAAGACAGCTTGAATTGAACTTTCCGAAAGATGTTTTCTAATTCAGTGAAGAAGAGAGTCATCGACAAAAGAGCCTGATGCCAAACTCTGTCAAATGCTTAGGAAATATCAAGTGCAATTATCTTACTAGATTGATGTACGCTTTGGTTCCACTTTTCGGTGCGACATGTAATCAATCAACTGCAGGTTGTTGAGAAGTTTTCGTGTTTCGAGATATTTCATGAACTGACGGCTAATCAACGTAAGTGCAATGGGTCTCTCCTCCTAGGGGAGAGAAGAAGATTCACCTTTTTTAGGGACGGGCTGGACAAATGCTATTTTCTATCTTATCGGAAAGAGACCCAAAGAGTAGGATCTGTGGAAAACCTCTTCAGAAGAAGCTAAGATGAACCATCTGGTCTAGCTCGTTTATGTGTATAAACGTATTTAAGTATTTCTGCTACTACATGAGCGCGAAAATAGCTTCGTCGCATTGAAGATTCAACGCACTTAAGTGTAGGTGAAGACAAAGCATAATCTGAAAGTACAGAGTTGGTTGTAATTTGTGTGACAAGCAGATAGGCCTTGTCTAGCTGACAGCTTGGATGCCATTGTAAATTTTCGTTGGGATGAAGGATAATGCAGAATTTCTGATGTTTTTGACGTAAGACCAAAAGCTTTTTCTACCTTTGAGACATGATTGTGTTTTTTGTCTCAGGTTTTGGTCATTTTGGAATTTCGCTCGCTTAAGAAAGAATTTGCAGTCATTCCAGGCATATTTGAACTTTTTTCGGTTTTCCCCTGTCGGGTTGGCCTTATAAGACCGGAAAAACATTTCTCTAATCCTGACAGCCTCTTTACAGGTTGAATCATACTATGCATTTTCTTTTGGTCTGATATTCTAAATCTGATGAGCGATAAAGGATCCCTATCTAAAAAGACTAGTGTCTGTGATCATAACAACCGCGGCATCCATGTCGTTATCGAAGAAACATAACAGCCAGTTGAAATTCTTAAAGAAGGTCCAGTTGGCTTTCTCGTATTGCCATACTGTTCTTTTAGGAATTTTTTTCTGTAACTGTGTGTTCAGTGTACGAGAAATCAGCTGATATGACACAATGGTCCTGCGAGCAATATAGGGGTGAGTACATTAACGGTGTACTTATCAGGGTGCGATGTTGAATATCAACGTCTGGCATTCGCGTGGGCTCATTTACCGTTAATCGGGTGTAATTCGTTTTAGAAAATTTAGCTTACTTACTTACTTAGATGCCGCTACAGTTCGAAGTGCACATGGACCTCAATCAGCAATTACGAATTATATACATATTTTTTTGAAACGACTAAGAGCATGTTCGTCTGTTTTCGATAGAGTCAATCCAGTCAAAAAGCTTCACTATGATAACCAATGTCTTTTACAGAGTCTAGAATCTAGTCAAAACCTGTGATATTCTGTCGAATTTGTCGATATTGGGTGGCCCTTCTTGTTAACACCATATACCTGATTTTGTACTTATTTACCACTTAATCCATGTTGGCAACTTACGTTTCAATATTAGCGAGCCCATAGGTGACTGTCCGCTGAGATATACCAGATACATGAATACCATTGGGGTACCTTTTAATTACGCAGACTTTTAAGAGAATGTGGCTCTGTTTTTTGCGTTGTAAGCTTTGTTAAATATGATGTTAAAGAAGTCACAAGGCATCGGGTCACTTTGTCTCTGTTACGAGCCTTGACGGAGCAGCAAGAGTTGCCTTTCTGTACAGACATATATATAGCTCATTTCTATAAATGCTGTCATCAGATCGATAAAAAAAGTGGGTACCGAATTGGAATTCTTGTGTTTTTTCCATGATCTGTTAGATCGATTATGGATTTTTCTGGCCTGAAATCACACACGTTCATACAAAAGACAGATAAGATCCTACATGCAATGTTGAGGAGACTTATACCCATACAGTTGGCGCAGTTGAGGACGCCTCCTTACTTGTATGCACATCCGTCATGCACGCACTCTTCCGACCAGATCGAAAGATCTATCAGTCAACAAAAAACTTGTTTTATTTACGTTCTGAATGAAATATTTATGGATCCAGGAACGGGCTGTTGTAGTATTGCTACGTGTAAATAGAAAGATTAGCACTTTTAAGAGCAATGTGCTTTTGAAAATGTAACCAATACGATCCTGAAAACAATTTTAAGTAATGACGTCTTAGATATTGAGATCAACTCAAATTAACTTGGCGAACATCAGCTTGAATCAGGTTTGAGCCCAATTGGATTGAGCAGTAGATGTAGATGTATGATTTAGTGTGTTTGCATCTTCAAAATTTGTTTGTGATAATATTTGCAAGAAACCTGATCAAAATCAATGACTGTCATAACCAACGCTATTAGATTGTCTTGCGCAGTTTCCATCTACATCAAATTTATTTAATCAACGAACTCCGATAATTATTCTCATTTAATTTTCACGTTTCTGTAATTATAATTTCTTAAGTTTTTTCAGGGTTTTTTGGAACAAACCGCTTAGATTCCGCCCATTCTGTTGATTAGATGATAGGTTACTTGGCTATTTATGTTGGGAAGCTCTTAGTTGAACACATCGACCTTGGTAGGCGATTGTAAAGAAATGTTTTGCAGACCTTGACACTGTGAAGAATAAATTCACTTAATATCAGAAATAATTTTTTATTGGTTCGCGAACTGGTTTCGAAGTCATGTTCAAGGAGTTTTCTTCTGATTTAGTAATTTACTGGCCCTGGTACTACAGGTGTATATTATTTCTTTCGAATATATTGGAATTAGCAATCAGATTGAATGTTTAATGAACTTCGGTTTTACAAGTGACTATAGCTATAGTATATGACTGGGTGGCCTCAATTAATAATCCTCTCTGAAACTGCGATTGGCAAGTGTAACTCTTCATTTATTTCAGATGAGTTGTCTTTGTTAAAGTTAAGAGCGGAACCAAGATATCATACATAGGATCCCTGACTAATTTCAAATTGGATATTCGTATCAACGTCATCAGTGTATGCCAAAAGTGGCGCAAACTTTTGGAATATTATGGCTTCTTTGAGCAGCAAAGAAGTTGCCAAAGATGCCAACACAAGACTCTTTATACCTCTATAGATGGTGTTATATGCGGCTCAAAATCGATGGCAGTGAGTAACGATACGGACTTGTTTGGCTTTCTCCGTTGTAGGAATATTTGGTTAATCTTGAAAGTCTGTGACAAGTGGTCACAGGCGATAATATAATAAAAGAGAAGATCGGTAACGCGGTGTTGAGCAGATTGATTAGCTCAATTGAGAGGGTCTTCTTCTTGTGGACAAAGGATGCTAAGAATCCAATCACTAGGCAAGTTGTTGAATTTTTTTTTCTCTACGAAGTCGCCGTCTTAAATAGCTCACCAGGTAGGCCATTTGGTGCACCAGCATTGCTACTTAAGCTCAGATATTGCTATCTACAATTTATTTCAGTTGGGTGGATCGAAGTCCTGGCTGTCACCGGTTAGGTTGAATAGCTTTTCCTACCCTGTAGCAGAGTTTAGGTCATCCTCGCCGTTTAACAGTCCGCAGAAATAACTTCTCAGCAACGACTTTACTACAAATTTTCCTGAATAATGTTAGCTTTATGTTAGTGAGGTTTGTTGTAAGTGGTATGGCCAATGGGAGCTGAAATAGCAGTTGATTGCTCAGGCTTGAAATCACGCTTATGAGGGACTGTTATTTTTATGTTATATGGTTTAAGTCATTCACAAAGAACGGTTCTGTACATATTCAGATTTTGAAAGTTGCGCAGTTACGAGGATCTTCTCCTTCCAGGATCGAAAAGACCTTCATCCATTAAGTTGATGATTGTTATTTACATCTTCGATGTTAACACAATAGGGGTGCTCAGTTGTTGTGGAAATTCATAATAGGCCAGTGAGAGTGCTATGACCGGGTACTTATAGATCCATATACATTCCTCGACCAATTTGTCATAGTTGGTGATCTTTATAGAACAGGGATAATTTAGACCTCCATAGGAACCGCGTTCTTATGTAAATGAAAGCAAAACAGTTGCATAGACTTTCCTCTGATTTGACTGTTTCTGTGGGTCTGGAAATATCCCCTCTGTCAATATTAAGTTTTGCATTTACGGATGTGCTACCTGTTCAGCGAAGGACATTGGTTACTTGAAGTTGACAAGCTGCTTACTACTTGTTCTTGGAGATTTCTAACAGCAGCGCAGTTCCCTGGCATGTTCGAGTGTTTCGGAACCCAAACCAAAAACGATTTTTTATATTCTGGCCAAGAGATGTAAATATAATTAATGTTCCTCGATATAATAATGGTTAAAGTGTGTTTATTATCACTGTCTATATATAGTATATATTTTGGAATATCCGCCGAGAGTAATGGCCAAGCGTGAATATCTGAAAAATCCGCTCGGAAGATGTTAGACTGAATGTTTGGTGTATGCCCAGGTCTTCAGAGAAAACAACTGCGTCGATGTCTTCTGGTGCTTACAGCCATCTATGGAAATGGAAATAAATTCACTTAATACGACTTTGTGTTGTGTTCACTCATTTCTTTTTGAAATATAATGACGAAAGTCTAAGTTGAAGTCAATTTCTGAAAGTTGAATATCAATTTACAAGAGGAAGCTGCTTTAAAATGTACGTAAGCCAGCATGCTACAATACATATTTAGTTGCGTAGCAAAATTATCAATAGGGAGAAAATGCAGATAAGTTGAGAGGGCCGCTTCTGGAGAGATTCCTAAGTCCGTTGCATCTTTGCTCTAAACTGTCAACTGAAATCAAAAATCTGCTGATATCAAGGAATAGTATGGTGCAATAGAAACTAATTAAAAACGGAAATTAAGGGAGATGTAAATAATCTTCAGTTTTTGGATTTAGCACTTTAGATTTAAAAACTGTATACTGCGGTATACTCAGCTACTTGCTGCTGTAAAACAATCTATAATAATGATGCAGGCGTGGAAATTTAACCAACTATACTGGATAGCTATAGGTACTGGTGATGGGTCCAAAAAGAGTTCTTCGAATGCCATTCTTGATCCTTTCATAAAATTACTTCAGACTATACTTTGAAGATACGGAGGCTAACTACCAGGCACATTTATCGAGATCAACTTATCTCTGAATAATCATTTCGTATTGCATCTACATTCTGTTGAAACTATTGATAATAAAATGAATTAAAAAGAGCACATGGTACTCTATGTATGACCCTATTTTCCTAGATCCAATGACTCCTCCAAGCAGCACATCATGCAGTGACTTTGAGTGGATGCGATGGCTCTTGGTGCATTAGTCTCAGATTTTCAGTATCACAGTGTTCAGTTCACCTATCCACATCTTAGTAAACTGCAGAAATTACTTGTCTCTCAAAAATCTGCAAAACGAAATATTTATGGTTCTCACCGTTCTGCGAACATAATGGATATTTTCAGGAATTTGAAAATTCTTCTGAAGGTCTTTCTCATGAGAAGCGAGTATCTGGAGAGTCCAATTTTGTATTTCTGTGGCTTACATAGCTTTTCGAACTTTGTTGTAAATGTTCCTTCCTTTCGCACTACAAGTTACAGAAACTTTCACGAAAATTATTTAACACTCTGAGGTTGGAAATTCGATTCATAAGAAATTTGTCCGCGTTTACAAAAGTAGTTGGTGTTGGCTATGGCGTGATGGTTGACTCACTGGCTGACACGCCACCTAACTGGCTTCGAATCCCGGTAGGAGCACAACAGCAAAATTTGTAAAATCGTCATCACCCTTTCGGCGGGCAATGGCAAACCTCAGAAAGTCAAATTCTGCCTATGAAAAAGCTTCTCAGGAGAGCCTTTCGGAACCGGCAATAAACAGTAGGCGCCCTGCTCAGGAGTGTAAAAATTCACAAAATGAGAAACACAAATGAGTGCGAGAAGCTAGGCTTTGGCCCACACCGGGCTGTCGCGCCACCTATTTACCTATTTTTTTTTTTTTACAAAAGTAGTTAAAGCATGACTTCTTGGATTTCATCATCACGAAATCGAAACCCTGTTGCGTTATCCAATTTCAAAAATGGAAAAATTATTAAAAATATAAAGTATATATAAAAGAACGTTGAATTGAATTCAATTTGATGCCATTTGTAAGATCTAAGGCGCTTTCCGATAGGGTCATAGATTATGACTTACTTACATAAGGCGTTGCTACAGTCTGGGGTCGACTTGTAACTCAACTAACTAACGTCTCCAGCCAGTTCGGTCTTTAGCTCTCCACCTCCAGTTTTTCATGCAAAGTCTACTAAGGTCCCCTTGAAATTGAGTGCGGCACCTGCGTGGCGGTATTTGTCTACTGCGCTGTCCTTCGGGGACGGATTCGAAGACGTTTCGGAACGGAGCATTGTGTTCATCCGCTGTACATGACCCAGTCTACTCAGTCATTGGGTCTTCACTTTTTCGGCTAAGTCGATGTCGCTGTACAGCCCGTAAAAATAGTCCTTATATGGAGAAGGAGAATTCACCGTCTATACAAACGGGGTCGAAAATCACCTGAAGAATTTTCCCTTCAATGCAGCCAAGAGCAACCTCATCCATTTTTGTCAAAGTCCATACCTCTGCATCATAGGACAGGGCTGGGATTGATTTTAGCTAACATAAATATGAATTAACATCTTGAAATCAAATTAAAATCGAAAAACGTCAAAGCCAGAGCATAAAAAGAGTTTAAAGGTTTTCAAGTAACACCTCCAATTATATATTTTGCCTAGAAACTGGGATGGCCCTTTGTTTTTGGAAATACTTAAATTGCATTTCAACTATTTTGTAAAAGTAATGGGAATGAAGCAAGGACGGTTACCAAAGGTAATATTTTCCCACATAATCTCAACAAGAGGAGGCCTTGTCCAAGAATTGGAAGACATAGCACAAGACCGCGGGCTTAACCTAAGTTTTTTTATGGAGCGAAGATTGTATATCCCTAAAATTAAAATTCGGTACTATACTGGAAGAAAGAGGTCATCACCTATACGAGTCATGTGTTAATGAAGCCCAGTCATACAGCACAGAATGTTTTACTAAAAATTAAGTTACAATCTGCTGGAAAAAAACGAATTGAAATTCAACTGAAAAAATAATCACTATATTTAAAATAAGAGGAGAATTGTTAAGTTGGAAGTACATACCATACCGACCTGAACTTCCAATCATTTGCGATCTATGTAATCTAAGAGAAAGAGAGAATTTGTTTCACTTTCTCGCTAGATGTCCTATCCCTAAAAAATTTCGTGTGAGGTCCATACGATAAGTTTTTTGAATGGAGACCGTGGTTTCGATAAGCTATGTAGGTAAGGTTAGATTAGGTGAGAGTGGCGCTTGGAAAACCCACCCACTTATTCCAATTGGCCCGTTGTGCTGCCACGTGAATCTATGATCCTCTTACTCACGAAACCAATTAGAGCTTATCGTGAGGCGCAGGAGACTGGTAACGTCTATATTCTTTGGATCGTTCAAGTCATAGTAGATTCTCAGAGCTATTCAGATCCAGTTTTGGCCCGATCTGTTTAGTCGCTAGATACACATGTTGAACCACCATCCATCTAAGCTCGGTTTTTTATTAGAATCCAGCTTAAATAATAATTTGCACGTAGCGATTGGTAAGCCCATGCTACCCTTTTCCGGTAGAATAGGTAGAGTGGTTTCAATTTTGGCGAGTTCGTCGGCCCTGCAATTCTCTGTAATGTACCCGTGTCCCTGCACCCAACAAACGTGAAGGTTGAACTGCTCTGCTATCTCCGTAAGAGATGATCGGCATTCAATTTTAGAATTTAGTGAGACCGAGTTCAAGGATTTGATAGCGGCCTGACTATCTGAAAAGATGTGGATATCCATAACACGTTTTTCTTCAGTCAGAACAGAGTTTCCTTAATCGCCTAAATTTTTCTTGAAATACGCTACAGAGATTTGGGAGATGGAAGGAGAGGCTTATATTTAGCTTATCTGAGAAAACGCCGCCACCAAGTTCGCTATCGGCTTTAGATCCATCTGTATAGAAGTGGATAGACTTGTCCTCCATTAAAGCATCTTCCTCCTAGAAGGCTCTAGAGGGGAAGCTCGCATGAAAATCTTTGTCAAACCGGTTATGGTATGGTGTAATCGATGTTCTCTATGTGGATTCCTAATATATTAAGAATATTAGCGTTGTCAGATAAATTATTTGGCCACTGTGTAGTCGCTTTAAGGCTAATAGCTGCAGTTGCAACTACTGGCCTGCTGAAGATGTCGAGGGGTGTTAAGTGAAACAGAATGTCTGAAGTTGTGAAGAGTGTGGAGCTTAGAGCTCCAATTAAGCACTGACATACTGTTCTTTGGATTCTGCATAGTTCGTTGCTGTTGGCTGCAATGTCTAAGGCCATCCACCAGACAACTACACCGTAGGTAAGTATCAGTCTTATGACCGAGATGTACAGCCAGTGGGTTATTCGAGGTTGAAGGCCCCATTTGTTTCCAATGGCTTTTTTGCGGTTTCTTAGGTAAGGAAGAAAAAATGTATTAAGGCTACCTTTCATTAGTATACAAGTTCTAATCATACCTTTGTCTTGTATAGAGTGGAACCTATTAAGGTGTCCCAAGTCCAAGAACCACGACTTCCGCGATTCCTGGATTAGGATGATGTCTTCGCAAGTGGTGGAGATTAATCTGGAGAAACCATATCATTGCTACAATGAGAAGGCTACAGAGTGGCCTCCACCATGGTGTTGTTTGATTCCACCGATACTGAACATGAGCTCAAGTGTTCATCTTGTTCCTCTCTTTTTATTTCGTCATCGGTTTTTATTTCCGACAGAGTGTCAGAAGATAAGGCCGACCGGCTTAATAGTCACTCTGGATGAATTGGAGCCGTCGATGTCCATTTCTGGAAAGGATGACGATGCTCTCTGGTATAAAGTTGTATTTGTAGTTTAGGTTAAAAGAGGAGGTTGTTTATCATCCAGTTCATTCTTTTTGTAGACCCTTAGTCTTATTGCTTCGAGCCCGAACCGAATCATTCATTTAGTCAGCGCTAGAGGGTTAAGTGATTCCTTATTGATCACTATCAACGCACATCTATAAGAGCCCCTTAGCTCCTTCAGTTTCGCGACTTTCCAGTCATTAGATGGAAGTGTCGGGTTACTGAGCCTGATGATCTCCAGAATTCTTTTGGAGAGGAGGTTTCGGCTGGATTCTAGGTGCGGGTTCAAGGTCTGACGGGGCCTTGGTACCAGCCAGCGTCGCGATCGGTTGTGATGGAAGGTGGTCTTAGGTTTTCCAACGTATTGGACATACATTTTAACGAAAGCTTCAACTTGACCAACTGCCACCGTTCATCGTTACCGCGATCGTGTCTTTTAAGACCTCGCTAAAAAACCTCAGAGATGTGCTGTTGGATGACCCAGGGTGGTGTTTATAGTTTTGGGGTTTTTGAGATTTCCGTGGCCTGCCACAAACTTGCTGCTGCTAGGGGTGGAGAAAGATATTGTACCATGGCTTGCCACAGTCTTATCTCTACTTGAAGATTAATTTTAGGCTCATTGCATTTGCCTTTTGAAAGTGGTGCAATATGGTAGGAGCCTTGTCGGTAGTCGGTGCGGTCGCTGGTCTACCGCCCGGTATTAAAGGAGTACCGGCCTAGGGTTTTTTTTTGAGGTTGTATCCATTATATATCCGACGAGTAGAGGAGAAACGATGGTCTATCTGTACAGAGATCCCCTGTATACATATAAGCCTAGCTAATCTGGAAGTCGCCAGTTATCCGCATATTCCGTTTGCGACTGAGCTATTTTTAGAGATGCTGTGCCCTTAGCCAGGTTGATCATCGGCATGGGTTTTATGACACCTTGATCCTGCTCAAGTGGAAAGGGGGTGGGGGGGTATTTCTCGAGATTTATTGACCTTATTCAGCCCTTACAACTCGACAAGTTTTATGCTCAGGTAGGGGATGAGCTATATACATAAGTATGCTGTAAATGCCTTACGCTACAGAAGACGCATCTTTGAAGGCGATTATTAGATAATAAACATATGAAATGACATAGTGATCACTATCTTTACTAAACCAAAAATATCCATTAGTTATGTTATTCTAAAAATTGTCTAGATTATCTATGTACGTATATGTACAAAAAAAAAAAGAAATAAAAAAATAATAAAAATAAAAATAAGCTATAGGTAATAATTATAATAATAATTCAAATGTCAATCTTGTGGATGGCCTTGGCCGAACCTGATACACGTAAGACAACAACAAAATGTATCTTTATATTTTTTTATGAAATAAAGTCAGTAAAACTAAAACTAAAATTAAAAACAAAAAGATCAAAAAATGGTTTTATAGCTTTGATTTTAATGAAATCAATGATTTAATCAGAATATTACATTAAATTGTTATGATTTGAGCATTGACTCCCTCTGCTCGTGTTTAAATTGTTGATTTCTAATTTTTTCGACATTTCAACCCCACAACATTCTTCTTGATATATGCATTCGATAGCACGATACATTTGAGAATTGTCATTGGGAAATAGATTGTATCTTTTAAATTTTTTCTCTAAATTAAATTACTGTAGTGAAAAACACTCAATAAGTAATAATTAAATTTTGTGAATAATGAATAAAGCTTTGGTTATTTGTTATTGTTTTTGAGATATTTAATGTATCAAAAACAGCATTTCAGTGGTAATGCAGTTTTCACGTGGTATCTACAGACAAATTCCCTTTCGAATAGTAAATGAAGTTGCATTCTTATGCTTAGTACTTTGATTATACTATTTTTGTTTTTCAGCGATTTCGGCCTTCAATCGCTCCAATAATGCACAGTAATAGCCGCTGTTAATAACTTTTCCTTTTTTGAGGTATTCCACGAAAAGTTTGCCATGACAATCCCAGAAAACCGACGCCATAACCTTTCCGACCCTTTTAACCTCCCTCGGCCGCTTCGGAGCACTCGTGCCGGCTTCAGTCCATTGCCGGGCACTCATTCTGTTATCTGGTGTGTATTAGTGGATCCAAGTTTTATCAACAGTTACCAATCGACGCCAAAAGTCCGCCCGATTTCTCATCAGCAAGTCCAAACACTTTTCATATGCAGAATATTGGCCAATATATTGGCGTGTACGCTCAGCACTAACCTTTGTGGTATCTGCTAGCTCGCGCACCTTCACTTTCCGGTTAGCCGACACCATTTCATGTATTTTTTTGACATTGTCCTCTGTAACCGCATGGGAGAGCCTGCCGCTGCGGACTTGATCGGTAGTGGAGTTGCGGCCACCATAAATCTCTCGAAACCGATATTTGATGGTGTAATCTGATGGAACATTAGCCTCATAATATTTATCCAACTTTTCTTTTGTTTCCTTCGCCGTTTTGCCTCTCAAAAAATAATGTTTTATGAGAGAACGAAAATCGTTTTTGTCCATACTCAACATGATGCCAAACACGTTAACAACAATTAGCTGTCAAAGCAAAACTAAATACAGTATCGCACTGAAATTTTGCATGTCTGCCTAAATATGAACGGATTTCAAGGCACTATAACCTTTTTTTGCAGTAGCAGCGCATTCTGGCGGTCACCCCACCTAATATAGTTGTTGAATGTTATGGTAGTTTGCTGCATTTACAAAGATTAATATTCCAAGTAATTGTGCTGGAATACAAAGATTTAATTAACTGCCAGTAAAATTTTAATTTACACTCACCAAGTAAATACTTCGTTATAGAGATAGTATAATGGCCAGCAATTAAATAGACAGTCTCATATATACAAACAAATAAGTCGATCCACTGAGCACTGTATAGCCTGGCGTCTTACTTTATGATCATAATAACCGCAACAAGTGATTACTGCCCTGAGCATCTCGTACATAAATGCGTTATTATTGTAATTGCTTGTCGAAGGTAAAAAGGAGATAAGAGGAGGGTTAGTTCATTTTATTATTAACTAGCCTTAACCTCAACTTGAGTATCAGAATAATTACAGAAACATGTGAATCGGAATCTTGGCTCGTTTGCATGAAATTAAAACGCGGTAATCAAAACGTTAACGACTCGAGTATCCGTGTAAGGTATAAACACGTTTCGTTGCAAGTTTGCAAATTAATGACATGTTCATCAAATTAATGTTCCATGTTTTAAGACGCATATTGTCAGCTGGATGGCTTACAAATCTGAAATCGTCAATGCATTTATAATTGTTTCGCAATCGCAAACAGTTCTCTACGTTGATTTAAGAAATATTGAATTTTTTCAGTAACCAAAATCTTTTGTGCTTCTTTTCTTATAGATTCTATGACTAAGAGCTGTGTAAGTTGACAATATAACAATGAATCCCCTGGCCATACTCATCATTGTAGTAAGTTACTTTTATTCTTATTTAAACTTCAAATTTTATTTTGAGCTCTTCACAGCTATTGGCATTACAGCCGACTCTGCAAAGTCCCGATGATCCCAATGAAGTTGCAGAGAAATTCCTTACAGAAGTCAATGATCGCCTTAGTCATCTCTATAACAACCAAGTCCAGCATAGTTGGAAAGAGGAAATAACAGAATCCGATAAGCTCGATGCTGATGTCGAAGATCCCACCTTCAATACAATGGACTATATCAAAAGTATTGCCAGTCAGGTGTCAAAACTTAAACGGGCAAAAATCACAAATCCCACTCTGCGGCGACAGTTAGAACAAATTCCTGAGCCCGGCTATGATGCTTTGGATGATGGCGAACAAAAACAGCTCTACGAAGTGGTAGCCAACATGAGTGAAATTTACAAAAATGTCGGTCTTTGTTCATACACAGATCCAAGTAATTGTAGCCTGAGGTTAATTCCTGAGGTACAAGAAATCCTTCAAGATTCAACAAACGTCAACGAGATTAAGTACTATTGGCTGGAGTGGCGCGAAAAGACGGGACTTCGAGCCAAAGACTCGTTTCAAACATTTGTAGAGCTTTACAAAAAGACGGCTGCCTTGAATGGTAAGTTAGGTCGTAGTGGTCATATTATGTCGGTCGAATCATCTTAGGATTGTCAATTTTTCTTAGGTTACATGGCTGCCTCCGATTTTTGGTTAAAAGACATCGAAGGAAGTACCTCAGAGATAGTAGCAACACTCGACAAGATCATCACAGATTTGCGGCCACTCTTTCTTCAATTTCATGCATTTGTGAGATCTACATTGAGGCTAAAATATGGCCCAGAACTAATAGAACGATCGGCTCCGTATCCACAACACCTGGCTGAGATTTTCATAGGAAACTCATTTCGTGACATGAACGGTGATTGGAAGATTGATCTGCCTTACCCAGCTGTGGGTTTGCCTAACGTCACAGAGGGACTTTTAACAAATGAAATATCTACTCCCTATGCTTTATTTACTATGGTTTCTAATTACTACGTGTCCATTGGCATGCCTCCGATTCCACCGTAAGTTAAACCCAAACGTACATATATACATACTCGTATATTGTATGAAACACGGTTTAATGAGTGATTTAATTTGTATTTCAGCTCTTTTTGGCAGGAAAACGCACAGCCAAAGGCCGATGTTGATGAACGGCTTATGACTTGTTGGCATAAAACTTGGAAATTCTATCGTTCAAAACGAATTAACTTTTCTTATTGCCCGATGGCTGATGAGGAACGTTACACCAATATGTTTGAAGCTCTATCTGACTATTACTATTACCAGTCTTATCAACATTTACCGACACTCTTTCAAGAGGAGCCACTGCCAAACTTCGGTGACGCCATTGGTAAGGCCTTCAGCTTGGCAGCAACTTCTCCTCGTTTCTTAGAGAAGATCGGATTCATAAAGTCTGGCTTCGACACTTATGAAGCAAGAGTCAACCGTCTTTATTTACTCGTAAGTTACTTTCAATAGTCTTCGAGGGTATGCTTTAAGATTTCTCTTTAGGGTCTTCGAAATGTTTTCTTGATTCCGATTTTCTATGTCTTGGACAAATATCGCTTGGATGTGCTTGAAGGAAAAGTACAAAATTTGGACAACTGTGCGTATTGGGAATTGACGGAGAGGTACACTGGAGCGAAGCCTCCGGTTCAAAGAAATAGAGGAGAATTTGATGCTCCTGCAAAGTTGCTGGTTGAAGTTGATGATCAGTACTCTAGGTTTGGAGATGAAAATAATTCCGTTGGTTGGACGATGATGTATATTTTAATTTTTTCCATTTCAGTCCCATCATGAGTATTATCCTGCAATTTCAAATATTGAGGAGCTTCTGTGAGCGAACTGGCCAATATCGTAGAGGTGATCCAAACTATCCGCTGGATTTGTGTGATCTGTCCGGTCAAAAGGACATTCGAAATTGGTTGTCGTAAGTTTTATCTTCTAACGCCTTTAAAATTATTTAACTCTCAACTAAAGAAAATTGGTTAGATGGTCGGATGATAGATATATTCAGCGATTTCTTGCTCCTGTATTCGTATGAGAATCCCGATAATGTATTTGCTTTAGCAGTTTAGGTTATTTGAGTTTTAGGCTTTCGAAGTTTTGAACTGAAAGCACTTGGATTCTTTTTGAGACTGATTCTTGGACTGAATCTTATTTGAAAGTCTTACTACCAAGTCTATCTCGTTTCTGGTTATCTGAACAAATGAGATCATAGTATCTTTTTCGCCATTCCTTAAGATGTGTGTTGGATTGTGTTTGCTAGTTACTAACATAGTTCATAACTGAACCCTAGGATTGTCTGAGCTGAAGAAGGGGTAACATCAGTTGATAGATAGGCAAGGCATTCACACGTGATATGTTGGCCCGTTTTGGTGTCTTCAAGGCATAATCGCACTTGTTCAATAGGGCAGGGTTCATTTTCTATAGATGATATTTGAGTAACCAAGTGAAATAAGACCTTGGAAAGTCTTTTGCTTTAGTGTCTCCGAATGATGAAGATACAAAATAAAAAGATATGAGACACAGACGACAACGGTCGAGAATCTCAGATGTGAATTTACATTAACAACAAATACCAAGTTATCTTCAAATTCTGGTGGAAGCAGCAAATAAATGTTCACGAGTTCGTAATCAGAAACAGCGACTTTCATTCACTGTTGTCCTTATTCAATATTAATCGACGTAACCGTAAGTCTGTCGCCTTTTTTTAAAGCCAACTTTCCACAGCGATTTTAATGAAGTGCTAGGAGTAGAGGAAATTTTTGGTAGCATTGTGAAAAGTAAAGCCTGCATGACACCATTTCCGATAACCGATTCAGGCTGATCGGATTTGCGGTGGGGTGCGTATCTAGCATGCTATTCCCATATCTCGATATTCATAAAAGGACTTGGGGAACTCCTGATAAATCAAGCGTCAACCAGATTGGCCACATTGTGATCGACGTAAGGTATTATGGATCTCCGAACGTTCTGAGGGGTTAACATTGGACTAGACCATTGCCTTGTTGCAGCCAAGGTACACTTACGGATATCCTTAACATCGTTAAGGCAAGCCAATACTGTGAGAAAGTTTGACGTCGGACGGCTTCAATTCAAGCAGTCATCAGCGATGTCGCTACTGATTTGTTGGGTTTCAATTGGCCACCACAGGTGACTTCGGCCGGCACCCATACAAAAACTAGCTGGTTCAGGAACTAAGGTCGCAAAACAGAGGTTTGCGATGGGAGTTCGGAGTTCTGTCAGAAAAGGGCCTTCAGACAATGAAGTACATTGAACTCCTTGTAAGAATGTTCTTTTAATTGGACTATTTCAGTCATTTTCAGAAAAATGAGTGAGCGTTTCAGTAATAAGGTTCTTCAGCGATATCATATTGTGATCTTAGGCCTAAACAAGAATCACTGAATTAAATTATCCCACAACTTTCAGTAAAGCAGCAAGGTCTTAGGCGCAGCTTGGCTTTAGCTGTAGATGCAGATGTTTCGCCCCCCCCCCCCAATAATTTCTCACAATATGGTATTGTTAATTGACCTAAGGAATGCATATGTTTCTGCAATCTGACGATGTCGTACCACGATAAAGATACGAGTGTGGTCCTGACTACATTCCTTTCATGGCTTAGATTCTGACTGACTTGGGTATCAATTTCGTCTACGCTATGTTGTCTGTCCGGGTTTTACATGCCGTCAAAAGTTGGGTTGTCGAAGTAACGGATGCTTTTGTTGTCAAATGGGCTTTCAATTCTGTATACCAGATTTTGAAGTGTAGTCTCGCGTTGGTAGGTCTATTGCATTTTTGAGTGAGGATGCATTCGCAAATTAAGTTTTATGCTAATTTATATAAATAGCCCATGCTATGTGATTATGGACGATCCTTATACCTGATCCTGAGACTGTCAGCCGTACTTAGATTCACCATATGAGGATTATCCGCTCATGCACTTAGTAGTGAGAGATTCAATTCTTTCGTTTTTTCTCTTTTTGTTGACTAGGGCTTAATTGCTTTAACAAGTAGTTTACGCTTCTGTAATGCTGATCGCGTAGGGTAGGAAGCTTGCCTGCGAATACACCTTACCTTACGGTGCTAGGTCGAAAGGTCTTGTTCTACGCAGTCAGCGTACGAGATGTGTCTCGTTTTTGTGATGGCATAAATTCATAGTTACAATAGTAATTTTGATATTGAGTACTAAGTTTGCGAGCACAGTTTGTTACTTTGTTACTCAAGGTAGTAATTCCTATTTTTCTGTGTATATTACAATTTCTAACATACCATGGAGCATTCACGATTGCTCTAACATTGCTTGGAAATGTTTGATATTGCTGGGTTTGGTACAACCCCAAAGTTGTATACCACTTGCTTATATAAAAGCAGAGTTTGTTATTTGTGCTTGGTTTTGAAAATCTTCCGATAAGTCAATACATTTCGAGCTTGTCGTTCTCCTTTTTAACGTGTGACTTCATCTTAAGTTTCATATGTAGAGTTATTTCTAGATATTTTGCCTTGCAGAGCTAAGTTTTTTACCTTTTTGTACGTTAAATTTTTAAAGGTTTGACTTGGTCCCATTAATAGCAAATCGCAGGGTCTTCGTCCACTCGCATATTTTGCCCAAAGCTCGTTGCAGTTTTCCTGCTGATGATGCGACACCGGTGTACCGGTATAAAGTGAGCGTCAAGATACAAATTTCTCGATTGGAAACATTTATTGTGAAGGGGCTTTAATTTTTTTTTTGTTTGGTTGTTATGACACCTGTCAAACATATTTAGTATACATCAAGTTATTGAGCAAACAACATCATATTTTTTCATCGTGTTAAAAATGTTGAATTTGGTACCAGAAAATGTTTTTATTTGAAGAAAAATGCTGCAGAGTCGCATCGAATGCTTGTCGATGCATACCATATGGTGATCATGCTCTATCAGAAGCAACATGCAAAAGATGGTTTCAACTGTTCAGAGATAACGATTTTGATGTGAGAAATGAAGAACGTGGAAAACCACTAAAAAAGTTTGAAGACGCTGAATTGAAACCGTTAATACAGATCGCTACCGACAACAAATGATCAATTTAAACCATGCATTGATCGAAAAACGACCAGAATGGGCCAGAAGACACGGCAAGGTAATTTTGTTTCATGACAATGCACCTGCACACAAAGCAAAACTGGTTCAGGATACAACCAAAGCACTTGGCTGGGAGCTGCTACCCCACCCATCATTTTCACCAGACTTGGCTCTTTCTGAGTATCATACACGCATTAGCTGAGCAGCACTTCGAGTCCTACGAGGAACTAGGATGGGTGACTTTTTGGTTTGCGTCAAAAAATGAGCAGTTTTATTGGCGTGGAATCCATAAATTGCCTGAAAGATGGGAAAAATGTGTAGCTAGCAATGGCCAATACTTTGAAGAAAATGGTTTTTATTTTCCCATTAAGAATTAGTGTTTTATTTTCACTTCATACCGGTACACCTGGTTTATATATATGTAAAGCATAAATAGGATCGGACCGAGAACAGTTCTTTGTGGTACACCTGCTTAAATCTCTTTGAATTCCGAGTAATTAGTCCCGTTTCTAATACGAAAGAGTTTATTTTCGAGGTTAGATTATAAGATTTTGTCGTAGCTTATATTTCAGGACTTCGTGTCATACCTGGTTCAAGGGTTGCGATACGTTGAGAAAAGCGCTTGAACGTATTTTTTTCTCTTCTGGGCTTTTTCAATTTCATTCGTTACCGTATAGACCTAATCGATTACAGCTAAATTGTTGATCCAGGATCAAGGAACTTTCTGTAATTATTGATTGTAATCGCTTTAGGTGAAGTTCTTCGATGAATTTACATATTATCGGCAGGACTGAAATAGGCGTATATGATTTCTTATCGTTTGGACATTTCCACGATTTCGGAACCATTCGGAAAATTATTTAATCATATGCTGGAGTCTTTTTATTTTCAGCTTTCTTATTTCTGCTGAAACTCAGACAGTGTTACAGTTTTCATTTTAAAGTAGTCAGGTCCGGCGTTGACATCGGGATCTCTGGCTAATGGCTGTCCGTCGAACGGATTGAACGTTTCTTCTAAGTGCCCGGCAAATAGATCCCCTTTCTCTTTGTCTCCTTTTGTCCAATCTCTGTTAGTTTTTCTTATTGATGCCGAGTGCATTACGAATCTTTTTGTGGTTTTCATGGCTTTCCACAGCAAGTAGTTTGAGATATTATCGGCGATTAAGCCTCAAAGGTAAGCAAGATTCTTACTACAATATTTTTAAAATCTTATAGCACATATTTTGTGGTTATGAAGAATGTCATACTGAGGCAAGTAGTGTATTTATCCTTTCCCTTCTAAATGTTATTCGTACTGTTCTCCAGGTGTTCGGTATGTATGTATGCCAGCGCCAGGCAAATGCACAGACTTTGCTGATAAACTGTAATTAATTCAGGTCGTGGAAATGATTGGTCAACTAGTTACTGTTGGTATTGATCGCCAGGTACCCCAAAAAGTGGCTTCAAATTGAACCAATAGAATTGGTTTCATCAGAAAGAGCTGCCCAATGAATATGTTTAAAATAAACCTCTTCATTTTGTTTTAGTTTTAATCAGTTAATTGCAGTCTCAATTCATCTCTCCTTATCACTACTACGCCATTATTTTTTTCAAAGCTCAGCAGCTTACTTTTGCGAAATAGTTTTGCATAAACCAGAATGAAGAGCTACTTAAGACGACTTGACTCTAAAATGTCAGTGGTGGAAAACTCCACATGTATCTAAAAACTCTATTTTCCTTTCTAATAGAAATTCAATGTCGCTCGGCTCATCAAAATCCTGGAAGGAAGTCCTTTACACAATGACGGGTGAAGATAAATTAGATATCACCGGTTTCTTGGAATTTTTCAAACCACTATATGATTGGCTGGATGCAATAAATAAAATTAACCAAGAGGAAATTGGTTGGACTGAGTCAAAACGTGAGTATTTTGGTTTAGTTTTAAATATACTTTGTGTTCATTATTTAATATTTTTTATTTTTTTATTTTAAATAGAATGCGTTTAGTGAAACGAAACAAAGAACCAAAATATTCAGATTGAACTTGCAAGTTCTAAACTTCTACCCTCATTAGTTGTTAAATGAATGGATGTAAATTTTTGCTTAGGGTATAATAGTTTATTAAATACAAATATATTATAATTTATTTTTTTAAGAGTAAAATTTAATAAAGATAAGACATGTAATTACAAAATTAGGGAAGTTAAATGAAAAAGTAATAAAACAAAATAAATAAAAAAAGGTGCCAGCTAGTGTTAACAACCAATAGAATTGGGATGATCATGGATTTTTTGAAAAACGTATTGTCTAACCTGATTTCAGAAAATGGAACAACTTAACTGAAGAATATATCATACGAGGTGTGATCAAAAATAAGGTGACTTTATATTAAAAAAAAAAAAACAAATTTATTTATTCATCAATTATAATGTTATCCCCTTCAAAGTAATCCCCTGCTCATCCCTCAACGCTTTTTCAAATTTTTGAACACCTCTCATAAGCACTTTTTGGTATAGCCTTGAGTTCTACCAATGATGCTGTTTTTATTTCTTAAATCGTTGCAGGTCTCCGCCCTTTTATAGGTCTCTTCAGTTTTGTGAACAGGAAAAAGTCGCATGGAGCCAAGTCCGGTTAATATGGTGACAGAGGCAAAATTGTCGTGTTCATTTTGGCCAAAAAATGGAACGATGAATGAGCAGGTGCACTATCGTGAAAGGTTTTTCCGCAATTACGGACGTTTTTTTCATATTGCTTCTCGCAAATGGCGTACAACGTCAAGATTATATGTCCTTATTGACCGTACGACCTTGAGGTGAAAACTCTTGATGCCCTATGCCACGGTAATCGAAAAAAAAAACAGTGATCAAAACTTTGATATTTAATCGAATTTTGTGTGATTTTTTTCGGTCTTGGCTCTCCTGGGTGTTTCCATTGGAAAGATTGGGCTTCGGTTTCGACGTCATAAACATATACACATGATTTGTCATCCCCTTTTGAGCCAGTCAGGATCACCATTGTCATTCAGTAGCTGCTGAGCGATGCTTATGCGTCGGCTGTTTTAGACTTAAATATCATTTTGCACTACCGGATAAACAGGTCGGGCTTTCAAAGAACATTTAGAGATCTCCCATTAGAGTTAAACAGTTATTTATACTGACATCTCTACACCAAAATGTGAAGGCAATTTGTGGTCTGAGGTTCTGGGTTCTTACTTACCAGTAGTATATTTTCTGCTGAACAGAGCTAGTTCGGTTGTAATTGGGTTAAACTCAACCCATTCTGGTCCCGATGTAGACTTAGGTTACTAATGGTATCCAGAAACTTGCGAGTGATACCAGTTGCAAATTTCTTGAATAAGTTGTTATTTAACACCCTTATCCTTCCAGAAACCTAAGTTATTTTAGTTCCATAGAAAAGAAAAGAGTGTGCCAAATGCTATAGGTTGATGACCCTTCTAGTGGAAAACTGACTTTTTAGCATGCTCAGAAAGTCCTCAAACAATGTTGTACTTATCGCATCGGCTTTGACATTGCAAAAAGCTCCCTTAATGGCGAGGTAGGCTTCCAGGGCATACTCGTATTTCTCGAACTCACTTAGGACCTCTAACATCCCATCTCCCATCTCCCGAGTTCTGCAACGTTAGCATACTGAATGTTGCTTTTGCTTTCCGTATTGTACTATCTACCATCAATTTGGTACTTCAATATCCTCAGGCCGTACTTTATAGATGTAGAAAGCTGGCTACTTTTTAATTTGCTCTCCAGCAACGTCGAGTTACTAGAAAAGTAACCTCCTTGACCGCCAGAATGCGCTGCTACTGCAAAAAGGATTATGGTGCCTTGAAATCCGTTCATATTTAGGCCGATATGCCAAATTTCAGTTCGATACTGTCTTTAATTTTGTTTTTGAGAGGCAAAACAGCGAAGGAAACAAAAGAAAAGTTGGATAAATATTATGGGGCTAATGCTCCGTGAGATTACACCGTCGAATATTGGTTTCGAGAGTTACATGGTGGCCGCAACTCCACTACCGATTAAGTCCGCAGCGGTAGGCCCTCCGATGCGGTTACAGAGGACAACATCAAAAAAATACATGAAATGGTATTGGCTGATCGGAAAGTGAAGGTGCGCTAGCTAGCAGATATCACACAGATTAGTACTGAGTGCACACGCCATATTTTGGGCAATATTCTGCACATGAAAAAGTTATCCTGCCGCTGGGTGCCGCGCATACTCACTGCTTACCAAAAACACGAACGCGAGGGCACTTCGAAAGAGTGTTTGGACTTGCTGATGCGGAATAAGGCTTACTTTTGGCATCGATTGGTCCGAAGCGGCCGTGGGAGGCTCGATGGGTTGGAAAGGCTGTGGCGTCGATTTTCTGGGATTTTCATGGCATACTCTTTGTGGACTACCTCGAAAAAAGAAAAACCATCAACAGCGAGTATTACTGTGCATTATTGGAGCGATTGAAGTCCGAAATCGCTGCAAAACGGCCTCACATGAAGCGAAAAAAATTTTTGTTTTTGCATGACAATGCACCCACGCACAACAGCATCCCAACCATGGCTAAAATCAATGACTTACGGCTCCAATTGCTGTCGCATCCACCAATTTGGCTCCCTCGGAGTATTATCTCTTTCCAAACCTCAAAAGATAAATAAAAAATTCAGCTCACGCGAGGAAATCATCGACACCACGGAGGAGTATCTTGCAGACCTTCCGGAAAATTACTTTTTGGACGGCATCAAGAAGTTGGAAAATCGCTGGAATAAGTGTATCAAACTAAAAGGGGACTATATTGAATAAAATAAAAAAAAGCATTTAAAAAACAATTTTTTTTCATTCCCAAGGAGGTAACTTTTCACCCCACGGTGTTGGTGATGTGCTAAGAAATTGTATACATGACATTTACCACCACCACAGGAAGCCTTTATATTGTTATAAGGACTAGTTCGTCTGGTATACCCCTTCTACATTTCTACATAAACATCGGCTTAGAGTATCATGATTCAAGCTCAAAAGTGATGAGCAACAAATAAACCGGAGATCTATAATCCATTTTACTATTATCAACTACAGTGAGTTCCTAAGTAATATTGGCTTTTACCACATTTCCACGTTTAGTCGGAAATAAGAAATTCTCGAGTGAACATCTGTGCCAGAAAGTTAAAGCAGAACAAATTCGAACCCTCTTCCTTTGCGAATTTAAATAATAAGTCATTGGCAATGAAAAGCGGTAAACGAATGTTTACGACGTTGCTTGAAAAGTTCCGTTCGGGAGATTTCAGCCTCGAAAATGTACCACGCGGGAAGCCGGAAACGTTAGTTGACGACGATCTTTTAAGAGCAACGGTTGATGCGGATCCAACGAAGTCGGTATGGGGGATTGCACAAAGTATCTGAGTATCTCCAATGACGACAAATCTACACCCTTCTTTCATAAAAAAGTTAAAGAAACTCGATAAGTAGGTACCCCATGAACTGAACGAATCTCAAAAACTACGGCGCCAGGAAATCTGCGCATCGTGTACATTAGGAAACCAAACAGAACCGTTTTTGCACCGGAAAGTCACCTGTGATGAATAGTGGATACTGTATGATAATCGTAAAAGATCTGGGCAGTGGTTGGATACAGATAAAAAACCATAACACACCCCCAAGCCTGATTCTTACCCAAAAAAGGTTAAGGTGACAATTTGGTGGACATCTTTCATTTCTTCAACCAGGAAAAACAATAAACGCTATCAAATATTGTGAGGAAATAGACATATTAAATGCAAAATTGGCTGAAAAGCAGCCTTCGTTGGTCAATAGGCACGGTCCGATCCTTTTGCAAGTAACGGTGCAAAAGCTGTTGCAGTTAGGATTTGAAATTATCCCGTATCCACCGTCCTTTTCTGATATTTCTCCAACGGATTATCATCTTTTCCGCAATCTGGATTTATTCTGCCGGCAGAAGGTCTCCCAGAACTGAGCAGAGGTCATAAAAGCCTTTGAAGATTTCATTGCTTCAAAAAGTCAGCACTTATACGAAAAAGGAATATTTGAACTTGTATCATGTTGGAAGAATGCCATTGATGTCAACGGATCCTATTTTGATTTACGAAAAAATAATATTGGCTATAAAATATTTTTCCTATAAAATCGAACATTTCATGTGGTACAACCCAATACTATAACCGTCTGCTCTCAGTTATGTTCTTTTGCTTTTTCGCCTTCTACGAAAAAACATTTTTACACTTACAATGTTCCAGGGGATATCGATTTTCTCAGGAACGAAGCTTCTGATATTTTCTACATTAATGGCAAGCTAGTCCCTTATATCTTGGCGCACCTTGAAATCCTTAGGAACGAATACTTGTTATAGATGCAGTACAAAAAAGGATGGATGCTTCCATTAGATGGTGGTCTTTCTCTATTTCAATCCGTGCTCCAAGTTTGTTACCGAAGTTTTGACTGCAATTTCTAAAATGTCAGGGATGTAGTTCAATGTAAGTTGCTAATCATTCGAAAGCAAGCAGATTAAGTTCCAATCAATAAACCATTTTTTTTATTGAACGAGGTGCCCACGTTCGAGTCAAAATCTCCCATTGTAATCCCGGTATCTCCATTGAATTACTGGCTGCGTTCAGTATTAAATCGTTCTTGTCATCCTCATGTGCTTAGTTTGGCAGAGCGTAACTCTGGGTAATGGTTACGTTCGACGCATGTCTTCTTGGGATAGGGAAGCAGCTTTAACCTAGAAATCATGGGCTTGTCTGTCGTAGCCGTTTAGTTTTCCCATCGTTGACTTGTTCGAACGGTATGTCTGCGCCTTTGTAAATAATTGTGTTTGAGGATGCAATGCATTTATGTACATGTGTGTATTGTATGTCCGTTTTGGTAGTTAACATTTATATCTGTAAGTAAGTTGTAACGTTTGTGTCGTTTTGCTGTGTTAAAGCATGTATCCGTTGTCACTAAATGGTGCTACGGTTGCAAGATCCTCCCCGGCGCTGAGTTTGTTCTTTTTGTCTGTTGCCTTCTTTTACGCATTTGTATTGCTGGCGTTGCTGTGTTTGGAAAGATGGTCGGATGTTGGCCCCTCACATTCGCTGCGTTGTTTTGTGCATTTCACTTGCTTTCTTCCCTTTTTCGTTTTAGGCATCTTAGCTTTTCGCGCGCAAAGGCTCATCGTATTCCACTTATTATCCGACCTTAACATTCGATGTAATATGTTCTCGGCAGTTTGTGCTTCTTCCATCATTCCCCTAAGAGTTTCTCTTTGTTTTTGGAATCCTGGACAGTGAAAGAATACATGTTCCACATTGCCAGGCATATAACTACAAAAGAGACAGAGAGGGACTCATTTTTAATTAAATTAGTGTAGATATGACCGGAAACAGCCTTATCTCATTAGCAGTTGTGTTATGTAGAAATTAACTTCTCCGTGTTTGCAGTTCATCCAAGTTTCGATAATCGGAACAAGCCTCCAGCGTTGTTGGCACTGTCCTAAACTCGTGTTTCTTTCCGTTGCGCTGGATTCGAGCTGCGGTGAAATACCCTCTGTCTGTTTCTTATCTGCAACTCCTTTGCAAGTTTATCAACTGGAAGCGTTCCTGCGATAATGCACGCCGGAGTGCGCTGTTCACTCTGACTGCACAAAGCCTCTTCACCACTTTGATTTTCCTTGTGTATGATCTCACTTTTCATAAAGCACTACTGACGTAACTTCTTTAGCTAGGAGAAGTCTACTGCTTTACCTGGGTCCTCCCATATTCGGCATTATACGAATTAAGGAGGCACTCACCCGCGAAGATTTGCAACTAACACAATCTTGAGTCAATCTTGACTTGAACGCTATTTCATTTTTACCTACTGTGAGCATTATTGTTTCTTTTCATTTTCTGCTTGCAATTAATACCGTTTTCGTTTTGTGTTTAGCTATAGTGACATTTAGGTCTCTCATGCCAGCCACCGTCGTACAACTGAAATTGTTTCGTTGTGTATTTGGACAACTTCATCTAAAGGTTTTGCTGTTTCGACCAGAGCGATATCTCCAGCAAACCCCACGATTTTAGCTTCGTCTGGTAGATCAAGATGAAGAATGCCATCGTACATTACATTCCACAATATTGGGTACCCACTTACGTTGTCAAGGAGGGCCTTGACTTTCAGGACGAGATTTCACAATCCAAAAATCTGTAGTCGATAGCACATGATCGTCAACAATGTATCTGTTTCGAAGTAGTACAACGTACGTGTTTCTAGGCCACCGATTAACTAATATTTGGCTGCATATGTATAAAGAATACATTGAGTTGCGTCCTTCATTCTGTCTGTTGTTTCTTCAAATTCTAAATAGACCATAGCCATCCCCAAAGAAAGGCACACCACCTTGATCTTCTACCATTACATGAAAAATCGCACGAAATGTTCATTTTATCACAAAGTAGAAAAAGAGAAAACCTGTAGTAGTAGTCGAGGAGCAAAGGTTACACGGCAGCACGTGCGCTTTACGTACAAATTGTTATCTTAATTTTTTATTTTGTAGTTGAGAATAAAGAAATGAAATGAAATGAACAATGTCCAGAAGTTCACAAGAATGTGCCAAGACAAAAAAATCCGAACATAACATAAACCATACATATGGTACACATGTACGTATCAAGACGAGCAAAGAGTTGGATCCATCGATCCATCAAAAATATGAGAAAGCCACTTCTGCAGACTTATAAACTGCAGGGACGACTAATTGGCCGAAGAAACTATTCAAAATAGTTAAGACTTCCGTCTACCACCCCAAAATTAAGTAAAAATTGCAATATATCCAAACTAAAGTACTTTAAGCATACAGGAATGAATGACCTACTTGTCTAGTTTTTTTAGAAAGTAAGAGATGACTTTGTAGAGAGAGTGCACCAACTTATTTTTAAGATTTGGTTAGAGGCAGGTATGTTTGATGAACGCGGGATCCTTAGGAAGATAGAACCTAGAACAAGACCATGGCTGCCGTATTTTGTCAGAACTTGAACCTATTTATATATATAGATATAAATATTGGCTAAATATTTACGCTGAGATAGATTCTAGAGAAAACTCAATAAATTCAGATTTGCTCATCAACCCTTTATCAATTTTAGGCTCACAAATGAAAGCAAAGTACAATAAATATCAAGGTTCCCTTGACGGCTACCATGAGTTACCGAAACATTTCAGAGATCTACTGTCATTCGAGTCATCAATGAGGAATTCATAAAAATCGTTAATGTCAAATAGGGTTTTTATTGTGAAGGTAAATCGACACTACCCAATATATGAGTACACTTCTTTAAGTAACGGAGTTCCGCAGGGCTCACATTTATTTACAGCACATTTTAATATTTATGTAGATTCTCTTAAAATAACTATAACGTATTCGGACAACATTTTTCTGTTAGCTTCAAATGAGGTTACTGATGCGCTAAGGCAGACAGTATCAAAATCCGTAAAGTTGTGTGCAAATTAGGGAATAAAATTACCTTCAATCAAAATGTAAGTATTGCATATATGTATAATATTTCGCAGGCACAATTGTCGTCGTACCCTAATAAATATCGGCGATATTAACGTACCTATTTTACGTCAAAGAAGTAGGACCCACGAAAGCGAAGTACTTCAGTCCAAGGATACGATGGCATATATATGGCCGATTATACACAGTTCATCCAAAACAAGGCGAATACTTCTTGCGTTTGTTGTTGTTCCTAGACCGACGTCTTTCCAATACTTGCGAAAAATTAATGATATTTTGTACGATGCGAAGTTGACAACTACTGGGTTTTTAACTTGCAGATGCAGTAGTGATTTCCTCTCCTCATTAAATTCGCCAATTACTTGCCATATTGTTGACGACATGTTTTCCGTCGCAAACTTCTATTCTCTGGGACAAATATAAAGAGTCCATGGGCGACGACATTCTACTTCAAATTCGGTCCGCAAATCAAGATCAAAATATTGATTTTTCGCCGGAAATATTTAACGAGGCGTTAATAAAGATTGAGAATATTTGCGTTCTCATTTCGAATATGCCACTTTTTCATTTCGGTATTCCATCTCCTAACCGCCCAACAAAAGATATCATGAACAGCGATTTTCGGCGCGAACAACAGTTCGATGTGGTCTCTTTGATTTCTTTATTTTAAAATAATGAGCAACTGCTAACTGAGGAACAAAAGAATATGTATTGTAAGATCTAATTAATTTGCCAATTGCAACACAACAAGGTGGATTTTTTTTAACGCACTGGCAGCGCTGACGCTTTGCGCATTCGATCACAAAATCATATTGCGTTGGCAATTGCTTCATCAGGTATTGCAACGACTTTGCTTGATGGTGGATGAACTGCACATTCAGTACTCAAGTTGCAAAATTATTATCTGGGATGCACCATGGCCCACAAGAATTCACGTGAAGCTATCGATAGGACAATGAAAGATCTCAACTTCGGCAATGGTAACATTCCATTGCATGGAAATACACAAGACATAAAATTGTCAGACAATTTTTGCAACATTGTAGCCACGAAAGATGCTTTAATTGAAAGCATATTCCCAAATTTGCGCGCTAAATACATTAATCATGCATGGCTACGTGAACGAGATGTTTTAGCCGAAAAAAATGTCGACGTTGACGCTATTAATTTCAAAATACAACAGACATTACCTGGCGATGAGATGTCATTCAAATCGATCGACACTATTGCCGATCCTGATGAAGCAGTGAACCATCAAGTTTGTTCGTTTATACTTCATTTCGTTTAGTATTAAGGTTGAACATATATTTCGAAACTGTACCTGTTTTATTTTGATAAAAATATAATTTTTATAAAAAATGAGCAGAGTTTTTTCTTTGTTTCCAAATTTGTCCAAATTTGCATTATATGTCGTTGGTAAGGCGTCACATTCCTCTGCTAGTCGCAGCCCATCTTTGATGTACATATGGTTCAGTAGATCTTCAGTTTATTGTAGAAGGGGTTATTTTGATGAACCCACTAATATTAGCCAAGTCAACGTTCGGACAAGATGTTCGGACATCATGTTGTTGATGATGGAGATTTTGCAAGTAAAGACTGGGCAGACAATTTTCAAAAAAAAAAGTGCAACTATTTGTACTAACACTAAGACAGTGTCCTTTTTTTTATAATTAGTGCGCCCTCAAGGGATTTGCTTAAAGGTTTGCAAGTTATAATGAAAAAGAAATAGAGAGCTCGGCAGTGCATTCCATAAGCGTGTTGTACAGCTTAGAACCGAATCACGATATTTCAGAGTACGTCAGAAAGTGGGCTTGAGGGTATACTGCGGTTCAAGTTTTGAAGGGGCGGAATGTTTCTTGTTAACTTATATGGATCCCTGATGCTGGAAACTGAGATAAAACAAAGTGAAACAAGAGACATTACGTCGGTATTCGAGGGTGTCAATTGACTGACTGATATTAGTTTTATCGCACAGTTTTTGGAGCACCTGCAAACATATTTTTTGAGCACCTGACTAGATGTGGGCATTGTACTCTAATTTTGGGCTTCTGTTCTATGACGCAAAAAGATGGATTGAAATATCTTTGCTGTTTTGAAGGTAAATTCTGCAATCTGTACATCGACATTGTTCTGGTCAGAAAAGTGTTCATTGATTGCTTGAACATTTTAAAAAATGAATATCGACGCGCTGGAAGAAAAAATCTTCTAACGGGTGACCAGGTAGCAATGATAGTTTTTCCAATTATTATGTTTCAGCAGCTTTTAAAGTTATCCAGCTGTCTAAATATTCAGTAGGGTTTGCCATTTCAGCATGCATCGTTTTATGCTTGCCGAAGGTACGGAAATTATCAAAGAATATTTTCGTAATTCTGGCTCAGTTGTAAATATTGGGTATGTTATTTAATTCGTCCGGTTTTTTTTTCCAAAATTTGAACGTTTATTAAAGAAAAACATGTACAATAATATTATTCAAAGTATTGCCCATCTGAAGCTATGACTTTTACCTATCTTTCTGGCAATTTGTGGATCCCATCCCAAAAGAACTGCGCCAGCTTGGCAGCCAAGAATGAATCAAGCCAATTTTTGATATTCTGCTCTGATGTGAACCGTATTTCAATGAGGGCGTTCTGCCTCGACCGGAGCAAATTGTAGTCAGAAGGGGCAAGGTCTGGGCTATAAGGCGGGTGGGGTAAGACTTCCCAACCCCTGTTTTCCAAATAGTTCTTAACCGGAATAGCAACGTGGGGCCGAGCGTTGTCATGATGGAAAATTATTGTCTCGTGTCTGGTCGCATATTCCCGGCGTTTTTGGCTACTACTCTCTTCAAACGGATTAATTATGTTTGCTAGCGTTGTCCATTGATGGTTTCACCCGGTTTTAGCAGCTCATAATACAGCACACCCATCTGATCCCACCAAATACAGAGCATTACCTTCGCGCCATGGATATTCGGCTTTGCCGTTGATTTGGCTGGTTGACCGATGCAAAAATGACTTCCTTTTGTGGCGTTCTAGCAGCATTTCGGACATGCAAAACCGCCTTTCGACTTCTCTCGGCTTGTGTCCATGTGGAACCCAATTTTTTTGCTTTTGAATATATCCAGCTGCTTTTAAACGTTTCGAAATGGCTGCTTGAGTGACACCCAAAGATTCTGCGAGCTCTTTTTGTGTTTGGCAACAATCTTCATTGAGTAATGCTTCTAGTTCTTCATCTTCAAACTTTTTTGGCTGGCCAGGACTTTCATCGTCTTCCAAGCCAAAATCACCACTTTTGAATCTTGCAAACCACTTTTGGCACGTTCGCTCAGTTAGCGCATGTCCACCATAAACTTCCACCAAAATACGATGACTTTCAGCAGCAGTTTTCTTCATATTAAAGTAATAAAGAAGAACTCCCCGCAAAAACACTTTTTCAGGCACAAGGTTCGATATATTTGAGTGAAAATATTTATTGTCATTGTACTGAAATGACGTACAATGACAGTAGCTTGCCAACGTATGTTCCAATGGAATAATAACAATGGAATAATACAAGTTACGCCATCTCTTACCATATACGTAACATGAATTTCATCGTACGGTCGGTCTTCATCATGGCTTCAGTGTGCAGGCAATTCGTCGCACCGTGGAAAAGTTTGAGTGTGAGTACACTGTTTTAGATCTTAAGCTAACAACCAGACAGAGAGACAACAACACGAGGTGGGCGCTGGAAATATTGGCCGGTGATTCAGGTTTTGGCCAAATAATCAATCAAAAAATCATCATCAATAATCACGAAGTTTATTTTTGGTTCAACGGCTATGTCAACAACCAAAATTGCTATGTCAACAGCCAATATCGGAGCGAACTCAATCCACAAGTGTTCGGCAAAGCATCAATGCATAAACAAAGATTGACTGTTTGGTGCGGTTTATAGCATGGCGGCATCATCGGACCTTATTTCTTTCGAAATGAGGAAAGAGATATCGTTACTCTCAATGGTCGTAGCTCGGTAACATCGATATATTCAAGCTGTGGTTCGAATAAGATGGCGCTACATGTCATACAAGCAATGCAACGCTCGAACGAGTTACCAAAAATTGGACCGACCTCTTGAAGGATGTGGCCATTTGAATATTTTGCTATTCCACACATAGTGGCATGAATGTATCTTCAAAAAAAGCCAGAATAAATTTTATATCTTACACCGTTGTTGTTTTATTTATACTTTTTCCTACCGTCCTTATCTAGTCAGATTTTATGTATATCTATACGGGGGTACAAAAAGTGCCCGGGTTACATGTTGCGCACTGTTGAAAGGAGGTATTACCCACCTTCAAGTTGCCACCTACCACCTTGGTAGTAGTTAGCAAACAACTACGCTAATTGAAAGGGTTTATTGGTTCCTGATCTATCGCGGTCTGTAAAAACATTTGAGCACGTAAGTAAGCTGTCTTTCTAGATTATCCTTGATAGGGCCTTCCTGGTGATCATAAGAAGACAATTTAGTCGATCGAATTTTGGTATTATCTATAAAGATGCCGAGAGTTCTACTATACAATCCTCTTCTATTTTGATACTCGTTCATGTTCTTGGGACTGCTCTTGCAGGGTGAGAGTGAAAGACACTGCTAAAACGACAGGCGGTAGGAAAATACTGTATTCGCTACATACCCTTAAAAGCTGTGAAATTCTCTTAAGAAGATGGCTTTAGGCATGGTACTTGTACTTCGTAGAAATATTTACTAAAATGAAACAACTCGTTATTAAAATATTTCTCTATTAAAGGGAATAGATCTTAAGTGATGAAATGCTTGCACTAGAAGGAAGATATTATTTAGAGAAATGGATTAGTTAGCCTATTGTTTAAATGATTGGGAATAGCGACCTCTTTATATTAAACGCATATAATATAAAGTACACGGATATATAGTACACAAAAAACGTAATTGCAATCCCAGTGAACTAAAACGTTTGTGAAGTCGTACAAACATTTATTTTAGCGCTTTAACCTTGATTCTGAGGCCGACTATATAAATTTATTAAAATCAGTCAGGTTTGTCGTGGATATAGACAAGATAAAGGCCAATATTTTGAAATGGAATTTAAACATGCAGAGTAGGTAAAGAGAGAGAGCTTCGAAACATTTCGAAACCTATTTCAGTGTCATAAGTGATTAATTTGTATTCAATAAACTTGTGTTTGTTCTCTATTTGACGCATGCCTTATCGATGAAAAAGACTTAGGGGTCTAATTCACCCGGCTTGCTTTTCAATTTACACTTTTCTAAATTATTTTCTATGATTTGAAATAAATGATGCTTTCGCCAAAGACTGTGTGAATTATATTGTTTCGAAACGGTAGTAGGCCCTGAAGAAATTGTAGTCTCTGTTGACTAAGACAAACTATGATTCGATGTCTGAGAAGCAATCCCGGAGTTTGCTTATTATTTCAAGCGACTGATTGATGCGCAGTGATGCGATCTACGAAAGATCCCAAACGTACCGTTATCTATTCAAAATTATGACGAATCTTCTTGATGTCATCCAACGTACTTATGAATACAAGTACCATATGCCAACGTTCACAGAGAAGGAAAATGCAACTTATACAAAAAAAATTTTCAAGTGAATAGTTAATAATTAAAAATAATTTATTCACAACCTCACTGGCTATACTCCCAAAATCAAATTAGTCTTCCACTTGTCGTCATCATGGTCATCAAGCATAGTCGAGTCACACGAATAATCCCTCAGTAAACTGCTTGCGAATATATCCGCACTTATGTACTTAGTGCATAAAGGTTACTGAGTGCGTGCTGTTATAGTAAGACATGCAATCTAATTTCCCCTCAATTTTCACTTGCTAATTGTACTCTCTAAAGCTCTTAGATTTGTAACAAAGGAGCTTAAAACTATGCAAGAGAAAATCACTTTATTCCAGTTGATTGTACAAAGTATGCCTAAAAGTATCCAAGAGGCAATTAAAGTTGTTCGATTTGCCGGATTATCATAGTTGTCGTTGCATACAAATAAAATTATTGAAAGGATCTGACGACGGGTGCAAGGTAATAGCTCAACAAAACCCCCTATGAGAGCCACACCCTTATCTTAAAATTAACCTCATCTACCTCGTAAAGATCCATCTATTGTTATCAGAAAAACTTTCTCACTTATGTGAACTTTTATCTTCTAAACTAAACCCAACAAAAAGAAGAAGAAGAAAAAACGCAACCTAGCAAATTATACATATATTTCTTTACAGCTAGGTAATAAGAAAAAAAATTGAGGTTATTACCACTGTACGTCGTCGCTTGTGTACATATGTAGATATTCATTCTACCCGCATTTAACGCTGTGATAATAATTTCACATGCTATATGCTGCTAACAGCACCCCACTCATGACAATCAGTTATTCTGAAACTTATTACCTGGTATTATTTTCGAGCTTCACTCGTTCCAGTCGCGAATTAGTTGTGTTAAAGTTTCGTAGTGGAAATTTAATTTCGCCTCTACCGATCCGGGATCTTGAACATTGATCTTGATCTTTAGTGTTCCAGACGAAAAGTTAAAAAAAAATGTTCACAATACTATTAGCATTAAGTATCCTATCCTTTGAAGTTCAAATTGCAAAATTGAGTCCACAATTAGCACTGCCACCTTTGACGACACCCTCAACAAGACCAGATGTGATTTTTAATAGTTACACGCCAAAGGAAGGCCACATAGATGTTAGCCGTAGTGATCGATTTGGGCCGCCTTATTTCGATGATTCAAGCGATGATCATGGGGATGATTTTCGAGTTAGCCATTAACTTAGATGAATCTTAAATTATTTCACTATTCATGATAATTTTTTTTTTATTTCTTTCCAGAACGGTCAGCCGTATGACGATCGGATGAGATACGGTTACAACTATCCAAATGTTTACCCAAACCGATCATCTGATTCTCCTTTCAGCCGAGGTACGAGTAATTCGGATCGTGATCAGGATCGCTTCACCACACGAAGGCCATACAATCCAAACGATCCGTACGTGGGTGATAGAGATTTAAGTGATCGTTATCCAAGTAATCGTTTTCCCGGCCAATACAACATATCCAGCTTCAATGAAGATCGCTATCGTTATGAGCAAGAACGTCGTTCACAAATCGAAATGGAAAAACTGCGAAATTTCTTAGTTGAAACAGAGCATCAAGGATCTTTGGAATGCTCAGCGAATGTAGCCGCCCAATGGAATTTTGAGACCAACGTCAATGGAATCACCCAAACCGAAGCGGTAAGTTCTTTAGGATGTAATTTCTGTTGCTGTTTCCTCGACATTCATCGCGTGCGAACAATATACATGATCGTGATTGTCTAGATACGAGTACTTATGGGAAATTTTCCCAAACAATCAAATCGGTATATGTACGAAGGTATGCGCACTTGCATTGTGAGCAATCGTATAAAATGCGCCACCATGTGGTTAGGGAGTAAACTCGGTCACATATACTCCGTCGAGTATATGCCGGTTTCAAGGTTTCAACATTGAACTGGATTTTTGCTAAGGGACTTGTTGAGGTTTAAATGTCATAGTACCACATTTTCTTTCAGCTATTCGCTCAACAGAGATACGCGGAGTATCAACATTTGGTGGCAGATCAGACGAAGAGAATTAATCCAGATTTGATATTTAACCGCAAATTGTATAGACAGTTGCAGTTGTTTTCCGAAGCCGGGGCGAATGCTTTGCCTTTTGATCAATTGGACAGGGTAAGGATGTTTTCTTCGTTTTAACATATTTAGATTTCTATCGTTTTTTTCTAATTAGTATAATCGTTTGGTGAATGAAATGTTGATTCTCTATAATGATGCGACAATCTGTGCATATGAGCAGCCATTTCAATGTGGCTTACGCTATCATCCAGAGTTGCGAAATATAATGGCTTCCAGTAGAGATTGGGGAGAATTAGAATATACCTGGACGGAGTACAATCGTAAGGCTGGGCGTGAAATGAGGGATAATTACAAGCAACTGATCGACGTTATGAATGAGATCTCCATGGTCAATAGTAAGTTGGTTTGTGTCTCGGCTGGACAAACTTTTAAATGGAACATGTATTGTCTTTTCCAGATATGACAAATGGCGGTGACTACTGGTACATGTCTTACGAATCCGGTAGCTTTCGTGAGGATCTTGAAATTGTGTGGGAGGAAATACGCCCATTCTATGAGCTTCTTCACGCTTATGTCCGAAGAAAGTTGCGAGAGTATTATGGGCCCGAACGTCTTAGTCGCATAGCACCAATTCCCACTCACATTCTTGGGAATATGTTTGGCCAAAATTGGATTAACATTTTGGACATAATAATTCCCTATCCAGGTCGAACAATTATCGATGTGACACCTCGAATGATAGAACTTGGCTACACCCCAGTTACGATGTACCAACAGGCGGAAGAGTTTTTCACTTCCATAAATTTTACAACATTGGGCCCAGAGTTTTATGCTAACTCCATCTTTGAGCAACCGATAGATCGACCGATTCTTTGTGAACCATCAGCTTGGGATTTTTGCAATCGACACGATTACAGGATTAAGATGTGTGCGACTGTCGATCAGAAGAGCTTTTTAAGTGTTCATCATGAGTTGGCGCATATTCATTACTTTTTACAGTACAGGCATCAGCCGAGGGTCTTTAGAAATGGAGCTAATCCTGGTTGGTATTCTAATAGATACGAGTGTATCATAAGAGACAATTCTAACACATTTAAATGGTTTTTAGCCTTTCATCAGGCAGTTGGGGATGCCATAAGTCTGTCAGTATCGACACTAAAACATTTACAAACCATAGGACTTATTCAGAGGTCTATTGATGATTATTCTTATGACATTAATTACCTGTTCACTATGGCTTTGGATAAGATAGCTTTTCTGCCATTTGCATTAGCCTTGGATAATTGGCGGTATGACTTGTTTAGCGGAAGAACGAGAAAGAGTACGATTAATTGCCATTTTTGGGATTTAAGGTGAGTTGTACATATATAATTACATCTGAACAGTTTTCTTCAAGACGTGATATCTTAAACTGACTTAAAAGCGCTTGATACGAAATTGGCATTTAAACTGTGGGGACATTTAACTGGGCATAATCACTTTCTTTATTTTCAACATTAAGTTTCTTCTGTCATGGTTTAGTTCTTAAGAATTTGATTTTGCTCCACGTATCGACCTAGGATACTTTGATTCGAGTACCTTCTTAGTTAGAGTGCTGAGTGCATAATTACATCTGAACAGTTTTCTTCAAGATGTGATATCTTAAACTGACTTAAAAGCGCGTGATACGAAATTGGCATTTAAACTGTGGGGACATTTAACTGGGCATAATCACTTTCTTTATTTTCAACATTAAGTTTCTTCTGTCATGGTTTAGTTCTTAAGAATTTGATTTTGCTCCACGTATCGACCTAGGATACTTTGATTCGAATACCTTCTTAGTTAGAGTGCTGAGTGCTGGCTATTAGCTCGACGAGACCGACTCGGTGTAGCCGAGTATATTGAACAGCTCAATATACATATTTTTGGGTTTCATATGAAGGCATCTACTTTAAGTACTTTACATACTTAAAAGGGTTTACTACTAGTTAAATGACCATTGCTTGTTCTTAGTGCTGTATAATTGTTTTTCAATATTTTTGCGCACATCAAGTTTGATGCCATCGCTAGGGTTTCTTTTTATGTAAAATTAGCAATCTTTACGTCCTTCTATTCAGCAATATTAAGGTTTTAAGGTTTTATTGGATATTTGGATTCTGAGTTTTGGATCATCTAGTATATGGTAGGTCCAATAGACAATGCAAAAGAAGGCAGATGTCGTCTATATCTCTAATTATCACAAAAAAAAGAATCGGTAGTGAATTGAAACCCTGTTGTATTCCGCTCTGAATCCAATAGCGTCTAGCAGCTTACTAATATGTATACATATGTTACGTGACCTAAACCATAGTGATGATTTTTTTCAGAAACATGTTCTGCGCCAGGTTCTCATTCATGCTGTTGGTAACTTCACGCTCAATGAACAATAGGTAGAGCAGTGATCCATGCTTGATGCACTGGTTTAAAATGTTCTATAGGTCTATAGTCTTGCGGATCTACTTAACACATCGTGGAATATTCTGCAAGTGTCTTATGCAGCCTCTGTGTTCCTGAGAGGACTGAAAACATTCTGCTTAATTTAAATCATATCAAGGATAATGCTACTGTCATTCAATTAGTTTAACAGCACCGCAATGCTCCATTCTTTAAGTCCCGAATGCAAGGAATTATCTGGGCTGTTTTCAGGATTTTGTTTTAAGTCTCTTTCGATAACCTCTTAGGGAATAGCATCAACGAGGGACCGATTTGCTGCATCTTCGGCTTTTGGCAATGTGTTGATGTAATAACGATTGACGGCTAAATGTAAAATTTTAGTAAAATATGCTCTTCGACATCTGTGGATATCATTTGATAACTTTGTACTGAGGTTTCGATGTCTTAAGCCTTCTGTCTTCTGACATATTTCTGTCATATTTTTACTGATCTTTAATGTGTAGCCGTGGAAAGTGTGCTCAGATTTATTGATTGTTTCTGGTCCTAAGAAAAGACGGTCCCCGGATGTTCGCGGGATTGCTCAGTTTGGTGAAATTCGACCTGGGTATAGTACACCTATTTGCGGATTGCTACTAACCAATGCAATATGAAGATGATCCTAATCCAGTGTCAAGTGCGTTCTATTTCATTGACGATCCTCTTCTTGTTTCGAAGGGCAATCTTCGAATCGTCGGTTAGTTACAACCACCGAATTACAAGTAAGATGCTACCGATGGCTAGAAAATAGGCATTGCAAAAAATGATAAAACGCTTAACGGCGCCATTTCGATCTTCGAAGCCGTCCACATCAAACTAAATAGAACCCAATTTTGAGATTAGTAGTCTTTTCCTCACTGTAATCTATGATCTTGCCTTTAAAATTTGGTCGATATACCGTGGCTCCAATGCGTGTTGTATCCAAGACCTCTTCTTTTTAATTGGAAGATGTCTTTGAGAGTGTAGCGTATGATAGGAATATCAAGAGCTTATTCCACCAGACAACCGAAACATAGGATATAATAGGTCTTATTATAGTCGTGTAGATCCAGAGGACCATTCTTGCTGACAAATCCCATGTCTAGCCAATAGCGTGTTTGCACTGCCAGAGGGCAAACAGCGCCTTGAGGCTATGTCCTATTCACCAGCATTTATTTTATCCAAAAAACTGGTCTAGTTCAGCCGTTTTGTTTGGCCGGCACATGGATCTAAACCCTTCCTTCCATGCCCTTCAACACGAAGGAAGTCAGACTTATAGGTCTGAAGCTCTTGAACACCGTGTAATCCTCTTCTCTAATTTTCAATATAAAGGCTACTCTCACTGTTCGCCAGGGTTCCGGTATGTGAGGCAGTGGCAGGCAAGTAGTGAAATTTCTCTTTAGAGTTACCAGCAGCTGATCTTTACCTTTTTGTAACATAATTGCCAGGCGACTTGAAGCCAACTGGGTGTTTAATGGCCTCATCTGTCACCACAACTGACGAGATATACCAGCTCACTAGCGGCTTCGTTAATAGGAAGTGAGCGTCTCAATCTTCATAGGTGCCACCAGATTTTCTGAGTGATTTAACCTTGGTTGATCTTCCAATTTTGAAATCTTTAACCATCCTACTGGTTTCACCGACAGTTTGGATATTTGCGTAAAAGTTTTTAGAGGAAGGACTAGGCTTCTTATATTCTTTTACTTCGATCTGTAAAGATCCTAGACTTCCTAAACATAAGTCTTATGTGACATGTTTAGAAGTTTGCTGTTTTTTTTTACGAAGTCGTTGCATTCAACCAAGGAAGGAACGGTCTGTAGGATTGCTTTTTAGATAGAGATGCAGTTCGAACACTTGGTGAGAGAACTATTCAGGTTTGGCACTGTTGAACTTGCCAAGCTCCTCTTTAAATCTTTTTCGGTTGTTTTTTTTGCAGATGCATCCGATTACGAATTCGTTGTATGTATCCATCGTCCGATAGTACTTTCAGCCGGTAATCTCCCAGCATACCTGTTGGATAACGTTAAGTCTGTCTAACTCTCGTAGGAAAAGTTGGCTGATTACCTCTTACGTTGCATTTGCTACTTCCTCAAAAAGTATTTTTGGTTGTAGCACCACTTTCACCGGGAATCGTGCGCGGAGTGATCCATCGACAGATGGAGTGCCTGAAACTCTTGGCGGTGTTCGGGACAGATGCCTCTAATATTTTACGTGAACTTCTGCCTGTGAAGGTATAATTTCACGGGATCCCCATACATCCATGGTAGCAAGTATAAGCCTTGCTATACGACGAATCACCTTTGTAATGAAAACCAATTCGGAACTTGAACAAGTTCCAATCTTGGTATGAGTCGAGGCCGATATAAAACCTCTTGCTGATCTTAGGATCATACCATCAGTACCCTTTGCAACCCTTCATCGGATCTAAATCAACTTAAGGACCCTTCATGCGATTTTATATTTAAACCACATTCTCTATGACGCTCAAACAATGGGCGGCTTACCTCAGCAAGTCAGAGCTAATGATTAGCACGGTGCCGTGATTTAAGTCCTGATATTTTTTTTTTTAATTTTACTTTATAATTAACGCACGCTCAAAGGATTTGAGTAACATTAAAATGTTTGTACACAGCGCGAGCGATGAAGTAGCGGTGGTCCTGCCGCCAACAGGACCTATGACTGGCAGCTTGTTATTAGTCAAATCTTAACAATCTTTAAAGGCGACCTTACTTTTTATTAGACATCATCATTGACGGAAGAAGTCTTGATAATTGGGGAGGGCAATCCGTTTGGGACAGAAAAAGAGGGCGCCAATTCAATCCCGAGAAATTGAACGGTTTCAGGTTTCAGTGGGTATCACTCCAATCCACTTGTTTCTCCTCTTCGTCGCTACCTGGGGAGCGAGATTTTTAGCACTCGCTCCGACAACAGCATTTGCCGTCCCTTAGCGCCGTGCCTTTGTCGCACGTCTCCGTTTCCTTTTTAACTGCTCTTCTGGAGCCCGTTCCACATTTTCGGTTTGTCGAGACAAACCGTCAAAAATATCAATCTGACTAACCTCTGCAGTACTCTCTCCATCATTCCAGTTCAACTTACCGAACGTATCGTAGAAAGAGCCGCAGGAGTCATCGAAATTAAGTAAGCCAGCAGCTCCTGAGTTAATGCCTAAATAAGCGGAGTTTTATAAGTATGTTGGTTAGGACCTCCAGAATCCGTGCCCTGACCGCAGTAGAAAAGACCACAGGCAAATTATATTAATGGCGACAGTTCTCAATCGTGGATTCGAAAATTGTCTGAGCCTATCGTATATAGTATATCTGCTGATGCGTATCAGCTCTATGTGCTTTAGTCATTGTGGTTATTGTAGGGCAGCCTCGTCCACGAAATCTGTGCTCTTGAATGTTTAGGATCTTTTTAACTTTTGCTACTATGAATTTCATTCTTAGCTTAAAGAAGCGGCGATTGCTTTGCTATTTCAGCGCTCGTGTCGCTGTCAAAACTTCAGACATTTGCGTTTAATGCGACTGTTTGCAGATAGCATACATTTTCTTTTGGTCGTTTCGATTGCTAGATCCGTCTTCGCGTATATCAATATCGTAAGCGATATCAAGCAAATTAACGGAATTTTCACAAATTTCTCCAATGTTTTGGAGTGCAAGTTATGCCACAACTTTTACAAGAATGATGGTAAATCGAACAACAGCATGTCGCCTTACCCAAATCTTATCTTTGGTTAGATCTTTGTCGACTTTGATAGAGAAGTGTTCATGGCCATTCTAACATTCGGAGTTTAGTACAATAAAGTTGCATTGATCACGCATTGTTATTTATCCTATCGTACGTGTCCTTAAATCTATTGGGTATATATTGTAATTCGTATGGTTTTTTTTTTTCAAAATTTTAACGTTTATTTAAGAAAAATATGTACAATAGTGTTATTCAAGGTATTGCCCATCTGAAGCTATGACCTTTTCCCATCTTTCTGGCAATTTGTGAATTCCATCCCAAAAAAACTGCTCCGTCTTGGCAGCCAAGAATGAATCAAGCCAATTTTTGATATTTGCTTTGATGTGAACCGTATTTCAGTGAGGGCGTTCTGTATCGACCGGAACAAATGGTAGTCAGAAGGGGTAAGGTCTGGACTATAAGGCGGGTGGGGTAAGACTTCCTATCCACTGTTTTCCAAATAGTTCTTAACCGGAATAGCAACGTGGGGCCGAGCGTTGTCATGATGGAAAATTATTGCCTCGTGTCTGGTCGCATATACCGGGCGTTTTTCGGCTACTGCTCTCTTCGAACACTTTAATTGTGTTTGGTAATGTTGTCCATTGATGGTTTCACCCGGTTTTAGCAGCTCATAATACAGCACACCCATCTGATCCCACCAAATTTGGCAACAATTTTCATAGAGTAATGCTTCTAGTTCTTCATCTTCAAACTTTTTTGGCTGCCCAGGACGTTCATCGTCTTCGAAGCCATAATCACCATTTTTAAATCATTCAAACCACTTGTGGCACGTTCGACCAACTAGCGCATGTTCACCATTAACATCCACAAAAAAAACGATGACTTTCGGCAGCAGTTTTCTTCATATTAAAGTAATGAAGAAGAACTTTTTCAGGCACGAAGTTCGACATATTTGTGTGAAAAAAATTATTGTTGTTTACGCTTCAAATGAATGACATATATTGAAATGACGTACAATGACAGTAGCTTTCCAACGCATGTTCCAATAGAATAATAACAATGGAACAATACAAGTTACACAATCTCTTAGCAAACCTAACGAATAAGTTATAGACCCAATAAGAAAAGGTAGTGTACCACATTGATCAAAAAGGAATTTATTCAGAAAATTAAAAATACGAGTTTATTCATCTAAATCTATATTGTCCCCTTCAAACTAATCCCCATCGACTGCAATACACTTATGCCAGCGCTTGATCCAATCCTCGAAACATTTTTATATTTGGTTTTCGGTATGTCCATCAGTGCTTCTCGCGAATTTTCCATTACATCCTTTCGGCTGTTGAAACGCGTTCCCCGTAGTGCTTTTTTTTTAATTCGATTGAACAGACAGAAGTCACAGGCAGCCAAATCAGGTGAATTCGATGGCTGTTAGATGGTATTTATTGCATTTTTCGTCAAAAAATTACGAATAATGATGGCACTGTGCGACGGTGTGTTTTTATGGAACAAAATCCATGAGTTTTCTGCCCACAATTTTGGTCTCTTTCGGCGAATTGCTTCACGCAAACGTCTCATTACGCCCAAATAATACTCTTTGTTTACTGTTTGGCCTTTTGTCAAAAATTCATGATGCACTACACCGTTGTAGTTCATGAAAACCGTGAGCATTGCCTTCTTTTTTTGACTGAAAAAGACGTGGTTTTATTGGTTTCGGCTCATATGGTGAACGCTATTCACTTGCCTGATGTCTGGACTGTGTGTCGTACTCATAGACCCACGTCTCATCTCCAGTAATGATCCTTTTGATGAATGTGGGATCGGATTCATGCTCGCAAATCATCTCTTTTGCGACGTCAACACGGTCTCTTTTTTACATGAAATTGAGGTCTTTTGGCATCAACTTTGCTGCTACACGACGGAAACCCAAATCATTAACCAAAATGTCTTGCACGGATCCATAGGCAATGATCAAGTCCTTCGCTATCTCTCTGATGGTTAATTTGTGGTTATTGACCAACCAACCAACCAAATCTTTTACTTCATCAATGTTTTCGTCGGTTTTTGATGTCGATGGTCTGCCACTGCGTTCTTCATCTTCGATAGACTCACGACCACTTTTGAACTGCTCGTGCCACTGGTAAACGACTGTTTTCTTTAGAGAATCGTTGCCGAAACACTTTTCCATTTAAATCCGTTTTTTACGCAAAATTTACAAGCTCGTTGTTGCAAATCCATTTCTAAAATTGTAAAAAGCCGCCAACACACACAGAGATAAATGTATTCCTGGCTACGTAACTTTTGCAAATGTGAAACTATGACGCTATGATTTAGAGGGCATGTCAACAACAGATGTACCAACTTAACAAACAAACTCAAACCGGAACAATGGGAGCTCCACACAGTGACGCCACTGGGAATACCGGGTGGTATATCGATCTAAAATTTATGTGTTTGCTGCTAAATCTGCCGCAGTGTCAAAATTTGGACTTAAGTGGATGTCTGCTTTAAAACCAAACTGATGAACCAATCCAGTTATTGACGAAAAGCTTTAGGTACTCAAAGATTACATGGCGATCGTGGTAGTACATTTAACATAGCTTAAAGAGTCTTGTGTCTTGAAGATTCATGCTATAGTGTACAAATGGGATAATCATTTTAGAATGTCAACTTTGCAATTGTGTTATAAGGCAGTTCATCATCTGACTTCCGTAAAGATGGCATTAACAGAATTGACAATGGATCTCAGTACTGTCGTTAGCGAGTTTTCATGTTTCCTCCATTTTTGATCAGCTTTATTCTACAATGACGATGGTGATATCGAAAGGACACGGTTTCTAGTGGCATATAGAGAGTTAGTCCTATAACTGTCGTAGTGAATCTGTTTTCTATATTCGGAATTTTGTGCTTAATTTACTGTAACTTACTGAAACCATCAGAGATTGAGTTAAATCTTATAGATATGTCGCAGCGACAATAATTCGTTATTTAAAATGTCAGTTCGTTAAGGCGGTACTGTTTGTCTAAATCATATTAGGCGATAAGAGTGCGTTATTAGACTGGAGACGTCCACAAATATAAAAAAAAATTCAATTAAGATATTTCAAATTAAAGCAAATAAGGCGGGTTCTTTCCTGTTGACTCAATTTTTTGTTTTTATTTTTTTTTTTTTATTTTAGAGAAAGATACGGAGGTGTCAAACCACCAAATCTGCGATCTGAAAAGGATTTCGATCCCGGAGCCAAATATCACATACCAGCAAATATACCCTACATAAAGTAAGTACGCTACAACAATAGACTTATCATTTTTACAATAAGAGATAACAATCTCCGTATTTGTACTTACTGGCCAAAATAATGTAACCAAAGTAGGCCAACAAAAGCGCTCCATTACGTGGTACAAGCTATTATTACTTATCACAATGACTACCTTCAAAAAACCATAAAACCTTTGAGTCGCAAGTTTGTACCATGATTACATTATGACCAACTGACTATGTCGACTTTTCACTTACCCATTTACATAATTTTACTAATCACATCTCTGGAAAGTAGTGACTGCTGCTTGATTACAACGATTACGCATGTGCGTTGTTTTCCAATATTTTTTCTGTCATCTCTAAGCGTTTGTAGCTAAAAACACGACTTTGAACTTTCGTGTGGGATATGTTAATTCCAAAGCGACTTTTGACTTTTGCCCCCCTTTTTGAGCCTTCTTGGGTAGACAAGTTCATTGTTTAAAAGTTTAAATCGTTTTAAAATTGGAATTGGCCGATTCGATTTTTAAGTCAGTGGAAAACTGGTTAAAAATTATGATTTGCAACGAATAATTCATAATTTTTTATTGGTCAACATGTGTTAGCTGTTGTTTTTTTTTTTGTATCTCTTTCTCCCTTAATGGATTTGATTAAATGCTCGATGGTTTCGTTTAATACATGGATGTCGAAGTGGTTATCTTGTAACAGGGTGACTATCATGTGAAAACTTTACATAACCATACAAATTGTAGAGAGTACTGTCAAAAAATTAATAACATTTGCAAAGTTTTTGCCGCACAATTTGCTTCAAATGCTGTTTTCTTGGGAATGGTACTCTTGGTACTCAGGTACATCGGCATTGGTGTTATGTCCTACACCTGAGAGGGGTCTTGTCTTTCCTGGCGGGGATTATGCAATATCGTCATAATATCGGTTAGCAGCTCACGTCCTACATACACTTACGATACTTTTTTTTTTTTTTTTTTGTTTTTATTGCACATAAACACTGTTATGGGAGGGGGAAGGGGGAGGTGTTATTGCAAATAGGCTTAACAAATCTCTGCAGCTGCGAGGCTAAAGAAAAGTGTAAATTCAATGAAGACGAAGAAGACGATTACGACGAAAACTATGTTGATCGAGACTATGGCAAAACTCTGGTAATGACGATTGGTTGTGGCTTAGATAATCGAAAATAACATGGTGTCCGTTCCCACAAACAGGAAGCCTCCCTCTCTTGAGATAATGGCATTCAAGTTTGTCACCGCCGAAGGCTGTTTTGTTGTGTATCTAAAGGGGGGGTGGTATTTCTGTCCAAGTATTTTACTTTGCTGACTGTGATTTAAATATCAACAGGCAAAACGTTCGGATTGTGTAATGTTTAGTTAGATACATTCGGGACGGAATTTAGTAGATACCCCTGTAATTGGGGAATCAAAGTTAATATGATTGAGTTAGTGATAGGGAACCAAAATAGTTTACGGATGTGTTCAAGTGCTTTATCCACTCCGAAATACCCACAATCATCATTGTATTATTGGTATTAGCAACTTTCGTCGAGTACTGCATCGATGGGAATCAATCGGATGAGTCTTTTTTAACTTACGCTGAACGGCGCATTCATTGCATCGACAACTTTAACTAACATCGTGCGATTCGTGGTGAAAGTCTTTTCTTAAGTTTCATCAATATGACAGCACCGCATTCTGTAACAACTTTAAAGAGATTTTCCGATAAAGTGGCTAAAAGTTCAAGCTCATCGCCTCGGCAGTAGAATGCAGGAAATATAGGTTCTTCTCATCTGTGCTTTGCAGCAAGATTCCTGCAAGTCCGATCGAATTTGCGCCAGTATGCACGTCATAAATAGCGGATGTATTGTAGATTGCCAGCACGAGGCCATTAACAATTTAGGAAAGTACATATAATGGCAGCTTATAATAGACCATATAATTCGAAATGGTCATATTTTGCCTCTGTTCCGAGGTGCTTGAGAAAATTGTTCACACATTGGGCAACAGCTTGTCCAATCGAGCAGAAAACTTCATGCGCTTCAAAATAGATCATAAGACTAGCCCATATTGCTAGTCTACCAATCATCATCCAATGATAGGAATTCGGGAGCGTCGTTTTTGATGAAATTTTGAGTGGTTTTCGCTTTATATGCCTCAGTTGAGACTTTTTGGAATGTCCATGGCATATTGACGGGCATTATTTAGTTAAACATCTTCAGAACGTCAGTTTTTTGATAAACTTTCATCAAAGTGTTAACACCAATGTGCCCTTATTGTTGCAACGGCCAGAGTGTAATAATATAAAATTCAGTATCTTCAGTGAGTCTGTGAAACTGTTGGCGACTTAGGAATTATGTGCCGAGCCGGTGTATAGGATGAAATGCTTACATCAATTAAAAATAGCCCAAAAACCATATATGCAAGTTGTCGATAGATAAAACATTTCTGTCGAAAGCTATGTTTAGTTGCGTTGAAATAAAGGAGCTCTGACACTCTAGTGAAGATCTGACGAAGATTGGCAATCGATGTTTTGGCTCAGCGAAGCAATTGTTCTTGAAGAATGATGCATATCCTACCATTTTTGGAGGAGCAGAGTTGATATTGGAGTTCTTTATAAGAAATTTACTTCGATGGAAACCAGGTCCTGCAGAAGGCCCATAGCAAACTTTCTAAATGAATGAGAACGCACAATTGTAAATAATGTGAGGACCAACATGAGGACGTAATCTGTAAACACTGAATTCTTACGGTCACATCGTTGACTTAAATGTTCCTGTCAATAGGATTTTCGAAGATCTTTATGGCAGGAGCGAGCCAGAAGACTTGGAGATACGAAGTGAAAATTGCACTTTGAACAGTTCAGAAGAACACTTAATTGGTGCTATCATAAATGTATATTAAGATTACGGGACATTTTTATTGTCCGACTTGTCTATGTGTTAGGAGGCATTGTTACAATGGACGAGGAAATGTTGCGAAAAATTCGTGTCAATTTTGCACGTAATCATGTATCTTTCGAGATGTGTGTGGACAACATAATCAAAAAATTCCAAGAGTCGAGGGAAGATTTGGAGAATCCAAAACACATTCACCCAGGACGTTCAATCACCCAAATACCTTCATTCTTCACAATTCTCAGGAGCTTGATTAATGATTGAGGTTTTTCGACTGAGCAAACAAACATGTTTTTTGATGAATTATATAAGCACCAGAGCTCGCCAGCAAAATCTGACTTCAACTGCAAAATCACACATCGAATGAAGAGTATCAAACCAAAAGAAAATGCGTGATATATTTCGAGCTGTTGAGAGACTGTCAGGGTTGGAGAAATATTTTGTTGGTCCTCCAAGACCAACCCGACAGAGAAAAACCGAAAAAAACTTAAACGAGCCAGGAGTGACTGCAACGTCTTTTTTAAGCGTGTGTAATTTCAATATGATCAAAAGCTGATGCTAAAAATACTACAATGCCCCAAAGGTAGTAAAAATTTTTGGTCGTTCGTCAAAAATATTAGAAATTCTACTTCATCCTCCATCCCAACGCTGATTTACAATGACATTCGGCTGTCAGATTATTGGACAAGCCTAATCTGCTTGCTGCACAGTTTGCGGCAAACTCAACATCCTCAGATTGTGCTTTGTTTTTGCTTACACTTGAATGCTTCGAATCTTCAATGGGACAAATCCACTTTCGCATTCGTGTAGTAGCAAGAGTGCCTAAAGATCTTAACATTCACAAATGTTAAAAGCTCATTAAATTCTGATGTTAACAGCATAGCGAGTTGAGGAACCACTAACAGAGTAAAATTTAATGCTTAAAAAACTCAATGCTTCCTGCTGTCGTTAAAGCAAATTTTAAACACCCAACCATCGTCTATGAATGGCACTTGCATCGTCGAAACCGAAAAACTTTCCATTCTCAGTATGTATGTCTGACAACTTATGTTGGAAAGACTTTTGACGATATCGTCAAAAATGCTGCGAAATGTCTAGGTTTCCTCAAGCGATGTTAGAAATATTTCACTCCCTCTGATCTAGCCTCAATATATAAGGCATTCATCTGCTTGAAATTGGAATACAATGCCCACATCTGGTCGTGTTTACCCAAAACTTTTCTGAACTTGTTAGATAGGTTTTAAAACCGTGCGATAAACTTATAGTTAATGCATATATCACCTAGCCAATGACATCCTCGAACACCGTCGACATGTCCCGTGTCTTACTTTGTTCTATCGCTACTTTTACCACCAGTGCTCCAGTAGAATTCCACCTCTTCAAACCTTTAACCGTAACACCCTTCTCGCTATGCATGCTCATCAGTATACCCTTAAGCCCACTTTCGGACATACTCTGAAATATCGTCATTCGTTTCGAGCTGTAATGCTCTGCGTAGCTATTTATTTCCTAATCATTATGACCTTCAAACATTTAAAACCAACGTTCATCAGTGCTTCTCTTTCCATCGTCCCTGATTTTCCCTCACCCTCATGAAGTTTAATATGATTTTCATGCGTATAAATCCAATTAACGCAAGAACTGAAGTCGACCGACCAGCAGGAGCGCCGTACGTTCTCGGATTGGGTCCTAGAAAATATGCATGCTGACGTTGCAGAAAATTGCAGCGTCTGGGGCACCGAAAATCTTCAATTGATTCAGGAGATGCCAGTGCATTCAGATCGACCACCGGTTTGGTGCGGCTTATGGACCGCAGGTGTCATAGGGCCGTACTTTTTCGAAAAAGAGAGTGAGGATATGGATACGGTCAACCTGCACTTTCAATTGGATGTTGATATGAGTAATTGTGCACGAAATTTTCTGGCCGCGTAATTTCGCAAAACCGAACATTGAAGCCGCCATCGTCGAGATAGAACTCCAATTATGTGAAAGAATGACTGAAAATTTCGAGAAAAGGATGAGGGACCGGAAATTTTTGATAATAATTCTTTTTTTGATCTTGTCCAATTGACTTGAGAGAAATGTTATTATCTAGGGATATGGCATCTAGTTCTGCTAAATCTGAAAGGGTGAATTGTCTTAAATGGATCATACACTGCCACTGCATCCATGTACTTATAAAGTGACAGAAGAAGTGTGACGTTTTCTCATCGACTTCTGGAACTTTGCCACTTTTGTTGTAATCGTAAAGTGGCAAGGTTTGTACAAATCTCATCTATTTTGACTAAGTTTGGGAGCTATCTGTCAACTAGTTTGTTGTCGGTAGCCAATGACATTAGTTAACCTAAAGTACTATCTGCAATTTTTACTATGGAAAAACAAACCTTTGTTTGAATTTTTTTTTGGAACAAAATTTCTTGTGCGGCTGCGTTGAAAATGTTGGAGAAAGTATATGAGTAATCTGTAAAGTCGAGAACAAGGTCGTTTGAGTGGTACAGAGTTTTTAAAGAGGGCCGTGAAGCTGTTGAAAACTTGCCTGAACTGAAACGGCCTGCAGCGGCAGTGGTGAGTGGGTGCGTCAAACAGTGAATAAAAAATATTATTTAAGTGTTATGAAGCGTACGAGTATCCGTCGAAGAAAACGCTGTGGCAGATCAATTCTTGGATTTTGCACCATCAAAAAGACCCATGACTGACTGGATTGTTCGTTGGTAAAAATGTACCGCCTTAAATAGAGCCTATTTTGAAGGAGTCAAAATAAGTTTTGATGATAAATTTATTTTTTGTTATTTTTATGGACTCAGTCCTGGTTATATTTTGACATAATGTAAGCTGATAGGATTTCTAATTTCTGTGTAACTTTGCCTTTTCATTACCATGGTTACCGCTATGTCCTGGCTGCTCGGCGTCATATGAACATTATTCTTATTGCTCTGAGTAACATAGTTCTGTTATTTTTGAAGTACTTTGTTTGGATGGCAGTTCCTTTATGTCGGCTTGATGGTCAACATGGATGGAATATGCTGCTGCAGTTTGGTAGTTTCAGGGATACTGTAAGTTATTATTTCCCGGACTACTACAGATGTGCAATACATCTATTATCGGTTTGCCAGTTTGGTCATACAACTGCGATCAGATATAAATTTTGGAACAGTTTTTTCTTTTTTTAATAATCTTCTCGCGTGCAAGGTTCTTTGAGAACCTTAAAATGCTTGCACACAACGCGGGCGATTATAGATGATTACTGTGTTATTCCTGTGTTTTCAGCTATATCCTGTTTTAAAAGAGAAATATATGAACCATTACCTCGAGATCAATGGTGGGGCTTGAACTGAGTACATCTATATTAAGTGTGCATGCTGCTCATTGTGGACATTGCAAATTTGTGGAAATATTTGCTCACTCCAACAGACAAAGGTCTAAGTCAATGCCACAGCAAAGCCGAAAACAAGTGTAAATTTGGATAAAACAGTTCAAAAGCCATATGTTCTCTTGGTCGACGTGAACCACCTTAAAACCCAGATTTCGAGTTATTGGGACAAATTTATTTTATTTTATTTATTGAAGTAATTTAATAACAATTAATAATTGTTGTTATAAGAATTTACAGAAAGAAAATACAAATTTGAGAAGTTTTTGTGTATTTTAAAGTTAATGATATTTTTTTATGTTGGCTATGTTAGAATCACAAAGGCTAGTTGCTTGTCCCCGTAGTTGTAGTTGTTGCGAGTAATTGTTGGACCCATTTTTTGTATTCTGTATGTAACGGATAGGTTATGGATTAGTGTTGCCATCTTAAATATACTATTGACATCTAGAACTCTGAAATTAGTGTTGTTGTTATTTATTGTTAGTAGCGAGAGGACTTTTGGCAGCGTTTCCCCAAGCTCACTGATCTCATATTTAATATGGGACTCAACTAACGAGTAATAAGCATTTCTGGTTATCGCAAGGACTGTACTCCTTAGTTATTGACGAAGTTGACAACATGTCAAGTTTCTCCGGCATTATGTTTTTTGCCATATTAAGGTTTTAATGCTGCGCTACTGCGCCACGTATGCAAATCCTGTTAATTTATAAAAAAAAACCGCAGAAGTTTATTAGTAAAGAAATCGAATAAAATTGGTCCCAAGTTGGAGTCTTGTGGCACGCCGTACTTCCTATTTTCACAATTTGTGTTATGAAGGATCGAATTTGGCAATTGGGCCAATTTTCAATTTGTTCACCTTCATCATGTTATTTGACACTATGTCACTATGAATGTCTCCATCAAGGCTCAGAACCAACTGTGCAAAACTACGATGATCAATTTCATCTAAGGATTTAGAATGTGGAACAGAGTTCGTAAATGTTATATGGTTGCCATTGGTGGTCAAATTAAAACCTTTTATTTGAAAACTCTTTAGCAGCCCTTAACTCCTATTCATTGCTTTTGAAAAGAGCTGAACACCAGACAATTTTCCCGATATTGCAAGGAAATTCTGCATTAAATTAGATTCATATTCCGGAGTGAAAGAAGCTGTTAGAGAAATCAGTTATAAAGTGGCGATGATTGCATTGAAAAGCAACAAGCTTAGGTTAAATGTCGAAAGAGGTATGTGGTTGGTAAATTACATAGCACAGGAAAATGTTGAAGCTTTAGTGGAAAAATGGAAAATGTTTTACACACGGATTAAATAGCTAGGATCGATCCTTCAGTTCTATGAGGTGGAAAAGGCAGCATTTAATTTTTTTGACGTTCGCACTTTTAAGCAGATTTCTAAAAATTGCGATGGTTTGAGGACTGCAGTGTCGCCTAAAATGGAGAAAACGTTAGAAATGTATAAAAATGTCATCCACAAAGAAATTTTTTTCCAACTGTATACCTATGAAAAGTGTGAAGTGTGATGCAAATTTTCTCAATAACACAAAATAATTTTTTTAAAAAAAAAAATACATTTTTATTATTTCGCTTTCCCTATTTTTTTTGTTTTTTGGTATTAATTCTTTTCTGATTAACTGTAATACATTTTAAACAGTGTTAACTTTCAAAATTGTTGCCAGAGTAAAAAGGATTTTAGCAAAACAGAAACAAAAATAATAAAAACGTTCTACTATATCGGGACACTTCAGAAAAAAAAAAGTATACCTTCTGTCCCGTGTTGACTTAAATTATATCAGATCAGGTCTTTTGCACCTACAGGCAAGATGTAGGTTTTCGACATCTATACATATATATATTTATAAAAAATGAGTTTATTTGGAATACTTTCATCTTGTTTTGCTCTTTGATTCATTGCTTCTATGCCTTCTGCTTCCGATAATTTTTTCTTTAGAAATCATGTTCGTCATGATCATGGTGTTCATGGTGTTCATGGTGTTCGTGGTGTTCATGATGTCCGTGATGTTCGAAACTGATCTCCTCATCTTCGGATTCGTGTTTTTTGTGATAGAAATCTGGTTCTTTGTAGGAAATGTGTTTCTCATGGTATTCAGGCACGTGCTTTTCAATATGGACGGGGTATGGTTTTTCAACTGCAACCTTAACTGGGTATGGGACATGTTTTTCAATTTTAACTGGAACTTCCTTGATAACTGGATAAGGGGCTGGGACATGGACCTTAACTTCATATGGAACGGGTTTGTCGACATGTACTGCTACTGGACGATCTACCTTAACATGTACAGGAACTGGCACTTTTTTAATGACTGGAACTGGAACTGGTTTGTCCACATGGTATGGGACTGGTTTGTCAACATGGTATGGTACTGGCTTGTCTACTGGTACTTTAACTGGGTAGTGGACGATTTTCTCAACTGGATATGGTTTATCGACTGGGACATGTACTTTAACTGGGTATGGAACTTTCTTTTCAACTGGATAAGGTGCTGGAACATGAACCTTTACTGGTACATGAACTTTCTTTTCAACTGGATATGGGGCTGGCACATAGACTTTTACTGGGACGGGGTTATCATATGGAACATGAACTGCAACAGGGACTTTCTTTTCAACCGGGTATGGAGCTGGAACATCATAGGGGACTTTAACGATTTCCTTGACTTCATAGGGAACATGTTTAACAACTGGATATGGCTTGGGTACTTTGACCTTAACTGCAACTGGGATATGCTTTTCTACTGGAACATGAACATGTTTCGTAATTGGCACTGGATATGGAATATTCTTATAGATGGTGAGGGTTTTTTCCTCATGAATTGGCAGGCTATGGTAATCACCAAAACTATGAAGTCCACGTTTGGTTTTGGTAGTGTCGTCAGAAGCAGCTGTCTCTGATTCAGCGGCTGCTTCTGGCTCAGCCTTTTTATCTTCAACAGTTTTTTTCTCTTCTTCCGCATAGGCGAAGGTAAGCACTAAGGCTAGTAGGCATGCTGTTTTCTGCAGAAGAAAAAAATTGGAAATATTAGAATTGAGTTGGGATTGAATTTGAAAGGGATGTGGAACTGAAAAATATTTTTAATTAATCAAAATTTGAGAACAGCTGAAGCTCTTTAGAGTCTTTCCAAAATATCGGTTTTCTTAGGCTATCAATGTCCTTCAGTAATACAAGATTTAATTATGAATAAGTGTTGGAGAAAGTGTTGAGAACATAAAAAAATTTTTTTTTTGAAATCTTTTACAATCAGTGTTTGGAAACTTTGAAAATATTGATTTTAAGAAAATCTACAACTTGAACTTCACTTGAATAAATATTTTTTATTTTATGATAAAAGTCTATAGATCCCCAATGAATGCACGTTAATCACAATTTCACTTCCACATCACTTTCAATCCACTTTCAATTTTGAGATATTTTCTTTGGACATTGCCTCACAGATTACTTTAAACTTACCAGCAAATTCATTTTTACGAAATAATCCACTTCAAAAGAGTATCCGGGATGTGTGAATTCAAAAATACCACTAATTTCTGAATTTAGTTTTTTTTTTTTAAATATCTGTTCAAAACAAAAGAGTTGAGAAGCAAACTTGAAATTGGTAAAATATTAAAAAAAAAAATAAACTTATTACTTCTCCCAAGCGCCTATGCTACTAGCTGTGGATAGTTGAAGAGTAAACAGGTTAATGATACCTAACCCAGTATCTGGAAGCACTTTTATAGTTAAATCGTTTGCGTTTGCATTTGTGCTGAAGTTGGGGAGTTTTACGCAAACTAGTCGTATAGTAGTAGTATTATTGCTTACTATTTCTTTGCTGGTGCTGCCAACTGTTGTTGTTCAGCTTTCTTCCCCTCCCCAACTTCTTAAAAGAAAAACGCTGAAACACACAAACAACAATGATGGTCTATCTGTTGGCTTAGACCAAAGTCGATGCTAAGAGACCTCCAAATCAAACGCATGCTTCTTTTGTGCAGAGAAGACCATTTAAATCGATGGAGATCGAAAGTAAAAAAGACTTGGGTATACCAACAAAGAGCATTGTCTTAGGTGGTTATCATGAATATGTTATTGTTAATGTGTGAGTGTTGCTTTTATTCGATGCATTTTGTTGTAAGGTTTTTTAAGTATCTAATCGGTTCGTTTGTGATCTAATAAAATTTGGGTCGTTGTTCAGCTGCTATGATCTGTAAAAACTATTGAAGTGATTATATCAAGCCATCTTATGGTAAATTTTACACCAGAATTTACTAAAACCATATTTACACTGATTTTTTCACTTCCTGCACCATTTACATGGTGCTAAAGCTGATAAAATTGCGGGCTTCAACGCAACACACCATCGATTATGTCATCGTTATGTGCTTTTAATTTCCCTCTGTTATCGATGATTGAGCGTTGCAAGTCAAGTATTTAATTGTCTAGCTCATAATGACGATATGACATTGTTGTTGGCATAGGGATTAAAAGACAAACCAAATATAGTCAATCATTGGGATGATTTGTTAGATGAATTGTTGTTTGGATTGTTTGCTCTCTTTAAGGCAGAAGTGGGTCACGCATATTCAGCTTGATATTGATATATGGTATTATGTTATGTACGCCGGTACACGCATATACAGGCAGAAAGTTAGGGAAATGACCTGGCCATGTACGATGCCAATAACAGGTGTCCGATTGCATTAGATGCATTTGAAATGGCTTGAGATGAGAATATTGAACTGACGGATTGATTTTGAGGAAACAAGGTTACAGTTGGGGATTCATAGAGTTACAAAAGCACAGACTGATAATACGTTGATCGAGTGGAATCAAAAATTGGTACCAAGGCCACTTATTTTTCATGATGCTTTGCAAAAAATAGAGATCAATTTTGCATTTCTTAAGGTGATCTACGGAAGCTGTGAAATACTAGTTTCCTGTCCGTTTCAAATAATGACCCAGACGAATCTTTTATCATACAGCCAACTATAAAAAAAAACAAGATTTCATTCGAATCAATGCCGGGTGTGAAGGCAGTAAAAGTTCATCAGTCAAAGAGAAGATTTATTGTACTACGTTGTTATTGGAGATTCAAATTAGATACCTCTTTAAGGTCTTTGTACTGACGGAGAAAAAAACCTATAAATAAGAGTTAACTATTAGGCTTTGGGCGTAAATAATAAATTGATTTCCTTTTATTCAAATGAAATAAAAATATACCTTATGCACCTGGAAAACTAGCTTTTAAAAGTAAAACGTTTCTGCAGCTGTTAGTTTTAGTGGACAAGGTGAATGCATTTTAATAGATGTGAGATAGATATAATAACTTAATAAAAATACTACAATAGCTAACCAAAGTTTTAATACAAAAAACGTAAAAAATATTAAGAAACTATACCGATTATGAGACTTGTTAGTTTTTTCAGGTTGTTCTCAGAGACATGTCATAGGGATCGCTTCAAGTGTTTTGTTTAGAGTCTGTTAATATGGAATCATTCGTCTCCGAAGTAGGTGAGTTTAAATCTTTTTCAGTCTTATCATTGCTTGACATGGGTCTATTATTTCGTGTAAAACATTGTTTTGCTTTTGCCCTTACGGGTTCAATTATGAAGTGCAAAATCTAGCGACAACTTTCCTTTATTCTATGAACTAAATTTTACAGTGGCTCAGTCACCTTATAATTATGGTTGCCCGATTGAGTCGTAGTGAAAATTTTGTGCTTGTTTTCGAATAGTTCAGTTGGAAATATATCTTTCAATCATAATAAGTGTTTTACTTTATCATCCAATAAATGTAGAGTATTTGTGCTATAAGATATTGCTATCACTCTATCTATATGCAACTATTGTCGGACATCTATGGTTCACATACGTATAATGAACTTGTCTATTCTTTTAGCTACTATATGCTCAGCTATTTTGTATGGCCTTCTATTTTTCTCTGGTTTCCACATTTAACTTTCTTTTTCTGACATATACTCATTCCATTCTATGTACCAATGATATCTCTGCTTCAAAGGCCGAACTTCTTTTACAGAATAAGGCTTGAATGAAAATTCAATTGAATAATTTTGTAGTAAGGTCGCTCACCAATTCGATGTGTATGGCATTGGTAGCCAAACACACAAAAATGCCAAAGTACGCCTTGAAGGTTTTGGCCCCCCGTCCTTTCCATGACTTTACTTCGATCGGACCTGCGTAGTCGACCTCGGAATGTGTAAATGGTTGGGAGATGCGCACTTTTGGGGCCGGTAGATTGCCCATCAGTTGATGCGACGTTTTAGCTCGATACCGAAAGCAGATGGTGCAGCTATATAAATATCCCTTAACACAATTTTTAAATTTAAGAATCGAGTACCTGTTGGGCAAGTATGTTGTGGTTTGCTAAAGTCCTCCATGAAACGTTCGCAGATGAGCATCAGCGATCAAAAGCTTTGTGAAATGATGATTTCCTTTGAGTATGGTTGGGTGTCGTTGATGAAATGGAAGATCCGCCTGTTGTAATCTACCTCCGACTCACAAGATTCCATCAGAGTCCGTATAAGGGCAGAGCGAGCTTGGGGCTTTGGCTTTCACGTCGGGAGGGAACATGTCTGCCTGTACAAGCTTTACGTCGAACAGTGTGGCAGAATGAATTTCGACTGGAGAGAGTAAATTACCTTTTCTCGACTCAGGTATGTTTCGTAAATTTTTTATAAATGGTTGACACTACGCTGTGATCCTTATAAGTTTTGTAAGATTAGAGTGTTTTGATATTAGAGTATAAAAATCATTTTAATTGACCGTTTCTCCTCGTTTGTAGTTAAGCTCGTCGGTTGTTGTGGACATTGAAACTCCCAAGATTCTCGCAGAAAATCTGGCCCATTCCACCAAAATCTGTGCTTCCAGCTTTCTGGTTTCACTAGTTGTTGTATTTCGGCTACCCGGTTGTTAACAAAGGTGGCCCACTTAGTTGGAATAGCAGCAATCCACGATAACGCAATGGTTGAGTCCGTCCACGCATATTGCTTCACATCTGGAAAGCCTTAAACCTTCGAAGTATAGTCCATCAGTGTTGCAAGAGTAACAGCTCCACAGAGTTCTAGTCGTGGCACTGTTTGGGTTTTTACTGGAGCGACTCTGGTCTTGGACATAAGCAACTGTACATGGATGACGTCGTTGGAATCGAGAACTCGAAGGTATATAGCGGCACCGTATGCCTTCTCGGATGCGTCACTGAAACCGTGTAATTCTAGTTTCTTAAGAGTGCTGTGCATGTGGATCCATCGAGGGATACGGATCTTTTCAAGTTCCACTCCTTCTTTAACTCCAATAAAATAAGCTCGTCCCACTTCAGCTCGCTACGCCACAGTTTCTGCATCAAAATTTTGCCCTTGACGACGCAGGGTGAAATCCATCCTAAAGGATCGAAGAGCTTAGCAATGGTGGATAGAATTGTCCTTTTTGTTGGGTCAGCGCCGTCGAGTTGGATGTTCTGAAAAGAAAGGCTATCGTCTACTGGAAACCACTTAATTTCTAGAGTGTTGACGTGATCTGGGGTATTTAAGGGCAAAGAAAAGGCAGCTTCCCGCTGATCTACAGGTATTTGATCCAAAACCTCGTTGGAATTGCTTGCCCATTTCCGCAGATTGAACCCTCCCGCGGCCAGCAAACTGTTAACTTCATCACGCCTCAACACTGTTTCCTCAACAGTATCAGCTCCAGCGAACATATCGTCTACATAAGTGCCTTCCCTCACTATTCGTGCGCCCAACGGATAGTTGTGCTCCTCATCAGTAGCCAGTTGATTGAGTGATCGAATGGCAAGGTAGGGTTCACAGTTTGTACCGAACATTACAGTTTGGATGCGATATACATTGATTGGATTGATATCACAGTCACAGATTCCTATATTACTGAGGCTTATGCATTTTTCATTTTAGTTGCAATTGGTCATGGGCTAGGAAGATTCTGTCCCACATAATAAAAAAATAATTGTTTGTATTGTTATAGATACAACACATTTTGCACAGCGTTAAGAAGATTGTCCTGGTCACGAAGGGCGAGCTGCTGACTGTTGGTAGCCCAAACCACCATAGTTGGTATAATGTCAAATAATTCGGAATGAGTATTTTTAACGAAAGAAGGCTCACATTTAATGTGATTCAGAAATTATAATATATACATGAATGTACGTCTTTATTTTCCTAGCATCGCTTAACATAAACTTCTCTTTACTACATCTATTGATTAGGCTCAGACAATTTCAATATTTCAGGCATATGGTTTGTTTCTTAATCAAACTTTTCATATATGTCTGGCTTGTTAATTTGTTGACGATATGATCAAAATTACACGCACACAATAATTACAAAGTTTGTAAACAAAAAGAAACACAAAAACTTTTAATCTCAAATTGGAAAACACCATGGCTTACATGTTGATTTGAATTATAGGGTAATAAATGGTTTTAGCGACATCAACATAAATGAATTAGAAAAAAAATGTTATTGCTTGAGCCTTAACATTAGATCTTTGCTTAAGAATCGGAAAGACATTTGTTTGAATGTAAATCTCATTGCTAATATTGTATTAAAAATTATAGTCTTAGTTGAAATAAATATAGAGGAAGAAGAAAAAGTCTAGATGGCTTTCAAACTGAATTTCTGAATAGAGAAAAACGCAGAGGCTGTGGATTTTTTAATCTTAATGATGGACGACTTACATCTGAAAGCGTGTCATACGAAAACATTCAAATTCGACTTGTGGAAAATAATGAATACAAATATGTATACAGAGTACCAGGTTATAGTACAATAAAAAAGCTTTTATCGAAGTATCCGGGAACATCATCGAAAAATTTGAAAAATAGGACCAGAATGAGTAATAAAAGGCCTCGATTTATATGGTGTAAACGAATATTTAGAGATGCTGGCGTCACTGGGGCTAATGAATGTAATAACAAAGTGTACGGGTAGATCCAAAGACGGGAACAATATCGACAATTGATCACATCTTAACTAATGCAACGGATTACCAAATCAACTCAGATTGAAAGCTGTATCACAGATCATTACCCAATCCTATATCTCAAAAATTCGCAACAACCAGCTGTAAAAGAAAAACTGGTTAACATGTCATTTATATGTAACGTGAAGGTAAACGAATTAATCACTGAAACAAATTGGGAAGAAGTGATAAGTGAAAATGATGCAACTTCTCTTAATCAGAAACTTGTCGATAAAATGAAAAACATAATATGAAAAGTCGACATCTGAACGAACAACAAAAAATAAAAGAAAGCATAACCCATAGATGAAAGGCACAAAAGGTGGAAAAATATGAACTGGAATACTTTATAAGGCTTTTCGAAATAAACTAAACAACGAAATAACATTGCAAAAATTATTTTTTTACAAAACCAAGTTCAACCAGATAAAAACCAGAAAAAGCCTAGTGTCGATGAAACTATAATTAAGCATTCCAGTGGTAATATGTGTCTAAATAATCTCGCTAGCGAATGTGCAAAAAACTTTAGCAAACAGATTGAAAACTTCGTGCACCATTGCGACTTGATTAGCCAAATAGAACATTAGAAAGATCAGTTTTTATTCAAGTAACAAATGTCGTTGAAATGCAAAGATTAATTAATCTGCACCGATTTTGAGTTAATTTGTTAATTTCAGGATTACACCAACAAAAATACCAGAAACCTTAAAAACCGCTCTGGTCAGGCCATTATACAAAAGAGATACTAAAAGTCAACTCAACAATTACAGGCCAAAATTATTATTGCCAGCCTTTGACACGCTTCTGGATGCTCTGGAACGTATTGGAATACGGAGAATTTGGAGTCCTCCAAGGATCGAAACTGGATCCAATTCTGTTTATATTATACGCCAATGAGCTTTTTTGCATTTTCAAGCGAGCCAAACCATGTTGCAGTAAAAGCGTGCCATGATCATGATTTAATGATTAATGCATCCAAGGCAAAAATTATGCACATAAAAAACCCGCAGTTCAAGGCTACCAAACAACAAATATATGTAGTACAGGAATGATTCTTGCCGTACCTCTTCTAGCTGCCCTATAAATATAGTAGAAAGCTACAAACATCTACGAGCCATAATCGACAGTAACTTCATATGGGATACGCATATTGATGAGTTACGCACGAGTCTTAAAAAAACACATCTGCAGTACCATCCTACGACATCTGTGCAAAGGCAGGTGTACGTTAGTGGAATTCAAGTTAAAATACATACTGCAGCACTAAAAACCTTAAACGTATACTAGATGGAGTGAAAAGTAACCTCCTTGACCGCCAGAATGCGATGCTACTGCAAAAGAGCTTATGGTACCTTGAAGTCCGTTCATATTTAGACAGACATGCCAAATTTCAGTGCGATACTGTCTTTAGTTTTGTTTTGACAGCTGATTGTTGTTGACGTGTTTGGCATCAAGTTGAGTATGGACAAAAACGATTTTCGTTCTCTCATAAAACATTATTTTTTGAGAGGCAAAACGGCGAAGGAAACAAGAGAAAAGTAAAATATTGGTTTCGAGAGTTTCGTGGTGGCCGCAACTTCACTACCGATCAACTCCGCAGCGGCAAGCCATCCGATGCGGTTAGAGAGGACAATGTAAAAAAAATACATGAAATGGTGTTGGCTGACCGGAAAGTGATTGTAACTGTTGAACACCAGAGAACAGAATAAGTGCATGGCAATGGGCTGAAGCCGGCACGACTGCTCCGAAGCGGCCGAGGGAGACTCGATGGGTCGGAAAGGTTATGGCGTGAGTTTTATGGGATTGTCATGGCATAATCTTCGTGGACTACCTCGAAAAAGGAAAAACCATCAACAGCGAGTATTACTGTGCATTATTGGAGCGATTGAAGGCTAAAATCGCTGCGAAACGGCCTCACATGAAGCAAAAAAAATTTTCTTTTTGCAAGACAATGCACCGGCGCACAAGAGCATCGCAACCATATCTAAAATCAATGACTCACGGCTCCAATTGCTGTCGCATCCACCGTATTCACCCGATTTGGCTCCCTCGGACTATTATCTTTTCCCAAACTTCAAAAGATGGCTCATTAATAAAAAATTAAGCTCACGCGAGGAAATCATCGAAGCCACGGAGGAGTATTTTGCAGACCTTCCGGAAAATTACTTTTCGGATGGGATCAAGAACTTGGAAAATCACTAGAATAAGTGTATCAGACTAGAAGGGGAGTATATTTAATAAAATAAAAAAAATATTTAAAATTTTTTTTTTCATTCCCAAGGAGGTTACTTTTTACCCCGCCTAGTATACTCATCAAAATGTTACTGAGCGAGGAACGTTTAATGTCCTTCAAGTGGAAGACATCTTCAAGATGTTAGAATGTTAGAAGCACAACATTCCACAGCAAAGCAAAGATTCTCTGTTTCATGCTGGAGACTCACTTCCCAGGTAACTTAATGAGAACCAGCTCATAAGCAGCTCCTATCAAAAACAAAGCTACAAGTGAGCTGAGTAACCCAAAACACAGTAGTTGGTTTTTATCATCGATTGTGGTGACATGATGTACCTTCCTTTAATGGCTTCAAGTCGCCGGCCATCGATGTTTATGCTACAAAAGTGTATACAATATTTACTGGTATCTCAGAAGAGAATATTCAGTGCCAGCTTGATACCGAACCTTGCTCAAACAGTAAGTTTACTTAGAGCTTTATGGCAATCAGTCTTACTTTCTTCTGGTTAAATATCAGTCTAAGAAGCAACTTGCCTATTAACGCGGAAGGTCTTGCGAAACTGCTCGTGAGCATGTGGTATGCAAAACTAAGTGGCACGCTCGAAAAAAAGAAATACGCGCTAGGCACTTTCATCGACATTGATGATGATGCCGACAATTTAATTTTTGATGGCATATATGATATTTCTCGGCAAAGTATCACAGGGCAAACGAATAACTTGATTTGTGGGTAAGACCAATGCTTGTGAATAGGAGTTTGACTCCTATTCGCAGTTGTAAACAGACGTTATTCGCAAGGCGGCATCCTCTACTCAATAACGTAGTTCTAACGTCTACGTTAAGGCCATTTGAGACGATGTAGCTGTACTGACTGTTGAATCATGCATGCGATTGTTTATTTTAAAGCTCAAGCAGCTCTGAGATATGGTTTTAGTCAATCCTCTCAAAGCAAAAATTGTTCTCTTTATAAGAAAGGAGTTAACTTGACTTACTCATTAACTATTTAGAGGCGTCAGGTGTTTGTTTCTGTAACCAACATTAATAATATATTAGGGTGTAATCCTTAAACAAAACTTTTCTGGACTAAACACGCAACGTCGAACATTCAAGGCGCTGTCGACCTTGAAGCTTGTCACCAAGGAGGGTTCTCTAGATCGATAATATCCTATAAACAAGCTTTCATGAAAGTACGTCACTTTTGCATTTACTAGACTCCAAAGAAGTGTACACCTTGACTGCATGGGGACTTTCCTTGATATGTCCTGTCCTGCGCTGATGAATCTTTCTTCTCTTGATGTTCATACTATGGTCTGCACTCTCAAACACATCTTCCATTTGAAAGGTAAGGGTATTTTCTAAAACACCCAACCGAGTTTAGATGACTCTGCGCGTCGACTGTCCTTTGAGTCGGGACTTATGGATATGCCGGCTGAAGCAAGGATAAAAGAACTCCTGTTGTTACGAAATTGACATTCTTTGCGTTTTCGAGTCGTTATGGATGACTTCGAAATCTATCCCAGAGCGGCGCTGTCTTTTGAGAAGATGAGTACGTTAGATTTCACACACTGTTAGCAAAATTTGCTTCATTCCTTCTGGCAGAGAAATGTGCAATCCTGTAGGTAACGAACTATATAGCGATAATTGGGTTTAAGACTTTGCTCTGAACACTTCCGACACAGGTTTAGAATGCAACGGTTCTCTGGAAAGCTAAAGTTCAGTGAGTATTGTTTGGCTTCATGTCATAGTTAGAACATATGAAATGAGATTACTGACGAACTTGTCAGGCAGGGATCAGCGGAAAGTTAGTTAGAACGAATTTATTTGGAATCTTCATTAGGACAGCTTGCGCCTTAGATTAGTATTTCCATAGGCTGTTGGGTTTCATATGAGTTTAACTGCAGATAGTGTGACTCCCAAGTATGTTTCCTGAAATTTGTAAAAGGTCAGTGACTTTCGTGCTCTCCTTCAGTATAAGAAGATGAGGACTGCTTTCTAGAGTCTCGACGAGGTACTACACTTTTGGGATGCCTCTAATTGTGCTAATCATAAGATGTGATGAAAAGACAGCAGAGAAATTGCTCTGTGGGTGACCACATAAGGACGATATGAAAAAAATTTAATTACAACAACGGTGGGAAGTATAAAATTAATTTTGACTTTATTTTGAAGCCACGTTCATCCCATTATGTGTGGAATAGGAAATTATTCAAATGACCGCCTCGGCTTCGCTGGCTGTGCTTCAAGCGGTCATTCAAATTTTTGATGACTTGGTCCAATATGTGCGGCGTTATTCCTTCAATAGCGTGTCGAATGCTGACTTCGAGCTCGTCTAAACTAGTTGGCTTGTTAGCGTAGATTAAGGCTTTGACCTAGCCCCAGAGAAAATAATCGAGTGGCGTCAAATCGCATAATCGCGGCGGTCAATTGACGATCGCTCGCCGTGAGATGGCCCAGTTGCCAAATCTCTCCTTTACAACTTCGAGTTTTGCGTCGTTTGTATGGTATATACCGCCAATTTATTGGAACTAGAGCTCGGATATATTGACTTTGTCGAGCTCTGATTACAGACAGTCGGTTAACATCGCTCTATACCTGGGACCAGTGACGGTGACGGTGTTCCTCATTTCGAAAAAATAACGTCCTATCTTTGTGGATGGATTGATGCTTGGCTGAACACTTTTGAATTGTATTTGCTTCAATAATGACAATTTTGCTCATTGACGTGGTCGATGAGCCAAAAATGGGCCTCGTCCTAAAAGATGATTCTTTAACCAAAAGCGTGATCTCCGGGAAACATTTACAGCGCCTAGTTAGATAACTTACGGCATTGTCTATGGTCATCTGGCTTCAATTCTTACATCAGCATAATCTTATATGAGTGTAACTCTAAATCTAACTGCAAAATAAGGCGGATTGACTCTCTGGCGATGCCCAATTCAGCTGATCGGCGCCGAATTGACATCTCTGGATCTTCTTCGATACTGGCCGCTTCAGCGGCTATGTCTCTGCCTGCTTGGTGGTTTAAAAGGCAAAAGAGTGTACTCATGTTGAAGTTTTTTCACCGCGTGACGAATTGACTACACACTGAAGACATAAAAGCGACCGACCTCACGACGAAATTTACGTTGCGTATTTACCACTGAACCAGAATTAAATAATTTCCACACATTCGGTAAGCGTTAAACGATGCATGGCGAAACTTCAAACCTTACTATACATTTTGACGGCTTGATATCGTCGGTAACTTTGACAGTTACTGAAAAAGCAATGTGAAAACTATCATTACAATTTGGTCTCTCTATATTATGGCTTTGTTGAAAAGAGCACACATTCCCATTATTTTTGGAATACGATTTCATTCATGTGGCTGCCTCGATTGCCTTTGCAGTAGCGTATACTGTCAACCCAATTTTGAAAGACCTTGTTGACCGTTTCTGACTCTTACAAATAGCTCAATCGATATTCACTTTAAAGGCTTGATTCGTTTTTGTATTATCGGCCGCATCTTTAAGGGCACTCCACAAAAAAAAAAGTCGAACGGGGTCAGATCGCAGCTCCGAGAAGATTACCGAATTTATTGCGCTAGAGATAGATTGTGTGGCTCCACCATGCTGAAATAAAAGATCATTGAAATCCATATCTTCAATATTAGCCCACAAAAATTCGGTAACCATGGCTCTGAAGCACTCAAAGTTGACGGAAATGGTGTTTTGAGTATCATTTTCGAAATAAAATGAAGAAATAATGACACCACTTTAAAATCCACACCGAACTGTCACTCTCTGCGGATTCATTGCGGTTTTCCGATCCTCAGATGCGACAATTTTGTTTGCTAGCATAGACGCCGAGATGACAATGCAATTCGTCATAAAAAATGATTTTTTACACAAGTTCGTCGTCCAATTCGAGTTGCTGTAAGGGTCAAGCAAGCTAAGAACACTTCAATTTCTGAGCCAATTGGACTTTGTTAGAGATTAATCCGAGATGTTTGCGAAAAATTCTCATCAGAAATGATAGAAAAGAAAACGAAAATAAGAATTAAGAACTATGTATACAACAAACGATTAGAGAGTTGAATAAATCTAATATTGTTTGTAACTCTGTTTGGTAAGAAGCATAACTCGTCATTACTTAGTTCGTAATGTAGCAATGATATGGCACCTACTCTGAAGTAAAAACTTTGTTTGATTTTGCGCAGAGTTTTCAACAAGTATCATTATTTATCGTCTTCTTGTAATTTAGATTTCAGATATCTTGCAGATTTCTTTCGTAGTCTACGGTTCATAATCATATATTATCCATGCCAAAGTCTTGCGCACATAAAATCCATCATTATATCTCTGACCAAAATCACATAACGTTTAGTAATCTCCCTACCATAACAATTAGGGAAAAGTCACTGGCCAATGACTTTTACGCAACAGATACTTAAATTAAAGGAGTGCCGTCGGCACACGCTAATGCACCTCTACTTAAACAACTTATAGAAAAAAAAAAAAAAAATACAAACGACTTTGTTACTTCAGTGAAAGAATTAAGCTCTAACTCTCCTCACTTGTATTTCGGCCCAGTGCACATGACTGATTGCTTATTGTGTTTCAATTCTTGTTAACATTTTATTATCATAATTACCAAACTTTTCAGAGGGTTAGATATGTACTCTACCATCAGCTTCTCTCATACCCCACCTGTTCCCAACAAAATTTTTAGCATTTTCAACTGAATATTGTTTTATGCCAGATGAAGCACAAACTCCTGCATATGCGTTGCATTATCTATCCAAGCATACAACTGAGGACGAGGGTTATTACCCAGTTAGGTGTTGAATAACTACCTCAACTACAGACGATACGCAGACAGAGACGGCATTTATGTCATTACGATTCCACCCACGCAATGCCTTATGGTCTAAAATGTATGTAGTGCGCGACAAATGACAGTGACAATTAAGTCTGTGTTAACACGTCAATTATTGTATATTAACTTGCGTGGAAAAAAAGGAGCACAAGAGAAATTATAAAAAGAAGAGAGAAAAGTATAATTAAGACACTGCCGTTGCGTACCTTTACTCAAGGTCGTTTCAATTTTGGTTTTCTTTACAAGTAATGCACCGCAGGTAAATGAAACAACGAATAGACACCCTAAGTCAATGGCAAACTTCTTTATTTTCTTCATTGAAAAATGGTTTTCTAGGAACTGGGTTAAGTTCATTAATTCACGTTTTTTTCGATAGTACTTTCATTAGATATTTGATTAATGGAACTTCATAAATGAACACTAGTTTTGGCTGATATCAACATTTTTATTAAAAAAAAGGGGTACGACCTTGGTAATATGTAGTTCTCTATTAGGAAAATATTGAATAAATTTATAAAAGGTTTTTGTTTTTTGTCCCTGAGGGCCTTAAATGGGTCAAGGTATGAGAAAAGTAAAAACATTCATTCATTGCTCAGTTCGCTTGACAACTCTTTTGTTTAAGTTTCTGAAGTCGTAGTAATTACATTTTCAGGGAAAAATACGATAATATCGGAAAACAAAATGGAAGAATAGTCGATTTGGCAAAATGTACAATAAAGAAAAAAATTTTAAGAGAAAGCGTGCAAAATATTATGATATTATGCAACAACACAAATTAAAAACAGGGCTGCCATCATCTTTCGAGCCGAACTTTCAAAAATACATTAACTGTCCAACAAATTAGGGCCGATTAATGGTCGTGAAAGTGTATACGAAACATATGACTCAGAATATTGTAGCATAGCATAATGAAAATAATAAGTAACATAAACTTGCACGTCAGGGAATAGAACTACGAACAAGAAGACTAGCATTCGGAAATAGGTTTCGGCAAGAAAAACTCTCCACGAGAAAATATATTAAGCTCAAGTAAATCAAGTGGTTCAACTTTATTAAAATTCAAACGAAACAAGGACAACGAACTTTCGATTTGCACGTGGAATGTTAGGTCTTTTAATAGGCCACGTGTAGTCGAATAACTAGAGGAGGCAGGCTAATCGACTTTGCGGCGGCGTGAAATATTGTGTAGCTAGAATGTAGTTCTCACGTGCCGATATTCACAAGGGGGCTTCTGATAAATCAGCCGTTAACCAGAAACCAGAAACCAGATTGACACCTTGTGATCAAAGCAAGACACTCCTCCATATATATATAGGGTTTTCCAATAGGGATTTGACAACTTTGAATTTAATTTGTGAACGCACTCTACTCAACATTTTCATCATGGAAAATAAACTAACGAGCAACGTCTGCAAATTATAAAAAAATTTTCTACAGATATTCGGAGTCGGTGATTGCAACTTTAAGAGCGTTAACTCCAATTTTCGGTCGTAATTCTCGCCCTAGTAGACAGGCGATAACAAGTTTAGTGCAAAAATTTGAGTCTACATATTCGTTGTGTGATGTTGCCGTGTCAGTGAGACAAAGAGTTGGTCAAAGTGTCGAAAATATTGCTGCCGTTCAGACGTCCGTAGCAAACGATCCAAATCGGTCAATTCCACGGCGTTCTCAAAAAGTGGGCATCGATCAGATCACATTATGGCGTATTTTGCGTAAGGATATTGGTTTACACCCATACAAGATAAAGCTGACTCTAGAATTGAAGCCGATAGACCATTTGAAGCGACGTACGTTCTCCGATTGGGTTCTGGAGAAGATGCGCCAAGATGATGAATTTCATCGCAAAATCATCTTCAGTGACGAAGCTCATTTTTGGCTCAATGGGTTTGTCAATAAGCAAAATATGCGCCATTGGTCGGGTGAAAACCCACACGTGCTTCATGAATCACCACTTCATCCACAAAAAATAACTGTTTGGTGCGGTTTGCATGCCGGCGCCATGATCACCGATTATTTTTGGCCCGAATTAGAAGATATGGACTTGGACAACATGTGGTTTCAACAGGATAGTGCCACAAGCAACACAGCACACGTTACAATCGATTTATTGAAGAGTAAGTATGGTGAGCGTGTTATCTCAAGACATGGGCCAGTCGATTGGTTGCCTCGTTCGTGCGATTTAACGCCGCTTGACTATTTTCTGTAAGGCTACGTAAAGTCATTGGCTTATGCCAACACTCCGACGACGTTGGAAGAGCTCAGAGCCAACATTGAACGCGAAATAGCGGCCGTTTCGTTCGAAATGTGTGGCCGAGTCGATGAAAATTGGGTCCAACGAATCGACCGCTGCAAACGTGCCCGCGGTAGCCATATGAACGAAGTTGAGTTCCATTCATAAATGTTTTGATTGTACTTCAAGCCAATAATAAAGTTTTTAAAATATCTCAAATGGTTTGCCTTTTATTTGAAAAAAAAGTTGTCAAGTCGTTATTAGAAAACCCTATTTATTTGTTCATTCATCGTTGCTTGAATTTTGAGATTTTTTGGGCAAAAACAACTGGACAATCATGCCTCAGTCACCATATTCACTGGATTTGTCCCTATGCGTCTTATTCCTGTTCCCAAACCTGAACAGACCTATGAAAGGACGGAGATTAACGACGATTGATGAAATAAAAACGGCATCGCTGAAAGAGCTCAAGGCTATACCAAGAAATACTTATGAGAAGTTGGTCGGTGATTGGAAAAAGCGTTGGCACAAGTGTATTATATCGAAAGGAGATGACTTTGAATGGAAGAATATTAATATTGATGAATAAATAAATATTTTTTTAGAAAAAAATATAGAGTCACCAGTTGTGGGCATTGTACTCCAATTTTCGGCGGATGAATGCCTTATATATTGAGGTCAGGTCAGAGGAGGTGGCGTATCTCTTACTCGTTTGAGGAAACCTAGACTTTTCGCAGTACTTTTAGCGACATCGAACGTTGGTCATTCCAAACTAAGTTGTCATTGAAACATATGCCGAGAATGGATAGTTTTTCGGTTATGACGATGCAAGTGCGATGGATAATGACTGGGTATTTAGATTTCGCTTTAATGACAGCAGACAGCAGACAGCATTGAGTTTGGGAAGCATTAAATTCCATTTTGTTAGTTCTGTTAGATAGTTCCCTAACAGGGACCAGGGACGAATATGAAAAGCAGAGAGTACTGTTGTTTGCAAAGCTATACATTGGATTAGAAGTAGCTCTTGTCTGCTACTGATTGATAAAAATTAAAAAGAGTGTCGAAGATATTTATGAATTTTGTGAATTTTAGAGTTGAAACCATCAAAGACAATTTGAATTGAATGTTTCAAAAGGTAATTTCAAATCCATTGAAGAAGAGATTCGTCGATCTCAAATCCACGTCGTTATCGAGGAAACATAACGACCAGTTAAAATTTGTAAAGAAGTTGCTAAGTTCGCTCCAATTATCTTTCTCGTATTTCAATATGGGTTTTTTAGGAATGTTTTCTCTAACTGTGTGGTGGGTGTTCGAGAAATTAACTAATATGACGCAGTGGTTCGACGAGACTAGGTGGGATAGCACATTGACATGGCATTTATCAAGGTGAGAAAAACAAATCCAGGCTGTTGATGGTATGGTTGATGGTTGTTTTCAGCAGCGAATATCACCACACTCTTCTGCGGGTGTTGTCTGTAAAGAGTGTCGAATCCACCCAGAGTTGCGTATATTAAAATCGCCCGTAATAACGATTTCAGTATGGGTATCCAGTGATACAAATCTTTAAGTTGAGCCGGACAGCGTATCGAACTGGTTAAAGGTTGAATTGCTGTCCAGTGTGGGGCTTCTTTAAACAAAGCTGTAGTGGATAATTTGCTTATGGAGATGGAATTTAAACCACAACAAGTTGAATTCCAAATTAAAACACTTACCACATTGTGGTGGAGTTTGGTAAGCTATATCACTACTCACGTAAGTGGTGAGATGGCGGTGAGATAAGAAAAGTGGCACTAGTTTCTAGCCAGATAGCTTTAGATCAGAGTGATTTGAAAGGTGAGGGTGAAACCTATGTATCTGTGTTTCACTTATTGCAAAAATAGCTGAACTCTATTAGCAAACGTAGACGTACGCAAAATGTTATTCCTTCATGGCCTGCGTATATTTGCTACACCCCTTCTTCATTCCCGAGTCATTTCCACAAACAAACGCAGAAAACATCATCACCGATGATGCTAAGCAAGGCCGCAAAATGAAAATTCTGACGTTAGCTTAGCGAATCAAATTGCCGTAGGTGTTATGCCCTTACACCAAAATAAAACAGTACACCAACAAAATACATATTTGCAACCCACTATCTATCGGTTGGTACATGCACTCAGCGATTGCGGGTGCCGTATGATACATACAGCAACAGCAGTGACAAAGTGCAAGCAACAGTACTATGACCGAGGACGAAAGAGTTGGGATTCACTAGGTCAACAAAACGATACTCGAGGAAATTGAGAGATGCTAATACAGGAATAAAATTCCGTCCACCCGGCCTGGATGAAGTGAATATAGCCGTATCTAAGCTTAAGTCCAAGAAAGCAGCAGGCAATGACTTGCTAACGATCAAGTCATAAGTCACCAACTTATCTGCAAAATATGGTCAGACAGAAATAAACGAAAGTAAACGCCTGAAGCCGTTCGTCACCAATTTGATTAGCTCAAATCAGTGTGGCTTCAGGCCAGGAAAGTTCACCATTGACAAAATATTCACACTACGGCATATCTTGACCATGACCTCCAAATCAATATACAACACTTATTTATCGACTTTAAGGCCGCGTATGATAGTATAATAAGAAAGCAATACGGAGAATGCAATTCGGGAAGAACTAGAAAGAAGAACCGGAGACGTGTGGTTGGAAGGCAATCGGATCCTCAACCAGAGGACAGAACACTTGATTGTTTCACTACTTAGAGGCAAATGTGACACAAAAAACTGTAACAATAATTGTTCCTTCAACCAAAAGTCACATTCTATGAAAATATACGAATAAAACAGTCAACAGCGCAATATTATTATACTTTATGGCAGTCAATGTTGTTGGAGGGTGGCAGGAGACATCTTTATAAATAATCTTCGCTTAAACAAAAATATCACTGCTGCGGTATGGCCGAGAACGTACGAGAGAGTCCAAAAACATCGACGAGATAACGATGCACGAAAATCTGAAGATGTTCCCTTATAAAGTGCAAACCATTTACCAACTGCTGCTCGCTGACCGTCAGGTGAGGTTAATTTATTTCCATGCTCTGTTAAACCTGATGCAATAAGAGGATGATTTCTAATCCAAAATCATAATGAGCGACGAAGCCCATTTCCACTTAATAATAAACAAAATTTGCGTTTCTGCGGCACGGAAAATCCACATGAAATGCACGAAGAGTCATTGCATCCCATCAAAGGGACTGTTTGGTTCGATATATGCAGTGAAAATGTGATTGGCACCAAGTTTTTTGAGGATACCGACGGCACCACCGTAGTCATAACTGGTGGGCATTAAAGACAAATGTTAAACGAGTGTTTTTTTTCGCATACTGCTGAATTGGGTCTCGAGAATTGTGGGTTCTAGCAGGACAGAGCAACCGCTCACACAGTTCGGGCTATGATGGAGATTTTGAATTACCATTTCCCAGGCCGACGGCAATGTATTTTGATTCAGCAAAAACTTTGTCAACCCGACAGATAAAAGGGAGTGGTAACTATATGTAAAATCAGATTATTCTTACAAAACCTTTGGATAATGGGAGCCAGTACACTATGTTTGCAAACAGCGCTCGTTAATTATTTGTAGCATAAGTCGAGTTTATGCTTGAAATTAGTTTTTGATTCAGCCCTTTGGGATAATTAACCAGGAATGTCTAATTTTCTTATGGCCCAGGGATATCTATATGTATCTCTTCCCAAGGAAGAATATATGTGCGTGACTTTTCTGGTTGAAACTGTTGGCAAGTAACGCACATCGTAGATGTTGCCTCAATATTAATGTTTACCTTCGCCCAACATAAGTATCATATATAACTTCATTATTATTACTCCAAGATAGGATGCTCGTTTGATTAAAGGATATATGGACAGATCTTATCCGCTGGTTGCGAAGTTTCTATGACAAAACGTATCTTTTCATCAGATGAACTTATTCCACTGCTCTCAACCACGTAACTTAAAAATGAGACTGCTGGAAAACCGAACTTACATTTCATTTCAACTTCGTCAAGAGTTTTAACATCCGTAGAAATGTTTTTGCTAGGTCACTTTTACTATACTTCGTACCCTTAGGGATGTTCGCGGTAATATTATTTATTGAAGTTGTTTATAGGCAATCCTCATGGACAAGGCTTATTATGAACAAAAGTCACTCATCCAGTAATACAGACTTCAGTTAGAACCATAAAATAATAAAGTAAGACGATGTTAGGGTTTGCTGCAATGATGAAAATATTAAAAACGCTCATTATATATATAGGTATAGGCTTTATAATTATAACGATTAAAAGTGCAAAAACACCAACTAACATGAACATGATTTCTAGTTAAGCTATCCAGATTTCACTAGTTCATTTCAATTACATAGAAGTATCCCGTCTGAACCAGGATATCAGACATGTACAGCAGAAACTTTCCTCATTTAATCAAGAGAAAATGTTAACTTAACCAAACTGCTACTGTAATCTCAATCTAATCCGATGTCCAGTAAAAAAATATCAAGTGCTGACAGAGTTCAAAATAAAAACACAACTACCAACATCTGTGGATGTCGGGTGCACGAGAGTCTGAGCTTGAGTCGAGCGGACCGTACTCGTTTTACATAATTCGTAGTAATACAACGGATAGCTGGTTATAGTAGCAACCACTACTATTGCTACGTTCAAGTTTAGTAATCATATGTATGGTGTGCACCACCAGGCAAATTCACTTGTTGTATGCGATTGCATAATGGTCAACACAAATCACAATATACAAAGCAACAACAGGTCAGTGTAAGATAAGTGGGAAATCTTATACTCATATGCCATACCGGCTTAACTGCCAGATTAGGCACAGTGGGTTACTAATTGAACGAAGAAATTGACATTATTTTTCCCCTCAACATTTCTGAGATCACCTCACCATTCAGGATTAAAACAATACTCGCGAAAAAAGTGCAAAATGCCAGAGTTAGGGAAAAATGAGGAAGCAAAGGCTTTCGTGTTGACTTTTGATTAATCGATACGATGGTGAGATGTCAGCATTCTGTTCCATTTCCTTAAAGAGATTTCGGTTGTGCAATAGTTTCTTGCATCTCTGCATAAATACCGTGAACCAATTAAAAATTAATTCGTTAGTTTATTGTTTCCTCTATGATGTATGTAATGGGCCTCATAAAAATGTCAGCACTACTTAATGCAAGGTTAATGCATAGTAAGCCGCTAAATAATACCAGTTAGGGCTATTGACCAACTTTTTTTTAAATGTCATTCAATTATATATTAATTATCACGTTGTCAAATGGTCCAAAATGAGCTTGTTTACCATACGAGTATATGGCTGAGTTGCTCTTTATGGTAATTGGTGGGAACTATAGGTAAAGAAAGTAAGTCTTAGTGCTAGACGTTGCTTTGTTTAATTATAAATTTGCCGATAGACTTCTATGAAAATTGTGCAAGAAGTCACCTTGAACCTTGATGCATCTTTTATTAGAAAGATATATGTGACTGGAGATTAGTTTTATGTGTGGTCTGTGCTTAGGACACAGATAATGTGATTAGCTGCATAAGTAAACAAATGTCATTGAGATTTGAATGACACTGAAAGACATAGTATATTTCATCAAAGGCCACTTGATGTGGCCATCTTGCTCTCAAGCCATTTGAATTAAATTATTGATATTGATATTGCAAATGGGCCATAAGTTGATATAATCAAGCCAATTAACCGCAAAAATTTATCTCATTTTGTGTCAATTAACCGGATTCTTCTCAAACACTCATCCATCGACTTCCGTATTCGATCCTCTGTGGATACCACTTCGTGCTAACCTATGTAAATATGAATTCCATACCACCAGACATTAGGCGAGGGAATTCCAAGGAGGTTGAGTTTCTGTCTGGTGTTTTCGGAACAAGATCAATTAAAGAGGTTTTAAATGCAAACCCTGCACTCAGCCTAGTATTCCGACCTATTCATACTTTCGTTTTTTCTCTTTACGTTAAAGGAAGCACTTGCATTTTTATTTAAATGTATCCATGCGAACAATACTTGTATGCACAGTGAAATGCTTAAAATTACAATGATTACACATGCAATGGTAAGAGGAGAAGAAGAAGCAAAAAAAAAAAAAAAATAAAAATAAATTCAAATAAAATATGCGCTCTTACCACTATCATTTTCTTCCCGCCAAAGTGGTAAGCCTTAACAAACTTCCTTATTACCACTATATGTAGCACATGAGCTGGTTTAACGCGATAGATGGGATTGATTGCGTAATTTTCATTTTTCGCATTCGGACGGAGAAATATTTCAAAAAAAAAGAAAAGACCGAAGAAAAGTGTGCATGCACATATCTTTTTTTGTTTTTTAGTGGAAATTACTCACATACTCATACACGAGTACATAGTCAGACTCGTAGCCCCTGTTATTGCCATAGAGGAGCACAATGTAGTTTTTTTTTTTTTTTTAATTATTACGTGTTGCAATTATGGTAACTGCTAGTAGTTCAGTGGAGTAATGTGCAACGTAAATTTAATATAAAGTGATGAAGGAGAAGAAGACCAAGGAGGTAACTCTGGGGAATAATTGCTATGTCATAAGTAGAGACGACGAGCTTCGTTAAAGTTGTAGTCGATATAAATGCGCCAATCGATGTAGACGCAAAGATAGAGTATAGGTAGCTAAATTTGGAATAATTGAGACAAGGGATGCATTGACTTTTGATCTGAAATCCTTCAACTTTGAAAATATCTCGAAAAATAGACGGATTCAGGGACGTGAATGTGGGATAGTGAATGGATTTGCATGTGAATACAAACAGAAAAAAATACAATATACGGATGTGCCGTGATGATTAAATGTTGGATTTGAACTTTATTCATGAACAATAAACAGACTTGAAGATGCCTGAAATCCACAAAGTTCGAAGGGGATAATCTAGAGCAAGAAAATCGAGGAAGGTGAATATATCATACCCCAACAAGGCCTGGCCATCAAGCTATTAACAAGGAAACTGCTTTTTAAGTTTACTCTACAAAATAGAGTGCAAATTTTATGAACAGATGAAATAACACTTGCTGCAATGGTTTGCAGAGGATTATTCCACCATATAAGGTAGTTAGCAAGCCGACCTGTGGTCATTGATGGTTTAAAGAGAAGTCGTCAGCACATTGGAATTTTAACAAACTGATCATGCTGCACTAGATTGGTTTCAACCACGATGTAGTTGCTACAGACATAAAATCTGAAACGAATGGATAATAGTTCAAATTCGTCGTTGAGTCAGCATATTTTCTCTAAAATTCGATATTATCGCTACCACAAAAGGCGATACCATAAACTCATTGAATACTTTTGACTTATAATATGATGCAATGATAATGCTCATTTGCAATAGCAAATGCTGCATGAGTGGTTGTCATTTCCGAAACCTCCTACTATCGTCTGATCTGGTTGTTAACAGTTTCAGTTCTCACCCAATTTTTGTCAAGTTATTGAGCAAATAGCGGACTGAATGCTATCCAAGTAGTACACTTGAAGACTTTTTGCTGGAGAGCACAATCGGAGATTTCCATGTCAGACCATAGGTATATTGAGGAAATTCGCAAGACTTTAAATGTTCCACTTAAACTTAGAACAAGACAAAAGGCAGATGAAGCCAGAATCAGAATGATACCTTTACCAAGAGCTTTGATCGAACGTGTCCAGCTAGAATATAATCAAGCAGATCGGTTGATCCTTGATGAAATGTTGACTTGTGGTAAATACGTAAGGAATCCAGGGAAACTTGTAAGCAAGATACTTAAGATTTACTTGGAGTAAGACTAGAATCTTTACTTATCAAAGCAAAAAGAATAAAGGAAGCCATTAGTTAGGCTGGAATCACTCAAAAAATCTGATGGCAACTACAATGACCCAAAAGACTCTCTATCTCATGCTCACTTTCCAGGTAATGTAATCATAAGCTTATAAGCAGCTCCAATTGACGAAGCTGCAAGTGAGCTGAATAAAAAAACCCGCCGTAACTTGTATTGTATTACATCGGTTGTTGTAATGAGGCCATGGTTCTATAACTTAATTCGTGGGGTTTCCTAAGAGATGGCGTAACTTCTATTATTCCATTGGAATATGCATTGGAAAGTGCCTGAAAAAGTGTTTTTGCGGGGAGTTCTTCTTTAATACTTTAATATGAAGAAAACTGCTGCCGAAAGTCATCGTATTTTGGTGGGAGCTTATCGTGAACATGCGCTAGCTGAGCAAACGTGCTAAAAGTGGTTTGCACGATTTAAAAGTGGTGATTTTGGCTTGGAAGACGATGAACGTCCTGGGCAGCCAAAAAAGTTGAAGACGAAGAACTGGAAGCATTACTCTATGAAGATTGTTGCCAAACACAAGAAGAGCTCGTAGAAACTTTGGGTGTCACTCAAGCAGCCATTTCAAAACGTTTAAAAGCAGCTGGATATATTCAAAAGCAAGAGAGACGCAACAAAAGGTATTAATTTTTGCATCGGATTGTTACTGGTGTTAAAAATGGATCCATTACGACAACCCCAAAAAAAAAAAAAAAACCATATGTGAAACCTGGCCAAACAGCCAAATCAACGGCAAAGCCGAATATCCATGGCGCGAAGGTAATGCTCTGTATTTAGTGAGATCAGATGGGTGTGCTGTATTACGAGCTGCTAAAACCGGGTGAAACTATCAATGGACAACGCTACCGAACACAATTAATCCATTTGAAGAGAGCAGTAGCCGAAAAACGCCCGGTATATGCGACCAGACACGAGGCAATAATTTTCCATCATGACAACGCTCGGCCCCACGTTGCTATTCCGGTTAAGAACTATTTGGAAAACAGTGGATAGGAAGTCTTACCCCACCCGCCTTATAGTCCAGACCTTACCCCTTCTGACTACCATTTGTTCCGGTCGATACAGAACGCCCTCACTGAAATACGGTTCACATCAAAGCAAATATCAAAAATTGGCTTGATTCATTCTTGGCTGCCAAGCCGGAGCAGTTCTTCTGGAATGGGATCCACAAATTGCCAGAAAGATGGGAAAAAGTCATAGCTTCAGATGGGCAATACTTTGAATAATACTATTGTACATGTTTTTCTTAAATAAACGTTCAAATCTTGAAAAAAAAAAAACCGTACGAATTAAAATATATACCCAACACGCTGTTGCTTCAATTCGATTTGCACCCATGGCATATATCCAATTATGCTACAATAACGAATAGACTAACTACTGACAGCCAACTTGTAGTTTGTGTTCTTGAAGGGAGTCCAGTTTACAATAAACGTTCTCAGAGCGCGTTATGAGAGTTACCACAAGGGCTCTACTAAGCTTTCGTCTAGATTTTATCGGAATAATATTTGCTGTGAGCCAAAGTTTTCGAAAACATCGTAGATTACAGTCACATAATTGTAAGCAGTCAAGCTGCGTTTTGTGGTAAAACAAGGTTTATTACAGATTCAAAGACTCTTAGTTCCAAAGCCAAAATCAACATTCTGATTATATCGGTGGTGTTTTTTACATATTGAGATTTCGCAGGGTTGGTGACTTAATCATTCTTTAGTTACCAGTGATGGATATTGGCCGGATATTTATTGATCATGTGAGTCGGCTCGTCAATTTCGTGCATGTAGAGTTGAACGTCACCAGCCTATAGATACCAACGTTTCGTTGGCAAGTCATTTATAAACTTACTAAATAGAAGAGCTCTGAAGGTAGATACCTGAGGAACAGGTATAAAGGGTTTAGCTTAAAAAAACATTTCGCCATTAATGACCTTTTGCGTTCTACCTGACAAGAAGTGTTTCATCAGTTATTTATTCCTCTCACTGAAACCAAAAAGATTTTTCAACATCAAGAATATGTACAATTGTTGCGAAGGAGATGACTGAAATAGGCTGATTAAGGAATTATCTGCTATATGGTTTTGTGTGTGCTCGACAAGAACTCTTTCACAAATATTCGACAAGCATGATAATATGCTTATTGGTCTAAAGTCATTTAAAGTTGAAGCATAAGTCTGTGTTAGGAATAGGGAATCAGGATTGTGGAGATTTTAAGGTTATAATGCAGCAATTGATATTGATAAATTTAAGTATAAGTTTGATGAAGCGAATAGAAAATAATTACCTCACTTCCCCTTACAGTTTCTAAATCAGCTACCATCCACGAAATAGATATAGAAGCATAGGGACATCGCTGACAATTACAGCGATATTTCACGTTACAACACGTCTGAAAAATAAAACTGTTTTTTTTTTTTTATTTATGTTAATCGAAGCAAGAATGGTCATCCTATTCATTTTTAAATCAGTTATTGTGTTGTGAAACTGCGTTGGTGTTTCTGCAGATCCATAAAAAAAATCGAGGTTTCGCAGGGAAATAAATTTAGAGACAGCAGTTATTTTGAAGAAGTTTATTGTTTTGTTTTTTTTTCTTGTTTTTTTTTTTTGAATTTAGAATTGTAAGGTGAATAATGGGACGCGGAAAGTGCCTTACGGAGTAGGAAAAAGCTAAAATTACATTTCCCAAAGAAAATGTCTTGTACAATGGACAAATTATTGGAAAATTCTCCAGATCTCCAAACGTGGTTGATCATTTTATCAATTTAAGACAAGTATGGTCAAAAGGAGGCGAAAGGTGCTCCAAAGAAGGTGACGGACTTGCAAAAAAAAGAAAAAAAAATATCAAATGGTTGAAGAAGCTCAAAAAACAAGCTCTTTTCTTCTCAATTTAAAACGAAGATGGATCTCAACATTGGAGTACGTCGTGTGCAATAAATATTAAATTCGACTCCAACCATGGTTTTTACAAAAAAAAAAAAAAAAACTGAAAAAGCCTGCGCTGATTTCCACCCATATGAACAATCGACAGTGAATGTAGAAAAGTTGTTTTCAGTGATGAAAAAAAAAGTTTAATGTGGATGGGCCGGATGGTTGTCACTGTTATTGGCAAGATTCACGAGACAAACCTGAAGTCAGAATGAGTCTCAATTTTGGAAGGGGCAGTGTTATGATCTGAGGTGCCTTTGGACATGGTGGAAAGATGACTTTTCCTCTACGTTCCACCAAAAATGAATTCAAAGTCATACTAATAAAGTTGTACACCCAACTTGGTAGATGTTTTTCTAGTTTCTAGCACCAACTTGGTTATGCATTATGACCAACTTCTGGCACCTGCTTTCTCACATCACGACTTAATTTTCATGGCACTTAACGCGATTTTTACCAATGCATTGGATACGTCTGCAATCCATTGCGATTATTCGGGAATAAATTAAGTGGATTTGTTAATGACAGTCGAAGCGTTGACTGGTCACCTATTTACTCGACATGTGATGTTAATAAATAGATTGAATACTTCAACAATAATATTTATTACCTTTTTAGCAATCATGTTAAAGTAAATCATAAAAAAATTAAGAAAAAATAACTTTTAATGGACAACACAAGAAGTAAGAAACCACATAAAGGCGCTTGATGATTTATATGCGAGATGGCGACGATTTAAATGTTCTGTTATTCATAATTAATTCAAGGTTGCCCGCAATGCAGTCACTTATCTTATAAAAGAGAAATAAAATATTTTTCTTCAAAAACCAATTTAATCCTGGTGATTCAAGCTCCACTTTTTGGAAAAACGTTCGTCAGGCTGGAACAAGTCGAAGTAAGCAATCTGTTTCAGATAAAAGTTTAATAGAAAATTCGTTCAACTTCAATCGAGGACATACTTTCTTACTTTCTTGTGTCGACATAGCGGTGGTTGGCCATAAAATTTTAAAAATGAATGAATACCAAATAACGTTTTTCTTAAATACTATTGTGACCACTTCTGTTTTCTCAGTATTTAGAAAGTTGCTACTTAAGTCATCCCTAGCAAACAAAACCAAATACCGCCCAATCTCCACTTTGCCATTTTAGAGCAAAGTTATGGAAACAATCATAAGCAATCAGATAAAGGTTTTACTTAATAATAAGAAACTAATTACAAACCATCAATACGGTTTCCGCGCCAAGTACAATTGCACACTCTGATCAAAATTTAGGAAGATATTCGTGCTGGGTTCGACAAGGATATGGTGGGACTTATTGTATTCTTGGAATATTCAAAGACATTTGACATTTGACATAAATGTCATAACATTTTATTAAATAAACTTAAGACTAAGTTTTTCTTTGAAAACTCCTTATGCAACATGATCAAATCGTACCTTTTTAACAGGTCACAGTATGTGCTTCACAAAAATAAGTGCTCTAGTAGATTAAAGGTCCCAATGGGCATCCTACAAGGCTCTGTGCTAGGACTCCTTTTATTTTCCTGTGTCATTAACGCTATAATAGAATGTTTCTCAGATTCCGAATATCATATCTATGCAAACGCCGTTCAAATTTATAAAATGTTTCCAAAATCGGATATACTACCAGCCTTCAGCCGAATGAATCAGGAATTGTGTAAAATCTCATCAAATGAGCTGAGCCCAACAGCTCCAAGAGCCATGATTTTAAGCAGAGGCAGATGTAAAGAACACTTCTCTACTCTCCTCCTCAACCAGAACTCAATCGCATATATGGAAAACATAAAAAAATTTGGGTTTACTTTAATTTCGAACTAAAAACCTATGGTGCGCTTTGAGGCTTAAGTCCTACAGCAAAGTATTTATCAACCAATGTGAATCTCAGATTAATAAAATCATTTATTTTACCCATTTTTCCTTAGTTATTTGCTTAATTCAAGAGAAAACTTACTGCTGCATATAACAGCTGCGTAAGATATATATTTGATCTGAAAAGATACGACCACATTTTCGACTACTCTAAACAAATAGCACGTTTGTCCGTGTCAAGTCCTTTGAAATATCGAACTTTGTTATTATTACAGAAAGTAATACAATCTAAAGAACCAAAATATCTTTTTGACCATAGCAAGTTTGTGAGATGTAATCGGACATTACGAATAATTCTACCAAGTACCTTGTGACCTCAAGGTAATTTTTTGTTCATGCCGTTCAACTTTGGGACCAACTTCCCCTCAGTATTAAATTTAAAAGCAACACAAACACTTTCGCGAAAAAGGATTTTACTTTTTCTCCCTAAATTCCTAATTCATGCATTTCTTTTTTTTTCTACTTGTTCTCTCCTATCTTTTCATATCTTCTCTCTCTTCTCTTTCTTTTCTTCATTTCTTTATTTCATTTAATTTTTAAAACTGAATTTCTTTTATAATTTGTAAGTGTATTATTTAAAATGTATGTAACTCTGAAATATAATATAAGCATGTGCAAATTAAAAGATGTATAATATATATCTTATATGTATAATGAATTTAACAATAAAATAAATACTAAATACTAAGTAACATAACTTTTTTTTAAATAAAACAATTTTATATATTGGGTCTATAGCTTAATTCGTGCGGTTTGCTAAGAGATGGCGTTACTTGTATTATTCCATTGGAACATACATTGAAAAGCTACTGTCATTGTACGTTATTTCAGTATATGTCATTCATTTGAAGCGTTAACAGCAATAATTTTTTTTCACTCAAATATGACGAACTTTGTGCCTGAAAAAGTGTTTTTGCGGGGAGTTCTTCTTTATTACTTTAATATGAAGAAAACTGCTGCCGAAATTCATCGTATTTTGGTGGAAGTTTATGGTGAACATGCGCTAGCTGAGCGAACGTGCCAAAAGTGGTTTGCACGATTTAAAAGTGGTGATTTTAGCTTGGAAGACGATGAACTTCTTGGGCAGCCAAAAAAGTTTGAAGATGAAGAACTGGAAGCATTACTTTATGAAGATTAATGCCAAACATAAGAAGAGCTCGCAGAATCTTTGGGTGTCACTCAAGCAGCCATTTCAAAACGTTTAAAAGCAGCTGGATAGTTGGGTTCCACATGAACTCAAGCCAAGATACGTCGAAAGGCGGTTTTGAATGTCCGAAATGCTGCTGGAACGCCACAAAAGGAAGTCATTTTTACATCGGATTGTTACTGGTGATGAAAAATGGATCCATTACGACAACCCCAAGCGCAAAAAATCATATGTGAAACACGGCCAACCAGCAATCAACGGTAAATCCGAATATCCATGGCGCGAAGGTAATGCTCTGTATTTGGCGGGATCAGATGGGTGTGCTGTACTACGAGCTGCTAAAACCGGGTGAAACCATCAATGAACAACGCTACTGAACACAATTAATCCGTTTGAAGAGAGCAATAGCCGAAAAACGCCTGGAATATGACAAGAGGCAATAATTTTCCTTCATGACAACGCTCGGCATCACGTTGTTATTCCGGCTAAGAACTATTTGGAAAACAGTGGATGGGAAGTCTTACCCCAGAAGGGGTAAGAACGCCCTCACTGAAATACGGTTCACATCAGAGCAGAATATCAAAAATTGGCTTGATATATTCTTGGCTGCCAAGCCGGCGCAGTTCTTCTGGAATGGGATCCACAAATTGCCAGAAAGATGGGAAAAAGTCATAGCTTCAGATGGGCAATACTTTGAATAATACTTTTGTACATGTTTTTCTTAAATAAACGTTCAAATTTTGAAAAAACCGCACGAATTAAATTACATACCCAATATTAAAATGCAATGCCTCTAACATAAATTCGCAGTGTTTTAGCAATATTTTGTTTCATAAATTTTCAGTCTGTACCTTTTACATTATTTTGTTCTTCTTTGGTTGATTTGTTGTCGATCTACTAATGATGTGTGACAAAATTCTTCATATACCCTGGCTTGGATATTTTATTTTGAAAAACCTTGTGCTTCTATATTAATTTCTTGGAGTGTAGACCAGGAATTAGTACGTATTAGAAGAGGAATGGTCATTGACTACTACTGGATCAAATTAACCCTTAATCTTAAGCAAATTGCTCCTAAGTTTTCTGGGCGGTAGTGACGTATTCAATTTAGAAGTAAAAGAAGGCGATAGAAGTGAAAATTCACGAAGCTCCATAAATTATTTAAATGGAGATGCTCATTAGGGTGTCCCTTCTTTTTCGACTTTTTTTTTTGAACGCATATGTTCTTATTTTGTTTATTTTATTATAAAACGTAACCAAAAAAAAATTAGGTCATTTGGAGCATTTTAACCCGTGCCGACTTGGATCGAAACATGTCAGAACATGTTACACTGAAATAATAGCACGTGCCTAAGCAAATTTTTATTGCGTTTTTAGTTTTCATGCGGTAAACACGTATTTTTTAATCGTTTAAAGATGTCACTGCAATTAGGAAGCAATACAAAAGGATTTACTTAGTAAATCACCAAATGAAGGGTGCTAAATTACTTTCAAATCAAAAATTTCTTGCAGTTTTCTTTTTATCTTGTTATTCGCCAGTTCACTATTTTTTGGGAAAAGGCAAGAATCCCCACAAAATCACTAGCCAACTCTGTGAAGAAGCTTATAAATTTGTATCAAGCTTGGAGAGAATTGCAAAACAATTCAACAAAAACCCAGGAGGTGTATAAACGACGAGAAGCAGATTTCCAGGACGATTTGGATAACATATTTGACATAGCCCACGCTGATGCTTTTCAACAAATTAAAATAACATAGCAGAGGACAGAGTTTTTTTTATAGCGTTAGAGAGAACCAGGACGGCCGGGCTGCTTAGCGGGTGTTGATAAAAAAGAATCTGAAAAGGAAGATAGGGTAAGACAATGGCGATTAGAAGAAGAACAAAAACGTAATAAGAACATGTCATCGGCAATACCATCTACTTCTTCAACGACGTTGGAGGATTTAAGTCCTGAAGAGCACGACATATATGTAAGCTCCGACGAAAGCAGCGAAGTTCTTCCCACTGCTCCTAAATCGCCATCTGAGGCAAGCTCAAAACGAGGAAGAAAGAACTTTGTTACTCCAAAATTAGTCTCATCCATAGACAGATGTCAGTTGAGCATAAGAGATTCTGTTTATATACTTCAGGCTACAGTGGAGTCTCTAGGGCTTAACTTTGAGGATTTTCCAATCAATAAGTCTTCGATTCAACGCGTGCGGACATGGATCAGAAAAGAAAGGGCAGAAAACATTAAAACTGATTTTCAAAATAATGTTCCGGAGGTCGTTACTGTTCACTGGGATAAAAAATTATTACCTGGCTTGAATGTAAGGAGTGCTAAGGAAGAACGACTTCCTATTTTTATTACTTTTGGAGATATTATCCAAAATTGGATAATTCTTCTGGTAAAGAACAAGCTAAAGCTGTTTCAAGGGCAATTAAAGACTGGAACTTGGATGACAAAGTTCAGACTGTGTGTTGCGATACAATTGCATCTAACACAGGTCGCTTTAATGGAACATGCGTGCTCTTAGAACAGGAATTAGATGGAGATTGGTCCTTTTTGGTTGTCGACATCTTATATATGAGCTCGTGCTTAAAAGTGTCTTCGAAACGAAGGTCCACCAAGTAGCAATAAGTCAAGAAATACCTCTTTTTAAAATGTTTCGAGATGAATGGAAAAATATTGACACTAACAATTTTCTTACCGGTGCAGACATTGTTAAAGAGAATTTTAATGACCACAAAATTACCGAAATTCTAAGTTTTTACTTTGAGGAGCTATAAAAACCAATTGTTAGAAATGACTACCGCGAACTTAGTGAACTTTCTATAATATTCTTAGGAGGAGATCAGGCCCCCAGGTGCAATGCATCAAGCCAGATGGATTGCAAGAGCAATTTATGCGATAAAAATATTTTTGCTACGTTCGCAACTTAAATTGACAAATAAAGATAGTGGTGGATTGAAAGAGGTCTGTGTCTTTATTGTGATGCTTTATGTTAAACCATGGTTGCAGTGCAATTCGGCAGTAAAAGCACCCTCTCAAGACTTATGCTTTTTGAAAAAATTGAAAGATTATGAAAAAGGAGACGAGTCGATTTCGAAAGCAGCCTTTCAAAAATTGTGTCAGCATCTATATTATTTGACAGAAGAGACTGTTTATTTGATGACATTGTGGACTTAGACACAAAAACGAAAATGGTGGCTAACTTTTATAAGGAAAGCCAATCCTATTCTCTTAAAATATATAAAAGATATGACCCATCGAAAGGAGCAATGTGCAATTCAATGCAGGGTTAGCTAATTTGACTATTTATAATTGTTTTCTATTTATTAATTACTCAAATTGTTCTTTTATTTGATTTAGATAAAACCTTGGATGATTTTGTGTCGACCAAGAGAAAAATTTATTTTCTCGGTTAAAAATAAATGAAACATTTCTTCAAGAAAGTCCATCTTCGTGGGATAACAATGTTCTTTCTCCTAAAGTAGTGAACGATACAGCCGAAAGAGCTGTCAAGCTAATGCAGGATAAGAGCAAAAACAATTCCTTCTTCGTTGTGTGAAAGAGCACAGGAAGTTATATTCTGATTGCAAGAAAGAAGTTTTGAATGGAAAGTATCCGCAATAATTTATTTTTGCTACTTATTATTCCTATTTAAGTGTTTAGTATAGTTATTTAATAAAAAGTTGTAATTAAAATGAAATACTTGCATGGAAAAAAAAATGTTTCTAAGCTTTTCATACAGATTTTTAATGTTGACTTTGCCGTCTAGTCGGCACGTGTTAACATCATCCCAGGAGGAAAATATTTTGCATTAAAGTTAGTATTGTCACTAAGGAAAAATAGGGGTATGCGTGAAAAAATTTTGATTTTTTAAGCCCATATAAGGGACACCCTAATGTTCATCCTAGATCGTAAACATTAAAAAAAAAAAAACGTTTCTTTGGTAAAAGAAGCTATCATATATTATATTACTGCTGAATAGCTTCGACACACTACATAAACTTGATAAATAGCATATGCTGCACGACTCTACAACATAACTTATTCCTATGTTAATTCTCATGCGAACTCCCACTTAATTACCTATACGAAGCCAACCATGGCTCTATGTGCCTACAGTCGGGTCTACATATAATACTGACACGAGATGGAGCGTCGGTATCCCGTGCCCGAGTTATGTAATTTGTCCAGCCCTTACAAATAAAATTAATTTAGTATTATACCTAGAATAATACAAAACATGTTGTAGGTTACAGTAAACATTAATATTGTTTTGCTTGCATTTATATTCCCAAACTAGGCCAATCGGTGTTGCTGGAGAAATTCTATTGCTAGGCTCTTCAATGTTGGCTATCTATTGTACTTGTCGTTAAAAAACATAAGCTAAGCCAAGCCAAACATTGTTGTTGAGCTGAAATTTTCCGTAACGTATTGATGATACTTTTAGTGTTATTACCAAGTACGAAGACTGTTTGATGAATACCCGGATTAGAAAGGACAACGCAACTTTTTTAGGCTTTGACATTTTTTTTTCAATATAATTCTCTTCAAACTCGATACACTCGATATACTCCTCCGCGTCGGCGATAACTTGTCATGTATATCACCGTAGTGGATGAAAACTTTTTTTTTAGCCAAATATGGTCGTTTTTTTATTCAAAACGTCGTTGAATCGGCCCAATAAATCGACGTAGTATGCTCCTAGGATTGTTTTTCTCTTCTTCAAATAGTCAACGTGAATAACACCTCGCGCGTCTCAAAAAAACGGTGACCATCATCTTTCCGGAAGAAGGTACGGTTTTCGCCTTCTTTGGAGTACGTTCACCGGGTAAACCCCATTGTTTCGATTTTTCTTTGGTCCTTGGTGTGTACCAATGAGTCCATGTCTCATCTACGGTTACGAAACGACGCAAAAATTTCTCTGGATTTCGATTAAACGACGCCAAGAATGTCTTTAAAGTAGTATGAGAAAACGCGGCACCCATCCTGCGGACAGCTTTCTCATGCCCAAAATCTCGTGCAGGATATGGCTAACGGATTCAGTTGAGATGCCTGCTTTCTCAGCCAACTCGCGAATTTTCACTCGGCGGGCCTCCAACACGATATTATGGTTCGGCCAAGGCGAAACCCTGCGAACCGATGGTAAACGGTTGTACGGGAAGGTAAATGGCTCCAATACACACCATCGAGAATGGGCTTGATTTCATCGCAAGTTTTTGATACTCAAAAACAAGAGTCAGTTCAAGAAGCGATATTACTCTTTTTCCATGGTCACAAAAAACACTAATGTTTGAAATGGGTTTTAAAACAAAAGTCAGCGTCGAATTGCCACAAAATTTTGAAAGGCGGGCTAAAGAATGTTAAGGTAGGTGCTTTGACGAAGGTAACAATGATGATGATGTTGCTGATGGTATTGCGATTCACGTAGTTGTCCACGTGCATTGTCCAGTCACCCACAACGCCTCATTTACTGCTCATGGTACACTCCGTCTGAGTTAAGGTCCTCTTTTCTTTTTATGCCCTACATCGTCTGTCGTGTTTTCGTTCCTCTCCGATGTCTAATTCTGTCCGAGCTACTTCCTAATGCGTGCTACTCACTTTCCTGTCGCCTTTTCGTTTCATTGGAGGTAGGAACCACTTCATGTTGCTTTTTCGTTTCATCGGAGGACGGAATCACTTAATGTCGCTTTTTGTTTCATCGAAGCTCGAAATTACTGCTCAACGAGCTGTAGAAGTTTCACTTTAAAAATATAAAAAGTGATACCTAATTCATTTTACTAGAAGGTGTGCCATTTGCTTCACATAGGTATGTCAAAACCGAATTGACATTCTATTCCATTCGTAAAATGTATGTCTCCTTCTGAGGGTCCACCTAGTAGATGGTCGTATTCTTCTAAAGAATTATTTTACTGACTCGATTTCCTTTTAACGTGTAAAATAAATTCAGGGTTTGATCCTGCACCTTGAAAAAACCTGCATACATATTTTTGCTAATGTTAACTCCAGTGCTTGTTTCCTGAAGTGTAATTCTAAGGACTTAAAGATTTCATTTGATCTACTATCCATTTATATGACATTAGTTTTACCAGTCTTGGAATATGCAGATGTGGTTTAGAATCCTTCATGCTCTATCCACTCGAATATTCAAAACGTTTTATAAAATACAATTTTCATAAAAAGAAATGGGACACTTTTTAAAATTACAAATAAGGTCTAACAAAGGGTGATTTTTTTATTGTTTGGCTTTTCAGGGTTCTATTTTTGACATATGTCAAAGTCAAACCTACTCAGTTAGCACTGCCATTTTATCAGGGAGAGACTTACACTTAAATGACGCTTACAAATTATTGAATTTTATTATGAACATTCGTGCTCTATGAAAAATGTTTTTCATGTATTTCGACCATTTTACGATCACATAATTGACCTACTGAGCAAGTAGTAATCAAATTACGCACCAATTTCACGCCATGGTAGTAAGCTACCAACCCGTATGCATAGAGTGCGTATAGAGAAAAATATTGCTGCTGTATTCACTAGTATTAATGAATTAATTTGTTAATTTATTACTCGACTACGTGGAAAATTTTACGCAATAATCTTGGTCTAAAACCCCACAAAATTTAGCTAGTGCAAGAACTGAAGCTGAACAGCCTGCCACAGCATTGAATTTTCGATAAGTTAGCCTTCGAAAAGCTAGGGGAAGATTCGCTTTTTTTTTTTTTTATAGAAAAATTGTCTTCAGCGACAAAGCTCATTCCTGATTGAATGGATATGTCACAAAACTGCCGTATTTGGTCTGATGAGCAACCTTAAGCAACACAAGAGCTACCATTACACCCGAAAAAATGCATTGTTTGGTGTGGTTTATGGTCCGGCGAAATCATTAGTCTGTATTTTTTCAAAAATGACCGACGTAACCGTTATGGTGCACGCTATCGTTCAATGATTTTAATAGTTTTTTTTTTTTTTGCCCAAAATGCATAAGCTGACCCTGGTCGACATGTGGTTTCAGTAAGACGGGGCTACATGCCACACAGTATGCGAACCAATGGACCAATTGAGAAATGAGTTCGGTGATCAGTCTATCTCTCGTTTTGGACCGGTGAATTGGCTGGCTAGATCGTGCGATTTGAGGCTTTAAAATTATTTTTAATGGGAACATGTCAAATCACTCGTCGATGCCGATAAACGCAGTCATGGTCAATATTTACACAAAATACACTTTTGCAGTTTTTCTGTATTTTTTTTCTGACAATTATGGACAAAAAGTCATCCATTATTTGCAATTTAATCCTTGAGCTCTCGATGGCTGTTATGCTTATGACTTATGATTTAGTTCGGTGTCATATAAGATGTCCAGTTCTTCTCAAGATTAAGGCATTTTGCATTTCAAGGTATCCATAGAAGCAATTATGGATGAAAGTAACCTTAAAAACATTCTATGGATAAATTAATATTATTATCCAAAATACTCATTTGAAGAATTTGATCATTAAATATGAAAGTTCAGTATGTAAGCTACAAGTACTCGTATAGCATATAGCATATAGCGAAATCAACACATTTTTAACATTTCAACTGGGTTTTTCTATCATAAAATACTGCGAAGCTTTTGCGCCACTTGAACCACCTCACGCTAGTTCTACGAGTATGTGGGACATCGTCATCACAATTTCCATTGTGGCTTATGACAGATCCTACTATCCAAATACATAGCACGTTGGTGCAATTCTTGATTTTTGATTTAGAAACAGATCTCACGAGTTTGCGCTTTTTTTTTTCAAAACAATAATGACGATTTGAGATCTTTCAAAGTTCAAAAAGTAAGGTGATTTTATATTTTTATAACAAAATATTTATTTATTTACCAATATTAAAGTTGTCCCCTTCAAAGTAATACTTCTCAGATATAATACACTTGAGCCAACGCTTTTTCCAATCCTCGAAGAATTTTTTGGTATAACCGTGAGCTTTTCCAGTGATGCTGTTTTTATTTCCTGAATCGTTGGAAATCTCCGTCCTTTCATAGTTTTCTTCAGTTTTAGGAAAAAGAAAAAGTCAATAGGGCCAAATCCGGTAAATACGGTGGCTAAGGCATAATTATCGTGTTGTTTTTGTCCAAACAATCTCTCACAAGCAACGATAAATAAGCAGGTGTTTTTTTTTTTGCATTGCAAACGGTGTATAACTTCAGGTAATACTCTTTACTGACCTTAAGGTAAAAACTTCTGATGCACTACCCCACGGAAATCGAAAACAACCGTGATCAAAACTTTGACATTTTTTCGAACTTGACTTGCTTTTTACAGTCGGGGCTTCCGTGGGTGCTTCCACTGAGACGATTGGGCTTTGTTTTCGACGTCATGATCATATACCTATGATTTGTCAAAAGTTATGATCCTTTTGAGTAGTTCAGGATCATCAATGACGTAATTCAAGGGCTCCTGAGCGATGCTCATGCGACGGTTCTTCTGATCAAAATTAAGAAGTTTCGGAGCAAACTTCGCTTACACGCGCAAAACACCCTAAAAAATTGCATGACGAACCAACCAATATGCCAACGTCCTCCGCAACTTCTGTTATTGTAATTCGACGATTTTCCAAAACACATTTCTTCACATATTTGACGCTATCATCTTTTGTCAATGTACCGGGCCGTCCAGAGCGAGGTCCGTCATTGGCATCTTCTCGGCCATCTTGGAAGAGCTTGTACCAGTTGTAAACATTTTTTTTTATTACCTAGAGTAGACTCACCGTATGCCACCGTCAATATTTCAAGTGTTTTAGAGCACTTAATTCCATTTTTTACACAAAATTTGATGCAAATCCTTTGCTCCAAACAAAACAAACTAAGTATGCAATTTACTTGAAACTGTGAACATATGTTCCGGAAGTCATACAGCATGCGACCTGGAAGAACACTCCCCGCGAATCGAACAAAGTTCTCAAAGTCGGCATAAGATACCCACCGGAAGAAACGAAGAGCGCGAAAAAAGTGGCATGAAACCCGGGCACCACAAAATAAAACGTGCTTCAATAGGCTCTGCAACTTGTTGAAGAAATCGATCAAAAACTTCAATAATCAAGGTATTAATAACTACCTTGGAGAGCCGTTAAAAGTGTTCGAAAGCCCCAAATACACGTGGCGCCAATAGAAGAAACCAGGATGACTGGGCGAAAGAAGATAAGGAAAAAGCTAATGTTTTCGCCGACCATCTTGCAGAAACGTTTAAACCATTCGACGGGGAAATGCTTCCAGAGTATGTCAATACGCTAGACATGACGACAAACTTTCCAGTAGAAAAGGCTACACTTAGGGAACTTAGACAAGTTATAGACACGCTTAAGCCCAATAAAGCCTCGGGGTATGACTTAATAACGGGAGAGATACTTAAAGCATTGAAGAAAATAAGTTTGCTAAAGGTGCTCTATCTTATAAATGCCAACATCAGATTAGAGCTTGTACCGCACCAATGTAAAGTAGCCGAAGTTATTATGGTTCCGAAACCCGGTAAACCGCAGACTGAAGTCAAGTCATATAGACCAATATCGCTTCTCCCGATTACACCGAAGGTCTTCGAGCGAATCCTTCTTAATCGTCTTAAATCAATTACCGACACAAATTTCCTCTTGCCTGATCATCAATTTGGCTTTAGAAGCCAACACTCTACAGTTGACCAAGTGCATCGAATAACCGATGTAATTTAACGAGCAATTGAGTGTAAGGTAGTCTGTTCAAGCGCATTCCTTGACGTTTCGCAAGCCTTTGATAAGGTGTGGCACGAAGGCCTAAAATATAAACTCCGACAAGCCCTAGCCCAGCAATTGTCTTGTATTTTAGGTTCATACCTGGAAGACCGACTCTGCCGTGTGAATACGAATATTCCACTTTTAAGACAATAAATATATATATACCGCAAACGGACGACACTGTCCTAGCCACATTTGCTGATGATACTGCCATTTTGGCAACGGCTAAAACAGTCGAAGAAGCAACTACCAAGTTGCAATGTGCCCTTACACGGATTAACAATTCGACAAAGACTTAGCGAATCGCGCATAATGAAAACAAGTCTGTCCACGTGAACTTCACTCTCAAGAAAATTGAGAATCCACCGGTGTTTACCAACGCAGTATGAATTCCTTACGCAAACGAGGCTAAATAACTCGGTATGATATTTGGCCTCGTATGATGGAGAGCACATGTCAAGAAAAAACGTGAAGAGCTTGAAATCAGATATAGAGATATTTTTTGGCTTATTGGAAAGTATTCCAAGCTTAGCTTAGAGAACAAACTGCTGTTATACCAGCAAGTGCTAAAACCGAGTTTTAAGTTTTTTTTAGTTTTAAATGCATTTTATTTTCTTAAACACTAACTCTTACATACTAACAAAAAATGCTTAAATGCTAGCTTACAATTACTTAACAATCTTATACTAACTTACTGGCCCCACACAGGCACTCTAAGCTACTCTAAATTCTTATATCTATGTCTTTCGACTTCATTTACATTTTATTTAAAAAAATTTATTTTATATATTTAGGGCTAAGAAAAAATTGTTAACAAAAAACTTAGCCTATGGATGTAATTTTTTATTTTTTATAAAAACTTAATATCTAACTTAAAATAAACCTTAGTCTACCTAATCCTACATACACAATACACACATACACACACATAGATATTACACAATTGTATACATAAATTGGTATATACCTTTGTATATACCAATATATGTATATTTTTTTTAAGTGCTAACCTAAACCTATGCAAGCTGGCCATCGCTATTTACAGGGCAAATAGATTGGTCAGCTCTGCCTCATTAGTGAGGCTGGTCCGTACTTGACCGAAACGACGACGAAACATCTTCTCCATCATTCAAAAACCAGAAATGCTGGTGCTGCCGAACGACATCCCTCTTATCGCGATTCCCCACCGCCCTACTGAACCTGAGACGATCCACACTTCTATGTGCGACGTCTCTGTTGTAGTTGAGTCGCCTGTCCCCAGATCTCCGAGCGACATGGAAGATTAACGGAACCGCTGATCTATCCTGGATCAACCCTATCTGATCTAAGTAGAGGAATGCTTCCGGTGGACCGAAGTCGTCAGAGCGCACACTCTCGTGGTAAAGGTAATTGTGGTAGTAAGCCCCAGATATCAGGTTATTCGTCGAGGTCATTGCTCTTGCAATGTGCCTTCGATTCAGCTTAATTACGAAGTTGTCCACTCGTATTATGTTAGCCCTGTTGTAAAGGACCTCATTAGGATAAAATTTCTTGTACTCCGACTCTGGTGTTCTGTACAAGCGAAGACAAGCCTTAAGGCAAGCCCTCTCAAAAACCCGAATCTTTTCCATTGAGCTTGCTCGTACATTGAACCACACGGGACACCCACGGGACGCCGGATGAGGGCCATGTAGCAGATTACCTTTACCCTCGCATCGAGTTGGCTGCTATAAAACAGTCTCTTTGTAAGGGCAAAAGCGCCTTTAGCTCTGGCCAAAGCAGCATCTACGTTTTTGTCAAAATACAGAAACCGATCTAACCAGACCCCAAGGTATCTGACCACATTTCGACAGGAAAGAGGCTGCCCGTGTTGTCCAATGATCGAGAACTTTCGCCAATTTTTTCCGGTATCCCTAGAGGCTCTAGACAACGGCGTCCTAAAGAGAATGGTTTCCGATTTTTGAAAGTTGATTTTCAACTTCCAGTCATCGCAAAATCGTCTTATCTTATCGAAGTCACGCTGCAAGATAGTATTAATGACCTCGATTTTTGGACTTGTGCTGTACGCTTTCAAATCGTCTGCGTACGCAATAGTATAAGGAAGTGAACCTATCAAGTCGCTTGTTTAAATGTTGAACAGGATCGGCGAATTGACCGCGCCTTGCTGAAGACCATTTTTTATTTGAAATATTCCAACAGAAGTAACATCACCATTCTTCAATGAACTGTCTGTTGGTTAGCATATTATAAAGAATGTACAAGAGTGGTTTACTGATCCCCAGCCTAGTCAGCTTATAGAAAAGACCCTCTAGCTATACGGTGTCGAAGGCCTTCTCCAAGTCAACAAAGCAGGCAACAGTACATTGGTTTTTGCCTTTATTCCATTGTATATCGGACACCAGTTTAGACGCGGCATGTGAGATATCATGTCTCGCCTTAAAACCGAATTAATTGTCCGGAACTATATGTTTGTCCTCAACCCACCTAGACAGAGCTCTATTGATTACTTTTTCAAAAACCTTACTGATATTCGGAAGGAGACTTATTGGCCGGAGATTCGCCGGATTGGATATATCGTTTCCCTTTTTGGGGATAGGTTGAACCACCGCCGTTTTCCAATGCGCTGGATAATGTGCATTATTAAACAGGGTGGTATAAATGTCCACCGCTTCTAGAGGAAGATGTCGAAGCACGATGTTCGGAATACCATCGGTCCCCACTGACTTTTTAGCCCTGATTGTGTCAAAGATGTCATAGAGTTCTTCCTTCGAAATGAACGGGGGTAAGTCACCCTCTCTGGTAATGACATTATTTGCCATGTTTTCGTCGCTGAACTTGGTGAAACCAGAGCCAACCAGAAACCCAATGGTATCATTGGCCTTGTATAGTTCCTGGAAAGTCGCCCCTATGGCCTCAACCTTCTCCTGTGAATCCTCGACCACAAAGAAGTCGTCATCATCAGCGGCCTCATTTGGGTCAATACCTGCTATTGTTAGTAACCGTTCGTTGTCTGATGTCCGAGCTATTTTAAGACACTAAAGGTCGTTTTGATTTTTTCTTCGAAATAGTTTATTTATTTGCGGGAACATATTCGGGTTACTGGTGTTTACAGCCCGAACCTTGTTGTTCCATTACACACTTACAGAAATTCTGTAATTCTCTTTTATTAAGGTTTGCAGATTTTAAACCGACGCCGCTAATTGCACGACCACCTGGTCAACTGACTAAGCTTCAACTAATTATGTTGAGCAGAAAACTGTTTAAAAATTTTTTTTTTACTTTTTGTAAAGCCGAAGCACGTGTATACTCTGCTGAGATCTGCGAACGACTGAGTGCTAAAACCGATCTGGACATATGGTGTACAACTTTGGGGTTGTACTAAAAATAGTAACATTAATGTATTACAGACATTCCAAAACAAAGTTCTTCGAGATATTGTTAATGCGCCGTGATAACATACATTAGAAACGATGATATCCACAGAGACTTAGGAGTCGAAAACGTTTAGAACGTAATTAAAATGTTTGCACGAAAACATAATAATCGATTACAAGGTCATACGAATATTCCTGTTCAACAGATCCTCGACGAGACAAATTTATTGCGCCAGCTGAAAAGGACTAATTTTCAATGGAAAATCGCCTGCAGGATATCTTATAAAAACAAAATGAAATGTGCTGGAAGAACTGCTTGTTGAGTGTGAACTCAGTCGTGGTTTGCATAAGGGAGGTGTTTTTTAGTAAGTAAGGATCTCACACTACTATAGGCTCCTGGCCTATAGTGCCTATGAAGATTTCTCACCTTCCCACAAAAAAAAAAAAAAAAAAAAAAATCGATAATCGAATGTACCTTGACTGCGAAATTTCAAAAGTCATCTTACTTTCTGAACATACCTCATATCTAAATACCTATCTGTAAACTAGTTGTGTTATATGCCTCTCTAGCAGCCTCCCACTGCATCGACTGCCATGGAGTTTAACAAGTGACGCATTTTCTTTTCTACAGTGAGGGTAGAATTTTAGAATTTTCTCAATTTAGGATTAGGAATCCGATCGACTTTCATCAGAACATATGGTATGTGATCGGGCTGTACTGTACGCCCTAGTTTGTTCACTTTATTGCTCATCCGCCCAAAATTTGAGTACAATGCCCACATCTGGTTAGATGTGAATCTGCTAGATATGTGATAAAACTCAGAGATGATATTAATATTAGCCAGTTAATTGACACCCCCAAACCCTGACTTTCACACTTTGTTTTACCGCTATTTCCACAACCAGTGCTCTATTGAAATCGTCAGTACCATTTCGGCCCATCTAATCTTCAAACCTTCACCCGCGACATCCGTGTTGCCCACTTTCGGACGTACTCTAAAATATTGGAATGCCCTGTAGAGCTCTCTATTTCCTGGTCATTATAACTTGCAAACATTTAATAACAATGCACATCGGTACCTAAGTTTTCGTCTTCCCTAAATTTCCTTCACCCGCTCTTTTTACAAACATTTTAAGTGTTCACAAATTCTTTGAGCGCGGGCTAATTGTATATAAAAAAACAATGGCTGTCATTGCAAAGAGAATAGTGTCTGTGATCATATCAGCAGCAGCATCCACGTCTTTATCGAGGAAACAGAATGACCAGTTAAAATTCCGATCAAATCGGCTTTCTTGTATTGCAAAACGGTTCTTTTGGCAATCTTTTCTCTAAGAGGTCGGTGTGTGAGAGATTATCTGTTATGATATAGGGGTCAAACAGGACTAAGGGAGATAGCACATCTATTTTGTCGATGACTACTGCTAGCGGAGATCTTAACACACCGTCCTTCGGGTGTTATTCATCTAGAATTTCAGTATGAGGACACAGACATGCAATTCGTTGTATGGAGTCGGACAGCGTATCGAACTCGTTAAGGGCCGAATTGCTATCCAATTTGAGGCTTCTACAGTTTACGCTGTTATTTTTCCAATGTAGAGGAATACCTCCTCAGAAAATGGGGGGATATACCATCTGAACCAGCGGATTTGTATTTGTATCTTAAGATCACTAAGTACTTTTGGTACTAAAAGAGTGCAAAAGTTAATTCGTCTCATTGAAATCTCTCTCAACGTTCTTAAGTGCAAGCCTTCCCAGCGAGCAGATTGGCCTTGTCCTTGTTACTTTGTCCAGCGTTGAGTTCCAATAAACAAATGCATGACAACCAAGTTTGAATAGACTTTTATTTTTATAGTACTTAAGGCACCGAGAAGCGTGTTTGCGTTTCTTCGTCTTCCTTGCTTTGATTCCAATTTATTTCTTAAAAACTTTCGAAAAACTTATAAGTTGTATCTTTCTTAAGCTTCACCATGAAACTGACTGAGCTAGAGTACTCATTTAGTGAATACCTCAACAGTTTTTGATAAAACCTTCCATTGACGGTTGTTTATTTCACGATACGAGTATTTTTATTTGATGGCTTTTAGGAGGTCTCTCTGTAAAATAGCGGTTTTTAAAATTATTCAGAAATCTATGCATAAGTTAAGGTGAATAAATATTCACAATTGGTATAAGTTCGCATACCTTTTAGCTGAAAGTTATCTACATCCAAGAGGTAGACAAGTTTTTTTTTTTTTTAATTCCAAATTACTAAACTTTTCGTTTGATTTCAGTGAATTCCAGTTGCGTGATAATTGCCAGAGCAAATACCTATTTGTTTTTATTAAGCTTGTATCTATGTGCATGAAAAGGAAGCAAATATCTTTGAATTAATTGAGCGTTTTAGTTCGATAGATACGCGCATCAGATTGAAATCGCATGATAACTGCTCTTTTAATCCTTAGATTGAACGCATTACATACTCAAATAAACACATTTTCAGCCACACTAAACGATTTTGCGAGTATCTTTGCCTACTTGTGCAGAATTTAAAATATTTTCTTTCTTGGTAACTAGAAAACTGCACTTTAAAGAGAATAAATAGCAGTGAAAGTTCTTGAAGATAAACCATGAGTATGTATCTTTACTGATTTACATTTTATATTGTAGTATCCATGACTTGTTTGCCGCTCTCCGAGGGAGCTTCACTGAGTTAAATGTGATCGGAATGTAAACGGAAAAAGGAGATGATTCATTGAATTTCTGGTTCGAGAGTAAGATGTGGCTTAAAGCGGCTGCAGAAAGATCCTACAGCTTGATGTGGGTCAGTGCAAGTTGTTCGGGTATTGGTTTGAGATACTAGTATTGTGTAATAATCGAAACCTCATAACAATTTAATTCTTATATAATTTCGCATGCCAACCTCTGAATAGCAGCTCTTCATATAAAGGAAGTGATAATTTTAGAGGCTTGGTGTCATTTATTAAAAAGTAATGTCATATTTTGATATTATATGAATGACATCTGGGACATATTTTGAAATAGATAAAGATCCATCAAGTGACGTTTCTGTCAGTTATTGTATTTGCAATAGAGAGTTCAGTTATGGATACAAAATCCTCCTCTCAATCAAATACTAAAACGAACTTTGAGGGTGGGTCTTAAGCTGCTTTCAAGTAATATACCAATGGATGATTGAAATATACACCATCCACAATAACATCAGCATATTAGAAATAATTGTACTCATTTGTAAAACGTTGAAGTAGCCCGGACGGGAAGTGCTGATTTGCGATACTCATTTCATATTCAATAAGCGCCCAGTTTTCGCACCCCATTTACTGTCTGACAGACTGTAAAGTATGAAGAGAATAGAAATCTTGAATTTTTCGAAACTCTTACTCAGAAAATTAAAATACGAGTTGAGGGGGTTTAACTGGGCATAGAGATCTGGCCACATTCTGCAGTAGTTTTATGTTCACTTATAGCCTATCGTTACTAAGGATCCTTCTCCTTAAATAAAAATTAGCCTTTGATCAAGTACTCGTATTTTTGTCTCGAAGAACCATGCTCCACTTCGCAGCTTATCGTTCATGGTACTGAATATCATAGAGTAGAAATTGTAAGACCCGGACTTAGTAGAGCATTGGGATTTGTAGTTTTAAGCCCAGCTGCTTCGCCGCACTACAATAACAATCATTCGACAGGGATAATCGAGGAAGATGAGACCCTCGAATAAGACGGACCTGCTGAAAATGTTTCAACACTATATTGAACAGGTCCCATGAGAGTTGTGGCACCACATAAGGCGCTTGAGATCTCTAACAATTCTGTGAATTAATTTGGTTAAGGTTTTTTTATCCTTAACTTCATGCTGTTCATCATGTTGTTTCACTGGAGTCAATTCGAATATACTCCTAGCTAGAGCGTTCTCAGAAGAATTTTTGCTTTGACGCAATCAACTGCATTTTTATGTTGATGGTTTCTATGAATAGGCGGATGAGCTTTAAGTAAAATTTTAAAATTTCTCTCTTTAAATATCATATACGGCAAAACAAACCATACTTTCACCCGATCATATTTTGTAGTTGCTGTATGCTTTTTACCAAACAAGTCCTCGTTTCTTTAAACAATTATTGGTCTTTAGATTTTGTATAATACAGACCTCCTTGTGATCGATTATTGTCTACGTTGAATTGTTCATCCTGATCAGTTTTGTCGTTAAACAGTCTGCAGAAGTATTCATTCCACATTTTTGGCAATGACTGTGACATCCCATCATACTCCATACTTGTAGCACTAAGAAATATCTATCTCCGATTAGGATACTATAATATCATCAATCAGGGTACACGTTACTTTGTGAAAGGTACGAGTATGATGAAATTTTGAACTGCCTTTGATTCGGTTGAGTAGATGAGAATAAGTTCGTGCTACCAGTGTAGTGCTGGCTATGTTTTCAACTACGTTGCTGAAATTGGTTTCCTTTCCTATCTTAGTGTGAGAATCACCAAAGAAGATTCTAATGCCGTGCTTAAGTCATTGTTTATAGACATATACGTTAAATGACATCGTAGAAGCAATTTTTGGCCTTTATAATACTCGTATACTTCTACTTTTTGGGATTAGGAGCACATATCAGACCTAATGGAGATTGTTATTAGGCGTTCGTTCACATGCCTGAAGCTTCGTGCATAAGACTTTCTCTGTTACCAAATCCATATCCAAAAACATAATTTTTCTGCTTCCTATAGCAATCATCTACTGAATTCAGATTATCTTATCCTTCCTTCGAGCGCCTCCCATCGCACTTCTTAGATGGCAATGATGTCCTCTTTAAATCAGTCTGGAGCCATTGGTTAATCTCCGCCTGAATGTGGTCTTTTGAGTGTCCGAATAAATTGTCCCATGAGTTTGATCATTCCATGTCTGAGCCTTTTTGTTTGTTTCGGCCAGTTAGCCGCCAAACTGGAGTTCCTGTTCCAGAGGTGATTATTTTCATTAAAGGCAAAATGAAAATGATATTGACATACACCACATTAAGTAACATAGGTTTTAATAGAGGCTTTGGCCAAATTTTTAATGTTGGAAGAGCCGTGTTTGCCTTTCAAGCTTTTGTTAGAACAGATTTTCCATTAAGGGGCGTATTGTCAAGAGTCTTATCGACTGCGGCAGGGGCACGGATTCTAGAGGCCCCTACTGACATACTTCACACACCCCCCCGACACCCGCCGATTCCGACGCTGACTGAGGAGCTGCTAAAACACTTGATTTCGACGACTTCGGCAGCTCTTTTGTCCGAACATGTCAAAAGGAAAAAAGTTTTCAGCAAGAGGCCCGGATGAAACTGGTCCTGTAATCAGCAAAGGTTGCGGCTTTGGTGGACGAAAATCGCTTTGTAGCGGTCAAACCCATTGTCGAAAGCAAAACCAACGGTGGCTTCATACGCATGCGACGTTCGGACGAAGTCAGTGCTACAACCAGCAAAGGTCATACCTCTGATCGTTGAAAGTCGGGCACAGCGGTGAAATCCCCGTTGAGAAACAACTCTGGTGGTGGTTTTCCCAGCGTACAAGATTTGGAGCTAAACAACACAACACGCCGTAGCTGGTATATTCCATCGGTTGTGGTCAGGCTCGCCAAGAGTTTCATCTCTATAAGTCTGACTTCCTTCATGCTGAAAAGTATCGAAAGAATGGTTGAGATCCATGTGCGAAAAACATCCTTGCGAATGTATCCTTTGTCGGCGATGCAACACGCTACCCAATGCGGAAGATCCTGTGAGAGTGCGCTTGAGGGTGCTTTCGACAACGCACCTTTTGATGGCATATGTAACTCGGTCAGACAACACGACGTAGATGAGTTACTGGTCTTGTGGATAAAATCAATGCTAGTATTTAGGACATTGATTGCGGATGCAATTGTGGTTGCAATTGCAAACGAGGGCTTCTCACAAGGTGGCGTTCTGTCTCCACTTATATGGTGCATGTTGGTCGACTACTGGGGCTTTCAGTCAATCCTCTCAAAACTGAGGTTGTTCTATTTACGAGAAGGAGAAAGCTGCCTGGTGGGATTCATTTGGTGATTAAAAGCATCACCATCCAATACTCAAGAAGCTAAGTATTAGTAACGTTGAAAGCCTCTAGGGCACTGTAGACTTTCTGGTAGTGTAGATTAGCTATCGACAAGACACGGAGTCTATCACCAAGAAGGGTCCTTTGAATCAACACGGCTATAATAAGGCCAATTATATCCTATGCGTCGATTGTCTGGTGAAATAAGCTCTCTCGAAAATACGTAATTGCAGCTTTTACAGACTCCAAGGAAAGGTTTGTCTCGCATGCATGGGGGCTCTTTCTAGAACTCCTGACATCCACATTAATGAATCTCACTTCCCTTGATATTCATATCATGGGCTGCACTCTCAAAGCCATCTTTTGACTAAAAAGAAATGGTTTTTGGCACAACACGCACTGGCTGTTTTATGATTCCGGTCTTTTAGAAATGTCGTCCGATGCAATGACAACGGAACTCCTGTTGCGGATTGGCTTCGGCCAGATTCTGAGCAAGAAAAGAAATACAGTCGGTTCTTCACGGATGGCTCCATAACCAATACAGGATGTGGCGCTGATGTCTTTCTGGACGACGAAAACGTTAGATCTCAAGCAGAAATTTACGCAATCCTGAAGGCAGCGAACTATGTTGCGGAGAATCGGTGGAGGGGGAAAGGCAATTGCATCTGCAGTGACAACTAAGCTGTGCTCAGAGATTTACTGAAACCTCTAACGATTTTCAAGCTTGTTCAAGAATGCAAGAGATCACTGAATGCTGTCGGAAGGCTAAATTCAATGACCCTTGTCTGGGTCCTAGTTCACAATGGCATCACGGGAAATGAAATCGCAGATGAATTTGTCGGGCATCATAAAAATTGCCGGGTTCAGAACAGAGTTATTCAGGACTCGAACCTACGTTGGGTCTGCCTTCGTCCTCGGTTAAGGCTTCCATTGACAGTTGGGTCTCATACGAGCACAACTGAAGATGGCACAGTTCCTTGGATGTAGGTAGATCAAACGAATGCTTCCCGATCTCTCTAGGAAATCAGCGGCTTTTCTTCTGTCCCTCAGCAGGAAAGACTGCAGGTTGCTTATTGACGTTGTAACAGGGCATTACACTTTTGCAAAGCACTTAAATGTGCTGGGTATAAGCGATGCTTGCTGTGAAAGTGATGACGACACCGCGGATCACTATCACTGTGAGTGTCCGGCTTTTGCTCGCATCAGGCTGTAGGTACTCGGCGCTGAAGTGGTTGGAGCTGGTAGTGTAGGCGCCTTATCACTGAGGCTCTTACTCATCTTTCTTCGCTAAGGAAAGATTACTGAAAGTTTTCATTAAAAGGAACTTAACAAAGAGTAGAATGGACTAGTTCTTGGTCTGAGTGTTCTGTTCCGACATTAAAAAAAGGGTGGTGTAGAGAGTTCCTCACCAGAGCTTGATTGTCGGCCTGAAAACCTTCTTACTGTTTATAGATTTTCGTCAGGATTTGTTGTACAGAGCGTTAAACTTTTTCCAGTTGAAATCGCAACTATAATTTTGGAAGCGAATGTTTGTAGTGTTCATGCGTATTAGAGATTTGCCGTTGCCAGGCTCCTATTGGAAGCTTTAGAGAGAAGACAGCAGCTACTTTGTATGTAAGCCAATTTTCTTGCTTTAATGTCCCGTAGTTCTCTGGGTCCTTGATTTACATCTGAATTCTGTTCAGTAGAACTAAAGATTTTCTTGATTGCAGCGCAAGTCTTATTCAGAGATCTTGCGGCGTTTAAAGTTACAACCGGTGCATTTTTTGCTGGTATCTATTTTCATTTTAGACTATTTTCATCCAGAAAAACAGCATTCAAATGATGAAGATCTAAAAGTGTATCTTTATCTCTGATGCTGTTCGATGCAAGGCTTGTATCACTTCGGAAGTTTAGGCAGATTTAGTTTAAAATGATTTTCGCCAAATTCGCATATTTGACTTTAACCGTCTCTTTGCCATGTATGCCCTTGATAGAGCTGAGTAGGAAACTGAGTTTCTTCTATTGTAATCTAAAGGTCTCATACCTCCTGTGTTAGCACCAAGATCGGTGAGAGGCTTATTTGTTAGTTGAATGTTGGTTAAGGCTGATAAATTAAATCTATTTGTTTGTTTGTCATGTTAGGCTATTTGGTTTAGTATTAGGACCTTTTCGACGTTTAGTCCAGTATCTCGCCTTCGAACTTTCAGGGTCTCAGATTGTCCAAGTCTTTAGTCTTTCCAACACAACATAATTTTTTTTGTACCACTGATTGTTTTTCAGCGGTCACGGGTAGCTTAAAATTGATTCGTCGACTTCCTTCATGATGATGTTGCAGGGTTGCGTTGTATTGTACTTTAGAGGTAAGTGGCCTGGTGAATGGTTTAAGGCTCACTGAAGGCATTAACTCCATCTTGGATTGGTGGATTTGGTGGTAGTTAATCAGGTCATTCATTGTAAGTTATTGATTCATTCATTCTTTGTGATACCTTCCATTTATAAACACCGTACCAATACATCAAAAAACTGATAGCAAAAAAAAAAAAAAAAAAAAACATTGAGGTTGGGAATTCGGTCAGGCAGTCAGTATCTCGAATCTTTCGTGATGCAATTCATATCCAATGTAATAAGATCTATTCCAAAAGTCTTAATGATCGGAATGGTTCTATATGTGATAGGTCGAGTTTGAACTATCACGAATATCATGATGAATGCATCGTTTATTCAAAATAAAAACCTCAAGTGTCTAGACTTTCAGTGATTTCCTTAAGAAGCATAGTGAATCTATGGACTTTTCGTTGGAATAAAATCTCAGTTTCCATAAATTGGAAATGCCACCCAGATATCCATCAGCAAGTATTTGTTAATGTCAGAACTTTAGTTGGTTTTGTTATTTAAACAAAAAAAAAAAAATCTTTTCATATTTGGAACCAACTACTTACAGCACATTTATCTGGAAAAAGCCCAACCAGACACTTCAAAAGAGGTGCAGATATAATGCAATTTATCCCATGTCACACTGTCAAGAACAACAAAGTTTGTTTGTAATTTTTTCTTTCTGAATTTATTTACAAATATTTTTTTTAATTAATAATAATATAAAAAAAAATATTACATTATCTTTTATTTTTGTTTGTTTTTTGATTTCTTTGTAAAAAAATGAAAAATCGATAGTCGCGCCAACTTCGTTTTAAACAATAACAAATTGAATTTAATGTTGGGCAAGTGTATTGATTATTGAAAGGTTCAAGATAAAATTGATGCTCGCCATCGCTATTGTTGGTATGAGCAAAAAGCGCCATCTATTCCATCAGCTATCCGTAGATAACTCCTTTATTTTGGCTAAGAAGAGAGGAGAAAACCATGAGAATATTCGTAGTAATTCCGGTTAACTCCAGTGTCATGGGATTCATCAATTAAAGCGGCGTGATCCTCCAAAAGAAGCTTGATTCCGTATTTTCCATTTATCACAAACTAATAGCTAACAACGATTTTCTTTAAATAGATGGATGTATGGAGGGAACTAGGATATAGGTGTAGAGAGGAATTATATAGTGATAGAAAATTATTTTTGTATTTTGTCTAAGGTTCTTTTGTTTTGTTTTTGTTTTTTTTTTTTTGGAATAATCCTGTTATTGTAGAGTTCACTGTTCGAGCTTAATGATGGAGATCAATTCCGTGTCCAACAAGACCGATTCCACCATGGCTAGAGATGCCATGACTGATGCCATGACTTTCGTAATGTACTGGCACAGCAACTGGGACCTTGTATGGAACAGGCCTGTCAATGGCTACTGGTACGTGCCTTTCAATGTGCACTGGAACTGGACGTTCGACTGGGATATGTACTGGAACTGGTATTCTTCGTTCTACTGGTACTGGGATATGTTTTTCAACTGGATATGGGGCTGGGACTGGTACTTTGACTGGTACTGGTACTGGACGATCAACATGAACTGGTACAGGACGATCATATGGAACATGGACAGCGACTGGGACCTTCTTAATGACAGTGTATGGTACTGGTTTCTCAACTGGGTATGGTACTGGTCTTGGCACCTCAACTGGGACTGGACGATCAACGGCAACTTTGTATGGAACATGGACGATTTTCTCAACTGGGTAGGGTTGTGGAACATGTACTGGAACCTTGACTGGATATGGCACCTTCTTTTCAACTGGGTATGGGGCAGCAACTGGAACCTTGACTGGGACATGAACGGTCTTTTCAACTGGATAGGGTTGTGGAACCAAAACCTTGTATGGAACTGGACGATCAACTGGAACATGAACTGGGTATGGTACTTGCTTTTCAACTGGATAAGGTTGTGGAATATGCACTGGGACTTTAACGATTTCCTTAACTGGGTATGGAACATGCTTAACAACTGGGTAAGGTTGTGGAACTGGAACCTTAACTGCAACTGGAACTTGCCTTTCAACTGGATATGGGATGTGCTTCTCCACTGCATATGGAACAGCAACATTCTTTACAAGTGTAACGGTCCTTACTGTTTCATGACCAAATCCGTGGGCATATGCACCTAAATCACCACCAGCACTTAGGAGACCACCATGTCCACCAGCAGTTAGGAGACCACCATGTCCACCGGATGTGAGGATACCACCATGCCCACCGGAAGTGAGAATACCACCATGTCCACCGGAGGTGAGGATACCACCGTGTCCTCCGGAGCTGATGATGCCACCACCATGTCCACCAAGATCTAAGCCACCGCCATATCCATAACCAGTTGAGAAAATACCACGCTTCTCTTGTTTCTTTTCAGCGACAGCCTCTGCAGGTGCAGGTTCAGCGGCTTCTGCCTTAGCTTCCTCCTTGACATCTTCTGCATTGCTGAGCAGTAAAACTGCGGCCAAAAGTCCAAATACAAGCTGAAAGTAAAAGTAAAGATGAAAGGGGTATTAATTAGAATCTAAAATCCGTAACAAATGTGCAATTGTCTTGTGTAACAATAGCTGTTCACTTTCAATTTCGCATGTGTTGCATCTATTTGCAATTTAACGAAAATGTGTGATAAATTGAGAAAAGTAAGTGAAATTTCAGTTTGAAATTACATCAGTGCAGACAGACGCAGCTTCCGTTTGCAAAGCACTTTTGCTTTCATCAAGACGGAGATTATCTTTCAAGGATGAAAGTGAAAATGCTTCCAAATTGAGTTTATTGTTCGGCTTTCTTTGTTTCCAAAGAGAAAGACCAAGTCAGTTGGCTGAACGATTGCCAGAAAAACCTATACTTATCGTTGATGGGTTGATTGAAACATCAACATACCTCCATGTGAGGAAAGCTGCAATTTTGGCTTGCTTCCAGAAGTGTTTAAGTCAGAAATGTATGCGACTCTTGGGGGTGTGGCACATTTTTTCTCGTTTCTCTTCAAATGGTAGCAAATTCATCAATTATTTATAAGATTCTATTATTCCAATTCTAGTGGAAAAAATAACTCACAAAATTATTGAGTCACATACGATGCTTAGCTCTTTTGCTTTCATACTTCAGACTTAAAAGTAAGCCACATAAAAAATTGGTTTATTCAAATGCAGACACTTCTCTAAAAGACTTTTCACTTTGTAAATCTAGAGTGATCAAATTTAATCGTAAAAAAACGAGTTTAATTGAAGAGAACAATCAAAAAACAAGTATCTGTAGAAACTGTGGGTTCTTCTTTGTGATATAATGTTAATTGACGATAATATCGAAAAACGAAAGCAAAACCAAAAAAACCAAAAAAATCAATATTCATTAAGTTATAACATACTTCATTGCGGACGCTGGATGACCCGATGTGTTCGCATCGATAGTGAGCGGTTGTTTGGAATAAATTTTTGCATCATGTGATGCAATTTTTTTTTTCCATAGGAATTAATATATTATTGATATCTGAATAACAGTATTTAATGGAATGAAGTGGTGTTATTTAACAGATACCGCATGCAGATACAAGTGAGATTTGAATAACTGAATTGATATAATGCAATATTGCTCGATTAGATATATTTTGAAAGAGTATTGGGTAGCATATTTGGTAATTGAAGCAATTGAAACGGAATTCCTAAACTTGAATACAAAATCGGTTAAAGATACTTCGAAGCTTCCAAGGGGTGTTCATTGTACTAATTTTGCAAACATAAACCAACAGAGCTATTTACTTTTTTTTACAGATTGATTTGGACTTGATTAAGTTTTAAGAGGCAGTGCAGCATTACTTTTTGCTTATCGAAGTATGTCATGTAAAAAAGTATCTAAAATGTAATGGGTAGTCAGGTTATGTGCAAGCACATATGGAATAAGTTATTTCCATTAATTGCTCTGATTACCTTCCACTTAAGACATACCAAAACGAAAAGTTGCAAAATTTATCAAAAACAGTCCAATTATCTCAACATGGACAGAGAATTTTTAATTAGAAATTATAATTTTTCAAATATTCCATTCAGATAAATACGATATTGAAGAAAATTGATCAATTTCTGAATCATTTCAAGTGCTAATGCAACACAAATTGCAATTCGAATTCTAAGTTCGTAGCTCAACTCTTTTGTTTGGTTGATAGAAGAAATTGAATTTCTCGTTATTTCCTTGAAGAAAACATAATCCTTGGCTGAAGTTTTTTTTTTCTTTTTTTTTTCAATCACTCTGAATTATCACGAGAACACTTTTGCATTTATCAATTGTCCTTTGTCTCAAGCACCGTTACACAATTTCGTTTCACTTTTTTTTTTAATATTTTTTTGGTAGATGTTTTAAGGGTTTGTTTTTTTTTCATTTGTAACACCTACCATCGACTTCATTTTCTTCGATTTAAATTTAACACAAAGTGGTTAAAATAAAAATAAAACTAAATTAAGGGTTGGTTTATCCAACAAACCCAAAACTGATACTGGATAACTTTGCTTGCTATTCACCTGCTTTTATATTGAATGAAAAACCCAAGCGCGCTTTGCTACTTCTCTCTGTAACTTCATCCACCAAAAACAAAAAAAGCTGGAAAAAAATTGTATCAGAAACAGACCACAAATACACATAAATCCCCTAAAGCGTACCATGAAAAGTTAACAGAAAAATATACAATGAACGACACTACACAGCACACACTACACAGAAACTAATCAAAGTAAGGGAAAAGACTTAATAATAGTTAACCGTACGCCGACGACCGACAACCAACGATCAAGCAACGTTTGGAAGCTAAAAGCTCGCGAAAATCTTGAATATAGTGTTTGGGATCTTTGAAGAGATCGCTAACAGACCATTGCTGTGCTACTGTCAGATGGTATACTCGTGTACTCTCCGCTTAAGTGTTGTATTTCACTTTCATTGGTGGTTAGTTGGTTTGGATCGTCATCGTCATCGACATCGCCATAGCTGTTGTCGTAGCAATCGTCTGTCGTTGTTGGTTTTGTGTTGCGCACATTGCCACTCTATGTAGATATTGTATCTTAGTCGTATTCGTTTAGACATATCTGTAACAAGAGCAAAAGTTCGCATGCATGTCAAACTATTCGCTATACCATAGTTGCTTCACCTTTTGCATTTCTTAAACGTCTTTCCCCCTTTGCACCCTGTCGGAGTAATGTCCGTTACATATTGAACGGCTTAGCGGTGGCGGTATGTTATTCTTAGTTAGTTGACGATATGATTTATTTTAAATTGAAACTACGAATTGATTGCAACAGCATCAGTAATAGCGGTAGCAATGGCGGTTTATTGAATGTGACCATATACGTTCACTCGTATCGTATCATGTATCTGGTGCTGCAATTACGTTGCAAGTGCTTCTGGTGGTCTTTACACTTATTCTTGGCTTGGGAATTATATAATGTTCTCTTACGTGGTCAAATCGAAAGGGAAAGGATTTCTTGGCAACGGATAAGATTCCGGATACACAGATTTTTGTACTTGCACACTTTTGGTTAACAGACTTAGTCTGACTAGAATTAAAGTCTAGGTCAGGGCGAAAAACTTACAGCCAAAATATAAATAAGACCATGAATGCGTTTGCAAGGCAGTAAAGTTTGCGTTGCTGTTTTCTGTTTGTTTATTTTTCTTTTTACAGATCAAATATGTTGTAAATGGGTGTTGCCGTATGATTTCGATCAGTTTAAAACAGTTGCATGGTGCATGTTACCCTTGAATACTAAATGAAGTAAATCTGGTCAGTGGAATAAGTGTTTATTACTCAGAGTTGGCTCTAATGACCGATTTGTGTAAAAGTACATTTGCAAGTCATTATGAAAGTGAAGTTTTTTTTTTCTCTTCTTTTCCTCTCTGTGTGTGTTATTTTCGCAAGATCAATCAGATAGTATTAGTAGACAAGAAGTGGGTATTAATGACTAAGTGTTATCCAGATTAATTAACCATTGATTTGTTTATGTTTTCGCTGGCTGACCTGAGGTTAGTTTTTGAGTTGTGTTTTGTGTTTGGCTTATAGCTCTTCACTCAACAAATGAACATTGATCTAAAATTGGATCTAGTTTACAATGGTAATAACCATTGAGATATTATTTCATCCGAGATAAATAAATCAACGTACTTAATTTTATTTATGACTTGTCAAGGCAGTGGCATAGATATGAGTATTGATAAGCGTCAAATAATTTGGGATTTTAAATATTACAAATGTAAGGGAGTGCTTTAAGTGCAATAATTTTTGTTTTTTTGGTTTTGACCTGGTATCTGCGTTTTGAGAAAACGACCAATATGATCAGTACGTGCATGCAATAGAATCAGATTAATAGATGAAGATACAAATTGCGAATATTATTTCGAATTGATGTATGATGTACCGTGGTGTTACTTTCAATATGGTTTAATGTAATTTCAATGGTAGACTGAAATAATCAGCCAGCTAAGTCCACCAAAACTTTTACGGCCGATTGCTAGACACCTCAAGGATCCACCAGCAAATGACGTGCAATGTTTACAAATGTCTTAGATTATTTGTCAAATCATAGTTAAAGAAAACGTTTGATGAATACCCGGATTAAAAATGATAACGCAAATTTTTTTGGTTATGATAAGTTTCAACTCGGTGCTGCAACTTTTTTAACCCTTCCGTATAGTACGACTTTTGTTGGACTACAAAATGCTCTTCTGCGGCGACGACAACTTCTTTCGACCCATACTCCTTTACGGCGAGCGAGTTCCAAGTTTGACAGCAAACAGAAGTCACAGGGAGCCAAATCCGGAGAATACGGAGGATGGAGGTGCAATTCGGTTGCATTACGTGAATGTGTTGCGGAGGTGTGAGCCAGTGCGTTATCGTTCTGGAAAACGTCCCAAAAAAACAGCCGCCATCACCTTTCCGACCGAAGGCATGGTCTTCGTCTTGTTTGGAGCACATTCACCGGGTAAAACCCATTGTTTCGATTGTTCTTTGGTCTCTGATGTGTACCAATGAATCCATGTCTCATCGACGGTCACAAAACGATGCAGAAACTTCTCCGGATTTCGATAAAACAGGGCCAAACACGTCTTTGAGCGCGAGCATCTTTTTCATGCCCAAAATCTCATGCAGGATATGGCTTACGCGTTTAGTTGAGATGCCTGCTTTCTCTGCCAATTTGAGAATTTTCAATCGGTGGCTCGCTAATTCGAGATCATAGATTTTGTCCACGGTTTCCTCTGTGGTAACCGTGTTTAGGCCAACTAGGCGTGGTTCATCAAAAATCGACATGGGGCCACGGCGCAACTCTGCGAAACAATGGTAAATGGTTGTACGGGAAGGTGATAGGGTCTCATATACAACATCGAGAATGGGATTGACTTCCTCGCAGGTTTTGCCACTCAAAAGCAAGAATCGGTTAACGGTGTTTTGAAGTTTAGCCCGATGTTTTGAAGTGGGTGTCAGAACAAAACTAAGACAGAGGTTATACTAAATGATGGTACACTTATTTTGGCTCAGTAGGGCCACCTATCTTCCAATCCGGGTACTAGTCAAACAGCCCTCATATCTTCAATAAGTCTCTTGCTTGGAGGGCTAAATAAGATATTATGTGCTACAACATCACTAAAGAACATTTGTGAGATACTTTTCTTAGCAATAATGGCATCACAGCATACGAGCTTCATACCAGTTTCACAGACTATGTTGCTGTGCTCATTTCAAACCCATAGATACTTGAAATCCATTTATTAAAATTTCATTGACTGGTAATTGCTCAATATATTATAAACATTACACAAGAGTGCAATGGCGGTGAATATTCTTGATATCCATTGGCCTGCACAGATGAAAAGAACTACAAAATACTTTATGTGAACCCAATTCACCACAACATATAATCAGGGTTCGACTTTTAGCTTACCCGTCAGAGAAAGTAAAAGGAAATCGAATCAAAAAGTCCAAACAGAAACTTGATTTAAGACGAAAAGTCGAATTTATACACAACCACGCATAAGATAAATTCAGCCAAATACGAGTATGTGTTAAGAAACTGAAGTAGATAGCAGATAGTAGATACCAACTGCCATGATCATTTGCTGCAAATGTGTAATTCTGGGTTAGTTTAACCCTTAATTTAGGGCCATCCGCTGATTATTATTATTTTTTTTTGTATATCATTTTCATAAAATAATTTGGATGGAAAAGTTTGTAATGCTGTATTTTAAATATTAAAATACAGTTGTCTTAAACACATGAAGCGAATGTACCTATTTAAATTAATTGAATACTGTAGAACACACGAAACTGTTGATGGGGATAATTATACAATTTAACACAAAAGAAGATAAAAAAAATACAGATACAAAAAGGAAGCAAGAAAAGTTATACAAAACGGACTGGTTACTTTACCATATAAAATAAGTAGATTATCCATATGTTATGGTATATCACGAAACTGATAAAAAAAAGCATCTATTGTACGAGTCTGGTAGTTAAGACAAAGAAGCCATTTTTTTATCCACTTAAGAACACGGTTTTCGCTCTCTCCGATCAAGGATTTTCCGGTAAAAGTGAAAAAGGTTCAGTGACAAAATAAAAATGGAAAAAATGTATTTTGCGGATCGCTGGTGTTGTCACAAACAGATTAATGTTTAAAAGATAAAATTCTGTTATTTCTGAAAACTTCAAAGCTGGGAGTTCTGATATTTGCTTTACACATTATTTCGATCGCATGGTTTTGTTCTATAAGGAGGGAGTTAATTGTTTTGGAATATGCGCCACCTCAGTAAGTCACGCCATATTGAAGTTTTGATTACTTCAAGACAGGTAAATTGGTCGGTCCAATATATTAGTTGTTATACCGGCAGTACCGTGTCGATACAAGAAAATTTGATATAAATGATCAATGAAATTAAATCAAAAACACAGGACACATGTCCAATCACAAGTTTTACGACAAAACCTCCAGTAGTTTACCACTCTCAAAGTTTTTTGAAGAGGTTAGCAAAAGTAAAGTGAAAGAAAATAAACTTTCAGGAGAAGACGGTATACGACCAAAAGATGTCAAATACAACGCTACGGCTTTAGCACATATCATGTCAAGGATGGTAAATATGAGCTTAGAGCTAAGGACAAACTTAAAAAGTCATTTGTCCAAACTGCCAACCAATATCAATTCTGTCTATTACAGATAAAACTTTAGAGGAAGTAATATCTTAGAGACCATACGAATACTTAGAGAAGTTTGGAATCAATCGGCTTATCAGAGCCTTTGAAAACAAAATCAATGAAAGTCAAGAAAAAAATCAAAACACAATTGTATTGTTTATTGTATAAAGGCATTTGATACATTGTGTCATCAAAATATTCGAAAACATGTGTAAGAAATGGGAGTTAAGGGGATCAGTATTCTTATGGTTTGACTGCTACCTTAAGAACAGAAAATATAAAGTAAAAATAAAGGGTTTCTTAAGTAACGAAGAGCTTTCGAAATATTTAGTTTCATGCGGTTCAAGGTTGGGCCCACTAATTTTTATCATTTGCTTGAATTAATTGCTTTCAACTCTTAAAGAAAGTACATTTTTTGCTTACGCGGATGATACGGCGATAGTGGTCGTTCACAAAAATGTAGAAATAGCTGAAAAATAAATTAATTTAATGTAGTCACAGCATGGTGCCGCGATAATAGCCCCATTATAAATGCAAGACAAACAAAAGACATGCATATTCGTCCACCTTCAGAATATTTACACAAAGCACAGACGCATTTATTATTGGAAACCGGAAATTTAGAAAATGTCTCAACTTACAAATATCTGGGTATAATTGTGGGCTAGAATAACAAAAAAATAAGGCAAGTTGCCTTTGCTCTCTTTCACATAAGCTATCCGTGTCCAGCGGACTTTCTGCATCGGACTGCTGCTACTACAGCTTGGTCGAATCACATCTTAGGCATGGGATACCTAAGTATGGTACAAAGAGCAGTTCTTCAGAGTTGACCAATAGCATAAGCTGTCAGCCCTCAAAAACGACAGCAGATTTTGCAGAAAAGTTCCTAAGGCTTCGCAGATACGTGTTATATAATATAAAATCTAAAATGTATATGTAAAAAAATAAAATAAATAATAATAATAAGCCGCACAAAACAGACAATCTCTGTGGATTAATTGATGCTTGGCCGACCACTTTCGGATTGTGTTCGCTCCAATAATAGCAATTTTGCTTGTTGGCCTTGTCTAAGAAGATGACTTTTTGGCCTAAATCCGTATCTTCGGCCAACATTTCCAGCGAACTCACGATGTTCTCTATGGTTGTACCGATTCAATTTTTGCGTCATCACAATATTATATGTAATAAATGTAATATTATATGTAACACGTTTCCGGCGGCGTCACGGTGTGGCGCTCCCATTTTTCCGATTTGAGTTCTGTTTTTTTTTTGTTAAGTTGTTGACATATCCTCTAAATCTTAGCGTCATAGCTTGACATTTGTAAAAGTTAAGAAATTTTTTAGAAATTTTAGAAATGGATTTAAATTTGCAACAACGAACTTGTATTTAATTTTGCATAAAAAATGGATTTAATGGTGCGCGAACGTTGGAAATGTTGGAAATGTGTTTCGGTAACGATTCTCTAAAGAAAACGGTCATTTACCAGTGGCACGAGTCAAAGTGGTCGTCCAAGACATTTTGGTTAATGATTTGGGTTTCCGTCGTGTAGCAGCAAAGTTTGTGCCAAAAGACCTTAATTTCATGCAAAAAGGAGACCGTGTTGAGGTCGCAAAAGAGATGATTCGCGAGGCTGAATCCGATCCCACATTCATCAAAAAGATCAATACTGGGGACGAAACGTGGGTTTATGAGTACGATACGCAATCCAGACCCGAGAACAAACCACGTCGTTTTCCGTCAAGAAGGCAATGCTCACGGTTTTCATGGATTACAACGGTGTAATGTATCATGAATTTTCGCCAGAAGGCCAGACAGTAAACAAAGAGTATTATTTGGGCGTTAAGTGACGTTTGCGTGAAGCAATTCGCCAAAAGAAATCGTGGATTTCGCACCATAATAACGCACCGTCGCTCAGTGCCATCACTATTAGTAATTTTTTGACGAAAAATGCAACAAATCCCATTCAACATCCATCGAATTCACCTGATTTGGCTCCCTGTGACTTCTTTCTGTTCAATCGAGTTAAAAAACCACTACGGGGAACGCTTTTCAGCAGCCGAGAGGAAGTAAAATCTCAGGAAGCACTGATGGGCATACCGAAAACCAAATTTAAAAATTGTTTCGAGAATTGGATCAAGCGCTGGCATAAGTGTGTTGCAGTCGATGGGGATTACTTTAAAGGGGACAATATATGTAGATTTAGATGAATAAGCCTGTATTCCGGGAATTTATTTATATTATTGATTTATTTATAATTTATATTTATGTGGGCCCAATTTCAACCGGAAAATAAGCCGGGTTAACTCTCTAGCGATGCCCAATTTAGCTGATTAGTACTAAATCGACATTTCTCAGTTTTCTCGAAACCGGATGCTGCGGCAGCTATGTTTTCGTCATTTCGCACCAATCTCTGTCTGGTTGGTGGATTAAGACCAAAAAGAGTGTGTTCACACTTAGTTTCTTGCGTATTTACAACTGAACCGGAATTTTGAAAATATTTTTTTAATAATTTCCGCACGTTCAGCAAGCGTAAAACGATGCATAATTAAATGGCAAATGACAGCTGGATGTGATTAGTTACTGACAGCTGCTGAAGCATAACAATTGCAAAAATTATCGTTGCTATCTAGTCACGCGTTATAAAGGCAAATTATAACAGAATGTACCTTTTATATTGAATAGCATGAATTTCGTCTTATTACTGATAATTAACCTATGTGTATTGAACCACCTTCTCAAGATATCTAAAACATAATTTACGTCACATGAAAGATTAAGATAACAGTCGTTCGAGTAAGAGAGAGCTGCGTCATAAGAAAAAGCAGTGATTTTTCCTTTGAAAGGTTGATTAAAAAATAAATTTACATAAATTAAAAAAAGAATAGGAACCAATACAAAGTCTTGCAGTACACCTGTATTAATCATGTTTGGCAAACTAAATGTATTTTTATTTTAACCACTCGTTTACGATTGAATGTACTCTCTTAACCCTACACAATAAAGTTTTGTTCGGAGTAAATTGTGATCTGCTGTATCGAAAGCTTATGCGATATCTATAAACCTTCTTCTGCAATCAAACTGAGAAGTGTTTAAAAAACTGTGAGTTCTGCACTATTTTTTAAGAATATTAAAGAAATCGCATGACAGCACGTCGCCATACCTTTAAATGTTTTTTTTTGACATCAAAGGTCTCATTGACTTCTTTACGGGGCGTGATGGAGCAGCGTGCATTATCTATCGCCAACCTCCACAAAAGAACGAGTGTGGCAGGGATTCGAAAGCTAGACATTTTTCTGTGTATTTAATTTCTATAGATGTGGCCTTAAAATCTATGAATAGATGGTGCGTGTCGATTTGGGGCTCATGGATTTTTTCTAAGAGCTGCCGTAGTATGAATATTTGGTCGATGGTGCATTTTCCTAGCCTAAGGACACACTGGACCAATCAGGTTGTTGCTGAACGGCTGCAGGCGTTCTCTCAATACTTCATATAGAAACTTGCAGACGTTATTAAGAAGACTCGTGCACCCTGTTTTTTTTTTCTTGAAGATCGGACAAACAATGCTGAGGTTCCATTCATCGGACATACTATCTTCCGGTTGATGGTTAATTGATGAAGAGTTCTTCTGTCCCCTCATGAATATCAAGATGAGGTAATCGTGTGCTAGCTAGGCAATGTTTTGCCCCGCCACAAATTGTCATCATTGGAGGTGCAGAAATTACCTTTCGACAGTAATCTTAAGAATGTCCTGTCTTCCTAGCTTTGTACTAGGTGGGGTGAAAAGTAACCTCCTTGGGAATGAAAAAAAACATTTTTTTTTTAAATGTTTTTTTTATTTTATTCAGTATAGTCTTCTCTTAGTTTAATGCACTTATTCTGGCGAATTTTCAACTTCTTGATCCCGTCCGAAAAGTAATTTTCCGAAAGGTCTGCAAAATACTTCTCGCGTGAGCTAAATTTTTTTATTGATGAGCCATCTTTTGAGGTTTATGAAAAGATAATATCCGAGGGAGCCAAATTGGGCGAAAACGGTGGATGCGACAGGTATTAGAGCCGTAAGTCATTGACTTTAGCTGGTTACGATGCTCTTGTGCGCTGGTGCATTGTCTTGCAAAAACGAAATATTTTTTCGCTTCATGTGAGGCCGTTTTGGCCTTTAACTGCTCCAAAAATGCACAGTAATACTCGCTGTTGACGGTTTTACCTTTTTTGAGGTAGTCCACGAAGATTATGCCATGATAATCCCAGAAAACTGACGCCATAACCTTTCCGACCAATCGAGCCTCCCTCGGCCGCTTCAGGGCACTCGTGCCGGCTTCAGTCTATTGCCGGGCACACATTCTGTTCTGTGGTGTTCAACGGTTACCAATCAACACCAAAAGTCCGCCCGATTCCGCATCATCAAGTCCAAACACTCTTTCGAAGTGCTCTCGGAGGGCCTACCGCTGCGGACTTGATGGGAAGTGGAGTTGCGGCCACCACGAAACTCTCGAAACCAATATTTGACGGTGTTATCTGACGGAGCATTAGCCCCATAATATTTATCCAACTTTTCCTTCGCCGTTTTGCCTCTCAAAAAATAATGTTTTATGAGAGAACGAAAATCGTTTTTGTCCATACTCAACTTGATGCAAGCAGAGGGTCGGGGGTTCGAGTCCCGTGCGAGGCAATTCTCTGAAAAAGTCTTTTCATAGAATTTGTATGTAGTTATATAAAAATCCCGCCGGCATCAACTCTGACACTGATGTTGCAGTGGTTTGCTGGCTGGACTTAATGTAACGAACCAACAACTAGCACCGTTAAAATGCGGTGCTATTACAAAAAAGGTTATAATGCCTTGAAGTCCGTTCATATTTGGCAGACATTCCAAATTTTAATACGATACAGTCTTTAGTTTTGTTTTGACAGCTGATTGTTGTTGACGTGTTTGGCATCATGTTGAGTGTGGACAAAAACGATTTTCGTGCTCTCATAAAACATTATATTATGGGGCTAATGCTCCGTCAGATTACACCGTCAAATATTGGTTTCGAGAGGACAATGTCAAAAAAATACATGAAATGGTGTTGGCTGACCGGAAAGTAAAGGTGCGCGAGCTAGCAGATACCACAAAGATTAGTACTGAGCGCACGCCATATTTTGGGCAATATTCTGCATATGAATAAGTTATCCTGCCGCTAGGTGCCGCGCATACTCACTCCTGACCAAAAACACGAACGCGAGAGCACTTCGAAAGAGTGTTTGGAATGCGGAATCGGGCGGACTTTTGGCGTCAATTGGTAGCTTTTGAACACCAGAGAACAGAATGAGTGCCCGGCAATGCACTGAAGCCGGCTCGAGTGCTCCGAAGCGGCCGAGGGAGGCTCGAAGGGTCGGAAAGGTTATGGCGTCGGTATTCTGGAATTTTCATGGCATACTCTTCGTGGACTACCTCGAAAAAGGAAAAACCATCAACAGCGAGTATTACTGTGCATTATTGGAGCGATTGAAGGCCGAAATTGCTGCAAAACGGCCTCACATGAAGCAAAAAAAAATGTTGCTTTTGCAAGACAATGCACCAGGGCACAAGAGCATCGCAACCACGGCTAAAATCAACGACTTACAGCTCCAATTGCTATCGCATACACTCGATTTGGCTCGCTCGGACTATTATCTCTTCCCAAACCTCAAAAGATGGCTCATCAATAAAAAATTTCTCTCACGCGAGGAAATCATCGACGCCACGGAGGAGAATTTTGCAGACCTTTTGGAAAATTTCTTTTCGGACGGGATCAAGAACTTGGAAAATCACTAGAATAAGTGTATCAAACTAGAAGGGGACTATATTTAATAAAATAAAAAAAATATTTAAAATTTTTTTTTTCATTCCCAAGGAGGTTACTTTTCACCCCATCTAGTAATTAATGAGTTGTTTGTATTAGTTAATCAATTAGCGTATTTAACTAATTTATTGTATGATAATTTGAGCTAACTCTTATGAATAATTTGACCCTATAAGTATTTTGATAACGGAAACTTTGATTAGGTTTTCTTGCAAGATTTACAGCAGAGTCTTCACTGGCGTTGTGTCAAGACACTTTAAGTATCAGGTTCTGCAGATTGCAGATTGCCGATTTTTAAAGGAGTAGCGGATATCCTTTATCATAATTTTGTGCAAGCGCACGCATTTTAACTGAATATGGATCTGTAATTTTGGTGCGGGCGAAAGCCCCCATTTATTCGGCTTAATACAAGCTATAACTTAAAATTAAACTTAAACTAATACTTAAAACTAAGGTTGGTTGTTGTGGTGAAGGAGAACCGATTTGAGGTAGGAAGTGGTGCGGTGGAAGTCAAAGACGCTAGGGTTTGAATTAATTTTTCGTAGCATGCGGGAGATTGGTTCGTTCGCGCCATAGGTGGGTTGGGAGATAGAAGAGACGAGGGGTACGTAGATTACGAGGGTTAGTGTTGAGGAAAATAGAATTGTGAAGGGACATGCATTCAACCTGACCTGAAAGAAGTCGATGAATGAAGAGAAAGTCGGCTGCGTCTCTGCGTTCCTCAAGGGTGTTTAAGTTAATAAGGTTGAGACGGTTTTGATAGGGGGGCAGAGTAAAAGAATCATCCCAGGGCAAACCTCGAAGAGCAAATCGAAGAAAATGGCGCTGGATGCTTTCGATTCTCGAGATATGAACGCGATGATATGGGGACCATACTTGACTAGCGTACTCTAGAAGGGGACGAACAAAGGTAATATAGAGGGACCTGGTCACGTATGGGTTGGTGAATTCTTTGGACCATCGTTTTACAAAACCTAGTGCAGAGTTGGCTTTAAGGATTATCCCATCCATATGCAAACGGAAATTGAGCTCCCTATCACACAAAATGCCGAGGTCGCGAAGAGATTCAACGGAGGAGATCGGTTGGTTGTGGAGACGGTAGAATCGGGGAGGAGATTTGAGCCGCTTATGTGAAAAGGTGATGGACTGACATTTGGTGATATTAAGTTCCAAACAATTTTTGAGGCACCAGATCGAAAAACTATCAAGGTCTTGTTGAAGAAGGAAGGAGTCATGGGGAGAGGAAATGGTTTTGAAAAATTTGGTATCGTCGGCGTAAAGGGAGACGGAGGAGTATTTGATGATCCTATCGAGATCATTTATGGTTAATATAAAGAGAAGGGGGCCGAGATGGCTACCTTGAGGAACTCTAGAGGTGGCCAAAAATGGAGTGGAGTGGCTGACCTAAAACGAACACTGTAAAAACGGTTTTCGAGGTAAGAAGATATCCATTTTAACAGTATGGGTTCAAAGCCGAGGGCAGACAATTTGAAGAGTATTAATCGATGAGAGATTTTATCAAAGGCTTTGCTAAAATCGGTTGCAACTACATCGACTTCGTTGCCGTTCTCTAGGGCAGAGATGGCAAAGGATACGAATTCAACAAGATTTGTGGTGGTTGACCTACCCTTTAGGAAGCCATGTTGTCTAGGGGAAATAAGTGATTTGCATTGGAAACTTAGAGCTTCATACAAAATACTTTCGAGGAGTTTGGGAATATGGGAGAGTTTAACGATTGGACGATAGTTTGTTATTTCGTTCTTTGATCCCTTTTTGTGGATCCGGGTTATAAAGGAGGTTTTCCAAACCTGAGGAAATTCTCCTTGTGAAAGGGATAGACGAAAGAGATCAGAAAGGGCAAGGGAAAGAGACGAAGAACATTTTTTAAGAAATATGGCAGGGAGGCCATCTGGACCGGGTGTAAATTCGTAATTGAGTTGGTGTAATTTATATTCGATATAAGAGGGATCCAAGATGTGAGAGAGATGTGGGCCGTTGGAGAAGTTCGGTAGGTAACGAAAATAGGAGGGATCTGGTACAAAGGAGTCGTTGGTGAAGGATTGTTTAAAGAAGCTGGCAAATAGGTTGGAAGTGGTGAGTGGATCGGTTGATGACTTGTTGTTGAAAGAGAGGGAAGGAGGGTAATCATCGGACTTTCTTTTATAGTTAACAAATTGGTAAAAGGACTTAGGGTCATTTATAAGGTTGACTTGCGCATTGTTAAGGTAACGCTGGTAAAGGGAATCGTAAAGTTCGGTGAAATGAAGATAAGCACCAAGATAGTTGGAATAGTCGGACAAGGATCTGGTACGCAGGAAAACAGCCCATAACTTGTTTCTCTTGTTTCGTAAGGAACGAAGCTTGCGATTATACCAGGGAGGACTATTAGATGATGTTTTAAGGCGAGAAAACGGAACGTAAAGGCTGAAAGAATTAAATATTTCTTTATAAAAAATGGATAAGGCATCATTTACGCTTAAGTTGTGAAAGTTAAGGGGGAATCTGCTAAGATAGTCACTGATTTTGTGAAAGTTTGCTTTATGAAAGTCGTAGGATGAGAGAGTTGTGGGAGGAGTGTACTGGAAAGAAGAGTTATGAAAAAATGAAAGTAGAAGGGGGGGGGGTGGTAGTTATCGATTGTAGAGAGAGATAGGGGACAAAGTGAGACTGAGGAGTTAATGGAATCTGTTGTGAAAATAAGGTCTAATTGCCTGTCCATATAGTTGGATACATCACTGACTTGGCATAGACTTGAGTCTGTTAAGCGATCTAAGAAGAGACATTCCTTAGCTGAGTTGGCATTTGAAGCGATGAAGAACGATTGATCGTCTGATGGAATCCACTGTAGCTGAGGAAGATTAAAGTCGCCGAAAACAAAGATATCGTCAGTAGAGTCAGACAGGTCAATTAAATAGTCGATCGCATCGACAACAAGTTGGTAAGATTCGGTAGGTTGAGCTGGCAGGATGTAGCAACATAAAACGTAAAGGGACTTGAAGGGGAGTGATATTTTTATAGCGACAAAGTCGACTTTAGAGGATGAAGAGATGCTAATGGGAGAAGAGTTAAGGCTGTTGTGGACCGCCAGTAAGACGCCTCGACAGGGGGAATCATCATGTGGGCGGGTAGGATCGTCGTCGCGAAAAACATTAAAAGTAGGGGGGAACAATTCCTGGTTCTTTATGTCGGGAATCAAATTGGTTTCAGTCAAGGCGTAAATATCAAAGGGAAGAGAATGCGATTGACGTAGGACAGCATTAGTTTTAGAGCGAAGACCTCTTACATTCTGGTAGTAAAATGTAAGAGGGAATGTTGTGTGGTGGAGATGTATGGCGGGATGGTTTAAGTGCTGACGAGGAAGGCACGTTATGGACGAAAAAATTTATCGTGGTCAGCTCGGTTTCGCTGTAGGTGTGAGACTCGTTTAGAGTGAACGTAGTGGCCGAATGCAGCAAGGTTGTCTGCTACTTTCTGAGGGGACATGCTAAAAATCTCGTCGTACCTGACATAAAGGTTCCTGAGTAATTATAGGGTCGGTAGGGAGGCCTTCCTGCTGGATGGATGTACATCGCTATTATACCAGGTTGTGATTCTCTGATTTAAATATACGAGGTATGTTCAAAAAGTAAGGTGTTAATTTATTCATTAAAATTAATGTTGTCCGCTTCAGATATAAAACACTTGTGCCAACGCTTTTTCCAATCCTTGAAGCACTTTTTGGTATATCGTTTCAAATCAGAGTGTTTTTGTTGTTGTTTTCAGTTTTAGGAACAAGAAAAAGTCGCATGAGGCCAAACCCGGTAAATATGCTGGCTGAGAATGACTGTCATGTTCTTTTTGGCCAAAAAATTTCTCACAACTGAATTTTTCCATAATTCCAGACGTTTTTTTCGTATTCCTAATACTCCTTATTGACCGCACGATCTTGAGGTAAAAACTGATGCACTACGCCGCGGTAATCGAAAAAAGGTGTGACTTTGCTGACACACGTCTTATGCCCAAAACATCCGAAAAGATTTCATGACACTAGCCGACCAATATGCCAACATCCTCAGCAACTTCTCTTTTGGTAATTCGAAGATTTTCCAAAACAATTTTCTTCACAGCTTCGATGTTATCATCTTTTGTTGATGTGCTTGGTTGTTCAGAGCGATGTTTGTAATTGGCATCTTCTCGGCCATCTTGGAAGAGCTTGTACCACTTGTAAAAATTTTTTTACTTAGAACAGACTCACTGTATGACACTGTCAACATTGCAAGTGTTTTAGAGCAAATTCTGTGCTCCATTTTTTTAATAATTTAAAATCACTGAACACACCGAAACTCGTCTAACCTTACTATCTGTCGAAAACAAACTATGTGTGCTATAAACTTGAAACTGTGAACTTATGTTTGGGGCATGTTTTCAAATTCAAATTGACCTTACGTTTGGAGCACATCTTATATGTGATCATATCAGCATGCTTTATTTTGATACTAGTCTCACTGACGTACGCCCAAACGTGCCCCATCTTGTTTACGACAAAACGCCGATAAAAGTTTGCCGGGTTTGTATTTTTAAAAATAAGTTTAATTTGACTGCCGAGAGAGAAATTTCATCTACTATAGTACACTGCTTGTCCTTTGCACAAGTACACTATTTATTTAATTTTATTTAATTTGATTTGTGAACAAGTTTTATTCAACTTCTGAATTAATTAATTAATTCATATTTTTATCTATAATTTTGCCCACAATTTTCTTTCTATCTTTCTTACTTTTTTTTTTGTAATTTTGCCCTCTGAATATGCATTTAAAACAGGTTTATGGCATTATTTCTTTGATTAAATTATGGAAAGTATTAATTTGTCGAATTGTCTGAATAATGTGAATAAAAGCTGCACTCGTGAGTTGATATATGTTTTGTCCAAATACCGGGAGGGACTTAAAGTTTGTCACCTTAACGCACCAAGTCTAAAATTCTTCAAATTAAACTATCTTTGTTACTTATTTTTGAGGTCCAATGTTGATGTCATATGTGTTAGTGAAACCGGATATCACAAACATTTTTTACTCCTTGCCAAATTACAATCTACCATATTTAGAAATGACAGAATAACAGGCACGATACAAGAAGCAGTAGCAATATATTTTAATTCCACACTAATGTGACGTTCTTAGTACATCTGATGCGACAGGTATTAAATATCTGATTGTAAAATTTCATGATGGCTCCTCTAAATGTCAAGTATCCTGCGCTTATAACCCCAATAGAAGCTGCTCATCTCAGCCTTTTTTAATGCTCTTTCAGATTTTTCTGCGCTATTGCAGCATACCATTATAAGTGGCGACTTCAATGTTAACCTATTAAAAAATGACTCCCTTGCCTTCCAAATCAAAGATATTGTATCTTATTTTGGACTCATAATCATTAATGACTGCAACACTACGCGTTTTCCTCACACCACAACTCCCAGTTTGTTTGACCTTATTATTGTTTGGGAATCATCATTTTTAATACTTTTTGACCTCTAAACTATATTTCTGACCATGAACTCCTTTTTTGCACATAATATATTGACTTTTCTTATTTCTCTTTACCTGTATCCTTTATTTTTAAAGATATTAATGCTGTTGACATCCCAGCTCTACTAACTGTAGCCCGTTCAGCTCCTTGGTATGGCTGCAACTAAGTTATCTAAACTATCTTAACGAGAAGCTTAATTACTTTCAACACCTTGTGTATAAACTTTATGATGCATGTGCAATCTGTAATCTGTAATTGTTCGTAATAAAAAGTGTCCTTGGTTTACGAGTGAATTAATTAAAAATGGGAACAAACTTTATGGCAAATGGAAGCACAACTTCTCCCATTGTAAATTGGCTGAATATAAAAGAGCACGTAACAATGTAACCTAACTAAGTCATCCGGACTGCCAAACGAAACTATTATGCTACTAAGCTGAGTACAACATTTCCATCTAAACAATTCTGGACTTACTTACGTTGAATTTGTGTCCTTAGTAACGTGAACAGCGCTAAGTGTGACCTAGATCCTGACGTCCCTTATTGCCTTCTTCTTGTGAAATAACCCTGACACGCTTGACTTTCATCTAAATGAAAAATCTGTTTCACTTGCTCATATGTTGGGTCATTTTAAAGTGGTTACCGAAGGTAAAGTTGTTGACAGTATTAAGGCTATTAAATATTACTCGATTGGCGTGGACGGTGCACCCATTCGCTTCATTAAGCTTTTATTATCCGAAATTAAAATCCACCTGACTCATATTCTTAACCACTACATAGTAACATCCACAGTCGTGGAAAATTGCAAAGGTTAGACCGATTGCCAAAAAATCGAACGCCACCTCCGTCAACGACTTTAGGCCCATAAGCATTTTACCGTGTCTATCAATGGCTTATGAGCGAACGGATTGTTGCTTAACCCAGCGAAATCAAAAGTTCAGTCGATATCTAGTCGAAAATTTGACATTAACGTCGTACTAGACTGAGACTTGTTGGCATAGGCCCGCGACTTCAAGTAGCCCCAAAGAAAGAAGTCTGGGGTGGTTAAATCGAGCGATCTTGCTGGCCATGCCAAATCGCCAAAACGGGAGATTACGCGACCAGGAAATGCTTCCTTCACAATATCCATTGTGGCCCGTATTGTCTGTGCGGTTGCACCGTCTTGTTAAAACCACATGTTCACTAAGCCCCGCTCATCCAATTCCGGTAGTAAGAAGTCGTTTATCATGGCCCTATAGCGTTCGCCAGTAACAGTGACCATATTGCCGATGGCGTCCTCAAAAAAATACGGCCCAATCACTCCTCCCGCACCACACAGTGGCTTTGAGTGGATGTACGTAATGGATTTTCGTACATTACAAGCGGATTTTTAGTGCCCCAGAAACGAATATTTTGCTTATTGAGGTAACCACTCAAGTGGAAATGCGCCTCGTCGCTCATGATGATTTTCGACACAAAATCGTCTTCTTCGTTGTTGAGATTGAGGATGGCTTTACAGTAATTCACACGCGATTGACGGTCAGGAAGCATTAACTGACGCACTGTTTGCACTTTTTACGGGAACATGTATATAGGGTTTGTTTGGTGATGCCCAATTGCGTGGCCCGTAGTCTGGTTGATGTTTCTTTCTTCTTAGTGACATCAGCAGCCACAACCGCGATATTCTGGGCCGGACGACCAGTCCGAAGGCGGCCGCGACCTGCATGGTCTTCGGTTCCACTCTGTTCGAGTTGAGTAGCTAAGTGCCGGAATGTTTTTCCAGTTGGCGCAACACGATTAGGAAATCGACTTCAAAATTCACGCTGCGCTAACACCACCGACCGATTATTTGTCAAAACATTCCACGCTCTTGCGGAGTATAGCGCTCCATTGCTTGTCTGTTTATATACTGTCTGTTCACAAATGTCAAATTATACCATCTTCCGATAGGGTGATTAATTGTGCGCCACCTTGTATATTCTCTACAAATTACCTTTCCTATTTTTTCCTCTATTTTGTATCTGATTTTGTATTTTTTTTTTCTTTAATGTTAATTAAATTTTTTGAATTTTTTACTAACAATGAATATTATAGTTTCTGACAATTGTCATTGCTGAATTTTATGCTACGAGTGATGTTTCTATGCTTAGATATGTTCTGAGTAGAAAAAAAAGAAAATGTTCTTAATGTACACTTGAAATACCACCTTGATCAAAAAGTTCCCGGTTGCATCACCGTGTGACGCTCCCGTTGTTCGGATTTGAGTTCTGTTTTTCTTTGTTAAATCTTAGCGTCATAGCTTGACATTTGCAAAAGTTACGTAGCCAAGAGTACATCTATATCTGTGTGTATTGGCGATTTTTTACAATTTTAGAAATGCATTTAAATTTGCAACAACGAACTTGTATTAAATTTTGCGTAAAAAACGGATTTAGTGGTGCGTAAACGTTGGAAATGTTGGAAAAGTGTGTCGGCAACGATTCTCTAAAGAAAACGGTCGTTTACCAGTGGCACGAGCTGTTCAGAAGTGGCAGTGAGTCAATCGAAGATGATGAACGCAGTGGCAGACCATCGACATAGAAAACCAACGACAACATTGATGAAGTAAAAGAAATGTTAGTCAATAACCGCAAATTAACCATCAGAGACATAGCGGAGGACTTAAACATTGCCTATAAATTCGTCCAAGACATTTTGGTTAATGATTTGGGTTTCCGTCGAGTAGCAGCAAAGTTGGTGCCAAAAGAAATCAATTTCATGCAAAATAAGAGACCGTGTTGACATTCATCGAAAGGATCATTACTGGAGACGAGATGTGGGTTTATGAGTACGACATGCAATCCAGACATCAGGCAAGTGAATTACGTTCACCAAATGAGCCGAGACTAAAAAAACGTCGTTTTCAGTCAAAAGGGAAGGCAATGCTCACGGTTTTCATGGATTACAATGGTGTAGTGCATCATAAATTTTCGTCAGAAGGCCAGACAGTAAACAAAGAGTATTATTTGGGTGTTATGAGACGTTTGAGTGAAGCAATTCGCCGAAAGAGACCAGAATTGCGGGCAGAAAACTCGTGGATTTTGCACCATGATAACGCACCGTCGCACAGTGCCATCATCATTCGTCATTTTTTGACGAAAAATGCAACAAATACCATCCAACAGCCACTGAATTCACCTGATTTGGCTCCCTGTGATATCTTTCTGTTCAATCGAGTTAAAAAATCACTACGGGGAACGCGTTTCAGCAGCCGACAGGAAGTAATGGAAAAATTGCAGAAAGCTTTGATGGACATACCGAAAACCGAATATAAAAAATGTTTCGAGTATTGGATCAAGCGCAGGCATAATTGTGTTGCAGTCAATGGGGATTACATTAAAGGGGACAATATATGTAGATTTAGATGAATAAACTTGTATTTTTAATTTTTTTTATTAATTTCCGGGAATTATTGATCAATGCCAACAATAGTAAATTGAAAATAAATGTCAGCAACTCGGACTTTGTCATCTTGACCATGTATAGTTTTTATGACTCTGCCAAAGAGCCACTTTTGGGGAGAAGATTGTTCTCTGTTAACAAGCAAATTTTTTTGAGAAAATGACCACTTTGAGCACTGCTGCAGTTTGCTGATATATTCATCAAGCCACCGTTTCCAGAAATGCGTCTTCCCGGCGTTGATGCGTCCCCATGGTTGAAGCTAGCTGACATCAGGTACATCATATGGTGTTTCGGGAATTGCCGCTATAAAAAGGTCTGCAGGCTTTATTGCTTCCAGGTCATTGTGGTCTGTTAAAAGCGAAGTGATATTTCGATAATTTGATAAGGGCCATCGAGAGCTCCTCGAATGTCAGCTTGACGTTGTATAGGCTTTGGTAGAGATAGCCTTTTGCGACCTTAATGTTGACTTTCCAAATTCCGCCAAAGTGAATTGAAACGTATTGAAAGTAGGTTGAAACGAAAGTTAATATTTTCATTATTACAAAAATTATTCAACATTTCTTGGTATGTCGAAGATGTTTTAGAATTAACTTAGTTTTGAATTGGTCCCAACGAATATAGGAGATCTGAGCCTGCTGAGCCAAGATGGACCGTTCCCGATGCTTGGAAGACAAAGTCTCATTTGTATGTAAGTTTTATAAGGAACCTGTACTATTTATAGACAGGAACACAGAAGTCCACACTACAAAGAGAAAATTCACGTGACGATTCGAATATATATAAGATATGTGTATTTCTCGAACTTAACATAAAACAAAAATGGAGTCCTTTGGTAGCAGAACCGGGTATTTCTGTTTATCAGGAATATCCGTACTTTTCGATCTGCAAAAAACTTTTAGCAAATGAATTCCATTGGAATCGAGCCTTAAAAAAAATGCTTGGAAATCTCTGGAATCCAAATAGAGAGGACATACACACAGAATGTGCATCCAATCTCCAAGTGGAGCTCCAAATGAAGAATCTGCCACCCCGCTTAACCCTCTTTTATGTAAGAATGCATTTCATAGCTATGTTTGGTGAGCAAGAAGTCCAAATTGAAACTAAAACTCAGATCCGGTAGCTGACTCATATACGATGTATCCCTAATTAAGTCGTAAGAATACCTGCCATTTTCGCTTGCATTCCACATTAATTATCATCTACACGTGGCGCATTTGGCTAGCAAGGGCTAACGATCATTCAATAAATCATTCACATCCCTTGCAGATATCCAGGCAGCCGTACTTAGGGGAAGATCTTTCCTAATATTGAAAGTGATACCACTACGTATCACTTCCAAGTCCAGTAGAGGTACTCCCAACAGTGTTTGTTGTGGATCCGTTTAAACAATGTGGCGTATCGGCAAATAACTGAGCAAAATCACTATTTGCGAGGACGAAATCCGCCGGCGATCAGTCTTAGACTTAACTGCGCTGTACCACTCCGCTTTTTCAAAGGTTATTTTTTTTTAATTAGCGCTCGGGCGAAGAGAAATTAACCAAAAAAGAGAGCGATACTGATGTGCGTTGGTTTTAAATGTTTAAAAGTTATAAAAAGCTTGGCACTGTATTCCACAATCGAGTTGCAACGTCTAGGAAAGAATCACGACATTCACGAGCATTCATAGCGAGATAGGTATTACGGTTAAATGTTTGAATAGGCGGATTGCTTCTGGCAATTTCGGTGGACCACTGGTGGTGAAAATAGCGATATAACACGGTGAGGCAGGAGACTTTACGCAAGTGTTCGAGAGTGTCGAATACCTGTGTCTTATTGACATCACCTACGAGTTTTATCGCACGATTTTGGATCCTATCTAGAAAGTGTAAGGGGGTCTTAGGGGCACCTGACCATATGTGGGCATTATACTCCAATTACAGGCGGACAAAGGTCTTATAAAAAGTGATTCATCGAAGGTATGATTTGTAATGTAAAATAAAATACATAAATTCGAAAGTAAACTTAAAATTTTTATTGTCGGTTAGAAAAACAATTCATGGCATTTGCTTCTTGAAAATGATATCATGTAAATGTTGGCCACGCCTACGTCTGAGGTGGTCCATCCTAAAGGTTAAATTTTGGGCGACTAGGCGACTCGTTCAAAAATAGCGACTGTTATCTCGCGGATAATACGAGTAATGTTGGCTCCCAAAACGTCAATCGTACCTGAAGACCTGAGACTTTACATATCCCCAGAGAAAATAGTCCAAAGATGTGATATCGCACCATCTAGGCGAGCAATTTATCGCAGCAAAACGTGAAATTAAGTGCTTAGCAAAATGATTTCTCAACAAGTCCATTGTTTCACGCGTTGTATGACCCTTAGCGCCATCTTGTTGAAACAAGAGCTCACTGGGACCACGTGGTTGTATTTCAGGAAGCACATAGTCCGTTAACATAGCGCGATAACGGTTACCATTGCCTCATTTTTGAAGAAATATGGACCAATGATTTCACCAGCCCATAAACCACACCATACCGTTGTTTTTCTGCGATTTCGTCCTTCAAACGCTCCAACAACGCAATGTAATAGTCGCTGTTGATAGTCTGCCTTTTTTGGAGGTAGTCGATGAAAATTATTCCATGTGTATCAAATAATTCAGATGCCATAACCTTTCCAGCCCACTGATGACTTTTGGTCGTTTTGAACGAGGTTTGTCGCCTGCTCGCCACTCAGCTGACTGCCGACTTGACTCTGGTGTGAAGTGATGGAGTAAAGTTTAATCCATTGACATATTCTGACGCAAAAATTCGGCTTAAAGGTGGTTGAACAGCTTTAAACACTCCTCTGAATCATCAACACGTTGTCGTTTTTGGTCGACTGTGAGCAAACGCGGCACATACTTTGAACAGAGCTTTCGCATGTCCAAATATTCGTGTATGATATATCCAACACGTTCTTGTGATTTCTTCAGAGCCTCAGCTATCTCGATCAACTTCGATTTACGGTCATTCGTAATCATTTTGTGGACTTTTTTGATGTTTTCATCTGAAACAGCCTCTTTTGGACGTCCATTGTATGTGCTTTTATGACCACTTTTAAATTTTTCAATCCGCTTGCGAATGGTTCGTCCGGCTGGTGCAAAATACGGGTAACACTTATTCCATCAAAAAGCAATGGTAAATCAACACACGAAATTGCTTTGAATCCATTTTTTTTTTCACAATAACAAAAGTTGCTTCACTCACAAAACGCTATATCTCGAGAACTAATCGTTCGGCAGCTGTCAATTTTATACACGTATCATCTGCCCAAATATTGCAATTTTGTTTATTAACGTATCCATGGAGCCAGAAATGGGCTTCATCACTGAACAAAATTTCACGATAAAACACCGGATTTTCATTGAGTTTTTCAGAGCCCATTCACTGAAAATGTGACGCAAATTCAAGTCGCCTGGTTCCAATTCTTGCACAATTTAAATTTTGTACGCTTTTAGGCCGAAATCCTCACGTAAAATACGCCAAGCTGTCGAATACGCCAAGCCAAGCTGCTGATAATGGAGACGAATCGATTCATCACGGTCTTCGCCTACAGTCTCTTCACTAACTGCTGCATGTGGTCTAACCGGTCGAGTACTATCCACTTATGTAAACTGGGACACAAATTTGCGAATGGTATTGGCAATAAGGGTTTCAGTATGTCGATTATGCGGACCGTAAGTTCCTCGAATCGCACGAAAAACGTTTCTCACAGAACGCTGATTTTCGTAATACAGCTGAATAATTTGGAGACGCTGTTGTGATGTGAGTCTTTTTGCGATGATTTGCCAAACTATATTGAACTTAAATGATAAAGCAATTTGATAGAAGTCACGCGTGATCAGTCAAAAATAGCATATTGAAAATCAAACCTCTCGATGAATCAGCCCTTATATTGAGGTCTTGTCAGAGGGTGTGAAGTATTTCTTACATGGTCAAATTCACATTCGGATCGCAGAATGCGTCTTACCTGTTGGGTCAAACCAACAGGAAGACCGTACCAGACCAATAGACTCCTGACTCCCATGGTACCATGATTTAAGTCCTGGTAGGGACTACCAGCGATCGGAGGCGTTAAATATCGAAAACGTTTACAACAAAACAAGTACATTGCTCTGTCCCCGCTTTTTATTAGACTAAGTCATTGATGGGCGAAGCCTTGTTAAATGGGCTTATGTCCGGTTATGTTAACAGTCAGAATTGCCATATTTGGAGCGATGAAAATCCTCCAGATGCCATTACATTCAAAAAAATGTCCCGTATGGTATGAATTGTATGCTGGTGGCATGATCAACGATTTTTTGTATCCAAATTTGCGTAACATGAATATGGAAGAACTGTGGTTCCAACAGAATAGTGCTCCACCCCACATTAATTACGAAAACATCGTTTTACTGAAGATCGTGCGATTTGACACTGTTGGATTATTTTCGTTGGGGCTACGTCAAGTCACTAGCTTATATCGATAAATCAGCAGCAATTGACGCCTTAGAGCAAATATTGTTCAAGGAATACGCGATGCACACCCTCAGTTGCTCCAAAAGTGGTCAACAAATCTCTAGAATGCGATTTGTACGAAGAAACCGCAGTAGACATAATGTCCAAAACTATTTCCAGTATTAAATGGCACATAACAGTCGTTCGAAAGAACTTATCTAATTATCTTTGTTCTTAATTTAAAAATTAAAAATGTAAACCTTTAAAAAAACGCCCTTTATATGCTGATAGTATTATTGCGTATTTTATTCGTTTCTTTATTCATGTGTTTTCCATTTTTGACAAATGTTACATATACGAAAAGAAGTTATCATTTACCCTATATGAAGGTCTTTCCTGTAGATGGGTACAAACAACAAACCAACGGATTTCGCTTGCTATAAATTTAATAAAATGGCAATCAATTAAGTTTAAGAAAGCCCAAAGGAAAGATGCCACATAATATATTGACCCGCATATCTATAATCCCAAGGTCAACGAATATGGAGTTTTGCAAATAAAAGAGTAATTGGACGCAAAAGTATCATAATTAAAATGTACCACAACAAATTCTCAAAATTCGATATAAATCAATCAAATTTGAATCAACCCAAACTATTTATAGAATCTCACATCGTTTAAGTAGAAAAAGCTGTTTTTAATTTCAACCTCCAGTTAGAGCAGGGATTTCCTAGTTCAGATTTTTTTAAAGAAATTAATTATCGTCAAATGTCACTGGTTTTTTCCAAACTCTCTACTTAATTTTGCTAATCAATTCACCATAACCAAGTGAAGTTATATGGGCAGTTATAAAAGATATTAAAGATGCATCACATCCAACACAATTCTGTGTGTCTTGTCTAATGATTGATTTGGTGATTAGCACATTGCCATGGGGTACGTACATTAATTTTGTTGTTAAATTATTTAATCAATGAAATGAGTATAAAAAGTAAGTAAATAAGAAAAGACTTGACATTTGCAAACGAAGTTCATACAAGTCTCTTGTCTTGCAAAACAATAAAAATAGTCAAGTGTTGAAAGATACACAAATCGTTCCGAGATAAAATTTGCATCCGCCAACAAAACTAGATAAATCTAATATATCATATATAAAATATGAGTAGTTTTTTCACAAAAAAATCAGTGGATAGATCAACACCCTTCTGGTTACCTTCAGCGGCCTTGAATGGTGGAACATTAACATACTTATTACTCCTAACTGAAGCTATATGGGTATATCGCACATAATCTCATACGTGAGACTAAAAGACAAGTCAATTTTACTATGAATAAGTCAATGAAAGTGTTCTATCCTCAGAGCTATAAAAGTACCATCACTACTAAAAATGAAAGTGAAAGACAACTGAAGAAGAAAAAAGAAGTGTAATGCTAATCTTAAACGAGATTGCTTACCATGAAAAGATTGTTTGTTTGGATTGTCTTTTTTTTTAGAGCTACGAGTAGCAAGATTGCGGCATCTCATTATCAGAAGCTCTTCTCATTGAACTTCAGATCATGTGATAATTTAGTATTAGGCTTTAGAACCTAAGCATTGGTTTGATTTGATTTTAGAAATTTATTTCGTGATCTGCAATAAATTCTTTATTTATTAGTCGTGAGTGAGTCGAACTTCTTTGATGCTACTGTGGATTAAGATGATTAGATTCCTTTCACTTAGAGCAATTTGAAGGTTGACATAGCCGTTTAAGTATATACCAAGATCTCTAAGAGATGTGTGCTGATATTTTGATATGAGATCCTGGCTTTCTTTTAAAAGTTCCGGATGCCGCTCACTAACTCGATCCCGTACTCCGCTTTGCTCGTCTTCCTATATATAGAGCGCAGCAACATTTCCTATTCAGTGTAGCCTCAGCCTACAATTACATCAAGTCCTGTGATTCATAGAGGTGTTCAGGTGAAACCACCAGGTATATCGGTTGCGGCACTTCTGAGAGCTTATTGTCATCAATAACACATAATTTTAGAACCTGCTGCATGTTTCATAGGCTTTATCTGGTTATAGAGGTATGCGTGATCAGTTCCTGCAGTTTTTTTTGAGATCTCCTCAATATATTTCTCCGTAAGAAAACCTTATTCTAAATAAAATTATGATGCGGATTGTAATAAGACCTTTGCTGAAGAGGCAACAGTTCAAAACTCCTGCTTCAGTCTGCTGCTACCAACGAATCTGCAGCCAATAAGAGATGGTTTTTATTCTCTGCACCGGTAACCATACTATATATGTAACACAATCACAATATTTTATTGTCCTTCTTACCGTGAAATTCCACCGCACTTCCTGGAAACACAAGACTTCATCTTTTTGTTTTGTGTTTGACCCCATTCGATCCGCATTACTTGTTCCCAATCACTCAAACCATAATTTTTCTGTGCCATCAGACACTGTGTTGTCTTTGTAAAAACAACCTACTTGCTATTTATCTGACCTAATTTAACCTTGTCTTTGTGTGCGTTTGTTGAGTGCGCTGTATCTACTAAAACAATGGAAATGGTTGCATGTAATGAGATATTCCAATCCATAGGCATTGGTTTGATTAGAAATGCTAAAACTCATCACGAGATAATACAACCAAACTGATTTGAGTTATGATACTCTAAACTATTCAACCGATTACAGCATACCCACCATAAAATCAGCTGTTCAATTCTTATACTCAAAAATCACCAAATTACCGGATTCTGATAAGCCTAACTGCTCAAACACGTTACCAACGATTCAGTCAATTTTAATTCAGTTGTGAAAGATTATGTTAACGTTGGCTGACCAATTTATTCTATTATATCTCCAGCATGCTGAACATACCGAAAACATAGGATCCATCAATATGACATTAATTTTCTTAGCGAGGAAGCTGCGTCCACTAGATCAACCACAATGTAGATATTGGAGGAATTAAAGCTCTAAATAACTAAGGCTTAATTCATTCAATAGCCGCTACCATCGATCACCAATCCCGTCCCAAGACCATTGCCAATAATTAGGACATCCTGGAACTGGAACTGTATACTTTCTTCTTCCAAACTTCCCCATGTTACTCAAGCTCATCCTGGATAAAAGATCTTTTTAGGAAAAATTTAGTATACAAGACGTCAAATGTAAACTAGTTGGCCAAGCCAAGAGCAAAAACGGCCACTATTTCGAAATACGTATACCCACTAATTACGATTGGATGTTCAAATCATCGGACGGCATACCCATCTCGGAAAAAATGGTAATCACCCAACAGAAGAATAATAAACTCTGCTCTATCCCATAAAAATTTCGACCCAAACTGGTCATTTAAGTCGAAAATATTTCCAAGCATTTCGTCCTCCCTTTTGATCCATCTATAAAAAAGACCAGAGCCGCGACACCAAATCCTCTCCCTCCTTTTAAGCCGTTCTAACCAAGTTCCAACTGACGTTACCCCATTGGACAAATATCCTTATTTTATTAGCTCCCATACACTAAACCCAAATACCTCTTTCTCATATTTATCTACCAATCTCTCTGATCCAACTCCCCTAACTAGTCAAAATTTTAGATCCGAGGTGCTTGATCAACCTGTTCCTTCTTCATTCGCTCTTTCTCTTAATTCGTCTGCCCCCGATTCTCATCCAAAATACCTTGACCCACACCTTCCACCCACTGTCAAACTCACTAAAAAGTTTTCTGCATAAATGATGACGCCGCATTTATGAAAATGTTCGTCTCTTCCTTGTCTGTTTGCACGACAAAACCAACTTCCTTTACATTGATGGCATAAACAAAGCGAATACTTTGGTTTCGACTCATCAAGGAGGTTTTATTATTAAGCCAGATGAATTGATGCAAACTTTCGTTCGCTATCTTTTAATCTTCGACATCTCTTTCAACGAGGTTCATAATGATCTTTCTACGCTGTCTTCGCTGTCTCGTTCAAATTTTAAAAACTATTACAGTTCCCATTAAACTGAATTTTGTATTCCCCAGTCCAAAATGCCTGTCTATTTACTACCAAAATTTAAGAGGTTTGCCCCCGAAGATCTCCGCCGTATGTCTTAATTCTCAAAAACCTAATTGACCTAATGACCTAAGCGATCTTACTGAAACAAATTTAATTCCTGACATTAAATACCGTGAGCTGTTTTCCCCAAATTTCAACGTTTTCCGAAAAGATGAATTTGAAAGAGCTGCTAATTCCTATGGCAGAGGTGTTTTACTAGCAATCCGAAATTGTTTTTGTGCAGCTCCTGATGACATTCCTCACACTGACAAGTCTCTGTTAATTCGTCCTTTGAAATAGAAATATTGATGGTAGACTCAAGTCTATTTCAGTTAGTATATGTAATACCTGATACAATAAATAGTCTACTCGACCTTGTCTTCATATCCGATTCGGATAACTGTGTCATTTATAGAAGTGATCATCTTCTTTCCACCCTAGACCGCCTTCATCCTCTCTTGTCAATTATATCCTTTAATACACCCTGCCTGACTATCCGCAATGGAATTCAAACGTGATAGTGTTCCAGCAACATTTGGCTGGAAAACCACAAGTAGCTATCGTTAGAGCCCTCCAGCACCTCAACGTAAATAAATCATTTGTGTCTCGAGGTGGAGGTGGTCATAAATAACAGCAACATCGGCAGAAATGGTTCGGAAAGCGAAGGCTCGAATTGAGCGAAATCCGCGTCGAAGTGGAAGAAAAATGGTTTGTGAGCTCAACATATCGTTGGAACAGATGCAACACATACTGAAAAATGAGCTCAAAATTAATGCGGTCGTATACCGTGAAACGCAGTATTGAAGCCTTGGGCAAACAATCATTTCGGTCGAAGACCGTTGACAATTCAACAAGACTCAGCACCGTCTCACAAAGCGCGCCTCAACCAATATTGGTTAAAAAACAATGTTCCATACTTCATTTCTTCGGCGTAATTAATTGCAAATTCTGCGGATGCAAATCCGTTGGATTTCTCTGTCTGGAGTGTTTTGAAGGCGAAGGTTGGCACTAAAATACCAAAGTTTGGAGCACCTCAAACCAGCCTTGTTTTCCGCAGTGTTGGGCATCTTCCTATGAAGTTGTAAACATTCTCCCTCTCGTTTGTATCAATTCGCCTCGCTGTTTCACCATCATTGAGATCACCTGTGCTGTATACTCATCCCGAAAACAGTTATTATATGTGTTATAGCTTAGACGACTATATAATCTCCTATGGGTTGATGTCTCCGCTTCTCTGCAACAATTATCTCTAAATTGGGGATCCAACTTTAATCAGAACTCTGTCAGTACCGGTTTCCAATTTTAAAGAGCATACAGATTGAGATTCAGCTCCATCTTACAACTATGGGCTAAATCTACCCACTCGCCAAACCAACTAATCCTGATCCTAATAGCCCTGAGTGCAGCTATCTTAGGCAGACGATGGTTTTCCACGCCCAGGACCTTTATAATAAAGTGAACTTGCAGCTTAAATGTTTCAATAAACGTGGAAGATAGTCCAGTCTCCGTTTGGTGTATTGGCAAACAGGTGGACAATTTGCTTGACGTAGTACCTATGAAGTTTTTCGGCGGTTTCATACCTCCTATTACCCTATTCTTGCGCTGCATAAAAAAGAATGGACTCTGCAACCGCTTTGAAAATTTTATATTAACTACTATGAGCTGTATTTATATTTGCAAAACATTTACTCCATGTCGTATTTATTGCTGTTTTAGCCTTCGTGAGTCTCTCTTTCAGGTGTTCATATTTTTGGTTAATATCATACCAAGGTATTCGTACTTTTTGACAATTTCGATTTGATCCCCATTAAAAGTCCATCTCTCGTTGGTACAGTTCCTTTCTCCACCATTTTTAAAAATCATCATCATCAACATCATCACCATCTAGGTTGACAACGAGACTACATAAGGAGCAATATTCAACCAAACGATTCATCATTCGGTGCAGTGTTTCAGAAGATTTAGCTAGGAGCACAATATTGTCAACAAGGAGAAATGCATTGATTACTTTACCGGCATATTCCACACCCCCTGGTAAAACATCAACAATATCATCAATAAAGAGTGCGAATAATATCGGGCTCAATGAACAACCTTGCCTGACTCCAGATTTAGTCTGGAACCAATCCGATAGTGCCTAGCTATTCCGCACAGCAACTAGCAACTTGAGAGAGATTCCCATATTATAGAGTTTAAACGTTTTAAACGCTGCCTTAAAACTTACAAAAAAGGCGTACAGTTTTGTACCCTTCGCTAAGAATGCCTCTGTAATACTGTTTAACACGAAAATATGGTCCACTGTTGAGTACCCAGGTCTGAATCCCGCATGGAATTCCTTGAAAACCTTGTTATCCGGGATCCAAGTTGTCAACCTTTTTTGTAGCTCAGCCACTAAAAATTTAATACGAGTCATTTAAAAAGGAAATTCCTCGGTAGTTAGCAAGGTCTGTCCTACTTTCCTTCTAATGTATTGGAAAAAATAATCGCTTCCTTACACTGCTTAGTTTTTCCATAAGATCTTCTCCTCCGTATATGTAAAATTATACCGGAATACGATCCGATCCTGGCGCTTTACCATCTTTGAGCATATTTAGGGCTTGGGTTATTTGTCGATGGGTTATTATTACATTCAAGACATCATTTTTTCGACCAGTAACTTCTTAAAGTGCAGTTCGAGTACCTTAGATGACAGTTGGTTATTGATACTAAATTGCTTGCCGTTAAGCTTTTTAGTTAACTTCCAAAACTCGGTCGCGTTATTACACCGTTGTAATTTTAATGCTTTCAATTCATGGCAGGCTTTTTTCTTTCTCCTGCAAAGTTTCTTGTAGTTTTTATTGGCGTCGACATATAAAAGCTTAAAAACTTCTTCATTCAAGTTTCTAAATATCCTTAGCCATGTAAACGATTTTTGTCTTGCTCTTTTGCAATCCTTATCAAACCAAGGATTTATATTAATATCGCTACTTCTTCTCGTACAACTTTGGACTGGGTTGGACGACTTTATGGCTCCTTCAATGATCCCAAGGTCCATCTCTTGATGTCTGAATAACTGGAGATTGAGGTTTCTTTTGTAAGTTATCAAATTACATACAATACATTCCACTGTAAGTTGGGAATTAGATTCATGTGCCTCGATCCTTCTTCCTCGTTGACTTTAAGCCCAAATGTTATTACCAACGGCAAATAGTCGGAATGAGGTACATCTCCTATATCCAAGTCAACTACGAGTCTATTCCATTCACCCGCAATGAGACCATAATTGATTACTGAAGTCCCCTGCTGCCCTAAGAACGTGTGCTCTGCATCTATATCCGAGTAGCTTGTTCCATTCTATATACGCAGCCCAAAAGAGGTACAAGAATCAAGTAGTTTATATCCTCTGCCATTGCATATGCTATCCTTCGACTTTCGAATTATTCCCGCATTGTCGTTTTCACTTCCTGCTTTTCCGATTCTTGCATTGAAATTGTCGCATATTACTATCTTCTGCAATCTCTCAAAGTCGCTTTCCCACTTATTGCAAATAATGTATGTTAAAATAATGTGTAGCTTATTTTTTTCCACTTCTAGCCTCAGGTAATATTCGACTTCGTTCGTATGGCCACTGCAGGCACGTTTGCAGCGGTCGATTCTTTGGACCCAATTTTCAACGATTAGGCCACACATTTCGGCCGAAACGGCCGCTATTTCGCGGCTTGAGATAACACGCTCACCATACTTACTCTTCAATAAATCGATTGTAGCGTGTGCTGTGTCATTTGTAGCACCATCTTGTTGAAACCACATGTCGTAGAAGTTCATATCTTCCAATTCGAGCCAAAAATAATCGGTGATCATGGCGCGATAACGCTGACCATTCACAGTAACGTGACGATCATTATCGTCGACGAAAAAATATGACCCAATAACGCCGCCGGCATGCAAACCGCACCAAACAATTATTTTTTGTAGATGAAGTGGTGATTCATAAAGCACATGTGGGTTTTCAGCCGACCAATAACGCATATTTTGCTTATTGACGAACCCATTGAGCCAAAAATGAGCTTCGTCACTAAAGATGCTTTTGCGATGAAATTCATCATCTTGGCGCATCTTTTCCAGAACCCAATCGGAGAACGTTTGCAGACGTTGCTCGTTAGTGTACTTTAGCATGATGAAAATTTTGAGTTTACTGAATAAATTGATAGTGACAGTTTGATGATTAGTGAAAGAGTGCGTTCACAAATTCAAAGTTGTCAAGTCCCTATTGGAAAACCCTATAAATACACTTATTTTTCAATCCTGACACATTATATGAAAGAATTCTATATTTTTTAATTTTTTGTGTAAACAGCTTAAGGACCCTGGTAGAACTGTTCGCTGTCCTCAACATGTCTGCTGTCATATATCCTTATATGAAAACGACAATCCATGTTTCGAGTCGGAAAATTCATTTTCATTTAACTTCCAAGGAACCGACTTTAACACACTTAAAAGCCTCATCAGCAACATTAACTTTGACTTTATTGCTGAGTTAACTAACAATGATCTTTCTCTTTCAACTTTGTAATCATTAATTTTCTCCTGCTTTACCCAATCGGTTCCATATATCTTCCGAAAGGACTGCATGTCAGTTCCTCATTGGTACAACAAGGAGTTGCGCTCTCTCCGTAATAAAACAAACAAGTTGTGGCACAAATTTCTAAGAAATCGATCTGATTTCGACTATGGCAATTATCGATTTGTATACAATCGTTTTTCCGAACTTTGTGAGTCTCTTTACCTTGAGTATCTCAACCGTTTGTAAATACCAAAATACCATCTACTCAATTGCAAAATTTCTTTGTCTTTCATATAAATAAATCCTTTTCTAATCAAACAATTGTACCTGATCGTAGTTACTTTACCTATATAAGAAACTGTCCTGAGACGTCATAATTTGAAAACATTACCAAATTTTAAGATGATTTTTCGTCGGGAGCTCGGTCCCCCCGTCGCTGCCCTATTTAACTTGCCTATTCGCAAAAAAGGAAGTAAGGACGAAGTTGATAATTATAGGCCCATAGCAAAACTGTCTTGCACAAATCAGCACGATTTTATGAAAGGTAAGTCAACCTAGACTAACAAAACTAAGTTCGTCTCTAGGACGCTTTGTGTTTTAGAAGACGGTGATGAAGTCGATTCATTTTTCATAGATTTCAGCAAGGCATGCGATAAAATTTCTTACCAATTTTTTATTTTTAAACTTTGTTTTTCCTCTCATTTTGTGGCATGGACGAAATCCTATTTAGAAGACCGATAATACAGATTCATTTTCAGATCTTCGATATCCGATCCTATTAAAGCAACATCTGGTGTCCCTCAGGGTTGCCACCTTTAACCAATCATCTTTATCCTAAAAATTAACGATATAAATCTCATCTTAACGAATTCTAATCTTTCTATTTCCAAAGTCATTTCATTGCTAACTCCAAGGCCTCTTCTTAAACATTGTAGCCGAGTTTGGTCACCCTATAAACAAATCCATATTCCAAGAATTGAAGCAGTCCAACGCAGGTTTATCCGTTTCGCACTTTGTTATTTACCTGGGGCCAATCTAAATGCATTATCTCCATATGGAAATAGGCTAAAACTAATTTGCATGCATATATTTATTTTATCCACCAGTTATTGATGGGAAATATTGATTGCCCGAGAATAACGCATATTTTATTCACTTCCAACCCCCGTAATCTAAGATCTTTCCCACTCCTCCTGATCCGAACTCTTCGCACCAATTAATGTCACTTTGAGCCAATATCTAGAATATTCCGTATAACAAATAACTAAGCCGAAGTCTTTGATCTAAATAGCAGCAAATTCGAAACCAAAGAAAGCACTGCTCAATATGCCACTCCTTTAAGATCTCACACGACTATCATTTTTCCTTGTCAAATTAGTAAGGAATATCTTTGTTAGTTTTTTAACTGCGCTTGGTCACACCTGAGAACAAGCGTAATCATGAGACCAATTCAAAGACGTGCTTGGCCCTGTTTTATCGAAAGCCGGGGGAGTTTCTGCGTCATTTCGTGACCGTCGGTTAGACATGGTACACACTAAAGACCAAAGAAAATGGACTTTATCCGGTGAGCGTGCTCCAAATAAGACGAAGACTGTGCCCTCACCACACTTGGCTCTTGCAACGCAGTCGCTGCAGCCAAATTGGTCGAATTGCACTATGAAATGCTCTCCTTTCCTCCGTATTCTCCAAAAAAAAGTACGGGTCGAACAAGGAAGTCATCGCAGCCGCGGAGGAGTATTTTGCAGGCCAACAAAAAACGTACAATACGGAGAAGTTAAAAAAGTTGCAGAACCGTTGGGAAAAGTGCGAGTTGAAAGAGGATTATATTGAAAAATAAATTGTCAACAAAGTTGCGATGTCATTTCTAATCCGCGTGTTCATCAAACAGCCTTCTAACCATCTCTACTTTTACTAACTAGTCCTCAAAAAAGAAGCATTAAGGTAACCCGTATCTAATTTTTATTTTATTTTAAATAAATCTTTAACTTCCATATTAACGATCTCAATCTTTGGATCTGATCTGTACGCAATTAAGTCGTCTACATACCTTATATAATGGTAAGGTTATCCCACAAGATCGCTTGTGTAGAAGTTGAAGTGGATCGGCGAATTAATCGCACCTTGCTACTGACCGTTTTTTATGTCAAAGATTTCAGTAGGTGTCACATTGTCATTCTTCACGATGAGCTGTCTGCTAATGAGCATAAAAGAAAGAATGATGTTCAGCTTGAAGAGAAGTTCTTCTAACGATACCCTTCTCCAGGTCAGTTAAGCAGGCCCCCGAACATCGCTTTTCGCTTTTGTTCTACTGGACATTTGATACCGGCTTGGACGCGGCATGTGAGATATCATGCTCTGGCTTGAAACCGAATTGGTTATTCAGAACTGTGTAGTATTTTTGTCCTCAACTCATTTAGTCAGGACTCTATTGATCACTTTTTCAAATACCTCGCTGCTATTCCGAAGGAGAATTATCAACCGCAGATTCGCCGGATTGGATGTGTCCTTGTTCTTTTTAGGAACCAACGGTTCCCGGTAATTTTTCCTTCTCATTTGGAGATCTTCCTTCGAAATGAAGATTTTCTTTTATTAGTATTTGGAGGTTTTTCTTCTTTGTCTTTAAGTTTATACTGAGACCTGATCTATCGTTCGTTTAACGCTCCTGTCCATTTATTTAAGGTATCTGTCAATCTCCTTCTTTGAAAGATTCTTGTTGGACTGTGGGCAGAGTGAGTTTGAAGTAAGTGCTCTCGTCAGGGCTCTTGAGAAGTGTGTCCAGCGTATGCTACTATAATTTTATAAATACATTTCAGCAAAATCCTACCGGTTATTTCGATACTGAGACAGCAATGGTCCATGTCATACACTAACGTGCATTCACTTCCAAAGTATCTGGGTTCATGCTTTTCAGTTTTACAAGGGTTTCGAACAACAGAAGATCGAGATAGGAGCCGTGTCTGAGAAACGACGTACTATCCGTCGTTTTAAGGCTGAGTCGATACCTAACACTGTTTTGACCCCACCAATTGAATAGTAGATTGCCTCCAGTGTTTGGCATATTATTTCCTCTCGAGCTCTGAAATAAATAAGCTGGATTGATTTGCTTCAGGTGTGTATACAGAGACCATTTACAGCCGTTTTCTATTGCGATGACGGATGTACACAATTTATGCCCTAAGCCCTTGGAACATATTCACTATACGGCTGTACACTAATGAAGATCGCTACTCCACCGCCTGGTACGGAATCATGTCGGTTTCTTCTTTAAATTTTCTGTGCATCATTACGTTTCTTAGTTAGCATGGTTTCGATAGCCAAGAGCACATCAGGGACTAAGTCTGTGAGCAACTTATACATTTCGGGTTTTCGTTCGATCATTTTGAGTGAATTTACATTCAGCTAAAGGACCTTAAGAGTTCCTTCTGCTTTGTTCATAAACACTACTACTGAAGGTGCGTTAGACTCGCGTTGACTTAGTCCAAACGCGTAACCTCTCACATTATCTGATGTTAAAACTAAGCCTTTTGTCCCTGAATTTAAAGCAAGACAGTCAGGATATGAGATTAAGTTTCCGGTGCTCTAGGTTCTAGGGTCTGAGAAGCTAACTTTGCTTGTTGTACAGTGCTTCTTTTACCTCCCGCTATTTGAGCATGTGGACCAGGTGAATGCTTAACATCCACTTTTTGCTGTCTTCTGGGGCATCCCCAATAGATCGTGGTTTGTCCTAAGCTCTTGAGAGTTCTAAGGAGAGTTGACTTTTTTCTGGCACTGCATTGCAACTCAGAGCTCATGCCTCCGATTTTTAGTACTTGCCACACTTCATGGATCGAGGCTGCATCTAGCAGTTTCACGTGGAGTGTCCGAACCATTACAAAATGCTGTCGATACTCCTTACTTTTCACCACTTTACAGGTAGGTAGTTCTGAAACCTTCTTAGACTAGGATGAGCCGTAGTTTCCGTTTTCTCGCAACAATTTGAGCTCGTCGTGCTCTTTCTCTTTGTATAGCAGCATTGTTTGCTCTACTGTGCTACAGTGAATCGCATGTCTATCTACTAGTAGCCTTTTCCCTAAAAAAAATGTTGTTATGGCCGACTTCCATAATTTAATTATTTTTCTGAGTTCTAAGCTATTAATTAGTGGTACTCTTGGCTTGGTTGACTTTTGTTGTTGCGGTTCTATTTCTGCTACTGTTGTATCTGGTGTTAATGCTTTTACTGTTGTTGTTGCTGTTGTTTTAACTGCTGTTATTTCTGTTCAGGTTAGCAATGCAGCAGCACTAGCTGTTCCCTTACCTTGCCATTTGGCTGGACTTAATAATAAGCACCCGTTGTTGCAGCTACTTGATACCGGTGGTAAGGTACTTCATCTGTTCACTTTTTTCATTTGATTCAGGGGGAACAAAGCTGTTGCTAGAATATATGTAACGGCCTTCACCTCCATCGGAGATATATAGATAGTTATCGCTCCATTTAGATGCCCTATTATTTGTAGCTGCTGTTGATGTTATTGCCACTTGCCTTATTCCCACAGGCAGCTTCTTTGTAGAAGTAGATACAGAGAGGCGTTTGCCAAGATTGGGAATAGTTTACACCTTCTTCCTTCTTTTTGTTGTCATTGTTTTCTTTATGGCCGTCTTTTAATCTGATGACCAGATGTGACTGCCAGCCTCGCTATTAAGACAGCGAAGCGCTGCCCACATTCATGGTCTAATCTGCCTGTTTAATTTTTATTTCTGTTCAGAAGAATAAGTATTAAAGATGTGTAGTGGTAATTACTGCTCTGGGTATTACCAAGTTTGCGCCACTTAATGCTAACTCATATTATCCAAACACCAAGCAAACTTTAGTTTATGAACGCCGACTTTCTGTTCAGTACTAAGTTTTTCACAAATACATAGGAGAAAATATACATACACTCAAGCGCCATAGCATATCCGAAAGCAACCTGTACTTATATATGGTGACAGATTATCCTCGCGCTCGACTACTGCTGCTGCGATATAAGATCGAATCCTACCTGCAGGAACCACGAAGTTAAGCTTAATACTCTGATCACCCCTTTAACCATTTCTAAAATTATTCAAGCATTCAAAACTTCACTCAACATAGTCGGAAGGCTTAATTCACTGAGAGGCACCCCAAATTCGGAAAATAAGTTCACCGAAAAGGATTCTTATTAAAGTTTTGGGAAGTTACCTTCAATATATGCGAAAGGATTACGTGGTTTCTTGCTGAAAGTTTCCTTTCACAAAAGTGTTTTCTACGAGTACAACTGTAGATGGTAAGGCAAAACTCGTGCCTCTCAACATCTATGAAAAGTTACCAGCGTTATTCTGTCCCTCAGGAGAAAAGTTTATTAGCCGGGAACAATGTTTTTGTTTAACATCTTTATGAGGAATCGATGCTTGCCATTGGGATGTTGATGACACCGAAGAGTACTGAAGTTACGAGGACCTCTCTTCTAGACATCGAGAAATTACAGCAAAAGAAAAGTATGAGGATTGCAAAAAAAAATTTCTTTTCCCGGCCTTAGACTTCAATTTATTGTTTTAGCTAAATGTATAAGAGGACGAATCATTTTCATTGATTTAAACAATAAAGAAATCAAGCATTTTCTTCTTAGTCTTCTTAGTCCTAGCCTTAGCCCTATTTAGGGTTTGCTTGTCTTGTACGATATCACTAAACTTTTCTGTCCTGGGTTGTCTGGCCATCAACATTCCTCTCGCACATGTTTTGATTTATGGTGTTGCTTCAGGTTTTGGGTGGTCTACTCGGTCCTCTTCCTATCTCTGGTAAGTCCATCGCTTGTCTTATTGAGTGGTCTTCGGATCTTCGCATGTCATGCTCATATCATCGGAAGCAGTTTTCTTGGAGTTTTTCACAGATCGCTGTAATTTTATTGCTGCCTCAGATATGCTTGTTCCTCACTTGCTCAAGCAACGTTACTCCACTGGTCCTCGTGAGTATGCGCATTTCAGCATAATTTAGTTTTTGTTCAAGTTTCTTAGATCCTGCTTAACACTCAGAAACATACATCATTGTCTTATTGCTAAATTGCCTCTCAGCTTTATGTATGAGTTCTTCAAAAAAATGTAATCCGCCTCTAATTTCCATTTTCAAATTAGCGGTCAAGCACTTAAGGACAACCGATTTCAATATGCCGTCATGGCTCACTACATGGTCTCATCATATACATTTCTAAGTGAAAATCATAACCAACTCCAAATATTATATATGAAGTTCCTTTGTGAGCTCTTTATCACGTCCTTGATGTGACCATCCATGTGGAAAGTTAATAAAAATATTTTGCTCTATGAATCAAGTCGAGCTGGATAGATTTTGTAATTCTACACGCCATTGCACCGAACTGGTTTCTTTTCATATTATGAGCTTTACAACACCTTCCCTCTGGTGGAGAAGTGATGCAACCTAAATTATAAATCTATTACTTCTCTGAAGACAGCCTACCATTTATGGAAGAAACGCTCGTCGACTCCAATGCTTTAATGAGTTCCAATTTCAATAAGAAACTTAAATTCAATTAAAATACTCAATCAGCTAATAAAACAAAAGCCTGAAGCAATATGAAATGGATATTAAACTTGAAATTCCCCAACCAACCCCTTGCTTATGTAATATTGCTTTAAAAATAAAAGTTACTCTCAAGGTCGTGGTAGATATCTCTCATTAGCTAGCCAACAATCAAAAAGATTCCTAAAAAAACATATCTCCTGTTAGCACTTTCCTTAGCAGGTCACATTGCACGTATTGGTATGTCATGAGGTATGTATGTACAACGAATTTTGGAAGATACGGGACACTTACTTATACATAGATACGAGTAGATATCTAGCAAAAGATACCCCAGTTGTCGTTGCATATACTCGTAGTCGTACTCGTACTCGTATCTATCTGTGGTGTCGTTTGTACGAATATGTTACGTAGTGGTACCTGTGGTACTAAGCGAAGAAAAGCACTCATGGCATGACCATTCAGGGCGAAGATACTCGTATTTAACTTATTTATACATTGTACGAATATAAGATAGATTGGCGGTATAGTAGCGAGTTTGAGATAATGTTAGTCTTTTCGCCATATGGCCGTATGCTCATGAGGAGGAGAGTGAAACGAAGCAAATTGGTAATAAAATTTTGGAATGTAGGTTACACTACTGTAACACTATTACTGTGAGTTTGACTTTTTCCTGCTTTTTGAAAAGTCGATTTGTGCAATTGCAAAAGTGGTCAAGACAAAGTTGAAATGTGGAAGATGGACAGGCGGTAAAGGGAGGACACTTGAAAAACTTTTTTGATCCTGATTGGCGGTAACTATTTGTATAATCAGTGTGTGTAGACAGAAATAGAAATGGAAATGGATTTGATGATAGAGACGGAGGTGAAGGTAAAAATTGAGAAAGGTAATCGGTACATTAACATTCGTTTGTTTGAATAATTAGAAAATTAATTATGAACGGGGACAGTTTGCGCTGCAGGCTTTCATCAGGAAGGAAAACAAGCTTGTCATTGCATCATGATGGGGTAAGGTTTGACAGTTTAAATAAATACTGAAGGACCGAAATGAAAGTTGTCATTTCGACTGCTGAATTCTTATGTGAATTATGTGTGCGAATAAAATTTAAACATGGATCTAAAAGAATTTTAAACTCATAGAGTTAGAGTTTTGGATCAATTCATTGGTAAAATTTTGCTCCCCGTGTAGCTTGGCCAACATTTTTTTTTAAAAACATTTTCTGCTTTCTAGACTTAGTATTTAGAATGCAGACAATATCGCTCTTTTTTCGTATTGGTTGTTTTTTCCGCGATACTTTCGAAAACTCTCCTGCGCCGATAGGAACATTTTCTCATGTGCTTTCTGTTGGTCACTTTCTCTATGTAGGGAGCTGCTTCAACATATTCGAATACCAGGTCTGTAGGGATCTCCAAGACTAAGTCAGAGTGTTGCAAAAGAGTTGGTGGCAGATGAGCCCTTAATAGGGGCCAATTCCGAAACGGAATTTCGTCCGTCCCTTTTGTCCTAGGGATCCAAAAAAAATCTGGCGCTCCGGGTTGGTGGTTGGGAGTGGGATTAACTAAAAAACCACTAAAAAATGAATTGTTACGAAGCAACTAATGATAAGAATAAGGACGGATTCATTGTTAACGACCCTGCAAAACAAACAAACGACAACGACTTTCGGATTTGCATATGGAGAGTTCTGACCTTGAACAGGTCGCGGGCAGCCGAACAATTAGCAGAGGCCCTACACTGCTATAAAGCAAATATCACTGCCATCCAGAAAGTGCAGTGGGATGGGCCGGGTAAAAGAAAGATGAAAAACTAGGATGTTTACTATTGTGATTGCAATAGGGAACGTAAGCGGCGTCTATTTGGATGCGAATTTGTTGTAAGCGCCAGACTTAGGCAAGAAGTCTTGAGCTGTATACACGTGAGTGAACAACAATCCGTATCAAAGGTAAATTCGCTAATTTCACCTTTATGTGTACTCATTCCCCAACGATGCTACCAAAGAAGGTTTCTACGAGCTCCTCAATAAAACCTACGAGCAATGACCGATGTAATATATGACGTGAAGATCGTCCTAGGCGACTTTAATGTCAAAATTGGAAAGGAGGACAACTTTAGTAGTACAATCGGAAGACATACCACATCTAGAGATGGACTTAGGCTAATCGATTTCAGTGCGGGACGTAACTTACTATAAGCTGGCAACCAGATTGTTCATGCTGCGATAGACCTAAGGCACTCCTTCAGTACTTTAGATGTCCGAATATTCCAAGCGGCTAACATAGACTCGGGCCGCTATCTGATTGCAGCCAAGATACGTCTACGGATATCAAAGATGCCACAACAACGGGGAGATATTATGAAGGGATTAACGGCGAATGGTTGCAATCGCACCAAGCCGCCTGGACCTTTACCGATCGCGTGTCTTTCAATTTCTCGAGAAGTACTTTGCAGCCAGCATCAAGTGCTAAAGAATAGTGGCTTATATGCCGAGAAGTCATTAGTGATGCTACAACTGACGTGCTGGTTTGATGAGGAATGGCTGCAAGCACATGCACCAAAACAACATCCCTACCAAGTGGCGCTGTACAATAGGACCAGAGCAGTTCGTGGACTTTCCGGAGAATGAGTAGTGCACGAAAGAGTAAATAGAGAGGTGCTACTCCAGGAATAATGTCCAGAAGTTTTATCAATATGTAAAATGAATGTGGCAGGGTAATAAGACCCGAAAAGAAATCTGTAGAGATGAACAAGGAAATCTTGTAGTAGACTCACATTCGGTGCTGAGATATGGAAAAACCATTTCTGCTGACGACATAAATTCCGCTGTCATTCTGAACGAACCATTCAATATCGACGATGCAAGGCAAGAATTCCGTCCAATCGACCAAAATGAAGTGAGGATAGCAATATATAAACTAACTTCGAACAGCACTGCCGAGTTGGACGGCCTACACGCCGAACTATTTGAGGTAGCAGGAGAAAGCATATAGCAACTTATTTCCAAGATTTGGTCTGATAAATCTACGCCTTATGAATGAAACCTTAGCATTGTCTTCCCGGTTTATAAAAAAGAAGACCCTCTGAACTGCGCCAACTATAGGGGTATCGGTCCCCTAAACATCGCATATTCGTTTAGATATTGTCTGCCGTATAGTGCGAGCACCTAAAACCATTTGTCAATGATTTGATTGGACCCTATAAGTGTGATTTAAGGCCTAGTAAGTCCATCAAACCCAAGAAGTTAAGATCGATACTTAGCAAACTTTTATAGATTTTAAAGCTGCATATGACACCATCTACAGAGAAGAGCCATACAGAGCTATGCCTGGTTTTGGCATCCCTGCTAAATTCTGCTGCTATATCAGCGTGATTTTTGATGTCAAAAAAGTAATTAGGCAAGGCGATGCGCTGTCATGTGACTTGACTTGTCCAAGACTCACAAGTCAACACACGAGGTATGATATCTCAAAAGTCTGCTCAATTGCGTGCACACGTCGACGATATTGATGTTATTGGTAGAACACAGCGACCTGTCACTGGTACGCTTGTGAGTATAGGATAAGAAACGGCAAAAATTGATCTAGCGGTTAACGAGGCAAAACAAAGTATATGCTGTGAACAAGAAGGGACACACAACATCGTCGAATCGGGCAAAATGTCACAATCGACAGCTTTAACTTTGAGGTAGTAAGGGACTCTTCATAAATCAAACAAAGAATAACGCTTGACAATCGCTGTTTCTTTGGGTTAAGAAGCCAACTATGTAGTAAATCAATCTCCCGAATAACCAAGGAAACTCTATATAAGACCCTGATAATCAGAGTCCTGCTCAATGGTTCCGAAGCATGGACTCTTTCTAAAGCGGATGAAGATATATTTGGTTATTTTGAGAGAAAAATTTTTCGTAAGGTATTTGGTCCCGTATGTGTTGACGGGTTCTGGAAGAAATGGTTCAATGATGAACTCTACGATCTATACAGCGACATTGACCTGATTAAAAAACTGCGCATTGGGCGTTCGAGGTGGCTGGGACATGTAGAACCAGTGAACACCAACGCTCCAGATCAGATAATATTCGACTCTAATCCGGTACGACAACGATGTAGCGTAAGTTAGCCAAAGACGGAGCTAATTGGAGAGTAAGAAAGTAAGGACATAGTAATGAGTCTTTGGAATACATCTGTCGAAATCGTACTTCGTACGCCCCTCTTCCTCATCATAGTGTAAGATCAGAAATAGCTGCTGCCCTCACTCCGGTTAGCTGAGCTTAATGGGTTTTTGATATTAGATTCTGTTTTCTAAATATGCTTAAAGTATTTTCCAAAGTCTTATGAGCAATGTTGCATTATGTAATTTGTCCAAAAAGCCCCACCCGAAGGCCAGTTGTAGTATTGTTTTCAGCTCTATTCGTTGTATTTATCAAGCTTCTTCTTCTTCTTATTTTTAGTTTAATTTAAAGGAAAATGATTCTAAGTCTCTTTGACAATTGCTTTTATATTCTTACTTAAAATTATACTGAAAATGTCCATTTATTAAAGTATACTATCAATATTCAGCCTAAAATTGTTCACTAAAGTTTGCCCAAAAAAACGGAAACTCATAAAAATGATAATTTAAAATAAATTGTCGCCTTTCATTGTTTTTTATTTAGCTTAATTTGCGATTATTAATAGAAAATAAACTTATCAGCTTGCTAATAAGATTTTAGTCAAAGATGACATTTATAATTACGGTGGTAGCATCATAAATATTTAATTTGCTCGACATTATGTCACAGAAAAGTTAAGTAGTGTCAGCAACATATAAAAGATAAATCACTCTACTTTTATACAAAACAGTATTTTTTTTATTGAATTCTATTGAATATTTATCCATTTTAACTTGAATTTGAAATTATATCTCGTTAATTGTTATTCTAAGCGAGAAAGAGAATCCTAATGGGTAACCCCTCACACAATTGATTAAACAATTTGAATAACATCATTTTTCTTTCATTCTCCTTTGAACAACTACAATTTGCTCTAACCACTGTTTGATGAATTGAAATTACAAGTATGTAGTGGGATATATTATCAAATTGCCACCCGAGATAATTAAATCAGAAATGAAGACGAAAATATCATAAAACACCACCTAGCAAGAGTTGTACACTTAAATCAAGTTCGCTGCTCAACTCTTTCGTTTTGTTCAAACTCACCAAAAACGCAAGCTGAAAATGAAAGCAAAAAATCCACAAACTAACTTCAAACGGCACAAACAAAGAAAAAGTTTTTGTTTTTGGTAATTATTACATTAATGTATGTTTGTCTTATTTCTTACAGTTGCATGTTAAGTATCTTTTAATTTTTGCTTTAATTTGTTTCTTGTCATTGCTCCTTTCACAGGCGATTTATGTGTCACAGTGCGATTTTGAGACAACTTACACAATCGGTCGATTGTTGTTTGGTTTGTTTGTATAGAAACTATGTAATATATTCTGTTTATGGCAAAGTTGGGGTTCCGCATTTGAGATATCTAGAGTAAGTACATCTGCAGCAATCGGTCTGTCAAAGTAGTCAGAGATAATTGTTTATTGTCCATAACAGAATTTTTTTTCCATTTTCTTGCTGTCGTCGACGACTCTGAGTCTATTTTAGCTCCGGATTTAAATTTGTTTCTATGGTTTTTGTTTTGTTGCTGTTGGTCATGATTTTTCATCGAAGTAATTTTTTTTTTCTAATCGCTTCCAGGAGATAAAGCTTTAAATAGCTGGACACGTCTTGTGGCACGGATATGCTTTGGCAACAAAATAATTTGTTCGATGCATTGTTTGAAGGAAAAAAAAAAAAAAAAAAAAAAAAAAAAAAAAAATTGTGTTCCACTTAAGAACACTTGGTGCACGACATACAAAAGACAGAAGAAAAAATGGTTTATGGACAAATAATTCGTGTTGCACGGTATTTTAATTATGTTTCGTGTGATTCCATGGCCGCACGTACTTTAGTTGTTACTCTTAAGGTAAAACAAGGTAAACTCATTCCGAATGCATTTTTTAAAAGGGTCAATATGAAGTGATGTTGTGGCTATGACAGACAACATTGTACTTGAATCCAAGTGTTTGATAATTTACTTTAATTGGATACATGCTCGTAAAGTCGTTATTTCAGAAACACCAAGTGAGAAGTGTTGACTATATAGTAAAACCACAAAAACGGGTTTAGACGGAATAAAATTTTTAAATTTCTGTCGATAATTTTGATAATGACCTTTGAACTTATTTCATACTACATGCGGTTTTTATGGATAAGAACAAGTCAAGTCTCTGTTAGTCACATGAAATTATTTATTTTGGCAGTTAAAGATGATTGGATTTGTTTTGATTAAGTGAGCCTTAACCAAGCTTAAATTTGACAAATTGGATTTATTTTGCTACTGAAATTCAAGTAAAAGTCTATTTTTCAGATTGTTAAGTATTATGGGTGACTGCCTTTGATTTCACCAATATTAATAACCGGAACATTCAGTTATAAGTTTTGAATAAATTTTGGAAAAAAAAGTAATTCGAAAATACTCTACAGATAAAGTCAATTACGATGATGTCTTTAACTCAAAGGGTGAACTGCTACTCCAGCAGCGCTGTTGGGGCGATACTGCTTTTATGTTCCCCTGTTCGTCCTCTAGAGATAGCATGTTCCATTTACGCTTTGCAAAAATGTTCGACCATCACTCATGAAAAAGTATCTTACTATTTATTCAGTTATGCGATTCCTTTTTTTAACTTTTAAATTCATTTTATTATTATTTAATCATTATTACTTTAAATTGTAGAAAAAAATGCTTTAATCTAATTTGACAATTTTAATTACGAGTACTTATTCTAGCTTACTTGCTCTTACCGAACGCTCTTAACTTAACAATTTCATTCAATGTTTGCCTTTCGGCCTCAAAAAACTAATTTACGAATAATCTTATCTCTAAAGTTGGAAAAAATTTAGATACCATTTCTTTTAAATTTTGTATAAAACTTAAAACTATGGCCCTATTCTACTAAACCTATCTAAGCTATTTAACCGCAGCGGTTGGTCACAATCTCAATTCCCATTTCGGGCGCTTGTCATTCGTCAACATCGTTTGAACGCACAAGTGAGATTTAACCAATGCCATAAAGAATCTATCACTTCTCAAAGGCGACGCCTCATGCTGACGAACGCGGCCTTACCACGAGATCCCCCTAACTATCCTTCATCTAACTTACAACTTGAAGGAGTATGTTACCTTAGTAACGTACCGACGTGGAACAGCGAATCAACCCTCTCCCCTTCTTGAAGCCATCAGAATTCGGAATACTGTTTCTTGGCATCGATATGATCCCTGTCCGCAATCGCAGAACTGAAACGGAGGAGCTCCTGACCATTGGCAACATACCAGTCATAGTTGGTGAAATACCTCTGACGGGATAAAGCCTGATAGAGGTGAGCGCTTGTGGTACATTTCATTGGGGTAATAAGCCTCAAAGATCAGGCTATTATCATTGGTCATTGCCCTTGCAACTTCAAATCAATTTAATTGGGAAATTGTCAATCCCATTCACACTAGCGCCATAGTAAAGGGCTTTGTTGGGATAGTACTTCGTCTACTCTCATTCTTGTGTTCTGTGCAAGCCGAGACAAGCCGAATTATTTCCTTCTGATACGGCGCTACATTGAAACACACTGGACAACCATACCCGATAACTGGCCTGATTAGGGCCACATAGCATATGACCTTCACACTGGAGATATGTTGACTGCTGTGGAACAGCTTTCTTGTCAGGGCTAAAACTTTCTTGAACCCAGCAATACAAGCATCTATAGGGTTTTATAAAAACATTTTTTTGAATAAAAGGCAAACCATTTGAGATATCTCAAAAACTTTATTATTGGCTTGAAGTACAATCAAAACATTTATGAATGGAACTCGACTTCGTTCATATGGCCACCGCGGACACGTTTGCAGCGGTCGATTCGTTGGACCCAATTTTGAACGACTCTGCCACACATTTCGGTCGAAAAGGCCGCTATTTCGAATGTTGGCTCTGAGCTCTCCTTCAACGTAGCCGGCGTGTCGGCATAAGCCAATGACTTAACGTAGCCCCACAGAAAATAGTCAAGCGGCGTTAAATCGCACGAACGAGATGGCCAATCGTCTGGCCCATGTTTTGAGATAACACGCTCACCATACTTACTCTTCAATGGCTTGTGGCACCATCCTGTTGAAATCACATGTCGTCCAAGTCCATATCTTCCAATTCGGGCCAAAAATAATCGGTGATCATGGCGCGATAACGCTGACCATTCACAGTAACGTGATGATCGTTATCGTCGACGAAAAAATATGGCCCAATAACGCCGCCGGCATACAAACCGCACCAAACAGTTATTTTTTGTGGATGAAGTGGTGATTCATGAAGCACATGTGGGTTTTCACCCGACCAATAACGCATATTTTGCTTATCGACGAACCCATTGAGCCAAAAATGAACTTCGTCACTAAAGATGATTTTGCGATGAAATTCATCATCTTGGCGCATCTTCTCCAGAACCCAATTGGAGAACGTACGTCGCTTCAAATGGTCTATCGGCTTCAATTCCTGAGTCAGCCCACGCCATAATGTGGTCTGAGCGATGTCAAATTCTTGAGAACGCCGTGGAATTGACTGATTTGGGTCGTTTCGTACTGAATAAATTTACAGTGACAGCTTGATGATAAGTAAAAGAGTGCGTTCACAAGTTAAATTCAAATTTGTCAAGTCCCTATTGGAAAACCTTTTTTTGTTTTCCAAAATATATTGAGCCAGGTACCAAGGTATTAAACTACGCTTTTCACCGCTAAGTGCTGTCCAGTGATGGCTAAATTTCGCCAGTTATATATCCCTAGATGCCCATCTCAATGGAGTTCTAAACAAGATTGTTTCCGACTTTTAAAAATTCATTTTCAATTTCTAATCGTCGCAATACGCCTTAATTTGATCTAAATCACTCTGAAGAAGTGTTTTGAAAACTTTGATTTTTGGACCTGATCTGTACGCCACCAAATCGTCTCCGTTCGCTATGGTATGATTCAGGGAACCTACCAGATCACTTGTGTAAATGTTAAAGCAGTATCGGAGAAATCACAGCCAACTACCCAAGCCGGGCTTACCGTTTTCTTAAATGTCAAAGATCGTGCTCGAAATGACGTTATTACATTTGACAACGAACTTCTTTCACATAAACATGTCGTAAATCAAATTTAGCAGAGGTTTTGGAATGCCCATCCTGGTCAACTTATAGAAAAGCCCCTTTAGCCATACGGTGTCAAAGGCCTTCTCAAAGTTAACGAGGCAGGTACACGTATACTTGCATTTATTCCATTGTACTCGTATGTCTGAGACCAGCTTTGACGCATCATGAATAGTAACTTGCCTCGCCATAAAAACAAACTGATTTTCCAGGATTGTATTATTTTCTCACCTCGCAGCGCTCTATTAACCACCTTCTCGTGTAACTTGCTTTTATTCGGAAGTAAACTAGACCGAAAATCAGCAGGGTTAGTTCTAAATCTATCCCTTTTCGGAATTGGATGTAGCACTGCTGTTTTCCAGTTTCCCAATTGGCAAATCAAAGGGCAGGTGCCTTAAAACGTCTGTCTACTCTCGACGAATTTTTTTTTTTCAGGTCTCAAAGGTATACAGGTATTCATCTTTTCGAACGAACATATGTGAGGAAGCCGTTTTTTTTCACTGAATACGATGAAACTGTGGTTCTTGGATCGCAAATTTTGAAGTTCGTTGCGCAGATAATAGTGATTTACGTAGGCCCTGTTGTCAATATCCCGATTACGGTAAACCCGATTATTCACCATATACACGGCCTCGAAAAAAGCTCCCAGAGAATCCACTTTCTCCTGTTGCTTTTCGACCACGAGAAGACCGTCGCTTGAGTCGGTACTCTTTGGAGTAATGTCAATAGTCAGTAGTATCTGTCTGTTTTCTGTCGTATTTTTGTTCTATTGTTCTATCTGCCGGCAGGATATATCAATTCAAATTAGAAGTCTCGTAGTGGTGTGAGAAGTATATGTGATTGCTTTTTAGTATCGATGCAACTGATTTGTAATACTTGATGTTAGAGACACTAAGGGATACATAATAGTTAGATCGTGGTCCTAGTTAACGTTTGCCAGTCAGAACATTTGAAAATCCATCTTACTGGAGTTGTAGTTACATCGATCGAATGTTTCGCCTCGCTTCAAAGCCTATAAACTAAATTTTGAGGTGATGTCCTGCAGGCAACATTTTCAATAGTTCCTCCACAGATGTCCCTTCTTTTAGGTCCATTTCCTTCACTGCACGCTTAGAAGACGTTGTCGTCTTTCTTTTCTCTGAGGGTTTACGAGTATGCTCATATTAGCCTTATGTTGGACAGTTTATACTCAAATTGTTATAGGGCCTTCTTTCATATGTCGAAAACTCTAGACTTCTTATCAAAGTCTGGTTCCATATTTGAACCTATTCTCAGGTAAGTGATCCTTTTGCTTCCGGCAGCAACTTTTACCCAGCCTATCTCATATGACTTCTTTGACGGCGGTTTTATCTGGTTGGCAGCAGTTTAGTGCCCGCGATAATTGTTTGACTGCAAATCCAAAGATCTGTGTCCTTATTGTGTTCGCATGTTTGTATGTACCTATGTAAATCCTTTTATATCAAAGATCTTTCGTTGTCACAGTGTGGTCTTAGCTGGCTCGGGTAGTTAAAATCACAGATATCCCAAAAGCAGAGGGCCACGCCTATTTCTATGAACTTTCCATTGAAAGAGCTGCCTATTCTGAAGTAAGTTACCTATCTCAGGGGTACGAAATACTGTTAGGTGGGGTCCGTGTTGACTTTAACTTGAGACAAGTTGAAGTTGTTCGTATTGAAGCAATCCTCGAATGTATTCATTCTGAGTGGCAGTCATTCCCTAGTTTGGTAAAACTAGTTCAGGTGGACAAGACCAGTGGCTGTTGACTAACAGCTAAATATAAACTACAGCACTGGGCGTCAGAGCCTTACTGCTTAACAATTAACCACTTATTCTACACTTATGTACAGGCATATTCAAATTATGAACAAAGATTAACCTTTGGATTCCAATCAGTTTTGCGATGTTGCATGCTAGGGACACACGATTATGGGAAATACCGTCAAAGTTTTAATTTTTACTATTAAGGCTCTGTTGCAGGTGTAAAAAAAACTAATTTTGCTATTCACATTCAGCTTTCGATATTCGGTTGGGTTATAAATCCAGAATGTAGTAGTGACGTGTCGCAGTGCGCACGTTCGCCGGCGCATAGTAGTTAGGGCCTACACAAGAGTTGTGGTAAACACTTAGACATTTTTAGAGACGTCATGCTAAGAATCTTGCAAAGTATGGTTTGGGTATGAACATAGTCAAATCTAGCCAAACCAAACTGCTAAGTATTCAGCAGTAAGTAGCAAAGCCTTCGTGACTTTTTCAGAGAGAATATACTTAGATGTAGAAATAGAGAGAAATAAACTGTATCCTCCTGCAGAATACAGTGCTATGCTATACTGACTTAAAAATAGATCAAAAGGTAACGAGTGTTTCTTCGGACTTCTAAGTTATAGTGTTTCTTAGGCAGAAACTGCCAGGGATGTCAGTTTCACTGAAGTTAGAACCTTTTTGACCAGAAATTATCCATATCTTTATTTTACCTTACCCCTTACCAAGATACCTGGTCACGGAGATATGGCATTCAGGAAATCAAGAAAGTGATTTAAACTCTTAGAGCATATGGATTTAACTAAATTGTAGTTCATGCTCAAGCTGAATAGAATATGAAAAAGGCCATGAAAGCCACCTGAGTTTGACTGCAAGGGAGATCTTCATCTCCTCTACGTATAAGTTTGGAGACATATAGGTCCTGTAGTGTCCTATAGTCCATATATTGTTTGACCAGATAATAATAAATTTTTGTGCCCGCTAGATGCTTCTATTTGCACCATGCTACGAATCTATAATATGTACGAAATTTTTCATATCTTCTGTAAGAAAAACTCCGATGTGACGTAAGGATGAAATTCCTGACAACATGAATAGTTCTCTCTTCTTTTACACCGTTCGGTCTTCAAAATCTCCTTGCTGCTTAAAATACAAAAAAAAATATTAAAGTTTATTGCCAAGACGCAGTGCATAGCCCTAAGCACTTGTTGCATCACTTAAGACTGTAAACCATTTTATGTCTCCCAAAAACCAGTTAACAAAAATGTATCAGTTATACCCGCTCATTTGAGTGAAGAGTTTGTTTTACGTTGCACGTAAACAGGAAACACAATGAGCGTCCCATTTTTTTGTTTTAAGGTGGCCACCGCACTCATTTTTGTAAAAATATGTTGAAGTTATGAAAATATAAAAAATTCATTACAACTCTTCCTTTTCGTTTATGTATCTCAAGTTTCTCTATTTCCTCATTTGTCATTTAATAGCTTCCAACAACCAATAGGTTCTCTTTGAAAAACCCAGTCATCACCGTTGGAAAGATATATATCAGATTTCTTGAAGTAGGCGACGTTTGTAAACCGCATTTGCATTCACAATTGTGTGAGTTTTTACCTACGTATACATGTATCTGAATAAAGTTGCTATATAAATAGCTCATTCGCGCAAGTTTTGTCTAGGAAGCAAACCGGGTAAAGGAACTTTAAAAATTCACTAGATTAACAACTTTCACGAAGAGCAGCTGTGCCTACGAGCTTCGAATTATCAGTGCTGGAAAATACGACTTTACAATCATAACGTCCATAAATCCGCCCTTTCATTTGGCATCCCCTTGAGCCGATAAATACCATACCAGTGCGATTGCTATCACTGGTTGAAGCCAGGATTAAAACCATTTGGCTTAACGCACACGTGCGTCGTTCATGCACTGAAACATTTTAAAGATACTCTGTGTGTTCGTGTCTTGACCGATTCCAATTGGCCAACTTGGCAATGAAAGGGAAAGGATAGATGTTGTATGGTACTTTCGTTTTTCATTTTTCATTTTTCGTCTTTCGTTTATTTATTTATTTATTTATTTTTTTTTTTTTGATTAAATTTCCTTAACGTAATAGTAGCTCGCGGATTTAACTAGAGCTGATACGATGGTGGAAAGAAAATCGTAAAATCGTATAACCGCTAACCGCACCCATCAATTCAAATTTGCACACACTGCTTGCGCTACTTTGGCTCAGCCGCTATAACGACCTTTCGATCGTCTGACCAAGCCAGCTTTGAAGGCATATTACTTTAAGCAGATTGTTACGTCATGAGTTGGCGATGACGATCCAGATGAGTTGTTCGCTTTGTAGATGTGTTATTGACCGGTATATATCTACTGGACGAGTTGGGAATAACGGTTCGTATTTTCTCATTTAACAAGATCGTGTTTGTCGTTTTGCTTTATAAGTTAAATTGATTACTCTTGATGTCAAAGATACATATCCGTGTGTGTATATGTGGTTCTTCCAGTTAAATATGCGCACTTGCATTAATGAGAGTGGTAAATGTTTTGATGGGCGGCTGAGCATTAAGGCAGGTGTCCGAGTTGAAGAAAAAATGTTCGAGTCGATATTGTTGATCGATTTATATCGGAGCGGTTTCTATAATTTCTCTGCTATCTTAGAACTAGATAATTACCACAATTACTATAGACGAAGCTCAACGAAACGGAGTGTGGCTTTATTTGTAGCTGATGAGAATTCGCTTACCAATGCATTATCGAAATCGGTATCCGAGACAGATTTCAATTCGAATAGAGTCGATGAGTGTAATTCCATTACAAAACAGCTCAAGAGTTATTTTCAAATATTGCTGCAATTTTTCAGGACATGTTTTACATATACGAGCACATCAATGTATGAAACAAATAAAACTATCGGAAATATTGATTGCTAAAGAACAGCCCAAAGATGAATTCTTTCGCTGACGTTCAAAGTGGAAGAGAGGAAAAGTTCTACGATTTCGAGGATTAACATTTAATGAGATAAATCTAAAAGGATCAATAAAGAATTTGACGTGTTGTACGGACGACAGTGAGAACTTCTCACATAGAATCAACGGTGAAGTAAAATCCTGGAATATAAGGGCTACTCCAACATATTTATTTAGGCCGGTAAGGACTTTCAAAACTAAGTAATTTAAGGTCTTGGAAAAGAGATGGTGGCGGATGAACTCTTAGTGGTCCAACGGCAATACTCACATCCCCGAACAGGAAACTGGCCTCAGTCTTACCGCATCCTAATGCTCTAGGGATATCTACAATAGAGCTGGCCAGGTTGGCGGATTGTGCCGTTGGGGTAACTGCCTAGCCATAGAAAAGAAAAAGATGAAACAGCTGCTATCGATGGCAAAAGCAGCACCTATTTCGATGCGGACTTATAAGTACTGTTAGAGGCAGATTTAGATAAGAAATCTTGAGTTTCCGGCATGTGAATTAACAACTTTTAAGGATACGTATAAGGGCTAAATTTTCCAATACTAGCCTTGTATGCGTGCCCAGCTCCACAGAGGAGAAAGATGACGATGCCAGAAATCAGCTTTTGAATAAGTTCTATGAATAGTGAACTAGCTATGTGAAGACAATTTTAATGCAGAGCTAGTAAAAGAGAGCACTTTTGGTTGTACTGTCGGAAAGAATAGCCTTCACGGCACCACCTCCGACAACGGATTCACGCTAATCAACTTTGCAGTGTTCCGAGATCTCGATATTCATAAGGAGGAATGAAGATCAATCAATCAATTAATCAACCGTCAGCGAGATTAACCATATTTCTAATATCCCGACCATCGGAAAGACAAGCTAATACTATGAGGAAGTTCGACGTCGAAGATTTTAATTGCAAGAGATCGCGTCTCCCTTAAAATTCTAAGGAGGTCCTATGCCGCCAGCAATAAGTATCGAAGACCAGCGGCAACATTGCTTAAAAGCCACCAGATATGTTGGGTTTCACTCGGCCACCATAACGTTTGGCGAGGAGTGGCGGCAAGCACTTGCAGCTAAACAAAAGGCAAGCGACACTGCATACAAGAACAAGAGTTGCTCACAAGCTCTACGAGCAGAAGAGGAGAGATGAACACCGGCTTCTTGAGAGGTCCTACTCCATGAATGAGATTCGGAAGTTTAACAAAAAGGTAAAATAGCATGCCATGAATACACACGAACAAGTGAACATTATAGTAGAGTCGCAGTCAATGCTAAGGTTTTGGAAAGATCATTTCCGTAGAAAGGTGATGACCGATGAACCAAATTCCTTTCAACCTGGATGATGTGAAGATCATCTATGGATGATGTTTATGGATTGACACCCAATATTGAATGGGAAAACTAAATTATTATTTAAATAGACTTGTTGTTGTATTTTAGGCAACCATTTAACCATGAAAAAAATAATGTACTTCCGGCACGGCTGGTATTGAACCAAAGCGTTCGATTGGGAAGCCAATATACTAGAACCTTGTGTGAATACCTGAAGCCGTTCGTCAACAACCTGATTGGTACATATCAGTGTGGCTTTAGGCAAAAAAGTCTTGATCTTGGAAAAAAACTCAAGAGCTCCAAATCGATACACATCATCTATTCATACCTACCAAACTCTTCCGTTTGCATAGGATGACGATGAAGAATGCACACTACTTCAACAAGAACGATATAGAGTTCACCGACACATTTGGTGTCAAAAGGTTATAAAGACAAGGTGACGCGCAGTCATGCGATTTCTTTAACACAATACTTGAAAGAATTGCGCAAAACTCACCAGTGATCACTGGAGGCATAATCTTCCAAAAGTCTGTGCAACTACTAGTGTGTGCCTATGAAACCGACATAATTAGGAGAACTCGGAAACGGAAGCTGCCAATATGGGTTTAGCGGGGAATGAGGGCATTCCATTTCGTGGAAGTATATGCCTTTGTCTATCTTGGATGTGCTATGAATTCTGCCAATAATACCTCAGCAGAAATAAAACAATGAATCACTCTTGCGAATCGCTGCTTCTTTGGGCTTAGAAGGCAATTAAGTAGTAAGGAGCTATTCTGAAAATCTGAGGAGATAGAAGACCTGGATCATAATTGTCCTACTTTATGGTGCTAAAGCTTGAATTCTATTAATATTCTCAGTCGTTTCGAAAGAAAAATCCTTTGAGAAAATTCGGTCACTTTTGCATTGGCGGGCTTTGAAGGAGAAGATTCAATGACGAACTTTACGAGTACGAGTACGAGTAGTCAAGTACGGCGAATGGACACCAACGAAGAACCTTCAAATCTAATACGCACAAGTAAAAGCGAACCTCAACCCACTTGGAGTACGCAGCTGGAGGGGGTTAGTTAAAGAGCGGGCTTACAGGAGAGGCTTGTCAATTGAGGCTCAGGTTTATCCCGAATTTTAGTGCCACCTTAAAATGTAAGTAAACAAATCGTAGATTAAGAACTAAGCTGATAAGCAAACGAAATGCTTTACACACAACGGAGTACAGTTTCGTAGAAAATGTTGAGATGAATACGAATTCAATTTTAGTTTAGCCTATTTTTTTTTGCCGTTTAACAGACGACATATTCATGGTTGTAAAAGGCCTTATTTGACTTCTGAAAACTTGGATCTTTATTTACAATAAAACAAAATACAACAAAGACATTTTGGCGGAGGAAATATAAAACGAAAACACTGAAAATGTGATCTTGATAGATGAGTTTCTGGCGAAACAATAGAAGCGCTTTCACTGGCATTATACTGTAATAGATCTGACTTTCCAAGTTGGAGGGTTGTGTTGTTAGGCTAACTGCCTGACCGCAGAAAATATTTTATTTTGCGAAGCGACTATCACTCTTGAGTCTCTCGAAATCTTTCCGAGAAATGGAAAGTAGAAAGCCATTATAAGTAAGCCAGCAGAGATGCCGCTCACTCACTGTACCACAATGTAACCGCTTCTATTACGAAGAATGTCAAAAACTTAGTGGTCAAATCTATATTTTTACCCTCCGTGCCGCTAACAAGAGTGGACGCAGATGAGACCTAAATATTGCGAGAAATTCGAAGCACTTCCTATGGTAGCACGACAAGGGATTGTTAATCAAGCCAGGCATATACGGAATTTTTCCAGCTTTGATACAAAAAGAGCTGGACTTTATTGTTCCTAGCCTAATAGCCTTATTTCAACTTGAGCTAAATATTATGCGCTTAAATGGATGTCAACGTAGTGTTTATCCCTAAACCAAGCAACAAATCCAGGGATCTAACTAAATCATGTTGTCCTATGAGCTTGAGCTCTTGAAAACAAAGGAGAGAATTATTGACGAATATTTTAGAGAAAATTTAGAAAATAACTTGCCTCTGCGTAAATATCAGCACGCCTATCAGAAAGGAAAGTCAACGGAATGTGCTTTAATGAAGTTGACAGCTGAAATCAGAAGCTCTTTTCGCTATCAAAAAATTTCATTTTGCACATCCCTTGACATAAAGGGTGCTTTCGACAACACTGGATATGACTCCATATCAAAGAAAACATCAATGAACCTACCATCAGCGACGCTAGAAACCCGGATGATTACTACTTCATCAGGGCAGACTTAAGTATCAGTATCAGCCGTAAAGGGCTAGAGGCGTATTAGTGCTCTTCCTCTGGTCTTTGGTTATAGATGATCTGCTTAACAAATTAAACAACTTAGGCTACAACACAATTGGTTATGCCGTTGATCTAGTCAACTTAATTAGGAGTAGAGGGACTTACTGCACGTTAGTCCTAGACTAGTGCACCAGAAAGAATCTATCTATAAACCTAAATAAAGCTGACAAAGTTTCTTTCACTAAAAGAACAAACATAAACTTTGGTATAGTTTCATTTACCGGCAGATCAAATATCTGGGAGCAATCTTTGACAAAAGACTCAACTGGAACTTTCACTTAAACAGCAAAATAAATAAATCAACCATTGTCACTTGTATAGGAGCACATGGAGAACCTCTCCAAAGATCACTCATTGGATCCATACATTGATGGTCGGATCTATCATAACATATGCGTCTCTCAGCATAACCGGAACAAAATGGCATTACGCAGCACAACAAGTTTGGTACAAATTAAAAAGTTAAGTCTTAGCGAATACCCTGCCCTAAGCACCTACCTATCGAAATACCAGAAATTGATATGATCTGCACGAAAAAAGACCGCCTTCAAAAAAAATTATGCTTCAATAAAAGCTTCTCCATGGAGATCACCAGCAAAGAAGCATGGGTTAGCAATAACCCACCAAACAGCCTTAATGGCATAAAGTGAATACGGATTATTCTAAAATGGAATCGGGAGTGGGAGCTGGAATATACGGAATAAACCTAAATATAATCATAGATGTGAACGAAAGTCCTAGGGTATTCTAGGTACAATTTGACGCCATTGAAGTGTACCATATGCAAACCATATTTACAGCTCCGGTGTCAAGGGTGCAAACATCTATACCATGTATTCACGAACAGTCAAGCAGCTAAATATATATGCGCTTAGCTTATACACCATTGATTCTTCGAGTACTGCTTCAAAACCCTTCAAAAACTATGCTCAAGAAAAATAACCTAAATGTGGTGGATTCCTGGTCATGAGGGCATTGATGCGAAAGAAAAAGCCGACGAACTGACTAGAAAAGGCTCAGAAACTCCTTTTAATGGATCGAACCCTTCTGCTGTACTCCTAAATCAGCAGTCAATTTAGCTATTAATAGCTAGGAGCACTCGAAATGCATTTCATATTGCGAAAATAGCTCAGGTCTAAGAGCCAAACTAGTCAACCTGCCGTTCAATAAAAATGCCAATAGATGTCTAAATCTAAGTAGACACGATATCAAAAGCTTAGTAGGTTACCTCACAGGACACCACGGTTAAACGGTTTAAGATATCACCTCAAAAAAAATAGTCGACTCTAAAGAGTACCGCTGCTAAACACATCTTATATGAATGCCCTATGTATATAGAAAACCCTATATATTTTTCATAAAGTCGACTCCTCTGTGCCATACATAAGGACTGGGATTAATAGAGTCTTATATAGGGTCACTTTCGTTGTTCAAGAGAGGGTTTTGCAAGACAATTGCTTCCTTAGCTCGAAGAAAGAGCGATTGGAAAGAGTTAGTTTTCATTTGATCTCAGCGCTGCTGTCGTTTCCTGAATTGATAGCGGATTCTAGATGGACAAAATCCTTAGCTATCTCAAAGTTATATCTCTCGACGATGTAGGTGTGGGCTGTCCTTTGTTGTTGACAGCATATACTTGGAATTGCGCTAACTCGCGAAAGCGCCACTGACATTTTCCATATTCTCAGCACCGACTGTGACCCCACTGCAAGGTTTCCTTCTTCATTTCTATAGGCTTTAATACGGGTCTTCATCCCTTTTTACCTGTTGATAAAACTTCCGTACGTTACTCCTGGAGTGCAGTTGTTTTTCTTCTGGAGAAGCCAGTGTTTCTATCATCTCTTCTTCGTGTAGAGTTTACGAGCATTTTCATCATTCGCTGCAGTGCCGTTTAGTCGGTTTCTTGTATAGCTGAGTCCCATTAATCGCCACGTGGGGACCTGATATATGATTTATTCATTAAAAATTTACTAAATTTAGATTCTTATGTCCAATGGGAATCTATTATTAGCTTAAAACTTATCTGTCTTCGACAAAAAACACCACATCTAGTTTGCGTGTCCTCATTTCATCACCTTGACATATACATACGTTTGTTAACCAGTTTTCTATGTACATTCAAAGAGTGCCATTATATGAATCCATAAACCTCTTACTCCAAGTATGTACATGTGTACTTTCCTTTCAACGATCGATAATTTGTTGGATACCAACCAAACAAATTGTTGATCGTGACCTCCATAAGTAAGATTTTGCTCACTAAACCGTGACGACGATTGGTGCATCTCTAAAATTTGTTATGCATAGATGGACTTTGTTGCAAAAAAAAAAAATATATCCCAAACGAATTGTTCGAATTGATGCAGCTTATTCGGTAAATTGCTCCTTGTAATAGAAAGTGTCTGCTTGGGGGTTCCCATCTAAGTTCGATGCTTTACTCATAAATTTTTTTTTGTAAAAAAACTGGATCAATGTGCAAATCCTTTGTCATCAAGTATAACTTTCAAATCCTCTATAAAAAGTTTTTTTTTATACTGTTTTCCCTCAGATACATATGTTTAATTCTGAACTACAATAAATAATAAAATAATTAAGTACACTGTGTTACCTGCCACTTCTCCATAGAAAATTGATTCGGTTGAAAATTACAAAATTATCTGCTTCTGCTCGTTTAGGATTTGTTAAATATGCCCAACTAGCAATTAGTTTATTCCCTCATCAAAACAGGCCTATCAGGCTTATAATTCAACAACAGCTTTATTGGCCAAAGTACACCTCTTAGACACCTCATTCAGTCACTCGATTATTTATGACCATTTAACTGCAAGAAAGAGCACTATTTTTTGCGATGGCAATTAAGAAAACTAAAAATTAAAAAAATCTGAAAGAAAAAAAAAAAGATTAATCGCTAGAGTTGCGTAACAACAAATATGGGACAAAGACAATTGAAATTGACCCAAAAAAAGAGAGATGTTAAATTGAAGGTTTCAAAGATGGCCAATTTAAGATTTACGATAGCCGGATGAAGTCGAAGCGATTAACAATGAAATTTGACATAATGATGTCAACAAACAAAGTCATTACAATTATTCATGCTTGTACATACGTATATATATTTGGCAGTACAAGTTGCATGCTAAATGAGTATAAGAGGCGCTAAGTGTTTGGATTCTTTTTTTGTGGCAACTCAACACTTTAATGTGAGCCTGGGTCTGTTTCTTGAATGCAAATGGTTTGGTTTAACTTGGTAACCAGACATAGACTAATGTATGATGCATTTGTCACAGGTTGTTGCTAAAGGTAGTATTTGTTTCGTAGATAGGATGTCGTTGGGTGAATATGTTGTTGCTGTCTTGTCTGGCAAACATTCCATTTAATTAGGCAATAAATTGTAAAATGATAGGTTTTGAGAGATAAGTAAAAACAGAGAAAAAAAAATATGCAATTAAATGTTGGTTAGTTACTGACATAAAAACATTTTACAATCACAAATTAATGAAATTCGGAAATTAAGAAATGACCAATTCGCATTCAACTCCTTCGTTTTTATTATAATTGCTACTGATTTGCTTTGTTGTCTTTACTTAATTTTGCAAGGGTTAGTCGGAAAAGAAGGTTTATGCTTTTTTTTCGGCTAAGATAAAAGAAAATAATAAGAGTTAAGTTCTTAAGTTTTTGACATGGCAGCTGATGAACACAAATACTATTCTTTTTTGAATTAAATATTTCATTCCTTGTTGATTGAGTAAAATCAAACAAAAGAAAAAGGCTAGTATGTCTGTTTTTATCAGAGGATTAGAGAATAGATTTTTCGGTAATTCAAAGCCAGTTCAAGAGAGAAACATGAACAAAGTGTTCAAGAGACAAAGTACCACCTTGATCAAAAAAGTTTCGGAATTTATTCAGAAAATTAAAAATACAAGTTTATTCATCTAAATCTATACTGTTCCCTTCAAAGTAATCCCTTTCGACTGCAACACACTTATGGCAGCGCTTGATCCAATCCTCGAAATATTTTTTTATATTTGGTTTTCGGTATGTCCATCATTGCTTCCTCCGATTTTTCCATTGCTTCCTCTCGGCTGCTGCTACGCGTTCCCCGTAATGATTTTTTAACTCGATTGAAGAAAAAGAAGTCAACGAGTTTTCTGCCTACAATTCTGGTCAGCTCCACGCAAACGTCTCATATCACCAAAATAATACTTTTTGTTTACTGTCTGGCCTTCTGGCGAAAATTCATGATGCACTCCACCGTTGTTATCCATGAAAACCGTAAGCATTGCCTTCTTTTTTGATTGAAAACGACGAGTCGTACTCATAACCGACGTCTTGTCTCCAGTAATGATCCTTTTGATGAATGTGGGATCGGATTCAGTTTCGCAAATCATCTCTTTTGCGATGTCAACACGGTCTCTTTTTTGCATAAAATTGAGGTATTTTCGCACCAACTTTGCTGCTACACAACGGAAACCCAGATCATCAACCAAAAGGTCTTGGACGGATTCATAGGTAATATTCAAGTCCTTCACTATGTCTCTGATGGCTGATTTGCGGTTATTGACCAACGTTTCTTTTACATCATCAATGTTTTGGTCGGTTTTCTATGTCGATGGTCTGCCACTGCGCTCATCGATTGACTCACGACCACTTCTGAACAGCTCGTGCCACTGGTAAACGACCGTTTTCTTTAGAGAATCGTTACTGAAACACAACAGCAACATTTCCAACATTTACGCACCATTAAATCCGTTTTCTACGCAAAATTTATTACAAGTTCGTTGTTGCAAATTTGAATCCATTTCTAAAATTGTAAAAAAATCGCCAACACACACAGAGATAGATGTACTCTTGGCTACGTAACTTTTGCAAATGTCAAGCTAAGGTGCTATGATATAAAGGGGATATCAACAACAGATGTACCAACTTAACGGGAACTTTTTGATGGTATGTCAAATTGATGATCGGGTAAGAGACGATTTGTGTCAATAATCGGCCTAAGACGATTAAGTAATCGTGGGGAGCGGTATTGGTCTGTATGACTTGACTTCAGTCAGCGGTTTATCGGGCTTCGGAACCATAATAACTTCGGCAACTTTCCACTGATGCGTCTTGTGGTATAAGATAGAGCAGCTTTAGCAAACCTTTTTCCGGTGGCGCTTTGAGTATCTCTCCAGTAATTAAGTCATATCCGAGGGTTTTTTTGGGCTTAAGCGTGTCTATAACTTGTCTTAGTTCCCTAAGTGTGGCCTTTTCTATTGAAAGATTCGTCGTCACATCTAGAGTATTGACATTCTCTGGAAGCCCTTCCCCGTCGAATAGTTTGAACTTTTCTGCAAGATGGTCGGCGAAAACTTAAGCTTTTTCTTTTATTTGTTTCGCCCCGTCATCGTGGTTTCTTCTTATTGGCGGTACGTGTATTTGGGGCTTTCGAAGACTTTTAACGGCTCTCCATATGGAGTAATTTTTTATATTTTGTCGCTGTGAGGCTTTCTAGGTAGTCCTTGATTGATTTTTTCAACAAGTTGCAGAGCCTATTAGAGGACGTTTTACCTTGTTGAGCCCGAGTTTTATGTCACATTTTCCGCGCTCTCCGTTTCTTCCTTATCATTTAAATGATTTCCGGCGGGTATCTTATGTCGATACTGGCAACTTTGTTCAATTCGCGTGGAGTGTTATTTCAAGCCGCTTGCTGTATCACTACAACAAACCGTAAACTTCTTTTTCAAGTTGATACGGCGTTCTATGCGGTACTTTTAACTCAGTATTTTCGACAACCTCTATTCGGAAATCTTCCCAGTGAGTTCTTTTTGTTGGATAATCTGGGTGGTCCTTGTTTACTTACCAAGGATTCGTACAATGAAAAGATTATTGGAGAATGATCGAAGGAGAGATAGAAGCTTTCTTCAGCTTTGACGTAACTAGAGTTTACTCCTTTTCCGATAAAGAAGACTATCAGATCGGCTGTTTTGGCGACATCCGAGGGCCAGTACGTCAGTCTGCCTGTTGAGTAAAATTGTCAACCACATTCCATGCCAGCCCTGTAGAGAGTTTTACCTATTTGTGAGATACATCTTGAGCCCCAAAAGGTGTGCTTCGCATTAAGTTTGCCCCCAATAATAAAGATTGGTCCAAGAGCGTTGAATAGGTAAATAGGCAACGCGATTTACAATAGATTGAGGATATACCAAAAGAGTAATTTTTATGGATGATTTCACGCGTGATTATGTCGTCAGGTGAGTTTTAGAACTGCTTTTTCCTGAATAAAAATATTTAGTTGATCAAACCTTTTCTGTAGGCCGTTGGCATTCCACCCAATAATATTGAGCTTCTTTGTCATGATTAGTTACACAGATCTGCTTCGAGGTTGAGAAGCCGTTCGACCATTAACTTATTTGTTTTATTCAGTTCTTCTAGTCTCTCTAGGATTGCTGAGAAAACATTTGAGGCAGGATCAGGTAATTCACAGTTGGTCACTTTCACTTGTTGTTATTGGTGATTTTAGCGGCTATCACGGCGTTTGTTATCTTTGCCTTTTTGGAAGGCGCTTTGGGGTTGTTTTTGCAATCCTTTGCGACTTCGGAGCCTCGATAGTTGGCTGGATGTTTTCCCCTGCAGTTGATGCATATCGCTTTGGACTCTTTCGCGGCACTGCACTCTCGCGTCAGATGTTTTCCGGCGCATTTCACACATAGAGGCTCCTTCTGGTTTATGTTGTAGAATAAATAGTCAAAGGACGTACTCGTAATTTATGCATTCATAGTTGATAGTGTAACTCACCGGAAAGTGAAACCTGTGCCTTATCTAGTTTGAAAAAAAAAAGAAAATTTTACTAAATATTGCAACACAATTAAGAAACACATCCTTTAGCAATTGGGTTTCATGAATCACTTAATCGATTGCCCTAATACACCTATTTATAGGGTCTCTTGCCTGCACTTCTGTATCAATAGTACTGTCAATTTCTTGTTTTCGTTTCCGGAGCTCTTTTCAGCTCATTTAATTCCTATAAGCCATGAATATCTTCTACATGTGTCTAATCGATAATTTACATTGGAATGACTACATATTCCGTTTCACAAATCATCCTGGGAAATACTTTCAAGAAAACCCTCAGCCTTAATGATTCGGCCTCAATATATTGTACAAATATACTCGTTCATACATGGCTTTTACCAACTTAAGTCTGGATGCTCCTAAATCATATCTGCACCTGTTAAATATGATTCAAAATCGTACATTCTTCAACATCGAGTTATATTTCTGATTTAACTTTGTTTTCTTGTTATTTTCATCACTAGTCTGTAATTATAATCTGTCCAAAATTTGAGTAGCATGTTAACATCTTGTCAGGTACCCCGTAGCCGTGCGTTAAAACTCATAGGTGACGCCAATATTACATAGTCAATTGACATGCTTGAAAACTAATATAATGTCTCTTGCCTCTTCCATCACTTTTTAACTAACAATGCTCCACTGAAATCGCCAATAGCATTCCACCCTTTCAAACTTTCAAACAGTATACCCTCCAGTATACCTTTCTAACGTGATTATTTGATAAGCCGTACAACTTGCATATAGAATGCCCCGCTGAGCTCCTTATTTCTTATTTGAAACTATCGTACATCGGCGCTTTTCTTTCTTTTCTTTCTAACTTTGCTTCACCCGTCCTGTGTGCAAACACTATGGGCATTAAGAACTTGAGAGCGCGCTAATTTAAGGAAAGAAAAAATAAATTAGAAAATACAAGTCTTCCTTGAAAGAAATTGGGAACTTGAATTCACCGAGGCCTATCTGGATTAGTGATGAACTTGCTATGCAAGTTTTAGAGAATAACGCTATTCGCTCGCTAGTTATTGTAGGGGCACACACATGTCTAAACCTTGGCATGCAAATACACACAAATTGTCATTTAAGAAAAAATAAAAAATAAAAAATAAAATTCCAAAAACTCTAGAGACACCTTAATACGCCAGGATAAGAAATATTACTTTAGCAAACACACGGTTGCCTCACCTCAATATACACAAGGGGACACAGGCTAAATCAAATTCATCATTTTGTCATAGGCATGCCTCCAGTGTTCTGGATATCCGAACGTTTCAGGCAGCCGATATTGACTCGGATCACCACCTTGCTGAAGTCAAGGTGCGAATGCGGAGTTATCAAACGCCACAAAAAAGAAGAACTACTGTGAGAAGATATAACGTAGAAAAGCTGCAATCACAAGAAGCTGTCAGAATCTTTGCCGAACGCGTATTCCGAAATCTTTCAACAACTCTTATGCCACCAGCATCAAGTACCTAAGACCAGTGGTGACGCTGCCAACGTGCCTTCAGAGACGTCACAACTGATTTGCTAGATTTCATCTGATCACCACCAAGATATCCCTGGTTTGATGAATAATTCCAGCAAGAAACATACAGCTTAGGAAGAAGACTACAAAGCGGCACTGGAACGAAAAACTCCTGTTGAGCTCAACCCACAGAAGAGACGAGAAAAACATCGGTTTCTTCAGCTGAAGAATATTGAAAGCTTGTACTCCAGGAATAACGTACGGAATTTTTTCCAAAGGGTGAAAGGAACCTGTCCAGGAAAAAGGACCCGTACAAAAGCCTGTAAAGAATATGGAAAAACTTTTTTTGGAGACTGTTTAACCGCAAAGAAGCCCAACATCCTGCTGTCAGGCAGGCAAACCATTAAACTTAGATGATGATACTTAATACTTGACCAAAATGATGTAAAGATGGCAATATCTAGGCTGAAATCCAGCAAGGCCTCCAGACCTGATGATTGATGGAGTATTAAAAGCCGCTGGAAATGACTTTGTGCACAAAAGAGTGTATGCCTGATGAATAGAATCTCAGCACCGTATGTCCGAACAAAAAAGGAAAGCCCACAACTGCGCCAACTATAGAGATATAAGTCTTTTCAACATCGGATACACTATCTTATCTGCCACATTGTGTGAACGTCTGAAACCCTTCATCAAAAACCTGCTTGGTCCCTATCAGTGCGATTTTAAGCCAGCAATGTATACAATCGACCAAATCTTCACACTCAGACAGATCCTGGAAGAAACTCAAGAAATTCAAATCTCATATAGTATCTCTTCATCGATCTTAAGGCCGTATATTACAGCATTCATAGAGAAGAGTTAAAGGGTGATTAATCGTAAGGTTTGACTTATAATGTAAAATAGAATACATACATTTGAAAAGGAACTTAAAATTTTTACTATGAGTTTAAAGAACAATTAATGGCATTTATTTTTTAAGAATGTTGGCCATGACTACGTCTGAGGTGGTCCATTCAGAAGGTCCAATTTTGGGCGACTCGTTCGAGCATAGCGACTGGTATCTGGCGGATAACACGAGTAATGTTGCCTTCCAAACCGTCAATCATAGCTGGCTTATTTCTGAAGACCTGAGACTGTACATATCCAAAGGTGTGATATTGTATGATCCAGGCGGCCAATTTACCGTAGCAAAACGTGAAATTATGTGCTCACCAAGATGATTTCTGAACTAATCCATTGAAGTATATACTCCGTTAACAAGGCGCGATAACGGTTATCATTGACGGTGACATTCTGATTTGCCTCATTTTTGAAGAAATATGAACCAATGATTCCACCAGCCCATAAACCAAACCATATCGTTGTTTTTAATGGATGTAATGGTAGCTCTTGGTACTACCATTGAGCCAGAAATGGGCTTCATCACTGAACAAAATTTCATGATAAAACACCGGATTTTCATTGAGTTTTTCCAGAGCCCATTCACTGAAAATATGACGCAAATTCAAGTCACCTGGCTTCAATTTTTGCACAAGTTGAGCTTTGTACGCTTTTAGGATGAGATCCTCACGTAAAGTATGCCAAGTTGTCGAATACGCCAAGTCGTTACTAGAAACGACGACGAATCGATTTGTCACGGTCTTCGCGTACACTCTCAGCTACAGCTGCTATAGTCTCTTCACTACGTGCTGGATGTGGTCTAACCGTTCGAGTATCATCCACTAATGTAAACTGGGACTCAAATTTGCGAATGGTATTGCCAATAAATAGCGGTTTCAGTAGGTTGATTATGCGCAAGGTAAGTTCTTCGAATCGCACGAAAAACATTTCTCACAGGATGCTGATTTTCATGATACAGCTGAACAATTTGGAGACACTGTTGTAGTATGAGTCTTTTCATGATAACTTGCCAAACAATTCTAAACAAAATTGATAAAACGGTTTGATAATATTCAAAAGCCTATTGAAAATCAAACCTTACGATGAATCACCCTATATAAATTTTTCGTTCAAGGTTGAAGAGATCGTTATCTTCTTAATATGCTGAGAGCAGGCAAAACTACCTAAAATTATGTCCACTTGGAGGGATATGTCAACCCTACTGACCTTTTTCTTTGTAATTGTCTAGTGGTGAAACTATGAACTGAGACTACTGAGAACTGAGACAGTTCTTCGTTTTTTAAGAAATATGGTAATTACGTTTCGTGCTAATCTTTTCGTTCCTCCTCATCGAAGATCTATCTACAAAGCATTAAATAATTTCACACGTTCTACAATATAGCAAAAAAAAAAAAAAAAAAAAACAACTATAACTTTATAATGCACTTCTCTGGTTTACTCGACTGAGGAAGTCGTCACCCACATTCAACAGAGCGCAAGCTCTGTCGAATTCTGTCACAACCTTATGCACTAGTATGAGCGACCTCTTTTCCTTTCTTTTAGCTTTTAACTTAAGATGCATTAGCCACCATTGTATATACATGGTCCCGAAAGATACAGCAGAAAAAATCGACAATAATAAACTGAAAAAACATTGGCTCGCGAAAAATGTCTGCAGTGGGTCGTTGTATCTCCTAGACCATACCTCAGGCATCTACCATGGGAATAAATGAATAAATTTCAGTGTCTTTTTTTGTCAAGCTCTTACGCAATCTTATGAAAGAGAAAAAACACGTTGATCTTGCCGTTGATGGGGCACAATAATAGATACACAATCCTGGAAATATGGTATTACAACATCATGGTCAGATAGCGATGAATACCTTCTACAGTGACCAACTGAGAAGTGAAATTCAAATTCGAAAAGCTCACAAGGTAAACCCTAACTGCCACCTAATGATTCAACAATATTACTTGGCGAGTTAAGTGAAAGGATCAATTATCACCACCTAATCAGTAGATACCATATAATCAATGCCTTGTGGATTGCTTAAAGTGTTGCACGGAATTTTGACCTTAAGTCACGAAGTCAATTTTACATCGTCGACTTTGGGAAAAACCGTGGGGCTCTTCTGTTGCAAATATAACACTAACCCACTTCAGTTGAGTGTTGGGATGGAGACGAAAAATATTATCAACAAACATAACAATAACTACAGCAACAACAACATAACATTCCTATTTAATTACTTAATTCTTTAAAAATTGCTATTGTCAACTTAATGAGAAACATAAAGTCAAACATGGCAAGAGTTGTGAGTTGTGAGTATCTGTAGCCGTTGTCGGCGGATTTATAAGCGATCGACTGTGGATATTGGCACATAATTTCATTTAAACGGATCACAATGCGTAACAATGAGGAACTTAATTCAGCAAAGCGAAGAAAAACTCAATTGACATAGTCTTGCGAAATTAGACATTGAGAGAGGGTTGTACATAGATGACAGTAATATACACGCCATGACAGTTATGTGCTGATACATTATTGTGTATGGTTAAGTAAGAGTGTTTTACCAAGTGAGTACATTTTTCTTGGAGCCTTAAAATGCCAGTGGAAATTCACTGATAGACGAAAACGGAAGGAATAAGGTGCCACATCCACTTTATACGAGTTTAAAGGAACAGCACAATAAATTCAAAATCATTGTTAGCCCACAGACAGTATAAAAGGATATTTTGAAACTCAGTGCTTTTTGCAGGATTTTAGTAGCAGTCTATATAACCTCTTCTTCAGTTATCTGCTTGGTTGAGTAACCGTGCGTTAGCTTGCTTTAGTTTCTCTGCACCAAAGTCACTTTTCACATCGTATTAACGACCCATATAGATGGTAATCTTCTGCTGTAGAGCAAATAAAATTATTAAATTTATATCTTTTGGCTCGAAAGGTGTTATACAGTTATTTTCCTTTGAGAAACTCCGCTATGGGTAATTAAAAAGCAAAAAGAAAAGCATGCAACAAATTTCAAATAATGTTGCAAAATCTCATAAAGCACACATACGAATACTTTTATGCTACCATTCTTCACTGGCTATGACTAGTTGACTAGTTTGACTTTTCGTCGTCATCAGAGTCCGATCTCTTGGACGTAAGATACACCATTCTCCAATTACGTAATAGGATCAGGCGAGCACATTGGAGCCACTTAAGAAGAAATAGTTCACTAGAGTGAACTTATCTTTTTTGTTTATAATTTTAGTGTCTCGTTGTTGAAAATGGATTGCTTTGGAACGAGCACTGATTCTCGGTCTGCACATGTGCAAATACGATCGTTTGGTATTAAGTAATAATAATTTGTTGCATTTATAGCCAATAGTTCAACTCTATACCATGGGCAAAATTGCGGATACCATAGAGCAAAATCAAGCAACAACTCTACGGACGACTTTGTACACTGTGGACACTATGGAAACATGTGAACGTGGCATGAGTAAGGTGAAAGAAATGGGATCGGTTTACATTTCTTTCATGGATTAGATATGCGTTAATGGTTCAGTGCAGCTTATGCACTAAGAGCTTAACCAGACATGTATTCGTATTGTTCAAAAAGTGAAAGAGACGTTGTAGATTGTATCTACATGTTACATATCATATTGTTAAAGGAGTTTTCAGCATGCCGATGCCGATGCCGATGCATTTGCCGACGGCGATGTCCATGGTAGTTTAAGTGGTCTATGCCGATGACATAATAGTGTTTTATTAAGGAGGTTTACAATTTTAACATAATGCAATAGGTTTTCCATTCAAGAGTGAAAGATGGATGGTAATATACACTTACTCAGGTCCATGATACTCAGTTTTTGAAACAATAATGATTGAATCATGGTTAAGAATTGACCGAAGAGTAGGAGAATGTTAAAAGTGTTATGAATACCCCAGGATGTTGGCATTGAGCGGGAAATTTGGATTTTTAATTGGAATTTAATAATTGACTTTGACTCGATCACTAATCATCCATTAAACAAGATCCGATTGGGCAAACCTAAAACTGTTGAACTTGATATTGTCTTGGTTCCTAACCATAGTTGGTGCTCAATTCAAATCATCAACTCTCAATGATGTAACCATGTTTGTCTATTCCGAAAAGTAGCATGGTGGAATTTTCATGGGGAGATATGCAATTGAACTTTCAGAAGATTGCCATAGTCGAATGTTAGTTAGAATTTTCATTTACAGGGTCTTGGAAAAGAGATAGTGGCGGATGAGCCCTTAATGGATCAAGCCCCAACAGATCATTAGCTTCCGTCTAATACGTCCTTGAAGTATCTCCAATGGAACTAAATTGGTAGGGTTCCCGCCGGGTTAATAGCATGGCCAGGGAAAAGAAAATTAGTTACGAAGCAACAAAAATCCTCGCATACGAACGGGTCTATTTTTAAAAACCTCTGCAAACGAAACAGGCACAACGGATTTAAAATGTTATGCTCTTAATAGGGCTCGTTCGGTAGAATAACTATTGGAGGGCCTAGAACTCCTGCAGATGTAATCGCTTTCCAAGAAATGCGATGGAATGGGTCAGATGACGATAAAGATTGTAAAAAAACTGAGACATCTACTACGGCGATGGTTATCGATTGCAAAAGCAGCACCGCTTTGAATGAGGATTTGTTATTAGAGTCAGACTCTAGACAAAAAGTCTTGAGTTACCGGTATATAAATGAGCGCCTCGTAACAATCCGTATTAAGGCTAAATTTGTCAACGTCAGCCTTATATGCGAAAACACGACCAAAGAGGAGAGAGATGACCACACCAAATATACCTTCTACGAGCTCTTGGACAAGACCTAGGAACAGTGCCCTAGCTTTCACATTAAAACTGTCCTCTGTAATTTTAAGGCTTGATTCGAAGGAGAGAGCATCCTTGGTAGTACTGTCGGAAAGTTTAGCATTCACGACACCACCACCGATAACGGATTGATTACCATGAATCTTTGCAGCGGGGCTAAACATTTTCGTAGCTAACAGGCAGTTCCCACATCTCAATATTCATAAGGGGATCTGGAGATCCTCTGAACAAACGTCAGCGAGATTGAACACACTGCGATCGAGGCAAAGCACTCCTCCAGTGTTATGGATGCTTGAACATTCCGAGGGCCTAATATTCTCGAACTCGAACAATTACCTTGTTGTATCAAAGATACGGTTGCTGATACCTCGACCATCGGAAAGACTGTGAGAAAGTTCGACTCCTATATTGATAGACTCCGCTATCAATTCAAACAACGACACCAGCGCTGAAATCAAACGAAGAACAACTCTTGCCCATCACTTCTTCTTTGGGCTGGAACAACAAAAGTGCAAACAACCTGGTTCAGTGGCATGGATAAGAACACTCTTGGCCACTTTGAAATGAAAATTCTGACGGTAATCTTCGGTTCCGTCTGCATAGACACTGAGTGGAGGTGAAGATACAACGACGAACTGTAAAGGCTGCACAGCGACATCGAATTAGCCAGAACAGTGAAGGTCCAACGACTGAGATGGCTGGGTCATGTAGAGCGGATGAACACTAATCTTCGAACCCGTCCTCAAGGTAGCGCAGTACAGGAAAACCGTGACTCAGGTGACGTAGCTAAGTGGAAGAGGACCTCAACCAACGGTTGTTGGTTTACTGTAGTGTCAGTAAGTAAGTAAAAGTCCTCGGTGAAAAGATATAACGTCAATCTCTCGACAATTTTTTTTTTTTTTTTAAAGAACTTAACACTCAAGAGGGTATGACTACTCTTAAAATGCCGGGGCACGTGTTAAGTTTTTCAAAAAATTGGAGAGAGAGAAAGAAAGATGTTTGGTCTCAATGGTTATTTCGCTCCATGGGTGGTATCCAACATTTGATGAGGAGACTAAATAATTTGTGTAAATTGACTTGATTGATGTATTTAAGGCAATCATTCTACAGGCGAGATTTAAGTTACCTGAAAAATGTCTTTCGGGCACGGTCGGTATTGAACCCCGAACCGTCCTACTAGGAAGCCAATACACTACCACTTGAGCCATAGCTACCCATACGACATACATCAAGCTCTGAAGATATGTGTTGGGTTTCATTCGATTACCCTCTTAAAACCACATTTACTCGTCGGTGCATAAAAGGACGAGAGCAACGCACTCAAATAGAGACCTGTAGAAGTGAGCAATAGTAGAGTCACAGTTGGTTGCGAGGGTATGGAAAATTAACTTTGCGGGACTGCAGATCCGACCCAATATTCAAGAATGAACCAATTAACCGGGTTGTTATAAGGCTAGAATATCCATCTCCCTTACCAAATTGAAGTAAGAACATCTAAATACTACAAGGCGGTTGGGGTTTCTGAGATATTCAAGGCAGCGAGAGTACATAGTATGTCAATTGAATGGAACCTCAGCATCGTTTGATGAAGTCGAAAGAAAAAAAATTTTCTAAACTACATCAAGTATAAATGTATCCATCTTCCTAATATCGCGAACAAGATTATGTCTTGTATTTTGTGAACGCCTAAAATCATTTGTCAACGTTCTGATTCTCTAAAACGAATACAATTGTTCAGATATTCAGACTACCGCAGATCCTTGAGAAAATTAAATAATAACAAACTAATTCTCTGATTCCTTATCAATTAGAAATCCGCTTACAACAGTATCTCAACAGGGTCATGTCTGGTTTTTGAATCCCTGCCACACTTGTCTGACTATGCACACTGATAACGAAGAACGCTAGCTGCTCCGTAAGAATCGGGATCAATTCCAATAAAAGGTATGATGTCGAAAAGGGTTTAGATAGGGTGATGGAATGTGGTACAATTTTTATAAAGTGTGCTTTAATAAGAGGTGAGGGATTTGAAAGACCTATTATTTTATAGCTGATGCACTCAGGGTTAGCATATAGTGCCAGATGTCTTTTATAAATTTTGAAAATGTGTTATGAAACGCTATATAGTGAAAGAAGAAATCCAATTCGTTTAATTTTTTTAACAAAAATTCACATTCAATCGCGGAAACGCACAGGAAACCCTGTGTCTTTCATGACGTCTGTGGGTAGCATAATGAAAAAGTTCTTAGAGTCGGGCACAGTTAAAGATGTGAAGATGCCGAAGTGTGTCCCAGATCTTCAAGTGTCGAAATGAACCCAATACGTCAATTTTTCACCGTTCTTCGAAGTTTGGCATCCCCACATCAACACTGCACTAGACTTTGACAAATGATTTGGCTCTGGATACATACAAGGTCCAGCTAATGCAAGAATTGAATCCGGCCGACCACCAGAAGTGCCTGGAAAATATGCATGTTGACATTTATTTTTGCAAGCAAATTGCCGCCTATAGAGTGCTGAAAATCTGCGCGGGATTCAGGAGATGCCAATGAACCCAGAACTGTTTGGTGCAATTTATGAACCAGAGGTGTCATAGGGCCATGCTTTTTCGAAAATGAAATAGGAAAAGCCATTACAGTCAATAAAGCGCGCTACCAAAACATGATACACAACATTTTTATAGTATATCCGTAGTTTGGAGATACTGATGTTGGCGATTTTACTCTACTTTCAACAGGATTGCACAACATGCCATACGCTGTCGCGAAACAGCAGCGTGAATTTGGGTTGGCTGATCTTGGCCGCCAAGGTCGTGCGACTTAACACTGTGAGACTTCTTTATTTGAGGCTACATTACAAGCTTAGTCTACGCCAACCAACCGATCCAACATAGTCGGGAAAGTCATTTGTAAGATATTGTGTTCCATAATTAATTCTCATATGTCTACTTTATAGATATATATGGTTCAGAAATATCTCAACAATTCTTCGTTTTATATAAAAAATAAAAATTAAATCCCACAGTTCTTGCTGAAACACCCTTTATTTATAAATGCTTACGACATGAACATTATCGGCACAAATTAGCGATCTGGTTTGCAAGATTTGACAGAAGCAGCAAGAATTAGAATTAGAAATAAGGGTAAACGCAAGTGTGTGATGTTAGCAAGTGGGAGCATAACATGGAGAAATCGGCATAAATTTGAGGTTTTGAGGGATTTTTCCTACTTTTGAGAGTTACTTCTTCCACAAATAATTACGCTTGTCAATTGATGTATTACAGGTAAGAGAAATCCCAGATAAGACCTTTATCATTCCAGACTTGCTGTATGGCGCAGAAGCATAAACTTTATCAAATGAAGATATCTTTGGTAGTTTTGAATACAGGAGCCTTCACTTAAGTTTGGTTTGAGTTAAAGGCGTTTGGAGCATTATTAAAAAATTCTACGTGCTATCAACTCATACCGAAATAGCCAGCAAAGTGCGCATCAGTCATCAATCAATAGTGCATCCGGGGGGTCTTTTAATTGCAATAAAGAAAGACCTTGCCTCAAGGTGTAGACAAGAGTGTGAGTAGACCTAATATCTGTGAACTAAAGTCAATTAGTCAAGATCAAGGAGATCTGCAGAAAAATATAAAAGCCGAGGGTTTTCAATGCTCCGCAACCTGTAGTCTAGTACTAAATTTCAAACTTAGCCATCACCATTTTTTATCTGACATTGCCACGTATCGTAGATTTCGAAGAATGTCGAAGTTGCTCAGATTAGTTTTACCCTGAGTCGACCTTTACGGAGCTCACGCTGGTTATTCACTTTAAGAAAATGACTTCGCCGGAACAGTTTTTTGTTATATATCTTCAGAAAACTTAAACAGTTAAGTGAACACATCTACGATTTCTCAGGTTCAAACATGAAGCTTCATTTGTACGATCACTGGTCAAGCTTGGAATTATATTCCACAACTTCGTACCTAGTTTTCTAGCGTGGATTTCGATTGAGTATTGTGAGGGCGTTTATATTTTTCATTTATTGAAGCTTCTTGAGTTTCGATTAGACCCATTGCTAATTGAAACAGTTTAACATATCTGGTGAGTATTGTCCCTCATTCGGGGCCTCCTCCCAATTATTAAGGCTTCTCCCATCATTGACGTTGTCTAATAAAAAGCGGGGGTAGAGAGCAAATGTACTGGTCTTATCGTAAAGGTTTTCGATACCTACGCCTTCGACTGCTGCTACGATTTGGGCAAGAAAAAAGGAACTTTTTCCCTCCAACACGAGTTCCGCTTTGGTATCAAAGGAACAACGGTGAGCGATGGCAAGGCATATGGGCATCCCATGAAATTAGGCCTTCAAGCAGGAGTTCACGTTAAACACGAGAGACGTTCTGTCCCTCATTCGTACTTTCTGCGTGGATTGTTTGTATTATTAAGTTATCGTGAGTTAAATGACTCAGGATACTTGGGAAGGATACACTGTACATTATTAAGTTATATAGAGCAGCTTTCATAGGGCTGATTTTTTTAATATGTAATATAGAATCGATTATAAACAGATTGGATGGTATCTGATCAGTTCCCGGAACTCATTTAGAAAATTATATATACAAGTTTGTTCATCTAAATCTATATTGTCCCCTTCAAAGTAATCCCCATCGACTGCAACACACTTATGCCGGCGCTTGATCCAATCCTCGAAATATTTTTTTACATTCGGTTTTCAGTGTGTCTATCAGTGCTTCCTGCGATTTTTACATAACTTCCTCTCGGTTGCTGAAACGCGTTCCCCGTAGTGCTTTTTTTAACTCGATTGAACAGAAAGAAGTCACAGGGAGCCAAATCAGGTGAACTCGGTGGCTGTTGGATGGTATTTGCTGTATTTTTCGTCAAAAAATTACGAAAAATGATGGCACTGTGCGATGGTGCGTTATCATGGTGCTAGATCCACGAGTTTTCTGCCCACAATTTTGGTCTTTTTCGGCGAATTGCTTTACGAAAGCGTCCTATAACGCTAAAATAATACTCTCTGCTTACTGTCTAGCCTTCTGGTAAAAATTCATGATGCAATACACCATTGTAATCTATGAAAACCGTGAGCATTGCCTTCTTTTTTGACTGAAAACGACTTGGTTTATTTTGTCTCGCTTTATTTGATGAACGCCATTCACTTGCCTGATGTCTGGATTGCATGTCGTACTCATAATCCACGTCTTGTCTCCAGTAATGATGTAACTCAGTAACTCACGACCACTTTTGAACCGCTCGTGCCACTGGTAAACTACCGTTTTCTTTAGAGAATCGTTACCGAATCACTTTTCTAACATTTCCAACGTTCGCGCACCATTAAATCCATTTTTTACGCAAAATTTAATACAAGTTCGTTGTTGCAAATTTAAATCCATTTCTAAAATTGTAAAAAACCGCACAGAAATAGATGTACTCTTGGCTACTTAACTTTTGAAAATGTCAAGCTATGACGCTAAGATTAAGAGGGAATATCAATAACAGATGTACCAACTTAACAAAAAAAGAAAAAAAAGAAAAACAGAACTCAAATCGGAATAATGGGAGTGCCATTTTTTTTCAGCAGATAAAAATTAAGCTCGTAATTCGGGAGTTTCTAATCTGTTCGAGTCTGTTAACACGCGAGTTAAACATTTAACATAATTGAACGTACTTGCTGTGAAAGTTAGTTATTCTGTTTTTGGTTGCAATTAAATCCGATGGCAGATGTTGCGCTAATCAGTGGACCATCTCTTCTTTACCCAACTATTTATTGTATAATATGCTATTCCATAAGCTCCTACACATAGCAATTGAAGCAAAACTTGATTAATTATTTGAAATCATTCTTGCATTCGCATCGATTTCATCAATTGCTACCAAGCGAAAAGTAAAGAAATATTTCACTGTGCAAGTATTTCCAAGCTTTCCGGAATCCAGCATTTGCAGGAGCTATCCATTCAAAACTACTACTGAATAAAAATTTTATTCAAAAGCCTTGCCCAATTCAAACAAGTCTAATCCGTCTATCGTCCAATGGATACCCGTTGTTTCTCGTTGGCAATACTTAAAGCAATTTAATGCCAATTCGTAAATATTTTCACGCACGCCCGTGATTTATCATGAAATTTTTTTCTTTTTTTATATTCTGATAGAAGTGCTGTTTAGTGCTGCTGATCAATATACTTGTAGCTAGGTTGCGACACTACAGTTTCAAGTTGTTTTCTCTTTAATTTCATTTTTTTTTTTTGCAGCGCACTCCTCTTCGCATTCTGTGTTAGACTTGTAATTATATATGCAACAGCTTGTTAAGTACACCATGCGTCTATGTTACAGTAATTATGAAATTATACATTCCATAATTGTGAAATGACTTTGTCATTTGAGAGGTTGTTCGGCTAAAGTAGTTTTAGCTACTGCATATGGATAGCTGCAAGTTGCTTCTATGGTAGGCTTTGCTAGACTTTCGTGAACCATGGTAGACCTCGTGTTACAAATAAGAAAAAAAAAATCAATCATAGAGGACAGCTTAGACTGTAAAAAGCATTGAAAATTCATTTGCATTTTGTATTTTGATGTTTTTGATAGACACCTTGCTTAAATAGTTTTCTAAGGTTCAATATCCCTTTTGCGAACCGTAAACGCAGCACCGAATAGTCATTGTTCATTAATCATGCCAGAAGCTCGGCATGATTTCTTTTAAAAAGTCACCATGATCTAAGTAGTGAAAGGCAAATAAAATACTAGCGCGACAGAGTTTAGTTAGTCAATGGACAATTGGGTTACTTTTGTCTATCCAGATGTTTGCCCGCAGCCATGCAGGAAGCAAATTACATAAAATTCATTATTTGCCATTGGACTATGTATTTGAATAAGTGGTGATATCTATTTGCGATCCTTTCGCTATAAAGAGAAAAAAATCAAAAATTTCGCTAGACTCTAGTAGAAAAACAAAAGAGTTGAAGTGCGAACTGGCATTCGCATACGAGCAATCCTTTCACTTATTGGTAATACTTTGAATCTATGTTATGTTGATGCTCTAATTTTGGTAGCAATTTAAAAAATGAATAAAATAATGAAAAATTGCAGAACGTGCTTGATGCACATGGTATACACTGTATACTACTTTGCTTCGTCGAATAGTTAAACGTTTTTTGTAACCCAGTTTCCTTGCCATCAAGTCGTTGTTCAATCAGTACCACATGTTGTATGCTCGTTTGCCGATGTAAAACTCTTTTATTGCCCTGTGGTCTTTTTGTTCTTTTTCAGATTTAATTTTGTGTCCAAAGGTAGTTCAAGTGGTTCAGATTTATGTAAACTTTTATGGCGACCAAAAATTCATTCAGAAATGTGGGCTTACGAATAATATCAAGCTGGTGTTAAATTGTGCTCAAAGCCTGAGTGATCAGTTGCTGGCCATCGATGGTGCCATAAAAGAAGTAAAAGACTTAAACTGGATAGAATGATTGATTGATCCGACATATAGTGATAAAATCGCAGTATTTCCTTATACATGCAAAAATTTTCATCGTGTTATTGTAAAGGAAAAAAAAAAAAACAATAAAAACACATTGCACAACCATCCAGATGAATTTAACAAATATCTAAACATGTCGAGGAAAATCATCTTATATTCGTTTACTTGTTTATTTGTAATCTGCACAATTTTCCTAGTGTGATGTGAGCACAACTCCCACGACAATAATATTGTTTCGAATAGCTCGCGATGTCGTTACTCACCATGAATACACGCCTCAGTCATCATTTTAATATTGCCAAAGTTTAGCTGGTGTAAAAATGCATATTATTACCAAATTATGTCATAACATAGTTGTGATTTGTTGGCAGCACCAACAACAACAGCAACAGTAGTAAAAGATTGTGGAAAGATACGAGTATCTGGGTGGTTTCTTGCTACTATGAGAATGAATTTATGATCATCAATTTGAATTTATTACAACGTGGATGAGGCCAAGACAAAAATATTGTATCTTTAAGCGCTGTTGGTACTGTGGTATGGTTCTTCTCCTTAAACTGAAAAAAAAAAAAAAAAAAAAAAATGGTGATGCACATAAACATGTTGCGGAAGTTATTTGCTAAACGAGACACTTTGTGAATTGTTGTGGAACAAAAGGTGTAAAGTATGAAGTTTCTTTTTTGCGAACGGTTTGTTACCGTTCCGGTTGCCTCCGTGATTGTTTGAATAGCCATGAATTATTGATGATGCGGTGATTTCGGTGGTTTAACTGCCAATTAATTTTTTTTTTTGCAATTTGTATTCGATAGACTTTTGACCATTCGGTCTAGTAATACAGTTTATGGCACAAGAGGGTCTGTTCGCCAGTATTTTTCAGATTAGTCCTAGACACTTACTTAAAGAGATCAAGCGTTAGGTTTAACTTATTAGATTTTACATTAGTACGGTTATTAGCAAACTACAAAGTTTCTTCCACTTTATCTTATATAATCTTCAAGTATGAGAAAGCGCAGTAATTGCTAAAATCTGGCCAAGGTGAAAGAAGAGAATAGATTTCTTTGATCTTCCTTTAATTATTCTGCTGTTGTTATAGGAAAGAGACCAAGATCTAGTTTGATCACTAATTCTTCGGAACAATTTTATTTCCAATCGGGTACCTTGAGTGGACTTCTTGATAACTTTAATTTGCAGTTAATCCAATTATTAGCACTTTCGTGAAGATGAGAATGTTTGTCTTTCTTTGGACTATAGCTCTACTAGTACCGATTTTTTTCGTTCAATCAGTTGAGAAGCTTTTGACTAAATAAAGGTCAATTAGGGACTTCTCAATTTCAAGTCGAACTACATGGTTCTGTAGCTCGCCAATCGATTAGCTATTCGAAAAAGTAGGAACATTTTTAAAATGACGTACAAAAGAAAAAAGAGCATATTTTGTGAGCTGTATGTACAGCCTAAAAGCAGACTCAAAAGTGTACATTTTGAATGGCAACTACTATACTTTTACTTTCTCCCTACTCGACATCTAATTTCCCTTTTTTCTTCATTTCAAAAGCTTTAACACTCTTTCTCTCTTCGTTCCTTTTGGTACGCGACTGCTTTTTTTTTATCTCTTTTCTTAACACTTTATTCCACTATTGTGAGTCGAATCTCTTGTTAACTTTTTCAACCCATGCGTCGTTGTTTAACCAGCAACACGTCCACAAAAACCCGCTAAGTATCATCCACCGAAGCGCAATGGGTCATTGTGCGCAAACGATTACCTGTAGGCTGAGCACACTACACATACCATGCCACAAATGAAAGTAAAAGGCCATCTTCTTTTCATTTACAGTTAATAGTAATAAATTCGCTTGTTTATCTGTGTTTAGAGATGAGGATACGGTTGTTAAAAAAAAACTGTTAAGTCTTCACGAGACGACCTTGAACATGACTTTTTTACTTGTCTTCGCTTTTAGGTAAGTCTGAACGGTTCGACAGATGGGTTTTTCGAGTAAAGTGTTGCAAAACGACCTTAACCTTAGACATCACAAATAAGTTAGAAAAAGTGATTGGATTCGAAGGGGGGAGGTTTCAGCTGGAGATGTGTCATTAAAAACTGAAGAAGACAAGACAAGAAACCGTACTGTGCTGTGGGATACTTTGAAAATGACAGGAAATCAGTCATGCATGGATGTGTGTCAATTACATTGCAATTAGTTGCTCAATCTTTGGAGGTGATTTGGAAACTTGAACGGGGTTGTTGCGGTTTTTTTTACTTCAGGCTTTTTTTTTCGTCATCTGTCTGTATATTTTTGGCCAAATGGCCATAATAATTTTTTTCTCTATCACGGTACAATTTTGGTGCGCAAGTGAGATGAATTAAATTGCGGTCAGTGCAATCATCTGTCAACGTACCAGAAAATGACTACGTGTACCATTTGGTTGTGTAAACAGCAATACAAAGCTTGGGAGCACTTCTAAAGTTTGTATTTCTGATATCGTGGTCCAATTATGTTTAATTTTTTTTTTTTTTTTTTTTTTTTTACTCGAAGGGGATCACTTTTGGGAAAGATTTTGAACGTGCTAATGGTATTAAAGTGCCAGTGCTGTGGAAGTGTTGGATTTGGAGCGCAAATGAGAAAATTATACTTCTGAATTTGAGCATCCGTACTTGAGGTACGACGAAAATTTGGTTTTTTTTTTTTTTTGTTTTTGTTTGAGTAAAGGAAATTATTTTCTGATGCAAGAAGTTGTGATTTTCTCGAAAAATTTGGATATACATAGTTGCAAGTTAATTTGTATAGTTTTAATGAAAAGGCGATGGCATTTTATTTGAAAGAGGTTTGCTCAATGGTTATTAACTTAAGTGGTGAACGATATGCAGAGCAAAGAGTACATTTTAGTTATTTTATAGAAGTAATTCGAAAATATGCTAATAATGTTACTTGGATTTTAAAAAAAGGGCTTTATTCTTGTTTCGGCGTCATTAAATGGAGTCTGAATATTGTGTTTCAATATAGAGCGTTGTTTTGGATATGTTATATATGATTTTTTTTTTTTAAAGCAATAGACCCTCTTTTAAATAAGAATTTCTCATGATATAATCATTTGAACATAATGTACATAAACCAGTGCAATTTGGATCAAAGATGACTTCTTTTTGAACAGAAAAATGTATTTAAAAGTGCAGCCCTTGGTGGAAGTAAAGAGGAGAGCGGGCTTCATCAGTACATCTGGAGTATAGCCAGAAGTGCTAGAGAGATATTCCATGTAGCCAAGGAAAACAATATATTGGAGTCTAAAAAACGAGCTGTGGAGTATTTTCGAGAATACATTTTGCAAAAGAGAACCGACGCTTAGTACATAATTGGCTCTATCATACCTGGTAAAAGCACCCTCCTCGGTGCAAAGAATTTTGTTACCCATGATGATATCCAAATATAGTACTTACTTTCGTGGAAATAGCGTCCTCCTTCTTGTAAAGAAAATAACTTATGGTACATGTTGAGAGGATTGACCAAAAGCCCATTTAATGTGCACTAGTCGTCAACAAGTGAACGTTTTAGATCATGTTGCTTGCGTTATCGATTCTTACTATTTGCCAGGATCTCGGTTTCTTTTTTTTTTTTGTTCAAGTTCTGCAGTTTTTTTCTTGGAAGTAGTGTTTATCTTTTCAGAAAATCTCTGTGTATTCCGTTATGAAATTTTTGTTGTTTATTATTTTATTATAGGGAGGACTATTCTTTACATTGTTACGAGAATTTGTTTTGATCGGACGTGTTTTAAGGGCTCAGTATTTTATTTTATTTTATTTTTTTTTTTTTAATGGAGGATAAGAAAGTGCATTTTCGGCTTATTCTGCTTTTTTTCTTTAAAAAAGGTGTCAAAGCGACAGAAACGCAGCGGGAGATTTGCAGCGTCTTTGGATATTCGGAAATATACGCTTTCGTCAGGCAATACAGATCTTGCTGATTCTGTTCGCTTAAGACGTCCACCCACCAAAGACAACAATTAAATCTTGAATGCAATTATCGTTTCGAAGAGACTGAAAAGGCTTAGAATGTCGAAAAAAGTGAATGGAGGGATCGCATGGTCTTTGAGTTTTTGTTGAGATGGAACTCGCTTGAAGCGTTGAAGAGTGGTTACGGGAAATGGGTCGTTTAAAACAACATTCGGCGTAGAAGCTCATGGTGCGCTATTGGTGAAACATCGTTATCGGCCAGTAAACAATATTTGCATCCCAAAAAAGTTATGGTTAGTATTTGGTGGAACTGGCGAGATGTCCTTTACTTCGAGTTGCTTCCATGCAATCAGACAATAAATGCCGTTAGAAGCTATGTCTGTGTCTATGTACTGTTTAGACCCGCATCCTCTGACTACCATCTGTTCTGCTCTCTCCAAAACAATTTGGCCAGAAGGAAAATTCAATTAAGAATATGAGATCAAAACGTACCTGGAAAATTTTTTTACCCATAAGTCTGCTGACTTTTTCAAAAGATGCATTAAATCTCTTCCGGAACGTTGGAAGAGAGTAAAAAACTAAAACGAACTTATTGAACAACCCAATTCAGTACCAGTCTAGAATGAAGGTTTTCTTCATAGTTGTAGGCAAATTGTCGTTGTATTTTTGTTCCGTAACTGGATACATACTCAAAACAAAGGCTCATAAACAACCAATATGATAGATATAAGCTTTGGCATCCTGTGCCGCTCAGCTTCGGGGGTATGAGTTTGTTGTGAGTTAGTCCTGGTCAGATTATCTGAAAAATGACTGTCAGTCGATAGTCTGTCAGATTTGTCGTATTTTTAGTTTTTTTTTGGCCAAATGTTCACTCTTCAAAATCAGTATAAGCTTGTTATATTCCTCCTGTTGCGATCTATCAAAATTCCAGCGTTGTATAGAAGTTTTCGTGTTTTTTTCCGAAGTCGCATTGTGATCCACAATGGAAACGGCGATCTGCAGGACTGTGTGAACATGATAATTCAAAATACCTGATGAGGGCACCGTTCAAGTTCTAAATAGCTTCCTTTACCTTTTGTTTTGTTCTGAGTTCTACCTAGCTTTTCTTTAAAGTGTGCCCAGTTCGTTCTCCACAGATTACTTAATTTTAACTAGGTCGGGACATAGAAATCGATGTGTCATCCAATAATTTCTTCAGCGTATCTGTTTGCATAGAGTTAAGTCGATTATTTATTGTGTTACTTTTGTACATATGTCCAATGAGAGAAAATATTGTTGGCAATCAGGTTATGCGATGACTACCTCTTATGTTGCATTTGCCATGAAATATTTTGAGCTTTAGCGTCGCAGCATTTGAGTACTACCATCTTCCCTGAATTACATTATTTAATGTGTTTGAGTACTGCCTTTGCTGGTGGTGGAAGTACCGAATCAGAGGAAAACTAAGCTGATGTATATTATGACTGATGTAACTAGTTCTTGATAACGAAATTGCTCACTTTCGGCACAGACTTACTTAGCCATTCAGGAGTTCGGTGTGTAGAGCACTTCACCCTAGGAGTTCCGTTTTTCCATATTGTTGTCCTCTACTTGTAGGGATTCTCTGCTTTATCTAGCTTCCAAAATATCTGCAGATAGTCGTTCAAACTGTTCAGATAGATGAGAGCGACATTCATATAGGTAAACAGGTTTTCAGGTTTTCCATTTTTTGCTTCATTTAATGTAAGAACTTTGAGGATTCTGGACAATGCGGAAGCACGTAATTATCTAGATCTGGTTATGCCGCGTAGCCAGTTCCTGTAGATAAAACAGTTACTTTTGCATCTATCTGATGCATATATCACAGGACATTACAAGTGTGTTAGGTGCATTAACAAAATAATATTACCCTATACTCCGTTTATATTCTAAGCAAAAAGGTAAGATAACTTAGAAAAAGTTTAAATTCATAAAGAAGGCTTTAAGTCGAATCACCAAACTTTTCAACATTGCAATACGTACTTTTTGCTAAGCACAGCTCCTTCAAACTTTTAACTATAATACACGTCTCGATATAAATGCTCATCAGTACTTATGTCCGAATATCTTAAATATCGAGATTCTTTCCTAAGCCATACAATTCGCTTACGCAATATCCTATCGAGCTTATTATTTTTAGTCATTATAACAATCATACATTTAAAACCAACGTACATCGGTAACTCTCTCCCTAATTTTCCTTCGCACGCTCTGTGTGCAAATATTTTAAGGGAACTCCGTTTTCTTTAAATCTCATTCGTTAACGTAAGTTCTAATCAGAGACTCACACAAACCCAAAGTCTACCCAGTCAAGTCTAGTTATGCCATAGGTTACAATACTAAATAAATTTAGCATAGCGATTAAGCATACAGCAGTCAAGACTCGACACTTTGTTCTCCCATATGGGTCGTTGGCAGTACCTGCTATGTACCATATTCTCGTAGTGCTAGTGGGTCGATGGATATTAGGTTTCTATGAACTGAACTAAACAGAAGACTAAGTGCATCAGGAACAAGGAAATTGTCACAGGTCAGTATTGACTTGTCTAATTATATCTAGTTGATAAATAGCAACAAATAAGAGTTTCCTTACCAGAACAATGCAATTTGGTTTTTCACCCTTAAATCTGTGTTTTATTGTATTGACTTCTGATATGAGTTTCTAATTTAGTAACTTACTGTAGTCCGACAGTTACAAATATCGGCCTCCAACTAATATTGTTGATGGAGAATGGATAGAGGAAAATTTCTCTGTTCGTTTAATCCCTTACATTAGTAAACAATTGTTTTAGCACTGAAAGGCTTACTGTAATTCGAAGATCGATTACTCGAGCGTGTCTTGCTAAATTAAACTTTGAACATGAAAACAGGGAGGAAACAAATACGAGGTGTGTTCAAAATATAAAGTGACTTTTTATTTTTATAAAAAAAATATTTATTTATTCGAGTTATCCCATTCAGATATAATATAACTTGTGCCAACGATTTTTTCAATCCTCGAAGCATTTCTATTGTAAAAAAACCTCTTTGGTATAGCCTTGAACTCTTCCCGCAATGCCGTTTTTATTTATTCAGTCGTTGTAAATCTTTTTCCTTTCATAGGTCACTTCAGTTTTGATAACAGAAATAAGTCGCATGAGGCCAAATGCGGTGATAATGGTGGCTGAAGCATGATTATCGTGTTGTTTTTGCCCAAAAAATCTATAACAAGCAACAATTGTGCATTATCGTGATAAAACCAAGAATTGTTTTTCCACAATTCCGGACGTTTTTTTTCGTACTACTTCTCGCAAACAGTGGTGTAGTGGTATATGCATAGACTCCTCAAGCAGAGGGTCGCGGGTTCGAATCTCGTGCGAAGCAATTCTCCGAAAAAGTCTTTTCATAGAATTTGTATGTAGTTATATGAAAACACTGATGTTGGGGTGGTTGCTGGCTGGGATAAATGTAATGAACTAACAACTAGCATGTACTAAGACCCACTGGTTGAGGATGAACTGGCTCCAGTTTGACAACCACCTCTGGAAAAATACCGAAACCTAATACACCTGAGTTTCAAACTACTACACCACCTGCCCGCGCCTTGATAAAAAAGCCAGTAAAAGGGTATTCATATCTTTTTGGTGCGTGCGCGAGGTTATCACCAGAGAGTCAACCCGGCTTATTTTGCGGTTCGATTTGAGCTTACATCCGTATAAGATTGCACTGATACAAGAATTGAAGGCAGACGGCCATAGATAACGTTGTGAGTTTGCTTGTTGAGCGCTGGAAATGTTGGCAGGAGATCCGGATTTTGGCCAAAAAATCATCTTAGACTAGGCCCGTTTTTGGCTCAGCGGCTATATCCACAAGTGAAATCGCTATTATTGTAGCGAACACAACCCACAGGTGTTCGGCCTAGCATCATTGAATCCACAAATATTGATGGTTTAGTGCAGTTTATGGGACGACAGCATCATCGGACGTTATTTCTTTCGAAATGAGGAAAGACACGTCGTTACTGTCAATGAATCGTTTGCGAATATTGCAGCTAAGGCGGAAAAGTTGGCTTTAGCAGTTGACGAAGGAAAAATAAGGTATATACTGTCAACCACGTTTCCTAGGACAAAACGTCAAAATAGGCAGCTACAATTTTGAGGGTGGCAGGGACTTTATCTACGTCGGCTCCTCTGTCAACCCCGACAACGACACCAGCGAGGAAATCATACAAAAAATTGGTATGATACTTACTACATCTTTCAGCTGGCTGGATTTGGGTTGGCTTTGGGTTGGATGTGGTGTAGTGGTATATGCATAGACTCTTCAAGCAGAGGGTCGCGGGTTCGAAAATCGTGCGAAGCAATTCTCCGAAAAAGTCTTTTCATGGAATTTGTATGTAGTTATATGAAAATTACATCGACGTCAACTCTGACATGAAAGCATAACACTGATGTTGGTGTGGTTGCTGGCTGGGCTAAATGTAACGAACTACCAACTAGCACGTACTAGGACCCACTGGTTGAGGATGCACTGGCTCCAGTTTTACAACCACCTCTGGGAAAAATATCGAAACCTAATACACCTGAGTTTCAAACTACTACACCACCCGCCCGCGCATTGGAGAAAAGCCAGTAAAAGGGTATTCATATCCCCTTGGTGCGCGAGCGGGATAATAAAAAAAAAAAAATTGACTGTATGATCTTGAGATTAAAACTCCTGATGCACTACGCCACGGTAACCGAAAAAACAGTGATCATAACTTTGACATTTGATTGAATTTGGCGTGATTTTTTCGGTCTTGGCTCAACTTCGATGACACATGTCTCATTCACAAAATATCCCAAAAAATTGCATGACTCGAGCCGTTCGATATGCTTACATCCTCAGCAACTTCTCTTATGGTGGTTCGACGATTTTCCAAAACAATTTTCTTCACAGCTTCGACGTTATCATCTTTGGTTGATGAGCTGGGGCGTCCAGAGCGAGGTTTGTCATTGGCATCTTTTCTTCCATTTTAGAAGAGCTTCTACCACTTTTAAACATTTTTTTACTTAGAGCAAACTGACTGTATGCTATTCAGAGCACTAGAGCATCTAGAGCACTAGATTTCATTTTTACACAAAATTTTATGCAAATTTAATTCTTTGCTTCTGTGTGACAACACAGTAAAAAAAAAAATCGATAATCGAATGTACGTTGCCCACGAAATTTTAAAAGTCACCCTACTTTTTGAACATACTTTATACTGAGGAGTTCAATCTAAATATGATATATAGATAAACCTGCAAATTGATTAAGCAGTTTGTGGACCAAAATATTGGTTAAAAGATCGTGATAACTGTGCTTTCTCACATGATGCCTAAATATCTCCGTGAGAATTTACAAATCTGAACTAACTAGGAAAAGATAAGAATACTGCCGAGTTTGGATAGCATAAATCTGCGGTTAAGCCGTTAGTATCTGCTTACATTGGTTTTTAAAATAATAAACGGACTTATGTCACATGTCAAACTACAATCTATTTTCTATCGAATAATGCGTTTTATATTGTATCTGTCAAACAAACCAAACCTATATCGATTCAAATCTATATCAAAGGATACGTCTTAATTTTGCTTCAGTGGTCTAGTGCTTAAAAAGAAAGAAAAAAACAATTTGGAGTCTGATTCATTTTGCTTGCATAAAAACAAAACTGTTAACGTTCAAAATGAGAGATTTAAATGAAAATCCTCCCTTCCTTTGCAAGCGACCTTTAACATCTTTCGGATTCGAAAACAACAAAGTTCTGACATGTTCGGTTTTTGTTCTTTCGTACGAGTAGCTGAGGTGAAAAGTTGCACACAAACATGTCAATGTACGTCGGTTGTTTCGAAAAAAAAAAAAAATAAAAAATGAAAAAAATATTCAAAAAATGATAAATGAGCGTAGAAATTCGTCAGTAACACCCTTGGAACAGGATTTGCATAACTCATCCATTCACAAAAAAGATGTCCAGACAGCGGTTTGCAACACAATTGAAATTAATTTTTTACATTTGGTTTGACATGAACGTTTTCCGGGTTGAACACGCAATCAAATAAATTTGCCACTGTCAAACTGATTTGTTTGTGTTTCAGTTTTACCATCAAATATAACAGAAATTAATTAGGTAAACAAACTATTAACATGCAATAAAATAAAACTAGTTTCTAAATCGAGATGAGATGGTAAATCGAACAGATTTAGATATATTCGAGCAACGCAGAAGTGGCCTTCGGGATGAAGCCGATTTAAATTAAATTATTCCCTTTCTAGATTTGAGACACCGTGATATATTTAAGATACTAGACCAACGGCCTTAATTTTCGAATGACTTGAGGTTTGGTGATTTTGTGTTGAGCAAAAATAGAGCTTAAATTTTAATAATGCGGAATTGAGTCATATTTGAGGTGACAATTGATTGAGAGGTGTTGGGGTGGAGATGTAATGTAATTAACAAGGGAACGGAAGAAGATCTTGATTTACAGGAAATGTAATCAATACAAAGTGCTTCGGAATCGGATGGTTGACCTAGTGGGATTCTGAGGAAACACAAATTTATTCAATGAAAATATGCACATGATCTAAAATTGAATTCCAATTCAGAATTTGCCTAAGTTTTCTAAAAGCAGACTTTAGACAGCCTTGATTATAATAAACTCTTGCGCATATTAAGAAGTATTCTGGTCTGAAACTAATTTTGGTGATGACTCGATTTTAATTGATTTTACAAAAGATATTATTTTTGGACCTTAAAATACCATACGAGTACATGTATTTGTTTTGTGTGGGTTTCAAATGATATACCAGAATATCACCTATGTTTGGATGTGTCCCTGTATAGAATCAAGCATAATGAGTGCTTTAGGGAGACCTGAATAAAACTGTACTGTTTTACCTATTTTACCAAAACTTGGCTAAACTGGAAGATAAAGTAGTTTTTAGAGCATCGCATTAGACTTCCGTTTTAATAGTTCTGAATCGATTTGTTGGGCAAAACCAAAGAGCCAATAGTTAGTTAGTCTCAATTTGGTTTTTAAATAAAAAGTTGGAGTCAATGAAATTTTTATTTTAAATGAAATCACTTATATAAACGGATATTCTAGGCCCAGTTTTCCATGATTTTTTGTCATATTTTAGCCGCTATTCTATCAATCTTACACAACGAAAGTCTAAAGTTTCTGTTTTATTAGCATTGCTCTGAGATTTAATGTCGCAGATAAATCTAAATTTGGTAAATTTCACGAGCAACCGACTAATTGACAGCGCCATTGCTGGTGATAAGACTATCGTCGAACTTAGTTTTCAATCAGTAGATTGTTATACCCACTGTGCGGTATTTGACATCGTTAACACTCCAAGCATTTCAGTTTTAATACTCTTATACTCGTTTAAATATGGGTTCCTTTCACTTACATCATGTCAGAAGAAGTACAGTCCAACCAGACCAAACAGTTAATTTTTACGTATACAACAACTGCCACTGGAATGCCTCTGGCCGTTTGTTTGACCACATGCGATAATTTTGCATATTAACAAAAGCATTTAACCAAAAATGTTAATGATGATTTTTCAGTAAAAATTAGAAATTTTTCCATTTTTAATAGAGGCCAACCAGCAAAAGCTCCTGGGTCAATGTGATCTTAAATGTATATGTAGCCAGTATTTTCGTAAAATACGCTTCAAGGTTCGAGAGGTGCCCAGAAAGAGTGTACGCCTATCGGGACGACTTTAATGGCGTTAAATTGGAGTTAAGATGATAATAATCTGCGTGAGTTTAAACAATCTCTATTGAAGAAATAGGGCCCAGTTTAATGGAAAGACTTTTAGTTGGCATACAGTTGAAATATAGTAAAAAAAAGCCGATTGACTGCCGGTTACTGGAATTTTATACCTGTCAGCGGTAGTCCAAATACTTTCAGCTTTTATGAATACAGATTTGCAAATTTATACTCAAACTGTATCCGATAGCAGTGAATAAATGCGAGTGTTCAGAATGCTTGACAGAATAGAGTTGGCTACAGCCGATTATGTCAATTTCTTCTTAAGAAACCTTTGCGCGTAATTAAGAAGTTAAACGCACTTCAGCACGACACCGCCGAATCGAAATAAATTGATGGAGCAACTGTACTCTGAAACAAGGTCTATTCACCAAATTTACTTTGTTGTTCATGCTGTCAATTTTAAGACATAAAGAGAGGGGGACCTACGGTTTCTTTGCCAACTTTGGCAGACTGATTTGCTTTAAGCATTTAGGTATGTGGGCTGGGAGTCGAACTAAAGACCTTTGGCGTACAAGTCGACGCACTGAACCACTGCGCTACGTCGACTATTAGTGGATTATGAAGATTCTGAGGAGGAATTTTTCAAAGGATACTAAGCAATGACTGAACCAGCACGTAGAACTTCTGTCTTTGAAAAATTACCTTCAAGTAGTGTTTTTTAAGATTTCTTAAATGAAGGACGGATATCCCGATGTGGAAGGCAATCAATTTTTTGAAGATAGTTATGGTGCGTTTTGTGAGATATTGTTACTATTCTCGGTTCTCAGAAATATAAAGCTAATGCATTCATTCTTTCATGTTTGATTGAAAATTCTTCACCAAAATATCACTTCGGTGCAGGAGACTTTACTGCTTCCGTCAACTACCATCTGTCAAGATGAATACTGTTAAAATTTCAACAAGCTGCGTCATAAGTCCCTTCGAGTTAGATTCGAAGGCTCTGTGGATCGGAGTTCTACATTTTAGGCGACTAATGCGCAATGTCGTTGTACTATACAGCTCGTATAGTTCGTTGTTGAATCTTTTTCTCTACAGCTCGTAATGGTAAGAGAACGAATATTTTTTTTTCTAGACGATAGAGGATATCTTCATCCGCTTTCGATTGAGTTCATGTTTCAGCGCCATAAAGTAGGACTGGGATGGTGAAGGTTTTATGTTAAGTCTCCTTAGTTGTTCTGGACAGGGATTTATTACTTAATTGTCTTCTTAACACAAAAAAAACAGCGACTGGCAAGAGTGATTCTCCGTTTTACTTTTACTAAGATGCTATTGGCAGAATTTATACACAGCAGAGCCGAGATAGACAAAGTTTATTACTACATTTTTTTTTTCTTTGTAATTATGTAAGGATACGCTTAAGGGGTTATTTTGTTTGCACACAGTGCGAGCGATAGAAATTTAGGAAAGAACAAAAAAGAAAGGAACTGATATAAATTGGTCTTAAATGTTTGCAAGTTATAACGACTAGGAAATGGAGAGCTCGGCAACGAATTTCATAAGCAAGTTTTACAGCTTAGGAATGAATTACGATATTTCAGTGTGCTTGAGGGTATTCTGATGAGCTTTCGTAGCGAAATGGGTGCTATGAATAAAAGTTTTAAGGAACAGGATGGTACTATGGAGCATTATTTGTGGAAACAGCGATATAATAAGGTGAGATAGATACGTCGGTATTCAAGGGTGTTAATTGACTGTGTAATATTGGCGTCACCCACGAGTTTTATTACACGGTTATGGATAGTATCTAGCAAGCGCAAGTAGATCTTAGGGGCATCTGAGCAGATGTAAGCATTTTTCTCTAATTGTGGGTGAATGATGCCTTTATAAATTAAGACCAGATGAGAAAGGGTAAATTATTTCTTACGTCGTTTGAAAAAACCTAGACATTTCGCAGCATTTTTAAATTTCGCTTTAACGACAGCAGGCAGCGTTGTGTTCTGGCTGTATTAAACTCCACTGTTTAATAGTTCCCCAATTGGTTATGCTGTTAATATCGAAACTTAATGAGCTTAGCATACGCTGCCGTTTTTTTCTACAGCCGAAGAGCATTGGATTAGAAGTAGCAGACAAGAAATCATTGATAAAAATTAAAAAAAGTGTTGGACACAACACGGAGTCCTGGGGCACATCGGCATTTATTTTGTGAATATCAGACTTGAAACCATCCAAGACAACTTAAATTGAATTTGCCAAAAGGTAATTTCCAATCCATTGAAAAAGAGAGTCGTCGATTCCAAAAGCACGCATTTTCAATAAAAGAACCTGTTGTAAAACTCTATCCAGTGCCTTAAAAATACTAAGTGCAATTATCTTGCTTTCACCAGATTGAAGTACGTTTTGATTTCACTTTTCGATGAGATATGCCATCAAAAATAGTCCTAAAAAGTGGAATTGATGAATAAGCTTACATAGTAGTTTTGCCAGAGTGGGAGAACACTACTACACTACACTCTGAACCAGCGGATTTTTGTTCTTTTAGACATTTAAGTACCCTTGTTTCTGCACGAGTCTGAACATGAATTCGACCCACCACTTAATTGTAGGTGAAGACAAGGCAAAATTTAGAAGGGCTAATCTGGCCGCAAAGTGTGTAGCAAGCAGACTGGCATTGTCTTAAAAGCTCACATTGGTATGTCATAAAAAAGCAGCGTTGGGATGGAGGATGGCACAATTTCTTATAATATTGATGAACCACCAACCATATTTACAATCTTGAGAACATTGTAGTATTTTTTGCCCCAGGTTTTGGTCGTATTTAAATTTCACACGCTTGAGAAAGGCGTTGCAATCATTTCTGGCTCGTTTGAAAGTTTTTCAGTTTTCATCTGTAAAGTTCGTGTTGTAGCACCGAAAAATATTTTTCTTACCCTAGCAGCTTTTTAAAGCACGTGTCGTATCAAGCCTTTTTCTTTTTTTGGTTTGATACCCTTCATCCGATGAGGGTACAGGATCGCATAGAGAGAAAAGTTTCTGTGGTCATATCAGCAGAGACATCCACGCCATCATTGAATAAACATAACGACTAATTACAATTCTTAAAGAAGCTGTTAAGTCTGCTCCAATTAGCTTTTTCGTATTACCATATGTTTTTTTTTGGAATCTTTTCTCTAATTGTGTGGTCTGCATACGAGAAATTAGTTGATAACTTTGTAAGTTACTTATCAGGGTGAGAAGTTAAAAACAAGTATTCACGTGAGGTCATTTGTAAACTGGGCCAAGCCTTACTTCGGGTTGAGTTTGCGCAGAGTGTCGAAGCCACCCAGAATTTTTTATATTAAAATTGTCCTTAATCACGATTTCAGTATGAGGATACAGGGATACAATTCTTTGTATGGAGTCAGAAAGCGCATCAACTCATTAAAGTCGAATTGCTGTCCAGTTTGGAGCTTCTGTAAATAAAGCAATAGTGGACGCTTTGCTTACCACATAAAATTGAATTCCGGATTGGAACAGGGACTACATTGTGGTAAGCTACTACTCACTTAAATGGTAGGACCGCGGTAAGAAAAGAATAATAGGACTAGCTTGTAGCCAGGTAGCTTCAGATCAGAGTAATATGAGCGGTGTGGGTGGGAATCTACCTGTGTTTTACTATGTGCAAAACAGCTGGTCTATTTTAACACGCGTAAACGTACGCAGAAAAGTGATTACTTTTTAGCCCGCGAATATTGGATATATTCACTCTAAGTTCAAGAGTCGGTGCCGAAAAATCCAAGGTGAAGATTTATTAAGCTCACAATACTTTTCTGAGTTTTTGCTGGGAGATTTATCTTTCATTCAAAAAATCACGGACTTTTTGATACACCCTCATAACTCAACGGATAATCCGTGAAAGGTGTTGGTCTTGTTCTTCCTTTTACTTGACTCGGTACTCTTTCCCAACTCCAGGGATTTTCACCATAAAGGGATTGGTGCCACTATACTTACTTGATATTTTCTTTGATTATTGTGGGATCTTAAAGACAATGTTAGTTAGGATTGGCGGAAGGTGGTGTTAAGAATCATTCAGATACACATATTTCAGTCGTCCTGGGTTATCCAATTTTCAGATTTTTCTTTTATCCATATTACAATGACTGTTGGACGTTAAGCTATTCCGCCGATGATGAGAGTCCTCTGCATCTATATGAGCGTCTAGTTTACAGGGAGGATGACTTTTGTGAATAGATTTTGTTACGGATCTTTTTGTGAAGAAACTTTGAGGCTCATGGTACATCGAAAAGATTACATTTTGTTGATCCCAAATACGATTTCAAATTAATTTTTTGCCGTCTTGATTTGTAGCCTGATTTTGATGGTCCCAGACTCCAAATTATGGTTCAACTGATCTAAGTTGGCTAGCTTTTGCGGATGGCAAGCATCATCAGCGATGTAAAATAAGAAGTCACATCCGGTAGTATATCGACACTTTGTTCATCGATACTGCGCGAAAAAAAGTCATTTAACGTTCTTCAAAACCTGACATATATTGAGCAGGTGATGTGACACAAAAGTATGGGGTGATGTAAGGCATACCAGAGTTAATCTGAGCGCTTTACCCTTCTCTACGGCACTTCTTACTTCTTTATTTGCAAAATAGCTAAAATTGATCAAATTAATTGCTAATTGATAGACACCCGATGTTGTGCAATAGCCTTACTCACAAACGCATAAGCACTCGATACTCAGTAACGCTACAACTGAACTACGATGAAATAAATCTTCATAAGGACAGATCTACATATATGTTATGCTATGTCAAGCGAGTTTATAGTCGTCGTCGTCAAAGACCAAAAGTTGAGCTGTCATCACATCTTTTAAATTCTGCTCACTTAACCGGAACTTTATGGCTATTGATTTGGCTCTAGATTGACTGAAAGTTATTTAATGGTAAGTTAGTCATACTTGGAGCTATGAACATTCCGATATCCTTTTAAGATTGCCTTCGTAAAAAGCTCGTACATTGTATGTGGTTTTGTATTTTGAGATAAAAAAATGTTAACCTCACCCAGTGGTTCTGAGAGAAAATTCCAGACAGCTTGTCTGGTAAGCCAAGTTTTTTAATTCCAATTTGGAAGGTTTTACCAGACATGAAGGAGACGTTTAAACGTGATTCTTCTCTACTAAAAGAGTCAAGATCATTGTTTGAGAACAGGGATTTTTGGACTGGAATAGTGTTGTTTCTTGCAGAAAGAACTGATTTAAGTTCAGCAGTTCCTAATGATTCTCCTTTCAACTGTAAGGAGCTTAAAAAATCTGTGACGCTTGGATAGCTTTGTGTTACCAAAATGAAAATATGAATTTTTTTTAAACATTTTTTTTTTTATTTACTTTTCATTTTCTCTTAATTTAAAAAAATTAAATTACAATATATATTTATGTTAAAAAGATACACAGAAGTTATCTCAACATTTAAGTTGGTAAGGTGCTACAAATGTTCTTTATTTTTGTTTTTTCTTTTTTTGTTTTCTTAATTTTTCTTGTGCTTCGTACATAGAAAGCAAATTTTTATTTTTATTTTTATTTTTATTTTTTTTGCTTGTATAGTCCCAAATAAAAAGTCATTATAATTTAATTGCTTAAATTACAATGCAACTCGTACCAAGTTCCTGATATTGTTGCTTATTGTTGGAGCTAACACATTAGAATTTCCCTACAGAGTTTGGTTTTTTTTTTGTTATTTTTTTTTTTTTTTTTTGTTTTGTTCTATCAAACTGTTGAGTATCACAATGAGATTCTAGTCTAAGCCGCTTCATCTGATTCGCTTTCATCACTAAACTTGGTCGTGTCAACTTAAGCTGTTAAGATATGTCTTGTTGCTTATTATTTGGGGCTACACACATGGTGCAGTATTAACATCAAAATTAAAAGGAAAAAAAAAAAAAATAAAAATAAAAATAAAATAAAATATGGGAGAGGGGTGAAAGATCGAGAGTTAGTTCTGCGATACCTAAATTTCCGATAAACAATGTTCGCTATCAGACTTTAGGCGAAACAGAACTGAAAAACCGTTAGAAACAAGAACAAGTAACAATATAAATCTTTTGAAATTAATTTACAATAGAATCTTACATACTATGGCCAGGGATTTGTCTTGTTTTAAATAATACCTTCTCTCGTTCTATAAACTATATTCGAATAAAAACAAAAAAGAAAGTTCTAAAAAAGTATTTGTTTAGCGCTGGTCAGTGCCTTTGTGTATGCGAAGGGGACTGGGCAGGTGGAATTTGTTTAGTAAATATTCATTCAATTGATCTACTTCTTGTGTCCGAGTGAGATGCCATGCCCGTATCCAATTGAGGAGATGCCATGTCCAGAGATACCATGTCCGGATGCATAGCCAATGCCGCTGCTGAGGCCGATGCCATGACCGATGCCATGATCACTGCCAACGATGACAGCACCATCATGTCCTCCTCCGCTGATAAGACCTCCTCCGCTGATGAGACCTCCTCCGCTGACGAGACCTCCTCCGCTGATCAGGCCACCTCCGTAGGCTCCACCAGAAATAACAGCTGGGCCAGATGAGATTCCAACAGGAACCCCAACTGGTACTGGAACTGGCCTATCGACTGTAACTGGGACTGGCCTATCGACGGTCACTGGGTATGGACGATCGACTGGGACTCTGACGGGAACTGCAACTGGGCGATCAACTGTCACTGGGTATGGACGATCAACTGCATAGGGTTGTGGAACTGGTACCTTGACTGGGTAGGCAACTGGCCGATCGACTGGCACTGGATATGGACGATCAACTGCTACTGGAACTTTAACGTTGACTTGTTTCTCAACAACAACTGGATATGGTTTCTCGACAGCAACTGGGTAGGGTTGTGGCACATGAACGGCATAAGGACGATCAACGGGTACATGAACTGGTACTGGAACTCGTTTCTCAACTGGGTAGGGTTGTGGAACGGGAACAGCTACTTTCACTGGTACTGGGATATGTCTCTCAACAGTATAGGGTTGTGGAACTGGTACCTTGACTGGGTATGGAACGTGCTTAATAACTTCATAGGGTTGAGGAACACCAACCTTGACGGGGTATGGACGATCTACTGGCACATGGACAGGATATGGTACTTTCTTTTCAACTGGGTAGGGTTGTGGAACATGAACTGGTACTTTAACGATTTCCTTTACTGGATATGGTACATGCTTAATAACTTCATAGGGTTGTGGTACTCCAACCTTAACTGGATATGGAACATGTCGGTCAACTGTAACAGGGTATGGTCTATCAACAGTAACTGGCACTGGGACACCCTTAACAAGTGTAACAGTACGAGTGACATCAGCATGCTGTCCTAAAAGAATTCCAGCATTTCCACCATAGCCGATAAGATTGCCTCCATAGCCGCCGCCATGGCCGCTAGCGATGATACCACCACCACCTCCTAAGTAACCAGTGTCAAGACCGGCATGACCATAGCCATAGCCAAGATTAAGAAGACCTCTCTTGTCGAGTTTCTTTTCCAAGGGAATACCCTTCTTGAGTTTGATTTCACCAGCGCATGCTGATGCCACTAAAAGGACAGCCAAGCAAACCTGTAAATTAAAAAGGGTTAACACATAAAATTGAATTTTTTTTTTTTTTTATTCTGAGTAGGAATACTATAAAAGAGTGCACAATGAAGTTTTTGTCGCAGCGAAAGTGATCACGTTTGTTTAAGTGGTGCCATATTCGTACATGTACAGTATGGGCTTCGGTGCGTGTTGAAAGTGAAATTCTGAATTACGACGATCGATTGACATATAGGAGCAATGCAAATACTCCGCTGAATGGTATTTACCTTTCCAATCACGTCGGAAATATTGAGAAATACTATGAGAGCAAATGCGGTATTTGAAGTTTGCGGCTAAAACATGGTGCCGCTATTATTTACTTTTCTCTTAAGAGACATGTTTGCGAGGGACACATTTCAAGAGTTTTTTGAATATTTGTATGCGATTGTTATTACAATGGTTTATTTGGATAAAGCCGTTCTATAAAATTATAATATCGAGAATGTTTATTTAAAATAAACTTCGAATATCTTTAACTCAGTTTGAATGAAAGACTCAAGCATTTTACCCATGAGACTAAACATTGCATTTGGTTGGGACAGTAAGAATAATTTTTTGCCTTCGGATAAAGGACTTAATGCACGAGTGTAAAAAAATTCGCTAAAAAAATAGGCATCATGTCGAAAAACTGGGATGAATTACTTGAAATGGAATACGCAACTTAGATCATTGATTTGTTGACATTCTTTAAATAAGAAAAATGAGGAAAGACGTCAATTGTCGCTTAAAAAATATGCTTCTTAGTTGTTAAAGACTTAAGCAAAGTTTCAATATCGTGCAAAATATAGCTCTATTAATTCACAAACATCCGACACATAGTGTTAAGGTATAAAAATGCCATTTATTCTTTAAAAGTATTTCCACTTTGAACAATTCATAGGATAATACTTAATCCCAAAGATTTTAGCTCTCAATTAAAATATCCACATTTGAGTTTAAAAATTATGCATCCCGCCGGATAAATTGCAAAATGCCTCTTTTAATATTCAAATAATGCAACTGAAGGAATTTAATATGTTATCCAATATATCCATGATCTGATTGGCCTAATTACTATGCCAATTTATATAGAAGAACTCACTTTAGATACACATATTGTCTTTTCGATTACGAAATCACTTTTGCTTTGAATGTTCTTTTATTTAATACAAATTCACTTTCAGCAAGATACTCACAAATACTTTCATTTTTACTTAAGTTCAGCTGCTGATAATTTAATTAATGAAAAACAAAAACAAAAACAAAAACAAAAATTAATCACAAATTCAAACAAATTAAAAGAAATGATTTTAAATCACACCTTTTTTGTTGTCCCGAAGTTACAAGGATAAGAATCGGTACGATTCCAAACCTTTGACTGGATGCTGAGTATGGATAGTTCTTTGCTTTTATACACTTTTTCCTCGCGAAGTACAACACTTGATTTAATTTTTCCTACTTAAACCAGCTCCCCACAAAAATTTAGTGGTATTTATTAGCCGCTCTAAGTCCGAAATGTTCAAAACAACACTCATACACCCACAGCTGGACGAGGAGCTTTAGCATATTTTTGTACTGAAACTGAAATTGAAACTTAAACAGAAACTACCACCAGTTGCTGATGGTGGTACGATAGAAGCTTATGTTAACTGCTTCTGTTAGTGAGCATTGTTCAAATGTTAAGTGCCTGCTGCTGGGCAGCAATACCATCAAACTGCCCTCTAAGACATCGACGACAACGACAACGACTAACAACAACAATTACTTAACAATGTAAACAGAGTCACCAGTCGATGGAATTAAATCGAAACCGAAACTAGATCCCCCTCTTTCTGTACTCATGACGATAAGAGAGTGAGAGTGAAAAAAAGTACAACAATAACAACTCGTACCAGATGGGTTAAAACAACAGAGACAAACAAACTAAACGACATCGCGTACCAGTCTACATGGTGTCTCTATGTTGTAACACTCTAAAGACCAGCAATCTGCTTTAAGCCTGGGACGACAGAAGACCCAGACAAAGACACAACCACCAAACATCAACCACCGGGGGCTTTGTGGGCTTTGTGGGCTTCGTCATCCATCGACGATGGTTGGTTAAGTTGATTTCAGATCAAAGCTTCGCGCTTACTTTCCGTTGGTGGTGGTTAGGGTTAGTCGATTCAGCGTGCAAAAAACTTGCACTCAAATACATTGTAATACAAGTAATTCGACAGTTACTTGCTGGTAGATACCCGTAGATCTTGGGGAGGCTTTTGACATGTCGTACAAGTATGCCTAGTTTTTCTGACCATTTTTGTGCTGACAGCCGGTTAGGTAGTGCCACTGACTCGGTGCTAGTGTAACTTTCATTCCATGGACGTGCGCTGTCGCCATGCATGATTCAGATCTAATCCCAATAAACTAGTTAAGATAAAAAAACAAAAAAACAAATTCCCTGCCTTTATGAATATCATTAATTCTTGAAATATTCCATCGTTTAAAAAGTGTTATACGAATAATTGTTGGTTCTGTATTTAAGTACCACCTGCCTGATTGAATAACCGTGTTCCGCTGTTTTACAGGATTCCATTATGAGAATATTTAAAAATCGCGGTAAATGTGCTTGGATAAGGAGAAGTTTAGAAAAATCGTCCAATACGAAGTCGTTATAAATGTTAAAGTCTGGTGCCTTCAGGTGTTACAATTGTAGTTTTTTTCTTGTCTGAGTTTTAAATGTTAAATTCGGTAGTACCATAATAGCTGTCACAAACCAAGCATCTCATAGAACCTTCTATGGGTGGATGAAGAGCCTTGGCATTTTATAATAACTAAAGCGTCTTTAGTTCATCAATTGGACTTAAAGAGGGAATAACAAATGATTAGTTTCTACTTTGTTTCTTCTGTAGTAAGTAAAACTTCCGTGTGATCAACGAGGAAAAGGGAACAAGGGTAACTGTAAAAGAACATCCCTACTATGAAAATGGGTGAATATCAGTAATTTCTTGGAAATGTGATCAGCTTTAGTTACAGTACTAATACGAGTACATATCATATACATAACAAGGTAAACGACATAACCACATTTTGGGTGAAAGTCTTGGACTAGTGTCGACAAGTTAAACGATGTATTGTTCTTATATAACAATAGTACCGAGTAACCAGTGCTTTCATTTGACTTGCTTGACAGTGAATTTTGTATTCAATTTAAATGTTCTTGTGCATCCTTGTGCTGATTTCAAGATGAATGTCATGTTTTTTTGCACGTCCGCTAAAATACTATTTTCTTCGTTTGGATGAATTTTCAGAAATGTCAAACCTTTGCCAACAACATTTTCTCAAAACAAATTGAAATTTGGTAACCAACCGATAGATGAACTACCATTAAACGTCATAGATACAAGTATATCTGTGCTATCAATGATGAACTCTTCAGTGTAGTTGGGTAGCTTTTTTTGACAATCCCTGACATACATGAAAGAAAACGCAGATTTTGATAGTAAGTCGGCCTTAGTGTTAACATTTATAACTCAATCCTGTCTTCTCTTTGATTAGATTTCTTTATTTCTCATTTGACAAAGATTTTAATGCTTCTATAAGATAGTCGTTCGTTAATTGAACATAACCGGTTTATACAGTCTCTAATATTCTGGTTCGTCCTTATCGGTATTATCAGTCGTCTGCTACAGTCTTGTGAGTCTTGGAGCACAACCTCATAGTGGGTATATTGAGGAACATCCTGCTGACTTCGGTCATTTTTAGGAGTAAGTTTAGTAAGTCGGTGTAAATTTGTTAATGACGGCATGGTTTATTGAATAGTAATGGGTGCTGGATATGCTAACTTCTTCAATTTTAGTGTGTTTTGTTTCTTAACAAAGAATAATCAAAAGAAAACGCGCAGTTGAGTTGTAAAAATAGTTTACTGATCTTTTTGCATTGGAGTGATCAAATCATTTTTTCTTGGGATCGGGTTTTCGACTTTACTTTTTGGATTACATTTTCTGATAACCTTCACTGAACAGAGTGAAAGCAGCTAATGTACTCATTCTGAGGATTTTTCAGTATCGGTTTGTTAACATCTTTTTGACCCACATGCCAACAAAACACAGACGTCTAGAACAGAAAATCAGTCCTGAAGTTACATCAAATATTTGATTAACAAGCCTAATAAAGCTTACATACTCGTATGTTGGTAATGTTACCGATTAAGTGTGCTCTTGAATGTTTACTGAGGAATGAGGAATAATGTTACGTACATATGAGATGCGAGAAACAAAGAAACTACGTCGTGACTCGATCCTTCTCTAGCTAAACACAAAATTTGGCTAAAATATTATCATGTACGCAAACAAATAAATAACAACAAAATAATTGACAAAAATACATCAAACCAGAACTTTATATCTCTAACTGGTCTCGATTTTAGCGAGCATGTTAGTTATTGGTGGCCGTGGTGGAGTGGTATATGCATAGACTATTCAAGCAGAGGGTCGGGGGTTCGAATCCCGTGCCAGGCAATGCTGTGAAAAAGCCTTTTCATAGAATTTGTATGTAGTTAAATGTCGGCGTCAAGTCTGACATGAAGGTATAGCACTGATGTTGGAGTGGTTATTGGCTGGGCTAAATGTAACAAACTAACAAATATCACGTACTTAAGACCCACTGGTTGAGGAGAATGTACTAGCTCGTCCCGTCCAGATTGACAACCACCTCTTGGAAAAATATCGAAACTTAATACAACTGAGTTTCAAACTACTACACCACCCGTCCGCGCCCTGGAGAAAAAGCCAGTAAAAGGGTATTCATATCCCCTTGGTGCGCGCGTGGTATTATATAAAAAAAAATTAACCACTGAACAACCTTAGTAACACAAAGCACTCCAGAGTTGATGAAATCCGGGCTTTCTGAAGGCTATTCCTTCTTACGTGTTGAAGTATGTATCATACAATGCTTACCTGTTCAATAGCATTCTCAAGACTGGTAATTTTCCTGCATACCCGTTCCGAATTCAGAATTCAGGCTTGTAGTGATCTTATCCTTTCTATCTAAGGCATTTGAGAGTGTCATAAATTTGAACCAGTCTTTCTACAGCCCATAACATAGTAGCATGAATACCCATTTAAATGTTGCTGAGGATATGATGAGGCAAACTATGAATTATGATGATGTTACCAATTTTATTAGGTTTTTCCAATCTTATCGTAGACTTCGAAACCAAGTGGTCGGATTAGAAAAAATGCACTTTTATGAAGAAAAACTTGGTTCTTCAGTTTCTACCAATAAAGTTTGGAAAAACCTGCGAGAAATAAATATTGGGAGGTAGTCTTAAGTGCTACCTAACAATATTGATTGCGTTGTTCTCAACAAGAAGTTCACCTCAATGCCATAGTCTTCTGGTATCGCAATCGCCAATAGCTCATCAACTGAAGATGAATTAACTTATTTTAGTAGCACTTTCAACTTTATAAGATTACAAGAGGAAGACATTGTTGAGGCAATTCTATCAATAAAATCGAATGCTATTGGCCTTGACTTAATACATCAAAAATTTATAAAACTCTTACTTCAGTACATTTTGCGCTTCATAACACACATCTTTCATAGTATATTGACTACTTCCGAGTTTCATTTGGAATGGAAGAAAGCTAAAACTATCCCCAATCCTAAAAAAACACAGGTTCTGACAGAGTTCCGACCAATAGCTATACTACGGTTTTTGAAAAAGCAGTTCTCAAGCAAATACAAAATAACTTGACATCCAACAATCTGTTAAGCACCTGCCAGTCAGGTTTTCTCCTAGTAACTGATGAAATAAGAACTGCAATAGATAACGATCACATAGCGCTTTTAGCTCTCTTAGACTTTTTCAAGGCATTCGATACTATCAACCACTCAATTTTATGTAAAAAGCTGCAAAACTCTTATGGGTCTAATTTCGAGTCCTGTAAGTTGATCTTATCGTATCTTAGTGGGAGACAACAATGCGTTGTCGCAAATGGTCGCTCATCGAGCTTTATGGACGTTTTGACAGGTGTGCCACAGGGATCTATGCTTGGCCCAATTCTCTTTTCACTTTATATCAACGAGCTTTTGTAAGTTGTAAGACTCTGTCTAATTCATTTTTACGCTGATGATGTACAACTTCTAATCAGTCGACCCTTCTCTAAAAAAATAAAGCAGTTGATTTAATGAACAAGACTTGTTTCTTATATCCAGCTGGTTAAAAACAACAACCTCTACCTAAATCCTGCCAAGTCGACTATGTCAGCTCCGCCCGAAACCTAGGAATGATTTTTAATAGTACCCTCACTTGGCATGACAATCTAAATAGTGCTAAAGTTTATGGAAGACTTCGTCTTCTTCGGATAACTCAATGGTTCATTCCTAAAGAAACTAAACTGTTACTGGCAAAAACTCTTTTACTTCCCGCTTTAATCTATGGATGTGAAGTTTTATGTGCTTTAGACTATGCGACCAGCCGCAAACTAAATGTTGTATACAACAATATTGCCCGCTTTGTATTCAACTTACGCCGATATAACCATAATCTTTTTCTCGATACAAGTTTGCGGTACCAGTCTAGAAAATTTATTGAAATGTCGTTCTCTAAGCTACATGCATCAAATCATTCAAACACAACAACCTGATTAACTTCATAGAAGGCTCAACTTCCCCCCAATCAACAAGGTCTTTTGCACTTATACCACTTCGATTTAAATATCTTAACACTCAGCGTCAAGTTGTTATTCATGTTGTACGTCTTTGGAACGCCCTGCCAATCGCGATGAGAGGAATCAGAAGCACAAGAAGTTTTAAACGTGTTCTTTTTACTTATTTGGCAAATCATTGAATGTTAAGTAAGTAAGTTATATATATCATACGATGGTGGTCCCAAAAGTACCCTACCCAAAGAAGAAAACACAAAAATTTTGAAAAAAAATTTATTTTTCAACATAATTGCCTTTCAGCTGTCTACACTTTTCCCAGCGATGTTCAATAAGTTCGATACCCTTTTTAAAATAAGAATTGTCTTACTCCTCACTGAGCTCCACAGAGCCATTTTTTCAAATAATCCGAGCGTGCTAAATCTGGCAAATAGAGTGCATGAGGTAGCAATTCAAACTATAATTCATTAATTTTGGCCATTGCAATAATGGATTTGTGAGCTGGTGCATTGTCTTGATGAAACAACATTTTCTTCTTAGCCAAATGCGGCGGTTGATTTTGGTTGATTTTTTCGCTCAAACGTTGCAATAAGTTCGCATAATACTAGCCGTTGATAGTTTTTCTTTTTTCAAGAAACTCAATGAAAATTATTCAACGCGCATCAGAAATAATTGACGCCATGACCTTGCCTTCAGAAGAAACGGTCTTCGTCTTCGTTGGAGCCGGTTCTCCCTTTTTAACCGTAGATCGCGCTTTAAAAAAAAATTAATTAATTATAATAGACGTCCGTAGCAAACGATCCAATCAAAATTGGGCATCGATCAGACCACATTATGGCTGGTCTTGGTTTACACCCATATAAGATCAAGCTGACTCAAGAATTGAAGCCGATGGACCATTTGAAGAGACGTACGTTCTCTGATTGGGTTCTGGAGAAGATGCGCCAAGATGATGTATTTCATCATCTTCAGTGACGAAGCTCATTTTTGGCTCAATAAGTTCGTCAATAAGCAAAATATGCGTTATTGGTCGGGGGAAAACCCACATGTGCTTCATGAATCATCACTTCATCCACAAAAATAGCTGTTTGGTGCGGTTTGCATGCCGGCGGCGTTATTGGGCCATATTTTTTCGTCGACGATAACGATCGTCACGTTACAGTGAATGGTTATCGTTATCGCGCCATGATCACCGATTATTTTTTAACCCGAATTGGAAGATATGGACTTGGACGACATGTGGTTCCAACTGAATGGTGCCACAAGCCACACAGCACACGCTACAATCGATTTATTGAAGAGTAAGTGTGGTGAGCATGTTATCTCAAGACATGGGCCAGTCGATTGGCTGCCTCTTTCGTGAGATTTAACGCCGCTTGACTATTTTCTGTGGGGCTACGTTAAGTCATTGGTTTATGCCAACACACAGCTCAAAGCCAACATTGAACGCGAAATAGTGGCCGTTTCGGCCGAAATGTGTGGCCGAGTCGTTGAAAATTGGGTCCAACGAATCGACCGCTGCAAACGTGCCCGCGGTGGCCATATAAACGAAGTCGAGTTTCATTCATAAATGTTTTGATTGAACTTCAAGCCAATAATAAAGTTTTTGAAATATCTCAACAGTTTGAATTTTATTTAAAAAAAAAGTTGTCAAGTTGTTATTAGAAAACCCTATGTATACACTCATTTAAGAAATGCAACCAGCACGCTTCTACGGCTCTGCTAAGTATGTTAATTACTATTCCTGATGATGGAAACGTGAGTGATGATGACAATGATTCCGATTGTGATGATGATCTTAGTTTAGTTCCAAAAAAAGCACATTTTCACACCCGAGTTTGATTCTGGTTTTTCTGAAGATGTAGATGAAGCATGTAAAACGAAAATGTTTTCTACATAATTTGGCTATTTCATTGGCAACAAAATACATTCAGCAGCGAGCCCAAACCCCAAGAACTACTAGGTGGAGTGAAAAGTATCCTCTTTAACCGCCAGAATGCGCTGCTACTGCAAAAAGGATTATGGTGCCTTGAAGTCTGTCCATATTTAGGCAGACATGCCAAATTTAGTTTCGTTTTGACAGCTGATTGTTGTTGACGTGCTTGGCATCATGTTGAGTATGGACAAAACCGATTTTCGTTCTCTCATAAAACATTATTTTTTAAGAGGCAAAACGGCGAAGGAAACAAAAGAAAAGTTGAATAAATATTATGGAGCTAATGCTCTGTCATATTACTCCGTCAAATATTGGTTTCGAGAGTTTCGTGGTGGCCGCAACTCCATTACCGGTCAAGTCCGCAGCGGCAGGCCCTCCGATGCGGTTACAGAGGACAATGTCAAAAAAATACATGAAATGGTGTTGGCTGTCCGGAAAGTGAAGGTAAGCGAGCTAGCAGATACCACAAAGATTAGTTCTGGGCGCACATGCCATATTTTGGGCAATATTCTGCATATGAAAAAGTTATCCTGTCGCTGGGTGCCGCGCATACTCACTCCTGACCAAAAACACGAACGTGAGAGCACTTCAAAAGAGTGTTTGGATTTGCTGATGAGGAATCGGGCGGACTTTTGGCGTCGATTGGTAACTTTTGATGAAACTTGGATCCACTATTACACACCAGACAACAGAATGAGTGCCCGGCAATGGACCGAAGCCGGCACGAATGCTCCTAAGCGGCCAAAGGAGGCTCGATGGGTCGCAAAGGTTATGGCGTCTATTTTCTGGGATTGTCATGGCATGATCTTCGTGGACTACCTCGAAAAAGGAAAAACCATCAACAGCGAGTATTACTGTGCATTATTAGAGCGACTAAAGGTCGAAATCGCGGCCTCACATGAAGCGAAATAAAATTGTGTTTTTGCAAGACAATGCACCGGTGAACAAGAGAATTGCAACCATGGCTAAAATCAATGACTTACGGCTCCAATTGCTGTCACATCCACCGTATTCGCCCGATTTGGCTCCCTCGGACTATTATCTCTTCTCAAACCTGAAAAGATGGTTCATCAATAAAAAATTCAGCTCACACGAGGAAATCATCGACGCCAAGGAGGAGTTTTTTGTAGACCTTCCGTAAAATTACTTTTCGGACGGGATCAAGAAGTTGATCATAGAGAATAAAAACATATTTAAAAAAATTGTTTTTTTCATTCCCAAGATGGTTACTTTTCACCCTATCTAGTACTTCTTCTAGATCATTAATGTCAGTACTTCTAACTCATGACCCTGTTAATTTTGGCGGTAATGTTCCCTCTGCCTTATCGCCCCGATCACATTCACCAAAGTCGAAGAGACAAAAGACTACAGCAATACCGAACAAGCGCAGAAGATGTTATAAGTGCTACCATTCAGGCACAAACAAAACAAAAGAAACTTCTTTTCATTGCAGTGTGTGCAACAAACCTGTTTGTAAGGAGATCCACGCCGAATTTATTTGCAGTGAATGCATTGAACAAAAATAAATTTGTACTTTAATGAAAGACACTCATTTTTAAATAAACATAGGGTTTTCTAATAACGACTTGACAAATTTTTCTTTAAATAAAAGGTAAACCATTTGAGATATTTCAAAAACTTTATTATTATTTTGAAGTACAATCAAAACATTTATGAATGGAACTCGACTTCGTTCATATGGCTACCGTTTGCAGCGTTCGATTCGTTGGACCCAATTTTCAACGACTGGGCCATACATTTCGGCCGAAACGGCCGCTATTTCGCGTTCAATGTTGGCTCTGAGCTCTTTCAACGACGTCGGCGTGTTGGCACAAACCAATGACTTAACGTAGCCCCACAGAAAATAGTCAAGCAGCGTTAAATCGCACGAACATGGCGGCCAATTGGCTGGTCCATGTCTTGAGATAACACGCTTACCAAACTTACTCTTCAATACATCGATTGTAGCGTGTGCTGTGTGGCTTGTGGCACCATCCTGTTGAAACCACATCTCGTCCAAGTCCATATCTTCCAATTCGGGCCAAAAAAAAAATCGGTAATCATGGCGCGATAGCGCTGACCAATCACAGTAACGTGACGATCGTTATCGTCGACGAACAAATATGGTCCAAAAACGCCGCCGGCATGCAAACCGCACCAAACAGTTATTTTTGTGGATGAAGTGGTGATTCATGAGGCACATGTGGGTTTTCACCCGACCAATAACGCATATTTTGCCTATTGACGAACCCATTGACGAACCAAATGAGCTTCGTCGCTGAAGATGATTTTGCGAATTCATCATCTTGGTGCAAAGAATAAAAAATACGATTTAATACCAGTGAACACAATAAACTATGAAGGCATACACATCGAAATAAACCATAATAGTAAGAAAACATACATACACGCAATTTACAGGCCACCAAAACTAAGTATTACGAAATTTATTGACGAAATAAATGAAAATATCAAAGAACACAAAGAAAAAATTGTTTTACGTGATACTAATATAAATATACAAGATGAAAATAACTCACTAGTTTTGAAATACATAGAGACGATTGCCTCGAAAGGACTTACAAATGTAATCAAACAACCTTCGCGCGTAGATTTTAAAAGGAACACCTCAACACTCATTGATCACATATATGTTACCATCACAAAACTAGATATATTCTCAGCAATTTTTGAAACGGACCTTTCCGATCACATCTTCTCCAGAACCCAATGGGAGAACGTAGCTCGTTAGTGTACTTTACCATAGTGAAAATGTTGAGTTTACTGAATAAATTCACAGTGACAGTACGATGATTAGTGGAAGAGTGTGTTCACAAATTAAATTCAAAGTTGTCAAGTCCCCATTGGAAAACAAAAAATAATGGAAATAGAACAATACAAGGTGTTACCAGCATCGAAAAAGACTTTTTGAAATATATGAATTTTTGTTGTGTTAGTTTAAACATAAGATCGATAACAAAAACATGGGATAATTCCATAGCAGAAATTGATAATGTCTTACAATATGTAATATCGATATCATAGTACTAAACGAAATAAACATATCAAAGCAGAAAAATTGAATATAGCATATTGATGGATTTGAACCTGAATCCATAAATCGAAATGAAAGAAAAGGCGGAGGTGTTGCAATATTTATTAAAAAGAATAAAAAATACGATTTAATACCAGTGAACACAATAAACTATGAAGGCATACACATCGAAATAAACCATAATAGTAAGAAAACATACATACACGCAATTTACAGGCCACCAAAACTAAGTATTACGAAATTTATTGACGAAATAAATGAAAATATCAAAGAACACAAAGAAAAAATTGTTTTACGTGATACTAATATAAATATACAAGATGAAAATAACTCACTAGTTTTGAAATACATAGAGACGATTGCCTCGAAAGGACTTACAAATGTAATCAAACAACCTTCGCGCGTAGATTTTAAAAGGAACACCTCAACACTCATTGATCACATATATGTTACCATCACAAAACTAGATATATTCTCAGCAATTTTTGAAACGGACCTTTCCGATCACTGCATAACTCTATATGCAACAAAAATTGTAAACCAGATTAAACATATTAGCCAACAAAAAGTTAATGAGCTAATAGAGCACAGGAACTTGCAAAATAATACATGGGCTGCCGTTTATAAGAGAGGGCACTACTTGAATTAAATCCATACCATTTTCAGTTAGTACCAACCTTCAAAAGATACGTGTATAAATTTGACAGCTGTCGGACGATTAATTCTCGAGATATAGCGTTGTGAGTGAAGTTATTGTTAAAAAAAATTGATTCAAAGCAATTTCGTGTGTTGATTTATCATTGCTTTTTGATGGGAAAAAATGCAGCCGATGCAAAGAAATGGCTCGATAAGTGTTAACCAGACTCTGCACCAGCCGAACGAACCATTCGCAAGTGGATTGAAAAATTTAAAAGTGGTCATACAAGCACTGAAGATGATGCACGCAGTGGACGTCCAAAAGAGGCTGTTTCAGATGAAAACATCAAAAAAGTCCACAAAATGTATACGAATGACCGTAAAGTGTTGGTTATATCATACACGAATATTTGGACATGCGAAAGCTCTGTTCAAAGTGGGTGCCGCGTTTGCTCACAGTCGACCAAAAACAACGATGTGTTGATTTGTTCGCAGACCTCAAAAGAATGCTCCCCGGAAAGAGATTTAAGACCGATGAAGAAGTATCGCCGAAACAGAGGCCTATTTTGAGGCTAAACCGAAATCATTCTACAAAACTGGTATCGAAAGATTAAAAAATCGTTTCAATCAGTGTATCGCCCTTAAAGGCAACTATATTGATAAATAAAGTTAAATTTTGCAAAAATTTTGTGTTTTGCTATAAAACGGCGCTGACTTTTCAGCCCATGTGTTATATTAGAAGAGAGGGATGTTGAAAAACTCTATAATTACTTCGTAAAAGTAACGAATAATATATACACTGAAGTAAGTAGAAGAAAAACAAACAAATGTCCTCGAAAGCAAAAACCATGGATTACGAAAGAAATAGTTTCAATGTGCAAAAAGAGAAATTAACTCTTGAGGATATGGAAAAACAGCACAAGAAGTCAAAGCTACTAAATCCAGTACAAGAACTTCCGAAATATTGTTAGTGAAAACATATAAAATATAAAAGCTCCTTTTTATAAGAAACAATTCGTAAACGCTAAAAATGACCCAAAAAAAAAACATGGAATATTATTAATGAACTTTTAGGAAGAAAAAATGTTCTATAGATGATACTATTACAAACAATTTCGCGGGTAACGACGAAGACTTGAATAAAACCAGGCTACTAAGATTATGCATGTGTGTAATGTAGGAAAATCAAACCATAAAAACTGGGAACTACAGCAAAGTATTTACGAAGAAGAAGCAACCGAAGCGGAAATTTATAAAATGATGTATCCATCAGAACTGCAATAAATGTTCTGGAGCCGATAACATTAGACCAATTGATTTAAAAATAAATGCAGTGTATCTAGCTCCTATTATAAAGACAATCGTTAACCAAAGTATAAATCAATGCAATGTTCCAAGGCTGATGAAAACATCGATTATTCGACCAATATACAAGGGAGGAACCGAAAATAACACTGAAAACTATAGGCCAATCGCAATTTTGTGAGTTGTTGAAAAGTGTATGGAGGAGGTAGTTGTTAATCGACTTAATAGTTTTATAACCAAGCACCAAATACTACATTCAAACCAATGTGGTTTTCAGAAAAGCGTTCGATACACTAATGCATGAAAAGCTAATCGAAAGCCTCAGTAAAATAGGTTTGAAAGGAATATTGGCAAATTATCTTAAGAGCTATTTGAAAGATAGAACCATAAAAGTTAAGGTCTTGGACAAAATGAGCGAGGAAAAACCAAGTGAATACGGTGGTTTGGTGGCTCCAAACTGGGCCCGTTATTATTTATCCTCTATACAAACGAACTCTTCCGCTTATTCAAAAAAAGTACTGCCTATGCCTATGATGACATAGCAATTGTGGTAAAGAATTTAACAACGTCTCTAAATGGTGTCATGGTAAAGGCCTTCTAATGAATGCGATCAAGACAAAAGTAATGCACCTACGCACTTTTGTGCACATACGCACTTCTCTAAGCGAGAATATATTGTTCAAATATATCACCGAAGGGAACCCTGCCTATTGTCAGCCAACAATAAAGAAATTGAGGTTTAACTACCTTGAAATACCTTGAAATACCTCAGGATAATTATAGATGAACACATTTTATGGCGAGAACATATAAATACCCTACGTTTTCGACTTAAGAGCGTGCTCTCTGCTATGGTATACCTAAAGATATTCCTATTTTGAAGTGCAGAAACAAGTGTACTACGCGCTAGCAGAATCAAGAATCAGATATGGGATTCTGGCTTGGGGAAACGCGGCGAAAACCCATATTGATAAGATATTGAATCTTCAACACCATCTATTTAAAATTTCTAGACCTGCTTACACATCTTTTAAAGTCTTAGATGCCAACGCAATATTTCAGATGACAACACTCATACACTATATGGATGATCAGAGATTTCTGCAACCTATACGTCATACGCAAAACACCAGAAGACGAGCCTAAGGAATGCTAGAAGTACCAGAAACAATCAACATCTTTGGAAAACGAGAACTACGCTATGCTATTCCAATACTTATGAACAAACTTCCTCAATCTTTGAAATACATTCCTAACCCTAGAAAACGAAAAAAAGAATTAAAAAAATTATTTATTTTGATGTACTTTGTAAAGTAGAATAGTCACCAATAATGAATTTAGTTAATTTTATATCTACATAAAGTGATAATGCTATTCTTTTATATAATGAAACTGAGATATTATTTAAGATCACTTCAAAACCAACTAATGATACCAATGCTAACAACCACCTGCAGATAAGCACTTTGCTTTGCGAGTAAATTGATGTAAATTAATGTAAATGTAAAAAAAAGAAAAAACCTTTAATGGACTTTTACCGCAAATTGTATTCTCAACTTGTTAGAAACAATTTTTTTCTTCGTTCTGTGGTTCGGTTGTATATATAGGATTCTTTTTTTTTCGACTTTGGAAGATATACATTGGTACTTGGTATACTTGGTATTTTAACGACTTTTTAAAAACATTTGCCTTTTTGAACTTGATGGTAAAAATTTGTTATCTAAACCTTCTAAAGTATTAGATGTAGATGCATGGATTGTACTTCAAAGGCACAAAGCCATAAGCTCAGCAGTTGAAATCGGCTTCTTATTTTTCCAAGCCATTGCTACAAATTTAAAATATAAACTAAATAAAAAAAGTTTACCAAACAAGTGAAATAGATAATAATAATAATAATAATAATTATAATAGTTATTAACAACTTTTATAACTTTGAATATTTTTTAAAACTGCACCGTTTTTTACTTATACAAGTTGGTTTTATAGTAATTGTAAAAAACACAAATGTCAGGTTTTTACAAATTAGAACACCACAATGCTTCACAGGCTAATTTGTTATCCTTTATTCTAAGGAAGAAGAAGAAATACCTAACATTATAGACTCACCTAAGGTAAGAAAAAACTACAAATGCTTTCTGTAATATTATGTTATTCCTTTATTGCTAGAGGTTTGGTCAGTATATGTTTAAAATTTGAGAATGCCTAATTGATTTAGCGTAGATCAATTTGGTAGCCAAAAATACGGAAAACTAGAGTCCGTTCGAAAATGTGCTTGAGGGTATACTGATGAGCATTCTTAGCGAAACGGGTGTTATGGCTCAAAGTTTGAATGGGCGGAATGCTACTGGCGATTTCAATGGAGCACTGGTGGTAGAAAAAGTGATAAAACAAAGTGAGTTCGAGGGTGTCACCAGTATCACCAATAAGTTTTATCGCACGGTTTTGAATCCTATCTAGCAGGTACAGAGATGTTTTAGTAGTATCTGACCAGATGTGGGAGTTGTACTCCAATTTTGGGCAGATGAATACTTTATATATTGTGGTCAGATCAGAAGGGGTAAAATATTTCTTACATCGCTTGAGGAAACCTAGACATTTCGCAGCATTTCCTAAAGAAGTTATTAAGTCCGCTCCAATTGGCTTTCTCGTATTGCCATATGGTTCTTTTAGGAATCTTTTCCTTAACTGGTGGGTGTACGAAAATTAAGTAGGTATGATACAATGGTCCGACGAGCCTAGAGAGGAGAGCACATCAACGCAGTACTTATCAGTGTGAGAAGTTAAAAACAAGTTCAGGGTGTTTGCGGTATGAATATCAACGTCTGGTATTCGTGTGGGCTCATTCACAAGCTGGGTTAAATAATTTTCCGCAGCGAAGATCTCAACACACCGTATTTCGGGTGTTATCTGTCCAGAATGTCGAAGCCAACCAGAATTGTGTATATTGAAATCGCCCGTAATGAGGATTTCAGTATGAGGATACAGAGATACAATTCTTTGAATGGAGTCAGACAGCGCATCAAACTCCTGAAAGGTCGAGTTGCTGTCCAGTTTGGGGCTTCTGTAAATAAAGCTGAAGTGGATGATTTACTTACGGAGATGGAATTTTAACCACATGAAATTGAATTCCGGATTGGAACAGGGACTACTTTGTGGTGGAATTTGGTAACCTGTATCACTACGCACATAAATGGTGAGACCGCGATGAAGGAACAATAGTGGCACTAGTTCGTAGTCAGGTAGCTTCAGATCAGAGTGATCTGAGAGGTGTGGGCGGGGATCTACCTATGTTTCACTAAGTGCCAAAACAGCTGGTCGGTATTTACAAACGTGGACGTACGCTGAAAAGTGATTACTTTTTGGCCCGTGTATATTGGCTACGTCTACCCTGAATTCCATAGTCATAATTACAAACAAGCACAGCAAAAACAAACACCGACGATACTAAGCAAGGCAAGGTTTACCGAATCAAATTGCTGTAGGTGTTTTGCCCTTACAACAATATGAATCAGTGCACCAACATACAACCCGCTATCCATCGGTTGTTACATACATTCAGTAACTGCCCGTACTGTATGATAAATACCATAACGGCAGTGACCAAGTGCAAGCAACAGTACTATGACCAGGAGCGGGAGAGATGGGATACCCGCACTGTGTGATATTTTTGTATTATTTTTTTAAATTGCACTGCACTCTTTAATTTTTTGGCACACACGCGCGGTGGGTTTGGTTTTTTTTTTTTCTTTTTGGTGTGCAGTGACGTGTACCCTCGTCGGTGGTCGACGAGTTGAGAAGGTTCTTGTAAATCGATAAGCCCATTGTTTTCAGAAAAATAGAATTTAGTTAGTCCATCTGATTTGAGGATAAAAACTACGTTTATCTTGTGGGATGTAACTTTACCTTAAGCTAGGTATATAAAAATCTTAAGCTGACCTCATTGAATCAATCCTGGAAATGTTCCGTCGAATTCAGGTGGCTATATGGTTTAAATGAGTTGATGGCCCGTTTATCTTTGTTTATGGTGAACATATTTCGAAATAGGCTGTTAGTCCTGTTCTTGTAGGATAACTGTGTGTCGTCAATAAGAAATGAACCTTAAGTAGAAATTTTAAAGTTCCATCTTGACTAGCTGTAACAGCACCATCTTCATTTTGCAACAGAAATAAGCTTTTTGAAGAGTCTTTTGATAGAACTAAAATAGACGCAAGATTTCTGGTAGTTTTTCTAGGGAGCTCCCTTGGACTTTCAAACTTTTTTTTTGAAGTTAGTCAATGTGGACCCATAAAAGTTCCAAGTACTGGTGTGCTTGGATTTGTTAAAAAAAATTCTTCACATCATTTTACGGATTTGTTCAAAATTTAGCACCCAAAGCTGGCCCCTTTTCTTATTTTAGTTTTATCAGTTTATTCTCTGGGCAGATGCCGGATTTTCGTTGGTTTTTATCTAGATTCTTCCTATGCTGACTTGATAATAGTTTGCCGAGGATGCCTTCAAAATATTTTACCTGTGTTTTCGCGTTTTCCAGCGAAGATAGCAATTTAGAATGATGTAACTTAGTTCTTAATTTATCCCGCAATAACACATTATGTACGCTTTCGTTTGCAAGCTTAGGTACCAGTGCATATTTCCAACATTTCCAACATAACTGGTCCGCTTTTTGAGATAATACGCTCACCAAACTTTGACCTCACTAGTGCGATTGTTTGGCTCGCTGTGTAGAAATCTTACAAATGTTGAGTGCAGGCAATTGCGGTCAAAAACAACATTCCAACGACAAACTACGGCCTAATGACGCCACGCCACCGGCATGAACACCACACCAAACAGTCAATTTTGTATTTGTAGTGTGGTCTAATGAAGCACATGTGAGTTTGTAGTTGTCGAATAGAGCATATAACATATTGCCTGCTGACAAAGCCATTTAGCTAAAAATGAGCTTCATCTCTTAAGATGATTTTGCGATGAAATTCCGATTCGTTTGTAACCATTTTCAGAGACCAATTTGAGAAAGTTCGCTTTAAATGGTTCTTGCGTCAATTTAGTCTTATTCGGGTGTAGGTCAAGATTGTTTCGCAAAATTCGTCATAATCTTGTTTGAGCGATTCCCAATTCTTGCGACCGCCGCAGAATAGATTGATTTGGGTCGCTGTCAACAGAAGCACAACATATTCAGCACTAATTGCATTTCTTACTCTCAAAATTACGGGAACTTTTAGCAGTGAAAATGCACCAAATTGCGAATTGCGAGTCTGTTATAACGACCGTAAATGCGTAAGCGCTCCTCTTGTACGAGTACTTGAACAAGTCTGCCAAGCATACGTCAACCTTCGGAGGGAGCCGTTCATGATAACGAACCCTCCTACTTGAACCGAATCTTACTAAGACAGAGTAATCACATTCTTTCCATCCGTAAGACACCAGAATTCGGTACCAATTTTATATCTGAATAACAATCCCATTCTGAACTTGACTTAACGTCAGTAGAAAGAAGTCTCTTCGGTAGACTGAAATTTTGGCCATATTGCCTCTCGTCATTGCTTTTGCAATGATCAATTGCAAATTTGCCAATATTCCTTAGTAGAGCTCTATTGGGCCTTATTGGGATAATATCTCATAAACCCTGGCTAATGTTCTGTACAATTGGAGACAGATTCTAAGACACTATCTTCCAAACAAGGAAATTGTTTATACGTGAGACGACGATACAATAAATCAGTCGGGACAACAAAAGGACACTTTACCCTAGCGTCAAGTTAACTGCAGAGAAACATTCGGTATATCAAAAGAATAAATGCTTATCGAGACAGACACCGAGGTACCTAACTCATCTTCCTAACTAACTCATTATTCTGCGCAACGATGGCTAAATTTGTAGTAAGATGAATATCTTCTTCTGAGTGGTTGAGGAAACCCAAATTTTAAACTGTATTAGAGAAGCAACCTATTGTAAACCATTTTTAGCGTCAAAAAACTTGACTCGAAACTACGTTTTCACATTTTCAATGAGAATGTTATAAATCATAAGCAGCAGAGGTTTTCCCATGCCCATCCTGGTCGACTTGAACCATACATTGGCAAAGGCCTCTTCAATGTTAACCATACAGGCACGTGTACACTGGTTGTGTATGTCATGAATACTGTCATGCTTAGCCCTAAAACTAATTAAATGGATGTGTCTCCGAGGACGAACAAACGAACTTCGCATCTTCCGTGGAATGTTAGGTGCTTTAAAAGACGACGTGCAAAAGACGTGGTTTGCTGCAAAGTTGAAGCTTCTGCTATCCAAAAAATGGTATGTTCTACGGCGATTATTATCGACGGAAAAAGCAGCCCCTTTTTGGATGTGAATATGTTGTTAAAGGCAGACTAAGGAAAGAAGTTTAGTTAAGGCTTAAGAAGTTAGCCTTAAATGCGCGCACGCCTCCACAGAGGAAAACAATGACGACACCAGAGATAACTTCTACGAGCTTTTGAACAAAACACAGGAGCAGTGTGCCAGCTATTACATTAAAATTATCCTCAGCGATTTTAGTGAAAATTTGGGGAAGCGAGGGCATCTTCGGTAGTACTGTCAGAGAGTATCGCCTGCACAGCATCACCTCCAAAAACTGATTTAGGCTAATCGACTTTGCGGCGGGATAAAACATTTTCATAGCTAACACCTCGATGTTCATAAGGGGACTTGGCGATCTTTTGATCAATCAACCGTCAGCCAGATTTACCATATTGCAATCGAAGCAAAGCACTCCAGTATTGTGGATGTCCAAACGTTCCGAGGGGAACATTACCTGGTTGTATCAAAGGTCCGGCTGTGGACATTCCGAACATCGTAACGACAAGCTGATATTGTGGGAAAGTTTGGTGCCGGACGGCTAAAATCGCAAGGGATCGCAAAATACTTTTCCGATCGCGTTTCCCCGAATCACCTAAGTGGTACTATGCCTCCAGCATCAAGTACTTAAGACATGCATCTAAACAAGATGCATAGAGCTGCTCACGATCTCTACGAGCAGAAGAGGAGAGACAAAAAGCGCCTTCTTAGGAGGAAAGGGCATGAAAAGGACGTGGTTGAAGAAATTGAGAGATGCTCTTCCAAGGTACCAGATTCGGAAGTTCTACCAAAATTTAGGAAAACCATGGCATGGACACAAGCTCCGAATCGAAAGCAAGCACAATCTTTCAAAATTGAAATAATCGGAAGAAGGACAACAACAAATTCACTTGGTCTTTACCAAGCGCGGACATGTCTTTCCTAAACGTCACACAAATGACGAACAGATTAATATTAACAACACAACCATGCTGCATGGCATTGCCAGCTCCCAGAAATGATAGCCCGCATAATTTAAAACCAGCTACTCGTACTATATAACTGTTTTCATTTATTGATTTACTTTACATTAATTACTAAATGTCATTATTATTATTTTTTTATTTTTCTTTTTCTAAAATTGAATTTTACTTTCTTGCTTTTTCTTTTGTTTGTTAATTTTCACTTTTTTCTTTTTTTTCTTTTCTTCCCCATAACATTGCCAATTTGTGTAAGTCTATAAGAGTTTTCAATTTCTTAATTAATGTGGCCTAGAAATCTCGTTTTGTTTGTGTTGATGGATAGGGAAACGTGTTTCCTGACGCCTTATGTGCCGCTTGTCTTTCATGCCCCTCATTTTATTCATCTTAATTTTCGCTTGCAGTACTGGTGATTACTGATATGATGAGTCCCATTAGTAGAGGTAGCAATGAAATATCTCGTTCCACGCGACCAAAAGACTGGTCTAGGAGTGTTTCGTCTGAATGCTTAACTTTTTTTTTTTTTCTAAAACTTGACGAGTTTAGAGATTTGTTTGTAGGTTCAAAGGTTGATGTTATTTGCGTCAATGAATTCTGGTTCAACAAAAACGTTATTGATGATATTTATAAGGTAAAGGGCTTTAGACTTATCCGAGTTGATCGTATAGGACGAGTAGTAATGGGAGTGAACTGGATATGTCTTCAAAGAAATCGTATCTCCAACAGGTGTATATGGGAGCTATTTATTGACCTAACAAGCGTATCGACACTTCTACTGTCTTCAATCTCCTGGAATCTGTGACGATATTTTTTAATAGAACATCGTCTTCTAGTTGAAAGAAGTATCACTGATGACATAAAATCGTTTAATTTACTTCTATTAATACCACCAACACTATACATTTTACCGATTAGGCGGGTATTTTAAAGATGTCTTTTTTTTAGCGAACCCACTAATGCTCTTTTTTATGACCAGCTGTCCGCACTCGCCCTCTTCAAGCTTGACTTGCTATTTTTAACTTTTAAATTCTCTATCACATATTCTAACATAAGCTGTGAATATAGGGACTTCGATAACATTTATTACGGGCAGCTGAAACTGGAGCGACTGGGGTCGCGTGTATCTAGTTGTGACCAAATTGATTTTTTCGATCTATTTAACAATCATGTTCCAATTTAAGTAAAGCATATTGCACAAGGTCTGCCTGGTGCCTGGCTTACCGACCAATGGAAAAGAACATATATGGAAGTTCTACAAACTAGATGCTAATTTTCAAATATATCGTAGGCTGCGAAATCAAGTTGTTGGTAACATAAGGGCTGCCAAAGTAGATCAAATGATTAAAGGACACCAACTTTGGAAAAACCGCAGAAAGATTAAAATTGGCATAAAAAATCGACAAAAACAGTTCTGATGAAAGCGTAGACAAACTAGGTGGAATGAGTACCAGGAGTAACCTCCTTGACCGCGAGAATGCGCTGCTACCGCAAAAAAAGGTTATGGTGCCTTAAAGCCCGTTCATATTAAGCAGACATGCCAAATTTCAGTGCGATACTGTCTTTAGTTTTGTTTTGATAGCTGATTGACTGTTGACGTGTTTGGCATCATGTTGAGTACGGACAAAAACGATATTCGTTCTCTCATAAAACATTATGTTTTGAGAGGCAAAACGGCGAAGGAAACAAAAGAAAAGTTGGATAAATATTATGGTGGCCGCAACTCCACTACCGATCAAGTCCGCAGCGACAGGCCCTCCGATGCAGTTACAGAGGACAATGGAAAGTGAAGGTGCGTGAGCTAGCAGATACCACAAAGATTGGTACTGAGAGCACACGCCATATTTTGGGCAATATTCTGCAGATGAAAAAGTTATCCTGCCAAAAACACGAACGCGAGAGAACTTCGAAAGATCGTTTCGACTTGTTGATTCGGAATCGGGTTGATTTTTGGCTTCGATTGGTAAGCGTTAAACACCAGAGAACAGAAAGAGTGCCCGGCAATGGACTGAAGCCGGCACGAGTGCTCCGAGCGGCCGAGGAAGGCTCGATGGCTCGGTAAGGTTATGGCGTCAGTTTTCTGGGATTGTCATGGCATACTCTACCTCAAAAAAGGAAAAACCATCAACAGCGAGTATTACTGTGCATTATTGGAACGATTAAAGGCCGAAATCGCTGCAAAACGGCCTCACATGAAGCGAAAAAAAAATTTCGTTTTTGCAAGAGCATCGCAACCATGGCTAAAATCAATGTCTTACGGCTCCTATTGCTGTCACATTCACCGTATTCGCCCGTTTTAGCTCACTCGGACTATTATCTTTTCTCAAACCTCAAAAAATGGCTCATCAATAAAAAATTCAGCTCACGCGAGGAAATCATCGACGCCACGGAGGAGTATTTTGCAGACCTTCCGGAAAATTACTTTTCGGACGGGATCAAGAAGTTGGAAAATCGCTAGAATAAATGTATCAAACTTAAAGGAGGCTATATTGAATAAAATAAAAACACTTTAATTTTTTTTTTTTCATTCTCTAGGAGGTTACTTTTTACCCCACCTAGTATGGTAAATAAACTGAACAATCATTTCATATCTCTTGAATGTGGTTCTCTTACCAATATCTGACCGCGAAACACGAGGCAGCTAGCTAAAGAGCTGGTGGCAGACGCTTGTTGGTTAAGGGCAAGGTCCACTCTGCGCTACCTTAAGTAAGTAAGTACGTCTCTGAGGGCTCCATATTTTCTCTGATCACTTTTTCGAGTGTTGTCTCAATATAAAGGGTCACCCAACACATAGTGTGGATGTTGGCTTTCAATTACTGTCATTCACTGAATTCAATGTTGTTGATCTTTTTGACAGTAGTCGTACAATCTTAGGTATTTAGTACGTAACAACCCATTTTTGGTATTCAATCTTATTATGAAAATGAGCGATATGTAAAAGCTACATTTTGTAAAATTTGAATTTGAATTTTTCGGTCAACATTTTAAAGAAACTAGTTAGGTATCAGGTCAAATTCCATATCAGCACATTCGGCCATCACGTACACCCATTACCACTGCGAGTGAAAGTGCTCAAATCCAGCCAGGCAATCCAATTGTCGCCGAAATCAACAATTTGGCTTCACTTATGGCACTTTCAGACAAAATGTAAAAATTGATCTTAATTTGCACGCCTATAAAATCAATATTTCACAGCAATTAAAGCCGTTGGACCGTCTACGACGTCGTCGATCGTCAAGACAATTATCATCGAATTTGATCTTTTCTGATGAAGGTCATTTTTGGATGGATGGGTACGTAAATACGCAAAATTGTCGTTTTTGGATACCAGAAATCTCATACAAGATTCACAAAAAATCAATGCAAACCAAAAAAGTCACTGTATGGTGCGGATTATAGGTTGGCAGCATCATTTGCCCGGACTTTTTCAAAGATGAGCCTGGAGAGACAGGTACAGTGAATTGAGAATGTTGACCCAAGGTCTTGCGATTTGATACCTTTAGACTTCTTTCTGTAAACTGATTTAGGTCTATGCCAATAACTCAGGGACAATCCAGTATCTCTAATATAACATCCAAACTAAATTGCGGTCATTGACCCACTTATTCTTCAAAAAGTCGTCGATAATTTAGACCTTCGGGTGGTCGGTTGCAACAGAAGCCGTAGTAGTCACATGAACGATTTTATATTCCACTCATAATTGTCATAAGCCGAGCTTTATTCATCAAAAAATTCTACATTGATTCCACAACAAATGTGTCTTTGATTTAAAGTGAACTTCCATACTAGCTGCTGGGTAACCCCTTAAATTTTTCTTGCAGTTATGCATATGAGTGGAACAATAACGACAACAATCGCAAAGCGCATCCAATTACTATATTTACAGCATATTAAGTATGAAAACAGTCAAGAGTGGTAAAGCTGACGCCAGCTTTAAGGCTTTTTAAAGAACTGAAAAATGCTCAGGTTTCCAAAGTTCTGAGGCTCTGATTCGGCCTCAATTTTTTCAGCATTTATCCGCCAAAAATTGGAACATACATACATCTGGATAGATGCTCCCTTAGCCTGTTTGAACTTTCTAGGTAGGCTCAAATACCGTGCGATAGCTCACACCAACATTGTCTAGTCATTCTAACCTCTTGCTTCATCTCGTTTTATCGCTATTTCGTCTTCGATGAATTGAAAATTTTTGCTGGGAAGTACCCCAACCCGCAGTTGTCGCAATATAAAAATCTTCCCATTGCAAATATATTTTAATTTGTTGGCGTTACAGAAACTTAAGCTCTTCAGTTAAATAAGATCACTCATCCTACAATATCTCTCAGAAATTCCTAAGTGAATGTGTGTCTCTAAAAATATGTTGAAAATGTGAAAAATTTATGTTCAAAGCTCATGGGCATTTTTTTTTTTATTAAAATCGATTCATCTAGATTCAAAGCAAAAGATAGAAAAACAATCTAAAACATGTTTCTTGTGAAATATGAATAATTCGATCAATTATAAGATCCCTGATTTTTAAAGATACTAACTTGAAGTTGATTAACTCATTTGTCTACTGCTCATTTCAACAACTACTTGAATGATATACATCAATACTAAGACCTATCTCACTGCTTCGAAGTATCTAACTATGCTTAATGTGGCTTTCATCACTTAAGATACTTAAGACTGTGTGGTATCTAAATAAATCATCTGGGTAATTGAGCTTGGAAAGGTTTGCTACTCGCTTTATTTACCTTTTTAGAGATTTGAATCGTTGATGACCTTGCTCTATATTTGTATACTCTCAAAAGTGGTGAGAAAAATTTATTCAATAAAAATATTTTATTTTTTATTTTATTATATGTTTCGGAATTACGCAATCTATTACTTCTTCGTAATGCCTTCACGGTATGGTTGCTGGATTTTGTTTGGTTAAAAAAAAAGAAAGAGTGGAATGATTTGAAGCTAGCAAATTCTTATTCAAATTTCGAGTGCAAAATCGGGAGTGTTGTCGGAGCGTTCTGCTCTCATGTCTTTTTTTTTGTTGTTTTTTGATATAGAAATATACAAATCTAGCAATGGGAAATATATGAAACCAAACAACCACTATGGGTATCTTAAATAAAAAAGATATTATCGGACAGGGCTAAATTAAATGGGGCATTTACTCGTATATATGTATATTTTTGTGCGAAATGTTGTGCTTGGTAGATAATATATTAAGGAAGCGGAAAATCATCTATAGCTGCTGACTAAATTCGTTGGTCTTAATAGCACTCAGCTTAGCTAATAGAGAGGCAATAATTTTGTTAATAATCTGAGCGTGAACAATAACCCCCCTGCAAAAAAAACAATTCCAGCGTCAATGGATTATTAAGGCTTTGAACTATGTAAAGCACTATGGTATGTCTAGATCCAGGTCCAGATTTTTTTTCCAAACAGTAAGCAATTTATAAGTAAAAGCTACTAAATTGATGGAGAATTGCCACCAGCAAAAGCTGTTAACCGGAGCTACAGTCTTGGGCTGAACTGGGACTCAACCAATAAACCACTCCAATTAGCGCAGTCTTTGGCTAACTACCTCCAGTTGGTTGAGGTCCCGTTCCACTTGCGCGCGTCACCTTATGTGAACCCTTCCTCTACTGCGTTGTACCTCCGGATAAGAGTCAAAGATTCTGCGGGCCGGATTCGTTTCATTCTACATGTTGTTCGGGAGAGGGCCTTACTACAAATGTAGTTGCCTTCTCAGCCCAAAGAAAGACCGATTGGCAAGAGTTATTTTGCGTTTGATATCTGAAGAGATGTCGTTTTCAGATTGGATAGCAGAGCCGAGGTAGACAAATTCCCTTATTACCTCAAAGTTATAGCTGTCGTTTGTGAGATTTTAGCCGATTCGTCGATGTTGGGTGTCCCTTCTTGTTGACATCATACACTTTGTTTTGTCCTCGTTGCTGTTCCTATATTCGCAACCGTACCAATGACAGCTCGTTGTGTTCTACCAATAATTTCAATATTGTCGGCATATGCAAGTAATTGAACAGACTTTTGAAAGATCGTATCTCGTGTATTGGCATGTGAGTTTTGCACAATTTTTTCAAGTACGATGTTAAAGAAGTCACACGACAGCTTGTCACCTTGCCTGAAGATATTGTTATCCTCACTTCACTTCGGTCGAGCGGGCTGAATTCTTGACTTGCGGAATTTGTGTCGTCTAGGCCGTAAGCAGTCTGCGGAAATAGTTTTTTCATATCCTCAGCACCGACCGTGACTCTACTACAAGGTTTCCTTGTTCATTTCTACAGGTTTCCGCTCGGATCTTATTACCTTAACACGTTCTTTTTAGCTTTTGGTAAAACTTCCGAACATTATTTCTGAAGTAGCAGCTCTTTACTTGCCCGATTGCGCGCTTCTCAAGTTCTTTCTTTTTTCTTCCGAGAAGCCGATATTCTTCCCCCCACTTTTGCTCGTAGAGATCACGAGCCACTCGCGTTCTTTTATGCAGCGCCGCCTTAGGTATGCTATTTTACTGGATGTGCTTGTCGGCACTCTTCATCAAACTAGGGGTTTCGTTGTGGTTAACGGGTGAAACCCAGCACGTCAGTTGCGGCATTTCTGATGGCTTTTTGGCATCTAAGCCACGGGTCTTCAATACTTGATGGTCGTTGCAAAGGACTTCTCGATATGTTGAGGAATACACAATCGGCAAGGATTCTGGCGACTTGTTGAGATTGCGACTTATAAGCGACTTAACTCCATTAATACTACTGACTAGAAGGTCGTCGTACAAAATGTACAGTCAATTTTAATTTAAATGCAAAATCTTAACCACTTTGAAGAGTGGGAGTCTGAAAACAACCAGGTAGATGGATTTAGGAGGCAAATCAGTCAAAACTCAGCCTAAGATCGGAAGGGGACAAACGCCGAAGGAAGCAGCTAAAGTGCCCTCAAAAAATCTTCAGGACAGAGTGCTCTGTCAGAAAAACTACATGGAGATCACCCGTTTTATATTGAAAGCAGATCAGCAACGACTATGTAAGGAAACCAAGAACTTCTAAGGAAGTATCTTAAGACTTATTCGGAGGAAGACTGGAATCTTTACAGACCAAAGTTGAAACAATCAGAAACTCTACAATATCTACTCTGAATCGGAAATAGAGACTTACTTTGCAGATAAGCAGATCAGAACTGGATCAGTACCAATTTATGGGACCGAAATACTAAGTAATACAAGCCGTTTTAGCTGGTATCTTTCATCGGTGGCTTGTATTATAAGGGGATTATGCATAACTGGTATCTGCCATCGATAAAAGGAATATATAAGGAGTACAATGGACTAGTTCTTTGTCTGAATGTCCTGTTCTGAGAGAAAAAAATCTGTCATCGGTTGTGGTAACAGATGAAGCCATTTAATACATTGCTCCATTTATGACATATTTCTAGTTTTGCAGCAAACAGCCAAAAATCAGTTGTTTCCGCTAGCACTAGCCTACATACCGAAAGTCTGTGAGGACTATTTACTCTGACTTGCTTCGAACTAGAGAGATTGGAGTTAGTGTGGCCAGAACTGCCTTGCGGACGCATCTTGTGAGCAGAATTGAATGTATACTTGACAAGATGTAATTTTTAACGACTTCGCGCTCTAAAGTGCAGGTGGTCATAGGCATAATCGATGCTGAGTCAGCAGCAAATCCTCCAAAAACTGAGGTTCTTCTTTTAATAGGTGGAACAAGCTGACGTGTTTCACTTATTCACGACAAAATAATTCACGTTTTCCGAACAAAACAAATTATCTGGCTCTGCATCTAGACACAACGGGATCAAGTATGACTACCAAACTCGACGTTGAAAATCTGCAATCGCAGGAAATAGCTAAAGTATTTGCCGATCGCTTTACCCTCAAGCTCCAGCACCTTTACACATACCATCAAACGCCAATGGGAATGTTGTCAACGAGCCATCAGTAAAGCTGATTTTGATATGATTGGCTTTAAATGGTCGTCACAAAAAAACATATACATAGAGCTGTGCTGCAACGAAGGACGAGAGCTGCTCGTAAGGTCTACGAGCAGAAAAGAAAGCAAGCGCACAGGATTCTCGCAAAGAAAAATAAATGTAGAGATGTTACTGCACTGAGTTTGAAAGTTTTATCAGAGAATAAAACGAATAAATCAGGATTTCATCGCCAGAGGAAAACCTCCAAAAAAAACCTACAAAGTCGCAGTGGATGCTGTGAATGTGGAAAGACTACTTTTGTAGACAGTACTCGTATGACGGCGATGATAATCAAAATACTGCTATCAGGCAGAATCAAACATTCACCCTGAATGAAGACGAAGAAGAATTCCGTCCCCTGACCTATACGAACTTAAGGTAGCAATATCAAAGCTAAAGTGTAATGAAACGGACTGCCTTTTTACCTGGAGATTACCTGCTCCTCTGATACATATGGTCTATGCCCGAAACAACGAATTCCAGCATCGATTGTCCAATAGACAGGCGCTGAAATATTTTAATAACAATCTGGTTGGTCCTTACAAAGAAGCTCAGGAAAGTCCAACATGGATCATGGTATTGGAAAAGACCTTGGAGTTTCAGACGTATAATAGCGTGCATGGAGACGTGTTATACAACACAGCTAAACTCGTCAGGTTAAGCAGGATTACTGTAGACATTTCTCACGACCGTGACGAATCGATTTGTCGTCGTTCTCAGCAGCTTTGCTTGGCGTAATCAACAACCTTGTGTATTTTACGTGAGGATCTCATCCTAAAAGCGTACAAAATTTAACTTGTGCAAAAATTGAAGCCAGGTGTCTTGAATTTGCGTTATATTGTCAGTGAATGAGCTCTGGAAAAACTCAATGAAAATCAAAAATGTTTTATTGTGAAATTTTGTTCAGTGGTGCAGCCCATTTCTGGCTCAATGAATACGTTAATAAACAAAATTGCCGTATTTGGGCTGATGAGCAACCCGAGGAGTACTAAGAGCTACCTTTACATCAAATTAAAAACAACGGTATGATGATGAACTAACTGAGACATAGAAGTCAAGACGACGCGCTGTCATGTGAAGTTTTTAATATCACTCAAGAAAGAATCGTGAAAAACTCAATGTCCAACAAAAGAGGTACGATTTTCATAAATCTGCACAAGTAATTGCGCACGCGGATCATCAATTAAGCTTTCGTGAGTAGATTTTGAGGCCAAATTGGGTTTGACGTTAAACTATGGCAAAATAAAGTACAAAGATCGTACTGATGGCTTGGTAATACGTTTAGGACTTTGCGTAACCTGGCTCCACAGTCACAAGCAGCAATGACATCAGCATTGAAATAAAATGCGAATTACCCTTGCCAATCATGCCAATGAGGCAATTGAGTAACAGAGCCTTCTCTCGTAAACCAAACTGGCTTTATACAAGGCCCTTATCATCCTGGTTCTGCTCTATGCTCTATGGCGCAGAAGGTTGGGCCTTATCGAAAGCGGATATGAAGCATTTGGTCCTTTCGACAGATAGATCCAACGTAATTTTTGGTTGCATTTGTATTGACGGGAAGTGTACATAAATTCAACTACGAACAAGCTTTACAGCGACACATCTATATCAAGTCAGGCATCAACGAACTATGACTGAGAATCAGGAGCATGTTGAGCGACTGAACACCACAGTTCCGGCTGCTGCTTTTATCAGATTCCAAAAAATGGTTGGCATCAGCTGGCTGCGTGCTTTTTGCAGCACACCTTTTCTTAATGCTTTTAAATACTTCCCCTTGACATTCGTATGATGGACTGTACTCTGTCTCTACGTTCATAGCAACACATATGATGTGATTGATAGTGGCTTCCAAGTGACTTCGGAAATATTGAAATGAGAGAAAAAGGCTCTAGCCACGACTTATTATCGACGGAGGTATCACGCAGGTAATTCTTTCTAGCGTTGCTTAAAAAGCTCCGAAAATTATTTTATCTTCATACCTAGGTCACCACTTATACGTTGCATTGTGGAGTCCGTATAAGTTGTCTTTGGTATCTCTGTCCTTCTTTTCGTAAAGGAAAAATGCATCCGCCTTTATGTGAATTCCCACGATGTGCTCCTTCCCATTTCAAAAATTCAAGACAACTTGCCTTATTTAATGTGAAATCTGCATCTTTATACGAAAAAGTGTTGCCTATGTTGCCCCTAGTAATCGTAAAAGTATATGTATTTCACAGTTTTTCGTTATTTTTATGACCTAACCATCCCATTGTACTTCTTAGATGTTAATTATATCTACGCTAATTATTAAGTTGCACGAATTCTATGATAGTAGTGACCTAACATTCCATGTGAAGATTAACAAATTGTAGTTCTTCTTTTGTTTTGTGACAGTAAATCCGTCGTTGTCTAAGGCTCTTTGGTGCGTTTTGCTTCCTACCATATATTCTCATAGAAAAATTGTAAAAACTTTAAATTGGCATTCCATTGTTTTAAATTCGAATACAAGTCACCGGCCAAAGAACTATCAAAATTCTTCATGGCCGGTGCTATCCAGACTTTTGTGCTATTAGATGCGTTATTAGTAATAGCAATTTTTCTTCAACTAAGTTCATTGTTTCCTTGTCTTAACACCATGAAACTTGTGAAACTTTACACTGAACGTTTTCAGTAATTACCTACCACTGTCGACCTTAAAGGTCGTTTCTACAAAAAGATATAAAAAACAAAAATAAAAATAATAAACCTCCCACCGCAACACACCTCATTTAACATAAAGCCCGAACAGTCCTTGGCTGAGACTGCGCATAAGAACACCAGCGCCACTTCTACTTTTGTACCCATACGTGTAACTGGGGTCTTTCAAATACATTTTTTCTTTACATACTACGCAGCTACAATTTGTCTGCACAAGTCGGTCAGTAGGTATCCGTACTTGTACAAGCCATGCCTATGCTCTGAGGAGTAACTGAGCATGTTACAAAGCAATTGATCGTGTAAACCAAAAGGTCTTTTTGCGCTCACTAGTACTGTAATAATTATTTTTATTGTTGTTAAAAAAATTAACCGTACCACAACGCATTGCATTACTCGCATTGAGCTTATGCAATTGTACCAACCGGACTGAGGGATGTGGAGGTTTAATTATGATAAAAATGCGGTAATTGCCTCAATAATTGGATTCCATTCCGCCATCGTTAGCCGGATGGAAAAAGAATTACTTGAATGGTCGCACTCACACTAACACCTGTTGCAAAGAACACTTTAGACCAGATCAAGGATCGATTTAGTATTTGATATCGGCAATCGCAAACGATGTTGGTCAGTACTTTCTATTTCCTCCCAGCAAAGGGGGCTCTTTTAATGAAGTAAACATTGCAAAAGAAACGATCTACATAGAGGTAAGTACTCGTATGAGTGCAACCAGTAGTGGCGCAATAATGTGGTGACTGACTGAGAAGTCAAGGTCTTTTTGGGGCCGACCTCTGGTAATGTAGGTTGTCGTACATGTTGTCGTTACAAGCTCGAGATCAAGTTTTATTTAGCTTAAGTGTGTACTCGTATGCGTGTGTCTGTGACAAATAACAGATGAAAGCGGATCTGGAATCCTGATTTGTGACTCACTGGTAAGTAATGACGCCGATGATCTAGAATCGATTTTATGCAACAACATCGTAAGGCATATGAAATTATGCAATTTAGTAAAGAGGTCCATTGGAATGTGCTATTAGGTAATTCGATTGCCAGTTAAAGGAAAGTCATAAGGATTACTGGATTTTAGGTTAAGCAAGGCTCAATAACTAAGTAGTCGGCAATACATCGGTTGGTTCACGACTACTATGGGGTGCCTTTTATACTGCATTTTAGTGCTAATAGAACAAGTCTTTATGAATTAGTGAAATGCGATAGCGAAAATATCTTTTTTATAACTGCGGATACACTTCCCTCTTCGTACTTCCTTAAATGGAGGTAACAACTCAAAATAAATCCAACAGGTGGCTGGAAATTTAAGGAAATTGTTGGCGAAACAGTAGTTGAACGCCGATGAAACCCAATCGTCCACAAGGAACTATATTGTGTTGTACGACATATAACTCAAAATAAGTAACCCACTTAACGACAGAATGCCGGCGGTTAGATTCTAGACTCCTTTATGTATTTTTTTTGCAAAATATTTTGACAAAAATCCTTGGGTAAAGAATGATTTCTACAGTGAATTTGGTGACGCAAACAACTCAACACCTTAAGGTTGGGCAGCAACAATATAATGTTTGAATATATTTTGTGAATAAATGACCACATTACGTAGTCACTTATTCTTTGAATGTAGCATGATCAACCATGAGACCTAGAAAAGTAGAAACTTTAGGAGTTTTTGGTTTAGACCTATGAAACACACGAGTAAATTGCATTGATATTGAGCTTGACCACCATGGTCATTTGAAAAGGATAACAGCCACACCAACATGATCCACGTACTGACAATCTGTGGATCTCCTAAACAATTTAAGAAACATTTTGTTTCTAAATTCGAGTTGTACAGATTTTTATCCTGACAAACGGACAGTAACAACATATTCCCGTATAAATTTAAAAGTGAACTTCAAATTTTTATTATCGGTTAGAAGAACAATTTATGGTATTTACGTTTTGAAAATGATATCATGTAAATGTCTGAGGTGGTCCATTCGAGCATAGCGACTGGTGTCCCGCGGATAACACGAGTAATGTTTGCTTCCAAAGCGTCAATCGTAGCTGGCTTATTCCTGAACACCTGAGACTTTACATATTCCCAGAGAAAATAGTCCAAAGGTATAATATCGCACGATCAAGCCGGCCAATTTACCGTAGTAAAACGTGAAATTAATTGCTCACCAAAATTATTTCTAAACAAGTCCATTGTTTCACGCGCTTTATGGCTCGTAGTGCCGTCTTGTTGAAATAATTGGTACACCTTAACCGAACAAATGCTTCATGAAATATTGAAATTGTAATGACAACTATTACGAAAGGTGCACCCATTTAGTATAGAAAAGTGATCTAATGCTGAATGCAAAAAGCTAGAGATAAGTTTTTTTTGTTATTTTAAAACTTGTATGATTACATCACGACCTTTCAGGAGTTTGATGCGCTGTATGACTTCATTCAAAGAATTGTATCCCTGTATCCTCATACTGAAAATGGTGATTATGGGCGATTTCACAGTTCTGGTTGGCTTCGAAATTCTGGACAGGCAGACACCCCGACAAGTACTTCGTTGATGTGCTCTCCCCTCTAGGCTCGTCGGACTATTGTGTCATATCTACCAAATTCTCGTGCACCCACCACACAATCAAAGAAAAAATTCCTAAAAAAACCGTATGGGAATACGAGAAAGCCAATTGGAGCGGACTTAATAACCTCTTTAGAAATTTTAACTGGTCGTTATGTTTCCTTGATAACGACGTAGATGCCGCTGCTGATATGATCACAGAAACTATTCTCTTTGGAATGAGATGTTTTATCCCCTATCGGTAAAACAGTATCAAACCGAAAGAAAGGGCATGGTATGACTCAAGCTGTAAAGAGGCTGTCAGGGTTAGAGAATTGTTTTTTCGGTCCTACAAGACAAACCCGACAGAGGACAACCGAAAAAAGTTTAAACGAGCCAGAAATGATTGCAACGTCTTTCTCAAGCGTGTGAAATTCCAATACGATCAAAAACTGAGGCAAAAAATACTGCAATGTCCCAAACGCAGTAAACATTTTTGGTCATTCGTCAAAAACATTAGAAATTCTGCCTCATCCTTCATTCCAACGCTCATTTACAATGACATTCTAGCTGTCAGCTCTTTGGACAAGGCCAATCTGCTTGATGCACACTTTGCGGTTAGCTCAACACTCCCAGATAGTGCTTTGTCCCCGCCTACACTTGAGTGCGTCGAATCTACAATAGGACGAATCCACTTTCGCATTCGTGTAGTAGCAAGAGCACTCAAAGATCTTAACATGCATAAATCCGCTGGTCCAGATAGTATATCGCCTCTTCTTCTGAAGAGGAGTTCTTCCACGCTGGCAAAACCACTGCGTACGCTTTTTCATCAATCCTACTCTTTGGGACTCTTTCCGAGCAGATGGAAAACAGCATTTGTTTAGCCCGTCCCTAAAAAAGGCGAATTTTCTACAGACCCATTGCACTTACGTCCCTTCTTTCCAAGATCATGGAAACGCTGATAAACCGTCAGCTAATGAAATATCTTGAAACATGAAAACTTCTCAATGACCGGCAATATGGTTTTCATAGCAACAGGTCCACTGGTGATTTCATGGCATGTCTCACCGAAAAGTGGAACCAAAGCATACATCAATCTGGCGAAAGCAAGATAGTTACACTTGATATTTCTAGGGCATTTGACAGAGTTTGGCATCAGGCTCTTTTGTCGAAAATGCGTGCTTTTGGGAACGATGACTATCTTCTTCAATGGATTAAAAATTGCCTTTTCAATTCAAGTTGTCTTGGATAGTTTCAAGTCCAATATTCACAAAACAAATGCTGGTGTGCCCCATGGCTCCGTTCTTACTCCGACACTCTTGTTAATTTTCATCAACGATCTCTTGTCTGCTACTTCTAATATACATACATAATATATTCCTTTGCTGTAGTACTCTATGCTTTTCATACTCGTTCCCTGACGCTCGCCGTTGCCCTTCGGCTGTCGAACGGGAACGGCAGGGTAAGTTAATATTAAGAGCATAACTAATTAGGGACTAATCATAACTATGACACAATGGTGTCTGCTGTCACTAAACACCCAGCCATTGTCCATAAATGGCACTTGCATTCGAAACGAATGATGACTTAAGTTGGTGTCATTCGATGTCATCAAAAATATTGCGAAATGTCTACGTTTCTTCTAAGCTGGCCTCAATATATTGCATAAGGCACTTATCCCTTTCTGTTGTACTCCTAGATCAGCAGTCAATTTAGCTTTTAATAGCTGGGAGCATTCGAGATGGATCTCATATTGGGAAAGTAGCTTAGGTCTAAGACAGGCTAAACGAGCCATCATTTCCTTCAACAAAAATGCCAATAGATATCTAAACTGAAGTGGGCTTTATATCAAAAACTTAATAGGTTATCTCACAGGACACCGTGACTTAAGATTTCACCTCAATAAAAATAATCTAGTCGAATTTTCGGAGTGCCGACTTTGTCTTGAATAACACGAAACTGCTGAACAAAATTCGGCTCCAACGAACTAAACAGGAATTTTCCTGTGCTAGTAGTGTTATCAACTTTATTCGGAAGGTAGAAAACCTACTAGCTAAACCATAGTTCTGACTAAATGGTAAAAAAGATCTTTTAGATCTAAGTGCCGTACTTCGTAATTGGCGAGTCAGAAAATTAAAAAAAAAATTAAAAATCCGCCCGAAATTGGAGTACAATGCCCAAATCTGGTCATTTGCGCCCAAAACATCTCTATATCTGCTAGATAGGATTCAAAACCATGTGATAAAACTCAGACAATGGACGCTCTCGAACACCGTCGTATGTCTTGTGTTTTACTTTGTTTTATCGCTATTTCCACCACCAGTGCTTCATAGATATCGCAAGTAGCATTCCGTCCTTCCAACTTTTAATCGTAACACCCGTCTCGCTAAAAATTCTCACCAGAAGAACCTCAAGCCCACTTTCCGACATACTCTAAAATATCGTGATTCGGTTTTGAGGCGTACAACTCGCCTATTATTTATTTATTTTCTAGTCATTATAACTTTCAAACATTTAAAACCATCGTTAATCTGTACCTCTTCTTCTTTCCTCTTGGATTTTCCTTCGCTCGCGCCGTGTAACTAGTTCAATGGTACTTAAGTCCCTTAAGGACGCGCAAATTATAAAAAAAACGTATATTCCGTATATTCCTAGCCCAGGCAATGTACAACCTGCAGCTTATCATAAGCTGTCAGAATACAGTTAGTTTAGAGAACACAGAAATGATGATAATTAGGAATGGAGGGGAGGGAGGTATTTGAAAAATAGTAAGTGGCCGTATAAGGGGAATATATAGAAGTGGTTAGAGAATAAGAGTAACTGGAAGTATTGAGTAAAGCTTACCTTAACATGAATAAACACTTTGAAAATAAAACTATCAGAAACAAAACGAGCAATCAGTTCAAAAAATAAATTCGTAGATCACATTTGCCAAAAAAAAAAAAAAATACGTGCTTCTGTAACATCTATAATGTTATACGGAGCTGAGGTACGCGGATACCTCTATATTTTGAATGGAATTATGGTAGAGTTCTACAATTTTCTTCTTTTCATGGTTTTGGCAATGAATTCATTCATTACTGTCCACAGGGCTAGTCTTAGGACTGACCCTTGCCAAACTCTGAATATTCTGTCTCAGAATTTATGTTACCATTCGTCTTTTTCTTAACGTTCTTATGATGGTGCTGAAACTGGCCGAATTAAAAAGATTTTTGACACAGTTTTTTCTCTCCGGTTGCAGACATCACTTACTGCTTGAATGGCATGAATGGTGTTGCGTTTTTGCCGTCATTCACCATGGGATTTTTTAGAATTTCTCCTATTGTGTCCACCTCTGGAATGCAAACATTGTGTAGGGAATTTTCCTTCACTCAAGCATCTTCCATAGAGGTTGTCCTTGTTATTATTGAGTTCCTACTTTATGACGCGTGCTTTTTTTAATATTATATACAATATTCTACTATCTGGCTCGGTAGAAGTTGATTTACTAATGCGTGGTGTGTTTGGTTTGGTCAAAGTCCCTGAATGGCTAAATAGCGAGTAAGAGACATTGCAGTCGACAACCTAGTAGCTCTGTAAGTAAGCCGTACGCCCACCTCCTCGTGGTGTCATCTAGGAATTTCTTGGAAAATTGCGAACGTAATGAGATTTATGCCCCAGCGAACCATAACCATAAAAAGATAGCTGATACGCATCGGAAGCAAACGCCTCGGATACGGACGAATAATCTCATAACGCCAGATTCCTTCAACTGGAACGCGATCTCACACGATATGATATCGACATCCTGGGACTGAGTGAGATAAGATGGTTCATTTCTGGGAAATATCAGTCCCTAACAAAAAGCACTGTCATGCTTTACACTGATAAGTCAGCTGGAGGTGCTAGGAGGTCTGGAGTAGGATTGATGGTAACTCCAGCTGCGCGAAGAGGCCTCATATCCTAGAATCTTCACAGTGACCGGCTATTGATGGCTAGATTCCAGAATAGGGTAAGAAAAGTCACCATCATCAGTTTTATGCTCCAATTGAAGACGCAGCTGAGGATGAAAAAGACGATTTTTACAGTTAATTAGGTGCCGCCCACAAGCAAAGGCGTAATGGGGACATCGTAGTTGTGATGCGGGATTTCAATGCTTAAACACGTGATGGGATTTCACGGCCTCGGAGAACGGAAGGACAACGGTGAGCAGTTTGTAGACTTCTAAAAAACCAATCGCCTAGTCATTGGAGGTACGTTGTTTAAGCCATAAGGTCAGCTGGGTCTCAATTGACAGGCAGCGAACATCTAACTCAGTAGATTATATTGCGATCAGCCGTCGCTTTAGAAAATGTCTTCTAGATGTCCGAAACCGGCGTGGAGCAGACATTGGACAAGAACACTATCACCATCTTATGTTAGCTCATATACGCCTTCGTATTGCATCCCTCAACAGCAACCGCTCAAACTTGCTTAAAACAGCCAGGTTCAATATCGATAGGCTCGGGGATTTGCAAGTACGCTAACAATTCAAGGACCACCTTGCGATGAGCGAATAGCAATGAAAGCTCGGATTGCAGCCTCCTCCGCAGTGGAGAGTACCGAGCTAGAAGTCCAATATTGTGTGAATAACAAGGAAGTGCAGTTTAATGTAAGACCTGACAAGCGTCAGTACATCGACACACTGACTTCAAGGGCGAAAGAAGGAGCAAGCAGGTGCGACATTAGCGCTGTCTATAAAGTCAGCAAGCAGCTGACTGGTGGTCGGAATTTCTACCGATTTCGGATGAGGAACAACCCACTAGATCTTAAACCACTTTGTTCTCTAAGTCAATAAATTCCCGTTTTGAACAATGGGAAGATGTCTAAGGATCTTGAAGTCCAAAGTGGAGTACGTCAGAGGTGCATACTGTCACTACTATTGTTTTTGATGGTTAACAGCGATGTTCTCCGTGCAGCATTAAAGGAGGGCAACTGTGGAATTCGATTGACAATGACGTCTTACATTATACACCTTGACTACGTTGACGATGTTTGCCGACTTTCATATCGGATAATGCACCTTCATCTGATGGTCCGCAATCTGGAAGCTGAGGCAAACAAAGTGGCGCTCAAAGTAAACACAGCCAAAAAGAAAGCCAACTTAACATTGTCAGACAGAAGTTCGAGAAAATTGACAACTTTCTATAACCGGGGTGGTATTGAACTGGATGTGTGCAGCAGAATCGGGAAGGCTAAAGCTGCCTTTGGAATGCTATCCAAAATCTTGAAAAGCAATTTTTTCAGCTTAAGAACAAAGCTGCAACTGTTCTGCTCCAACATAGAATCAGTATTACTTTATGAGTGTAATACTTGAAAGGTGGACACCACTACCCCATTCAAGCTGGAAACCTTCGTAGATAGGTTTTTTTGTCCCAATCGTATCTCTAATGCACAGCTTTATCAGAGAAAAGGCCAAGAACTTATAAACATAACTATACGAAGGAAAAAGTGACAATGGATTGGACACACACTACGACGTGAAGACAGTTCCAATGCGAAGTACGCCATGCAATGGAATCCGCTTACCCAAACAGGCAAAACAGCGGGGCGTCCGAGACATACATACATATCTTGAACTTTCCGTTTTATATAACAGCCTGTAGTCGCTTCCCTACATTTTTTTATTAAATCATTTCAGCAAAATTGATGGTGAAACAACTTTGAAACCTAAGTTATGTGTTGGAAGCCCTGGCAAATCGGGTGATTTGCTTTAATTTTCATTTACCACTTTGCCAATTGATTTAAACGAAGGTAATTCCCGAGGCATTCTTGTATTTTGAAGTTGATTTAGTCAGGATTTTTACCAGCCAAAATCACCCCTTCACTGAGCCATTTACGATTACGATAATTATCTATTTTATTTGCAAATACGAGTACATTTTCTTTTCACATTTTCGAACCAACAATATTGCAGATATTTTCAGGCAATTTAATTATTTGCGTATTTTTATGAAAACCAGTTTTGCCATTACCAATATCCAGTAATTGTTTGGAAAATACTTTAGCGGATAAATCGTTTTGAAGTGTAACACGCATGTTTATTGTTTAAAATGCGTTGACATCATCCGAATACCGGTAATGTTTGGTTGAAATTAATAAAAATTGTAAATAAGTGGCGCGACAGCACGGTGTGGGCCAAGGCCTAGCTTGTCGCACTCATTTGTGTTTCTCTCTTTGTGAATTTTTTTTACACTCCTGAGCAGGGCCTAATGTTTATTGCCGGTTCCGAACGTCTCTCTTGAGAAGCTTTTTTATAGGCAGAAATTGACTTTCGGAGGTTTTCCATTGCCCGCTGAAAGGGTGATGACGATTTTGAAAAATTTGCTGTTGTGCATTACCTCCTGGCAATGGTTGAAATGACTTGACAATAAAATTAGAGCGCCACCTTTTTGTTGTCATTCAAATCTTTTACGTTTTGATTTAATGCTGCCAGTTAATGTTTATGAGCCATTGTACATTTATTTGAGATAGTAATGTGATATTTTTGAAGTACTTTAGCCTTAACTGAGTGTTTTTTTGATGTTTCATACGGCATTTTTATTAGTCTGTATGTTTGATGGTATCTTTAGAGCCTAATGGGCTGTTCTTCCGCCATCCAAAAAAGTTGCAGCGATACCAGATAAAGCAATTGCTAATACGATGTTACCTTGAGATCTTACTTTGGCAAGAATGAGTGAAATATAAAACGTTTTACCAGTTTTAACAATGCGCTTTTGTTCGTTTGATAACAATTGTTAATTTGTCATAAAAAATTTAAAACAACATTTTTGTTAACGTTGCATGGCATTGTTAAGTAAGCCGCTTGCTGACCGGTGGGGTGAAGGCATTTATAAGTGCTTCATCAAGATGAGTATGCACATGCCTTCTTTCATAACTAATCCAATCTTGGAAAGACAAACCCACTTAATCTTATAGGACCATTGTCATGCCACGTTGATCTGTGATACTTCTACTTTTGGAACCAATTTGTGCTTATAATGAAGCGTGGGAGATTGCTAACGTCTATATTCTTTAGATCGCTGATGTAAGCTACTAAGTGAAGTTTTCTTCTTTTAGAGAGAGCTTGACATGTACAGAGTAGATGGAGAATTACCTTCCTCCTCGTCTATGCAGCTATAGAAATCGTTTGTAAAGGCGCCAAGCCTTTTTGCATGTTTGACTATATGGCAGATTCAGATCAAGCCTTGGACAAGCTAGACATGTTGGCCCAACATGAAGATTTTTTACATTAACATCCAGCTTTAGTATTAGTTTGCACGTAGCGCTTGGAAAACCGATGCAATCCTTTTCCGGTGAAAAAGGTAGGGAGCTTCTAATCTTTGGCGAGTTCGGCAGCTCTACAATTCCCTTGAATGTCTCTGTTGGCCGGCACCCAACAAGTGTGAAGGTTGAACTGCTCTGCCATTTCCGTAAGAGATGATCGGCATTCAAGGGCGGCTTAACGAGGCTGACTCCAAGAACTTGATAGTCTACTGACTATTCAAAAAGATATATTTTTCTTCAGCCAGGACATCTCCTTTAATTGTCAAAATTTCCGCCTAGAACAGGCTACAGTGATTTGGAAGATGGAAGGGGAGACTTATATTTAGGTTATATGAGAAAACACCGCCACCTACTCCGCTATCGGTTTAGATCACTCTGTGTGGAAGTGTCGTGCAAGAAAGCATCTTGCTCCCAAAAGCATCTAGAGGGAAATCGTACATGTCTTTGTCAAATCAAAGTTTAGGTATGGTGTATTCGATGTTCTCTGTGAGGATTCCTAAGACATTGGGAATATTAGCGTGGCCAAATAAATTATTTGTCCACTGTGTAGCCGCTTTAAGGCGAATAGCTCCAGTTGCAGCTATTGTACTTGCCTGCTAAAGATGTCGATGGCTGTCAAGTGAAACAGAATATCTAAAGCGGCGGAGGGAGTAAAACGTAGATCTCCGTCTATGTATATACATGCTCTTTTTTGGACGGCTATAGCAACGTCATCCGCATAGATGACGTACACGACTGTGTACTCTCTATATTGTAGGGATTGTTCGATGTGGCTAGTCAGCGAATGCAAAGCCGTTGAGAGTTGACATGATGAGCCGCTAACAAAAGTCTTGGATAAATTTTAGCTCGAATATGGATATCAATCAGTCATTCTAGAAACTGAGGTCCTTTGGGACATCATGAAAGAAATTTCTGGCCTTGAGAATGAAAACTACATTGACTTCTCTCCATGACAGTGGAATGTGGAGAATTGAAATTGTTTTCTCTAGCGTAGCCAGGATAGTGTCTGAGGACCTTTGTATCTCGGCAGGTATTATACCGTCCTGACCAGCAAACGTGTATGGTTTAAAGCTATGTAGCGCCCAAAGCAGTTTGTCTCTTGTAATTAGACCATGAATTTTGGTCACGGTTACAGTAGTTTGGGTTATTACAGGCCGCGAATAAATAGTCACCTGGAAAGTGGGTGTAAAGTAGCAGGTTGAGTGATACATAACTTGTGGGTGTCCAAGAGCCATCGGTTTTTTTTTCAAACAACTAGGCATCATAGGACTTGTAAAGAATTCACAGAATTGTTGATTTGGTTTCCTCAGTTCTTTTTTATATATTTTGAGACATTCTCTGTATGAGTCCCAGTTAGTCACTTTACTTGTGCTTTTTGCTTAGGTGAATTCCTTGACTATGAGGTCAAGCGCTTTGGTATCATGCGGGGGACTTGAAAATTCAGAGGATAATGTTTCTGATAGTAGTCCTGTATATTTTGGCCAATCAGTTTTTCGATAGTTCCGGAATGCTGGTTGGCTAGGGGGGGGCATCACTTAGGCTGAATTCGATGTACCTGTGGTCCGAAAATAAGTGTTCAGACGACACCCTCCAGTTTGTTAGCATTTGAGTGATGTTGTCGGTTTCTTGTTATAAAAGTGGGATCATTGCAAATATTGCAAACAATGAGGTTAGTACTTGTGCTATAATATAATCGAAAAGTGACTCACCTTTATCATTGATGTCGGTACTGCGCCATCACGTTTGATGAGCGTTAGCGTCACACCCGATGATGAGGCCAGTTTTTATCCTTCCGGCTTCCAGTACCACCCCTTCTAGGTTATCATCAGGGAGAGGCCAACATTATTATTACTAAGATACGCTGATGCCAGCCAGAAGGGGCAGTCTCTAGCCTGGCAATGGTTAAGTCGGGGTTAAAAAGTCAAAATGCATTAAGGCTACGTTTCACTTATATACAAATTCTAATCTAACCTTTCTCTCTTGTATAGTTTGGGGCATATACAGATGTTCCAAGTCCACGAACCATGCCTTCCGCAATGCATGGTTTCTGGATTAAAATGATATCTTCTCAGTTTTTGGAAAGACGCAGAATAAGTGCGGTGAAACCGTATCATTTTTTTAAAAGTTACCAGAGTAGCCTCTACCACGGTGTTGTTCAAGTCTTCCCGTTCTGATCGTGAAGGATCTCTTTTTATTTTGTCATCGGTTCTGACAGAGTGTCAGAGGAGGAGACCGATGGCTTAGTTGTCTCCTCGGATAAGTTGGAGTCGTCGCTTATCATTTCAGAAAATAGCTATCTGATCTGCAAACTGCAAATTTTCAATTTAAGAAGGAGGAAGTTGCCTATCAACATCCAGGTCATCCTTTATATAAGCCCTTGACTCGGTTGTTGATATTGATGATCTCCAGAATGCTTTCTGGAGAGGACGTTTCGGCTGGAATCCAGGTGCGGGTTCTAGGTCTGCTAGGCACGATTCCGAGTTTGCACCTGACCAAATCTCTCCTATTCCACCTATGGCTTTGGTAAAAAGGTCGAAAGATCTTTGGTCAAAACATGCGATGAGCTTGACGTGGCCTTGGTGCCAGACAGCGTCTCTTGTGAAGAGAGGTGGTCCAGGGTTTTCCTGCATAATGGTCAAGAAGTTGCCCGAAAGCTGCAACTTGACCAACTGCCACCGTTCAGGTATAATTGACACGTCGGTGTCGTTTTTATCGATTATCGCGATCATTATCTTTTAAGACTTCGTTCAAAGACCTTAGAGATGTGTTGGATGTTCTGGGGGTTTTGGTGGTTTTGGGCCTTTTAAGAACCGGCACGGTATTCTGCAACGATCTTTGACGCTAAGAGAAGTCCTTAGGCGTTTTGAGGGCAGTGGGAGCCTTAAATAGAATTGCCGATGCAGCTGTGCCCCTGGTTCCTCCTTATTGGGACGGGTTTTAGAGGCCAGCCACAAACTTGTTGCTGCTACGCGTGGAGGAAGAGATAGGGCCATGGCTTGCCAGTTTTATTTCTTTTTGAAGATTTAGTTTTAGGCTCGTTGCGTCTGCCTTTAGAGGATGGTGAACCATGGCCTGTCACAGTTGTACCCCCAATGCAGGGGCCTTGTGCAGTGACCGTTCTACCGACCGGTATTAAAGGAGTATCACCGCTGTTTACAGATAATGCTAGCTAATCCGAAGGACATCACGTTCATGTGTTGGCGTACATAACAAATATCTTTGGATGTCATAGTTGATAAACGAGGTCGTTCCGAGAAGTACCCGACCCAGCAAAGAAAACACAAAAATTTTGGAAAAAAATTTATTTATTTTTCAACATAATCGCCTTTCAGCTCTATACAATTTCCCCAGCGATGTTGAAAAAGTTCGATACGCTTTTTATAATAAGAACTGTCTTGCTCCTCAAAATAGCCATTAATTAAATTATATTAATTAATTAATCACCACAAATCTTTGACCACTGAGCCATTTTTTCAAGTTTGAGACAGAAAATAATGCGAGGGGGCTAAATCTGTCGAATTAATTAATTTTGGCCATTGCAATAACAGATTTGTGAGCTGGTGCATTGTCTTGATGAAACAACACTTTCTTCTTAGCCAAATGCGGCCATTTTTGTTTGATTTCTTCACTCAAACGTTGCAATAAGTTCGCATAATACTGGCCTTTGAAAGTTTTTCATTTTTCAAGATAGTCAATGAAAATTATCCCACGCGCATCTCAAAAAAATCGACGTCATGACTTTGCTTGCAGATGAAACGGTCTCGCCTTCTTTGGAGCCGGTTCTCCCTTTTTAGTCCATTGTTTTGATTGTTCTTTTGTCTCGAGTGTAAAGTGATAAACAGATGTTTCATCCATTGTTATGAATTGAAACATTTTCAAGACACTGTTTTTGCTCGAGTTAGAGCAAACGCGGCACTCACCTTTCACACAGCTTTCTCATGTCCCATGCTGGATCGCGCACTTTTAGTCGACGATCATCCAGTACCGTTTTGTGGATTTTCTTCACCATTTCTGGAGTCGTTACCTCATTTCGCGTCGCTTGTCTTGGTAGCGCGTACGGCCTCGTTTAAACTCAGCTACCCAAAATTTCACTGTCATAAATGAAAGACCAGACTCACCCAGAGTAGAATCCAGTTCAGCTTTTGTATTGGTTGGGTTGAGGCCTTTGAAATAAAAGTATTGTATCACATAACGATGACCGATTTCCTCCATTTTCACAAATTCATTGACAACGTTCAATATTGATGGCTGCTAAGCAAATACTAAACAACGTGGCGCCTTCAAACTTGAAGCATATAGACTGCACTTCCCAATGCAGTGATATTTTCAAACAACTACCGCCATGCCTTGGTCAAGGCGGGTACTTCTGGGGCAATTAAATAATTAATAAAAATAATAACCAGCAAAGAGCTTCAGCATCTATACGACAAGCTAAGTTTCTCACTATTTAATCATTTGCTTAGTTTAATTGCACCGTGTACTGCATATGAAATTGCAGATCGGCAAACAACGATTTTCGTTCTCTCATAAAACATTATTTTTTGAGAGGCAAAACGGCGAAGGAAACAAAGATAAATATTACGGGGCTAATGCTCCGTCAGATTATATCGTCAAATATTGGTTTCGAGAGTTTCGTGTTGGCCGCAACTCCACTACCGATCAAGTCCGCAGCGGCAAGCCCTCCGATGTCAAAAAAAGTACAGCAAATGGTGTTGGCTGACCGGAAAATGACAAAAACGCCATATTTTGTGCAATATTCTGCATATGAAAAAGTTATCCTGCCGCTGGGTACCGCGCATACTCACGACCGCGAAAGCACTTCGAAAGAGGGTTTGGACTTGCCGATGCGGAATCGGCCGGACTTTTGGCGTCGATTAGTAACTGTTTAACACCAGAGAATAGAATAAATGCCCGGCAATAGACTGAAGCCGGCACGAGTGCTCCGAAGCGACCGAGGGCGGCTCGATGGGTCGGAAAGGTTATGGCGTCGATTTTCTGGGATTGTCATGGCATACTCTTCGCGGACTACCTCGAAAAAGGAAAAACGGCCTCACATGAAGCGAAAAAAAATTTGTTTTTGCATGACAATGCACCGGCGCACAAGTGTATCACAACCATGGCTAAAATCAATGGCTTACGGCTCCAATTGCTGTCACATCCACCGTATTTGCCCGATTTGGCTCCCAAGGATTATTATCCCTTCTCAAACCTGAAAAAAAAATTCACCTTACGCGAGGAAATCATCGACGCCAAGGAGGAGTTTTTTGTAGACCTTCCGCAAAATTGCTTTTCGGACGGGATCAAGAAGTTGGAAAATCACTAGAATAACTGTATCAAACTAAAAGGGGACTATATTGAATAAATTTTTTTTTTTTTCATTCCCAAGGAGGTTACTTTTCACCCCACCTAGTACTTACATTATACTTAGAATCCTGTATCTCCTTCGCATTTGTAATAGTTCGTAGGACCGGTTTCCAAATGGTACATTGCGTTGCGTGTTTTACAGTATTACGTTCCACAAATGGAACAATTTAGCCGGTATACCGAATTCGGTCATCGCCAGGTAGAGCTCAAGATGATGAATTCTGTCATATGTGTCCTTGAAGTCGAAGAAGAGATAGTGAGTTTCGACCTAAAATTCGTCAAACAGGCAGACACAGTTGCCAATCTATGAAAGATAGTAAAATGTATCAGCCATACTTTACGGAGTGAATGTAATCCAATTCATGCGTATTAAAATATTCCGTTTTCTGATAGTTTCAAAACTTTCCTCTACGTAGTTAAGTAGTTAATGCGTACTAAGCATTTGAAAATAGATCGCATAAAAAAACATCTCTCTCCTTTAGAATCGGAAAACACACTTGATATTTTCGAAGGCACTTTGCCTTTCCATATTCGTGAACAAATTCTAAACGGTATCCAGTTTTCCCACAGCCCCAAAATCCGGATTAAGATTCAAATAATCCCATTAAACAAATAGGTATATGGTACGAGTGTACGAGTAGGTACGAGTATATGCTGTATTTTCGAATGTGTGAACTTGCAAAAAATTAGATAAAACGAAATTAATTTATACATAAATAAACAAAGCACTTGAAAGTTGTCACCCTTTGAAAACTTGGACCCGGTTGAACAGCTTAGGGTAATTTATTCAACTGACCATCGCTTTCGTCGGTTTTGTGATAACTCGTTCAATTTTTTGAATAGCAAAAACCTGTACAATTTCACAGAAATTATGATGAATGGCTTAGCCTATGAGGGGTTAAGTTTAGAGCTCCCGCGTTTATTTTCGTTTAGGATAGGATCATTGTCTTTAGTTTTTTTTATGTTGTTGGAATTTTGGCTTAAGATATTGTGAATGACAGAGTCACGGAATAAAGCCATAGTGTTTTTGTTCATTCATAAATCTCTTAATCGAAAGTTGGATTCAAGACGTAAGCAGTACCTCGATTAGTATTCCAATCAGGTGATTTAAACAAACAAAAAAAAAAAAACGTTAAACATATTCGAGAGCTAATAAACTCACTCAGTAGTTACTTCCGCGCGAACAGCTGCCATATACATATTTATAAATATGTTTTTAATTTAAATTTCGATTTGAATTGGGTGCTGCTGAATGGGGGCTTCTCGCCGACTAAATGGCTTCATAATGAGGACTTGCATTGGTGGTTATAATGACAGCTTTTGTACTTTTATTGTTAAGATACTTTTGTGAGTTTTCAAATGATGTGAGCTGATAGCTAAAGGAAGGAAGGGAAAGAGCGGAACAAAAATAAAATGTATGCAATTATCCGCAACAATTCAACGACCATTACAAATGTTGCAGTCGAAGTGGCCTTTGTTATTAATGGCATTTGAATTGAATAACACTCAGGCGTCCGGATTAAGTGCGAATAATTTATTTAAATAAATATTTATGCTTTTGAATTGCCTGTCATGGGGATTGAGCGCATACAATGAGGGCTATCATAAATTTGGAGAAAATTTGCGAAGTGGAATTTAAGCCCCTATTCTGGCTGGAATTTGAGCTTTAACACATTTTGTCATGAATTTTCTATTAGACTGTTTGAACTTGGCAATATCAGGTATTTGGCTCAGCCTGGAAGCTTGTGGCTTCTTTGGCTGCTTTTTGAAGGCTTTAGAGTCATAGGTAATAGGGTTCTGCAAAGAACCTAGGTCAGACGTCCAAATTATTGTAGACGTAAAACAGTTAACTGTATTGAGATGACCTCAAAGGACTTTACTCGCAATAGCAACAATCCAATCGCGGTCTTTTCGACTGTGGTCGGGGCTGTGGAGGTCCTAAATGACATAATAAATAACTTCACCACCGATTTCAGCATTGACAGAGAAGCTACTGGAACACTTGATTTCAATGACTCCTGCGGCTCTTTCTATGACAAGTTTGGTAGATTGAGCTGAAAGGATGGAGAGAGTACCGGAGAGTTCATTCATGTTACGATTAAACTTCATCAGAATAGACCAGTGATTGGAATAGGCTCCAGAAGAGATACACTCTGAATGACAATCATCAAAGAGGAAGCTGAAGAAGCGAACGGCGCAAAGATGGCAAGAGATGGTAACTGCCGTCGAAAGTGTGAGTGCCAAAATTTTCACTCCCCAGTGGTGATGAAGAAGAGAAACAGGTCAGTGGAAGTGACACCCATTGAAACTGATCAACCTCTCAGGTCTGAAACAGTGGTTTTAAAAACTGTGGTTTCACACGCACGCGACGTCCGAATGAGGTCAGTACAATAATCAGCAAATGTTGTAGATCCGATCGACGGAAGTCGGCAAAAGAGGTGAAACAACTCTAGTGGTAGCTTTCTACCGCACAAGATCCGCCTAAAACCGGTGCTGCAAACAGCATGGAACCTGGACGTCACTGGAAAAGTAACATCAAAAAAAAAAAAAAAAACTCGAATCGCCAAAGGGGACGAGAACGATGCACCTACATAATGTTGCGAATTAGGAAGGCTGGCACTGATAACAGTCTGAACGATGCCGAGTGCAAAAACAGTTTCGATCAACTGTGGGGAGAGCCAAAGCAAAGAATATTTACATTTAAGCAGAAGGCTACGATATGTAAAATACAACACTTAGAGTGAAGTGCTCTACGTAGAAAACATTTGAATGGCTTAACTAATCTGTATCAAAAATCCCACCCCTGGAAACCAAGACATTCGAGAGATGTTCTGATTCGTTCACTGCACCACTAACTTCAGATATTCAATTTTGTTCGACTCTGCGTTTAAAAAATGTTTTGGTCTCCGCAAAAGCATAAGAAAATGGTGTATCCAACTTATCTATCTATTTAGCGACTCTTTTCTTTAAAGTACAGGCAGCGCTAGACATTATTGACTAGTGGGCTTTCAAACAATCCTATCAACACCGAGATTGTTCTAATAACGAAGAATAGCAAACTGACTATTTTAACTAATCTTGTGCCGAAAGGCTTTTTTAAGCATTTTTTCAACAAAGCTAAGTTCTTGTATATGAGTGTAATCAGATGGCATACATTTAGGACGAATACTTTAAGCTGCTGCCGAATTTTTACCAAGACATTGGATTTATCACCGAGGATCTATATGGCTATATTATAGCAAATTCTATTCTGTGTGTCAGGTATGGATGGAATTAGCCTTCTCGAAAATAAGTATGTCATTGCTACATGCCAAATGGCCTTCACGAAAACGTCTTTCTCTTCAGTCAGAACTATATTTGGCCAGAATATAAGTCCAGAAGGGAATGCAGTTAGATCTTCACCCATGACTTCAGAGTCGATTAAATATGTAGCAAGCTACAACCTTATACTTGACTCTTGGCTAAGTAAACTTGCACTTCAAGCAAAAGCATATGTAATCTTGATGGCAATTAAGAAAATATAAACCGGACCTTGCGCATGAAGCGACAACAATGCTGCGCTTAAGACCTTGTGAGCACAATCAACTCCCACCAAAAGAAAGCAAAAAAAAAAAAAAAAAAAAAAAAAAAACGCGGCCCATTAAGCAGTTAAAAAAAAAAAAAAATAAAAAAAGAATCAAAAAATGAGTACAGTGCAGCAAAAAAAAATAAAAAATATTACACAGTACGGGTATCCCATCCCCTCCAGGTCATAGTACTGTTGCTTGCACTCAGTTCCGAGCAATGATTGCGTGTATGTAACAAGTCATGAATAGCGCGTTGTGAATGTAAATTTTGTTGGTGCAGTGTTTCCTATTGTTGTAAGGACATAACACCTATGTTATGGTTCTTTTAACCAAAATCAGAATTTTCACTTCGCAGCTTTGCTTACCATTGTCGTTGTTTACATTTATCTATGACTCGGGAATTCAGAGTGGATTTAGCAAATATACGCGGGCTAAAAATTAATTACTTTTCGACGTACGTCCACGTCTGTAAACACAGGGTAGCTGTTTTGACACTTAGTGAAAACCAGGTAGATCTTCGTCCACATCTATCAGATTTCTCTGATCTGAAGCTACCTGACTACGAACTAGTTTTACTATTCTTTTCTCACCGCGGTCTCACCATTTATGTTCGTAGTGATGTAGCTTACCAAACTTTGCCACAATGTAATCCCTGTTACAATCCAGAATTCAATTCCTTTAAAATTCCATCTGCATACGCAAATTATCCACTAGTGCTTTATTTACTGGACACCAATTCGACCTTAAACGAGTTTGATGCCCTGTCTGACTCCATATGCAGCATTGTATCCCTGTATTCTCATACTGAAGTTTTTATTATGGGCGATACAAAATTCTGGGTAGCTTAAACATTCTAAGGAAAGCAACTTGACCCAGCTTGTAGATGAGCCCATGCGAATATCAGATGCTACCGTCATACCACCAATATCCTGGACTTGTTTTTACCATCTCACGCTGATAAGTACAACACTTCTAAGCTCGTCGGGCCATTGTGGCATCTCGTACATGAATCACACAGTTAGGGAATCCTAAAAAAAGTATGCCAATACGAGACTACCAATTTAAGCGGACTTAACAACTTTTTAGAAATGATCGTTATGTCTCCTCGGTAAGGACTCGGATGCCGCTGCATATATGATCACAGACACTATTCTCCTTGGGATGAGATCCTTTATCCTTCATCGGATGAAGAGTATCCAACCAAACGAAAAAGCTGTTAGGGTTTGAGAAATATTTTTTTCGATCCTACTAGGCCAATCCGACAGAGAAAACCCGAAAAAACCGTGTAAAATTTCAATACGACCAAAAACTTAGGCAAAAGAATACTACAATATTCCAAAGGTAATAAACATTTGATGGTCGTCCATCAAAAACAATACAAAATCCTCCATCCCAACGTTCATTTGTTATACTATTCCAGCTATCAGTTTTTTGGACAAGGCCAATCTGCATACTACACTTCAAGATTGTGCTTTGTCCACGCCTACATACACAAATTCGCTGGTCCGGATAATGATATATGTCCTTTCTTCCGAAGATGTGTTCTTTCACGCTGGCAAAAACTCTGCGTAAGCTTTATCATCAATCCTACTCTAAGGGGCTCTTTCACAGATGAAAAACAGCATTTGCCAAGGCTGCCTCTATTAAAGGCGAATCTTCCTCTCTCTCCTTCTACAGATCCATTGCACTTACGTCACATTTTTCCAATAGCATGGAAAAGGTGATCAGTTTCCATGATACTGATGAACAATCAGTTCATGAAATATCTCGAAACATTAAGACTTCTCAATGATCGGCAATACGGTTTTTGTAAAAACAGGTCCACTGGTGGACCTCCACATCAATCTGGCGAAAGCAAGAGAGTTGCACTTGATATTTCCAAAGCCATTTGACAAGGTTTCACATCAGGCTCTTTTGTCAAACACGTTCAACACAAATTCTCTTGGATAGGTTCAAGTCAGATATTCATAAAATAAATGCTAATGTGTTCCAGGGCTCTGTTTTGTCTCCGAGACTCAACATCAACGATATCAACGATCTCTTGTCTGCTATTTTTTATCCAATATGACAAACAGAGTGGAATTTAATGCATTCAAAACACAGTGCTGTCTGCTAAGTTAGAGTGAAATTTTAACGCCCAGCCATTATCCTTGATTGACACTTGCAACATCTAGATCGAAAACCTTCATATTCTCGGTATGTGTGCTAATCATAATTTACATTGGAAATATATGTTCGATGTCTAGGTTTCTTCAAAAGACGTAAGAAATATTTCCAACCCTCTGATCAGGCCTTAATGAGGGGTGACTCATCGTGAGGTTTGATTTTCAGTCCTTTTTTGACAGATCACGCATGACTCCTATCAAACTGCTTTGTCATTTTTGTTCAGTATCCTTTGGCAAGTTATCGTGGAAAGACTCACACCGCAACAGCGTCTCAAATTTGTTTAATACCATTTGCAAATTTGAGTTCCAGTTTACATTAGTGGATGATACTCGACCAGTAAGACCACATCCAGCACGTAGTGACGAGACAATAGCAGCTGTAACAGTTATTAGCAGCTTGGCTTGGCGTATTCGACAACTTGGCATATTTTACGTGAGGATCTCGACTTAAAAGCGTACAAAATTCAACTTGTGCAAGAATTGAAGACAGGCGACTTGAATTCGCGTCATATTTTCAGTGAATGGGCTGTTGAAAAACTCAATGAAACTAAGGTGTTTTATCGTGCAATTTTGTTCAGTGATGAAGCCCATTTCTATCTCAATGGATACGTAATAAACAAAATTGCCGTATTTGGACTGATGAGCAACCCGAATAGTACCAAGAGCTACCATTACATCCATTAAAAACAACGGTATGGTTTGGTTTATGTTCTGGTGGAATCATTGGTCCATATTTCTTCAAAAAATGAGGCAAATCAGAATGTTACCGTCAATGGTAACCGTTATCGCGATCTGTGTATGGACTGTGTGCTTCCCGAAATTCCAGCACATGGTCACGGTGAGCTCTGGTTTCAACAAGACATCGCTACGAGTCTTACAGCGCGTGAAACGATGGACTTGTTGAGAAATCACTTTGGTTAGCAGCTACGATTGACTCTTTAGAAGTCAACATCACTCGTGTTATCTGTGAGATACCAGTCGCTACGCTCGAACGATTTGCTAAAAATTGGACCTTCCGAATGGACCACCTCAGACGCAGTTGTGGCCAATATTTACATAATATCATTTTTGAAAATAAATGCCATAAATTGCTATTTTAACGGATAATAAACATTTGAAGTTCGCTTTCAAATTTATGTGTTTTATTTTAGATTATAAATCAAACCTCAAGATGTATCACCATTTGTATGAGGCATTTATCCCTCTAAAATTGGAGTACAATTCTCACACCTATTCAGGTGCTTCTAAGATCTTCTTGCAATTACTGAGTAGGGTCCAAGACCGTGCGATAAGCCTCGTAGGTGATGCTAATATTACACGATCAATTAACACCCTTGAACGTCGACGTAATGCCTCCTATTACACCTTGTTCTATTTTTTTTTTTTCAGAACCAGTGCTCCAATGAAATGGCCAGTAGTATCCCACCACTTCAATCCTGTAACCCTAACACCCGCCTCGCTATGAGTGCTCATTAGCACACCCTCAGCATGTATCGTAATTCCTTGCTAATCCGTACAACTTGCTCATGGAATGCCCTGCCGAGTTCTTTATTTCCTTGTCAAACATTTAAAACCAACGTTCCTAGATACCTCCTTTCTAAAAAAAAAAATAAAACACAACAACATGTGGCATAACTTTTCAGGCAGGTACACCAAACGAATGCTTGTCGACATGCCTGGAGCACTTTAGAGTGCTGCGACCACCATCGTCTGCGACACTTACTGTGAGAGTAAGGCATTTTCTCTATAAAAGTTTGACTTACGCTAAGATTATACCGTAATGTTACTTCTTGCATCCGTGGTAGTTAAGAACTAGAAGCAGGTTGATTCTCGAATGTCACTTTGTCCGTAAAACATTTTTCAGAATCGGTTTGCCTAGTATTTTTTTAAAAATTTAGTTCATCCCTTTCTCTGAGTCGATTCAGTACGAATTTGGCAGTAAGTTTATTTTTGCAAAAAAAAAAAGTACTGGGACATTCTTTTTGTTATTGACGTAGCTATAGAGTCATAGCGTGTGAACTCCATCAGATGTAAGCAAAGTCCATATTTTTAGAAGCATTTGTTTTGGTACTTCAATTTATTGATCAATTTTAATAGATGAAAAGACGACCGAAGGGATTTAGCGGATCCTACCTAGAGGTGGATAAGTGAGTAAAATTTTATTCATGTAATGCCTTTCACTTCAACGAGATGAGCTCATAAGAAAGTACCTATCACGTACAAATTTCGCCTAACTACAAAGAAATTTCAGTTACGATGCCAAATTTCCAGCATTTATTATGGCATTCAGGCCACTTTCAATGCAAATAATGCACAAAATATAACACTTCACCTACTAAAGACCCCAAGACCCAATGCTTGCCACCTCTTCAACATCTAAAGGTGTAATAGCTCTACAAACAAACACGCCTTTTGTAGAAAAATAAGGAGAAAAAAAAAAAAACAAAAATCGTGATTATCCATCACTAGTCACGACCGGTACTTTGTGCTCGTATCTTTAGTTTCAGTTTTGCATAACCTAAAGGATACCGACTGAGAGTTTTCCGTCAACAAAACTTGCCACTTACTCTGCTGACACAGACACTTTGGCTTAGTTTCTCACATGCATTTCAGCAGCAAGTCGTGGACTAGATGCCAATGAATCATAGAACTTTGGCGTCAATCGGGCAAATACTAGTTACATGATCTATTGGACTCACCACGAATAGTTCCGCTTACAGCTGTACGACAATAAAACGTGGACAAAGTTTCATGGTCGGAAAATTGATCGAAACCCATAAAAGAAATTATTTATTACCATTGCCTTGGAGTGGACATCAATTGTCGCTTCATTAAAACACTGCAAATGAGGATAAGCTCCGTGTATGAGTTATGTAAGTCAAATTAACTTCTTTTAGATTTTTTTTGTCCGTTTACCGGCTGCTCTTTTGGTATATTGGTGAGCAGCACTGTTGGTAATTTTGTTGGAATCTTGATAGTTGCTCAATATATCCAATTTAAATGCCACAGATTGCGCCAATAAAACGAGGTACAAACTTCTTTGTCAATCCGGCTAAAGAGACGAAATAATTATCCCAGACTTTGTACGAATTTATGGTAGACATTGCGTGCAACAACTTAGATTTGGATCGTTATCCGGATCAATCAAATCGCGGTGGATTAGCTCTTGCTAGAGGGGGTAGATTACAAACCAATCTTGTAAGTTTGTGTTGAAAATTTAATCGTAAACCTAACCACTGTGGGTAATTAAATAATTATTTTCATCTTAAAAGTATTCATATTCTCTCCGACTTGAGCTGGATGCATTTTATGAATGCTCGTATCTTGCAGATAGTTAGTGCGACCTTTATTGTGTAATTAGATCAGGGCCACAGCACATACCAAAATTATTCGTGTGTGTCTTTGCACGATTTTGTAAGAGTAACCGAAAAGGCTTCTTGTTATTGTTGTTTATTTTGTTTTTGTTTGTTTGTTTTTGTGGTTAACTAGCCCATGGAATGCCTCACGGTTCACCGAATAACACCTTTAGACACTTCAAAATGATTGTCACTGCTCTTATTGTCTGATTCACAGATTATCGCCTTATAAAATTAAAAGCGGATAACATTTTCTAAGCCATTTAAGTAGATTGATTCAGTGATGAACAGATGCATTGCCTTAGACCGATGAGTATCTCTTATTAAGGAGCATTTGTGGAAGTTGAATTGCCGCACCGGCTGGTGGTGGTCAAACATTTGGCGATGTTCATGTTCGTTGTTCCGGGTACTGATTTAAATGGTAATGGTGGCATGTGATGCGACCTTATTACTTCTATCTTCTTAAGTAGAAACATGCCAAACAGTTATTTTTTTCAATTCCTAAAATGTGAGGTACGCCAAGTGGAATTGTTTCGTAACCACTTAGGTAACCTAATTCCGTAATTCCAGCAATGGTTAGGTAAGCTTCCAAATGTGCGTCTTTGTGTCAATGGTGTCCTTTGTCAGTTGACTAATGGGGCACACACGATTCTTCTGTTTTATTTGTACATCGATTTGTGGGCTTTCCAATTGCACACGTATCCACTGCACGGAAGTTAACTTTAAGAGAGCAATCTGAACGAAAAGTGGAAAATTTTATGAATACATAAATACGTGAAGGTGCGAGTGTGCGGTTAATGTTCGTATCGATTTAGTCTTAAATAATCGTACTGCACCTAAAAACATGACAGTGCCACCGACACAAAAGCAAGTTCAAAATTTTTAACTAAAAGAGAGAAGATTCCAAAAGACTCCGAAAAAAAAAAAATTATGATGACGGAACCACTTAAAAGTATTTCGTACTGTTTCTGTATATGAAATATCGATTTAGAACGTTCACCGTTCTTTAAAGATTTACTGATTAAGCATCTGCTGAGAGTAGGTAAGGAGTAGAGCATTTTTAGGGAACATTAGAGGAGCCTCTATTTTAATATCTATTTGAGTTTAGAGTTTAAATGTGCCAAAACCAACTGAAGTTTTGCAGCATCATAAGGCGTTTGGCGGTTGCCCGATTAAAATTAACATTGATCGATGTAAGATACTCGGTGCTTAGTGTTGGTACTTTATTCACCGGTCTCGCTCAAATAGAATTGGCTTGCTAAAGTTGTAAGCTTAAGTAATAAGAAAAAAATCAGAATTTGGGAACAACTGAGCATTAGAAGGAATGTCAAAAATGACATTGGGAGATAGCTTATACGAGCTAACTAGAAAAGGCAACTGGAAAAGATAAGGAGGTGGTCGTGGTGCAGTGGTATATGCATACACTCCTCAAGCAAAGGGTCGCGGGTTCGAATCCCGTGCGAGGCAATTCTCTGAAAAGTCTTTTCGTAGAATTTGTATGTAGTTATATGAGAATCCCGTCGGCGTCAACTCTGACATGAAGGCATAACACTGATGTTGGAGTGGTTGCTGGCTGGGCTAAATGTAACGAATTAGCAACTAGCACGTACTGAGACCCACTGGTTGAGGATGCACTTTCTTGTCCCGTCCAGTTTGACAACCACCTCTAGGAAAAATATTGAACCCTAATACACCTGAGTTTCAAACTACTATACCACCCGCCCGCGCCCTGAAAAAAAACCAATAAAAGGGTATTTATAACCCTTTGGTGCGCGCGCGGGATTATAAAAAAAAAAAAATGATTGTGGATGAGCCCTTATTATGCCAACTGCAGCCCTCACATCCTTATAGATTTCAGAATACTCGCTTTTGGATACGGTTTAGCCAAGCACAGAGACATAGGTAACAAGTTTTATATGCGTATATGCTTCCACGGAGGAAAAATACGTACGAAGGCAAGGCATCTTTTGTATTACTGCACGTCATCGCTCCCAACAATAGATTCAGGATAGTGATCTTTGCGATGGGGTGAAACATTTTAGTGGCCAGAAATCCATTATTTACATATACACAACAGTCCAAGGAAATCGCCAGATCTTATGCTAATGGAGAGCCTTTACGTGCTTGAACAAAAGCCGTCGATCATGCTGATTTTAATGTTCTCTCAAAAATAGATCAAAATAAATTTCTTTATAGTAATAATGACGGTGAGTACTGACCACGAAACAGAAAGCGTACAGAGCGGTGCTTAATAAAGGCACAAAGGCTGCTTGCGAGCGAGTAGATGAAATAGGACAAAAGAATATCGTGAGAAGTGCATGGTCTGGAGAAATAGAGAGATGCTATTGCACGAATAAGGTTTGAAAAACAGAAAAATAGGAACATTTTTTTTTTTTTTTTAAAAAACCATAGTTTTTATTCTTTTAAAAAGAACTTAACAATCAAGTGGTTATGAATACACTTATAATGCCTTAGTATGTGTTAAGTTTTGAAAATGGGATGGAAAGAGAAATAAAAAAAGAAAGGCGCAGTGGTGACATTGCTTCATGGGTGGTATCTAACATTTAATGGGAAACAAACATTCTAGTGGAAGTTGTCTTGTCGTTGATTTCTAGTCAACTACTCATCTTACTTGAGCCACGGTCATCCATTGTTTACGTTGTTGCAACGGGAGTTGATTTTGCAAGGAGCATCCGCAAAATATGCCCGATGGATGAAACCTCAATACTTTCTGCTCAATCTCTGCAAATTAGGCTAGTTTTAGGAGCACGAGTAAATGTCTCATCAGCATTGCAAAACTCCTGTACTGTGTGAGCATTTCAGGCCTGCTGTCATCCACTTGGCTTTTCTACATCAGTGCGGTTTTAGGCTATGGAAATCTATGTTTAGTGGATGGTGACCTAAAAATCAGTTCTGCAAAATGTTAAAAGTTACCTTTCAGTGGATAGCATCTATTAAGGCCACTCGTCTATCCTGTAAGAATTGTAAAAAAAAAATTGCTCAAAATATTGCTTGCGTTATTCAGTACTACAAACTCAACCAGGAACGACGGATCGGATAACATTCAACCGAGAATAGAATCCACCCACCGATGTCTCAAAAAACAAATCAAGATGTCATTTTTTTTTTTTTCATTTTAAATGCATTTTATATTTTTAATTATTAATCAACTCTTGTATGCAAGACAAAAAAAAAAAAACCTTAAAAATTAGTTTAAATAATTTGTAATTATCTCATTTTTACTAACTGGCCTCATGCGGATACCCTAAGTTAAACCTAACACTAAAACTATGTCTTCCGACATGTCTTACAGTTTATTTTTATTTTTATATTTACATTTATTGAAACTAAAACTGTGAAAATAAATTTTAATTAAAAAAACTTACAAGCTACCTACAAATAAATCTTAATCTACTTAATCTACTAACACCACCTACACATACACAAATTATATATATATATATACCTTATGTGTAACATACATTTATGTAAATTTTTTTTTCTTAAATCTAACTTAATCCTACCTAAAGCTATGTAAGCTGGTCATGGCTAAAAAACTTTGGTTGACCCACTTTGCTTTACATAAAGCTACCTATTACTGGATGAATTCGACGACGAAGCATTCTCTCCTTCAACAAGCCACCGAAATTGCTGATGCTGTTGAGCAACATCTCTCGTGTCACGACTCTCTACTGTCCTACTGAACCGGAGACGCTCAACACTGCCATGTGCGAAATCTCTGTCGTAGTTGAGTCGCCTGTCCGCAGCTGTTAAGGTAACGTGAAAGATTAGCGGCACGGCCAACTTGTCCTAGATCATACCTTTATTATCGAGGTAGAGGAAAGCTTCTGGAGGAATAAAGCAGTCAAAGCGAACTTTCTCGTAATACGTATGATTAGGGTAGTAAGCCTCGGAAATCAGTTTATTCGACGATGATGAAATTGTCCACTCTTATAGGGTTCGCCCTGTTGTACAAGACCTCAATAGGATAGAATTTTATTTACTCAGACTCTGGTGTTCTGTATAAGCGAAGACAAGCCGAAAGATAAACCTTCTAAATGACCCTAATCATTTACAATAAACTTGCTTTCACGTTGAATCACACTGGACATCCAAATACAAGCATAGGCCAGATATGGCCCATGTAGCAGATTACATTCACCCTCGCATAAAGTTCGCTGTTATAAAACAGTCTCTTTGTAAGGGCACAAGCATCTCTAGCTCTGGCCAGAGAAATATCTACATGTTTGTTAAAATATAGATATAGACGTAGCCAAATCCCAAGTTATCTGATTACTTTCCCCAATTCTTTCTGGTATCTCTAGACGCCACAGACAAAGGCATCCTAAACTTCTGAAAGTTGATTTTCCACTTCCAGTCATCGCAATATCGCTAAATAAATCGAAATCACGTTGCAAAAGTATATTTATGATCAAAATTTGTGGACCTGTTCTTTACGCGATTAAGTCGTCTGCGTAGGCTATGGTTGAGTGAACCTATTAGATCACTTGTGTATATATTGAATAGGATTGGCGAATTTACTCCCCTTTGTTGCACACCGTTTTTAATGTGAAATGTTCCAGCAGAAGTTACATCGCCATTTTTCACGATGAACTGTCTAACTGTTAACACATTGTAAAAAATGTTTACAATGGTTACTAATGCCCAACCTGTTTAGCTTGAATAGGAGTCACTCTAACCATATGGTATTGAAGGCGTTCTCCAAGTCAATCAGGCAAGCACCAGTACACTGGTTCTTGCCTTTGTTCCATCGGATATTAGAAACTTGAAACCTTGATTCGAAAATTTTCCTTTGAAATGAACGGATGTAGTACCCTATCGTCGGCGATAAGATTATTTGCCATATTCTAGTCATTGAACTGGGTGAAAGCCGAGCTCTCGAATCTGCAGTTCACTAATTTATTTCGACGGAAAATGATGTCATTTGCCTTGTACACTTCCTGGAAAGTCGCTCCTCATTTGGATCGATCCTTTTTGCTAAAAGTATGTCGTCGTTTGGGTGATTTTAAGACACAAAAAGTCGTTTTGATATTTTCTCCGAAATAATTTATTTATTTGCGGGAACACCATCGGGTTGCTGGTGCTGTAAGTATTTTTGAGATCTGTTCAAAATAAATGTAATAGCGATGTTCTTGATGTAACAACAATGCCGAATTTATCTATAAGTTTATCAATTATAAAAAATTCCGCAAAACGTTTTTTGTGGGTAAACGGGAATTTACTACGAGGCCCGGTAAATTAAAAGAAACGCTCCACTCATACGTAAGCTGCAAGGGACTTCAACCAAACCGTAGTGCGTAACTGCGAACAACCATAAGTATACGTTCAACCATAATCTGTCATAGTACGAGTATATCCATTGCATGGGCCTAGGTATGAACTTCAGAACTGTTGAAATCACTATTAGCAAAGGAATCGGCTATCCGAAGAAATAGTGTGACATATTCCGTCTACAGTATTCAATCATTACCCAATTTGAAATAAAGTTCAAAACAAAAATAACAAAATAAAATTGTTTTTAAATAAATCCGGTTTCGGAAGGCCATTCCGTTTTAATTAAATAAACTAGTTCTATAAGAAATCTTATTATACTTTTCCTTTACGATATAAAATAAAAGCCAGATACTCTAAAAATTTTTTAAAATAGCTCAGATAACCCTCAAATCCCGTATGTTTATTGACACCAGTCCTTATCCTAATGTTCTACTGATAAGTCTTTCTCTTTGTGTTATACCTTAATGGTAAGCCGACTTTCCAGTTTAATCCAAAGCCCAATCATAATAAAGGCTAATGACTTTAGTACAAATCAATTTGAATTTTATTTAACGTGACAAAATTATTCCAACCAAATCTATTTTCAATGCAAATTTTTAGCGGTCACGCTACTACATAACAATGACCGACGTCATGACAAAAACCACATCAGCGTCAGCAATATATTGTATTAAATGATCAACAATAGAAAAAAAAGTGTTAAAATGTAAATTTATTTAAATCCGAAATTAAACAAATCATTAAGGTTTAACTTTAAAAAAAAAAAAAAAAAAATATTGTGTATTTCGACGACCTGATTACGAAAATGATAATTATTTGTTAAAATATTGAGCCGTTTTTGAGATTTTGCTCATTTTATCATGCAAATAAAATACACTTGTTTGGTGTCTCAAAATTAATTTTATTTTACTGTTCTATTCTATAAATATTTTTATATATTTTGCAAACCTTAATTTTCCACAACCTTTATTTTTCCTCAATTTGCTTACCCAATTCGGTCGATGGCCTACCACGCTTTGACACTTCACCACCCAAACGACAAAGGTTTTCCGACACCGAAATTTTGAAATCGATTAGGAACGTGATTTTTTTTTTTTGTGTTTCGTCACGCCTAGTTTTAAATTATATCTTTAATATGAACGTTAGACTAAACTTAAACTGAGCTGTACAAAATCCACGCGTTGAAAACTGTTACATCCAGTAAATGGTAAAATATTCTGTGGTACCATTTCTAAGACCTGATTTTAATTTTATGTCTTCCAAGCAAGGAATCTGCTAAGTCCCCACCTCCCATATACTTGTAGACCTTGATAATAGCTTCTTCCACTTCCTTGATTCCTTGGTATTTTTCATGCCTCTGACATTTAGAAATCGGATTTTCTCCAATGAAATAGAAGTGATTGTAACTATAGGGTTTTCCAATAGGGACTTGACAACTTTGAATTTAATTTGTGAACGCATTCTTTCACTAATCATCAAACTGTTAGAACAATTTATTTAGTAAACTCAACATTTTCATCATGGTAAAGTACACTAACGAGCAACGTCTGCAAATTAAAAATTTTCTACAGGTATTCGGAGTCGGTGACTGCAACTTTAAGAGCGTTAACTCCAATTTTCGGTCGTAATTCTGGCCCTTGTAGACAGGCAATAACAAGTTTAGTGCAAAAATTTGAGTCTACATATTCGTTGTGTGATGTTGCCGTGTCAGTGAGATAAAGGGTTGGTCGAAGTGTCGAAAATATCGCTGCCGTTCAGACGTCCGTAGCAAACGATCCAAATCAATCAATTCCACGGCGTTCTCAAGAATTGGGCATCGCTCAGACCACATTATGGCGTATTTTGCGTAAGGATCTTGGTTTACACCCGTACAAGATCAAGCTAACTTAAGAATTGAAGCTGATGGACTTTTTGAAGTGACGTACGTTCTCCGATTGGATTCTGGAGAAGATGCGCCAAGATGATGAATTTCATCGCAAAATCATCTTCAGTAACGAAGCTCATTTTTGGCTCAATGAGTTCGTCGATAAGTAAAATATGCGTTATTGGTCGGGTGAAAACCCACATGTGCTTCATGAATCACCACTTTATAAAAATATAAATAACACCAAAATAACTGTTTGGTGCAGTTTGCATACCGGCGGCGTTATTGGGTCATATTTTTTCGTCGACGATTATGATCGTCACGTTACTGTGAATGGTCAGCATTATCGCGCCATGATCACCGATTATTTTTAGCCCGAATTGGAAGATATGGACTTGGACGACATGTGGTTTCAACAGGATGGTGCCACAAGCCACACAGCACACGCTACAATCGATTTATTGAAGAGTAAATATGGTGAGGGTGTTATCTAAAGACATGGGCCAGTCGCTTGACTATTTTCTATGAGGCTAAGTCATTGGTTTATGCCAACACGCCGACGACGTTGGGAGAGCTCAGAGCCAACATTGAACGCGAAATAGCGGCCATTTCGGCCGAAATGTGTGTCCGAGTCGTTGAAAATTATGTCCAACGAATCGACCGCTGCAATCGTGCCCGCGGTGGCTATATGAACGAAGACGAGTTCTATTCATAAATGTTTTGATTGAACTTCAAGCCAGTGATAAAGTTTTTGAAATACAATACAATATCTCAAATTGTTTGCCTTTTATTTAAAAAAAAATTTGTCACCACGCTCTTTAATTTTCCAGTATTTGTCGTTCGGAAGTTTACAGTTTGGTAAACGATTTTTTTGGACGGTTCCCAGACTTAGAATTCTTTTAACATAAAAACAAAATTACATAATGTACAAAAGCACTTATGTTAGCTTCTGGCTACCATACATACCTTTTCTATAAAGCTGAGAAATAACTGGTATAGAAGTGTAATAATTATTGAAATATGTTTTGAAATACATGTCTTGGGAAACATTTCGAATCAAACGAATTACGACATTGGTCCTAACGCCTAAGTTAACTAAACTGGGCAAGCGAAATCGGTCATCATTATCCTGACCAGTATAGAGCTCAGAATTGTAAGCATACCCAGATGCACCTCACAAAACAAAAAGCTTGTAACCCCATTTATGAGGCTTCGCTGTAAGATACTGTTTAATGTAATTTCTCGCTTTTGTTGAGCACATTTGTTCATCCACACATAAAAACTCTTCAAAGAGAACTTTTTGGAAGTTCTGTATCATTTTGTTTATGAGAGGACGAATTTTATGAATGCGAACATGAGCAATATTCGATTTTGGAACCATTTTTGCGTTGTCATTCAAATGAAGAAATTGACGAATTTTCTCGAATTTATTTACAAACATTGTACTCCGAATAAGTTCATTACCTATAATGTCTTTCAAGAATGTCATATGTTAGGAGTCTGCAGAATCGACATTAGCATGCAAATACAAATGTATTTTTGAGTCTCAACTGCCGTTACAGTGAACTGTTTGCCTGGATCACATTGGCAAGCATACACATTAGACTCAGCTACGATTATTTCAAGAATATCGTTATCAAAAATAAAATTGAAGATTATATAGGGTTTTCTAAGTCCCATAATATTAGTGGCTAATTCAGAACTAACACTGAATTCTAAATTTTCGAAACGAAATTCAACTTTTTTCCAAATCATTGGAATAATGGAATGGAATAATGAAACTTAATGGTCTTTAGTTCTTTATGACAGCTAGATTTTCTGCAATGATAATCGGCAAAGACTTTATTTCAAAGCGCTCATTATCAATTTGAACATCTTCTTGCATCTCGATATCTTTAGCAGGATTTAAACCTTCTGGCTCCTCGTTTCTTACTTTCGTTAAACTTTGCGACTCTACATCAAAATCAGCATTATCCAAATCAACCATAACTTCAAATTCATCCTCACTAACAATCCGAATTGCTTATCAATATAAAGATTTCTTCATCTCATCATTGAAATCTAAAAAAAACGTGTAGTTTGATTCATAATGTAAAATAAATTACATAAATTTGAAAGTGAACTTAACATTTTTACTATCGGTTAAAAGAACAATCCATGACATTTACTTTTTGAAAATGATATCATGTAAATCTTGGCTACGACTACGTCTGAGGTAGTCCATTCGGAAGATCCAATTTTGGGCGACTCGTTCGAGCATAGCGACTAGCATCAATCGTAGCTGGCTTATTCCTGAATACCTGAGACTTTACAAACCCCCAGAGAAAATAGTCCAAATATGTGATATTGCACGATCTATGCGGCCAATTTACCGTAGTAAAACGTGAAATTAATTGCTCACCAAAATTATTTCTCAACAAGTCCATTATTTCACGCGCTTTATGGCTCGTAGCGCCGTCTTGTTGAAACCAGAGCTCAGTGTAACCATGTGCTTGAATTTTTGGAATAGTCCGTTAACATGGCGCAATAACGGTTACCATTGACAGTAACATTTTGATTTGCCTCATTTTTGAAGAAATATGGACCAATGATTCCACCAGCCCATAAACCACACCATATCGTTGGTACTCTTCGGGTTGCTCATAAGCCCAAATATGGCAATTTTCTTTATTAACGTATCCATTGATCCAGAAATGGGCTTCATCACTGAACAAAATTTCACGATACAACAATTGACTTTCATTGAGTTTTTCAAGAGTCCATTCACTGAAAATATGACGCAAATTCAGGTTCCCTGGCTTCAATTCTCGCACAAGTTGAATTTTGTACGCTTTTAGGCCGAGATCCTCACGTAAAATACGTCAAGGCAAGCTGCTGAGAACGACCACGAATCGATTCGTCACGGTTTTCATGTACACTGCTATAGTTTCTTCACTACGTGCTGGATATATTCTAACCGGTCGAGTATCATCCACTTATGTAAGCTGGAACTCAAATTTGCGAATATTATTGGCAATCGTGGTTTCAGTAGGTCTATTATGCGCACCGTAAATTCCTCGAATCGCACGAAAAACATTTCTCACAGAACGCCGATTTTCGTAATACAGCTGAACAATTTGGAGACGCTGTTGCGGTTTTAGTTCTCCATGATGACTTGCCAAACGATTCTTAACAAAAATGTCAAAGCACTTTGATAGGAGTCACGCGTAATCTGTCAAAAAAGGTCTTTTGAAACCTTACCCTATATAATCAATTGTCATTACTGTATGGACTATCATATTGTATATAACATACCAGGTGTACAAATGTCTAGATAGGAAACATTTATTGTGAACGGTCCTTAATTTTTTTTCGTTTGGTTGCTATGACATCTGTCACACTTATGTACTTTTCATCAAGTCATTGAGCAAACAACATAATATTTCTTCACGGTGTTAAAAATGTCGAATTTCGTTCCAGAAAATGATAAAATTGCTTTTTATTGAGGTATATGGTGATCATGCTCTATCAAAAGCAACATGTAAGAGATGGTTTCAACGGTTCAGAGATATTTTGATGTGAGAAATGAAGAACTTGGAAGACCATCAAAAAAGTTTGAAGACGCCGAATTGCAAATTGCAAATGAAGATTACACTTAAAGTCAGCAAAAAATGGCAGAAATGTTAAATGTTGCACAACAAACAATTTCTGACTGTTTAAAACTATGGGAAAGATCCAAAAGTCTGAAAAATGGGTGACACAAATTGAATGAAAGACATATGGAAAACTGAAAAACCACTTGTGAAATTTTGCTTCAAAGACACGATAAAAAATCAGTTTTGTATCGAATTGTTACTGGCTATGAAAAATAGATTTATTTTCAGAATCCTAAACGGAAAAATCATGGGTTAATACAGGACAACCATCAACTTCGACTGAAAAACTGGATCGATTCGACAAGAAGACAATGCTGTGTGTCTGGTGGGATCAAAAATGTGTGGTGTACCACGAGCTGATAAAACCTGGTAAACCGTTAATACAGATCGCTACCGACAACAAATGATCAATTTGAACCATAAATTGATCGAAAAACGACCAGAATGGACCAGAAGACACCGCAAGATAATTTTACTCCATGACAATGCACCTGTACACAAAGCAAAACTGGTTCAGAATGCAACTAAAGCACTTGACTGGAAGCTGCTTCCCCACCCACCGTATTCACCAGACTTTTTGTTTGCTTCAAAAGACGAACAGTTTTATTGGCGTGGAATCCTTAAATTGCCTGAAAGATGGGAAAAATGTGTATTTATTGAAAAAAAATTTATTTCCTATTAAAAATTGTTTATGAAATAATGTTTTAAGCACGACAACAGATATATTGTTTAAGACTGGTGTTTATAAGCATACACTAAAGACTTTATGTCGTGAGTTGGGTCAGTTTGCATGTTCTCGGTGGCATTTTTGCGATATAATGTTGTCATTGAATCGAGTACTTAGTAAATCAAGAGTTTCCGGGCAGAATGCGCCTTCTTTATTCATATTTTTGAAGAAATAGTCACGTACCATTAGTCACTGACTCTAACACCAAATCTGAGCTCATTTTGGAAAAGATAAGGACTGCACTGACTTGCACTCATGGGTCCCTTTTGTAGTTGCTGCTCTCTGGAAATATTAAAAAGGAGGCTCGTCAATAGAATAAATTGTTTGAGAAAAAACATCGCTGACATTCAGCTGCGCAGGAACCCTTTCCGAGAATTCTTGTCGCAAGTCATGATCTGAGTTGAGAGCTTGAGATCTTTTCGCAAGATTTTCCACGTCGAAATAAGAAATCGGATCTATCACCATACTATCACTCATAGTGGGTACAGATTATTTTGTTCTCACTTACCACTTTACAGTTGGTAAAAAATTTGTCCAATATAAGTCGAATAGCGTACTGAGTATATCGATTATAAGGACTAAGAAAATCACGTAATCTTGCTCATTAATCTGCTTCAGCTGAAACTGACTCCATCTGAAGACCTATCTTTTTCCATCGCTTCTACTTAGGAATGTCCGTTTTTAGATCAGGATAACAGGCTTTAGTCTACGAGTTTGTCAAGTCAGTGACGTTTTCAACTGAATCCATCAACTCATCTACATCGTGTAGTCCCCTATCTCTTCCAACTATTTATAACTTTTACCCTCCTCTTCTTTAATTTTTTCACAACTCTCCCCAAAGCGATTTTCGAGTTTACTAAACTATCTTTGGTCGCTGCCTTCTTCATTTCTTAAAAAGATATATTCACATCCATCTCCCGTCATGTGCCATATTTCTGCCATAAAACATTTTCTTCATATTCTCCTTGGTATAATCGTAGACTCCAATCTCAATGAGACAAAAGAAACAAGACTATTCAAACTATCTAGGTACATATCTTCATTTTTTACAATTGATTTGAGGCCCGAGTCAACTATGGACAGATTTATTAAGCCATATTGCGAGCATATTCTTACTATAAAACTTATAATTTTGTCTAAAACTTAAGATAAAAACTAAAGTGTGGGAGCGGATAAGGAAAGTTAGGACGTGAGGCATAGGTGGAAATAAGAATGTTCTTGACAAACCAAGAGCTTTTAATTTTAGAAGGAATATGTCATGAAAAATTCTATCAAAGGCTTTGCTGAAATCGGTGGCAATCGCGTTATCTTCATTTTCAGATTCTTGTGCACAAAAAGTACTTGGTACAAAATCCCTTAGGTTGGTGGCTATAGATCTACCTTTGAGAAACCCTGGTTTTCTGGTTTTGGAAACAATAGATTTAAGTGAGAATCTCGGCCTAAAAGCGTACAAAATTCAACTTGTGCAAGAATTGAAGCCAGGCGACTTGAATTTGCGTCATATTTTCAGTGAATGGGCTCTGGAAATATTCAATGAAAATCCGGTGTTTTATCTTGAATTTTTTTTCATTGATTCGTGTTATTCGCGTGATACCAGCCGCTATGTTCAAACGAGTCGCCCAAAATTGGGATATCTGATTTCTAAAACGACGTAGCTATCTGCATCATTGGCAAAGACTAAGTAGAGTTGTCTGCCAATGTTGTTGGTGACACCTAATTGATACAGACTAGAGTCAGTAAGGCAGGCGATGAAAAGATTTTCCTAATCAGAGGTGGGATTTGTGTAATAAAGAGGGAATGGTCACTCTGAGTCCATAGAAGCTTAGATAAATTAAAATCACCTTAGAAAATAACGACGTCGTTGGGTTCAGCAGCACACTAAAAATACAATCGATTGCATAAACAGCTAGTTGGTACCCTTAAATTGGTTGAGAGGGGCGAATATAAGTTCCACTTGGAAATAGGATTTCTAGCGCAAACAAATTCAAAGAATGCACTGGAAGATTTTTTAAAAGGCTTAAACTAGAGATGATAGTGTACAGCTAGAAGTACACCACGTCCATATGAATTCCCCTCCTTATCTACACCATCGTCACGGTGTAGATCAAAGACTTGGGAAAATAATGTTAGGGGGAAATTGGTTTCTGTGAGGGCGAAAATTTCGTAGAGCAGAATCTGCGAATTAAGTTTTATAGCAGAAATCTTAGTTCATAAACCTCTTACATTTTGATAAAACAGGGACAGATATTTGGGAGGCCTCAACGAAGAATTGGGTGGTGGGCTTGGAGCGATGGCAGATTTTGAAACTTTGAAACTTGACCGTGTGCTCTGAAGGTGTAGCATGCGTTTAGAACTTACGTGAAAGGCAAAAAAGAGAATAATCTCTCTTCCACATCAAAAGGAGTTTTATATAATTTCTCATAAAAACGTATAAAAATTTCTCTATCAATGCTACCTGAATAGTGCGCAAACCAGGCTTAAAAATTACCCCAGGTCCTTTTTCAATTTGTGAGTTGCAAAAGCAAGACCGACAGTTACCCTTCCTCCCTCGCTTTCGAAACCAAATCTTCAAGTGATATCCCTTACAGATCCTTCTTACTTCAGTGGATTACCAAATTTCTTCTTTGGTCCTTTTTTCACTTAAAATTTCGATCCTGCAGTTATTGAGAAAAAGTTACTCAAACTTAAAGATGAATTTTTACCTGGCCCATTCTCTTTCAACCTGTCTCTCCCCCTTTCGTACTTATTTCGTCTATCTCTTACTCAGGGAGAATTTCCCCAGATTTAGAAGACCTCTTTTGTAGTCCTGATAGCTGATAGGGATCCCTGAAAGGGATCTAAGAATGAAGTTACCAATTATCGTCGCATTGCTTAACCCTTTCATATAAACAAACTCTTTGAAAGCATTTTATATGAAGCCTTAAGCTTGCAATTGCAATGCAACTCTTTTGTTTCGCCCAGGCAACATGGTTTTTAAAAAAAAAAATAGATGAACTACCTCACTTATCCGATATATTATGCCCCATGGGAATAGTGTCGCCTATTTGCAGATCCTAATCAGAAGTTTAAAAACTTTCATAATATTGTACATGAAGTATTTAATCACTGTGTCCTGACTAAAACCATAAGAATCCGTAACATTTATTGTCCTTGGTACACGACAGATGTAAAGCAAACAATATTCTTTGAATTAAAATTGATTACATCGCTAGCGCCGACAAAAACTCTGTTGTATAGTAATCTGCGTAAGATTAGTGTTTCTTGTGGCAAACAGAGAGAAAGCTAAAGTTGTTATGTACATGCAGAATAATTAAATAATTATTTCCTCGAAACTAGTGCCATAGTACCAATAGTTTTAATTCTTCCTTAGAATTGAGTTGGTAGTTCCAGTGCTTCTGTGTCAGCCTTTGATTACAGAGATTGATGTCACTCCGTCGGTACTATCAATCAAATCAAATGCAATAGATGAAGACAGTATACCCACGTTTTAATAAAATTTATTTTGCCCTATATTGTCTGTTTGATTGCATCGACAATTTCCGAAAATTGGAAAAGAGAAAAAGTCTTGCCCATCTTCAATAAAGCTAATTCCGTAACCTCTGCGGACTACAGGGTTATACCATATGCATACTGCATTGCCTATCAAAATTGTTCAGAATCATCTGTCGGTAAACAATGTACTCAATCCGCGCCAATTAGGTTTCAGAGCTAACCAAAGCTGTTCTACTGCCATGATAAGCATTATCGATGATATAAGACGGAATTTCGATAAGGGATTTGTAACGATTCTTTGTCTGCTTAATTTTTTGAAGGCTTTTGATAGTGTACCATGGATCACGACATACTCTGCTGAAAGTTTCAGAATGTTTTTGCCTTCAGTTTTAGGGCGATGAACCTAATTCGCAGCTTTCTGTAAAGTAGGTTACAAAAAGTTATTACAAACAGATCTATATCAGGTCTTAAGCTTGTTTCAAAAGGTGTTCCATAAGGGTTAATCTTGGGCCCAATTTTCTGGATGCTTTTAAACGACCTTCCTATGGTATGCAAACATAGTTCAGTTTACTTTTAGGCTGATGATGTCCCATTTTATATAGGGCAACCCATTAATTACATCAATAAGCTAGTCAAATGCATTAATAAGGAGCTGACAATGATCTTTGAATCCAAGAAAGTCTCAGATACTGCTCATATGCTACAAAAAACTTGACAACTACAAGTCTTTACACTTGGCTATCTGACGTCAAACTAACACATAGGCTGAAAAGTCAGTGCCGTTTTATAGTAAAAAACAAAATTTTTGCAAAATTCAACTTAATTAATCAATATAGTTGCCTTCGAGGGCGATACACTGATTGAAACGATTTCGGTACCAACTTTGTAATACGATTTTGGTTTAGCCTCAAAAAAGGCCTCTGTTTCGGCGATTAATTCTTCATCGATCTTAGATCTCTTTTCGGCGAGCATTCTTTTGAGGTCTGCGAACAGGAAATAGTTGCTGGGGACAAAATCTGGAGAATACGGTGGGTGGAGAAGCAACTCGTAGCCGAACTCATTCAATTTTGCCATCGTTTTCATCGACTTGTGACAAGGTGCATTGTCTTGATGAAACAGCACTTTATTTTTGTTCAAATGCGGCCGTTTTTCTACGATTTCGTCCTTCAAACGCTCCAACAATGCAATGTAATAGTCGCTGTTGATAGTCTGCCCCTTTTGGAGTTAGTCGATGAAAATTATTCCATGTGTATCCCAAAATACGGATGCCATAACCCTGCCAGCCGACTGTTGAGTTTTTGGTCGATTTGGACGAGGTTCGTCGCCTGCTCGCCACTCATCTGACTGCCGACTTGACTCTGGTGTGAAGTGATGGAGCCAAGTTTAATCCATTGTCACATACCGACGCAAAAATTCGGCTTTATTGCGGTTGAACAGCTTTAAACACTCCTCTGAATCATCAACACGTTGTTGTTTTTGGTCGACTGTGAACAAACGCGGCACCCACTTTGAACAGAGCTTTCGTATGTCCAAATATTCATGTATGATATATCCAACACGCTCTTTTGATGTCTTCAGAGCCTCAGCTATCTCGATCAACTTCACTTTACGGTCATTCGTAATCATTTTGTGAACTTTTTTGATGTTTTCATCTGAAACAGCCTCTTTTGCGTGCTGTTTTTAATCCACTTGCAAATGGTTCGTCGAAATGCTTATTTTATTGCTTATAACCTACATCAACTGCAGCCTAGACTCATTGTCCCAACCTTAGTTACAGGTAGTCTTCAATGATATGATGCGTTATATTCGTGGGCTACGCAAGTTTGATCATATCTAGTCGTTCTCTAGGAGCTTACTTAGTTGTTCTTTTCAGCGTACCTCACCGCCAGAAACTGCTTTTTCTTACACTAGTTCTTCTTCTCTCATTTATTCCCTTCCATATTCCCACTCCTATATATAGAAGTAACTATTTTTCTATTGAGCTTAAGCACTGTAGTATTAAGTTCTATGTACTATAAAAAATTGAATCTTAATGTACAGTTCATTATGTGTAAAATAATTCAAATTGAAACCTAGTTGAATTCTTTTACTCTCGCAGCTTAAAAAATGGAAAAGTAATTGAAGTTATTGCAACTGATTTTGATAAAGCGTTTAATAAGATATGTCAACAACTGATCCTCTTCAAATTGTCTGCTTTCGGTATTAAACCTTTTTATAAAACTGGATTTCTTCTTACCTGCTAAACCGACATTAAAGTGTTTCGGCTTAGATCCACCCTTTTAGGTCATTTCCTGGCCCCATCTGGAGTTCCACAAGGCAGCCATTTTGGTCCCCCTTTCTTAAATCTTACTATTAATGATACTGAGTGAGCAATCGAACACTCCTTCTTCTAACTTAACGTTGACGACAAAATATTCTTTAAAAATATTTCTTCCCTCCATGATTCTGAACTTCTTTATGAATCCTTCGAATGGTTTTCAATCTGGTGCCTTAAAAACTGTTTAGAGCTTAATATTACCAAATGTTTGTCTATAAGCTTCTCACGTAAATGTAACTCATCCCCTCACCAACTTCCTTTTCACTATGTTCAACCAATTAACCTGTTTCAATCTTTTCAAGAACTTGAATTAATATTCGACTTTGTGCTTAGTTTCTGTTCGTATATAGACAAGATGATTCTTAAAGCCAACTCATCACTTGGCTTTATTAAATGGTGGTCAAAGGAATTTTCCAACATGTACGTAACCAGATCTCTTTATATTATCTTTGTTTGCCCCCTGCTTGAGTTTTCCAGTCAAGCTTGGCCCTTCTTTCACCGAGTTCATGTTTCCCGAATCGAGCGTATTTTACGTCGAAACCTCTGATTTTGCTCTACCAGAAGCACCTCAAACTTTTCAATATGAAAAAATTAGAAGAAATGTAGAAATATTGCTGACATTCATCGACTGCTTTCAGGTTCCATTGACTGGGCAACTCTATTTCCTTCAGCACCAACCTACGTAATCTAGGTTGACCTCGTCTTTTCTATCTACTGTGCCACCGCACCTCTTATGGCTACAACGAACCAATCTCTCATATGTTCAAACTTATCTGTTTTTGATTTCAAGCTTAGCACTCCTCGTCTAAAACATGGTCTTCTCCACAATTCCCTTGATTCTTAACTCTTAAGTGTTTCTGTTAGTTTTTAAGTTATATTAAGCTTGTCATCTGACCAAATAAGAACGATGGGAAGAAAAGTCAACAGCGTTAGTTATGAAATTGATTCTGGATTTATTTTGGCAAGAAATATGTGTGGAATAGGACATCATTCAAATGGCCGCTTCGCTGGCTGTGCTTTAAGCGGTAGGTCCATTTTTTAAGACTCGGTCCAATATGTGCGGCGTTATTCCGGCAATAGCGTATCGAATATTGGCCTCGAGCTCATCTAAAGTGGTTGGCTTGTTAGCGTAGAATAAGGACTTGACGTTGGTAGGCAGGTAGGTATGTTAATTTGGCAGTTGGAAAGACCAACACACTTAGGCGTATTGGCCCATTGTGCTGCCAAGTAGATCTATGGAATCAATTTGAACTTAAGACGAAGTGCAGGAGGCTGTTAACGTTTATTTTCTTTAGATCGTTTAAATGTAGTTTTCTTCTCTGGGAGAGAGCTGGACATGTACAGAGTAAGTGGAGGATTGCCTCCACTTCGTCCTCGTCCACGCAGCTTCTACAGAAATCGTTTGAAAAGGCGACAGTGATGACACTTATGATGGCGCTTAGATGTGTTCTGTTTAGAAGGATCAGAGTCTTAGAGCGACTCAGATCCAGCTTTGGCCAAATCTGTTTAGTTGCTAGACATGTTGATCCAACAGTCCACCCAAGGTCTGTTTTTTTATCAGTATCCAGCATTAATATTGATTTGCATGTATCGATTGGTATAGCTATGCTGCCCATTCTCGGTAGAATAGGTAATGTGGTTTCAATTTTGAAGAGTTCGTTGGCCCTACAATTTCGTCACTCTTGCCCGGCTCCTAACAAAGGTGAAGGTTGAACTTCTCTGCCATATCCGCAAGAGATAAGAGCGCTTTTAGAATTTAATTGGTCTGAGTTCAGAAATTTGATAGCGGCTTGACTATCTGAAAAGATGCGAATATGCTTTGCAGGCATCACGTTTTTCTTTAGAAAAGACAGAGCTTCTTTAATCGCCAAAATGTTTGCTTGGAACACGATACAGTTATTTGGAAGGCAGAATGACGGGCTCAAATTTACCTTATCTGATAAAATACTGCCACGAACTGTGTAGAAGTGGATTCATTTGCCCGCATGAAAGCGTCTTCCACCCAGAAGGATCTAGGGAGGAAGCTTACATGAAAGTCTTTGTCAAACCCAAGTTCAGGTATGGTGTAATCGATGTTCTCTATGATAATTCCTAATATATTATATTATTCCTATTATAATAAATTACTTGTCCACTGCATACTCACTTTAAGGCGAATAGCTGGAATAGGACATAATTTAAGGCAGCTACTTGCCTGCTGAAGATGTAGAGGGGTGTCAAGTGAAATAGAATGTCTAAAACCGCGGAGGGAAAAGAACGCAAAGCTCCACTTATGCATAGACATGGCCATCCACCATAGGTGAGTATTGGTCTTATGAGCGAGATTTATAGCGAGTGCGTTATTCGGGGTTGAAGGCCCTATTTGTTTCCAATGGCTTTTTTGCAAGAGAATAGAGTTACCATAGCTTTCTTGACCTTTTCTTGAATGATAGGTTTCCAGTTTAGGTTCCTGTCAAAAATGTGACCCAGATATTTTGCTGTGTATGAAAATACTATATTTTATCGTTTATTGAGAGAGCGTCTATAATTAGAATTTTATATTTTTCTGGAAAAGACGAAAAGGTCAATTTTATGGGGGTTTACTCTCAACCCACAGCAATCTTCCAAACGGTTTAATATGTTTAGATTTAGCTGAAGAATTCCTTTGATGGTATGAAGATGCTTACCTGAGATGGCTATAGCAACGTTTTCCGCATAGGCAATCACCCTGCTACCACCCGCTTCAAGGCATATCAGTACTTCATTAAACACTAAGTTCCTGAGAAGGGGAGAAAGGACACCTCCTAGTAGCTTACCTCTACTGAAACATCTTTTAGCAGAAGCCAGATCAAATTTGTAATTGATGAGTGAAAGACTGATCAACTCCCCAAGTGAGTCGTGATTGCAGATGTGTTGACGTTGTTAAAGGCGCCATTTATGTCCAGGAAAGCAACTATTGTGTCTTCTCTATATTGTAGGGATCGTTCGATGCGGCTAGTCAGTAAATGCAGAGCCGTTTCCAACGACTTTCCTTTAGGGAAGGCATGTTAAGCTGGGAATAAAAAACTAGGGCTTTCCGTAGCCCCAGAGAAAATAGTCGAATGGTGTCAAATCGTAAGATCGCGTCGGGAAATTTGTAAACGTTCGCCGTTTTGTGACCCAGTCTCCAAATTTATTCTTAATAATAGCGCCAGTTTACATTGATATATAAATGATGCCATTCACGATAACGAAGTCTCCTTTCTCATTTCGAAATATATAAGGTCTGATGATGCCACCATGCCATAAACCGCAACAATCCATCTTTATCGATACGTTGATGCTTAGTAAAACACTTATGGATTTTATTCACTCTAATACCAGTATTTTGCTTGTAAACATACCTGCTGAGCGAAAAAGGGTCTGGTTAGAGAAGTTATTTTTTTGACCAAAATTCGGATTTCCGGCCAACATTTCCAGCGCCTATTTTGTTGTTGTCTATGATCGTTCGGCTTCAATTTTTATGTCAGCTTAAGCCAGGTTAATCGAATTGACATTTCTGTGTCTTTTTCGATACTGGCCGCTACCAATCACCATTCACCAATCTCTGTCTGGTTGTTGGCAAAAGATCCAGTATTTACAGCTGAGTCGGAATTTCGGTTTTTTTAAATAATTTCCTCTCAATTTCGCGGTTTCTAGCAAGCGTAAGACGATGCATGATGAAATGGCACATCTTACTGAATATTTTGATAGCTGTATGTCATTGATAACTTTGATATTTTCTGACACTTGGAGAAACTAACATTGCCATCTGGTCACTCGTAAGCCCCCACCAAACTTTATCTATTTGTGACCATTTATCAAACAAAACATAACACAAGAACATAAAAATTGTCAGAAAGTGACTGCTTGAAAGTTATCCCTTTTGAGAGATACGAGTATGTTTGTGAAAAAAGAAAACTCGCTTTAGATGGAAGCTTGGATGGAAGATTGTTATTTACCCATAACACATTGATACCTCCATATGTGACGAATGCCTGCAAAAATCTGACGCATTCTTTGATTTTCAACAAGTGATTTAGTTATATAAACAAATAACTGCTTTCTCAGGGTCAACCGTATCAAACCTGAGCATTAAAAGGATTCACTCTAAGGTAAGCTTAGGTTGAATGGCTGATGATGTATCCGTAACCACCAGCCAGCTAGTAGCGATTGTTGACGGCAGCATTTTTTGTGCAGAAACTGGCACAACTTAAATAAGGGAAGAGGCAAGTAGCACAGGAGCTAGTAATACGAGGAAAACGTAAGGAAAATAGAATAAAAGCATTGTACCGATAAACTACATCTTTAGTTAGACTATTTACGCTATCAGTTAAGGAATTGTTTTCAAAACTATAAGATGTACTCCCACAACCTACCTTATATGCAGGCCAAAAAAAACATGAAAAGCGCAACGTCTAGACAAGTACAAACGAGTTACTATTTTAAAATTAGGATCAACTTTCACTAAGTACCCCTTTGGCATTCGTAATTACTGCACAGTATCTCCCACTTAAGTTTTGATATTTCCAGAAGTTTTCTTTTGGCTAAAGTGTAGTGTGATATCTGCTACGAATCTGCTCACTTGCAGTATAAGCCAAGCTGCAATTAAATCCCTTTACTCAGCTATGACAACGTCAAGTTTTCTTAGCGCTCAAAGAAATGTCCAAACATTTCATAATCCACATTTGCCGAGTACGTGTACACAGGCCCAGACATCCAATTAACTTCTAGCTATTTGGATTGCCGCTTACTACATGTGAACTCATGCTCAATTTGGGTATGATATATGAGGCCAATTAGAGATATTCAGAAGGCACAACCTGAAATGTGGTCAGATAAATTTGACTTTAAGTGCATCTGATTCGAAAAAGAGCCTCTTATTTATTTATTTATTTCTAATTTAAGTTATAACAACTTTTTGTATTGAACAGGTATAAAATTTACAAAATGTTAATTAAAAATTCACAATCTTTAAATATTTAATAAATAAAAGTAATTTAAAAGCTAAAGGAAAATAGTGGAAGTTAAAAGAACAAATTACAGAAAGATAAGCAATATAAGAGGTATAAATATCTATTGCTTATAAACAATAAAATAGTTAAATATTGTATTGGGTATGTAATTTAATTCGTGCGGTTAAATTTGAAAGTTTATTTAAGAAAAACATGTACAATAGTATTATTCAAAGTATTGCCCATCTGAAGCTATGATTTTTTCCCATCTTTCTGGCAATTTGTGGATCCCATCCCAAAAGAACTGCGCCGGCTTGGCAGCCAAGAATGAATCAAGCCAATTTTTGATATTCTGCTCTGACTAAAAATGGTAGTCAGAAGGGGCAAGGTCTGGGCTATAAGGCGGATGGGGTAAGACTTTTCAACCACTGTTTTCCAAATAGTTCTTAACCAGCTGCTTTTAAACGTTTTGAAATGGCTACTTGAATGACACCTAAAGATTCTGCGAGCTCTTCTTGTGTTTGGCAACTATCTTCTTAGATTAATGCTTCCATTTCTTCATCTTCAAACTTTTTTGGCTGCCCAGGACGTTCATCGTCTTCCAAGCCAAAATCACCACTTTTAAACCGTGCAAACCACTTTTGGCACGTTCGCTCAGCTAGCGCATGTTCACCATAAACTTCCACCAAAATACGATGACTTTTGGCAGCAGTTTTCTTCATATTTAAATAATGAAGAAGAACTCCCCGCAAAAACACTTTTTCAGGCACAAAGTTCGACATATTTGAGTAAAAAAAAAATTATTGTTGTTTACGCTTCAAATGAATGACATATACTGAAATGACGTACAATGACAGTATCTCTCCAATGGAATAATGCATGTTACGCCATCTCTTAGCTAACCGCTAAGTTATAGACCCAATAGCTCATCACTTACAACTTGCATAATATTTGAAAAGTTTTTTTTATTAAAGTGGTTGTCCACGTCCAGCCTCTTGATGTTAGTGAGAAGATTGTTCCAGAGGCGAAGTGCATGTCTGAGAAATTGAAGACTGCTTATCAGGAATGTGTGTCTGAGAGATATTATATATTATATATTTATAAGGTTCTTTGAGAGTTAACGAAATTTATTTTCGTGAACAAGTAACTCGGTTTTTTAGAATAAACAGTCTATATCCAATGAAAAACTATACAAACCGTTACTTAGACCACCAGAAGTAAGTACTCTGATGACATTAAAGAAAAAAAGATTGGCGAATATAAAAGTGGTATTTTACAATCTGAATTATCCAAGAAGTATTCAATCCCGATATCGGTGAAATAAAATCTTACAAACTCGGCAAAATGAGGTGGCAGACCAAGAGTTATCGCAAATAGTGATCATTAGGACGATGAAGAGTAATCCTTTTATGTCACCAAGGGAATTACAAAACGAACTTGGTACAAATGCTAGCGCCAGGACACTTTTTCGGAAAGCTGCTGCTACGATCAGTCGGGATCGTAAAGAAACCTTTTGTTTTAGCCAAAAATAGAAGAGCAAGACTAAAATTTGCAAATGACCATATTAAGTATTTCCACACAGTATCAAAGTGTAAAACGGCATTATTCGCCGACAAACCCAAGTTTAATTTGAAGGGATCGGATGGCTTTCGCCATGTCTATCGGCCAAGCAATGCAGCATTGAATGTTTGATACTTAAAACGCCCTGTGAATCATGGAGAAGCAAACATGGGGATGCTTCTTTGGATATGAAATTGGTCTTATAAATCTCCATCTCATAATAGATGGAATTATGGACCAATATATCCATTCTAGCGGCCATTGCTCTTCAGCATGCTTCAAAAATCAAATCAAAGAAAATCAAGTTTATTGAATTGCCATCCCAGTCCCAAGATTAAAACCCTGATAGAAATGCTATGAGGGATTGTACGAAAATCAGCACATCGTTCGAAAGCAATGCAGAAATAGGGACGTGCTTGGAAAAACATCCAAAGCTCTATGATTTCCAATCTGATCGGGAGTATGCCAAGTATGCCAGTCTGCCGATCCGCCGCAAGGTATCTACACGCAATGTGGCTGTCTCGTCGAATTGACTGTTGGAAAAAATTAATTAACATTAAAAAAACACTACCAAGTTGTATCGCTTCGATTCTCATTTGTGTGTCTAACGATTTTTTTCCCAAAAATTCTTAAATTTCGTTCATCAGAAAGAGCAGGATTTCCAACTCGCAAGTGTAAATTTCGCTGCAAATTGTGTAAAGTGCAAATACATCCACGCGTATAAATAAAAATATCTGAAAAATAACATCTAATAACGGGAATACGTATCTTTTGAGTGCAAGTGATTAGATAGATATACGTAGCAGCCAAATTTAAAAAAAAAACGTTCATCTGCAACCCGGCCAATGTGGCAACTAAATTGGATCAAAGTTCTGAGAATTATTTCTGATGAGCACGGTATCGACTCTAATGGCATGTACCATGGTGAAAAAGATTTGCAATTAGAACGCATCGACGTCTATTACAATGAGGCAATCAATGGCAAACACATATGTACCAAGAACTCAGTTCGTATGTTACCATATGGTCAGCTGGCACATTCATTTGGCGGTGGCTCTGGATCTGGTCTGGACACACTCTTAATATCCAAAATACTTGAGAAGTATCCTGATAGAAAAATGAATTTGTTTTCTGTTGTTCCGTAAAATGCCACCTTGTTCATTCATCAGTTTGTCGAAAATACCGACAAGACCTTGTGCAACGACAGCGAAGCTCTGTACAACATTTACTTCTGCATATTGAAGCTGTCATCACCCACTTATTCTGACCTCAATGATTTGGTTTTAATCAAAACATCTAGAGTAACAACGGTCAATTGAATGAAGATATCTGAAAATTAGCCTTTAACACGGTTTCATTTCGACTTCATTCGACTTCATTCGACTTTACTCCTTCATGCCAGGATTTGGTCCACTCACTGTTAAGGGTTCACAGCAATACCGTGCCCTTACCATTGCCGAACTGACACAACAAATATTTGATGCCAAAAACATGATGAACGCTTGTGACTCTCGTCATGGGCGTTATCTAACCATTGCCTGCATATTCAGAGGTCCAATGTCTATGAAAGAAGCCAACACTCAAATGTTCAACATCCATAACAAGAACAGCAGTTATTTTATCGAGTGGATTCCAAACAATGTTAAAGTTGGCGTTTGTGATATACCTTCACGTGGTCTTAATATGTCAGCCACATTCATTGGTAATACTACAGCTATTCAAGAGATTTTCAAGAAGATATCCGAACAACTCACTGTTGACTTGTTAGTGTGTTCAGAATATAATGTTCCTAACTTAGACAAACTTCGATATTTATTTAAACATAATAGTATCCTCAAACACAACTTTCCAAGCCCTTTTGTGGTGGTTTTTACAGTTGAAAGGTTATAGCTTATGCCGATGTTGTGTGTAAAGAGGTCTTTTTTTATGTTTAACGCTGTTAAGTTTAACGTTTCTAAAACAATATTTTACATTATATGATAATAGAACCAAGCAAAAGATGTATGATAGTAATTAAAAACAAAGGTTTCGTTACAAAACATTGACTTAAAGTCGTGATGAAATATTAAATGAGCATTTTCTACGAAGTTGCTTTAGTTTTGGCCAGCTTAAAATCGGTGTGGTTGCAATATTTTTATTTTTATTTTCTTCTATTGTACTTATGAAAATTAATTTTTGTTTTTTTTATCTTCTTTACGAATATGTATACATATTTACATGTTTTGAAAGGAAAAACATAATGAAATACATGGAAAATTAATCAGTTTTGCCGCAGAGTCTTGTGCTTATGTATGTTAAAGGCTGCTTTAGTTTTGGTAAATAAATGAATATCAATGGCGCCTTGTTTTTGAATGAATTCAGAATTACCATACTCAGAATTCGTTCCCTTCTTTCATCTCTTTGATACACAGGTCATGTAGAAAATCTTCGTTAATACTCTGCTCGCCCCGCTGCATCACTGTCATTACAACATCCAAAGACACAATATATATCTGCATATCCCTAACTTGAATACTCTGTCTTGAACACTCCAACTTCAATGTAATGCTATAGAAGTTCAATAAACAACTGATAACGGAAAAAAGAAAGTGGTAATAATAAAAAATAGTCATATTAAGGATTAATTTATTTAACCGTATACCTGGAGAACCGTAAGCCCTAGGTAAAAATTTTGTATGGTGAATTTGTAGGTAACATTATGGCGCACCAAAATAATAAAAAGGAGAAAGGCTTTTTCTGGACTTAGTAAGCCTTCTCGATTCTGGCTATCAATGTACTTACTTAGAGAATTTAATTACAAATCAAATTTTCACTTTGCGGTAAATCGATAAAAACCATTTTTTCATTAATTTGAAGGTCACTTATGAGGCATTTGTAAGACGAGATATAACTAAAAAGTGAAAGGTAAACCAACAGCTAGTGTGGAAGTTTTCATTAAATTAATTACAGAATTATTCCGAAGTCAATGTAAAATTTAATTAATTAAAAAGCACGGCTTATGGCAATTATAAATAAAATAATATTTTGTTCAATTAATTATCAAAATTCTCGATAACTTTTTTGAGAATAAGTGAGTAAATTGCCGCCATATCTGTTTGGATATTATGTTTGAGATCCTGAATTATCGCTGTTTTATTGGAATAGACCTTACACCTCAAAATACCTTACAGAAAGAAGCTTAAAGGTATCAAATTGAAGCCCAATCAACTTCTCCTTTAACCAAAATATTGCGATCTTCAAATTTCGTAAGTAATAAATTGATTGATTGATGGTTGATGTGGGCGGTAGCACCATCCTGTTGGAACCAGAGATCGTCCAGATCTGGTCTATATGTTGCGGCAATAACATTCTCCATTCACTATAATTGTATCTTCTGCCTCATCTTCGAAAAAGTACTGGTCAATGATGCCGTCAATCCATAACCAGCAGCATACAGTGACTTAATGGGTTTTGCTGGTCCCCAAAAACGACAATTTTGTTTGTTTACGTGCCCATTCATACAAAAATGGGCTTCATCGGAAAAGATCAAATTCGATGAAAAATTGTCCTGGCGATCCAACATCCAATTGATAGGTTTCAATTGTTGTGTAATTTGGATTTTGTAGGCGAGCAAGTAAGGATCAACTTTTAAAATTCGCCGTTAAATGCCGAATTGTTGATTTCGGTGACTAATTGAGATGCCTGGCTGGTTTTGAACACTTTTGCACATAGTGATGATATTTTGGCGGGTACGTGCTGGACGAGCATGCTGATATGGAGTTTGGTCCGATACCAAACCAGTGTCCTCAAAACGATTCATTAACGTACGAATTCTTCCGGATTCACTATGGCGATTATGTTGACTGAAAAGCTCACGAAATGTTACTTTTACATATCGCCCATTTTCGTAATAAGATTAAATAACAAAAATTTGTGGCTGAGTGGTTAATGACTCCATGTGAGTCATGGTTAAATTGCCAAAGATTGTCAAAAAGAATAACCACATTGAATTGAGTAAATGACAGCCAACATCCACACACCCTTTATATACGAATATAAATATCTCTGTTATATTAGTCTAATTGTGAAAAATCCATCGAAATAGGCACAAATCTCACCCATAATTTGGATGAAGTGAGGCGCGATTTCAATTTTAAAAGTCCGTTTAATGGCTCACACACGAGTACATATACCGACAATACCATTATAATAGGAAGACGCAACGTGATGCTAGTAAAACTTTCGTGAGAATCGATTTAGAATAGATCTGACGACCAATGAAGGCAAAACGATGTACATGTGCATGCTTCAACAAAAAAGGCGATTAACGATAAAATCTCAGCAACGACTAATATAGGGTTTTCCAATAGCGACTTGACAACTTTGAATTTAATTTGTGAACGCACTCTTTCACTAATCATCAAACTGTCACTGTCAATTTATTCAGTAAGCCCAACATTTTCACTATGGTAAAGTACACTAACGAGCAACGTCTGCAAGTTATAAAAATTTTCTACAGATATTCGGAGTCGGTGACTGGAACTTTAAGAGCGTTAACTCCAATTTTCTGTCGTAATTCTCGCCCTAGTAGACAGGCAATAACAAGTTTAGTGCAAAAATTTTAGTTTACATATTCGTTGTGTCAGTGAGACAACGGGTTGGTCGAAGTATCGAAAATATCGCTGCCGTTCAGACGTCCGTAGCAAACGATCCAAATCAGTCAATTCCACGGCGTTCTCAAGAATTGGGCATCGCTCAGACCATATTATGAAGTATTTTGCGCAAGGATCTTGGTTTACAACCATACAAGATCAAACTGACTCAAGAATTGAAGCCGATGGACCATTTGAAGCGACGTACCTTCTCCGATTGGGTTCTGCAGAAAATGCGCGAAGATGATGAATTTCATCGCAAAATCATCTTCAGTGACGAAGCTCATTTTTGGCTCAATGGGTTCGTCAATAAGCAAAATATGCATTACTGGTTGGGTGAAAACCCACATGTGCTTCATGAATCACTACTTCATCCACAAATAATAACTGTTTGGTGCGGTTTGCATGCCGGCGGCGTTATTGGGCCATATTTTTTCGTCGAAGATAACGATCGTCATATTACTGTGAATTATCAGCGTTATCGCGCAATGATCACTGATTATTTTTGGCCCGAATTGTAAGATATGGACTTGGACGACATGTGGTTTCAACAGGATGGTGCCACAAGCCACACAGCACACGCTACAATCGATTTATTGAAGAGTAAGTATGGTGAGCGTGTTATCTCAAGTCATGGGCCAGTCGATTGGCCGCCTCGTTCGTACGATTTAACGCCGCTTGACTATTTTCTGTGGGGCTACGTTAAGTCATTGGCCTACACGTCGGTGACGTCGGGAGAGCTCAGAGCCAACAGTGAACGCGAAATAGCGGCCGTATCGGCCGAAATGTGTGACCAAGTAGTTGAAAATTGGGTCCAACGAATCGACCGCTGCAAACGTGCCCGCGGTGGCCATATGAACGAAGTCGACTTTCATTGATAAATGTTTTGATTGAATTTCAAGCCAATAATAAAGCTTTTGAAATATCTCAAATGGTTTGCCTTTTATTTAAAAAAAGAGCTGTCAAGTCGTTATTAGAAAACCCTATATGTGAAGAAAAACAACTCCAATCAATCGCTTTTTCTTTGGGTTAAGAAAGCAACAGAGAAGCGAGGCACAACTAGAGATCAGTCTGTATATGATTTTATCAATATTAAAATATGTCGCTTCAGGTTTGTTTTGTTATTAAATGTAAAATTTTTAGATCTGCCCCCAGGTCTTGTCAAGTAGAAGAAGCCCTCAACTTTGGGACTAAAGCCAAATCATAGTGCGTGACTGATGGTAGCTAGCTTACAATCTAACCATATGGGAAGGCTGTTTGGTTAAAGCCGGGTTCAGTCTATACTGGAGGTCTACCTAAAGCTGTGTATGTAAGGACTATGACTTCATTCCTAGTAAAAATACATTTTAGCATAATCTGTCATAGTACGAGTATATTACACCCTGCCTGATTCGAACCGCAACCAACTTCAGACTGCTATAATTTCCAAACCGTTCATGACATTGAGCTAAAATTGCCTCATGACGAATAATTTAATTATTTATAAGCCGTTTAAACGATTTGCGTCTCAGTTGTGTTGAGAATTTTTTATCCGCGATGGAATTCAAACGTAATAGTGTGACTGCTTTATATTTGGCTGAAAACCACAAGTAGCTATCGTTAGAGCCCTAAAGCACCTCAACGTGAACAAATCATTTGTGTCTCGAACCACGCCATGGAGGTGGTCATAAAAAAACAGCAACATCGGCGGAAATGGTTCGAAAAGTGAAGGATCGAATTGAGCGAAATTCGCGTCGAAGTGGAAGAAAAATGGCTCGTGCGTTCAACATATCGTTGGAACGGATGCAACACATACTGAAAAATGAGCTTGGGCTCAAGCCATTGAAGTTCCAAAAAGCACACGATCTTACATCGAGTTGCTACGCTTGCACGAAAGTGGTGTGTTGCCGAATTTGGTTTTTTCCGATGAGTCGCCATTTGTTATCGAGCAATATGTCAACAAAAAAAAAAAAAAAAATACTTGCCAAAGAGGTCCTTCGAAAATTTACACCTTCGGACGGCCAGCAGTAAGCAGGCAGCACCGATGGTGAAGGTTTGTGCCGTCATAACCGCTCTCCGCTCGAATTTTTGGACCGTGGCGTCAAAATTAATGCGATCGTATACCGTGAAACTGTCTTAGAGGCATTATTGAAACCTTGGGTAAGCAATCATTTCGGTTGGAGACAGTGGACATTTCAACAAGACTCAGCACCGTCTTACAAAGTGCATGTCAACCAAGATAAGTAAAAAAAATGCTCGACACTTCATTTCTTCGACACAATGGATTGCAAATTCAATTTCTCTGTCTGGGGTATTTTGAAGGCGAAGGTTGGCACTAAAAAATACACCAAAGTTTGGACCACCTCAAACAAGCACTTCGCCGGGAATATTTTCCAACATTTTTTGCTTAAGCGCAATAAAATTTATCAAAAAATAAAAAAATTATAACATTTTAAAAAGTTGCAGTTCGAGTCAGGCAGGGTGTATCTGCATATACCTAGCTATGAACTTCAAAACTGTTAAAATCACTATGAGCAGAGAATCCGGATATATAAAAAATAATGTGACATACTTCATACATAGTATTCAATCGTTACCCGATTAGTAATCGGACATGATCTAAAATCATGAACAGAAAGTTCAAAACAAAATTGTTTTTAAATAAATCCGGTTTCGCAAGGCCGATTTAGAACAAGTAAGTACCATTAAATTTGTTAGAAATAAATAAAACACAAAAACGGTAAAATAAGTGCTTTACTAAAAAAATAAATATTTAATGACGCAGTTCAAACCTTTCTTCTTAAACTAAATAAACTAGTTCTATAACAAATCTTATTACATTTTTTTTCCGATACAAAATAAAGGTCGGATACTCTAAAAATTGTTTTAATTACCACAATCAAACCTCAAATCCCGTATATTATTTAAAACCAGCTCCTTTTCTCATTTTCTATCGATAAGTCTTTCTCCTTGTCGGATACCCTTATGGGAAGCTGACTTTCGAGTTTAATTCAAAGCCTACCCATAATAAAGACTAATGTCTTCAAAAAAATACTAATCAGTCTGATCAGAGCGATAAATATATTTCAATCAAATCTATTTTCAATGTAAATTTTTAGCTGTCATGTTACTACCTAATATATAGACCGACGTCATTTTTGTAAAAAAAAAAAAACGCCCTCAAGGCCAGCAATATATTAAAAGATCAACAAATAGACGAATGCGAATTAATTCGCACATAAATAAATATAAATTTATTTAGATGAACAATTTAGACGAGACGACGGGACAGAATCGGGTTACATAAACAATGACAAAGTGGTAATTGTTGAGGCTAACGAAAAAAAAAAATTCAATCGAGCGAAGTTTTGGAATCAGGCCAAAAATCAGTTCCAAGCTTGAGAAACCCCTCAGCGGGAGACGGCTAGCTCAAATCCAGGATAACAAAAATACTTAACAGGCATGCGGCTTTTGACCTTTTTTATAAGAAATATCTTAATGAATCAGTCACATGTTTGAGGATCTATATCATTAATAACACATATTGAGCTCCAGGATTTGAATCGAGTGGAGTCTAATCACAAGTTCTCGCTGCACAGTTGCGCTTGAATCGAGTAAGCCAATAGTTTCATGAGCGAAACGCGCCATTCTTCTGGAAAACATTTCTTCCTGATCATTATGCATATTTCGTTCATATTTTCGCAGAAATAATTACTTACCATTGGCTATTGACTTTAATATCAAGTCTAGGCTCTTTTTTGAAAAGAAAAATTGGTCCGGATTCGGATTTTTTGAGAAGAAAAAATCCAAACCAAAAAAGCCTATCTGCGAGCTCTGGTCGGAAGACAGGGTGTCGCAGCTTTGGTTCTTGCACCAACTAGACCTTAAATGTGTGTTGGCTGAGATGTTTTCGCAAGATTTTTCATATAGTGGATGATCAAAACCCAAATTTATAGCACCAAGTCGTTTTGAGAATTCAGATCTACCGTCACGCCAAGATTCACAGTGTTTAGAGATTTTTTTCTATGCACTACATTTCAGCCGAAACGGCCGCTATTTCGCATTCAATGCTGGCTCTGAGCTCTTCCAACGTCGTCGGCGTGTTGGCGTTAACCAATGTCTTAATGTAGCCCCACAGAAAGTAGTCAAGCGGCGTTAAATCACACGAACGAGGCGGCCAATCGACTGGCCCATGTCTTGAGATAACACGCTCACCATATTTACTCTTCAATAAATCGATTGTGTGCTGTGTGGCTTGTGGCACCATCCTGTTGAAACTAAATGTAGTCCAAGTCCATATCTTCCAATTCGAGCCAAAAATAATCGGTGATGGCGCGATAACGCTGACGATTCACAGTAACGTGAAGATCATTATCGTCGACGAAAAAATATGGCCCAATAACGCCGCCGGTATGCAAACCGCCCCAAACAGTTATTTTTTGTGGATGGAGTGGTGATTCATGAAGCACATGTGGTTTTTCACCCGGCCAATAACGCATATTTTGCTTATTGACGAACCCATTGAGCCAAAAAGGAGCTTCGTCACTGAACATGATTTTGCGATGAAATTTATCATCTTGGCGCATCTTCTCCAGAACCCAATCCATGGTCCAAAAATGGTCCATCAGCTTCAATTCTTGAGTCAGCAAGATCCTTACGCAAAATACGCCATAATGTTTTCTGAGCGATGCCAAATTCTTGAGAACGCCGTGGAATTGACTGATTTTTCGACACTTCGACCAACCCGTTGTCTCACTGACACGGCAACATCACAAAACGAATATGTAGACTCAAATTTTTGCAGTAAACTTGTTATTGTCCAATTACGATCGAAAATTGGAGTTAACGCTCTTAAAGTTGCAGTCACCGACTCCGAATATCTGTAGAAAATTTTTATAATTTGCAGACGTTGTTCGTTAGTGTACTTTGCCGCGATGAAAATGTTGAGTTTACTGAATAAATTGGCAGTGACAGTTTGATGATTAGTGAAAGATGATTAGTGATGATTGGAAAACCCTATAGAATGAATAAGACGTACACAGTTACTGGCGGTGTGCCACAAGGCTCGGTTATAGGCACTCTACTGTGAAACATTATGAATTATAAAATTCTACACCTAAGGATTGCATGCCAGGTGTTAATTACCGGATTTGTGATGGCACGAAATTTATCCAAAAAATGACGAATAGCGTACTCAGTATATCGATTCTGAGGACTAAGAAAATCACATTATCCTCTTTATATTTCGAAAACTCAAAATGTATTCTCCAAATAAGTTTAAATGACACGAGTCCGTTCTTTCGGTGTTATTCTATTTATGACGTAGTAGGCTTCTACTTCCACTCTACTCAATCTAGTTCACGGTGCTTTTAGTTACCTGGACCAAGCGCTCTGGTACCCATTGCTATGGCCTGGTCCTTAAAATGGAGGTTCTTCCTTGTCATCTTGAACTATTGACATTTTTTGCTGGATAATTATCGTTTATTTCTTCGATATGGCCGAGCCAATGTGTTTTGGTTTTTTAAACTGCAAAACATCCACATCTCGATACAGCTCGAAGAAAAATGTTTCTCCCTAGAGTGCTCAATATCTGTCCAGCACTCGGATCTATAGTGTATAACTGGTAAGATCAATGTTTTGTTAAAAGTTAAAACTTGTATGACGGCGCGCTGGGTACGACCGATGATGTCAATGTCGACAGGTTTCTTGAAAATAGTGCCCTGCGCACTATCTGTTCCAGAACTAAATTGAAGAAATATCATGGCAGTGGATCTTATTGCCAAAGTCTGGTGCATGTTTGGAATAGTTTTCGCCGATGGAAGCTCTATCTTATAGTATATAACGGGTTTCGTATCAGTCATAATAAAGCCAAATATCAGCATTTCCAAGGAAGTGGCGATATCGACGCAGAATCAGAGTAGATTTGTATAAATGAAATGAAAACTTGGAATATCTACTGAATTTTATATCAGAAAATGACGCTAAAACTTAGGGATTTGTCTTTTATGGCAGTCACTCGTCCAGCTTTAATATGCATAGCATATGCATCGCAACGTTAAACAACACAAATTACAGACAGGAAATAAAAATGTTACAAAGGTCAGCGGGTGTAATGAAATGCCATCTTATGAACCGACAGTGGAAAAACTTCAGGCTGAACAAATTAAGTTGTTTTGCCACATTCAACGTAGGTAGTTGGTTCCAGCTGAGGTTTCAAGAAGAAGCCTAAAGAAGAATATAAGGATACTCAAATAGAAAAAAGAACTCAATTGGCTTCACTAACGTGATGATCCAAAATACGAGTAGAGTTGTCTGTAAAATTGTTCTTAAGTCCGAAAATTAAGCCAACCACACAAGATGAAATTTTACGCATTACTTTTTCTAAAGTTTAATGAAAGAAGACCAGCGTTTTCTTTTGTAGTGTTAAGTTGCGGTCTTGGTTTGGTTCATGTTTTGTCTAATGTTGGCTTTTGAATGGGTCTTTACTATCCTCTTGCTTCAGCGAATTTGAATATGGCAGGTAAAGAAGCAGATAATCCCATGACATCATTTTCATCACATCATTACATAAAATGATGGATATTGTCCGGTACGTGTTCGTATTCACAGCGGAGGTACATCATATGCCTACTTAGGCTGTTATGGCCTGTAAGGAATTCGAATTACATTGATAGTTTCATTCTGTTGTTCACGAGGATCTTATGAAACTCCGGTTATTATGCATAACGATAGCAAGAAGGTGGAAATGTTTTTCCACTTATCTTCATGTTTTGTTCCACCAGCTCCTCCTCACGCCGTTTTATTACCTATCGTTTTAAGCTGAAATTTGCGTGTGGGGAGATATACCACCAGGATTATTTCTAAGGTTAGATTTGATCCCATCAACCGAGCTCCGTCAACTATAACTACGACCTTTGATAGTTCGATTTCATTTAGACATAGCGTGCAAATAAAGCCACTGGTTTTGGTAAAATTTGGCTGGTTGCAGCACCTGCATTCTCTAGGTTTCCTGGTCACCGAGGTATCAGGAAGCTTTCTTTCTCTTGGCCCTGTTTGAGAGGAAAGAAAATGATACATTCTTTCTACAGTGATGGAACTGGATATACTGGAAGCTTTATGAAATATTAGACCAAACGAAGTTTTCACCTTGTGATAATAAATACGCCATAACTCATTCAATATTTTACTCATAATGTCAAATTCGACGGACTACTCCAAAACCCAAAGCTTGTAACACCCACTTGTCTGACAAATATACCAAGAATGTTGGTCTTCTAATGCATTGGTCTCGATTCTTTCTTATATTCTATATGACAGCGCACAAATTTTGATGACAGAGTGCAAAAAGTTTTGAACATTTTATTTATCTAACATCGAAGTTATGATAATTCCCTATGAATACCTCTCAATCGGCACCATATCGCAGGGACAAAGCTTTTAATTGTGTTTATTCAGTATAACAATTAACCTCAAGTACGTGTATAAGTGCCATTGTAAGCACTATGAGAACTAATTTATTTATTAATAAACCATTAGCCATGGTTGTGACTTTATTTCTACCATTTGACAAGTCAATAATCCGTGAAAATTCAATTCAATTCAATTCACTTCAATAGACATTCGGTAAAGTGGGGAAAAGTATAATGAATGTCGCGACCAATAAATCACAGAACATAGCATTTGAAGTTTTTTTTTTATATTTTTTCCATTGACCACAAATCGATTGAATTTCTTTTTATGCGCTTCGGCCACAAGCTAATGCAGAGAGTAACTAAAACAGTTCGTTTTGCCGACAAAACTCTGTAATTACCTTCCATCGATTCGATAAGATACAAAATTGTGCAATATTTTACCATCGTCGTTGATTCGGTTGGTCGATGGTAGTGGTATTGGTATTGGTAGAGAGGCCGGTTGTGGATATGGTTAAATGCGAAAATGAATTGATTTGGAGACCAACTGCGAACGTGCATTTAGCATTCGATGTACAGATACTAGTACGAATACGAATACGAATATCCAAGCACATCTGGTGGAATATTGCACTCAATTGAAACTGAATTTGAATCGAGCAGATATGTTTGTATCTATAGTTAGTTTGCTACGTTTGTGCATGCGAAATGACGTAAATAACTTCAGTCGCAGTCTCAGACTCAGCCTCAGCCTCAGTCGAGCAGAAAGTTGACACGATTACCTACAAACTCCACCAAAGAAACACTACAAGCTGCGGTTAAATAGATGCTACTTGCCAGAGTGTGTTTTTTATTGTTTCGGATTTTTTTCTGCGTATACAGATCTTGGGGGTACTGCTCCGATTATACCAATTCATATCTCTTGGTGGTATGGTCTAGCGACTATACTTTCATGACATGGCAGTGGAAAATTCATATTGATTTTCCGGGAATTGTATTGGGCGTAATTATGTCGGTCAATGAAAGATTGTTAAAGGTTTGAAGTCGTAACTCATTGATACGAATATTCGAAAGCCGGATGTCGATGTCAATTTTTGCCCAATAAAATTTATTTAACTTAAAATTAGTTTATAACGTTGTGTTTAAATGAGATCTGTTGGCCTTTTATAAAACCTTGGACAGCTCTGATATATTTATTTTTGCATTTTTATTTAGTAAGGTTTTTAAAAGATTCACCTTTTAATAGTCATGAGTAGAAGTACTCGTATAAATCGAAATGTTGCTACAGTAAAATGACGGTTGTCTTGACTAATGATGTTGATTATACATCCCGAATGAGCTGACCTTGTCCATCAATCTTAAATCGGCGGTCTTCAATTTGCCGAATATAAAGTTCCGTATTGGCTAGTCGTGGCTTATTTTTAATAGTCTGCTGTAGATTCTCCAAACTGAACATGACTAATCGTTTGTAACTGACTTATTCTCGCTTTGTACAGTTAAAGCTGTTTCCAAGAGAACAGTTTACAGGAAAAAGTTTTATAGAAAATGCTGGTGGCTTCAGTAGACCTCCATATCTCCAACTATGCCTAACAAAAAGTGGACTTTGTTCATTGATGAGACTTGTCCAGCACATTTATTTCGTAGATGAACCGAATGACCTTTCGTTTTATCGTCCAAATTGTATCATGCCAACATTTTATTTACAAGCGACTCTGGCCAGCAATTGAAAAAGTAGGAGATCTATTGGAACACTAATACGGTTGTAGTAAGTCGCTGTCAGTAGTGGACGGAATTAATGCGGTAATAATCGAAGCGCTCGGGACGTCTTACTGGACAATGTTCAACGAATTGAGGACGGATTATGAGCTGTTTTTATGCCGATTAAATTACGGAACTATGATTATTTCCTTAAAATGATAACAAGCTATTTCTTGAATAGAGTCCTCGTCTGTGAATCTGGCGATCGAGATTAGATGTACAAAATTAATGGCGGTGTGCCACAAGGCTAGGTTCTAGGCACCTTATTATGGAACATTATGAAACTCAACACCTAAGTACTACATGCCAGGTGTCAATTACCGGATTTGGATTTGTGATGAATCTGCCATGATAGTGATGAATCTGAAGATTCCACGCGAATCGTAGATTAACGGATTTGCTGACGGCATTGTCGCAATGATTGAAGCAATACAAATTGTATGTATGTTGCTTGCTACATGCTGCGGTAAATACAACGAGCTGGAAAATTCGCGAGACGATAATGGTTAGAACTGGAAGGTATAAAGTTGTTTCTTAACCGTTTTTTAAGTATCTCATCTAAGTTTTAAACACTATAATTGCACTAACAAAGCTGACGAGTAATATTGGAGGCCAATTGTTGTTTTTCTAGACAAAGAGGGCGCCTTTGAGAACGTCGACATATCCGCAATCACGACTGCGCTATCACATCTGCAGGTACATGACACGACAGTCTCACCAGTTGCAAGATAATCAGCTTCAAACTGGGTGAGACTTCTGCTGAAAGATGTGTTAGTAGAGATACGCCGCTAAACGTTGTTCTTTCTCTGGAACTTAGTGGTAAATAAACTGCTGATATACCTAGAATCAGGAGGGAGCAGGGTGATTGCCTATGTTGATGACGTTGCTATAGCTGTCTCAGGTAAGCATCTGAATATCATCAAGCTTCATCTAAATTTTTACAGATTAACCCGTTGGGAGGGTCGCAGTGGATTGGGAGTGAACCCATAAAACTGATCTTGTGCTCCAGATAATATAAAATTCCAGCTATAGACCCTCTCTCAATAAACGATACCAGTTTAGTGTTTTCCGATACAGCGAAATACTTGGGTCTCATATTTGACAAAAAACTTAACTAGAACCCTAACATTCAAGAAAGAGTGAAGAAAGCTACAGTAGCCTTATTCTCTTGTAAGAAAGCCATTGGAAACAAATGGGCCCTTCAACCTCGATAACACACTGGCTATACATTGATACTCACCTAAGGTGTGGTTGTCTGGTGGATGGCCTTAGACATTGCAACAAATTGCAAAAAACTAAGCAGAGTCCAAAGAACAGCATGTCAATGCATAAGCGGAGCCTTAAAAATTCTGTTTCTCTTGACACCCCTCGACATCTTTAGTATTCAAGAAGCTACGACTTTGGCAGAAGCTAAGGTTTTGGCAGAAGCCGAGCAGAAGAGAAGAGCAACATGAATATTTTCATTGTTGCCATTAAACATATGTTCGCACAGTCACACGTGCTGGATGTTATCGCGTCCCACTTGGACTGAAAGTCTGCGCAGCGGCCGTGTTGAGTCCTGATACTTTTGAGTTACGTAAATAGATGCCTTGGTAGAATGAAGCCTGGTATGCAAACAGTTGGATTGGCAATGAATTTGTTAGCTGCTGGGAAGTCCCTCTAAGTTTTTTTCCACTCCTCATTAATGGTAGATTACGTCACTTTAAATGTTACAGACGTTTTAGATTTATATCCTCGGGTATTGGATTGGAAGGTTTTGGTTGCTATGAATCTTATGAATTCCTTAACGAGTATATTTTGTCATCTTATTGGAGGTGGGTGGATGTTGCTCAACATTAAACCAATTGTAATATTCAGCAGGTTATCCATAAGTTTGGTATGTGTACTGTTTAGCCAAATGGGGCATCGTACGAGTTTCTAGCTTGGCGGAAATCTTCAGATAATGATGTTTGAAGGTCGAGGTCCTGTCCATAGTTAAGTTGGCTGGTTATTGTGCTGAAGGGTGACACCACTGAATTCGGCTTCGAGTGGGAGATAGGCTAGATGGCTATTTGAGTATAAACAGGCTGACTCAGTCTTAATTAGACAAGGCATTCGTCTCCACTTCATAAAATACCTTCCCAGCTTTTTCTCGTTTAAGGATCGAAATGTCTTAAATTTCTTAAATTCTTTAGGTAAGATTTCTGATTAAAGAATATTGGTTAGAAAAACTTTGGCGTTCTTGCCACTATTTTTAATGAATTCGGGGTAAAAACCGTCAGTCCCTGCAGTTTTCCTAGATTTACTGCTGACGATGGCAGTCTCTAGCTTCTGTATTGACAATTCACGAAAATAGGTAGAAGAAGCCTAACCTTACATTTTTTTTTAGTGATTTCTTAACGGGTGTGATTTTTTTTCGGATTTAGCTTAGATGTTTCCACTACCCGATTAACAAGTTCCGAGTTGATTCTGAGCATTTGAGATGAGATGAAGTTTGCCCATCCTAGCTTACGGAGCAAGCCCCATGCTTTTTTGTTTGAGCAGCTGTAATTTAAGCTTTCAGTGGTTTTCTTCACAAGGTTTTGGTGTACTCTATCGAGCGCCTGAAGTAGTTCTTCTGCACCTTCATGGTTACCGTTTCTCGAGAATTCTTGGTAAAGTCTGTCGCTTGCTGCACTCCATCCGAGAATATAGTTCTTACAGAAGCCACGTGGAATATATTTCTTCGCAGTACTTATTACGGTACTAAGAAATCTTTCTTAGTTCTTCGGCGTCGAGGGGATCCAACGAATATTAGAGTCGAGCTCTAAGGCAATGTTTTGCCAAGATGATTTATTGAAGTTCGAGGGGTGGAGTTCATTAGTGGTATTTGTATGTCGGCATTGAAACTCCTACATCATCTTCTTGAGTAAAAGCTGCCTCTATCCTTGGCGTCGGAAATAATTGTCAAGTCTCACACATTTGTCGTCGTCCACTTGGAACTTCCAAGTGTATGGTGACTGTTAAAATCTCCAGCATAGATTGCTTGATGTTGGTAAATGGGTAGTATGTCAGCGGGCCATTGGCTATTCGGTGGTTTGTAGATGTTTTTTCTCGAGCAAGTAGGTTTGATTCGTCTTTGTAGTGTTTTTCTTGGGAAACACAACATATATTTCGTTCTCTTCCAGAAGGCAAAACACATGATCACATTTTGCTCTACTGATGCCTTCAATATTCAAGTGACAGATACGGACAGAAGGTTTTATATTCCTAGTCAAACGGCGCTGAGAGGCGCCAGTTGGGTAAAATTGGGATTCGGTTGGGTGTGCATTCATAAATTGTGCGTTACGATAGATTACTAGGGTTGCCAGGAATTCGGATCACGACATAAGTGACTTGCATTGAAAGCTTAGCACTTGGCAATGGGATGGTAGTTAGTTGCCTAATTCTTTGAACACTTTGTGTGGCCCGAGTTTATGAAAGAGGTCTTCCAAAGGGAAAATCCCCTCGTGTGAAAGATAGATGAATAACGGAAGTCTAGCCCCGGTTAAAATTCGTCGCTGAGATTTTATAACTTTTCTTCGATGAGGGTAGAGTCAAAAGATTGAGAGGGAGAGGGGCCGATGGAGAACTTGGGAAGGTACTTGAAATACCATATATGGGCTCAGGTACGAAGAAGTTGTCTGCAAATGATTGTATAAAAAAGGTTGCAAAATAGTTGGCAGTAGTATAAGGGGGGTAACCAACAGATTTTCTTTTATAGTTGACGAATTGATAAAAAGACTTAGAATCTTTATAAGATTGTTCCGCGCAGCATCTAAAAATGTTGATGGAGGCAGTTATAGTTATCTGTGGTATTTTAGAGCAATCCTTAAACTACTATACAGAACTTTCCAGTTTTGCCCATAGAGAATTAATTTAATCTAGCTTGGCTATAACTCATTTTTCTGCCAGTTTGCTCTACTTATTTTCGGACGGAGCATATTTCTATTAAATGATGAACGCAGATGGCACAAAAATCATTCGTTATTACTTTCGGCTCTGTGGGGCGGATAGTTTAAGTTTTGAAGTTCACCCCTAGCCTTAAGAATTGTGTAAATAATATCTGCACTGTTTTGGTCATTGAAGTAATTTCTCTCTCCTGAGTCGTGATATACGAGTAGCATTTGATATGTGTGTTAGGATTGACTTTCGTGAGCTTCAGTTTAAAAGACTTCACTGAAGAATAGGTTCATTTTAATGAGCAATTCTTGTAGGCTTTCTTGCACCAGCGAAACATCATATTTATTACATAATCTAGGCCATTTCCTGAAAAAGTTGCTGTCTATAACGAATAAAGTGCTTTGAAACAGCATGGAGTTTCGTAATATATGGTAGAAGAAATGTCGTCTTAATGCAAAAATATTTAGAGGTGGCAATCCAGTCTCGAGGTGTGTCATATAGTTCGGAGAGTTATTCGGCAATCTTACAATTTTCTCGGCGAAATAGCTAAGCAGTCATTCGACCTGAAATAAAAATTCCACATACCTGAGCAGCTTTGCACGTAATAGGTCTCATCAGCGCTTCGTAAATTTTATATATTGTGCTTGAGTTTATTGCTTTTCAAGCTTCGTTTAGTTTCTCCTCGAAATGCGTATGTTAAGATGACTCGAAAATGTTTACATATAGCCTTTCTCTACGTATCAGTAGAGCCTTTCATTCTGGAAAAAAACATTATTTTTGATTTATTGGGGTTGACTTTTAAATTCCATATATTGCAGTACTGCAGTAATTGGTTGATCATCATCTGCATTAACGTTGGGCTTTCCGACAAGATGACAATGTCGTCATTTTGATTCTCTATGACTTCGACGTAGTTATCTCGGAGAAACTTAGGGACTTGGCAAGGCAGAAAGGTTGGTTGCTGGTACTGGGTTGTGACGCAAATGCCCATGGTGAACCGGTGATATTAACCCAAGAGGTGAGTGTTTGTATGATTTCATTATATGTTCCAACCTAAATATTTGCAATAGAGGGAATTCACCAACTTTTGTGGTGAAAAAGAGCCTTGCCACAAATACAGAAGGGTTAGAAATATGGGAATGGAGAGTAGTCGACGAAGCGTCGATGTCGGATAACCGATGAGAACACAGTATGTAGTTTTCAAAAAAATTGTAAGAGTTAGGAAACTCTTTAACAGGGCGGAATGGAATGAGTACTACGAATGTAAGAAACAAATCAAGTTCCTAGTAAGAAAGTCAAAAAGGGCTTCATGGCAGAAGTACTGCGAACCTATCACGATAGCAGATGAGGCTTCGAAGTTACACAAAATGCTTTCACAGGAAACAAGCGTTCCTAGCTACATCTGGAAACATGACGAAATCTAAGCTGAAATCAACCAAGAGATTCTGGCAACTCCGGTGAAAACCTACTTTCCGAGATCGACAGTATCAGATGACCCTGGCATTCTACCACATACTGAGAACATTGATCTCTCTCTCCGAAGAGAAAATAGGAGTTCTTATTAATAGGAAAAAATTCCGGTGGGCTATTCAGTCCTTTAAGCCGCACAAATCCCCTATTCCGGATGGTATTCTACCGATAATGCTACAGAAAGCACCTGAGGTTACAATCCAAAAAATTATGGAAATTCTTAGACATAGCCTAAAAAAGGCTTGTAGGGAAGTTAGGGTGATCTTTATACCTAAAGCTGGCTTGCAGGGGCATATAACAGCAAAAGATTTCAGACCAATAAGTCTGTCATCATTTTTGCTTAAAACCCTAGAGCGATTATTGGAGATTGGAATAGATGCAGTAATGACTTTTTGACTAAGCCACCGTATGCATATATGAAAGGAAACCGGAAACCGTAGAAACCGGGCTAAACGAGGTGGTGGGGCAAATAAAGGACAGCCTACAATTCGGTGAGTTTGCGATGGCGGACTTCTTTGATATTGAAGAAGCCCTCAATAATCTGGAGTGCACCGTCATTAAAAATGCTCTAGTAGACGCTAACATTGAACAGGGCATTACAAACTGGGCTTGCAACGTGCTTGCAAATAGGAAGATAAATTATTCCATTGGGCAAGGCTTGGTTAAAATGTCCGTAACAAGAGGATCCCCTCAGGGGGAGTCATATCACCACTCCTAAGGGTGTTCGTTATCAATGACATCCTCAAAAAGCTAAGTACAATGAGTATAAGTGCCGCGGCATACGCAAATGACGTGGTTATAATAGTGCAGGTAAAATACTTAAATATTTTAAGTGATATTATGGAGGTTGCCGTGAAGACGATTACCATTCGGACAAAAAGCTGTGGTCTCAATGCCAACCCTTCCGAAACGGACCTGTTTTTTTTTTTACAAGAAAATACAAGATACCGCATTCCAGACTCTCAAAACTCAACGGAGTGGAATTATCCCTCTCGGACAGCGCGAAGTATTGGGTGTAGTTCTGGACAAAGCGGAAAGAATCAAAAAGTCGTATAATGTTCTTTCTATCTGCAAAAGTACGGTAGTAAAAATTTGGGGCTTAAAACCCGCTTTGGTGTACCACATACTTACACTGGAGCACTAATATGGTGGAAAGCAATAAACAAGAGAATGGCTTACGGCGGTTCAAAGAATGGATTCCATAGCCATTACATGTGCACCTGTTACCATCCCTATGGTACATACCTAACGCCACTTGATTTACAGAACAAAAAACTGGCTGGCAACAGTATGTTACGACTCACTTATTTACTTCAAGAGCAATAGTTGCGGACAAAGCACGGTCCTAGGGGAGTTACTTCCAGTCAATCCAACTCTAACGGATGAAATTCATTTTTTGGTCGACTTCGACAATCCGTATGATATAATATATATCCGGAGAGGAAGGACTTGCAAAAAAATCAAAAGAAATGCAATAGTCAGATCAAATAAAATTGCAATTTTCACACACGGCTCAAAAACAGAGGAAGGAACAGGGTCTGCTATCTTCTCAGAAGACCCAGAACTAAGAGCGTCTGTAAGCCTACCGGACAACAGCAGTGTTTTCCAATCGGAGGTTCTGGTTTTTCTCTGGGCGGCTGAGCTAATACAGATGATATCGGTATCTGGAAGAGATATCGCTATCTACATCCATAGCCAGACCGCTCTTTAGGCAATGAAATCGACCAAAATCAATTCTGATACAGTCAGAGGCTGTCGCACAGTGCTCAAGGAATTATGCAGTCAGAACCAGGTAAGACTGCGCTGGATGCAAGGACAATGCGGTATAAAATGAAATGAACAAGCGGATAAGCTTGCAAGAAGAGGACGACTACTTCATAATAGTGAGGTTGATAACATATTGGGACCACACTACTCTTACCTTACAAAGGTAAGGTCACATTTGGGTAAGAGAATTCTTTGGACCACCGTTTTACAAAATCTAGAACAGAGTTGGCCTCAAGGGTTTTCTCATCCATATGTCAAAAGAAGTTGAGCTCCCTTTCACACAAAATTCCGGGGTCGCGAAGAGATTCAACGGAGGAGATAGTTTGGTTGTGGGGAAGGTAGAGTCGGAGAGAAGATTGGTGCAGCTTATGTGAAAAGTTAATGGATTAGCAATTGGCGATTTTAAGTTTCACAGAATTTTTGAAGCACCAGATCGAAAAACTAAGTCCTGTTGAAGGAGCGAGGAGTCATTTAAAAAAATTCTATAATTGGTCTATAGGGAGACATATGAATGTTTGATGATCCTATCGAGATTATTTATGGTAAGTTTAAAAAGAAGAGGACCTAGATGACCGCCGTATGGAACTCCAGAAGTGGCCAAAAATGGAGCCGACTCGGCTGATCTAAAACATAGAGGCCTCCGATATTGCAACTTTTGGTTGTGTGTGTACTTCGATCCGACTACACAGCGTTAAAAAACCGTTAATATTGTGAATTGAAGCAACGTATACCTCATGCGGACACTATTTAGAGCCGGAAGTGAACTGTATCCACTACCATGATCCATAGTGGTTAACTTTCTGTTTAACGCTTCTAGCAGTTTTAATGGCACGCTCAAGGATATGTAGATTATATAACTATTATGTCTTTTGAAACGTATCTACCGTCAAGTTTGCTAAACTCGGGTACTTATATACGAAATCGACGACTGAAGAAGTTCCCTGTTAATCGTTTGAAAATAACAATTATCCTTTTTACAAGAAGTAGAAAGCTGACTAATCATTTAGTGCTTTAAGTCAGTCTTATCTATTTCTGTAGCGAAGCTTAGTATCTATGGCCTTCACCGATGCCTCCAAAACTGATTAAGATGTACCTCTGACGTCATTTTGGAGAATTACAACCGCTGACCTATCGTTAAATAAACTTGCGTATGTATTCCAAGTGGTAATAATTTAGAAGGAGGGAATAAGTGAAGAGGATGTAGTATTAGCCAATCTACTACTATCTACTCCAAGCTAATTTGAGAATGCAAGACTTTTTGGTTGGTTGGAAAGCTGAATTAAATCTTGTCTGGGTCCCAGGTCACAATGGGAACGTGGGTCATGGGATCGCAAATAAAAGGGGCACCTCTTAGGACTTGAACCCAAGTTTAATATCATATAATTTAAAAGGATTATAATGGACTTGTTATAATGGTGACAATGACAATGGATCTAACCCATCCTATATCTAGCCCAAATTACCTTGCTTAATTACTTCAGTTACTCTTCCGGAACTTAGCACTATAAATCTTAAGACTAACTACAGTTTCACTGTTTACTAATGAGTTTTCCGTGTCGACTCTGCTGGTCAAAACTCACACTTTCTGGCAGAGGTTCACCATCAGACCATAGATAACATGGTGGTGTTCTTATGAAATTCGTCACATCTACCTATTTTGGCATTTATGCTGAATTTAGGGGGTTTTGGTGTAGGGAGAATAGGATTATGAAAGGCGTTTAAGCATACTAAATAGCTACAAATGTAAAAGATCGTGACATTTGTGTGTATCCAACGTTTAAATTTCCCACATAATTCTGTAGAGTTGGTGGTGTTTAAGATATCCGCACACATGTGTAGCTACAGCATGGAAAGATTCAAATAAATATGTGCTTACCAGAAGGTTTTATTCGGACACCCAAAATACTGGAACATTTGTCTTCCCAAGTAATATAGCTCCTTCGGCAATGCAAAGAGTGCTCTCGATAAGGCGTTACAACTTTTCACCGAGAAATTCATTAAGTCAGTTCTCACGTTAACATTTCACTGCATCTTTGATTCAATTTTCAAATGAACACATCCCGGGAGTACGGAAGCCTTTTTTGGCACCCCAAGCACTAAACCCTGTAGCTGAGTAGAATAAACTGTAGCCCTTAAACTTTTATTAGTGTTTGAATGAACTTTCGGCACAGTTTTTGAAGGAAGTTTGTCTTACGACAATCGAATTACAATCGGTGCTCGAATATAAGTTTAATTATTTTCTCTCATCAGAATTGAATCTGACCATAATCAACACGGAGGCCTATCAAACACACAAAAAACTTTTCAAACTATCTCTTAATCTACTTTTATAGAAAACTTTTCATAGAAATGAACAAACTTCGTGAAGTTCAACATTCAAGTGACGCCTTAGGGTACTATCTTCGATTCCGTGGGATTTGCAGAACACTGACCTCATAGCACCTCTAATTTCCCACCAACACCCAAGCTAGTAGACACACCTCTCAGGCTCAAGTAACTTTACATGTTCGACTCCCAAATTCAAAAAAACTATCGAAAAGCGTTGCCAACAACGATTGAGATCGTGACCTATATGTTTCCATGCATCGTAGATACAAAGAACCAAAACAACAAAATTACCATTCAACTATTCGAATTGGTAACCACCATCATCATTATCGGCTGCCATCCTGCGAGATACGAGTCCATAGAGCGGCATGCAGACCCTACCGCGCGCGAATACGAGTACTCTAAATGCTAAAAGGTCATCAATTATCCGCTTCTTCGAAGACTAGTGTACCAACCAGAGTTAATGCTTGACGTTGCTCGCGTTCGACTTCGAAATGCCAAAGAGATTTGTGTTGTGTCATTGTTAAGTTAAGCGGATTGTTTACTCATTCTTCCCCCTGAACATACAGCGCACGTATGGTTAAGCGACAACGACTGACGCTTGGAAGCTTGAAAAAGGTCATAGCAGGAGGCGGTTGAGGAGGTTCTTCACAGAAGCTCCATAGCAAGTAACGAGGGTACTCGTATTAGGTAACCAAAAAACATGCCATACGTTGTTTCCAGGCCTAATTGGTGGTTTTTGAGGAAGTCAATGCAACAGTTTGCTATACGTATTTGTAGATATCCGTAAACCTTACCTATACAAACAACAGGACGGATGCAATCTTACCAAAGAATATACGACTACATACGAGTATTTTGGGGGGGGGGGGGGGGGTATGAACGTTTAATCATTGTTTCCCTTATGTTTTTCTCAGGCTTAATTATAGAACCCGTCGTCCTTGGAACAGGTGAATAACGTTGAACATGTAATTGTTTGTGTTCGAGTACTGCATAGAACACAACAACCTGACACACGACAATTATAGAAAAAAAAAAAACAAATCCATTCAACAAGTATACGACTTTACTTGGTACAGTTTCCACACTTGCTCTAGATTTTTTTTACAAACTGGAATTATAATTTCATTCACTATGTCGGCCGGCTGACGACGGTTGACCGACGAACTGAAAAAAATGGTGTGAGAAGCTAACTAACCGAGCGCTTATTAAAGACATTAGAGTGGAGTAAGACGCAGTGGAATGAGCTGGTTTGTGTTAAAGACACAGGGAAAATAAATTAGACATTTGCTGCATCCCCTCATGCTTTGTGGATTTTAAGAAAAAGATTCAATCCCACCGGGTTTGGGTCTAAGTTTTTGAATTTTGGAATCTCTAAATCCTTCCATATGATTACATCTACATTAGATGTGGTGGTAGGTCGTCTGATTACTTCTCTACTTTGTTAGGATAATTATTCTGACTGTCAGAACGACAATAAAACTATCTCATTTTTCTTTACTTAAACAGAATGTAATGCAAGCACCTTTTCAAATTATTAAACACAAGTTAGAGGGCGGTCGCCATGAAATGTAGTGTGAAAAGCTACTCTCTATTACAGCAAGGCTTTCCTTATTTCCTTTTTTTTTTCTTTCTTCATGCGTAAGCAGCCGACGAGAAAGGATCTTCTAACACGTAACATTCGTCTATTTATTTAAATCAATTAATTTATAAGTATCTATTTCTTTTGCTCACAAGTTACTCATGTAAACGGTTTTTTAAAAAATTGATTTCTAAACAAAAACAAAAAAAAAATATATATATAAATAACAACAAAGAAATTTCTCTCAATTGTGTCAGTTGTGTCAATTTTACTATTCCTACTAATCTAATCGGTTTTACTGTCCGCAATTCGCTACAATGAAAAACATTCTGCAAAAGGAGCAAAGACTTTTGCTTATACCGTTAAAATAAAGTTAACTCCCAGGTACGCGTTTCTAATACAGGAAGTTCAGAGGAAGTATTATACGAAGTTGTAACGGGAATTTTAAAATTTCGCGGGTTTGGAGAGTCCGATTGTCATGTTGTATACGAGAGCTGTTTGATGAATATCTTGATTGAAAGATAGGTGGCGCTAATAAGTCAAAATGTGGTACAAAATCATTTAGTATAACCCCTTTAACCCCACATGTCAAAATTTGGTGACAATCCAACGCTTAGTTTTGTTTTGACAACCATTTCTAAACATCGTTTTAGTGTTTTTTTGCGGCCATGGAGCACTCCGTGACCCGATTCTTGTTTTTGAGTGGGAAATCCTTCGAGGAAATCAAGCCCAGTACCAACGATGTGATAAGACTGATGGATTCTAATGGGTGGAATTTGCCCTTAATAATTTAGAAATAAAGTGAGATACGATCGATCAAGCTGATTGTAGGATGGAGAACAAAAAAAATTTTATTAGGTAACATGTCGATATGACAAATGACATGTTATGGGCATGTTCAATTAACTTTCCAATACTCTCCCCTAACTTACAATTCACTTTCCTAATTTAATTTACCAATAGATACAAATACAACAATAATGTAGCGCAAATTTCATAGCTAATACTAAGGTATTATAAATAACATACAATATATAGGGTTTTCTAATAACGACTTGACAACTTTTTTTTAAATAAAAGCCAAATCATTTGAGATATTTCAAAAAAATTATTATTGGGTTGAAGTACAATCAAAATATTTATGAATGGAACTTGACTTCGTTTATATGGCAACCGCGGGCACGTTTGCAGCGGTCGATTCATTGGACCCAATTTTCAACGACTCTGCCACACATTTCGGCCGAAACGGCCGCTATTTCGTGTTCAGTGTTGGCTCTGAGCTCTTCCAACGTCGTCGGCGTGTTGGCATATATCAATGACTTAACGTAGCCCCACAGAAAATAGTCAAGCGGCGTTTAATCTCACGAACGAGGCGGTCAATCGACTGGCCCATGCCTTGAGATAACACGCTCACCATACTTACTCTTCAATAATTCGATTGTAGCGTGTGCTGTGTGGCTTGTGGCTTGTGGCACCATCGTGTTGAAACCACATGTCGTCCAAGTCCATATCTTCCAATTCGGGCCAAAAATAATCAGTGATCATGGCGCGATAACGCTGACCATTCACAGTAACGTGACGATCGTTATCGTCGACGAAAAAATATGGCCCAATAACGCCGCCGGCATGCAAACCGCACCAAACAGTTATTTTTTGTGGATGAAGTGGTGATTCATGAAGCACATGTGGGTTTTCACCCGACCAATAACGCATATTTTGCTTATTGACGAACCCATTGAACCAAAAATGAGCTTCGTCACTGAAGAAGTTTTTGCGATGAAATTCATCATCTTGGCGCATCTCCTCCAGAACCCAATCGGAGAACGTAGTTCGTTAGTGTACTTTACCATGATGATTACCAATGTTGAGTTTACTGAATAAATTGACAGTGACAGTTTGATGATTAGTGAAAAAGTGCGTTCACAAATTAAATTCAAAGCTGTCAAGTCCCTATTGGAAAACTCTATTTATGTAGTATTGATGTCATTTTAAACAATTCATTCTTTAAAAAAAAGGTATATATTATATATATATATATATTATATATTATATTCTTTATATAAAGGTATAAATTTATATCTTTTTAATTAAGCCCAAAAAGACTTGAAAATAATTTCAAGTTTCTTCCCGAAGTTGGTTTGGTCAAGACATCAGCCGGCATCTCATTAGTTGGCAAATAAGAAAGTTTTGTCATACTCCGTTTGATGTTTTCTTTGGCATCAATGAGCTTAGTTCGTGCAGGATATGCATTATTGATCGCTAACTTAACTGCACTAAGGTTATCGCAAAACATTTCCATTGACCCAATTGAATTTGCGAAAAGTTCGCTTGCGAGCTTCTTAAGCCAAATGCATTCCTGTTGTCATAGACATAATTTCCGCCTCTGTCGTTGAGATTGCGATGGTTTTCTATCGTCTGGTGCACCACGAAATTGCACCACCTTGCATGGTGAACAAATAACCCGTAGTAGATCGTCACTCGTCCTAATCACTGGCCCAATCAGCATCGCAATAGCCTTTAAGAAGCGTTTGAGAATTATACACCCTGCCTGACTCTAACAGCAACTTTTTAAAATGCCATAATATTTTTTTATTTTTTGATAAATTTTATTGTGCCAAAGCAAAAAATGTTGGAAAATACATCAATTTTCAAATTGTATCAGAAGTTTTCAATATGTCCACCTTTGGCGCGAATAATGACCTTGAGACGTCCGAAGAAAGCATCGCACGCTGCACCCAAGTGGCTCTGCGGTTTTTGGTCCATTCCCGGCGAAGTGCTTGTTTGAGGTGGTCCCAACTTTGGTATTTTTTTAGTGCCAAGCTTCGCCTTCAAAATACCACAGACAGAGAAATCCAACGGATTTTCAACCGGAGAATTTTCAAACCATTGTGTCGAAGAAATGAAGTGTGGAACATTGTTTTTTAACTAATCATGGTTGACGCGCGCTTTGTGAGACGGTGCCGAGTCTTGTTGAAATGTCCACGGTCTCCAACCGAAATGATTGCTTACCAAAGGCTTCAATACTGCCTCTAAGACAGTTTCACGGCATACGATCGCGTTAGTTTTGACGCCACGGTCCAAAAATACGAGCGGAGAGCGACCATCGGCAGTTATGGTGGCCCAAGCCATCACCATCAGTGCTGCCTGCTTTCTGGTGGAAGTCCGAAGGTGTAAATTTTCGAAGGACCTCTCTGGCATGTAAACTCGGTCATTTTGTTTATTGACATTGATATTGCTCGATAACAAATGGCGACTCATTGGAAAAAAACAAATTCGGTAACTCACCACTTTCGTGCAAGCGTAGTAACTCCTTCGCTCTTTCGGCTCTTACTATTTTCGTGTGCTTTTTGGAACTTCAATGGCTTGATCCCAAGCTCATTTTTCACTATATGTTGCATCCGTTGCAATCACACTATCACGTTTGAATTCCATCGCGGATTAAAAAATTTTCAACACAACTGAGACACAAATCGTTTAAAAGGCTTGTAAATAATAAAATTATCTGTCATGTGTCAAAATTTGAGCCCACTGCAATGAACGGTATTGACGTTATAGCAGTCTGAAGTTGGTTGCAGTTCGAGTCAGAAAGGGTGTAGTATGTTATCATCTTATCAATTGTCCCTTTGAGGTAGCGTAAGATACGCTTTGCAGGTTTATTTCTGTAGCGACTTAATACGTTTACTGGAAAGCAGATATCTGGATTTTCTGGAGATTTCAGGAAAATATTAACTCCGGGACCAGCATATACGTTATCAGGTATTACTGATAAAATCGTCTGCGAATGGCCCATAACTTGATAGATTCTAATGGGTGCAATTTGCTAGAAATAAAGTAAAACACGACCGATCAAGCTGATTGCAGGAAGGAGAAGAAAAAAAGTTTTATTAAGTAACATGCCGATATGATAAATGACATTCAATGGAACGGGCATGTTCAATTAACTATAGAACTTCACCTTTCCGTACAACTATTTACCATTGGTTCGCAGAGTTTCGCCATGCCCGCACGTCGGTTTTTGATGATAACCATTATTTGAGGTGACCTAAAAACGATTACCACACAGGAAACCGTGGATAAAATCCATGATCTCGTATTTTGGACCGCGGGGCAAAAATTCGTGAGTTGGCTAAGTTAGCAGGCATCTCAACTGAACGCGTTAGCCATATCTTGTACGAGATTTTGGGCATGAAAAAGCGGTTCGCGCGATTGGTGAGCGTTTCTTCACACTGGAGAACAAGCGCAATTGCGAGTCTACTTCAAAAACGCGCTTGGCCCTGTTTAATCGAAATCCGGAGGAGTTTCAGCGTCATATCGTAACCGTCGATGAGACATGGATTCATTGTACACACCAGAGACCAAAGAACAATCGAAACAATAGGTTTTACCCGGTGAACGTGCTTCAAAGGTGTGATTTATCAACTATTTGAAAAAGAAAAAAGACACAGGAGCATACTCGTACTACGTCGATTTTTTGAGCAGATTTGAAGAAAAAACGACCACATTTGGCGAAGAAAAAAGTGTTTTTGCACGGGCTCACACCTCCACAGTCGCCACTCCGTATTCTCCGGATACGGCTCATTGCGACTTGTTTTTGTTCCCAAACCCTAAAAGATGGCTTGGCGGAAAGAAGTACGGGTCGAACGAGGAAGTCATCGCAACCACGGAGGAGTATTATTTGCAGGCCAACAAAAGTCGTACTATACAGAGGGGTTGCAAAACTTGCAGCACCGCTGGGAAAAATGAATCGAGTTGAAAGGGGATTAAATTGGAATATAAATGGCAAAACCTAAAAAAGTTGCGTTGTCGTTTCTTATCCGGGTATTCATCAAACAGCCCCTGACGTATAATACAATTCTTAGCTATAGTTATGGTTTTCTTTGTCTGACAGCCGCTAAGATTAGACAGGTTTTTGTGAGTTCGGCGATTTTTGTTTGTTAAATGAAATGGATTAAAGAATTTGTATCAAATTTTTCGTAAAAAATGAATTAAAATGTAACGAAGTGTGTGAAATATTAACAAAGGCCTATGCTAAGTCTGTTATGAGTAAAGCAAGAGCTTACGAGTGGTATAAGCGCTTCCAAGATGGCCATGAAGATGTTGAAGGTGACCAACGCCCCGGATGCCCCAGCACATCAACAGCCGATGAAAACGTCGAAAAACTGAAGGAAACGGTTAGGAACGATCGCCGATTTACAATCATTAAAGTCGCTTATAAAGTTGGCATATCAATTGGCACAGGCCATGAAATTTTGTCGAATGTTTTGGGTATAAAGAAAGTGGCAGCAAGATCTGTTCCAAAATTTTCGAACTGTGAACTTAAACAGCGGCAAATTTTTGGTCAGAACATTACTGTTACGACGTTCCAGCCTTCGTATTCGCCTGTGACTTTTCCTATTTCCAAAAATAAAAGGGTTTTCGTTTTAGAGGTATAAATGACACTAAAAGCGCATCGCTGAAGGAGCTAATGGCTGTACCAAAGATAGGGCTTGGAAGTGTTTCGAGGATTGAAAAAAGCACTGGCACAAGTGTATAATATCTAATGGGAACTATTTCGAAGACGACAACATTAATGCGGATGAATAATTAATTTTTTTTTTTTAAACAGAAGTTTACATTATTTTCCGAACACACTTCGTAAGATCTACTTTTCTTCATTATTTAGGTAATTGTGGCAGAACTGGTTACTTTGCAAAGCTAGTCTAAATTTCTACCAATCTAGAATGTCTGTTTATTTCGGTGGTGGCTTTCAGATGATAAAACTTTTTCAATTTTATGTATTCTTCTGATCTGGTTTAATTAAGGGGCGGCCAATCTAGTTAGGACTCACGACTTTATCTGCACCTTGGAAGGGTTAACATCCAATCTACTAATCTCTTTTGTGTACTCAAATCAATCTTCAACATTCCAAGTTTGCTACTACATCCCTATTTAGGAGGCTTTCCGTGTTGTATACAAAACCCCATATAATATCTCTACAGGAACCATAGGTGGGAAATAAATGCCTACGTGGTTTCGAATGTTTAAGGGTTTTCTCAACACTTTATGAAATCAAGAGGTCACTGAACGTTATCGGAAAGGCAAAGACCTGGCTCCCAGGTCACAATGGTATCAAGGGAAATGAAATGATCAGTGAACTTGCCAAGCAAGGTTCAGAGATGAGTTTTTCAGGACGTTGGGTCTACCTGCGTCCACGGTTAGGGCGTCAATTGACAGTCGACTCTCATATGAGCACAACTTTAGATGACATGAATACTCAAGTTGCAGGCAGATCAAACGAATGCTTTCCGACATCTCTAGACAATGTCGGTTTGGACACTTCGTCGGTTTATTATAATGGACCAATACTGAATGTTATTAAATGCCGTTTCTGCTCGATCAGCCCCTCATCGCCCATGCATCTACCTCTCTTAGAGATGTGGATGATCTTGCAATGGATACTAGCTGTTTGATCGGAGGCTGTTTTCGTTTGAAATGGCAATGTTGGTCTGCGGCATCATATTTAAAGAGCAGAGCTCTTGGCCTGGAAGACATCACAATAACTGAAACGGACTTAAGATAGACAAATGCCCAAATCTCCAGCGAAGGTACTTGATACATATGCCGATGACTTTTCGGATTTTGATCCATCACCAACAACTAACAGTGATTTGTGGCAGAGAGTTTGCTAGCGTTTTCAGTCAAAATATTGTCGAGGCTGATGAAACCTCGAGAAATTCGTACAACGTTTGCACATCTTAATGTCTCCATTGAAATTCCTTAAAGTTGGTTCTGCTTTAGTTTTTTCTGCCAATAAAGGTTACAAGTTGACAAGATGCATTTGCGATGCCCCAAAAGATATCAACTTTATTTAAACGCAGTAACAAAGGCTAGTATTTCTTCTAAAAACAAAGTCTTTAACAAAGTTTCTACCATTAGTACTAACAGAACACTTTCCGTTAACATGGGTAAGGATACACCAAAAAAAAAAAAAATCCTCGATAAATGATGTCAACATTGGAGATAGACCTTTTCTGTTGAACGAATATGCCCAAGAATCATTTCCCAAATTATCGTTGACAAATTAGGGGCAGCCTGTATAATAATTGAATTAATACCTTTTATCATTCTAGCCAAAAGTGTTTAAATCTAATTTTATAATGACAGTTACTTATTCTAGCTTACTGGCTTCTACCGAACGCTCTTAACTCAATGATGTCATTAAAATTTTGCCCTTCGACCTCGAAACTAGGCTAGGTTAAGTGAGAGTGGTGATTGGAGAACTAACACACTTAGGTCTATTGGCCCGTTGTGTTCTTTCGATCGTTTAAGTCATTGTAGAAGAAAACTCCTAGGAGGAGTTGTCTTCACTAGGAGATAGCTAGACATATACAGAGAAGGTGAACGATTGTCTCCTCTTCCTCATCGGCCATGCAGCTTCTACAGAAATCGTTTGTAAAAGCGCCATACTGCTAGAAACTAGGATACTGTACGCTTGCCTATAAGGCAGTGTCCAGTGATAACATGATGGCGCTGAGGTGTTTTCTATTTAGAAGGATCAAACTATTAGAGCGATTCAGATCCAGCTTTGGCCAGACCTTTTTAGGCGTCAGACATCTGAGCATCGATATTATAGTAAATAATAATTATTTATGCCACCATTTTCCGATATATAGGTATAGGTCGCCCCTACAATTCTATGGAATGTCTCTGTAACCGGCACCCAACAAAGGTGTAGGCTGAATTGCTCTGTCGGATGATCGGCATTCAAGGGCAGTTTTAGAATTTAGTGAGACTGAGATGTCACGTTTTTCTTCAGATGCCGGGACAGAGCTTCCCTAATTGCCAAAATTTCAGCCTGGAACAAGCTAAAGTGATTTGAAAGACGGAAGGAGAGGCTAAGATTTAGATAGACTAGTTCTCCATGAAAGCAGCCGTGAAATCAACCATTGTGTACTCTCTATGTTGTAGGGATCGTTCGATATGGCTAGTCAGCGAATGCAGAGCCGTTTCCACCGACTTTCCTGTACAGAAGGCATGTTGAGCCGTTGACAAAAGTCTTCAATCAATCTTAGCTCGAATATGGATATTAATCAGTCGTTTTTGAGTTTTTAGAAGGAAAGACGATCGACTTATAGGTCTAAGGTCCTTTGGGACATCATGAGAGAAATTGTTGGCCTTGGGAATGAAAACTACATTGACTTTTCTCCATGACATTGGAATGTAAATCAATTCTACACAGTTCCTCATGATATTCTCTAGCATGGGCAAAATAATATCTGAGGACCTTTGTATTTCGGCCGGTATTATACCGTCCGGACCAGCAGACCTGTATGGATTGAAGCTATGCGCCCAAAACAGTTTATCTCTTGTAATCAGAACATGAATTTTGTTCACGGTTGCAGTAGTCCTGTTTTGGTTACTGTTTGCCACAAATGATGAGCTACCTGAAATGTGGGTATCCAGTAGCAAGTTGAGTGATTCATCACTTGAGATTGTCCAGGAGCCATTGGTTTTCTTCAAACAACTAAGCATCACAGGATTTGTAGAGAGGATTTTTCTTAGCCGCGATGCCTCAGAGGTTTTTGTGATTTTGTCACAGAATGATCTCCAAGATTGACGATTTGCTTTCCTCAGTTCTTTTTTTTTATATATTTTGAGCGATTCTTGGTAAGAGCCTCAGTCAGTCACTTTTGAAAAGTTTTCTGCAGGTGTTTCTAAGCGGTATCTGGATGTATCTGTGGTCTGAAAACAAGTGTTTAGTCGATACTAGCCAATTCATTAGCATTTGAATGATGTTGTCTGAGACAAAAGTGATATCTAGCACATCTTGCCGATTTCCTGTTATAATAGTGAGTTCATTGCCAATGTTGTAAACATTGACGCTTGTACTTAAAATATAATCAAAAAATTACTCACCTTTATCGTTGATGTCGGTACTGCCCCATACCGTGTGATGAGCGTTAGCTTCGCATAGAATTATGAGGCCAGCTTTTTGCCTTCCAGCTTCCAGTACCACCCTTTCTAGGTTATCACCAGGGAGAGGATCATGACCAAGATACGGCGATGCCAGCCAGTAGGAGCCTTTGCCAGTCGCTGAGCTTAGGAAGTAAAAATGCATTAAGGCTAGGTTTTACTAGTAAACAAGTTCTAATCTTACCTCTGGATCGTAAAAAGTGTCCTAAGTCCACGAACCATGCCTTCCGTCATCCATGGTTCCCGGGTTATTATGATGTCTTCTGCGTTTTTGGAAAGACTCAGAATAAGTGCGGCTGAAGCCTTTTTTGAGTGGTAGAGATTAATCTGAAGAAATTTCCAAGAGTGGCCACCACCACCACGGTGTTGTTCGAGTCCACCGATTCTGAACATAAGTCCAAGTGCTTAACTTGTTTCTCTGATCGTATAGGATCTCTTTTTATTTCGTCATCAGTTTCTATTTCCGACAGGGTGTTCCTCTGGCCGACCGGCTCAATAGTCACCTGGGATGGAGTCGTCGCTGTCCATTTCTGGAAAGGATATCGACGGTCCCAGATCTACATCTACATTCCTTTTGTAGATCCTTAGGTGTATTGCTTTGAACCCGAACCGAATCATGTCTTTAGTGTGCGCTAGAATGTTAAGTGATTCCTTATTGATCACTATTAACGCGAATCTGTAAGATCTTCTTAGCTCCTCCAGTTTCGCGACTTTCCAGTCATTAGATGGAAGGGTCGGGTTACTGAGCCTGATTACCTTGAGAATGCTTTCTGGAGAGAGGGGATTGGCTGAAATCTAGGTACGGGTTCTACGTCGGACGGGGCTTTGGTGTCAGTCGATTGTGATAGAAGGTGGTCCGGGATTTTCCCGCATATTGGCCAAGAAGTTGCCCGAAAGCTTCAACTTGACAAACTGCCACTGTTCAGATGTAATCCATCAGTCGGTTTCGCTTCTGTCGATTACCGCGATCGTTATAGCGTCTTTTAAGACTTTGTTAAAGGATCTCAAAAATGTGCTGTTGGATGACCCAGGGGTTTTGGGCCTTTTAGGATCCGGCATAGTATCCTCCAACGATCTTTGGCACTTAGAGAAGTCTTTAGGCGTTTTGAGGCTTGAAGATACAGCTGTACCCTTGGTTCCCCCTTAGGGGAAGGAGTTTTAGTGGCCAGCCACGAACTTACTGTTTGCCATAGTCTTATCTCTCCTTGAAGATTTAATATTAGGCTCGTTGCGTTTGCCTTTAGAGGATGGTGCACCATGGCCTGTCACAGTTGTACCTTCAATGCAGGGGCCTTGTCGGTAGTCGGTATAGTTACCGTTTTACCGCCCGGCATTAAGGGAGTACCATTATCCATGTATCCATTAGACATCCAACGCGTAGCGGAGAAAGGATGAAAGGATAAGGCTATCCGTTTGCGATTGAGCTATTTTTGGAGATGCTGGGCCCTCCGTCAGATTGATCATCGGCATGGGTCGTATGACAACTTGATCCAGATCATGGGGTTAAAGGATTGGTTGGGAAGTGGAAGGAAAAGGAGGGGGAGCATTTAATAGCACCAGAATTCGGCGTACTTATTCTTGTTCGCAATTGCGGGTCTAAAATGTAACACATGTTGAGGCATTGTAAATGTATTCATACACACTTGAGTGTTAAGTTTTTTAAAAGAAAATTAGCGTGTAGATAAGCCGTTTGTCCTTCACACTGCGGTGCAGGTGGTATATTACCGGGATGCAATTCCTGCTTTACACTAACCCTTTAGCATCAATGAAAAGTATCGGAAAAATCAACGCACCCTGTTGTAAGTCGTTTGTAATGCAAAAACGTTTTTCGAAATGACGTTGCGACGTTTGGAAACAACCTTACTTCCCAGCAGAGGTTGCAACATGCCGTTCTGGTCAACTTGTAGGAAAGCTCCTCTATCTATACGGTGTTGAAGGCAATCGTAACCTGGTCTTTACATTTATATCTTTTTATGTCGGAGATAAGCTTTGACGCCGCATTAAAAGTGTCATGTCTCGCTCTAAGACCAAACTTGTTTCCTCAACCCACCTTCATAGCGCTCTATTGACCACTTTCTCGAATACCTTGTATTTGTAATTTAAACAGCGATGATTCCAATTACGAGTAAAACAACAAAAAAGTTAAAATAAAATTTAACTAAGAAATGCAAATTCAATATAATTTAATTTATTTAAATTGACAACAAAACGATGTTTCCATGGCTATGTCCAAACAGCAAGATAGAGCGATTGACGTTTGAATAATGATTATGTAGTGTAGCTAGTGGCGAAGAGGCCGTTATGATGAACATAAAATAAAAATTAAATTAAAAAGAAACTAATAGACATATGTAATAAGGCGATGTCTTCATGTTCGACTAGTGCTACGCATTTCAAAACACTATACCCACCCTGGAGACTCTGGTCTTTCAGCGAGTGGACGTGGGGAAACCTTATTGATGTGATGAGTGTAGCTATGATACACAACCAATAATCCATTAGGCAGGCAGCAAGTTTGGTTTCTTAAACCGAACTACGTCATTCAAGTCAAGTATTCTTGAGAAGTATCTATAAAGTAGCAATTAGTTTTCATAGAAAAGTTTCCACCAAAACCTATGGTAAAGGAATTGCTGCATCCTATAGGCCCTCGAAGTAAGTGGTATACATCTTTAAGTAATGTCCTTTGTCAGATAGTTAAGAACGGTGATATTATGGCACTGACTACGAATGAGTTGAAACTTCTCCAAGTATACGTTTTGCACCATAAAAATTCACACCATTGTAGCTTCCCACGTCGGGCCATGGGCCGATCTAAAGCCAATATAAAAATGCATTTGAAGAGAGATTCCCGACATACTCTAAATGGATGCCCTTTGACACGCGTTTGCTCTAACGGATTTCAGATTTCGATAGCGAGAAAGTCGCCAACTTTGTTTATTGATCGCGGGAATAAAATATTTTCTGATGGAAGATTACCAACTGCTGTAAAGTTGGCAAAAGCACACGACGCAATCATGAACCGTCTTTCAAGTAATATTTTTGCAACCAAGAATGATAATATCACATCGGCGTGCAAATATCGCTTATGAGTACATTGCACTACGAGCTTTTCATTGTAGGTTAGGCTTGATTCTTGTTACCGACCTCCAATACGAAACACTCCAAAAAATGGGCACAGAGAAAACCGACCGACAGTTTTATATATTTTAAAACGGAGAATGTATGCAATGACTCAAATAGATTTTAACCAACTGATGAATTTCGATTAGGTTGTTAGTTTCAATGTTTTCGGTTTCGGTTTGGTTCCCTCCTCTAAGAACTACAGCCACTGCGGACCGCGAGTAGCAATGTCAGCTGGATTATTACCCGAAAGAACATGATTCCATAATTTACATGGTATCGATGAAAGTGTTTTCGGATGTTCGGTTACCGACGAATACTGACAATCTTCTCGGACGAGAAAACAACCAATGCAGCCCTATCCATGAATACGTCTAAGCAAAGATTGTAGCTTTTTTCGTCTTCAAGGAAATCTAATTTTGTTAAGTAGACGAGTTAAAAGAACGGCTCCACATAGTTCCAGTCTAGGCAGTGAGAGAATTTTAATCGAAGTAACCTTACTTTTAACTGCTAACAAGGATACTGATATTGTAATATCTAGATTGATGCTTTGCCGTAGATAACAGCTAGATACAAATGCTTCCAATGAATCATCGCAATATGCATGCAGTTCCTAGTTGTTTGTTGGACCGAGATGGTGCAGATCTTGATGAATTGAATTCCAAACGTTAGCGAGTTCATCTCTAATTCGTTAGTCTCAATTCAACTTTCCTTCCAAAAGTGCAGGAAAATAATTTTTACTCCACGACAGAAGCCAAAAATCCGATAGAGTCGAATATTCGAGATGCTTCTGAGAGTATTCGACGCTCAGTGACATTTAATGTACAACACTAGGTGGAGTGAAAAGTAACCTCCTTGGGAATAAAAAAAAAAAATGTTAAATTTTTTTTTTTATGTTATTCAATATAATCCCCTTTTAGTTTGATACACTTACTCTAGCGATGTTCCAATTTTTTGATCCCGTCCGAAAAGTAATTTTCCGGAAGGTCTGCAAAATACTCCTCCGTGGCGTCGATGATTTCCTCGCTAGAGCGGAATTCTTTATCGATGAGCCATCTTTTGAGGTTTGGGAAGAGATAATAGTTCGAGGGAGCCAAACCGGGCTAATACGGTGGATGCGACAACAATTTGAACCATAAGTCATTGATTTAAGCCGTGGTTGCGATACTCTTGTGCGCCGGTGCATTGTTTTGCAAAAACAAATTTTTTTTCGCTTCAATCGCTCCAATAATTCACAGTAATACTCGTGCCGGCTTCAGTACATTGCCGGGCACTCATCCTATTCTCTAGTGTTCAACAACAGTCCAAACATTCTTTCGAAGTGCTCTCCCGTTCGTGTTTTTGGTCAGGAGTGAGTATGCGTGGCACCCAGCGGCACCCAAAATATGGCGTGTGCGCTCAGTACTAATCCTTGTGGTATCTGCTAGCTTGCGCACCTTTACTTTCCGGTCAGCCAACACCATTTTTTTGACATTGTCCCCTGTAACCGCATCGGAGGACCTGCCGCTAAGGACTTGATGGGTAGTGGAGTTGCGGCCACCACTAAACTCTCGAAACCAATATTTGACGGTGTAATCTGACGGAGCATTAGCCCCATAATATTTATCCAATTTTTCTTTTGTTTCCTTCGCCGTTTTGCCTCTGAAAATATAATGTCTTATGAGAAAACGAAAATCGTTTTTGTCCATACTCAACATGATGCCAAACACGTCAACAACAATCAGCTGTCAAAACAAAACTTAAGACAGTATCGCACTATTTGACATGTCTGCCTAAATTTGAGTGGACTTCAAGGCGCCATAACCTTTTTTGCAGTAGCAGCGCATTCTGGCGGTCAAGGAGGTTACTTTTCACTCTACCTAGTATCTACACGAATTCGATATGAAAAAGACAGACTCTAGATGGGCAACATATTAAACCGAGTGCTTTAACAGAATTGAATTCTTCAAAATTAATAGGAGAAATTTCTCGCTTTTGCTCTGGTAGCGGCAAATTAATGGCCAGCAGTTGGTTGTCCTTTTCTTCACTAACAAAACCGGTGGATGTGAGTAGATCAACAATTTTTTCAAATTGTTTCTGCCCCTATTGCTAAGACGTCGACGTAGGCTATGTGGAAATTGAGACTTAGCGAAACATTCAAGAGGATATTGGTTATAAAAAGATTGTTGAAACTGAGCCAGAGGCTGGGCTGAAAATTTCCAAATCGGTTGCTAAATCGAAAAACAGAAAAGATATGCCTCGTAGCCTTAACAATGGAATGGGTGGCGTTGATCTTCACGACAACGCCATTCAAAATTATCTGATGAAAATCCGTGTAAAAAAATTGTAATAGCCTCTTTGGATAAACATCCTGCATTCTCCTGTTATGAATGCTTGGAAATTGCATTTGCAGTTTATAATTACTTTCTGGCTAATGAAGTTATCCTCTGTTTTTTTTTATAATTTTCGTTTTCTGACTCCCTTCTTAGCAATTAAATTCGATCTGAAATACAAATTACAGTGGTTGGCATTCCATGGATAGTATGGTCCGCATTCTCAGTGCACATGAAAGCGGTATACGTATGTGCCACATAGATGCGCAAAGTCTGCACAACCGGGTAAAAATGGAAGAATTTAGGTATATGTTTGTAGCATCTCAGACAGGAATTGTCTGTGTGTCTGAGACTTGGTTTCATTGTGATATTAAAGACAAATTGTATAGCATATAACATCTTTACCATAGTAAAAGATTGAGTGAAAGTCGTCCCGCATAGAGCATGTGGAAAATTTTAAAAGAGCTTGAAATAGGAAAACAAAACTCCAAAATACCCGACGACGTTGACTGCGAGTTCCTCAAGAGCCAATTTGTTACAACACCATCAACTTTCTCTCTCAAAACACGGCACCAAATTTTCGAGCCAGCAGACAGTCCCAACTCGAACGAATCTTTTGGTTTTATTTGTGCAAGTGATGAGAATGTTGTTGAGGCAGTCATATCAATAAAATCTAATACAACCGGCATTGACAAAGTTGATCCCCGGCTTATAAAACTCCTTCTGCCATATGTATTATTATACGTGACCCACATTTTTAACAACATAACCACGACTTCTACATATCCAGATGAATGGAAAAGGGCAAAAGTAATTCCTACGCCTTAAAAAACAATTGAAGACTACAGGCCCATATCGATTCTGCCTTTTTGAGTAAGGTGTTTGAAAAAGTGGTTCTGAAACAATTGCAAACTTACCTGTATGCAAAGAATGTACTGAGCTGCTGCCAATCTGGCTTTCGTCTCAAGCACAGTTGCAAAACTGCTTTGTTATCTGTAGTTGATGACATTAGAAAGTCGTTGGACAAAAAGCATGTAACCCTTTTAGTGCTATTGGACTTTTCAAAGGCGTTCGATACAGTAAACCATGTTCTTTTCTTCCAAAGAGTTTATGTACTCTTACATAACACAAAGACAGCAATATGTTGTTGTTAAGGAATGATCTACCTCCTTCCGTAATATTTTGAGTGGGGTTCCTCAAGGCTCAACTCTTGGAACAATGCTTTTTTCCTTCCAATGAGCTGCCGCAAATCATCCAACTTTGCCGAGTTCATATGTACGCTGATTATGTGCAGTTGTTTTTAAGTGGGCATATTGATGCTTTATGCGAGACCACTGCGTTGATGAACAAAGAATTGGGTGATATCAATCTCTGGACTCAACGTTATTCTATGTTCTTAAATCCAGCAAAGTCAAAAGGTCTGAATATAACAAGAAAAATACAGGACCGTCCTATCTTACCACCGAAACAACTTGAGCAAGAAATGATTCCCTACGTTCAAACTGCTTAAAACCTTGGAGTATTCTTTAATAGCACGCTTACCTGGACAGATCATATAAATGCTATCATCAGTAAGGCTTACGAAGGACTTTGTAAACTTTGGTCAACGCAAATGTTTGCACCAATACCTACCCGAAGAATGCTAGCAAGAACGCTTTTACTGTCAATTTTATTGTTTGGTTGTAAGATCTATAGTAACGTCGACTGTTATGATGGCGATTTAAGAAGTACCCGGCCTGACGTAGTTGTTTGAAAATATCACTGCATTGGAAAATGCAGTCTAATACATGGGCTGAAAAGTCTGTGCCGTTTTTGCAAAATTCAACTTTATTTATCAATATAGTTGCCTTCGAGGGCGATACACTGATTGAAACGATTTTTCAATCTTTCCATACCAGTTTTCTAGTACGATTTCGGTTTAGCCTCAAAACAGGCCTCTGTTTCGGCGATTACTTCTTCATCGGTCTTAAATCACTTTCCGGCGAGCATTCTTTTGAGGTCTGCGAACAGGAAATAGTCGCTGGGGGCCAAATCTGGAGAATACGTTGGGTGGGAAAGCAATTCGTAGGCGAATTCATTCAATTTTGCCATCGTTTTCATCGACTTGTGACACGGTGCATTGTCTTGATGAAACAGCAATTTCTTTTTCTTCAAATGCGGCCATTTTTCTGCGATTTCATCCTTCAAATGCTTCAACAACGCAATGTAATAGTCGCTGTTGATAGTTTGCCCCTTTTGGAGATAGTCGATGAAAGATATTCCATGTGTATCCCAAAATATGGATGCCACTACCTTGCCAGTCGTCTGTTGAGTGATTGGTCGTTTTGGACGAGGTTCGTCGCCTGCTCGCCACTCAGTTGACTGCCGACTTGACTCTGGTGTGAAGTGATGGAGCCAAGTTTCATTTTGTGGACTTTTTTGATGTTTTCTTCTGAAACAGCCTCTCTTGCGTGCATCATCTACGGTGCTTGTATGCCCACTTTTAAAATTTTCAATCCACTTGCAAATGGTTCGTTCGGCTGGTGCAGAGTCCGGGTGACACTTATCAAGCCATTACTTTGCATCAGCTGCATCTTTTCCCATCAAAAAGCAATGATAAATCAACACACGAAATTGCTTTGAATCCATTTTTTTTTTTTTTCACAATAATAAAAGTTGCTTTACTCACAACGCTATATCTCGAGAACTATTCATCCGACAGCTGTCAAATATACAAATATACACGTATCTTTTGAAGGTTGGTACTAACTGAAAATGATATGGATTTAATATAAGTCGTGCCCTCTCTTAGAAACGGCACGGCACAGCCCATGTATTATATGCTTCAAGTTTGAAAGCGCCACGTTTCTTAGGATTTGTTTGACAGCCATCAATAGTTAACGTTTTCAGTGAATTTGTGAAAATAGAGAAAATTGGTCATCGTTATGTGATACAATACTTCTATTTGAAAGGCCTCAGCCAAACCAATTTAAAAGCTGAACTGGATTCTACTCTGGGTGGGTCTGCTCCCTCGTTTTCAACAGTAAAATATTGGGTTGCTGAGTTTAAACGAGGCCGTACTAGCTGCCAAGACAAGCATCGCAATGGTCGATCAAATGAGTTGACGACTACTGAAATGGTGAAGAAAATCGACAAAGCGGTAGTGGATGATCGTCGACTGAAAGTACGAGAGCTAGCAGACATTTTAGGCATTTCAAAAAGTGCGGTACATCGCATATTTTTTGAAAATTTGGACATGAGAAAGCTGTGTGCAAGATGGGTGCCGCGTTTGCACACACTCGAGCAAAAACAGTGTCGTTATTGCAATGGCCGAAATTAATGAATTAAAGTTTGAATTGCTACCTATTCAGCAGATTTAGCCCCCTCGGATTATTTTCTGTTCCCAAAGTTGAAAAAATGGCTCAGTGGTCAAATGTTTTCCCACGATAAAGAAGTGATGTCGGCAGTTAATGACTATTTTGAGGAGCAAGACAGTTCTTATTATGAAAAGGGTATCGAACCTGCACAATATCATACAGATACATCAACTCGAATATCTCTACAACAGATTACAAAAGATCCATGCCCTATTTCCACCTTGTAGGTTGAACCTACGTATTGCTGTTTGACTTCAGAGCGACAGTTCTTCGTACATGCCATTCGCCTATGTAACTTCTTTCCTTCTGAGCTGCGAGGACTCAGAAACGCAAAACGGTTTAAACTCTTAATTTTGAGGTTCTTGGTCAGCGTGCATACATAATTAATATTTTAACTACTCACTTACTTAATGTTTCTTCAGATTTAAGTTATTTATAAATATTCTTTTTCTTTTCTTTTTTCCCTCCTTTGCCTCTTCCTTTTATACTATATGTCACCCTTTTTTTTCTCTACTTTTATTGTCAATTTATATAGGCTTTCACTAGTTTATAAGGTTTATCTTACAGTGTTAAGCGATTGAATTTAATAAAATAATAAATAAATTGTTTTAATATATCTTACAAAAAAGATCTATCGGTAAGGTATTTTTCAATCAGTCCCACCAGAATTATGGGTGGGGTTTGATGTGCTAATCCTTATTTTCGAATAGTCAATGATCAAAGTAATATTGTATACTAACTACCTCCTTGATACCATTTACCCTAATTACAAAAAATTATAAAAAATGAACACCACCGGTTAGAAATAGGTTAAGCTCACTATAAAAAAAAGATTTTAGCTACTAAACGTTTTCGCACTGCATTTGTTAATGACAGTAAATCCACCTTATTAAGAATACCCAGATATTACATCGCTAGGGTTCGAGAACCCTGAATCATGTGAAAAATATTATAACGCTTGGAATAGACACTATTTTCACGTGGGTGAAATCAGACACCTGGATTACAGCGGCCTAAGCAAAGCAAAAGTTGTGTTCAGTATGATATCTTTAATTTATAGATGCAATATTTTCATCACTGTCACGAGGGACTACAAACGTTTAGAAATATATAGATGTCTTCATAATATAGTATCTACACTCTATAGCTACCCAAAAATTAATAAACGTCAAAATACGTTGGAGAAAGTGGCAGTGCAATGAAATCACTAACCCAAGATAGAAGATCGGGCCTACCAAAAAAGGTATGTCGAAAATTAGTTGACGACACATAGACTTAATAGAGGCCCCGAAAGCCAAAACTAAAATAAGTTTTAAGTGAATATGTAAGAAGTTTTCTTCTTCTACTCTCGTCACGGACTATGACTCTACTACCAAATTTCGTTACGCATTTCTACACGTTTGAGTTCTATTCCTTTTGAGTTGACACTGACATTGTTCCTGGAGTATAAGCGCTTCATTTCCTCGATCGCCCTCTTCTCATGCTCCTCGTTCCCTTTGGATAAGTCGACATCTTTCACAGCTTTTTAACTTGTAAAGCTTACGAGCAAGTTTTGTAATTACTTTTTTTAAAAGCAAATGAGCCATAGATTTTAATCGGTACCCATATAATGATAGACGTAGCTGCAATAGTTTCGAGTTCCTGATTGGAATACAATGACCGATCGAGAAAGTTGTCAGCTTACACCAAACTGCAGTCATAACCTCAACAACTTATCCTAGGACCTGATGGAAAGCAGTGCCCTTTCAATTTCATTTTTCCCTAGTAAGCCTTAAAAACAATTCACAATATAAACATCTTTTCTTTATAAGGCAATAATTACATCACATTCCAAGTCCGCCAGCAACTATTAACCAGTTTAAGACTCAACTTAACGTTTGCAACATTCAAACTTGTATCCTCAGTTATGCATTGCCTCAAATGTGTTGTGCGGAACTATTGCACGCACAAACTAAAGTCACTTGAAGCCACCTGTCGATTTACTAAAGCACACTTTTACGAGATGTGATTCAGATTAACCCATTCCAACAATTGGACTTTGTTGAACTGTTCACGTGCTCATTTGATCAATTTTATTGACAATCAGCAGTATATCGGGACTTGTCTAAGTTAACTAGCACTTGAGTGGAAAATGGAATTCGTATTTGGAAAACTGCCTCATACCTTGGTGGCGAGTGGTATCTGCAGGTGATCATTATTCAAATAAACGGTGGCCGACTCCAATTCCAAATCCCAATATAATGCAAATTTCTTTTTTAAATGTGACGTAATCTCAAAGTCACGACTCAGAATATTTTGTAAGAAGAAAGCGGTCAACTTACATAAGTGAGAATTCTTTTTGGCCCATTAGACCTGAATACAATTATGTGACCAAAACAAACCTAATTCCGCTAACACAATCCACTTTGATCAAATGAAAGTGAGAGTAAGGGTGAAATTTTCTTATAAAATTCAATTACCACTTCATTCAGACTATATCGTGCCCTCTAAAATAGGCTAAAGCATGCAGTATAAAAGCTTCTTATTGTGCACCCGTCGTGCATATTTAATAAGTCCCACGTATCAAATCGTACCCTCCTTGGGTATATTGCCAATATACTGGCCATAACATGAACTCGGAACTAGTACCTAGTCGAAACATTTGATTATTATCAATATCATGGTTATGGTCAAAAAATTGTACGACTACTGCTATTGACAGTACTGAAGAATAACTTACAGTAGGCCTTCGATTTTTAGCGGGAAATATGTAAAATATAACGTGTAACACCCCTGTCACGTGTGAGTTTTGGTGTAAAAAATTTCCTCACGTCGTCAACTTTCATTGACTTGGTTTTTGCATATATTGCCTTGAATACGAGAGATAGGTAGATAGATTGCCTTGAATACGGATAGTGGCTGACCTTCGACAAGGACAAAATTGCAGGTATTCTTAAAAACCCACAAATTTTACAATAAATGACCAAAAGTTTAGACTTATTCCCAATTGATTGCTGCCTAAGGTCTTTACGTAGTCACAGGATAATATGTGGTCAGGCCATGCCAGAAATGCTGTGTTTGATTACGTGGGCATCTCCACGAATCGGTACACGCATTCGTAAACCATCTGTTATTCTCTTGGCATTCGGACTCGTCGTAAAACGGAAAGTCGGCCTCTCTGTGCACAAAATTATAAGATGAAGAATAAGACGAGTAGATAAACTATTAGGGAGCTAGTTTCCTACATCCACCTTACTGATAATAATTGGGTTCTGCTATAAGACGTCTTTCTTGGTAAGAGGAATGGACTTGTCAAATGAAATCCAAGTTGAATTCCCGAAATTGTACGTTTAACGCCGTTGGTTGCTGTTTTCTTTTGCCCGTCCAGATGGGTTTGCGCAAGGCCGAGTGTTCATTGATTGTATATATTGTAGTACAACACAGGCATGACCGGTTCTGAGCTAACGCTGTATAAATTCCTTGCAGGCAGTAATCACTCACTGCAGTGTTAATTCTTATATTATGATTACGTGGGCTGTTTGATGAACACCCGGTTAGCTTTGGCAGTTTATTTTCCAATATAACACCTTTCAATCCGATTTACTTTTCACATCAAAATACTCCTCCGCGGCGGCGATGGCTTTCTTTTTTTTTTTTTATCGGCGCGCGCTCAATGGGTTTTTGTACCCTTAAAATGTACGTACACAGCGTGGGCGAAGGAAATTTAGGGATTGGCTTGAGGGTATACTGATGATCATTCATAGCGAGACGGGTGTTACGGTTGAAAGTTTGAATGGGCGGAATGCTACCGGCGATTTCAATGGAGCACTGGTGGTCGAAATAGCCATGAAACAAAGTGAGACAGGAGACATTACGCCGATGTTCGAGGGTGTCAATTGAATGACTGATATTGGTATCACCAATGAGTTTTATCGCACGGTTTTGAATCCAATCTAACAGGTGCAGAGATGTTTTAGGAGCACCTGACAAGATGTGGGCATTGTACTCCAGTTTTAGGCGGATAAATGCCTTATATATTGTGGCCAGATCAGAGGGGGTAAAATATTTCTTACATCGCTTGAGGAAACCTAGACATTTCGCAGCATTTTTGGCTGCATCGAATATGTGGTCATTCCAACGTAAGTTGTTACTGATACACATACCGAGAATGGAAAGTTTATCGGCTTCGACGATGCAAGTGCCATTCATGGATAATGGCTGGGTATTTGGATTGGATTGGATAATGACAGCAAACAGCATTGAGATTTGGAAGTATTAAATTCCACTCGGTTGATAGTTTCCCAATTGGTTATGCTGTTAATATCGGAATTTAATGAGCTTAGCATACGCTGCCGTTCCCGTTTTACAGTCTAAGGGCAGGGACGTGAGTCCGGAAACGAATATGAGAAGCAGAGAGTGCTGTCATCAGCAAAGGAATAAATTGGATTAGAAGTAGCAGACAAGGGATCATTAATGAAAATTAAAAAAAGTGTCGGAGACAGAACGGAGCCCTGGGACACACCAGCATTTATTTTGTGAATATCAGACTTGAAACCGTCCAGGACAACTTGAATTGAACGTTCCGAAAGGTAATTTCTAATCCAAGAGCCTGATGCCAAGCTCTGTCAAATGCCCTAGAAATATCAAGTGCAACTATTTTGCTTTCGCCATTTTGATATACGCTTTGGTTCCACTTTTCGGTGAGATATGCCATCAAATCACCAGTGGACCTGTTGCTACGAAAACCATATTGCCGGTCATTGAGAAGTTTTCGTGTTTCGAGATATTTCATGAGCTGACGGTTTACCAGCGTTTCTATGATCTTGCAAAGAAGGGACGTAAGTGCAATAGGTCTATAGGATAAAAGATAAGAAGATTCGACTTTTTTAGGGACGGGCTGGATAAATGCTGTTTTCCATCTGCTCGGAGAGAGTCCTAAAGAGTAGGATTGATGAAAAAGCTCACGCAGTGGTTTTGCCAGCGTGGAAGAACACCTATTTAGAAGAAGGGGAGCTACACCATCTGGACCAACGGATTTATGCATGTTGAGATCTTTAAGTACTCTTGCTACTACACGAGTGCGAAAGTGGATTCGTCCCATTGTAGATTCGATGCACTCAATAGTAGGCGGGGACAAAGCACAATCTGGGAGTGTTGAGCTAGCCGCAAAGTGTGCAGCAAGCAGATTGGCCTTGTCGAAAGAGCTGACAGCTGGAATGTCATTGTAAATGAGCTCTGGGATGGAAAATGAGGCAGAATTTTTAATGTTTTTGACGAATGACCAAAAATTTTTACTGCCTTTGGGACATGGCAGTATTTTTTGCCTTAGGTTTTGGTCGTATTGGAATTTCACACGCTTGAGAAAGACGTTGCAGTCATTTCTGGCTCGTTTAAACTTTTTTCGGTTTTCCTCTGTCGGGTTGGTCTTTTAGGACCGAAAAAACAATTCCCTTACCCTGACAGCCTCTTTACAGCTCGAGTCGTACCATGCCTTTTCTTTTGGTTTGATACTCTTCATCCGATGAGGGATAAAGCATCTCATTCCAAAGAGAATAGTTTCTGTGATCATGTCAGCAGCGGCATCCACGTCGTTATCAAGGAAACATAAAGACCAGTTAAAATTTCTAAAGAAGTTGTTAAGTCCGCTCCAATTGGCTTTCTCGTATTGCCATACGGTTCTTTTAGGAATCTTTTCTCTAACTGTGGTGGGTGTACGAGAATTTAGCACAAGAATTTAGACACAATGGTCCGACGAGCCTAGAGAGGAGAGCACATCAACGCAGTACTTGTCAGGGTGAGAAGTTAAAAACAAGTCCAGGTCTCAACACACCGTCCTTCGTGTGTTGTCTGTCCTCGTTCGACCCATACTTTTTTCCGGCGAGAGGAGCGATTTTTTAAGGTTTGGGAACGTCGCAGAAGAGCAATTTCTAGTGCAATTCAACCAATTTTGCTGTGGCGACTGCGGAGGTGTGAGCCGGTGCTTTATCGTAGTGAAAGAACACTTTCTTCTTCGCCAAATGAGGTCGTTATTACTTCAAATTGGCGTTGAATTGGTCCAATAAATAGACGTAGTATGACCCTGTGATTATTTTTCTCTTTTTCAAATAGTCAACGTGGATCACTCCTCGCGCCTCGCAAAAAACTATGGCCATCACCTTTCCGGCCGAATATACGGTCTTCGCCTTCTTTAGAGCAGAATCACCGGTGAAATCCGTTGTCTCGATTGTTCTTTGTTCTCTGGTGTGTACCAATGAATCCATGTCTCATCGACGGTCACGAAACGATTGAAAAACTCCTCCGGATTTCGGTTAAATAGGGCACTTGTTCTCCGGTGTAAGTAAGCGCGGCACCCATTGCGCTGACAGCTTTCTCACGACCGAAATCTCACGCAGGATATGACTAATGCATTCAGTTGAGATGACTGCTATCTCAGCCAACTCGAAAATTTTCACTCTGCGGTCCGCCACTACGAGATCATGGATTTTGTCCACGGTTTCCTCTGTGGTAACCGTTTTTGGGCCACCTAGGCGCAGTTCTTCAAAACCCACGTGCGGCCACGCGAAACTCTGCATACCAATGGAAAACGGTTGGTTGTACAGAAAGGTGAATGAGTCACATACACACCATAGAGAATGTCGTTGATGTCCTCGCAGGTTTTCCCACTCGAAAACAAGAAACGGATCACGGGGTGATACTGTTCTTTTTCCATGACAATACAAAACACTAACACGATGTTTTGAAATGGGTGTCAAAACAAAACTAAGCATCGGTTTTCGATTGACAGATAGGCTAAAAGAGGTTATAGTAAATGATGGTAGACTTATTTTGTTTCAATAGCTCCACCCGGGTAGTCATCAAACAGCCCTCGTAACACCTCAACTTCGATTTGAATGAAATACTTCAAGCGTCTTTAGATATCCATCATACATAATAGCTCGTTCGTCTGCTTGGGGTTTGTTTCCGACAGTGGAAACCGAACGCGATGGCTTGACGCTGTGTCGCCCAGCAAGACTCGTAGCTCCACTTTAATTGATGCTCTCGCTGCAGAGATGTGCAAAAGAACTAGGCTCAAAAATCATGAATAATGTTGCCCTCAGTCTGTGAGGAAAAATCAATGAGGATGCAGATTTAAGCGTAGCGGCGGTCTAAAAATTAAAGGAAGCTGGCTGGTGGTCAAGGGCATTCACACATGTATTAGAACAGATATATTTATGACGGAACTACACCGTCCAAGTAAAAAGGACAGGTTTGCCGCAGATGGAGTGAAGTCAGGGTACAAAGTCATGGAAGGGAGTACTATAAATGGAGTGGTGGGAAGCTCCAACTCCACTGTAAATGCATTGCATGTGAAACATTTTGCGCTCCCTCTTGTATGGTCTTGGTCGGAGAAATGAAGATTGCTTCCTGAACGAAGACGTCTCTTGTCGCTAGGGTAACAGGGGAAGAGAATAGGCAGGTTAGGTTAGGTTAGGTAAGATTGGCTATTAGAGAAGCTAGCCTTGTGTGATACCGCGTGGATCGGTGATTCTCCTGCTCTTGGAACCATTTTGAAATTTTCACGAAACGTAGGAGACTGTTAATGTCTATATTGGTTTTTTTTTTTTTTTTTTTAATTTCAAACTCTTAAAAAAGGGAGTTTCGGGACCTTTTCTGGCCGGTTTGTAGGAGCTCCTAAGTGGAGGTTCTTCTCTGGGAGAGAGCTTGACATGTACAGAGAAGGTGAAGGATTGTCTCCTTTTCCCTCTCGTACAACCAGCTTCTACAGAAATCGTTTGTATATAGGGCGTTTGTCTCTAGGGCAGTGTTCAGTGATGACAACTTTGATGGCGCTGAGATGTCTCCTGTTTAGAAGGATTAGACTCTTAGAGCAATTCAGATACAGCTTTATCTAGATTTGTTTAGTCGCTAGACATGTTGGCCCAACGCTCCGCCTACGCTGTGTTCTTTTATTAGCATTCAGTTTTAATTTTAATTTGCACGTAGCGAAAGGTATACCTTGGCTACCCTTTTCCGCTAGAACATAATGAGTGCACCCAAAAAAGGTGAAGGTTTAACTGTTCTGCCATCTTCAAAACAGATGTTCGGCATTTAAGGGCGTTTTAAGAATTTAATGAGACTGAGTCCAAGGACATGACAGTGGCCTTACTATCCGAAAAGATGCGGATATCACGTTTTTCTTCAGTCGCAGCTATTTGCCTGCTGAAGATATCGAAGGGTATCAAGTGAAACAGAATATCTAATGCCGCGGTAGTAGAACGTAGGGCTTCGCTCATGCATTGCCATGCTGTTCTTTAGACTCTCCTTGGTTTGTTGCAATCACCACACCGTAAGTGAGTATCGGTCTTATGACCGAGATGTATCGCTAGTGCGTTACTCGAGGTTGAAGTCTCCATTTGTTTCCAATGGCGTTCTTGCAATTTAATAAGGCTACTGTGGCTTTCTTGACTCTTTGTTGAATGTTAGGATTTCAGTTTAGTTTTCCGTAAAAGATGAGACCCAAGTATTTTGCTGAATCGGGAAACACTAAACAGGTATCGTTTATTGCTGGAGAGTATATAATTCGAATATTATATTATCTGGAGGACAAGATCAGTTTTATAGGAGTTCACTCCCAATTAACAGCGATCCGCCCAACGGGTTAATCTGTTTATTTACCACTAAGTTCCAGAGAAGGGGAGAAAAGATAACGCCTTGCGGCGTACTTCTCCTCGCACATCTTTTAGCAGAAGTCCCTTCCTGTTTGGAGCTGATTATTCAGCTATTTAGGATAAGACTGATCAACTCCCCAAGTGAGTCGTTGACAAAAATGGAAATCAATCAGTCGTTTTATAGTTTTCAGAAAGAATTATGATAAATTTACAGGTCGAAGCTCCTTTGGGATAACATGAAAGCATTTTCCGGCTTTGGGAATGAAAACTGCATTAATTTCTCTCCAAAACAGTGGAGTTTGATTCATTTCTATGTAGCTCTTCACGATATTTTCTAGCGTAGTTAGGATAATATCTGAGGATCTTTGTAACTCGGCAGGTATTTTACCGTCCGGATCACCAAAATTTATGAATTTTTTACCCACAATTCTGGTCCCTTTCGAAGAAATTGCTTCACACAAATATCTCACAACGCCCAAATAATACTCTTTGTTTACTGTCTGGCCTTCTGGCAAAAAATCATGATACACTACATGATGAAAACCGTGAGCATTGACTTCTTTTTTGACTGAAAACGACGTGGTTTTTTGGTCTCGGCTCATTTGGTGTACTCCTTTCACTTGCCTGATATCTGGATTGCGTGTCGTACTCATAAATCCACTTCTTGTCTCCAGTAATGATCCTTTTGATGAATGTGGGATCGGATTCAGCCTCGCAAATCATCTATTTTGCGGCGTCAACACGGTCTTTTTTTTTGCCTTGTGGTCTTTTGGCACCAACTTTGCTGTTACACGACGGAAACAAAAATCATTAGCCAAAATGTCTTGGCCGGATCCATAGACAGTGTCCAAGTCCTCCGCTATCAATCTAGAGGTAAATTTGCAGTTATTGACCAACATTTCTTTGACTTCATTAATGTTTTCATTTTTTTTTTCGATATGGATGGTCTGCCATTGCGTTCATCATCTTCGATTGACTCACGACCACTTTTGAACCGCTCGTGCCACTGGTAAATCACCGTTTTCTTTAGAGAATCGCTTCCAACATTTTCAACGTTCGCGTACCATTAAATCCGTTTTTTACGCAAAATGTAATACAAGCTCGTTGTTGCAAATTTAAATCTATTTCTGAAATTGTAAAAAATCGCCAACACACACAGAGATAGATGTACTCTTGGCTACGTAAATTTTGCAAATATCAAGCTATAACGCTAAGATTTAGAGACAATGTCAACAACAGATATACCAACTTAGTAAAAAAAAAAAACAGAACTCAAATCGGAACAATGGCAACGCCACACGTCTTTTTTTTTTTTTTTTTTTTTGAGTGATAGTTTTAACTTCAGCGGATCGAATTTGTCCATCGGTTGCTGAATGCGTCCTTACATTAATCTTTGACGTCGTTTTCGTTACAAATCAGAACGCAGTCCCCAACCCGTATAGACTTAACCATTTTATGCCACTTGGGACGTCGTGTGAGTGTTGGATGATATTCTACAGAAAAACTGTTTTAACTGCTATAATATGTGCCACTGTTTTCCAAGGCACACTTTTTGATTATCAGTTGGCGTTTGTATATAATTGAGACAACCTTATATAAAGTGATAAGGAGTGAGGAGCTCACTTTCGTAATTCTCAATCAACAGATGCGTAAGAAGACGCGAAGACCAAATTCTCTGCTTCAAGGATCAAATTACAAAAAACGTCTAGCTGGGGTACTCTTACCTTGGGCTTGAAAAAAAGAACCACTGGTAGTTGGCCCATCTATGGTTGTTCGGGAACCACAAAGTTGACAGTTATATTTCACAGATTTTACCAGCTGACGGACGCCTGGTATCCAATATAATAACTATAGCTTCTTGGTTCTGATGACTGTACATTTCGAGATAATATCTAACAAGCAGTCTGGTCAGAAAATGATCTTTTGATAAGACAATTGGTATTTTGGTATTGTAAGAAAGGCTTGACTGACTTGACCGGTTAACCTGATAACTTTATTCTCGTAAGTAAGATAAGCTACCTTTTGAACTAATCGACAAAGCACTGATTCCGCGCGTTTCATTTTATTATGTTTAAAAGAGCCGAATAGCAAACTTTCCGAATTCGGAGACCTTTTAAGTTAAGTGATGTTTTTAAATAGACATACGGTACGAAGTACGTATGAAACGACTCTTAACAGATTATAATAAATCAAGAACCTTTCCAACTGAACGAACGATACATTTTGATGCATAGTTAAAATAAATTTAGTTTGTTTCTCTTCAGGCTCACCGTGGTTGGTGACATCGTCTGGTAGTATCAGCCGTTGCTCCTCTGAGCCTGATAGCCATTTGGAATCTGTGGACTCTATCTGATAAAATTGCGGTTTTGTTGCTTCCTATTTTATAGAATCTTCAAACATACACCTAGTACTGCAACCTGAAGTTCCAACCTTGGTATAGCCATAATCGTAGGCTTCAAGGGACTGCATCTTCTTTTGGCTGTAAAAAAAGCAAACGTTTACATCATCCCTCAGTTCAACTCTCCAATAAGCCACCGCATAATAGGCAACTTCGCTATCGTCAACAATTACGTGAAGTTGTACATTTGCTACTAGATTGGTTAGTTGTGAGTGATAACACCTAGGTAATTCGAAGTTCTTCAGACCATCTGGGGACTTACCATATGCCAATTGTACCATTCTGTCTTTCTATCTTTCTATTCTATATTCCTCTTCCGCAATCGTTACAACAATAATTTTGAAGTTATGGTAATATTAGCTAGGAAACCAAAGGGATCAAAAATTGACATTGTCAGACTTAATACCAGCCTTTTGGTAGGATGCATATACCCGTAAGGCACCTGTTTTGGCATTTGGCCAAATTTTAGAATAAAACAAAACCGATCACTTTCAAGGTCCGTTCTCGCAATTTATATTCTTTAGTTTCAAAGCCTCGGCAGAAGTACAGCCCATAGCTTTGAGAAAATAAGACGAGTTTAAAACAAACCCCCTTAACTCAAACCCGGCACGGCTTATAATCCCAACGACATTCTTTGAAACCTGAATCGCCTCTTCACTAGTAAAACTGTCAAAGCAGTCGTCGACATAATGGTCATAGTCATAGGCACTAGCATTTAAGTGATGGTGGCGATAGCGTGATGGTTGACTCACTTGCTGTCACGCCACCCAACTGGATTCGTCATCACCCTTTCGACGAGCAATGGCAAATCTCCGAAAGTCAAATTCTGCCTATGAAAAGGCTTGTTAGAAGAGCCGTTCGGAACCGGCAATAAACAGTAGGCCCTGCTCAAGAGTGTAAAAAAAATCACAAAGTGAGTAACACAAATCAGTGCCCACAATGGGCTGTCGCGCCACTTATTTATTTTTTTATTCATTAGCATTTAGGTTTTTTTATAAACTGTGCTATACACGACGAACATTTTAACTCGATCAGTCCTAGAACTTTCCTGTGATGACTTTTCTAAATATTTATTCAATTTAGACCTATACCACTCCGAGAATTTTGGATCCTTTGACATACGTCGCTCTACAATATAGAGGCGTTTTAAAGCCATGTTATAACTTTCTACAAAATTTACGTCATCTTTTTTCCATAATTATCTTGTTTCGTAGCGATCTCTTATTCTCCTTGTTGTTACTTCTAAAATTCTTCTCCGCGTTTTAATGTTTACTCTTTCCATTGCAAAATATTCTGCTACCTGTCTATTTAAATCTTCCAAATTATCTTGATCTTGACAATCAATAAAATTAACGGCGACATCTAAATGATTGTCCCCATCGGAACCGACAAATACCCAACCTAACTTTTGTGTTATAGGGTGCAAGCCCTTTACTGATATTGAGAATTCAAGTTGGCCATGGCAGACCCGTGTGTAGTATTCCTATTAAAAGTTAAGGCACTGCATCTACATAATCGTTAACAGCAATTTTTCTTGTTTCAGGATATTGCTCATGAAATTTCTTTAAATGAAGACTCTGTGATGGAAGCAGTACATTTTTCGTTGTCCGAAAACTCCACCACGATTGACACCTGAAATCTCCCCTTCAATTTGTTACTGGTGGTTTGATTGCCTATCCATTTCAGATATAGAAAATCGGAGGGTCATCGTAATCAAATTGAGCAAGCAACACCTTCATCTAATAGAGATTCTCTAGCGTCCTTATCAATGAATACTATCACCTATCATGAAACCTCAGGTCCAAATATTCTAACGCTTTTATTCTAGAAGGCATCGAGTTTCAGTATTCCATAGATGTTCCAGAACTTCATTTAGCTCTTTTTTACTCTCTGGTTTATGTTCAGTCACCTTACGTTTCATTACATGCCACAAGTGTTCGATTGGGTTTAAATCGGGCGAATTAGCTGGCCAATCTAGTCTGGTAATTCCGAGGTCATCAAACATTGTCTTGAGCTAAAAATTATTGAAAGACTCTAGTTAGTTGTCTGTTTATTATTTATAGACGGTGGCAAGGTGCAGAATCATCTTGAAAAATGCACTTGTCATAATACGAATGATGCTGTTCAATTGCTGATACCAAAAACTCCAAAAACAAAGTGCAAAGGGCCCAAAACGTAAAAAGAAAAACATCCCCAAACCATCTGGCTTTGAGGAAACTTCACTGTTTTGACTATGCACTCGTCCTTGAACCTTTCACCTGCTGACCGTCGTACGTATGTCGAATTGCCGGCACACAAAAAATTAAATTTACTTTCATCGGACCATATCACACATCGCCAGTCATCCTGCGTCCAATCGCAGTCCAATCGTACTTTTTTGCCCAGGTCAAGCGAGCTTTTTTCATTTTTGTGGTTAGGAGAGGTTTTTTCGCTGGTCGTCTTCCATATAAACCTATCTCCCGTAGCCGTCGGCGTATGGTTTCGGCGCTTAGATCAACTTGATAAAATTCGCTCAGCTCTGCTCTTGTACGGACAGCACTTTTAAAGCGATCTTTCATGCTAATTCATTTTAATACATTGTCCGTCTTCTGGGTTGTTTTACGTTTTCTTCCCGAACCTTTTTTCCTTTCCAGTGGATCCAAATTTTATTTTTTCTTCTTCAGTCGTACGAAAGTTGAATGACAGCATCCTATTTTAACCACAATCTCACGATAGCCAAGCTCTTCTTCGACTAAAGTCAATATTTGAACTTTTTCTTCCCAAGTCAATTGATGATATTTACCAGACATTTCACTTATTTTTACTTGTCACCGTCACAACTCAATTCAAACTGATTTTTTTGCATTGAATACGAGGCCGAACTATGGGAAATACCCTTCATTAGTATGGGAAAAACCCTTAAGATCTAATGTAATTAGGCATTTTTTGAGAACTCATTAGGTGGTGCGGTTTTTATGCCCGCAAGTGTATATGCAAGTTATATGCTCTCGTGGTCCTCGTGGCACGCCGTCCAGAAATTCAACATAGAATGGCCTAGAAGGCGGAAATTATCTTAAAGAAAGGATCCATCTAGTTTCAGTTCTCTTAACAAAACTAATAAATTTGTACAGCGGTTTTTCTGGATGGTGAGCCATTACAGAGAAAACGTTAATCGAGATGACATTTTATATGTCATAGAGAGCTCATACTTGTTTTAAGAAATGACCACCGAAATTTTTGATGCCAGAGATCAGAGTTTGTAGGAATGAACTTGCATTCACAAACAATACTAAATAAAAATGAAGATTAGAAAAAATCAATTTAAAATGTATTTGTGTTTCTACCTCTTACAGATACTTTGTGTCAACGGTGCTGCAATTCCAAATCTACAGAGCAATGTGCAAAGTTTCCAAACAATACGATCCATCCGATTCGAATAAGCCTTTGCACAAGTGTGATATATATCGTCAACCGGAAGCTGGAAACCTGCTTAAGTAAGTACCATCCTTCATATATCCAAAGTATCTCTTCTAAATCTTCAATCTATATATATATTATAGGCGCATCATGGAGAAAGGGTCATCCCAGCCATGGCAAGAAACCCTTGATGAAGTGCTTGGCGAAAGCCGTCTAGATGGCTCGGCTCTTCGCGAATATTTCGAACCTCTTACCGAATGGCTTAGACTTGAGAATATTCGAAACCAGGAATACGTTGGCTGGAGCTATGACGGAGACTACTGCAAGCGCAGCATTGAAACTGCAAATTTACAAGTTTTTGGCGGTTTCTACAATTCAGCACCGAACACTGACCTATCTAGATATATCTTTGTGTTCATTGTATTGCTCAGATACTTTTACAAGTAAAAACAATAAAAACAACTTTAATCTTCAAGTTTAGCATAATCTAATCATTCTTATCTTTTTTATTTTTGATTCATCTACAATCTAATCAAACTGAGTTGTTGGCTATTGTGTAGGATGCGACGCGGCGTCTCGTTTTGATCAAATCTCTGCCTCAGGCTACAGAGGGTGGCGTGTATCGGAATACTCGTACAGCTTTGCGCTACTTACTTGTCATAAACGATTTAATTCGATTTAATTCAATTTGTGTGCAAAGTGGAAGTACGAGTCTGATTCCAATGCAATTGGGTCTTGCTGAGACAAAACGTAAAGACAGTACCCCAAGTCATTTTTGTTGTTTCGTTAATTTTTCATTCAAAAAGTGTTCGTCTTGGATAAATGCTTCCTAAGCCCCCCATTTCGTCTTTGACCTGCATGATGGAGTTAATAGGTATATGCGTGCGCATGATGTGATTACTAGTGTTGGTGATTTGGGTGGTAGTACAAACTACGGCGCACATACATCATGAGAATTTTGTACGTGAAAGTGAATTTTAAATGAACTTGAAGTAATGACAAACTGAGAGACAGTGGAGTACGGCTTTTGGGAAACTAGGGGGTCGATCTTTGGGAGCAAGCATACCCAAAGTTTGTCAAAACAGCGTAGTAGAAATTATAGATGGGCATGTATAGGGTGATTCGTCGTGAGGTTTGATTTTCAATAGGCTCTTTTTGACAGATGACGCGCGACTCCTATTAAACTGATTTATAATTTTTTTCAATATCATTTGGCAAATCATCATGGAAAGACTCACATGACAACAGCATTTCTAAATTGCTCAGCTGTATTACGAAAATCAGCGTTCTGTGAGAAATGTTTTTCGTGCGATTCGAAGAACTTACGGGGCGCATAATCGACCTACTGAAACCACTGTTAGCAATACCATCAAAAATTTGAGTCCCCGTTTACATAAGTGGATGATACTCGACCGAGTAGACCACATCCAGCACGTAGTGAAGAGACTATGGTAACTGTAGCTAAGTGTACACAAAAACCGTGGCGAATCGATTCGTCGTCGTTCTTAGCAGCTTGGCTTGGCGACAATTTGGCCTATTTTACGTGAGGATCTCGGCCTTAAAGCGAACAAAATTCAACTTGTGCAAGAATTCAAGCCAGGCGACTTGAATTTGCGTCATATTTTTAGTGAATGGGCTCTGGAAAAACTCAATGAAAATCTGGTGTTTTATCGTGAAATTTTGTGCAGTGATGAAGCCCATTTCTGGCTCAATGGACACGTTAATAAAAAAAAATTGCCGTATTTGGGCTGATGAGCAACCCGAAGAGTACCAAGAGCTACCATTACATCCACTAAAACAAAGGTAAGGTGTGGTTTATTGGGCTGGAGGAATCATTGGTCCATATTTCTTCAAAAGTGAGGCAAATCAGAATGTTACCGTCAATGGTAACAGGTATGGCGCCATGTTAACGGACTATGTGCTTCCTGAAATTCAAGCATATGGCCTCGGTGAACTCTGGTTTCAACAAGACGGCGCTACGAGGCATACACTGAGTGAAACAATGGACTTGTTGAGAAATCATTTTGGTGAGCACTTAATTTCAAGTTTTATTTATTAAATTGGCTGCCTTGATCGTGCGCTATCGCACCTTTGGATATGTGAAGTCTCACGTCTTCAGGAATAAGCCAGCTACTATTGACGCTTTAGAAGCCAACATTACTCGTGTTTCCGTGAGATACCAGTCGCTATGCTCGAAGGAGTAGCGCGAAATTGGACCTTCCGAATGGACCACCTCAGACGTAGTAGTGGCCAACACTTACATGATATAATTTTCAAGAAGTAAATGCCATGAATAGTTCCTTTCACCAATAATAAAAATTTTAAGTTCACTTTCAAATTAATGTCTTTTATTTTACATTATGTATCAAACATCACGATGAATTACCATATATTTCCATCATTTCGATATAGTGTTCATTCTTGTCCTTTAATTAAAACTACATTCTGGCACAAGGATTGGAAAGGGATAATATAAGGGTGATAGTCGTTTGTTTGGCTCCTATAATAAATTATAGATTCTTTGGAAGAACAAATGACACTGACATGGTTTCAATTCATTTTGTTGTACAACAAAAATAAAGGAGATAACAGCCCGTTTATTTGTTAAAGTCATTCGTGAGCCATCATCATAAATTGTTTGGAGGTGAGGTAAAAGCAATCACGGCTATCATCACGTATTAAGTCTGTGGTTGCCTGTGAAGTGAAGCAGCTTAGTTTCTGTATTTTCTGATGGAACAGAGGCGGCATTCAAATAATTTTCCATAGGATACGTAGATACCCCTAACGTGTTCCATGTTATATTCTTTTCTCATTGTGTTGAGAGAAGAGTAATCAGTTGAGTGGTAAAATACCTACAAAGCAGCCCTCATCAAATCACCGCTTAGTTTTGTACCAAACGCTTCTTTTCTATATCCAAATCAGTTAACAAAGACGAGTTACTTAACGTTACTAACGAGTACAACTTAGTATCAATGACAACCGAAAAGGCATACTTATGTATGTTCTCCTGGCGGTACTCACAATACTGTGAAGCCACCCATGGTCTTTCTGAGTAGTACAGATTGTGAAATTTAGTCTACTTCCAAAACTTCCTATCAAGTTAAGAGCTGACCCAGGAGTTGCCTGATTTCTTGTTTCTAATGGATGCTCCGTATATAGACAACTGGTCTGATTCTAATGTATTGACATGGGAAACCAAAAAGTTTGAACGGACTTTAGAAGGCTTATGATCTCAATGGCCACCATCTATGAATTAATTGAAATAGAGAAAAGATGTTGTTCTTCGACTATTTTTAGAGATATCTTTTGTTTCTGTAAGAAACCGTTGGGAGATAAGGAAATTATTAAGGGTATCTTAGCTGCCACCGCAGGCAAAACTATTTTACATCTTTCATCTGTTTATAAGAACATAGTTACTAGACATAAGATCTACTTCTATCCATCACTAGAAAGATAAAAATATGTTTTCGAGTACTTCAGTTAGGATGGTCCTCATTGAGTTGCATTTGCGTCAAATGTAAGCCAAAGTCAACGATCTTTGAAGGAAAAAGTCAACATAGATATCGCAAATAGTAAATTCATGTGAAAGCAAAGTTACAGCACAGGCAGAGAATAACAGATTTTTATTCCTCTTCATCCCTCCTGCAGAAATCTCTTCACGCGTTATCCATTAGCACAGCTTTCCGTGAATACATTAGTATGGGAAGGTTTGGAGATTTTTCTTTTCTTGAATTTTATCAACCCTCTTGATCGTTTGTAATCAAGTATGAATCATGTACATTACGGGTGGTCCAAATACAAGTTTCTGTTTGAATCATATGTTATTTTGACACTGACAGCACCCTCCCGTTCGAAATCGTGACTGTCATTTAGTACCATATCTCCGCAAGGAATCGCCTTAAGCTTGAACAACGTTGGGGAATATTGCAAACTTATTTTAAAGGTGAGTGCTGCGTTGTGTGCGTTTATTAACCCCTTACCGCATGAATTATTAAAGAGATGAAACAAAAATTTTTTTTTGGTAAAAATGTGTTTATTTAACGTTAAATGATGAGATCAAATTGAAAAAAAAAAAAATATTTATACACTGTAGCTAAAATTCAGTCAGTCATATAGTATATGGCTTCTTATGAAATTACTTGTACTTCGTGAAATTCTTTATAACAATTGCGTTTATCATTATACTATAACACAAAAAAACATTACATATTTCACATAACGTGAAAAAAACGAAATTTGGAACAATATTGGCATGTTGTCAGACGTTCTTCTTCCAAATCGGATAATGGCTAATCCCAACAGAATGTACCGAATCCAAAGGCATACCTTGATGTCTAGTAGGAGTTCGTCGTGGATTTTTCGCGGGTACTAGAGAGTTAGGCAAATCGGAGGGAGTGCCGCTCCGTCTGAATGTCGGTGTTCCGAGACTACTTGATGGACGACCACGTTTTTTTGTAATAATAAGTTTCCCTGACTTTTGCATATGCTCGGAAACAGCGAGATTAAAATCATACAAAGACATGTAGGTCTCTGCGTCTGCATTGATTCGGCGCCATAATAACCAAGCATTTACAAAGTACATGTCCACCATGTGAAAAAATTCATTTTGTACCACTGACGAGACCGCAAATAGATTCAATAATAACCCATCATGGAGTCAAGTAAATCGACTTCTCCTTTATGCTGGTTATAAACATCGACAGCTTGCGGAGAAGATATGCAAACATATTTTTTATCCTGTCGAACGTCGTTTTGTCGTCGTTGGCTCGCTTCCAACGTAGGCTGAAAGAAGGTTCACATTCTTGTTATTATCCATCCAGGAAACCAGGCTTAACCTTACTTAATCCATGACTGCTACCTTTTCTTCCATGCTTCCGCGACCTCGCTTCTTCAATTTCTTCTCTGTAGGCATATTTGAGTTTGGAACACGATTGAGTCGCACAATTCCTAAGCCACTAACGCCGCCTAGGACTTAGTTTTTGTAACCCCATTTGTGAGGTTTAGCTAGGTTATTTTGTTTTAATTCATGACGACAATTGGTAGTGATTATTTGTTCGTCTACGGCTAAATATTCTTCTTTAGGGACTAACATCAAAAGCCCACGAATCATATCTAATAAAGGCCGACGAATTTTAAATAATTTGTCTGATGACAGTGACAATTCCTATAGATTTTTCCATTTCGTCTTTCGTCATCATTGCTGGTTTGTTGATATTGTCTTGAACAGATTTGAGGTAAGATTGCTCAGTAATAAAATTAATCATATCAGCTGTAAACAAGAACTTGAAAACGTCTGCAGGAGAATTCAGTTGTGCTATAGTATCCGGTAAATCTGTGTTACTCAAGGATTGGAATTTGTTAATATCGTAAGCTGACATTTTCCCTTTTTTTCCAAATAACCCTTTTAGCAGTTTTTTCTCTGGATTTGGATGTAGTTGCACTGTAAATTTATCAAAGGTGCGTCGTCTTCTTCAGAAAAACCAGAATCAAACTCGGGTGTGAAAATGTGCTTTTTTTGGAACTAAACTAAGATCATCATCACAATCGGAATCATTGTCATCATCACTCACGTTTCCATCATCAGGTATAGTAATTAACATACTTAGCAGAGCCGTAGAAGCGTGCTGGTTGCATTTCTGAAATGAGTGTATACATAGGGTTTTCTAATAACGACTTGACAACTTTTTTTTTTTAAATAAAATTCAAACTGTTGAGATATTTCAAAAACTTTATTATTGGCTTGAAGTACAATCAAAACATATATGAATGAAACTCGACTTCGTTCATATGGCCACCGCGGGCACGTTTGCAGCGGTCGATTCGTTGGACCCAATTTTCAACGTCTCGGCCACACATTTCGGCCGAAACGGCCACTATTTCGCGTTCAATGTCGGCTCTGAGCTGTGTGTTGGCATAAACCAATGACTTAACGTAGCCCCACAGAAAATAGTCAAGCGGCTTTAAATCGCACGAACGACGCGGCCAATCGACTGGCCCATGTCTTGAGATAACACGCTCACCATACTTACTCTTCAATAAATCGATTGTAGCGTGTGCTGTGTGGCTTGCGGTACCATCCTGTTGCAACCACATATCGTCCAAGTCCATATCTTCCAATTCGGGCCGAAAATTATCGGTGATCATGGCGCGATAACGCTGACCATTCACAGTAACGTGACAATCGTTATCGTCGACGAAAAAATATGGCCCAAAAACGCCGCCGGCATGCAAACCGCACCAAACAGTTATTTTTTGTGGATGAAGTGGTGATTCATGAAGCACATGTAGGTTTTCCCCCGACCAATAACGCATATTTTGCTTATTGACAAACCCATTGAGCCAAAAATGACTTTCGTGACTCAAGATGATTTTGCGATGAAATTCATCATCTTGGCGCATCTTCTCCAGAACCCAATCGGAAAACGTAGCTCGTAAGTGTACTTTACCATGATAAAAATGTTGAGCTTACTGAATAAATTGACAGTGACAGTTTGATAATTAGGAACGAGTGCGTTCACAAATTAAATTCAAAGTTGTCAAGTCCCTATTGGAAAGCCCTTTATAATAAAAGTAACCTTAAATGCATACCAAGTCACATGTGGCAAATTTGGAAAAGTGAGAAAAAAAAACACAAAAAAAGCAAAATCTAATGTTCTCCCGTATTTAAGAAAGTCCAGAGAATTTAGTTTTATTTTTTTTTACCACTTTACTCACCCTTTTGATATTTACTTTTTAATTAGTACTCACACTTTTTTAATGCACCCGGCCCGTAGCACGCGCTCAACATAACCTTCGAAACATTTGACAGATCACAATTGCAATGTACGATTTATTAACGGTCCGTTTAACGATGAAACTTTGGTGTTGATCTAATTTATTTTCTTGCGATGATGTATGAAATAAGCCTTTAAAAAATCATAAACTTCGGAGTCCAAATACGGCTCCGTATGCGGTAAGGGGTTAAAAATACATTTTTACCGAAAAGCACCTACCACGCCTGCTGTACGCAAGCTTGTGCAAAAAGTTCATAAAACTGTACGATGGTACGATGCGTACCGACGAGAATGTGGCTGCCATGGCCGAGAGTGTTCTACTCAATCCAGGATTTCCAATTCAATTTCTCGTACCAGTATGATAAAAAATTTTCACAAAGATCTCGCATTATAGTATTCCCTTAAAAGTCCAATTGACTCAGCAATTGAAAGCAACCGAGCATTCTTTCTGTTATCGCTTCTAAGTTTGGGCCTTATAGCAGCTCGAATTAAAAATCGAACTTGTCCGGAAAATATTGGGTATGTAATTTAATTCGTGCGGTTTTTTTTTTTCAAAAGTTGAACGTTTATTTAAGAAAAACATGTACAATGGTATTATTCAGAGTATTGAAAGTCTGAAGCTATGACTTTTTCCCATTTTTCTGGCAATTTGTGGATCCCATCCCAAAAGAACTGTGCCGGCTTGGCAGCCAAGAATGAATCAAACCAATTTTTGATATTCTGCTCTGATTTGAACCGTATTTCAGTGAGGGCGTTCTGCATCGACCGGAACAAATGGTAGTCAGAAGGGGCAGGGTCTGGGCTACGAAGCGGGTGGGGTAAGACTTCCCATCCACTGTTTTCCAAATAGTTCTTAACCGGAATAGCAACGTGATGCCGAGCGTTGTCATGATGGAAATTTATTGCCTCGTGTCTGGTCGCATATTTCGGGAGTTTTTCGGCTACTGCTCTCTTCAAACGGATTAATTGTGTTCGGTAGCGTTGTCTATTGATGGTTTCATCCGGTTTTAGCAGCTCATAATACAGCACACCCATCTGATCCCACCAAATACAGAGCATTACCTTCGCGCCATGGATATTCAGCTTTGCCGTTGAATTGGCTGGTTGGCCGGGTTTCACATATGATTTTTTGCGCTTGGGGTTGTCGTAATGGATCCATTTTTCATCACCAGTAACAATGCGATGCAAAAATGACTTCCTTTTGTGGCATTCCAGCAGCATTTCGGACATGCAAAACCGCCTTTCGACGTCTCTCGGGTTGAGTTCATGTGGAACCAATTTCCTTGCTTTTTAATGTATCCAGCTGCTTTTAAAAGTTTTGAAATGGCTTGAGTGACAACCAAAGATTCTGTGGGCTCTTTTTGTGCTTGGCAACAATCTTCATAGAGTAATGCTTCCAGTTCTTCATCTTCAAACTTTTTTGGCTGCCCAGGATGTTCATCGTCTTCCAAGCCAAAATCACCACTTTTAAATCGTGCACCAATTTTGGCACGTTCGCAGAGCTAGCGCATGTTCACCATAAACTTCCACCAAAATACGATGACTTTCGCCAGCAGTTTTCTTCATATTAAAGTTATGAAGAAGAACTCCCCGCAAAAACACTTTTTTAGGCACAAAGTTCGACATATTTGAATGAAAAAAAAATTATTGTTGTTTACGCTTCAAATGAATGACATCTACTGAAATGACTTACAATGACAGTAGCTTTCCAACGCATGTCCCAATGGAATAATAGCAATGGAATAATACAAGTTACGCCATCTCTTAGCAAACCGCATGAATTAAGTTAGACACCATGTTACCAGAAAATATCGACGCATCTGAGCCATGATTACCGAATTTTTGTGGCCTAAAATTGAAAACATATACTTGGACGATCTTTGATTTCAGCACGGTCGTTCACCATGCCACAGAGCCAGACAATCGATCTTTTACGCTCTGAGTTCGGTAGTCGTGTTACAAGCCGCCTTGGTGATGTTAATTGGTCGCCTTAGAGCTACTATTTGACCCTGTTACACTTTTTTATTGTGGGGTGCCCTCAAATATCAAAAACGGTTTTCAAGCGAATATCGTCTGAGCCATTCGTGAGATAGAGACAGTCAATGAGGTATTACAAAATTAGTTTCACAGGATTTGCTACTGTGAATCCAGCCGAGGCAGCCACATAAAGGAAATCGTATTTCATAACTAATGGATATGTTCACTCTTTCTAAAAACACCTATGGCATAAAATAATCTAATTTATTTTATTTTATTTTTAAAAAGGAACTTGGACCACCTGTACGGACATACCATAAGATCATTTCTCATTTCTCTTATTGAGTTAATCTGTTTGAAATAGGACATTGATGGTTTTCTTTTTTTGCTCCTTGGGATTTTAGTGTTCATCACCACTGTAGTCCAAATATCCCGAGTATAGCTCTGTTCTGCTGGTGATCTCGAGATTCTACGGCATTCGAAGTATGTGGTTACTGCTTGGGTATGTATCTATGTATGTTCGTTGAATATAGAAGCGGCCTTTAGCTTGGATTTGTGATCCATTACAGTGTGCGATTGGACTGTGTGGTCCCTATTCATTTCTTCCTGAACCCAGTTAATTGAAGTCAAATTAGAAGCCAATTTAGTAGTCAATTTCAGTAAATTGAAGATGAAGCATTTTGTTCTTTCCATTACTAAGTGTCTTTCAGTCTAAAGGCAGAGTTTGTGATAAGCTGAATTCCTAATATATCAGTGGAGGACAAAAAGAGCAGTATTTTGAAGGCTCTTTTTTTTAATACCGCGCGCACACCAAGGGGATATGAATACCATTTTACTGGCTTTTTCTCCAGGGCGCGGACGGGTGGTGTAGTAGTTTAAATCTCAGGTGTATTAGGTTTCGATATTTTTCCCAGTATTATGCCTTCATGTCAGAGTTGACGTCGACGGGATTTTCATATAACTACATACAAATTCTATGAAAAGACTTTTTCACAGAATTGCCTCGCACGGGATTCGAACCCGCGACCCTCTGCTTGAGGAGTCTATGCATATACCACTACACCACGGCCACCCCAGCACGGCTGCCTTAGAAGAGGTTCGTTACATAATGACTGTGGTCTATGAAACCAGCTTATTGGGTTTGTCATTAGCATGGTTATTCTCATCCTATTCTCCATGCCATAAGTGAGAGTTGGCTTAATGACCGTAGTGTATAGTATATGCGGTGCGTGACTTTAAGTTGTAAATTGAAATTTGGGGCTGCAACCTTTATGCTTCCTTTCCAGGTTTGCTTTAACAAGTATCCTGATTTTTCTTGCGAAAAGGATAAGCACTGTTTTAGCCGGTTTGATGCTAAGGCCCCTGCTGCTTTTATTAAAAGAGAGTATACGATATCTTAAGCATATTGAAGAAATTAGCTTTGATGTCGTGTTCGTAAGCTAACATACCACATCCCTTGTCCTTTAGATTTAGAAAAAGCCGTAAGAAGGGTGAAAGTTCATCTAATTGGGGTGCTCCTGAAGACAAAGTCATATATATCCTATTCTTGGAGGGAAGATATTTGCAAGGATGTGTTAACGTTATTGAATATTCCATCGGTGTTAAGGAAAGTTACTTTTGTATACTCTTTGAGTGAGAGGACTTTTTCAACGGGTTATCTTTTCAGTAGGGGTGTTGAGAGTTGAATAGCCTTCTATGGTTAAGGTTGAACTAATTGTGATGCTCGAGAATCCTTTCGACGGTTTCTAAATCGAACGATAACAGCTATTTGAGATTCTTCGGAAGAACGTTAGAGGACTTACCTAGTTTGTATATGAAAACTATACTAGCCTCAGTCCAGACATAAGAAAATGTATCGAAAGCTACACAGGTTTTACAAATGCATAACGCGCTGGGAAATATTTTGCGGTTTAACAGGCAAGCTACCATCAAATTCTGGTGTCCTACGTATATAGTTCGGAACTCAAAACCAGCCATTTCGACTTTTTATCACCTAAAGTTTGAGATAGATTGCTGAAGTGCAGGTGAACGAATGAGTTGAATGAATTACTCAAAAACATAGCCAAGCTATTGCTTATAGTACATACGTTAGATACGTTTGTGATGTGAAGTAGTCTCAGGAATTTAATTGTACGCCGGGACCTTCCTTATTTACTGTTATTGATTTTTAAGGTTTTAATATGTTCACCTAATGCAGATTGAAACCTACAGATTCCAATAGATTTCTTGTTCGGTAAGAATTCTGGACGAAATAAGTCTTGAGTGCAGTAAAGTCGGAACAGAGCACTCAGCCAAAGAACTAATATGGACAGCTCCTTGTGAAGTTTCTTTTAATGAAGTCTTTCGGTCTTAAAAAGAAAGATGAGTAGACGGTCCAGTGATAAGGTACAGTACCAGCACCCCTTACGTCAGCGACGAGTACCTGCAGCCTGATATGAGCGTAAGCTGGACATTCACAGATATAATTCTTCCCGCTGCACACCGCGGTGTCGTCATTACTTATACCCAGCATACTCTAAGCGCAGCTTGGTTGTCGCTACAGATGCAAATGATTTGACCCCTACACCTGCCATCAGGATTGCGGAAACTTCTGATTGAAACGCAGATGCAAGCTTTCCTGACGTGAAGTGCAATCTAACGTTGTCGTCCTCCAGAAAGGCACTAGCGCCATATCTTATATTGGTTTTGGAGCCGTCCGTGAAGACTTGACCACTCTCCTTTCCTGGCTCAGATTCTGACCGAAACCATTTCCTTGCGATTTTGTAGTTTTCCGCAACAGGAGTTCTGGTGTCATTGCATCGGACGGCATGTCCGTAAAACTGGGGTCATAAGACAGTCGGCGCGCAAGGTCAAAGAAGCCCCAGTATGTGTTGTACCAAAGACAACTTCTTTTTAGTCGGAAGATGACTTTGAGAGCGCAGCCTATGATATGAATACCAAGTGAAGGGAGATTTATCGATGATTCTAGAACGGAGGCAATGTGCCGCCAAGACAGACCGTTTTTTGGAGTCCGGTTAAAGAAGCAATTAAGAGTTTTCGTAAGAGCTTATTCCATTAGACATCCGAAGCATAGAATATAATTGACCCATCTCGGTGGCAGGCTCCAGAAGCTCGTTATCCAGGATGATACCCAAATACTAAGAGTAATTGCAGAGCTGGATGAGTCAGACCAGACAACTTCCTCCTTCTCGTAAAGAGAACAATCTCAATTTTGAGATAATTGACTGAAAACCAATTTCGATCACGTCTAGGACAACCTGCGCTTGATAGCAGACAGTCGCTGGAGCCGGTCCAAAAAACAGTGCAGCTATACCACCCGCGTATGTGTGTGCATAGGTGTCAGTGAGCGCGTTGAACAGTAAGTCGAACAACATGCACCATAACAGTGGAGGCAGAACATCGCGCTTGCGGACAGCCCTTATTCACACTCGCCACCACATATTGGCTGCGGCCAGCAACCGCAATCAATGTCTTATTGATCAGCATTGCTTTTATCTACTAATCCAATGACTCGAATATGCCGTGTTGTATGGCCGAGTTAGACATGCCATCAACAGTTGCGTTGTCGAAAGCACCCTCAACGTCGATGAAAATGCCCTTTCTTCGATTCTGCCTACCATATTCTGCAGCGCACCCCCGCAGGGTCGTCCTCATTGGTAGGCGTGTTGTATCGCCGACAGATGAAGCATTTGCAAGGTGTTTTTGCACACATTGATCTCGACCATTCTTTCGATGTTTTTCACCATGAAGTAAGTCAGACTTATAGGTCTGAAACTCTTGGCGAGCGAGAATTCAGTTTTTGGTATAAAGGCGACTCTCACTGTTCGCCAGATATTCGTTATGTATGCCAGTGCCAGGCTAACAGTGAAATTTATCTTCATGGTTGCCAGCAGCTGGTCTGGAAAGTGAGCTGGAAAGCGAGACTCGAGCATGAGATGGAGAGTCTCTGATTTCTACTCGGTATAAGTAGGTCAAATTTTCTGAGTGACCTTAAGTGAAGTTTTGAGGATTCTTCTCCCTGCAGATAGTTTAATATCATTGTGTCATACAGGCGAAATTCCATTGTGCGTTTTATTATAAAGTTGGTTAAGCTGAGCCAATCAAACGAGTTCTACTCATAAAGATGCAGTTTTAAGTGGGTTGGTTCATATCTCAAGATCAAGAGAAGACTTTGAAAAGATAGTCTTTAAAAAAATATCCAGCAGACAGTAGACCTTTATCATCTGCATATGCCTAAGGGAAGGTGATACAACTGCTAAGAGTGTTAAATAAAAAAAAAAAAAAAAAAAAACCTTATGAGCGAAAGATTTTCGTCTTCCTTTCTGAAGTTTCATTGTCGCATGGACGCTACATGTCAATAATAACGGTCGTCATAAGCTTGGGTTTGCCCTACAGATCCTTTTCAAACTTAATAACAACTAACTTTTGACTTTTCATAGCAGTCCCAGTGTGCTAGATAAATTATAGTCATGAAAGGAACCAACATAGAGTTGTCTCCACTCTTGCAACTGCCTATAACAGATACCAAAAATTAATTTAGTTTCAGTTTACTAGCAATTTTCATATGAATTGCCCCCACACACACTATAAATCACCCATGCCACTGCTCATAACTACATAATGAGGGTCAATCGACTGGCAAGACTACGAAAACGCCTTATTCAGTTACCCCGCGTACTCGTATGTATGCTCATACCCGTACTTTATACCGAGGGTTTAGTTTTTTTTTTTAAAAAAAAAAGGAAAACAAAACATTGTACTAGCTTCACAGACTCAACTCAATAATAGAAACAAACAACAGCAGCAACAACAATTTAAAGTAAGGTCTTCCCACTAAGGACATCGTCATTGCAAATGTGTCCGACTCTGATACGACGATTAAGTCAGACAGACATATAAAACGAACAATAAACAACAAATCAACGAGACACAAATCGAAAACCAAACGAGAGAGACTAAGACATATGCAACACTTTGTCGAGTATGTTAACTAATTTGTATCTTGGGGAGTTTTGGGGGAGAATTCCAGAATCGTTCAGTTCGCGCTGTTCTGTCTACCGAATCAAACTTACTAAAAAAAGTTCCCTTATACGAAAATCAATCAAAAAAATAAAAATAAAAATATTAGCTTATACAATAATTATTAAAAACAAAAAAAACGGTTTAAGATACAAATGAAAAAATGTTGAAGTTACACTTGGCTATCTTGATACTTATAACTGAGGTGGTAGATCGGACTACCTGTATCGAATCGAGTAGCGTTGGCACGAATAACGCGAGCATCACAACCCTCACCTCTGTGAACGGAACCAATACAACCCCGACGATCAGTAATCATATTTGCACACGCGAAGAGACCTACATTGAGCAGATACAGACGCCACAAATGCAGCAGGTTCGAGTTCGGTCTTCAAATTGGTGCTTGGAATTTCCACCAAGGTGTTCGAATTACAAAACCGAGTTTCGAGAAGTTATCAAGTTAGAGGTGAGTAGGGAGAAGAGTGTCATTTTGAAGTACTGCCTATCAATGAGCAGAGCTAATAGTGATTCCGGCGAAGTGATTAAGTGATTTGTCTGCGGTTAATTACAGACAGGAAGTCGCTTGACATGCTTTTCCAAGGCAAGATTGATTGAGTTAAAGTACCATAAAAGTGCACATCAATCAGTATATGAGATGAAACATTATAAAGAGACATTTGGCATCGAAAATAAAATGAAATGTTGGAAACTTTCCAGGTACTCATATAGTTTTTGTGTTAAATAGTAAAAATAGCAAGTATTGTGAGGCTTTTGAATTATTGCATACCATACAATTTTGTGTGAACTTGTGCCTCGTTAGGCATACCCACCATTTACCTCCAGTTTTCGATTCCGGCCTTGTCCACGCACGTCCGCTTGTGCACCTATGACTATTAACTAGACGAAACATATTGATGTATCAAGGCTTATACTACAGTAAATGCCTAAGGCTATGAACGTTGCATTCCTTAGTGATAAAGGTTCATCACGTTCTCTATTCTATTCCAAGGTGCATTTATTGATGGGAAGGTACCCCGGACCCTATGTTTCCACTGCTTCCATAGAATCTATATTTGTAGATGTATCTACTCTGTTATTGAGTAGATTTATTATTTTTCAAGTTGCAGAAGCATCTCCGTAATGATTGTTGCTACAATTTATGTGTTGCACCATAATAGTTCTTTTGATGGAAATTATTAGGTGCGCAACCAAGTTATCGGTGTTTTTTTTTTGTTTTTTTTTTTTTTTGTTTTGAATAAAATGCAACTTTATTGCGAGAAATTGGTTACAAATGAATTATTCAAAGTATATGATGTCTTTATATGAACGGAACTGCTTCTCAGCAGCAATAATCGGACGGCGCAATATCTGGGGAATATGGCGGGTGAGGTAGGACTTTCCATTTGAGCGTTTCCAGGTAGGATTTAGCAATTAAGGCCGAGCGTTGTAATGCTGTAAAATCACTTTTTCGTGCTCGTATTGTGGCGGTTTTCGCGCAGTGCTCGGCACAATCGCATCAATTAAAGTCGATACCGTTCCCCAGTGATAGTTTCGTTGGGTTTCAACAGTTTATAATAAATAACACCGACCTGGTCTCACCGAATACTTGTAAATAGCATAAACTTTACAGCGTGAATAATCGGCCGAGCCGACGACTTAAGAGAATGACCGGTCAGTCCCCATGACTTTCTTCTCTTTGAGTTGCTGTAATGAAATCATTTTTTATCACCCGTCAAGATGCAATGAAGAAAACCCTTCCCTTTTGCCTCTGGAGCAGTTGTCCAAGTGTCTTGTTTTTGAATAATTCCCAACGCAAGTAATCTCTTAGAAATGGCTAGTGCTAAAGCAAGCTCTTCTTTCGTTTGGCACAGATCCTCAACGACCAATGCCTCCAATGCAGCGTCTTCGAAGAATTTTGACCTTCTTTTACGCGGAACGTTGTCAAAATCAGAATCACTTTCTGGAACCAATCACGGCACGTTGTTTCCCTTAGAGCAGTATCTTTATAAACTTTTAGGAGCTCTCGATGCCCTTCAGCTGACGTATTCTTCGAATAAAAGAAGAAAATCAACAATTCCCACAAATAACGATTATTTGGCACAAAATCATACATTTTTACAAATTTTTGTTTAACGCCAAAACAAAATCATTAAAGTGTCAAAAAAGCTTCGTTTATGGCGTTTTGAATATGTCGAAATCAACCAGCACTGGAGCTATCTGTTTTAAAGTTATTGCCATCTATAAGAGAACTTGGTTTCGACGATGTATTTTTCTTTCGAATGAAACCATTATCAACATTATCAACCATGATCAATAATCGAGGCCGTATAATGAGATTTGCAGAAACAAACGGTGTTCCATCTTCTTCTCGAGGGATTATTTCATTTATGGTTAAGTAGTTGTGCTTATATGAGACCCAACTGTCAATGAAAGCCTTAATCGAGTACGCAGGCAAGTTCGGGTCCTGAAAAACTCTCTTCTGAACCATGCCTGGCAAGTTCATCGGCGATTTCATTTCCCGTGATTTCACTGTGACCTGGGACCCAGACAAGAGTAACTGAATTTAGCCTTCCGATCGTGTTCAACGATCACTTGCATTCTCGAACTAGCTTGAAAGCTTGCATTTAGCAAGGTTCTAAGCGCAGCTTAACAGTCACTACATATGCGAATGATTGGCCCCCACCACCGACTATCTGCAATATAATTCAGATTGCGTAAATTTCTGATTGGAAGACAGACACAGACTTTCCTAACGTGATGTGAAATCTAATTTTGTCGTCCTACAGAAAGACACCAGCACCACATCCTATATTGGTTTTGTCTTCAATGTGTGAAGACCCGACTGTATTCCTTTCCTCAGATTCAGGCCGAAGCCAGTCCTGGGCACAAGGAAAGTCGATTTCGTATTTTTTTTACAACAGGAGTTCCGGTGTCATTGCATCGGACGGCATGTCCATAGGACCAGAGTCATAAGACAGCCATCGAGGATCATCGAAGATCCAGTGCGTGTTGTACCAAAGACCACTTCTTTTTAGTTGGAAGATGGCCTTGAGGGTGGAGCCCATGATATGAATATAAAGGGGAGGGAGACTGCTCAATGCGTCTAGAGCGATGTCAGAAGTGCTGGGGAAATCCCCCTATACATCCGAGAAAAACTGTTTTTTTTGGATTCTAGTAAAAGCAGCAATCACGTTTTTTCGGGTGAGCTTATTCCATCATACAAACGACGCATAGTATATAATTGTCCTTATCATAGCCGTGTAGATCTAAAAGACCCTTCTCGGTGACAGATCCTATGTCTTTGTGATAGATCCTCTGCACTACCAGAAGGCCGACACCGCCTTAGAAGCAGGAGAACACACAAATACTTAGCTTCTTTGAAGAATTGAATGGTGATGCTTTTAAGGATTGGATGAGTCAGTAAAGGCAGCTTCTTCCTTCTCGTAAAGAGAAAAATCTTAGTTTTGAGGGGAGGAGGAGAGCTGACAGTCATTAGACCCGATCCAACAGACAGTACAGGTTCATCATCCACGAAAGCTTGTGCGTAGACGTTAAAACTATTGAGCGCGTTGACCAGTGAGTCGACCAACATGCACAAAAGCAGAGGAGACAGAACGCCGCCTGTTTACATCCGTCACCACATATTGGCCGCGCCCAGCATTCGCAATCAATGTCCTATTCACCAGCATTTCTTTTATTTACTAAACGAGTGACTCGTCTACGTCGTAATGTATGGCCGTGTTACACATGCCATCAAAATTTTCATTGTCGAAAGCACCCTCAACGTCGATGAAAATGTCAAGTGCGTCTTCAATTCTGCCATTCTTTTGATGCTTTTCAGCATGAGGGAGGTCAGACTTTTAGGTATGAAGCCCTTTCCGATTTTCGGTATAAAAGTTACTCTCACTGTTTGCCAGTAAATATTCTCTTCAGAGTTGCCAGCAGCTGGTCCTGTTTGTAACATAATTGGGTAAATACTATCGATACCAGGCGACTTGAATACATTAAAGGAAACAACAGCGTATTTAATGGAGTCTCTGCTTTCGATCGGTATGGGTACCGTCAAATTTTCTGAGTGGCTCCAACCTGGTTGATTTTTCCTTTTTCATAGCTTTGACTATCTTACTGGTGTCACCGATAATTTTGATTTTTCGAAAAAAATTTTGTAAGTGGCGCTCTTCGAAGTCCGAATAAGTTTTTTTAAAATCCTTTTGCTTTGATCTAGAAAGATTCCAATCTTCCTCCAAATAAGTTTTGAAGTACATGTTTAGAAGTATTCTAGATTCTGTACGAAGACGCTGTTGGTCAGCGTTCCACCAAGGAACGAGCGATCTAAAGGATTTCTTACTAACTGAACATGCCATTTCGAAACACTTGGTGAGAGTGCCGTTCATGTTCTGAACATCTTTTTCAATGTTTTTTTTTTTTTTTTTTGTTCTGAGTTCAGGGAGAGCACTATTGTATTTGTCGAGCTCCACCATAAATCGTGTCCTGTTGTTTTTATGCGGATTTCTCCTCTTTAAAAAATTCGAGAGGTAGTATCCGATTCTGAATACGATGTACCGATGGTCTGACATGCTTCTCCTTAGCATACCTGTTGGATAAAGTTAAGCCGTTTACTTGCTGTCTTACTCCCGTAACAAAAATTGTGAGCCAACATTTTTGATTGCCAGCTCATACGATAGTATGAAATTCAGGAGATGATTGCCTCTCAGGTTGCATTGAAACTACCCAAAAAAATGTTCTGAGCATTAGTTTCGCAGCGTATGATAAGTCCCATCTTCCTGGAATCACAATAATCAATTAGTTTTGTTATCGCCTCCGGTGATGGCGGCATTAACGAATAATAGGAAAAATAAGCAGACGCAACGACGAATTTGTGTCATTCTCCATTACTTTCGTAGCTTATTTCTGCAGCAACCAAATCTTAATTACAAAATTGCACAAGTTTAGTTGGAGAGAGTGAGTTCGACACATAAAGACAGGCTATCGGTCTTACCGATCAAAACCACAGATGCGTTTATTCCACACTAAAGGTTCCTGTATGGTTATTATGAGGGGTTTTGTATTTAACACGGAATGTCTGCAATAGCAGACTTGGAATGTTGAAGGTTGATTTGAGTACACAGAATAGATGGAACTTTAAAAGTTCCATTATCCATTCCGTAGTCCTCTGCTCCCACAGTTTATCGACTCAGTGTTTGCACTCAGCATCGTTCACACTGTTGTCGCTGGCAGCCTTCCTGATTTGAAACACCGGTCTCGTTCCCTTTGGCGTTTTGGGGTTTTATTGGAGGTAACTTTTTCAGCGATGTCCAAGTTCTATCCACCAGAGCTGCAGCTTGTGTTGTTTGCTGTGCGCTGGAAAAGCCATCACCAGGGTTCTTAGCGGGAATTTCAGTGCCTTGGCCGACTTCCATCGATCAGAGCTACGATCTTTGCTGGTTGTAGCATAGACCACGTCCGAGCGTAGCGTGCGTGTGAAACCGCCGCTGTTTTTGATGTTGGCAATGAGTTTGACCGCTTCAAGCGATTTCCGTCCACCAGAGAGACCCATCGATAGGAACGTCGGAAATTTTCTTCCTCTTTGTCCTGTTCGAGACAGAAAAAGAGGGTGAAGCTTCGGATCTGAGAGGTTGATTAGTTTCAGTGGGTGTCACTTCCACCGACCTCTTTCTCTTCTCTGTAGTAGTTGGGAAAGTGTGACATTTGGCACTCGTGCCTTCGATGGCACTTGCCGTCTCTCTACGCTGTGCGTTTGCCTCCATTCTCCGTGCCCCTTAGAAGGTAGTCTTTCAGAGCGTGTCACTTCTGGAGGCCGTTCCACCTTTCCTTCCATCAGAAACGGTACTCTGACTAATCACTAGTCTATTCTGATGGAGGTTAACCGTAACAGGCAAGGCTTCTCCGGTAATTTCTCCATCGTTCCAGTTCAATTTAGCGAACGCGTCGTAAAAAGGAGTCGTCGAAATCAAGTGTCCCAGAAGCTCCTCGGTCTGCGCCAAAAACACTAGGAGGAGGGGGGTTATAAAGTATTTCGGGTGTGCCTCCAGAATTCGTGCCCCGTCTGTAGTCGAAAAGACTATGGGTAAATTGTCGCCAGTACCACCTGGAGTATATTCCTGTTGGGTCACCTCCTTACTATTAACTTTTTTACGTCTAGTTAAGACGTCATTGGCGCTTAGTTCGACGTCTCACCTGGGTTCTTTTCAGAGCCTTGTGATCTTTGACTCTTAAGTCTTCCTGCCACAACAAGGCAGCCAAAGAAAGGACGATGTCTGATACTAACTCTGGTTTGGTTTTCTTATTAGTGCAACGATGCAGATATTTTTCCGCAAACCCGATACACGATGTTATCTGACGTATGTCGTATACAGATTTCATTTCTCTAATCTGTTTTTTAAGAGGATTGCCTTTCTTACTATCGTTAGTAGGTCTCTAATCGATTGTCTAGGCTCTAAGATGTTCGACACTAGTTTCGATAATGCCTTTTAGTATTCATACTACTACTTCTACTTTTAGCCGCCTCCTGTTTAGGACAGCTTCCGTTTAATGATTTTCCGCTTCCACCTCCGCAAACCATCGTCACATACCATATTGATTGACCACTGTGTTTATCTGGAACAGCAATTAATTATCATAGATCTTGAGGCGGCGCTAAAAGTATGTACTTGTATTTTGTTATTTTTACTCACCTTGATTGCATTATAAATCCATAACTGGCTACTTCTCTCGTGTATCTAAACATGTTTCGAATTTCACTAATCCAGTTTTCTGGCGATTTCTTGCAATATCCTTCTTTGTTAGCGACGGCGTCTAGTATTTCATTACAAAGTAGATATGATTGTAATAGCACATATTGTTTAAGAGAAATGCCGTATAGATACGCTACTAAGCAAAGTTCCCCTCCCAAAAAACACAAAAACATTTCACAAAATGCTAAGTTCCACCATACTGTACATACTTTGTTGTCTGATTCATATGGCCGCAGTAAAAGTTGATTACTCGTCATACCTGATCGAATTGTATCTAAACAAATAAAGACTCCTCCGGCCATCGTCTAGCTAAACAGAGATGACTTAACACTTCACCTAAAATGAAAGTGAAAATATAAACTGGATCGACTATTACTCAAAGAGAGACTGGAAGATGCCGTGCAACTTTGAAATTCGGTTTCAATTTACAGGAAGCCTTTTATGATCTTACAGCTCGACATCATGGTATCTGAGTCGAGTATCAGGTTCTTATTAGTGTCGTAGATGAGGAAATCCCCTAGAGTATGCGGTGACGTTGGTTGGTACATATCATGTTGTGCAACTATTGTTGGGTGGCTACAGTTAACAGATGGATTTCATGTCTGGGAAAAAAGATTTCGTTACTATGATGGCACAGTAATTAGTGTCAATTAGTTTAGCAGCCAGTTGATGTAGTGCGAAATTTCCCATTTGATAATTGTTCTGATGTTTTCTTTCATTTACTTGGATTTGCAAAAAGAAATATACAAGGTTAAGCCAAGTGAATTCAAGAGAATCGAAAATATTTGGTGTGTTGGTATGGTTAACGTATCTATCTTCACTGAATCAAATTCCAAGGAAATTATAGCTGCAAGAGTGTTATTTTCAGCATATCACTGACATATATGGGGATCTGGGAGCCTAAGTGTTGAATCTTATTCTATTCTAATAAAGGTTTTGGATTGTGAGCTTAATGGAAGTGGCTTACTTTTAAATAAAATTTTCTTTTAAACATTCGGCCAGAAGTTATTCTTGATCGGCTGATTTGGGGTTTGCTAGTTCTCCTAAATTGATGAACTGCATTTGTGCACTTCGGATATTTGTACAATTATCTTAAAAGGTTAATGCATTTTACATATAAGATAATCCTAGATTCCGAGATATATGAGATTCACCTCACCGATAGTGTGACAAAGTGCTCTGGATATCCCTTTATCTAAAGATCAGAGAGCACCCTATATCGGTTACTTCAAAGTGCCTAAAGAGCTTACTTCTACTGCAATATTGCGGCGGCTAAAATAATATTTAGACAGACGAAAATACGTTTGATAGTAATGTGGTCATTAGCCCCTCATGAGCATGCTTCTATCCCATCAAGTTGAAAACGGATAAAACTATGACAGAAAGTAATTTTCTGTCTCTAATCATACAGGGACACAATATTCATTATCGGAACTCCCGACAAAAAGAACTATACTAACAGATCCAGAAGACCCTAAGTTCACTCTAAAACACTACAAGCTAATCATAGTCGAACTAAGCGCCAAAGACGCCCAAACTAGACATAAAATGGTTAAGAGTATGGAGGTAACTCAAAAGGATATTACCCATAGTCTTTTCGACTGCAGTCACGCCACGAATTCTGGAGGCCCAAAGCAACGTAATTGGCTATGTCATCGAACCACAGGTTCGGTAGATTGGGCTGCAGTTGTTTTGAGTGATGTTTCTGACGGCTTGTCTCGCGAAATCGAAAAAGGTGGAGCGGGCTTCAGAAGAAGCATACTCTGAAGTATTACAGTCTAAGGGGAAGTCTTATCCTAATAGTTTTCAGATTACACCACCGAAGGTTGCTATGATTTGACCAGTTGGTGGCAGGACCACCGGTAGTCCCTACCAGGACTTAAATCACGGGAGTCAGGAGCTCACCGGATCACAGTCCGGGCCTGACTTGTTAGAGGTAGGACCCCTTGTGGTAGCGTCATGGTGACTGTGGCTTAAACTCAAATCACGAGAAGGACTTTCCTGTTGGTTTGACCTATTGTAGAGTTGCAAGTACGTACTGTGGCTGTGCCCTTAAGATCAGCAAGAGGTTTAAGATCGGCTTTGACCCATACCAAGTGTGGAATTTGTGCCTCCAACACAAGATGTGTTTTGGCACAGTACACAGTACTTTTCTCTCCGCGCCTAGATAAAACCGATGATGCAACAAAAAAAAAAAAAAAAACTGCAGTTCCTATGGACAGAAATCGTATAAAAAGGTCATAAGGGTGGTCACCAGCGGTGGTTTCATACGTACACGATGTCGGGGTAAGGCCGATGCTACAATCAGCAAAGATATAAGTTATGGTCACCGTGTCTGTGACTGTGTCGATCAACTTTTGGAGCTATCCAAACTAGAGAATGTTTGCATTCAAGCAGAGGGCTACGATATGGAAAACGTGAAATCTTAGTGTGAAACTCTCCACGTAGCAAACCCTTGAATGCTGTAACAAGTTTGTACCGAAAATCCTACCCTTGGAAACTGAATGTGGAAAATATACTCTTACAAGGAGAAAAAAAAAACTTGAAAACAAGAATGGTTCTTCTCTTCTTGTTTCCTTAGAAAAAGGAAAGGTTTCCAAATTTGTCCAGATAAGTAGTACTCATCTATTTTGTGTATGCAGATCAACCTTTAGCGTTCTAAGTTTGCTAGAATACAAAACCTTACATCTGTACAGGAACAATGGGTGTGTAATAAACGCATCTGTGGTTTCGGATCGAGCGATCGAGAAGATCGAAAACTTATGTTTATGTGCCGAACTCACTCACTCAGCATCTAAACTTGCACAATTTTCCAACCAAGACTATTTCTGCAGCAACTAAGCTATAAAACCAACGGAAAATGGCCAAAATTCGTCATTGCGTCTACTTATTTTCCTTTTGATTCGGTTTACCACCAGAATCGGAGGCAGTAGCCGAACTCATTAAATGCTTTGACTCCAGGAAGATGGGACTTATATTATGCTGGAGCAGTAGCAAGTGCAGCGTGATTGGCAACCAAATCCTGGATTTCATACTATCATCTGACCTGGCTGTCGGCAATATTAGTTCTCAGCGAATTTTTGTCACGAAAGTAAGCCACAAGTAATCGACTTAACATTATCTAACAGATTTGCTAAGGATATTACTGGCTGGAAAGTACCATCGAATATCTCAGTATCAGACCATAGTACATCGAATTCAGAATGCAAGGATTCGGCCTTGTTTGAGAGGAGAAATCCAGCAAAAGCCAACTAGAAACGATTCAAGGACCAGCTCGACAAGTAAAACAGTGCTTTCCCTAAGTTTAGGACAAAACTAAAGCTAGAGGAAGTTGTTCAGCACATAAATGGTATCATCACCAAGATGATTACTACGAAGCCCTGGCGAACAGTGAGAGTAGCTTTTATACAGAAAATGGGATAGGAGGACTACACACTCGCCTTGTGCAAAATACAAACGAGCTATCTGCAAGCCACGGGACCTGTCACCGAGAAGGAACTCTGGATCTACGCGGCTATGATAAGGCCAATTATATCCTATGCGCCGATTGAATGGTGGAATAAGCTCTCGCGAAATTACGTGATTGCTGCTTTTACCAGACCCCAAAGAACGGCTTGTCTCGGATGCATGAGGACTTTTCCCAGAACTCCTGGCTCAGCTCTAGACTCATTGATGAATCCCCCTTGGTATTCGTATTATTAATTAATCTAACGTAATCTTACATATCTGCTAGAGTATGCGAGTAGTTGTCTCCTTTTTCTTTAAGCACAGTTTGCATCGTCCTCGGATGATGAAGAAAATTAAGGCAACTATTTCACCGCTCCTCAAATCGGATAAAAAAGAAAGTCGGACATAGTTATCTACTAAATCCACTCGAATATGTCGCTTCCTACCGAGTATGGAACTAACGTTAATTACGATTATCCTGTCATTACCATTTTAAAGGGAGTAATTTACAACATCAGCAAGAGAAGGTCACCTTTAAAATTCGATCCCCTATTTCGTATATTGTATCGCAAAAGGTTAAGTTCGGTTAGGTTGGCACCTCATCGCACTTATGGCTGTGTAGACTCATTGCATTGCCCGGGTAGGCGAATTGGAACAGGATGGCAATTTAACTGCAGTTTCTCGTTTTGGTTTCAGCTTGGTTGTCGTTTGGCCCTTTGGTGGGTCTTAGTGAGCTTGTTGCATTCGCAACAATCTGAATCTGAATCTGAAAAGAGAAGTAAATGGAGCAGCAGATAGCTCTGAGAGGCTGTTGAAGTAATAACTTTCTAAAGTTCTTTATCTCAAATTATAGAGGTTGGGACACTGGAACAGAAAAAAATGTGGATGGTATCCTCCCGCAAGTCTACGTTCCCACAGCCTCTGCAGAGTTCGTTGTAGGTAAGGCATAGCTTCATTGAGTACGTTCACAGAAGATTATGGCCTATGAGTTATCCAACAAGCGTAGATAGATCAGCTCTGGTTTTCAAGATAATTTTACTTCTCTGGATTTTCTGAGTTTCTGCCATAATTGTCTTGCAGTTTCACAGTAAGAAGGTTTTTCAATCTTTCATTGGCTTTTATATATATCTATCGTTCACTTCCCTTGTATTCTTCGAGTGCAGAGTGGAAGTTTGATACTTTAATCTTGCAGTTCCCTTTTTAGAGAGGATTGTATCGCAATAAATTTGAGACGTTATTTTATGCGTTGGAAGAAATATTTTTTAATGTTTGGAGCTAAAAAAGCTCATGTTTCCTTTTTGGCTTCGCCATGAATTCTTCATTTTTCTTGTTGAAATAGGAACTTGCCCTTTGAACTCCTTGTATTTTACTTTTTGCTGAAATTTCCCAGTCATTCGTAGAAAAAGAACACTGCAGTGGTCATCCAACAATACCCGAACCCACCACATCCGTCCCAGATAGCAATAACCTGATACTCTTACATCATCATACATATGATGGCTTCCCCTTTATGCCTAGCAACTTACATATGTAGGAGCTAACCAAAGGTGAGCTACCCCGTTACGGTAACAATAAAAAACAGGAAGTCACTGACCTTTAAGAGACGTCGGGAAGCATTTGTTCTTTGAGCTGGCATTCTGAATAGTCTTGCCGTTTCCACTTATATTCACATGAAACCTTCCAACGAAAACTTTTATCGAGGACGCAGATAGTCCTAGTGCAGATTTGAGTCCTGAGAAACACTTCATCGATTCTTGTCCAGAAATCTTATCGACGATCTTATTTTCCGAGATCCCGTTGTGACCTCAGATCAAGAAAAAAAAACTCTGTGAATTAAGCTTAAGCTCACCTTAGCGGTGTACTTCATCCGCTTGGTAGGCAAAAACAAATTTTCGTTGGGAGAGTGACACAAGCGCCGCATCTTAGGTTGGGCTTGTTATATTGCAATTTGGAGTATTGCAAATATCTATTTCATACTTTTGGAGTAACAAGAGGTCCGATATCATTATAGTAGTCGCGATGTCAAAGGACAATAGTCAAAGGCAATCAAAATTCCAAGAGAGTACAGTCCATGGTATGAATATCAAGAGATTTAAAGCAGTGCCAGACGTTTGTTGGAGTCTGGTAAACGCAACAGTGACATCTTTTATGTGGAAAAATATTCCACCAAACCACCGATGTTTATGTATAAAAATTCCATGTGCTATCGAAAGCAGTTTCTTCTGCCAGGAAACCGACAGTGCTTTGTAGGTTTTGAAGGGATATGCTTAATCTAAAAAAGTTCGTTAACCAGGATGACATCCAAGTATTAAGTTTTGTTTGAGAAACGAAGGGTAATACTTTTTAGGATTAGACGAGTAAGATCTATCGTTTTCCCTTTTCTCCTGAAGAGAAATAAGTCCATTTATAGTGCAATACGGGCAGTCCAGCAGGATTATCAGAATATGCATGTATCTAAACGCTCAAAACATTTCGAACGGAGACAGAACTCGGCCTTGGGTGCAGCACTTGCCCATCTCTTTCATCACATATTGGATGTGACCATCAGCAATTAGTGTTCGTTTCAATGGCATAAGTTTCCAACTACATATATGTTACCTCCACTCAATGCAGCAGTTTCTCAATCTAATAATTTCAAGGTCGAATCTCGTTTTACCTTGGCACCGTAATTTCATTGTAGTAAACATCTGTCAAACACTTGCGGGATATCCTTTAATGGACGTAAATAACTTAATTACCGAGCAGTGCATGTTTCAAAAGAGTTTTATTACAGCTAAGAGATAAGTCTCCTAAGAGAGTCCATTCCACTTTACAATCTTGAATAATTCTTCCCGCCTATACTAAAAAAAAAAATGGATACAATAACGGATAAATAGTAAAACGGATAAAAAAAAAAACCTATTCACCCTCGGGAGACCAAAGAGCGGAAGTACTCCAAAACGTTTGCCATTGACAGGCTGTTATTTCAGATACATTATCTGGTTATGTAACCTATCAGTGCTATCGCTGTGAGGTCCACTTGCATCCATGCATACATATATGTAAATTCGTTTGAGTGCAATTCCCCACAACGGAAGTTACCAGCAAATAAAATTTGAAACGCGCGTTAAACGCGAAAAACTGGTCTACATACGAGTATTCGCCGACTGGCTTTACAGTAGTATCTTTCTTTTACGATGTTACTATCGCAGATCAAGATTGCGATTGAAAGTGGAGCAAGCTTGTACCATTCGAATTAATCAATATCCGGGGTGCATTACTTTTGGTAAACTTGTTTGTCCCTAATTATGAGGACTGAAGGGTCATCACAAAGATGATTTTATAATCGATCTGTGTCGTGACCCCTCAAAACGAACTTTGCGCCATAAAATATTTGTGTGCACTCATTCTTTCTAGTATCTAACGATCAGTGCTGAGAGTGGCCCTTAATAGCGTACTTGTACATTCATATCTTACTGTCTTGTGTGGAAGCGATTAATCATTCTGCTCTTATACAGTTTTCAACGAACATGAGGGAACATTAAATTGAGTTGTGCTAATGCAAGAACTGCTATTAATTGAATGAAATGATCCGATCGTATTTCATCACAGGAAATTTTAATTAATCATACAGAGGGGAACGGGAGTATTCCATATTCCTTGTGTTTAACATACCATATTTCATCCAATGTTGCCAGTTGTAACCCCCAAAAATGGGCACCACGATCGCTTTTCATCGTGGTTCTGAACATGTCTTGATCTTGCTCATAGAACAACGACTGCTTTTGGTGAAGTCGATACTCTAGTATGAGTATCTTGTTTTTATTTACATTATAGATGAAGCTTGCCACCAATCCTTATTCAAAATTTGAACTTCTGCATTCATAGTTCACACTTTTCCCACGGGGACAGTATCACCATCTAGCAGATAAGTAAAAACCACTGCAATTTAGCACAATGCATCATTCGGCCCCTTCTATGTGGAACGCCTACGGATTTATCTGTGTTTTTCTTTGTCTTAGTTCTGCGAATTGAAAGTAGACCGAACGACCGACCGATCAGTTGAGAGCGTACGCAGCGTTTATTAATGCTGGTGGATTAAGGCTAATTGTGTTTGGCTTTGTATTTCGTTTCCTTGTTGGGTTACCGGGGGCTTGAGTGGAGGTTGCAACCAATCCATTGAAACGCTTTGAATTGTTGATGACAATTGTGCACGATTTCTTGGTTAATTCTGATGGTCCAGCAGCGATATGATTGTCGCAATTGTTCGGTTGCGTTTTAAAAAGAAATGGGTTCCTTCCTGGTGGAAACAAGTTTATGGCAATCTGGAAAAGACTGCTCAAATATTGAGTAAATTCTATCGAATTTAAGCCACTGCGTGTGGTATGCGGTAATACGACATAGTTGGGAATAATTAATGTGTATCTGCTATTGAGTGAAAGGTAGTAAAGGTAGTGGATATATGAATGCAGCTGGTTATTTGTTAAGTGGATCAGACATCGAGACAGGTGTTGCTTAGTATCTGGGTGTAGAGTGGAATGTAAAATGAAAAATAAACTCACTTCGGAAGTTGATATGTGTGTTTTCCCGGGTCTTGCATTATTTATGGAAGGCTTCCTGGATATGATATTTTGGTACTCAACAGATTGTTATAATTTTAATTGATGACATTATCATTCTAAATTGCTTCTGAAAATGCTTTAGTATTCAGTTGCTTTGTAATTTCAGTTGTACAGCGATCGTAGAGTAACTTCTCCAATGCTGTTAGTGTCATCAGTGTATCCAAGAATCTGCACAGATTTTCTCTAAATAAATAGTAGTAAGGAAGCCACTTGAAAGCGAATTACTTGCCTTTACAAGTTTTTGATACCAAGTGTCTCAAACAAGCAGATTACTTTGGCGTCTGCCTATTTTGCACAAAAAAATTGGGAGAGGATCTAAGCTTCAAGGAGTTATCTTTAGGATGTAACGTACTGTGAATATTTGCTCAATTATGTACTTGATCTCCCTAAACATAGCTCGGTTACTACAAGGTAGTGGCCGGAATCTATATCCGCTCCTCACAATATTCGAATATGTATTAAAGGACACTGGAAAAGTGCTTTATTTCGATTGCAACATGTTCAGTTTGGATCACTTGCTTTGAGATGACGAAACCGAGCGCTGGCTATAATGGTATTCCACCTGCAGTTAAAAGAATTACAAATGATGTATTATGTTGGAATACTTACAGCACTGCTCGTAGTTTTTGCAGCATCATTTTTTCCTCTGTGTAAACGTACAACAACATACAAGACTTCTTGTGTTAGACTGGCGTAAACAACAAATCCGCATCCAAAAAATCTAAGTTACATCATTTCTTGGAAGGCGGTGATAATCATTTTATAGCAGTACATGTCCTTCGCTAGTGGTTTTCTGGTCTGAAACCGCACTTATACGGACCAATCAGTTTATTGGTGAAGGGTTTCAGGCATTCATACAATATAGCAGGTAAGAACTTGTAAGCGATGCTGAGGAGACTTATATCTTTATAGTTGGCGCAGTTGTAGTGGTCTCGGTCAAACGGGGCTGAGATTCCATTCATCAGGTATACACTCTTCTGACCAGATCTGAGAAATGAGTTGGTGCGTGATCTCCACTAAGTTCCTTCTAGCAGCTTTGAATACTTCGGCTAGTAATTTGTTAGGTCAAGCAACTTTGTTGAATTTACTATAAGTCTAGATATTGCTATCCTTACCGTCTGGTCAGGAAGACGGAAGTTTTGGCTGTCATCATCGGCGGTGTGTTCACATTTCAGCATCAACTAAGGCTCTTCAACAAGATTTTCTTCTTTATCTCTGTAGGTTTCTGCACAGGTCTTGTTGCTCTTTTTTTCTGTTTCGTTCGTACGTTATTCTTCAATATTCGACGTTCGTTCACGAGAAGCTCTCGTTCTTCATTGCAGCAACATTTCGGGTGAAACCCATCACATCAGCTACTACGTTGGTAGCGCTGCACCTGGTCTTCAGCACCTTATGCTGGCAGCATAGAAACTGTTGAGAAGTTGTAAGGTACGCGTTCGATAATGATTCTGGTGGTCTCTTGCGATTTTAGCTGGCCTACGTTAATATCTTCTTACAGTAGTTATTCTTTGTTGTGGCACTTGGGAAATTCGCATTTGCACCTTGGCTGCAAAAATGTCGTGATCCGAGTTGATATTGGCTGTCCGGATCGTTCGGACGTCCAGAATACTGGAGGTATGCTGCACGTTTACCGCGATGAATGTGATCAATTTGATTTAGTTTTTGATGATCCGGAAGGCGAAATGTCTTTTTGTGTATATTGAGATGAGGAAACCATGTGTTCGCTAAAGTTATATTTTGTCCCGCCGCCTAAGTCCATTGCCAGAGATGGTGACGTGTCTGTCTACCATCTGTCTACCCAGTCCTGGCGTTAAAATCGCCAAATACGATTAATCGTATTTCGGACATTGCTCGTGTGTCTGGTCGAGGTGTCTGTAAAAAAGTTCTTTGGTGGCGCCGTTCTTGCCTTACGTAGGAGCATGGTCGCATATCAGGGTTATGTCAGCGAATTAAGTCTTGATGCGGATTGTTATAACATAAGGTGCTCGCTCACCTGTCGGAAGCTCAAGACTTCTTGCCTAAATCTGCTGAATGTGCAATAAATATCACAGTTTTTCATCCTCTTTGTGTCAAGTCAATCTCATCTCACTTCATGGATGGCGGTGATAACAGTGAGGGGCCTCGGCTAATTGCTCTGCTGCACGTGGCCTGTTGAGGATGTGAACACTATACCAAGGTCGTTTTCCTTTAAAATTTAACAGGTTTCGTCAACCGTGAATTCATGTTTAACATCTTGTGTATAGGATTGTGAGCCCTAATAGCAAAGGCCAGTATTATGCTACTGGTCAAACATGTCATTGCCTTTTAAGATTGCTCGAGTTAGCCTTTACTCATTCAGTTACCGTGAGGTAAGGCAAGCACTTCGCAAAGAACTTAATTGTCGCGCTAAAGGCCCTATCTGAGCTATAGGTTTTTCAGAAGTTTCCCGATCAATGGCATCACAATGGGCCAATAGGCTTAAGTGGGTTAGTTTTCAACAGCCATTTGAACCTAACAACCTAACCTTCCCGATCAATCGCCACTAGTCTTGAAAATCCTTATTGACGTTAATTTTAAATGTAGGAGTAGGTTATGTCACATTCTGTCGCGCATTTATATTGAATAAGATGAAAGAATTCATTCGCGATATGTCCTTCTTCAGGGAATACAATTTTCTTTTCGTTTTTTTTTTTTTTTTTTTTTCGGTGCAACGCTCACTCTCAGTGGATAGTAAAACTAAGTAGTTCCGCTAATATTTTGAAGTAATCACTACTTATTAATGAATAGATAAGTGCGGAAAAGGAGTTGGTTTAATGAACCATCTTGGACCTCAAATAGATATATGAAACACCAAAAGGTATATAGCAGCAGAGACTAACCCTCGGTAGACTTTGATTTAGATTTGAGTCGTGTGAAAAGTCGGTGAAAATGATAATCCCATAGCTCGGCAAAAACCAGGTTCCTCTGTAGATCTATGGTACCATACAAAGAAGCTACAGTTCATATTTTTCGTATTTGTGGCCAATGTTTTGAGAAATGGTGGAGAAGAAAGTTAGCCATGATAATTCGCACAGTTATAAGCAATTAAATAACGTCCTTCACTGAGAATCGTCCCTATGAACTAGTCACATAATTAACGTCGTCCTGAAAATAATTCCTATCACTGATTTATCTTATTTTTTGACCACGAAAATACCAGGCTAGTTCTGGGTAAACTATGCAAACAAAAAGAAAACAACAATTGAAGTACTAAACAATCCTTGAAATTGTTACCGGAATAGAAGCCGGTAGCAAAAAATACCTCTTTCGCTGGAATTTTAAAAGCATCCGAAAGTTTACTCTTGTGTAAAATATTTCGCATCAATACATGCAACAGTGATCTTACTGGCTATTCCATAAGATGTAGGCATGAACTCACGCTGTTGAAAATTAAAGATCAATTAAAAGTACTTTTACTTACCTACTTTTACTGGAAAGCAGATACATTTTTCTCAAAAGGAAAAAGTCAAAAATTGGTAATACTCGTAGATAGAGATAGTAGTGTTAACACAGGAGAACAAACCAAACTTTTTTTTAAGGCAGTAGTTTTCGTAGTGGTTCAAGATTCAATAAAGATATTAAGTACTCTGAGTATATTTATTTTATTTGAATTGACTCTAGTTCTCATGATAAACTGAACTACTAGGTGGCGCAAAAGTCATTGGTAGATGCCTTAATTTTTACAAATGGCGGCAAATGTCAATTGCAATTTGACATTTGTAAAGTAAACAGATACAAAATATACGTCAACAAGACATGAATCGATATACTCCTAAAGAACGAGGAATAATTCGTCGGTGGTGTTGACGAAGCTTGAATTTTGGCGCAGATTTCCCGGTCGCCGGACACCAACTGGGCAAACCAAACACTACGACGTTAAGAAGAGTATGGGAGAACACGAGAAACTGCAAGGTCTGGCCGGCCTCGGAGGAGCCATTCTACTGGTTAAAGATGTCATAGAAGACCCCAGACAATGGACCAGATTACGTGCCACTCAATTGGGCATCGGCGGTCTTTACAGATCATTTTGGTACAAGACTGTCATATGTTCCCTAACAAAGTACAGACAGTGCATCAGCTGTTAGCTGTTGTAAACTACGCTAAGCCATCCTGATTCTCGACCAAGGAGGAGACAACTTTTCATCGAAAATCATCATAAGTGACATACATCCATCTTTGTAGATATGGGAATAAGCAAAATTATCGCTTCTGGAGCATCGAAAATCCGCGTATAACCCACGAAGAGACAAACATCTGCGTTACTGCATGGTATGCTGTATCCGCTGGAGCCGTAATCGGGCCTTATTTGATCGAAAACGCCTATTACGACAGCGAGCGCTACAGAGCCATGCCAAACAAACTTATTCTTCCGCAATTAGATGAATTGGGGCTGGAGAACTTGTGGTTCCAACAGGATGGAGCAACGGCGTATACTGCTCGAGCCCCAACCGAAATTCTGAGGACTGCATTTCCGGGTCACCTAATCTCTTATTAGATCCCCTGATTTAACTGTTTCAGACTGATTTTAGTAGTTTTTTTTTTAAGGTCTATTTTTACAATTTTAGAAATGTATTTAAATTTGCAACAACGAACTTGAATTACATTTTGAGTAAAAAACGGATTTAATGGTGCGCGAATGTTGAAAATGTTGGAAAAATGTTTCGGCAATGATTCTTTAAAGAAAACGGTCATGTACCAGTGGCACGAGCGGTTCAAAAGTGGTCGTGAGTCAATTGAAGATGATGAATGCAATGGCAGACCATCGACATCAAAAACCGATGAAAACATTGATGAAGTCAAAGAAATGTTGCTCAATAGCCGCAAATTAACCATCAGAGTTATAGCGGAGGACTTGAATATTGACTATGGATCCGTCCAGGACATTTTGGTTAATAAATTAGGTTTCCGTCGTGTAGCAGCAAAGTTGGTGCCAAAAGACCTCAATTTCATGCAAAAAAGAGACCGTGTTGACGTCGCAAAAGAGATGATTTGCGAGGTTGAATCCGATCCTACATTCATCAAAAGGATCATTACTGGAGACGAGACGTAGGTTTATGAGTACGACACCAGGCAGGTGGATGGCGCTTACCAAATGAGCAATGAGCAATGCTCACGGTTTCCATGGATTACAACGGTGTAGTGCATCATGATTTCTTGCCGGAAGGCCAGACAGTAAACAAAGAGTATTATTTGGGCATTATGAGACGTTTGCGTGAAGCAATTCGCCGAAAGAGACCAAAATTGTGGGCAGAAAATTCGTGGATTTTGCACGTCGCACAGTGTCGTCAAAAAATGCAACAAATACCATCCGAATTCACCTGATTTTCCTTCTTGTGACTTCTTTAGGTTCAATCGAGTTAAAAAACCACTACGGGGAACGGGTTTCAGCAGCCGAAAGGAAGTACTCGTAATGGAAAACTCACAGGAAGCACTGATGGACGTACCGAAAACCGAATATAAACAATATTTCGAGGATTGGATCAAGCGCTGGCATAAGTGTGTTGATTATGGAAGAAAAGCAGAAAAAATTACTTACAGCCAAAGAATACATCGGGGCACAACTTTTACGCCACCTTGCAATAAGAAAAAATACAGATTCGCAATGATATGTAAAACGTGTCCGTGCTCATGTGGTAGTTTATTGGCTTCCTAATCGGATGGTTCGGGGTCCAGCAGCAGCTGTGTTTGAAAGACTTTTTAATAAACAACTAAATTCCCGTGAGATAAATGGTTGCCTAAATACAACATCAATCGTGTCCACTTAACAGTGTTATTATTGCATAAAGGATGAGTTCTTTACGGGAGTCTGGGAAATCAGGATGATCAGATAAGAACGAAAGAAAACAAAATTAGATAAAACAACAACGAAGCTACGTTCATGTTTTTATGTTTTGAATATCACATTATTCAAATGGTCGCCTCGGCTTTCCTGGCACTGCTTCAAGCAGTCGTTCCAATTTTTGATGACTCGGTTCAATATGTGCGGTGTTATGTCAAAATTAATTGCAGCCAAGATTTGATTGTCGTCTACAGTGGGTGGACGTCTAGTGCGAATAGCATCAGCAAGGTCTGTATTTCCTGAATGAAAGCGTGTAAAACAACCCTGACAAATGTAAACGCTTATGTCGAATCTGTGTACATGCTGCAAATCTCTCAAACAAAAACCGCAAAACTTATTTAACAACCCAATATGAGTCGAGATCGTCTAAGGATAAGATGACAAATCGTAGAGGCAAAGGTTTAATAAATTGGATAAGTAACTGCAGGTTTATTGTGCTGAGTGGCAGAGTAAGCTGCGATGGTAATGTTGATTTGAATTAGTTAGATTAGGGCACGCAGTCTAAATCGCCATGATTCTGGCGATATCTGGGCCTTTATTGTATTCTTATTATAGGTCGGTCATATTTTCCTTGATATGCTGCAATTAGCCAACCTTCAGTGGAGAGGGTTAGGCCTTCTGCAGGAATTGTAAGTGGATTTGTCCTTTAATCACTCCTAGTGGGATGGTGATCCTTGCCGCGAGTGAGCCGTGCAGAGCCGAGCAGAGCCTAGCCAATTTATCTACACGCTCGCCACTGTGCCCTGGAACCTAGACGGGCAAGCTCGTTCTGGCATTCCTTCACTAGTTTGGAGGATGTGGTAGACGAGTCGATAGCTTTGATAACGGCTTGGCTATCTTAATAGATAGAAATGTTTTGTTTGTGCGTTGCATTACGCATATGTAGTTTCGGATGTTTGAAGGGTTTCGCACCACTATATTACGAGCGATCGGAATGACCGAGATCTTTGTTTATGTGACGAACTTACTCTCCTCATCTAAATTTGAGTAATTTTGGATTGAGTAGCTGCAGACATAAGTTTCGAAATGAACGGATAAGTGCTTAAATTCGTCGTTGTGTCACCATATTCACCTTAGATTGTGTATGACCGCTACCACGAAATGAAATAGCCAAATTCATTAAATACTACGATTGATAACTTCGATATGTTATCATATATTGCGATACTAATGCTCAGAATACTTTATCGGGCAATAGCGAATGCAATGTGAGAGGCAATTGTCACCTGGATTTCATACTGTCATCTGAAAAACTTCACTGCTATCCTCGCACTGGCATATATACCGAAGCCTTGGCATACAGTGAGAGCAGCCTTTATACCGAAAATGGAAAGGACGGCTACACGCTTCAGACCTATAAGTCTGACTTCCTTTATGTTGAAGGACATGGAGAAATTGGTCAAGATCCATTGGCGCAAAACTGCCTTGTGAATGCATCCTCTGTCTGAGATTCAACACGCCTAAAGATGCGAAAGATCCTGCTAGAGTGTGCTTCAGAATCTGGTAAGCAGAATTGAAGGCGCGCTCGACAAGAAGGAATAAGCCTTGAAGGTGCTTTCGACATCGCAACTTTTGACTGGATGGTCTATATAACCCAGTCAGACAACATGTTGTAGACAAATCACCAGTTTTGTTGATGAAAGCAACGTAGTTCAATAGTACTCAACAGTTGGCTGCTGACTGTGCCCAATATGTGATGGCGGAGGTAAAAACTGGGTTGCTGGCAAGGCAGCGTTCTGTTCACTAACACCTATGCACAAGCATGTGTGGGTGATATAGCTGCACTGATTGTTTGACCGTGTCCATCGACTGCCTGCTCTTAAGCGCAGGTAGTCCTAGAACTTCAAAATTGAGGTTGTTCTCTTTACGAGAAGGAGGAAGCTGTCTGGTTCTACCCATCTAGTGCTAAGAAGCATCAACAATTCTGCAAAGACCCTAAGTATTTGGGTGTCATCCTCTATAACTAACTTCTATGGACCAAACACGTTACGTCGAAAGCCTCTAAGGCGTTCTCGACCTTCTGGAGCCTGCCACCGAGAAGGGTCCGTTGGTTCCACACGGCTATGATAAGGTCAATTATATCCTATGCGTCGGATGTAGGTTGAAATAAGCTCTACGAAAATACGTGATTGCTGGTTTTACGAGCTGTCTAGGCAAAATACTTGAATCCGCTCGCTCTAGAATCATTGATAAATCTCCCTCCCCTTGGTATTTATATCATGGGGTGCACTATCAAAGCCATCTTCCGTTTAAAAATAAATGGTCTTTGGTACAAAACGCATTGGAGCTTTAATGACCTTGCACACCGAGTGTCTTGAAATCTGCTAAAAAATATGAAATCCACTTTTCCTGCACCCAGGACTGCTTTCGGTCAGAATCTGAACCAGGAAAGAATGCAATTGAGTCTTCATAGATGGCACCAAAGCAGATCTACGATGTGGCGCTTGTACCTTTTTGGAAGACGACAACTTTAGACTTCACTTCTCTTTAGGAAAACTTGCGTCTGTCTTCCAAGTGCAAATATACGCAACACTAATGGTAGTGAATTATTTTTTGAAGAGCCACTGGAGTGGACGAAGTATTTTCATCTGTAGCGACAGTTAAGAATGCAAGGCATCATTGAACACGGTCGGAAGGCTAAATGCATTGAGTCTTGTCTGGGTCACAGGTCACAGTGGGGTCTAAGGAAATGATATAACCGACGAACCTACCAGTCAAAATTCAGTGGAAATTTTTTCAGGACCCGAGCTTATAATGGGTCTGCCTGCGTCTTTGAGCACAACTACAGATGGCAAAGTTCCCCAAGTTTCAGGCAGACCACTTTTTCTAAGAACTTAAATGTACTGGGTATAAATGATATAACATCCTGCGACGTTTGCTATGAAAGTAATAACGACACCGCGGCTTACACTCGCGTCAGGCTGCAAGCACTCGTTGTTGACATTTTGAGTGCTGGTACTGACTTTTCACAATCATCACTAAAGCGCTTACTAATATTTCTTCGAAAGACTAAAAGATTTCCTTAAAAGGAAATTGCAAAAAAAAAGGTTCAGATCAAACGTTTTCTTGTTCGATATTAAGATATTGTTCGATATTAAGATACTAACCCACAAGGTGTCCAACTTCTACAACAGGCACTATCTCTAAAGATAAAATATTTGCATTCTGATAACCTCCTTTGAGTGACTTATTTACACCGTTTGCAAGGAGTTCCATCATCAACCTCTTTTCTTTTCACTTTTCTATGGTACTGTGGGAAATCGTTAATAAAGCCTACAAACAGACTCTCATAGTGAGCGGTTGCAGAAGTTCTTTTTTGTTATTTACCTCATTGGCATACGGGAAGAAGCTAAAGACATTTTAAATTGAAAACTTGAAGCTCGAAAAGTGAATGATTTAGTGTTCTTAGAACGATCTTTCTACAGCTATATGTAGGTATAATTTAGTACTACTTATTCTCAACTAACTTTACAGTGAGAGTACCTAAAAATTTTTTAAATACCAAAAACTTTGTTTCATGAAAGTGGCAACAAGGTTACCATAAGTCGGAAACCATATAATTTTATTTGCATACCATCAGGCGGGAGTTTATAAAAATTGTGTGTGCCTAATTTACTGCTACTAAATATATGTATCTTTTTCTCGTTCTCCATAGAATGTAACACGAACTCGAACTATTAGATACTGTTGTGATGGCTATGCAGGGATAACTTCAATTAACGAAACCGTCTGCAAGCCAATTTGCCGAGGTGGTTGCGGCCGTGGATATTGTCACTTGCCAAACGAATGCACCTGCGACGCTGGCTACACTGGAAAACATTGCACGCAAAGTAAATTTACAAATTTTCCATTTTCTCTTCGTTTCCTCATCTTAAAAATTATTATTTTATTATGTCTCCTTAGGATGTAGTCATGATCGTTGGGGCTTAGCCTGTGCGAATGTTTGTCGCTGCCGCAATCAGTCGGTTTGTGATAACAAATATGGAATATGCCATTGCACCTCCGGTTGGACTGGCGATATGTAATTACAAGAAATTCTTTCAAATCTATGCCAAAACTGAATTTTGTTTGTTTTTATCTTTAGGTGCGAACTGCCCTGCCCAGAAGGTACGCATGGTATCATGTGCAAAAAGACTTGTGAATGCAGTTCAAATCGATGCAATCCCCAAACTGGAGAATGTCTAGTCAATGACAATATCCTTCCAGCAAATGTGACGTCGTCGATGATTGAAACCTTGAACCTTACCATAGTAAACATTACTCAAAACCTCGATCGAATTGCTAAAAATTTAGGTACCACCGAAACAGTTACATTACTAGTTTCTGATGCCATAGTTGAAGTGACAACCCCAAAGACTCTACAAGAAGTTATCCTCATTAAGCCACCTGACCATCCGACACCATCGATCATAGTTCATCAGCCCGGGGGAGCTGCTAAAACTCCAGAAGTTATCCACGTCATAACCAATTGGCAGCAGGATCAACTAAAAAGTGGTATTCTCGATTTGAATGAGACTCGAATCGAAACAGCTTCAACAGTCTTGGACTCTGATTCTAGGATATTGACGATTTTGTTAGCGATTCTTTTATGCGTCATGGTTGTGTTAGGTATGGGATTCTTGGTGGTGTACAAAAAATTTAACTTCAAACGCCAAACGAGTACGAATCGCATTGATCCACAGAGTGATCATTCGATGTTTGGAGCAAAGCCATTTACAAAACCCCTACCGGATTTGCCAGCTTTTACCCAAATCCTACGAAATAAGGTTGATGGTGAGTAAAAATCAGAAAATGAAAACGTACACAAATTTAAAAAGAAAACTATTACTTTCAAGGGCCGGAATTTTATGACTCTCCAACGAACAATGCCGTTGTTAAGCCGCCTTATTGCTACGCTCGGAAGGAATCCCTTTATTCGGTTGTGCCAAAGTCACGAAAAGGCAGCATGGACAGTCATTTATACGATGAAATACGTTATCCTGCTGCGCACAAAATCACCCACATGTAGACATCGTTATATATATTATTTATTAGCTCGTAAGAACAAGACATTATTTTCTAAAAACCAAAAAAAAAAACCCTCCATCAAAAAGAATAGATTTCGGCAAAATGTCTACCAATCAAGTTATTAAACTCTAATTTCAGCTGTTTGTTATATAGCTGTCTCTGGTCGTAGTTGGTAACCAAAATCTCTAGTCTATTTGGACTGACACATTTGTCGACGAACCTAACTAACCCCTGAATGCATACACATCGTCCGAATGCATCACAATTTCCAAATGTACACTGCTGATCAGATAGCTTACAACCACATACATTGGGTGAAATACATTTGCCATAGTATCCACAGCCACTAAAATTAAAAAAAAGAACAGAATTTATGTAGTTTTGGGAAATAATTATAGACAGACTCACTTACTTTTCACAAATAGGCACACATGTGTTGCCTCTCAACTGATAGCCTTCAAAACATCGACAGATTCCCGGTTTAATACAGACCCCATTATCACATTTATCCCCACAGTCTGGCAGACAACTAGTCGTATTTTGATCAAACTTGTACCCATCATAGCAAATGCATCGATGCTGAGAATCACAAAAGCCATTGTCACAATGCCTAAAATCAACAAAGAATCTTAAATTTGTTACATCAGAAATGCACCATTACTGACATAAAACATTCCGTTTCGCACACTGTCCTTGGAGGACGCATCATAAAATGAGCAAAACATTCGCACTTATTGGGGGCCACACATCTACCATGTCCACAGTCTGGAGTACATATCGGAAGGCATCCCATCGGCGTTCTATGATAACCTTCTTTACAGTCGCATTTATCAGGTGCCACACACATCTCATTATGACCACAGGCATCCTTACATATGGCTCTGCAGAAGGTTTTTTCCGGATTCAGTGCGTACCCATGATTGCAGTGACATGTTCCATTGAGATAACATCGACCATTCTCACAACCCAATGGACAACCATAGACACATTCTCCTCTGTCATTGGCAACAAATCCATCAAAACATTCACAACGTCCGGGTGCTCGACAAAAGCCATTCTTACATTTAACTCCACAGTCAGGTTCACAGCGATTCCAATCGTACTTGGTACGCTTATATCCATCGCAGCAATCTTCGATTTGATGGAAGTAAATACTCGTACCATTGCCTTGGACTTGTTCATCTTTCTCCGTCCGAAAGAGTACAGCCCTAGATAAGGTTATTCAGTAATTTTTTATTTTTTTTTGTCACAACTCAAAACCACTACTTAACACTTACGGAATTAGCCTAGGACACTTGTGTTTGCCATAGCTATCGGAAAAGTAAGCCAGATTACGGCTAGATGATGTATATATATCACCAACAACTTCACGTTCACTTAAAACCGCTGTAAAGCAGATAAAAGCGCCACAAAAACACAGAATATTCACCCACGTAAACATTTTCTTCTCAAGACCAACCCAACACTGAGCTCTGTTATTCTCGATGCGATATTAAGAAAAGAGATTTCGAGCTTCATTTGTTCTTATCGCTTGGCTGGGTGACCCAGAACCAGAACTTCTCTGTTGAAAAATATTTCAATATTTTGATAAGGTAGTTTTATGAGAATGAATTGAAATAGAAATCGATCTCGACAGGAGAAAATAAACTACCACCCTGTATACGAGTATATGGAACAAACACCAATTAAAATTTATTTTTCTCGAAAGTGCTTAGAACAAATGATATCTCACAATGAAACGCAAGACTGTCGGCCCTTAACACCGCTCTTAATAAATCCGGGCTTACAGATACAAAAGTTGGGTGCTGTACAGTATCCATTGGGGCAGCCATTGGGACAGTGTGGTTTACACACGTTTGACTGAGATTCATCCTGGATATATCCAACATTGCATAAACATACGTTATACCCATCGCAGACGCCATTCAAACACGGCTTGTCACAATGTGGAACACAATTGTAGCCAGTACTGTCCAGTGTAAATCCAGGCTTACAGCTACAAGTGTTTGGACCAACACAGGTACCTTTGTTGCATCCGCTAAAAGAAAAGATAGATTGATTAAAATACTAGTATGTCGACTTAAACTCATTGTTGTAGACTTACTTTTCACAAATTGGTTCACAAACATTATTTTGCCTAACGTAACCTCGATCACAACTGCACAAGCCAGGTGCAGTACATGTTCCATGGAGACAATTGTCGCACTTAGGCTGACATACTCCAATGGCAGAGAGTTCGTAATTTGATAAACATTGACAGGTTTCTGGAGCAACACAAGATCCAAAATCACATCCTTTGCTACATTTGGGCTTACAAAATTGTTTCGTGACGGGATCGAGTGTATAACCAGGCTTACAGAGGCATGACCCATCTCCCTGACACAAACCATTTCGACAGCCAATAGGACAAGTTGGTACGCAATTATCTTCATAGTCACGGACGTTTCCTGGCAAACAAATACAGATATTCGGTGCTGTGCAGATTCCATTCGGACAATCATCCTTGCAGATAGGATCACACTTGCGATACACATGGGGATTACGTTCATAGCCATCACAGCAGATTTGAATTTTACTCATCGATGGGGTTGACCCATTGCCAGCGGGGATATTATTGATTGATGTCTTAACTAATGATGCAGTCCTGTAACACAATACTCATAAACATGAATTTTATTAATCAGTCGAAAGGCTTACGGAACTTCGGTGAAACAAATTCCAGAAGCCATACCAGAACGAGTCTTATTCAAAAACTCAGCTGTCTTATCAACATAGACTAGACCACCTTGGAAAGGTTGCCTGTTTATTGGTGCCAATATCGGAGGATATAACGATGTGTTACTTCCATATCCAGATGAGTACAAATTTGTCGAGTTGCTTGCTTGTATAAGATTGCCCGAGGATGGATATTGTCTGGTCTTGAATTGACCAACCACCGCATATGGCAGTACAGCTACTACCACAGCAATCACTGATAATTTCATCTTCTATTGCAATTCTTCACTGTTTTCAGTATAAAATCGGTCTTCTCACGACGAACGTTTTCAATCGACTAACACGATCAAGTTGCTAATTGAAACCTAACTCTGTACATTCTCTGTGGATTACCACTTCAAGGCGTTCTCTGGTGGGCGGTTTAGCTATCTTTAGCTAATTTTTTTGCACTACAAATTTCATCTTGTCCCTTGGGCTCGAGTGAAATTACATTTCCAAACATCTGAATGCATTTGATAAGACCTTTATACCAAGCCATACGAGTACACTTTCAAAAGCTGCATTCTTTTCTATTGCTACACCAGCCCAAGCTTATCACCATTACGTAATTTTACAAAAATAACGACTACCACAAAACTGAGATCGCTTAAAAAATTTTTACGAACACTAGGAATATGGAGAGATAGAGGTTCGAAAAAAAAAAATTAACACAAATACAAGCAGTACCAAAACAGATTGGAAAAAAAAAATGTTTTCTTTGTTTTTTTGTTAAAACTTCGTGGCTCTGAGGTCACTTCTGAGAAGATAGTAAGTTTCAAACGAACAATTAGGACACAATCAACCTGCAAAATGGTATTGTTAACGTCGTCATCGTAGTTTAACAGCGTTGAAGACTGAAACCAAAGAGACGAAGATTAATTGAGGGATTTTTTTTTTGTTATTTTCTTGGAATCAGTATTTTTCTTATGATTGCCTGATGATTACTATGTCTCAGAATGGAGCTGTTCGTACGTGATCACAACAATTCATGGTCACCGATCGAAGTAAGTACGTAGATTTATTGTGCACACATAGTGAATATGTACATAAGACTACCCGTACTTGCAACGAAGATCAATGTGTCGAAAAGCATGCAAAGTTATTAGAAGATACATTTCTAACAGCCCCTACAGATAGACTCCTGGTTTTGCCCGGTTAGGGAAATGCGTATAGTACATCGTCACTCCACTGTATTGACTCCACTCCACAACTTTCCATTAGATAATATAACAGTCGACATGGATGACGAACCAAACAAAGGTACCCTGTGCTTAATGTTTTATGAGTTTTTTTTTCTTCAATAATTAGCGCGCGCTTAAGGGATTTGTGTACCCTTAAAATATTTGTACCCAGCGCGGGTGAAGGAAATTTTGGGAGGAATAAAAGAGAAATACCGATGTGCATTGTTTTTAAATGTTTCCAGGTTATAACGAACAGGAAATAGAGGTCTCTGCAGGACATTCCATAAGCGAGTTGTACAGCTTGAGAGCGAATCACGATATTTTAGAGTACGCCCGAAAGTGGGTATACTGATGAGCATTCATAGCGGGACGGGTGCTACGGTTGAGGGTTTGAAGGGGCGGAATGCTACTGGCGATTTCAATGGAACACTGGTGGTGGAAAAAGCGATATAACAAAGTGAGAGAGGATGAATCCTATCAAGCAAGTGGAGAGATGTTTAAGAAGCACCTGGCCACATGTAGGGATTGTACTCCAAATTTGGGAGGATAAATGCCTTATATATTGAGGTCAGATCAGAGAGGGTGAAATTATTGTTACATCGCCTGAAGAAACCTAGACATTTCGCAGCATTTCAAAGATATGGTCATTCCAACGTAAATTATCATTGGCAGACATACTGAAAATGGAAAGTTTTTCGGATTCAATGATGCAAGTGCCATTCATAGATAATGGCTGATTGTTTGGATTCCGCTTTAACGGCAGCAGATAGCATTGTGTTTTGAAAGCTGTGTGTTGAGTCCGGGAACGAATATGAAAAGCAGAGTGTACTGTCGTCAGAAAAGGACCATATTGGATTAGAAATAACAGATAAGTGATCATTGATGAACATTAAAAAGAGTATCGGAGACAGAACGGAACCCTGGGGCACAGCAGTATTTATTTTACGAATTACAGAATTAAAACCACCTAAGACAACTTGAATAGAATGTTCAGAAAAGTAGTTTCTAATCCATTAAAGAAGAGAGTCGTCGAACCAAAATGCACGCATTTTCGACAAAAAGAGGGACTGATGCCAAACTCTGTCAAATACCTTATTTTCAATCTTGTTTTCGTTAGATTGGTGTAGACTTCGGTTCCACTTTTCCGTAAGACATGCCAACAAATCACAAGTGGACCTGTTTTTACAAAAAATGTAATGCCGGTTATGTAGAAGAATACGCAGTGGTTTTGCTAACGAGAAAGAACACCTCTTCAGAAGAAGGGAAGTTATACCATCCGGACCAGCAGATTTGTGTATATTAAGAGCTTTAAGTGCTCTTGCTTCTCTAGATTAGACGCACTCAAGTATAGGCGTCGACAAAGAACAATCTGAAAGTGTTCAACTGGTCGCAAAATATGCAGTAAGCAGATTGACCATGTCCAAAGAGCTTATAGCTGGAATGTCATTGTAAATGAACGTTGGGATGGAGGATGAGGCAGAATTTCTAATAATTTTGACGAACGATTGAAAATTTTTATTACCTTTGGGTAATAATAATGACATTGTAGTATTTTTTGCCTCAGTTTTTGATCGTATTGGAATTGGAACACGCTAAAGAAAGGCGTTGCGGTCATTCCTGACTCGTTTGAACTTTTTTCGGTTTTCTTCTCGTATGACCGAAATAACATGTCTCTAACCTCGACAGCCTTTTTACAGCTCGTGTCGTACCACGCTTTTTTTTTTTGGTTTATTATTCTTCATCCGATGAGCGATAAAGCATCTCATTCCAAAGAGAATAATATCTGTGGTAATATCAGCAGCGGCATGCACGTCATCATCGAGGAAACATAACGAAAGGTTAAAATTCCTAAAGAAGCGGTTAAATCCGCTCCAAGTGGCTTTCTCGTATTGCCATACGCTTCTTTTAGGAATCTTTTCTCTAACTGTGTGGTGGAATTATAATAAATTGGCTTCTACGACACAATGGTCCGAAGAGCTTAGAGACAAAGGCACATCAACAGTGTACTTATCAGCGTGAGAAGTTAAAAACAAGTCCACGGCGTTAGTGGTATGACTAGCGACGTTTGGTATTCGTGTGGGCTCATTTACAAGCTGGGATATGTTATTTTCCGCAGCGAAGATCTCAACACATCGTCCTTCTGTATGTCCAGAATCTCAAGGCCAACCAGAATTGTGTATACTGAAATCGCCCGTAAACACGATTTCAGTATGAGGCCTACAATTCTTTGTATGGAGTCAGACAGCGCATCAAATTCATTAAAAGTCAAATTCATGTCCACATGGATTACATTGTGGTGGAGTTTGGTAAGAAACATCACTACGTACGCAAATGGTGAGACCGCACTAGTTTGTAGCCAGGCAGATTCAGATCACTGTGATCTGAGAGGTGTGGGCAGTGATCTATCTTTGTTTTACTAAGTTTTGAAATAGCGGGTCTGTTTAAGACGTGGGCTACGCAGAAAAGTGAAAAGCAAAAATGCTAGGCCATGAAGTGAAACTTGCTTACCGAATCGAATTGTTGTAGGTGTAGCGCAGTGCACCAACAAAGCTCTCACTCACAACTCGCTATCCATCAGTTATTGCCTACACTCAGAAACTACCAGCGACGTATGCACTTAAATACAAATACGAGTGAGTGCAAGCAAATAAATAAAAAATGATTTTGAGTGATAGAAATCTTGATTTGGACCTTTGCAATTGTTTTTGTTAATGGAAAAGTGTCTGCCGCCAATGTTGAAACACATTTGTGCCCGTTTTATCGCATTTTCCATGACTTTCCGCAAGATTTCCGGTGACAAATGTTTGCATTCCTGTCGAATATTCTCCTAAACGACAGCGATTATCTGAGGCTTGTTGGCATAAGCCCGCATAAAGCCCCAAAGGAAGAAGTCTGAGATGGTTTAATCCGCCGATCTTGCCAAATTGCCAAAACGGGAGATTACGCGACCAGGAAATGCTTCTTTCACATTGTGGCTCGTTCGGTGTGTGCGGTTGCATCGTCTGCTGACGATGACCATTTGGCTTAGCAGTCGATATTTCAGCGCTATTTGGAATAACAGTTGGGCGATATTCCGCATACTGCCGTATATTTTGATGACATTGCAGTCACTGGAGTTAATGACAGCGAACATCTCCAAAATCTGGTATCCGTTTTTGAGAACCTAAAACGTGCTGGGTTTGCTCTTTAACGCAGTAAGTGTACGTGTACGTCAAAAAATTGGTAAAAATGGTATAAAGCCCTCTGAATCGAAGCTAACGGCAATCGAAAATGCATCTACTCCAACGAACAAAACTGACCTGAGGTCGTTCTCAGGACCGCTTTGTCCCGAACTTGCATGGAATTTGTGCAGATTTACACGCAGTGACAAAGGTAAATTCCAAGTGGAATTGGGGTCATCGGGAACAGCAAATGTTTGATAATATCAAATGAAGTCTTTCTCAGTTGCATACCCTCGTGCCTTTTAATAGCACAAAAAATTTGTTCTTGGCTTGCGATGCATCGGAAACGAATCTTCGTGCAGTTCTTTTCCATCGCGACAACATCACACATGAGCAGCCAATTGATTTGGCTTCTAGCAAGCTCTCAGATGCGGAAATTCGGAAATAAAGTATTCGGTCATTGAAGTTATGGCCATATTTTTTGCAGTGAGAAAATTCGATTAATATTTACGATGAACACGGTTCACTTTTAAAACAGATCATAAGCCCTTTAAACATCTCTTTGGTAAGACACGACAGTTGCCAACAATCGCCTTACCCGTTGGGCGTTATACGTCAAACATTTATTTGCGTGAAAGTTTCTTAACAATTTTTATAATTTTCTGCGAAGCCTTTATTTCTTTTCTGCAAAAGGTAACTTTTCAAAAGTTTAATCTAAAATGAGCAAACTAAGTTTTGTGTACATGATTTAATGGTTTCCCGTTTTTAAAATTTACAATATTTTTAAGATCAGCAGGTAATTCATTTAATACTGTGGAAAAGCTATATTTGAGCTGCCTTTTTCCATTGTTATTGTAGTTACAGGGCAATTGTAACATACCCGTAGAACGTCTTCTGATGTTGAATTTATGTTCGATTGGCCTTTGAAAGCGGATGTCACTATAGTATTCCAGTACCAGGGTCATCTTGAAAATATTTTGCACCTCAAGTACTTTAAATCTTTTTTCGTCGGGAACATTTCCGCATTTTATTAGCCCCAAAGCAGAATTTTGGAGTTTTTGATAGCAATAAGATCCTTAAGACGATATTTGTTTGGTTGCTTTCTATTTCGATTGTAATGCCTTTTGTTTTCTTCTTGAACCCTAATGATCTATTCTTTGGCGGCTTTTCATCGATCATAACTTCCTCTAGGAGCTGACGTAACTGTAAGTCCTCTCCTTGTCTCATAAGCGTACCGAACATTAATTGAAATGGACTTCTTTTCGTACTCCGAAAAATGGTTAAATTCAGTGTTGTTTGCAGCTTGGCAACAAAAGTGTACCATCTTCTTGGATCTTCGACTGATATCTTCGCTAGGGCTTCCACAATGATCCGGTTGATTCGTTCGACTTACCCATTTCCCCAGGACACACCTGTCGTTATCAGGACATGTTGAATGACTTGTTGCATGCAGTATTCTTTAAAGACATTTAAAGTAAATGCTGTTTTCCCTATCCGACACGATTCTAAAGCGGTTGCCGAGTATCTCACTCTGATCTAGTAACTTCCTGATGACTTCCTCGCTTTTCGTTGACTTAACAGGATAGATCCATGTGAATTTCGTGAAAGCGTTTACCACGACTAGCAAGTAATCGTAATTCTTATTTGTTGTAGGCAGTGGTCCTAGATAATCGATGTGAGAAGTATGAATGGGATTTAAAAATCCTGCACTTTTGCCTAACTTCCTGGCGGCTAAGATACAGGCAACACAGTTGCTTATGATGTGTTCTACTGCCTTGGCAAGCTTTGGAATGAAGTAATCTTGATTAGCAATGGCCTCTACCTTGCCAGCTGCTACATCACCCCTCTCGTGGATACTCCGAAGGATCTCTCACTGCATTACTTTTGGGACAACGAGAAGATAGTTACCAGCTACAAACTTGTAAAGCAGTTCGTTATTCATTTTCTTATAAGCCTTGGAAGAAGCCAAAATACTCATGATTAGCTGACAATATTCATCGTTACCTTGTGCTCATTTAATTCTTTGAACAAGACCGTGTTCAATCCTCAAAATGATCGGGCATCGACAACATCAACGTACCTTATAGATGTTCCAGAACGATGTAACACTTCGCAATTATACTCTTGCAACATAATTGCCCACCTTGCAACTTTTGGACACATGTCTCTTTTATTCATGGTTGCCTGAAAGGCTTTACAGTCTGTATAGATTCTAAATTTTAGTCCCAACAGGTAGGCTCGCAGTTTCTTAATACATTTTATCACAGCTAACGCTTCTTGTTCATAACTGGTGTAATTGCGTTCAGCTGAGGATGCTTAAAGCTTAAATAAAATACTGGATGGAAAATTCCCTCATGCTTTTGAAGTAATATCCCTCCATACCTTTGCATGCTGGCGTCCGTGTGATGTCATCCAGGTACAGTGACAAATAGTTTTGCAGTATCAAATCTCGGAAAACTGTGTTAACAAACCGTTGGAAAACAGCTGGTGAATTACATAATCCGAATGAGACCTAAAGAAGCTCATATTGTCCGTTTGGCGTGACAAATGCCGTGTATTTTCTGCTTCCCTCTGCAATATCGACGTGGAAGAAACCATTCCGTAAGTTAAGTGTCGTGAAAACTTTCGAATTATACGTCTTCCATCACTGGTAAAGGATATCTGTCTTTGATCACTTTAACATTCAATTTGCGATAATCTACGCATAGTCGGGTTTTACTATCTTTTTTCTTCACTTCAAAGCCCGATCGACTGTGTCTTATGATCCCCTCTTCAAGCCATTCGTCTATTTGAACATTCACAATTTGCTTCTCCGGTTCTGATAACTTCCTTGCTTTCTATATACTGGGTTTTCGTCTTGTAGTATTGTACTATACTCATTACGGTGCAGGAACTTTTCATTCTTTTAGGAGAATACTCAGACACAATGTTAAATATTTCCTCTTTAAATTTCTCATTACCCACGCATAAGTGTGCTTCGCTCTCCGCATCTAATTCTATATTGAAAATGTTGTTTTCTTCTGATTCGTTTAGGATTTGTATCTGTTCTTGAGGTTTTTCGAATTATCTGATGCTCACAATTTTTCCGTGACTTATTATCAACGTCTTTGATGAAATCTATGCCAAGTAAAATTTTATCTGGAATCCACTCATCTGGCATAACTTGAAATCGTGTCCAATAGTCGACCTTATCTATCTGCACTGGTAGTTGTAATGAACTAAGGGCCTGTCGTGGAGTGCTTCCAAATCCCTTTAGTGTTATTCCTGGCTTATCAAGTTCCTTGCTGATCACCGAAATGGCGCGTAGAAATCACTTCCAGAAATAATAACCTTTACATTGTTACCATCGGAACATATTCTTTGAATTCTCTGGCCTCCTCAGGTGTTCGACTGATCCTTATTTCTATCCGGGCAATTAGAAAACACGTGCCCGAATAAGTTGCACCTAAAGCATTTTGTTCCTTTACCTTTATCTGTACAGTCGATATGTGCATATGTGCGATATGTTGGGGAGACCCACAGTTATGACATCTCTTGTTCGGCGTTTTTCGTCCCGTGTTGACTTTTGATGCACTGGGCTTGACGTCGACTTTTTGCTGCAGTGATGGTCTGTGCATCTTCTTGTAGCATTATATCTTTTTCCTTAATTCATCTATGGTTGATGCTTCGTACAATATGTTCTTGTTGTTTACGGAATCGGGAATACCAGCAATGATATACTCAATGGTAGATGATTCGTCAACATTCCCTCTACTTGCAATCTGAATTATGGCTTACAGGTATTCCAGCAAACTCCACCATTTGCCTTCTTTCGTTTTTCCAGTAATCTATGAATCTCTACTGTGGATGGCTTTGTTCCAAATTCTTTTTCTAACCTATATTTCAGCGTGATCCAATTTGTAAATCCACTTGTTGCTTTGACAGCTAACTAAGCGGCACCCTTTAACAGGCGTCGTGCATACAGATATTTTTTGTACGTCATTCCATTCACATGTATCTGCGATTTCCTCAAATTCTTTCAACCAGTCCTGATAGTTTCTGCTTTCTTCCCTGGAGAATTTCTCCAGAGACTCCTCGATATCTTTGAGTACGAAATTGTTTTTGCTGGTCATTCTATGTAGATCTTCTGGATTTACTTTGTTACTTGTTCCTTGTTCGTCTTCTTTGTCGGAGTGTGTTTCTTCTGCTTCGTTTTATACCTAACGCTTAGTTACTTCTTCTTCGTGTTGCGCTTGGCACTCGTTTGCTTCATCTTCGTTCTGTGTTCCACAGTTGTCGTTTCTTTCTTTGGTCAAATTAAACGCTTCGTCGTTTTTCGCGTCAGTAATTACGTCATTCACTTTAATTTGTCCGAAATTCGCGTGAATTCGATCCACTAAATCTGTTTTCACTGAATACCGTTAGGCAAGTCCCTTTTTCGAAGAAACTGCTGCAGTTGCTTTACGGTCAGCGAACTCAAATTATCCATTAAACAAACACTCAAGCTATAATTATTATAAAGTACCGGTAGATCCCGGTTGAGCCCCCATTTGTAAGTAAATTTAAACAAGGAGTTCGGTTTTATTAATTAACAATTTTATTTATAAACTAATTCTAGTGGGTTAAAAAAAGAACTGCCTCCCCAAGTCCGCTGTCTTCATTTTTATACTTTTCGTCTGACCTACCACAGTCACCAGAGATTCTATGGGTTCAGTAAGTTGTACCAAGCTCACGCCTTGGTGATCCATGCGCACAATGCTCCGGTTGTGCAAATTTCGACGATCAGTAGTATCGACTTCCTCCAATTTGTCATCTTTGCCTACTTACTGTTGTTGGCCTAGGCCTTCGTGTTTATATTTAGTTCATAAGTGGGTCATCTACAGCAATGGTCAGCGACTAATTGCTTATCGTCATTCGAGTTGTCTGTTTGATATCGATACAACACACTTTATGAGTCGACACGATGTTATTCTTCATTGCGAATTCGATCCCCATGAACTGTATCGAAGTGAAGACAGCGAACAAGCAAAACAAACAATCATATAATTTTGCGACGGCGACGATGCATCATCGGTTTATATTTTTTTAGTACTACATACATGTAAAGTTATTCATATACGATCCAAGGGCAAATGACAAAGTCGAGCGATTTGTAAGAACATTTACGTCTAGAATGTTGGATATCAAACACGACCTGGAGGATGAGAAGCAACAGCTTCGCAATATACTTTCATCACACAGAAACACACCACACAGACACGACAGGAAGCTAGCCGAAAACAGAGATTTTAAGCCAAAAAAAAAAAAAAAAAAAAAAAAAAAAAAAAAAAATTGCAATTCGAGATTAGATAAAAAGTGAAAAGCAGCCAATGTAATAAAACGCAGATCATTTGCTAAGCAGAGGAGATGATAAGATGCCGGTAAAAGAAACACTCTTAGCCGATAGCTTTGCAAAAAACCAATGTGTGCCGTAACGGGGTGGCCGTGGTGTAGTGGTATATGCATACACTACTCAAGCAGAGGGTCGCGGGTTCGAATCCCATGCGAGGTAATTCTCTGAAAAAGTCTTTTCGTAGAATTTGTATGTAGTTATATGAGAATCCCGTCGGCGTCAACTCTGACATGAAGGCATAACACTGATATTGGAGTAGTTGCTGGCTGGGCTAAATGTAACGCAGTAACAACTAGCACGTACTGAGACCCACTGGTTGAGGATGCACTTGCTCGTCCCGTCCAGTTTGGCAACCACCTCTGGGAAAAATATCGAAACCTAATAAACATTAGTTTTAAAATACCACACCACCCGTCCGCGCCCAGGAGAAACGCCAGAGTAAAAGGGTATTCATATCTCCGCAACAGCAATCGGGCGTTCTATCACCAGCACCAGAGCAACGTCAACAACGAAAGCACGATCAAGAGAGACAAGAGGGACTATCAACACACTAAATCACACAACTGTAGGTATGTATTCGTATTCTTTATATTTATTATACTTAGAATCTAAAGGATGTTGCCAAGGATGTTTTAATACTAACAACAAAAAAATTCTACAATCTTTTAATTAACATACTGCACTTCAAATTTAGAATCTACGTTGTCATCAATTATATGGCTTCCTCTGTCTCGATAATATTTTATAACAAACAACAATCCTACAACAGACATCACAACAAAACCACCTATCAGGATCCAAAGAATATACGAATTGGTTTTGAGCGAGACCGCTGTTGAAGTCTCACCCAAAACTCCTTTACATATGTAAACGCTTCCATTGCAGATTAGCTCCATTTGATTCTGGTTAATGTTACAATCGTCTACGTTAATGCATTGCACATTGACGGTACTATTGCAATATGGTGTACAAGCTCCTGGTTGAGAGGAATTAGTTGTAGCAAAGTATAGGAACCAACAATTGCAGAGTAAGAAAAATCTTTCTGTAGATGAAGAGATTTGTCTGAATTCATTTTCTAAGTAGCCACGAGGAGATGTTTGGTCTGAAAAACTAGAGACAGAGTCCGATCCAATGGTCGAAACTGAGTTTTCTGTCGTCGTTTGGATATCATGGATCGTAGAACTAATAAGCCATGTCCTAAGTGATAGATTTTCAGAAATTGAATCAAAGTCGTTTGTGTCAGTTATTGCATCAGCGGTCGGGTTAGATGTAGTCTCTTCAGTTATTAACACTGTGTTGCTGAGCGTAGTTTCAGAATAACATAACCCTTCGCGATCTTTTTCATAGCCCGGCCAGCACAAACAATTTCCTGGTGAGATACAATCGCCGTAGTCACAGTTATCACAGATCGGTTCGCAAACATTCGGCTCATAGTCATGAGCTTCGTAACCCATGTTACAACTGCATTTAAATGGTTCAGCACAATATCCATTAAAACAGTTTTTCGGACAATATGGGTCACAAGTGGTCCTATTTATTGGAAAATAGTTGTTCCAACATATACAAACATCAGGCTCTACGCAATCAGCATTTTCACATTCTGGCTCACAAATTGGTTCACATTTATTCACTGAGTTCATTCCCATTTCATATCCCGGCAAGCAATGACATATTTCTGGTTCCACACACTTACCATTGTCACAGCCATGGGTGCAGACCGGTTCACATCGGTTTTCTGGTCCCATTAGGTATCCTTGATTACAGACACACATTTCGGGACGATAACAGAAACCATGATCGCAACCGTTTGAACATTTCGGTTCACAACTTTCCTCAGATGGTGTTGGTGTGTAGCCAGGTTGACATTCGCATTTATTTGGCATAATACATTTTCCAAAAGGGCATTCGCTGTCACAAATCGGTACGCATTTGTTAGATTCATCCAGCTGGTAGTGATCCATACAGATACATTTCCCGGGAGCTGCACATAACCCATTTTTACAATCATCGATACAAATCGGCTCACAAAGGGTGCCATGTTGATTAAGTTTGTATCCGGAGTCACATTCGCATTTGTTTGGCTCTATGCACTTCCCGTTGGGGCAGTTACTCTCACAAATTGGATTGCAAAGTTTGTCGCCAAATAGCTCGTAGCCTTCATTGCACGTACATTTATTCGGAGCAGAACAGATTCCATTTAGACACCCTCCCAAACAAATTGGTTCACAGGTGTTGTTTTGAAAATTCAAAATATAGTCCGGGTCACATTCGCATTTGTTCGGTGCGATACATTTCCCAAATGGGCAACCAGTTTCACAAATTGGTACACAGCTGTTTTTTTCCATGATCATATAGCCTTCGTAGCAGGTACATTCATCTGGCGCTAGGCATATCCCATTTTTGCAACCGTCAACACAAATCGGTTCGCAAGCAGTACCAAGTTCGTTTAGTTCATAACCGGGATTACATTCACACTTATTAGGCGAAATACAAGTTCCAAATGGGCATCCGCTTTCACAGATTGGTACGCAATTATTGTGTTCATCGATTTTATATCCCTTGTTGCAGGTACATTTGTCTGGAGCAGAACATACACCATATTTGCAACCTTGTGAACATATGGGCTCACAGATATGACTATTGAAAACCTTCCGGTAACCATGTTTACATGTACAAACATCTGGTGCTTCACAGATCCCATTAGTGCAATCAAACGAACAAATTGGAATACAGTTTGGGTGAACACCTCTGTAACCCGTACAGCACTTGTCCACCCAGCGAGATCGATGTGCAATCTAGACAACAAGAATCAAAATTAACGTTAACTTAAAGAAAAGTCAGGAAAACTTACCCTTGTTGCAAAATATTTATCAGTTACGACCTTAGTCTTGCGCTCCCATGGCCAAAAGCTATTAATTGGCACACGTTTTTGAAATTCCTGTAGATATGGTTCAATTTCTGTATAATGTTCAATACCCACAGTAGTGCAGGTTGCGGCATATGCCAATTTCAACGTAGATAGCACAACAAATAGCACAGAGAGTATATTCGTTAACCACAGAACTTCCATCTTTGCCAGCTGTATAGCTACTGAACTCAATCTACTCCTACACTTGATCTAAAGGGTTTCTATTACTCATTTCGAAATTTTCTACTTAACATATTGTATTTCTTTATTTTTTTGCTATTTGCGGCGCAGATTTTTAATCAAATTTTCAAGCCTTTTATCGTCAAATGCACTGAAAAGCTTGGACAAATAAGTCTAAATTCAGACTTCTGTAAATGGCTGAAGTTACAGTCATCAAATTCATCTACTCGTTTTCTATTATGATTGTTTATTCTCCTTTTTCAGTAGGTCAGGAGAGTGTGCCATTCAAATGAGTCAGAAGACGAACTAACATTGTTGTTGGAGAAGGTTTTTTTAACACAAATTCCGGAGTTCTGCTTATGATAGCGTTTGCACGCTTTGTTTAAATCAATCTACGCTCGTGTAGGGCCCTTGAATTCTATAGACCTCTAGATTACAACATCAGGGAACACTACATCTTATATACAGCGATTAGAATTAACTCATATCTGTATCTCAAACTCAACACAATGACGAACGCAGTGTTGATAACATTTTACTTAGGCTTATCATTGAACTTCGAAATATCATTCAAGAGAGCTTGAAAATTCACTCGTGAGAGCAAAGAATTGCGTGCAGCGCGCTCAAGATAATACGTCTCAAGTTATGGTTTTAATTTAGTCAGTCTATTGCGAATATGTACATCGATTGGAAGCTATCAAGAATACTGTCAATTCTTTTGACATTCACATTCCCATTCATTGGAAGTCATGGAGCCTTGACAAATCAGCAACAACGCGGTGGCCAGCAAACGTACCAGAACGCACCTTATCATCCACAGCATCATCCTTTTCATCATCAGCAAGCCCAAACCGATCAGGCTAATCAGCCTGAGTACTTAAAAACCAAATGCAAGCTAGAAGTTCCGTAAGTTTCATATCAAGTATCATGTTATCATGTAAAGGATTTTTCATTGATCGGTTAGTTTAATTACAGATCTATATCTCTTAAGGCCTATCCGTATGCAAAGCAACTTCGTGCAGGTGCTACGATGCATTTGACGCTTATCGAAACTTGCTGTGATGGCTATGAAGCTCACAAGGCCAGTTCGGATGGTGGGATAAAATGTCTGCCAGTTTGTGAAAATTGCCTAAATGGCTACTGTGTACGGCCAGGTGAATGTGAGTGTTTTCAAGATTTTATAAAGAATGACAATGGAGATTGTGTATTCACTTGTCCGATCAGCTGTCTAAATGGACAGTGCTACTTGGATGGAACTTGTAAGTGTTATCAGGGCTATAAATTGGATGAGACGAAGAAATTTTGTCGACCAATTTGCTCGAAGGGATGCTTGGGTTGGATGCACAATTGTACAGCTCCGGAAACTTGTGGTTGTAGTAATGGATACACACTGGAAGAAAACGGATGTGCGCCTGTTTGTCAACCTGATTGCGGTATTGGTGGTATCTGCAGAGAGCCAAATGTTTGTGAATGTTATGAAGATTACACTCTTAAGAATGGAGTTTGTCAGTCTAATTGTTACCAGTAAGTTCTTAAGTAACAATCTCAAAGAAATTATGAGTGATGTTTTTATTTATTTTTTTTTTTTTTTTCTTATAGAAAATGTGAAAACGGAATTTGTTTATCGAGGAATCGGTGCATATGTTACCCGGGGTTTAGATACCATGAAAAGACAGCGACATGTATACCAGTATGAAGCCTATAAAACAACTTTAAAGTTTGTACAAACAAATATATTGAAGCTAAAGTTGATGTTGTTGATTTTATTGGAAAACAAATTTTAAATACTCTACAGTTTAAACTCGACTTTGTGAAACTGTACAAACTCCGCGTCTCAAGAAAGTCAGTTAAAAATTACTAGCGAACAACTATGTCAGTAAGCATTGCTGGATCTGTGAGGCCTGTGAGATTCCATTTTATAGCAGGAAATCTGATTTTAGATATTTTCAAAGCTCTGAAGTATATGTGTTTTATTCTTCTCCGTATTGAGACATTCAGGAAAAATATTTAGATGAATTGGCCAAAGCGATTAAATATTTTTGATTTTCAGAGGCATATGAGTCAACTCAGTGAAATCAAAAGACATATATCCACCGTGGAGAAGGATAACCTCTCCAAATATTACTTCGTAACCCTCGACGATCAAACAAACATATTAGCCAAGTTCTAAGCACAAAGTTATGATCTTTGATGGCCTTAACGCTAAAGTAGAAGATAAGCCCATCATCATCGACAATAAACTGAAGCCATAACATTCTCCAGGCCTGTCCATGTCAAAAAACTAGCATCCATACTTTTTCTGTATAAATGACTGTTCCGAGGAGCCAGCATTTAATGAGTCTGCCGGTTCTTGTCTAATATGTTGCTCTATAAACCAAGCCGATTGTATGTAGGGTGAAACTATAGGAATGGGGCGAACCAGGAGGCGTGTAAGGCAGAGCATTACCACGAGCAAAGAGGAAGAAATTAAAGACGTATCTGTTAAGTTTTTTTTTTTTTTTTTAAAGAATCAATCCCTTTTATGTACATGAAAATACCCTAACTCACTTTGATCGCTTTTGAAAAATATTGTGTAGATCCTACAATCTTGTCTACTCCTAGCCTTCCCTGTCAGAGAGTCATTGGGTTTATCAGTCTAAAACGTAGCTAACGAATAACATGATATGTACCTCTACTACATACTATCATATACATAAATTCTGACTAAAGAAATCTGTCGCTAGATGAACCTTTATTATACTCCTTCATATCTCCCTTCTTTGCTCTTACCTCAAAGTTTCAAGGTAGATCAGTATATATGCGTGAATAGGTTTGTTCTTAGTACCTTGGTGACCTGTGTTTTAGGTTCAGCCTTTTCTTTAGATATAGAAACTATGGTATACCTTGAGTATAATGATATATAATATGATTCTCAATTTTAAGGGTTAAAGACGTAACTTTATCCAACAGATATGCTAAGGTGATTACTGGCTGGAAACTACTATCGGAAATATAAATGTCAGATTAAAGATACATCGAATTCAGAATCGGATGCGAGGTCTCGACCTTGCTGAAGATGAGGAATTTGCATAAAACCAACTAGACACGATTTAAGGAAGAGAGAAATACAATAGTGATCCCTCTAAGCTATTCAGAGCATGAACGGCACCCTCACCAAATGTTCCGAAACGGTATGTCCAGTTACTAAACAATCCTGCAGATGGCCCGTTCCTTGGTGAAACGCTGACCTGCAACGTCTTCGTAAGGAATCCAGAAAACTTCTCAACAGGTCCCTTAAGACTAATTTGGAGGAAGATTGAAATCTTTTTACGAAAAGATCAGAACTATCGGTGAAAGCGGGGATGATCAACCAGGCTGGAACCACTCAGAAAATCTGACGGTACCTATACCGAAATTCTCATGCTCGTGTCTCACTTCCCAGGTAACCTGATCGAAACCAGCTGACAACTAGCTCCTATCACAGAAGTTTTTAGTGAGCTGAACACTACAACACGCTATAGTTGGTATATCTCATCGGTTGTGGTGACGGATGAGGCTATCAAACATGCTGTTGCTTCCTTTGACGGCTTCAAGTCGCCTGGCACCGATGGCATTTACCCAGTTAAGCTACAAAAAGGCATCGATCAGCTGCTGGCAGTTCTGAAGGGAATTTTCACTGCTAGCCCGGCACTGGAATACATACTGAATCCCTGGCGAACGGTGAGTGTGACCTTTATACCCAAAATCGGAAAGGATAACTACTCGTTCGCCAAAAATTTTAGACCTATAAGCCTGACCTCCTTCATGCTGAAAAGCATCGAAATAATTGTCGAGATCCATGTGCGCAAAACTGCCTTGCGAATGCATCCTCTGTCGGCGATGCAACACGCCCTACCAACGCAGAAGATCTTGTGAGAGTGCGCTTCAGAATCTGTTAGGCAGAATTGAAGACGCACTCGACAAGAATAAATACGCCTTGGGCATTTTCATCGACTTTGAGAGTGTTTTTGACAACGCAACGAGTCACTGGTCTTGTGGATTAAAGCAACGTTGGTGAAGAGGACATTGATTGGGGATGTGCTGGAAGCGGGGCTGCTCCCAAGGCGGCGTTCTCTCTCCACTACTATGGTGCACGTTGGTCGACTCACTGCTCAACGCACTCAATAGTTCTAACGGATGATGTAGCTCTACTGTATGTCGGATCGTGTCTAGCGACTGTCTGCTCTGGTGCAGACAGTAATGGGCTTTCAGTCAATGCTCTCAAAACTGAAGTTGTGTTCCTTATGAGAAGCAAAAAGCTGCCTGATCTAAGCCATCTAGTGTTTAAAGGAATCACCATTCAATTCTACAAAGAAGCTACATTTTTGGATGCTTTCCTGGATAACTAACTTCTATGGACTCAACATGTTACGACGAAAGCATCTAAAGTGCTTTCGGCCTTCTAGCAGAGAAGCTATCGGAAAGACGTGGGGTCTGTCACCGAAAAGGGTCCTTTGGATCTACACGATTATGATAAGTCCAATTATGTCATATGCGTCGGTTGTCTGGTGTAATAAGCTATCGCGAAAATACGTAATTGCCGCTTTCACCAGAATTCAAAGAACAGTTTGTCTCGGATGCATGGGGACTTTCCATAGCACTCCTGGTTACGTTCTAGACGCGTTGATGAATCTCCCTCCCCTTGTTATTTAAATCATGGGCTGCACCCTCAAAGCCATCTTCCGATTAAGCAGAAGTTGTCTTTGGTACAACACGCACTGGAGCTTCGATGATCTTGTGCGCCGGCTGTCTTATGACCCCGGTCTTTTGAACATGCCGTTCGATGCAATGACACCAGAACTCCTGTTGCCTGTTGATGTTAACAGACCAAACGAATACTTCCTGATGTCTCTAGGTAGTCAGCGGCCTTTCTGCTATCTCTTAGCAGGAAAGACTGCAGGCTGCTTACTGGTATCGTGACGGGACATTACACTTTTGCAAGGCACTTACATGCGCTGGGTATAAGTGATGCAACATCCAGCGATGCTTGCTGCGAAATTGATGACAACACCGCGGAGACCTTCTCTGTGAATGTCCGGCTTAAGCTCGCATCAGGCTGCAGGTACTTGGGTCTGACGTGGTGGATGCTGGTACTGTAGGCATCTTATCACTGAAGAGCTTACTCATCTTTCTTTGTAAAACTGAAAGATTTCCGGCATTAAAAAAATAATAATAAAATAAACAAGGCTTAAGAATGTGATGGGTTCTAAATCTTAATCGAGCACAGAAAACGCAGAACTCTCTAGCGAATGAGCTCGAATAACTTTGACATGCTAAACCTATTAAAGTACATCTGATTTCGCAAAAGAAGCAGGGAAAAGGACTGAGCAGAAGGATCAGGTTGAATTCACACCGAATGTTGAATGTAAGTTTACCTGTTTATCAACGGAAAAGAGAAAGTTAACTCAGAAGCCACAAAAAGGTGATTGTCTGGACATAACCTGACCTTCGGCTGTCACCAAGGTGAATCGGTTGATAACAACAAGTCAGACATGCTTCATAATCGTAAGCCAGTTGTAAGAAACAACGACCTTAGTTACCTAAATTTGAGGGACGGTTTTTTAATTGAGGAATTGAGGAAGGTATGTCGATTTCGAACTGTGAAAAAGCCCGTACACCTTTGTATAGCAGCGTCACGAATCCACATCCCCAGATAAGCACACCATATCCACAGATAAACATGCACTCACAATACCCAAATTAGTAGAAACCACACACATCTGATGGTGGCGTCATATTGTATACTAGCTTTTGTCCGCGGCTTCGCCCTCATGGTATTTGAAATGTCACAAAATGTTTTTTTAAAACTTCAATATTTTACTGTGAACAAAGAGATGAAACATGGCTTACACAACTTAATTCGTGCGGTTTGCTAAGAGATGGCATAACTTGTATTATTCCATTGTTATTATTCCATTGGAACATGCGTTGGAAAGCTACTGTGATTGTACGTCATTTCAGTATATGTCATTCATTTGAAGCGTAAACAACAATAATACTCAAATATGTCGAACTTTGTGCCTGAAAAAGTGTTTTTGCGGGGAGTTCCTCTTCATTACTTTAATATGAAGAAAACTGCTGCCGAAAGTCATCGTATTTTGGTGGAAGTTTATGGTGAAAATGCGCTAGCTGAACGAACGTGTCAAAAGTGGTTTGCACGATTTAAAAGTGGTGATTTTGGCTTCGAAGACGATGACCGTCCAGATCAGCGTAAAATGTTTGAATATGAAGAACTGGAAGCATTACTCTATGAAGATTGTTGCCAAACACAAGAAGAGCTCGCAGAATCTTTGGGTGTCACTTAAGCAGCCATTTCAAAACATTTAAAAGCAGCTGGATATATTCAAAAGTAAGGAAAATGAGTTCCACATGAACTCAAGCCGAGAGACGTCGAAAGGCGGTTTTGCATGTCCGAAATGCTGCTGGAACGCCACAAAAGGAAGTCATTTTTTTTGCATCGGATTGTTACTGGTGATGAAAAATGGATCCATTACGACAACCCCAAGAGCAAAAAATCATATGTGAAACCCGGCCAATCAGCCAAATCAACGGCAAAGACGAATATCCATGGCGCGAAGGTAATGCTCTGTATTTAGTGGGATCAGATGGGTGAAACAATCATTGGGCTACCGAACACAATTAAAATGTTTGAAGAGAGCAGTAGCCGAAAAACGCCCGGAATATGCGACCAGACACGAGGCAATAATTTTCCATCATGACAACGCCCAGCCCCACGTTGCTATTCCGGTTAAGAACTATTTGGAAAACAGTGGATGGTAAGTCTTACCCCACCCGCCTTATAGACCAGACCTTGCCCCTTCTGACTAACATTTGTTCCGTTCGATGCAGAGCGCCCTCACTGAAATACGGTACAAATCAGAGCAGAATATCAAAAATTGGCTTGATTCATTCTTGGCTGCCAAGCCGGCGCAGTTCTTTTAGGATGGGAACCACAAATTGTCAGAAAGATGGGAAAAAGTCACAGCTTCAGATGGGCAATACTTTGAAAAATACTATTGTACATGTTTTTCTTAAATTAACGTTCAAATTTTGGAAAAAACCGCACGAATTAAATTACATACCCAATATGTTGCCTACTTCCAAACTCTGCAATCGCTTGCAATAATTTTTTTAATTCCCATGGCATTATTATAGCCAACATATATAGTATGTATTACATAGCTCTTACCAACGGCTTCGTTTGTACAGGAAACCTACCTTAAACAGTACCTAAGGGTTAAGACTATACTACATTAGAGGTTCTGACTTCAGATACTAACACAACCAGCCTGCTAGGTAAGCTCACTCTCGAGCAGGCCATGTTAAATTGCCCGTGTAGAAAGCAATATCCCCAAAATCAATTCCTGCTGTTTTCAGTGAATGGGTACTTCAATGGTATAAGGGGTATCCGCGGTATATACACTGATTCATCTCTAACACAGACAGTAAATAAAATGGCCTGTAACACGTTTTTATGTTAGGCTTTTAGACGCAACCTGGTCCCATTTCACAACTTGGACGGATTGAGATTTCTCAGTGGCAGTACTGGAGCTCCCACTTTGAGGATAAGTTTGTGAGACGGTAGACCAGGTGGGTTGAGTCTATTTAGGAACCAAATAGGATAGTGTATAGCACCATCTGTATGCACTACAGTGTACACAGATCTGAATTAGTATTCCTTCGGTGTTAGGTCACTAGTTTGGGAACTCAAGATACCAGGCGAACTTTGACTTAAAGACAGTCTTCCTCTGGTTAGACGGCTAGACCACGGGTGACAGATTATCCTGCTCAAACGTAGATAGTTTTACCCCAAAAATAACAGAGAATTTGGCGATCGGGAGGAGTCATAACGCATCGTCTCGAAGATGAAAGAAGAAGATATAAGTCAATTTGTCTCTACTAAGTGACTTCATCTCAGAAACCAGTATTTTGTGCAACAGTGTATTATCGGAGGAGTTACATCCCGATAAGACAGACGTACCCAAGACCTCTGGAAAAGCGGCTCAGACTGAGTCCAAATACGTCATTTTCACGATAGCTGAACAACGCAGATTGAGCAAGCCCGGATTAATGCAAAAGATAAAGTTGTAGAAGCCTTCCACAATCCGAAGCGAAACGAATTCGCACTGGGAACACAACCGTCGATAAAGTTTCGTATAACAATATAACGAGTTATGTCAGACTGGGAGTCGTACCAGTCGAACTCCATCGTTACCCTCTCACAAATGAACAAATTGTTCAGATACTAGAGAGAACTATGGATATCACGATCGAGCTACGTGATGAGGAAAGAAAGTCAGCATTCTACGATCCGGTCTTTAAGGTCAATTGACTTTTGCTTGTTTGTGAGGATGCATCCACTACAGAATGTATAAAGAACAACTTCGCTAAGCTTAAAGAGAAATGTGGGTTAAAAATGATGCATGCCATCAGACAGGTATCGAAAGAATACTGGCAATTTTTGATGGGCAAAACAAAGAACTCAACACAAGAACGTGGAGAATTCTGCAAAGATCAAACTATAAAGATATCGCCCAACTGGTCCTCGAAATAAATGAAAGCGCGATGAAGTGGTTCGTAGAGCTGAAGGGACTAGTCTAGTACCGATTTAGTCAGACCTAGCTCATCCTTAAAGGATTAAAGGTTATGCTGCAAAAGCATAACCCAGCAGTAAAAATAGCACCAACCAGAACCGTTTCAGGGCACATCCAACGGCGATTCGAGCAGGTGGCCAGATAAATAGAAGGCATATCAACGGTCCGAGAGGTAGAAGAGAAGGTCGCTCTCAACAAGGTATTGTAAGACGTAGAGGAAATAACAGACTCTACAGAGCACAGTACCCTGATTATGCACGCAAGAAATGACATACCTTACGAGCGTGCTTCGGGCAAACCTGCACCCAGCTATCAGATTCTTGGATACCTTTAGCCAATGTGCTGAAGAGAACATCGCTATTGGACTTATTCAAGAGCCAAAGGCAAATCATGGTAAGATTTTTGGTTTAAAAAGCAAAACCATAGAGATATCTTTTGCCGAAGGTCTTTTTAGATCGAGGGCAGCCCTCTTTATTGCGGAAAATATAAAGTTCTCTCTCATTCCAGGTTTCGTAACAAGGTACCTGGTGGCAGTATAAATTGAACGCCACAACGGTCGGGAACCGCATACGTTCATATGCGCAACGATCTACTTTGCTGCAGACACTGATGAAGTGCCTCCCACATCAGTACAGAGACTTGTCCAGTACTGTGAAGACAAGCAAGTACACATTATCACCGGATGTGACGCCAATTGTATATATGTATAAAACATATATATATATTGTAAAAAAAAAACCTAAATTTACTAAATGAGGATAACAAACCCATATATAGAGACTCTATAAGAGAGGGTGTCCTAGACCTCACTCTTTCGTCTCCATATGTACAAAATATAGCGGAAGGCTGGCATATGTTCGAGAAGGTATCTTTATCAGATCATATGCACTTTGTGTTCAAGATAAGATGCAGTAACGAACACGTGTCAGTCCAATGTAACAACAAATTTACGAACTGGAAGATATATCGCTAAAATTTAGCAGTCAAATCTGTTTTGTTGGAGCGCCACTAACTACAGTGGACGCAGACGAGACCCAACTTCAGGTAAACGACAATGTTATATCATCTTTTAAAAACATCTGTAAGGCTAAGAGAACTGTGGTAAAACGGTGCGTACCATAGTGGAATGAGAACCTAGAAATTATTCGGAAGAGAGTGAAGAAGCTTTTCAATAAAGCTAGATCCCTTTTAACTTACTACAACCAAGAATTGAGAAGATCAAAGAGCGTCTTTTTGCGTGCTTACTGGGAGAAACTAGAATCACTTCCTGCGGTAGCACGCCTCCATAAAGCCCTCTCCCAAGATCTTTTAATCAAATCAAATGGGCAAATCACATGCGACCGTGAAGAAACTCTGAATATCATGATTCAGATTCACAGTGCAGGGGTATCTGTCTGTCGCTTAATAAAACTTCTTTGAATCGGATGTGTTCCGAGTTTGATTCCTTTATTACTAACAAAGGTTATGGGCACAGACCCACGTTTTTTTTCTATTATAACAGTCTCACGTTTTAATTAATAAATACGCGAAATGAGTTCGTCGTTGTATCAAATCGATAAGCTATCAAATGATAATTTTGATTGCTGGAAAATACAGATGAGGTATGTCCTCATACATTCTGAACTTTGGCTACATGTTTCTGGGGAAAGTCTGAAACCAGAATTTGTAACTAACAACCAAATTGCAGCTGAAATTTCAAACTGGACCAAGAAGCTAAGCCATATCAAAAACTGCAAATCAGCGAGGGATGCATGGAAAAAATTATCGGAGCTCATCAACCTAGTGGTCCCGCTAGAAAGGTAACACATTAAAATTAGATGAAAATAGTTCGATTTTAAACCGTTTAATTCAATTTTTTGATACGGCTGATAAATTAATTGAAATCGCCATAAAGCTTAAAGATGAGTTGCCCGCAATCATTTTGCTTTCTAGCCTCCCGATAAGCTTCGAAAATTTTGTTGTTTCGATAGAGTCCAGAGATGCTTTGCCTTCTATCAGTGTGCTGAAAACAAAGCTTTTGGAAGAGGATAAGTGGTGAAAAGATAATCCGCTAGATGTCAGTGAATCTGAATTTCTTATACGACAGTGGCCAAAAACACATGATACGAAAAACAAGCATCGTGTAGAAAGGGTCATTTTGCGTCATCGTGTACTGTGCCAAAAAGCTTTTTAAACAAAAATGTGACATCATCATTTGGTATATTGAACATGCATTGTTCCTCTATTCTGGGTAGGAACGATTGGGTTTTGGATAGTGGTTCAACTTGCCATATGGTATGAGCTGCAAGGAAAGTTGTTTCACTTCAATGCGATCCCACATAGGGAAAGTTCAACTAGCGGCGAATTATTTGATTGAATCGAAGGGAATTGGATCTGTGTTAATTGCCACAGGTGATCAAATCATTGAACTTAAGAATGTGCTTTTTGTTCCACAATTAAAATGAAATTTCATTTCGATATGCAAAACTGTTGAGAATGACTATTTTATACATTTCAATAGGTCTGGTGCAGATATCTACGACAGTAAAAATGATGTTATTTTGCATGCTTAAAAATTTGGTGAACTTTATTTGCTAAATGTGAAACAAAGATCAGTAAGTTTTTGTATGAATAAATTTGACAATAATTGTGTTCTGTGACATGCACGTTTTAGCCATTTAAATTATAAGAGTTTGCATGATTTTTACAAACAAGAAATGGTTAAAGGATTGCGTTTGGGTAACGTTCCAATATTCCAAGAGAAGTTGTGTTGTTCAGTATTTCTAAAACTAATCGAGATTAGAAGTCAACAGATTTTAGAGATTATTCATACAGATATTTGTGGACCAATGCGAACAACTTCATTTGGAGGGGAAGATATTTTACTCTGTTTATTCAAGGCGCAAGTTCAGCGTGAAACTTCTTGCAAAATTAAGGTTCTTAGAAGCGACAATGGGCGTAAATACGTCAACGCCGATTTCACAAAGTACTTGGCCACTGAAGGCATTATAAGGCAGCTAAGTGTAGAGTAATATATACTTCACAGCTAAATGGTATCGCTGAACACGTAAAAAGGACCATCATCAAGATGGCTAGATGTCTTTTCCTTGACAATAATCTGCCTAATTATTTGTGGGTAGAAGCAGTAAACACTGCTGTTTACTTGCGGTAAGTTGCTTGGTTCCGAAACCCCTTATGAAACCTGGCACGGGCGAAAGCCATATGTTGGATATAAGGCATTCAAATTAGACAAGAAACTAGGTAAATCAAAATTTCAAGCAAGAGGAGCGAAATGCGTTATGGTTGGCTACTCTAGTGAGTCAAAAGCATAAAGGCTCTGTAATCCGAAAATGAAAAATGTTTCTAAGAGCAGAGAAGTTAAATTTTTAAAAAATTCCGCAGACATGAGTCAAGGAAAGGGTAAGGACCTTGTGCTAATAGACCTCAAAGACAACGAGTCTAAAAGGGAAAAGAGTTTTCAAAAATCAAGGACGCTTGTAATTTATTCTTCAAATATAGTAATAGTGAATTTTAACACGGATTGTGGAAACGAAGGTGATATTACATCCGACGATCAAAACGGCGCAAATGATTAGGGCAAAGATTATGGTAACGGCTCTTCAAAACATGTTGAGGACGAAGGTAAAGATTGTGAAAATGAGAAAGCTGAGCCAAGAAATCTTAGGCCCCGTTTAAAGGAAGCTAAATACAACTACTTTATGAGTGACTTAAAGCTGTACGATAGTCCTGCAACAGTTAAGGAAGCTCTTAGCATACCAGATGCTCATAAGTGGTTACAGGCAATGAACAGTGAATATTATTCCCTAAAGTCAAATAACACTTGGGACTTAGTTGATTTACCACAAAATCGAAATGCTATTAAATCCAAATGGGTCATTACAATAAAACACGATAAAGACGGTAACCCGATTCGCCATAAAGCTAGACTTGTTGCAAAGGTTTGCAGCCAACGATTTGGTATTGATTATACGGAAACTTTTTCGCCAGTGGTAAGATGGTCCACCATTCGTTTTATTTTAGCTTTAGCCGTTGAAAACGATTAATAGTTCATCATGTTGATGTTTCATCCGCGTACCTGAACGGTGTAATAAAAGAAGAGATATTCCAGAAACAGCCCGAGAATTTCGAGGATGTGTGTGGCAGTAAAAAGGTATGCAAGCTAAGGAAAGCTCGCTAAGGGTTGAAGCAAGCCTGTCGCGAGTGAAATAGTAAATTATATGAAACGCTCAAAGCTCTCGGATTTAAGCGCTGCCATACTGATTCGTGTGTGTATACGAATAACGAATATGGGCACAAAAATATTATAGCTGTATATATCGACGATCTTATAATTGCTTGTTCAAAGAAAAGCCATGTAATCAACTTAAAGCATGCAATTGGTTTATCTTTTGATATCGTCGATAAAGTGAAAACAAATTTTTTCTTGGGTGTAAGCGTTGATCGGGATCAAAATACAGGATTTATAAATCTTTCACAGGAGCAATATATCCGGAATCTTCTAACGCAGCATAACATGACGTCAACGAGAAAATGTAGTACTCCATTGTATATTGTAAATTAAAGACTTTTAAAGGAACTGTTTTGAGAGGTGGTATTAGAAATTGAGTTAATGCAAATTTATTGACATTGGCAACACAGTATCCTTTGAACATATTCATGTAAAAACTTTACGACTTAATCATATTTCTGTACGATATTCATTTTCTGTCGCTTAATAAAACTTCTTTGAATTGGATATGTTCCGAATTTGATTCCTTTATTACTAACAGGTAGAAACTTGGGCTACATACTGCGCACTTGGAGGGACAACGTGATATCACTTAAATAATATCTCGTCCTATAAGCTTGACATCGTTTTATTATTGATGTCCATATCGGAGAAAACCTTCAAAAAAAACTTGCCTTTTCAAGCTCCTTCCACTGTGAAGAAATTGAACTTTACATATTCCTTGACGTAGAGGGTGCTTTTTAAAACACTGAATTCGACTTCATATCAAATAGTTTGCTCCATAGAAACATCGATCAACCTATGTACCACTAACTGGGTCAAAGCGATGCTTGAAAGCCGGGTGATTACTACTTCATCAGGGCCGACTTCAGTATCAGTGTCAGCTGTATGGAGTCTTTAAATAGTCTTCTTAGCAAATTAATCAATTAAGTCTACAACACAATTGGTTATGCCGATGACCTAGTCATCATCATTAGAGGCAGAGGGACTAACGAAGTCACTGCACAGAAAGTTGTTTGGTACAAATTAAAGGGTTAAGTTTTAGCGAACACCCGGACCTTAAGATCCTACTCTCCGAAATACCGGAACTTAACATGATCTACGCTGTAACATTTAAAGCTTCTCATTCTGCAGCACTCCTAGATCAGCAGTCAATTTAGCTACTAATAGCTCGGGCACTCGATTTATCACATTCATCTCATATTGGGAGAACAGCCCATGTCTAACACAGATCAAACGTTGCCTTTGATAAAAATTCAAATAGATATCTTAATCGACTTAAAACTTAGTAGGTCACCTCAGAGGACATCATGGCTTAAGATATCACCTCGACCAAACGAAACTAGTCGACTCTCCATAGTGCCGACTTTGTCTTGAAGAAGACTGAACACATCTCATGTGAATGCCTAGCCCTCAACGGAATTAGACGAACAATTTTCTTCAGTGAGCAATTCAAACACTGAAACCACTATTGCCAATACTACTCGCAAATTTGAGTCCCAGCTTACATTAGTGGATGATACTCGACCGGTGAGACCACATCCAGCACGTAGTGAAGAGATTATAGCAGCTGTAGCTGAGAGTGTACGCGAAGACCGTGACGAATCGATTCGTCCTCGTTCTCAGCAACTTGGCTTGGCGTATTCGACAACTTGCCGTATTTTACGAGATAATCTTGGCCTAAAAGTGTACAAAATTTAACTTGTATAAGAATTGAAGCCATTCGACTTGAATTTGCGTCATATCTACAGTGAATGCGCTCTGGAAAAACTCAATGAAAATCCGGAGCTTTATCGTGAAATTTTGTTAAGTGATGAATCCCATTTCTGCCTGCGTATTTGCGCTGATGAGCAACCTGAAGAGTACCAAGAGCTACCATTGCATCGATTAAAAACAACGGTATGGTTTATGGGCTGGTGGAATCATTGGTCCATATTTCTTCAAAAATAAGGCAAATCAGATGTTACCGTCAATGGTAACCGTTGTCGAACCATGTTAATGGACTATGTGCTTTCTGAAATTCAAGCACATGGCCTCGGTGAGCTCTGGTTTCAACAGGACGGCGCTACGAGTCATACAGCGCGTGAAATAATGGACTCGTTGAGAGATTATTTTGTGAGTACTTAATTTCACTTTTTGCTACGGTAAATTGGCCGCGCCTAGATCGTGCGATATCACACCTTCGGATTATTTTCTCTGGGGATATGTAAAGTTTCAGGTCTTCAGGAATAAGCCAGCTACGATTGACGCTTTGGAAGCCAACATTACTCGTGTTTCCGTGTGATACCAGTAGCCCAAAATTGGACCTTCCGAATGGACCACCTAAGACGTAGTCGTGGCCAACATTTACATAATATCATTTTCAAAAAGTAAATGCCATAAATAGTTCTTTTAACCGATAAATAAAATTTTAATTAAATTTAAATCGAAGAACAATGGCAAGGCGTATTCTTGCTCCCATCGATGTATGGGCATCCCGTCAAATTAAGTTTACACAACAATCGTCCACGTAAACCACTATCTGTATGTAACTATCAGCCTAACCTGCGCCTAGTTTTCTTAATATAGTTCAACCTTTCCGTCTCTATTTTGGCGGACATGTCAACTAAAAACTGACTAAAAAGGAAAATACACCAGGTGATTATCTTCTCCTAGTCTATTTCACCATAGGCACTTATTAGTCATGGAACCCAAGCTTGTGGTGCTGTCGCTTTCTTACTATTCCTTGATCTCCCAAATTAGGGAGCAAAGAAAAAGAGGTACCGGTGTTCGTTGGTTTTAAATGTCTGAATTTTACCAGGAAATAAAGAGCTTGGAAGTGCATTCCATAAGCGAGATGTATGGCTTAAGAAAGAATCACGACATTTCAATGTACGTTCCAAAGTAGACTTGAGGGTAAACTGATGACTGATAAGAATTCATATCGAGACGGGTGTTACGATTAAAGGTTTAAAGGGGCGGAATGCTAATGGTAATTTCAATTGAGTACTGGTGTTTGAAATAGCGATATAACAAAGTTAGACAGGAGACATTTTGACGGTGAGACTTATCACACGGCTTTGAATCCTCTTGCAGGTGCAGAGTGGTTTTATAAGCACCTGACTAGATATGGGCATTGTACTCCAATGTTGGGTGGATGAATGCCTTCTATATTGAAGTCAGATCAGAGGGAGAACACTATTTCCTAAATTGTTTGTAGAAACCTAGACATTTCGCAGCATTTTTTAAGCAGCGAGAGTCCAAAAAAAAGTAGAGAGCACTATTGTCAGCAAAAAAATATATTGGATTAGAAGGTGCAGACAAGAGATCGTTGAAAAAAATTAAATAGATTGTCGGAGACAATGGGGTACACCAGAATTTATATCCTGAATATCAGACTTGAAGCTATTCAAAGCAACTTGAACTGAATGTTCCGGTAATTTCTAATCCGTTGAAGAAGAAAGTCCTCGATCCCAAATGCACGCATTTGCTTAACACTGTCAAATGCTTTAGAAATATCAAGTGCAACTATTTTGCTTTCGCCAGATTGATCAAGGCTTTGATTGAAGTTTTTGGTGAGACATGCCAGCCATTAAGCAGTTTTCATGCTTCGAGACATTTGATTGCCAGCGTTGAGGAATACCTCTTCAAAAAAAGGAGAGTTATAATTATAATCTGAACCAGCGGGTTTATTTATGTTGCGATCTTTAAGTACTCTTGCTACTGCACGAGTGTGAAAGATAATTCGTTCCATAGAAGATTCGAGGCATTTAAGTGTAGGCGCAAACAAAGCACAATCTGAGAGTGATGAGCTAGCCGCAAAGTGCGGAGCCAACAACATGGCGAAGACGAATCGCTAGCTTTGTGATCCTTGTCCACTGTTGTTGAATATGACCCATTGGCTAATACATGATAGCGTGTGTGTTTACAGAGGTTGGACACAAGGTGGGGTTCTATTTCCAATGCTGTTTTGCATGCAGTCTTTTGCATGTCTATTCCCAAAACTATGCAGACAATAAAGATATACTGTTTGTTGGATCACATTCAGTAACTGGCTGCTCTACAGCGCAGGCAACCTACACGTGGTCAACGATTGATGCGCAAAATATGGCTTTTCAGTCAATCCCCTCAACACTGAGGTTGTTCTTTTGAAGAGAAAGAGCAAGTTAACTGGTCAGACCCATCTAGTGATTAACGCATCGTACTCAAATTTTTGAAAGCTGCTAAGCATTCTACACAACAAACTTTTCTGGCCGTCCAGCAGTGCAAATCAGTTGCAAGACATGAGGCCTGAGATATGGCTATGATAAGGTCAATTATTTCAAACAAGATTTCACGGAAATACGTGGCTGCTGATTTTACTGGTCTGTCTCAGCTGCATAAGGTTGGTAAAAAACTCACCAAAACCTTCAACTTCAAAAAAGGATTTATAATAAGTAGGCGATGCGCTGTCATATGATTTCTTCAACATCATATATTTGAATATATAACGCCAAAACAAGAGACACAATCTTTCAAAAGTCTGTTTAATTACTCACGTTCACCGTGATGTTAACATTATCGGAAGAAAGCAGCGTGACGTGGTGCTTTCGCGAATATTGAGGTGAAATCGGTGGAAACGGGTTTAAAGATCAATGAAGTCAACACCGAATATATGTTGTCAACAAGAAAGAATGCCCAACACCGATTGTCTCAGACAGAATGTTACCCTCGATAGATATAACTTTGAGGTATTTAAGGACTTTGTCCTACTAGGCTCCACTTTCAATTCAGATAACAACACCAAAGCTGGGATCTTAGCAATCATTGTTTCTTGAATTATTGACTAGCAAAACCCTCTCACGAACAATAGAAGTGACCCTATATTAGATCATAACTATCCCAGTTTTGTTCTTTGTCGCAGAGTCATAGACTTTATCAAAAATTTATGAAGGTGCTCTTGGCTACATTGAGAGTAAAATTTCTCGTTCCCGTCTGTATAGATGGAGGAGGAGATACCATACAAAGGAGTACAGGTACAAGCTGTACAGCGACATCAATTTAGCCAGAATAGTGAGTGTCTAACGATTAAGAACGGATGGACACCAAGGCTCCGGTTGGAAAAGCCTTCGAATTTGCTCCTGAAAGACAGCATAATAGAGAAAGACCGCGACTCAGGTGGCACACGGAAGTAAAAGAGGAGGCAGATCGCAGAGGCAGGCAGCTAAAGATCGAGTTGACATTAGCGGAAAATTAAGTAAGTAAGTGGTATACGTATCATGGGCTGCTCTCTCAAAGACATTCTCCATTTAAAGAGAAGTGGTCTATGGAACAACTTGCACTGAAGCTTTTATGAACTTGCGCTCCCACTGCTGCTGAGCAAAAAATACGCAATCGGCTCTCCTCGATTTCAGGCCTGGTTTCGGCAAGATCATGAGCTAGGAAATGAATTCTGATAGCATCGAACTATGAAGAGTAGGTGGAAAAGCGAGGTATCTGCAACTGAAGCTACAGTTAAGGAATGCCTCAAGCCTTGCTGAAGCCTGTCACGACTTTCAAGCTAGTTCGAATGCAAGAATTCACTGAACGCAGAAGAAATGCTAAATACACTTAGTCTGGGTCCCAGATCATAATTGGATCACGGAAAATGAAATTGTCGATGATCTCGCTAGGCAAGGCTTTGAGAAGAGTTTTTCAGGACTCGAACGTAAGGACCACCTGCATCCCCGAAAAGCGCTCCTATCGACAGTTGGGATTTAAATGAGCATAACAGCAGATGGCATGACTCCTTAGGCAGCCGGCCGATCAAACTAATGCTTCCCGGCTTTCATGCAGTCTCTCAGAAGGAAGGCTTTAGACTGGTTACTGGCGTCGTGACAGGTATTACGCTTTCGCTAAGCACTTATATTAGTGAGCCGGCCATAAGCGACTACAAAATGCTGCTACGTTTAATGTGAAACTGATGACGATGTCATATTTAATCGAAAAATAGAACCATATTCTACACCAATGCGGCGAAGACAAAATGAATGACATCAGGTTCTTTTTTCAAAAGTAATTTCGATATCTTCCTCAATGTGTTAAGCCTGATATCGGTTCTTCTGTAAATGAGGATATATTTTTTAGACTTTGGTCTGACATAGCAAGGACTAGAAAGTCCTATTTTCCACATAAAATCCATGCATTTAAGTACCCTGGTGCAGTGAAAATATTTTCAGCCAAAATTTTAGCTTAAAGGATTAACTCGGCTCCGCGCCAGAAGCAATCACTCGGCATCATAAGGCAGAACTGATAGCAGAAAATGCTTTTTGGATAAGAGTATCAGTCCTTAAACCTTATGATTTTCCTTAGTTGCATAGGCACATTTATTTTTTACTTTTTTTCTCTTTCCTCTGTCAGAATATTTTTCAAGTCAGGCAAATTGAAACGACGGTACTCAATATTGTACCAATGGTTGGTGGCTTAAAATTCAATCAAGGATAAGCTATCAGAAAGTCAACAAGGCTTTCCCGTATTAAATAGCATCAACTACATTTGCCTCGACAAATGTACATTTAGTCTAAATTGAATAAGAAAAACACAAATACTAATTAATAACTTATCTCAATTGTGGTGGCCATAAACAACTCGGCTTATCGCAGTCTCAATTCATATCGGACGTATACGAGTACATAAACAAATCACATTTTATCACAACCGGATACTTTTCTGAAGTAAGAAACGCTAACTTTGAGCTGCTGTTTGGGTATCAAAACAACTCTGTGTGATATATAATGTTAGTCGTAATTATTTCAATCACCAGCAACATGTTACTTAAGAAATTTTTACTAATTTTATGTCTTTCTATCTCTTCAAGTTGGACTATTATAATGAGAAGTTGCATACAGTGGGAAACATACAAGATAACTGAATACAAAATGGCGCCTTTTGATTTTTCTGATCATTGGTTTAGTCATAGTATGCATTTCACGCCACGAAAGCTTACGAGGGTAAGATAAACCATTCCGAATCGGTACTTGTTTAAGATTACCTATTTTACAATTATTTTCAATTTTACAGACTGGGGTCCGTTCAAAACGCATATATCGCTGTTGTGACCCGGGCTATGAATACGTGTTTGGTCAGTGTATGCCGGTTTGCAATAAGCCATGCCCAAGGTTGTGGCGTTGCGCGCAACCAGACCAATGTGTCTGTGACAATCCGTCCATCTGTGAACCTGACCAACCAACTACTAAGGAGATTATTGAGAATACCACACCGGAGACAACACCTACACAGCCGCCGTGCAACAACACTTGTACCGCAAGCGAGGAATGTTCAATATCACTGGACATTTGTATCTGTAAAGATGGTTTTCAGCGTGCCAATATTTCTGTAGCTAATTCCACATGCGTTCCGAAATGTCAACCCGAATGTCTTAATGCCGATTGTACAGCACCGAATACTTGTACATGCTGGCCTCATTACAATCGAACAAATGATACTGTATGCAGTTTACAATGTTCCGAACGAACATGCATCTTTGGAGAGTGCGATGAAAACGGAACCTGCATTTGTAACGAAGGATTTCTTAGCAATGGAAGTGGATGCGTTTGGGCTGGTGATGCAATTCTCAATGAACCTGACAATTGTAGTTGTTGGTCAAAAGTTCTATGGAAAAAAAATCAAACCGACCGCAACCAACGAGAATGCGTTTCATTGTGCGATGGAGATTATTCTCTGGAACTGGTAGGCGAAGAATGTATCGACCATAAACAGTGCCAATGCTTTGAAGGCTACCTTATCTGTCATTCGGATATGTTTAAATGTTTGTCAGTTGACGACACAAAGGCTTTGGCAAGTTCCACAACAAATTACCTTGCCAATCAAGTGGTAGCAGAAAACAAGACTACGTTAAAAACTTTGTTTCTATTTATTGCGGGATTTTCGACAATTGTCTTGGTACTTGGTATAAGCCTGCTGATTTGGCAGAAGCGCAGGTCTTTGTTTAACAGATTATGGAGTTATAATCATATGGATCTAGATCCAGATAGAGAAACTGATGAAATTTAAGTTATCAACTTTTTAGAAAAATAAAGAAAATAAATAAGCTCACGACTTTGGTTTTTATTTCATTTCGATAGGGAAAAGCTCTTTTTTAATCACAAGATCACAAGTTCACATTCCTTTGCGTAAATTCCCAATGACGTGGTTTCTTATCTACACCCGCGCAGAGGGCATTAAACAATTTTTGTTTAGTAAAAAAAATTTCAATTCTCTTCTATTGTATTTATCGTTTCAGAGAAGCCTGTGTTACAAACTAAAAGATAAACAGAAGAGAAGAAAATCTTCGTAAAAGCCCATCGACAAGCGGCCAGTTAGTTTAAAGCCTTTAAACCGTTCACAACATAAAACTATGAAATCACTTTTCTGGACAGTATTACTCTTTGTGATTTCCATATGCGTTGCTAATGGAAAAATTTGTACTAAAAATGTTAGGTTTACCTCCTCTAAGTTCAAGTTTAACAAATTTACTAATCGTCTTTATCCAGTGGTAAGAGAAAAAACTTTACGAATTCACAATATTGCATTTCTAAGTTTTACTTATTCTTTGAATACTCGTATCTTCAGGAAGAAGTGAAGAAGAAAATTGACTACGTGTGCTGTGAAGGTTATACACAAGTCGGAACAACTGGCTTGCAACCAATATGTGATCCAATTTGTAAGCATTCATGTGGTCATGGTCTGTGCTATACACCAAATACATGTGCTTGTGATTGGGGTTACAAGCACTCGGAAATTGGAACCTGTGTGCAAGACGAAAGTGTGAAAACTGCTGCGTCGTCAACTACTTCTCAGACCACACTTTTAACTACAGCCTTATCACGAAACATACAAGCGGTGACGAAACCCACGCACAGTTCAAGATCGACCCAAAACCCAATAATAGCCATCATCTCTACAGCTTCATTAGTACACCTAAAAGTTGAAGTACCAGTCACACCTAAGTATTTTAACCTAAATCGGATCCATACTACTCTTCAGGATAATCCTCTTATGACAACTTTATCAGAGCCCGTCACAGTAATACCCGAAGTTTTACGGGTACACGTTAACCCAATTTCGCATAAAAAGATGACCAAAACAATCCAGAGCATCCCAGACGTAACAACAGTCTCATATCGCTATTTAGAAACAGTGAAAGCTCCAATAAACACCTGTGGAACATGTACTTTTGGGACCTGTCAGTCTGGAACCTGCATATGCCCTTTTGGCTACATTCTAAGCCACGAAGGAAATTGCGAACCTCTATGCATCCAATCTTGTGAATTCGGACGATGTTCAGCGCCTAATTTCTGTCAGTGTCATGACGGTTATATTTATGACTCTGACCGTCATCAATGTAAGCCGTTGTGTAATGGAAAAATATACGGTTGCATCCGAGGACACTGCGTCGGTTATAATCAGTGTCGTTGCGATAATGGAACTGTTCTACTAAAAGACGAATTATTCCATTGCGTTGATAAGGACTCACTGCAAGAACAAACTTTTGATAAAAGATGGTTCTTCTTGTTTTTACTGATACCGATCGTCATTGTATTTGTGAGTTGTTTTGTTGTTATCAAGCGGTGGAAAAACGCTAAGGTCAATCGGCTAGACAATCAAGGTAAGCATTAAGCGCAGCTTCATTCAACATTCAGTAAAATCTTTTCTCTTATTAGACTCACTCTTCTCGGAGGTGCGATATTTCAACTCAGAAAATGATCATTCAAATGAGCAGACATATCAAAAAGCTCGTTCCATCGATAACGAGACATATGGCGAGACTTCCTGCAGCAGAGGAACTATTCAACGAAACGGAAATTTAGTGATAATTAATGCTTAAGTTAAGTTAAAAATACAAATTGATGAGAAAATATCGAAATTTAATTAATAAAAGTTGTTTTATTGGAACCACAGATGGGATGAATCTGAAATGCTAATAGGTAGTGTTGTGTATTGACGAATACTTCACTTAACCGCTAATTAACACTAACGCTCCCTATTCCTCCTGAATTCCCTCCCGTCAAAGGTACCTCATGGTTTCTGTCTCTTGTCTGCTGCCAGACAAGGTTTTGACAATTTAGGTTTTGACAATTTATTTTTCATAATAATCCCCTTTCAACTCGATGCAACTTTTTTACCCCCTCCGACTTTTGTTGGCCTGCAAAATACTCTTTCCGGCGAGCGATTTTTCAAGGTTTGGAACAAAAAGAAGTCGCAGGAGCCAAATCCAGAGAATACGAAGGATGGGGGAACAATTCGTAGTGCAATTCGACCAATTTGACTGTGACGACTGCGAAGGTGTGAGTCGGTGCGTTTCTATGGTGGAAAAAAACTTTTTTCTTCGCCAAGTGTGGTCGTTTTTTCTTCAAATCGGCCCAATAAATCGACGTAGTATGCGGATTGTCACAGGATTGTTTTTCTTTCCTCTTTTTTGGGCTACCTGGGCGGATAGAATTAATGGTAAACAAATATACGGGAAGATCAATGGGCTTGACCAGAAACCAGAATCGGATCACGGGGCGATACTACTTTTTTCTATGGACGCAAAAAACACTAACACGATGTTTTGGAATGGGTTTTTGACAGGCGGGCTAAAAGAGGTTATACCAAATGATGTACTCATATAACTTATAACGGATCGACTGCTGATGCTCACCTCAGACAAAAATTTATAAGTGATCTTCGAAATGCACATGAACCCAACAACACTTTCCCCGTTTGTGTAACAGCTATACTGGCACTTGAGTCTGCATAAAAGGACTCAAAGGATATACAAAATTTAAAAGCAAAGTTATTGCCAAAACCAGTATTCAAACACAAGTATTGCAAAACCTAGAAATAATTCACCGATATATAAAAATGAGAAACAGTACAATCGTATACAGCTATTGTACTGTTTTCGGTGTGGGGGCAAAATTCACTTAGCAAACGCATGCAAATACATTCGGGCAGCCGAAATATAGGTCATTTGGCTCGGGTTTGCAGGAGTAGTGGATCAATGTCTACAAAAAACACGACCATCCAGACTACTATACCAACCAATTCAGAAAGTGTTACCTACCCGAGGAGAAGAAAAAGCCAATGAAATTCATGATTACGTTAATCCTGGATCTTGTTTCGAAGAAGCTAGGGCTGGACACGGGAGCAGCAATGTCATCAATGTCTTACCAGGAACTTACAAATACGAGGTGTGCTTAGAAAGTAAGGTGACTTTTGAAATTTCGCGGGCAATGTACATTCGATTATCGTTTTGCTGTGTTGGTGCATATGTCCCTAACATATGTTCGTTTTTGACAGATAGAAAGATTGCACGTGTTTTGGTGTGCTAGAAGATTTTTAATTATTATAAAAAATGGAGCAAAGAATCTGCATCAAACTTTCTGTATAAATTGGAATCAAGTGCTCCAAAACACTTGAAATGTAACTTAAGATGAGTCTTCCTTAAGTAAAAAAAGTGCTTACAAGCGGTACAAGTTCTTCCAAGGTGGCTGAGAAGATGCCAATGATGAGCCTCGCACTGGACGCCCCAGCAAAACAAAAAAAAAAAGATGATGACGTCGAAGCTGTGAAAAAAATTTGTTTTGGAAAATCATCGAATTACCATTAGAGAAGTTGGCCATGAGATTTGTGTCAGCGAAATTTGTTCCGAAACTTCTTAATTTTGATCAGAAGAATTGTCGCATAAGAATCACTCAGGAGCTCTTGAATGACGTCAATGATAATGCTGATTTATTCAAAACGGTCATAACTGTTAACGAACCATGGGTATATAGTTATTACGTCGAAACCAAAGCCCAATTGTCCCAATGGAAGCAACCAGGAGAGCCAAGATAAAAAAAACACGCCAATTTTTGTTCGATTATCGTGGCGTACTGCATCAGGAGTTCTTACCTCAAGGTCGTACGGTCAATAAGGAGTATTACCTTGGAGATATGCGCCGTTTGCGAGAAGCAATACGACAAAACGTACGGCATTGTGGGAAAACAATTTATGACTTTTGCATCACGATAATGCACCTGTCCAAAAATAACACGACAATCATTCCTTAGCCACCATATTCATCGGATACGGAATAAAGTTACTTTTTCCTGTTCACAAAACTAAAGAGACTCATTAAAGGACGGAGATTTGCAATGATTGAATAAATAAAAACGGCATCGCTTGAAGAGCTCAAGGCTATACCAAAAATTGCTTGTTGAAAAAGCGCTGGCACAAATGTTTTATATCTGACGAGGATTGCTTTGAAGGGGACAACGTTTATATGGACGAATAAATAAATATTTTTTTGTAAAAATATAGAGTAACCCTACTTTTTGCACACATCCTGTATATGACCTATAAAGCAAATATACAAATCAAATGTTTCATTTCGTACGTATACTGGAGTGATCATACGGCCGTTCGATATTCGACAGTTTAGGTGAGATATGGCACCGAGACAGCAAACGCCAACAATCAAATGTTATGGAAGGTAATGTGGATGCAATTTTTGGGAGCAAGTGCCTCAAATTATTTAAAGTTGTAATGCCAAAATTAAATCAAGTAAGTGAGGCGACTTTACCAAGGTCAAATGAGAAGATTTTGCATGTTTTATAAGCTAAACTTAATGATGTGCTTCAATCTGATGTTGGGATTCTCATTCTTAAGGAAATCGACCATCTAGAAAGTGAAGGAATTATAACAAAAATTTCATATATTATGAGTGGGGTACACCGGTAGTTCCTATCATAAAGAAAGAACATAATGTTCACGAAAGTTTACTTTCTAATTCCACAAGTAGGAGACATTTTTGAGACGTCAAAAAAAAATTGTTACAACATTAGATCCAAGCGAGGCTTATCTGGATTCGCCAATGAACATGCAAAGCGCAGAAATGCAGGCGAGACTATAAAGTAAATAGGTTAATGTTTGGTACGAAGGTGGCACCGGCTACTAGTCAGAGATATTAGGGTGTCCCAGTTTAGCAGTATAATCTTTAACTGCATCTCACTCCGTTTTAAGTTACAGCCCATTAAAATGAGTGACATCTAATAAGGAGGTGTAACCACTTTAAACGCTATAACTTTTAAACTAGTACTGGTAAAAAAATAGTTTTAGATGCATGTAGTGCATACATGCTTTGTGTACATCTGTGCATCAACAAAAAAGTTATGGCTCGTTAAACTTAAAATTATGAAAATGTATGGTTTAAAATTTTTACTTAATAAATTTTCTGAAATTTTATGAAATGTTTATCCTTGCAAAATTTCCTAAAAACTATGTTTACGTACGAACAACAGATTTTGTAGTAAAAGCCATTTTTTGATGTATTCAAAACGTGAATTCGCGGAAATAGTGTTTTTATACGGGTTCTGCAATGGAAACGTTTCATTGGCAAGATTGTAGTTTCAATGACGAATCCCAAATCTTAGAACACCCAGCGGTGGGAGAAGTTGAGGATGAGATTTTGCGTGCTGTGGAAGTTCAGCGTTCAGTCAGCGTTCGCAGACTAGCTGCGTAGTTAGAACTTCCCAGAATTCACAGGACTCTACGGAGTAATAGATTACACCCTTTCCATTTGACACCGGTACAGGATTAACTACCAGGTGATGCCCAAAGAGGAGTGGAATTTTGCCAATGGCTACTGCGCAAACATGCAGAAGATACATAGATTTATTTTTACGTATAATATTTTGCAAACTGGTTTGCTACCGCACATTTTACAATACAGGGATTCGATATACTACCTTTCCACTGAATTATTATAATTTTTAAAAAGAAAAAAGAATTTAACAAATATAAAATAAATAAATAAATAAATAAATAAACAAATAAATAAATTCATAGATCAAATTACGCAAATAAATAAATAAATATATATATATATAAATCCAATTAATTTAACAAATAAATAAACAAATGAAAACAAACTAAATGAATAAGCAAATTCAACAATAAATATATAACTTAGTCGCATTTAATTAGCGCATAATCCATTTATGAGAGGGTTATCAGCAAAACTACATCGTTCTACAAATTTAGATTTTCTACTTCTTTCATAAATCAGTTCAACATTCGCTTTGATGTGCAGATCTAGGGTAGAATGATGCCAGGGTAGTGTAAGCATCATTTTTAAAACTTTGTTTTGGCATAATTGTAGTTTTTTTATGTGGCATTTTGCACAATCACCCCAGACTTGGCTTCCATATAACAGAATCGCTTGAAAAATTACTTTATAGATTATAACCTTGTTTTTTGTTGAAAGGGATGATTTTCTATTTATGAATGGATACAACATTTTGATGACAATACCTATTTTCTTTACAGTTCTGTTTATGTGTTCGTTACATGTTAGTTTTGTATCTAGATGAATACTTAAATATCTAACACAGGTCACCTAGACTATATTAACTTGTAATTGAGTCGAAGGTAAAAAGCAACACTTCCTTTTTCTGGTAAAAGTGATAGCTTGCATTTTATCGTCATTTAATTTAATTTTCCACTTTGAATAATATTTCCTTAATACTTCTATCGCATTCTTCATTTATGCGAAGAATATATTGCTGTGTCATCAGCAAAAATGGCTGCTTCACAATTGAGCAAGTAAGGGAAATCAGAGGTGTAGAGGTTATATAGAATAGGACCTAGAACTGAACCTTGGGGAACACCAGAATCGAAGGATATTAAATTTGAGACATCACAGTTAACATGAACTTTAAAACAACGGCCAGATAGAAAACTATGGACCATTCCACAAATATATGACGGAAAGCTATAATTTATCATTTTAAATATTAGGCAGTTATGCCACAAAGTATCGAATGCCTTTTCAATGTCTAATAGCACCATTCCAGTATATTTACCTGCGGAGCGACTTGCTTTCACATATTTACAAATTCTAAGAACTTGATGCCTAAAACCAAATTGTTCATTAATAAATATATTATTGCGTAAATAATTATTTTTGTACGGTTTTTTTTTTTTTAATTTGAACGTTTATTTAAGAAAAACATGTACAATAGTATTACAAAAGTATTGTCCATCTGAAGCTATGTTTTTTTCCCATCTTTGTGGCAATTTGTGGATCCCATCCCAAAAGAACTGCGCCGGCTTGGCAGCCAAGAATGAATCAAGCCAATTTTTGATATTCTGCTCTGATGTGAACAGTATTTCAGTGAGGGCGTTCTGCATCGACCGGAACAAATGGTAGTCAGAAGGGGCAAGGTCTGGGCTATAAGGCGGGTGGGGTAAGACTTCCCATCCACTGTTTTCCAAATAGTTCTTAACCGGAATAGCAACGTGGGGCAGAGCGTTGTCATGATGAAAAATTGTTGCCTCATGTCTGGTCGCATATTCCGGGCGTTTTTCGGTTACTACTCTCTTCAAACGGAATAATTGTGTTCGGTAGCATTTTCCATTGATGGTTTCACCCGGTTTTAGCAGCTCATAATACAGCACACCCATCTAATCCCACCAAATACAGAGCATTACCTTCGCGCTATGGATATTCGGCTTTGCCGTTGATTTGGCTGGTTGGCCGGGTTTCACATATGATTTTTTGCGTTTGGGGTTGTCGTAATGGATCCATTTTTTCCAACCGGTAACAATCCGATGCAAAAATGACTTCATTTTGTGGCGTTTCAGCAGCATTTCGGACATACAAAACCGCCTTTCGACGTCTCTCGGCTTGAGTTCATGTGGAACCCAATTTACTTGCTTTTGAATATTTCCAGCTTTTTTTAAACGTTTTGAAATGGCTGCTTGAGAGACACCCAAAGATTCTCCTAGCTCTTCTTGTCTTTGGCAACAATCCTCATAGAGTAATGCTTCCAGTTCTTCATATTCAAACATTTTACGCTGCTCTGGACGGTCATCGTCTTCGAAGCCAAAATCACCACTTTTAAATCGTGCAAACCACTTTTGGCACGTTCGCTCAGCTAGCGCATGTTCACCATAAACTTCCACCAAAATACGATGACTTTCGGCAGCAGTTTTCTTCATATTAAAGTAATGAAGAAGAACTCCCCGCAAAAGCACTTTTTCAGGCACAAAGTTCGACATATTTGAGTGAAAAAAATTTATTGTTGTTTACGCTTCAAATGAATGACATATACTGAAATGGCGTACAATGACAGTAGCTTTCCAACACATGTTCCAATGGAATAATACAAGTTACGCCATCTCTTAGCAAACCGCACGAAGTTATAGACCCAATATTATCACAGATATGCTTGAGAATTTGATATTTCAGAACTTTTTCCAGTATTTTGCTGAGGCTATTAAGAAAACTTATTGGCCTGTAACTTTCAGGACTTTCAGGTGGCTTGCCGGCTTTGAACACCGGTACAATTTTGGCTAACTTCCAAGCGTCAGGAAAATACTCTATTTTTAAACAAGCATTAATAAGGAATGCTAGATATTTTATTCCGGACTTGGTTAAATTTTTGATGTATATGTTTTTAATACAGTCAGTTCCGCCTGTTTTTCTTATTTTTAGATCTTTAACTATACATTGAACATGTTCATGTGGAACATGAACTCTATCAGAAAAAAATCTTTGTATTATGGTATTTACAATATTTTCGGTTTCTATATCACCTTAATTTGTTGTTAAATTATCGTTTTTTAGAAAGCTCGAAGTAAGAGCATTTGCTTTTTCAACATCCGAAAAATGTGTTTTCTTTTATTTTTGTTACCTTAACTATGTTCCAAAACGATCTGGCATTTTTTTTTAGTGACTAAAGTTTATTATTCCATTGTTTACTGCGAACGTGCAGTATTTTTGAGGATATAAGTTTGTTGAGATTCGATACCTCATATTTGTAAAAGGGGTCCCGATATCTCCGCCAGTTTTTCCGATATCGGTTCCTTATTTTTATAAGTTCCAAAATGTAAGGGGGAAGCTTCATTTATCGGTTTTTTTATGAACACTGTTTTCAGCAGCATTCAATATGATCGACGAAAGCTGATTTAAAACGGTGTCAACAGTTCCTTTAGTACAAACGCTGTCTAAGTTTGTCGGTTCATTTCGGAGCATATAAATGATTTCTGAACAAAAACGTGACCAGTTTGCATTTTTTAAATCCTCTATGTATTGCGCTCGTTTTACCCCTGGGCTACGAAGTTTACAAAAAACAGGCATATGATCAGAACTAAGCACGCTTCCAACAATTGGTTGGGTTATTAGGTTAGGAGTATTAGTAACGAAAAAATCATGCACAGATGAATGACCACGTGAACCACGCGGGAAATAGGTGGGACTAGGGGGAAACACAACAGTCACTAGCAAGGTAACAAATAGACTTGACAATATTTTACGACATGAGTTAGCTGTTACACAACCAATCACGATGCCTGCAATTGAATTCATCTCCAATTCGTTTCACCTCGTTTTTCACGGCAATCCTTTTGTCTTCAGAAGCGCTCCCTCCGGGAAAATATATACAAAACACCTTTATAATTCCCTGATTGCTTAAATTAAGTTCAATGCCTATATTTTCTACATAACGCGTTCTTAACACAGGTAAAGGCGAATGTTCAATTGATCTTTTAATTAATATTGCAACCCCTCCACCTTCTCTATCCATTCTATCATTCCGATAGCATTCTATCATCTATCTAGAAGACGGGCATTTTTTTTTTTTATATTTTCTTTTTCATTCTTACTTAAAACTACTGTACAATTTCTTACAGAATAAACTGTAAACTAACTTAAAAGTTAGTATGGAGTGACACTGCGATTTAATTAACAAAAGGTATAAGATTGATGTGGGGGAGACATCGGTTTTACAAAATTAATGTTCTTGAACTTTATAAAAAAAAGAAACAAAAAGAAGAAAAAAAATTCTTATAAAAATCGAAGGAAAAAACGGAAAATTTGGAAATTATTTTAACAGTTGGAAAAAGATTACAAAAAATTAATTAATAAATTGACATTTAGCTTGTTTAGACTTGTGCTGAAGATTATGATAGCAGATGACTTTTATGTAACGATTCCAGGACTTCATAATTCATAGTAAATAACCAGTCTTTGACCTTTTTTAAGTATGAATTAAGACGTAAAGTTGTTCGAACAGAAAATGGTAATTTATTGAACATTATAGTGGCTATAACGGAGTAGAAGTGAGAAAAATGGGTTTTGTATGCGATTGGAACATTGACAAGATGCATGGTATATATACGAAGACTATAAAAATGTGTAGTTCTACTAGGAATATTACCACTTTGCTTAAAGATTTCTTTTAAAACTCTGAAAACGTAAAGGTGTCTCATTGGTAGGATATGCATGTCTTGAAATAAGGGTCAGCTCTGAGTAAGTCGATTTTTGTTACAGATAATCCTAATTAAATATTATTGAGCTATTAACAATGTGAACTGAAGGAGTTATTGTAAGAACCTCCCAAACTTGATATACCATACTGTAACTTAGATTGAGCCAAACCATAATAGATTGACGTTAATACTTCTTTTGAACGTTAATATTGTTTGATGAGATACATTTTGCGCGCTATAAGTAACATATGCGATTTAAGAGTATGAACATGATCTTTCCAATTCAAGTTATGGTCAATTAATAATCCAAGGTATTTATAGTGATGCACTGATTTAATATTAAAACAATTATTGTATTAGAACAAGGTGAACTACTAATATAATTACTTTTTCCACAACTATGAACAGATAATTTCAAATTTATTTGATATTTTGAAAGACATAAGTTTTGTCTTCTAGCTAATAAGCAGTTCATGTTCCGCAAACCAAAGTCTTAATATTTCTAGATCTTTCGAGATCTTTGCAATATATTCGTATCTTGTATTAATTTGATATGTAAAGGCTATGTCGTCTGCGAATGCAGTAGATACTCCATTTAGATTAAGTGCGAAGAGAGAGTTAATGTATATTAAAAAGAGTACAGGACCAAGAACTGAACCCTGTGGTACACAATTTTTTAAAATACGAGAGTCACTAAAGTTCATGTTTACGTTTACTTTTTGATTTCTACCTTTTATATAAGAAATAAACCATTTGTGGATTATTCCTCTAAAACCAGCATCGTATAATTTTATTAGAAGCAGGTCATGGTCAACCATACCAAACGCTTTTGTCATATCGACAAAAAGAGCCATGGTAGGTTTGTTGCAGTTAATACATTCAAACAATTGGCTACACACTCTGAGGATAGCATCCTCGGTTGACATTCCTCTTCTAAAACCAAACGGATTACTTCTAAAAAAAATTGTTTCTGTTTAAAAAAAACACAATATGTGAGATTTCCATAGGGAAATAGGTCTGTAGTTCGACATATTAATTTTATTACCTTTTTTTAAAAAGTGGAATAACTTCAGCGCTTTTTAGGTGCTGAGGTAAACAACTATTTTGAACATTTAAGTTAAATAAGTAACACAAAACGTCCACCACATAGAAGCACATTTTCTTCAACAATGCACTTGATATACCATCACTAGTGCAAGACTTTTTTACTTCTATTTTTTAAAGAAAATATTTCCTTACAGAATTCACGTGACGAGAACGATTGGAAGACAAAACTTTTGTTTGGTTTTGTGTTTTCTGTGAGTCTTATAGAACAATTGCAGTCTCTTGAAATTCCTACAGATGGTTTAGGTTTTCTGAAATTTCGGCAAAATACTCATTGAGCTTATTGGAAATGATGACTGAGTTCTTGAAAATTTTACCATCTATCTCTAAGCTATTAATGCCTATTTGTTGTCTACTTTTCCCCATCAACTACCTTCTATTCATCTCTTACATTTCGTCTGGCACGTTCAAACGAATCTGAATAAAACTGGTTACGTGTTTCATCAATATTTTTGTGCACCTATTTGCATAGAGAATCAAAGTATTTTTTAAGTTTTATATTATGTATGTGGATGACTTGTTTTTTCGTTTTATCTGCTGCAAGAGATTGTGTGTCACCCACGGCTTTAAACATTTATTTCTGCTCGAGTACAATTTTTGATGTGATTTTTTAAAAATTCAATAAAAAGATTGAAAGCAATTGATAGGTTCATGGGTTCATCATAGACTGGTAACCAAATTTATATTGTAAACAGTCCTTTAAAGGACCATAATCTGTGCAATATTTCATTTTTACAGATGAGTTACAACAATTTTGTGTATTGGTACTGGAATCAATATAAAGTGTAATCATACAATGATCTGTTAAATTCAGATCATACACTGCACCATTAAATATATTCTTATTGTTTTTTTTTTTGGTGCGCATAAATATATGATCAATGCAAGATTTAGTCGAGTCGGTTACACGAGTAGGTTCGTTTATAAAACTCTTCAGATCATTTGAGGCCATAAGAAACAGATAATTATCAGTATCTCTATCAGATTCATTTAAAATATCAATATTGATATCACTAATTGCAATTAAGTTCTTCTCCTTACAACAACTCAGGACATCACTTAATTCATCAATGAAAATATATTTCGAAGCTGCATGCAGTCTGTACACAACATGACATAACTCTTACTCATGAAATCAAAAGACAATTTTATAACATCAGAACTAAGAAAATTAAGCTTTAGACAATCGCATACATAACCATCCTTCACATAAACTGCTACACCTCCAGCTGAGTATAATTTATTACAATTTCCGAAATGTGTATACCCCGGTATGTTATACAAATCTAATTCTTCCTCATAGAGCCAAATCTCATTCAAAATAATGGCAACTGGAAATTTCACTAACGATTCCCGAAGAACATTCTGTGGACTGACGAAACGTAATTCACAAGAGATGGGTTTACAAACCACCTTAATTAGCACCATTGGTCGGACTCCAATCCCCATTTAATACGCACAACATCCTTTCAAAAGTAAAAATTTGATTATCGTAAACAACTTCTTCAAAAGGAGGTTTAGCGTAAATGTTTGGGCTGTATTAAAAGGATACACTTTATTAGGCCCGCACGTTCTTCCACAAACAGTTAATTCCCATTACTATCTGGAATTTCTTAAAGAACGATTGCCGGAGCTCCTTGAAGATGTTCCTCTTGTTCAGAACGATGTTTTTTTTAACAAGATGGAGCACCTTGTCACAGTAGCAGCGAACTAACTTCGTTCCTCAACCATACTTTTAACGAACGGCGGATTGGTCGATTCGGCCCCAACCCTTGGCCACCCAGATCTCCTGACTAAAAACCCATGGATTTTTTCTTCGGGGGTGCTATGAAAGAAAAGATTTATTTTAGAGAAATGTCGAGTCTGTTATAGCTCCAAGTAAATATTAGTGCCACTTTAGAAGGGGTAAGAAGAAGATTGCTACCCGTTAATCTGCCATCCGAAATGGTTAAAAGCTCCCAAAAGTGTATTCAAATGGAAGTAAGGCACTTTGAACATTCCATAAACTGTTCCAGGACCACAAAAAAATATCTTAAAGATTTTATGAGTAATTCAATTCAATTCAATAATTTACAAGGATAAAAATTTCAAAAAATTTATTAAAATTAGGTGAAAATTTTAAGAAAAATACATTTTATTAACGTCCGAAAAATTTAACTCTCAGGATGTAACAGAAATTATAAGACTTTATTGTACAAATTCAGCTTCTGTTGATGAAAGTGTTGTACAACGTTGCTTTTGTGATCCCCAACAAATTGGTGACTCTCCAAGTAGAAAAACGTAACCGCTAGTGGAACGTCGAGTTTCAACTTCGCCGGCATAGTCAGACTCACTGTTACACAAAAGATTTTAGTAACTTTTTTTTGAAAAGTATACCTACATTTTGAGTAGCATTAAACGTAAGACTAGTTTCACAGTTCTGATATGCTGTGGGACCTTGTAGATATGCCAAGATATGTCAGACATCCAATCACTTTTCGGAAAGGAAGATTTGGTATGTCTGCCTAAGATTCACAGAGAAGTAATGATTTAGTTATAGCTTCACACGGTATGGATACTCCTTTTGAAGCTCCCATATTAAATCGGTTCAAAAGGCGTTGAATAAACGATAACAACTGCAAAACGTGGACATCTCCACAGAACTCCGTCTCAGTTCCAAACCAAGATAGTGGCTTCACTAACTGATTGTAACCTCAAGATATTTTTTCAAGTAGGTAGTCAGATCATTAATGTCTGTCACATCAGTTGATGCCAGTAGACTATAATCTATATATAGCGCGATTATGACAATTCCCGTCCTTTACGAAACACAAACAAGCATGGGTCAGCTTGTTTATTATTAAGGAGTTTATATATTTTCAAGTTTCAATTTCTCGAGTCTTGTTGGACACCTTATACTATTTTATTCAGCTTACACACATTTCCGAATTGGCTGTACCATATTGATTTCCTCCTCTAAAGTCCCATTTAATAAAGCGGTTTTGACATCAAAGTAAATAGTAAAAAGTTTCTACTTGCAGCTATAACCATACTTGCGCGTATAGACGTGAATCTTGCAACGGGGCTAAACGTTTCGTCGAAGTCAATACCCTCTTGCTGATTGTAGCCATTAATAACTAACCTTGCTTTATACCGCTCAACATAAGTTTGTGCAGAGAGTTCATGTTTTGTTTAAACGATGAGCTTCCATTTCTTCATCCATAGCAATTTTCCACTTATCCGAATTTTCTGAATTTCATAGCTTCAGTGAAAGTCAATGGCTCTAGCGTCTCAGCCATAAACGCATACCCTTCAAAAAAAGCAGACATCAAACTTGTTTGGCCAACTGCATTCCAATTTTTGTTGCTGCAAAGCTTAGACTTGATATCAGACTCTGAAGTTCCGTTGTTTTTCTTAGTAATTCTACCTAGCTTAGGTTTCAATTGTAAAGTTTTCTGCTCTTAACTTCCTATTGGCGATGTTCCTCCTTGGTCGTTTCTGTTAAAAGTGGACACTCATTCTTGATGGAACAACGTCCAAAGCAGTTAGGTAGATATACTGCAGTATAGAAAGCTTCAGTCCATAGCTTAAGAGTCAAGTCCTTTGCGTACAGCATCATTTTGGCTGTTTCTACAAAGAACCACATGTCCTTCTCAGCACGTCCATTTTGTTGAGGACTATAAGGAACAGACATTTGATGGACTATCTCGCGTTTTAACAAAAGATGTTGTACATGATTGTTTATAAATTCCAACCTGATGTCTGACCTAAGAATTTTTATATTTCTGCTCAAAAGGACTGAACTTTATTTAATTATTTCTCAATAAAAGATGGAACTTGGCTTTTTTTCTTTAACAAAATAAAATTTTCTATAGCTCAAATAATTTACTTTAAGTAATTATTATTATTTTTTTTTTTTTGTAGTTCTTTATTGTTATTCCATAATTTTGCACTACATAAATCAAATGACATATATATAGGGTTTTCCAATAAGAACCTGACAACTTTGAATTTAATTTGTGAACGCACTCTTTCACTAATCATCAAACTGTCACTGTCAATTTATTCAGTAAACTCAACATTTTCAGCATAGTAAAGTACACTAACGAGCAACGTCTGCAAATTATAAAATTTTTCTACAGATATCCGGAGTCGCAAAATCATCTTCAGTGACGAAGCTCATTTTTGGCTCAATGGGTTTGTCAATAAGCAAAATATGCTATTGTGATAGAAAATGCGCTGCAAAAGAAACAAGTTTGTAGAACAAATATTTTTATACATTGCACAAGCTATTGACAAGGTTTGGTATAAGGGCTTAGAATATAAACTACATAGGGACCTACCAAGACCGTACGTGTTCCAAAAGGAAGCGTTCTGGAACCCACGCTGTATTTATTATATACCAGAGATATACCGAATATGAGTGATACGATGATTGCCACATTGACCGACGACACTGCTCTTCAATCAAGAGAAAAACTACAAAATTCAGTTGACGAGATATATGATTGGACGCGACCATGGCGAATTAAATTTATGAGTCAAAGTTCAAACATATCAATTTAACAAATAAGAAAATAACGAATGTTCCTTTAGTTATATAGGGTGATTCATCGTAAGGTTTGATTTTCAATAGGCTTTTTTTGCTTTGTCATTTTTGTTCAGTATCGTTTGGCTAGTCATCATGGAAAGACTCACACCACAACAGCGCCTCCAAATTGTTCAGCTGTACAACGAAAATCAACGTTCTGTGAGAAATGTTTTTCGTGCGATTCGAGGAACTTACGGTGCACATAATCGACCTACTAAAACCACTATTGCCAATAACATTCGCAAATTTGAGTCCCAGTTTACATTAGTGGATAATACTCGACCGGTTAGACCATATCCAGCACGTAGTAAAGAGACTATAGCAGCTGTAGCTGAGAGTGTACGCGAAGACCGTGACGAATCGATTCATCGTCGTTCTCAGCAGCTTGGCTTGGCGTATTCGACAACTTGGCGTATTTTACGTAAGGATCTCGGCCTAAAAGCGTACAAAATTCAACTTGTGTAAAAAATGAAGCCAGGCGACATATCTTCAGTGAGTGGGCTCTGGAAAAACTCAACGAAAATCCGGTGTTTTGTCGTAAAATTTTCTTCAGTGATGAAGTCCACTTCTGGCTCAATGGATACGTTAATAAACAAAATTGCCCTATTTGGGCTGATAAGCAACCCGAAAAGTACGAAGAGTCACCATTACATTCATTAAAAACAACGTTATGGTGTGGTTTATGGGAATCATTGGTCCATATTTTTTTCAAAAATGAGGCAAATCAGAATGTTACCGTCAATGGTAACCATTATCGCGCCATGTTAACGGACTATGTGCTTCCTGAAATTCAAGTACATTGTCTCGGTGAGCTCTGGTTTCAACAAGACGGCGCTTCGACCTTTGGACTATTTTCTCTGGAGATATGTAAAGTCTCAGGTCTTCAGAAATAAGCCAGCTACGATTGACGGATGATCTTAGACGTAGTCATGGCCATCATTTACATAATATCATTTTCAAAAAGTAAATGCCATGGCTTGTTCAAATTTATGTATTTTGTTTTACATTATAAATCAAACCTCACGATGAGTCAACCTATACCATCAGATGTACTGGAATATTTATTGTCTAGTGACATTTTTCTTTTATATATTTCAAAAGATGTAAAAGGCTCCAATACAGAGCTACATCTACAAGTTTTTTTTGAGGGGGATAAGGCTTCATAGAGGCAGCAACAGATACAAAAAACTTATTAAAATTATAAGCGATATTCAATGAGTTGGAGATTATTTTGTTTTAGAGTTGAGTATTCTGAATACTTACTTAATCGTTTTTAGAATGCTCTCAAACGCTTTCCATTCTTCTTTAATATTGCCCTTGCACCTACACAGTTTATCAGTACAGTATTTGTCTCGACTTTCTTTAACTTCATGCTTTACAGCTTGACTCAGTTTAAGATAATAACACTTAATCCTGGAATTCTGTGGATATAACTTACATAAGTTTGACAAAATTTTTTTCAATCCAAGGTCTAAGATGTTTTAATTTTGAGACACTTCTTGACTGAGGTAAGACACCTAAAGAATTATAAATATGACTTTTTAAAATGTTCATGAAAGTGTCATAGGCGGTAGAAGGATGGCAAAGTCCTATGGTTCAAATTTAATCTAAATTTTGAGTAGTTAATTGTGTATTTTACCGAAAATACTATGTATCTATCTACATCGCAAGAACTCTTTTTCTGTATACACAATTTGATCATACAGTGATCAATAATTTTATGGTCTAATACTCTAGTAGTAACACTAAGTTGACAATTTATGTACAGCCTCGCAAATATATATATGTTTGTGACTGGTCTGTTATGCGAGTTTGTTTGTCAGAATAGCAATTAGTGAGAGATATCAAAATCAAGATCTCCTAAAATGACTAAGTTTGTCGTTTTTACATCTCTTAATAGCCCATCCATTTGCTCTATAAAGATACTTTTGCTAAAACCCTGCGCTACATAGGTTAAAGTGTTCTACTTTGCCCTGATAAGACCTTTTTGCAGATACTAACGAATAGTTTTTATCTAAAGTACTTTCCGAATAGAACAAATTAACAGTTTATGTCCGAAAAAAAAACACGTTTGTTAGCCGTTTCTTAACAAACTTTTGGGAATTGAATGCTTTGATATTAATTTCTCCTCCACCGCGTGTACTTATTTGCTTTCCATTTCCCACTGTTATCATTATCTGTGTCTCCAATTCCTCATATGAACTAAACCATTCTCTGCAAAAACACATACCACCTTGATCAAAAAAATTTCGGAATTCATTCAGAAAATTAAAAATACAAGTTAATTCTTCTAAATCTATATTTTCCCCTTCAAAGTAATCCCTTTCGACTGCAACATACTTATGCCAGCGCTTGATCCAATCCTCAAAACATTTTTTATATTCGGTTTTCCGTATGTCCATCAGTGCTTCCTGTGATTTTTACATAACTTCCTCTCGGTTGCTGAAACGCGTTCCCCGTAGTGCTTTTTTAACTCGATTGAACAGAAAGAAGTCACAGGGAGTCAAATCAGGTGAATTCGGTGGCTGTTGGATGGTATTTGTTGCATTTTTCGTCAAAAAAATACGAATAATGATGGCACTGTGCGACGGTGCGTTATCATGGTGCCAAATCCACGAGTTTGCTGTCCACAATTCTGGTCTCTTTCCATGTAATCCATGAAAAATATGAGCATTGGATTCTTTTTTGACTAAAAACGACATGGTTTTTTGCTCTCGGCTCATTTGGTGAACACCATTCACTTGCCTGATGTCTGGATTGCATGTTGTAGTCATAGACCCACGTCTCGTCTCCAGTAATGATCCTTTTTATGGATGTGAGATTGGATTCAGCCTCGCAAATAATCTCTTTTGCAACGTCAACACGGTCTCTTTTTTGCATGAAATTTAGGTCTTTTGGTACCAACTTTGTTGCTACACGACGGAAACCCAAATCATTAACTAAAATATCTTGGACTGATCGATAGGTAATGTTTCAGTCCTCCGCTATAACTCTGTTGGTTAATTTGCGTTATTGACCAACATTTCTTTTACTTCATCAATGTTTTCGATGTCGATGGTCTGCCACTGCGTTCATCATCTTCGATTGACTCACGACCACTTTTGAATAGTTGCCGAAACACTTTTCTAACATTTTCAACGTTTGCGCACCATTAAATCCGCTTTTTACGCAAAATGTAATACAAGTTCGTTGTTGCAAATTTAAATCCATTTCTAAAATTGTAAAAAACGACAACACACACAGAGATAGATGTCCTCTTGGCTACGTAACTTTTGCAAATGTCAAGCTATGACGCTAAGATTTAGAGGGAATGTCAACAACAGATGTACCAACTCAACAAGAAAACAGAAATCAAATCGGAACAATGGGAGCGCCACACGGTGGTTATTCCGTTTTTTATCAAGGTGGTATGTTCTCTCGCTCCTGAATCTATGGTAACATCCACCCATCCATATTTAACAGTAAGTGTTTTGAAAGTTCTATAACGTACCTGGGTCATATCATTTCGAAAAGGTGTCTCGATAAAACGAAAGATAGTGTACAAGCCATAACCGATGGGTCTGGTAAACTTCTATGGGAGATTTTTGAAGAATTTCTCTTCAAAGTTAAATCCTTTGTACAATCTGCTAGAAAGGGATGTCGCTTTCAATTGGAGTCAAGAATGCGAGAAGACACTAAGAAGTGTACAATCAAAAATAAATTCCAAATCTACGTTTAGGACCTGTGCTGTCATACATTTTTCCAGACGGACAGTAACGTCCCATCGCTTATGTCTCGCGATCGCTCTCTGCATAAAAAATGGACGTAAGTTCAGACTTATAATGGATACTATGCCACTCGCATGCTTCAGTATGCGCAGTTCCTTCAAGGGTTCACTTAAAAGTGCGGGCGAAGTAACATACCACTAATTGCAGCAAATGCATGTCATTCCCGTAACCAAAAAACAAATTGCAGAGTAGACTAGCAGAGATCCGGAACCAAAGGAAGTGTACCAAAGCTTATTTTGGGGAAGAAAATTAATCAATTAATTATGAAATTGTATACCCATCGGCCTTTACCGGTTACCCCTGAGGTCCGATAAACTAAAAAGTGCGGGCGAAGTAACATACCACTAATTGCAGCAAATGCATGTCATTCCCGTAACCAAAAAACAAATTGCAGAGAAGACTAGCAGAGATCCGGAACCAAAGGAAGTGTACCACAGGAAGTACCACCCTTCCACGAATGGTCAAGCTGAACGTTTTGTTCAAAATATGAAAGTAGATCTTCGAAAAATAATAAAAAAAACCCCGAAAATATTGCTTATAAACTTTCTAATTATCTTATGTGTTAAACGAAAATCCCAAATTCCACAACCTGTGTAGCACCCTGTACATTGTCATTTCAGCAGGACATTCGCTAAGATTGGATTTAAGACGTGCAAAAACTGTCGACTACATAAAAAAGAAGCTGAGTAACCCACATGCATGGGAGTTACAATATCATACGGGGGATGCAGAGAAACTACAACTGCAATGACAAGAAATGTGAGTTTGAAAAAATTGTACTCCAAAACGGATTTCTTCTTTATTTTATTGATACCCAGTATAGATAGGTCGACCCAAAGTCGACACATCATATTTTCATTAGTTTATTCTCTATATAAATACTTAATTTCCAGACCGCCGACGACTCATCGCTTCAAATTTTAATTATGATCATTGTTTATATTTGATTGACCATTTTCGGTTCATTACCTTCTATTGCGACCCGATCCCAACATGTTTATTTAGTCACAAACGAATCCAATAGAATAATACGATCTCTTGGATCCAAGCAAATCCATTAGAACAATACGATGACGAAGAATACGTCGCCAGCTTGATGACGAAAATGAGCCACTTGACCGTGTAACGATCCGCTGAACATAAAGCTAGTTGACCCAGCGTACGGTCGAATATAAACAGTGGAACATGGAGTACTGAAAGGCAACTAAGCGAATATGACCACGTTACTGGTCGTTGACATATTTGTGGCTGGAGAGGTATAGTCATAGATAACCAAGGCATGGGCCTGGTATACCCTACTCAGCGGATTAAATTTCTGGTCGCTGTGTGAGAAGGGACCGAAGGTTATGAGCTGAGTTAAAATGAAGAAAGAAGGCAGTTCGTTACTTTACATCGCCGCGGTCTGGACAATCAAAATTATAGTAGATTAGATTTATTTAAGAAAAATTATAACTAACAGTACCAAATCTTTTTGTACATATATTACTCGCAAGCACCAAAGGAGCCAGATATAAGATTTCTTCTTCGAAATTTCGACATATAAGTAGCGTTCCTAATATAGCTGCCCCCATACAAACAACCAAAGATGAGTCTTTTCCTATGTACTTGCATCCAGAAAGTGGCCTCCTTACCCATCTGTCAACGAAAAATTTGTCTCGACTGAAGAGTTAGTTCAATAGCCGCTAGCCTCAAAGGAAATACAAGGTGAGATCGAAGGTATCAAAGAAGCATCTATTCGAAAAGCAGTCGTGTAAGCCAACCGGTGGAACGAATGGAATATTCTCGAGTTAAAGGCGAGGACTGTTGTATATTGACAAACACTTCACTTAACCATTAATTAACACCAACGCAACCTAGAGTGTGTTTTAGTGTAGATTTGACGAATTCCCTCCCGCCAAAGGTACCTCATGGTTTCTGCCTCTTGCTTGCCAACCTTCTACCCTTCAGGTCGTAGCAATCCACTATGTTAAAGAATTTGAATTTAATAAATAAATTGTTTTAGATAAAAGTGTGACCGAGAGATCCTTGCTACCAACTGAGTATGTTGGCAAATTTGTAACGTACACGACGATTACCTTGTCGACCTTGTTAGACAATTAAAGAGAGGAGAGACCAACTATCAGCGCTGCACCACGTGGGTCAACTGCCACGAACTCGACACGACTTTTCTTGGGAAGCAACTCAGGGTTTGTAAGCCAAATGCTAATTTTATTAACGGCCTTAGCTGTAAAGCGAATACTTATCGCAGACCGGTTCATCATTTCAAAAAAGTGAAAACGGCTTCTCTATAACGTTTTATGAGACAGAAAAATAATTTCATAATTGCGGCGGCTCTCGTCATGTCCAACCTTGAAAATAAAGGCACACACATGTACTTAAGAGCCTCTTTTTATGCTCCACAATCTGAAGCTAGTGGCCCTTTAAGAATGGTGCCGGGTAAACTTCATTAAGAATGCCATTAACGGTCTTAGTGAAATTTATCAGGAGCTAATCTTCAGGGATTAGATCTCTCATAGATCTACGACTAGTTTCAATGCCTGGCCTGAGCCTTCTGCTGTTGAGCTAAGGCTGAAAATCTTAAGGTACAAACCCATAGAACCAGATCGATCGGTCCCCTTCTTGATAGCCAAACCAATTTCACTAATAATGCATCAGGAAGATACCGTGGAGGGCTTATGGATACACCGTGAAGGGCATTTTAAATAGATAAGTCAATACCTCCACTCCAAACGATACTTGAACTACGGAAGAGTCAACCATGAAAGATCTATATGACAGCCATTATTGAGGGAATTCTACCACATAAAACAGATGGTGGTAAATTTAATATCCATGAGTATTGACTTCCCGTCTTAATCCTCACCTCTACTACCTGGCAAGTAAAAAAGGAACACCTAGGATCTGTATTCTTGAAAGATCATAACTTGGATCACCGATGCTAATAGATCAGGAAAACAAAAAAGCAATTGCTACCTGATATGATCTATCATATTCGTTAAAAGACGAACTGAGAGAAACACAACACACTACTGACTGAATGTAGAAATTACATTCCGATATCCCAGATAGACCTTGTGAAAATCAACAACACACTCGCTTTCTCTCTAAATTTGCATTTGCTTCTTTTTGTTTTACAGTAGAAAAACGGAGAGTGGGCGCCCGCAATAGTAAACCATAGATTACCTAGAATTGCAATAAAAAAATAGAAATATTTTTAACCGTATTAAAGTATCTAGAATCCGAACGTGACAGCAGAGATGTAATAAATCGGAGATTGTTGAAACCACTTAAAATAATATCAAAAAACCTCGCATTTTCAGCGTTGCACCTACAGATCAACCCCGACATATCTTACCTACACAACCGCAGAATGCTATTCAGGATTTTAGAAACTATACACTTTCGATACAAAATCCAGAACCTGGACTAAGGTAACCCTAGTTTTCACCCGATTGATCTCAAGACTTAAGTGTCACAATCAAAAATATTTCTTAAAACTTACCTCTCTATAAAGCAGCTATTACTTTACCATATAAAATATAAATTTCCCCAAATGACAACATTTCTTCGAGTCTATTGCATATTAAGAGACTTCTAGACTAGTTCAAGCAACGGCCTGTCGGACACCAATAACAAACATTTTTCACAAGATAATGTTTTTAGTAATCTTGCCGAACCAAAACCGTAGCTCAAACAGTAATCCCACCAGCGATTTCAATTTATTGGATCTTGGAACCAGTTAGTATTCTAGGAACCAATTACGTTGAATAGCAGTCACAAATTCTATTGAATTAAGTGAACGCCAGGAGCATGTTAAAAGACAAAAGGGACTCGAGTTCTGTTACACTTAAAGATGGAAACTTCGGCAAGAGAAAATACTTTTCAATTCAATTATTTATTTTTATTATCTTTTATGTAAAAGAAAATTGTTGAGTGGCACATCACGTGGTCCATTGGTTTTGGGATAATGGGTAAAATCCGGGGCTTGCTGCATTCTCCTCGATGACCGGAAACGCCTCCTAAGGGGTACAAATGCAACTGAGGTACCAATAACCACAATAAAACCTATCAACCCCACTAACTGCCATCTGGGCTGACGCCATATAGGAACGCATAAGCCAGGTTGCACGCAGGAACCAAAACGACACTTATTTGCACAAAACGGTCGACAGGAATCTCCTTGAGAAGATCTTCTGTAGCCAACGTCACATAGGCAACTATCCGGTTCTGCACAAATCCCATTAGGGCAGCCTGTTTTACACAGAGGATAACAGAGTTCAGAGCTATCGAATCTCTCATATCCCACAGAACAATTGTACAAGCCAGCTGAAATTAGACAAGTTCCAGGAGCTACGCAAGTTCCATTGCCACAACCTGCCTGGCAAAAAGGTGAGCATTTACCTCTGAGACCAGCATTCACGTATCCAGCGTTGCATACACAGACTTCAGGAGCAACACATACTCCGTTGTTACAACCAGAAGAGCAAATTGGTTCGCATTTATTAGTTTGAGCAATGTGATATCCAGTATTACATTGGCAAATTCCGGAATCCGAGCACATACCATTGAAACAGTTGTCTGGACATACTGAAGAGCATTTATCTTCATGTAAAATGTAACCAATATTACAGGAGCAAAAGCCAGGTGCTAAACACGTACCATTAGGACAGCCGGACGGGCAGACAGGGTCGCAAGTCATATTCTGTGACATGGTATACCCAGCATTACAAGAACAAATTCCAACAGGAGAACATATCCCATTAGCACAGCTATTTTGACAGGAAGGTTCACATTTTAGGTTTTGCGACATTTTGTATCCATTGTTGCAAGAGCAAATTCCAGGATCTGTGCAAGTACCGTTTGGACACCCTCCGACACAGACTGGCACACATTGCTTTGCTTCCGACATGGCATATCCTCCGTTACAGGTGCAGGTTGCTGGTGCTGTACACGTACCGCTTGGACACCCTCCGACGCAGACTGGCTCACATTGATTAGCTTGGGACATGGCATATCCTGTGTTACAGGTGCAAGTTTCTGGTGCTGTACAAGTACCGTTTGGACACCCTCCGACACAGACCGGTTCACATTTTTTGGCTTGGGACGTGGCGTATCCAGTGTTACAGGCGCAGGTTGCTGGTGCTATACACGTACCGTTTGGACACTCTCCGACACAGACTGGCTCACACTGATTGACTTGGGACATAGCATAACCTGTGTTACAGGTGCAGGTTCCTGGTGCTGTACAGGCACCGTTTGGACACCATCCGACGCAGACTGGCTCACACTGATTGACTTGGGACATAGCATAACCTGTGTTACAGGTGCAGGTTCCTGGAGCTGTACAAGCACCATTTGGACACCCTCCGACGCAGACTGGCTCACACTGATTGACTTGGGACATAGAATATCCTGTGTTACAGGCGCAGGTTCCTGGTGCTGTACAAGCACCATTTAGACACCCTCCGACGCAGACTGGCTCACACTGATTAGCTTGGGACATGGCATATCCTGTGTTACAGGTGCAAGTTTCTGGTGCTGTACAAGTACCGTTTGGACACCCTCCGACACAGACCGGTTCACATTTCTTGGCTTGAGACGTGGCGTATCCAGTATTACAAGTGCAGATTGCTGGTGCTGTACACGCACCGTTTGGACACCCTATGGCACAGACTGGCTCACATTGATTGACCTGGGACATAGCATAACCTGTGTTACAGGTGCAGGTTCCTGGTGCTGTACAAGCACCATTTAGACACCCTCCGACGCAGACTGGCTCACACTGATTAGCTTGGGACATGGCATATCCTGTGTTACAGGTGCAAGTTTCTGGTGCTGTACAAGTACCGTTTGGACACCCTCCGACACAGACCGGTTCACATTTCTTGGCTTGGGACGTGGCGTATCCAGTATTACAAGTGCAGATTGCTGGTGCTGTACACGCACCGTTTGGACACCCTATGGCACAGACTGGCTCACATTGATTAGCTTGGGACATGGCATATCCTGTGTTACAGGTGCAAGTTTCGGGTGCTGTACACGTACCCTTTGGACACTCTCCGACACAGACTGGCTCACATTTTTTGGCTTGAGACATGACATATCCTGTGCTACAGGTGCAAGTTGCCGGTGCTGTACAGGTACCGTTTGGACACCCTCCGACACAGACTGGCTCACATTGATTAGCTTGGGACATAGAATATCCTGTGTTACAGGTGCAGGTTTCGGGTGCTGTACACGTACCGTTTGGACACTCTCCGACACAGACTGGCTCACATTTTTTGGCTTGGGACATAAGATATCCTGTGCTACAGGTGCAAGTTGCCGGTGCTGTACAGGCACCGTTTGGACACCCTCCGACACAGACTGGCTCACATTGATTAGCTTGGGACATAGAATATCCTGTGTTACAGGTGCAGGTTTCGGGTGCTGCACACGTACCGTTTGGACACTCTCCGACACAGACTGGCTCACATTTTTTGGCTTGGGACATAACATATCCTGTGCTACAGGTGCAAGTTGCCGGTGCTGTACACGTACCGTTTGGACACCCTCCGACACAGACAGGCTCACATTGATTAGCTTGAGACATAGAATATCCTGTGTTACATGTGCAAGTTTCGGGTGCTGTACACGTACCGTTTGGACACTCTCCGACACAGACTGGCTCACATTTTTTGGCTTGAGACATGATATATCCTGTGCTACAGGTGCAGGTTGCTGGTGCTGTACACGTACCGTTTGGACACCCTCCGATACAGACTGGCTCACATTTATTGAATTGGGACATGGCATATCCTGTGTTACAGGTACAGGTTTCTGGTGCTGTACACGTGCCGTTAGAACAACCTCCGACACAGATTGGTTCACATTGATTAGCTTGGGACATGGAATATCCTGTGTTACAGGTGCAAGTTTCGGGTGCTGTACACGTACCGTTTGGACACTCTTCGATACAGACTGGATCACATTGATTGGCTTGGGACATGGCATATCCTGTGTTGCAGGAGCAGGTTGCTGGTGCTGTACAAATACCGTTTGGACACCCTCCGACACAAATTGGTTCACATTTTTTGCCGTGGGACATGACATATCCTGTGTTACAGGTGCAGATTGCTGGTGCTGTACAAGCACCGTTTTGACATCCTCCGACACAGACCGGCTCACATTTTTTGGCTTGGGACATGGCATATCCTGTTTTACAGGCGCAGGTTGCTGGTGCTATACACGTACCGTTTCGACATTCTCCGACACAGACTGGCTTACACTGATTGACTTGGGACATAGCATAACCTGTGTTACAGGTGCAGGTTCCTGGTGCTGTACAAGCACCGTTTGGACACCCTCCGACACAGACTGGCTCACATTTTGTGGTGTTGGACATTCCATAACCTGTGTTACAGGTGCAGGTTGCTGGTGCTGTACACGTACCGTTTGGACACCCTCCGACACAAATTGGTTCACATTTTTTGCCGTGGGACTTAGCATATCCTGTGTTACATTTACAGGTTTCTGGTGCTGTGCATGTACCGTTTGGACACCCTCCGACACAGACTGGCTCACATTGGTTGGTTTGCGACAAAGCATATCCTGTGTTACAGGTGCAGGTGGCTGGTGCTGTACACATACCGTTTGGACACCCACCGACACAGACTGGTTCACATTTTTTGGCTTGGGACAAAGCATATCCTTTGTCACAAGTACAAATTGCTGGTGCTGAGCAGATTCCATTAGGGCAACCACCAAGACAAACTGGGTCGCACTTTTTGTCCAAGGACATGGCGTATCCTTTGTTACATGTGCAATTATTCGGCGCAGTACATGATCCATTGGGGCATCCTCCTGGACAAACTGGTTCACATTTTTTGGCCAGAGACATAGAGTAACCATTGCTACAAGAGCATACTCCAGGAGCCGTGCACACCCCGTTCGGGCATCCTGTCGGGCATTCTGGACTGCAATTGTTGTGTGTGATCTTTTTAAATCCTTTGTTACACGTACAAATACCCGGTGAGGAACAGTATCCATTCTGGCAACCTCCATTACACACTGGCGTACACTTTACACCACTGTAACCAGCGTTACACTCGCACTTGTCCACCGCTGAGCACCATCCATTCTCGCAATTCGGGCATATCTTCGGGCACACATTGTTAATTTTTTGAAGACCTGGAAAGCACTGACATTTATTTTTGTGGCAAAATCCATTGGGGCATTGGGTGCAACGGTCGAAACAACTGCAATTGGAGAAATATTCTGTGAGAGTTATAACAAAAAAAACCGTTACAATTATCTATCGGTGGTCTTACAAGAGCTTTCCATTCGGCTTTAATTTATTCATGACTTGACCATAATTACACGAACACTGTTCCACTCTTCGACCATTCTTCCAAACTTTCGTACATCTCGCAGGCTTGCAGCTTAAAACCGAGCCCAGGATTGCAAAGCCAATTAAAGTCATCAATAGAACTCGTTGCATTTTGTTCGACTTGGTTGCAACACGACAAATTTCCTTTCAACTATGATCCAGACGAGTTGAGAATTTGTCTTAAATAGATGTCGGTCAGCTGCGCTACTAATCAAAACCTCACATAACAATGGCGCCACCTCCTTAGCTGCGAAAGTATGTGTGTAAAATTAAAACCCAGGCTGTCAAGTTCAAAAATAGATTCTGCCACATTCGTATTGAAGATTAACTTTCAGCAGCGATAAGACGACTTTAAGATTCAATTTCAAATGCCATCATCTGGTTAAATTTTTTATCGCACATTCCATATTGCTAAGAGAAACAAACTTACAGTGAATTTAAGATCGATGATTCGCTGAATGTGGTGTACCCTAGTTTATCCATAAGCCGACAACTGAACGTGAATGCTTAAGTCGAGGACTACAGATACTACAGGACTCTCTTATTGTCTAAACTGCATTTGGTATTTCTCTATCCTTTATGTAGAACCAGACATCTTCGCTACTTAATGTGTGTTGTAGAATTGATTTCGCCTTGTCAGATCAATAACTGATCACCTTTTTACTTTAAAAATGTTTAACTGGTGATAGAGCGATTGGATTCGTCACTATCTATGATATCAACCAACATCAACAATCATAAGTCAGAAGATTAGGAAAAATAGTTCCGAGAGGTTTCTTGACTCCTGCGTACCTTTAAGAACCACATACAATCCTTCTTCCGTGAAATATCAATTTTATATTGCTCTACCAGCAAGGTATCTCCACGGAGTTGCAGCTATTCTCTTGGTAGAAGGTCCCAGTTATCCGAATAAATCTTTTACATTTCAGAAGGATGAAAGGAAAGTAGAAATAGATGTAACGAGCTTATAAGCTTCAGATTTGAGTGTTCACCGAACAACAAGAAAAGGCCTGTCGCACAACCTATCGGAAGATTATCAGGAAAAGATCAGCTACGCATCCAAACAGATGACAGATTATTTCATCACAAACTTTATTAGAAAGAAACCGTGATAACCATGCCAGAACACTGCTGAGACAGCAACACGTAGTTTCCTTTAACCCACCTGCAGGATTTTTGCTTCAAAGTTGGAGTTACCTGTGTGAGATACTCCTAAGGATCGTGCTTTTGTCATTATAAATCACCAAGAAACACCGAAAATTCGTTACAGAGATAAGAAGGTACTTAGCAAGAATTGGGTTACTCTCCGCTCTTACACAGTTTTTAGGAATCATATTTCGAAGCGGATCTCAGAAAGAAATTGTGTTTTAAAAGTTAAGGCACAGTGACACCTTTTCATAGAAATCTCTTAAGTTTATATACGCCCACAACTTTCTCGGATTCTGATAAGAACCTCAGTTTGGCGATTTTTCCCAAAATACGAGTACGTATTTCTTATAAAGTTATCTTGCACACGCTATGGACTAGCACAAGTTTTACCCTACTCTTAGCACGAGCCTTTAATATCGTTACTCAATTGCGTCTCTACAGAGCTATGATGCGTTAGTCAGCTTCCAGATTTAATTGCGGCAACATGAAGTCTGCTCTTATCGTTTTGTGTGGTTTAGTTTTTACCAGCTTATCTGAGGCAAAATGGTGCATCAAAAACATTACAACCGAAATCGAAGTAACAAAAATCTTAACAAGAACAACAATTGTGCCGTCATGGTACAAAGATTTTGTGAAAACTGAATCCTATTTAGAAGTAGAACGTGTTCCTAAAACTAAAGAAAAGCGCGTGTGCTGTGATGGTTACATTCTAGATCAGTTCGGCAAACAGTGTTTTCCAGAATGTCCGAATGGCTGTCCAGATACTGCGAAATGCGTTGAGCCGAATACATGTGAATGTCCCTCAGGATACAATCTAAAAGAAAACTCGTAAGTATTACGAATTAACGATATATGTTAAAAATAGAAGAACAAGACTTAGGTATCCGCATCTACATAGGTGTCAAAAAATTTGTACAAATTGTGAGAATGGACTATGTTTGGACTCGGGCATTTGTCAATGCAATCCAAGGTATGTTCGAATTGAGGATACATGCAAACCCATATGTCTTCGAAAATGCACAAATGGATATTGTGCCGCACCCGATATATGTAAATGCAATCCGGGTTTTCGAGAGAATCCCGAAGCAAATCGATGTGAACCGATTTGTGAGCAAACTTGCGGCACAAATGCCTACTGTTCAGCGCCAGAGTCGTGCACCTGTAGGTATGGATTTTTTGGAAATGCATCTGATATCTGCCAACCTTGGTGTAAATCGGAGTGTAAAAATGGAGAGTGTATAGGTCCAAACAAATGTGCATGTCACCAGGGATTTGTAAATGTTGAAGGTCTATGTCTTCCGGATTGTCTTTCGGGTTGCGCGTTTGGTGATTGCATAGATGAAAAAATCTGCCGATGCTGGCCAACTTACGTGTACAACAATGTAACCGGTTCATGTCAAGAAAGTTTATATGAAATTCATCCCACGACTGTAGATTCTCTAGATGCCAAACAACGGGAAACATCATCTTCCTATCAAAACCAGCCCAGAACTTCAGATCCTTCAAATGACAAACGATGGCAAACTTCACCTTTTCATCAATTCCGCTGGGAAAATCCTGAGAATTTAAATTGTATAGATGGAAAGTGCTCTTGTGTCAAGGGTTTCATAGAAGTCGACTTGGATTGTTTTTTCCGCTGTAAAAACTGCAAAATTGGCCAATGTGTAAAAAAGGAGGAGTGCGAGCATTCGTCTCAAATAAATGTCGCGCCGAGCTCGGAACCGAATTTGTTCTCCAATACCCAGGAGACGATGAGTGAATCCTCTTCTTCTGTCGACTTATCAACGATCACAACCGAACGGACAGTAACACCGATCTGTGTTGGCAACTGTTGGGCAGGATCTTGGTTGGACGGGGTTTTCATATGCCCCGATGGTTTGATTTTGAATGACAAAAACGACTGCATTATGCCCTGTGAGGCAAAATGTAAAAATGGAATTTGCACTCAGGACAATATTTGCGAATGCAGTTCCGGATACGTGTATAGAAATGACACTGAATGCGTCCCACAATGTGACAAAGAATGCATAAATGGCTTTTGCGTAGCCCCAAATCATTGCGAGTGCCTGGAAGGATACATCCCACACATGCATCCATCATTTAGACACTTATGTCTGCCAACTTGTAATGGGATTGATGGTAAGGAAGGCTGCCTAAATGGCACATGTGTTGCTGTCAATAAATGTCAGTGTCTTGAAGGATTTGTACCGAAGCTCGGTAATCGTTTCGAATGCATACCATATGTAGAGGGTGCTGAGAAAATGAGTAACAGTTTCTGGTACGTTTATTTGATTTTGGGAATTTTAATTCTCCTCATTATGACTGCTCTGGGACTGTATGGACTGAGGAAAATGTATCGGGATAGTTATAATGTGGACAAATATGGTAAGGAAAGTTAATAGTAGACAGTTCATTCAGTTAAAGTTTATTTTTTTTTTTTTCAGAAAGAAAACGCGGGACAGTTGCGTATCAAAATGGTGAACAGCCCTATTGTGTCATCTGATGGTGGCAAATGGACAAGTTGTTCATACTCGCACTTAATACGATTAATTGGCTTTATAAAATTTTGATTGGTTTGTACTTAAAAAAATGTTTTAATAAACTATCGAGGAAAATATTTTTTGTATTTTTGAGTCATTTTTTCAGAGGTAATGGCTGTTGTGGAATTTTTAGCTTTGATAGTGATTCATAATTTTTAAGATTGTTTGATTTCAGTCATGACCATACGAAGTAATCATTTCCGGCACGTTGTACTTTTATAAAAATGTGAACACTCTGTTATTACAGAAATAATCCAAACGTGAGGGAGTATTGTTAATGAAAAATTGACACAAAAGAGCTGTGGTGTACAGGGAACTTATATAAAATAAAATGAATGAGACTTCATTTAATGATAAGCGATTCAAAAACCTAACGAAATTGTAAGTACGGCGACCTAAAGTGGTGCAATATAAGAGAATATTTTGATTATGTACAAATAACATACTTGCCATTTTGGGATTAAGAGAATTTGGTTTTAGGACCATCTACTTCACTTCCACTTCACTTCCATCTGTATTCGTCACTTAAGGTGACTCCGTTGCCTCTTTGGTTTGAAGTCGCAAACATTCCTAACCCGAGCTCTTTTTTCTATGCGTTTAAGTTGGCCTAATCATCATAGCTAGGTTGTCTGACCTTTTTTGACGAGTTTTGCAACGCTGTCCAGGCCGTCAAGTTTGCTGTTGAAACGTCTCCTCCAGTCTCTATTCACACAAATGAGAACTAAAATTACGCAAAGCAGGATTCTGATGATTGGGGTATAGAGTTTTTGGATGCTCGATAAAGACTTTACTACTCAACCGATTTTTTTTTCTTTTTTTTTTATAATCTCGCGCACGCAATAAAGGGATATGAATACCCTTTTACTGGCTTTTTTACCAAGGCGCGGGCAGGTGTTGTAGTAGTTTAAAACTCAGGTGTATTAGGTTTCGGTATTTTCCCAGAGGTGGTTGTCAAACTGGAGCCAGTGCATCCTCAACCAGTGGGTCTTAGTACATGCTAGTTGTTAGTTCGTTACATTTAGCCCAGCCAGCAACCACTCCAACATCAGTGTTATGCCTTCATGTCAGAGTTGACGCCGACAGGATTTTCATATAAACACATACAAATTCTTTGAAAAAACTTTTTCTACTTTTGATACTGGCCGCTACGGCGGATATGTTTTCTTCATTCCGCACCAATATCTCTTTGGTTGGTGGCGTAGAATCCAAAAGAGAGTACTCACGGTCAAACTTTTCCACGGTGCGTCGAATTGCCTGTACATAAATATATGTATATGGTATGTGCATAGTGATATCCGCGTCCGTAAGGCTTCTCTCGATTGTGACTTTTAACGTACGTGAGACGGTATGAGTGAATGCATAGCCGTTTCCACCAATTTTCCTTTACAGTAGGCATGTTCTACACAGCTCCCCATGATATTCCCTAGCGTAGGAAGGATAGTATCTGAGGACCTTTATAGCTCGGCAGGTATAATACCGTTTGGACCAGCAGACTTGTATGGCTTGAAGCTATGCAGCACCCAAAGGAGTATGTCTCCTGTAATCAAACCATGAATTTTGATCGCTTTTTTTTCGAACAATTAGGCATCATAGAACTCGTAAAGAGGATTTTTCTTAGCCGCGATGCCTCAGAGGTTTCTGTGATTTTGTCACAAAATGTTCTCTACGATTATTGCTTTGCCCTCCTTAATCCTTTTTTATATATTTTGAGGGATTCTTTACATGAGTCCAAATCAGTCACGTTTCTTGTGCTTTTTGTTGAATTGAAAAGTTTTCTGCAATTGTTTTTAAGCGGTCCCAGTGTACCTTTTTCTTCCTCTAGGTTTCTCTAAGAGGGCAGGAAGCAGCCATAGCCTGACTGAGAATCAAGGTGAAATCCTTGACTTTCATGTCAAGCTTGTTGGTATCACGCGAAGGACTTGAGGGTATTTTGGCCAATCAATTTTTCGAAATTTCCGGAATGCTGGTTGGCTGAGAGAAGCATCACTCAGGCAGAATTGGATGTATCTGTAGTCGGAAAATGAATGTTCAGACGATACCATCCAGGTCGTTAGCATTTGAGTGATATCTAGCAGTTTCTGTCGGTTTCTTGTTATAAAAGTGGGCTCATTACGAATGTTGCAAACAATGAGGTTAGTACTTAAAATATAATCAATAAGTGACTCACCTTAATCTTTGATGTCAGTACTGCCCCATACCGTGTGATGAACGTTAGCTTCGCATCCGATAATGAGGCCAATTTTTAGCCTTCTAGCTTATAGTACCACTCTTTCTAGGTTATCACCAGGGAGATAGCCCTCATGACCGTGGCCAAGATACTCCGATTCCAGCCAGTAGGAGCCTTTGACAATCTCTAGTCTGGCAACGATTACGATTAAGTTGGGGTCGCTGAGGTTAGGAAGTAAAAATGAGTTAAGGCTACGTTTCACTAATATATAAGTTCTTATCCTCTCTTGTGTAAAGCGGAGCGTGTATTGGTATTCCAAGTCCATGAACCAAGCCTTCTGCCATCCGTAGTTCCTGGTTTTCGAAAGACGCAGGGTAATTGCGGCCGAAGCCATTTTTTAGTAATCGAGATTAATAAAAAAACCTTATCATTTCTATAATATACCAAAGTAGCTTCCACCATGGTGCAGCTCGTGTTCTTCCATTCTAAACATGTGCCAAGAGTATCCATCTTCTTTACCCATCGTAAAGGATCTCTTTTTAGTTCGTTATCGGTTTATATTCGCTATAGCGTTTATTTAGAATTTCGCTAAAAAATCTAAGACATGTGCTGTTGGATGGCCCAGGGATTTTGATTTTATAAGTTTTGTTAGGTCTTGTGGGAACCGGTACGGACTTTTTCTTGGTGCTTGGAGAAGTCTTTTAAGGTTTTGGAAGCAGTAGGTAATCTGTCTTTTAGGATGTTGCCAGCCTACTCAATCTCTCCTTAAGCTGTCTCTTAAGAAAGCCTCTTTATAACTGATTCTATGAGAAACAATAAACAGTCTAATGTTAGTATGTGAGAATGCATAAACAAATGTGTATACCATACATTCTTCACTATATATCCGAAAACAAAATTATTTTTGAAAACAGAAAGAAGGAAATTCAAAACTCATTCAAAACCAGAATTAATCCAATAATGTATAAACAAAAACCAGGACTTGTATCTACAAACAATGGGAATACAAAATTGTTTGCAAATCCTAAAATAACGGCAGAAATTACTGACTTTAGCATATGGTGCAAAACATACTTAAAAAATTTACTCAAGTTTAATGAAATTTTGCAATAAACAAGGCACACCTACTTACAAGTTTAATGTAGTATAAATGGAGGTTTTTCCATAGTTTTCCTTCAATTGTGCTTTAAAATATCATGCTTTATATTCTTACTTAAAAATAAATGCATTTTCAATACATTTACACGGAATGAATATCTCAACTTAGAAAAACCAACAGACAAATTCCATTCCCACGACCCATTTTCATTGCACGCGAATCATCATGTTTCACCTGCTCGGACGATAAATTCGAGTTCACTGCATGAAGATCACAACTGCAACAATGTCACTAGGTTTCACCTGTGTCAAGAATCGTACGTGACAATATGTGCTGATGGTAACACAAATTTTAGTATTTAAGATATTGAAATATTGTTAGCAGTTCAGTTGTAAATTAGCTTTAAGGGGTTACTATGCCCGTTTTTAAATAAATACATTTTTTTTTTTTTTTAATTAAATAAATGAAATTTTAACTGGCGCCCGAGCAGGGACCCGAAACTCACGGTATTTTCGAAACGATGTAATAGTACGGTAAAGTGCGACCTGTTGAAACTGCTAAAACATAAAATAAAACAGTAATAATGCGGTATAACGCGGCTGTTACATCAAGTGTAAAAAAAAAAAAACCGAAAAGACGAAAATAGTGCTTAAACCTCGGGTCCCTTGAACCCCACAGTGCAGTGAAACGTGCTTCATTAAAGTGTGTTACCTGGATCCCCAGTAACCAACATAGGACGAAAAGGAGCAATCTGGAGCAATATTGGAGATGCTGTTACTAACCGCTTTGTAAGTTAGATTTAAGTTAATTTTAAGGAAAATATAAAAGTGAAAGTACTGATTAATAATAAATATCTATCCCATATAAAAGAACTGAAAGAAAAGTTAAGAAAGAAAAAAATTAAAGAATTAATAAATTAAATTGCTGATCTTAATCTTAATCTTAAAAGTGAAATAAAAAGAAAAAATAAATTTTACAAAACGAAGAAATTTAATTATTAATTTCATAATTAGTATTTAGGTATATAAAAAAACAAATAAAAATAGCAGATTTTTTTAATTAACAATATTATCCAACCTATAGGGTTTTCTAATAACGACTAGACAACTTTTTTTTTAAATAAAATGCAAACCATTTGAGATATTTCAAAAGCTTTATTATTGGCTTGAAGTACAATCAAAACATTTATGAATGGAACTCGACTTCGTTCATATGGCCACCGCGGGCACGTTTGCAGCGGTCGATTCGTTGGACTCAATTTTCAAGGACTTGGCCACACATTTCGGCCGAAACGGCCGTTATTTCGCGTTAAGTGTTGGCTCTGAGCTCTTCCAACGTCGTCGGCGTGTTGGCATAAACCGATGACTTAACCACAGAAAATAGTCAAGCGGCGTTAAATCGCACGAACGAGGCGGCCAATCGACTGGCGCATCTTCTCCAGAACCGAATTGGAGAATGTAGCTCGTTAGTGAACTTTATCATGATGAAAATGTTGAGTTTACTGAATAAATTGACAGTGACAGTTTAATGAGTAGTGAAAGAGTGCGTTCACAAATTAAATTCAAAGTTGTCAATCCCCTATTGGAAAACCCTATATATATTATCTCCCTGCTGTAAAATTTTGTCTCAAAATAGTCGTTACCTGGTTCCATTCCATCATAATTTTGAATTCACCCAGACTTATTTAAACGTTTACCCTCTTTGAAGAATCCATTTTTCCTTTCTCAAAATGCATACTACTAGATCTAAAGGTAATGACGATACCACCATACCAAGTACGCTCCGCAGCGCACCTTCCACTTCCGCTGTGGCCCAAGACTCTAATCACTCCTACCAATCGACTTCTTCCTCTCCTGACATACAAGAAGTTAGAGCACCCCCTCAGCTAGAAATACTAGTATCACAGATTCTTGAGCGCTTTATAGAAAAACGTAGCAAACAAATCTTTAGCGGAAGTTTCAACCCTCAGTCCCACCATTATGTGGGCACCGATCAAACGATTGCCCCAGAACTCCTTAATTAACTTGAAGACTAAGAGAAATTATCCGACATCATTAAATGTCTCACGAGTTTCTCAGGTAACGCCAGCGAATTTTTCTCATGAAAAAAGAGCGTAGAGCGCATACTGAAACTTTATGAACACATCAAGGGATCGCCCAGATATTATGGGATCCTAAATGTGATTCGAAACAAAATAGTAGGTCCAGCTGATGCTGCACTGGAGTCCTATCATACACCTTTAAATTGGGACAGTATTATAAACTGCCTAACTCTGCATTACGCAGATAAAAGAGACGTAACAACAGAGCGCAGCAAGTCCGAAACAATCAAGGAGCGTTTTAGAAGTATTCCCCACCTGCTCCACAGCAGTCCATACAATAACAGCATTTGCCGCAACAACGACGTCCCCAACGTTTCCAAGTTCAACGCCCGCCGCATCAGCAGCAATAATGCAGAACGCAACTCATAAACCACCACAGAATTATTCTCATCAATCTCCCAATGGCAGCAATACGCATCAAAAGGTTACCAACCAAATTTCAATGCACAATCCTTCCCGAATTATAATCCCAATTACCGTCAGAATCATTTCCAGACCCAATTCCAACCATTTAACCCTGCTCCCATAAAACCTGAACCAGTAGGGCAAGGGTACAGCCAACAGTTTAAGCAGAGTGGCATGGCAAAGGCAATACCCCTCATTCCACAATCCTCATAGCTACCGATAATTTTTATCAAAATGGAGAAACTGTCGAGCCACCACCAGAAGAACAAACACAAAACTATTTAGGAGAATTCATACAGCAATATGGAAACGAATACCCATTAGAAAAAGGAACATAAAATCATTCCACTGGAAAATTACCAGAACGCATCGATATTAATGATCACTCCACTGGAAAATTATTAGAGTACATCGATTTTTAGGCTAACAGTTTCCTCGATTCCGTATGTTGAGTGTAAACAAAGCGATGGAAAAATCTTAAAATTTTTGATAGATACCGAGTCCAGTAAAAACTACGTAAAACCCGAATTAGTACGTAAACGAATACCCAATGAACAAATTTTTACGCGAAGTCAATAGCTGGTGACGTAAAAATAAGTTATTACACAATGATTTCTTTCTTTGGTCAAAAACACATTAACGTGAAATTTTATATTTTACTTACCATTAAAACATTTGACGGCATCAAAGGCAATGTTAGCCTAAAACGGTTACCCGCTGTTCTTCATAAAAAGGACAACTACATGACTATACTTAATAACATCAAAGTCAGACTTAAGCAACTAGAATCTCAAAATGTGAACTGGATATGTCCGAAAGTCGTCAAAAAAAGGCTGACCTACACAACGAAAGTTGTTGCAGAGATAAAAACTTCCACCGACGTACCTGTATATTCTAGATACTACCCCTTCCCAATGTCCCTAAAAGTCGAAGTCGAAAGACAAATAGATAAGTTGCTTAAAGATGGAATTATAAGACCAACCCGTTCCCCGTACAATTCATCAACCAGACTCAAAAGGAGCCAAACAGTATAGGATGGTCATTGGTTACAGAAAATTAAATTCCGTAACCATCGCTGACCAATATCCTATCCCAGACATTAGCGAAGTAATTGCGCAACTGGGCAAAAATAAATTCTTTACAGTGTTGGATTTAAAAAGTGGTTTCCATCAAATATCGTGAAGATAAGCTGACATTGAGAAGACCGCCTTCTCAAGAAATCACGGAAAATATGAGCTCACGAGGCTCCCGTTTGAATTAAAAAACGCACCGTCGATCTTCCAACGAGCCCTCGATGATATACTCCGTGAATATATAGGCAAATCGTGTTATGGATACATAGATGATATAATCATCTTCAGCAGTGATGAACTGCAGCACGCTGAACATATTGAACAAATTTTTAACACATTAAAGCCCGGAAGCTCTCGAATCTTTCGATAAGATAAAAACTTCACTTGTTTCTAAGGATATTATTCTAGCTTACCCAGATTACAGCAAACCATTCGACCTCACAACAGATACATCCAATTATGCGCTTGGTGATGTTCTAGAACAAGACAATAAGCCGATAACATTTATATATTTCTCGTACGCTGAGCAAAACCGAAGAAAACTACGCGGCGAATGAGGAAGAGATGTTAGCCATCGTTTGGGCGTTAGGCTCCTTACGAAATTATCTTTACGGTACGGCTAAGGTTCGCATATTTACTGATCATCAACCCCTCACATTTGCCTTAAGCAATCCCAACAACAATAGCAAAATAAAAAGGTGGAAAGCTGCACTCGAGGAGTACAATCACGAGCTTAAGTACAAGCCTGGATGGACAAACGTGGTCGAAGATGCACTTTCCAGACAAGTAAACGCTCTTACAACAACTCAACATAGCAATGAAAGTTCATCACAAAATCTGATTCCAAGTGTAGAAAACCCCGATAAACGTTTTCAAGAATCAAATCTTCCTTCAGGTTGATAGAACCTCTTCCGAAAGTTTCCAAATTATTTTCCCTACATACCATAGACACACAATAAAAGAACCAGAGTTTGACAGAGACTAAGAAATCGTAAGAAATCACTAAACCCATCAGTTATTATTGGCATTAAGGTTGCAGAACAAGTAATGGGCATTATCAAGAAATTTACCCCTCCATTTCGCGAATTACAAGATTTGTTTTACTCATTTGTATGTGCAAGATGTTAGGAACGAAGCTGATAAGGATGAAATAATAATAAAGACTCATAAACGTGCCCATAGGAATGAACGAGAAAACAGAGCACAAATCCTACGAAATTTCTACTTCCCTTTAATGGCTAAAAAAGTAAAAAGGATTATTAAACATTCACATCTGCTCTGATGTGAACCGTATTTCAGTGAGGGCGTTCTGCATCGACCGGAACAAATGGTAGTCAGAAGGGGCAAGGTCTGGGCTATAAGGCAGGTGGGGTAAGACTTCCTATTCACTGTTTTCTAAATAGTTCTTAACCGGAATAGCAACGTGGGGCCGAGCGTTGTCATGATGGAAAATTATTACCTCGTGTCTGGTCGCATATTCCAGACACGAATATGCGTGTTTGCTCTCTTCAAACGGATTAATTGTGTTCGGTAGCGTTGTCCATTGATGGTTTCACCCGGTTTTAGCAGCTCATAATACAGCACACCCATCTGATCCCACCAAATACAGAGCATTACCTTCGCGCCGTGGATATTCGGCTTTGCCGTTGATTTGGCTGATTGGCCGGGTTTCACATAAGATTTTTTGCGCTTGGGGTTGTCGTAATGGATCCATTTTTCATCAGCAGTAACAATCTGATGCAAAAATGACTTTATTTTGTGGCGTTCCAGCAGCATTTCGGACATGCAAAACCGCCTTTCGACGTCTTTCGGCTTGAGTTCATGTGGAACCCAATTTCCTTGCTTTTGGATATATCCAGCTGCTTTTAAACGTTTTGAAATGGCTGCTTGAGATTCTGAGATTCTGCTAGCTCTTCTTGTGTTTGGCAACAATCTTCATAGAGTAATGCTTCCAGTTCTTCATCTTCAAAATTTTTTTGGCTGCCCAGGACGTTCATCGTCTTCCAAGCCAAAATCACCACTTTTAAATGGTGCAAATTACTTTTGACACGTTCGCTCAGCTAGCGCATGTTCACCATAAACTTCCACCAAAATACGATGACTTTCGGCAGCAGTTTTCTTCATATTAAAGTAATGAAGAAGAACTCCCCGCAAAAACACTTTTTCAGGCACAAAGTTCGACATATTTAAGTGAAAAAAAATTATTGTTGTTTACGCTTCAAATGAATGACATATACTGAAATGACGTACAATACAGACAGTAGCTTTCCAACGCATGTTCCAATGGAATAATACAAGTTACGCCATCTCTTAGCAAACCGTTATAGTCTTAGCAAATAGTTATAGACCCAATATATAACTATATACATACAAATTCTATGAAAAGACTTTTTCAGAGAATTGCCTCGTACGGAATTCGAACACCACTACACCATGTCCACCTCTTAAGATGTCTAACTGGTAGAATTTTCATTTCTTTAAATAGCACCATAGAGTGTGGTAAACGGTTGGCACTACGCACTTTTGCAAAACAACAAGTGATTTAATTTTCATTTGGTAGTCGCCACGGCAAGAAGTTACTCCATACTGTAACTTAGAGTGGAACAGACCATTTCAGAACATTTCTTAAGGCGATAAAAACTGACTGAACGGAAATATTGTTTCAACGAAAAAATGTGTTCAGACTAGCTGATATTTTTGTCAATTAGAGTACCTAGGTATTTATGTTAAATTGCTGAACTTTTTCAATTTTAAAACACTTAGCGCTACAAGTGTTTCATCTTCATTGTATGTTACCTTACAAGTTTCTTTACTACATAAACCCTTGAGTATAGTAAACAGTTGCGAGCACAATCCTGTGAATGAAAGTAAATTGGTAAATCTAGAGGCTCTTTCATACCTAAGATGAAAAACATGAGTTTCGCTTTATTACTGACAATTAATTTGTATTTCGCAAACCAGAGTCTTAGCAAGTCAACACCAAAGTTTATAGCCGCAATGAGATCCAATGGCTTGGTTTAACCATATGCAATTCCTAGGTCATCTGCGAAAGCCGTTACTTTTCCAACAAATGGTTGATTAAATAACGAACTAATATAAATATAAAACAAAACGGGGCCAACGACAGAACCTTGCAGTACACCTAGGTTTATTACTATCGGGTTACTAAAACAATCACCAAATTTTAACTTTTTGTATTCTGTTCTTTCAATAAGACACAAACCAATTAAACATAAAACCACGAAAACCTGTATTATATACTTTGTTTAGAAGAATATCCTGGTCAACCGTGTCAAACGCTTTTGTTATGTCTACGAAGAGACCTGCGCAATATTTTTTATCATCCAATTTTATGTTTATTAACGAGCAGAACTCGAGAAGTGCGTTTTCTGTAAAGAACCCCTCCCTAAATTCATACTATGCAGGACTAAAAAAATGTATCCTCTTAAGCTCATCTAACATTCTGTTTTTAACAGCTTTTCCAAAAATTTTAGATATCGTAGACATTTTAGTTAAAATACTCAGGTTAAAAAGGTGAGCTAAGACGTCTACTTATGGTAATATTAGAGAGCATATCTTCACCACAAGAGCACGTGTTATTCAGAGAGTTAATAATGCGTAAAACCTTAAGACCAGTTATCTGGTGAAAAAAGAAACTTTCGCTGATTGATGTGCTTTCCACTAAACTAGGCTCAGTACAACGAATATAATATGCTGGACATTCTCTTATTAATAATTGACCAACTGAGCCAAAGAAGGCATTCAATTCATTGGCTATAGATGTGGGATCTACAATATCGACACCTTGGTTACTCAGTACAATAGGACTAGCAGTATTACGACAGTTACGGTCAATGATACTATTTACTACTTTCCATTCATTATTAGGGTTGCCTTTGGCACTTTGTACCTTGGAATAATAATATCTATCAGGGTTTTTAGAAATTCTTTTGAAACGGCTTATCAATATGAAATCAAAGGGTTTAAATTGTGGCTATAAGCTCTAACATAGTTTTGTCATAAGCCTTAGAAGCAATTCCTTTCAATTTTCTAAGCAAGGCTTACTGTTTAAAAGATCAAATCTAATTTGAGTAGCGGTAGGTGCATGAGTGGGAATTGCCCCCCGCTTTGAAGTTTTCAGATTATTGGAAAGGATTCCAGTCATGCAGTGATCAGTGATATGGAAATAAAAGTTAATACCCACACTTTCAAATAAAGGTATTTTCACAAAACGACAAAAAACAAGACCTAAATATGTACGAGAAATTAAAATTAAAATTTTCATCGCAAATATTTCAAGAGATCATAAATACGTCTGCATTCAACCACCTGCAACGATCTACTTCAAAAACTAGCAAATCACGCACAAAAATTCCACCTCCACCTGCGGAATACGATGCATTTGTAGTATAGTCATCGCTTTCGCAGGAAAAAATCCATATTTCGGTAAAAGAAAATCAGATCCTGTAAGTACACGAGTGTTTCTAGGCTGCACGCTATTAAATCGAAATTCTGGCGCCAACTACGAATATTTTGATGTATAACAAAAAAGAAGTTACCTTCATTAGTATTTCAATAAAAAATGCTATAATTACTGCTTCGTATGATAGTGATGGCTGGGTTGTTGCTTAAAAGGTCAAGATTTTCGTCCAAATCAAACATAATACGATTTGAAAAAAAAAAAAGAAAAACAAACGAAAGACAATTTTTCATTATATTTTACGTGAAAGAAAATTAGTGAGTGGCACATCAGGTGGTCTATTTGTTTTGGGATATCGGATAAGGTCAGCGGTATGTCGCATTCTTCTCGAAGACCGCAAACGCCTCCTTAGGAATACAAATCCAACGGAAGTACCAATAATCGCAATACAGCCAATCAACCCAACTAACTGCCATATGTGCTGAGCCCACATAGGAACGCATAAGCCAGGTTGCACGCAGGAATTAAAACGACAGTTATTTGCACAAATCGGTTGACAAGAATCTCTTTGAAAAGATTTTTTGTAGCCCACGTCACAAAGGCAGCTATTCGGTTCTGCACAATTCTGCACATTAGGGCAACCTGTTTTACACAGAGGATAACAAAATTCAGTGCTATCGAATCTCTCATATCCCACAGAACAATTGTACAAGCCAGCTGAAATTAGACAAGTTCCAGGAGCTACGCAAGTTCCATTGCCACAACCTGCCTGGCAAAAAGGTGACCCTTTACCTCTGAGACCAGCGTTCACGTATCCAGCGTTGCATACACAGACCTCAGGAGCAACACATACTCCGTTGTTACAACCAGAAGAGCAAATTGGTTCGCATTTATTAGTTTGAGCAATGTGATATACAGTATTACATTGGCAAATTCCGGAATCCGAGCACATACCATTGAAACAGTTGTCTGAACATACTGAAGAGCATTTATCTTCATGTAAAATGTAACCAATATTACAGGAGCAAAAGCCAGGTGCTAAACACGTACCATTAGGACAGCCGGACGGGCAGACAGGGTCGCAAGTCATATTCTGTGACATAGTATACCCAGCATTACAAGAACAAATTCCAACAGGAGAACATATCCCATTAGCACAGCTATTTTGACAGGAAGGTTCACATTTTAGGTTTTGCGACATTTTGTATCCATTGCTGCAAGAGCAAATTCCAGGATCTGTGCAAGTACCGTTTGGACACCCTCCGACACAAACTGGCACACATTGCTTTGCTTCCGACATGGTATATCCTCCGTTACAGGTGCAGGTTCCTGGTGCTGTACAGGCACCGTTTGGACACCATCCGACGCAGACTGGCTCACACTGATTGACTTGGGACATAGCATAACCTGTGTTACAGGTGCAGGTTCCTGGAGCTGTACAAGCACCATTTGGACACCCTCCGACGCAGACTGGCTCACACTGATTGACTTGGGACATAGCATAACCTGTGTTACAGGTGCAGGTTCCTGGTGCTGTACAGGCACCGTTTAGACACCATCCGACGCAGACTGGCTCACACTGATTGGCTTGGGTCATAGCATAACCTGTGTTACAGGTGCAGGTTCCTGGAGCTGTACAAGCACCATTTGGACACCCTCCGACGCAGACTGGCTCACACTGATTGACTTGGGACATAGCATATCCTGTGTTACAGGTGCAAGTTTTTGGTGCTGTACAAGTACCGTTTGGACACCCTCCGACACAGACCGGTTCACATTTTTTGGCTTGGGACGTGGCGTATCCAGTGTTACAGGCGCAGGTTGCTGGTGCTATACACGTACCGCTTGGACACCCTCCGACGCAGACTGGCTCACATTGATTAGCTTGGGACATGGCATATCCTGTGTTACAGGTGCAAGTTTCTGGTGCTGTACAAGTACCGTTTGGACACCCTCCGACACAGACCGGTTCACATTTTTTTGCTTGGGACGTGGCGTATCCAGTGTTACAGGCGCAGGTTGCTGGTGCTATACACGTACAGCTTGGACACCCTCCGACGCAGACTGGCTCACATTGATTAGCTTGGGACATGGCATATCCTGTGTTACAGGTGCAAGTTTCTGGTGCTGTACAAGTACCGTTTGGACACCCTCCGATACAGACCGGTTCACATTTTTTGGCTTGGGACGTGGCGTATCCAGTGTTACAGGCGCAGGTTGCTGGTGCTATACATGTACCGTTTGGACACTCTCCGACACAGACTGGCTCACACTGATTGACTTGGGACATAGAATATCCTGTGTTACAGGTGCAAGTTTCTGGAGCTATACACATACCGTTTGGACACCCTCCGACACAGACTGGCTCACATCTTTTGGCTTTGGACATGATATATCCTGTGCTACAGGTGCAGGTTTCTGGTGCTGTACAAGTACCGTTTGGACACCCTCCGACACAGACCGGTTCACATTTTTTGGCTTGGGACGTGGCGTATCCAGTATTACAAGTGCAGGTTGCTGGTGCTGTACACGTACCGTTTTGACACCCTCTGACACAGCCTGGCTCACATTTATTGGTTTGAGACATGGCATATCCTGCGTTACAGGTGCAGGTGGATGGTTCTGTGCAAGTACCGTTTGGACACCCTTCGACACAGACTGTTCACATTTCCTGGCTTAGGACATGGCATATCCTGTATTGCAGGTGCATTTAGCTGGTGCTGTACAAGTTCCGTTTGGACACTCTCCGATACAAATTGGCTCACATATTTTGCCGTCGGACATGGCATATCCTGGTTTACAGGTGCAGGTGGCTTGTGCTGTACACATACCGTTTGGACACCCACCGACACAGACTGGCTCACATTTTTTGGCTTGGGACAAAGCATATCCTTTGTCACAAGTACAAATTGCTGGTGCTGAGCAGATTCCATTAGGGCAACCACCAAGACAAACTGGGTCGCACTTTTTGTCCAAGGACATGGCGTATCCTTTGTTACAGGTGCAATTATTCGGCGCAGTACATGATCCATTGGGGCATCCTCCTCGACAAACTGGTTCACATTTTTTGTCTAGAGACATAGAGTAACCATTGTTACAAGAGTATGCTCCAGGAGCCGTGCATACCCCGTTCGGGCATCCTGTCGGACATTCTGGACTGCAATTGTTGTGTGTGATCTTTTTAAATCCTTTGTTACACGTACAAATACCCGGTGAGGAGCAGTATCCATTCTGGCAACCTCCATTGCACACTGGCGTACACTTTACACCACTGTAACCAGCGTTACACTCGCACTTGTCCACCGCTGAGCACCATCCATTCTCGCAATTCGGGCATATCTTCGGGCACGCATTGTTTATTATCTGAAGACCTGGAAAGCAGTGACATTGTTCTATGTAGCAAAATCCATTGGGGCATTGGGTGCAGCGATCGAAGCATCTGCAATTGGAGAAATATTCCATATTCTATGAGAGGTACAATAAAAACTCTTTACAACTATCTATCGATGATCTTACAAGAGATTTCCATCCGGCGTTAATCTATTTATAATTTGACCCCGGTCACAAGAACATTGTTCCACACTTCGGCCATTCTTCCAGACTTGAGTACATCTCGCAGGATTACAGTCTAACACCGAGCCCAGGATTGCAAAGCTAATTAAAGGTATCAACAGAACTCGTTTCATTTTATTCTACTTGGTTGGCACACGACAAATTTCCTTTCAACTATGATCCAGCCGAGTTGAAAATTTGCCTTAAATAGATGTCGGTCAACTGTACTCCTAATCAAAACCTTATACAATGATGGCGCCATCCCCTTAACTCGGAAACTGTGTGCGTAAAATTAAAACCCCCAGCTGTCAGTTTCAAAAATAGATTCTGCCACATTTGTACTGAAGATTAATTTCCAGCGCGATAAGACGACTGTAAGACTTAACTTCAAATTCCATTATCTAATTCAACATTTTATCGCAAATTCCATATTGCTAAGAGAAACACACTTACAGTAAATTTAAGGTCTATGATCAGCTGAATGTGGTTTACCCTAGTGTAGCCATGAGTCGACAGCTGAACGTGTATGCTTACGTCGAGGACTACCGAGACTACAGGACTCCCTTATTGTCTAAACTGCATGTGGTATTTCTCTATCCTTTATGTAGAACCAGACATCTTCGCTCCTTACTGTGTGTTGTAGAATTGATTTCGCCTTGCCAGATTCATAACTGATCAGCTTTTCACTTTAAAAATGATTTTGGAGAAGCACTTGGAAATTGCGGTCGATCTTTTTGATTAATTCTTTGAAAGGGGTATGGGGTAAAAGATACGTTTTCTGTAAATGCACTTGAAGAAATTGACTAAGTGAACATAGTTAATACCACCAGTTTAACTTGTGATAGAGTGATTGGACTCGTTACTACCTATGATATCAACCGACATCACCAATCATAAGTCAGAAGATTAGGAAAAACAGTTCCGGGAGTATCCTTGACTCCTGGGTATCCTTAGGAACCAAATGTAACCCTTTCCGTGAAATATCAACTCTGTACTGCTCTACCAGCAAGGTATCTCTATGGCGATTTATCTATTCTCGTGGTAGGAAGTCCCAGTTATCCGAATAAATCTTTTATATTTCAGATATATTTGACTTCTTAGCGCAGTAGATTCTTAGCCAGGTACTGAAGGCAGCGAAAACCTGATGATTAGATCGAAGGATGGTAGTATAGTATAAATAGATATAACGAACAATAAGCAGTATAGCTTCATGATCCGATTCTTGTTTTTGAGTGATAAAACATGCGAGGATGAGAATTTTCTGCGTTGTTTCGTGACATTCGATGAGACATGGAAGAACAATCTAAACAATGGGTTGGCGAAGACTATGCCTTCGGCCGGAAAGATGATAGTCACCGTTTTTTTGGGTCGCGTGAGGTGTAATCCACGTTGATTATTTGGAGAAAGGAAAACCAAAACTTCGCCGAAAAGAAGTACGGGTCGAACGGGAAAGTCGGCGCCGCCGTGGCGGAGTATTTTGCAGGCCAACAAAAGTCGTACTATACGGAGAGGTTAATAAAGTTGCAGCACCGCTGGGAAAAGTGTATCGAGTTCAAAGGGGATTATATTGAAGAATAAATTATCAAAACCTAAAAAGGTTTCGTTGCCATTTTTAAGCTATATTTCGAAGCGGATAATATATAGTACAGAAACCTTAGCAATAGCCACAAAGTTATGCATCGCACCCTCTTTGCGTATACCTGAAAGAAATTGTTGTTTAAAAGTTTAGGTACAGTAACACCTTTTCATAGAAATCTCTTAAGTTTATATACGCCTGCAACTTTTGCGAATTTAGATAAGAAGCTTAGTTTGGCGGTGATTCCTGAAATACGTATTAGAAAGTTTTTCTTAGAAAGTTTTCTTGCACAGGCTCTGGTCCAACACAAGTTTGACAAGTTTGATCGTTACTCAATTGCATCTCCACAGAGCTATAGTGTGTTAACCATCTTTCAGATATAACTGCGGCAACATAAAGTCCGTTCTTACGGTTTTGTGTTAAGCAAAATGGTGCGCGTGCTATGGTGGTAACTTTCTAAGTACAATAGATGAGTTTTGCGAAGTGTTTTCCAGAATGTCTGAAAGGCTGCCTGGTTACAGTAAAATGTGTTAGGCCGAATACATGAGAATGTCCTGCAGGATACAATTTTAAAGAAAACTCCTATCCCTAATTTGTATGTGGAATGTAAGAATATGACGTGTGCTATGTATCCGCATCTCCATATGTGCATAGATATCAAAAAGTTTGTACGAATTGCGAGAATGGATTGTGCTTGCAGTTGCCTGTAAAATCTAATGTATGTTGGAATCGAAGATGAATACAAACAACATATATGTCTTCGAAAATGCAGAAACGGATATTGTGCCGGACCCGATATATGTGTATGCAATCCGTGTTTGCGAGAAAATTCCGAAACAAATCGATGTGCACCGAGTTGTGAGCATCGTGCACTTGTACTTATGGATTTTTTGGGAATGCACCTAACATCTGTCAATCTTAGTATAAATCACCCTGTACTATAAGAATGGTAGGTGTATAGGCCTAATCAACTGTGCCTGTTACCATGGATTTGTAAATCTTACAGGTCTATGTCTTTCGGATTGTCATTCAGTTTGCGAGTTTGGTGATTGCATAGATGAAAAAATCTGCCGATGCTGGCCAACTTACGTGTACAACAATGTAACCGGTTCATGTCAAGAAAGTTTATATGAAATTCATCCCACGACTGTAGATTCTCTAGATGCCAAACAACGGGAAACATCATCTTCCTATCAAAACCAGCCCAGAACTTCAGATCCTTCAAATGACAAACGATGGCAAACTTCACCTTTTCATCAATTCCGCTGGGAAAATCCTGAGAATTTAAATTGTATAGATGGAAAGTGCTCTTGTGTCGAGGGTTTCATAGAAGTCGACTTGGATTGTTTTTTCCGCTGTAAAAACTGCAAAATTGGCCAATGTGTAAAAAAGGAGGAGTGCGAGCATTCGTCTCAAATAAATGTCGCGCCGAGCTCGGAACCGAATTTGTTCTCCAATACCCAGGAGACGATGAGTGAATCCTCTTCTTCTGTCGACTTATCAACGATCACAACTGAACGGACAGTAACGCCGATCTGTGTTGGCAACTGTTGGGCAGGATCTTGGTTGGATGGGGTTTTCATATGCCCCGATGGTTTGATTTTGAATGACAAAAACGACTGCATTATGCCCTGTGAGGCAAAATGTAAAAATGGAATTTGCACTCAGGACAATATTTGCGAATGCAGTTCCGGATACGTGTATAGAAATGACACTGAATGCGTCCCACAATGTGACAAAGAATGCATAAATGGCTTTTGCGTAGCCCCAAATCATTGCGAGTGCCTGGAAGGATACATCCCACACATGCATCCATCATTTAGACACTTATGTCTGCCAACTTGTAATGGGATTGATGGCAAGGAAGGCTGCCTAAATGGCACATGTGTTGCTGTCAATAAATGTCAGTGTCTTGAAGGATTTGTACCGAAGCTCGGTAATCGTTTCGAATGCATACCATATGTAGAGGGTGCTGAGAAAATGAGTAACAGTTTCTGGTACGTTTATTTGATTTTGGGAATTTTAATTCTCCTCATTATGACTGCTCTGGGACTGTATGGACTGAGGAAAATGTATCGGGATAGTTATAATGTGGACAAATATGGTAAGGAAAGTTAATAGTAGACAGTTCATTCAGTTAAAGTTTATTTTTTTTTTTTCAGAAAGAAAACGCGGGACAGTTGCGTATCAAAATGGTGAACAGCCCTATTGTGTCATCTGATGGTGGCAAATGGACAAGTTGTTCATACTCGCACTTAATACGATTAATTGGTTTTATAAAATTTTGATTGGTTTGTACTTAAAAAAATGTTTTAATAAACTTTCGAGAAAAATATTTTTTGTATTCTTGAGTCATTTTTTCAGAGGCAATGGCTGTTGTGGAATTTTTAGCTTTGATAGTGATTCATAATTTTTAAAATTGTTTGATTTCAGTCATGACCATACGAAGTAATCATTTCCGGCACGTTGTACTTATATAAAAATGTGGACACTGTTATTACAGAAATAATTCAAACGTAAGGAAGTATTGTTAATGAAAAATTGACACAAAAGAGCTGTGGTGTACAGGGAACTTATATAAAATAAAATGAATGATAAGCGATTCAAAAACCTATTATTCTTTTAAGAATGATGTTATGAAAGCGCATAATTTCTTTGCCAACCTTAATGGAGCACCGTGCATTCTCCATCGCCAAGTTTGGCAGGGATGACAAAACTGTATGGCTCGTCTCTATAGATGGTGTCCTACGCAGCCTTAGAAAGCTGGTATGTATGGATTTGTGAATATTTGGTCGATGGTAGATTTTGCCTGACTAAAGCCACACCAATATGCATCAATCAGGCTTTTGAGTAACGGCTTTAATCGTTCACACAAAACGCGAGTTACAATATTGAAGGCAATGTTAAAAAGACTGATGCTTTTGTAGTTGGCGCAGTTCAGGGGTTTTATCCTTACTTGAGGATCAGTTAAACAATGCTTACGTTCTATTTATTGGTCATGCTATCGTCCGATAAGTTTTTTTTTTAAAGAACACTGAAGAGGCACTACTACTCTTAAAATGCCAGAGCACGTGTTAAGTTTTTCGGAAAATTGGAGAGATAAAGAGAGAGAAAGGTGTTTGGGTTCAGTGCTTATTTCGTTCCGTGGGTGCCTTCCAAGAATAAATTATTAGTAGAAGTTGGCTTTTTGTTGATTTCTAGTCAACTAATTATCTTACTTTATTTTTGTTAAATGAAAAAAAACGAATGTCTTTCGGGCGAGTCTGGTATTCGAACCCCGAACCTCCCGACGAAACCAGTCCACTAACACTTGACCCGCGGCCACGTCTACTCACGTTGGTATATGGTATGCTTCTTACCAAGTCATCGTCTGCCGCTTTGAACAGCCCGGCAGCCAGGCTGTTCGCTTCTGCAGATTTGTTCGACCTAAGTTTAGATATGACCATCTTTACCTCATCCGGTTCGGTTGGACGAAATTGTTGCTCTACATCGTCCAGGTTGAAAGGTTCACTCTGCTTGACAGCGGTATTTAGTTCGTCATCGCCATTATACAGTCTACAGAAATTTTCTTACCAATTCCTTTGCATCCACTGCAACTCTACTACGACGTCCCGTGTTCGTCTCTACAGGCTTCGGTTCGGAGTTTGTACGAGTATTCGTAACATGTTCTTTTTACCTTTAGGTAAACCTTCCGAATCTCATCACTCGTCATCAGACCATGAGTTTCATTGTGGTGACCGAGTGAAATCCAGCACATCTGAAGTGATGTTGCCCCTGGTCTTCGAAACTTGATCCTGACGGTGTATGGTCTTTTGTCAGATTAACGGAGATTGAATCAGAAAAGGATGTGGCTATCTCTAGTGCTTGTAGCTGTTCGTCGTCGAACTTCCTTAAAGTCTTGGCTTGCCTTTGTGATATTCGAGGTATTCGAAACTGTACATTGGCTTCAACAATGTAATGGTCCGAGTCAATTTCGTCAGCTCGAAATGTTCGGACATCCATTAAACATTAAAGGAGTGCCTTGCGATTATCGCAATAAAGTCAATCTCGTTGGCGGTGATTGATCAGTGGTTATCCAAGTCTCTTTGGATCTTGAGAATCGCGTGCTACCTACGACCATGTTTCGCCTCGCGGCAAAGGTGATTAACCTGAATCCGTCATCGGAGGTGGTACCGTACAGGCTTTACCTCTCTTCGTAGCTTTGCGTTAAAATCTCTGAGGAGAATTTGAATGTCATAGCTAGTGTACTGCTTGTATGTTTTTTCCAAGATTTCGTAGAGGCCATTTTTGTGTCGTCGTCTTTCTTCTCTGCGGGGGAAATTTAGCCTTAGTATGCATTGTTCACATGCCGAAAACTTAAGACTTGTTTCCTAAGTCTGCCGCTGTTTTTGACGTCGATAACAATCGAAGTAGCAGATGCCGTAATTTTCCATGCTCTTTTGGTCGGGTCCATCTAATCACATTTGATAGATGGCGGTGGTAGCACGGGCCCTATTAAAGGACTCAACATTCGACGTGTAGATTCGAAGTTCGTTGTCGTTGTTTCGTTTGCAGGTGTTGTTATAAGTAAAAGTGTCCGTATCCGAGGTTTATTAATGCTTAGTAACTTAACTTTCTTTTCCATGGCCGGGCTATTAATCCGACGGCACAACACTCAACCGAGGACGAGAGGTCATTAATATGCTCTTGCAACGTGACCTCGATAAGATTAAGCCATGTTGGGATGGCTAAAAGTTAAAGATAAGCTTTTAGGTGTCGGAAATCATGACACTTGTTGAAACCCCTCCTCGTATATATTGACATTGTCGAGGTGTTACCACAGAAAGTCGATTAACATCGTTGTATACCTGTGACCATTTACGGTAACGGTGTCTTCTTGCTAGTTTCGAAAGAAATAAGGTCCGATGATGCCGCCACGCTATGAACCGCAACAAACAGTCAATATTTGCGGATACATTATTGTTTGGCCGATTACTTGTGGATTATGTTAGCCCCAATAAGGGAAATTTTGCACGTTAAAATAGCCACTGAGCCAAAAACACAGGCATCGTCCGAGAAAATGATTTTTTGGCCAGACTCCGACTTTCCGGCCACCATTTCTAGCGTTGTCCGTTGTCCGGCTACAATCCTTCCATCAGCCTAGTCTTATACGGATGCAGGCCCAAGTCCATCCCCAAAACAAGCCAGATTGACTCTTCGGTGATTCTTAATTCAGCTTATCGGCGCCGAATCGACACTTTTGTGTCTTCTTCGATACTGGCCTCTACGACGGCTATGTTTTCTTCATTTCGCACAAATGTCTGGTTGGTAGCTTAAAATTCAAGAGAGTGCACTCACGCTCAAACTTTTCCACGGTGCTATGAATTGCCTGCACACTGAAACCATGATGACGACCTCACTCACGACGAGATTCATATTGCGTATTTACAAGTGAACTGGAAGTTCGATTAAATTTTTTAATAATTTCCACCCGTTCGGCAAGCGTAAAACGGTGTATGATGAAATGGCAAACCTTACTGAACATTTTGACCTCTGTCTAATGATCAATATCTGAAATCCTTCGTCAACAACTTGATTGGTCCTTATCAGTGTATTTTCAGACCAGAAAAGTCAACAATCGACCAAATCTTCACTGTTTAATAGATTCTGAAAAAAATCAAATCGATACCCACGCTCTACCCACATGTAGAGCGAATGGACACCAATGCTTCAGCTCACATGGTTTTCGAAATTAACCCGAAGGGATAACGCACTAGGGGAAGACCTCATCTTCGGTGGGGCAGAAGTAGTAGAAGAGCTGAACCGACTTGAAGTACGCAACTGGTGGGAGGAACTTCAGTACGCAACTGAAGGACCGGACTAACTGGAGAGCTTGTTTCAGGTTCACAACGAACTGTAGCGCCAGCTGAGTAAGTAGGTAGACAAAAATTAGCAAAAATATTTAAGCCGTCACATTGACCAACACGGCTTCTGTTGCAAGGCACCATACGAAGTTCAAAATTATCGATGACTTTTAGAAGAATAAATGGATCAATGGCCACAATTTCAGTTTGGATGTTATGTTTAAGATCCTGAATTATTTCTGGGTTATTGACTTAAAGCTTACTTTAAAATAAATTGATTGATTGACGACTAATATGGGCTGTAGCACCATTCTGTTGAAATCAGAGATTGTCCAGACTTAACTCATTCAATTTTGGAACAACAAATTGAGGTGCCTGACTAGTTTTGAACACGTTTGCTCACAGTAGTGATGTTTTAGCGTATACGTGCTGGCCAGTTTCTTCCAAACGCTTCATCATTATAGATGACTGCCTTCACCGAAAAATTCACGAATTTTACAAAATGTTACTTTTACAGTTCCTCTGTTTTCGAAATAAGATTGAATAAAAAAAATGTGCTGTTACGTAGTAATCGATTGCATGATTAATACTGGCAAAAATTAGGTGACATCTGTCAAAAAGTTCAACCACATTTAATTTATTAAATGATAGTAATTGACAGCCAACATCAACACCGTCTGTTGGCTCACCCTTTACAATTGGACTTCTTAAGCTTCATCTTACCGATTCCTGAACTCAAAATGACCGCACATCAAAAACCTTATGGTGCGACATGATGTTTAAGAGAATTTACTATTGACAACATCAAATCTTAATAGTAACTTGTATACGGATGTATCCAATATGGACACCGAAGTAGGCTCAGGTGTTCATAATTCAAACCGAAACCGCAGAACACATACTTTGTGAACGCGTTGGTACATTCCGTAATCGGAGAGATACTGGCTTATCAAAAAAATCTGTTTGACTGGGGAATTGGAAAATATAAATATCTCCACCAAAATGAGTCTCAAGTTTATGAAAAACGTTGAGATCCATCTGCCATCTAAAAGTGACTTTCTGGAATAATAAATCTTCCAGATCGCAATGCCCACGGCAATTGGAAAGCTTTTAATAAAAAAAAAAACCTGAAACCAATTTGAAAAAACTAAATCTAATACACAACCTCCTGACATCTCTGGATTATATTCGTTTTGGAAACTTTTATAGAAGGCATTGACGAAAATGCTCGTTATATCTGTCATTCGTGAAAGTATCTTGATTTTTTGCATCATTCGATTGCTGATAACAATCGAATAATGAATTAAACATTTTTTGCCTTGACAATGTGAAATTGTATCTAGTGTTTCGCTAAAACGTCTTGTAAAATCTGTATCCGAAGTATCATTCACACTAAATTTTGCAAGTTTTCGCTATTTGGCGTCTAAGTTTAATGAAAATGTTGTTTGGAACAGCAAAACCATTCCGAAGATAAACTGTTATATGACTGTTTTTCTTCTTAAAGTAAAGTAACACTGCCCTTTCACAATCTAGCTTGGTGACTGACCTCTTATCGCTTCAGTTGTACTATTTCAATTAAAAATAAAAATAAAATAAAATTTCAATTAAAAATCAGCTTCGCTGATATGTGACGCATTTCATAGAGAGAAGCTATCATGAACCACGGGGTATGTACTTTTGTTTAGGGAAACTCAAATTCTAGAATGAATTGAGAAGCCTATAAACTTAAAACCACATCAAATCTTTCAACCCTTTACTCCGTGTGTATAAAATTCCAGAGATTAGAAAATTGTGCTTTGCCGTTAATGTGAATTGCTTATGATGCGGACGCTTTGAATTCAACTGTCAACAGGTTTGGAAAATTATTTCTGATTTAGAAAAACATGTCTAAATTGTTTCGCTTTACAGTACGATATTACTGATTTTCAGGTCATCCATTTCGGCTCTACGGACGGCTTCAGAATTCTGGTTGTGTGAAAGCGTCGAAAACACAACGTTATCATGGATAACACTGCTCAATACATATTTTGTGACATGGAGATTATTTCAGATGTATGTGACACCCTAAAAAATAATATGAAAACAGAAAATCATCCATAATTTTTTAGTAAAAAATATTTTTATATTTACATATATATAGGATTTTCCAATGGGGACTTGACAACTTTGAATTTAGTTTGTGAACGCACTCTTTCACTAATCATCACACTGTCACTGTCAATTTATTCAGTAAACTCAACATTTTCATCATGCTAAAGTACACTAATGAGCTACGTTCTCCGATTGGGTTCTGCAGAAGATGCGCCAAGATGATGAATTTCATCGCAAAATCAACTTCAGTGACGAAGCTCATTTTTGGCTCAATGGGTTCGTCAATAAGCTAAATATGCGTTATTGGTCGGGTGAAAACCCACATGTGCTTTATGAATCACCACTCCATCCGCAAAAAATAACTGTTTAGTGCGATTTGCATGCAGGCGGCGTTATTGGGCCATATTTTTTCGTCGACGATAACGATCGTCACGTTACTGTGAATGGTTAGCGTTATCGCGCCATGATCACCGATTATTTTTGGCCCGAATTGGAAGATATGGAATTGGACGACATGTGGTTTCAACACGATGGTGCCACAAGCCACACAGCACACGCTACAATCGAATTATTGAAGAGTAAGTATGGTGAGCGTGTTATCTCAAGGCATAGGCCAGTCGATTGGCCACCTCGTTCGTGCGATTAAACGCCGCTTGACTATTTTCTATGGGGCTACGTTAAGTCATTGACTTATGCCAACACGCCGACGACGTTGGAAGACCTCAGAGCCAACACTGAACGCGAAATAGCGGCCGTTTCGGCCGAAATGTGTGGCCGAGTCGTTGGTCCAACGAATCAACCGCTGCAAAACGTGCCCGCGGTGGCCATATGAACGAAGTCGAGTTCCATTCATAAATGTTTTGATTTTACTTCAAGCCAATAATAAAGTTTTTGAAATATCTCAAATGGTTTGCCTTTTATTTAAAAAAAAAGTTGTCAAGTCGTTATTAGAAAACCCTATATATGCAACGCATGCTGGATAGAATTCTACACTTGCGGTCATAAAAACCGCACCACCTAATGATTTCTCAAAAAAATGCCTAATTACATCAGATCGTAAGATCCCATACTTAAGAAGGGTATTCCCCATAGCGGATGTCGGCCTCGTATCCAGTTTGAATTGAGTTGTGACGGTGACAAGTAAAAAAAAAGTGAAATGTCTGGTAAAAATCATCAACTAACTCGGGACGAAAAAGTTCAAATATTAACTTTAGTCGAAGAAGGGCTTGGCTATCGTGAGATTGCGGTAAAAATAGGATGCTGTCATTGAACTTTCGTACGACTGAAGAAGAAAAAATAAAATTTGGATCCACTGGAAAGGAAAAAAGGCTCGGGACGAAAACGTAAAACAACCCAGAAGACGGACAATGTATTACAACGAATTAGCATGAAAGATCGCTTTAAAAGTGCTGTCCGTACAAGAGTAGAGCTGAGTGAATTTTATCAAGTTGATCTAAGCGCCGAAACCATACGCCGACGGCTACGGGAGTTAGGTTTATATGGAAGACGACCAGCGAAAAAACCTCTCCTAACCACAAAAATGAAAAAAGCTCGCTTGACGTGGGCAAAAAAGTACGAAGATTGGACGTAGGATGATTGGCGATGTGTGATATGGTCTGATGAAAGTAAATTTAATTTGTTGTGTGCCGACAATACGTACGACAGTCAGCAGGTGAAAGGTTCAAGGACGAGTGCATAGTCAAAACAGTGAAGTTTCCTCAAAGCCAGATGGTTTGGGGATGTTTTTCTTTTTACGTTGTGGGCCCTTTGTACTTTGTTAATGTAACTATGAATGCTTAAAAGTAAGTTCTTGGTACCAGCAATTGAACAGCATCATTCGTATACTGACAAGTGCATTTCTCAAGATGATTCTGCACCTTACCACCGCTCCAAATCCGTAAGTAAAGTGTTATAAATCAACTTATAGATGTCTACTTTATAAATGAAAAACAGACAAGTAACTAGAGTCTTTCAATAATTTTTAGCTCAAGACAACGTTTGATGACCTCGGAATTACCAGACTAGATTGGCCAGCTAATTCGCCCGATTTAAACCCAATCGAACACTTGTGGTATGTAATGAAACGTAAGGTGGCTGAACATAAACCAGAGAGTAAAAAAAAGCTTAATAAAGTTCTGGAACATGTATGGAATACTGAAATTTCAAGGGATATTACTGAACTTCTAGTTCAGTTAAAAACGCCAAAGGAGGAACAACTCGATATTGATAGTTTTTTGGTAAAAGTGGCATATCTAAACATCTTATATACACATACATAAAAAATGTATCGTTTGATTTTGTTAACCAATGAATGTATTAAAATATTTTAAAAAAATAAGAAAATGAACTTTTTTTCTTTCTTTCGTTAATATCTTTTTTCAAACATTCAATAAATAGATGGAAATTAGATAGAAATACTTATAAACTACTGCGGAGTACTTAACAAAAATTTCATTTCATTATAAAAATTATTATCGTAGTTATTAACAATTTTTCAATCATTTTGATATGGTGCGGTTTTTATGACCGCAAGTCTATATGTAAAGGAATAAATATTGCACCACTCTGCGTGACAGGTTCAGAGTTAATTTTTGTCTGTTTGTTGTAATAAGTACGCATATACCATAATTCAATAGTGTGCATTAGTAGGCATTCAACAGCGTACGGAGTTATTTTCTATCTTGCGCCGCGAAAAGTCCTCACTATCATGTTTGTGTTCTTCATCTTCATGTGAATAATGTCAACAATTTTTGTTACGCATGTGGGGAATTAACTTTCAAATCCCAAAAACGTAATTTCATCCAACTTGACCGATAAGCTTAAGAACTTTATATTGAAGTTAAAGTTGTTAAAGTTGATCCCTCACATTTGTTGTAAAACTTGTATAATATCGTTAAGAAGTTTGTTAAAAGTTACAAAAAATCATATGCGCTTTGCAGTACCAATGGTGTGAAGAGAACCGAAAGATCATGCCACAGATTGTTACTTTTGTCTCACTAACATACATCGCCCGAGGTCCAAGCATACTGTGCAGTATTCCAATTTAACATCAGCTTTACGGCTTGTCTATTCCAAAATCACTAGAATCGTGAAGGAATTCGGATGAAGAACCTGAATCTGCTAATGATTCAGCTAATGATGGTATGCATTCCGAATAGGAAATCGACAGTGATCCAAACTTTTAAACACCAGTATGTTCAACAAAACTGCATTTAATTGCAAACGCTGAGCTGAATGATTTGGTTAGAGATTTAAAACTGGCGAAATCACAGTCAGAACTCGTAGCTTCCAGATTAAAAGACTGGAATCTCCTCGAAGGTGACGTACGCGAAATAAGACTTGTATGTTACATTGTTTTGCTCAAGAAAGGACTTTGATATACTGCATGAATGCTGACAATTTATTTGATGCGTTAAGATAAAAACATGAAGCAAGCAATTGGTGCCTATTTATTGATTCCAGTGAACTTAGCTTCAAAGTTAAATACTGATCTCTACCTATAGCTCACGCTGTTTATGTGAAGGAATAATACAAGAATATGCGATATCTTCTACAACATTTTCAGTATAAAGACTGTAAGTGGTCAATCTGTGGAGACTTAAAAGTTACAGCGCTTCTTTGGACTGCAGCTGGGGTATACGAAACACTGCTGTTTTCTGTGTGAATGGGACAGCCGTGCACGAAGTCGTCATTATATACAAAAAGAATGGTCACTACGTCGATCCCTAACTCCGAGTGTAAAAAATATTAGTAATAAACCTTTGGTTGATCCTAAAGATGTATTTCTACCACCGCTCTATATCAAATTGGTCTTAATGAAAAATTTCGTTTAGCTCTAGATCGGACCGGTAGAGGGTTCTTGTTTCTAAAAGACAAATTTCCGAAAGTTAGTGAGGCATATTCGTTGAACCATAAAAAAGCAACTTTGGGAAAATATGTGAATTTGACAACATGCTAACCAATGTTAAACTAAGAGCAAGGACAGCTTTTAAAACTGCTGTGACAGCTTTTCTTGAAAATGTGAAGGCCGACAATTGTAACGATCTTGTAACGTAATTGGTTAGTGCTTACAAGTAAATGGAATATAACATGTCACTAAGACTTCACTTTCTGGATGCTCATCTCGATTTCTTTCCGAATAATTTGGGTGCAGTAAGCGATGAATATGGAGAAAGGTTTCACCAGAACGTCGCAACAATTGAAAAGCGATACCAAGGCAAACGGAGTCCTTTTTTTAATGTCGGAAGAGAATACTCAGAAGAAAACTAATCCATTGTACTTCTTGTAAAGTTTCTTTAAATGAAATCTTTCAGTCTTGCGAAGAAAGATGAGTAAGCTCTTTAGTGGTAAGGTGCCTACAGTACCAGCCCCCACTACGTCAGAACCAAGTACCTGCAGCCTGATGCGAGCGTAAGCCGTACATTCACAGAGATAGTGCTTCGCGGTGTTATAATCATTTTCGTTGCAAGCATCGCAGGATGCTGCGTCACTTATACCTAGCATATTTAGGTGCTTTGCAAAAGTGTAATGTTCTGTCACGAAGACAGTAACAAACCTGCAGTCTTTCCTGCTAAGAGACAGCAGATAGGCAGCTGACTCCCTAGAGACGTGCAAAGCTGTGCCATTTGCAGTTGTACTCATATGAGACACAACTGTCAATGGAAGCCCGTCCGTGAAAACCCGACTGCATTTCTTTTCCGGCTCAAATTCTGGCCGGAGCCAGTCCTGGGCACAAGAAAAGTCAATTTCGTATTTTTTCCGCGTTGAGAGCTCCAAAAGGTCTATGAAGGTGCTGTTCTAAGTGAAACAATGATGATTGGTTCCGTCGCTTCAAAGTCGGTGATTTTTATGTGGACGAACGTCCGAGTGAAAGAAGGCCAACTTCCTTCGAAGACGCTCGATAAGGATCCATGTCACAAGCAAGTAAAACTTGCTTCAGCCTTAGAAGCTACCGGCCGAGCCATCTCCAAGTGATTGCATGCATTCGGAATGATTTAAAAATAAGGAATTTGGGTTCTTTATGATTTGAAGGCAAGGGACGTGAAGCGTCGTATTTTTGCCAGTGAAAAATGAACTCATGACAGCAACTTAAAGAGAAGAAAGTCATGGAGACTGCCCGGTCATGCTTATACGTCGTCGACTCGGATGAATATTTACGCTGCGAAGGTTATGCTATGTATTTGATAGGACCAGGTCGGTGTTATTTATTATAAGCTTAACGAAACCATCGCTGAGAATCGTATGGACTTCAATTGATGCGATTGAGCCGAGACACAATACGAACAAAGGCACGAAAATGTGATTTTACAGCATGACAACGCTAGGCCTCACGTTGCCAAACTCATTTAAACCTATATGGAAACGCTCAAATGGGAAGTTCTACCCCATTCGCCATATTCCCTAGATATTATGCACTCCGATTATTACTTGTTCCGTTAAATGGCACATGGTCTGGTTGATCGGTAGTTCCGCTCATGTGAAGACATTAAAAAATGGCTTGCTTCGTGGATAGCCTCAAAAGGTAAACACTTTTACCGTAACGGTATTCGAGCTTTGCTAGAAAGATGGGAGAAAGTTGTAGCTTGCGATATGCATTATTTTGAATGATTCATTTGTAACCATTTTTGCTCAATAAAGTTGCATTTTATTCTAAAAAAAAAACGGCGACAGCTTACATGCGCTTCTAATATGTATATTTGGAATGAATAACTCTTCCGGAACCAATTAATCCACAGATATATACTTTGTAATCTAGTTTGAATGCTATTGCATCGTCTGGATTTATTTTTTCAACTCTTGTAACCGGGAGTCCATGTATGCAAATTTTGTTAATATAATTGAATCGAAGTGAACAGACTGAATATCTCAGTTGTATTTTAGTATTTTAAGTTTTTGATGCGTGGTTTTTTTATAATATATCTGATCAACGTCAAAAATTCAAATTTCATGATGTATATCACAACGTTAGTTTACCTGCATACGTATTAAAATATAAAGTGCTATGCAGAACTTAATATTTGTGCTGTTTTGAGCAGATTTCAGACATTGATGCTGGTCCTGAGCATGATTCTGAGCCTGGTGAAATGGTCTATGAAACAAGAGAACTTCGAAAAAAAGGAATCGACCCCGACTCCGATATTGAGCAATACCCTGTTAAGATTGAAGCAGAAGAAGAAGACTCCACCAAATCAGAAGAAGAGTTTGAAGAGGTAACTGCTAAAAGTGCTTCCGAATCTGAGTGTTGTCATGCACATGACGGAAATGTATGGCGTAAAGACCCCCAAACCTTAGCGGTCCCCCGACGAAACATGTTTGGATTAAAATATTACTTCTTATATTAAATTTAAAGTGTAAATAACACATGAGCTGAAAAGTCCGTATCTAAGAGAGGACACCACTTGAATTAAATCCATACCATTTTCAATTAGTACCAACCTTCAAAAAATACGTGTATAAATTTGACAGCTTTCGGACGATTAGTTTTCGAGATATAGCGTTGTGAGTGAAGCAACTTTTGTTATTGTGAAAAAAAAAAAACGGATTCAAAGCAATTTCGTGTGTTGATTTATCATTGCTTTTTGATGGGAAAAAATGCAGTCGATGCAAAGAAATGGCTCGATAAGTGTTACCCGGACTCTGCACCAGCCGAACGAACCATTCGCAAGTGGATTGAAAAATTTAAAAGTGGTCATACAAGCACCGAAGATGATGCACGCAGTGGACGTCCAAAAGAGGCTGTTTCAGATGAAAACGTCAAAAAAGACCACAGAATGATTACGAATGACCGTAAAGTGAAGTAGATCGAGATAGCTGAGGCTCTGAAGATATCAAAAGAGCGTGTTGGATATATCATACACGAATATTTGGACATGCGAAAGCTCTGTTCAAAGTGGGTGCCGCGTTTGCTCACAGTCGACCAAACACAACAACGTGTTGAAGATTCAGAGGAGTGTTTAAAGCTGTTCAACCGCAATAAAGCCGAATTTTTGAGTCGGTATGTGACAATGGATGAAACTTGGCTATATCACTTTACACCAGAGTCAAGTCGGCAGTCAGCTGAGTGGCGAGCAGGCGACAAACCTCGTCCAAAACGACCAAAAACTCAACAGTTGGCTGACAAGGTTATGCCATCCGTATTTTGGGATACACATGTAAGAATTTTCATCTACTATCTCCAAAAGTGGCAGACTATCAACAGCGACTATTACATTGCGTTTTTGAAGCGTTTGAAGGACGAAATCGCAGAAAAACGGCCGCATTTGAACAAAAAGAAAGTTCTGTTTCATTAAGACAATGCACCGTGTCACAAATCGATGAAAACGATGGCAATTCAGCAACGAATTGCTTCCCACCCACTGTATTCTCCAGATTTGGCTCCCAGCGACTACTTCCTGTTCGCAGACCTCAAAAGAATGCTCGCCGGAAAGAGATTTAAAGCCGATGAAGAAGTAATCGCCGAAACAGAGACTTATTTTGAGGCTAAACCGAAATCGTACTACAAAACTGGTATCAAAAGATTGAAAGATCGTTTCAATCAGTGTATCGCCCACGAAGGCAACTATATTGATAAATAAAGTTGAATTTTGCAAAAATTTTGTGCTTTACTATAAAACGGCATTGACTTTTCAGCCCATGTGTTATATATTATTTTTCTACTTCTTAAAGGATATTTTTACTTTAAGGGTTTTTTAAATTCTTAATTTAATTGTTTATGCTTTTTATACTTTGTATATTGCCGAAATAGACACGCTACAATCGACTTGATTGTGTATATAAATATACAGGATGACTTGAGACATCCAAATTGCTCGAAAAATACGCGATATCGCGAAAAATGTTTCAGACAAAAGTCAAAAGGTTCTGAAGGGGACATAAGATGGTAGGACCACGAGTTTGACCTTGAGACCCATTTTCAAGGTCAATTGAAGGTCACTTTTGATTTTTCAAATGATAATTCCTGATTATAATTGCTCAGCCCGTAGGCTTGTCATATGTTTTTACATACTGCGTTTAGCATAACCCAGAAACAACGACGTGGACGTAGCAGTATTTTGTTTCCTTCGAGGTGATTAATTGGAGTGGGTTCCCTTGCCTCAAACTGTTAAGTCATTGAATTCTTCCCATTTTGACGTTTATTTTCCGAGACTATTTCAACAAGTGCTCAAAAATGTGACCATTCACTTCAATACACTTGTCTATCCGCGCTCTAAATGAACCAACAGAACTGAGAAGTATTTCTGGCGTAAATACTTCTGGAGGCAAGCTTCAGTTATTCGTCTTTTCATGTCCTCACGTGTTGTTTGCTTTTTTCTGTAAACCTCACTTTTTAAGTAGCCCCACAAGAAGAAATCAAGTGACGTAAGATCAGTTCATCTAGCAGGCCATTGCCTCGGGATCCCTTGTCCGATCCATCGTTGATGCTAAACATTGTTTAATACGCCCCGGGCTACTCGGGAATAATGGGCTGGACAACCATCATGTGGAAACTACATTGCTTGTTGCAACTCTAATGGCAGTTCTTCTAGTAATACTGGAAGATGGTCCCGCAAGAAGTTTTCATATTTTTCGCCATTGAAGTTGCCTTCAATAAAATATGGACGTATTAATTTATCCCCAATAATTCCCGCCCGAACATTAACATTCCAAGGGTGCTGGCGTTCAACTTGTCGCAACCAAAAAGGGTTTTCGGTACCCCAGTAATGAATATTATGTCGATTGACCGTCCCATGATTGATGAAAATGGACTCATCAGAGAATAACACCTTGGCGAAGAAAAGGGGGTCTCGTTCAATTTGCTGAAGTTCCCATTGACAAAAGGAAACCCGGTTGCGAAAATCCTCACTAGAAAGTTCTTGATGCATTGAAACATGATAAGGATGGTCTTTATGCCGATATAATATCTTACAGACAGTCGTTTGAGAAATTCCTGATTCACGACTTATTTGGCGAGTGCTAATGTGAGAATCGTATGCAACGGCAGCTAACACTGCCATTTCATTGTTTTCAATAGCCGCCCTATCTAACCGATTGCTTTTATTTCGATGCACACTTCCTTCACCCGATAAAAGGAAGCGCGCGATCGTATCTGGTCTGGGAAACATTGGGCGTAAAGAGCAACAGCATCATCGATGTTCCTTCCATTTTCTTCATAAATCAATATCATTTCAATTTTCTCTTGAATTAAAATGGCCTGCATTATTAATCTGGAAAACGTTACTAATAATAATCAGTTCCTCAAAACAAATATCGAACTTCTAAATTAAGTACAGTTCCGTTCAAGTAGAAGAAAGAGCAGAGTGCACATTATACACTTTCAGATAAGTTTAGGACAATTTGTCTCTATCTGAAATTTCTTTGAGTTTTAACTTCACTCGAGGCAATAATGACTTCCTCAAAACAAATCTCGACCTTCTAACACCCTAACAACGTTGGAAACCGATTAATGATTTAGGCGTGCCAGTGCAGTGGTATCTAGCACTGAATGAATAAGACCTTTGAGACAAAGTCGTGTGCCCCATTGAACAATACGACTGAGCAACGAAAATCAGAAATTTTCTAAACTAAACTGTTAAACTAATAACACTCTCGATCAAGTTACCTTTCAAACAAAAAAAAAAATAATAATAATCGAAATCGGTTCAGGGGTTTGGGAGCTGCGATGCCATGGACAGACACACAGATACACACGTTAAACTTATAATACCAGTATTTTTGCGTCGTGGGTTAACAAGCAAGAGCTTGCATTACAGTCAATGGTGAAAGATGATTAACAAATATTTCTTTCCTAATCTACTTGAGATCGACTTGGACCATATGTGGTTTCTGCAGAATGGGGCTTCTTGTTACATTGGTATTAATTGAAATCAGAGTCTGCTGGAAGAGTGATTTTAGGATTCGGACGTTACTTAGCTTTTTAAATCAGCAACGGTTGGAAGATAGTAGGTATTCGAAGAGTTATTGCGGATATATGCCCATAGATGATCTAAAATGTGGTCAAGAATTGGACCGACAGGATAAACTTTGTTATTTCTAGTGGCGTTGCTCATATGTCGGAAATCATCTTTAAACGTATGACGCTAAAAATTAACCTAAAGTAGTCTACAGAAAAATTTTTTTCTACGCCTTTAATTAAATCCTATATTTTTGTACTAATATAGGGTCACTGAATACGAAAACATATATATTTTTGTTGAATTAGCTCTTATTTAAAAAATATGACTAGTATTAGAAAATACTTTAGTAAAATGTTTAAAGAGCAAAAACAATTTTTTAAAGAATGAAACATTGTTCATATTTGTTTATTTTTTGAATATTTACATGAAGCTTATAATTTTGAAACGTTTACAAAATGTTTGATTTGTTTAATTAAGATGTTCTCTTTTTCTTCGCTTGTCTATTGTTATCACTTTCGGGGGTATCTCTTCTCAAGTAAAAGAAGTAATCCGTTAACATTGCTGCATTCCATCAGCCCTGATATCACTTTTCCATCGTTCACAGCTTTTAAACTAAATTTTGATTTGTCTATAAGCAGTCCCATTTCTGTGGATTGTATTCAATATTCAAAGTGTTCATCAAATCATTTATGTCATGACAAAATACAAGTTGGGTTTCTGATTTTAGGTTAGACATCAAGTCGTTCTGACGATTTCTGTAAACACTGACATTAACATCCGATTGTAGCAAATACCATTGTTTAAGTCTAGACCCGAGTAGTTGTGCTTTTTGGCAAATTTAAATCTCGTACAAGGTCATGAAGTTCATCTGGTGAAATTCTATGAAGTCCGTTAAAAACAATATTTTCACCCGAATACTGTGACGCTTGTAAGGTTGAAGGCTCATTGTAGTCAACTTCTATTATATCAATCTCGTCTTCAGTATCCTGTTGGCTGAGGTTGAGGAACAAGGTAATCGGTTCCGTGTGGTACTAGTTGCGTTACAGATACAACGTCATCGTATATCATGCTCCACCTCTTTTTTCTCGAGATACCATGCATACCATGAAAGATACAATCTTTCGCATAATTAGTGGGCTCTTTTTATATCATTGGAATGCCAAAAGGCAATGAACGTTTCTGTTTGTTTAGCCACTTCATCAAATTAGTTAAACAAGTACTGCAACTAAAATGGTGTACCAACATGGCCGTGGTGTAGTGGTACATGCATAGTCTCCTCAAGCAGAGGGTCGCGGGTTCGAAACCCATGCGAAGCAATTCTCTGAAAAAGTCTTTCTACAGAATTTTTATGTAGCTATATGAAAATCCCGTCGGTGTCAACTCTGACATGAAGGCATAACACTGATGTTGGAGTGGTTGCTGGCTGGACTAAATGTAACGAACTATCAACTAGCACGTACTAAGACCCACTGGTTAAGGATGCACTGGCTCCAGTTTGACAACCACCTATGTAAAAATATCGAAACCTAATATAGGGTTTTCTAATAACGACTTGACAATATTTTTTTTTTTTTTAATAAAAGGCAATCCATTTGAGATATTTCAAAAACTTTATTATTGGCTTGAAGTACAATCAAAACATTTATGAATGAAACTCGAATTCGTTCATATGGCCACCGCAGGCACGTTTGCAGCGGTCGATTCATTGGAATCGGTAACACATTTCGGCCTATTTCTGAGCTCTTCCAACGTCGTAGGTGTGTTGGCATAAACCAATGACTTAACGTAGCCCCACAGAAAATAGTCAAGCGCCGTTAAATCTCACGAATGAGGCGGCTAATTGACTAGCCCATATCTTGAGATAACACGCTCACCATACTTACTCTTCAATAAATCGATTGTAGCGTGTGCTGTGTGGCTTGTGGCACCATCGTGTTGAAACCACATGTCGTCCAAGTCCATATCTTCCAATTCGGGCCAAAAATAATCGGTGATCATTGCGCGATAACGCTGACCATTCACAGTAACGTGACGATCGTTATCGTCGACGAAAAAATATGGCCCAATAACGGCGCCGGCATGCAAACCGCACCAAACAGTTATTTTTTGTGGATGAAGTGGTGATTCATGAAGCAAATGTGGGTTTTCACCCGATCAATAACGCGTATTTCGCTTATTGACGAACCCATTGAGCTAAAAATGTGCTTCGTCACTGAAGATGATTTTGCGATGAAATTCATCATCTTGGCGCATCTTCTCCAGAACCCAATCGGAGAACGTACGTCGCTTCAAATGGTCCATCGGCTTCAATTGTTGATTCAGCTTGATCTTGTATGGGTGTAAACCAAGGTCCCTACGCAAAATACTTCATAATGTGGTCTGAGCGATGCCCAATTCATGAAAACGCCGTGGAATTGACTGATTTGGATCGTTTGCTACGGATGTCTGAACGGCAGCGATATTTTCAACACTTCGACTAACCCGTTGTCTCACTGACACGGCAATATCACACAACGAATATGTGGACTCAAATTTTTGCACTAAAGTTGTTATTGCCTGTCTACTAGGGCGAGAATTACGACCGAAAATTTGAGTTAACGCTCTTAAAGTTGCAGTCACCGACTCCGAATATCTGTAGAAAATTTTTATAATTTGCGGACGTTGCTCGTTAGTGTACTTTACCATGATGAAAATGTTGAGTTTACTGAATAAACTGACAGTGACAGTTTGATGAGTAGTGAAAGAGTGAGTTCACAAATTAAATTCAAAGTTGTCAATTTGTTATTGGAAAGCCCTATACAAGTACACGTGAGTTTCAAACTACTACACCAACCGCCCGCGCCCTGGAGAAAAGCCAGTAAAAGGGTATTCATATCGCCTTGGGGTGCGCAAAAAAAAATAAGATTTTGGTTTCTGATTTTAATTTCAAAATAATGAAAGTAAGCTGTTTCTAATCGCTGAGTTGTTGGGCACATTTGGATACTAAGGGTCACTTTACCATATATATTGCAAAAATTGTCCGCACTGTTATACAAATACGTGACATTCTTTAATTAAAATTTGACATAATTACTTTTCAAATTTTTTAAAAAAGTTTTTAAACCAAAAATAGGTGGCAAGGAACCCTCGATCTAGTTGCAGTCCTCATATTTCAAGCATTTGCCTGAAATTCAATTTTATTAGAGGCTGCTATTTTATAGTTCCTCATACCTTTTCCGTTTGCCACGTTGATCTGGTGGAGAGAGTCCATAGACCCTGCAAATTTCCTGACAAGCTTAGACCGTCATTGAGTCAATCCAGTATCTCTAAGTGTGCTACGGTACCAACATCATTTTCAGAAGATCTTTGATGATATTATGGGGAACCCATTAGAGATACTAGAAAAAACAAAAAAACTAAATATAGTTGTGAAGGTTGTTAAGCTACCAAAGAAGACTGCAATGTTATGCCCAGGAATGTTGTTATGGAGACACAGTAAGTACAGAGTTACTTCGTTAGAGCGATTATCCGCGACGATGGCCAACTCTCGACTTTTAGCTACAATAAATAAGATGTACCGCGATACCGCGACTATGACCAATAATATTCATTAACGGGTGAGTCAACTGATGGTGTGTCATTAAATGACATCATACTGACCTTTCAACTATAAACTGACTCAATTTTAGCCATGGGTGTTCTGTTACGTTTCGGAGGATTCTTGTTTTTTTGGGCAGCATCAGTATTCGTAATCACCCTTCAGCAACATAACAATATGATGCACAACCAGGCTTACATCCGGAAACATCGCCTCCGTAAGCCAAAATGTTCGAAATGAGCCAAACATATCGATTTGTCGCCGAAGTCAATAATTTAGCATCGCTCACACCATTTTACGAAGGATTTTGACCATTGATATGCATTACCATCCGTATAAGGTTCAAATGGCTAAAGAACAATTCAAAACACAATTTAACTGAGATTGAGTTGAGATTCTGTTGACCTGAGAATTTTGCAAAAACTCATGGAAAATTTTGCCTAAAAATTTGCAGTGATGATTGAGTTCGATTCATTATCTTCAAAAGCCTTCGAATTCACATCAAAGATAACGCGGCATAGGAAAACCTTTCTAAGATGTCATCTTTTATTAAAAATGACTTCAACTGGAGAGACTTCTTTTTTAACGTTCACGTTCATCCCAAATTATAACATCGCCTAAGGTAAAACTTGTATTGCCAGTGTAATCCTCAAATTGAATGCACGTTTATATAATTGGTTCAAAATGATTCTACAGCGAATCTAACTAACTGTCAAACCGTAATCTACCAAACTTTTGCCGCTGCGGAGGCTCAATAGTCTTCAGAGTTTTACAACCCAAAAATAATGCACAGAATTAATATAAATAATAAAACTAGATTTTTTTGTTTAAATTACAATAAACCAAACTAATCACAATCATTTAAATTTCGTTTCAAAATCGTACTCGTACTCGATAGATTCAGACAGACTAGGTGAGTATTTGACACGTCCGAAGAGTCTCTCTGCAATTAAAAACAAGTTTTGGTTTAATTTTTTTGAAAATAATTTGGTTAAAATTTAGTAAGTTACCTCTTTTGTCGACATTATATGTCCTCTGTCGTAAAATGTAATAAATTACGATACAAACTAACAGCAGCAGGGGTAGAATAGAATAAATTAAAGGCCAGAATATGGCATTCCGCAAACGTTCAGTCCACTGGTGATTGGAACTCACCATAATCGGTAGAAGTTCAATAGGATCACATTGAAGAGGATTTTGTGGATTTTTCCGATATCCGTCGTGGCATTCACATTGATTTGGACCAGTACAATTACCATTTAGGCATCCTGGTTCTGTTATATCTCCGAGCTTACAGTGTGGTATGCAGACATTGCGAAATTCATAAGTGAGATCAAGAACGTAACCATCAAAGCACTCGCAATCATCAGGAGCTACACAGATGCCATTGGGGCAGTTATTTTGACAAACAGGTAGACACTCTCCAAATTCTTCAGAATAGCCAGGGAGACATGGTTCATTTGAGATGCATAATGAATCGCGTAGGATAAACTTATCTGGACACAAGCAGACATTTTCTGAAGAGCAAGTGCCATTCATGCAGTTCTTCTTAGTACATAGTTCGTCAGGAATTTGATTTAGCAGCTTTGGGTTTCGATAATCTATTGGTGAGTCAGAAGCACATTCGTTATTGAGGGAAGATTTTTTAAATCCAAGCCAACATTGACAAATATTTGGCGAAACACAATCGGCATTTAGACATATTGGGTTGCAAATTGGTTTGCAAATTCGATCAACTTCGGAGAACTGAAAACCGTCTTCGCATGTACAGGTGTTCGGAGCTGTACAAATTCCATTTCCACATCCCTTATCACAAATTGGTTCACAAATAAAATTTTCCGTCGACATGTAATATCCTGTACTACATGAGCATTTTCCAGGAGCTGAACAATATCCATGGATGCAAGATTCGTTACACACTGGTTCACAAGGCTGGTTCTCATCTAATTTCTCGTATCCATTGTCGCACGAACATTTATTTGGTGCTGAACAATAGCCATTAGGGCAATCTGATTCACAAATTGGATCACAGGAATCGTTATTCGCTGAAAGAAGATAACCACGATTACAAGTACATTGTTCGGGCTGAGAACAAAAGCCATTTAGACAACCAGTTTTACAAATTGGTTTGCATGTCCCTGTATCTCGGGATATCTCGTAACCATCATGACATGCACATGTTTCTGGTGAAATACAGAATGCATTCGGACAACCCTTTTGACAGATGGGTTCACATGAATTGTTTCCAATTTTAGTATAGCCAGCGTTACAGGTACAAATTTCTGGTTGTGAGCAATATCCATTGGGACAACCACTTTCACAGATCGGTTCACATGTTTCATTCGAAGACTTAGCGTAACCCTCATTGCACGTACATAATCCCGGTTCGGAACAATATCCATTAGGACAGCCGTTTTTACAAATTGGCTCACAGGATCTTTTAATAGCCTTTTCGTACCCTTCGTTACAGGTACACACTCCTGGTTGAGAGCAATATCCATTAGGACACCCACTTTCACAGATCGGTTGACATGTTTCATTCAAAGATTTGGAGTAGCCCTCGTTGCACATACATTTTCCCGGTTCGGAACAAAATCCATTTGGACATCCGTTCTTACAAATGGGCTCACAAGATTCATTTACAGCTTTAGCGTAACCTATGTTACAGGTACACATTCCTGGTTGAGAGCAATATCCATTAGCACACCCACTTTCACAGATCGGTTGACATGTCTCATTCGAAGATTTGGAGTAGCCTCTGTTGCACGTACATATTTCCGGTTCGGAACAATACCCATTTGGACAGCTGTTTTCACAAATTGGCTCACAATAATCATTTACAGTTTTAGCGTAACCTATATTACAGGTACACACTTCTGGTTGAGAGCAATATCCATTAAGACATCCACTTTCACAGATCGGTTGACATGTGTCATTGAAAGATTTGAAGTAGCCCTCGTTGCACGTACATAATCCCGGCTCAGAACAGTATCCATTGAGACAGCCGTTTTCACAAATTGGCTCACAATATTCATTTACAGCTTTAGCGTAACCTATATTACAGGTACACATTCCTGGTTGAGAGCAATATCCATTAGGACACCCACTTTCACAGATCGGTCGACATGTCTCATTCGAAGATTTGGAGTAGCCTCTGTTGCACGTACATATTCCCGGTTCAATACAATATCCATTGGGACAGCCGTTTTCACAAATTGGCTCACAATATTCATTTACAGCTTTAGCGTAACCTATATTACAGGTACACATTCCTGGTTGAGAGCAATATCCATTAGGACACCCACTTTCACAGATCGGTCGACATGTCTCATTCGAAGATTTGGAGTAGCCTCTGTTGCACGTACATATTCCCGGTTCAATACAATATCCATTGGGACAGCCGTTTTCACAAATTGGCTCACAATATTCATTTACAGCTTTAGCATAACCTATATTACAGCTACACACCCCTGGTTGAGAGCAATATCCATTAAGACACCCAATTTCACAAATCGGTTCACATGTTTCATTCAAAGATTTGGAGTAGCCCTTATTGCACACACATATTTCCGGTTCAAAACAATATCCATTAGGACATCCGTTTTCACAAATGGGCTTACAAGATTCATTTACGGCTTTAGCGTAACCTTTATAACAACTACAAACTCCTGGTTCAGAGCAATATCCATTGGGGCACCCACTTTCACAGATCGGCTGACACATTTCATTCAAAGATTTGAAATAGCCCTCGTTGCACATACATATCCCCGGCTCAGAACAATATCCATTGGGACAACCGTTTTCACAAACTGGGATACATGTTCCGTTGAGCGCCCTAAGGTACCCACTAATGCAAGTACAAACTCCTGGACTAGAACAATATGCATTGTCACATTCATTTTCACACACGGGTTCACATGCTCCATTTTCCAAAGATTTCACATATCCCTTGTTACAAGAACACGTTTCCGGACTCGAACAAAATCCATTGGGACATCCTTTCACACAAACTGCTTCACAGCTTCCACTTTTACCCACTTTATAGCCAACATCGCACAAACAAACGTTCGGATCGATGCAAACTCCATGTCCACAATCACCTGGGCAATCTGGCACACATTCCCCATCACTATTTTTTGCATAATTTTTTAAACAACTACACTGTCCCGGAGCAGAGCAGAATCCATTTTTACAGGTCTTATGACACACAGGTTGGCACACACCGGCCTCGTCCATTTCAAAGCCATCGTTACATGCGCATTGATCCGGTCTAGCACAGTATCCGTTTGTGCATTCTTCCTTACAAATTGGCCTACAGTTGCCCTTACCATCACTTTCGCTGTACGAATAACACGTACAAATACCCGGTGCCGAACAGTATCCATAATCACACGCATCACATTGCGGAACACAGCTAAACCATAGATACATTACAATGTGTGTCACACTAATAATAATGTTGTTACTCTTACCGGAATTGATTGAACTGTCTGTATCCAGAATTGCATGTACACACATTTGGCGCTGTACACTTTCCATTTGTACATGCTTCAGCACATACTGGAGTGCACTTAGGCCCACTATAGCCCTCACAACAAGTCACCACAATCTTAGTTCGTAATTGGATCTAAGGGAATGGACACTTAAGACACGATCCTCGATTAAGAGTTAAAGCAAAAAACTTACCTTTGTCACTTTTTGACCCGAAGCATTCAGCTTTGAGACTCTTACGCCCACTTGCTTCCTTTTCGTACACTTGTGGCTCTGTGCATCCACCATTACCACAGAAATCAGAAATAGCCACAGTAGCCAGTGAAGAATTCGAAGTCCTATTTGCGTTTGCATGATGCTAGAGAACAACTATAACTGACCAGCACAGTTCCTAGGATGGATTGATTTGGCGGTGGTCTCTGATAAAACTGCTATTTGCAATCTATCTAGTTACCCCCCGGCCTTCCTTTTGCACTCTGTTCTTTGTTTGAGAATGTTGTTGTTGTTGTTGTTGTGTTGTGTGTTTCTTTTTTCTTTTTTTTTTGCAAATACTTGAACTATCGCTGTGAGAACATCCGTTCTAGATTTTTTTTTTTTTTTTTTTTGAGGAGTTTAAAAGACGATGGTGTTTTTGTTTATGGATTTAGTCTAAGATAAGATCGGCCCTATGACCGAATCGGACCGAAGCAAAAACACAATGAAAAATAAAAAGGCTTGCAAAAAATGCCAGAAAGGGTGTTGGGGGGTTGGAATAGTCTGGAAGTATTTAAGCGCCAGACTATGGCGTCGCGACGATAAGCCACCATAGTATGTGTCCGCGTCCGCGTCCGCGTCCGCGTCGTCGATAAGCTAAAAAAGACCTTGAGCGAGGTTCTTTTTCAATTTTTTGTGTATCGAAAACGTATTTGTCGTATCCATGTATGGAACGTTACTATTCGTATTTAAATTTAGTCAGTTAGACGCATGACGATGATGTAAGCCATGAGCTAGTAGAGAAGGCAATGAGTTCTGTTGGATTGGAGGACTGAGGAAAGTATCGGATTGAGAGGAATGCGATGAGTGTACCCACTAAAGGGACGTGACCATTGTCCGCAACTGGAAATGACGATGTGGTTTTGGTTTTGTTTTGATTATTTGTGGCATCAACAAAGCGTGATAATAAGACTTTCAATTGCATATTTGTAGGAGACCTGTAAAATTGCATGGTGATTATACAATACTACCTACCAGAATGGACATACCATATTCGAATTTTTGTCTTTTACCACTGATTAAAGAAAAAAAAGCTCTTGAAAACAGTGATTTGTAATCGATTATTATTTTCCAGAAATGCATATATGCGAGTCCCGTCAGGGTGACTTCTGCGGAATTGCAACGTTCGATAAAAAGGCTTCCAGGGTGACACATCGTGATCCGATGACTTTAAAGTTTCTGCTGTCAACGATAAGCGCGATAACGGAATCGGCTCGAAGGTTCAGTAAAGAATTTCACTCACTCCCTTGTTTAGATATTCTCATTGACTTATCGCAGTATCCTATATCTTCTATAGGATTTTGGATTGAAAGAGTTTCTAGCTAACAAAATAGAACGCTTATACCCGTGGTTGGCTATTGTAACTATGGTATTCTCTGGAATGAATTGCCCGACCACTTAAATCACTATATGTATAGGATATCCCAGCAAACGAAAACAGATAATAATTTTCGAGTATGCACACTGAATATTGGACCCTTTACTGTCCACATGCAGCCAAACAAATAGCAGAGCTCCTATTATAGGAGGACGAGGAAAACTGTGACTTTTTTAACTGCGGCAATTATTGTCCAATCGCTCGTCTTCTGATGCAGATTTGTCAATGGAAGTAAATTTGAGGTATGTTTTGTTAAGAGGAGTAGAACCTAAAAATTTAATAAAATACATTAAAATCATGTAAATGGCCGTAATAATTTGATGCCATAGGCACCACAGCTGGCGCGAATAAAGCTCAATCCAAAAATGCAATTTTCTAAAACTTTTTTGTGCAATTACGCCCGTATATCGGTATATAGGATTAACCGGCGTAGATTAATAACCTACAAATTCCCACAGAAGATAATCTAACGGTGTTAAGCCACACAGTCTTGGAGGTCCATCCACATATTCATTTCGTTAATCGCATGGCTGTGTAGCCATCCCGTTGAAACGATAACCCTTTAACAATAATACCATTCAATTGTAAAACGAAAAAATGTATAGTAATAGATCTATAATGCTCTCCATTGTTCAAGAAATAAGGAGCGATGACTCCACCAGCCTATATGGTAAAGCACACCAAACAGTGTCATATTCTGGATGAAACTATTCAACCAAAAATAAGCCACAATTCTGAACAAAAATTTTGTGGTGATAAAGAGGGTAAAGAACAATCCCGTTTTGGACACATTCACCGAATATACAATGCACACTATGGTCAAGCGGCTTCAATCCTTATACCAAGTGGATACTTAAAATTCCAATTGCAGTGCACAATGACGAATCGATTATGTCAGGCCCTTCTCAATAGTACGCTCCACATCAGTACAAGCTTCTTCAGTGTGCACTGAATGAAGTCTCTACGGATGCTTATTAATAATAAGAGTCAGCTGGCTGCGAACGAAAATGACCGATTGTAAAGTTAACGTTGCCCACGGTAAGTGTCGTGAACGGAACCATGATTGAACTGAAATTCAATTCTGTTGAGTGTATTGAGATCTTTCCTGCGGAAAATAACTTGACCCAACTTGTAAATGAACCCGCGAATACGTTGATAGTCATACCGTCAACACCCTGAACTTATTTTTAATTTCTCAAAATGATAAATAAACTGTTGATGTGCTTTCCACTCTAGGCTCGTCGGACAATTGTGACCTATCAGCTAATAAATATCTCGTACACCGAGATTACTGAAAGAACCGCATGGCAATACGAAAAATACAATTAGATAGGTATCTTCAGGTATTCCTCGATTCCCCGATAATGACGTGGATGCCGCTAGTGAAATGACCACAGACAAAGGGTCTCAATACTCTCTCATCAAATGAAGAGTATCAAACCAAAAGAAAAGGTTTAGAACGACTCGATCTGTAAAAAGGCTGTCAGAGTCACAGAAATGTTTTTTCAGTCATACAAGACCAACCTGATAGAGAAAAATTAAAAAAATTTCAAACCAGCCAAAAATGGTTGCAATGGCTTTGCTAAGCGTGTGAAATTTGAATACAACCAAAACTAAGGCAAAAAATACTACATTGTCCCAAGGATAGGAAAAATTATTGGTCGTTCATCAAAAATATTAGAAATTCTGCCTTTTTTTCATCATTACGTATGTCGAATCTTCAATGAGACGAATTCACTTTCGCACTCGTGTAGTAGCAATAATACTGAAAGATCTTAATATGTACAACTTCGAAGGTCCAGATGGTATATATCCCCTCCCAAAATTGGGATACAATGTCTACATCTGATCAGGTGCTCCTGCAACATCTCGGCACCTGTTAGGTAGTACAGTAACATCCGTTTCGTATACATAACATCAAACCCACTTTCGTAAGTACTCTGAAATATCGTGATTCGTTCCTAAGCCGTACAACTCGCTTATGCAAGCTTTCACACATTTAAGACCAATGTACACCGGTATTTCTCTTTTCTTCCTCCCTAAGTGTCCTTCAACCGTGCAGTGTACTATCATTTTAAGGTGTACTACCATTAAATTTGCACACTTTTCAAGTGTTGTTCTGGCGTAATATATCTTGAAATGGCAAACCAAGCTGAGCACAAATCAGCTATTAGCTTTTAAATTGTTTGTCGCTGGAAACAGTTCTAGAAAAACTTCTGGAACACACATTCGTTGTAAGTGAGAAGGAGGACAAGGATAATGCTACAATGAAAAATCCAAATTTAAAAAAAAATCGAAGGAACCGATATCTACGCAGCCGGACTTAAAGCTTAAAAGCTTAAGTAGGTGATCTACTGAGGAGCAAACTCATCTGTAAGATCTGGTTGAAAAAATGTATGCCTCACGAATGAAATCTGAATGGAAGAAGGTCTCCTGAAATGAGGCAATAGCGGACGGATAACCTCTCATCACATGCAAATGAGAGTCTAATACTCATTGTCAGCCCATTGTGTAGTGTAGTGTAGTTTATGTATGCTTCTCCTCTGTAAAATGTACTCTACGGCTGATTTTCGAGAAGACCGAAGAATATCAAATCAAAATTCACTGCCGAAATATTATTACTGTTATAGTGACGAGCAATTGAAATCAATTTCTGGTTTTGTCATCGCCATCGGTAGCGAAGCTTCTATCAACGAAGCAAGATGAGGCTATATATATATGTTCTTCATAATCCAACTGCTACCGTTGGACGCAGGGCCACGAAAACACTTCTGAGTTAACGAAAGTTAACAGGTCTGATAAGAAGGCTGCAGTCACTGTGAATAATGTGGTTAAGCCATGTGGGGACAACAGTACTACCGACCAACGAGTTTTTGATTCCAGTCGAGTAGAACGACGCAGTAAAGCCGATGCCCACAATTGGAAGAGGACGTCAGCCAACTCGGAATGCATCTAATACCTAACTACGGAGCAACTGTTATCCATAGTATAACTGAAGCGAAAAACCAGTAACCAGCCTGCAATAAGGTAATGCTTTAATGCTCGTCTGTATCTTCTTCACCAAATAGAACCAACTAATTTTAATACCTTTTCGAAGTAACCAAAGGCATTTAAACACTCTTTCGATATGCATATAACATATAACACGGACATTTGAATCTGCCAAAGTATAGTTGTGTCTCTAAATAGCTCCCAAAGAAAATCGTTAAATGTAACAGAAAAAAATAAATAAATAAATAAAATACCAAATTTTGAACTAAAGTGAAGCCTAAGGGCGCTCTAAAATAGATTCAGAGTAAGTATGTACAACTGAGACTCTTAAGTGTTAAGTCCAAGTTTCAACGAAAATAACCGAGATACCATGCCTTAACAGATTTCTTGTGAGAAACTTCGACGCTTTGGTACTCCTAGTTTCATATGGTTTAGGTGTTAAAAAACTCAGTAAGGTTTGCCATTCCATCATGCATCATTTAACGTACGGAAATTGTTAAAAAATATCGAAATTCCGGCTCGACTGTAAAAACCTAACGTGAGTTTCGTCGTGAGTTCGGTCGTCATCATGGATTCAGTGTAGTGTAGACATAGCCGCCGTAGTGGCCAGTAATGTCGATTCGCCGCCGATCAACTGAATTGCTCAACCGGGCCCAGTCAACCCGGCTTATTTTGCGAATGGATTTGGGCCTATATTCGTATAAGATTACTGATTACTGATACAAGAATTGAATCTGGACGTTAATAGACAACGACGTGTGTTCGCTTACTGGGTGCTGGAAATGTTGACAGGAGATCCGGATCTTGTCCAAAAATCATTTTCTCAGACGAGGCCCATTTTTGGGGAACACAATCCACAAGTGTTCGGTCTAACATCATTGCATCTACAATACAAAGATTGAATGTTTGGTGCGGTTTATGGGACGACAGCATCATCGAATCTTATTTATTTCAAAATGAGGAAGTAGACCCCGTTACTGTGAATGGTGTCAAGTGTAGACCAATGTTAACCGACTTTCTATGGTCAGAGCTGGACAACATTAATATATCCGAGCTGCTTCAACAAGACATGCAATACAAGCTTCACAAGAAATTGTGAAGGAGAAATTTGGCGACTGGATTATCTCAAAGGGAGTGTCCATTAATTGTCCGCCGCGATCATGCGATTTGACACCACTCAATTATTTTCTCTAGGACTATGTCAAGTCCTTAGTCTATGCTAACAAGCCAATCACTTTGGACGTTCGACACGCTTTTGCCAGAATAACGCCACACATATTGGACGAACTCATCAAAAATTAAACAGACCGCTTGAAGAATTGTCACCGAAACCGAGGCGGCCGTTGCTGTTCTATTCAATTTTTTTCCTATCTTTCTTATCTGGTCACCCTTTATAACTGGAATATGTATTGACTAACTAAAGGAGATCTTTGAGTAAAAAAGTAGAAAACAAACAAAAGCCTGGCGCCAAAGTCCGATTTCCAAATGGTATAATCCTGGAATAAAAGGTCAAACACAACGAAATGGTTCAAAAAGTAGCATAGCTGGAAAAACGTAACAAAATCCTAGAGGCACAAGTAGATAAGTTATTCATAAAAGTGAAATTTCATTGTTCAGCGCCCTTTAGAAGACAACATCAATTTGGCTGAAAAAGCGAAGTCAACAATGACATCTTCATCTGCACACAGAATTTTTACTCGAAACCAAAAATTCTGCGACAATTATTGTGAAAATGAAAATCACGTGATGCTGCTATTAACGTTCTTAAAAACGCAAACAAATTAAAGGACTTGAAAATCAGAGTGCGTAAGGACTTGCTATAAACCGTTAACTGTCATTCTAAGAAATAGAAACTCATTTTTTTGCAGTGTGAAAAAAATTAAAAAAATTTTATTTTTCACAACAAAATTAACTTCTTTTAAACGGTGGATGTACACGAAATTAAAAGAAACCCGAAGAAAGGTTGTAAAAGTGCTACAAATGCAAATCAGCGATACGTGGTTAAACAGGTGTTAGCTACGAAGGCATTTGTAAAAAGGTTTTTCACTTTACAGAAAAATATAGGGTGATTCATCGTGAGGTTTGATTTATAATGTAAAATAAAACAACAAGTGAACAATTCATGGCATTTACTTTTTAAAAATGATATCATGTACATGTTAGCCACGATTATGTCTGAGATGGTCCATTCAGAAAGATATCACGGTGTGATATCACCAAAATGATTTCTCAACAAGTCCATTGTTTCACGTGCTGTATGGCTCATAGCGCCGTCTTGTTAAAACAAGAGCTCACCGAGACCATGTCCTTGAAATTCAGGAAGCATATAGTCCACTAACATGGCGCGATAATGGTCACCATTGACGGTAACATTCATATTTGCCTCATTTTTAAAGAAATATGGACCCATAACTCCACCAGCCCATAAACCACACCATACCATTGTGTTTAATGGATGTAATGGAAGCCCAAATACGCAATTTAGTTTATTAACGTATCCATTGAGCCAGAAATGGGCTTAATCACTGTACAAAAGTTCACGACAAAACACCTGATTTTCATTGAGTTTTTCAAGAACCCATTCACTGAAAATATGACGCAAATTCAAGTCACCTGACTTCAATTCTTGCACAAGTTGAATTTTGTACGCTTTTAGGCCGAGATCCTCACTTAAAATACGCCAAGTTGTCGAATACGCCAAGTTGTCGAATACGCCAAGCCAAGCTGCTGAGAACGACGGCGAATCGATTCGTCACGGTCTTCGCATACACTTTCAGCTACAGCTGCTATAGTCTCTTCACTACGTGCTGGATGTGGTATAACCGATCGAGTATCATCCCCACTAATGTAAACTGGGACTTAAATTTGCGATTGGTATTGGCAATAGTGGTTTTAGTAGGTCGAACTGTAAGTTCCTCGAATCGCACGAAAAACATTACTCACAGAACGCTGATTTTCGTAATACAGCTGAACAATTTGGAGACACTGTTATGGTGTGAGTCTTTCCATGATAACTTACCAAACGTTATTGAACAAAAATGACAAAGCACGATGAATCACCCTAGACGGTATACATATTTTAAAATGAGCATATGGTACGATTCATATGCGATGAATGCATACTTTACATTCAAAACATGGATTTGATTGTGAAGGAAATGCAAGAAAGCGTAGATAAAAACACAAGTTACTTAAAACTGTACAAAGAAGAATTTGAGGAACCAATGACAAAATTGAAAATGAAATAAAAAATTTAATAGATATACCGAGAGAATACGCGAAATACAAATTGCCCAAGATGTCTGTGAAAAAGTGTAATTAAATTGAGTTGAAAATATATGCAACGGAAAATCTCGAAGGCGAGTGCAATAAACTATCTGCTGAAATAAGAATCAGCAACATTAATGTGTGCAATGAAGTAAAAAAACAAACTTTCTTATGTAAGGGAACAATAAATGACTTTTTTCAGGTAAAAGGAAATGATCACTGGATGTTAGAAAACTGAAAGAGAGCTGTATAGGTTGTGCTAGCTGCGTTTCACATTTCTTTAAAAATATAGTAGGGAGACCACCAGGTCCAGCAGAATAATCCAATTTCAATTACTGAGTTTGCATTTAGGGGAGATATACACCTAGCATGGTCGAAAATGGATATCAGAAATAAGGGTTCTCGACAAGCTCATCGATCCGGGTCTTTTCACAAAGATCGGAGCAAAAAGAAAATACCGCTTAAAAATCGACATACTACCGAAAAACTTTCCGACGAGAATATTAGTTCTAGTGCCAAAAAAATTAAGGACTGATCATGAGACATCCGCACCAGAAGATGAGTTTTCTGACATTGTTTTCTGTCTTATCGATTTAAAAATTGTAGTTTCGTGTTCATCGTGCAAACCGAATTTTATGTCTTTGTGCCCGTACATCAACACAACCTACGAGATAAATACACGATTCTTTTTTGTTGATTGGGGATTGGTTTGCGTGGAGCAATGAAATTTTGTGGACTCATGGATTTACCGCCACCGCAGTAAACAACAAAACAAAATTATGTGCTGATATAACAAAACTAACCTTTTCAGGAGATATTATGTGGCTAAAACGTGGTTTCACCTCATTGTATAAATTTACAGTTCTCATTGGTCAGTTTACAGAAAAAATCGTTAACTTTTTTGTAAAATCTTCTTATTGTGCTGAATGTAACTATTGTTACTATTGCAAGTCTAATCATGATGAAAATTGCCAGATCAATCATGACGGTTCGGCATGCAAAATGAAAGTACCATAGACGCCATGTAAGAATTATTTTCAAAATTCATCGAATTCGTTGGGGATGGCGACTCTAAGACGTACACGCGAATAATTAATGCAAAGCCGTATGGTGATGAGATTAAAATCGTAAAAGAAATACGTGGGACACATTTAAAAGCGAATGGGAACTCGTGTTCGCGAACGCAGGAAAAGAGACCCTGAAATCGGCTGCAAAAACAAGTTGACGGCAAGATTTATAGATAAACTGAGCATTTACTATGGCTTAGCTGTACGCAGGATGACATGAAAAAAGCGGTTTGGGCAATATTCTACCATTACGGCTCAACATACAGCAACCCTAAACATCATTTTTGTCCCGAACTCCCCGAATTGTGGTGCAAGTAGCAACAAGCAAAAGCTTAAAGAGAACTGAAAATTTTCCGTCACGAATATTTAGTATTGCCAAAAATGGGTTTGGATGTCATAAAACCAACATTCGAAGACCTCAGCAATGACAAATGGTTGGAGCGCTGTTTTGGCGGATATAGCCAAAAGAGGAATTAGAGCCCCAACCAACTTATTTGGAAGATAGATGGATGCATCATGGACGTTCAACAGTTGTTGCACCTCATTGCTGGAAGTCACAAACATGTAAGGACTGTCGTTTGGATCGGGAGCGCCTTGTACGCGCAAGAAAACGAAACTCAAATAGCGAAAGCCGAACTGGCAGCGCCTGAACAGAAGGAAGAAGGTTGAATACGGCGCAGGCCTGTGCCTGCATGCCGTAAGACGACAATCGTCTGACGATATCGTTTCGACGATAGTTTCGCTTCACGTAACATTGTAAATCACTATCGTTTAGACGATATCGTTTTGACGATTAAACTTTTCCTTCACGTCACCTCAAAAACTGTCAAACACTATCGTCAAGCCGACATTGCTTGCACGATAGGTAAAGAGATATCGTTCTACAATTTGTTGTTCTAATAAAGTGTGAAACTTTTACAAAAAAAAGGAGATATTATTAAAAATGAAAAATATTTCGAAATAGTGTTTTGTTTTTTTTATTGAAAGCGAAAATGAAAACCAAAAAAAAAATTAGAAGTAAGACGTATGTGAAGAACACTAAGAGATGCATCGCATCCATTATCACTTCCAACAAAAAAGTAGGCATTATGAAAATATAGGGTTTCCCAATAGGGACTTGACAACTTTGAATTTTATTTGTGAAAGCACTTTTTCACTAATCATCAAACTGTCACTGTCAATTTATTCAGTAAACTCAACATTTTTATCATGGTAAAGTACACTAACGAGCAACGTCTGCAAATTATAAAAAAAAAATTCTACAAGCATTCAGAGTCGCAAAATCATCTTCAGTGACGAAGCTCATATTTGGCTCAATGGGTTCGTCAATAAGCAAAGTATGCGTTATTGTTCGGATTAAAACCCACATGTGCTTCATGAATCACCACTTCATCCACAAAAAATAACTGTTTGGTGCGGTTTGCATGCCGGCGGCGTTATTGGGCCATATTTTTTCGTTGACGATAACGATCGTCACGTTACTGTGAATGGTCAGCGTTATCGCGCCATGATCACCGATTATTTTCGGCCCGAATTGGAAGATATGGACTTGGACGACATGTGGTTTCAAGAGGATGGTGCCACAAGCCACACATCACACGCTAAAATCGATTGGCCGCCTCGTTCGTGCGATTTAACGCCGGTTGACTATTTTCTGTGGGGCTACGTGAAGTCATTGGTATATGCCAACACGCTGACGACGTTGGAAGAGCTCAGAGCCAACATTGAACGCGAAATAGCGGCCGTTTCGGCCCAAATGTGTGGCCGAGTCGTTGAAAAAAAAAACGAATCGATCGCTGCAAACGTGCCCGCGGTGGCCATATGAACGAATTCGAGTTCCATTCATAAATGTTTTGACTGTACTTCAAGCCAATAATAAAGTTTTTGAAATATCTCAATTGGTTTGCCTTTTATTTAAAAAAAAAAAAAGTTGTCAAGTCGTTATTAGAAAACCCTATACATATGTTGTTCTATATACATATTTCTAATCATTTCAGTTTCCTCGAATGCTTCTGGCTATAAAAAGAGGCGTTTGTATTAGTATTGGACACGTTTAATTTAGATAGTGTCTGTCGATCCACTCATACTCAACAAAAAAAACACAAAAATTTTGGAAAAAAATTTATTTATTTTTCAACACAATCGCCTTTCAGTTCTTTACACCTTTCTTAGCGATGTTCAAAAAGTTCGATACCCTTTTTATAATAAGAACTGTCTTGCTCCTCAACATAGCCATTAACTGCCGACATTCCTTCTTCATCGATAGAAAATCTTTGACCACTGAACCATTTCAAGTTTGGGAACAGAAAATAATCCGAGGTGGATAAATCTGGTGAATAGGGTGCACGAGGTAAAAATTCAAACTTTAATTCACTAATTTTGGCCATTGCAATAACGACACTGTTTTTGCTCGAGTGTGAGCAAACGCGGCACCCATCTTGCACACAGCTTTCTCATGTCCAAATTTTCAAATAATATGCAATGTACCGCACTTTTTGAAATGCCTATAATGTCTGCTAGGTTGAACACTTTCAGTTGACGATCATCCAGTACCGCTTTGTGGATTTTCTTCACCATTTCGTCACCTCATTTGGTCGACCACTGCGATGCTCTTGGCAGCTCGTACAACCTCGTTTCAACTCAGCAACCCAAAATTTTACTGTTGTAAACAAAGGGGCAGACTCACCCAGAGTAAAATCCAGTTTAGCTTTTATATTGGTTGGGCTGAGGCCTTTCAAATAAAAGTATTGTATCACATAACGATGACCAATTTTCTCCATTTTCACAAATTCACTGACAACGTTCACTATTGATAGCTGCCAAACAAATACTAAACAACGTGGCGCTTTCAAACTTGAAACATATGCTTTATAGACTGCGCTTTCCAATATAGTACAGTGATATTTTGAAACAAATATCGCCATGTCTTGGTCAGGCCGGGTACTTCTGGGACCGCCTTCGTATACCACCAATATTATAACTTGCTGCTACTCTGGAAGTACTTGGTGGAGGTTGCTACCAGTGCACAGTGTATGGGACAGCGGCCATAAATACTTCCTGTTGAGATATCGTAGCGAGATTTTCGTCAAAATTCTTAAATAATGTTGTGAACATAGTCTTAAAAAAATTAGAGCAATCTTCGTCTTGTAAGGTGGATAGCAAAAAAGGTGACGTGTAATTACCTGGACACTGCATTTGTCAAAAAAGCATTACAAATGAAATAATTAAATAAATAAGAGAAAATACATTTTTTACAATACATTTTTGTAATTATGTGCATCAAATATTTAAAACGATAAATATCTTAATGTTTAATAAGCCATAATAAGTAGTTGGAGAGGCACATAGTATGTAAGAAATGAGCTCTTGTCTGCCAAATCATTATTAGAAAACTTTTGCTTGTACTCACTATGACCCGTACTTCCATCAAATCCCCAGTTTCCGATTAATACTAAATTTATAACATAATTATCAGTAACTGTTTCGATGACATTAGTTTGTAGCTCTAATAAGCTCTACGCTGTATTATCTAATAAATTTTGCAGCTCGACTTCAGCGTGAGATTCGTCTACAGATATATTGTCCGGGTATCTCTCTTTTTTTGAGCTTAGTATACTTTGATAGCTTGGAAATAAATCAAAAGATATTTTGCCTTTCACAAAGTTTCTTATCAGCAAATATTGGCTTTTAGACATGCCGGTCTCCACAATAAGTGAAATTACTTCAATGGGATCTGCCTGCAATACATTTTGCATTTGATGGTCATTGCGTAAAGCAGAAACAGCAGACCCGTCAATCTCGGTCACCTGAGCTATACGTTTACGCTTTGTTCTTGCTGAAGACACCGCAAAATCAAGCTTGGGGCTCTCACGATGAGCACTTTCCATCATTTGCTGAGATTAATACAATTAATTGCTTTTCATTCAGCCAATCACATTGATATTGCAGAACTAAGGTTTTTTGCGATCGTAACGCGTCCAGAAAACAACGATTTTTTTTACATATGTAGCTAATAGATTTTTCAAGTTCGGTTAGTTCAACTAATATATGTAGCCGTTATGCTCAATATTATGTTATATATCAGTGATCACATCTTGAGTTTTTTCAGCGCTGCTACCGTTTTTTGTGCACCATAAATTGAAAATATGTAGCCGTGCAAAACACACACTGATACGAATCGCCTTCCAAACATAAATCAAAAATAATAAAAAAGTGTGCAAAATTAAACAGTGTTATTTTATATAATATTAATTAAATGCTCATTGAACATTGTATAAGAACACAAAAGACGAAAACAAACACATAGCACAGAAAAACAGACATCGGCAAAATTCCGCAGCTAACTTCAACACTTTTATTACCTTAAGACTCAGATTAATACAATGGAGAAGAAACCAAAGGGGGAATTTTGGGGGAACACAACTAAAACTTTAGGTTGACGTAATAAACATGCACAAAAGACACGCATATTAACTCGCGCCGCTATTTGCTCGTAAGTTTTTCCACTTTCCACTTTCGCATTGTTATCTTTGACGTTGTTGTTATTGGTGATTTTAGCGTTTGTCACCATTACCTTCTTTAAAGGCTTTGGAGTAGGACCGCTGTTGTTATTCCTCATTCTAGCTGTCCCTGCGTTTTTCAAAGGCTTCGTTTTTGATTGATCTCGTAGCTTTTGCAACTCCTTCGCGACTTCGCAGCCTCGGTAATAAGCTGGATGTTTTCCCTTGCAGTTAATGCATATCGCTGGGACTCTTTCGCGGCATTGCACTCTCGAGTCAGATGTTTGCCAGCGCATTTTACACAGGGAGGTTCCTTCTAGCAGTAGGCCTGAGTATGGCTGAATCCCTGACAACGCGACATTGGGGAATCAGCCTAGAGTTTTTCCGCGAAGGTTTAATTTTGACAACAAGTCAAAAAATTCAATTTATGGCATAAATTCTTTCTAGGCTTTCGGTTTTGTCGAAAGTTAGCCTAAAGAGGGGAAGACCGCGTCTTGGGGTCGTCCTCTCGATTTCAACATTGTGCTGTTTTTGCGCAAGTATATTAACTGCGTCGATTATCCTAAAATCTTTATTTTCAAGGTCATTTACGATGTTTTCTTTAAGGCAAGAGGGATGCAATTCTTCTTCTTCTTTCCGTTTTATTTTCGTAGGTATGGCATTGAATCTTCTCGGCATTTAATTGTCCGAAATTCCAAAAACGTTTATTGGCGGCGGCGGTCTTTGTTTGGGTTGCTTTGTTGCCTTATCGACCTCAGTAGTGTTAAAGCTGGCTTGCTTCTATGTTTGTTCAATATCAGGCGGGGAAGTAGCTTTGCGCTTCTTACCTGGCTTTTTTTAAGTATCCAGTCCGTTTCTTCGTCCGTGTGAAAACTCGAGTTTTCGGGGCGGTCAAGTAGCGAAACAGACTCAGACTCAGATTTAGATTGCGGCTTAATGGCATCTAGTTGCTTTTTTAGTTCGGCACAGAGCAATTCCATATTTTGGAGTCTGGCGCGGAAATTAGAATTTTCGCGTTCGAGATTTTATAGCCAAAAACACCCGATCTAATAGACTTCTTTATCGGAAAAGGAGTAAACGCTATTTATGTCAAAGTTGAAGAGGGCTTCGATCCTTCCTCCGATCATTCTCCAGTTATCCTCTCACTGTGCAAGTCCTTGGTTAAGAAACAAAGACCTCCCAGATTAACTAACAGCAAAACTCACTGGGAAGATTTCCGAATAGACGTTGTAGACAATACTGAGTTGAAAGTAGTACTTAGTACGCCGTATCAACTTGAAAAAGAAGTTGAACGTTTTGTTGAAGTCATACAGCAAGCGGCCTGGAAGAACACTCCCCGCGAATCGAACAAAGTTCCCAAAGTCGGCATAAGATATCCACCGGAAATCAGAGAAATGATAAGGAAGAAACAAAGAGCGCGGAAAAAGTGGCATGAAACCCGGGCACCACAAGATAAAACGTCCTTCAATAGGCTCTACAACTTGTTGAAAAAATCGATCAAGGACTTCAATAATCAAGGTATTAATAACAACCTTGAAAGACTCACAGCGACAGGGGATACCAACTACTCCATATGGAGAGCCGTTAAAAGTGTTCGAAAGCCCCAAATACACGTGGCACCAATAAGAAGAAACCAGGATGACTGGGCGAAAGAAGATAAGGAAAAAGCTAATGTGTTCGCCGTCCATCTTGCAGAAACGTTTAAATGTCAATACGCTAGACGTGACGACAAACTTTCCAATAGAAAAGGCTACACTTAGGGAACTTAGACAAGTTATAGACACGCTTAAGCCCAATAAAGCCCCGGGATATGACTTAATAACGGGAGAGATACTTAAAGCGTTGCCGAAAAAAGGTTTGCTAATTGCTGCTCTATCTTATAAATGCCAGCACTAGATTAGAGCACGTACCGCATCAGTGGAAAGTAGCCGAAGTTATTATGGTTCCGAAATCCGGTAAGCCGCTGACTGAAGTCAAGTCATATAGACCAATATCGCTTCTCCCGATTACATCGAAGGTCTTCGAGCGAATCCTTCTTAATCGTCTTAAACCAATTACCGACACAAATTCCCTCTTGCCTGATCATCAACTTGGCTTTAGAAGCCAACACTCTACAGTTGACCAAGTTCATCGAATAACCGATGTAATATAACGAGCAATCGAGTGTAAGTTAGTATGTTCAAGCGCATTCCTTGACGTTTCGCAAGCCTTTGATAAGGTATGGCATGAAGGCCTAAAATATAAACTCCGACAAGCCCTACCCCAGCAATTGTCTTGTATTTTACGTTCATATCTGGAAGACCGACTTTTAAAACAATAAAGGCGGGGGTGCCGCAAACGATGATATCCACAGAGACTTGGGAGTCGAAAACGTTCAGAACGTAATAAAAATGTTTGCGCGAAAACATAATAATCGATTACAATGTCATACGAATATTTCTGTTCAACAGCCTCTCTATCCAGCGCGGAATTTTCAATGGAAAATCGCCTACAGGATATCTTATAAAAACAAAATAAAATGCGATAGAAGAACTGCTTGTTGAGTGTATTTTTGAGTGAGTAAGAATCTCACACTACTCTAGGCTCCCGGCCTATAGTGTCTATGAAGATTACTCATAGACTCCTCAAGCAGAGAGTCGCGGGTTCGAATCCGGTGAGAGGCAATTTTTTGAAAAAGCTTTTTCATGGAATTTGTATGTAGTTATGTGTAAAATCCCGTCGGCGTCAACTCTGACATGAAGGCATAACACTGATGTTGGAGTGGTTGTTGGCTGGGCTAAATGTAACCAACTAACAACTAGCACGTACTATTAAGACCCACTGGTTGAGGATGCACTGGCTCCAGTTTGACAAACACCTCTGGAAAAATATCGAAACCTAACACCTGAGTTTCAAAAGAACTACACCACCCGCCCGCGCCCTTTTGAAAAGCCAGTAAAGGTTTATTCATATCCCCTTGGTGCTCGCGCGGAATTATAAAAAAAAAAAACGAACAAATAAATCGGTTATCTAAAACAAGAATTTCTCAAGGATTATTTTACAAATTAGTATTTTCTAATTACTCCACATGTAACATAATAAATACCTTTAACTTCAAAATCCATAAAAAAAATTTAAAATAATTAGACTGAAGCAAATGCTTGACCGCTTTGAATTGCGATTTTGTTGTGAGAAAAAGCTAACCAAGCGCAGCTGCATTGTGAAAATGTACACGTGTTCATGATTTCAATTGGTTTTAAGAAAGTCCAGTTAGATTTCTAGAAAAAGACCGGTTTGCTATTGGTAAGATGGGACATTTAACTGACATTAATATTTTTAATGTTTAACCTATGGACGGGAACACTGTGCAGTGGCTAACTGGGAATGATTTTGGCCTCTCTGTCGCCCAAAGCACTATATCATCCATAATTTCACAGACCACAGCCGTGCTGGAGGAAAAGATATGCCCATCAGTATTAAATGCGATTTGTCAAGTGAGAATAAAAAAGAAGAAACAAAACAATGGTTTTATAGAAAATTTGGAATACCTGGAAGTAATATAGAATACCATATGTCTACATGTCACAGTAACTAAAATTCCGTTGAATTTCTATTGAATAGACGGTACAAACTTGTATAGGGTTTTCCAATAGTGACCTGACAACTTTGAATTTAATTTGTGAACACACTCTTTCACTAATCATCAAACTGTCACTGTCAATTTATTCAGTAAACTCAACATTTTCATCATGGTAAAGCACACTAACGAGCTACTTTCTCCGATTGGGTTTTGGAGAAGATGCGCCAAGATGATGAATTTTATCGCAAAATCATCTTCAGTGACGAAGCTCATTTTTGGCTCAATGGGTTCGTCAATAAGCAAAATATGCGTTATTGTTCGGATTAAAACCCACATGTGCTTCATGAATCACCACTTCATCCACAAAAAATAACTGTTTGGTGCGGTTTGCATGCCGGCGGCATTATTGGGCCATATTTTTCGTTGACGGTAACGATCGTCACAATACTGTGAATGGTCAGCGTTATCGCGCCATGATCACCGATTATTTTTGGCCCGGATTGGAAGATATGGACTTGGACGACATGTGGTTTTAAGAGGATGGTGCCGCAAGCCACACAGCACACGCTACAATCGATTTATTGAAGAGTAAGTATGCTGAGCGTGTTATCTCATGTGCCAGTCGATTGGCCGCTTCGTTCGTGCGATTTAACGCCGCTTGACTATTTTTGAAATATCTCAAATGGTTTGCCTTTTATTTAAAAAAAAAGTTGTCAAATCGTTATTAGAAAACCCTATATAACATTTTTAGCAATTCGTTATGTTGGTTTCTTACTCTCCTTCACCGCTAGTCGATGTCCTTTTGAACTTGCATTTCGAAAGCAGGTGATGCCACATTTATTTGCGTTTATAGTAAGACCCTATTTTTAGAAGTATCCTTTTAGCAGAGGAATTTTATCTTTTATTTTATTTAGGGCATTTTGTGGTCTTGCATCACTCGCAAGGATAATCGTATCATCTGCATATAAAATAGCACCTGGTTCAGAGTTCATGAGATCCTGAAATGGGAAATTCGAAAGAAAAATATTGAACAGCTTTGGGCCAATTATTGATCCTTGTGAGGTTCCTGATTTGACGGGAGACATATTTGATTCCTCTGCCTTAATAGGCACATACGAAAAACGATTTTTTAGAAAGTCTTGAATTAATTTCGTTAGCCAGACTGCCAGACGAGTGCTTTTTCTAAATCAATATGTTGTCGGATAGAAGAAGTATCGCATGCTCTGTGGAGTGTTCTTTTCGAAAACCGAAATGTATATTTGGGATTACGTTTCCTTGTTCACAGAATGTGTCTATATTTTCTACCAAAAACTTTTTCAAAAAGTTTTCCAATATTCGATAACAGTGAAATGGGACGAAATTGATTTATTTCATTATCTGCTCTTTTTTTTGACACTGGTATAATTCTTGCCTTTTTCTTGAATTTTTTCAGTAGAAGTAAACGGAGGTCTGCCAGGATTGATCGCATTTAAGGTTGGGGAAAATGCAGTCAAGGAGGATGAGTTTTGGTCATTAAACTGTGATACGACTGTGTAAACTTCATTCGTCAAATCGGGGTCAAAAGAAGGTATCTTTTCTGTGTAAAGGGAAGATAAATGCTCTTTGGATGCATTTAACTTTGCCTGTATATCAACCAGCATTAGTCCGTTATTAAACAGAGTGTCCTTAGAGACATCACTACCAAAAAATTTTCTACCTATGATTTCATCGATTTTCTTAAATGCATGAGAGGAAGGCTTTATGTTTCGCAGCCTTGCGTAAAATGCGTTGTTGGTTTCTATATTGATATTTTGTTTTATAATTTTGCTTAAGCATTTAATTCTAGAAGATAGTTCTACATATTCCTGATTAACTCTATTAAGGTGTCTGTGAAAAATTCGTTTAAGTTTTCTTAACCATTTACTAAGAACTTTAACTAGTTTTATTGTGAATTCTGATATGTAATTGTATTTGGACTGTTTGTGTTCGATAACAGTGGAGTTAGAATTTATAGTCTGAGTCATTTTCGAATTCAATTCATTTATGAGTCAGTCTATTTCATTTTTTGAGATGTTTCTACAATCTGGTAAATTGATTGTTGAGAATTTGTTGTGTAAACTTATTTTAAAACAGTCCCAGTTGGTATTTTTGAATGACCTGAAAGTGGGTGGAGGTAATAAAATTGGTAAGAAATTAAGAAGCCTTAATTTTATTGTGATTCCAAAATGATCTGAAGGGGTAGCAAAAGTATGACAAGGTGTAGACGAGCTATTAAAACTAGCAGAGACAATGAAATAATCTATTACGGATGAAGATCGCGGGAAACCGCGTGAAACCAGTTATAAAATTTATTTCCGTTGCTGTTTTGAGTTCTGTCTCCCCAATGAGAATGTCTCGCATTAAAATCTCCTCCGAGAACAGTTCCATCGAATGCGCTGAAAAGGGAAAAAAGTCTGTCTAGTTCTCTTGGTAAATTTCTACCAGAATTGGAGGGAATATAGATGCTGCCAAGCAATAAACGAAAAGATGATCCGTCGGCGTTGTGAGAAGAGATTGAAGCTAGACTAACTGAGAAAAGACTACAAATGAATTGCACTTCCTTGTATTCATACTTATTGTCTAATACTATTGCTGTTCCCCTTCCTGAGTCATTTCTTATGATATTGTAGCCTTCAAATTTAGGCCTGTGCCGTTTTTGTAATCTCGTCTCGGAGACAAAGCATATTTGTGGTTTTTTTATTTTTGAGGATGCTTAATAGTGCTAATCTCCTTTCATGCGAAATAATTGAATTAAAATTCATTGATATAATGTTCATATTTGAAAAAAAAAACCATTATACAACAATAGAAGATACAAACTTTAGGTACGTGAACATTTTGTCTTCTGTGGATTGAATTTGGTTGTATTTTGGCCAGAATTCTCTAATTTTTTTAAGAGATCTTGGAATGGAATATTGAACAAAGTCTGAAATTCCTTAAGAAAGTCATTAAGATATCCTGTTGCCTTTTTATCAGCCTCTGTTACAATATTAGGTGATTTCAATATGGACGCATATGATCTGCTTAGATTACCTATTGTTTGAGCTATGTTAAAGACAACTTGCTTGTTATTGCTTACAACTGTTCTTTCTCTGCGAATCAATGTCTCTCTTCTTTCTTTGTATTCAATATACGCTGGACAATCTATGGAGTTAGCTGCGTGACCTACTTTGTTGCAATTTATGCATTTGAGTATCGGAAGCTCAGTATTTTTTTCTTTAAGACTCTTGAACGATTCAATGCAAGTCTCAGAAGCGTGATTACCCCCACATAAGACACAGCGGCTACCGTAAGAACAACATTCACCCGTATGGCCAAACCTTTGGCACCTGTAGCACCTAATTATAGGCGAATTGTGCTTTCTCTCCCAAAAAACCCTTTGATAAAGTAAACTCCTCACGATTGCCAGATCCTTAATGGACTCTCCTAATTCGAGTTGAACAAGAAACATGTTTAATTTAATTTGCTGTTGCTTTGTTCTTGCGGTGAAGAAGGGCTTTATTTTGCTTATTTTAATATTTGGGCATTCCTCTTTCAATGCACGATGAATAGTTTCTATAGGTGTGTCACTATTTAATCCCTTAAGAATTACAGATTGCTTTTTTGTATCTTTAGGAGGAAATGAATAAGCGCCTACACCTGTATCGCGCAGTTTATCTATATCTATAATCATTTTATGAACATTCACATCATTTATGTACACTTTTGTTTTAAGATATCCTAGGTTTACAAATTTACAATTTATTTCACTAGTACTGCATTCTGAAGCAGAAAACTTAATTAAATCCGAAATGGTATTACAATTAGCACCAAAAATAAATATAGGTGGACAGAATATGTTGGTACTTTTGCTACTGTTCTTAACTGGGTTGAGATTGGATTTTTCCCTTCGAGAATGTGTTATGTTAGAGCTGTTTACATGCGTTTCTGTGTCACGACCTGTCAGTGGGAAGAAAGGATTGTTTTACAGGTAAGGCTGTTTGTGATAGACTCATTGTAGTTGTTAGCTAAATGTCTTAGATTGTTGATAACTACAGTCTATTCAGCTGAATTGGGAGCTTGTCGGCTCTCTGTGTTTGCAGAGAGAGGAGAAGGTTTTTCTAAGCTCATGTTCACTTATTGGTTGACAACTTCGCGAATTTTATCACTAGTCTCATTGCTTTGTCTATTTTCACTGTTTATTGTTTCGATAATTGGATTTATTTTGGAATAACAATATGTCTTTATTCACTATTGAGTCTCTATCTCACTAATAAATTGAATTGATTTTTTTGTAAACTTGCTGTAGACAAACCACTCTATATATTTATGTCTCTGTAAGTGCACTCTAATCACGTCTGAATACTTCGCCATTTAGAGTCGTTCGATGGCACATTGTCTGGCTGATCAGCAGTTCCGCTCATGTGAAGATATCAAAAAATGGCTCGATTCAAGGATATCTTCAAAAGAAAATCATTTTCAAAAGTTGTAGCTAGCGATGAGAAATACTTTGAATGATTCATTTCTAACCATTGTAACCAACAAAGTTGCATTTTAATAAAAAAAAAAAAATAAACAGCGATAAGTTAGTTGCGCACCTAATATAGAGTTTGCGCTTGCAAATGGGAATTATAGCGCAAACAAGTTCAAAGAATGCAGTAGACGATTTTCTAAAGGGTCTAGACTGGAGACGAGAGCTAAAAGTACACCATGGTCATATAAAATCTCTTCCTTATCTAGACCATAGTCATGGTGTAAATCGAAGTCTTGCGAAAATAATTCATTATTCTTTTTATTAGGGGTTAGGTTGGTTTATATGGGGGAAAAAAATTCGTAAGGCAGAATCTGTGAATTAAGATATACATGTAACAGAAATCTTAGTTCGTAATTCTCTCACGTTATAAAGGGACAGACATTTGGCAGGCTTCGATAAAGAATTGAGCAGCGGGTTAGGGGTGATGGTAGTTTTTGAAACCAGACCGTGTTCTCTGAAGTTGTAGTATGGCCCTTGAACTTACGCGAGACCCAGAAGGTCTTCTTGCAGAATGGAGACCTTTGTGTTGGTTTTCGATATTTTGTTTATACAGACACAGTTCTCAACCTCAATCACAATATATTTTTCTAAATAGAAGACTGCAAGGCTACTCTGCGGATCTTATCTCCTAACTTCAGTATAAATTGCCAATGTATTCAGTCGCCGTCTTATTTTACTCCATAATTGTGAATTTTGATAATTGTTATCGCTTATTCTAGTTCAATCAATCCAATAACCATATTTCTCATCCAAAAACTTTTATCGCTTACGCGCTTTTTTTTATTGTTGACCTAATAGTCTGCTAATTTCGCGACAGTGCGTTTAGTGCATTTTTATTTATTATCTCCGCAGTTATTTATTTATTTATTTATTTTTTTGTTGCTTTGTGTTTTCTTGGTTTTGTTATGTCTTCTTGTAGATTAACCAATTGCTCCATTAACGACAATAATGCTGACTTTGTTGCCCGTAAGGGGATCTGCGGAAAAATATTCCATGCTATTTGTGTCGGCCTAAATAAAAGAAACACGGTCTTTGTTAAAGAGTATTTGGAAAATCTGCTGTTCTTCTTGACAAGTATTTTAGTATCTTTCTCTCACATGTGCTCCTTGCAATCAAGTGTCTCAGTGACTCCAATGAATCCAATCATTTCTAACTCGGCAAACTGTTAACGGGCAAACTATCAATCTTTGAGTAAATTGAATTAGAAAGTGCAAGATCCAGAAATGAAGAAACACCCAAGCGCCACCTCGATAAATTTTTAGGTGAATTTATATCTATCGGTTCCGCAATGATGAATTCCAACAAGAAAATGTGTAGTTCCATCAACTAGTGAGACATATCCAGAAAGACATCAACCAGAAAGACATAGATATTCATATTCAGTCATCGACATGCAATCCACATCTTCAATCTAAAACATACAATCATTCACTCTATATATTATATTATATTCAGCGAAATCAATCAACTTAATGATAAACTCATTACGAATAGAACAGTGTTGAATGATTTGGGAAACCTCATTGAAACAATTTGTCACAAAATCGATGGTCTTCTAATCCACCCCCCAATACTTTACTTCTTACTGGATTGTTACAAACCGAAGCAGAATCATTCGATATCCAGTGTCGACAACCCAACTTCCAAATCCTCACAGCAGCCCTTCGATTGAAAAATCTTATGGTGATATAACTGCTCCTCCTGCTCCTCCTGTCGCCGCTCTAAGCTTGTTATACCGATTCTGTACAACGAATCAAATGTTCACCACCCTACTAGTCAAAGGTACCCCAAATTAGGTTGATGTTGCTTGGATTTCTGATTTTTTCAGAAAGAGATATGGCATCACCATCAACCAATACACAGTATGTCCTTCATCTCATCACAAAAATAAACATATTTCCAAGCTTAACTTACCGGCTAGATTTAAATAGTTATTTGTTAGCCCATCCTTCACTAACCTTAACCTTAGAAAGATGCGGCTCTCCAAACGGACGGATCAACTCACAACTAAAAACATAAAAAAAAAAACGAAGCAACGTCTCATCTATGAAAGCTAATTACAAATCGCCCAGATTCATTACCAAACCTGATCCCAACTGGAGCCTTAAAACCAAAATATTTACCAATTTTTCTCCTCATGTCTATCTGCCTAAAAAACCCCTTTCACGTCTCCCCCCAAAAGCATCAATTGAATCTCTTCCATTCAAGTCCGAAGGATTTTCTTTTTTTTTTTACCCCTGCCCATGATACTGTTACTGCTCAACCGCCAACACCGCCTCCTTAGAATACTTGCAACTGCTTTTCCAATTTCAACAACTGGAGCCAAATATCCAAACTTTATCAGCTCGCATATCTTAAATCCCGCTTCAAGCTCGCCTTCTTCCTCGGTTACACGCCACCTTACGTTAAATTGACCCAAAAGTATATGTGTAGACACCACGGAATGCCGTTGTGCGGTCTCTGGGCTAAGAAATAAAAAGATATACGAAAAAAATACGTATATCGTATAACCGCATATCTTTACGATAAATCTGGGAAAAACCAAACCAAGTGTTATGCTCTCTATCCAACAGGAAGTCATTTCTACTGATATAACTAGTCTCAGGAAATATAACAACAGGTACCACGAAGTTTTCAACAGACTTCTTCAAAAGGTTGTGGATGACCTCGCTGTTTTCCGCAGCAGTTTTTTGATAAATTTTATTGTTCCAAAGCAAAAAATGTTGGAAAATACATCAATTTTCAAATTGTATTAGTAATTTTCAATATGTCCACCTTTGGCGCGAATAATGGCCTTGAGACGGCCAAAGAAAGCAAAGCACGCTGCACGCAAGTGGCTCTGCGGTATTTTGGCCCATTCCCGGCGAAGTGCTTGTTTGAGGTAGTCCAAATTTCGGTATATTTTAGTGCCAAGCCTCGCTTTCAAAATACCGCATACAGAGAAATCCAACGGGTTTGGATCCGGAGAATTTGTAATCCATTATGTCGAAGAAATGAAGTGTGGAACATTGTTTTTTAACCAATCCTGATTGACGCGCGCTTTGTGAGACGGTGCCGAGTCTTGTTGAAATGTCCGCAGTCACCGACCGAAATGATTGTTTGCTCAAGGCTTCAATACTGTCTCTATGACAGTTCCACGGTACACGATCGCATTAATTTTGACGCCACGGTTCAAAAATACGAGCGGAGAGCGACCATCGGCGGTTATGGTGACCCAAACCATCACCATTGGTGATGCCTGCCTTCTGGTGGCCATTCGAAGGTGAAAATTTTCGAAGGAATTCTCTGGCAAGTAAACTCAGTCATTTTGTTTTTTGACATATTGCTCGATAACAAATGACGACTCATCAGAAAAAAACCAAATTCGGCAAATCACTACTTTCGTGCAAGCGTAGCAATATGTAGGAATACGTCTGAGCAATGAAAATCAGGAATTATCATTTGAAAAATCAAAAATGTCCTTTGTTTGACTTTGAAAATGGGGCTCAAGGTCAAACTCGTGGTCACATCTTATGTCCCTTTCAGAACCTTGCGACTTTTGTCTGAAACATTTTTCGCGATATCGCGTATTTTATGAGTAATTTAGATGTCTCTTTCATCTCGGTCCAACAAAAGAGATCAAGGAATGAAGCAACCAACTACCGTCCCATTGCAAAGCTTTCTCACATACCTAAAATGTTCGAAGGTTTTTTATATGATGTGTAAGTCGCTCATATTACCCATTTCTGAAAGGTAGATCAACTACTACAAACTTAGTTCAATTCGTATCCTTCGCGCTTTCAGCCATAGAAAAAGGCAATAAAAAAGATGCTATTCCTACAGATTTTGCTAAGGCCTTCGAGAAAATATCTCAGCAATTGATCCTTTTCACATTGTCTTCCCTCGGTTTTGATCCCATATGGTTGAAATAGATGTCTTCTTATCTTGAAAACAGTTGTTGTAGCTTTCGTTTTAGGTCAGCCTTCTCAACCCTGTTTTTAGTCACAGCCATCTTAGTCCCCTCTTTTTTATTTTAACCCTAAACGGTCTTAAGAGGATTATTAAACGCTGCGCCCTATCCATTTAAGCCGAAGACAATAAGTAATACATGGGCTGAAAAGTCCGTTTTATAGTAAAACACAAAATTTTTGCAAAATTCAACTTTATTTATCAATATAGTTGCCTTCGAAGGCGATACACTGATTGAAACGATTTTTCAATCTTTCGATACCAGTTTTGTAATACGATGTCGGTTTAGCCTCAAAATAGGCCTCTGTTTCGGCGATTACTTCTTCATCGGTCTTAAATCTCTTTCCGGCGAGCATTCTTTTGAGGTCTGCGAACAGGAAATAGTCGCTGGGGGCCAAATCTGGAAAATACGGTGGGTGGGGAAGCAATTCGTAGCCGAATTCATTCAATTTTGCCATCGTTTTCATCGACTTGTGTCACGGTGCATTGTCTTGATGAAACAACACTTTCTTTTTCTTCAAATGCGGCCGTTTTTCTGCGATTTCGTCCTTCAAACGCTCCAACAACGCAATGTAATAGTCGCTGTTGCTAGTCTGCCCCTTTTGGAGATAGTCGATGAAAATTATTCCATGTGTATCCCAAAATACGGATGCCATAACCCTGCCAGCCGACTGTTGAGTTTTTGGTCGTTTTGGACGAGCTTCGTCGCCTGATCGCCACTCAGCTGACTGCCGAATTGACTCTGGTGTGAAGTGATGGAGCCAAGTTTCATCCATTGTCACATACCGACGCAAAAATTCAGCTTTATTGGGGTTGAACAGCTTTAAATACTCCTCTGAATAATCAACACGTTTTGTTTTTGGTCGACTGTGAGCAAACGCGGCACCAACTTTGAACAGAGCTTTCGCATGTCCAAATATTCGTGTATGATATATCCAACACGCTCTTTTGATATCTTCAGAGCCTCAGCTATCTCGATCAACTTTACTTTACGGTCATTCGTAATCATTTTGTGGACTCTTTTGATGCGTTCATCTGAAACAGCCTCTTTTGGACATCCACTGCATGCATCATCTTCAGTGCTTGTATGACCACTTTCAAATTTTTCAATCCACTTGCGAATGGTTCGTTGGGCTGGTGCAGAGTCCGGGTAACACTTATAAAGCCATTTCTTTGCATCGGCTGCATTTTTTCTCATCAAAAAGCAATGATAAATCAACACACGAAACTGCTTTGAATTCATTTTTTTTTTTTTTTTCACAATAACAAAAGCTGCTTCACTCACAACGTTATATCTCGAGAAGTAATCGTCCGATAGCTGTCAAATTTATACACGTATCTTTTGAAGGTTGGTACTAACTGAAAATGGTATGGATTTAATTTAAGTGGTGCCCCTTCTTGAGTCAGCCAGTGACTCAAAAAATATTTCTTCACCCCAAGACTCTACTTTTATTCAAGAACACTCCTCTAGGTTTTCCACTTGGTGTCTCTAAATGTCTATCTATGACTTTGTCGCGCAAGTCTTATCAATCTCTTCTTCGATTGAAGAACCCCAGGTTTAATCGCTTCAGGATCTTAGAATGTTATACGATAGGGAGCTAAAGTTCCATGGATAGATTTTATCAAACAATGGTCTACAATAAAAAAAAATTGCAACCCTTAAGTGACAAGGTCTCCGTTGTCCGGTGCCATCTCAAATATGCCAGCCAAGTGTAGTTGCCCTTTCAGCGAGTTCATATATTCCAAATCGAGAACATTCAATGTCGTTTTGCCCTTTGAGAACTACTCTTTGAGAATGACCCTCTTTTCTCACCTCCCTATCATGACCGCTTCAAACTTCGAAAAACGCAGAATCGTAGCTGAGATTCTCTTCATTCATCGACTGCCCTCTGGTTCTGTTGATTGCGCTTCCCTTTACAATTCTATTTCCTTCAACACTAATCCTCGTAATTTACCCAGTCCTCGTCTCTTCTATATTCCAACCCATAGCACCTTTTGTCGTTCCAATGAACCAATCTCCCACTTGCTCTGTAAGGTCAACTCCAACTCCCCTCTTTAAGGTTGACGTGGATTATGATCAGGCATTTGCTAATACCCTGAAGACTTCTGCACTTATTAAAACCGGGTCCAAATATGTTTTGTTATTTAGGACTACGGCTTTGCTTAATTTTCTATTCAGGGTTCTAAGAGCATTGTTTCTTTTCTTTTCATTTGCCGAAGCCATCAACGCTCATAACCGAAGCTTTTTATGAATATTAAGTATTTTCTGTTGCCAGACACATAGCCCCAGATGACAGACTCGACTTTTAGGAGGTTCCTTAGAAGGCTCTCTTCACTATCACTTTTTCGGCATCCGAGTAATATTCTCAAGAATCTAAAAATATTTTGGTCTTCAAATATTTGGATGTTGCTGAAATAAGTTGACTGCTGAATCTCGACCTATGACGTTGTCATTCCTGTCATCAAAAGAATTCATCCATGAAAATGTCCTGAAATACGATATATCCAGCTGTGTCTCCACAAGTATGATATCAGTCAGATTCAACACATTGCAGAGCAGCTGGCGTTGCTAATACAATATATTCTGTCCCTCCTGCAAAAATGCGCTGGGGTTTTTGTTTCAGAATATAGTTTGCATGTTATTTGCTTTTCACCAAATCATCACTACAAACTGAGCTTTGCCAATTGCAATCATGTTAACTGCGACAAATGCTCCATAATTGGGTTGACTTTTGGGTCAACAGGTCTATATACAGCTTAGGAATTCTTATCTGTATCAGACATTACATCTTTTAAGCTAGTTGAGTGTATAGCACATTTTTTGCACATTTAAGATCCCTCGTATTATCTGTGCTTAAATTAAGAATAAATCACGAGTTATACCAGTCATTAACCGACGATTTTTATCAATTGACAGTTTACGCAGTTGCCTGTAAGGCAAAATAAATCAATAACCAACGATAGGGTGGCTCTTCAGGCAAACTCTGGAACAAGTTCATTGATACCGCGTTCGTGACCGCAATCGAGTCACCGATAAGACTTTTACCGATCGCATCAACTGCTAATGTCACAGTGCGCTTCTTACTTACAATTGATTCAGTTCAATTCAATTAAGACGAATCCTTCCATCATGACACCGCTTAGGTTTGGAATTGTTCTTCTAGCTATAAGCTATATTGGAATTTGTTTAGCCTGCACAGAGGTAGTTCCGTAAGTTAAATTCCTAACAAGTCCGAAAGTTGCTTCCTAACTGCAATACTTTTTTTTAAAAGGAAATTGAAGACACGATACAACGTGGTGACAGTAAGGAAGTACAGTTCGGGAACACCTAGGAATCCACTTAAGCTGAAAGCAGTTAAAGAGGTGAGTCCTTATAACATAAAAACAGCTCTCCTAGGCACTTTTAAAGTAATCTCCATTGTTAGACTTACCAAGAAATGGAAACGGTTTGCTGTGATGGATATGTAAAGATCAATGGATCAATGTAAGAAACTCATTGTTTTGAGAAAATCCAGGTAAGAGTATAACATATTTGAAAATTTTTCATTCCAGAGAATGTATCCCTCAATGCGATAATTGTGAAATGGGTAAATGCTTACATCCAGGGGTCTGTGTGTGTGATAAAGGATACATTTCGAACCGCAGTCGATGTGTACCAGACTGCACTGAGAGTTGCATCAACGGAGAGTGTACAGCACCAGATATATGCACATGCAACACAAACTACAGATTTCGAAATGGCAGTACCTCGATTTGTGAAACTACGTGCAACCAAGATTGTGGGCCAAATAGCCATTGTTTGGCGCCGGATGTGTGTTCATGCAACTTTGGTTACTCTCGTAATATAAATTCTTCCGCCTGCGATCCAATCTGCGATGAAACTTGTATCAATGGATCGTGCACTGCTCCAGATGAGTGTACTTGCTCTCCAGGCTATTCTCTTCGTTCAGGCAGTTTATCTGAGTGCGAACCTGCATGTTCTAGTGGTTGTGTAAATGGGGTCTGCCGTACTCCTGAAGTTTGTCAATGTAAACTCGGGTACACAAATCTTGCGCATATTGCTTCCCAAGGATGTGTTCCCATTTGCAAGGATACGTGTGTTAATGCATTTTGTACTGCTCCTAATAAATGTACCTGTTTCGATGGTTTTGGTTTTAAAAATTCCAGTCGATCCATGTGTGAACCAACATGCGCTCAGAACTGTGAACATGGATTCTGTGACGAGCCAGGGCAATGTGAATGTAACAATGGATATATCAAAACGGGTATTCACAAATGCACACCACAGTGTCAAGAAGAATGTGTGAATGGATTTTGTACTGCTCCAGATTTGTGTACTTGCAATGAGGGTTTCACTTTCAAGAACGGCAGCACTTCGAATTGTGAGCCCGTCTGCCGAAATGGTTGTTCAAATGGAGTATGTTCCAGTCCCGGTTTTTGCAAATGCAACGAAGGCTATCAACCACTTCTACCCCATATCTGCTTCGCGGAATGTAAAAATGCTTGCATCAATGGACTATGTATTGCACCAGAAACTTGCCGTTGCTTCAGGGGCTACAAGCAAAATGAAAGTGAACCGCACCGTTGCGACCCAGTGTGTGATTTCGATTGTGGATTCGGAGAATGTGTTGCGCATAATTTATGCAAATGTCTGCCTGGCTATCGCATGCGGTACTTAACAGGTAAATGTGAGCCATTGTGCCAAATAAAGTGCGTTCACGGCATGTGTGATGCGAATTCAAATTGCCGGTGCTTCGAAGGGCATCGTCATAGATTCAACACTACAGACATATGTGATCCAATATGTCAACCGGGCTGCATCAATGGTACCTGCGTCGATCCAAATGTCTGTGATTGCTGGCCTGGTTATGAAGACACAAAAATTCCAAACCTCTGCATTGCAACATGTCGACCTAATTGTGAGAATGGAAAATGTGTGGCTCCCGATAGATGCATTTGTAACGATGGCTATCGAATTATAAACGCCTCAACCCCACATCGCTGTGATCCAGTTTGCTCGGAAATTTGCATCAACGCCGAGTGTACTCAACCCAATACTTGCACTTGCTTGGAGGGATATGAATTTCTTGCTGGAAGTCAAAACGAGTGCCGTCCCATCTGTGAGCAACCGTGTGATAATGGAACCTGTGTGCTACCGAATGTCTGCCAATGTGACGAGGGTTACAGTTGGATTTCAACATCTAATACGGAACCAACTATGAGATGTCAACCTTTGTGCTGGGGTAATTGTGGAAATGGAACCTGTATAGGACCAAATCTCTGTGACTGCCCACATGATTTATACTACGATCAACACCAGAAGATGTGCCTCCCAAGGATCACTAACGTCACACCAATGAAACACAAGTAAGTTGAAGAATCATATGAAATCGTAAATATAGATGGGTAAATACTTAAGCTGATAATAGGTTTAGAGAAAAATGCAGTCAACGCAGAAAACTGTTATCTGTTGACATGGGTCACTGTCCGCTGTAAGCGATTAATAGATCTTTTTTTTTTTTTTTTTTTTTTTTTTGCAAAATTAAAATCGTGCTTATCTCCGGCAAGTGCGTTACGTAGGCCTCGGGTTTATGTTTTTTTAAAATAAGAATTTGTATCTGGTGTTGGAAATAAGAAGTAACTGACTCGAGCGATACTTAAAATTGATTCCTGACCCCTGGGTTTTTCTAACTGAAAAGTGCAACAAGTCTGGTCTCTAGTAGTAGACCTCTAAATCACATGAAATGGTTTTGTTTGCCTAAGACGGTGACGATTTTTCGTGAAGATCCCTTCTGCACTGTCGATAGCAAATCGATCTGGTCGCTTTATATATGCAGTTTTTGATGATTAAGGCAGTTTTTTGATTCGCCATCGTTGGCATCAATCATCTCATCCGATTTTCCCATTTCTTGTTGTGTGAAGGAGGCATTATCTGTCATTCTTTGGGCATCATTTGTTTCACTGTTTAGAATAACCGCTTCTTATAAGAAAGATGTCAATGGTTTCAATGGTTTCCTTGGATGAAATGAGATTCGATGCTTCAATTTGCAATTCAGTGTCAAGATCAGGCAGTCAAATAAATGGGTTGATACGAGTAGCTGAGGAGTTACAAGTCTACAATCCTATGATCCATTTTCAGTACGCGTGTTTCCCTTTTGCAAATGTATTTCTTAGTCTCGCATAGTTCTTGATATCCTTTAGTTAAATAAAGAAAATAGATCAGATTAACAGAAGGAAAAAATAAAGTCCGTAGTGTCAGAGACAGTACTGTCGTCTGCAAAAATCTTGGCGTTTCGAATATTGTCCAGCAGACTAAAACCAGTATATCCTTGTGGGTCCCACTAGTACTACGTATAACAAGTAGAATGTTCTCGTTCGTAGTCCTCGTTTTATATAAAAAGAAAAAGCAAACGTTTTTTAATATGCTTGAAGTTCGGATTTGATTTTGATGGATTAATGTCCTAATCCGACCTCTTTGCTCAATTAGCTAAGGGCGGGCTCTTTAGGTCAGAAGAAATATCCCGAGACTACTAAGGCGAATCCTGTTGGATGGTGTTTATTCAGACAAAAAAAGCTCAGCTTAAAAGTAAACCATAGGATCTTGCGTTCCAAAAAATCAAAAACATCTTCATCCGCTTTCGCTAATGGTGATGCTTCGTTATATATTATAGTAGAACTGGGATGATGAGGATAATACGATATCTGAAGTCTCCATGGCCTTTTAACGCTGTTCTGGTTGAAGCTAAACTTGAGTTTGCCCCAATTCACCCGTTTTGACCACTTATGTTTCGTTATGCAAACACACCAGTGACATCTCCTTACATCCTGCCAATAATTTCAATTCATCAAGTAGGGAAAGGTGAACAGACTTCTACAAAATTATATCTATGGTATTTGCTTGGGAATATCGCACATTTGTCATGTTGTAAGGAACCAGAGTGACGATCGCAAAACTGCTGACTATATTTGAATTTGAGTTGGACATGCAGGGCATGCTTGGCCAGCAGCATAGTACTGGCCTACGTCGTTATAGAGCTCACAACCCTATACGGTAGAGATTTAAGCTATGTGGTGAACCAAATAATGTTTTTGGATAAAAACGGATTCACTTTTGATTCACGGCCGAACAATTAGCAGAATTCCTTAACTGCTTTCAAGCAAATAGCACCGTGTTCTAGGAAGTACAATGGTATGGATCGGTCGTAAGGAGGATAAAAAACTCTGATATATACTATGGCGATTGCTTTAGGGAAAATAAACACCGATTATTCGAATACGGAGTGCAAGAAGCCTTGACGCTTATGACGCGTGAGCGAGAGTCTTATGACAACCCGAATCTAGGCAGAATTCGCTAACATACGCCTAATATGTGCCCATGACCCTACAAAAAATAAGAACGACACCACCAAAGAATGTTTCTTCGAGCTCCTCGACAAGACATACAAGCAATGTGCGAATTATGGCGTTAAAGTCGTACTACGTAATTTTAAGGAAGAAAGGAGGGCATATTTGATGGTATGGTTGGTACTTAAGTATAGCCTATATGACACCAGGTTTGGTAACACATACATACACATACAGCACGCACATGGTTTTTTCATCTCATACGGGGAGATGGCGTTCCCCGGATCATGAAACGCTAAATCAAATTGATCATAATATATACTATAGACGCAAGGCATGTCTTCAGTATTCCAGAAGTACAAACGTTCAGGCAGCCAATATTGACTCGGATTACCACCCTGTTGCAGGGTGGCGCCACAATAATGAAGATTTACTGTGAGAAGATATAACGAAGAAAAGCTACAATCGCAATAGACCCCCAAGATCTTTGCTAAACTTGTTTTTCGAAACCGCTAAACAACTTTTATGCCATCGATTCCAAATATCGAAGGCCAGTGGCGACGATGCCAATGTGCCATTAGAGAGACCCTAACTGATGTGCTGGGTTTTATCTGACCACCAACAAGAAATCCCTGGTTTGATGAAGAATGCCGGCAAGCATATGCAGCTAAACAACAACCGTACACAGCGGCACTGCAACGAGTCATGAGAACTGTTCGTGAATTATACGAGCAAAAAAGCAAAAAGAAAAACGAGCACGAGAAGCACGCGATCGAAGATATCGAGAAGTTGTACTCCAGAAATAACGTACGGAAGTTTGAAAAAACAGGTAAAAAGAACTTTTTCAGGTAAGAAGACACTATACTGCTACTGGAAATATTTGGTGGGATCACAAACCGACTCATTTTTCAGATCTGGTCAGAAGATCTGGTCAGATCTGGCCTGATGAATGGACTTTCAGCATGGTTTGCTCATTCCACAAAAAGAGACCCTCAAGAGACCCAGTTATAGAGGTTTAAGCCTCATTAACATCGCATACAAGATCGTATCTCGTATATTATGTGAACATTTGAAATCCTTCGTCAATAAACTGATTGGCCCTTATCAGTGCGGTTCCAAACCAGGAAAATCAAGAATTGACCACATTACAATTTCCGGCAGATCCTGTAAAAAACTCAGAAAATCGATACTTACGCACCATCCTTCCATCATCTTTAAGGCCGTACAGAACAGCATTTATAGAGATGAGCTATATAGAGCCATGTCTAGTTTCGGTATCCCTGCCAAGCTCGTCTGCCTGTGCAGAATGACTACTGACAACTCTCAATTCTCCCTCAAAGTCAGTAACAAATAAATTTACCGAGACCTTTGACGTTACAAAGATTTTAAAGAAAATGGCGCGCTGTCGTGTGATTTCTGTAATATCGTACTCGAAAGAATTGTACGGAACTCACAAGCGAACACTGGAGGGATAATCTTTCAAAAATGTGTGCAACTATTAACGTACGTCGATGATATCGACATAGTTGGGTGGGCTATCACCCGTGTGTTCGATAGTATTGAAACGCAACTTTTCTAGGTTTTGACCATTTATTTTCCAATATAATCCCCTTTCAACTCGATATACTTTTCACAGCCGTGCTACACCTTTTTTAATACTATTTCGCCGAGGCGATGACTTCCTCGTTCGACCGGTACTTCTTTCCGGCGAGCTATCTTTTAAGGTTTGGAAACAAAAAAAGTCGCAGGGTGCCAAATCCGGAGAATGATGGGCAGATTCGACGGGCCCCCGCCCAATTATCAAGGTTTCGCCCATCAATGACGTTGTCTAATAAAAAGCGGGGGCAGAGCAAATGCACTGGTCTTATCGTAAAGGTTTTCGATACCTACGCCCACGAATGCTGCTACGATTTGACCAGTTACAAGCGGTCGGTCAGAGGTCCTGTTGGATGGGAGGACCACCGGTAGTCCATACCAGGACTTAAAACACGATACCATGGGAGTCAGGAGCCCCCCGGATATTGGTCCGGACCTGACTTGACAAAAAGTCGCGGGGCCTTTGACTTAATGTGGATTTGGAATAGCTGACACGTAAAATACAAGAGACGTTCTGCTATTTGACCAATTTGGCTTGGGCGACACGGAGATGTGAGCCGGTGCGTTGTCGTAGTGAAAGAGCACTTTTTTCTTTGCTAAATGTGGTCGTTATTTCTTGAGATCGGCATTAGATCGGCCCAATAAATCGACGTAGTTTGCTCCTCTGATTGTTTTTTTCTTTCTCCAAGTAGTCAACGTGTATCACACTTCGCGCGCCCCAAAAAACGAAGGCCATCAACTTTCCGGCCAAAGGCACGTCTTCGCCTTCTTTGGAGCATGTTCACTAGGTAAAACTCATTGTTTTGATTGTTTTTTGGTCGCTGGTGTGTACCAATGAATCCATATCTTATCGATGGTCATGAAACGACGCAGAAACTCCTCCGGATTTCTATTAAACAGGGCCAAGCATGTTGTTGAAGAGTTCTCACGATTCCGCTTGTTTTCCGGTGTGAGAAAACGCTGCCTTCATCGCGCGGATAACTTTCTTCAGCCCAAAATCTCGTGCAGGATACCATATGGCTAACGCGTTCAATTGCTATCACAGTCAACGCGCGAATTTTCACTCAGACAATACGAGATCATGGATTTTTTCCACGGTTTCTAATGCGGTAACAGTTTTTGGGTTACCTGGCGCGGTTCATCGAAAACCGACGTGCGACCACGGCTAAACTCTGCACACTAATGGTAAACGGTTGTACGGTAAGGTGAATGGGTCCCATACACACCATTGAGAATGGGCTTGATTTCCTCGCAGGTTTTGCCACTCAAAACAAGGATCGGATCACGGAGCGATACTACTCTTTTTCCATGGTCGCAAAAAACACTAACACGATACTTTGAAATGGGTGTCAAAACAAAACTAACCGTCTGATTGTCACCGACTGTTAATTTTGACAGGGGGGTTAAAAGAGGTTAAACTAAATGATCTTCCAATCCAAATACTCATCAAACAGCCCTCGTATGTTTTTAACACAACTTCGAATTGGACAGAACGTCACAGCCAAAAGCAATAATTCCGATGTAGTAAGGAACTTTATCTACCTTTCAGCAACACCTCAGTAGAAATAAAACGAAAAATTACTTTTGTCGTTGTTTGTTTGGGCTAAGTAGGTAGTTGAGTAGTACGGCCGTCGGTCCGATTCTAAAAGGGGTCTTTATATAAGGCCTTGTTCATCCCAGTCCTACTTTATGGGGCTGGAGCATGGGACTCTATTGAAAGCGGATAAAGATATCCTTAGTCGTTTCAAGAGGAAAATCATTCGAAAAAATTTGGAAAATTTGGGTAGATGGGCTTTGAAGCCCGACGAACTAAACGAGCTGTACAGCGACATCAAGCTATTCAGAAAACTGTTCTTAATTGGTCGCGTGAAATCGCTAGGACAGTTGTCTCTAGTATTTTACGTGGACGCCTCTTTTGGAAACCTAAGACCACGAGATGCCCACACATCCATAGGAGCAAGGATACACCTTGCAATCGCTCTCCGTCAATCCTTTGATACCAAAGTAGAACTTGTGTTGGAGGCAAAAAGTACCACCCTTGGTATGGGTCGAGGCCGACCTAAAACCTCTTACTGATCTTAGATTCACAGCACTCCGTATTTTGCAACTCTATATTGGGTAAAAGAACTTTCCCGCGACTTTGGGTTAAAACCACAGCCACCGTGACGCTCTCACAAAGGGGGCCTACCTCATTAAGTCAGGCCCAGACAAAAATCCGAGGGGTTCCTGACTCGTATGGTATCGTATTTTAAGTCCTGGTAGGGACTACCGGTGATCCTGCCAACAGCAGGAACTTTGACCGGCCGCTTGTAACTGGTTAAATCGTAGCAGCATTCGGGGGCGCTATATACCGGAAACGTTTACAATGAGACCAGTACATTGTTCTGCCCCACTTTTTATTAGACAACGTAATTCATGGGCGAAGCCTTGATGATTTGATATAATACTCTGGCCCTTAGAGTCATCGAATCTAACCCAGAAGGACAACGCAATAGGAGAAAACCTCATGTTAAGTGGCGCCGACTTGGAAATCACAACTGGAGGCAACTAGCTAAAGACTGAGCTAACTGGAGAAGCTTGTTATTTGAGGTCCAGGTTCACCCCGAACTATGTGGCAAGTAAGTAAGTAAGTTTGTTAGAGAAGTCACACGTCGGCGCATTACTTTGTCTTATCATATTTTCATCATCGAAGGTTGCGGTCCAATTGCCTTAAATTCTTTTACGAAGCGGTGACGGTTCTCTATCGTCGTGAAACGTGCTTATATGCTGTGAGTTTTGATATGCACTTCTTGAATTTCCTCCTTTGTGAATATACAGCACCAACAGGTTTCCTTCCTTATCTCCACAGGTTGCGACTTGACACATTCCTTTTAACCTTTGTTAAGCCTTCCGAACGTTCGTCCTGGGATAACCACTCTCGTCATTTTCAGCAGCGCCGCTTCGTAAAAAAGTTGTTCTGTACATACTATATAAATGCTTCCTGTATTTTCCGTTTCGTTGAAGTGGTCGAATGGCGAGTCTAGAATCTTTAGCATATGATCTAGGTCTATACGTATTAGGGAAAGTTTCCGGTGGTTTCTTGTGATTCATCATGTGATCCATTTATACGTTTGCTACCTGCAGTTAAGGATAAGTATTTTTGGAAGTTATATTACCGGAACATTGTCCGCTAACGGTTTTTCAATGTGGAGACCTCCCCACATGCGCGCACTTTTTATTTGACCACGTTTTGTTCTATTCACTGATACTGGTAAAATCTTTATTTTCGTCTATGTAGTTCTCGAACATCGTTTAAGTTTTAGCGCGATTTTTCTGTTATATAATACAGCAAAGTTTTACGCGGCATTTATCTAATAGTGCTTCACTCTAATAGCTATTGGTTTTCCTTGGTGGTTAACGACAAAGCCATTGGCATTTCGATAATAAGACTTCTTCCAAATCGACGTCAGGAATTATGTTCGTGGTATGTAGGTATTCGATCTTGGTAGGACTGATTCGTAGACCCTTACCTTTTAGCACCTTTATCGAATTATTAAGAGTGGCACTTCATTGGTTATGACAGGACTTTCACCGTGGATAGAAGAAGAGAAATCCTTCCAGCTACGTCAATCTGCTTCAAAAGAAAATTTTGCATGACATTAAAAAGCATCGGACTCTGTACACCGCTTTGGTGTACTCCGGATTATAATTCGAGTGTTCCCTTTGCTCCAGCTGGGAGTATAAATTTCATTTTAACGTCATCCCATATCAATATATATATATACATCTCGGGTACATTTTGAGAACTTACCTTCGTCTCTGAAAACTCTATCGCACGTTTCAAAACGATTAAACGATATGCAGATCCTTCGAACAGTCGTAGACATTAGCTTCATCGATCAGTCGTTGTTACTACTTTTGCCTTTATACAAAAGAGCAAAAAAGCTCTCGTTGCATAGGCTAGGCATCCGATCGCCTTCCATCATTTTATTGAACAAAATCGCGCGACATTTGAATACAAGATTTCCAACTGTTGCCAATACTTTTAAAGGTATGTGATCCGCCTCGATTGTTCTCCTCCAATTCATTTTTTTTACTACTTCGAACGCTGTCATATATTTGCTTGATAATGTGCCTAATTTAGGAATTATCTTGAATTTTTGTTACCATTTCACTGGTAAACATGGGCAAGATTTTGATAAAGTTCACTTTTTACTGAAGCCACGAGCACACACACCGTTGTTTTAGGCGCTCTACTATATATCGCTACATGCAGTCACAGAGTTAGTTAACGGTTATCTTGTATATTGTTGTTTGAGTTGTAAGCGACAATGGGTTGCAGAGCTTAAAGAGACCTTTAAGCTAGTTTTCTTAGTTATTTCCCATTTTACGATCCAAGCCTCTAGGTACAATAATACCGCCTATTCTCTCGTTCACTTTTAACTAAGATACATTACCCTTTGAGTTCGAAGTGCGTTCTTTAGTGTTTTAAGTCGAAAAGTGGTTAAAAAAAAGGACCAGTCCGGCATTTTAAAGTAGAAAAAATGAGTTTCCAGAAAGATCGTATATAGGATTACCATTTTGAAAATTGTTCTTGTCATGTCAACCTTTTAAGAAATAAAGAAATATAATCTAATATTGAACCTTAAATAGTGATAAAGTCTAGAATACGAGTATGTTAGATGCCTCGATTAAAGGTTTGAAAATACTACTAGGTGGACTGAAAAGTAACCTCTTTGACCGCCAGAATGCACTGCTACTGCAAAAAAGGTTATAGTGCCTTGAAGTCCGTTCATATTTAGGCAGATATGCCAAATTTCAGTGCGATACTGTCTTTAGTTTTTTTTTGAGAGGCAAAACGGCGAAGGATACAAAAGTAAAGTTGGATAAATATTATGGGGCTAATGCTCTGTCAGATTACACATCAAATATTGGTTTCCAGAGTTTCGTGGTGGCCGCAACTCCACTACCGATCAAGTCCGCAGCGGCAGGCCCTCCGATCCGGTTACAGAGGACAAAGTCAAAAAAATACATGAAATGGTGTTGGCTGACCGGAAAATGAAGGTGCGCGAGCTAGCAGATACCACAAAGATTAGTACTGAGCGCACACACCAATTGGTAACTGTTACACACCAGAAAACAGAATGAGTGCCCGGCAATGTACTGTAGCCGGCACGTCGGGTCGGAGAGGTTATGGCGTCGGTTTTCTGGGATTGTCAAGGCATACTCTTCGTGGACTACCTCGAAAAAGGAAAAACCATCAACAGTGAGTATTACTGTGCATTATTGGAGCGATTGAAGGCCGAAATCGCTGCAAAACAGCCTCACATGAAACGAAAAAAATTTTGTTTTTGCAAGACAATGCACCGGCGCACAAGAGCATTGCAACCATGGCTAAAATAAATGACTTACGGCTCCAATTGCTGTCACATTCACCGTATTCGCCCGATTTGGCTTCCTCGGACTATTATCCCTTTTCTTACCTCAAAAGATGGCTCATCAATAACAAATTCAGCTCACGCGAGGAAATCATCGACGCCACGGAGTATTTTGCAGACCTTCCGGAAAACTACTTTTCGGACGGTATCAAGAAGTTGGAAAATCGTTGGAATAAGTGTATCAAACTAAAAGGGACTATAATGAATAAAATAAAAAAAAAACATTTAAAAAATTTTTTTTTTCATTCCCAAGGAGGTTACTTTTCACCCCATTTAGTATAAGGCTTAGTCAATCAGTATAAATTGACTAAACACATGCACATATATGTATTTTTCGGGTACAAATAATAATGTTTTGGCCAAACTTAGGTAAAAACTAATTATGATATCTTTTTTTTTTTTTGTTTCCTTTAAGGAACGTAGTAAGCCACCGAACAATTACGACCATCATAATTCTTCTGCTCACCATATGCCTGATAGCCATGCTGTTGGTTTTCAAACAAATCGCCAAGCGTTACCGTGATGGAAAGATACCCCAAGTTCGACTTATCGAGTCGGCAGAAGCACCAGATCAGCCCCTACCATCAAATTATGACCAATTACCTCTGGTCGAAACCAGTTAAATTTAAAGATCTTTGTTCATTTAACTAAACCTAATTATTTTTTACTTTGTAATTGTTTCACATTTTTGCTCTTCTTCTTCTCTATAAATATATATACGTCCTACACATAATTAACTGTTATTTATAAATATAACAACTACATGGGATGTTTTGTATGTTTTTTCTTTTAATTTCTTACATATACTTGTGAGCGTATTTATGTGTAGAAAGTTTGTTTAAAAAAAAAAATAAAATAAAATTAAAAAAATTAAAATGAAAATAAAAAAAAAATAAAAAAAAAAAAATATCACGGTCTTGGAAAATACCAAAAAGTCTATAGCCCTAGTGGAGTTTTATTTCAAGTCACTCATGGTGGCCTTTCATTGGCCGGATACGTGGGACTAGAGAGCATCGCTTTGGTGGTACCCGTCTGCTGTAGAACAGTGTAAAAGTTTGCAGTACTGCCAGGCTGCGACTGAATAGATTCATCTTCTAGGGCTACACTGCTATCAGCTGCCGATGGTATGGTTGGAAGAAAACGAACTCCTAAGCGCGGTGGAGATGAGTCGTCTTCTTCTTGAACAGCCTCTTGCCGCACCAGACGAGGTTTCGACGTTGTCGAATTTGCTTTGCTACTATGAGCTGAAAGAACAATTCATCATAAATCATATTAAACAAAATCAAGTCCCTACAAATACTCACCAATGATGGATGGCAGTGGTGTTGTACTACCAGCGCTTGATCTGGACAATCTAAAAGTCGACGTACTAGCTGTAGTAGCAGACGCCGATGAGTCGTTTCTAGAGCTTGACAAATTAGAGTCCTGAGATGTCTTTCGAGTTATTAACCACGCCGAGTGTCGGCGGCGTCCACTGGGCTCTAACATCTTCAATGGAATGGCGCATGTATGAGCAGATGGGGGGCCATTACGCCAACTACTCGATCTAGACGAGCAGAAATTCTCACTGGAAATAGAACTAGCTCTGGCTTGCTTTTTGTTTTTGATTTCAGAGAATTGATAGGTGTAGGGATCTGCATTTGCTGCTCTTCGTCGGTTTTCGGATTTGCGTTTCTTTTTCTTGGTGCAGATGATACGTTGCCATGCTCGAGACCATATACTCGTCCGGTTGGGATCCACTGGCATTTTATGCCACGTTGGCATCTCATTAGGCATCATTCGGAGGCAACGGCATCCCGGTGGATGATGTGTAGCCGGTAAAAGAGGTGGTAACTCCTTCGGAGTACGTTCACATCGACCAACTGTCCTTGTAACTCGGGTTTCTTCAAATGCCTTGCACAGCATGACGCAGTCTTTTTTGAATTGTTTGGTCATAATAGCATAAAGAAATGGATTACAACAGGAGTTCAATGGAAGAACGAAGACGGTGAAAATTTTAGCTTGCTCCAAAGAAATCAGTTGAAGGCCAAAAATGGCTGTTATAGAAAAGAAAGCAATTGGCGACCAGCAAAGAAAATCGGTGAAGACCAATAAAGCCATTCGTTTAGCAATTCTCGAGTCATTAGTGTTCCATGCCTGAGAACCACGAATGGCCCAATACATTTTTAGATAACATCCCATCAGAGTGAGGAACGCACATCCGTTGATGAACATTAGACCGATCACGTAGCTAAGACTGGCAATCCCAGTGGTTGTTTCAAATGGCAGGCAGACGGCAAATTTTCTATAGTCCGAAACTCCTATCAGTGGAAGGGTGGCCATAAATAGAGCAAACGTCCATCCGAAGATCATTATATATGTGGCTTGTTTTAGCGAGAGTCGTTTATTTAGGTGAATTGCATGGGTGATGGCATAGTTTCTTTCCAGTGTTATAACTGCCAGTGTATAAACTGAAAGCTCGGATGATAAGACGGCAAGAAAACCTGAAACTTGGCACACCACGCTCATTTGCCATGGAATGGCAAACATGCGAAACTCTCCCAAAGTCGAAGCATCAACGATGGCTAAAATACCGAGGTATACACCCATGAAAAAGTCTGCAGCAGATAGATTGCACACCAAGAATCTAGGTACATCCATTTTTGAGCGCGAGAATATCAATACAAATACTACGGTGCCGTTTCCCAGGAGTGCTAAGAGGAAAACCACCCATACCCCACATCGCAAGGTCCACCAGTCAAAGAGATCAGCACAAGGTAGAAACGGACCTGGCATTGGAAGACATTGTACGGATCCAGGAGTTATGTCTGAACCAAGCGGTCGAATAGGTCCAATATTCGAAGGGTCTTCTTCAAAATACTCCTCCACGTAGGCTGGCAAGTTTCCAGGATAGTTAAAGTCTTGGCCAAAGTTACTCCATAAATCGTTCATTTGGTTGCCAAATTTTTTGCTGAGATTGTCTAAGAGTGTAGATTTGAAAGTAATTTAAGATGAGGAAGTTTAAAAATGTAAATACTTACGTAACTGAGGCCAAATGTCAATCATACTACTGTTCCACAAGCTCATGTCGAACTCGGAATCAGATGGAAAGAGCACGGCTTCTTGCACCAAAGGAGGTTTTCTCGTTGCACTCATTGCAACCAACGGCAAGAAGGGACAACAATGATAGGCATAAGAAAGCACTAGAGTCTGAATGCGTGGAAATGTATCTGGAGTTGGAAATTCTTTAAGTTTTGGGTTATTAAACGTTTTCAAATGAAGTAGGCGATGAAGCCCATTCGGTGGAAGATTTGGAAACATATTGTTGCCTAAATTAAGATCTTCCAATTCGGCAAATTGAGCGAATGCATCTTCATGTATTGACGTTATTTCGTTTCCCTCCAAATCTCTGAAATATGTAGAATACGTTACATTGATACAATGATATTGAAAAGAATGTGTAAAAACCTACAACAACTGTAGTCTTGGCACTCCAACGAAAGCATCTTGCGGGATAGCCTTAATTTTGTTGTACGACAATAGTAAGTCGTGAAGTTGCTTAAGGCCTTGAAATGGTTTACCAACCAGCGACTCAATTCGATTGCTCGACAGGTCTCTAAAATAGAAAAAAAAGTCGGTAAGTAAAATTTTATCGTAGGACTTCAAAAGCGGGTCATACTTACAACAGTCTTAGTTCTCTGCAATTTCCAAGGGGTGGAATTTGCTCCAACGAGTTGGTTTTGAGTTCTCTACAACAAGATACATTTTTTTTTTTTTTTTTTTTAAATCAAACTTTGAAAAAATGTTTTTTTTTTTTTTTCTTTTATGGGAAACAACTTACAAACTCTTTAGTCTTGGGATTTGTCTACAAAGATTATTCGGGACCTCGGTTAAGCCAGCACGATCCAGTTTAAGCACTTCCAAAGAGTAACATCCATCTAAATCGGGAAAATTCTGAAGAGCTCTAACGTCCGAGAGGATTCTTGAATGGAAATAATTTTGAGCAACTGCTCGAAATTTCTTATTGTTCTCCCAGCAGTTCATAGAAGTTATGGATAAAGATTGTAAGAAGTAGTGATTTGTTGTATACCTACAGTTTACGTAGGCGTGGCATATGGGCTAGAGCACCACGACGTATTCCAGAGAGTGGATTCGCTCGGAAGTCAATAGTGTGAAGATTCTTCGGGAGGTCAGTTTCGTTAATCCATTTCAAACGGTTGCTGGATGCTGAGCTAAAAAGAATAAAAGAATGGCAAAGTAATTTAGAAGTGATGATTGAGAGTCGTCTATGTCAGTGATTATTATGAGATGTTCAAAGGGACTTTTGCCACGTAAAAAGGACATGCATTTCATTATTGTGAATACTGCAGCAGAAACAAACTTCTACAAGAAGCTACAGTATTGTAGCCAGATTATCTTATGAAAAGTCTTTTGCCACCATGGTCGACTGCACAAATTTTACAAAGAAATCTTCTGAACCGATGACGGGTGTAAAAGTAATGTTGTATTACGCGCCGCTGCAGAAACGTTAATAGTAAAATAGGGCAGTCGCAATTTCGTAAGTAGAGATACGTCGACGTCAGTGGTCGATTCAGTAGTTACCTCATTTTAGCTATTTCATCATAACTGGGTTCATTTGAGGATTCTTAAGTATTTTCATGTGGTGGTAAAAGCGTTTGCAGAGCTTCCACGGCACCATGCACGCCCGCAGCAAGATTCTTTCACTTCTTTCAAAGGTCTGTTATTACGATTACATATTAGGGCAATGTTGTCGAAACAACTGTCTTAAAATTACCAAGTGCTATGAAGCAACATACAATCTCAAAGAGGGATGATTTTGTTACCGATACCAGTAAACGAAAAAAAAAAAAAAAACATCGGCTAACCTGCCGGAATATTTATATCCTTCGAAACCACATTACTTTTCAAGTTACGCATAAACCTTAATTCGTTACAAAGCACATGTCTATCATATATCGTCCAAGAACTCAAATGAAAACTTAGGAAAGGAGTTCTTATTTGGCAGATGATAAACATTGATTGGCTGAGGTCACACAAGCAAATAGAAGTTAGTTAATTGAGTATGCAGCGCAACGAAATGACGGTAAAAGTAACACACGTTTCCAAAACCTCAACATCTATTAATTTACCCCTGTTTGACGCAAGACACCATTATTTCATATACCTGGCTGGAACAAGATAATATCAGAATATTTTTGGATCTATACTGTGAAACCTTACTGAGAAATTCTATGCTAGACAACACATCTGATAGGATACTACGACAATTAAGTGTCTGAAGACTGATTGATGACCATATTGCAATAGATACTCGCGAGTTTACTTAACATGTGAGCCTGAGACTTAACCGGCAATTTTCTCCAGATGGTACAATTTCTCAACATCTATCTCTACATAGTTTCGCAGTTTGTGTTGTTTGAGGTCCCTCTCCACGTGACGTGTACCACGTGGTATTCTGCTGCGCTGAATAAGATTCCTTAGGTCGAAGATGTGGCGTCCATTCGCCCCACATCGCAGACGTTGGATCCGCAGTCTTTCGACTAGACTTATGTCGCTGTATAGCTCGTACAGTTTCTGGTTGAATCTCCTCCTCTATTTGCCGTCTATACAAATGGGAACGAACATCACGCGCAGTATCTTTCTCTCAAAACGGCCAAATGTTTCTTTACCCCAAGTATTTGTACGAACCTAAAACAGATTGTCACACGTTTCCTTTTAGGACGATGTCAAAAAGTCACATGAGTGCACGCCACAAGCTTTCTTTCGATGGTGGACTTCTCCGGCGACAAACCGCATTGATATGAGCCAATCAAATTGTTTGTGAATGTTTATATGCAATCACATACGAGAAATTGACAGAAAAGGTCTTATTGACTATGTTTAGGAGACTGGCGCAGAGAAGGTGGTCTCCTTTCTTCTAGAATTGACTATTCTATTAGCTGTGCTGGAAACAACCATGGAGGTGCTAGAGTCTCATAGATTGTTGGGTCCGGTATCGCTATGCCCGATAATTTTAAATAACGGATAGAGTTAAGGAGATCGCTTTTGATTTTTGTGGTTGAGGAAACAACGCAATCGGATCTGCAAATGTCATGCAGAGGGTGTTTGTAATCGGTAAGACTCCTTGCCACCACCTTAACTTGAGCTGTGGTCTTTATGTTTCCTAACAAAGAATCAGTAGGTGTTGATGGTAATGCTTCGAAGGCTGTGCGTGATATGGCGTTAATTTTTATCTGAATTTCCTTGTCATTTCATTTTGTCCAGTGCGAGTAGACAGCGATACCGTGTTGCATGGTCCCACTGATTAAAGTTTGTGCTATGCTGATAGCTGTACTCGTATTAAAATGTAGTCCCTTGTATTTGTTGCAAATAATTTTAAGCAGACCTAAGTTACTGGATCATTTTTCCGATACAGTTTTGGCATGGGCATGCCATTTCCACATTAGACCGATGACTCTCATTTTTCCAGGAGGGGGACCTGACATCCCCTATAGCTATCGTCGTGGCTGGACATCTGTAGCATATGCATATGCAAAGCTTCCATTTTGTGGTTTGTAATTGAGCTCATGAGTTTTGGCACTACGTTACAACTTTTGAAATGGTCTCATTAAGCGCTTCCTGTACAAAGAGGTAATCAGCGTACGTTGAATGTGCTTTTATTTGTGGGTTGTCCAGTTTTATGTCCCTCAAAGTTGAGTCCACATAAGCATTAAACAAAATTGTCTTTATCAGAGAGCCTTTAGGAACCCCATTAACGATGGAAGTGACTAGAGAATGGTGCCCATTCACCTTGACAATCATTACTCGGTTCAATAAGAAAGAGTATATGATGCGCAGGAACTGCTTGTTAATACCACATTTCTGCGGTTGTTCCACTATTGCATCGTCGAAACCGATAAGCTTTCCATTCTCGGTATGTGTTTAAGTGACAACTTACGTTGGAATGACCACATATTCGATGTAACCAAAAATGCTGCGAAATGTCTAGGTTTCCCCAAGCGATGTAAGAAATATTTTACCCCCTTTGATCTGGCCAAAATATACAATATAAGGCATTCATCCGCCCAAAATTGAAGTACAATGCCCACATCTAGTCAGGTGCTACTAAAACATCTATGCAACTCCTAGATAGGATTCAAAACCGTACGATAAATCCCATTGGTGATACTAATATCAGTCATTCAATTGACACCCTCGAACATCGACGTAATGTCTTCTGTCTCACTTTGTTTTATCGCTATTTTTACCACCAGTGCTAAATTGAAATCGCCAGTAGCTATGAATGCTCATTAGTATACCCTCAAGCCCATTTTCGCACGTACTCTAAAATATCGTTACTCTTTCTTTCCTACAATTCGCTTATGAAATACCCTGCCGACCTCCGTGTTTCCTGGTCGTTATAATTTACAAACATTAAAAAACAATGTACATTGGTACCTGTCTTTTCTTCCTCCCTAAATTTCCTTCGCCCGTGCTGTGTACAAACATTTTAAGGGTACAAAAGTGATGAAGTCTAATTCTGCCTCAACGGGTACGTTAATAAACAAAACTGCGTATTTGGGCTGAAGAGCAACCCGAAAAGTATCAAGAGCTACCATTACATCCATTTAAAACAACGGTATGGTGTGGTTTATGAGCTAGTGGAATCATTGGTCCATATTTCTTCAAAAATGAGACAAGTCAGAATGTTACCGTCAATGGTAACCGTTATTGCGCCTTGTTAACCCTTGTGTAGGTGTCAAGGTACCTGGGTACTCCCATATATTCCACACTACGTACACAATAACAGTAGAATTATTGGGCGACATTTTTAGATGAGCTTGAAAGCGATGAATGTGATTTTAGCGATGGTTCCGAAAACGATTATGTACCGCCACTAACAGGTATATCATACTGCAGTAGTAACGTTAGTGGAGATTTGGAAGAAATAGGTGAGGCCTCTGATATAGAGTACGAACCCGAGGTTGAGTTTGAAAATGTGGAAATGGACAATGAGGAGAATGCAGCTGCAGAGTTGCCCGCTGTAAGTGAAATCATGACAGGCAGAGATGGAATAACGCAGTGGAGTACAGTTCCACTAAATACTAGTGTTCGGACTCCTGCGTATAACATCATTCGACAAAGAAGTGGGCCTATCGCTGGTTTGGAGACGAAAGCTGAAGCTGATATTTTCATGGTTTTTTTCACTCCTGTTATGGAAGACATCGTGGTAACAGAAACTAATCGAAAAGCTCTTATGCATCGTTCAACTCCAATCATTCGGATAGGCCACCAAGGGTATGGACAACACTCACTGTTCAAGAATTGCAGGTGTACTTGGGTATTCTCTTTATGGCCGGCGTTCACCATTCAAGTGGAGAGCACAACTCGGTTCTCTGGAGCTCGGACTCTGTCATCCATTTTTGTGCTGCAATGTCTCTGCCGATATTCTGCAATTACGCGCTGATAAGGCCGCCCCAATTACTAAACTTAATGGAACTTAATGAAGACATCACTGTCGATGAACAGCTATTTCCGTGCAGAGACCGTTCTAAGTTTACGTACTATATACCCTCAAAACCAGCCAAATATGGCATGAAGGTTTGGTGGGCCTGCGATGCGTCAAACTGTTATCCACTGCATGGTGAAATCTATACTGGAAAGGAGGCAGGTGCAGCACGCCAGAGCAACGTTGGAGAAAATGTAGTTAAGCGGTTGATGCGGAGGTACGAGGAATCAGGCCGAAATGTAATCACCGATAATTTTTTCACTAGTTTGGACCTTGCGAAATATCTTCTCGCTAAAAATTTAATTTTGCTTGGCACCGTTCTCCAAAATAAAACATTTATTTCACCACAAATGACAAAACACAATTACCGTGAAGAGTTTTCGAGCGTGTTTGGCTTCCACGAATCGAAATATAGTATGGTATCATATGACCCGAAAAGAAACAAGACTGTGATTGTCTTATCGTCTATGCATCAGGATAAGTCCATCGCTGATGAACAAAATAAATACAAGCCAGAGATGATACTCTAGTAGTGGGGTAGACACGATGGACAAAATGACTGTATTTTATATGACAAAACGCAGAACCAAACGGTGGCCGCTTGCCATGTTCTACAATTTGTTCGATGTCTGCGGTCTAGCAGCCTATGTTGTGTATTCTTTCAACAACCCGGACATCACTGCGACTAATAAATGGAGGTTGTTTCTCACCAGCATGGCTAAGCAACCCATGTTGCCAGGTATAGAAGAGCGGTCGAAAATTCCGAGAGTGATGGACTTCTCCACGTCGCATTGTATCCAGTTAGCGCTCGGAACGCGGAGCAGACGAACGCCTTGTCTGCAAAGGTACTTGCCATCTTTGCGATTCAGGTCGTAAACGCAAAACACGTAAGGAATGTATGTGGTGCGCAAAGCCAGTATGCTATCAGCACTGCAAAAATTTAGCAAAATGCCTAGCCTGCGTCGCTACCGATCCATAGTTGCTGCAACAGTGAAATAATGGACTTGTTGAGAAATCATTTTGGTGAGCACTTTATTTCACGTTTTGCTACGGCGAATTGGCCGCCTAGATCGTGCGATATCACACCTTTGGACTATTTTCCCTCTGGATATGTAAGGTTGCAGGTCTTTAGGAATAAGCCAGCTACAATTGACGCTTTGGAAGCCAACATTTATCGTGTTATCCGCAAGATACCAGTCGCTATGATCGGACGAGTCGCCCAAAGTTGGACCTTCCGAATGGACGACATCAGACGTAGTCGTGGCCAACATTTACATGACATCATTTTCAAAAAGTAAATGCCATAAATTGTCTTTTTAATCCATAATAAAAATTTTAAGTTTCTATTTCAAGTTTATATATTTTATTTTACATTATATTTCAAACCTCACGACGAATCACCTTTATACTGCAGCTAGAGACTGGTGCAACGCCTATATTTTTGAAGACATTGAGACTACATTTTGACTATATAGTAAAAGTTATGGCAATGAAAGGTGATAGACTGCCAAAAGTTGTACTCAGGAGTGTAATAAAAAGCAGAGCGAGTTTCATTCAAGAATGGAAACATCTTGCATCCGACTGTGTATAAGGATAACACCCGATGAACAACTCCACGTCTTAGTGGAAGAAGTAGGTCGACGTATGTATGATCGATTTGTAACGGATGCACATACCGTTTTATAGTAAAACGCAAATTTTTTGTAAAATTCAACTTTATTCATCAATATAGTTGTCTTCGAGGGCGATTCACTGATTGAAACGATTTTTCAATCTTTCGATACCAGTTTTGTAGTACGATTTCGGTTGAGCCTTCATTCATTCAATTTTGCCATCGTTTTCATCGACTTGTGACACGGTGCATTGTCTTGATGAAACAGCACTTTCTTTTTCTTCAAATTTCGTCCAACGCTCCAATAGTCGCTGTTGATAGTCTGGCCCTTTTGGAGATAGTCGATGAAAATTATTCCATGTGTATCCCAAAATACGGATGCCATAATCTTGCCAGCCGACTGTTGAGTTTTTGGTCGTTTTGGACGAGGTTCGTCGCCTGCTCGCCACTCAGCTGACTGCCGACTTGACTCTGGTGTGAAGGGATGTAGCCAAGTTTCATCCATTGTCACATACCGACTCAAATATTCGGCTTTATTGCGGTTGAACAGCTTTAAACACTCCTCTGAATCACCAACACGTTGTTGTTTTTGGCCGACTGTGAGCAAACGCGGCACCAACTTTGAACAGAGCTTTCGCATGTCCAAATATTCATGTACGATATATCCAACACGCTCTTTTTATGGTCATTCGTAATCATTTTGTAGACTTTTTTGATGTTTTCATCTGAAACAGCCTCTTTTGGACGTCCACTGCGTGCATCATCTGCGGTGCTTGTATGACCACTTTTAAATTTTTGAATCCACTTGCGAATGGTTCGTTCGGCTGGTGCAGAGTCCGGGTAACACTTATCAAGCCATTTCTTTGCATCGGCTGCATTTTTCCCATCAAAAAGCAATGAAAAGTCAACACACGAAATTGCTTTGAATCCATTTTTTTTTCACAATAATAAAAGTTGCTTCACTCACAACGCTATATCTCGAGAGCTAATAGTCCGACAGCTGTCAAATCTATACACGTATCTTTTGAAGGTTGGTACTAACTGAAAATGGTATGGATTTAATTCAAGTGGTGCCCTCTCTTAGAGACAGCCCATGTATTGTAAGTAAGTAGTATACCATCTAATTGTAAGAAAAAACTTACATTCTAAACAGCAACTCAGTAGGGAAGATCAACATTATTTTTAAAATCAGAGGAGAGCTACAGAGTCTGAATTTCGTTCCACACCGTCCAAAATTACATATCTTGTGCAATCTTTTTAATATGAAGATACGAGAAAATGTATTTCACTTCCTCGCAATGTGCCTAGTTTAAAAAGAAATTCGAGTGAGATCCTTTATTTCGTATGTCCTGGAAATAGATGAAGCAATTCAAATCTTAAATGGAGTCCGAAGGTGGTATTTGCTTTACAACTACTGCACAAACGCATAGGCCAGACCATAATATACTTAGAATATAATGTATTGGGTCTATATTGTATATATAGTGCGGTTTGCTAAGAGATGGCGTAACTCGCATTATTCCATTGTTATTATTCAATTGGAATATGCGTTGGAAAGCTACTGTCATTGTACGTCATTTCAGTATATGTCATTCATTTGAAGCGTAAACAACAATAAATTTTTTTCACTCAAGTATTTCGAACTTTGTGCCTGAAAAAGTGTTTTTGCGGGGGGTTCTTCTTCATTACTTTAATATGAAGAAAACTGCTGCCGAAAGTCATGGTATTTTGGTGGAAGTTTATGGTGAACATGCGCTAGCTGAGCGAACGTGCAAAAAGTGGTTTGCACGATTTAAAAGTGGTGTTTTGGCTTGGAAAGATGAACGTCCTGGGCAGCCAAAAAAGTTTGAAGATGAAGAACTGGAAGCATTACTCTATGAAGATTGTTGCCAAACTCAATAGGAGCTCGCAGAATCTTTGGGTATCACTCAAGCAGCCATTTCAAAGCGTTTAAAAGCAGCTAGATATATTCAAAAGCAAGGAAATTGGGTTCCACATGAACTCATGTTCATGTATGTCCGAAATGTCCGAAAGTCATTTTTGCATCGGATCGTTACTGGTGATGAAAAATGAATCCATTACGACAACCCCAAGCGCAAAAAATCATATGTGAAACCCGGGTAACCAGTCAAATCAAGTCGAATATCCATTACGCGAAGGTAATGCTCTGTATTTGGTGGGATCAAATAGGTGTGCTGTATTATGAGCTGCTAAAACCGGGTGAAACCATCAATGTACAACGCTACCGAACACAATTAATCCGTTTGAAGAGAGCAGTAGCTGAAAAACGCCCGAAATATGCGACCAGACACGAGGCAATAATTTTCCATCATGACAACGCTCAGCCCCACGTTGCTATTCCGGTTAAGAACTATTTGGAAAACAGTGAATAGGAAGTCTTACCCCACCTGCCTTATAGCCCAGACCTTGCCCCTTCTGACTACCATTTGTTCCGGTCGATGCAGAGCGCCCTCACTGAAATACAGTTCACATCAGAGCAGAATATCAAAAATTGGCTTGATTCATTCTTGGCTGCCAAGCCGGCGCAGTTCTTTTGGGATGGGATCCACAAATTGCCAGAAAGGTGGGGAAAAGTCATAGCTTTAGATGGGCAATACTTTGAATAATACTATTGTACATGTTTTTCTTAAATAAACGTTCAAATTTTGAAAAAAAAACCGCATGAATTAAAATATATACCCAATATTTAAAATTAAAATAAAAGTCATACTAAACTACAAGTTAGTACTTATACATATACTGTAAAGGATTCGTTATTAGTTTGGCAACTTTGCAAAACAAAGGCGTTCGGTTGGACAAATTATCTAATGACCTTCTTTTGACTGGCATGACGGGACAATTCAGTTTATTCCAAAGGGTATAGCAATATTTTCTCTGATTGACAACTAACCTTCTTTCAGGACAAGTGACCCAAAAACGGAGCAGAATGAATTCGAGTTAAATGGAGAGTACTAGTGATTTGATAGAAATCTTCAGTTTAGAAAAACTTATTAAGCGAGCAACCCAGATCCTTGTGAATGTGACACAATATCCTTTTCGGATTCCTCTGGATTTACCATTAACACAGCACATACTCGTACACTTGTGTGCTTGGGTGTTGCGCACTCTACACATATAACGTTTTCTTCAGCCTTGACGATAAGCTATTCAATAAAAAATAGAAAAAGTCGAAGCAAAAAAAAAAAAAAAATGCAAAAGCTTAACGGGGAAAAAATTCTGTTTATTTGTGGGTCATGTTGCATCCATAACATCTCGCACAGATGATACACTCGCATATGTACATTTGTATGTATTCGTTTATGTTTATTTTCATAAAGCAACAAAAAAAAAAAAAAAAAAAAGAGGAATTCAAACTATAGCAGTAGATGCGAACGCAATTTGCAAGTAAATGACAGAAGCAGAACAGTACCAGTGACAGTTGGTTTTGTTGCAGTGGACGAGTATTACAACCGACCAGCAGTGGGTATAATGAACATATCCGTTAACACAAGGATACGCATATGAGTAGAGTATCACAGGACGAGTTTCGATATGTGAAATCAGTGTTGTCGTTTTGTGGTGTTGCTGGCGTCTGTCACTTTTTACTTATGGTTATCTGGTATAAATTTAAAGAATATGTAGATCGAAGGATTTATTAACTTCAGATCTCCACTGATCACGACTAACCACACTGACGTCGAAGTGTAACAACTCATTGCCGATATACGTACTCATACAACAGAAGATAATACAACGACCTATCTCACAGATAGGTAGTAAATGGCAAATAGCAAGACATCCTGGCGATAAAACAATATTTAATAGACTAAATAACAAACTAAAAAAAAAGTATCGGTAAATTTAAAAATAAATCCCTGACTAAATATCTTTCTAACTTAACTGCTGACAAAGTCACGGACTACTCTCTTTGAAAGTTTGCCAAACATTTAAAAAGACCTCAATCGCAAGATCCTCCACTTAAAATATCTGATGAGAAATGGTTCTAAGACGGAAAAGAAAAGGTCAAACTTTTGTCGAAGCAACTGAAAAATGTTTTTAAACTTTTGCCACATAGCGTGACAAGCGAACGTTTTGCATTTCCTAATTAGGTAAACGAAGGCGTATTCCCCTTTCTTTCGCTAACAGAGATCAGAACGTGTATTTATAAAATATCTCATAGAAAGTCACCAGGCTATTACCTACTATAATTACTGCTCAAATCTTAAAAGAACTACTCTTTATAGTGTTGCTAAAACTTAAAAATATAATTAATCCTACAAAAATATATTCTCCATTACTGGAAGATAGCAAAAATTATTGCTATACCTTAACAAGGTAAGCCTCTATCATAAGTTGCCTCATACAAGACAATCTCACTTTTACCAGTATTATTAAAACTTTTCGAGAAACTGCTTCTTAAAAGATTAGATAGAATAAGAAGGCTTATTTTCACCCATCAGTTCGGATGCATCCTATAGCTAATGTAAAATAAAGACAAGTTTGTTCTACATTTTTCTTAGACGTTGCACGGGCTTTAGATAAAGTTTGGGATAAGGCATAGAGATAAACTTCATAGGGATATATGGCAAATAGATTTTTTAGAATCCGCTATGGCTCAGCCTATTCTGACCTAAAACAAAAACACTGGAGTTTCACAGGGATGTGTTTTAGGACCCACTCTATATATAATATATACTAGTGATATACAACAGGTGAATAATATGATGATAGCCACATTCACTAACGACACTGATGGATGGCTGGCTAAAGCAACAAAAAAGCTAAAAAGTTAGGTTATCAAGACATATGATTGGACGCACCGATGGAAAATAAAAGATAGCAATGATAGTTTTTCCAATTGTTATGTTTCAGCAGCTGTCAAAGTTACCCATGACATCAAGCTGTCGTCCATCATTTTACGTGCGGAAATTATTAAAAAAAAACTATCGAAGTTTCGGCTCATTTGTAAATATGCAACGGGAATTTCGACGTGAGTTCGGTTGTCATCATGGATTTAGTGTGCAGACAATTCGTCGCACCTTGGAAAAGTTTGAGCATGAGTACACTTTTTTGGATTTTAAGCGACCAACCGGGTAGAGATTGTTACCAAAAGAAGAAAACATTATCGTATCACTCTCCAGAGAGTCGACTCGGCTTATTTTGCAGTTGGATTTGGACCCACATCCGTATAAGATTATGCTGACGCGAAAATTGAAGCCGGATGACCACAGACAATGCCATGAATTCGCTTATTGGGCGCCGGAAATGTTGGACGGGGATCTAGATTTTGGCTAGAAAATCATCTTCTCAGACGAGGTCAGTTTTTGGGTCAGCGGTAATGTCAGCAAGAAAAATTGCCATTATTAGAGCGAACACAATCCACAAGTGTTCAGACAAGCATCAATGCATCCACAAAGATTGACTGTTTGATACAGTTTATGAGATGGAGGCGTCATCGGACCCTACTTCTTTCGAAATAAGGAAGGAAACACCGTTACAGTTAATGGTCTTAAGTATAGAACAATGCTAACACACTTTCTGTGATCAGAGCTCGAATATATCGATGTATCTAAGCTGTGGCTTCAAAAAGACGGCGCCACATGTTATACAAGCGACGCAACGTTCAAAGTTAAGAAAGAGATTTTTTTTTTTTTACTTTATTTCATGTAAAAACTTAAAGCTAACACAGTTTATTTAACAAATCAACTAAACAATATATGTCGAGAGAGAGAGTTTAAAATTTTAATGCAATAGGTAGAATAATTCAATTGTCAAAGAAAACAGTTGAATGAACCCTTACAGTTTTAATCATTTTAAATAAATATTGATAAGGATCAAGATGTGAAGTTGATGCGACTCATATAATCTTGAGGAGTAGTGATATAAATGTCTATGAGAAAGAGCTTTAAGGCTCTTGAATAATTCAAAACTATGGGTTCTGAATTATTATTAACTTTGCAAATAATACGTATCGCATGCCTTTGCTTAGTTAACAGTGGATTAATTTTATTAGAATGAGTACCAGCCCATCAAGTCAATCCATATTGTAACATTGATTTGAACAACTAATTATAGGCCAGTTTTAAAATATTTTGAATATAGAAAAGTCTAAGGTGATGGATTTGCCTCAAAAAGTAATTCGAATATTTGAAAATTGAGAGGTGTGTTCTTTCCAACTTAATCTGCTATCCAAAATTATCCCCAAGTACTTAAAACAGAACACTTATGTTTGGCATCAAAAGAGAACTTACCAAATAGATGAGAACACATATGAGAAATGTTAAAAATCATAATTTTGGTTTATTTTTTTCACTTATAATCAGCTCATGAGAAAAATACAATTTGCGTAAAATTTCTTAATTATTATTCACAGACATATATATATAAGTCAATAAAGAGGTAACGTCAGCAAACGCTGTAATTTGATCTTTAAAAGGTTAGGCGAAAAGCGAATTTACAAAAATTAAAAATAGGATCGGTACCAGAACTGAACTTTGTGGAATGCCTAAGTTTAATGTTTTTTTTCGAACCTGAAAAATCACGAATTTTAACTTTTTGCTTACGATCTCTTAGATAAGACGTAAACCAGTCATAAAGAGTCCCTCGAAAACCTATCCTAAGCAGTTTTTGTAGCAACAAATTTGAGGACTGGGTCATCTCACGGCGAGCGTTCATCAGTTAGATCATGTGATTTGACACCACTCGATTATTTTCTCTGGGTCTACATATAGTCCTTGATCTTCGCTAACAAGCCAACGACTTTGGGCGAGTTCGTAATACTGCCGCACATATTACACTAAGTTATCAGAAATTGGATCAACATCTTGAATCATTGCTAGCGAAGATGAAGCAGCCATTTGAATGGTGTGCTATTCCAGACATAATGGCATGAAATTAACTTCAAAATAAAGTCCGAATCAATTTTTTTTTCTCACACCGTCGTTGTTTTATTTAATTTTTTTCTTTCATATCGTTCTTAATCTGGTCACCCTTTTATTCAGATACTAAATCTTATTTGGACATATGTTATCGAGCTATGGGGTTGTGCAACAAAAAGCTCATGTACACATTAAACAAACATTTCTAAACAAAGTCCTTCGGGGAATAGTAGTTGACCCGGTACTACATATTATAAATGATGACTTACATCATGATTTGCGGATTGATCTTGCAACGGAAGTAATTAAAAAATACCCAATTCGCACATATATACAATATTAAGCCTGCAATAGAAGACGTAATCTCAGAAACTTCTAATCTGACAATAATGAGATCCCGTATTTGAATTATATTACATTTGAAAATCCAACTAAACATTGAAAATAGATTCATTTCTCGATCGTTTTTTGATTGGCCATGACTAAGGAGGTATTTTTAGTGCGGTCAAAGCTCACAACCAGCTCCTATCGCTTTAACTACCAAGAGAGTTAAATAATAAAGCATGTTGTAGCTAGTATATAATTTGGCTTGAGTTGAGGCCCAGGTCAACCCCGGACAGATTTATTAAAGATTATTGCAAGCATATTCTTAACCTTTTTCCTTCTTATTTTATCTGTCCCTCACAAAAAGGGGAATTCCCCTAAGTTTGGAAGATCTCTTTCATCTCGGTCCAACAAAATGAATCAAAGAATGAAGTAACTAACTACCGTCCCATTGTTAAGCTTTCTCACATACCTAAAATGTTTAAAAGTTTTTTTATATAAATTTCTAAGCTTTCAATGGAAGTCATTTATATCACCCAGTCAGCATGGATTTCTGAAAGGTAGATCAACTACTACAAACTTAGTTGAATTCGTATCCTGAGTCCTTTCAGCCTTAGAAAACGGAAATGAAATCAATGTTTTTGCTTTAGATTCAGGTCTTCGATAAAATATCTCATCAATTGGACCTTTTCCAATTGTCTTCTCTCGGTTTTGATCCCATATTTTTAAAATGGATGTCTTCTTATCTGGAGAGTCGTTGTTATAGCGTTTGTTTTAAATCAGCCTTCTCAATCACGTTTTAGCTACTTCTAGTGCTCCTCAAGGCAGCCATCTAGGTCTGCTCTTTTTCGTTTTAACTGTAACCGATCGTGAGAGGATTATTAAACACTACGCGCGATTCATTTACGCCGACGACACTAAGTTCTCCAAAGCTTTTTTTTTCACCCCAAGACTCTATTCTCATTCAAGAAAACCTCGATAGGTTTTCCACTTGGGTTTTAAGAAATTGGAGACTTAATGTCTCCAAATGTCAATCCATGACTTTGTTAATTTATTCAACAAACCTGTACCCCGGGTTCGTTTTATCAAACGATGGTCTAAAGGATTTTGCAACCCTCATGTGACAAGATCACTTTACATTGCCCCTGTCAGGCCCCTTCTCGAATATGCTAGTCAAGTGTGGTCTACCTTTCAGCGAGTTCATATATCCTGAATCGAAAATATTCAACGTCGTTTCCTTCGAATTAGCCTTCGAGGATTACTCTGAGATGACCCCTTAATCTTACTCCTTATCCTGACCACCTCAAACTTCTTAACTTGAATAGCCTCGAAAAAACGCAGGAGGAAGCTGACATTCTCTTCATTCATAGACTATTCTCTGGTTCTGTGGATTGCGCTTCATTATTTCTATCGTATATTACGGTTTCTTCGTCTCTTCTGTATTCCATCTCGTCGCATTTCTTATGGTTCCAACGAACCAATCTCCCGCTTTGGTCGTGAGACATAGAGAGCAAAGAGAATATTCTTAAGGGACAGTTTGCTGAGGTGGTAGTCAAAGAGAGTCAGAATATAGTTATTTTCGCACAAATCACGTTGGTTCAAAGTGTTCGTAATTTTTTCTGTGAAAATTAAGCCGGAAAAGTGACAGAAACCTAAGATTGGGCAGGTTGGTGTTAAAATTGATAATTGAAGTAAAGAAGGACCATCAATATAACCAACTAAGATATGATGAGTAAAAAGAATTTCGGCAACTTTTTGGCGTATAGAAAGGGCTTGTAGATTTATAAGTTTTTCTGCCGATCAGTGTATGGTGGTACGTGTACTGGTAAGTAAAGCAAATCGCAAAACCTGCTTTGAAAAGTTCCTGCCCGGAAGATTTGAGTTCTGTAATAGGGTGACGAAATTTTGCTTACTGAAGCCAAGGACAGAGTTGGCATTTCTTAATCATATTATCAATGTGAGAACTCAAATTGAGTTCCTTATCACAGACAACAACCAAATCACGCAACTCATTCACTAAGAGTGACGTTAATCTCAAGGAAATTCTTTTGGCACTTATTACGAAATCTGTCTAGATAGCCAGAATAAATAATAGGGGACCAAGGTGGTTGCCTTGAGGGTCACCAGAAGAGGCTTTAATTGGGTCAAAAACCCTGGATCTAAATAGAAATTTAAATAGGATTATACCCACGTTATAGGGGTTTTTTGGAAACCAAAATCTTTTCAATTTTAGAAGGATTATACCATGAGAAATTCTATCAAAGACTTTGCTGAAATCGGTAGCAATCAGGTCAACTTCATTTCCAGATTCTAGTGCACATAAAATGCTTGATACGTATTCCGTAAGGTTGGTGGTTGTAAATCTACAATAGATTTAGAATGGAAAAGCATTATGTCATAAATAACGCTTTCAAAAAGGTTAGGTATGCAGGACAGTATAGCAATTTGTCGTTGGAAATACCGTCCTTGCGACCTTTTTTTATATAGGGGAATAATAAAAGACCTTTTCCAAGTTGAGGGAAATAATCCCCGGCTTATATATATAAAGCTTAAAGAGAGGTGTAAGAGGTTGGGAAATGTGTATTTTATATTTCTCTGTAAATATTGGGGAAAAAACAATCATATTTGAGATTTTTCATTTTTCCTTAATTGGATCTAAAGTTATAGACACTGATTTAAAGTCAGCCATTTAAGTAGCAAAGCAATTTGCAATAATTTTAGGGATCACCCGAAGACTTATCAAGAAAGTTTAGAGATGATGGAGAGTTATCCGATTTACTTTTAGTTTTGATGAACTGAAAGACTTGTTTGGGATCGGAAATGAGTGTATCGTCCGTTCGGTTTAAATAGTTGTCATAGAGAGTTTGGCAAAGTACAGAGAAATTTATTTGGGCAGACTGATAGTAGAGTCAGTCTGAGTCCACAAAAGCTTAGGTGGGGAGTGTTGGCCATTTTTTTACAATTTAAGAAATGAATTTAAATTTTCGACAACGAATTTGTATTTAATTCTGCGTAAAAAACGGACTTAATGGTGCGCAAACGTTGTAAATATTAAAAAAGGGTTTTGGCAACAATTCTCTAAAGAAAACGGTCGTTTACCAGTGACACGAGCAGTTCAAAAGTGGTCGTGAGTCAATCGAAGATGATGAACGCAGTAGCAGAAGATCGATATCGAAAACCGACGAAAACATTAATGAAGTAGAAGAAATGTTGGTCAATAACCGCAAATTAACCATCAGAGAGATAGCGGAGGACTTGAACATTGCTTATGGATCCGTCAAAGACATTGTGGTTGATTGATTTGGGTTTTCGTAGTGTAGCAGCAAAGTCGGTGCCAAAAGACCTCAATTTCATTCAAAAAAGAGAACGTGTTGACGTCGCAAAAGAGATGATTTGCGAGGTTGAATCCGATACCACATTCATCAAAATGATCATTACTGGAGACGAGACGTGGGTTTATGAGTACTACAGGCAATACAGACATCAGGTAAGTGAATGGCATTCACCAAATGAGCCGAGACTAAAAAAACCACGTCGTTTTCAGTCAAAAAAAAGGCAATGCTCGCGGTTTTCATGGATTACAACAGTGAAGTGCATCATGAATTTTTGCCAGAAGGCTAGACAGTAAACAAAGAGTATTATTTGGGAGTTATGAGAAGTTTGAGTGAAGCAACTCGCCGAAAGAGACCAGAATTGTGAGCAGAAACTCGTGAATTTTGCACCACGATAACTCACCTTCGTACAGTGCCATCATTGATCGTAATTTTTTGACGAAACATACAACAAATACCATCCAACAGCACCGAATTCATCTGATTTGGCTCCCCGTGACTTCCTTCTGTTCAATCGAGTTCAAAAACCACAACGGGGAACGCGTTTCAGCAGGAAGTAATGGAAAAATCGCAGGAAGCACTGATGGACATACCGAAAACCGAATATAAAAAATGTTTCGAGGATTGGATCAAGCGCTGGCATAAGTGTTCTGCAGTCGATGGGGAAGAGTCTAGAAGATGAAGACAGGATTTTAAATATGGGAGCGAATTAAGTTGGTGAAATAAAGAGATGTTGTTAGGTTTTTTAAAGGCCTGGAAGGAGTACCAAGATTAAAAGACAAAGCTTTGGTAGTTGAGTTGGGCGTCTGGCAGAATGAAGTAAAGAAGGAGTGAATAAAGCAAATGTCTCAACTGTAAAACTCCAGTTTGGAACAGTCGTTGGGACGGTTTAAGGTACGATTACTGTTAGCCTAGTATTGGCCTGCATACAGAACTCTTGATGAGAGTAGCTTTTATATTAGAAATAGGCTTTATATTCTCTAAAAGCTATCAACCTGACTTCCTTGCTACTGGAGAGCTGAAAAATTATGTTTTTTGGAATGCATCCTCTATTCAAAATGAAACATGTATGCCAATATAAAAAATCATGTGGAACCGCCTTTTAAACTCTAGTCGATAAAATTGAATGTGAAACTACCTATACGAAATGTGAATTGTCGATACTGAGGACGCTTAAACCGACAATCCTCTTATGTTCTCTAAAAATTAGCTTTCGTAAGCAGAAAGGAACAAGCTTTCAGAAAGCCAATCGGAAGTGAGATTGTTTCTGTCATCAGGAGAAAGAAGCTAACTGGCTAAAAGGTATCCATTTCTCATAAGACGCTAGCCATTTTGGTGTTAACCGCGATAGCAAACTTCCTTGCACCAAACATGCACTGCTAGCAAAAGAGTAATAGCGTTCTATTCTTAACTTGCTTGTTAATAATAATTAGCTTCCACGTAAACACATCACTGCCTCACCTTCACCAGAATCCAAAGAAGGTTTTCTTCAGATATTTGAAAGCATATCCCAATACTCCTGTTTCTTTTAAAATTAAGTATTCCTTTGTATTACTTATCGATCCCAAACTAATGCGCACCTAGTCTCATGAAATGACACAGAAACTCCGGTTGATGCTGGCATACAAATTCCATTTTCCTTGTTTTCAGAAAGGGGTTTGGGCAAGAGCTGAGATACAATATTCACCAATGGTTTCAGAACCTATCTAGAATGTGGCGAATAATAGACTTTATTATTCGTTAATTTTGTTATATTTTGAGGTATATGTGGAGGGTCCAAGTATTGGCTACTCGTCAAACAGATATTAAGATCGTACAGCCAAGCGGAAGGCTAAATTTTCTAAATTTTTTTCTGGTTTCCTGCCTAGAATCGCGAGAAATAAGACCCCAAATTGACTCGCTAAGTGAAGGTTCAAGAAGGAATTTTCACGACTGAAAACTTAATCGGATTGTCTTTATCCTCATCTCATAGACAGTTGGGTCTTTCTTGAGCACAGGTTGCAGAAAAATTCTGCTATTCCTTAGAAGAAGGACGACTGCTTATTGGCGTACAAAAGTCACACTATTGTGCTTGCTAATCAATTCAATGTGCATAAGTAGCACCATCAACTGAGGTACTTACTATGAAAATGAGGAAGACACCACGGAGAACTTTCTTTGTCAATGATAGGGTTATATTCGCAGTAAACAGCGGTATGAATGGTACTGTAGGTATTTTATCCTCGAAGCGATTTGATGGAAAGTGCATCAAAAAATGTACAATGAACTAACTCTTTGTCGGAGATCTCTTTTGCTACAGAAGCGTCTACAACATTGGTAACCCAAAATCAATTTTTAAAAAAATTATCTTCGTCCGCTCTCATTGATATCCAAACTGAATCAATGTTTACTGTTAAGTTCCCTTTATCGGGGCGATGTGATTTTCTCTGCTACTTTTTTCTTTTAACTAAGTGGCAACTCAGCGATTAGAAATCCTCTTTGAAAACAGCACTGTAAAAAGTAAAAGCGGAAAATATTTGGCTAGATTGGGTTATGTTATCGTCTAGTGGTGTGTGACTTTAGTAGCGACTTTTGAAATCTTATTTTTTATCATATTTTGCACTACAATATCCTCTTACAGATTTTTATATTTGAAAACTACACAACTTTTTTATAGACCCTTAAAAATTTACATTTTGAAATATCCGTGTTTTGATTGTGACTGAACTTGAGTGAAAATAATAACGCTCCATAACACAGCAATACGAGTCAACAGGATAATTGTGGATCCATAAATGGGACAAATGGAAGGCAAGTACATTTGAATAGAAAGCAAAAATCCATGGGATACCATATAAACTCTATTTTATTTAAGGAAATATTCTACCCAAAGAGGATATACCATTCACGGCAGGATTCATGCAAATGATTTGCTTAATCAGCAAACGGATGTCCTTGTCGTTTCAAAAAAAAAAAAATTCGATCTCCGGTCTAGACCAGATAGTTATGGATATTAAGTTGACGGAATTATGTTGATTTGTAAGATGACGACCATGGCCAATGATTAGAGGATTTACAACTTTAAAATTTAAAAGGACTTTTTACTTACAATTCTTGTAGATGAGTTAATTTATTTAGCCCGTTTGGTAGACTGCTTAGCAGGTTGTCATCCAGTTCTCTGTGAATAGATAGAAAAATTGTAAAATAAAGAAGTTAGAGGTTAAAATACTTTTTCGTGTTATAAAAAGCATGGCAAACTGACTATAAGTATCAAGATTCACTCCAAAAATATAAAAAAAAAATATTCTGTATAGGTGAAATTCAAAGATTGAAAAAGGAGACCCGTTGGGATACCCAGCAACCCAAAACAAGTCGAGATATCGCATCTGAGTTTCTGGTGAAACCTCCAATAAAAATGAGCTTTACTTTAAGCAGGTTAGGAAAGATTGATGTGGTCGTTGAGTATATAAGTGTACTCTTGTAAAAATAAATAAAGTTAATTATTATACCGCGTCAGATTATCTTGAGACCTGCCGGTCTTATAAAACTCGAAATGAGCATTTTTCTGGCAGAATAGAAATATGTGTTATGGAATGGGTCTTATATTTTAAATCAGGTAGAATGGATCTGCTTTCGCTAAATTATAGTGGCTACCACTCCTATCTCTTGCTAGTACTACTACTACTACTATAAAAACTTCCGCAGAAGTATCTGTAGGAAGAACGAATCCTCCTGTGATATTTTCCTATAAAACTAAGGCTTGCCAGCAACTACACTATGTTTATTTTACTAATTGTATGTCAACACTAAAAGTTTTAAGTCGAAAAGTAGAGACAATATTTCTCTTTCAGGGTTTTCTGATCAAAGTTTTCCTGTTTGAAATAACTTTCTTCATCTAGGCCAGAGAAAGCCCTACATTATCTCAATGCTTACACACGGAAAATGGAGACGGAAGGATCACGAGAATCTACTTTTAGCAGATTTGTTACGGTTGAATGTTTTAGGGAGCGGAATGCTACTGGAAAATTCATTGGAACACTGGTGATGAAAATAGCAAGAGAAAATGTTCAGTGTTATCGCACGGCTTACAAACTTATCTAAGAAGTGAAGAGAAATCTAAGAAGCACTTAACCGAGGGTGTGAACCACTCAACCTGCACGAAGATAGGCAACTTTCCTGTCCACCCGAAGAAGATGAAGTGAAGTCTTAAGTCTAACTAGCTGTTCGATCCGTTGGCTTAACTGCCGAGCTGTTGGTGATAAGATACGGATTAACTTATATCCAAAAGCAGGGTTACAAAAATATTCCCGATGAATGGAACCTCAATGTTGTTTGTCTGATCCTAAATAAGGGAAATCTGGTGAATTATGGAATAAGTCTCCTCAATATCACATATAAGATGCTGTCTGGCATATTATGTTAATGCTTTAGACCCTTTGCCAACAGCTGAAGTAGAATCGGCAGAGATGGGTTAAATGATCAGTGAAGGAAAAAAAGTATATGCTCTCAATATAGGGAAACACATGACATCGACGTTCAGAACAAAATGTCACAATAGGCAACTACAACTTTGAGGTACAATGACATCAAAGCGGAAATCATGCGAAAAAACTCTTTTGTTGTTAGTCACCACATGTTTGGGCTCAGATCCCAATTTAGGAGTAAAGCGCTCTCTCAAGCAGACAAAAAAACTTTAAAGAGCTCTTCAGCCTCCCAGTTGAAGTTGAAATTGATGAAAGTGGATAGAAATGCTTTCGGGCGCTTCGAGAGAAAAGTTCTTTCAGTAATTTTTACTCCTGTTTGAAGCAGTAGAAAATGGAAGAAACGTTCGGATGACTCGACATAGATAGTTAAGTCATCTTAAATACATGGACTAAAAATTTCTCCTCCAACCCAGAGTGACAACCATACAAGACAACTGGAATTTAACGTTCCGAAACGTAGTTTCTAATCCATTGAAGAAGAGATTTAAGAAAAATTTGTCACCATGATGAGATTTTTTTCTGATTCCCTTCTATCTCTACAGTTCAAGGAAAAAATTTTATAAAGAAATCTGTTGCTATGTCTACCAACTATGCAATGGCATGTGGTGATGCCCACTATAATCCCAATATGCGATAATTCCATTCCATAAAAAAATTCTTTAAGCGCCTTAAATTTAGATAATTGTTGTGGTAAATATTTACCAGAAAAATATTTCCCTAAAAACAGTCGCCTTTACTCCTTCGAACCATTTTCCTCAAAATAGTTTTTCCTCCAACATCCTGAGAGAGTGATGAGCAGCCATGTTGCATCGGTGCACATTCTCAGTATCTTTGAACAACAGAAACAAGTAAAACGGACGGTCAAAAGCCCTAAGAATGAATACAAGCAGAGTTGGCGAGCGGCCTGCTACAAGACCGCATGAAAAACGCTATATAGGATTTTTTTTGCAAGTGTAGACGACCCTTGTCCCGTGTGTTTTTCTGTCTCCCCTGATAGGTAGTCTCACTTAACGGGTAGAGTCCCCTGATGGGTAGTCTCCAGCCTTGAGTAGAGCCAATGCATTCCGCTCCTTTCATCTAGCTGCTAACCACTTAACTTTTTTTAACTCGCTTTGTTTGCTACGAGTATGTCAGTTTTTTTTTTTTTTATAATCCCGCGCGCACACTAAGGGGATATGAACACCCTTTTACTGGCTTTTCTCCAGGTAGCGGGCGGGTGGTGTAGTAGTTTGAAACTCAGGTGTATTAGGTTTCGATATTTTTCCCAGAGGTGGTTGTCAAACTGGACGGTACGAGCAAGTGCATCCTCAACCAGTGGGTCTCAGTACGTGCTAGTTGTTAGTTCGTTACATTTAGCCCAGCCAGCAACCACTCCAACATCAGTGTTATGCCTTCATGTCAGGGTTGGCGCCGACGGGATTCTCATATAACTACATACAAATTCTACGAAAAGACTTTTTAAGAGAATTACCTCGCACGAGATTCGAACCCGCAACCCTCTGCTTGAGAAGTGTATGCATATACCACTACACCACGACCACCCCCTATGTCCGTTGTCGCTTTGGAGGAACAAATTGACGGAAGGTGACAATCAGTATGTCCTCCGGAAAAGAGAGAGCCAGTCGGACTGCCTGAAATACTCTGAACATATGACGGACGATCATGTAATTCGGATTATACACCTAGAGCCAGGTAGACGGTCTGAAACGGAAACTACAAATTATACCAGTTGCGTAGAGCCAACGTACCCACAAACACAGTCACAAACAAAACACTAAGAGGGGAAAAACAAAGCAATAACCAAAACACAAATTGTACAATAAGAACACTAACGAATGCGACCCTGTCTTGTACTCCGAAAAGGTTCCTTCTTTTTTCGCAAAGGCCAATAAATTTCTCCAAAGTTTTAATTTGGAACCCTTAGATCCTGATTTGGTACGCTAGTAATCAACCTGCAGTCTTTCCTGCTGAGGGACAGCAGAAAGGCCGCTAACTTTCTAGAGACGTCGGGAAGCATTTTGTTTGGTCTGACTGTATCCCGGGTAGTTATGACATCTGCAGTTACGCTTATATGATGCCCAACCGTCAATGGAACGGGTATTCACTAAAAGCCCATTACTAGTGCACTAATCATCGATCACGTCAAGTGCCTGCACTTTAGAGCAGACAGCCGCTAGACACGATCTAACAGACAATACAACTACATCATTCGCGTATGCTTGTGCATAGGCAGTAGTCGACCAACATGCACCATAGCAGAGGAGACAGTACACCGTCTTGCGAGGGGGGTTCTTTACCCCTGTTACCACATATTGACAACAGCCAGCATCTGCAGTCAATGTCCTATTCATCAGCATGCTTTTATCCACAAAACTAGTGATTCGTCTACGCCGAGTCTACCGTAAAAAGTTGTGTTATCGGAAGCAGCCTAAATATCGATGAGAATGCCCAAGGCGTATTCTTTCTTGTCGAGTGCGCCTTCAAGTCTGCGTACGGGGTTCTGAAGCGCAGTCCATCAGGATCTTCCGTTGCATCGTCGACAGTGGATGCATTTGCAAGGCATTTTTGCGCACAGTGGTTCCAGCCTGGTTGATCATCCCTTTTTAGGACTTTCATCGAAAGTTTCGAACGCAAAAACGCTCTTAAAAATCCGAATAAGCTTCTAAAAATCTTTTTGCTTCCATCAGTAAATCTTTCTCCAAATTCGTCTTAAGTGACCTGTTTAGAAGTTTTTTGGATTCTTTACGAAGACGCTGTAAATCTACGTTACACCAAGGAATGGGGAATCTGCAGGATTACTTACTGGCTAGACATGACATTGCGAAAGACATTGGTTTTATGCGGATTCCTCCTCTTCAGCAAGGTCCAGGCCTCGGATCTGATTCTGAATTCGATGTATCTATAATCTGACATGAAGATCTCCGAAAGTACTTTCCAGGCAGTAATCTCCTAAGCCTGTTGGATAGAGTTAAGCCAACTCTCGTAATAAAAGTTGGCTGAGAGCCAACATTGTCGACAGTAAGGTCAGACGATAGTATAAAGCCAAAGAGACGATTACCTTTCACGTTGCATTTGCTACTGTCCCAGAAAGTGTTATGAGCATAAGCATCTAAGCATATGATAAGTCGCATATACCTGTGGTCACAATATGTAGTAAGCTCTGCTACCGCCTCCAGTGGTGACTTCAGTAAAGAATCATAGCAGACGCAACGATGAATTTGTGCCATTCCCCATTCGTTTTGTAGCTTTGACTGCCGCAACTAAATTTTGGTTACAAAATTGTACAAGTTTAGATGGTGAGAGTGAGTTCGGCACATAATGACATTAGCGGTGTATGACCCTTTATTTATCCGAAAATACAGATTCGCTTGTTACACACCCATGGATATTATATGAGATTTTATATTTAACATTCAAAGCCTTGTACATAGGTATGTAGTAGCAGACTTGGAATGTTGAAGGTTGATTTAAGTACTCGATAGGTCGTTTCCTATCCGCACTTATTTGGAAACAACGTGGAAATAACCCTTCCAAATTGCAGATAGGGACGTGAGTCCCTATGAGACTTAATGTCTCAACAGCACCTTTGTCTAAGTCCAGAACAAGAGAAGGTCTCCTTGTTATCCCGATTTTTTCTTTCTCTATGAGAGTAGATTTTCCACTTTTCAGTGTCAAGTCCAGAGTTCTGGGTATGAAGACGCACCAGAACATCTCCCGTTTCTCTGAGTTGCAACGAAAGTCAAAAAACGGCGCGCGTCAGTTTTGGCTGTCTGAAAACCTCGAAGGTCTTGGTTTCCAGCGATTTTCGGCATAGATTCGTTTAGGCATTCAAAAGTTTGCTGCGTGGAGTATTGTGCATGACTGCAAATGTTATCTGCTTTAGATAGCTCCCACAGATGATCGACACAGTTTTTCCATTTAGCATTATTCCAACTATTGTCATTGCCATCCTTCCCATTTGGAAGGGCCAGAGAGGAGATAGCAGCATCTTTATATGTTCGCCGGTCCGTCCTCTTTCGCGTTTCGAGGTTTTTTGGAAGTAACTTTCCAGCAAAGTCCAAGTTCCGGTTTTAGCCGGATCTTGTGAAGTTGGAAAGCCACCACCAGAGTTGTTTCTCAGCGAAGATTGCTAGTTGTAGCACTGGCCTCGCCCGGATGTCGCACACGCATGAAACCAGAGTTGGTTTTGTTTTTGGCAATGGGTTTGATTGCTTCTTGCGATTTTCGTACACCGAAGCTGCAGCCTTTGCTGGGCATAGTGCACGGAGAGACAAGAGTCCTAAAAACTTTCTTCCTCTTGGCCCTATTTGGGATAGAAGAGAGCGAAGTTTCAGATCCGAGAAGTTGATCGGTTTAAATTGGTGTCACTTCCACGGGATGTCACCAGTGTTTAACGTAGGTGCCTCTCGTGTAGGTTCAAACCGACGGTGCGTCTTCACACGAGATATCAAAACAATGCGTTGACCAGTGCCCTTCGGGGAGTACAAATACTACCACCAATACCAGGTTCGAAGCCGTGTGTAAGGCCCAAACTTCGCTTTGGTGAATGGTCGAGGTCGAGCCATTAAACAGTTAAACATAGACTGTAGCGCAGTATAACATATGTTGAACCATCAAATGTCAAAGAATAGCTATTCTGTCCTCCCTGCGATGTTTGGGTTTAACCTTCAGCCACCACGATACTCCCACAAAGGGGACAATTCCTAGGTCAGGCTGGAATACATTTCCAGGAGCCTATGACCTCCCGTGGTACCAAAATATAGCTACCGGTTGATCTTCGCGACCTTTCGATCACTTCTTGTTGGGGACCTTACTGACCAGGACTAGTGGCCTTTTTTCCAACCTAATACTATGATCCACCCGCTAGTGGATCCATCTACGATGGAAAATCTCATTTTCAGAGATACAAATTCTTTCAGTTTTCGCTCTGTCAAGGAGAAGTCCTCAAGATGGGCTCCGCATTTACAACCTGCAACCCCATGAAGGCTTCTCTTATCCAGAAGCGCATTCAAGGGGCCATGCCCGGTCAGCAGAAAGACAAGCCTGAAGCTGAAACTTAGCTCTGGTAACTTGCTCATCGTCAATACGTCCGGAAGGAAGCAGTCCTGCCTTTATCGCTCATGTCTCATCTAGATTGCCATATTGACCCGATGATTCGGAAAGCAGGAGTTTACTCCCTACGGGACAAATCTTCCAACAATGCTTCAAAGAGATTTTTCTCGGTAAAAAAAAATTAAGGTCGAAGAGATAAAAATAAAAAAAAGAAAAAAAAAATAGAAATTATTAATTAAATTATGTGTGTAGGGGAAAAAAAGCAAGGAAATGGATTTCCAGACGCAGAAAACAGGAGGGGGAAAAGGACAGGAAAAGAGAATAATAGGGAGAGCCAGGAAGACCGATAACAACTAAGTATTGTGTAGTGAAATCCCGGTAGGTTTCCGTCCGCTTGTGTGTCCTCTTTTTGCCGGATATTTTTGTTGTAGTTGATTCTTTTTTTTTTAAGCATAAACCCACCCCTACCTCAGCAACCGAGAGTGGCAGCACTTAACCTGCTGCGTGTTGCAAATTTCCCTGGAGTGCGAATAGTTTGAAGAATACAGCGAGCCATCCAGTGAATTGTGTTAAAGCCATTAGTCAGTACAAATATCAACAGGACAATACGATTGTAAGTCAATATTTTGATCGATATTCTTATTTATTTTTTTGGAAAGCCGTTTGGAGACTGATTGACCGCAAGGTAGCTTTCATACAACTGAAAGCTTAACTCGCCTTCGGCATATGACATATGTACGACTACGTCCAGAGATAAAAAGTTCAATATTATATCTGTGCAGCAGAGCGAAAGTCGAAGAACACTGCGGATGTACAAACAGCTCAGTCATTGCACTTTTACCAAGAATATATAGGTGGCCTATTTGCCAAAGGCTGACCACTAAATTGCTTTATCACACAACACGCTTATATCTACCAAAAGTAGATATAAAACATCTCCCAGTCCTGGATCTGAACAGAAATGATATCTGACCATGAGGGCTAAATTAATTGAAGCGGCACGTACATATATAACTTTATTAAGCAAACGTGTTACATTTAAAATACCATTTTAGATCAGGATATACACACAAATGTATATATTGAGGTCAACTCAAACAAAACTAAAGTACGTCGATGTCATAAATCCGATTGTCAAACTCTGAAAAAAACAGGAAAAAACCGATTTTTTACACGTCATCGATTGTTGACAACTGGAACATGCTATCGAAATTAAATTCCAATAAACAAAATCAGGATCAGGACATTCCCTTCATTTGTTCCACTTCCTACTATGTCATTCGATATGTTTTGCTCGCCCTTCATTCCTGATATTGTTTATAAATTTCTTCTTTTGAAATTTAGTAGCAAGTTTTTTATTATTCACGTTTTGCTTCCTCCTATCTAGAGGAGTAATGTGCAAGGATGCATTGGAGTAGACACAGGAAAAGTTTGTTGCAACAGCAGGAGCAGTGCGAAAAAAAACACGCTGGACATGCATACTCGTACAATTCAATGTACTCCATGGAACACTACAGAGATTACATCATAAGTTATGGCAAAGATGCCAAGAATGTGAAGGAGAATAGATGTAGAATAAGGATGACAACGACACCCACTATTGATAATTTTAAAGTTTCTCTCAGACTTTTAGTTTATGGAGAAATATTTTTTTTAAATTTAACGAATTTGACTTCAACGTTAGTTTGCAAGTGGGAGCAAACTGAGCCGCCAAGACTTTGTATTAAAGGGTTTCATTTTTAGGTTTTTTTTTTTTTTGTGTCATGGGAAGTTCTTAAATATCTTCAAAGATTTCTGTAAAAAAAGCAAATGACTATCTTCCTGCACAAAGATGGAATAACTACTCCACATCAGTTCATTGAATTTGTAAAAAATATTACTTACAGGTCGTCCCACTCTTACATTTAAAACTTACAGGATAAATATGGTTATTCCTTCAACAATTATCACTAAAGAACTATTTAATTGTTAAGAAGTAAGTTTAAACCGCAAGGACTCAACTAAGAAAAAAATTATTACAAAAACCATTTGTTACTGATATGCAACATTGGGCCCTAGCTTCTCATTTCTTTTACATGATTATTTACAATGAAAGTCTTTGAAACAATTGTTTGTTTTGTTGTAGCATAAGTCTATTGCACATTTTTCACTTTCACAACGTCTGTGTGAAACTAGTACAATGGGCATTTTACAACGAATTCTCTTCTCCTCACATACTGGCCAATGGCTGATTTGATCCTGTCGAACTTCCTTAGACGATGAGCAAGACCTTTCTTTTTTCTTTTTTTTGCCTGAAGACCTTGCTCAACATCTGATGTTCTTTTAATCGACCTTTGTTTGATCTTGCAAAGCGCTTCAGCTACTTCCGCTTGAAAGTCTGCGGCATTTAAATTGTCAGATCTCCCAGGTTGCTTGTTGACACGGCGATAGAGTAGCCACGCATTTGCCATGATCATGTCAAGAAGATGGTAAAACAAACAGATTTATGTTACCAAAATTTATTTCTTAGTAAAATGTGTCTAGCAAGTCCACGCCTTCCATGTTACAATTGTACTCGGCTACCACAGATATTCGTTCATTGGACTTCGTTTATTTTATCATATCGTCGAACATTGGATGTAGGCATCTTACCAGCAAAGTTTGAAGCCAGTGAAACATTTTTCTTGTCTCGCCAAGCAGTTTTTGAAATCGGAGTAACATTGTGATCGCCAACATACCCAACTGAAGTACCCCTTGGCTGTCTTTTGAGAAATGATTCCCAGAAAGCTTACATTTCGGAACTCTATTTCTTCCCATTCGATAAGCAGCAAGAAAGTATAATGGTTGTCGAAGTAAAGCCTGTAATTGCAATTCTTTGGTATTTTCTTAGGCCTAAACACCTTTGCATATAATATTTTCTTGAACACTATAAATCTCGAACCTGTAGCTAAAACCACTAAATCCGCACAAAATAAGCCCTATTTGTAAAGTTTAGCCGGCGTGTATTATTTTAGAATACTTCGAGCCTTGGTTGAGCATATCTGCTCATCTACAGCCAAGTACTTTTCCACGGCCACTTTTGAAAAGCCTTTCAATTAGTGGTCTTCCCTTGTAAAGCCTATCACTTTTTTGAAGTTGCCATTCAAATTTTTATCGCAAACGCTCAAATTTTTTTAGTGGCATAGTGTCTTCAATTACAGATATTCTCATTTTATCGGATTTTTTATCAAACTTCTAACATTCAAAATCCGTATCACATATGTGTATACAACTGCTCCAACAAATTGTCGAATATCGATACTTTTAGCATTCACTCGGTGGAGTGAAAAGTAACCTTCTCGACCGCCAGAATGCGCTGCTACTGCAAAAAAGGTTATGGTGCCTTGAAGTCCGTTCATATTTAGACAGACATTACAAATTTCAGTGCGATACTGTCTTCAGTTTTGTTTTGACAGCTGATTGTTGTTGACGTGTTTGGCATCATGTCGAGTATGGACAAAAACGATTTTCGTTCTCTCATAAAACATTATTTTTTGAGAGGCAAAACGGCGAAGGAAATAAATGAAGTTCGATAAATATTATGGGGCTAGTGCTCCGTCAAATATTGGTTTCGAGAGTTTCGTGGAGGCTACGACTTCACTATCGATCAAGTCCGCAGCGGCAGGCCCTCCGATGCGGTTACAGAGGACAATGTTAAAAAAATAGAGGAAATGGTGTTGGCTGACCGGAAAGTGAAGGTGCGCGAGCTGATACCACAAACATTAGTACTGAGCGCACACGCCATATTTTGGGCAATATTCTGCATATGAAAAAGTTATCCTGCCGCTGGATGCCGCGGCATTCACATTCACATTCGAAAAAGAGTTTGGACTTGCTGATGCGGAATCGGGCGGACTTTTGGCGTCGATTGGTAACTGTTGATGAAACTTGGATTCACTATTACACGCCAGAGAACAGAATGAGTGCCCGGCTATGGACTGAAGCCGGCACGAGTGTTCCGAAGCGGCTGAGAGAGGCTCAATGGGTCGGAAAGATTATGGCGTCGGTTTTCTGGGATTGTCATGGCATACTCTTCGTGGACTACTTCGAAAAAGGAAAAACCATCAACAGCGAGTATAACTGTGCATTATTGGAGCGATTAAAGGCCGAAATCGCTGCAAAATGGCCTCACATGAAGCGAAAAAAAATGTTGTTTTTGCAAGACAATGCACCGGCGCACTAGAGCATCGCAACCACGGCTAAAATCAATGACTTACGGTCTCAATTGCTGTCGCATCCACCGTATTCGCCCGATTTGGCTCCCTCGGAATATCATCTCTTCCCAAACCTTAAAAGATGGCTCATCAATAAGAAATTCAGTTCACGCTAGGAAATCATTGATGCCACGGAGGAGTATTTTGCAGACCTTCCGAAAAATTACTTTTCGGACGGGATCAAGAAGTTGGAAAATCGCTAGAATAACTGTATCAAACTAAAAGGGGACTATATTGAATACATTTTTTTTTCATTCCCAAGGAGGTTACTTTTCACCCCACCTAGTATGTATGTTGTTCGCGTATAAGAACAGTTTCTTCAGTGAAAAAATAAGAAAAAACTGATATGGCGTTTCCACATCCAGGAGTTCATTTGGAAGATCCTCGTTGCTAAAAAATTAAGCTGATCTGGATTGAACTCAAGGTTGTTTTTTTCTTCCATATAACATTATACTAGCTTTTGCTGGCCTCGTCTTTGCAGAGCTTAAAATTCCTTGGGAAGTAGACGGCTTAGGTAAGGAAGATGGGACAGTAGGCTGAAGCAAAGTTTCTGTTGGTGGTGGATTGTCCGATTCGTTCCCTGATAACAAGTTCGTATTCACTTTCGCACCTTGAACTGATTGTTTCTTGAAGCTGTTGGTCACTTAGAACACTTTTTCGATGTGTGTGCATTGTTGCACGGCCTTTCTATGCACAAAAACAAAACAAAAACAATTTGCCACAGAATATAAGCTTACATTGAAAACGAAATAATTTTTATTGAAAAAAACTGTTTTTTTAACAATTTAACAAACATAAACGTGGACTTTATGCAAAATGTTAACTTTTACAGATCTTGAGACACGATCGCGCTTAGAAGAGGTATGTTAGGTACCTGCAACATTGCTCTGATTTGGAAAAAAAAAAATACAATTCCTACACCGTTAAATAGGGAATGTTGCATATCTGTAACTGAATGCATCGAGGGGTAAGTTGGAATGAACTGCATATATAATATAATTACAATACAATGTGCAATACAATACAATGTGTCGGTTGAATGAAATAACTCAAAATGATAGATTCATAATAATAAGAGCAACTTGATGATAAGGGCAACTTGAAAGTGAGCATAGACAGTCAGAAACTTAAGATGTTATAAAAGTGCTCTTGTCAGTCAGTTTTATGTTGAGGTCACGTAGAAATATGAACTTCGCCTTCAGTGAAAAGCTATGAAGGGTTGAATCAATAACTGTCAGGCTAGAAATTAAGTTTCAGAAGCTGTGGACTCCAGAACTCAGAGAAAGTAAAGCAGGATTGCCACAATTTATTCGTATGTATTATCGCACACTGATGGAAAAATAGACTAAGAATAAGGAAGGCAAATTCTAGGCCAACTAGATGCCGCATACATTTTACTGCCTACGGCTGGCATCATAATTAGTTTATATAGAGTGATTCATCGTGAGGTTTGATTTTCAATAGGCTCTTTTTGACAGATCACGCATGACACTTATCAAAATGCTCTGTCATTTTTATTTAGTATCGTTTGGCAAGTTATTATAAAAAGACTCACACTACAATACCGTCTCCAAATTGTTCAGCTGTATTACGAAAATCAGCGTTCTGTGAGTAATGTTTTTGCTGCGATTCGAGGAAATTACGGTGCGCATAATATGCATAATCATATACTGAAACCACTGTTGCCAACTCCATTTTTAAATTTGAGTGCTAGTTTACATAAGTGGATGACACTCGACCGGTTAGACCACATCCAGCAAGTAGTGAAGAGATTATAGCAGCTATAGCTGAGAGTATACGCAAAGGTTGTTACCAATCGATTCGTCGTCATTCTCAGCAGCTTGGATTGGCGTATTCGACAACTTGGCGTATTTTTCGTAAGGATCTCGACGTAAAAGCGTACAAAATTCAACTTGTGCAAGAATTGAAGCCCGGCGACTTTAATTTGCATCATATTTTCAGTAAATCTTGAAAAACTCAATGAAAATCAGAAGTTTTATCGTGAAATTTTGTTCCAATTTCTGGCTCAATGGACATTTGCAGAGTACATCTTTCTTCGTGTATGTTTGCAATTTTTTTAATTTAAGAAATGGATATGAATTTGCAACAACGAACTTGTATTACATTTTGCGTAAAAAACGGATTTAATGGTGCGCGAACGTTGGAAATGTTGGAAAAGTGTTTCGGCAACGCATCTCTAAAGAAAACGGTCGCTTACCAGTGGCAGACCATCGACATCGAAAACCGACGAAAACATTGATAAAGTCAAAGAAATGTTGGTCAATATCTGCAAATTAACCATCAGAGCGATAGCGGTGGACTGCCTATGGATCCGTCCAAGTCATTTTGGTTAATGATTTGGATTTCCGTCGTGTAGCAGCAAAGTTGGTGCCAAAAGACCTCAATTTCATGGGTTTATGAGTACGACACGCAATCTAGACATCAGGCAAGTGAATGGCGTTCACCAAATGAGCCGAGACCAAAAAAACACGTCGTTTTCAATCAAACAAGAAGGCAGTGCTCATGGGAAGTTTGCATGAAGCAATTCGCCGAAAGAGACAGAATTGTGGGTAGAAAACTCGTGCATTTTGTATCATGATAACGCACCGTCGCACAGTGCCATCATTATTCGTAATTTTTTGACGAAAAACGCAACAAATATCATCCAACAGCCACCGAATTCATCTGACTTGGCTCCCTGTGATTTTTTTTCTGTTTAATCGAGTTGAAAAACCAGCAGCCGAGAGGAAGTAATGGAAAAATCGCAGGAAGCACTGATGAACATTCCGAAACCCGAATATAAAAAATGTTTCGAGGATTGGATCAAGCCCTGTCATAAGTGTGTTGCAGTCGATGAGGATTACTTTAAAGGTGAAAATATAGATTTAGATGAATAAACCTGTATTTTTAATTTTTTTAATAACTTTTTGGAACTTTTTGTTCAAAGTGGTATATAATTTTCCGCAATAGGTGATTTTGCCTTCATTCCTTTTTGTATGATCATGACATACATCTCAAATGTCTGTGCGTGTTTTGTTTTTGATACTTATCCTAAAAGCAAATACCAAGTTGGCACGATTCGGTCGAGCTTTGTGCTTGCAATTGTCGTTCGAGCGTTCGAGCCTTCGAAGAGCATATTCGCCATATTGTGCTTTATTATTTCAAAAAAGGAAAGGAAGCAACTGAGGCAAAGGAAAAGTTACATAAAGCTTATGGCAGAAATGTCGAAAAATGTCGGTGCCAGAACTCGTTCTGCCGATTCTACGATGGTGATTTTTCAGTTGAAGGCGTTCGTCGCTGCGATAGGCTTTCCGAGATTAACGACGATAAAATCAAAGTATTTTTCCCAGAAAATAAAAATTCAATGATTAGGGAGCTTACTACTAATACTCTAAAAGTGTTCATTGGAAGCATTCATGGCCATTTGAAATCGCTTGGCTTTGAAAAGGAGCTCAACATTTGGGTACCGCATGAGTTAAAGGAAAATCGTCTGACGAAGTTCATAAACATCTGCAAACAACTCACTAAACGCAAAGAAAACAATACAATCCACAAACATATGATCACGAGCTACGAAAAATGGATTGTGTACTACAACGTTAACTGCCAAAAAAGTTGAAGTAAATGATATGCAGCATCCGAAAGGCAAGCAAAGGTGGGCTTCCACAAAAAGAATATGATGCTATTAATCTGCATGTATTGGAACGGACCAGCTTCCAAAGAACAAAACGATTAATTCCGATGTCTACTGTGAACAGCTTTACTAATTAAGTTATGCTATGCTACATAAACATACAAGTTTGGTTACTCGGCAAAAATTGTTGCAGCTTAGTTGCGTTAGAACTTGCACTTTCTGGCGTCCATTTATTTTGCACCCTATCAAACCTCTTAAATTGTAAAACATTTGCTTTTAAAAAATTGTGCGCACCGTATGTTCCTCGAATCGTACGAAAAACATTTCTCACAGAACGCTGATTTTGGTAATACAGGTGAACAATTTGGAGACGCTGTTGTGGTGTGAGTCACGCGTGATCTGTCAAAAAAGCCTATTGAAAATCAAACCTCACGATGTATGCGCCCTATATATGTGCTTCAAAAGTCTCAATAAAGAATTGAATTAAATTGAATTGACTATTTGTTGAATCGTGTCAAGCGACTTTCTGTTCTGAAGCCTAGCAAGCCCTAGAAATTAATTTTCAGTCAATCATCAAAAAACCGACGCGGTTCTCTTCAATAGAAGGCATAAGCTGCATGTTGTGACTCATCTAGTGCTTTATGGCATCATAATCTAATTTTTTGACAAGTGTCATCCTGCATAACAAACCCTATTGGCTGAGCATGTTGCGTCGAAAATCTGCATGGTGCAGATTGCAAGTCATGGCACTTATAATCAAGAAGAGTCCTTGAGATCCACAAGGCTATGATAAAACCAACTTTGTCCTATGTGATTCTAGGGCGATGATGAAATTTCTTCCCCTTACTATTTTTATCCTGGCACGTATTCTCTAGATAATCTTTCGTTTAAAAAGAAGTGATCTTTGATAAAACGTGCACTGCAGTTTTAGTGACCTTGTCAATGCTTTTTTACTTTGGTTCTATGGACATGACATCTGATGCAACGAGGCCAGAACTTCTGTTGCTGCAAAGGTACGAAATCGATTTTGAAATATGTAAGGATTGCAGTAGAGTTTTAACTTATGGCTCCAAAAGCGAGCTAGTGTCTTTTTTGAGCTCGTCAATGATAGACTTTACACCTCATCAGTGTAGGAGGTAGGAGCTGTTTTCCAAGCGCAGATATATGCAATCCCGATTGCAATGAACTAACTAAGTATATTATACTGAATAATCGGTGAAGAGTGCAAAGTATCTGCGTCTTCAGCGATAGTCAAACTGCAATGAACGCTGGTACTACTTCAATGCTAGTCCGATCATTCTCTGCACGCAGTTGGAGGCTAAATTCACTTATCCTTGTTTCTGTCTCATTTTCTTAGGTTACAACGAGATCGTGAATGAGTTCGTTGGCAAGGTTTAGAGTAGGGTTTCTCCGGACTTCAACCGGAATTAGGACTACCTGCGGCTTCAGCTAGAGCCTCCATTGACAGTTGGGTTTCTTATGAGCATAAGTACAGATGGTTTGTTTCTCCAGAGTGCCAGCAGACTAGAGAAATGCTTTGCAACTTCTTTAAAATTTCAGCGATTTTTCTTTTCTTTCTTAATCGGAAAGACTATAGACTACGTACTGGCTTCACAATGGGGCATTATAAAAAATGAATAATAAAAAAAATCTCTACTTACAAAACTTTGAGAGATGTTATGTTAATAAATGCCTCTTGGGATATCTTCATAATTTGATTCCGTTTCAGTAACCTATAAGAGTAGAATACAGAACACAAATTTGAGATATTAAGAAAAAGAAAGTTTTCAAGTCATAGAAACTTACAAGACAATCAGATTAGGCATAGCTGGGAAATCATCATCAGTTATTATTGTCAAAAGGTTGCTTCCAAGATTTCTAAAAAAAAAAAAAATTGTAAAAATTAGAAAACTCGCAGTCAAGTAGTTGAAATTTCTGAAAAATAGGTGGTGAATTTTTGAAATGTGGAAAATTCGCTTCCTCAAAAAATTCACCATCACAGGTTTTCTTTAATTCGAACACAAAGACACAAATCCACATTCACAATGTTAGCAAGATCAAATCAGAGAGAAATGCCAATAATATGATGGCATACCTCAGGAGAGCCAAATTGAACCAATTTTATTTATTTATTGATTGGTTTTTGTTTTTAATTTTGAATTTTTTATCAAGCCAACCAGATCAGACATTTTAAATGTTTTTTTTTTTTGATGATAATTTTGTAAGATACACTCTAAGCCAATTGTAAATTTTGTTTTGTATGGAAACCAAATTCTTTTTTAGATTGTTAGTGCATTCAAATTACAATTATGTATGTACATGCAGGAATATATTGTACACAGAAAAATTATGAGGACTTTTAGCTCACAGTGCTTCAAGTAATTTAAGTCCAGCCAAAGCATTCGTTGGAATCCTGTAGAAAAGATTTCCCTCTAAACGTAGTGTCCTTAGATTTTGCAGATGCCTTAAGCTATCTATTTCCATGCTTGCTAACGAGTTGCCATTTAACTGTCTATTTACACGAACAAATAGACAAATTCGTTCGTTTTTTTTTTTTTTTTTTTTTTGTAGTTGTGCAATAGTGCATTTATTTGGAACATTTTGTGTATTCATTTTGAAGTTAAAAGTGATAAGACATCGAGAAGTGCGTTAAAAAATCAATAAAAAAACAAAAATAAAAAAAAATTTTATGAAATTAAAATTTCAATTACATAGTACAAATATATGTGAGATGCTTACAGTGAAATTAAATTTGGAAGTCCTTGAAATGAACCACCGGGTATTGATTTAAGGCCACAATTTTGCAATGACAAACGTTTCAACTTATGTAACCCATTAAATGCATGCTGGTCAATGTTAGAGAGGCTATTGTCTGAGAGGGTTCTGAAAAAAAAATTAAAAAAAAAAAATAACGTTTATGTGAAATAAAAGATGTAAGTAAAAATGTGTAATTTTATAATATTTTACAGTCAAATGTGCAACTTGTAGATTTTTTTTTAACAATGCCAAAGTTGGCGTACCACGAAAGTGTTCTGTTCCATTTCAACCTTTGACATACTATGTACTGTTGCAATTCGAATTTTCGCTACTCCATTCGGCTTACTTTGCATCCTGTACAAAATTTCTTACTTAGTGAAAAAAATCTTAAAGATTTGTATGATAAGGTATTCTTCTAAAAGACTTCAGGCGTATAAAGTAGGGCATATACGGTTTTATTCACTGAGATAACAGAGATAAACGATTCATTAATTTATGCAATACTTGACATGACTTGATGATGGAACCATAAAAACAACAACAGCTATATTCGCAGAGCTTCTAGATGCAGAGTCTTTTCCAAAATTAGAAAAAGTAAATATGCTTTAAGTTGTCTTAAAACAAAGTTTTACGAAGTGCAGAACCTAAGAGAAATTCACATTCTGCTTATAGTTTTAAAAATATACATCGAAGGGCATTCTTGAGCGAATAAAGGCCACGTTAAATACATTTCCGGCTCTTGAAATATCCTGCAGATCATCATTCAGTATTTTCTGTATTATACATCGCCACCTCTCCTTGTTGGTGCCTTTGACTAGAGTTGGTTTTGTATCTGCTGACCATTTAATATAGTGCTTTGTCCAGTGGCGGAAAACGAATAAGTCCGTATACTAGGTGTATAAGTTTTTTCCAGTTTTTTTGGTATAAAAAATACGTAATTTTCTAGGAAAACTAATTTTTTTTATTCAAAATATTGACTATCGGCTTCTACATATTTCACCCGCCTTTCAGGCAATTTGTGAATAACATCCCAGAAAAACTTCTTGTCTATTGCGGCAAACCATTCGTCGAGCCATTTTTTAACTTCTTCGAAATCGCTGAAGTGTTGCACTGTGAGCGCGTACCCCATTGATGCGAAGAGGTAATAGTCAGATGGCGCCAAATCTGGGTGAAGAAGGATGTCTCATCCAAGCGATTTAAAGGTGTATTTCATTAGTTTTGGTGTGTGAGATGGCGAGTTGTCGTGTAACAAAATCACTTTGCCATTCTGGCCCATTCCGGTCGTCTTTTGATTAATGTGTGGTTTAAATTAATGATTTATTGGCTAAAGCGTTGTGTATTAACGTTTTCGTCGGGTTTCAAAAGTTCATAATACCGCTCTGGTATGGTATGGTCTGGAGCGATTTGCCCTTGGTTTTGAAGGATCGGCTTCGCAACGATCTTTCCGCTTCGGTTTATCAAAATAAATCCATTTTTCGTCACTCGTCACAATTCTATGTAAAAATAATTTCCTTTTGAGTCGTTGAAGCATCATTTAAAAAGTGAAACTGCGGTTTTCCATTTTACGCGCATTCAAACCCTGTGAGGGCCATTTACCGAATTTATTGATCTTCCCCATTGCTCGTATACGTCTGCTGATTGTTTCTTGTGACACATGTAATGCTTCTGCTAGTTTCCGTTGAGTTTGAGTTGGGTCATCATCCAATAACTCCTACCTCGTCTTCACATTTTTGAAGTCTACCAGAGCGCCTACTGTACCCCATGTTCTAATTGATGGAGCGTGTTCACCATATGTTTCTACTAGCAAACGATGACTTTCAATAGCCTTCTTCTTTTGATTAAATAAGACAATTTAAGCGTGCCGAAAATGTTTTTTTTTTTTTTTTTAGGCACAAGACTTGACTTGAGTTTTTGGTGGACTCAAGTTGTGTGTGTTTGTAGTTAAATGTCAGACGAACAAAATGACGTATGTGTCAAATTAATGCGCTGCGTACTTTTCGCTAGCGCCATCTCTTAGTTCAACCGGAAAAAACTTATGCATACACCTGGTGCAGTAGATTAAGATTGTAAGTGCCTCTTTTCTATTCTGCGTTACCGAAATCACAGTGCAATTGATTTAACAGTGCTTCTAATTCGACGCCTCCGTTAGAGCCTGCTCGACTCTGGTTATTGTATCTGGACAAAAACTTGATTCAAAAGCATGAAAATCACTCTAGACTGTCTAGAAGAAATCAGTGCAATGAAACCCATTGACTCCTCAGGGGTGATTACCAAGAGATCGGACGAAGGAAAAGGCATTGGAAAACAAACCTGTACCCACCGCATTACCATCGAGTACTTGCAGCTCTACGATGGTATCATCACTCTGATTGCAAGTCTGTCATATATACTGTCATCATATTGTCCCCCCGAGAAGTATAATTCATTCTGACAACAGGAAAGTCGCTGACCTTTAATGACGTTAGAAGCATCTGGTCGATATGCCAGAACCCTGGAGGGTCATACTGTCTGAACTTCTGCCCAAACAAAAGCCAAATGCGAATCGAAGCCCTGACCGGAAACGAAATCAATTGTAGCGCCTCTGTAGACTTCTGTTACCTCGAACATAAATAACATTAAATTAAAGAAATGAGAGGTTTCAGCAAGGTCTTAAGCATATTTTAGCTATTCACACAGACTCCCTCTTCACGATTCTTTAAAATAGAGTACATTGCTATCTGCCGTATATCTCTCCTTGTAAAACAACTGCAAGTTCTTACAAGATGTGGAATCTATGATTCTGGAGCCAGACTCCGGCTCTGATTCTACTTGATATCTTTCAAAGGCACAAAGAAGGTCGATTCCACATTTCGTTAGTAACAGGAGTTTTGGTGTAATCAGAAGGCCAGACGCAAAACACGGTCAGCACTCAAGATCATCAAAACGCCTGTACGTGTTGTGCCAAGGAGCATATGCTTTTAAGCAGAAGATGGCTTTCAAACTTCAACCCACTACACAAGAATGAAGGGGAGGAACAGATCTGTGCATCTGATGGCTTACCGGCCGAGATATTAAAAGCTTCTGAAAATGATCTTGTGAAGACCACACACCATCCCATTCCACAGAGCTGGTCCGAAGAGTCCCGCTCCACAAAAAATGAGATCCCACAACAGGCGCCAACTATATAATTATAAGCCCACTCAAGATATCATATTGTGTGAGCGTCTGAAACTCAGCGTTAATAACCTGATTGGTCTCTATCAGCGCGGTTTCAACCAGAAAGGTCCACAATCGACCAATCATGACGCTCTGGCAGATCCTGGAAAACTCAAGAAGCCCAAATCGATACCGAGCCTCTTTTCACCGATTTTAAGACCGCATATGACAACATCTATGGAGACGAGCTATATAGAGGCATATCAAGTGTTGGCATTCCTGCCAAGCTCGTCCGTCTGCGTAGAATGACGATTTAGAACACTCGCTGCTCCGTCAAGAGCAGAAGGATCCGATTCACCAATTGCCGGAACACTGCGACTGCTATTTATTTTTTGCCGATAAATTAGTATTAAGAAGCGATACTCAACTCTTTTGATAAAATTGAGTTTTACTTTATTCTTATGGGTGAGATATTGTAGTGTACAATTCAGCAAATGAAATTAGAGCCCATTTAATGGTTGCTTGACTGTAAGTGTATATATCAATGAAGACACCCCTCATACTCTTATTGAGGATGAGATTTGCGCATACGTGAGTGCTATGCATTTCTCTATACTGTATATACCAGCACCGTCCATTTTTGATCCATCTATATACCAATTAATACCTTTAGCGTCTGAGGTGAAGTTTTTGTAGTTTCACAATTCTCGGCTTGGGATTACTACATTGAACTTTCTGTCGAGGCATATGTTAAGTTCGAAGTTTTCAGAGAGAAGGTTCATTTGATCAGCGTGATCTATTTGTAGAAGCCTGACCGTGCTGCGAATTGCCATCTTTTATAAAGATATGGAGTCACGTTATAGATAAATAGACCGGAGCCCAACGGTTAGTGGGATGATCAATACCAGTTAATACATGGCTTTTGAAATGGATTCACATCCAGTATTATGGAAGATATCTTCAATATCTAGGACGGCACATAGTGAAACTTCCTTTCGCCGGTAGATCTTTTTAATCTATGTTACCAGAAGAATCCTTCCGCTGATCATTTTTTCCGATACAGAACTGAATTTTTGTTAAGAAGACCTCTGATATATTAATTGGTAAGCCTTTCTATGGCTTTCAGAAAAAACTATGTAGGACATATGGGTTGATAAGATCTAGATACATAGTTCACTAGTTGTATCTATATAGTTTGATGATAAGGATTATGTTTACCTCCCTTCAGTCTTGTGGGATGTACGGCATGTTTTGGGCAAGACATGAATAAGGTGCTTAGAGTAGGAATAACATGAACCAGAGCTGGGAAGATTCCGTCTGTTCCAGGTGCTTTGTATGATTTGAATGTGATTAATACCCATGCAACTTTGTCTATGCTGAACATATTTCCAGAAAGGCTGGTAATTTTTTTGTTGTATGAAAAGCTTGTGGTTTCAAACAAACCAGAGCTAGGAAGATTCCGTCTGTTCCAGGTGCTTTGTATGATTTGAATGTGATTAATACCCATGCAACTTTGTCTATGCTAAACATAGCCTTTCCAGAAAGGCTGGTAATTTTGTTGTTGTATGAAAAGCTTGTAGTTTCAAACAAGTGACGTTCCATCATGAGACTTCTCTAACATCTTCTGGAAAAAAATTTGCGGAACATACAAACAAAACTGGTGGCACCGCTATCAGCGGTGTGTCCGCTTTTAATGAAACAGAAACTGCTAAAATGAGTTAAGCGGCAAATAAGTTCAAGTATATGATATTAACAAGAAGTGACACACAAAATTGACGAGTTGGACAGAACACTACTGTCGATAGCTATAATTTCGGTACAGTAAAAGGCTTTATCTACCTTGGCTCTGTTATAAATTCTGCCAAGAACCCATCAGAAGAAATAAAACGGGGAATCACTCTTGCCAAACGCTATTCCTTTGCGCTAAGAAATCAACCGAGCCCCGCAGTTGTCATTTGTAAAGCATTTCACATGTTTGCCTATAAAACAGTGTCCAGTGATGACACCTATGATAGCTTTCCCTATTTGGAAAGATCAAATCTTGAAGCGATTTAGATTCAATTTGGCCAGATTTGTTTGGTCGCTTGACATGTTATCCCAATAGTCCGCCAAATGTGTGTTTCTCTGTTGAACTGCTTTGCCATATCCATAAAAGATGATCGACAGTCTAGGATGGTTTTAGAATTTAGTAAGAATGAGTCTAGGATTTTGATAGCGACTTGGCTATCCGAATAGATCCGAATAAATCAGCCGGGACAAGATTTCTTTAACTGCCAAAACCTCTGCCTGTAAGGGGGATTAGCTTCAGCTTATCTAAGAAAGCACTGCTAACAACCCTGCTATCAGTTTTGGATCCATCTATGTAGAAATGGATTGACTTGTCGTCCTTGAAAGCTTCTTCAATGTATGTAATGCAATAATGTAATGTAATAAATGTAATGTAGTCGATGTTCTCGGGAAGGATTGCTATTGTGTTAGGAATAATAGCTTGGCTAAGTAGTTTGTTTGTCGCCTGCGTTGTTGCCTCAAGGGGAGTTGCCACTTACCTGCTGAAAATATCGAGAGGTTTCAAGTGAAACAGAATATCCGTTACCGCGGAGGGGATAGTGCGTAAGGTGTTTGGAATCCTTCAGAAAAATATGTAAGAATGTAAAATGTACCTGCGCCACTTTTTCAACGGAAATCGGATCAAATCGATATTTTGACTATCATGACTATGCTTGCTTAGGAGTTTGATAATATGACGAATGTCAGAGTCGAGTAAAAAATTAGTACTTCAAAGGTAAGAATCATCAAAATAAGAACATTACTGTGCTTCTGGTGCGGAATTTAAAGTATTTCCAGTACTTTTCAAGTTTTGCCCTGATAAAAGGAAACAAATATAGCCAACCAAGAAAACAAGGTTAAGTCTGAAGAGAAATGAGCTATACATAGCAATGTCTGGTTTTGGTATCCTTGCTAAATTTGTCCGGTTGTGCAGAATGGCGATAGTGAATGCACGTTGCTTCACGTGCTTCACCTAATTTTTGAAAAAATAGTGCAAAATTCACTCGCCAACACAAGAGGCACAATATTTTAAAAGTCCGTCCAATAACCGCCAATGATATTCATATAATCGAAAGAAACCAACGTGATATTAGTGGCACTTTCGCGAGTATTGAAATGGATGCAGTGAAGATAGGTTTAACGGACAACGAGGACAAGACTAAGTATAGATTGGTCTTCGTAAGATTTCATTTTCAATAGCCTTTTGACAGTTCACGCGCGACTCACACCATAACAGCGTCTCCAAATTGTTCAGATGTATTACAAAATTCAGCGTTCTGTGAGAAATGTTTTTGTACGGTGCGCATAATCGACCTGCTGAAACCACTATTGCCCATACCATTCGCAAATTTGAGTCCCAGTATATATTAGTAGATAATACTCGACCGGTTAGACCGCATTCAGCACGTAGTGAAGACACGAAGACCGTGACGAATCGATTCGTCGTAGTTCTCAACAGCTTGTTTTGGCGTATTCGACAACTTGGCGTATTTTACGTACAAAAGCATACAAAATTCAACTCGTGCAAGAATTGAAGCCAGGCGACTTGAATTTGTGTCATATTTTCAGTGAAATATGAAAGTTTTACCGGGAAAGTTTATTCAGTGATGAAGACCATTTTTGGCTCAATGGATACGTTAATAAATAAAATTGCCGTATTTGGGTTGATGAGTAACCGAAGAGTACCAAGAACTACTATTACTTCCATTAAAAACAACGGCATGTTGTAGTCTATGGGCTGGTGGAATCGTTTTTCAATATTTCTACAAAAATGAGGCAAATCAGAATGTTACCGTCAATGGTAACCGTTATCGCGCCACGTTAACGGACTACTATATGTGCTTCCTGAAAACCAAGCACATGGTCTTGGTGAGTTCTGGTTTGAGAGGAAAATTCTTCGGGTGTACTTCGCTCCCGTCAGCGGTGAGTGCAGGAGGAGATACAGCGACACTGTACGGGCTGTACAGCGATATCGATTTAGCCAAAAGAGTGAAGATCCGCCCGTGAAAGGCAGCGCAGTTCAGGAAAACTGCGAATCAGGTGGTGCCCCCAAGGAGAATCCAACTTAGCTTGCGAAATTGAAGGTGGCTAAGTAAAGATCGAGCTGTCTGGATCTTTTTGGTTGAGATCCAGGTCCACTCGGACTGTAGTGCCACATTAAGTAGGTAAGTAAGTCTGAAGAAGCAATAACATAACATTAGACTAAGCAACTGTTCTCTTTCACTAATAAATCCGCGGATGTAGCTTCTTAAACCTGATATTTACTACCACTAAAAAGCTGTGAAAGTCTTTTTGTTATTTTCTCAATATGAGTTTAGCAGCACGAGTTCCGAAAAGGCGAAATGCTCATGGCTTGTCACGTTAGCAAATAAATTCTACTTGTTCGGGATTTATGAAGAGTGGATCCACTGATATGTTAAATTTATGATACAGCTATCAAAAACGAATCCCATGACTTAGTTTGGGAGATTATGAGCAGATTACAAAAGGGTGGATGAGGGAAGATTTACTGTTACCAAACTATTTTCTAATCTAAGGAGAGATGTCGTGTGCTTGCCAATGGATGCAGCTGATGACACTCTTAATTCCCCAATAACTATAAGCAATGATTATGTGGGATTTTTGGGCCTACCGAACTATTTTGAGGGAACTGATGAATTGCCTGAAACTATGGTATTTACCAATGAACCGATTGGCTTATATGCACAAATATCCATACTATGGCAGATTATGTATACAGGGTGAGTTTTTCAACTTCAGACATCTAAATTATACGAAAAATACGCGATATCGTGAAAAATGTTTCAGACAAAAGTCACAAGGTTCTGCAGGGGACTTAAGGTGCTGACCACGAGTTTGACATTGAGCCCTTTGATTTTTTAAATGATAATTCCTGATTTTCATTGCTCAGTCGTATTCCTCAATGGGGCACACGACTTTGTCTCAAAGGTCTTATTCATTCAGTGCTAGATACCACTGCACTGGCACGCCTAAATCATTAATCGGTTTCCAACGTTGTTAGGGTGTTAGAAGGTCGAGATTTGTTTTGAGGAAGGCATTATTGCCTCGAGTGAAGTTAAAACTCAAAGAAATTTTAGATAGAGACAAATTGTCCTAAACTTATCTGAGAGTGTATAATGTGCACTCTGCTCTTTCTTCTACTTGAACGGAACTGTACTTAATTTAGAAGTTCGATATTTGTTTTGAGGAACTGATTATTATTAGTAACGTTTTCCAGATTAATAATGCAGGCCATTTTAATTCAAGAGAAAATTGAAATGATATTGAATTATGAAGAAAATGGAAGGAACATCGATGATGCTGTTGCTCTTTACGCCCAATGTTTCCCAGACCAGATACGATCGCGCGCTTCCTTTTATCGGGTGAAGGAAGTGTGCATCGAAATAAAAGGAATCGGTCAGATAGGGCGGCTGTTGAAAACAATGAAATGGCAGTGTTAGCTGCCGTTGCACACGATTCTCACATTAGCACTCGCCAAATAAGTCGTGAATCAGGAATTTCTCAAACGACTGTCTGTAAGATATTATATCGGCATAAAGACCATCCTTATCATGTTTCAATGCATCAAGAACTTTCTAGTGAGGATTTTCGCAACCGGGTTTCCTTTTGTCAATGGGAACTTCAGCAAATTGAACGAGACCCCCTTTTCTTCACCAATCACGGTACGGTCAATCGACATAATATGCATTACTGGGGTACCGAAAACCCTTTTTGGTTGCGACAAGTTGAACGCCAGCACCCTTGGAATGTTAATGTTTGGGCGGGAATTATTGGGGATAAATTAATACGTCCATATTTTATTGAAGGCAATTTCAATGGCGAAAAATATGAAAACTTCTTGCGGGACCATCTTCCAGTATTACTAGAAGAACTGCCATTGGAGTTGCGACAAACAATGTGGTTTCCACATGATGGTTGTCCAGCCCATTATTCCCGAGTAGCCCGGGGCGTATTAAACAATGTTTAGCATCAACGATGGATCGGACAAGGGATCCCGAGGCAATGGCCTGCTAGATGACCTGATCTTACGTCACTTGATTTCTTCTTGTGGGGCTACTTAAAAAGTGAGGTTTACAGAAAAAAGCAAACAACACGTGAGGACAAGAAAAGACGAATAACTGAAGCTTGCCTCCAGAAGTATTTACGCCAGAAATACTTCTCAGTTTTGTTGGTTCATTTAGAGCGCGGATAGACAAGTGTATTGAAGTGAATGGTCACATTTTTGAGCACTTGTTGAAATAGTCTCGGAAAATAATCAGGAATTATCATTTGAAAAATCAAAAGTGACCTTCGTTTGACCTTGAAAATGGATCTCAAAGTCAAACTCGTGGTCACTATGTTATGTCCCCTTCAGAACCTTGTGACTTTTGTCCGAAACATTTTTCGCTATAATTCGTACTTTTCGAGTAATTTTGATGTCTTAAGTTTTATGGCGCCCTTTGACGGGAAAAGAACGCATTTTTAAAGAAAGTGTTTCATGTGAAAGAATTGTAATTTTTCACGCAGATTACGAATCTGTCAAAAAAATGGGAGTTCCCATTAAAAAAAATCAAAAGTGACCTTCGTTTGACCTTGAAAATGGATCTCAAAGTCAAACTCGTGGTCACTATGTTATGTCTCCTTCAGAACCTTGTGACTTTTGTCTGAAACATTTTTCAAGATATTGCGTATATTTCGAGTAATTTGGATGTCTCAAGTTAAAAAACTCACCCTGTATAGTAAAAGCCAAAAAGTTAGGTCTTATTGGACCAAACAAACTGGCAACAAACGTTAACTGGCTTTGAAAGAGAAAATTTAATAGAGAACTTTACGACCTTACGCCTCGATCGCCTTAGATAACAAGAACATCTACTTACAGCGAATGGACATCAACTAAGATTGATTCTAAGCTTCTATTAGCAATAGACAAATTCCTTGCCTCAAGTTGGGCTTTCAAATTGAAGGCAGCCGCCATTGTTTTGGAGTGCTCAACTGCAGGCAAATGAGTTAGACAGCGCTAACTGCAGGTATTTATTTATTCGTTCGGGCACGGTTCTACCCCTCACACAATTTATAAGTGATTTTTGAAATTCAGGTTAATTCCCAAGCAGATGCTTAATGAGAGTCACATGTACTAAAACAACACATAATTCTTATCACTTTGACTACAAAGAAAAAAAATCCCTCACTTAATTTACTAAGAGCACAATAGAATCATCTAAAAGTATTCTTTTGTCTTCCTTTAATTCGAAAACAAATAGATAAACAATCCCGCACAGTCGATTCATAGTTCCACTTTGTTGGATAAACTGAAAAGAAACATCCGCCTTTCAAAACACAATTGATTCCTTTTCCAAGTTAAATGGCTTTCCGTTGCTCCTGATGGATTTTAGTCTATTTTATGTCTGAATATTTCCAAAAAAAACAGAAACAAAATAAATGTAAATATCTTTAGGTAGAACTGGTATAAGAATATACTTACAATTCCTCTAAATTTGGCACCATATAAAAAGATTTGTTTCCTAAGTGTGTAAGATTATTATTTCCTAAGTCTCTGAAAATAATGAGAACAAGAAAAAGGACATTAGTATCGTAAATTACACATCAGTAGCATTCAAAGAGAAAAAGGAACAAAAAAAAAAAAAAAAAAAACATAAACTGGGGCAGATTTTCTGTCGGGCAGTCGTTTTTCACTTTTCCCGATAAATATTTTGCAGGGTGTCCTTCAAGCATTCTACAACTTATAAATGTTTGACAAATTGATTTTTCGACATCCAACTTCAACGGACTGATAAGGACATTTCTGTTTTTCCTTCAATTGCAACCCAAGGACTATGTACATACAAAACAACCCCGATGGTGGTGATGAAATTGAGCAGAAGCAGAGCACCAGGAATCATTTAACAGTTTTTGGTAATCTTAAAAATGGCAAAAGTTTTGTGGAGGTTACAGAGTAGTCTGTTAATGACTGAGTTCTCGCCATCATTAAAGGAAACAGTTTCTGGTTCACGACATTGGGGATTTGGACAAATTTAATTGTGAAAATGACAAGAAACTCATTCGCATTCAAACAATGAGTCTTGGCATTAAAATTTATTTTTTTATTTGTTTACTGCAAGTACGTTGCTTTCCTCAAAATTGGAAACAACAATCGAAGGAGAAAAAAGGGAGAAGAATAAGGCAGATTACGTAATGTGTTTGTCCTGAGTGCAAATGTGGTTCATTTACGCTGCTTGGATTTTGTAATTATTTTTAAATTTGGTAATTATTTGGATTAGAAATAAGCAATTTAATTTTATTTAAAAGACTGACAAAAAAAAGAAAAAAAAAAAGAAGAAAACCATGATTATCGCCTCTCCTGACAATTCTCTCTGAACCAAAAAGAAATGATGCTTAGTTGTCAAGTTGAAAATTGATGAGTTGTTAGGATGTTGAGTCGGTTAGTTAATGATTGGTGAATTAAGAGCTTGATTACTTGTGTCACACTCAACATTCTCCCCTACCCAGACTGAAATCGGTCTGGTTTCTTGACTATTCGGTTGATTTTGCACGGTTGGGGGATAAGTTAAAGGGTCTTAGCGAGCGGCTTACTTACTCCAAAGAAATGGAACATCCTTCCCTGTTAACCGGTGAAGACGGCGTGAAATTTGATAAAACTTTGGTACAAACTGCCTGTAGTAGGTACAAAGCAAAGCAAAAGTTAGAAGTTCCTTTAAATTTCTTAACTAAGGCCAGCTTTGGATAGCTTCCATTTTACTGGAATTGGGTTGAACACCTTTTGCAGAAATTATGTGTCCTAAGAATGGAAGTTTCTTACACTTGCTTGGTGAAATTTTTAAAATCGCCTCTTTGAATCGTTGAAAAGCTGTATGCCAGTTACACAGCATCTCATTAAAGTTTTTAGCGTGAACGAGAACATCATCTAAATAAACAGATATTAAGAGTAAGTCCGTGGAGAAGAGTCGTCATAAGCCGTTCAAAAGTCACAGGGGTGTCCGTTAGACCGAAACTCATGACTTTAAAATTCCATACGTCAACTTTCGTAACAAACGCCGTCTTGTCTTTATCCGCGGACTTCATTCTACTTGCCTGTAGGCAAGATTAGCAATCAAGTGTACTAAATAAGGTAGAGCCACCCACAGCATCAATGGTGTCTTCGATACTATGTAATGGGAAAGAATCTTAGGTGGTCACATTATTAAGGCGGCGGCAGTCGACGCAGAACCTCGTTCTTTTTTGTACCATGACTACTGGCGAAGCCCATGGGCTTTGGGATGGCTCTATAATGTCACTTTGCAACATCTCATTTACAATCCGCCGGCAATCATCTTGCTTGGTTAGTGGAAATCGACAAGGTGGCTGTTTTTAGGGTTCGCAATTCAAACGTCATTTGGATGCTTTGTTAATGTTGTTCGTCCTATATCGCAAAAAGATGTTGAGAAGATATTCATAAACTCAATCAAAAAATCCTTCAACTCTCTACATTCATGCTCATTAAATTCTTTTGAAGATAATTTAAGAAGATCGCGCAAATGCTATGAAAGTTCAATGACACTAGCCTTCCCTTCATTTGACGTACACATGCGCTCTGAGATTTCTTCAATAGAAGATAACTTTATATCTCTGGGAACCTTAACGAGAAAGTCCACAATATTGGCAACACGAACAAATGTACCACCATTAACCAAAGTCTTTAAAGACTTGGTGACTAAGATTCCCTTCGGCAAATTGCAAATCTCTGGTTCTTCTACATCTCCTGACCATGAGATGTTAGATGTAGCGAATAAAAACTGCTTATTCTGCAAAGGAACGGTTACCATACATGCATTTGGGATGGGACCCACTGTTTGACCGATCGCAGTGCTATCCGTACTCTGCTCTGGTATCAGTCGAATATTACATTTACCTGCAAAGATCATATTAGATAAAAAACTTATCAAGATTTTCCGTGGAACTAGAACATCAATTCCTATGTTGGAAGTCTATCACGATAAATTTTATCCAATCGAACGTACGGGTTCCATGCACCAATACTGTCTATTTCTTCACCAAGTGTGTTAATTTTATAATTCGTTTTCTGCAGACGGATATTAGGTGGTATACGACTTTGGTGTACTAGCGTTATTGAGGATTTGATACCACCCACGATGCTTGACACTTTGAAGCCGCCGCTGCTAACACCTGTGTAAGTATTGAAAAGAAACGTAGGCCTTGCATTCTTTATCAGTGGCTGCCCTTCACCACATACACCTACTCGTTTTCTGAATGGTTGTGTTTGGATACCTCCACTCACCTCTGCTGCACGCGTTGTGTGGTTTGCAAGTGTACTTAGACGTGCGGCTTCCAACCCAATAGCTTTTGTCAAGGCTTTTGACAAAGTCTTGGGCTCACAAATGCACACCATGTCTTGCACGTACTCATCCGAAATTCCGTCTATAAATTGCCTTGTGGCTATTTTATCTTGGGCTTCTCGCGGACACTTTTTAAAAACTTTTAAAAGCTCTAATGCTTCAACTAATGACGAGTATTGTTCCTGACAGCGTCTCTTTTTAACATGGAATCCAAAACGCGCACTTTTTGGCGATCAGTCCACCCATTAGTGGAAACCATAATGTCAAATTGAATTCTGTAGTCCTCCCAGCTCGTAGCAGTTCCATTAGATTTCTGAGGCTTTTGCTTTATTGGACTTTCTGCTGGCTTAGCAACCTACGGGGATAGGGCTTATGTGATCGGCTTCACCTGAACCTCTTCAAATTGTTGAAATTCATTCTTCTCTTGACCTTATGTACTCCGAGGCGTTGAACTATTTATAAGTCTCGCAGCAAACGTTTGAGCACCCATTGTCCGCAGTTCTTCCGTAGTCTGCTGTTGCATATTACGAAGCGATTTAAGTTCTTTGGACTGTTTCATCACGGTCTCGTTTAAAATCGCCGTCGTGGTAAGAACAAAGTCTAGTTATTCTCTACATTCGTCCATTGTATTGCTTACTTTTTAATTTTTAATCCCACTTCTGACACCAATTTTGCAAATATACAGGAGATGGGTTAAATTTATTTGGATAAGTAGTAAGCAATTCAAATTTATTTAAAAGATTGACAAAAAAAAAAAAGTGAAAAATATTATCGCCTCGCCTCTTTGAACCAAAAAGAAATGGTGCTTAGTTGTCAAGTTGACAATTGATGAGTTGTTAGGCTGTTAAGTCGGTTAAGTATTGATTGGTGAATTTAGAGCCTGAATTCTTGTGTCACACGTAACAATATATATTTAAAAACAATTTTAATAATTTTTTGAACCCTTTGAAGACCAATTTTTTACCTGCGGTACAGAAAATTCACACTCATCTTCATTATTACTTGTTGCCTCTAAATAACCTATTTTTATTTTTTTATAGTTTTATGCCCTTCCTGGAAGGACCTGTGAAAAGTTGCTTATAAGCAACTAATGTCCACGGTGGTAATAAAAACACAATTAGCAAAATCAGAATTTTATTTCAATAAATTCATGTTTAAAAATAAATAAATACTTTGGCGCGACAGCCCGGTGTGTTTCTCACTTTGTAAATTTTTACACTCCTGAGCAGCGTCTACTATTTAATGCCGGTTCAGAAAGCTCTCCTGAGAAGCTTTCTTACAGGCAAAATTTGACTTTCGGAGGTTTGTGATGACGATTTAAAAATTTTGCTGTTGAGCTCCTACCGGGATTCGATCACGGGTAGGTTGGCGTAACAGCTAGTGAGCCAACCATCAGGCCATTGCTATCATACCAATTTATGTATGGTAGGATAAAAAACGGTTTTATTTGGATTGCAACACATGTGAACATTGCATTTCATCAATTTGGAAAGTAGAGTCCTGTTCATCGTATTTAGAAGATTTTAGTGGACCGGGAACATACTTCCGTTTCCACGAGCTGCAAGCACTGCTTACGAATGATGATGAAGACGGAAACAAGGATTGCAAATTTTGCAGGACGACCTCTTGTACGTTTTATGTTGGCGTAGAAGGGCAGGGTGTTTATTAGCGATTCTGCTATATTCATGTGGAAGCATATTACATAAGTCAACCCCACTCATATGGCGGTTATAATCTTCCATTACATATACTATAAGGTATATATTTTAATTCGTGCGGCTTTTTTTCAAAATTTGAACGTTTATTAAAAAAAAACATGTACAATAGTATTATTCAAAGTATTGCCCATCTAAAGCTATAACTTTTTCCCATCTTTCTGGCAATTTGTGGATCCCATCCCAAAAGAACTGCGCCGGCTTGGCAGCCAAGAATGAATCAAGCCAATTTATGATATTCTGCTCTGATGTGAACCGTATTTTAGTGAGCGCGTTCTGCATCGACCGGAACAAATGGTAGTCAAAAGGGGCAAGGTCTGGGCTATAAGGCGGGTGGGGTAAGACTTCCCATTCACTGTTTTCCAAATAGTTCTTAACCGTTTTTCGGCTACTGCTCTCTTCAAACGGATTAATTGTGTTCGGTAGCATTATCCATTGATAGTTTCACCTGGTTTTATCAGCTCATAATACAGCACACCCATCTGAACCCACCTTATACAGAGCATTACCTTGGCGCCAGGGATATTTAGCTTTGCCGTTCATTTGGCTGGTTGGCCGGGATTCACATATGATTTTTGCGTTTGGGGTTGTCGTAAAGGATCCATTTTTCATCACCAGTAACAATCCGATGCAAAAATAACTTTCTTTTGTGGCGTTCCAGCAGCATTTCGGACATGCAAAACCGCCTTTCGACGCCTTTCGGCTTGAGTTCATGTGGAACCCAATTTCCTTGCTTTTGAATATATCCAGCTGCTTTTAAACGTTTTGAAATGGCTGCTTGAGTGATACCCGAAGATTCTGCGAGCTTTTCTTGTGCTTGGCAACAATCTTCATAGAGTTATGCTACCAGTTCTTCATCTTCAAACTTTTTTGGCTGCCCAGGACGTTCATCGTCTTCCAAGCCAAAATCGTGCAAACCACTTTTGGCACGTTCGCTCAGCACTTCCACCAAATACAATGACTTTTGGCAGCAGTTTTCTTCATATTAAAGTTATGAAGAAGAACTCCCAGCAAAAAACACTTTTTCAGGCACAAAATTCGACATATTTGAGTGAAAAGAAATTCTTGTTGTTTTCGCTTTAAATAAAAGACATATACTGAAATGACGTACAATGACAGTAGCTTTCCAACGCATGTTCCAATGGAATAATACAAATTACGCCATCTCTTAGCAAACCACACGAATTAAGTTAATTAAGTGGGGTGAAAAGTAACCTCCTTGGGACTGAAAAATATTTTTTTTTTTTATTCAGTATAGTCCCCTTTTAGTTTGATACACTTATTCTAGCAATGTTTCAACTTTTTGATCCCGTCCGAAAAGTAATTTTCTGGAAGGTCTGCAAAAAATTCCTCCTTGGCGTCGGTGATTTCCTCGCGTGAGCTGAATTTTTTATTGATGAGTAATCTTTTGAGAAGAGATAATAGTCCGAGGGAGCCAAATCGGGCAAATACGGTTGATGTGACAGCAATTGGAGCCGTAAGTCATTGATTTTAGCCATGGTTGCGATGCTCTTGTGCGCCAGTGCATTGTCTTGCAAAAACAACATTTTTTTTTTCTTCATGTAAGGCCGTTTTGCAGCGATTTCTGTAATACTGTAATACACAGTAATACTCGCTGTTGATGGTTTGTCCTTTTTCGAGGTAGTCCACGAAGAGTATGCCATGACAATCCCAGAAAACCGACGCCATAATCTTAAGGATCCATCGAGCCTCCCTCGGCTGTTTCGGAGCACTCGTGCCGGCTTCAGTCCATTGCCGGGCACTCATTCTGTTCTTTGGTGTTCAACAGTTATCAATCGACGCCAAAAGTCCGCACGATTCCGCATCAGCAAGTCCAAATATTCTTTCGAAGTGCTCTCGCGTTCGTGTTTTTGGTCAGGAGTGAGTATGCGCGGCACCCAGCGGCAGGATAACTTTTGCAGAATATTGCCCAAAATATGGCGTGTGCACTCAGTACTAATCTTTGTGGTATCTGCTAGCTCGCGCACCTTCACTTTCCGGTCAGCCAACACCATTTCATGTATTTTTTTGACATTTTCCTCTGTAAATGCACCAGAAGGCCTGCTGCTGTGGACTTGATCGGTAGTGGAGTTGCGGCCACAACGAAACTCTCGAAACCAATATTTGACGATGTAATCTGAGGAAGCATTGGCCCCATACTATTACTCCAACTTTTCTTTTGTTTCCTTCGCCGTTTTGCTTCTCAAAAAATAATGTTTTATGAGAGAACGAAAATCGTTTTTGTCCATACTCAATATGATGCCAAACACGTCAACAACAATCAGCTGTCAAAACGAAACTAAAGACAGCATCGCACCGAAATTTGGCATGTCTGCCTAAATATGAACAGACTTCAAGGCACCATAACCGTTTTTGCAGTAGCAACGCATTTTGGCGGTCAAAGAGGTTATTTTTCACTCCACCTAGTATCTGGTCGTGAAATATCTATGATTTTTTTTTTTTTACCGCTCCAACGCTTGCAGAATCCCAACGGCTTATCGGATATATAGGTGAACAAAAGCCTTATTATCGTACCAGGAAATCGATGTAATGTTCTTGGTAATCTCGCATTTCATATCATTCGAGCCCGTGCATTTGTTTTTCAAATCAGATTCTAAGAGGAGAGCACATTTCAAATTCTCTTTTGTCGGACGGTTCCAGTAGAAAATATGCCCATTTCACTTAGAGCAACCATTAGATTTATTGACGTAAGCCATATATCGAAGTATAGTTTGAAATTTTGATTTTGCGGCATGTTAGTGGGTAAATACAGCACTATACCTGAAGATATTCCCAACCCATAATATGGTAACGTTCCGTCACCGACGTATAAAGCAAAATCACAAATCATACCTGATGGGAGTTAAGATAAAAAAAAAAATATTGTACACATTAAGATTAGGATAATAAATAATTCATGCATATTGACATTCAGATTAGAATATATGTACATGCCTATCTCAATATTCAGATTAGAATATAAGTACCAATAGAGATAAGACGAAATGTTACTTATAAGGAGACTGATAAGAAAGTAGTTTAAAAGCAGAATAGAATTAAGAACAAGTGTCTAAAGCATAGTCAGATGTGTAGCCGAGAAGAATACAAAATTATACAAGTAAATTGTATCTTTTTTATTCAAAGTTTTACGGTGAAGCTGTTTTCCAAGTTGTGCAGTGAAGTCGTACAGTGATTAGTTATTCAAATAACTAAACACTACCATCAAAGAATATAAAATTATTCCAATTAACCACAAGAGGTTTATAAATTTGCGTCAGCTCTGACAAACATCTTCATTCCCCACTTATGGGGCTTTACTGGATTGTATTGTTTTAAGCTTGATTTGCCCTTGAATGCTATATAGTTTGTTCATCCACGCATTGGAATTATTCTTGAGGCAAGAGGTTAAATCTATTTTCTAATAATTCCAGCAATGGACGCTCTTTATACAGTTTGTCATTATATGATTCATGCTGTTTGGAATTGTCATTCGGGTGCCAAAAAGTTTTGATTTTTTCAAACCTTGCTCGGGTCATGACATCAGTTATAAACTTAAATCTAAATATTTTTGACCAAATATTGATATACATATACCGGTATTCATGTATAGCAGTATACCGATGTAACGCCTGATTTCAAAATCCATGCATTTTGGTTCTACACCTTTGCTTTGCAAGTTTTATAAGTTCAAAAACTTTGTCGTCGAAAAACATTTCAAAATATTCTATAAATGTTTTTACCTGACACTCATCATCGGTTACGGTTACTGATTTGCATATCACATCAACAGGGCCCATTTTCCGTTTTCTCCATTTTAATTTAGAAGCGTCAACTTTTTCAACACAAATTATGAAGGGTCGGCAGCTGTGGAAAAATTTGTGAGCAATCGGAATATGTAATGACAAAAACAATCAAAACAAACAACTTTGTAAGGTTTCCGTTTCCTGTTCTTAATGTCATACCCTTAAATCCGTCTACCTCTGATGAACACAGTTCATTAGTTACCTAGTACTCTTGAGTTTGCTTGTGTTGATAATATGGAAATTGTTGCTTGTTTGTTATCTGTTAAATCAAATGGTGTTGGTTTTGCCGAAATACACTCCAATTTTGTCAATATAATTCTGCCAGTCGTTTTTGTTTACCTTGTGCATGTCTTTAATTATGTCATAACCACATGCTGCTAAAAGTGTGCCCATTCGCAAAAGTCTCAAAAGTACAGATTATCAGCGGATCTCTATCCATCTTTATTTATCTAAGATCTTTGAGAGAGTATTAAATACAAAGACAAGTTAATGCAGATATTCACTAGAACAACTTACACTCTACAATGCAATCCGGGTTTAGGAAAAACCAAAGGTGTATTAAAGTGGTAGATGATATTAGGGAATCATTGGATGAGGATAAAGTAACCTCTCTAGTGCTTTTGGACTCTTGAATGTCGTCATATCTTCAGCATAGAAAATAAGCCGTCTCAGTGGGTAATCATTCGTCCGACTTTCTCTATAACTGTAGAGGGGTTCCACATGGTTCGATAATAAGACTCCTTCTTTTCTCACTGAATGTTAATGAAATTCCCGCAATAGAATCCTCATTTTCATCTATTCATATTTATAGGGTTTTCTAATAACGACTTGACAACTTTTTTTTTTTTAAATAAAAGGCAAACCATTTGAGATATTTCAAAAACTTTATTACTGGCTTGAAGTACAATCAACACATTTATGAATGGAACTCGACTTCGTTCATATGACCACCGCGGACACGTTTGCAGCGGTCGATTTGTTGGACCCAATTTTCAACAACTCGGCCACACATTTCGGTCGAAACGGCCGCTATTTCGCTTTCAGTGTTGGCTCTGAGCTCTTCCAACGTCGTCGGCGTGTTGGCGTAAACCCTTTGACTTAACGTAACCCCACAGAAAATAGTCAAGCGGCGTTAAATCGACTGGCCCATGTCTTAAGATAACACGCTCACCATACTTACTCTTCAATAAATCGATTGTAGCGTATGCTGTGTGGCTTGTGGCACCATCCTGTTGCAACCACATGTCGTCCAAGTCCATATCTTTCAATTCGGGCCAAAAATAATCGGTGATCATGGCGCGATAACACTGACCATTCACAGTAACGTGGCGATCGTTTTCGTCGACGAAAAAATATGGCCCAATAACGCCGCCGGCATGCAAACTGCACCAAACAGTTATTTTTTGTGGATTAAGTGGTCATTCATGAAGCACATGTGAGTTTTCACCCGACCAATAACGCATATTTTGCTTATTGACGAACCCATTGAGCCAAAAATGAGCTTCGTCACGGAAGATGATTTTGCGATGAAAAAATCATCTTGGCGCATCTTCTCCACAACACAATCGGAGAACGTACGTCTCTTCAAATGGTCCATCGTCTTCAATTCTTGAGTCAGCTTGATCTTGTATGATTGTAAACCAAGATCCTTACGCAAAATACGCCATAATGTGGTCTGAGCGATGCCCAAATCTTGAGAAAGCCGTGGAATTGACTGATTTGGATCGTTTGCTTCGACCAACCCGTTGTCTCACTGACACGGCAACATCAAACAACGAATATGTAGACTTAAATTTTTGCACTAAACTTGTTATTGCCTATCTACTAGGGCGAGAATTACGGCCGAAAAATGGAGTTAACGCTCTTAAAGTCGCAGTCACCGACTCCGACTATCTGTAGAAAATTTTTATAATTTGCAGATGGTGCTCGTTAGTGTACTTTACCATGATAGAAATGTTGAGTTTACTGAAGAAATTGACAGTGACAGTTTGATGATTAGTGAAAGAGTGCGTTCACAAACTAAATTCAAGCTTGTCAAGTCCCTATAGGAAAACCCTATATGCCGACGATGTCCAACTGTATCGAAGTTGCCCTCTAGGTATGATAGAAGATTGTGCTAGATTGATCTAGATAGTATATCGACCTGGTCAGATAAAAACGGACTCTATTTAAATCCCCTTAAAACCATATGTATAGTTATTAGCAAAAAATCGTTTAATTTTTCCTATTTTCCTGATTTTTTGCTTCGTGGTTCCAAAATCGAATATGTCGACATTTGAGAATGACTTTCAATAGAACACTGACATAGGATACCCACGTCAATGCAGCCGATGGCAAAATGTATGGTATGTTTCGTCAGCTGTGGATTTCACACAATTATAATATATTCCCTGAAAACACGAATGTTACTAGCGAAAATACTCATTACTCCTGTACTTAGTTATGGTTGTGAAATTTTCTATAACTGTGATACTAATAGCAGAAGAAAGCTTAACGTCGCTTTTAACAATATTGCGTGTAATATTTACAACCTAAAATGCTTTGAGAGAATCTCCAACTGTTTCATCAAGACAATGCACCGTGTCCCAAGTCGATGAAAACGATGGCAAAATTGAATGAATTCGGCTACGAATTGCTTCCCCACCCACCGTATTCTCCAGATTTGGCCCCTATTTCCTGTTCGCAGACCTCAAAAGAATGCTCACCGGAAAGAGATTTAAGACCGATGAAGAAGTAATCGCCGAAACAGAGGCCTATTTTGAGGCTAAACCGAAATCGTAGAACAAAACTGGTATCGAAAGATTGAAAAATCGTTTCAATCAGTTTATCGCCCTCGAAGGCAACTATATTGATAAATAAAATTGAATTTTGCAAAAATTTTGTGTTTTACAATAAAACGTCACTGACTTTTTAGCCCATGTGTTATTAATAACAAAAAAAAAATTTGCCACCTTCGTTCCTTTCATCAGCACTGTTTGGATCTTAATCATTTTCCATCAACTTTCCGAATAAATCCGTATCTACCTCTTCTCTTGAGAAAAATTTCTTCAAGCGCCTCTTCCAAAAAGTCCTTTTCGCGTTCGTCATCACCATTTTCATATTCGTCAGAAGAAATGTGCCAATCGACGTTTGCAATAGCTTTAATTTCAACATCAATCAGTCGTTTCTTTCCTGCAATTCAATTTTGAAATAGAAATATTTTTGCTTATAAGCAACATGTATCTGTATCGCCCAGACTGACACTGTGATTTAAACTTATAAAGGGTTTTCCAATAGGGACTTGACGACTTTGAATTTAATTTGTGAACGCACTCTTTCACTAATCATCAAACTGTCACTGTAAAGTACACTAACGAGCACCGTCTGCAAATTATAAAAATTTTCTACAGATATTCGGAGTCGGTGACTGCGACTTTACGAGCGTTAACTCCATTTTCCGGCCGTAATTCTCGCCCTAGTAGATAGGCAATAACAAGTTTAGTGCAAAAATTTGAGTCTACATATTCGTTGTGTGATGTTGCCGTATCAGTGCGACAACGGGTTGGTCGAAAATATCAGTCAATTCCACGGCGTTCTCAAGAATTGGGCATCGCTCAAACCACATTATGGCGTATTTTGCGTAAGGATCTTAGTTTACACCCATACAAGATCAAGCTGACTCAAGAATTGAAGCCAATGGACCATTTGAAGAGATGTACGTTCTCCGATTGGGTTCTGGAGAAGATGCGCCAAAATGATGAATTTCATCGCAAAATCATCTTCAGTGACGAAGCTCATTTTTGGCTCAATGGGTTCGTCAATAAGCAAAATATGCGTTATTGGTCGGGTGAAAACCCACATGTGCTTCATGAATCACGACTTAATCCACAAAAAATAACTGTTGGGTGCGGTTTGCATACCGGCGGCGTTATTGGGCCATATTTTTTCATCGACAATAACTATCGTCACGTAACTGTGAATGGTCAGCGTTATCGCGCCATGATCACCGATTATTTTTAGCCCGAATTGGAGGAAATGGACTTGGACGACATGTGGTTTCAACAGGATAGTGCCACAAGCCACACAGCACACGCTACAATCGATTTATTGAAGAGTAAGTATGGTGAGCGTGTTATCTCAAGACACGGGCCAGTCGACTGGCCGCCTCGCTCGTGCGATTTAACGCCGCTTGACTATTTTCTGTGGGGCTACGTTAAGTCATTGGCTTATGCCAACACGCCGACGACGTTGGAAGAGCTCAGAGCCAACATTGAACGCGAAATAGCGGCCGTTTCGGTCGAAATGTGTGGCCAAGTCGTTGAAAATTCGGTCCAACGAATCGACCGCTGGAAGCGTGCGCACGGTGGCCATATGAACGAAGTCGACTTCCATTCATAAATGTTTTGATTGTACTTCAAGCCAATTGTAAAGTTTTTGAAATATCTCAAATGGTTTGCCTTTTATTTAAAAAAAAAAGTTGTTATTGGAAAACGCGACACATAAATTAGTCAGCCTACCTTTATACTTCAAAATTTCGTTTTTTTTTTTTTTGTTAATTTAAGAAAAAAAAATTCTGCACTTCCTTTAACATTTAATTTTTGCGCACTTGATCTTCTACTGATAAACACAACAAAACACAAGAATCAAGACTACGTCGTATTCGCAACTCTCTCATTTTACTTAAAAATAATCACCTAGCGCATACAGTTTACCGTTACAAATCAGGGGTTGACAAATCGCGATAAACAGTGGTAAAATTAAAAGTATCTTGTAAGCAACAGTTGTCTTCAGAAAGGCCTTTCATTGTTGTTTAAAAAAGCGGTTTCAGCACGTAACCAGTAGGGAATTAAGTAGGACACAGGACGAAAATTTTAATAATTATTTTTCTGTTTTTATCATTTAAACAAAGCCCAACCTCATAGCAAGAGCGGGAGCATCTTGTTCGATTAGGCTCAAATGTGTACTGCAATGTATCGGCATATGAGCGCATATGAGATATGTACTATATAGGGTGATTCATCGGAAGGTTTTATTTTTAATAGGCTTTTTTTAACAGATTGCGCATGATTCCTATCAAACCGCGTTATTATTTTTGTTTAGTATCGTTTGGCAAGTTATCGTGGAAAGACTCATACCACAGGAGCGTCTCCAAAATGTTCAGCTGTATTACGAAAATCAGCGTTCTTCATGCAATTCGTGGAACTTACGGTGCGCATAATCGACCTACTGAAACCACTAATTTTGAATCCCAGCTTACATTAGTGAATAATACTCGATCGGTTAGACCAGAAAAGACTATAGCAGCTGTAGCTGAGAGTGTACGTGAAAAACGTGACGAATCGATTCGTCGTCATTCTCAGCAGCTTGGCTTGGTGTATTCGACAACTTGGCGTATTTTACGTGAGGATCTCGGCCTCAAAGCGTACAAGATTCAACTTGTGCAAGAATTGAAGCCAGGCGACTTAAATTTGGGTCATATTTTTCTTATTTACATTTTAAATCGTAAATGGATCTGAGCATATCTGCTTCGTCAACATAGCCAATGTGTTAGTTTTATTATCACGTACTTGCTCTGGACAAGCAATCTCCTTTTTGCGTCCATCTTTGTGCATGCCCATTGCTGTTCCGGTAACTGCTTGGTCATAGAAGTTGCTCAAGAAATTGACTGCACTTAGTTCTTCTTCAGCACTTGCCGTGGTTTTTAAAGTATAAATTTGAAACTGAGAATCGTAGCATTTTACGTTAGCTCGGATCCATCCGAGCATCCGTGTTTTATGGGTTTTATGGGAATACTTGTATTTTGTCGAAAACAGCTTTGTCCTATAAATTTAACCATTGATTCGTCTATTGATTAAAATTTAGACGGCTTGAGTGAATATAAAGATACGATGACTTCGTAACCTTGGCTGCTGCACAGTATCATTCAAATAAATACGCCCAAAAAGCAACGCAAAACGATCTCTCGACATTAGTGAACATATGTTCGTAATCGCAATAACTAGGAAGCTGTTTGATGCCCATTGCTAAGTTTATTGCAAGGAACACTTTTATTTCCTCTAAATTGGTTGGACTTAAGAGCGATTAGTAGTTCCTCGAGAGTACACATATTAATGAGCACATATTATGTAGACCTAGTCCAGATGGTTTGTTTATCCCTTTTTCTGTGTCGTATAATAGACAGGGGACGGTCATTCGTCATATTCTTCCTGAAGTTTTTCAACAAAAAGTATATCCATTGCATTTATGTTTCCTTCAGGAGCAGGTAGCTCTTCCTTACCACTATCAGATTCGACATCTAAAGGTATTCCCTCAATTCGAATCCATCGATGCCAGCTCAGCAAATGAAAAATATTCTGTGAGCTGAATATTCAATTTCATTGTTGTGACTTACGAGTATTTGGTCATGTCAGTTATTTTTGTTTGCTTCTCTACTTCGACACTTTAGCAATTATGAACGTAGACTGTATTGAATTGCCTACGCCAACGCCGGTATTTTTTGTTCAATTTCTGTCAAAGTGTTGTAGCATTAGAGTCTAGCTAGACTTAGTGCTTTACTGTCTTAAAATGTAAGCTGGGAGCTATGGTGTGTTATCTATCTATTACACACAAAATTGGTGAGTCTTAATTTTGCTTATCTGATTCTTATCGTTTTCCTGACAGCTTGGCTCACATTGGCTGTTCACTGCGGCCTTTAGCCGTACGATTTTAAGAGACTGGACCAAGCAAGCTCTAGAATGTCTTGTACCTCTCTTTCGGACGAGAATATCGCTGGATGGCTGATGATTTCGGAGAAGTTCCCTCCACATCGACCAAACGACGTAACATGCAACTGGCAATTCCACGCAGGTGTCTGTGGCGCATTTGAAGGCGTTTCCTTACAATGTACAAATAGTCCATCAGATAATGGGTGCTGACCGTGAATGGCCTATCGTACGCTCACGACTTTCTGAATCTCAACAACGAAGTGAAAGGTTTTGCGTCAAAAATAATAATGAGAAGAGGTCCACTTCCACCTTTGCGGTTCTGGGCATTTTTGTTTCAGAACGTCGTAGACCAAACGATCACTGTGAATGGTGAGCACTATAGAGCCATGAGCGATTAAATTTTCATTTTTCAATTCGCGCGATCGAAGGAAAATTAGTGAGGAAGTAAAGTTAAATACCGTATCATACATTGGTCTTAAATGTTTGATTGTTATAATAAACAGGAAATGAGAAGCTCGGCAGGGCATTTCATAAGCTAGTTGTACGGCTAAGTAATGAATTACGATATTTCAGAGTAGGTCTGAAAGTGGGCTTGAGTGTATTTTGATGAGCATTTATAGGGAGATGGGGCTTACGGTTGAAAGTTTGAAGGGACGGAAGGCTGCATGCATTTTTGGCATAAGAGATTGGTGCCACACTCTGTCGAATGCCTTAGAAATATCATGTGCAACTATCTTATTTTCACCAGAATGATATACGATTTGGTTCCGATTTTCGGTGAGACATGCCATCAAATCACCAGTAGACTTGTTGCTACGAAAACCATATTGCGTCATTGAGTATGACCATACCAGTCATTGAGAAGTTTTCATGTTTCGAGATATTTCATAAGCTGACGGTTTATCAGCGTTCCTATGACCTTGGAAAGAAGGGACGTAAGATTTGGGATAGGCCGAACAAGTGCTGCTTTCCATATTCCCAGTAAGATCCCTAAAGGGAAAAATCTTACCCAGTGGCTTTGCAGTGAGGAACAACACCTCTTAAGAAGAAGGATAGGTGTACTATCTGGATTAGCAGATTTGTGTACATTAAGATCTGTAAGTACGCTTGCTACTATACGAGCGTGAAAGTGGATTCGTCCAATTGAAGATTTTACGCAGTCAAGTGTAGGCTGGGAGGTGTTGAACTGGCCGCAATGTGTGTAGCATGCAGATTAGCCTTATCCAAAGAGCTGACAGCTGGAATGTCATTATAAATCAGCGTTGGCAAACATTTCTAATGTTTTTGAGAGATTTTGGTCATACTGGATTTTCACACGCTTTAGAAAGGCGTTACAGTCATTCCTGGATCGTTTGAATTTTTTTCGGGTTGACCTAGTAGGAGCGAAAAACATCTCTCTAACCCTTACCGCCTCTTTACAGCTGGAGTCGTACCACGCCTTTTCTTTTGGTTTGATACTATTCATAAGAAGAGGGATAAATGATCTCATTCCAAAGTTGATAATATCAGTAGCGGCATCCCCGTCGTTATCGAGGAAACATAACGATTAGTTAAAATTTCTAAGAAAGGTGTTATGTCCTCTCTAATTGGCTTTCTCGTATTGCCATACGGTGCTTTTAGGAATCATTTCTCTAACTGTGTGGTCGATTTACGCGAAATTAATAGATATGACACAGCTGGTCCAACAAACCTAATGGGGATGGCATATTGGCCTTGTATTTATCAAGGTGATAAGTTCAAAACAAGTTCAGGGTGTTGGTGTTATGACTATCAACGTCTGGTATACGTGTAGGCTTATTTACAAGCTGGGGCAATTTGTTTTCCGCAGCTAAGATTTCAACACACCATCCTTCAGGTGTTGTCTGTCCAGAATGCCGAAGCCACACAGAGTTGTGGATATTGGAGTTGCCCGTATTAACGATTTCAGCATAAGGATACAGGGATACAATTTTTTCAATTGAGTCAGGCAGCGCATCGAACTCATCGAATTCCTATCTTGTTTGGGGTTTTTGTAAATAAAGCTCATAAGACTCATAAGGCTCATAAAAGAAGCCAACTTGGCTAACTCAAGCTCTGGTCCAAGTTATTGTTATTGAAAAATATGTTACCTAATCTTCTTACACAATTTTGGATTATTCTTAATAACGCCTATCGAGTCCGTTTTGTTCTCACCTTATTCCCACTTTTTCCCAATACATTGCTTATATGGATAGAAGCTATTTTTCAGATTTGTATTACCATGACTTCCTTGTTTGATAGATTAAAAGCCATAGTTTGGTGACTTCTACTTTCTGTCCATCTATTTTTAACTGCTCAGTCTATATGTACAATTTGTAAAACTTATCTTGAACGTATAGATACGCATACTGATCTATAGATCAGTGTTTATATAGATACGCATGAATCCGTGTCTCGAGTGTTACGTAAAATCATACGGGATTCACCAAATTTTGCATTGAATGCTCCCTCAAATCTGCCCCCATCTATTATTCTCGTTTATTCCATTTACATGAAAATTTGTAATTTTTTTTCGCTAGGATGGACTTCTCATCAGCAAGAGTACTTAAATACGTCAATATAATTAAATCTGATCCACGCCGTGTACATTGCAGTTTTCTTTCACTTTAGCATGACTGCGGCGTTAGCACAGTCATAAAAATTAAAAATTAGTCATTAAAATTAAAACTCTCTGCTTGTAGATACAAAAACAATATAAATCTTAAGATTCCTACTGGCGATGGTACTTTCTGCGTTTCAAATGCAATCCCGGAATTGCCTAAAAATCTAAAAATTCCAAATGAATTTCTAAAATACCTAATTTAATTCAACCATGACCTATTGTGGAATATGATTTATTTACAAGCAGCTATGTTATGACTGATGAAGGCAAAAAGAAAGGCAACCCACTTTTATCGTTTCCGTACGTTTTCATGTAATAAATTATCTACCTCAATCTCATTTTTCAAACTCTGCTATGGTGGAATTCCACCCATTGTTGGATCTATTGTAGAATCTGCAAAATTCTACCACAAAGTTCACTTCACTTCAACCCAAAAAAGTTTTGTAAGTTTGTTGTTTCTAAGCCGACCATGCTGAACTTTAAAGAATGTACAAATATAACAAAGGGTGATTCATCGTACGATTTTATTTATAATGTAAAATAAAGCACATAAATTTGGAAGTGAGCTTAAAGTTTTTATTATCGGTTAAAAGAACAATTCATGGCATCTACTTTTCAAAAATCATATCATGTAAATGTTGGCCACAACTACTGAAGTGGTCCATTCGGAAGGTCTAATTTTGAGCAACTCGTTCGAGCATAGCGACTGGTGTCTCGCGGATAACACAAGTAATGTTGGCTTCCAAAGCGTCAATCATAGCTGGCTTAATCCATGAGACTTTACATATTTCTAGAGAAAATAGCCCAAAGGTGTGATATCGCACGATCTAGACTGCCAATTTACCGTAGCGAAACTTGAAATTAAGTGCTCACCAAAATGATTTCTCAACAAGTCCATGGTTTCACGCGCTGTATGGCTCGTAGCGCAGTCTCTTTGAAACCAGAGCTTACCGAGACCATGTGCTTGAATTTCAGGAATCACATAGTCCATTAACATGGCGCGATAACGGTTACCATTGACGGTAACATTCTGATTTGCCTTATTTTTGAAGAAATATGGACCCATGATTCCACCAGCCCATAAACCACAACATACCGTTGTTTTTAATGAATGTAATGGTAGCTCTTTGAACTCTTCGGGTTGCTCATCAGCCCAAATACGGCAATTTTCTTTATTAACGTATCCATTGAGCCAAAAATGGGTTTCATCACTGAATAAAATTTCACGATAAAACACTGGATTTTCATTAAGTTTTCCAGAGCCCATTCACTGAAAATATGACGCAAATTTAAGTCGCCTGGATTCAATTCTTGCACAAGTTAAATTTTGTACGCTTTTAGACCGAGATCCTTACGTAAAATGCGCCAAGTTTTCGAATACGCGAAGTCAAGCTGCTGAGAACGACGACGAATCGATTCGTCACGATCTTCGCGTACACTCTCAGCTACAGCTGCTAAAATGTCTTCAATACGTCATGGATGTGGTCTAAAAGGTCGAGTATCATCCACTTATGTAAGCTGGGACTCAAATTTGCGAATAGTTTTGGCAATAGTGGTTTCAGTAGGTCGATTATGTGCACCATAAGTTACTCGAACTGTACGAAAAACATTTCTCACAGAACGCTGATATTCGTAATACAGCTAAACAATTTGGAGACGCTGTTGTAGTGTGAATCTTTCCATGATAATTTGCCAAACGATGCTAAATAAAAATAATAAAGCAGTTTGATAGGATTTACTTGTGATCTGTCAAAGGAAGCCCATTAAAAATCAAACTTTACGATGAATCACATAAGGCGCGTTCAAAATGTAGGGTGACTTTTGAATTTTCGCGGGAAATGCATATTCGATTATCGATTTTTTTTTTTTTTGCTGTATTGGTACACATGTCCCGAATTAAAGAAAAAAAATTTATGGCCTTTGTGTCACCATAATGCACTTGCTCATTCATCGTTGCTTGTGAGAAATTTTTTGGGCAAAAACAACACGATATTCATACCTCAGCCACCAAATTCACCGGATTTGGCTCTATTGACTTTTTCTTTTTCCTAAAACTGAAGAGACTTATGAAAAAACGGAGATTTTCAAGGATTCAGGAAATAAAAACGGCATCACTGGAAAAGCTCAAGAAATCGTAAAAAGAGTTCCAGACAAATAAAAAAATTGGCTTTCGATCTTTATCTAAATTCGTACGACAAGATTTGTTTTCTGATGGCAAATTTTCTACCTTCTTGGAAGCAGGAGAAATTGGGTGGTGGTATCTCAATCTTTTAACCACACAAAACCAGATGCTCTAGAATTAATCATCATCTCATTTAATTCAGATTGTATTCTGAGAAGTAGGTTTGATATTACCCTGCTAATTGAACTTAAAATAAGCGGGAACTCGACAGGCGGATTGTGCGGCATATTTTCTCAGTAGCACAAAAACTTTCCTAAGTGATTGGTAATTTGATACATTGTGTAGGTCTTTGTAAACAGCTTAAAAATTGTTATGATCATGATATAGATAGCTCAACTTAATGATAATTATTATATTTAGCACGTAGAAAATTGGTTTGTATATATTTTTTCAATAAAAATTATGAAGATCACAATGTTCACTAACACTATGGATGATTGACTTCGGTTCCACTTTTAGCATGCTTTTAACTATTTTGAGAACGCCAAAATATTTGATTACTTGGAACTAAATGTATTGGGCTCAAATGAGACTATGTTACTCAAAGTCACGGACTTATAGATGCAACCTTGTTTTATGTACCATAAATTCAAAGGCCTAACCACGGTTTCACAATTTACTTGCGTATTGATGTAGCTTACCGAACTCAAGCACAACATGATTTCTGCTTCGGTCTGAAATTCTATTTCGTCTAGTTAGAGTTCGTCCTCTATAATCGATTATAATTCTGCTTAATTTACAAGAGCACCAAACTGCACAGCTATTCAGTTTTTAAAGCCTTTGATGCGCTACCCGATTCAATACAAGAACGGTATCCCAGTAGCCTCATATTGAAATTATTTTGTTTTTTTTTTTTTGATTTTACTAAAAAATAAAATAAAAATGACAAAACAAGTCTAACAACGCTGCCGAACTTTTTAAAGCATCAGATGATGATTGGGTATGGAGCATGCATAAACTCATTTTCGAGATCTGCGTTGAGAAGGTATGCCTATGCCTACGTTCGGGTATTCCCCGAACAGCGCCAAATATAGGTGAAATAGTCTCTCTATCATAGCATAGGGATGAAAAGTAACCGCCTTGGGAATGAAAAAAAAAATTTTTTATATACTTTTTTATTTTATTCAATATAATCCCTCCCTTTTAGATTGATACACTTATTCTAGCGATTTTCCAACTTCTTGATCCCGTCCGAAAAGTAATATTCCGGAAGGTCTGCAAAATACTCCTCCGTGGAGTCGATGATTTCCTCGCGTGAGCTGAATTTTTTATTGATGAACCACCTTTTAAGGTTTGGGAAGAGATAATAGTCCGAGATAATAGTCCGAATCAAATCGGGCGAATACGGTGGATGCGATAGCAATTGGAGCCGTAAATCATTAATTTTAGCCATGGTTGCGATGCTCTTGCGCGTCGGTGAATTGTCTTGCAAAAACAAAATTTTTTTTTGCTTCATGTGAGACCGTTTTGCAGTGATTTCGGCCTTCAATCGCTCCAATAATGCACAGTAATACTCGCTGTTGATGGGTTTTTCTTTTTCGAGGTAGTCCAAGAAGAGAATGCCATGACTATCCCAGAAAACCGCCGCGATTACCTTTCCGACCCATCGAGCCTCACTCGAGCACTCGTGCCGGCTTCAGTACGTTTCCGGGCACTCATTCTATTCTCTGGTGTTCAACAGGTACCAATCGACTCAACATGATGCTGTCATAACAAAACTAAAAACAGTATCGCACCGAAATTTGGCATGTCTGCTTAAATATGAACGGACTTCAAGGCACCATAACCTTTCTTGCAGTAGCAGCGCATTCTGGCGGTCAAAAAGGCTACTTTTTACTAGACCTAGTATGACAGATTCTGGAAAAACCCAGAAGTTCGGACAAAAATACGCCCGGTGAATGGAATCTCAACATCGTTTGTTTTACTCTGTTATACAATTTAGCTACGAGTATATGAATTCTTGGAACGCTATCTGAACAATCTGATTCTATAAGTGTTGGTTTAGGGCTGATAATCAAGTTAACTATCGCTTAGGTATCACGTAACTGGTAATTAAATAAAATTTCAAATTGATACCCATTATCTGTTTATTGATTTAAAAGCCGCACATGACAGAGTCTATAGAGACGAGCTATGCAGAGCTATGTTTAATTTTGGCATCCCCACTAAGCTCCTTTGGCAGAGCTGAATGAACGATTACGTATACACGCTGCTCAGTCAATGTCGGCAATGACAATACCAAGACCTTCAAGTCAGAAAAGCACTTAAATAAGGCGACGCGTTGTCATATGAATCGCTTTGTTTCGCTGAAGTCTTTTCAGTTACTCGCACAAGCAGAAGACATTGTTATAATCAAAAGAACACCTAGAGCCGTAAACGGCGAGTTTAGCGACCAGCAAAGACGGGTTTAGCGGCCGACGAAGGAAAAACAAAGTATATACTGTCAACAAAAAGAGACACGAGACATCGACGCACAATGGGGCAGCTAACATGACGGAGTCGGAAATATAAATTGAGTGAGATGAGTGCATAAAATTGTTTTTCCGTTATTATACATTTCAATGCATCATTTGCAAGAACAGTAAATTTTTTTAATTTCTTTGTGAGCCTTTACGGTCCAATTGAAAATAACACTTCAGTTAGTCCTGCAAAGTGTGTCTTAAAAATTAGTTGATTTGGCAAGTGTTTGCCTAGCTATAGACTTTATAAAAATAACGTGAAAACTAAATATTAATATGGAATTGATAGCTTCAAGTATGTTTTAACTTCCTGAATTCAATTTTATGTAAATATTGCAAGCGATATTTAAATTTTATTATTTTTTGTATGCGTATTAAATTTTCGTGGAAATTTAAGGTACTTTTTTAAATTGCTGGAAAAAAAATAGATTTCCACACGCCTCCACATAGAGATTTTTTTGTGTCAGTATAGTTTAGCTTCTTGTGTATACAATGGAAAAAAAAACGATGCTCATATGTGCTCCTTTTTTTTATTCAGTTTTTCCCAATAGACTACTTCAGCAAACTTGGTTTATTTATTTACACATTATTCCTACATTTCCATGTAGGTTCGAATTCAAACGATGTATTTTATACAAGGATGGAGTTGTTTAACATTATGAAGGAATCAGGGCTTCAAACATTGGAGGCACACCTTGATGCCCACCACAATGTTGATTTCAAACACCTTCATCATACAATCTCTCAATTCACAGTGAAATTTAGAGAAAAATAGTCAAAATCCGCTAGGAATTAAAACCGTTTTAAAAAACAAAATGAGACTTGGCTTCAGATATCCCATCGAAACAGCAAGGCGGCTGTCGAGGAAAACCGTTTACAGAAAGAGCTGGTCATCCAGTTGCAGCAGAATTAGTAGAGAAGTTAGTGCGTTCACCTCAGCACGCAGTTAAATATATAAACGCGTTGCGTAAAGAACAACAACGAAGTAGGCAGATGTCAGGAGAAGAAGCACTATCAACCATAGTCGAGGCCAAGCTAACGAGACACCAATATAACATTATTAGAACTAAAGACCCCGAAAGGTTTCCGTCCTACAAAGTTGTTTAAACTGCAAAAAAAAGCGTTTTATCCGAAAAGAAAAGACATCCGTATAACAGAAACTTCAGCTAAAGTGACGGTCCAAGCTTTGATGAACCATACTGTGGAACGTTTGATTGCAGCTCAGAAAGAAGTTATATATCTGTCGGAATGGATGCTGATGATTCAAGTGTCTTCATAAGTTCTGTGGTACCCCTCCAATTGGTTTGTGAGAGCTCAGAACAAAAAAAAATAATATGGCAAAATCCCAGATCTTGTTCAACCAGGTACTGTCGTCCAATTAAAATTAAATATACCAAAGAATCGACATAAGTTTTGGTATCTGAAAAGCTAACAATATATACTCAAATTCAGAGCCTCTGCCATTCAATAATAAACGTCGAAGAAAAATTTGTTAAAGTGGCACATCTTTACCATGGTGGACGGAAAAGTTTGTAACGAAAGAAAGACACTGTTTCTTCTCAGCGCTGTTATATCTGTGGTGCAAGTTCTAAAGACTTCAATAATATCGATAAACTGTTACTGAAGCCTTACAATCGTAGTGCATTACAGTTTGGCTTGTCAGTGCTGCATTGTTGGATTCGAACCTTTGAGTGTCTTTTGCATGTGGGCTATAAGCTTCCAGTCAAAAGATGGCAAGTTCGTAAGGAGGATAAAGATGTTGTAGCCTTAAATAAGACACGAATACAAAAACAGTTCCGAGATCGAATGGGTTTAATTGTTGACCAACCTAAGCCGGGTTTTGGGAACTCAAATGATGGCAACACTGCTAACCGAATTTTTAGCAACGTAGATGTAGTATCTGAAATCTTGGGCGTTGATAAAGTACTAATTGAAAAATTGCACATTATATTGGTAACCATTTAAAGTTGCTATGATATAAATATTGAAAACTTCAGAGTATTCGCACTCAATACTGCCAAATACTACTACATGCCTCCAATAGTACATAAACTCTTAATTCATGGTCCCGATGTATAGCTAGACCATGAATTGTTTCCAATCTGGGAATATCTTGCCCCACTACGCAATGCCTAAAATAAAACATTACGATAGGCAGCTTGAATTTTGAGGTAAGAAACTTCGTTTATCTCGGCTCAGGCATCAACTCCGACAGCGACACCAACGCGACAGCCTTAGAAGGCAACTGAATAGCACAGCTGCGTTTTCCGACGCAGCAGTTTAGACACCTACGAAAGCATATACAAATGCTCTTAAGTGGTTCGAGAGAAAAGCTCGGATAACACGACTTAGATGGGTTGGTCACCTTGATTAAATGGAAACCAACGCTCGGGCCAGGAAAGTTTTCGACTCCAATCCTGAAGGACAACCTCGACAGCTGGAGAGGCATATTAGCCAAGTCTCTGGTTAACCGCCATCTAAGCAAGGAAGTATCCCAACACTTACTCGTATAACGTTCTTGAAGACGATTTCAATGTTCACCATCCCAGGTTGCTTCCATATTTTAGACCGTAAATAGCCGAGAGATAGTGGGTGTTGGTTTTGTTCTGATAAAATAAAAAACTCGAGAGATGTGACGAGAATATGTGTGGGTAAATTGAGCTTAAAGTAGGTTAAAGTAGTTAAAGTATTCCTAAGAAACCAGGACAAAGGAATAACCATTTTGCGGAGCTCTTTTATAAGATGCTAGAGAGGCTATCCCAGGCAGGTAACATCTCATTCTGCCATTATTTAAAAAAGTTTGCTAAGATACAATAGTAAGGCAAGTTTTATTTTTATTTTTTTTGTGGGGCTTTGTGGACTGAATGATCCCCTCCTAATCCGACAAGTTCTAGTTGGTCGTCGATAACGTGCCGAAACTCAATTTAATTCAAGGGGCTACAACTTCTTGTCCCAGTCGTTAAAAAATATATGCTCTACTGATATGAACACAAACACTTTTCTCTTTGCAATGCAATTTTGTATCCCTTCTCAGATGGAAAGTATCAAACCAACAGAAAAGTCGCGGTAACACCTATTTTTAAGAAACTGGATATGGATCTGTTAGTCACCTTTTGCAAGAACAACAAGAGCATTCAACATTCTATGGGACGAATTTACTTTCGCACACATGGAGAATCCTAGCCTCTATGATACTTGTCGGGCAGATGAAATGAGCTCATGAAATATTTCAAAACACGTAATATTCTCAATGAGAGGTAGTGCGGTTTTCGTAGCAACAGGTCTAGTAGTGATGGCGTATCTCACGGAAAAGTGGAGCCAAAACATTCATCAATCTGGCGAAAGCAAGATAATGCCAATTTGTAAGGCGTTTGAGATGGATGTATTTCTTCTTTGATTAGGAATCAACTTTAGGATAGTTCGCCGCAAGATGTCTTCGACGGTTTCAAATTTGATATTTGCTACTGTGTTCTAGGATTCGTTCTGTATCCGACACTCTTTTCAATTCTAATCAACGAGCTATTGTCTGCTACGGGGGCTGTTTGATGAGTACTCGGATTTTAATATAGATGACGTTACTGAGCTAAATTGAGTGTTCTATCGTTTAGTATACCCGCCATTAGCCCATTTGTCAAAATTTGGTGACAATCCCACGTTTAGTTTTGTCTTGACGTCTATTTCAAAACATCGTGTTACTGTTTTTTGCGACCATGGAAAAAGAGCTGTATGGCTCCGTGATCCGATTCTTTGATGGCGTGTATATGATCCATTCACCTTCCCGTACAATTATTTACCATTCGTTTGCAGAGTTTCGCCGTGGTCGCACGTCGGGTTTTGATGAACCGCGCCCAGATGGCCCAAAAACGGTTATCCCAGAGGAACCCGTAGACGAAATCCATTATCTTGTGAGTGAAAATTCCCGAGTTGGTTGAGGTAACAGGCATGTTAAAAGAACTTATTAGCCATATCCTGCCCGAGACTTTGGGTATGAGAAATCTGTGCTCGCAAAAGACGCCGCGTTTGATCACAACGAATAAAAAGCGCAATCATGTTTGGCCCTGTTTAGTTGAAATCCGGAAGAGTTTTTGCATCGTTTCGTGACAGTCGATGTGACATGGATTAAATCGTGCACACCAGATACCAAAGAACAATCGAAACAAATTGGTTTTACCCGGTGAACGTGTTCAATAGGCGAAGACTGTGCCTTTGCCCGCCAGGTGATATTTGGACAAGGTAAAAAAATTCACAGAAGCATACTACGTCGATTTATTGGGCCAATTCAACGCCGATTTAAAGAAAAAACAATCACATTTGGCGAACTATAACTATAACACTATAACTGCTCACATCTCCGTAGTCGCCACACTCAAATTGGTCAGATTGCACTACGAATTGCTCCCACAACCTCCGTTTTCTCCGGATTTGGATCAATGTGACTTCTTTTTGTTCCCAAGCCTTAAAAGTACGGGTCGAATGAGAAAGTCCTCGCCGTCTCGAATGATAAGTATTTTGCAAGCCAACAAAAGTCGTACTATACGGAGGGGTTAAAAAAGTTGCAGCATCGCTGGGTGGAGTGTATCGAGTTGAAAGGGGATTACAAATATATTGAAAAATAAATTATCAAAAAATAAAAAAAGTTGCGTTGTCATTTCTAATCCAGATATTCATCAAAAAGCCCTCTACTTCTTATCTAATAAATTCCTTTATTTTCTATTCATTCCCAAACTAACTTTAAAACTGTTCTTCGAGTGTAGAATGCAAACGGCAGCGTATTACTAAATGGGGAACCACCAACAAAGTGAAGCTAAATCCATTCAAAATACAGGGCTGTCTGCTATCATTAAAGCAAGATTTAAACACCCTAGGCGATATCTTTGAATGGCACTTGCATCGTACTAGTCCATTTTCGGTATGTGTGTCAGGGAAAATCTACGTTGAAACGACCACATATTCGATGTCGTCATAAATGCTGCGAAATGTCTACATTTCCTCAAGCAATACTTTTCCCCCACTGATCTGGTCGCAATTTAAAGAATTGTTCGCCCAAAATTGAAATAAAATGCCCACATCTGGTCATGTGCGCTCAAGAACCCTCTGCATTTGCTAGATAGGCTCCAAGGCCGTTCTATAATATTCCTTTAAATTACCAGTAGTATTCCTCTCCTATAAATCTTCAACCGTAACACCCGTCTCGCCTTGAATGTTAGTCAGTTTACCCTCGAACCGTGACGTACTCTTAACTATACGATATTCTTTCTTTCTTTGCTAAGCCGTACAACTCCTTAACTTTCCTTCGTCCGCGTTGGATACAATACTCAAAACCCCTTGAAGAAGGCGTCGTCCGGTTCTAATTCAGCTCTTCCTTACGGATGCCTCAGAAAAAAATTAAGAGTCGGCAAGTTCAAAGCTAAATTTAATGAAAGGTGCGCAACCAGAAAAATGTCTACATTGCCATGGTAAGATATTTCTTGTCCAAATCAAAGCCCATGTTGTCCTTGTTCCATACTCATTTTCGAGAAATCTTATTGGGTCTATAACTTAATTCGTGCGGTTTGTTAAGAGATGGCGTAACTTGTATTATTCCATTGTTATTATTCCATTGGAACATGTGTTGGAAAGCTACTGTCATTGTACGCCATTTCAGTATATGCCATTCATTTGAAGCGTAAACTACAATAATTTTTTTTTGTGCCTGAAAAAGTGTTTTTGCGCAGAGTTCTTCTTCATTACTGAAAACTGCTCCCGAAAGTCATCGTATTTTGGTGGAAGTTTATGGTGAACATGAGCTGAGCAAACGTGCCAAAGTGGTTTGCACGATTTAAAAGTGGTGATTTTGGCTTGGAAGACGATGTACGTCCTGGGCAGCCAAAAAAGTTTGAAGATGAAGAACTGCATTACTTTATGAAGATTGTTGCCCAACACAAGAAGAGCTCGAAGAATCTTTGGGTGTCACTCAAGCAGCCATTTCAAAAAGTTTAAAAACAGCTGGATATATTCAAAAACAAGGAAATTGGGTTCCACATGAACTCAAGCCGAGAGACGTCGAAAGGCGGTTTTGCATGTCCGAAATGCTTCTGGAACGCGACAAAAGGAAGTCATTTTTGCATCGGATTGTTACTGGTGATGAAAAATGGATCTATTACGACAACCCCAAGTGCAAAAAATCATATGTGAATCCCGGCCAACCAGCCAAATCAACGGTAAAGCTGAATATCCATGGCGCCAAGGTAATGCTCTGTATTAGGTGGGATCAGATGGGTGTGCTGTATTATGAGCTGCTAAAACCGGGTGAAACTATCAATGGACAACGCTACCGAACACAATTAATCCGTTTGAAGAGAGCAGTAGCCGAAAACCGCCCGAAATATGCGACCAGACACGAGGCAATAATTTTCCATTATGACAACGCTCGGCCCCACGTTGCTATTCCGGTTAAGAACTATTTGGAAACAGTGGATGGGAAGTCTTACCCCACCCGCCTTATAGCCCAGACCTTGCCCCTTCTGACTACCATTTGTTCCGGTCGATGCAGAACGCCCTCACTGAAATACGGTTCACATCAGAGCAGAATATCAAAAATTGGCTTAATTCTGCCATTATTTAAAAAATTTCGCTAAGATACAATAGTAAGGCAAGTTTTATTTTTATTTTTTTTGTGGGGCTTTGTGGACTGAATGATCCCCTCCTAATCCGACAAGTTCTAGTTGGTCGTCGATAACGTGCCGAAACTCAATTTAATTCAAGGGGCTACAACTTCTTGTCCCAGTCGTTAAAATATATATGCTCTACTGATATGAACACAAACACTTTTCTCTTTGCAATGCAATTTTGTATCCCTTCTCAGATGGAAAGTATCAAACCAACAGAAAAGTCGCGGTAACACCTATTTTTAAGAAACTGGATATGGATCTGTTAGTCACCTTTTGCAAGAACAACAAGAGCATTCAACATTCTATGGGACGAATTTACTTTCGCACACATGGAGAATCCTAGCCTCTATGATACTTGTCGGGCAGATGAAATGAGCTCATGAAATATTTCAAAACACGTAATATTCTCAATGAGAGGTAGTGCGGTTTTCGTAGCAACAGGTCTAGTAGTGATGGCGTATCTCACGGAAAAGTGGAGCCAAAACATTCATCAATCTGGCGAAAGCAAGATAATGCCAATTTGTAAGGCGTTTGAGATGGATGTATTTCTTCTTTGATTAGGAATCAACTTTAGGATAGTTCGCCGCAAGATGTCTTCGACGGTTTCAAATTTGATATTTGCTACTGTGTTCTAGGATTCGTTCTGTATCCGACACTCTTTTCAATTCTAATCAACGAGCTATTGTCTGCTACGGGGGCTGTTTGATGAGTACTCGGATTTTAATATAGATGACGTTACTGAGCTAAATTGAGTGTTCTATCGTTTAGTATACCCGCCATTAGCCCATTTGTCAAAATTTGGTGACAATCCCACGTTTAGTTTTGTCTTGACGTCTATTTCAAAACATCGTGTTACTGTTTTTTGCGACCATGGAAAAAGAGCTGTATGGCTCCGTGATCCGATTCTTTGATGGCGTGTATATGATCCATTCACCTTCCCGTACAATTATTTACCATTCGTTTGCAGAGTTTCGCCGTGGTCGCACGTCGGGTTTTGATGAACCGCGCCCAGATGGCCCAAAAACGGTTATCCCAGAGGAACCCGTAGACGAAATCCATTATCTTGTGAGTGAAAATTCCCGAGTTGGTTGAGGTAACAGGCATGTTAAAAGAACTTATTAGCCATATCCTGCCCGAGACTTTGGGTATGAGAAATCTGTGCTCGCAAAAGACGCCGCGTTTGATCACAACGAATAAAAAGCGCAATCATGTTTGGCCCTGTTTAGTTGAAATCCGGAAGAGTTTTTGCATCGTTTCGTGACAGTCGATGTGACATGGATTAAATCGTGCACACCAGATACCAAAGAACAATCGAAACAAATTGGTTTTACCCGGTGAACGTGTTCAATAGGCGAAGACTGTGCCTTTGCCCGCCAGGTGATATTTGGACAAGGTAAAAAAATTCACAGAAGCATACTACGTCGATTTATTGGGCCAATTCAACGCCGATTTAAAGAAAAAACAATCACATTTGGCGAACTATAACTATAACACTATAACTGCTCACATCTCCGTAGTCGCCACACTCAAATTGGTCAGATTGCACTACGAATTGCTCCCACAACCTCCGTTTTCTCCGGATTTGGATCAATGTGACTTCTTTTTGTTCCCAAGCCTTAAAAGTACGGGTCGAATGAGAAAGTCCTCGCCGTCTCGAATGATAAGTATTTTGCAAGCCAACAAAAGTCGTACTATACGGAGGGGTTAAAAAAGTTGCAGCATCGCTGGGTGGAGTGTATCGAGTTGAAAGGGGATTACAAATATATTGAAAAATAAATTATCAAAAAATAAAAAAAGTTGCGTTGTCATTTCTAATCCAGATATTCATCAAAAAGCCCTCTACTTCTTATCTAATAAATTCCTTTATTTTCTATTCATTCCCAAACTAACTTTAAAACTGTTCTTCGAGTGTAGAATGCAAACGGCAGCGTATTACTAAATGGGGAACCACCAACAAAGTGAAGCTAAATCCATTCAAAATACAGGGCTGTCTGCTATCATTAAAGCAAGATTTAAACACCCTAGGCGATATCTTTGAATGGCACTTGCATCGTACTAGTCCATTTTCGGTATGTGTGTCAGGGAAAATCTACGTTGAAACGACCACATATTCGATGTCGTCATAAATGCTGCGAAATGTCTACATTTCCTCAAGCAATACTTTTCCCCCACTGATCTGGTCGCAATTTAAAGAATTGTTCGCCCAAAATTGAAATAAAATGCCCACATCTGGTCATGTGCGCTCAAGAACCCTCTGCATTTGCTAGATAGGCTCCAAGGCCGTTCTATAATATTCCTTTAAATTACCAGTAGTATTCCTCTCCTATAAATCTTCAACCGTAACACCCGTCTCGCCTTGAATGTTAGTCAGTTTACCCTCGAACCGTGACGTACTCTTAACTATACGATATTCTTTCTTTCTTTGCTAAGCCGTACAACTCCTTAACTTTCCTTCGTCCGCGTTGGATACAATACTCAAAACCCCTTGAAGAAGGCGTCGTCCGGTTCTAATTCAGCTCTTCCTTACGGATGCCTCAGAAAAAAATTAAGAGTCGGCAAGTTCAAAGCTAAATTTAATGAAAGGTGCGCAACCAGAAAAATGTCTACATTGCCATGGTAAGATATTTCTTGTCCAAATCAAAGCCCATGTTGTCCTTGTTCCATACTCATTTTCGAGAAATCTTATTGGGTCTATAACTTAATTCGTGCGGTTTGTTAAGAGATGGCGTAACTTGTATTATTCCATTGTTATTATTCCATTGGAACATGTGTTGGAAAGCTACTGTCATTGTACGCCATTTCAGTATATGCCATTCATTTGAAGCGTAAACTACAATAATTTTTTTTTGTGCCTGAAAAAGTGTTTTTGCGCAGAGTTCTTCTTCATTACTGAAAACTGCTCCCGAAAGTCATCGTATTTTGGTGGAAGTTTATGGTGAACATGAGCTGAGCAAACGTGCCAAAGTGGTTTGCACGATTTAAAAGTGGTGATTTTGGCTTGGAAGACGATGTACGTCCTGGGCAGCCAAAAAAGTTTGAAGATGAAGAACTGCATTACTTTATGAAGATTGTTGCCCAACACAAGAAGAGCTCGAAGAATCTTTGGGTGTCACTCAAGCAGCCATTTCAAAAAGTTTAAAAACAGCTGGATATATTCAAAAACAAGGAAATTGGGTTCCACATGAACTCAAGCCGAGAGACGTCGAAAGGCGGTTTTGCATGTCCGAAATGCTTCTGGAACGCGACAAAAGGAAGTCATTTTTGCATCGGATTGTTACTGGTGATGAAAAATGGATCTATTACGACAACCCCAAGTGCAAAAAATCATATGTGAATCCCGGCCAACCAGCCAAATCAACGGTAAAGCTGAATATCCATGGCGCCAAGGTAATGCTCTGTATTAGGTGGGATCAGATGGGTGTGCTGTATTATGAGCTGCTAAAACCGGGTGAAACTATCAATGGACAACGCTACCGAACACAATTAATCCGTTTGAAGAGAGCAGTAGCCGAAAACCGCCCGAAATATGCGACCAGACACGAGGCAATAATTTTCCATTATGACAACGCTCGGCCCCACGTTGCTATTCCGGTTAAGAACTATTTGGAAACAGTGGATGGGAAGTCTTACCCCACCCGCCTTATAGCCCAGACCTTGCCCCTTCTGACTACCATTTGTTCCGGTCGATGCAGAACGCCCTCACTGAAATACGGTTCACATCAGAGCAGAATATCAAAAATTGGCTTAATTCATTCTTGGCTGTCAAGCCGGCGCAGTTCTTTTGGGACGGGATCCAAAAATTGCCAGAAAGATAGGAAAAAGTCATAGCTTCAAATGGGCAATACTTTGAATAATACTATTGTAAATGTTTTTCTTAAAAAAACCGCACGAATTAAATTACATACCAAATATTTGGACCGATTTCAAAGCATAGTTTGGTCAAACAAGCAGCAGTCCCGATATTACGAAATCGATTGCAGGAAAACTCAAGGGGCTGTTCACTTCATATGGTTTTGACATTTTCGAAAACGGTTTTCGGAAAATCTTCTCCAGCAAGCGATTCAAGCTGAAAAAGTAAATTCTCTGCATCTTAACAATTTCGTCGTTATTGTTTTAATGCGAGGTTTTTACTCGTCCACCACTCCTGAGGATGTAGCACAATCATTTTAAATTAACCATTTTACTCCAACATATTTAAGCAATTACCTTAAATTTGAGGACGTCTGTGCAAACTGACTTCTAACCAGTCCATAAGTCACAAAGTAAATGGCAAAACCCAAAGGAATCTAAGCAAACACTTCAAATGTAATGAATAAATAAAATCTTAAGAGAAACTTCTTCACGAAAACTCCCTCCCTTCATTACCAATCCTTTGATAAAGACCAGCCAAGTGAGATATTAAAAGGCTCACGTTTCTATAGATTGTGACTTCAAAAAACTTTGGGCAATAAATTACCATCATCAATGGTAAAACCATTTCGGATTTAAGCCTACCAGTAGGAATGAAGATACGAAAAAAAAATCATTTCATCAAAAAAGCTGTTCAATTCAGTATTCCAACCCCAAACGCTGTCTGAGACGCACAAATTGCCCCATGGCACCTTTATTTATAGTATTCCTTTTGAGCAAGACAAGCAATTTAAATGTAAATCGATACTCAAACTATCTTGACCAACTTCCGGCTTAAATTCATCTTCGACTTTAATGTGACGATTTACAGAGATTTCCTGTTCATTTCATCTTCGTTTACTAGGTATGTATTGTACCGTACGATTATGTGCGTATGTATATCTTCGACTATCCGTAAGGAGTTAAGCAAAGTCAAGTTATCGATTTCCGCTTCCTTTTGAGTGGTATTTTTCTTGAATGCTCCATACCATTCCTACCACAAAAAAAGCTTTCAAATGTATGGCATGCTTACGGCAGTGAATTATCCCAAAAAAAAAAGGAAAAGGAATAAAAGGAAAAGAAAGGAAAACAATAAACACCGTGGCTCGGACGGATGGTGGATATTTGGCTTTTTTACTTTGCACCTTAAGGAATCAGGAATATCCACTCAGCATATTTTAAAAGCGGAGATGCGGAATAATAAAAAAAATAAAGCTTTAACCAAAACGGGTACTCACAAATTAATAACTTCCGACGGTATATCCGATGGCACCGCTATTACACCTATCCCTCTGCATCCAAGTGTTAAACGATTAGAATGTCCATGGCAGTGGCATTTCTTCGCCAACCATGGCTCACAGATACTGTGTTGGGTTCTTTCAGCACCATTTGTCGAAATAGTAGCAGTAAGAGTAGATGTACTACTACTACTACTACTACTATTGTGATACTCTTGCAAGGATTTCTCATAAAGAAGCTGAGCCTCGAGTTCTGGATCAAATGACGGCAGAATGACATTTTCTCGTATCACATTATCACTAACACTTTTAACATTTTGAGAACTGTTCTTAACATTCTTAACGGTTTTTATAGTACTATTCCTACTTTTACTACTATTACTAGCACTATTAATACTTTTACTGGTCATTGTTGGGTGGGCACCAATTAACGATGGTATCGTTGTTTCTTTTGTTGTTACTGTTACAGGTGACGAAGATAATGATGACGTAGTTGTTGTTGTAGTACGTATTAAGCCAGTAGTTTCATGATCGCTTAACGGTACTATGTCGCTCAATTTTACCAATTGAACTTGTATCTGCAGTAGGCACATAACTAGAACAAAGATCACAGAATCTTTTAAAAGAAACCAGCTACGCGTTCGACAGGCATGCACTTTCCGACCGGCCATGCCTTTTGTGGTTGCTGTTAATTGGTAAAGCCAAAGCGGCGCATTCGGAATCACTTTTCTGATTTGAAAGATAACAGTTCCTCAGAGTTTTGTGACTTTTCGCCCCGTTCTTGCAGTCGATGGGTGTTGCTTTAAAGAATGCATTTTCTCTGGTTGATGATGTTTTTTTTTCTGAAAATAAAATGTAAAAAAATTAAAAGTTATCAAAACAACTAATTTTTTTTTTAAAAAGAGAATCATAATGTACTAGAAATATGCATTCAAGATTTCCAAATATTTTGTATTTATCACGGCGAAGTTTTAAGGGACAGAAAGAACTGCGTAATATCAAACAACATCCCAACCTAGAGGCCTTAGAGATAAGTCTCTTTTGTCGACCAATGTAGTGAGTAACCAGGCCTAATAGAATGATTTCTGAAGAAAAAAGGAACATATATACATAGAATCACTTCGTAAAAGATTTTCTCTGTTTTTTTGACTAATGGATCACTGAATGGGGATAACTTTCAATACTTACTGTCATTTTTGAAAGTTTCTTAGTGCTTGTTTGGCAGATCATCATAAGTAGGCCTACAGCAAAAGGACGCTTCCGTATCATCCCGAAACCTACAGAAAAAACGTACATATGGTATAGAGTCAACATGACGCAGAGGTAGCAAAGTGTTAATGCAAAGTGCGTACCAACATTCTACAAACTCTAGTCGCTGTAAGTTAAAGTCTAGCGAAAGATCTGAAATTTTTAATTCGGTAACTAAAATAATCTCCTTTTCGGGCGATTAAACAGGGTCAAGCACGTCTTTGAAGTGGTCTCACGGTTGTGCTTGTTCTCCGGTGTGAGTAAACGCGGCACGAATCACGGGGACAGCTAACTCATGCCCAAAATCTCGTGCAGAATATGGCTTATGCGTTAAGTTCACTCGGAAGTCACCCAATAGGAGATCATGAATTTTGTCCATGGTTTCATCTGTGGTAACCGTTTTTGGGTCACATGGGCGCGTTTCATCAAAAACCGACGTGCGGCCACGGCAAAACTCTGCGAACTAATGGTAAACGGTTGTACGGAAAGGTGAATGGGTCCCATACACATCATCGAGAATTCAAATTTCATTCAAATCTAACTTTGAGAGAATTTACCTTAGGTCGCACACAAGGAGAACGTGACTTCAACTGAGTTGAGTTACTAACTGGAGAGGCTTGATAGTTGAGACCCGGGTGCACACCGAACTGTAGCGCAACCTAAGTAAGGACGCAAGAAAATTTTATTACTCGCATATGTCAATGATACTGACCAACTGAAAAGAAATATGCCTCTCGTGAGTATTGTATCTGGTGCGACGATTGTGAGTCGATCGGTCAATACCCTACGAAAACGAAACAATTAATTACGCTGTGAACATAGAGTATCTTTAACACAGGCGTCCCAGACATAGCATCACTTCAAAAATATAGGTCTGTGGAGTAGTCAATGTTTTTTCTAGCTATACTCCGCTATCGGTAAGATTAAACGAAGAATAGCTCTTGCCAATCGCTGTTTCTTCGATGTAACAAAACAGTTGAGTAGTAAAGATCCAGAAAACATGGACTTTGTCAGGAATAGATTACAACGTCCTTACCTAATTTAAGAACAAAGTTTCGAATGTAGGAGACTATGTAAGTCAAATGAGTTATTGATAACGATGGACATAACTGGGACATATAGATGAACACTAGAGCTCTAGCTTGGAGAATAGGCGCAATAGACGAAGACTTCTACTCAAATAGCGCGCTCGCTGTAGAAAACGTCCATAGCAAACTCGGCATGCATAACTGGAGGCAGCATAGCGTGCCCTTGAAACCATAATTTTCCCCTGCATCATCTTTTTGTTTACCTTCCCTATCGATTTTGTCATCATCAATATGACCTTCGCATGGAGATTTAGATGGCATGTAATTATTTCAGCCCTTTACTTGATAAGTGTGTGACATTTTGTTATGTGTCACAGTTCGCTGGCATTCCAGACAGCTTTAAGTTCATAATTTTGTGCTCTTCGCAGCGTCTTTTCTCAAATATGAACCAAACGTGCTTAATGAATGCCTTCCATCGATCAACATAGGGTTGATTTGGTCCGCAGTTCGACCACCTGGGGATTGGCATTTTGCTAAGTAGATCCTTTGAAAGATGCACCTTGTACTACGTGTTCTAAGTTGCTGTCTGATGTTTTGTAAGGTAGTTTTACCAATTATTCCAAGTATCTGACATATTAAAATCTCCGAATGTGATTTTGATGTCATACTTCGGTCAATTTTTACTTGATAGCGTTATTAGTTTTCACAATCAGGACGTGTCCAAAAATAAAAATTTCTATTAAGCTCCATGACCTTCGGTCTAAACCTTACAGCTGCAATCTTTGATGGCAGCTATAGCAAATGTGGCATGTTTTCATAACAAGAAAACCTGTTTAGTTTAAATTGAAATGCAAAGCAGCTTCAATCAGATAAATCACCTGGCGATCAATTCACGATACGAAATCGACTTTTAGACATCCACAAATATCAGAGTTTAGATGTCGAAATTGAACAGTATCACCTTCTTATGGCAGCTCTCGAAGCCTTCGTACGGTATCCATTCAAAGTATTCCCAAATATAACACCAAAAAGCTTCCAATCGACATGGTGGGCTTACATTTTAGAGACTTCTACGCCGAAGGACCCCGCATTAAACGAGCTGTGAAAAACAAAGTCAGCGACTTCGATCTGTTTGTGGAATCTGTTGTCTGTTTGTTTGAACATACCACCTTGATCGAAAAGTTCAGAAAATTAAAAATACGAGTTTATTCATCTAAATCTATATTGTCCCCTTTAAAGTAATCCCCATTGACTACAACACACTTATGCTAGCGCTTGATCCAATCCTCGAAACATTTTTTATATTCAGTTTTCGGTATGTCCATCAGTGCTTCCTGCGATGGACACGAGTTCCCCGTAGTGGTTTTTTTAACTCGATTGAACAGAAAGAAGTCACAGGGAACCAAATCAGGTGCATTTTTTCGTCAAAAAGTTACGAATAATGATGACACTGTGCGACGGTGCGTTATCATGGTGCAACATCTGCCCATAATTCTGGTCTCTTTCGGCGAATTGCTTTACGCAAACGTCTCATGGCCAAATAATACTCTTTGCTTACTGTCTGGCCTTCTGGCAAAAATTCATGATGCACTACACCGTTGTAATCCCAGAAAACCGTGAGCATTGCCTTCTTTTTTGACTGAAAACGACGTGGTTTTTTTGGTCTCGGCTCAAGCATTCCCTTGGGTGTCGTATTCATAAACCCACGTCTCGTCTCCAGTAATGATCTTTTTGATGAATTTGGAATCGGATTCAGCCTCGAAAATCATCTCTTTTGCGACGTCAACACAGTTTTTTTTTTGCATGAAATTAAGGTATTTTGGCTGCTACACGACGGAAACCCAAATCATTAACCAAAATCTCTTAGACGGATCCAAAGACAATGTTCAAGTCCTCCGCTATCTCTCTGATGATTAATTTGCGGTTATTAGCCAACATTTCTTTTACTTCATCAATGTTTTCGTCGGTTTTCTTCAATCTTCGATTGACTCACGACCACTTTCGAACCACTCGTGCCACTGGTACACGAACGTTTTCTTTCGGGAATCGTCACCGAAACATTTTTCCAACATTTTCAACGTTCGCGCACCATTAAATCCGTTTTTTACGTAAAATTGAATACAAGTTCGTTGTTACAAATTTAAATGCATTTCTAAAATTGTAAAATTCGCCAACACACTCAAGAATAGATGTACTCTTGGCTACGTAACTTTTGCAAATGTCAAGCTATGATGCTAAGATTTAGAGGGAATGTCAACAAAAGATGTGACGCTACTGGGAACTTTTTGACCAAGGTGGTATCTGCTGCATTACCATTACCAAATCATCGAAAGTAAAGAGGAGAACATTTAAATTTCTACACCGCATGAGATTTAAGGAAGTGTAGCGTTAGATTTAACGAAACCATTTTAACGAAATACCTACTAGATGCCATCGCAGAACTACCTTAAGAATCACAAAGGATTTAATGGATGACCCAAGTTATACTTAACTCTAGATGGAGCTAGATGACGAACAAATAAAGAGAAAAAAAGAACATTTCGCCGCAGTACTTTACTGTCTGTACGATAGTAATCATCTTTGGACGCAACTGAGTGTTGTCGATGCATAACCAGAATTAGTTGCATTGCACCTCCTAGCAAATCAAACGAAGGTTAGATTATAAATCTCCCTTACATCTTCTTTAACGGAAATTGTATCTTGAGTTCTTTGCGCGTGAGAAACTTTCCTCAGAGAAATTAAGAGCATTAAGAGAACACTTTTGTTCTTGTTAGGTACTGATCGATACCTTGTGTTCACTAACCGGAGTCATTTGCATTTATAATTCACATCTTGAACCGTTCTATCAATCGAAGGATTATTTAGTAAAAACACCAGAAAATGTCAGCATAACCGTTTTAATTACTACAGAACTTACATAACTCAAAGTACGCAACGCTCATACAAAATCTTTAAATTGACACAACAATACGACCATCTGGCAGACGTTTGATAGACAAATTAGAACTGTGACAATTGACCCCAATAATTTTGCGCGATCGTAGCGTAACATAACACCGTCTTTTGCTGGCGCAAAACGTCATTCTTTAAACAGTAAATGCATTGCCGCACACACAAAACCAAGTCAAGGCTTTAACGCCCCTGGGTCCACCCATTATACTTGTAAATCAATACCGAAAACAAAACAATGATTGGAGTGCCCTAGGTCGATATGTCAGTCGCGAAAATCAAATTTTCCCAAAATGTATGTACACACTTAGATACTTTTGCAGCTCTCAAAACTCTTGACACCCCTAGAGAGCCAATCTGCCAAGTCAAATCTTCAATTGTTTTTATCTTTGAAGCGAGCCTCTAAACCCCGCCAGGCATGTTCTTGTACTCGTACCAGTATGAACGATCGATTGTAGTCAAACTATTTTGTTGGTATTTCTTCAAGTATTATCAAAAGATACATCTTTCGTTTCTTTATGGTATAGCGCGAAATCTCGGAACGTGAATCATTACCACCTGCAGCATCGTGGGTCGTACGAATGGTAATAGGAGCGACGCAATGATTTGCCTTTGGTATTCAGTTGAGCTTTGCTTTGGCATGATATGACGTATTCACCAGCTGGATTTAATTAAGAAACTTGTTCTCGATTGATTTGGGTGATCAGTAGATTGAATACGAATACGTATGAGTACATAACGTGCAGTTACAGTACGAGTTCGTACTAACACGACCAGTCATTATATGGTATGTGTGTCTGGCTGTTATGCATCGGCAGAGGTACGAGTGGAGTAAATTGTTGTCTTGTTGCTGGCGGTTGTCGCTTGTCTCTGGCATCTGATATTGCATAATGGTGCGAACATTTGTTTTAAAGTTTCACAGTCGACCCGGTTGACTAAGTTGACTAAAACGATTAAAACGACAAAATTGACTAAATCGATTGGGCGAACAAACTGAGTGGAAATGTTTTTCAATTAAGACAGGGTGTTTGGCATTTAGTGTTTTCAGTGGGTTGTTGTAAGTACAGTTTTGGTGACAAACGAATAGGTGACTTTTTGTCAGATCGGTGTCATTTTGTCGTGTTTTTGTTAAATGCTTTGCTTGTAAAGCCTACGTGTTATTTTGAATAACGGACATACTCGATTGTCAGCTAAAACGATATCTACATTAACATTAGAATCTAGGTAAATTCCTCGAAGAGAGGGAGGAGTTTGTGCAACTGATTGAGTATTTAGCTGGCAGAACTATCGGGCGACTGGGATTACTTTCATCTATCCCAATAGTTGCTAAGAGAGTAAATGGATTTTTTAAATTAGAAGTAAAACTGGACGTTTGAATGGGTCTGACTGGCTTCAAGATGGATTAGGCAAGCAATCTACGCTTCAATTTCGCTTCAAGTTCTTGCTCAACATCCTCATGGTGACCCTTTGAAACTGCATGCGTAAGCTCTTGTATTTATGGGATAAAAACAAGTCCGAGTCAGGACTAATGAACAGTGAAAGAACACACCAGATAGAGTCAACGGTATTGGTTCCTACTGACTCCGTATGTCAGTATGTGGCCTCTTATAACCAAGTTGTGCCACAAAGGGACTGGTAATCTTCGAATGAAGAAGAATAAAAATGTGCGATATGTACTACGTTTATTTCCAATAAGAATAGATCTGGATCTATTCTTAGACTTGAGTAAGAATTATAGAGTTTGAGCTCAATGTGCGCATGCGCTAACGAAGCAGAAAGACAATGGTAGCAAGCACTTTTTCTATGAGCTCCTTGACAAGATATATGTTACATGCTCCAATCATGATATTGAAAAATATATAGTTCTGGGTGATTTTAGCGCAAATATTGCATCGGAAGATTTGGCAGCAAAGTTAGTAAAATATAGCCTGGAAGACACTTCTTCCGATAACGGATTCTTGTTCATCAACTTCGCTTTGTCATCATAGAAATTTCACGGCTTCCTCATATTTGACATTCATAAGATGGCCTGATCAATCTACCATCAATCAGATTGACCATATTGCGATCGACGTGGATATCTCCAAAGCCGGAAAGAAACGGAAATACTATAAGGAAAAGTAACGTAGAAAGGCTCTAATTGTAGAGAACAGCCACAGTCTTTTCCGAACTACTTTTTCCCTAAACCCAGTATCTTGTACGGAAACACTATGGCAATGCTGTCAATAAGACATCAGAGATACAGTCTCTGGTGCGCTGAATATCGCTTAACAATCACAATGAAACCCATGGTGTGACAATGAATAACAGCTAGCGCATAAAGAAAAACAGAATGTATTGTATAAGAGCTGCAGTTCAAGGAAAGATTACAATGGTTCATGAGCTCTACGGGCAAAAAATTAAATTTAGGGCGGGAAAAGGCGTAGAAAAGAGCATAGACTAAATCATTTCTAAGATATGATCAGATGAAAAAGCTTAACGAAAACATACAACATGAATGAAACTTCAGCATTGCATTTTCAATTCTGAAGAAAGAGGATCCACTGGTCTGTGCAAACTACAGAGGCATTAGTTGTCTTAAAATCGCCTATGAGGTCATCTTCGCCATTCTGTATAATGATATTTAATCTTTTCTCGACGAATTGATTAAAAATAATCAGCAACTCCACCATCGACCAGATAGTCTATATTACGGTAAGATACTCATTCCAAATCGACACCCATCACAAATTTCTTTATTTTAAAGCTAACGGAGGAATTAAATGAAGCTATATCCAGTTTTGTTATCCATGCTAAACTTGTCGAGTTCTGTGTAATAGCCATAGAGAAAGCTTCTCACAAGTGGTTTAAAGTTTCATCTTAGCTTTTGATATAAAAAGCAAACCACTGTCTCATGAAATATCTTTATCATTGCTCTTGAGGTTATCGTGCTCAACTCCCAAACCAACACAAAAGGAACAACATTTCAAATGTCTGTACAACTATTATACGGATGACACCGGCATCACAGCAAACTGTTAGTAAGACAGCAACGCAGATTAATTATCTGCTAGAACTTTGTCTAACTAGGATACTAGGTACATTCAAGAAGTACCTCTTACTAGTCGCTATTTCGTTGAGCAACCAAAATACCGCTCTATAAAACATTTTTCGTCCTAATCCTTTGTTTTTTTTAAAGAACTTAACCCTGAAGAGGATAGGCTTGTCTTAAAATGAGAGATGTTTGGGCTCAGTGGCTGTTTCGCCTCATGGCTAGCATCTGTGTATAGCACAAAGGTATATACTTTATCAATAAAGAATGAGGAGACGCTAGATCGTCGTTGCAGAAAAATGCTTCGAGTGATCTATGGCCAGAGAGAAGGATGACATTCAACCAAGAACTTAGATGACTGTGATATGTAGAGCAAATAGAAACCAGCGCTTTAACTCAGAAAGTTTTCGATCCATCAACCAACTATTCGCCCGAAATTTGAAAGCAGATAGCAAGTATAGTAACATCTTTCTATATTACATACTATGATAGCAATTCAGAATAGTAAGAATTCTCTACTGAACCAAGCAAAGTTCATAACTTAAACTTACACCAAAGGATCCAACCTCAGTTGTGCCATCGGAAAGACTTAGAAAATCCTCATAGAACTGTGAAAACTCTTACAAACGCAGAGAAGGACAACGACAGCTGGATGTGTTGGTCCTAGCAAAATTGTAATCCCGCATAAATCTTAGAGTAGTTTTCCCTTAACTTGTTTGGAGCTCTTGATGAAATATTGAAGATTTTGAATGTGTACTATTTACATCGTTAATACCGTTTTAGTATAAAATTCCCTGATTATCTTTACTTTACAGTCTCCTCACTTTTCTTATCGATACCCACTCCTAAGAATACTCTTTTATGCTCTGCTGAGAAACACCACATCATCCCTTGACCTTTTAGTGTTCAAATGGATCGATCGTGCTGGGGCTAAGAAAGGTGCAAAACGAGAAATCTGTTAGCTGTCATTGTCAAACAACATTTCGTACGGAATTCACCCAAAGCGATACGAAACTTTGATGGCTTCCAAGGAGCAAATGCACATATAAAACGCTTCACTACACCGGACAAATGCGGTACAATTATTTTTTTTTTCTGTCGGAACAGAGCACTCAGACAAAGAACTAGTTCACTCAACTCTTTGAAAGTTCCTTTAATCTTTAAAACTTTACGAAGAAAGCACCCACGGAGTCAGCGCGAAGTATTTGCAGCCTGATGTGCTCTGGGGTATTATCATAACTTTAACAGCAAGCAACATAGGATGTTGTGTTGCTCATGCCAAGGAAAAGTGTCACGACACCTGTAAGTAACCTCCACTCTTCCCTGCTGAGGGACAGAAGAAAAGCCGCTGACTCCCTAGAGACGTCGGGTAGCATTCGCTTAGTTTGCCTGCAACTTGAGAAATTATGCAATCTGAAGTTGTGCTCATATATAACCTAACTGTCAAGATTTAATCAAGAGAAGTTTGTTATCTAGGATTACACATAAATACTTAGCTTCTTTGGAGAATTGGATGGTGATGCCTGTAAGCACTAGATGAGTCAGACCAGACAGCTTCCTCCTTCACGTAAAGAGAACAAACTCAATTTTGAGAGGATTGACTGAAAGCCCATCACTAGTGCACCAGTTGTCCATCACGTCAAGGGCTACCTGCGCTTTAGAGCACACAGTAGCTAGATACGACCCAAAAAAAAAGTACAGCCACATCATTCTCGGATGCCTATGCACAGACGTTAAAACTATTAAGTGTGTTGAGGAGTAAGTCGAGCAACAGACACCATAGTAGTCGAGACAGAACGCCGCCTTGTGGGCAGCCTCTGTGTAACCCCGCCAACACATATTGACCACAGCCAGCATCGGCAATTAGTGTCCTATTCACCAGCATTGGTTTTATTCACATAGTTACTGATTCATCTACGCGCTGTTGTCTGGCCGACTTCCACATACCGTGAAAAGCTGTGTTGTGAAAAGCAGCCTCAACGTTGACGAAAATGGCCAAGGCGTATTTCTTCCTGTCAAGTGCACCTTCAATTCTACCAACTAGATTCTGAAGCGCATTCTCGTAGGATTTTCCACGTTGGTAGGCATGTTGCATCGCCGATATAGGAGGTATTCGCAAGGTGGTCTTGCGCACATGGATCTCGACCATTCTCTTGTCAGTTAGTCTTGTTGGTCTGAAAGTGGTGGCGAGCGGTTTTCGGTATAAAGGCTATTCACTATTCACCAGGGTTTCGGTATGAATGTCAGTGCCAGGCTTGCAGTGAAAATTCCTTAATAGTTGCCAGCATCTGTTGTATACGTTTTTGTAACATAATTGGGGTAATAAACATCGGTGTCTGTCGACTTGAAGACATCAAAGGAAGAAAAAGTATGTTAAAGGGCCTCATCCGTCACCACAACTGATGAGATGTACCAGTTTTATTAATAGGAGCTAGTTCTCATCTGGTTCCGATAAGGTTATCTGAGAAGTGAGACTCAAGCATGAAGCTTAAGCTCAGTATAGGTATCACCAGATTTTCTGTGTGGTTCCAGCCTGGTTGATCTTCCCCTCTTGAAAACCTTGAGCAGCCTACTGATTTCACCGACAGTTTTCAGCTTTGTAAGAGACGCTTTTCGAAATCCGAATAACCCTCCAAAAATTGTTTGCTTCGATCCGTAAAGATTCCAAGGAGCGGGCGATCTGCAGAGTTACTTTCTGGCTGGACATGTCATTTCGAAACACTTGGTGAGGGTGCCGTTCATGTTCTGAACACCTTTCTCAAGCTATTGTTTTGTCCTGAGCTTAGGGGAGACATAACAGTGCTGGTATTTGTCAAGCTCCTCCATAAATCGTGTCCAGTTGGTTTTATGCGGATTCTCTTTAACATCTCTTTAGCATCCGATTCTGAGTTCGATATATCTATGATCTATGAGCTATGAAGATCTTTGATAGTACTTTCCAGCCAGTAATCTCCTTAGCATACCTATGTCGATTACTTGCTGCTTTACTCTTGTAACAAAAAATGGGTGAGAGCCAACATTGTTGACAGCCAGGTCAGACGATAGATTGAAATCCAGGAGACGATTACGTCCCAAGTTGCATTTGCCACTCAATGCAACGGTGGTGGCTTCAGTAACGATTCATAGGGAAAACAAGCAGAGCAACGACGAATTTAAAAAAAAAGTAAGCAAAAGTACACAGTTTTGCATCCCGGAGGTACACAAAATCGATTCTGATCATTTCTTAACCACCGAGTGATGTATGGGGTGACCAGATAAGAACTATAGGAAAAAAAATTTAAATAAAACAACAACGGTGTGAGATACAAGATTGATTCTGACCTTATTTTGAAGCTACGTTCATGCCATTATTTGTGGAATAGCATATCGGATTCGCTGGCATGATTCAAGCGGTCGGTCTAATTTTTGATGACTCGGTGCAATATGTGCGACATTATTCTGGCAATAGTGTGTCGAATGTTGCCCTCGAGTTCGTCCAAAGTGGTTGGTTTGTAACCGGTAATGACAGGTTCCTATGTATTGTAGTTGACTGATTCTAAATCAATTCGTCATACTGGCATTTGATTTTGCCCTGCGGAAAAAGTAACTAAGCGCATAGAGAGTCGTTTTCACCTCACATATTTAGATTACAACCGGCAACCAAACGGCGTTTCAAATTTCGCTAGCATAACATACCATGCGTTGCTATGAAGCTTCACTTTTTCTTTTTAATTGTTTGATGACTTGTTAGATTCATAAATTTTTTATGAAATGAAGTCGAGTAAGCTGCTGAAATACTCACCAAGATGTGTAAAATGATTTGGATCATTTGAGCTCTTTCAGTAGCTTAGAGTAAGCTTAGAGAAGCTTAAAATTTTTTCTACATCAATTTAATATATATTTTATCTACCTCAATTATCTGGAAAGATAACAACAAGTGTTTAAACCATGACAAATTCTGTCACAACTCGCAGGTGTTCCCTTATAAAGGTTCAGTTTTTTTTTTTTTTTTGAATTTGTAATAAGTAAATACTTTCTAACCCTCTGTTAGATATACTAGGTTACTAAGACAATCATTAAGTACTAAAAACTTCATCACAGCCGCACTTTGCACACCCTTATTGTATTTCCATTTTAACCTCAGTCTTATATTCCTTTAAAGTGCTTTTAAAAATCAACAAAATACTATGTTCTTTGCGGATACATTTTATCTTTTACATTTCACTGAAGATATCAGTGAACCATCAGTCAACCATGGAAACTCCATGGTTACCACAAATCCTGGCAATCACATGGAAAGAAAACTTTTCTCCCAATAATTGTCCACTTGTTTGAATCAGAGACTTATGCGACCAATACCAAGCAACTGTGACCAATATTTAATGCTCTGCATTGAGTGGAGGCGCGCAACACTTTTAAATTAGGTCAGAAATTGGTCAATAAATGTCAAAAGAAGCAATCTACTACCCTCTCCTTCGTTTTTCCAGTCGCAGATTGTACAACGAGCCAAGAGCAAATGGCCAAATGGATGCGCACTTTCGGTGCCAGACTGATGTATGAGGGGATTTTTTCGCTGACCCAGAGCTGAGCACATATCGTTCGTCATTTTTGTCTTTGAACGAGCGATGCTGCGTGTGCCATGAGGCAGGCATTTTTTTATACGATTATTACTTTGTCTTTTTATTTTGGATTTTTGATTGTAAAATTTATGGTATATAAGCCAGCAAGTAAATTTTATTTTTGCTTTTGCGACAGTCAGATGCGTGATGTTTTGAAAAGCAAGTCAACCATTCGGGTAGAATTGATGAGATGTGATTTCGAACTTCCTGGATCCGCGAATGATAGCACGAATTTAATACGACACTTTAAAGCTGTAGGATTTGTGACAGTTTGATGAAGAATTATATCGTGCTTTAACGATTTTGAAACAAGTGTTTTTGCGAAGGACTTCGTGAATGTGATTTATTTAAGTCATGGGCTGTCAAGCATACTGTTTTGGACAAAATTTATTGAACAAGATTAAAGAAAATAATGAACTGAGACAATTTAAGTCGCTCGCAGATAAGCAAAGTCAGGGACTCTGACTTGTAGGTAAGTTGGGAATGGTGCCTCTTAGTGTTTTTTTTTTTTTTTTTTTTTTGTATGTGAAATTGTTGCCCAAGTTAAGTGGAGTGAACTTTCGATTTTTAAATATTGTTTTGGCTATCTACTGCACCTTGTATACGTCTGTGTCACGGTATAGTGTTTTAGATTAATTAACAAGCCATAATAATAATTTAAGATTTCGATATATTGTATTACCTGAGACGACTGAGAAAGAAAACTATCTAGCTTTTAGCTGGGAAGTCTACTGGGCCTTGTGAGAGAAAAAGTTTCTTCATAATGCCGAAGGATTTAAAAGCCCAGTGGTTAACGACGTTAGTACTACAACGCCTGTCACAAAAGTAGTTTTGTCTCAATTGATTGGAAACGATTATCCCTGAGGATCAACACAATGGTTTGAAATCGCATGAAATCGGTTCAGTTTGTTGGTGTCAGTGTAGATTATTTAGAGGAGTATACGATGCTCTGTACAGTTAGTTGGTAGCTGATGGACAAGACGTACGTCAGAAAATTCGCGATGTTTTTGAAGAGGTCGAAAGCTTATGAGTTTAAAGTAAATCATAAGTCTCTGACCAATGAGTCAGAGTCTCTACTTCGAAGAGTAAAATGAATGAGCCACGTCAGGGTAGATAAGAATGGCGATTGGAAAAGATCAACCCATTAAGGCCGTGGATCTGTGATCCTCTTACTCATTGGATCACTTTGAGCTTATGATGAAGCGCCGGAGATTGTTAACGTCTTTGTCAGATCGTTTAAGTCACTGTAGAAGAAAGCTTCTAAGTGGAGTTTTCTTCTCTGGGACAGAACGGGACATGTACAGAGAAGGTGAAGGATTATCTTTTCTTCCTCCTTGTCCATACAGCTTCTACAGAAATCGTTTGTTAAGACACCAAGCCTTCTTGAATGCATGCCTATAAGGCAGTATCCAGTAATGACACCTATGATCCAGCTTTGGCCAGATCTGTTTAGTTGTTGGTCCGACAGTCCACCTAAGCGATAGAATAGATAGAGTGGTTCCAGTTCACTGGTGGGTTGAACTGCTCTGCCATCTCCGTAAGAAATGATCGGCGTTCAAAGGCGGTCTTAGAATTTAATGAGACCGAATCCAAGGACTTGATAGCGGCCTGACTATCCGAAAAGATGCGGATATCCTCTGCAGATATCACTCAGTTTATCGCCAAAATTTCCGCCTGGAACATGCTACAGTGATTAAGAAGACGGAAGGAGAGGCTTTGATTTAACTTAAAAGCATCTTGCTCACAGAAGGATCTAGAGCGGAAGCTTACATGAAATTCTTTGTCAAACCAAAGTTCAGGTATAGTGTAATCGAAGTTCTCTGTGAGGATTCCTAATATATTAAGAATATTAGCGTGGCTAAATAAATTATTTGTCGACTGTGTGGTCGCTTAAAGGCGAAAAGCTGCAGTCGCAGCTACTTGCCTACTGAAGATGTCGAGGGTTGTGAAGTGAATCAGAATATTTAAGGCCGCAGAGGGAGTAGAACGTAGGGCTCCGTTTATGTATAGACATGATGTTCTTTTGACTCTGTAGTTGACTAAGGACGTCTACCAGACAACAACACCGTAGTTGAGTATCGGTCTATTGACTGAGATGTATAGCAGGTGGGTTATTCGAGGTTGAAGGCCCCATTTGTTCCCAACGGCTCTTTCGCAAGAGAATAAAACTACTGTAGCTTTCTTGACTCTTTCTTGAATGTTCGATTTCCAGATTAGTTTCCTGCCAGAAACGAAACCCAGAGATTTTGCTGTATCGGGAAAACACTAAATTGGTACCGTTTATTGAGGGGGGGTCTATAGTATAATTGGAATTTTGTATTTCCTGGAAATGAGGACAATTATTTGAATGACCAATTATTTTGAACTGGGAGGAACAGCGAGGAACCATCTAGGACTTCGTAAAGGAACCAGATTACTTCTAAACAGGTCACTAACGACTAATTTGCAGGAAGACTGAAGTCTTAATATGGTATATCGAAGCAAAAATAATGTACATTAGAAACTTACACGGATTTCAAAGAGTACCTCTTATAAAGACTTTTGCGAAAAGATCGAAATCGTTGAAAAAACCAGTAGTCTAGGTAAGGTCCTCAAAAGAGGAAAATCAACTAAGTTGGAATCACTCAGAAAATCTGATGGAACTTACACTGAGTCTAGGGCAGAGACTCTTCGTCGTAGGCTTGAGGCTCACTTCTCAGGTAAGATAATCAGAAACTGGTCACGAAAAGCTCACAATCAGCTCCTATAAATGAAGCTGCTAGTGAGCTGAATAACGCAACACGCCGTAGCTTGTATATTTTATCGGGTATGGTGACGGAGAAGGCTATAAAACACCCTTTGCTTCCTTTGATGGCTTCAAGTTGCTTGACACTGATGGCATATACCGACCTATGTTACAAAAAAGTATAGATCAACTGCTTGTTACTCAGGAGAGTAACTGTCCTGGCGAACTAACTTTTTAGTCGAGATTCGTATTTGTAAAATTGAATTGCGGAGGTATCCTCTGTAGAAGATGCAACATGCTAACCAACGCGGAAATTTTTACGAAGGTGCGCTTCAGTAGGACACTGATTGCAGAGTACTGATTGCGGCCAATGTGTAATTGCGGTGGGGTTGGCCACAATGCGGCGTTTTGTCTCCACTGCTATGGTGTATGTAAGTCGACTCACTGCCCATTGCGCTTAATAGTTCTAACGTCTATGCACAAGAATACGCGGTTGATGTAGCTGTACTCTCTGTTGAATTGAGTCTAGCGACGTTTTCAACGATTGGTGCAATAGGAATGATTTTTCAGTCAATCCACTCAAAACTGAGGTTGTTTTCTTTAGGAGAAGGGAGATTTTCTATAGAAGCTAAGTATTTGGGTATCATTCTGTCTACCAAGCTTCTATGGACTAAATATCTTACACCGAAAGCCTCTAATGTGCTGTCGGCCTCCTGGCAGTGCAAAGGAATTGCCGGCAATAAATGGGCCTCTCCCCGAGAAGGGTTCTCTGGATCTACACGGCAATAATAAGGCCTGTATCGGTTGTTTTGTGAAATAAGCTCTCACGAAAATACGTGGTTGCTTCTTTTGACAGACTCTAAAGAAAGGTCTGTCTTGGCTGCATGGGGGCTGTCCATAGCACCTCTGGCTCCGCTCTTAACACATTGCCGAATGTCCCTTGATATTCATATCATGGGCTGTAGTCTCAAAGTCATCTTCCACTTAAAAGGAAGTGGTCTCTGGTAAAACGCGCAACTGAATTTTAATGACTGCGCGCTGACTGTCTTATGACTTGGACATGCCATTTGACTCAGGCACCAGATCTCCTGGTCCAGAAAAAATACGAAATCACCGTTCCCTTTGCCCAACACTGATTTCGGCCAAAATCTTAGCTTATTTAGGATACGGTGCTGGTGTTTTTCTATAGCACGGAAACATTATATTTCACTCCTCGTTCGGAAAACTAGCGTTTGCCTTCTTAGTGGAGATATACAATATGAGATCCAGGTGACAAAGTACTATATTGTGAAGAATCGGTGAAGTAAGCGAAGCATCTGCAGTTGTAGAACAAACGAGTGTTTCCCGACGTTTCTAAATGGTCAGTGGCATTCCTGTTGTTCCTCAGTTTGAAATTCTGCAGGCTGTTTAATGCATCCTGACACGGTACTACACTTTTGTTAAGCAGTTAAATGTGCTGGGCATAAATGATAAAACATCCTGCGATGTTTGTTGTGAAACAGATGACAAAAGCGCGGACCACTACTGCGACTTATGCTCGCATCAGCATGCAGCGCTTACTCATCTTTTTGTGAGATACTGAGAAATTCTATTAAAACGAACTTACAAGGTGTACTTTTCCTTTGTCTCAGAAAATGAACTTTAAGGATACCTAAACCTCGTCACTCAACCCCAAGCTAATACCACTTTGAATCATCGATCACCACACAGAAGCCATAGAATCCACATCAGCAAACCGCATCCCCACTGCGCCTAATTAAATCCAACAATTGACCACTCAAATTTTATTAATTTGTTCAAATTACGTCAAATTACTCATAATACCCACATTCATAATTCATACCCAATTAAACTAGTATCGTATGCATTTTTGGCGTTTCCATCTACCTCTCGGTTAAAACGCAATTTATGAGCGTCATTTAACCACAACCACAACAAACTGAATCCAACGAACAACCGACCAAAAGCAAAATAGCATAACTCATGTCGTTAATCAAATGCAGAAGCGATAATACTCTCCCATTATCCTGAGACTAAAGGAACTTCAATCCAACTCCCCTAACATACTCCAAATTGCATTTATGTGCGGCAACTTAGTTGATAGCTTGTTACAGTCGGAGACAAATTATTATCCATTTGCCACAGAGGCAACACCATTCGTACCACTGTAAAGTTTACCAACCACCCTCAGCGACAGTGCATTGACAGCAGTGACAAACAACGAAAACAACGAAAACAACAGCAACAATCTCAACTGATGTGGGAATTATTTTTGTGTAGAACCGTAGATTTGCTAAGTAACAAACAATCCCCAAGAGCAGCAACCACCCCAATCATGTGAAGCTGTTGTAGATAATTACACAGAAAGCACGCACATACCATATACTCGTACAGAGGGATAAAGTGTATAGACTAGGGGTGTGAACTTCTAAATTTATGGAGGGTCTTGTTTTGTTGTGATAATTTTTTAAGATTATCCGATCCCAGTCTCGGTCCTCAAGACGTGAAGTTAATTGTTATTGTGTAGGGAATACGTATTATGTGTTAAGATTGAAGGGGTTGGAGGATTGAGGTTTGAAACTAATGCTGGGAAACTTGAACCAGACTGTTTGATTGGACTTCATCTGGGAGATGGTATATTTTGTTAAGGACTTGGGAGGCAGCTTTTTTTCTCATTTAATGCCTGATTGACTTTGCTCTCAGACTAAAATAATCGATTAATTTGTTGTACGACTCTATGCTGATGTTAGTGATGTCTTGTGATATTCCTTGCCTTATGTATACGTAGTTTTGATTTCGATAGCAATCTTAACTTCATTGTGTTCGACGGACTCAACTTGAATAGTTCGTTCTGTTTGACAACGGAATTTGAATCGTTCAATAACCTGTAGGAGTAGTTTTTCAATATCTTCAGCGTCGATTGTGATGATACTACGACATTCCCTTGCTCATTATTAGAGCCTACTACTCTGGCCCTATTAAAACCTTTTTCTTACTCCTTAGCATAACTTCCGAACATTGGTCCTGGAATAGCCCCTTTCCACTTCTTTGATCGCTCGATTCCTATGAGATAAAGCTCATTCTCATCATCTTTCATCATTTTTGTTACAGAGCGCACAAGCCTATCTTTTGAAGTGCGGAATACGTGATCGGTAAAGATTCTCTGGCGTGGTTTGTGGCAATTGCTGCTGTTCAATCCTAAATCTGCTCACAGTAATTCTCCCTTGATACGGCAGCTAAGATATCCATACCAACACTTCATCAAGGTTTGATGCCTAGTTGACAGCCCGTACAAAAATTGAGGATTCAAATCGCTAACGTCTTAGACTTGCATACATTTTATTAAATAAACGGGGCGCAGTAATAATTTAGAAGCAAGAGAATTGCGATTTAGTTATTGTGGGTACATGGACGATATTTCTGGAGTTGACACGTAGATGGCGGTTTACATAAACCCTAGAAACGTTATACCCAGAATTTAACCTTATAACCTTAAAGTAAAAGTACAAGTGCCTTAAAGGTATAAATCCAAGACTTTTCAACAGCTCAAGACTGGGAGTTTGTGATCCACGGTGTCGTCATCACTTTCGCAGCAAGCATCGAAGGATGTTGCGTCATGTATACCCAGCACATTTAAGTGCTTTGCAAAAGTGAAATGTCCCGTCACGACGCCAGTAAGCAACCTGCAGTCTTTCTTGCTGAGAGGCAGTAGTAAGGCCGCTGACTTCCTGGTGACGTAAGGAAGTATTCGTTTTGTCTGCCTACATCCCGAGGAGTTATGTCATCTACAGCTGTATTCATATGAGACCCAACTGTCAATGGAAGCCTTAACCGAGGACAGGCTGACTCAACGCAGGTTCGGGTCCTGAAAAACTCTCCTCTACAAAAAACTACATTTCCCGTTATACCATTGTGACCTGGGTCCCCAGTCGTAAGAGGGTTCAGCAAAGCTCTAACCGCAGCTTGACTGTTTCTCCGGAATATATGTAGTTCGCTGCCATCAGGATTGCGTAAGCTTATATATATAATTATATTTTTTTTTGGAGCCGTCCGTGAAGACCCGACTGCATTCCTTTCCTGGCTCAGATTCTAGCCGAAGCCAGTCCTGGACACAAGAAAAGTCGATTTCGATTGCATCGGATGGCATCTCCATAAGATCGGAGTCATAAGACAGCCGGAGCGCAGTGTTATCGAAGCTTCAGTGCGTGTTGTACCATCGGAAGATGGCCTTGAGGGTGCAACCCATGATATAAATGTCAATGCGTCTAGAGTGGAGCCAGAAGTGTTAAGGAAAGCCTCAATTGATCCGAGACAAACCGTTTTTAGAGTCTCGTGAAAGCAGCAATTACGTATTTTCTCGAAAGCTTATTCCACCAGACAACCGACGTGTAGGATATATTTGGCCTTATCATAACCTTGTAGATCCCAAGGACCCTTTTGAGTGACAGACTCCATATCTTACCGATAGCTCCTCAGCACTGCCAGAAGGCCAACAGCATGTAGCATGTTTAGTTCAGAAAACACATCATCCGCGTATGATTCGGCGAAGATGTTAGAACTATTAAATGCGTTGAGCAGTGAGTCGACCAACATACACCATAGCAGTGGAGACAAAACGCCACCTTTTGGGCAGCCTCTGTGTAACCCCGCCAACACATATTGACCACAGCCAGTATCGGCAATTAGTGTCCTATTCACTAGCATTGCTTTTATTCGCATAGTTACTGATTCGTCCACGCTCTGTTGTCTGGCCGAGTTCCACATACCGCGAAAAGTTGTGTTGTGTAAAGCAGGCTCAACGTCGACGAAAATGCCCAAGGCTTATTCCTTCCTGTCGAGTGCGCCTTCAATTCTACCCACCAGATTCTGAAGCGCACTCTCGCAGGATCTTCCGTGTTGGTAGGCATGTTGCATCGCCTAAAGAGGATGCATTCGCAAAGTGTTTTTGCGCACATGGATCTTTACAATTTTGGCGAGTCTTAACTGCTTTGCCTTTTCAAGAAGAGATCTTGCATAGTGAGAGAGTCCTTGGGAAAAATCTTGCCTCCACCGCTGCTGTCGTTACTGCAGATGTTCGCAGTAAGCTTGATTTTATCGACAGGCATCTTGTTCATTACCTTCGCTTTCGATGAAATAGATGAGTATCGTACGAACACAATACTACCAGTGGAGTTATTTTTTGCTTTCGATTTTCTAACACTCCTTACGTAGCAAGACTCAATCTCCTCCTGCGCGATTTGCACATCAACACCAGCAGATAGGAGTTTCATTACCCTCTCGTATACATTTGCATTACTGACGTCGGGAATACCAATAACACCCACTACACATCCACTATTCACAGTTTACAAGGGGTGAGAAATAAAGAGCTTGAAAGGGCATTGCACAAACAAGATGTAGGGATAAGTTAAGAACCACGACATTCAGAGTACACTCGAAAGTAGGCAGATATGAAGATAAACTGATCATCCCTAATAGAATGGATGTTCCGGATAAAGACTGAAGGGACAAAGTGCATCTGAAAGTTTCTGTAGGCTAATGGTTAGGTAAAAAGCGATCCAACAAGGCAAGTTAGAAGACATGAGGCGTTTTGGAGGATACTAATTGTGACTTGATAATCCTTGCATCGTCATCATAGAGATCTTATTAACCTCTGATCAGATGCGCCATTATAATAAAATTTTGGTCGGATAGTTTGGAAAGTAATTTGTATTGAACCGATTTTTGTATATGGTACTTTGGTTCCACTCTTCGGCAAAATCAACAGCGCTACGAAAACCGTTCGGTGCTTAATGAGGCAAAGAGTTACCAGCGTTTCCATGACTTTGGAGAAAACGGACGTAAGTGCGTCACTGTAAGACGAGATAAAAGTAGATTCAGTTGTCTTTTTATGGACGAACTGGGTAAATGTAGTTTCCATTTGATCGGAAATAGACTTAAAGAGTAGGATTGTGCCAAGGATGCTTACACAGTTGTTTTGCCAGCTTAAGGAAAAAGAGCACTGTTGCTCCGTAATCCGATTCTTCTTTTTGAGTGGCAAAGCGATTGGTGCCGCGTTTTTTCACACCGCAGAACAAGTGCAATCGTGAGACCACTTCAAAGACGTGCTTTGCCCTGTTTAATTGAAATCAGGAGGAGTTTTTTCGTCGTTTCGTGACCGTCGATGAGACATGGATTTATTGGTACACACCAGAGACCAACGAACTATCGAAATAATGGGTTTTACTCGGTGAACGTGCTCCAAAGACGGCGAAGATCGTGCCTTAGGCCGGAAAATTGATAGCCAGCTGAAATTTAGAGAAGGTTAAAACAATCACAGGAGCTTACTACGTCGACTTATTGGGCCGATTCAACGCCGATTTGAAGAAAAAAGGAGCACATTTGGCGAAGAAAAAAGTGCTCTTCCACCACGATAACGCACTGGCTCACAGCCAAACTGGTCGAATGCACTACGAATTGCTACGCCACCCTCCGTATTTTCCGGATTTGGCTCCCTGCTACTTCTCTTTGTTCACAAAGCTTAAAAGATCGCTCGCCGGAAAGAAGTACGGGTCGAATGAGGAAGTATTTGGCAGGCCAACAAAAGTAGTACTATACAGAGGAGCTAAAAAAGTTACAGCACCGCTGGGAAAAGTGGTTCAAGTTGAAAGGGGATGATATTGCAAAATAAATTTTCAAAATCTAAGATCGCGATATAAATCACAAAATTTCCTTTGATAATTGGTTCAAAGTTTATCAATTTAAAAATTATCTTAAGGTACAGTGAGGTTAACCCAAGTTCCAAATTCAAAAATGCTATCAGAAAAGGAACTGAAGAAAGAAGGACGGGGAAGTATGGTAAGGAAAGTAGAGACAATTGATGAAGAGCAATTGAGTAATGCTATGGTAGACTTCTCATCGCAACCATCTGCCAAAAACAGTATAAGAGTGGGAGAAAATAGCTATCTATAGTAGCCACAGTAGTCAAACATGATGCAGTATACACTAGCTTCTGGTAACTCTGGAGAGAGTTTTCACTGCTAGCCTTGCACTGTCATACATACCGAATCCCTGGCGAACAGTGAGAGTTGCCCTTATACCGAAAATCGGACTACTATAGACCTACTACTACCTATAAGTCGAGATTCATTTGCGCAAAACCACTTTGCGAATGCATCCTCTGTCGGCGTTGCAACTCTAACGCGAAAGATCCTGCGGGAGTGAGCTTTAGAATCCGGAAGCCAGATTTGAAGACGCACTCGACAAGAAGGAATACGACTTGGGCATTTTCATCGACGTTGGAGGTGCTTTCGACAACGCAAGTTTTGACGGCATGTGTAGACGAGTCATTGGTTTTGTGTATAAAAGCAATGCTGGTGAATAGGGCATTGATTGCGGATGCTGGCCGCGGCTAATATGTGGTGGTGGGTGTAATCAGGGGTCGCCCGCAAGGCAGCGTTCTGTCTACACTGCTATGGTGTATGTTGATTCTTACCTCTATGCACAAGCATACGCAGATGATATAGCTGTACTGTCTCTTCAATCGTATCTAGCGACTGTCTGCTCCAAAGCGCAAGCAACCGTAGACGTGAACGACGACTGGTGCACTATTAATGGGTTTTTCGTCAATCGGCTTTCTGGCAGTGCAGAGCTTCTATCAGCAAGAAATGGGATTTGTCACCGAAAAAAGTCCTTTGGATCTACACGGGTATGATAAGATCAATTATATCCTATGCGTCGGTTGTCTGGTGGAATAAGCTCTCGCGAAAATACGTGATTGCGGCTTTTACCAGACTCGAAAGAACGGTTTGCCTCGGATACATGGGGGCTTTCCTAGCACTTCCGGCTCCACTCTAGACATTGATGAATGCCTCCCCCCCCCCTTCCGACTGCGGGCATGCCCCACGATGCAATTACAAAATACGAAATCAACAGTACTTGCGTCAATGACTGGCTTCGGCCAGAATCTGAGCCAGAAAAGCAATGCAGTTGGGTCTTCACGGATGGTTCCAAAACCAATATAGAATGTGGCGCTGGAGTTTTTCTGGAAGACCATAACGTTAGATTTCACTTTTTTTCACAAATTTACGCAATCCTGATGACAGCGAACTATATTGCGGAGAACTGGTGCAGGGGGTGAAGCATTTGCATCTGCAGCGACAGCTAAGCTTCGCTTAGAGCCTTCTTAAACCCTCTTAAAACTTGCAAGCTAGTTAGAAGATGCAAGAGATCACTAAACGCAGTCGGAAGTCTTAATTCAGTGACCTTTGTCTGGGTCCCAGGTCACAATTGGATTACGAGAAATGAAATCGCCGATGAACTTACAAGGCATGATTCCGAGAAGAGTTTTTCGGGACCCGTACCTATTTTGGAACTGCCTGCGTCTTCGGGTAAGGCTTCCATTCCATTGACAGTTGGGTCTCATACGAGCAAAACTGCAGATGGCACAGCTCCGCGGGATGTAGGTAAACCAAACGAATGTCTCTAGGACTGCAGATTGCTTACTGGCGTTGTGACGGGACATTACACTTTTGCAAAACACTTAAATGTGCTGGCTATAAGTGACGCAACATCCCGCGATGCTTGCTGCGAAAGTGATGACGACACCGTGGAGCACTATATCTGTGAATGTCGGGTTTACGTTCGCGTCAGGCTGCAGGTGTGAGCTGGTACTGTAGGCACCTTATAATTGAAGAGCTTACTCATCTTTCTTCGAAAATAACTTTACAAGAAGTACAATGGACTAGTTCTTTGTCTGAGTGCTCTATTCCGACATTAAAAAAAAGCTCTAGTAGCATATATTTTAGCTTTCATCTTCTTTTTGTCTAGTTTTCCCACTGTACTCTCTGAATGGGGACTATTTTTTACAGCAGTCTAGAATCTCTGTTAAAAGTTCGGCTACACGTGACATTTTCAAGGTCCAAACGTTCATCAGCAAATCTTAACATCGTTGTTCTTTTTTCCTTTTGTAGGATCGTCGAGACTGAATTCTTATCTAAGACTCTTGGTTATAATATGATTGAGTGGTACTCAGTGAACAAAACCTAACCTGGAGGTCCTTTTTGTTACATTCTTAGCAAAAACGGGTAGCTTTCCCACAAACCGTAACCTGCTTCACTTGAAAGCACTGGGGGGTCTTTAAACCGGTGGAAACTTCGTAAAACGGAAGTAAGTTACATATACTCGTATGCGATCAAACAGTATGGCAAACATATATTTTAATCTCTGCTCTTTTGCCCTAACTTGAAAACAAACTTTTCCAACTGACCAACTTCATAATTCTTTTTAAATTGTATCTAATTTAATTCATGGATACAACTTAGACTTAGAGTTCACCACGAAACCCTTCGAAACGTAGTCTAGAATGCTATACGGATGCAAAACTTAGCAGTCACTCTTTCAAAATCGCCAAAAAATGCCCTTAGGTATATCTAAATACTTAAAAGTCGATTATATTTCCCTAAAAATGGGAAACATGACTTTAACTATAGAGTTTGATCAACACAGTAGCACCATAATCAAGTCCAAACACCCATCATATCTAGAAGAAAATGCTCACAATTACTGCTACCGTGAGCGGTTGCTTCTCAAATTACCAAAATCATTCTCAATTAATTAAAATTAAAAACCCAATAATTATTAGCATAACAGTTAGCAGTCGTAATTATTGTCTGCTACTCGATCCCCCCCATCTGGCTATCTTCCCAGACGTCATTGCGAAGCGTTGCTGGTGGGGTAATTACGTTCAATTATATGTTTTCGGTCACTGACTGTCGGTTGTTGGTTGCCTGTTATCGGCTATAAAGTGCTTAATTTTCAGTTTTATTATTTGTCAGCCTTCTTTTTTTGCTGATTTTTTGAATATGTTCGAATGCTGTTTTCAATGTTAATTGTGGTTTTATTAACAATAAAGTTTACTGCATTGGCAATATCAATTCAGTTTTGACGCTCATCGGCAATTCATATTCCGTGGGAGTTATCAACTCTCCGTGACCTGTTCTTAGGCAAAGGCTGGCATGTTAAGTTGCATATCCGTGAACTTTCTCTTGAAATTTCAAAGACTGACTCAAAAAATCACTGGGCGCGCAAAGTGATTTTAATTTTTTTTTTTTTTTTTTCGTATTCCAAACGCAATTTTGGACACAAAATTGACCTTTAATTGGTTTTTTGCAAAGTTTTTGGTATCTCACTGTTGGGGTGCTGGTGGGCGCCGATGGTATCTGTAGAGGGTTTTCGGTTGCTGGATGACGCAATTCGGTCGTAAATGGTTGAGTGGAATATTAATCAGGCTGGGTTTGAGGTAATGGGGAAATTTATAATCAAGTCGAGGCCTAGAGTTTGATTTTTGCAATTCCTGTGGCTATTCGAAAAAGTCTTTGGCACAAGTGAAGGTGATTGGGTTTTGTTAATTATTATTGGCACGGTTTCTTCTGGTGATTCTTCTGATTTTTAGGAATTGAAATTCAAATTAGTTTCGGTTATTAGGTAAATGTTATATTGCTTTAACGAGTGCCTTGGGACAGAGATTTTTTGATAGAGAACAGGCAAGTTTGTTGTTCTTTGGAACAATGCTCTGAGACAACTGAAAATTTTAACAAGCCGCTGGTATAATAATAAAAAATTCATAGAGAACCAATTTATTGATAAAATGGTCATGAAGAAACTGGTTCTCTGGGTGTGACAAATAAAATTCAAGTCACGCTCAGTACACTGAAAAACACGAATAGTTTTTTGGGTCGAAATAAAATGACCAGTTACGAGTTTAGTACGTGTTAAACATTATCAACTGTCTTATACGTTACTGCTTTGATACCTCGTTAGCCCTTTACCCTCTATGGGAATTAAATCCATTTAATGTCTTAAAAAAAAACCAGACAGTTTTCAGCTGCCTTTGAAACTTAATTCCGCAACAAAATCGCCGATTTCTACAGAGTTATAAAAATCTACACTTTATATGTTCATTTTACTGTTATTTTTGGAAAAACAATGAGTACACGCTTCAGTGCTAAAGTACCAGCAACCAAGAGACCGATTAGAGAGGTCGTCATTACCATCATAGCAAGCGTTTAAGATGTTTTGTCACAGATGCCGAGCACATTTATTTGTTTAGCAAAAGCCAAATGCCCCATTATGGTGTCAATAAGCTGGTTACTGGGGACCAATAGGAAAGTCACTGCCATTATTAAGACGTCGGAAAGTATTTGTTTGGTCTGTTGGCTTTCTCAAGAGTAACTCAATCTGCAGTTACGCTCACGTGAAACTTAACTGTCAACGGAAGCCCCAAATGAGGCGGAAAGCATTCAAAAAACTTACCGTTTTTTGGAGGCTAGTAGAATTAGCACTGATGTACTTCTATGGAAGCTAGTTTCACCAGACAACCGTCGCATAGAATACAAATGACCTTATCGTACTCGTATAAATGTAAAACAAAGAAGCTCCGTGTCTTGCCGAAAGCCCTTCTGCATTGCCAGAATGTCGATAGTACCTTGGAGGTGAAGTTTGTGTCCATAGAAGTTTGTGATGACACCTAAACATTTAGCTTAGAGAAAAATATAGTAATGCCTGCAGTTTTAAGATGAACAGTCAGTTTGCTCCTTCTCGTAAAAAGGACAGATTTCTAGTGCACCAATGGTTGATCACGTTTATAGTTGAATGCGCCTTAGCGCAGACAGTACATATACAGATCGGGGGTGGCCGTGGTGTAGTGGTATATGCATAGACTCCTCAAGCAGAGGGTCGCGGGTTCGAAACCTGTGCCAAGCAATTCTGTGAAAAAGTCTTTTGATGGAATTTTGTATGAACTTTGTATGAATGACAACTCTGACATGAAGGCATAACACTGATGTTGGAGTGGTTGCTGACTGGACTAAATGTAACGAACTAACAACTAGCACGTACTAAGACCCACTGGTTGAGGATGCACTGGCTCGTCCCGTCCAGTTTGACAACCACTTCTGGAAAAAATATCGAAACTTAATACACCTGAGATTCAAACTACTACACCACCCGCCCGCGCCTTGTAGAAAAAGCCAGTAAAAGGGTATTCATATCCCTTGGTGCGCGCGCGGTATTATAAAAAAGAAAACATAATTTGCATATGCTTGGGCGCAGTAAGTCGACTAACATGAACTTGCGTCAACTCTTGTTTATTCTCGCTACGACATATGGCCGCAGTTGGCAGCCGAAGCCAGTACGTAGTATTCTGTCGTCATCAAAAATTGCGTTGTCTAAATTACTATCGATAAAAATGTCAATACCTTCACTTCAGCCCACCAGATTTAAAAGGTTCTTCGGAGATGGTAGGCATGTTAGATCTTTGACAGAGGATGCATTCGCAGAGCAATTATTCTCACATGAAACTCAGCCATTAACTATATGAAGGAAGTAAGACTGAAGCTATTGGGCAGCGTGTAGTTACCTTACTGTCCGCGAAGATTCTCTCTTCGGTGTTACCAGAAACTTTGTGTAACATATATGCAATGTCACATCATACATATGAGGTAGGAATAACGTGTCAGATGACCTCATTCATCTCTAAAGCTGATGATAGATATCAGTTTTGGGCCGTGGAATCATTCATCTCACTTGCCGTTTCTGGCATGGGACTTGGTTCTAATCAGGTAACTTTAGAAGTGTGTCTCTAGTATGAGTGCTTTCACGTCAGTGCTTTCGACTCTGTGTAGGTGATATCAGATCTTAGGAATGTAAAACTATGTACACTCAACAATAGTCTTGACTTAAGTCGTATAGTCGATAAGAACAGCTCTGATGATTTCGTCATGGAAATATTCTTCAGGAAGATTTTCCACTGTATAACGCGAGCGGTCTCTGACCAACGAAAGGGAAATGCTTCTTACTTCTTCTGTGGTATAACAAACAACAATCTTGTTGTGTATTTAACTATCGAAATTACTCACAAACGCACTGGCATTTCTCCCAACTTTGTGATATTCGCTATAATAGATACCTTAGCCTCTACTCTCTTTTGTGACCCCAAGTAATCTGAAATTAAAAATCCGATAACTATCCATCTTGTCTCAAATTCTATAATATGCCATCATCTGATCCTACAACCATCGCCAATTATTTCGCTAATTTCTTTACTGGATTCTTTTCCACCCAGACTAAAAATTCGGATCACGGATACTTCGTTTACTTAAGTAACTGCACTCAAACATCTCTAATGTCTGCTGAAATAACAATAGTACAGCCACTAGACAAGATTAACAAAGTTAAAGATGATTTTTCTCCTGGTACCAATAGCCTGCCCGCAATTTTTCTGAAAATTCCCTGGGAATTTTCCTCACCTCTGGAAAATAAAATAGGGCTCAAATAGGATATAACCAACTACAGACCCATTGTTAATTTATGACGCAATGTTCTTTCATTAAAGATCAATGAAAGAAAGAAAGAATCCGAACCAAGATGGATTTCTTAAAGGCAGATCAACCTCTACAAACCTTGTAGAGTCCGTTTCTCGTATATTGCGTGACCTTGTGCAAGGCAAAAAAGTGAATGTGATTACTACTAATTATAGTACAATGCACTTGGTTTTTAACTTGGGCTGATTTCTTAGTTCAAGTCCTACTTGGAAAAACGCTATTACAGTCTCCTCAACAGTCCATTAATGATGTCATAAATGTTATAAAGAACTGTCACATATCTGCCTATGCAAATGATATGGAAATCCATAGACAATCTCAATCGGTTCTCAATATTGTGCCACAAAAACTTCCTTAAGCTCAACATAAAGAAATGCTAAGACATCTCATACTATCCGGAAGCGTTCAATACTTCCTGCCCGAACTTACTACATAATAACCCAAGTTGTAGCTTCGGTAATCTTAATATAGAACTTGGACATTATCTGTTAAATTCCGCGCCCACATTGATTCCGAAATTAGCGCTTGGCTTTGCTAAGCGGTGGTCCAAAGAGTTCTTTGACCCTTACATCACAAAATCCCTATACTTTGTTAGGCCACTGCTCGAATGTGCTAGTCAGGTATATTCTGAAAACTATATTCTAGGTATAGGAGCTGTGTAACGCAGATTCCAACGACTAGATCCGTGCATGCTCTTATAGACTGATTTTTACATCCTTCCACCCGATAATGACCCACTCAAATTTCTGTGGCTGCTCTCACTGGAGAAACTTCGCAAATCCGCCGATATTGTCTTTATACACAAGCTCCTAACTGGCACTTTCGACTGTGTCTCATTGCTGGATTACATTTTTTTTATATCAACCCCCGCAGTTTAAGGGAGCAGACCTTTTTCGTCCAAATAACCAAAGAACGCATATGGTTTTAACGAACTTCTGTCTCGGATGCTACATAATTTGGGTTACTTCAAGAGCAGTAGCTTCGACAGGGCACGGTCCTAGCGGAGATACTGCCAACAAATCCCATTCTAACTTACTTTTTTACCAAATAAAAGAAATGATTTTGAGTAATGGAAATCTTTATTTGGACCTTTACAATTATTTCTGTTAGGTGGCTGCCGGAAGTGTTGATATATATTTATGCCCATTTTATCGCATTTTACATAACTTTCCGCAAGAATATTCTTCTTAAAGGCTTCGATTGTCTGAGGCTTATTGGCATAAGCCCGCGACTTCAAGTAGCCTCAAAGAAAGAAATCTGGGTTGGTTAAATCGATAGATTATGCGACCAAGAAACGCTTCCTTCACAATATCCATTGTGGCTCTTACTGTGTGTGCAATTGCACCGTCTTGTTGAAACCACATGTTCACCAAGCCCCGCTGATCCAATTCCGGCAGTAAGAAGTCGTATATCATGGCCCAGTAGCGTTCGTCAGTAACAGTGACCGTATTGCTGATTGCGTCTTCAAAAAAATACTGACCAATCACTTCTCCCGCGTGAATGCGGCACCACACAGTGGCTTTGAGTGGATGAAATGGCTTTTCGTGCATCACACGCGGATTTTTAGTGTCCCAGAAATGAAGATTTTGCTTTTCGACACAAAATCGTCCTCTTCGTTGTTGAGATTGTGGATGGGCTTACAGAAATTCACAAGCGACTGACGGTCAGGATGTATTAACTGATGCACTGTTTGCACTTTGTACAGGAACATGTGTAATTCTTTCACTTTCGCTTTAGGGTCCGTTTCGTGATGCCCGATTACGTGGCCCGTCATCTGGTTGGTGTTTCTTCGTCCTCAGCGACTTATGCAGCCACAGCCGCGATATTCTCGGCCCAAAGACGCCCTGAATGGTCTCCTGTGGTTTCACTCTGTTTAAGTCGAGTAGTTAAGCGCCAGTATGTTTGCCCAGTAACACGATTAGGAAATCGACGTCGAAATTCACATCGACACAATTATTCCACGCTCTTGCGGAGTATAGCGCTCCATTGCATGCCTGCTTGTATATTATACTGCAGCTAGTTCACAAATGTCAAATATGATTGAAGTACGACGCCATTTGCAAAAGTTATACCATCTTCCGATATGGTGATTAATTTTACACCACCACCACCGGAGGGGGAGGACTGGCAAAAAAATCTGTGTTCCAATCAGAGGTTCTGGCTTTTGTCAGGGCGTCTGAGCTAATGCAGATGACTCAAGGTAACTGAATCGACAAACATCAATTCTGATAAAGTCAGGGGCTGTCGTACAGTACTCAAGGCACTATGCTGTCAGAATCAGGTGAGACTATGCTGGGTACCAGGAAACTACAGTATTAAAGGATATGAACAAGGGGATTAGTTTGCAAGAAAAGGAGGGCTACTCGACAATATTGAGGTTAATAACATCAAATCACCATCATTTTGTATAGTAAATGGGCACTATCACAAAATCAAGACTATCAATCTTAGGTGGTCAAGTCTTGAAGGATACAGGGTATCCAAGGCTCTCTGGCCGCTTTTTGACAGCAAAAGATCTAGGGATTTAATAAAATTAAACAGAGATAAGCTTAGGACAGTAATAGGGATTCTGACATTACACTACTATATCTCCTTCGGAAACACGCAAAGACACTCAAATTGTCAGATACGGATATTCTCAGATTCTGCAGTGATCAGCGTGCTGTTGAGGACATAAAACACATATGCCACAAACTTCAAAGGCCTGATCAGATTCTGCAAAAAAATTGCTTGTTTTACCAGGGAGATGGTTTAGGTTTTTGCCATTTGAAGGTAAATTCAACTGGTTCTAACTGGATCGCAATGAAATAATTTTGGTGTCTGGTGTCCGTGTGATAGCGCATATTCATCACATCCCTGTTTTAATCTAACCTAACCTCCCGCGATCCTGAACTTCCCTGACTTTAGTTTTAGTTTCAGTTTAGGAGCAGTCTGTACTAAACTCAATAAAGTCGTCTAGGATTGACCTGAGCCTGTCCAGTCTGGCTGACTTACCAATTTTGAGAATTATAATCAACCTTTGTCTTAGCCCAAAACAAGAGATGTACAATATTTTCCCTTATTTTTACTTTTCAGTGTCGAATCCAAAATGCTAGATATTAAAACGCAAACTTGAGCCATTCAAGTGTTTGCTCTGTGATACACTTCACCCTAAGAGTTCCATTTTCAGTATCGTACCTCCTCGTTTGAATGCAATATTCGAAGCGCCAAAGAATCGAGAGCGGAGCTATTATAGGTAAACAAGTCTCATCCCCTTAGGTGTTCATCCATATAACCTACATTGTGCATGGTATTAGTATGACCTGGATCGATGGGAGTCCTTTTAGATATGCTGTGAGCTAGATATACATATTCAACTTACGAAAAAATTACATCTGCTCCGAGAAATTAGTTTCTATAGAAACATTGTTTCTTCCACATGTAACATATAGGGTTCTAAAATCTGAGAACAAAAGCTGTAAACATATAATCACCAAAATTTAGCCAAAGATTCAAAAGTCTCGAATCTGCGCAATTTAGATTTTTAAAGTTTATAAATGAATTTTTACGCTCCAGTAATTATCCCCTTCACCCCATTCAACAAAAAATCATCCTTAAATCGGTTATTCCACAAACCACTAACTTCATTCATTATTTCACTGCTTCTCAAAGTAACCTACTTTTCTCCCCAAATAATCACCGTTTAGTCGACGTTATAATGATAATGCCACGTTCATTGCTAAAGATACACACAAACTAATATGCGAACGTATCCTCTCGTATGTGGATACTCGTAGTCAGATGCCACACTATAAAACCACAAAAATGATGTGAAAAGTTACATCCTCGTAGCAACGCATCTGATGAAATCCCTGTTCTCATTTAGCTTTGGAAACAGTGTTCATGATGGGACTCAATTTGATCCCATTCCATTGAATAGTTGTAATGGTGATGGTGTCTGCTTTATTCCAACGCCAATGGTTTAGAGAACGACAGTGTTTGGCATTATGAGCAAATAATTCACATAAATTACATAGGGTTGTGTGGTTGTGTGGAAACTATGCCATGCAATCTAAACCAATTGACGATAGAATCGATTTAATTACAAATATTGTTTAGAATTCCCAATTTGAATTGTGGGAGGGTGAATTATTTATCAATTAAAACAGACGATTGTTGCAAGAGTAAACTTAATTATTTTACTTTTTTTAGAATTTTAGTTATAGAATGTCAAAGGTGAATTTAGATTTCGTCTATTGCTATGCATTTTGCTTGAAGCCCACATCACCTGTTGGGAAGAATATTAAATAAAAATTTACTTATTTCAAACAGACATCATTAAAATTGTTTTGAAGGCTTATCTGCGAGAGGATGTGTAACATAGTCAATAAGTTTGTTTCAGAAAAGTGAACCTGGTAGTCTAGAATTTTCAGTCGGAGAATATACTGTCAAATTTTTATAATGACATTGACTGTATTTAGGTTCTACAGATCTTTTAGTAAGTAGCGAGTGATTGCCATACCAATGGAGCTGCTTAGGTCTTTTAATAAATTTGAATGAGTCATGTACGAGGTATGTTCAAAAAGTGTGGTGACTTTTGAAATTTCGCGGACAACGTACATTCGATGATCCATTTTTTTTTTTTTTGTATTGGTGCACATGTCCCGAAAATATGTTCATAGTTTTAAGTACATAGCATACTGTTTTTGACAGATAGAAAGGGTAGATATGTTATGGTGTGCAAGGCGATTTACAATTATTATAAAAAATTGAGCAAGGAATTTGCATCAAATTTTGTGTAAAAAATTGGATTGACTGCTCTAAAACACTTGAAATGTTGACAGTGGCATATAGTGAGTCTTCTCTAAGTAAAAAAAAACGTTTATAAGTAGAACAAGCTCCTAAGATGGCCGAGGAGATGCCAATAATGAACCTCGCTTTGGACGCCTCAGTAGATCAACAAAAGATGATAACGTCGAAGCTGTGAAGAAAATTGTTTTGTAAAATCGTCGAGTTACCATAAGAGAAATTGCTGACGATATTTGCGTATCGGTAGACTCGTGTCGTGTTGTTAAAAGTTCATTCCGAAACTTTTTAATTATGAGCAGAAGAACCGTCGCATGAGCATCGCTCAGGAGTTCTTTAATGACGTCAATGATTATCCTGCCTTGCTCAGAAGGGTCATAACTTGTAACGAATTATGAGCATATGGTTAATATGTCGAAACCAAAGCTTAGTCGTCCCAATGGAAGCACCCAAGAGATCCAAGACCGAAAAAAAAACTCAAAATCGCTGGAAGAGCAAAAGGCTTTACCAAAAAGTGTTTTTGAGAAGTGCTTCGAGGATTGGAAAAAGGCTTGACACAAGTATATTGAATTAAATAATAAAACCTTACTTTTTGAACGCACCTTAGGGATTTTTGGTATCTTTGGCTGCGGATACGTTAAAAAGGTAGGTACTTTTATCATGACACATTTAATTGCTTTATTGAACTCATCTTAAATTATTTTCGTATCAGACTCTGGTGTTTGATGGAACACAACGATGACTTTCTCGTTTGCATGTGAAAACGGTATAGTTCTCTTGAAACACTTTAGAAGTTAATAAGTGTAAAATAGGACCAAGATTAAATCCATGAGGAAACCCATATTGCACTCGGTGTTCATCGCTGCATCTTTAACCGATTTTGACACAAAAAGTCCTTAATGAAAGGTAGTCTTTCATCCAGTTCGCTAATCTTCCTCAAATGGCCATTCTTTCAACAGCGCTGACAAGTCCATTATGATAGAGTGCACCAAAGGCTCTACGGAAGTAAAAAAAGTCACCTAAACATGGTAATACCTCAACAGATTGGTATTAATCAAATTCTCAGAAGTTGATTGGTACTTTTTCCCTTTTTAAAGCCTAAGTGGATTTTGCTGATTAACTTATGCTTATATATGAAGCTTCAAAAAGATTTTTTCGATGGACGGGAATATTTGTGCTTGTAGTCTTTAAGTTGCCTCCCCGGCTGGCGTGGTCTTTTGCCAACTGCAAAGTTGCACACAAGAAGTTAACTGGGGTCGGTCCTCTTCCACTTGTGTGCGCTATGAGGAAGATGAAATTGTCTTTTACTGCGTTGTCCCTCTGAATTAATGTCCAAGACTTTCCGGCTTAAGACGCTGCTGTTTATGCACCTAAGGTGAGCTAGCCATTTATGCTGGGTTATTTGAGTTTTGTATGTGGCTTTGGCTTTCAAACTTTTTTAACAAATAAAATGAATAAAACAACAACGGTGTGAGATTCTGACTTAATTTTGAAGCAATGTTCATGCCATTATATGTGGAATATCATATCATTCAAATGACCATCTGACCAGTGCTGGTAGTGCTTCAAGCGGTCGGTCCAATTTTTGATGGCTCGGTCCAATATGTGCTGCTTTATTTTGATCTCGAGCTCTTTCAAAGTGGAAAATTTGTTAGCGTAGACTAAGGACTTGAAGTAACTCCGGAGAAAAAAATCGAGTGTAGCCAAATCGCATAATCGCGGCACCAAATCGATGAACGATCGCCGTGAATTAATCCAGTCGCCAAATTTCTTCTTCACAACTTCGAGCGCGCGTTACGTCGCTTTTATGGCATTTAACACCATCTAGTTAGAACCACAGCTCAGATATATCGATGTTGTCGAGCCCTGACCACAGAAAGTCAGTTAATATCCCTCTATACGTGGGACCAGTGACGGTCATGGTGTCTTTCTCCTCAGATCGAAAGAAATAAGGTCCAATGATGCCGCAGCAAGTAGTCAGTCTTTGTGGATATATTAATGCTTGGCTGAAGACTTGTGGATTATGTTCGCTCCAATAATGAAAATTTTGGTTGTTGACACTGCCGTTGAGCCAAAAATGGGTCTCGACCGAGAAGATAATTTTTTGTCCAAAATCCGGATCTCCGGCCAACATTTCCAGCGCCCAGTTAGTGAACTCACGGTGTTGCGTATGGTTGTCCTGCTACAATTCTTGCGTTTGCATAATCATATATGGATGTAGGCTCAAGTCAAACTGATAAATAGGCTGGGTTACTATCTGGCGATGCCCAATTCAGCTATGTTTTCTTCAGTTCGCAACAATCTCTGTCTGGTTGGTGGCTTAAGATCCAAAAGAGTGTATTCATGCTCAAACTTTTCCATGGTGCGAAGAATGCCTGCATACTGAAGCCATGATGACAACCAACCTTACGAAGAAGTTCACGTTCACGGCCTGACAAAGACATTTGTGAAAATGGAGAAAATTGATCATCGTTATGTGATACAATACTTTTATTTGAAAGGCCTCAGCTTAACCAATATAAAAGTTGAACTGGATTCTACTCTGGGTGAGTCTGCTTCTTCGTTTACAACAGTAAAATTTTGGGTTGCTAAGTTTAAACGAGACCGTACGAGCTGCCAAGACGAGCATCGCAGTGGTCAACCAAATGAGGTGACGACTCCAGAAATGGTGAAGAAAATCCACAAAGCGGTACTGGATGATCGTCGACTGAAAGTGCGCGAGCTAGCAGATATTGTAGGCATTTCAAAAAGTGCGGTACATCGCATATTATTTGAAAATTTGGACATGAGAAAGCTGTGTGCAAGATGGGTGCTGCGTTTGCTCACACTCGAGCAAAAACAGTGTATTGTATACAGTATTGTATACGTTCTTCAGCATTGAACTTCAATTTTAGTGAAAAATCTAGTACGATACCTAGGGATTTTTCACTATTGGTTGGTTTAAGCGAAAGAACTTGTCCCATTCGCTGATAGTTTTCCAGATTTCACTAATTCTAAGGAAGATCTTACCTGTGGCCATTAAAACCACAGCATGCGCATACGTTATGTCTTTAAATTCCTACCGTTTTAGTTACAGAAATATACATTGATCACTTCTTTATGGATTTCTCCAGAGCCGGGAAGGTTTGGTACGGCGTTATCTACTGCTACAATGATGTACCTGATTTTGATCGTACATGTTGTCAAGGTTATTACTGCCCATTTAACTTTTATATAATGCCATTTTCAGCCTTTTTTGTGACGCAAAAAGCTGCTAATTTAAAGTTCATGTCGCAAAGACTGACAATTCTGGTGACCACCCGGTATGATAGTTTCCGAGCTTTCCAATTATGTAGTTCCCTTGGGTGGAAATAAGGGGTCTCTGATGCACATTACTGCAAATACGGGACTAAGGCCGTTTCTTAAATGTTTTCAGAGTAAACTATCTTAGATAAAAGTCCTTGACTGAGCTTACCTGCCCTAATTACTTTCACTCACCTTCACAGTGGTCGCATCCTGTGGTGTTTGACTATTCTGTCACAGTGACTTATGTTGAATTTCCGGGCTATACATCGAAAAGAGAATATTTTCAAATGTCATCACCCTTTCCGTAGATAATAATGATCATTCCTCTTCTTCATATGACCGTTGAAATATGCAAAGTGAATAATTACATTTAATGTTACATATTTCTCCCACGTATCTGCATTGTTACTGCGCCACTTGTGGGGTTGGCTAAATTTTGAAATCCTAGAATTATTCAATAGGCCACTCTAATTTGGATCACCTCATTACTGAGGCCAAGAATCTTTGTTTTCGCATTTGAGTGATCCAGTAAGTTCTCTTTCTGACCCTTCTTGGAATCTCGGATGGATCTTAAGCACCTTGTGCACCTCTCTTTGGAACGTTGAACGTGGTAAATCTAGCTCACCCGCTCGGCCTGAAGTTTTTCTTCTCTCAGTTTCATAATGTGGAAACTTCTGTGTTTTGTTTTCGTAATATTTTCATTCCTGCCGCTATCATATTTTCTATGCGCATGATAGTCAAACGACTGTCATATATAGCACACCCTTAAGTTTAAGAGGGATTTTTTCTATCGCAAAATACAACGGAGTTGTATTGACCTTATGTGCGATGTTGTGGTCGAAAAAACTTACTTCGTAGTTAAAAGTAGAGCCTGAGTATTTAAATTTTTCGAAGTTGGCCTGATGACTCCTTCTAAATACAATAGATGCCTGGAAGTGGTTTTGCGGCTTCGGAAAATCGGCAATACAGATACTCAGTTAAGTGCGACAGATTCGTAACTCGTTATCTTTTAGAGCCATTCTACAATTAAAAGGTTTCTCGAAGGGATGTAACGTTGTTGCCTATAATAGTTCAGCACTCGAGATATTTGGGAACTCTATCAAATGCTTTTCCTAAGTCGATGGGGACGATATGCAGACCGTTGGAAGCTTAACGATTTCTATTATTGCTAGTAAGCTTTGAATCGTGTCATATGTCGATCTGCCTTCTATAAAGCCGTCTTGACTTAATAAGTTAAATAATATTCCCTTGTCGAGTGTCCAGAACTTGCTCGTATAATTTCCTAATATGATCGTTAGTTGTTGCAATTTCAGATGTCGCCTTGGCGAAAGAAAGCTTTTCATCTACTGGTTATGCACTCGGTCGCTTTAATCATTTTAATCCAAGATTTCCGATTATTACCCACACTTTGGAGGGTATGTAGTAAGGTCCGGCCGTACGATCTAGGCTCATATTTTTTACAATTTCCCTAACTTCGGCATCAGTAAAATATGCTTCGTTCTTCGTGCGTGACAGCCGAGGGAATGATACTGAGCGGAAATTCGTCATTAAGTAAGGCGTTAAAGTACTCTTTCCATCCATTAGAAGATTTCTTTGCTTATCTTCAATATATTTCGCCGATTGAATGTCTTCTGATTTCTTTTTATTTGCGCCGCAATTTTAAAAATGTTGTATTAGTTCGTTCACCCAGGCTTTGGCGTTGCATTTCTTTTACTGCTCGTCGTCTGTGTAAAGGCTCTGAAGATATCTCTTCTAATTGCCGACATAATGCTTCTACTGCTATCGCACGTGCTCTCGGCACTGATTTTTTCGCCTTTTTTTGCAACGTTCGTGGTCTTACTCATGACGCAACTTATCAGTTTCGCTATTTCCACCGTACTTATTCCACGTTTCAAGAGCTTACCTTTAGTTTTTTATTACCATTTTTGTTCGACAGCTCCACCACCAAGTTTTTCTATTCATGTCGAGTCGGCCTTTTGCAATACCGGGTATATTTTCCGCACTACTCTTTGGTTTTTCTTCGTATATGCTCCACATACCTTGTGCGCTTAGTTTCTCTACTTGGTTTGTGGAACTCTGGAACCACTCAACTAAATTAAGCTACCAGACTTAGGCTCTTTCTTTATTTAATTTGTACCATTTTAGTTTAACCACTGACGCGGGTATCCGTTGGATGTTCTTTGGTTTTTTCACCAAAAATTTTGTCAGCAAAAGTCTATGCTGGCTTCCTAGTGGTTCGCCTACGACTCGTCGTTTCGCGTAATTCTAGCATAGATGGCAAACAGCCTGTATTTTGTTCCCACCGGTATAATATAGTATAAAGTGCCGTGCTTTCTCAATAAATGGCGTATTCAGCATAGTAAAGCCGTGTGATTTGCATGAGCTTCGCATACCTTCTCCCGCTGCATTTGCCGTTCCAAAATCATTACCTAAATAGAAGATAGATAGAATACCTGGATTTTAAATTCCTTTCTTGATGTCCGCTTACTAGACCATCAAAATCGCGTTCTTAATTTCTTCTGTCTGTAATAATATATTTTGTATGCTTTCATCTGAAAGCTCAAGTAGTAGACACTGTTTCCGATATTCAAAACATTTTATTTCAATTTAACTTTGCCACAATACGTTTTCCAACTAGAAACTTTTGCCCGTCATTGTGCCGACATTCCAGATTACGATTCGTAATTTATTTCTAGACAGCATCACCCGAAAACCATCGAGTTCTAACACGAATCTTCCTATTTTTTCCCAGGATCACACCCTCGCCATGCAGAAGAAGTTCCCGGAGAGGTAATGTATCCATATATGTTACTTCTATGACGCCGTACTTTCGTACTACTCTCCGTTCATCTGTGCGGCGCTGGTATGCGTGAATGTATAAATATGCATCTGGCTTTTCTTTTGCACAACGGGTGGTCTCTAGACTGAGAACCCGGTCACGTATGCAGACTTTTGAAAGTCTCATAGAGTGTTATTTTTATTTAGGTATTATAGTGCCTGAATATGAATTTTACCCCATTTAGTCGCCTTGTAAAAAATACAGAGGACCGCATTGCGCCAATATTCTATTTACCGCTCGGCTAGGTAGATGATAATAATCCTCGGAAGTCAAAATATCTGACGTGAAGTGAATGGGAAACCAACCCATGTTTTACATGCGACTGTTGTTTCTTTTATTTCCCTTTTAAAGTTCTTATGGTTAAGTTTTGATGCATGCGCGAGTTAAAAAGTTTTTAATGCTCTTTAAATTCATATGTTTCAAGAGTCAACTAAAGCAAACCTTGTGGAAGAATTTAAATCTTATACAACAACACAGGACGGTGATTAGTAAAATTCCGCAATTTATGTATGCCGAAAGCATTCAAAGTCAATGAAAAGAGCCATAATCCGCTCAGCGCTTTCCAAGTTTGCACAAACTAATTGCCATCGCAGGGCAAGTGGAAAAAACCAGTAAACAAGTTCTTCAACTCAACATCATCAACGCAAGCTGTCACCCAAGCAAATGCATTAATCTTACTTTCTGTAAGAAATGTCAACAATTAGGCAACACAAAACCAGAAAGCCATCCTAGTGCTGCAACAGTTGCTATTCGCCTGTTGTAGTTACAGTTGTGTGGCGTTCGCGCCACAATACCTTTGAGTACGGTACAAATTTTCCTGTGATCTCTCCAATCAAAAGGAGAATTATGACTGGCTACTGCCGCTATCCTAAAAACAAAAAAAAAAATGATTTAGCCGAAGGGAACGAGTGCAATGGAGCAGACGTACTCATATCAGCGACCCGCCGCAATATCTTGCAAAAACTCATGTAGCATGAGCGTTGTCAATTGTAATTACTTACACGTAATTTACGTTTGTCTCCTCTGACATTGTGCGTGTCTGTCTGAACGCGCGGATCTATTTTAAAACGCAACGCATGTGGTGGTAGATACTGGATTGCAGTTTGGGTGTTGGATACCAGCTTACTCTGAACGCTGCCTTTCATTGACCAAAACAATAATTTTGGGTGGTTTGGTCGATAGCAGCTGGAAGCGATGTCATAATTTACAAGTCCAATTGGCAATGGGAGCGGCTGGCGCATTAATTTCTCATAGAAGCCGTGCTCCCAGTGGTAATTTTTAGGCACAGCCAAAACACTTGAAAGCAATAGATCATCAGATTCAGGACGTAAGAAGTATACTTGTATGTACATTCTCTGGCGAGTTGAGCAGTGACAACGGCACCTGGTTGACTGTGACACCATGATAGCATGATGGCGTGATACTACATATGACATTTTGGGCAATTAACTTGAGGCACTAGGTGCTATTGGCATAAATACGCCGCTAACTGTAATCGAGCCGAACGCTTAAACGTATTCGACGCTTTGGAATGCAAGCGTTTATTTCTTCTTTTTCTTGCCGCAAATCTAATTGATATCAATGGCGGGATTTGGAAATTGTTAATTGTGGTTGATTGCGGGTATGCGAGTGCAGAAAAAACAAACTAAAGTTTGAATTAATTGTAATTAACATGTTGCATGCTGCTGGGAATTAACTTGCAGGTGAGTGAGTGAATAAGTGTGCAATGACCATTTGTGTCACCATTTGAATGGGATAATAATTGTAAATTGCTCCCATTGGTGGTTGTAATTGCTGCAAGAGAAGACTGACCAGTGACCAGAGTGGACTGGCATGACGATTATGGTAGCCCATTGCTTTTGGTCAGACAAAGTGTATGATTTTCAGCAGCAGCTATAAACAGTTTTGAGTTTTTCACCGGCGGTGGTGCCCCGGAATTAGCCAATTCTATTCAGTTTAGCTTAAAATCTGCTCAAAAATAGTTGGACAAAATGTGCCGAGAACATCGTAAAGATGAGCAGCTGCCATCCGCCATGTTATTAAAATCAATTTTTAATTGGTTTTCATTGGCCGAGGTGAGATCAATGTTGACTCACAACGAAATCAACGCCAGTCCGAATGAATATGAAAATGACGAGTGAGCATGGTGTACATCTTAAAAAAAGAAGCGGTTGCGTGAAACCTAAGTATCGACATACATCGACAGAGTTTTCGATTGCAACTTTAATTTGCAGTAGGTCCTACTTTGTTCCAGTTATCCGACGAATTAGGCACTTTCCATAAAAGGAGTGTGTCACACGATATCAAAATAAGAAGACTGCCACATCTATGAACTGATGAGTCTTCTCTTCCATTACTTTAAATCTCTCCCAGAATGGATAGACGAAGTGAGATGCTCTAACAACCAAACTAGTGGCAGAATTCAAATCAATTTCTAATCGCGATATGAACCACAATCAATGGCAAATTTGGAAACTATTCACTTGGAATGCAAGATTCCAAGGCACTATGAAACGAACCGAACCAGAGTGGGAAAGGCTCTTTGGGCAAGAGACTGAAAAGATATAGCGCGTGGCGTAAGTGTGGCACAGTGTTTGTCCGGAGCACATCTTTAATCGAAAGAGATTAGTCGACCAATACCTGACAATCAGAAAAATAGACAAATCCATAGAAGCAGAATATAAGAAATGCGCTAGTTTCAGTTAAGAAAAGAATGACGCTATGCATACATATGTATTTGGTGCGCAATTTTTTTTTTTTTTTGATGAAAATGCATCTTTTTTGTGAAAAAATGCTTACAAATGAATTAGAGTATTGCCCATAGAGCTCAAGTACTGTTACGGCAAAAGTGTTTATCTTTTGAGGCTATTCACGAATCAAGCCCTTTTTTGATGTCTTCATATGAGCGGAACTGCTGATCAGCCAGACCATGTGCCATCGAACGGAATTATTGTGGCCGTTTTACGCGCAATGCTCGGCTCAATCGGATTAATTGAAGTCGATACCGTTCCTCAATAATAGTTTGGTTAGGTTTCAACAGTTCATAATAAATAACACCAACCTGGTCCCACCACATACACAGCATAACATTCGCAGCGTGAAAATTCTGCAGAGCTGACGATGTATAAGCATGTCTGAGCAGTCCCCATGACTTTCTTCTCTTTAAGTTGCTGCAATGAATCCATTTTTCATCAACCAAACGAAATTGAGGGCAGGAAACTACTTCATCTTCAGGATGCTTTTCACTCGAATGAACACAGCAACGACATTAAACAATTGGTTTTACTGCCTTCATCGTTCAGCGGTGGGCCTCGAAAAATCACAGGATGCCATGATTTATGTCAGACATTATATTAAACATGACCTGTAACATGCAACATGCAACCCAAATTAAACAGAAATCAAAGAAAATATCTACTCCAATTCGACTCCACAAGATACTAGGTGGGGTAAAAAGTAACCGCCTTGGGAATGAAAAAAAAAAAATTTTTTTAAATGTTTTTTTTATTTTTTTCAATATAGTCCTCTTTTAGTTTGATACACTTATTCCAGCGATTTTCCAACTTCTTGCTCCTGTCTGTAAAGTAATTTTCCGGATGGTCTGCAAAATACTCCTCCGTGGCGTCGTTGATTTCCTCGCGTGAGCTGAATTTTTTATTGATGAGCCATTTTTTGATAGTTCGAGGGAGCCAAATCGAGCGAATACGACAGCAATTGGAGCCGTAAGTCATTGATTTTAGACGTGGTTGCGATGCTCTTACGCGCCGGTGCATTGTCTTGCAAAAATAAAAATTTTTTTCGCTTCATGTGAGGCCGTTTTGCTGCGATTTCGGCCTTCAATCGCTCCAATATTGCACAGTAATACTCGCTGTTGATGGTTTTTCCTTCTTCGAGGTAGTCCATGAAGAGTGTGCTATGACAATCCCAGAAAACCGTCGCCATAAACTTTCCGACCCATCGAGCGTCCCTCGGCCGCTTCGGAGCACTCGTGCCGGCTTCAGTCCATTGCCGAACACTAATTCTATTCTCTGGTGTTCAACAGTTACCAATCGACGCCAAAAGTCCGCCCGATTCCGCATCAGCAAATCCAAACACTCTTTCGAAGTGCTCTCGCGTTCGTGTTTTTGGTCAGGAGTGAGGATGCGGTTGGATAACATGTATTTGTACACTGTTGAGTGGCAGAAAAGTAGGTTACTACATGTTCATCCGGTGGTATGGCTAGTGAACAAAACTAGATCGGATCAAATTGATAGCGTTATTTCCGAAGAAGATCCATTCCTTTATCAAATTGTAAAAAAAGAGCACATGATCCATGGTTCTTGCGGAGTCTATAATCCTAATTCTCCATGCATGCGAGAAGGAAAATGTAGGGTGTGGCCGTGGTGTAGTGGTATATGCATAGACTCCTCAAGGCAATTCTCTGAAAAAGTCTTTTCATGGAATTTTGTATGTAGTTAAATGTAAATCCCGTCACGTATTAAGACCCACTGGTTGAGGATGCACTGGCTCCAGTTTGACAACCACCTCTGGGGAAAATATCGAAACCTAAAACATGAGTTTCAAAAGAACTACACCACCCGCCCGCGCCCTGGTGAAAAATCTAGTAAAAGGGTATTCATATCCCCTTGGTGCGCGCGCGGAATTATAAAAAAAAACTAAAACATTTCCGAAAGCATTCCAGAACCAAGTATTTACCAGTGACGTTGAATACCCTAAATATCGCCGTCGGTTGTCAGAAGAAGGTAGACAAACTGGCACTGTGCGAAACCACGGAATTGACAACCGATGGATTATTCCCTATAACTTAGGGTTGGTTGGGTTGGTTCTCTAAAAATTTTGACGCTCATATTAACGTTGAGCATATTGCAGTTCCATGAAATCAATACAATATGTCACTAAATATATTAATAAAGGGAACGATCAAGCTACATTCAGCATACAATCAAAAAATGAAGTCGAGCAATATCAATCTAGCCGTTACATCTGCGGCTCCGAAGCAGTATGGAGGATTTTATCATTTTACGTACATGATCGGGCATCGTTCATTTAGAGAATTGTTGTTGAAAACAACATTTTCGACGCTGTTACAAATCCGCGAGACACAACACTAACAGCACATTTTAAGTTATGTGCTCAAGACAATTCTCCAACAGTGACATATCACAAAGTTCCAAGCTACTATACGTGGAATCAGACTGTCAAAACCTTTCAACGGAGGAAACAAGGGACTCCAGTTGAAGATTTTCCTGGAGTTAAAAAAATCTGATGCTCTTGGGAGATTCTATGTAGTTCGTCCCAACAACAGTGAATGTAAGCTCATTGGCCCATTGTAAAGGGCCCATCATCTTTTTCACACCTCAAAACTATACAAGGACTAACTTATACCAATAAAGCATCATGCAAAGTGATGTGTCTCTTATAAGATGACTCTCAATGAGGCAACGCATTAACGGAAGCTACTTATATATTTGCAATTCATCGAGGTCATTAAGGTATTTGTTTGCCATTATTATAGCGATTTGTCAGGTGATTGATATTGTATAGGTGATTCATCGTGAGGTTTGATTTTCAATAGGATTTTTTTGACAGATCACGAGTGATATCTATAATATTGCTTTATCACTTTTATTCAGTATCGTTTGTCAAGTCATCTTGGAAAGACTAACACTACTACAGTTAGTCTACTAACCACAGAAATGTTTTTAGTTCGATTCGAGGAACTTACGGTTCGCATTATCGACCAACTGAAACCACTATTGCCAATACCACTCGTAAATTTGAGTCCAAGTTTTTATAAGTGGATGATACTCGACCGGTAAGACCACATCCAGCTCGTAGTGCAGCTCTCAGCATCTGTAGCTGAGAGTGTACGCGAAGACCGTGACGAATCGATCCGTCGTCGTTCTTAGAAGCTTGTCTTGGCGTATTCGACAGTCTTCAATTTGCGTCATATTTTCAGTGAATGGGCTCTGGAAAAACTCAATGAAAGTCCGGTGTTTTATTGTGAAATTTTGTTCAGTGATGAAGCCCATTTCTTGCTCAGTGGATACGTTATTAAACAAAATTGCCGTACTTGGGCTGATGAGCAACCCGAAGAGTACCAAGAGCTACCATGACATCCATTTAAAACAACGGTATGGTATGGTTTATGAGCTGGTGGAATCATGAGTCCATATTTCTTCAAAAATGAGACAAATCAGAATGTTACTGTCAATGGTAACCGTTATTGCACCATGTTAACGGACGATGTGCTTCCTGAAATTTAAGCATATGGTCTCGGTGAGCTCTGGTATCAACAAGAGCACTTAATTTCACGTTTTGCTACTGTAAATTGGACGCCTAGATCGTGCGATATCACACCATATTTTTTCTGGGGATATGTAAAGTCTCAGGTCTTCAGGAATAAGCCAGCTACGATTAACCCTTTGGAAGCCAACATTACTCGAGGTATCCGCGAGATACTAGTCGCTATGTTTGAACAAGTCGCCCAAAATCGAACCTTCCGGATGGACAACCTCAGACGTAGTTGTGGCCAACATTTATATAATGTCATTTTTAAAAAGTAAATGCCATGAATTTTTCTTTTAAATAATAATAAAAATTTTAAGTTTGTTTTTGTTTTATTTTATTTTACATTATAAATCAAACCTTACGATGAATCATTCATGGCCGAAGATATAATAAGGCGACGACGGTGAGAGTTAATGTCAAATGAAGTCATTTTTGAAGAAGTGTTGTTAGAATTGAATAAGGTGATAAAAGGAATTTCGGGTAGACCCATTTCGGATTTTGAACTGCTAATGCCTACAAATATAACGAACCCTGAATTAATTTGCGCCGAATACACTCAAGAAACTTCCTACAATCAATCTAAACTGTTACAAATTGTAACTCAAGATAAGCATCGATCAAAAAAAAGTATACGATGCGTTATTAATATCAATTGACAGAAACTAAGGAAAGTTTTATTTTCTTGATGCTTGCAAAAGTAAGATCTACTGGTATTCACTGTTAGCATCAAGCGGAATTGCTGCTACACTTTTATAAGGAGGCCGAGCAGCTCATGAAACACTCAAATTTCCACTAAAAATTGCTACTGTTTGTAGCATTTCAAAACAAAGTAATACTGAAAAATTAACATGTGACGCTTACAAATAGTTTGCAACAATGTTACCGTGCTGAACAAGTTTTCAATTGAGGCATTAGATAGAACAATGGGCGATTTGCGCAGTACGGATTTACCACGGTGTTGTTCTCTGGTGACTTTCGTCAAATCTTAACAGTGGTAACAAGAGGTCGTGTGTGAATGGATAAGATCTCAAAAAAAATATGAGATTGTCGTTGTCAGCACACGAAAACCGACATTTTTCGGAGTTGTTGCTCAAAATAGGAAATGGACAGATGTCACAAAACAATGGAAGGATTAATCTAGATAATTGGAACCTTTGCATCTTAGTAAATGACCTTCAAGAATTAGTCAACAACGTTTATCTAGAAATTAATAATATAAGTTCTAAGACTTTAACTTGGTTCAAAGAGAGAGCTATTTTGTCACTTACTAACGATTAAGTAGGTAAAGTGAACGACCTGATGATCTCTAAAATTATAACATAGAAGCAAAGATACTGCTCTGAAGATACTGTGCTGGAACAGGAAGAGGCTGTACAATTCCCAACAGAATTTCTCAATTGTTTGCAGCCTTCTGGATTTCCCCCACATAAATTGGTTTTGAAAGAAGGATTCCTATTATTTTATTGCGAAACCTTAATCCACCCAACGGTACATGTTTTCAGATTAAACTTCCAAAAACTTTTACTACAGAGTGCACAATTCTGACTGGATGTTGAACTGGAAAAACCATGTTAATTCCCTGGATTCCATTGAAACCAACAGACCTCCAATTCCAAATCAAAAGATTGCAATTTCCAATAAAATTGTCATATTAGGTTTAGACCTAAGCGTTGAGTGCTTTTCCCATAGACAGCTATACGTAGCCCTTTCGCGCGTCACTTCCAAAAAAAAATTTGTTCGTATTTTGTAATGGAAAGTCAGTTGCAAACATTGTTTATAAAAAAAATTGTATAATCAAAGGCAGTACTTCACACTTTTCACGTCTTTTTTATCGAAATTACACCCATGCGAAGCCGAGACGGGTCGCTAGTTAATAATAAATATATCTAGTCCTGCCATAAGTTCTGCTACAAATATAAAGAAAACATATATTGTATTCAAAATTGTTTCATTTATAGGACCACAATATTGATTATTTAAAAAAAATTGGATTCACTCGAAATGACTGCCGTTTGCTTTAACACAAGCTTCCAAAGGGTGAATGCTGCTCTGGTTAATGCTGTTTTAAGGCTTTTTAATTTTTGTGAAGAGTCTGGCAGGCCATGTTCTCCAATTCTGACCACAAACCATGATCCGGTGGCCAATCTTCTGCTGCTATAAAGCCAGCAATATTGACTCTGAGCCACTCCTGCGTGGTTTTGGCTTTGTGCGCTGGAGCAAAGTCACATTGGAGGATCCATCTGTATCCATTGAAAAGGGTATTGGTCAAACTCTTCACAACCGTCTCTAGCACATCTTTTTGCTCGGGCGACCACTTTTTAGCCAGTCCTCTACTCCAGACAATTCGTCGAAGAGAGCAATAGCCCGATAAAAGAGTGGTTTTAGCAACTCGAACATTTGGCCAGCACTCTTTCACGACCTATTTAACGCTAATACCGCAACTCGAATCTCTTTAACACCCCACTCCATATTGATAGTTTGCAAACTAAAACCAAACTGACAAGTAATCTTCACTGATCAGTGCATGTGTTCTGAAAAAAAAGTTAAGGTTCTATTACCACAGCCGGTGGGTGGCGGATAGCCTCGCCCGAAAGAAATTCGTTTCAAATAAGATGAGTAGTATACTAAAATTCAATAACAGGCCAACTTCCACTAAATAATCACTGAGCTCAAACATCTTTCTCTCTTTCTATCCAATTTTTCGAAAAACTTAACACGTGCTCCGGTATTTTAAAAGTAGTAACACCCTCTTGAGTATTAAAAAATAAAAAAAAAGTTTTAAGCGATAAGCGCTGCAAATTGTATAACAGAACTTATGGCAGGATACCTAGTCCTCAATATTGTTACATTTTTTTCCTCTACTTCGAATAATCGAGGACTTGTGGAATGTTGTCTGCAGGGTGTGCCTCTAACACTGGTTTTAGTGAGTGGGTCAATCGATATGCAATTCTTAATGTCAAAAACTAAGTCGCTTTGTTTAAAAAAAAAAAAAAAACTGCTTTAATTGCGAGCTTGGTGGAATTGAAAACTCCTTTGAAACTTAATAATGTTTTTATGAATTTTGTACCAAAGATGTTGATAGCCAGACCATTGGCTGTAGATATTATTTGGTCTGGTTTGCTGAGTTTTGATTTTTTGAAAAATGGAATTGAGATTGCTGCAACGTCTGAACTCAAAACTTTTAAAAATAAAAAGCCCGATATTGATCCTAAATGAAGACACGGCTTAGGAGATTTTGTAATAACAGTAGAATCTAGTTTGGGTTCGTATTTTTGAAAAAAAAAAAAACAGAGCTTTCCGCATTAATGTCGTTATTCTCTTTTAGTAGGACGTAATGTTCTTTGTGTTGGTTTCGTGGAAAGCAAGATTTTCATTTCACTTACTTCGGATTGCAGTTAGTTCATTTATTGTTCGTTTTGGTTGTGATAGAATAGCAAATGAGGTGTTTTGAGGTGAGCCAACATATGGCATGTATGGTTGATCTTTTTGACAGACGTCTTACAATTTTTGGCAATTTTAGTCATAGATTCGTTAGCCACGCAACGAAGCATTTTTGTAACTCAATCTTATTACGAAAAAAAAAACTGGTTCGGTATCGAGTCAAACTCCACATCATCATGATCAGCCAGCACGTATACGCCAAAACATCATCACTGTGAGGGAAAGCGTTCAAAACCAGTCAGGCACTTCAATTCATTGCCAAAGTCAACAATTTGGCATCAATTATGACACTTTAGGGCAAATTTTAAATGCTGATCTTCATTTGTACCCCTACAAAAATTGGATCATCAACGACGTCGCCGATTTGTTAATTGGATGTTGGATCGCCAGGACAATTTGTCTTCGAATTTGATTTGGTCCGATGAAGCCCATTTGTTGGATGGATGGATACGTAAATAAACAAAATTGCCATTTCTAGTAAACAGAAAACCCATACGAGATTCATAAAAAACTAATGTATCACAAAAAGTCACTGAATTGTGCGGATTATGAATTGTCGCCATCATTAGTCCGTATTTTTTTGATGAAAGGCTGGATAGACACTAACAGTGAATGGAGAATGTTACCGCAACATGCTGACCGGCTATTTCTTTTAAATGAGTTCAATATGGACGAACTCTGGTTTCAACAGAATTCTTTGCAATCAATTGATTGCAATTTGAAGAATAAGATTTATGCCAATAATCCAGCGACATTCAGGATCTCAAACATAACATCCAAACTTAAATTGCGGCCCTTAATCCACTTATTCTTTAAAAATTCATCGATAATTTTGACCTTCGGATGGTCAACGACTTTGTAAGTATTTAATTCATAATTGCCATGGACCCGAGCTTATTAATCTATGGAATGATATTGATATTGATTTCACAATAAATGTGTACCTTATTTAATGAAAACGTCCACACTAGCTGTTGGTTCACCCTCTACTTCTAATAATTTGTCAGTTTCAGTTTTGAACAGGATTGGACTGGAGTTGGACTAGACTGGGAAGACGCCGACGAATAAGGCTTTCTGTGGCAAACATTGACTGTCCAGCCAAAGCTTGTAGTCTTCTATAATACACCCTGACTGACTCGAACTGCAACCAACTTCAGACTGCTATAATTTCCAAACCGTTCATTACTGTGATCTCAAATTTTGACACATGACAGATAATTTTACTATTTGCAAGACTTTTAAACGATTTGCGTCTCAGTTGTGTTGAAAAAATTTTATCCGCAATGGAATTCAAACGTGATAGTGTGATTGCTTTATATTTGGCTGGAAAACCACAAGTAGGTTTAGGTTAGAGCCTTCCAGCACCTCAACGTAAATAAATCATTTGTGTCTCGATCCATAGCTCGTTACCGTTATACTGGAAGCGTTGGAAAACGCCATGGAGATTATCATAAAAAAAACAGCAACATCGGCAGAAATGGTTCGGAAAGTGGAGGCTCGAATTGAGCGAAATCCGCGTCAAAGTGGAAGAAAAATGGCTCTTGAGCTCTTGGAACGGATGCAACACATACTGAAAAATGAGCTTGGGCTTAAGCCATTGATGTACCAAAAAGCACACGATCTTACACGGCAACAGAAAAAAGTTAGAGTCGAAAGAGCGAAGGAGTTACTACGCTTGCACGAAAGTGGTGAGTTGCCGAATTTGTTTTTTTCCGATGAGTCGTCATTTGTTATCGAGCAATATGTCAACAAACAAAATGACTGAGCTTACTTGCCAGAGAGGTCCTTCAAAAATTTACATCTTCGGATGGCCACCAGACAGGCAGCACTGATGATGATGGTTTGGGCCGCCATAACCTCCGATGGTCGCTCTCCGTAACGAACTAACAACTAGCACGTACTTAAGACCGACTGGTTGAGGTGGATGTACTAGCTCGTCCCGTCAAGTTTGACAACCACCTCTGGGAAAAATATCGAAACCTAATATACCTAAGTTTTAAACTACTACACCAACCGCCCGCGCCCTGGAGAAAACCAGTAAAAGGGTATTCATATCCCCTTGGTGCGCTGGCGGGATTATAAAAAAAAGGTAGTATTGAAGCCTTGGGCAAACAATCATTTCGGTCGGAGACCGTGGACATTTTAACAAGACTCGGCACCGTCTCACAAAGCGCGCGTCAACCAAGATTGGTTAAAAAACCATGTTCCACACTTAATTTCTTCAACACAGTGGATTGCAAATTCTCCGGATGCAAATCCGTTGGATTTCTCTGTCTGGAGTATTTTGAAGGCGAAGGTTGGCACTAAAAAATACCAAAGTTTGGACCACCTCAAACAAGCACTTCGCCGGGAATGTGCCAAAATATCGGGGAGTCACTTGCGTGCAGCGTGCAATGCTTTCTTCGGCCGTCTCAATGCCATTATTCGCGCCAAATTGAAAACTACTGATACAATTTGAAAACTGATGTATTTTCCAACATTTTTTGTTTTGGCACAATAAAATTTATCAAAAAATAAAAAATTATAGCATTTTAAAAAGTTGCAGTTCGAGTTAGTCACCCTGTATAGAACTTAGATGGCTTTCTGTCTCTCATCGCTTCGATTCTTTTACGTTTACTCATTGAAAGTCGTTTTAACATTGTTTTTTTTTTTTAATTCTTGTATGGCGTTTCTGAAATGTCATAAACGCTTGAGGCCACGTCTTGAGGAAGCACTTGAGCTGCATAATGAAATTTTGTTTCAATTTTTTTTTTGTGGAAAATTGGGATTCAATTTGAATGAACCAGATGGCTGACATTTTAGTCCAAAAGTCTGGCAACTTAATAGCAATTGCGAGAATAATTCTACTTGGTGTAGAATTCGTCCATAATACGTTTTGAGTACCTGTGTCGCTAAGGAAGTGGTGCTTTTTAGATTGTCAACCATATTTTTTTTTTTTTTTTTTTTTTAAGTTTGGGTGGAAAGGTGGAGATGAAAAGGATTCAGTTCACATTGTTGCATGCTTTTGCGTGTTACGTTTGTGTGTTTGAAGACTGCTAAGATCTGTTCTTTATAATTGTTTATTAGGCTGTATGCTGACTGGGTTTGAGTAGTTAAGGCTCAATGTTGCGTTTGTTGTCTGAGGATGTGTCTTGTTTCTGGGAAAGCAATCTGCGTTCAGATGTTGGGTTGTTTGTACAGTAGAGTGTGTTTTGAATGTCCACGATGTTGGATAAATTTGGGTACCTAAATAGTACACTTAATTTCAAACTTATTTACTGAAAGACTTGGGATTTTACGGCCGAATATATGACCTTATCAGCAACAGCGAGAGAAGCAGTTTGCTTGCGGTATTTCATCAAGGAGATGGGGTTTTCTGAGTAAGTGAAGGAGCCCACCGTATACTGATAAAGAGTTTTCGCAATTCCAAGATATTTAAACCGGCAGCGTACCACAAAGAAGTGTTCTGGGTTTGCCTTTATGTCTTCTTTATACCAGCGATAAACTACAAGAAGAGTGGACTGTTTTTGCTGCGTTCGGTAATGTAACTAGTGATGGGAACTATCGAGTGAATTAAAGATTATTTCATGTAAATGTTGACCACGAATACGTTTTAAGTGGTCCATATGGAGAGTCGAATTGTGAATCATTTTCGACCATATTGCCTAGTATCTTGTTAATAATACGTATTATGATGTCTTTCAAGGCTTGACGCTGATTTATCGCCATAGACGAGTGAGTGAAATGGGTCAAATTGCACGATCTAGCCGTGTCATGTAGCGTCGTCTTGCTGGAACCAACTATCGACCAGGTTCAGCTCATACATTTTGTGCAAAAAAGGGTTCGAAATTGTTGAAAGATAGCGAGCGCCATTGATGGTAACTTTGTTCTCGCGGTCATCTTTTAAAAAATCCGGGCCAATGATTCCGTCGGATCATAAACCGCATAAAACAGTGTATTTTTCGGATGCATTGGCAGCCCTTGTATTATCTGAAGCTGCTCATCAGATCAAGAACAAGAAATGAACTTCGTCGCTGAAGACAATTTTTTGATAAAAAAGCAGATCTTCCTCCAGCTTTTCTAAGGTCCACTTACCAAAAATTCCATGCTGTGACAGGTCGTTCGGCTTCAGTTCTTGCACGCACTCTACGCAAACGGACTGCTGGCTTGATGTCCAATAGCGTAAAATTGGTGAGAAATTTGATCACTATGGCTTAAATTGCTTACTACAAATGCTTCTAAGTATGTAAATAAATAGAGGAAAGCATTGCAACGAATCTGTTTAAGTAAACTACACTTGAAGAAAACCGAACAAATTCAAAAGCTCGGGCTGTATTCCGTTCGCAAATGACGATGAATACAATACATCACGATGACACTCGACGAAAAGTTCAAATGGAGGTCGCAGGTGAAAAAGAAATGTTAAGAACTCGAAAACCCATACAAAGAAATGCACCGGTTTTTTTTTTTAATATTCCAAACTTTAGCATCGAAGAAAATTTACGTCGGATGTTCACTCCGAAGTCATCTGAAGTTTCTGGATTTTTGGCAGAAACCAAAGACTTATGTAGGTAGACCCAAAGAAAAGAGTCTTAAAGTGTGAGGCAAGTGTCACTGTCCATATACATATACTTCGTCTTCCAGTTCAAATTTATCTGAAAACAAAATTGGTTTATATGGAGAAATACCGGTCTCCATTGATTGAAATCGACTCCTCAGCAAAGGTTTGAAAGAATCACAGTCAAATAACACCTTCAAAATGAATGTAGCTCGTCACTGCAGATAATATTTCGGTGAAAATTCCATCAATCAAGAACAGAGACTAATTAACCAACAGAGACTAATTAACAACGATGTGAACGACGGTCATTCGGGCTTAGGTCTTGGGTCAGTACAATCCTAGACGGATTTATATATAAACAAGTCTCTCTAAGGGCGTTCGAAATATGAACCACGCGGATTTGTTAAACTGCTAACTTAACTAACCGACACGGGTACAACTGCAACTATGTTTTCATTTATTTCTGCCTTACTGAGACGGCAACGAATATGAAGTATCACATTCCATGATATTCATATTATGGGCTGCACTCTCAAAGCTATCTTTCGTTTAAAAAGAAGTGGTCTTTGATTTAGCACGTAGAGAAGCTTTGATGAAATTAATAAAAGCCAGCTCATCTTTTGTCTCTGGTCTTATGGATATGCCATCTAACGCAATGACACCAGAACTCCTGTTGAAGAAAAAATACAAAATCGAGTTTCCTTGTGCATAAGACTGGTTTCGGCCAGAATCTGAGCCAGGAAAGGAATGTAGTCGGGACTTCACGGATGGCTCCAAAACCGATATAGGATGCGACGCTTGTGTCTTTTTGTAACACGTTCACTTTAGATTTCTGTCTTTGAAGTCGAGATATATGCTATCCTGATGGCAACGAACTATGTATATTGTGAAGAATCAGTTGATGAAGCGAAGAAATTGCGTCTGTAGCGACGGCCAAACTGCACTCAGGGCCTTGCTGAACCCACTCACGACTTTTCATTTAGTTCAAGAATGCAAGATATCACGGAACGCAGTCGGATGGCTAAGATTACTGATCCTTGTCTGGGTCCTAGGTCACAATGGGATCAAAGGAAATGAAATCATAGATGAACTTGCCAGCCATGGCTCAAAGGAAAGTTTTTCAGAACTCGGATCTACGTTGGGCTTGCCTGCGTCCTCGGCAAATGCTTCCATTGACAATTGGGATTCATATGAGCACAACTGCTGATGGTACGACTGGTCAGGTTGATGGAGACCAAAAAATAGCTTCCTGATGTTTCTTAGAAGGCAGCAGTCTTCCTGCTGTCTCTTAGGATCTCCTAGGAGGAAATACTGCAGGTTGCTTACCGAGGTCGTGACGGGGCATTAAACATATTCTAAGCACTTCAATGTGCTGTGTAAGTGATGATGATACCGCGGACCAGTACCTGATGGTACGCATTAGGCTGATGGTGCTCGGGGTTGACGTGGTGGATGATGGTATTCTAGTCACTTTTTACTGAAACACTTACTCATCTTTCTTCGGAAGACTGAAAAATTCCATTAAAAGGAACTTACAAGTCAAATCAAAAGAAAAGGAGTGGTATGGCTCGAGCTGTAAAAGGGCTTTCCGAGTTAGAGAAATGATATTTCGGTGCTACATGAAAAGAACTAGGAATGAATGCAACTCTTAAGTGTGCAAAATTCCAAAACTCAAAAAAACTGAAACCAAAAATAAAGATAATAAAGATAAGGTCAATCTGCACCCTTTACAGCCAACTCAATACTTCCAGATTGTGATTTGTCTCCGCCTGCACTTGAGTGCGGAGACGAAACGGAAACGAACCCATGTTTTTACTCGCGTAGTAGCAAGAGCACTTAAAGATCTTAACATACACAGATCCGCTGATCCAGATGGTATATCTCCCCTTCTCTGATGAAATTTTTCTTCACTTTAGCAAAACCACTGCAAAAGCTTTTCCATCAATCCTACTGCATAGAATTCCTTCCGCGTAGGTGTAAAACGGCATTTGTCCAACCCGTCCATAAATCTTCTTCTTTCTCCTCCTACAGACCCATTGTACTTACATCCCTTTTTTAAGAGGTCATGGACGCGCTGATAAGCCGTCAACTCATGAAATATCTCGAAACTCGAAAACTTTTCAACGATCGGTAGTACGGTTTTCGTAGCAAAAGGTCCACTGGTGATTTAACAGCATGTCTCACCGAATCATGGAATCAAAGCGTACATCAATCTGGCAAAAGACAGTTGCGCTTTTCTAAAGCATTCGATAGAGTTTAGCATCAGACTCTTTTGCCGAAAATGTGTTTCAATGATAACTTATATTGAAATGCCCACATATTCGATGTCGCCAAAAAAGCTGCGAAATATCTAGGCTTCCTCAAGCGATGTTAGAAATATATCACCCTCTCTGATCTGACCTCAATGTACAATTGGGGTACAATGCCCACATCTGTTTAGGTGCTCCTATAACATCTCGGCACCTGTTCGATAAGATTCAAAACCGTGCAATTAAACTCATGACTTGACACCCTTACTATTTCTATCGGTATTTTCACCACCATTGCTTCATAGAAATCGCCATCAGCATTTCGCCCCTTCAGATCTTCAAACGTAACACCCGTCTCGCTACGGATGCTCATCAGTTTACCATCAAGCTCACTTTTGGACGAACTCTGAAATATCATTATTTTTTCTTAAGTCGCACAACTCGTTTATAGAATGCCTGCTGAATTCTTTCTTTTCTGACCATTGTAACCTTCAAATATTTAAAACCAACGTTCTTCGCAACCTCTCATCTTTTTCTCTCTAATTTATCGGACACTTAAGGCAATTTTACTGAAATCATAAATTTCTTGTTCTAATTGAACATCCTTAACTTTGAACAAACAAATTTTTTTTTTTCCCCACCAGTTCGACAAGGCGGGTACTTTACAATTACAACATAACAAACATTGGACGTATGTACCTTCAGATGTACCACAGTCTCTTCAAATTAAAACAACAAAAAATGTTAATCCCATGGCCTTCTTTCTTTGTTATCTGATCAAACTGATCAAACTGATCAAACCATCTGATAGATACGAGTATGTTGGAAAAAATCTAAACGTTTGTTACAAAACAAAAAAAAAAAAAATGGATAGCTTAAGACAGATTACTCTCAAGATTTTATTACTTAAAAGGTCAATTGCTTCGTAAGTCATGATTTTCCCATCTTGAATCTTCGAGCTAACAGTGATCCTTATTGTGTGGATTAAAATTGTTAAACTTGATGCTTCTTCAAATGAAGTTGAAATCGTTTTCTTTTCTTTTTCCTGTAATAATGTCAAGAAGTCAATAAAACTTGTTTCAAACGAACGAAGATTGATAGTGAGTCATTCTAAATTGAGAAAAAAAAAGATTATATGACTATAAGTCACTTAAAACGAGGTTATTCGTTTGCAGGTTTTTTGAATTTTACCTAGCCAACTAAATATTTTGACAGTGAAGACAAAGACATTAATCAAATCAAAATATACAAATTTAAAAAAAAATTCAACCACTAACACTTTAAAATTTGATTGAGTTTTCAAAGATTTACGATTTTATTGGTAGAGTCAACCAGGGAGAACCACCTCACTTAATGTTTAAATGCATCTTGTTGCCAATTGGCAACAATGCCTTTACAACACTTTTATAATACAAATGTGAAAATTTTAGGGTTGAATTCATATTGTTGCCATTCGGCAACATTCTTCCTATATAAAGGGTTTTCCAATAGGGACTTGACAATTTTCAAAATTTAATTTGTGAACGCACTCTTTCACTAATCATCAAACTGTCACTGTCAATTTATTCAATAAACTCAACATTTTCATCGTGGTAAAGTACACTAACGAGCAACGTCTGCACATTATAAAAATTTTCTACAGATATTCGGAGTCGCAAAATCATCTTCAGTGACGAAGCTAATTTTTGGCTCAATGGGTTAGTCAATAAGCAAAATATGCGTTATTGGTCGGGTGAAAACCCACATATGCTTCATGAATCACCACTTCATCCACAAAAAATAACTGTTTTGTGCGGTTTGCATGCCGGCGGCGTTATTGGGCCATATTTTTTACTGTGAAGCGTTATCGCGCCATGATCACCGATTATTTTTGGCCCGAATTGAAAAATATGGACTTGAACGACACGTTTTTTCAACAGGATGGTGCCACAAGCCACACAGCACACGCTACAATCGATTTATTGAAGAGTAAGTATGGTGAGCGTGTTATCTCAAGACACGGGCCAGTCGATTGACCGCCTCGTTCGTGTGGTTTAACGCCGTTTGACTATTTTCTGTGGGGCTACGTTAAGTCATTGGTTTATGCCAACACGTCGACGACGTTGGAAGAGCTCAGAGCCAATACTGAACGCGAAATAGCGGCCGTTTCGGCCGAAATGTGTGGCCGCGTCGTTGAAAATTAGGTCCAACGAATCGACCGCTGCAAACGTGACCGCGGTGGCCATATGAACGAAGTCGAGTTTCATTCATAAATGTTTTGATTGTATTTCAAGCCAATAATAAAGTTTTTGAAATATCTTAAATGGTTTGCCTTTTATTTAAAAAAAAAGGTGGCAAGTCGTTATTAGAAAACCCTATATTTTAGTAATTTAGTCGTAGATTGAGATTATAGGTTTGTTGCCAGTTGGCTACATTGTCCGAGTGGACCTACTTAATTTGATAATTTTTAGCAACAGTTCAATATACCATTTCAGATTTATTTTATCAACATAATTTGCGATTTCAACATGACTGAACCTTTTAAATCTGTTGAATAACTGACGCAATATTTGTTGGAATACAACAGTGGAGAAAGCGAGGATGATTTTTCCGATGACAGCGCGGAAGATCCAGATTTTGAATTGGATTTGTTAAAAAAAAATGACGAAAATGAAGCAAATGTAGTGGTGCCATTCTCACCTCCGACAGATTCTCAAATTGAGTGTGAAGAGGTAGCCTCCTGCTCCAACAATAAACCACGTAAGGAAAGCCAACTTCAAAAAAATATTGTATGGAAGAAAAAAAAAAATTGCAACTAAATGAGGATCAAGTAGAATTTCGTGGGCTCTCGGAAATTAAAGGTGATCTGCTGACCTTGGAAATTCTATTTCAATTTTTCAAATATTTTTTTTCTGATGAATTGATACAAAATATTGTCGAGCAAGCGAATTTATACAATATCCAAAAAAAATCCTGAAACCGTAAGTGCATTCTCTGCATCCGATATACAACAATATATGGCAATAGTGCTTTAAGTGTCACTCGTACATATGCCTAACATAAGATCATATTGGAATGATGACCTTGGATTTCAACTAATAATTGACATGATGCTGGTGAATAAGTTTGAAAAATTACGGTAGGTCATGCACTTCAATGACAATACAACTTTTATTGCAAGAGATCAACCAGTTCATGACATATTGCACAAATTAAGACCAGTTCAACACCGTTCCGCTAGAGAAAGAATTATCCATTGATGAGCAAATGTGCTCTACAAAAGTGAGCCATTATATGAAGCAATACATGCCTATGAAACCACAGAAATTGGGATTTAAATTATTTGTTCTTGCTTGAGTCACTGGATTCGCTTAAAATTTTGAAATATATACAGGACGTGCGGACAATTCGTCAACATCGGATATCGAACCTGACCTCGGAGCAACGTCCAACATAGTTTTACGTTTGTCTCGAATTATACCTCGAAAGCAAAATTATCGTCTCTATCATGACAATTTTTTTTACCGGCATTGCACTTATGGTTCATTTGGCAAAAGAGGGCATATTTTCATTGGGAACAGTTCGAAGAAATAGAGTTCCGAATTGTAAACTGCCCACAGAATCAGCAATGAAAAATGAGCTGCGTGGGTAAAGTCATGAATATATGACTACAATAGACGGCGTTGATATAACAATTGTTGTATGGAAAGACAATAAATATGTAAATCTTATCTCCTCCTATGCTGGAACTTATCCTGAGGCATTTGTCAAAAGATATAATCGCAAGCAAAAGAAAACTATAGAGGTGAAATGTCCCTTCATAAAACAGCAATACAACCGTCATATGAACGGCGTAGACCTTTTAGATAGCCTAATGGGATGTTATAAAATTGGCATAAAAAGCAGAAAATGTAAGTATATGCGATTTTTTTACCACTTGTTTGACTTGACAATGGTCAATCAATGCATGGTTGGCATATAAAAGAAGGCTAAAACAAAATGATAAAAGGGACTCCGAAATTTTAAATTAAAAGAGTTTTCTTCTAGAGGTAGCGAAATGTTTAAGTAAGGTCAACATAGGACTGAAACGTCTTAGATCGGGTACCATTTTACCTGCCATACAAGCCAAGAAGAAAACAGGACCAGCGCAACATGTACCACCAAAAGACATTCGCAATGATCAAATCGGCCACTGGCCTCAGCAGACGGAAACTAAAATTCGTTGCAAATACCCTGATTGTAAGGGATTCAGTCACACAATATGTGAAAAATGTGGCATGCACTATGTTTGAAAAAAATAACAATTGTATTAAACATACAGAAAATTGTGTCATTTAGGTGGTCCTAATAATCTGTTAACTGACCTCTCTATTAGTCGTGTTGTGGATTAATTTTGAAGCCCATGCACTCTACATGGTATAAAGCCAACAATGCGATAACGTAGAACTTACAAAAGAAACTCCAGCCGCTGCGTGGCCAATTCGGCGCAAGTTTAGTCCTTGTTCAATAACTATATGAACTATTTTTGGGAAACATCGCGGCCTACACTCGTATAAGATGCAGCTGGTGCAAGAACTAAAGTCACGAGATAAGTGCTTGCGACGGCATTTCTCAGACTCTTTAACAGCTGGAAGTCGAAACATCGAAGAAGGTCACCTAAGGCTAAAGGAGTGACATCAACGATTCTAATATTTTTAAAAATTAGGCCGGAGCCTGCAATACAGTCAACGACTAGTATGGTAGTACGAGTATCAATTCGAAGACAACATTATATCTAAAAATGGACTTTCGGGTTATGTCAAAGCATTGATATATCCAGATAAACCGCAACCTATGCAGACCTTTTAAGCTAGTATTTTGTGTACTGTTGGTGGGATAGAGCCCCAAATACTCGAAAGAGGATGCATTTCGTCGTGAGGAAACCATATACCTGAAACGATTCATCCATAGTGCCGCAGACTTTCTTGCTGAAAGCTTGGCCAGGTTAAACAACCCGGACATATGTAAGTAACACAAATTTCTTCTTTTAATATCGTGCTTAGCGTGAATATTATATTGATTAACTTGTGTAGTTCTACAACAGTTTTACTCATTTTACAAAATTTTTAAGATTTTGAATACGTGTGTCGAGATAATACTCGTACTAAAGGCTTTACTGTCTTTTCCATGCAACAAAACGCGGATTTGTAATACGAGTAGCACTAGTAAGGGGCTCGTGGCAATTGTATTCCTCAGTTGAATGTATTGACAATCCAAGATTTTGTCCTTCGTTAAGGGTTATTGTATATTTTCGTAAACCTACTAAACTACTTTGCTTTTAAAGTAAAACCCAAGAATTTTCGAGTAGCATTCCTTCGACGGTGAAAATTTTAATTCGCTCTAAAAATAGTACGAGAGTATACAAAAATGATAAGCCTAAACGGAATTTCATAAAGTTTTATTCATAAAGAATTATTTTAATATCTAGCCGATTGCCGAAGCAGAGCTCATTGGTACTCAGAAATTGGGTTGGAGAGCTAAAAAATGCAAAACCATGATGATTGCTTCAGAAAATGGAAGCTGCGCACATTAAGGCGAATCTGTTGTAAGCTCCAAGTTTAGATGAGAAGTCTTACATCAAACGACAACTAGCTTCAAAATTTCATTCATGAACGTTGGCATTTAATATCATCTACATGTTTAGGCTTTCACAGGGGATAATATTATTCGAATTTCCATTTTTTTTATGGCATCTAGAATGAATCTCTTTTGATGATAAATCCAAGTAACAAAACCAGAAATACAAAATGTAGCCTTTCAAATGAGTTAAAACAATTCTCGAGTTCTAGGAGCATTTTGAATATATCTCCTCCACAAAAAAAAAGCATAGGAAGCACACGATCGTATAAATCGAGGGATGTTATACGAGAACTGATATTAAAAATCTATTGAAATTCTGGACAAAGATCACCATAGGAGTCAAGGAGACCTCGAAAATTGGGAGTTGATACTTCCACAGAAGATAGGGTAGTGCATTCTGTAGAAATTATTGCAGCTGTGGAAGCTTGTGTAGAAGACGACCCCAGTTTATTGATTCGTCGCCGTTAGCAGCAACTTGACTTCTGTCCATCCACTATTTAAACAATTCTGCGTAAAGATCTTGGTCCCAAGGCTTATAAGATACAAATGGTGTAAGAGTTTAAGCCGAGTGACCATTTATGTCGTACTATGTTGGCCATAATATATGACCCTGTCGGAAAGTGCCATAGACTTTATAAATGTCATTGAATGCCAACTTGGTTTTGATATCTGTAAAGCAAACAAAATTAAAGTTTGTGTGAATAAGCACTAAAGCGCTATACTCAAAAAGAACGTTAAATAATCACTTCAATGTTTTTGATGAACAATTCGTCAGTGATTTTGTCGCAACGTGCATTTCATGCCCGTTTTCCTGGTTGCCCGGCTCCAACTGGAACAATACGGAACCGAGCAAACCCTGAAAGGCCTAGTACCTTCTAATTAAAAAGTACATGGAAATTCTGATTTAAACAAACCGAGCTTGAGATATTGTCAAAAGCTTGTATTTAATTGGTAAATCTGGCTCTCAAATATCTGTTTCAGAGTTTTTGCGAGGTAACTTTGGAAACAAGGCAATGTTTGTTGGGTTCTATGAATTTCGCAACGTCATATTTAGTTGAGCAAAGAGTTTGGCTGATTTTTTTTTTTGTGTGTTTCTAACAAAATATCGGAAGCCTACGGGGACCCGACAATGTCGAAAACACAAGCGTATGAGTGGTACAAAAAGATTAGATCCGGCTGTATTGTAATGGATGATTTGCCTAGGTCCGGTCGTTTATCCACCAGTACTGATGTAAACATCGAAAAAGTTAAGAAAATTGTCCCTGCAGATCAAAGTGTGATCATCAGGGAGAGAGCAGCCGATCTTCAAGTCTCAATCGACATGATTCCTTGTGACATTTTCCTATTCACACGACTCAAGTTACCACTTCACAGAAAGTTTTTGAGACGATTGAGGCGAAACGCGAGAATTCACGGAAGGAGCTGAACACGATTCCAAAATCGGCCTATGAAAAATGTTTTGAAGATTGGAGGAAACCTTGGAATATGTGTACTGATTGCAATGCAGATTACTTTGAAGGGAATAAAATGAATATCGATGAATAATTAAACCGTTTTTTCTTTACTAAAGATCAGAAGGTACATCTCGTTAGGTCGAGAATATAACTGCAGTAACTGAAGATATCCTAGAGGCTACATCGACATCGACTAGACAACGTGCCACGAAATTAGTGATTCCATGCACGTCTTTGCGGCGCGTTTGTTGCAGTGCAGACGATCCATAAGCTGATAGGTTTTGATCGTGAATCGCGTATAACCTACGTTCACACCCTACTGAATCTCAACAACGAAATGATTTGATTTGAAGATGTTTTCCTACAAAGTGCAGACAATCTATAAGCTGATAGGTTTTGATTGTGAATCGCGTATAACCTACGCTCACACCCTACTGAATCTCAACAACGAAATGGACGATTTTGCGTCGAAAATAATCATGAGACGAGGTCCATTTCCACCTATATGGATCCGTCTGGGGTTCTGGGGCACTAAAAATCTGCAAAATAATGTACGAAGAGTTATTACACTGGGCCCGCAAGATCACTGGGTTCGAAAGTCACTGGATTGAAATAACCACAAACTCCGGTAGCCTTCAAGCAAACCTTTTCTGCCAAAAAGTGGAGAAAACAATAGAAAATGGCATAAAAAGAGCCGTCTTAAGCGATATCATTTTCAAAACATAATGAAAAAAAATTTAAAGACCACATACACATTTAATAAACGAATTAACTAATTTGAACTTTTATTTAATTTAAATAATTTTTAAAATTTAACTAATTAACTAATTAAGTTTATTTTTCTTCTATTTCAAAGATACAGTCAAGGAAAATGGTTTCATAATTTATGACTTGTAGAATTTTATGAATTGTAGAAGTGCGGTCAACAATTCTATACAAGCTCACGGTGAGAAAATAAAATTCAAAAATGAAAAAAAAAAACCGGGCTTTTAAACAACGAGCAAACCAAAAAATTAAAGCCTCATTCGGAATCTATCTCATCCAACTAGTCTGTAGAAATTGGTTGGGGACAACCACGTTAAATAAGTTATTTAGCTTCTGGTCCAACCAGGACTGTTTAACAACAGAAAGAATTAAAAAGTTTTTAAAAACTCATATAATTTTTAGAAACTTGGAAATTAAAAAAATAATTTCAGCGGGACACCTTGTATTCTTTTCAAATTTTCCTGAAAGGGGATATCACATTGAGAAATTGTTCTCCAACAACAAAAATCAATCAAAGGCTTGGCTCTTCTCATAATCACAGACTTAAACAAATCTTGATATATAGAAATATTCCGAGACTCTTTATATAGTCAAGACCGTCTTTGGCTTAATTTTTCTTCTCTGCAAGCTGTTCTTACTCTCGATTTTTCGACCCAAATAGGTACTTAAAAAATGTCTCACGTATGAACAAAAAAAAAATAGTAAAACAGAGCCAAACTTAAGATAATGGACCAAATAATTTATTCCCTTGTATTTTAGGAACTTTCGGAGGGCTTGAAACAATTGATCAATCCTTTATAATAATTGAAATACATACTTATGTGCATTTTTTTAATTCTTGGAATAGTAATTAGGAATACTTAAAAATAAAACGAAGCTGGATTATTTTTACCCTTTCGTTAACCTCAGTCATAGAATTTTTTTTTTAAACAATAACGACACAAATTATACATACACATATCGATGAGATCAATGTCGATCATATTTTCAAAGAAATATTCACTGATCATTGTCTAGTAATACTTGTAATTGAGGGTTACACGTGCTCCGGACTCCTTCTTGAAAAAAACCAAAAACGGATGATGCTTAGAAAACCCTAATCAGTTCACCTTGGTGGGTCCCATTTGGATTTATCTCATTCTTCACTTTGTTTGTCCACAAACCTATTGCGAGCCAAAATTAAGCCTCGTTATTAACATAAATACAATTTTGCAAAACAAATTAAAGGCAGTCTTCAAGTTGCTTAGAAGCCCAACCCGTGAATTACCGTCGCCAGCCTCGGTCTTGTGGCTTTAGTTCCTGTATTAGTTGTATTTCATACAGTTGTCAACCGAGATATTTTAGCAATATTTTCAACATTGTAGACGAATTCAATACTCAGCTGATGTAGTTGACGCGGTATTGAAAATTCTGAATTTTTCGCCACACTTTCTCTAATATCATGCTGACGCATTGCTGTAATTCAAGCGAGAAGAGTGTATATAGTGTGAAATTTATACACAATATGACAAAATGCGACCTCAGTTGGTCGATTAAATAATCACGCAATCTGCTGTTCTACAAATTAAAGACCGATTATCAAAATAATCTTAAATTAGGGAGTGGTACGGCTTTTTAAAAGCATACTGATAAGCATTCAAAACATTCAATGTGGGGCGGAGTGCTACTGGCAGTGGTTGTGAAAAAAGTCAAAGAGACGCATATGGTGTAATTTGTCAATAACTAGGCTGTATTGGCGTCACCTAAAAAGTTTATCGCACAGTTTTGAATCCTATCTTGTAGGTGAGGAGATGTTTTGGGAACAGTTGACCAAATGTGAGCATTATACAGAAATTTCATAAATGTATTGAAGACGGATCAAGCAGGGTCCTGTCATAGACCTAGATATTTTGCATCATTTGTTGCGACATCGTATATGTGATCATTCAAACGTAGGTTGTTATGAGTGCACATACTAAGTAAGGAAAGCTTTTCGATTCTGACGATGCAAGTTCCATTCATGGATAACAGCTGGGTGTTTAGATTTTCCAATAGAACCAGCAGAGAACATAGTATTTTGCAGGAAAATATTGTCCTTAAAAGATAACACAGGAGAAGAATGATTCCGCGGCGTGGGGTTTCGAAGTCAATTTTGGTTAATTCTGGTCTACTAAGTACGAAAATAATAACAGATTTACTGAAAAGGTTTACTTTTTGTGGTTAAAAATTAAATAATATCCTGGTGGAACTGTTCTCTTTGCTGTAATCACTCATGTAGTCTGTAAATCTGTCCAAATGGCTATGGAAATAGTATACTTTGATACTCATATTGACTGCCAATTTTTGAAAACGTACCAGCAATTTGGCGACTTTTTCGGAAAATTTTGCGGCTTTATGGTTTTCCAAAAAGTTTTTGACAATTCATACGAAACTTGTCAAGCTTCCGATTTAACTTCCGTCATGTGATTTGTTAAATTATTGTTGTTTATAGGACTATAGATGGACTATGGGGTCCAACTCAGATGTCGGTTTTTAATTTTTTCGTACTGAAGTCAGAAAACGATTGACAAATATATTAAAAGCAATCACCTTTCTTGTGTAACACTCTCACAAACTTTTTAATGTGGAGGGGCGGAAAATAAGTTCTTCTCGTGATATCAGTGGTTCATGAACGATTTTAGCTTTTCCCACATTCATAGCTATTCTCGATGGCCAATGTTTCCTAATGTAGTGTTAATTTTTTGTCCGGCTGTCTCATAGACAAAGAAAACAAGGGTATTTAGTGTAGCCCCCTTGCTGACCCAATAAAAATGTTTCACCATTTTAAAAACTACACAAGCTGACCATTGATGTTGAACAAAAGAAACTTTGTTTAATTGAATATTTTCATATTTTTCGGTTCATTGAATGAACTATCAGAACCGGAGGTACTCGTAATTTGTTTTCATTTATGCAGCAACAAACATTTCAAACTTATTTTTGAGCTACTTATAAAGAGTCACGATTATTCAGGCCGATATACTGAATGATCCATTAAACTGAAAAGCCCAGGAATATCTACACCATATACGATATCATTGTTCGCAATAACTGTCAGGCTGAAGACAGTTAAGTCTTTATTCAAGAAGCTCGGCTGATTTTTTCGAAAAATTTAAATCTGAAATAAAATCGTTTAGTTCAACTTGAGAGAAACGGCAGAGTGCATCTTTCACTTTCGAAGGCGATTTTACCTAACATATCAGTTTCATCACTGTCCACGTGAAGGTACATACAAGTCTGCACTATGCAAGGTTTTGCCTTAGCCAATGTTATGTTTGGATAAGACCATGAGCGCTTTTTGTATCGGCACATGCTTCTTTTTTTCACAGCCATAAAAGTAGCAATCATTGAAGTAGTTTTTTGTATCTTTTGGTGTTCAATGCAATTAGTAATTTAGTAATGTGTTAAGCTCTTAAGAAAAATGTGACTTAATCAAGCAAGTCCGCGAGGCTTAGGATTCAAAATTGCTGTCATGTGTGAATGCAGTATTTCGTACATCAATTCCGTGTCTAATATTGAAAATGCATTTGAAATAAATAGATTATTAGTGGTTGTGATGCGTTCTTTGGGTATCGGAATTAACGAAAATAATCTTTTTTTCCGATTTGAGGGATTTATTAAGAAAATTTTATCATCAAACTTTCGTGGGATGTTTCATGGATAGCAGCAGGATTAATTTGTAAATTTAGTATGAAAAGAGCTACTGAAGAAGAGAAGAAGCAGACATTAAAAAAAAAAAATTCAGAGAATAATGTGACAGTTTCGGGAGACGGCACGTGCAAAAAACTTGGCCATACTTCACGTTTTGGTGTAGTAACTCTGCCAGGAAAATATTGGTAAAAAATTTTCGATTTGTGCGTAAAGTCTACTTACTGTCAGAGTTGTACCTTTTTGAAAAATAAGAAAAAAAGTGAACCTTAAGCTTGACTTTCACTACACGAAGATAATTGCGACATAAACCATAACTCGGCTTTAAAAATGGAAATCGACAGTGTAACAGACATGTTTAGTCGCTCGATTAGAAAATACGGGGTGAAATATTCGCTGTACTAGGTGGGATGAAAAGTAACCTCCTTGTAACCTTTTTTTATTTTATTCAATATAGTCCCCTTTTAGTTTGATACACTTATTCCAGCGATTTTCCAACTTCTTGATACCATCCGAAAAGTAATTTTCCGGAAGGTCTGTAAAATACTCCTCCGTTGCTTCGATAATTTCCTCGCGTAAGCTGAATTTTTTATTGATGAGCCATCTTTTGAGAAGAGATAACAGTCCGAGGGAGTCAAATCGGGCGAATACGGAGGATGCGACAGCAATTGGAGCCGTAAGTCATTGATTTTAGCCGTGGTTGCGATGCTCTTGTGCGCCGGTGCATTGTCTTGCAAAAACAAATTTTTTTTCGCTTCATGTGAGGCCGTTTTGCAGCGATTTCGGCCAATCGCTCCAATAATAGACAGTAATACTCGCTGTTAATAGTTTTTCCTTTTTCGAGGTAGTCCACGAAGAGTATGCCTTTACATGCCCAAAAAACCGACGACATAACCTTTCCGACCCATCGAGCCTCCCTCGGCCGCTTCGGAGCACTCGTGCCGGCTTTAATCCATTGCCGGGCACTTATTCTGTTCTCTGGTGTTCAACAGTTACCAATCGACGCCAAAAGTTCGGCCGATTCCGCATCAGCAAGTCCAAACACTCTTTCGAAGTGCTTTCGCGTTCTTGTTTTTGGTCAGGAGTGAGTATGCGCGGCACTCAGCTGCAGTTAAACTTTTTCAGAATATTGCCCAAAATATGGCGTGTGCGCTCAGTACTAATCTTTGTGGTATCTGCTAGCTCGCGTACTTTCACTTTCCGGTCAGCGAACACCATTTCATGTATTTTTTGACATTGTCCTCTGCAACCGCATCGGAGGGCCTGCCGCTGCTTGATCGGCAGTGGAGTTGCGGCCACCATGAAACTCTCGAAACCAATATTTGACGGTGTAATCTGACGGAGCATTAGCCCCATAATATTTATCCAACTTTTCCTTCGCCGTTTTGCCTCTCAAAAAATAATGTTTTATGAGAGAACGAAAATCGTTTTTGTCCATACTCAACATGATGCCAAACACGTCAACAACAATCAGCTGTCAAAACAAAACTAAAGACAATATCGCACTGAAATTTGGCATGTCTGTCTAAATATGAATGGACTTCAAGGCACCATAACCTTTTTTGCAGTAGCAGCGCATTCTGACGGTCAAGGAGGTTAGTTGATGGTGATAGTATCACATATTAAGACGTGAACTTATCTCGGCGTGCATTTCTTAATAGATCTAAGGGTAAGCTACAATGGTTGACTCAAATTACTTTGCCACTTCAATATTCAATGGCGGTTATATAGGGTTTTCCAATAGGGACTTGACAACTTTAAATTTATTTTGTGAACGCACTCTTTCACTAATCATCAAACTGTCACTGCCAATTTATTCAGTAAACTCAACATTTTCATCGTGGTAAAGTTCACTAACGAGCAACGTTTGAAAATAATAAAAATTTTCTACAGATATTCGGAATCCCAAATCTTTAGTGACGCTCATTTTTGGCTCAATGTATTCGTCAATAAGCAAAATATGCGTTATTGGTCGGGTGAAAACCCACATGTGCTTCATGAATCACCGCTTCATCCAGAAAAAATAACTGTTTGGTGCGGTTTGCATGCCGGCGGCGTTATTGAGCAATATTTTTTCGTCGACGATAACGATCGTCACGTTACTATAAATGGTCAGCTTTATCGCACCATGATCACCGATTATTTTTGGCCCGATTTGGAAGATATATACTTGGACGACATGTGTTTCAACAGAATGGTGCCACAAGCCATACAGCACACGCTACAATCGATTTATTGAAGAGTAAGTATGGTGAGCGTGTTATCTCAAGACATGGGCCAGTCGATTGGCCGCCTCGTTCGTGCGATTTAACGCCGCTTGACTATTTTCTGTGGGGCTACGTTAAGTCATTGGTTTATTTCAACACGTCGACGACGTTGGAAGAGCTCAGAGCTAACATTGAACGCGAAATAGCGGCCGTTTCGGCCGAAATGTATAACCGAGTCGTTGAAAATTGGGTCCAATGAATCGACCGCTGCAAACGTGCCCGCGGTGGCCATATGAACGAAGTGGAGTTCCATTCATAAATGTGTTGATTGTACTTCAAACCAATAATAAAGTTTTAGAAATTTCTCATATGGTTTGCCTTAAATTAAAAAAAAAAAAAAATTGTCAATTCGTTATAAGAAAACCCTATACATCTATTTAAAAAAATATTTAATGTGATGGGAGTGATAGTTGGGGCTGCAGCAAGGGATTATCCCGCTAGCAAAGATAAAACAAGATTGCTGCTGTTGTGACTCGAAGGCAAATCATCCAATCGTTTTGATTTTTTGCTAATTTTGTATATGTTTTTCCATACAATGACTTTCCATTGTAATTCTGGCAGGCCAAAAATCATTTAAATTATTTTTTTGTTCAAAGTCGTGGGTCATTGTATAGGCAATACCTTCGGTTTTGCCGCATTTACCACAGCAGTGGAAGACGTTTTTGTTTCTGACTTGGGAGATAGCGAATAACTTATTAAAGATTTAACTTTATCATTTAAAAATTTCAGTGTATATTCATTAGTTATGTATAAATAATAAATCATCCAAATTTTAAAACATTAGATGTAGTAGTTTTCTATAAAAAAAAATTCCCAATAATCATTTATTTTTTTCCGCGTACACTGGGATCTAAATCCACTACGAAAACTACGGCCGCAGAAAGAAAAAAAAATGTTCTGTTTCCCTAGATCAAATTTAAAGAGTAGATTCGGCGACAAAACGGAGTTCTAGCATCCACAATACTTTCGGGGTATCTGATTTTAAACCTTCAAAAGGAACTGAAATTCAATGTTTGGAAAGTATCAATCAAATATGTTACATACATTGAAAAATGAATTTATCAATCCGATAAAAGAGCAAGATGCCAAAGTCTGTCAAATGCTTTTGAAATTTCGAATGAGACTACACGGTAAGAGTGTTAAGAAGTTTCGTCTTTCTTAATGAAAGGCTTGACAAATGCAGTTTTTAATCTTTTCTGAAAGTGGCCTAAGTGTAGTGTTGATGAAAAAGTTTACGCTGCGATTTTTCAAATGAAGGATATTTTCGTGTATACTATCTGAATAATTGCGTTTTTGTTTGTTATGAACTCCAACTACTACATAAGTATGAAGATAGAGTGGTTCTTTTAAAAATTCGATAAGATCAAAGATATACGAACATATGGGGTTAACCTGCCTGTGTGGCATGCTATAAGCAGATTGGCATTGTTTAAAAAGCTGACAGCTGGAATACAATATGAGACAGAATCTCTCATTCGATACGGGTACAATATTTCGGATACTAAAGCATTTTTTGTCTTAATTGTTGATTATTTTGGAACCCGACATTTATAACCCTTGTGTTGGCACCCTCAACTCACTCCAACGAAACTATTGGTAAAAGTCCAATGTAACTATATGCATTCGATCAATAAATAATTATTCATATGCTAGGAAGGTAGTCTCACCTGTAAATAACAATTAAATTATGTACAGTGAACTTTTGAGTCCTAAACCAGGTATAAAACAGAAGGGCACAAGTAGGATTGTTGATATTTTTGTTCTTTTATAACTGAAGAATATTTAAGAACACCTTTGAAATATGTAGACATAAACAAGCCTATATTTTTGGAGCTGTAAAGCGGTATAGGTCAGTTTTTATAATTCGCTCGAAGGAACAAAACGTACAGTCACTACTGAGAGAGTTTGGATAGTTTGGTATACTTGTATGTGAGTGTGTTATATATGCTGTTTTTATTTTCTTACTTACTCCAATATTATTCAGTGGAGTGTGCATAGAACTTGTGCATTATATTTGTGGAAAACAGAAGCAGAAAGATGGAGGAATTGCCAAGAGCTAAGTTTTTTAGGTAACGTAAATATAATAAATACAATATTTGTAAGACATGAATTTATTTATTATTTTTTAGATTGAGTAAAGCTAGAAAAGAGAAGTACTTGAAGAGATGATGAGGATTGGTTTCCCAACGACAACGCTCCGAATTTTGCCAATGCTGAAGCATAGGATGAAACCGAAATTAATGGCGGAACTCAAGATGAAGAAGAAGACAATGACGATCAAAGAGACGTTGGGGAGGAGAGTGACAACGAAGTAGCTTCAGATGTTTCAGCCAGCATTAGTACAACATTTATGGCAAAAGACAAAATGCCTTGAATTAAAACTCAGCTTTAAAACTAGAAAACTCCGGCTAGAAATCTTGTTAGGTGGAGAGCTGGACCGCAAAAGTATGGAAATTTTATCGATCTCTGGCAAATTCCAAAAATTTATGACGTTGGAAATGGTTGACATTATCGTTCGATGCACGAATAAAAAAGCAGAAGCCGAGTATCAGGATTTCAAGAAGAAGTATCCACAAAACGAGCCGCGTGTATGATCTCTTTTTCTTGGAATCTTGATAGGTGCTAGTGCAAATAACACAAACCACATAGATGAAATGTGGAAGTAAATCTCGTATGCGCTATATCGTGCAACGATGGGACGAAGGCAGGAACCAGCAGCCAATGATAAAACTGCACCTATTTCTGATATTTGGAAAATGCTGATTGCAAGCGTAGCGGAGGTGTATAGACCAACGGAGTATTTGAACATTGACTAACAACTCTTCCCTTTTTGAAGAAAAACGAAGTTTACCCAGTGCATGTCAAATACGGTCTAAAAGTATTTTAGTTGTGCGACGAAAGCAATGCTTATCCACACAAAAGGATTTTCTATACAGGTAAGCTAGGTAATAGTTGAGAAGTCAATCAAGGAGAACAAGTTTTGAAAGAAAGAAGGTTACCATCTGTTTGTATGTTACGAAGAAAAACAAATCGGTGATGCTACGATCTCTGATGTATCCAGAAATCATTTTGTTTTACAACAAAGCTGGCGTTGATATTATGGATCAAATGTGCATGAGATATTCACCGCGAACGTGCAGATGACCGCTTTTACAATATTTTGCATATCATCGGTATTCCTGCGTACGTCATTTACTATGAAACTAATGCTTGCAAAAGAAACGTACGGACGCAGACTTTTCCTACGAAAGGTCTTAGAAGAACTAGCCATGCCAATGATAGAAAATGATTTCTTAACCAGCAAGTCATACGAAACTATGTAATGAAAATCGCAATGGAAATAACTATGAAAGACCAGTAACGGAATGGTAACTGATAAAAACGATCGACGAGACGCAAGTGGTAGAAAGGTTGTAGATAGATCATGCTATGTTGGTAACTAGCAACCTATTTAAAAGAGAATAAAGGCAAGGAAGTCTTGCATTGACTATAATAAGCCTGTTTGTGATCAGCACACAGCAAAAATTGAATATGAATTAAATATATATGTGTGAAAATTGAAATTTAATTTTTTTTTTTTAATTTTTCATATGGTGTGATCCTGCTTCAAATGTTTTCTCAGTATTTCTCGAGAGACTGGAATAACTGACTAAAACAAATAAGATAATAGTCAAACGGTTTTTCAACCTCGAAGCAGATCTGTGTAACTAATCATGACAAAGAAGCTCAATATTCTTGACGACACAATTACTCGTGAAAATAAAAGGTTACAGCGATTACTACGCTCATCATCCATCGGGAAATGCAATTATAAACGTAATAAAAATTACAAAATAGAAAAACAGGAATTCATTGACCCATTAAACTCTCTTGGAAAAATCTTTATTATTGGTTTCGACCTTAATGCGAAGCACATCTTTTGGGGCTCAAGATGTATCTCACAAAAAGGCAAAACTCTCTACTTGTCTGGCATGGTATGTGGTTGGCAATTTTACTCAACAGACAGACTGACGTACTGGCCGTCGGATGTCGCCAAAACACGATAGACTTCTTTATCGGAAAAGGAGTAAACGCTAGTTACGTCAGAGTTGAAGAAAGCTTCGATCTCTCCTTCGATCATTCTCCAATCCTTGGTAAATAAACAAAAACAAGATTATCCAACAAAAATAACTCACTGAGAAGATTTCTAAATAGAGGTTGTCGAAAATACTGAGTTAAAAGTACCGCTTAGAACGCCGTATCAACTTAAAAAGGAAGTTTTACGATTTGTTGTAGTCATACAGCAGGCGGGCTGGAATAACACTCCACGCGAATCGAACAAAGTTGCCAGTATCGACATAAGATACTCGCCGGAAATCATGGAAATGATATGGAAGAAACGGAGAGCGGGCTCTGCAACTTGTTGAAAAAATCGATCAAGGACTTCAATAATCAAGGTATTAATAACCACCTAAAAAGCCTCACAGCGACAAAGGATACCAACTAGTCCATATGGATAGCCGTTAAAAGCCTTCGAAAGCCCCAAATACACGTGCCGCCAATAAGAAGAAACCACGATATCTGGGCGAAATGTGTAAAAGAAAAAGCTAAAGTTTTCGTCGACCTTCTTGCAGAAACGTTCAAACCATTCGACGGGGAAGTGCTTCCAGAGAATGTCAATACTCTAGGCCTGACGACGAACCTTCCAATAGAAAAGGCTTCACTTAGGGAACTAAGACAAGTAATAGACACGCTTAAGCCCAATTAAGCCCGTGGATATGACTTAATTACTGGAGAGATAATTAAAGCGCTACCGAACAAAAGGGTTGCTAAAGCTGCTCTATCTTATAAATGCCACCATAAGACTAGAGCATGTACCGCATCAGTGGAAAGTTGTCGAAGTTATTATGGTTCCGAAACTGACTGAAGTCAAGTCTTACAGACCAATGACGCTCCTCCCGATTATATCGAAGGTCTTCGAGCAAATCTTACTTAATCGTCTTAAGCCGTTTATTGACACAAATCGCCTCTTATCCAATCATCAGTTTGGCTTTAGAAGTTAACAATCTGCTGTTGACTAAGTGCATCGAATAACCGATTTAATTGAATGAACAATCATCTGATATACAATATAAACTTCGACAAGTACTACCTGAGCAATTGACTCATATTATAAGTTCATATATAGATGACCGACTCTTCCGTGTCAGAAAAGGAAACGAATATTTCAATTTTAACACAATACAAGCGAGAGTGTCGCAAGGAAGTGGACTTGTCCCTCTGCTATATTTGATTTTCATCCGCGACGCATACATATATATATATACGGTATAAACGGACGATACTGTGCTAGCCTTTTGCTGATGACACTGCCGTTTTGACAATATAACTTAATTGCGGTTTGCTAAGAGAAGGCGTAACTTGTATTATTCCATTGGAACATGCGTTGGAAAGCTACTGTCATTGTACGTCATTTCAGTATATATCATTCACTAGAAGCGTAAACGAAGTCGAAAGGCGGTTTTGCATGTCCGAAATGCTGCTGGAACGCCACAAAAGGAAGTCATTTTTGCATCGGATTGTTACTAGTGATGAAAAATATATCCATTACGACAAGCCCAAGTGCAAAAAATCATATGTGAAACCCGGCCAACCAGCCAAATCAACGGCAAAACCGAATATCCATGGCGAGAAGGTAAAAAGGCTAAAACCGGGTGAAACCATCAATGGACAACGCTACCGAACACAATTAATCCGTTTGAAGAGAGCAGTAGCCGAAAAACGGCCGGAATATGCGAAAAGACACGTGGCAACATCATGACAACGCTCGGCCCCACTTTACTATTCCGGTTAAGAACTATTTGAAAAACAGTGGATGGAAAGTCTTACCCCACCCGCCTTATAGCCCAGACCTTGCCCCTTCTGACTACCATTTGTTCCGGTCGATGCAGAACGCCCTCACTGAAATACGGTTCACATCAGATTCTTTCTTGGCTGCCAAGCCGGCGCAGTTGTTTTGGGATGGGATCCAAAAATTGCCAAAAAGATGGGAAAAAGTCATAGTTTCAGATGGGCAATACTTTGGACAATACTATTGTACATGTTTTTCTTAAATTAACGTTCAAATTTAAAAAAAAAAAAAAACCGCACGAATGAAATTACATACCCAATACATTTGGCTGGAAAAAAAAAATTTCAAAGAGAATTGTCCAATGCTTGGATTCCAAAGTTTGGATTTGAATTCGAATTGGCCAATACAGGATCCAAGATCATGAAACGGTTTAGTGTTGCCATGGCAGTAAGTGCTTCGCTTACAGATGGAACGTGTTCTTCTACGGTCCCCTCATCTGCAGTTGCATTTTCGTCGTCGTCATCAGCAATATTCAATTGAATATCTGGCACAATATTCTCACCTGTAAGGAACTGACAAATTTGCTATAGATTTGAAAATGATTCTTATTAGAGTAAACACACCTCAAATGTTACCCATTCATTCTCATTGTCTATCAACTTATCCCAATCTACTTCTAATTTTGAAAACATTTGTACTTGTCGAGCCCCACTTCATCCCATGCCTTAGCTATCAATAAAATGACATCAAGAACCGCAATCTTATAATCTTGGTTCATGATTTCTAAAATCTGCAATTTCCTAAATTGTGTCTTAAGTGATTTATTGATACCTTGATCCATAGGTTGCAGAACAGACGTGGTGTTCGAGGGCAGAAATGCGAGTTTGATAATCTTTAAGACTTGGAAGTGTGAATTTGTGTATGTTATGTGCCGCATAATTGTCAACCAAAAGAAAATTTTTTTTTTTCTGTTAAAAGCTCTTCGTCCCATTCTCGCAATACTCTTTTGAAAATAAAAGACGTCATCCATGCCATTTTATTATGACTAAGACTGTCGAACGTTCCTTAGACATTTTTTCAACCACCCATTTCTCTCTTCTGAATTTAAACGTCTTGTCGGGGGTACTTTTATAAAAGAATCCATTTTCATCGGCGTTAAAAATATCGTCGTCTTCAAATCCTTTCAGAAACTTTGGGAATACTGTGATGAACAATATTATGGCGTACCCAAGACCTCTGTATCTAACTCATAAAACAAACGAACTCTTTTACACCCAATAACTTTGCAAAACCCTTTGTTTTTTTGCTGAAGTATTGGCCCACTTATAGGAACGTTTATACTTCTCTTGTCCTTAAACCAATTTAATAAGGCATTTTCAACATCTACATATGAACTTTTGGACTTCGCACTTTTTTTATTTTAGTAGAACTCACCTCAAATTGTTCTTTTATTTCTTGTTAATTTTTTTTGAAATTGTTGAAACAGCTGGTTGGGATATTCAAAATTAATTGTACAAATCAGAAATACCTACACCACTTTCAATTCTCGAAATAATGTCGTCATCTTAAGAATTATCTACGCGCACCACTTTTTTCAAAAAATAATAAACTCTTACTGAACTCCTCCGATACCAGATATGGAAATTGAATAGGACATGTGATGAAATTACCTTCAGCACTGGAGGTAGACATGTACGAATATCGCTATAACCTATTAATATTATAATACAAATCCTATACAAAATTAAATAATAGGGTTGCATCTTATAGCCTTAAAGACTAGAGGCGAATGACCCATTAAAATAAATAAACCTACAGTTGCTGTGGGGTAGTTGCAAACTACAATCAGAACAAAAAACAGAAGAAATAAAAGTAAAATAATTATTAATTTATTTAAAACCTTATACAAAAAATAAAGACTGTTAAAATTTAGACTGCTAAACAATGCTTATAAACAAATGCTTGACTTGCGAAATATCCATTGTAAAAAGCTATAAGTTGACTCTGTATATTAATGATTCTAATTTTGTACGATAATCGAATGAATAATGACACAATATAGAAATTTGAAAAATTAGTCTTGTTTGCCATCGGTACCTTTACTAATTGCCGAAAGTTCACTCTTAACTTGTATTTATTTGAATTTCTTTGTATTACACTGTATTTTAAAACAATAAGAACAACGTGTGATATTAGCACGGAAATTGACCTTACCACAGCTATGAGCAGACATTGAAAGTTTGGGATATGCAGCGGCGTGAAAAACGACAAAACATGAGTTTGATTTTTTCGCTTACAGTTAATTCATGCTGTATGTCACTCTCTAATTTTTCCAGTGAATCGAATAAAAAATTTCTTACTACTCAGATTTTGGTTGAATATAGAGTTTAACTAAATTAGAAACAGGATGGGGATTAAAACTGAGCCTTGTGGTACACCAACCCGTAATGGCAGCTAAATATTAAAAACGCCGTTTATCTCTACTCCTTGAGTTTTTTCCGTCAGATAAGACTTAAATCAAATGAACACTGAGTCCTTGAATCCAGCCTTGTAGAGCTTGTCCAAAAGAATCGTGTGGCTAACCATATCAAAGGCCTTTGGACAAGTATTACTATCAAAACCATTGCATATTTCACCACACAACTTTAATACGGCGTCTTCTGTCGAAAGCCAAACTGTTGATGACACAAATAATTATTTTTGTTAAGAAATGATAAAATTCTGTCTTTTATTGCTTTTTCAAATAGCTTAGAAAATGTTGGAAGTACGTATATTAGTCTATATTGACTGACAAATTTCCGGCAACCCCTTATATACAGAGGAATAACTTCAGAAATATTTAACGCAGACCGGAAGATACCACAATAAACACTCAGATTAAATATATAGCACAGCATATCAAGAATGAAGAAGGCAAAACGTTTAACAAGACAATTAGTTAAACCACCCGAAATACACGGGTTTTTATTGTTAAGATTCAATATACATTTATAAAGCTCAAGTGATGAAGAATGTTAAAAAACAAAACTATTATAATAATTCACAACTGCAATTCGTCTGAGCAGGGTTGAGCTTGGAATTCGTTGCAATATTTGCAAAATAGCAGTTGAAAGTATTTGCAATATTCATGGGGTTATGAACTAACGTATCTTCTACTTGAATCTCACTAATGCTGTCTCGTTTTCTTCCATTACTTAAAATACTACTGACAACTCTCCATTCCTCTTGAATATTACCCCTGCAGTTGTAGAATTTAAACGAATAAAAATTATCTCGAATAATAGCTTTTTTTTTCACCTTTTGGCTCAATTTATTGTAATGCCGTTTAAGGATATTATTTCGATGGTCCTTTTTGCATTCTTTTCGTTTATCACTTTTAGTAAATTCTCATTAATCCAAGGCTTCAATTGTTTGAGCTGTATGACTTGATAATGGTGGAATTTACAAAAAAAAAAAACAATCAGTCGTTGCAGTCGTTCCCAGCTTGTTTTGATTTATTGTCGATTTTTCTGTCAGGTTGGTCTTGTAGGATATCATTTAATTTGATATCCTTCATCCGATGAAGGATGAAAGATTTTATTCCAAAGAGAATAGTGAATTGTCATGATTCACATCAATATCGAGAAGCGATATCGCCGATTGACCTTCGCGTATTGCCATACGGTTCTTCATTTTTTTTTCTTAACTCGTGCGGTTAAAATATGAAATTAGATACAAATGTCCGACTTGTTGAGGGGGAATTAATTAACGCTATATTTATACAGTGAGAAGGTAAAGAAAGCCCACAGTGTTGGCGGTATGACTGTCAAATTCTATTATTCGTATAGGCTAAATTACAACTGAGTTAATTTTTTCTCCGCACCGAAGATCCTGTCGGTCCAGAATGTCGAAGTCATCCACAATTGCATATAGTATTCAAAGCATCGGCAATTATGATTTCAGCATTCAGTTACAAGAATATAATATTTTGTATGAAGTGCTCACCAAACTCGTAAAAGGCCAGTATGGGTCTTCTGTTAATAAAGTTTTAGTTAATAAATTACTTATGGGGATGGAAGACATATTTACTGCATAAGTAAGCGAGAATAGCTAGCCATCTTTAAAGGGTCAAGTGCCTATAAAGTTGAACTAATTGAATATAGACGGTAATGTTAAAATTTCGAGTGAATAACTCAAGAAATAACCAGTCAAAAATGAATACAATGATTCTTGGATCTCATTAGTTAGGTGAACACACTATTTCAATTAAATGTCCATCATATGACCACTTTCAACATCAAAGCTTTGAATCACAAAAAAAGGGTGTATTAGTTAATGAGCTCAGCATACCAAACTTTTGTCTCTCATATCTTACGTCTGAAACCATAGTAAGAATTACAAAACAGTAATGACTAAACCAAAGATTATCTCAACATTTTTGTATATACATTTTTCAAAACGAATAGATTCATCAGTTTTGCAAATCAATCCAGATGTACAAATCTTAAAATCACCAACATATCCCTCAATTCAGTTAGGTGTTGTTCTAAAAAACCACTTAAAACCATAAGAACACACAATAAAATCCATTACAGCTGTAAGATCTCTTTTTACTCTTTCAATTGAAATGTAAACGTGATCTCATGCTGTTTAGATAAAAACCAGAAAAAATAATAATAAAAAACCTCGCTTGAGCATCATAAGGAAAAAAGCGCAAATAACGATTTATCATCCTCCAACATCCAGCATCTACATCTTTTTCCAGTTAAAAACCTTCAAGGCATAAACTTTAAATTATCTCTCAACAGTAGATTATGTATCATATACCATAGATACAATAAGGAGCATAGAGGAGCACATTAGCTGCCGGTAAATTGGGTCAAACAATTTATATGGACTACACTCACTTTGATCAAGTAAGTCGATAAAATCCAAAAAAACAGTGAACCCATCACCCACGCTTATTTACGGTGATATAATAGTCATAAACTTAACTGATAACAATAACACCTTCTTAGATAAACAAATTGTGTCTAGGACTATCAGTAATTCACAAATTCAATTGAAAAAAAAAAAATGCATTTAATATTGGTAGATACAATTACAAGTTACAAGTACCAGTTTAAAAAAGCTTACTTTTTGTTGTGGTCGTTAGTTATTAGTTTTATTTTGATGAATTTGTAATCAAAAAAAAGTCGAATCTGGCGAATTGTTGCAGTTGTTGGTGTTGCTGTTGTTTTTCAGTTTTCGATATTTTTTCTTGTTTTTTCAGGTATTACTTCTCATTTTACGTACGCACGCCGTTCCAGCACTAGTACCAGTACCAGCAATACACCATCAGCTGAAGCAGGAGAACAGAGAATTCTTGATCTCCTTGAAGTGCCGATCATGCCTTTTGAATTCGCGTTATTTATTTATTTTTTTTTTTTTCAGAATGCACTCTTCTTACCGATTGATAGAGCGGTTCTTTTTACTTAATACATACGATTATATTATTTAACTATAAACTGAAAGCATTTATTTATTACATAATTTTTGCATTGAAATCATTTTTGGATACAAGATACAAGAAGAAGATACGAGTACTTGAAAACAACATCAAATCGAGTGCATACTTAGCAACATCACGCATAGCCTCGTAAACTAGTTTTGCTCCACAAAAAAAAAAAAAAAATCAGAAAACGAAATCGCACAAACAACTAAAAATGTTATCACAATTTTCATTTGACAATTATTGACAGTAGCTGAATAACTATTCAAATATTTTTTTTTTTATAATTTTACAAAGCACAGTCTAAAGTTGAGGCGGAAAATTGTACACAGAAAAACGCACTTCTATGACCGAATTTCTGTTCTCAGAAATTGAATGACAACTGCTTTTTGGCCTAAAAACACCTTAACTGACCTACAGATACAATGCATCGTCGTTGTCTCGTCAGTTGGTCGTCGCGCAGCCGAATATGTTATGGACTGAGACAAGTATCTGTGTAAGAATTTGAATTTTCCACAATCACTTTCGTTTTCGAACAATTGCTGCTGCTACGGCGATGGTATTTTCCGTCATATCATACAAAAAAAGGTCAGTCACCTTCACGAAACATATTTGTCAGATACTTTTTTGGTCACAAATATATTTATATATATATATTTATATTTTTTTTTTTACTTTGATTTTATTTTTTTATTTTTAAGATGCACTCGGCTAAAATAGATAAATTGGATGATGTCGAGTTAGAAGATACGGCCAGTAGGCGATAAAATAAATTAAGAGCAACCGAATGCGATGAATACACGACAACGACTGAATGTAGCCAAGCAAGCAAAAATCATGTGTTCCTCCTTCGATGATGACTGAAGTTTCAGTGCGGACGAGACGAGACGAAAAGCTTCCAAAAAACAATTTTACTCGTAAAAGTGCGAGTTTTCCCATGCGATGGTGTTTTGGGTTTGAATGTATCTAAGCACTTTTGTCATGCAATGTTGCTAGATTTAAATGAGTTGTTTAGGTGGGGACATGGGGTTAATAATGATAGTGGAAAGTGTTTCGATAATGTTGCTACGATTGGCAATGTTTTTGTGAATGTTGATGGGAAAATGTTGCGAAAAGTAATGAGACTTGAGATTTAAATTTTATTCAGGTCCATCTAGGCATAAATGTTCAGTTTAATAGTAATCGGTGGTGCGATCCTTTGGTGTGGTCGATTAAGTGGACCTTTTAAAATTTCTTTTGTTTTTCTAACGTTTATGGACAAAATAAAGCACCATCTTTAAATACTACGGAGCGGGAGTTCAGTGATTTTGAATGTAGTCGTTCTTCCATCAATGGAGGGCTATTAAGAATTTTTCTGGGGTTTCCTTGCAGAAATCAGTTTGCCCATCATGTTCCCAGTGATAAAATATTTAACAGAACATCTAAATATTACAATACATACACAGATTTTTTCACCAGCTACTTCACACAATAATGCTGTTGATAAACATTTGTAGTCAAGAACCGAATTTCAACCTTTTCTGATAAAAGATAGCCACTTTCGTAGTCATTATGAATTACTCCTTGAATACCATTATGTTCACAACGAACTCCACTGTGAACTGCAACACTGTTTGGGGAAATTCCGTCCGAAGCCGTTTAAAGCAAATGTATTCTAAATTGAATGAAACCTTATCGATATTTTGGCAGGATAAGAACTCAAAATATAATTTTGTATATGAATACTCCAGTGATCCTGGTGCGAATACAAATATTTGTCTCATAGCATGTCGGTTTCTAAATTCACCAAAGTCGATGGAAATGGCTCTACATTTTCTGGCTAGCCAGAGTGAATAATCACTGCATTACAGAGAGTACATATGCCTTTAAGAAGAGGTAACTGTTGAGTCAGCGACCGCCACATGCATAGCTATTACAGGGCTATTCTAGTTAATGTCGGTTTGGTGTTAAGAACCGAAATTATCCAGGTGGAGAGCAAACACCAAAGATGAGAACTACTGAAGTATGGAGTAGAGGCAGCTATAGAAGCAAGCACCGCAACGGAGTTCGTAACGGGGGAAAAAAAAAGATATAAACAATCGGTTTATTGGTGGAATCACGAGCTCGTAGAACTTAGATCGGCGTGTCATCGGGAGCGAAGAACTTTCCAGTGGTCCTGGTTTGTCGAAAACACCCTACAGCTACGGGAAATATATCGAGAAGTACGGACCCGGTTGAAGTAAGCGATCAAGTCCAGTAAGTGATAAGATTTTAGTGAGATTTACGACCAACTTAATGAATATGAATAAGACGGACAACATTGTCCCAAAGAGACTTAAAGGTCACAGAATGCAATCGTCTACGTGTCGGATTTTACTTCGTAATATATGTAGTGTAAATTGTTTTGTCATGCTCTTTAACCAAAATGAGAGCGATAGTGCGCCAATCCCAGCAATTACAAGCGAAAAACTTCTCAGAGTATGCGATAAAATACAAAGGCGGTAAGCGCCGGGGATGGACGGTACAGCGAACCGAGCGCTCAAGACTGATATGCGAACTAGACCAGAAATATTTGTAAAAAATTACAGCGCGTGTCTTCCACAGACCTGGAAGTGACGGAGATTAGTACTGCTGCCGAAAAGAAACAAACCACTTAGTGAACTCTCGTCTTATAGGCCGCTTTGTATGCTCGACACGATGGTGGGAAACATCCTCAAACGATTAATATATAATAGACTTGAGTCTGCAATGGAAGCAGTGGGTGATCTAGTTGATAATCAGTACGCTTTTCGTAAGTCGCGATCAACAATAGATGTTATCAACGTGGTTACAAGTAGAGCTCAATCCATAAAAGAAGGAAAACGTTGGACAGGAGCCACTAAAAAATACTGCTTTGCAGGAACACTGGATGTGTAAAAGGCGTTCAATTTGGCGAATTGGCAACGTACTCGTATTTTGCATTGTCTCCGTTGAATGCGTGTACCGTTGTATTTGTTAAGAACCATCTTGAGTTAATTCACTGACAAGGTCCTTTCCTATGATTTCAACGACGGTATGAAGAAGTACCTAAAAACAACAAGAATCGGTCTTGAGTCCTCTGCTATAGAACGTGATGTACGACAATATTTACGTCTATCAATCCAACGGGAATCATTAATCATGGTCAAATCATGGTCGTTGCCAAATTGCTCGAAGAAAAAGAATTCTTCTGCAGTTAGACCGTAAGAACAATAAAATGCTGGCTCTCGTCGCCGGTTGATCATAAAACGAAGTTTTACTTATTAGCAATCGGAAGGTACACGAGACGATTAGATGCCCATTTAATAAATACTTAGAGGTAGGTGATTGGTTCACGTTTAATATACATGCACCACTTGGAATATGCTTGTAAAAAGTCATCAAAAGCTGTCGGTGCACTGTCAAGGGTCATGAGCAATGTCGAAGAACCAAGACAAGATAAAAGACTCCTACTAGCGCGGGTCGCTAGTTCCATATAGATGTACGGCACAGAGATATGGTCATATGTAACGAAAGTAAAAGCATACGCACGCGCAATTAAGTACGTTTACTTCCTGAGCGTCTTAAGAGTTAGAAGCGCATTTCGAATGGTGTCCTATGACGCTATACTCATCGTGTTTTCAATGCTGCCCATTGACATCCTCGCCGCCGAACTCAGCTGACACTCAGTAGAGAAGCTGAGAGAAACCAAAGCATAGCTGTCTTGCAACAACAGTGTTACAAATTACAGAAAGAAAGATGGACGCATCGGCTGATACTAAGGGTAAGTACCTTGATCGGAATCATATTTCTAATTTGCCTCTTACCTCTTTCAACGGAAGCATGACACTATTCCATATTGCCTTTGATACGATAATATCTCAGAAAACGTAGAACACGTGTTTTTTTTACTGTTCGCGTTACGAAAATTAAAGAGTGATACTATGGAATAAATTCAACTAATAGTCGACTGTTAGCCATATGAACTTCATTGAAAAAAACTGGACGTGGCTACAAGAATTCTGAGCGATCTTAAACGCCTATAAAGCATACGTTAAGCGTATGTTAGCACTTATAAGTGAAATAGCAACTGCTTTACACCGATCTTCTCGAAGTAATACTTAAAGGTGGTTCCACGGCAGTAAAATTCGGTCCGTGAATGTTCAAGGGAGCGGTTTTTAGCCGGTAAGAATCTGGCACTACCAATGGAATACGACCATGTTTCTACCTTCCTACTCTAAAAGAAAAAAAAAAAAAAAACAAAACATGCCATAAACAACGTCAATATAGTATATCCGCAATCACAACTGCGCTGTCAACTCTGACGGCAGTTAAGCCACTTGAGCAGTTGATCAGCATTATGCTTAATAGCAAGATAATCAGCTCCAAGCTAGGTGGGACTTCTGCTAAAAGATTTGTCAGCAGAGGTACGCCTCAACGCAGTGTCCTTTTACCAGTTATACGGTGCTTAGTGGTTAATGAACTGTTGATATACACATGTACGAATATATACCTGGAAGCGTGTGGTAGCAAAGAGATTGCTCATGTGTAAGACCTTGCTATAGTTACCTCAGAAAGCATCTTCATGTCTTTAGATAAATAATACAATTAAATATTGTTAGTTAGTAGATCTCAATAAAACTGATCTTTGCCTCTTTTAAAATAAATTTTAAATTGAAATCAGAAACCGTCTCTCAATCCATGGTACCACCATAGTTCTTACCGATACAGTGAAGTTTCTGCATCTTATTTCTGTAAGGTAACTAAACTGGAAACCTTATATTCATGAAAGAGTAAAAAAAAGCCTCAATAGCTTTATTCTCTTGCAAAAAAGCCATTAGCAGCAAATGGAGCCTCCAACATCGCATTACCCATTGGCTATACGTCTCCGTTATAATACCGATACTGGTGGACGTCCGTAGACAATGCAGCCAACTGCAGCAAACTTAGGAAAGACCAACGGACAGCATGTCTAGTAGTAGTAAACTATGGTATTTATTTTCGTTAATATTCTTAATATGTACATTAGGAATACGTCCAGAGAACATCGACTACATTATGCCCCAGCAATGATTCGACGAAGTCATGTAAGCATCTCTTCTAGATCTTTTTGGAAGGAAGATGCTATCATGGACGATAAGTTTATCTGTTAGCAGTGCTTTCTCAGATAAGCTTAACTTAACCCTCTTTTTCCGCCTTCGTAATAACTGCAGCGTATTCTAAGCGGAAATTTTGGTGATTAAAGAAGTCTGGTCTTGGCTGAAGAAAAACGTGATATCTGCTAAGGATATCCGCATCTTTTTGGATAGTCAGGCAGCTATTAAATCCCTGAAATCAGTCTTACAAAATTCTAAAACCGCTCTTGATTGCCGATCGTCTCTCATGTATATAGCAGAGCCGTTCAACCGAGATATCTCCACTTAGAAGTCTTCTACACTTTGTCAGAAATTCAAATTGGTTCCAAGAGTAGGATGATTACAGATCCATATGGCATCACAATAGGCCTATGTGCGTTGGTTTTTCCAGCAGTCACTCTAACCTAACCTGTGATAGCTTCCATGCCGCAATATAATGCCAAATAGAAGTTTCGAACTGAAGAACGAGTTCAAGACATCAAGTGGTGAAATGTTGGAAACACGCCACGCTAGTGGAATTTGCAAATTAAAGCCTACGAAATGTGTTTATGCTGAACGCAACAAAATATGAAGGGAACTTCTATCATTTTGACAGGTAAACGCATAGATTAAATCGACCTACTTATGGCGATAAAACTGGTGAACACAAAACTTTGTATATTGCAAGCACCTACGAAGCACATGTAGGTAGTGAACAATCAGAAAATAAATATTTTGGCCCGATTTTGATGAGCTAGTAAATGGAGTATCAAGGAAGAAATGCATTTCATGGAACGAAAAACTACGGAATTAAGCTCATGTCTAATTATTTTAAAAACGATACTAGTTAAGCAAAGATGGCCATTGAGTGCAGCGTTAGACACCTCACCCAGGCAAATTATCGCCACGCTTAAATAACGTAAAACGGTGAGTTAAAGATTCTAAAGTGATATTGGGTGAACAACTAGGAAGTAAACACCAACCTTTACTGGCAGAATTTTTCGTTCAAAAAGAAGAGAAAAACGAACTAAAATTGGCATCAGACGACAACTTAAATAAGAGAGACTAGCTCCTGGACACTAAATTTATGTCATGGAATACACTCGTATATTGCCATTACCAAATGGAACCTTTTTTTTGAATTTGCTGACTCGCCAATAGCGAAGAATGGCTCTTTGATCTTAAAGTTCTATTGTACCATTAAACCAGAACTGTAGTTAGGCTAGTTTTTTTACCTTCCGAATGAAGTTGATAACACTACTAGCAGAGGAATTCATTAGTTCATTGGAGCCGATTTATTCCCTGAAGTAAATGTTCCGTCTAAATCCGTTGAGGGCTGGACATTCACATAAGATGTGTTCAGCTGTTTCGTCTTTTCCAAAACAAAGTCGGCACTCGGGAGAGTCGACTAGATTCATTTTTTTTTTTTTTGAGGTGATATCTTAAACTGTGAGGTAGCCTAGTAAGTTTTTGATATCGTGATGACTTAGATTTAGACATCTACCTGACATCGACCTGAGCTATTTTCCCAATATGAGATGCATCTCTACTTTTAATAGCTAAATTGGGTTCAGGTCCATAAAAGGGAGTTTCTGAGCCGTTTCTGTTCAGTTCGTCAGCATTTTCATTGCTTTCAATGCCCTCATGACCAGGAACACACCACACTTTGGTTTTGTTCCTAGAGCTTAGTTTTTGGAGCGTTTTGAAGCAGAACATGACTGATTTGGAGTCAATAGTGTGCGAACCATTTTAGAACTATCCGTGTACCATTTTATGCAATTTTGGCTGTTTGCTTGATTATTGTTAGCACATGCTTCTTTGCTGTGAATCTTTGTGGAGAAGCCTTTATTGAAGCATAATGTTTTTTGAAGACGGTCTTATACCGCGCTGATCAGAACAAGTTCCGGTATTTCGAAAAGCAGAGTCCTTAGGTCCGGGTGATCTTAACTCTTTTTAATTTGCACCAGACTTGCTCTGCTGTGTAATGCCACTTTGTTAATATCGTATATAAGTGAAGGGGTGTTAGTCCTATTACTGCTTCTTTCGCAGCTGTGGGAAAGGTCCGAAAGGCTGTACAAAGCAACCAAGAGCACCTTTATCCATTTTTTATAAAGTCTATGCCTTCACGTTATAGGGCAAGACTGAAACTATTAAGGTCTTTATGGGGTAGCTCTTGTTGTTCGAGAGAGTTTTCTCATGATTGCCTTTTTAGCCCAAAGAAAAATGTCTGGTTTGATCTCAGAGCTGAATCAAATTAAGCGTTTGGGTGAGCGTCTCCTACAAACTTGGTTCACTAGAGATGTTGCAAGCAGTGACTGGCCTCGTATTGGTTGTTCGACCGATAATATCTCTGCTGTGGGCGAGGGTGGCCGAGCATTAGCAGACGTTCGTTGCGTCAAACTTTTTGAAAAACCTGTAGATGCTGCCTAATAAAGTTCAAACCGTTCATCAATTCACGGATGAGAGCCAATTCACATTGTGACAGTACTTTTGTCCAATCTTGTACAATATGGCAGATAGGATTTATAGACTCGGTAACTAGATAGCCCGCACCAGTAGCTTGTTGGACTTAAGCTAAGATATGGCTATCTTCATGCCGGGTAAACGGAATTTTTGGGCTGCATCGTCCAAGCTTTAAGGTTCATTCTACCTGACAGCGGTACTTGTCTCGTCATCGCTGTAGTACAGTCAACAGAAATGCTCTTTCCAAATCTTCAGCACCGACTGTGACTCTACTACTATGTTCCCTTGTTCGTTTCTTCAGGCTTCTGTTCGGGGTTTGTATATGGTGGCTTGTTTTTCGTAACTTTTGATAAAACTTCCGAATCTCATTCCTGGAATAGCACCTCTCAATTTTCTCGATCGCGCGCCTCTTATGCTCATGTTTTTTTTCTTCGTGAGAAGTTGGTGTTCGTCTCTCGTCTTCTGCTCGTAGAGCTCGTGTGTAGCTATAATCCGTCTATGCAGCGACGCTTTGTATGCATTTTGCTTAGCTGCATATGCTGGGCGTGCTGCATTCGTCATCAAACCAGGAGTTTCGCTGTGGTGGCTTGGTGAATTTCATCACATCAAATGCGCCATTTCTGATGGCTTTTTGGCAGCTGGTCTTCGATACTTGATACTAGCGGTATAGGGCCCCTTGAGATTAAGAGAGATTCGATTGGAAAATGATTCGGCGATTTCTTACGATTGTAGCTGTCCGATGTCAACTTCCTCACAGTATTAAATCTGCCTTTGCAATGTTCGGGATATCCGCAACCGACCTTGGTTACAACAAGGTAATGGTCCGATTCGATCACAATCCGGTTGATGCTTGATCATGAGATCTCAAAGTTCTAATAAAGATGCTCACTTTTCCTGGCATTAAAGTCGCCGAGGCAATTGTAATACCGGAGCTAGAGCACAGCTTGTAAGTCTTTTCCAGGAGACTGTAGAGGCAATCTTTGGTATCGTCACCTTTCTTCTCTGTGAGAGCCTGTGCGCCTTTGTTTAATACGAGGCGCTTGTTCAATTCCCGGAAACTCAAGACTTCTTGCCTAAGTCTGCCTTTAACAACAAATCCGCATCCAAATAGGCATTTTTGCCGTCGGTAACAATCACTGCAGTACATGTCGCAGTTTTTCAATCTCTTTTTGCATTTCTTAGACGGTGGTAACATTTGCTTTGTAACGGTCAGGGCCCCGCTAGTTGTTCGGCTGTACGTGGCCTATTTACGAACCTAACATTCCAGGTACAGATACGAAGTTCGTTGTCGTTATTTCGTTTACAGAAGTTGTTCACAGTAGATACGTCTACATTTGAGGCCAGCTATAGATACCCTAGGACGAGGGGTCCTTAAAAGTCAAGCGCATTTAAAATTTGTTTAATTGGATTTGTTGTTGTATTCTACGCAACCATTTATCTCATGAGATTTTAGTTGCCCGGAAAAAAAAGAATTTCCTGTGGGAGCGGCTGGTATTGAACCCTAAACCGTTCGTTTGGGAAGACAATACACTACCACCGCCACTGCCCTAGGGTCCACTTGGAGGTCATCCGTCACCATCTCTTTTCCATGATCCTAACTACTAGAAGTAGCCCAAATAAGGTCTCATTTGCTTTATTCCAGGACTTTTAATCGCCGTTGATTCCATCTGGGGAATTAATCCGCTGTCCCGATTAAAGTACTGCTATAGTACTGCGCTTATAATTTAGCGAGTCGAGTCCGGATGTACATCGACGAGTACCCGATGCTTACGGTTTGAAGGTAAAGTAAGCACAATTGATGTGTAGAAATAATTGCAACACTAGATATCACCAGGTTGATACCTCTCAGTGCGTACCCTATTTCTACAGCACCTATCCATCATTAAGTATTCTTATCACTCTCGTACTATGAAAACCAACCGTTAAAATGCAATATCAATCCGATTCTTACGATATGAGGCTTCTCTCTGTTACTAGTGCTGGCATACGTCTATTCCCGAATGCCACCTAGCTGACCGGAATCAAATACGATTTCAGTTCAGCTTTTTACAGTGCGGTTCACTATTACTTTTCGCATTTCTTCTTCTATGATCAATCTCTTAGGTAGTTCTGCGGCCTGATGAAGGGCTTACTAGCTTAACTGAAATGTGGACAGTAGATCTTACTTTTTTGAAGTCCAATAACAGTGTGCTGAACCGATCCACACTAACTGTTTTTGTGTTTTTTTTTTTATAGTTTGGGCTGTGATTTCAAGCATCCAGACAATCTGGCCATCACCGAACACTTTTTATTGGTTCAGAAATCAGAGAGTAATGATCAATCCTAGCTAGAGGCAAATTGGAATATGAAAATTAGAGGAAAAAGCAATTGTAAAACCACCTTGCCACTTTAATTTTACTGGAGTTTGGGTCAGTAAGATTCAACGAATAGAATCAAGAATCAAGGCAACCTCTCATTTTTGCGCTGTGTATTGTATAGAGATATAATTGGATTACATTTGAAATGCTTCAAAAATTATCTCGCTTAGAATTTCTGGGAAATTCTTAAAGTTGTGTGTAAGAGGCTTTTGCCTAAACCCATTATCTTTATCTCCTTCGCTTCTCATTTATTTTGCATAATTTAGTAGTGACAGCTTTCGATTTGTCAACATAGGACTCACATCCCCATGTCACTGACGATAAGATGCTTCAACCCCCAAATTACAGCATCCCGCTACGTTTACACATAAATAACTTAAGCGAGTGGATAAATTGACGTAGAAGAATGAAGTTCATACACTTTTTGACACATGAATTCTTGTTGCTTATGCTACACTCTACTTCCTCCCTACATACATTTACATCAATTCAATAAGGGATGCGGTCGAAAGGGGGAATTAATGCTCTTACTTTGTTGCAACCCGAACCTAAAATCAAATCATTGATTTTTACTACTAAACATCTAAATGTCTTGCTGTGTGTTGAATGTGAAGAAGGTGCAACTGGATTCCTAAATCTTGAAGCAAAGGTTTCATATGACCAGATAGTAGCTCGAAGCTCACTGCTGACCTGACTCTTGCACTTCTACTATCATAAATTGTTTGCGAATGACGCCAAATTCTTCCACAGAGAAAATACAAACTTAATATGTATTGCTCGGCACTCCTCTGAAAGCTAAACAGGGAAGCAATACTTACCCGGTCGTCATGGTACTAAAAATATTTCTAGTGCAAGTTACCGGTTGTATCTGCATCTTGAAGCAAGGTGAGCTAGGCTCCCATTTACCCTGTAGCGAGAGGAAGACTTATTTATGCAGGATATAGAAAAAGGACACCACTAAACCAAATGCCATGTCGTTAGAAATTATGTCACCGCGTGCACAGGCGGAATTTATAGTGTAAACAGCAATGGAATTCAAAGCTCCATAAAGTCAACTCAAACCGGGTCGAACGGGTGTTGATTTTTCAAGTGTATTCAAGTGACGACGATGACTACGACTACTACGACGACAACGACGATTTATAATGCAGTTCCTGCACACCCGACAAAGGGCAGAATAATTAATTTCCTGTGAATGTTTACAAATATTTTACCCGAACAGTAGTGACCTAATTTCTTCATTCTAATTCCGATCTGAGTTCATGGTGCTACCTAATCATCGCACGGATGTATCAGAGAATTTGATGAACATTAGATGGGCACTGCAAGCGAAAATATTCGCTGGGGTTGATTTCGAAATCCATTAGATTCATTTTGTGTGGCATGGCTAATCTTTAATTTGATTTTTAGCAAGTGGAATAAGGTTAACTAGAATAAAGTGCCTGGAGAAATTGTTTAATGCGTTTAATTTGATCCGTTTAATCGACAGGAAGTAATGGCAATTCGTTCAGGAATGAGGGCGATTTTTGGGGTTTAATTCTAATACATATAGGTATACATAGATGTCACGCTTTTGTCATGTATTTTATGCTTTTTCCCAGTGTTTTGTTGGAAAATTGTTTCTAAATCATTGGACCTTCTGGTTTTTTTTTTCAATTTTGATTCCGTGTTATTGTTCGCTTTAATTCCCTAGGAATTGCAGAAGTAATCGTCTATTTTCTTAACTTGCTAGGCCATGAATAAATGTGAGAATAAACGGTTTAACTGTGAGATACATGCACATTTATGAATCTTACTCCCAATAAAATGTGTAACACATCTATCTTTTGTCGTTTATTGGCATTAAGCATATAATATATTTATATAGAAGAATGAAACAATGTGAGGTCTGCTTTAGTAACTGCTATTGAGGGAAGAGCCAGCTCTTCTTTAGATGCGAATTTGTGGTAGAAGGAAAACTCAGGCAAACAATTCTGGGTGGATACGTGAATACGTGAATACGAGAACGTATGACGCATTATAATCGACATTCTTTCAATGCTAAATTTTTCAAACTTTCCTTTCATCCACGTAATCCCCCGGCTCGTTGAACATTGATAAATTACTTTTGGTTGGTTGCTTTCGCTTCAGAGGAAATAATTCCATATTATTGCATATCAAGGCAACTGCCTAAACTTTATGTTGGTTTTCTGATGGAATATAGCATTCAGGTAGAGAACGAATACCTGTTACTCCTTGTATGTCATTTTTAATGAAATTTCAATCTACCGTGGAGGTATGAGTAATCGTGCATAAATGTTTGTACTACCAGCTTCTAATAATGTGCAGGTAGTTACTAAAGAGAAAATGTTTTTTTTTTTTTTTTTTTGTCGCCACCATTTTCACAGCAAGCGTCGCGCACTAGTGTAAGTAGTAGGCAAAAGTGTTACAGACAGTGGTGGAACAGTTATTATCTAACATGCCTCCGAAGCTGACATGGTCTTTTGCCAACAGCAGGTCCCCTTGCACCTATGTGCTTCACTTAAGATGAGGTCGTCCTCTGCTGCCTTTTTCCTCTGTGTTGGAGTTGAAAACTTTCCAAGCCAGGACGCTGATGTTCGTACGTTCAAGGTGACCTAGCCATTTAATCCAGGTTATCCGAGCTTTTCTGATGAGCCTCGCATCGGTGTTTACTCCGTACAGGTCGCTATAATAACTCATCATTCATTCTCCGTTGATCCAAACCGGATCGAAAATGGAAGAACTTTGCTCTCAAAGCACCTGAGAGCATTTTCATTTTTTTTTTTGTCAATGTGCAAGCGTCTGCCCAGTAAAACAGGACTGAAATGATCAGTGTCTTATGTAATATCTTTTTGGTTACTCGAGACAACGCTTTACTATTCAATTGCCTTGTAAGCCGAAAGAAGCAGCGACAAACAAGAGTAATTTGCCGTAAGACTGTTGTGATATTTTCATTGTCAGAGTTGATGGGGGAACCGTTGTAGATAAAGTCCCTTGCTACATCAAGGTTGTATTTGTCATTTGGGATGTTTTGTCCTATGTATCGATCCTGTGTGTCCATCTTTGTTGACAACATATATTCCGTTTATCCTTCGTAGACTGCTAAGCTCTTGTTGTCATTTCTGTTGTTTCAAGAACAGTGTTAAAAAAATCACATGGTAATGCTCCTTGTCTTAGTTCTTTTCTGACAATCAATGTGTCATTTTTGTCATCACCAACCTTGACGTGGAAGCGTGTATTTTACATCGTTATCCTATAATACATATTCGTATGAGCCTAGCAAGGATGTCGCTATCATAAATAGCTCGGAAGTTAAGCCATCGGATCCAGAAGCTTTGCTAAATTTAAGTTTATGAATTATTGCTCTGATTTCATCTTAGTCGGGTGGACGGAAATGATCGCTGTTTTCATCTAGGTTGAATTGTTCACTATGATGGGATGTTGTTTCTGATCACCGTTTAAAAGTTTGCAGTACCAAATGTAGTTCTACTATGAGGTTTCCTTCTCCAGTTTTGGCTTGTTCCTTTTATTTTTTGGATAAATTTCCACACTTCATTCCTCTGGTAGCCTCTCTCTACGGCCTCGAAAGAGTACTTCTCGTTCTTTTTTTTCTGAGGAGCCTATATCCTATCCCACACTTCCGCTCGGAAGGTTCGCAAACTGCTCCCAGTTTTTTCTATAGGGCTACGTTGTACATCCGTTCTTTTTATATATTAGCCCGTCTGCATTCGTCAGACTAGAGGTTTTTTTTTGTTAAATTGGGTTGAATCCCAGTACATCAGAGGAAGACTGTCTGATTGCTCGTTGGGATTATTGCCATTTTCTCTAAACTGGCGGCATCAGACTCCTCGAAAGATTCAGAAAAATTCGATCAGTTGTAGCCGGTTTGCTGGCTTTTACGGATATTTGTTTCCGAATCGTGGGTACATCATAGTATCGGAGTCGATTTTAGCTGTTCGGGATGTTCAGACATCCAAAAGACTGGAAAATTGTCTTGCGTCGATCGCAGTATAGTCAGCTTAGTTGAAAATTTGTTAATCAGGAGTCAGCCGGGTCCGTTTATGGATATCAGGTATGGAAGCCGTGTGCTACCTGTAGTTACAATACGTCCCGCCGCAAATCAATAAGTGCGTGACCGTTACCGGCGGTTAGGTGTGGAGGCTGTGCATTCTCACTGTATTACCAAAGATGTAGCTTAAGATTTTATACTCAAGTCTTCCTCTTACGAATTCTTATCCGAATAAACGCTGCGACAGCTGTATTTGTCACGCCGCCGCTAGTCTGTAAAGGTTAATTCATCGTGAGCTGAATTCGAAAGTGAACTTAAAGTTTTTATTATCGAGTAAAAGAACAATTCATGGCATTTACTTTTTGAAAATGATATCATGTAAATGTTGGCCACGACTACGTCTGAGGTGGTTCATTCGGAAGGTCCAATTTTGGGCGACTCGTTCGAGCATAGCTACTGGTATCTCGCGGATAACAAGAGTAATGTTGGCTTCCAAAGCGTCAATCGTAGCGGGCTTATTCCTGAAAACCTTGGACTTTACATATCCCCAGAGAAAATTGTCCAAAGATGTGAGATCGTACGATCTAGGCGGCCAATTTACCGTAGCAAAACGTGAAACTAAGTGGTCACCAAAATGGTTTCTCAACAAGTCACGTGCTATATAGCTCGTTGCTCCGTCTTGTTGAAACCATAGCTCACCGAGACCACGTGCTTGAATTTCAGGAAGCACATAGACCGTTAACATGTCGCAATAATGGTTACCATTGATGGTAACATTCTGATTTGCCTCATTTTTGAAGAAATATGGACCACTGGCTGGTGAAATACCAGCCCATAAACCACACCATACTGGTGTTTTTAATGGATTTAATGGTAGATCTTGGTACACTTCGGGTTGCTCATAAGCCCATATCTATTGGGAAACAAATGGGCTTCATCACTGAACAAAATCTTACGATAAAACACCAGATTTTCATTGAGTTTTTCCAGAGCCAGACAAGACCACACGGTCTTCGCTTCTTCACTACGTGCTGGATGCGGTCTATCGTCGAGTATCGTCTACTAATGTAAACTGGTAGTCAAATTTGCGAATAGTATTGGCGATAGTGGTTTCAATAGGTCGATTATGTGCACCGTAAGTTCCTCGAATCGCACAAAAAACATTTCTCACAGAACGTTGATTTTCGTAATACAGCTGAACAATTTGGAGACGCTTTTGTGATGTGAGTTTTCCCACGATAACTTGCCAAACGATATTAAACAAAAGTGGCAAAGCAGTTTGATAGGAATCACGCATGATCTGTCAAGAAAAGCCCATTGAAAATCAAACCTCACGATGAATCACTCCTTATATATATATCACAGTCTTTCCTCTTTTGTTCGTTCAATCCATCCCCTCGCATTTCTTGGATAGTGGATATGTCTGCTTTGTAGCAGTCGAGTATCTCCACCAATTGTTCTCCTGATCATGATCTTTTAACGATCCAAACATTCCACACACAGATCCGAGGATCGTTATACTTTAAGCGATTGTTACTAGCTGGTTTGTAACATTTTTATCTTTTCCGTATTAGGTTGTGAGCCCCATGACTGGGTAGGCCAGTACTATTCTACTGGTCGTGAAAGTAGTTGTCGTTTTAGCCTGCATGAGGTTAGCGGGGAACACCACTGGAAGGTACTACACCACTAACTTGATGGATGAGATTCCTAAAAGCAAAAGTAATTTGCTCCGTTAGAACAGCAGTATATAGCCTACAATCTATCTTATCATAGCCACCCAGGGTCTTGTTCAGAAACTTAACAGGCAATGGATGTCCACATCGGTGATATGAACTCTTGAAAAGTGTTAAACTGCTTTCATACATTCTCGTTCATTAATTGCATCCTAATAGTCCCTGATGGCAGGTTGGATTTCACCATGGGCACATACACTTCTTAGCTTCCATCAGTTATTCAAATCATATGTTTATATGACATATGGATGGCAAAGGCATGTTTATTCAGGAAGCTTTAGAGTGAATCTAGACCAAACGAAACATTTTTTAGTGCATCTTAAGTAGAGCTGATAGTGTTACCAAAGGTCCCTATCCAGCTAGGGCTCTTTATAGGCCTTAGGAAACAGCACTGTTATATTTTATTGAAAGCTTATTTCACAAACAAGAAATTAGTATTTTTATAACCGCGTTAAAAAATATGACCATCTACAGTGACAAGCCCTATACTATATCTCGAAACGACTTAGAAAATTTCAATGCGTTATGTTTCATCATCCTCTAGGATGACACCGGGTAGACAGAAGAGCTACACCATTTGGAAATGCTCATTTCTCGCCCTAGATAACAAGAATTAAAAAAAAAAAAAACATTTATTGAAAAGTCAGTAACTTTGACACGCTATATACTCGTAAGCCCAGAGTATAACTGATGAAATGTTCTAGGGATACTCTACAACATTGCTTAATCTCATATAAATTCTCATAAGAATGAGCCATGAATCTATAACCATAACAAACGCTCTGTAGTACGGACACGAGATGGAATATCAGCATCCCGCTCGCGAGTTACATGTGTGTTTTAGTCAGGCCTTACAAATTAAACATCACTTATTTGAACAATGTCTTTTTATTTTAATTCAAGTTCTTTCACAATATTGACTTGTCATCACAATATCCACATTCGCACTCGTGTAGTAGCAAGAGTTCTTAAAGATCTAAGCATTCACAGATCCACTAGTCCAGATGGTATATCTTTCTTGTTCCGAAGAGGTTCTCTCCACGATGACTGCGTAATCTTTTTCATCAATCCTACTCCTTAGAACTCTTTCTGAACAGATGGAAACAGCATTTGTCCAGTCCGCCCCTAAACAAGGCGAATTTTCTTCCTTCTTATCCTCCAGACCCATTCTTTCCAAAGTCTTGGAAACGCTGATTAGCCGTCAGCTCATAAAATATCTCGAAACATGAAAACTTCACAAAATAAATACTAGTGGGCCGCAAGGCTCCGTTCTGTCTCTGACACTCTTTAATTTTCGTTAATGGTCTCTTATTTGCTACTTCTAATCCAATATATAGTATTCATTTGCTGACAACAGTACTCTCTGTTTTTCATACTTGTTTTTTGACTCACGTCCCTACTCTTCGACTCTAGAACGTCATCGGCAGCGTATGTTAATAAATTTTGATATTAACAGCATAACTAATTGCAAAACCATTAACAGTGTAGAAATTAACGCTTCCAAAACACAATCCTGTTTGCTATCGTTAAAGGAAAATACAAAAACCCAGCTATTTTTGGTGTCGTCAAAAATGCTGCGAAATGTCTAGGATTCTTCAAGCGATGTAACTAATACTTTACCCGCGCTCATATATATCGCATTTATCCGCCCAAAATTGCGGATAGGATTCAAAACTAGATAGGATTCAAAACCGTGCGATAAATGTGCGTAAGGAGAGAATAAATGAAAAAACAGACGTTACGCAAACTTATTTTATTTTAACTCGATAAATTGTACACGCTTCGTGAATGTAACGAAGATTGACTCCGTGTGCTTGATGCCGTGTTCTTTTATAGTCCTCTTCGTGGCGTCGGATGGGGTGTCAAACGGTTGTAGGCATGGCGCGTGATCATTTGTTCCCGTTCGCATCAATCGTACGATGCAACTGCTGTATCGCGTATTCTTGTCGCGCCACTCAGTGTCGAGGGTGTGTGTGTGTTTTTTTTTTTTCTTGGTTGATGGGTATATGGATATATTGTAACAACTCGCCCATCCTGACCTAAGTCTCGAGCTCGAGACTAATTCCATTCCCATCTTCGTTGTCTTCTCCATCATCACAGTTGTCTTCACCCACGTGTGAAAACTCCTAGTCCGGTAGCTCACACCAACGTTTTAATTTATCGGCGCTTAAGACAGCATCGTACCTGCGCTGTGTGCGTTGCATCTGTGGTATGTCTTTAACCACATACCGGTCGTTCGGCAATACCTTTGCTATGATATAAGGGCCTTTGTATGTTGGGATCAGCTTTCTCGACTACCTCGTTGGCTCGCGATGTTTTCGATCGTAATGTTTCTTTTGCCGTTGTTGGTTTATTGGCTTATTTCCTCGAATATCTCTTGGCGTATAAGAGAACAGTACCTGATTCGAACTTACCTTCGCCGTTGCATTGTGCATGGTGTTGAGGCTCTACTGTAAATACCGCAGATATCCAGCCCAATCCTCGCTGGCTGCATGAACACATTTCATTACATCCAAAATTGTGCGGTTGGCTCGTTCTGCCTGTCCATTTCCCCTTGGGGTTCTCACCGCTGTTTGGATGTGTTTGATATCATTGTCTAAGCAGAGCCTCGTGAATAATCCTGAGGTGAATGCTGTATGTATGCGGAATGCCAAAGTATCCAGAAATGTCCATAAGTGCTTGTCTTTATCGCTCGGAGAATAGTATACTTCGTGAAGTTGTCTATGATAGTGAGCACATACCGCATGCCCCACTTTCCCCTGATAAGCGGTCCTAAGTGGTCGATGTGTATGGTATCAAACGACAAGGGCATCCGCTCCAAGCTATACAGTTCCCCTTCTGATCTGCCGCCCTTCCTCTTTGCGTATGCCCAGTCCACGCACGTCTTTAGGTAGGCTTTCGTAAATTTTCTCATCTGCGGAAACCAGAACGTCTTCCTGATCCTATTGAGCGTTTTTTACCTCGGCCATGTGCCCATTGTCGTCATGGCATCACTTAAGAATTCTCCATCGTACAGCTCTCGATACGACCCACCTTTCGGTGTCGTTCACCTTTCGGAGAAGACGGTTTCCCTTAACTACATATTCATTCTGCAATTTCTTATTTATTGGGTGTGATGTCATATTTAGGATCGTAATGGTTTCGCGTAATTTCTCATCTTGCTACTTTATCGTTGCTAACCAGTCCTCGTCTGTTATGTTATCGTTTAGAATAAAAGAAGATGCCTCTACCAATTGATGTTCTTCATCTACAGGCTGGCGAGAGAACATCTACATATGCAGCTTGTTTTCCCGGTTGGTTAATTGTCTTGAAGTTAAACTCTTGTAGTTTTACCCACCACCTGACAACTCTCGCTACTCGTTTGCTTTTGGTTTGTGTGGCTACGATCGATTCGCAGTCGATTATGACTATAAATTCTTTACCAAGCAAGTACAGTCGGAATCGATCCAAACTTTCCACAATTGCTAGCACCTCTAGCTCCTATGAGTGGTACTTCTTCTCAGCTTCGGGTAATTTGCTGCTGAAGTATAGTACCGGGTGAAGTCTGCTGTCTGTCGGGCTTCTTTAAAACAGGATACCCGATACCCCGACACCTGATGCATCCGTGTGTACTTCGTGCCTGCATTCTGGATCGAATAGCGCCAGCACTGGCGGATTCGTGAGTATCTCCTTTAACTGCTATAACGCCATCTCCTGTGGTTCGGCCCACTCAAAGCTGTTGTCTGCTTTTGTCAAATCGGTTAGTGGAGCGATAAATTGCACACGCTTCGTGAATGTAACGACGATTGACCCCGTGTGCTTGATGCCGTGTTCTTTTATAGTCCCCTTCGTGGCATCGGATGGTGTGTTGAACAGTTGTAGGCATGGCGCGTAATCATATTTTTCCGTTCGCATCAATCTTACTATGCAACTGCTGTATCACGTGTTCTTGTCGCGTCACTCAGATAATGAGCACCCTTGAACATCGATGTAATGTCTCTGGTCTCACTTTGTTTTATCGCTCATTCCACCATAAGTGCACCTTAGAATTCGCCAGCAGCATTAAGCCACTTTAAACGTTCAACCGTAAACGTCTCGCTATGGGATGCCCTGCAAATACTTAAGATCAACGTACATCGGTATTTTTATTTTCTTCCTCCCTGATTATTCTTCGCCCGCGCTCTGTATAAACATTTTGAGTTCGCGCTAATTATAAATAAAAAATAAACTGCAAGAACCTTCAAGGTCCCATATACATACCCATTACTGCTATAAATGCGTTAGGCCAGCCAATACAGCTTACAAATATATAATCTACCCTCGTAGGTAGAGGTACCTCACTAAATAGAGAGGAAGATAGCCAGGCTGTCAGGTACAGGTACAATTTTCAACCTAGTTCCTTGGTATCTCTATATACATTTCTGAGCTGTCGTAGGCCTCTGCAAGTCCTTCGATAATCTCTATACAGAATGCTTCGTAATACTCTCGTAATCAAAGCGCTCTTCTATCATAGCCACCTTAATTTTTGGAAAAAGAAAAATGTTGTCCGGGGCCAGATCTGGGAAGTATAGTGAATGACTAATCACAGAAATCGATTTCTTAGGCTCGTCCACAATGGAAGTTGGTAGAGGGCCCTCACTTGATTGAAAATAAAAAGACTGGTGACTGTTTTTAAGTCGTAAATATCCTTTAAATACCTTGCTTCGCCAAACACTTAACACACATTTTAAATCGTTTTCATAGCTGTCCAAATGGCACAAGAGTTAAAGCCATCGGAGTATACATATAGTAATGCCAATGAAACCATTTTCCATTTTCAATGAAAATTGCCTTTCCTGCGGCCCAACAATCTCACAAGAGACTCACAAAAAACCAATACATCTCTAAAAAGTCACTATGTCATGTGGTTTGTAGGCTCATTGGGTCTCTTTTTTAATTATGACGATGAAGATGCTGTTCGCTATCGACAGATGTTGACCGACTTTTTCTTCCCAAAATCACATGTTAATTAGCTCTTGTTGTAACAAGATGACGCAGCGGCACGTCATCTCATCAGACTGTCATCTGTCAATTTATTGAGAACGATATTCGAAAATATCATGATTTGACTTAGAGGAGGAGCTAACTGGCCACCAAGATCTTGCAATTTTACCCGTTTTGACGTCTTTTGTGGTGTTATATAAAATTTAAGGTCTAGGGAAACAATCTGAGAATAATCCAAGACCTCAAACAAAACATCCAACCTGTTGACTGTTGACCTGCTAAGTTTAACCTCCGGTTGCTGACCTGTGAGCAGAACTATCCTACTGACATGAACATTGTTGTGTTACATAAATAATTGTTATAAAAAAAACTTTAATATTCAATAAAGATTTTTGATAATTACTAAAACTATCTTTGAGAATTGTCCCTTCACATTGCAGCTGCTGCTATCGTAGAAGGTATTCTGGCAAAAAGCTATGACTTTTTTGCTGGTGGTGGTTGTATCGATCCATACCAAACTAAGCTGATGCAGTGACTAACATATACTATTCTGCATTAAATTAGTAGTAACAAAGCTTCTGAGAATCAGGAAGACACAACAACACCACAAAATAGAGGTACGAACCCCGGAAATATGCCGATGGATATTATGGACTCAAAATTACTTGCTTTTGTGCTGAGCTTTGACAAGCTCGGGCCACCAGACCTGTGGCTTATGTTACAAAATTCACCATTCCGAGAATGTCTGCAATACTTAAGAAAGACATTTTTTTTACAGCACACATTAATCCAAATCATTTTATTTCTACTCAAACTATTGCTCTACTGCAATAAACACTATGGTAAGTGGCTCAGACAGCACTTGTACTTATTACAATAAGTTTGTGAAATTTTCAAATAGTAATAATTTCAGTCCGATTTGGATTGCAGCCATCATTATATTTAAGTTTTAATCACATCAACAAACATTTAGATCCTTTCCTGAGATAAAGTATACATCAACAAACTTAAAGATATTTAGTTTATACTCTCCTTCGAACCAAAGGAGTACATGTACCCTGAAAGCAATTACAAAATGAAACTTCGACTCTGCACGTATTTTGAGACAACACACGTCTGTATGTATGTGTATCTGTAGTTTTACTTTATCCTAAAAACCGAACGTAAGCTAACAATTTAGTGACTACAGAGCCAAAATCAACATCTCAGTTACACACTACTTTTTGCACACTACCACCCTAAAGTCAATCCCTCTATCCATAGAGACTAACTCTGCTAAGAATTACACATCTACAGTTTTATTGCAAATGATTTTTTTTTCTTTCTTTTTTCGTAAAAGATACACTCCACACGTTAGGTAGTCTACCATATGAAGTGCTCAAACATTGGATTCTATCCATAGTAAACCAAACGAACCACTGCTAAGTTGCTTTGGTAATTCTCCCGCTGTGTCGCATAAATCTGAATTCTGAATCTCATGTTTGCCTTTTATTATTCCCAAAATATAGGGGCAGCAAAACTGAAATAAGAAAAAAAGTCCTACAACAGGACTCCACTCTAAATACGGGCAAAGTGGTGAGTAATTTTATTAGTGTCTGCAAGAAGCTTCTGTTTGTTTTGACTGCAGAACGTGCAACGGGTTTAGAGTGACACTGGAGGTTGATACGTAACAAAATATGAAGGGCAGGATCAATGTGAACAAATTAAAAATGCTGACAGGGCACGCACTTGGGTAGAAAGATAATCCGCTGAATTCATTTGAAGTGCTAATGAAAGTTTAAACCTCCCTAGGCGTTATCCTTTGTTTCAGCAATTGCAATTTAAGAAATAATTGCGTTCAACCAGAAGGACGATGAAGAGGTCTTTTTAAATTCTTTCGGCAACCAGAGGCGGTTAAACTACTTGCGAGATAATAAAAAAGTTGTAAACTTGTATTAGAGGTAATATTTGGTTAAGAATTTTGAGTATTTTGTCAAGGGGGTGACCTTAAAGGTTTAGCTAACTTGTGAATGTCTTAAAATCCGTCGTGGGATTATTATTAGTTCATTTATATTTTAGTGTCATTAGACCGTATAAAAAATCCAGTTTTAATTTTAACTAAACTGAGTCAACTAAGACTAAAATCCATAAACTAAAACTAATTTATCAACTTAAGCAATAAATTAGTTAGAGTTAGTTATTTTAGGCATTAAGTTATGCCCGTCTTAATACGTAAACTCTTAAAAGTTCGGTGAAAGTTCTTGCATTAACAAGTATATACTACATGATCTTGAAAAATTGTACCTACTGGTTGGGTGTACACTACCGATTGAAGGAAAAAAAACGAACTTATTAGGCGTTCAGGTTTGATTAGACATATGGGTGTCTAAAACGATTCAAAAGCATCCAGCTTCTCATCTCATTCTTCATCGTTGGTAACGGCGGGACGAAGAAATTCGATTTCGTTCTCATCAACATATCTTCTGTTATAATCGTTTTGTTAGATGGCAAGATTTTCCGCATGAATACCAAGTGCTCATTGTCCACGAATACCAAGACCGTATTGTCCCGTCTACCTCTACACATTGTATAGGGCTTTCCAATAGGGACTTGGCAACTTTGAATTTAATTTGTGAACGCACTCTTTCACTAATCATCAAACTGTCACTGTCAATTTATTCAGTAAACTCAACATGTTCATCGTAGTAAAGTACACTAACGAGCAACGTCTGCAAATTATAAAAATTTTCTACAGATATTCGGAGTCGGTGACTGCAACTTTAAGAGCGTTAACTCAATTTTTCGGTCGTAATTCTTGCCCTAGTATACAGGCAATAACAAGTTAAGTGCAAAAATTTGATTCTACATATTCGTTGTGTGATGTTGCCGTGTCAGTGAGACAACGGGTTGGTCGAAGTCTCGAAAAGATCAAGCTTACTCAAGAATTGAAGCCGATGGACCATTTGAAGCGAAGTACGTTCTCCGATTGGGTTCTGGAGAAGATGCGCCAAGATGATGAATTTCATCGCAAAACCATCCAAAGCTCATTTTTGGTTTAATGAGTTCATCAATAAGCAAAATATGCGTTATTGATCAGGTGAAAACCCACATGTGCTTCATGAATCACCACTTCATCAACAAAAAATAACTGTTTAGTGCGGTTTGCGTGCTTGCGGCGTTGTTGGGCCATATTTTTTCATCGACGATAACGATCGTCACTGTGAATGGTCAGCGTTATCGCGCCATGATCACCGATTATTTTTGGCCCGAATTGGAAGATATGGACTTGAACTACATGTGGTTTTAACAGGATGGTGTGCCGCAAGCCACACAGCACACGCTACAATCGATTTATTGAAGAGTAAGTATGGTGAGCGTGCTATCTCAAGACATGGGCCAGTCGATTTGCCTACTCGTTCGTGCGATTTAACGCCGCTTGACTATTTTCTGTGGGGCTACGTTAAGTCATTGGCTTATGCCAACACGCCGACGACGTTGGAAGAGCTCAGAGCCAACATTGAACGCGAAATAGCGGCCGTTTCGGCCGAAATGGGTTACCGAGTCGTTGAAAATTGGGTTCAACGATGTTTTGATTGTTCTTCAAACCAATAATAAAGTTTTTGAAATATCTCAAATGGTTTGCTTTTTATTTAAAAAAAAAATTTGTCAAGTCGTTATTAGAAAACTACTATGCCTCCATAGTAGTCCAGAAGATGGGAGTTTTATTAGTTTGCATTGACCTCAACGGAAAAGTGCTCTGCTCTTAAATTTAATGGGAAATCTATATGAGATGGTACCTAGGTATTCATTGTAAATATATCCTACATTTTTCTATAAGCCTTGGTCTTGCCTCTGCTAAGTAGAGGTCCTGAGTTCAATTTATCAATCAGATGTTCACTTACAGAGCAACATTTCGATTGTAGATCAGTTGAAACAAAATTGTGGTACATTTTCAAAGCTGTGGTAATTATTATCACAGAAAAACGTAACAAAGAGTTATTTAGAAGTTAAAGCGCTTAAAATGATAAGAAGTCACCCAGTACATTTATTTTTGTCCATTTTTTTCTGACCAAAAATGGCTTTTACTACAAAATCTGTTGATCGTACGTAAAAAAGATTCAAAATATAATTTTTAGTAAATTTTGCAAGAACTAAAATTTCATAAAATTCCAGAAAATTTATTAAATAAAAATTTAAAAAAAAATGCATTTTAAGTAAAAATATGGAACCGCAAATTTTCATACTTTGAGTTTAACGTGCCATAACTTTTTTGTTGCTGTACAGATGTACCCAAAGTATTTAAGACTTATCTGAAATACTAAATTATCTTTTCGAAATGTCTAAAAATATTGTACCTAAACTAGTTTAGAAATTATAGCGTTTAAAGTGGTTACACCTCCAAATTAAAGGTCACCCACTCTGATGGGCTGTAACTTGAAATGGAGTGAGAAGAGCCCTTTCCCCTGCCATACAATTTTTTGCTCTGCGAAACTTCAAGAATATGCCCTTAAAGGATTATACTGCTAAATTGGGACACCCTGTTTATTCAGCATGAGTTTCGTCGTCGATATTGGTGTAATTTTTAGAACACATAAGCAAACCCGATACATACAGTACTTTGAGTTCTAGTGAAGAATTTTCTTTTTCGGGTTACATTCAAACGATCGAGTCGTCAATATGTTGTGCCTTACAAGTCCGGCAAGTGTTCTTTACGAGTAATTTGATTTGAGGCTTTTCTACATTTTTATAAATACATGCAGCAGTGCTCTCTTTCTTACGTCGAAATGCCGCACGCACGGATCCAAGAAGGAGAAGAAAATAAAGTGGATCAACGACGTCACAGAAAAAAAACGGATTACACACTGCTCTTAAAACGTTGAAAGACCCCTCCAAGTTCCAAAGATTGTTGGAAGAAACCGTGCCGGTTCCCAAAAGGTACAAAATTGAAAGCAACAAAACCCAACCAGGGGGTTAATTTTTGATCAGAGAATGAAGATGATCTTTAGGGCACATTTTCAGAATGGGAGGAATCAAATATCACAGTGGCGGATGTTTCCCTGATTGATTATATGTAGTTATGATGCTACGGTTTCTTCACTCTAAAGATGCCTCGTTTTCACTAATTTTGCGTCTATCCAAAGACGCAGAAGACGTTAACCTAAACCATTTTTTGTAGAAGGCGTGGTTCATGGACTTGAGACACCTGAATACGTTTCGCTCTATACAAAAGACAATGTTATGATCAGAACTTGTATGGTAGTGAAATATGGCCATAATGTAACCTCTGTTCTTAATCTCAACGACTGGCAGCTGGAAGGCTAAAAATTGGCCTCATAATCGGGTGCGACGCTAACGCTCATCACACGATATGGGCAGTACCGACATCAACGATAGAGGTGAGTCACTTTTTGATTAAATTTTAAGTACTAACCTCATCGTCCGCAACATTGGAAATGAGCCCACATTTATAACAAAAAACCGACAGGAAATGCCAGATACCACTCTTGTCTCCAACAACATAACTCAAATGCTAATGAACTGGATGATATCGTCTGAACACTCATATTCACATATACATCCAATTCAGCCTCAGTGATGCTCCTCCCAGCCAAACAGCATTCCAGAACTTTCGGAAAACTGATTGGCCAAAATACCTATAGAGGAATACTGTCAGACACACTATCATCTGAACTCTCAAGTTCCCCGCGTGACACCAACGAGCTTGATATGAAAGTCAAGGAATTAACCGTGGCTCTCAAACAAGCTATGGATGCTTCCTGTCCTCTTGTTTAACTTAGAAGCAAGAAAAAGACGCACAAGTAGACATCAGCACTGGGAACGCTTAGAAACATTTGCAAACAATTTTCAACCTAGCAAATAACACAAGAAAAGTGACTGAGTGAGACTCAACAAAGAATCCCTCAAAATATATATAAAAGAAATAGGAAGGCAAAATCACAGAAACTTCTGAGGCATCGGGGCTAAGAAAAATCCTCACTAAAAATCCTATAATGCCTATTGTTTGGGAAAAAAACCGATGGCTCTTGGACAACCTCAAGTGATAAATCACACAACTTGCTACTTCCAGGTAGCTCCTATAAGCAGCCAGTAGCAACTCAAAAAGGACCAAAATTCATGGTCTGATTACAGGAGACAAACAAGACAAGTCTGCTGGTCCTGACGGTATAATACCCGCCAAGCTACAAATGTACTCAGATATTATCCTGCCTGCTCTAGAGAATATCATGCGGAGCTGTGTAGAACTGATCCACATTCCACTGTCATGGAGAGAAGTCAGGATAGTTTTCATTCCCAAAGCCTGAAAATGTGCTCATGTTGTTCCAAAGGAGACTTATAAGTCTATCATCATTCCTTCTGAAAACTCTAAAATGACTGAATGATATCCATATACGAGCTTAAATTGATTCGAGACATTTCTCAACGGCTCAGCATGCCTACTGTAAAGGAAAGTCGGTGGAAACGGCTCTGTATTCGCTGACTAGTCATATCGAACGATCAACAACAGAATGGTTACTTTACTGGACATAGAGTGCACCTTTAACAACGTCAACACATCCTCACTTAGAGAATTAATCAGTTTTGTGCTTAATAAAAGCATAATCAACTCCAAACTGGGTGAGGCTTCTGCTGAAATATGTGGCAGTATAGGTAAGCCGCAAGGTGTCCTTTCTGTACTTCTCTGGAACTTAGTGGCTATTGAACCGCTGATAAACCTGGAAGCGGGTGGTATTTGGGTGATTGCCTATATGGATGACGTTACTGTAGCCATCAGAGGTAAAAATCTTAATACCATTTAAGAACTCCTTCAGCTAAATATTAACAGTTTAACCCGTTTGGCAGATATCTGTAGATTGGGATTAAACCTCCTGATCTTGTCCTCTTCTCCAGGAGATATAAAATTCCAAACTTTTCCAAGTCTTTTCCGATACAGCAAACGTAACTGAAAACCTAATACTCAAGAAAGCCGCACTATCTTTATTCTCTTGCAAAAAAGCCATTGAGAAGAAATGGTGCCTTCAACCCCGCATTACCAACTGGTTAGAAGTCTCGGCTTTAAGACCAATACTCACCTACGGGGTGACTGTAGCAAACTAAATAAAGTTTGTATGCCCAGGCATAAGCGGGCCCTTCTGCACTACTTTCTCCGCAGCACTGGCCTATTTGGCCACTTCTATACATATGGATCCAAGGCTAAGAGCGGGGACGATGGTTGTGTTCTCTCAGATGATCTTAACGTAAGCTTCTTCTTCCGTCTTCTAAATCACTGTAGCATGTTTCATGTGGAAATTTTGGTGGAAGTCCTGTCCTGGATATATTAAAACGTGATTATTGCAATGGATTTCGCATCTGCACGGATAGTCAGGCCGCTATTCAATCCATGGACTCAGTCTCACAAAATTCTAAAACCACCTTGAATACCAATCATCTCTTATGGAGATAGCTGAGCCGTTCAACATTCAACTATATTGGTTGCCGGACTACAGATACATTTCAGGGAATTGTAAGGCCGACAAACTCGTTAAGATTTAAACTACTAAACCTATCCTACCGGAAGAAGGTAATATCGGTATGCCAATGGCTAAATGCAAAGTAACACTAAAACTGGTTGCTTATAGAAGAACGAAATTTAGGTAGACAGTTTGGTCAACATGAACAAATCTAACCACAGTTGGATCTGAATCGCTCTAAACCTTTGATCTTTCTAAATAGGAAACATTTCAGCGCTATAGTAGGTGTCATCATTGGACACTGCCTTATGGACAAGCACGCAAAAAGGCTTGTCGTCGATTAACCGAAGTAGTTTGACGTTCCGCCAGAAAGTGAATCCTCTTGTTAACGAAAAATGTTAGGGAATCAACTATCTCAGCATCGCATACAGAATCTACCTACCATTTTATCGGTATGTTCGGTATCGCGATATCAGAATTCGAATGAAGAATAACACTTAACATTGTTTCTTCAACCTTAAGCGATAAGCCCTGTTCCGAATAATAAAGAAGAACCCGTGGAAGCATATAATCAGCTCATTGCTATTATCTGATGCAGAACGGTGTACTCTACTTAATCCAAATGAAGATATGCTCGATCACTTCGAGGAAAAGTTGAGTTCAAAGTACTACGGTGAACCGAAAACCTATTTAACGAGATTGAACTAGTCCAAATATTCCAAAATATGGCACTACGATACTAGGAAACGCTTCAAGGGGATAGACTCATCAGTGGAACCTAACTTACAAATTAAAGGACGCGTAATTTGTCGCGGTAGACTACGCAGACGTCGTTACTCATTATGCGCCTAGCGAAAACAAAGAGATATGTAGCTGTGGCTTTAGCGTAATTCTGGCCAAAAAGGAGTTGATCATCTAGCCAATATCAATACTGCCGGCATCATCCCACTAAAATTAAATGGCATATGGTATAGTCTTCATCCTGGATAGCAAACTTAGATAAGTCAATATCCATTTTTACAGACGACCCTAAGACAGTCTTAGACATACCTAGGTTTTTTAGTCCACCCACATACTATGTCATCTTCCGAGGTTAAATACCAGGTAATCATCAGGCTGCGGCTTGGATCAGTCTGAGTCAAATAAGCAGTCAAGCAGGGATCAGATCTCTAACTTCGAACACCGTAGATTTGGAAATAGTTTGAAACTGCTGGCATTTCTTAGATAGATAGCTAAGAAGAACAAGATCTCGCACTATTTGGGCTCTCGGATGTCTCAGGGAACTCCGTCGCTGATGAATTGGCAAAATTTGGATCCTTAGCAACAAATAGAAAACAACTTGGCAAAATTAAACCACGAACGTCCTACGCCAAGAAAATAACACACTTCTGATGTCAGCCGTATGTAGGTGAGCTTGTCAAGATAGCATCTAGACTAATGCTCTTAATCGATCCTAAGCAATCAACAGGAGAAGACATGTCTTCACACACATAGTCACGGGACACGGGCTGCTAGTGAGTATTCCTCCCAACAATTTCTGCAGGAGGCTCAAAAATGAAGAGGAATCTCGAGTATTTTGCATTTCCGTTTTAACACATTTTAGTGCACGCTCGAGGGGTTAAGGTACCCTTTAAATGTTTGCAAACAGCACGGGTGAAGGAAAACTTGGGATGAAAAATAGGTAGGTACCGATGTACGTTGGTTTTAAATGTCTGAATGTTACAATGAGTAGCAAATAGGGAACTATGCAGGGCATTTCACAAGCGAGTTGTTCAGCTTAGGAACGAATCACGATATTTCAGAGTACGTCCGAAAGTGGACTTGAGGGTAGACGTGTATTACGGATGAACGTTTGAATAGGTGGAATGCTACTAGCGATTCATCACCTATGAGTTTTACCGTACGGTTTTGAGTCTAGCAGGTGCAGAGAAATTTTAATGGCACCTGACCAGGTGTGTGCATTGTACTAAAATTTTGAGCAGATAAATGCCTTATACAAGTATAATGAGGCCAGATCAGAAGAGGAAAAGTATTTCTTACATCGCTTGAGGAAACTTAAACATTTCGCAGCATTTTTGGCGACATCAAATAAGTGGTCATTTCAACGTAAGTTGTCAGTGGCACACATACAGAGAATGGAACGTTTTTCGGTTTCGACAATGCAAGTGCCATTCATGGATAATGGCTGGGTTTTTAGATTTCACTTTAACGACATCAGACAGGATTGAATTACACTCTGTTCTGCTAATTGGTTCTGCTGTTAAGATCGGAATTTAATGACCTTAACATGCGCTGCCGTTCTCGTTCTACAGCTGAAGAGCAGGGACATGAGTCCGGGAACGAATATGAAAAACAGCGAGTGTTGTCATCTGCAAAGCAATACATGTGAATATAAGTAGCAGACAAGACATCGTTGATGAAAATTAAAAAGAGTGTCGAAGACAGAACGAAACCTTGAGGCACACCAGCATTTATATTGTGAACATCAAACTTGAAACCATCCAAAACAACTTGAATTATACGTTCCGAAAGGTAGTTTCTAATCTATTGAAGAAAAGAGTAATCGATGCCAAAGGATCGCATTTCCGACAAAAGAACTAGTGGAACTATCTTCCTTTTGCCAGATTGATGTACACTTTAGTTTCATATTTCGGTGAGACATACCATCATATCACCAATGCACCTATTGCTACGAAAACCATACTGCGGATCACTGTGAAGTTTTCGTGTTTCGAGGTATTTCATGAGCTGATGGTGTCTGATGGGTCTGTAGAACGAAAGAGTAAAGGATTCGCCTTTTTTTAGGGACAGGCTGAACAAATGCTGTTTTACATCTGTTCGGAAAGAGTGATAAAGAGAAGGATTGTAAAAAAAACTTTCGCAGTGGTTTTGCCAGCGTTAAAGAACACCGCTTCAGAAGAAGGGGAGATATACCATCTGGACCAGCGGATTTATGTATGTTGAGAACTTTAAGTACTCTTAATACCTACTACACGAGTGCGGAAGTGTATTTGTTCCATTGAATATTCGACGCACTCAAGTACAGGCGGAGACGAAGCACAATCTGGAAGATTAAAATGAGTTGACAACTGGAATGTCATTTTTAATCGACGTTGGAATGGAGGATGAGGCAGAATTTCTGACGTTGTAGTAATTGTAGTACTTTTTGCCTCAGATTTTGGTCGTCAAAGTTTCACAGTTTCAAAGTTAAAGAAAGGCGTTGAAATAATTCCTGACTCGTTTGAAAGTTGGTTTGATACTGTTTATCCGATGAGAGATAAAGGATCTCATTCCAAAGAGAATAGTGTGATCATGTTAGCATCGGCGCCCACGTCGTTATCGAGGAAAGATAACGACCAGTTGAAATTCCTAAAGAAGTTCTTAAGTCCGCTCCAATTAGCTTTCTCGTATTGCCATACGATTCTTTTGGGAATCTTTTATCTAACTGTGTGGTAGGTGTACGAGAACATCAACAGTGTACTTATCAGGGTGAGAAGTAAAAACAAGTTCAGGGTGTTTGTGGAAGCTATGTTTATGCTATCTTTTCTTATACTGTGTGGTGAGTGCAAGAGAAATTAGCTGATATAACGCAATGGTCCGAATAGCCTAGAGGAGAAAGCACATCAAGAGTGTCCTTAAGAGGTGAGAAATTAAAAACAAGTCAGGGTGTTGGCGGTATAACTATCAACGTCTGGTTTGCGTATGTGCTTATTTACAAGCTAGGTCAAGTTGTTTTCCGCTCAACACATCACAACATATCGTCCTTCGGGTGTTGTCTGTCCAGAATGTCAAAGCCACTCAGGATTGTGTACATTAAAAATCCATAATAACGACTTTATTAGGAGGATACAGTGACACAATTCTAGGTATGGAGTCAAACAGTGCATTAAACTCATTAAAGGTCGAATCCCTGTCGAGTTTGGGGCCTCTGTAAATTAAGCATTAGTGGTTATTTTGGTTTCGGAGGTGGAATTTTAAATCTACTTGAAGTAGAATTCCGAATTGGAACAGGGATAACATTGTGGCTGATTTTGATAAGCAACATCATTACACACGTAAATGGCGATACCGCGATGAGAAAATAATAATGGCACTAGCATTCAGTATAGATCACCGTGATCTGAGAGATTTGAGAAAGGATCTAACTATGTTTCACTAAGGTTCAAAATAGCTGGCCTCTATTTACAGACGTGGACGTATGCAGAAAAGCAATTACTTTTTAGACAGCGAATAATGGCACAAACACCGACGATGCCAAGCAAGGCTGTGAAGTGAAAATTTCGATGTAGTTCTTGTCCTGCATTCCGTAGATAGTTAAAAAAATCGGAGATCTTAATGATTTCTATCAAGCAATCTCTCTAGTTGCAGGTGGGGGAGTGCCCACCTGCGCTATCACAGTGGTATCATAATAGATCATAACTGACCTAAGTTCACGTCAACTTAGGGCACTCGGATCTCACCTTATGTATAGATATACACACTCCATGGATGCCACCGTTTTTGTCTTCTGCCCAAGAGGTCAGTGCCGTAATGGAAGGCGCAACCTAATATATACAAAAGATTCTGATTCATTTACTTGCATTCATTTATTTGGACTGCATTTATCTTGCTCGTAGTTCCCGTATGTATGCAAGGGCTTATTCATCGTGAGGTTTGATTTTCAATAGGCTTTTTTTGACAAATCGCGCGTGACTACTATCAAACTTCTTTGTCATTTTTGTTCAGTATCGTTTGGCAAGTTATCACAGAAAGACTCACATTATAACAGCATCACCAAATTGTTCAGGTAGATTACGAAAATCAGCGTTCTATGATATATGTTTTTCGTGCGATTCGAGGAACTTACAGTGGGCAAAATCGACCTTCTAAATCCACTATTGCCAACACCATTCGCAAATTTAAGTTCCAGTTTACATAAGTGGATGATACTCGACCGGATAGACCATAATCAGCACGTAGTGAAGAGACTATAGCTGCTGTAGCTGAGAGTGTACTCGAAGACCGTGACGAATCGATTCGTCGTCGTTCTCAGCAGCTTGGCTTGGCGTGAGGATCTTTGCCTAAAAGCGTATAAAGTTTAACTTGTGCAAGAATTGAAGCAACGACTTGAATCTGGGTCATATTTTCAGTGAATGTGTTCTGGAAAAAGTCAATGAATATTCGGTGTTTTATCGTGAAATTTTGTTCAATGATGAAGCCCATTTCTGGCTCAATGGATACGTTAATAAACAAAATTGCTGTATTTGGGCTGATGAGCAACCCGAAGAGTACCAAGAGCTGTTATTGCATCCATTAAAAACAACGGTATGTTGTGGTGTATGGGCTGGTGAAATCATTGGGCCATATTTCTTCAAAAATGAGGCAGATCAGAATGTTACCGTCAATGGTAACCGTTAATGTTAACGGACTATGTGCTTCCTGAAGTTCAAGCATATGGTCTCAGTGAGCTCTGGTTTCAATAAGATGGCGCAACGAGCCATACAGCGCCTGAATCAATGGACTTGTTGAGAAATCATTTTGGTGAGCACTTAATTTCACGTTTTGCTCCGGTTAATTGGGATATCTAAAGTCTTAGGTCTTCAGGAATAAGCCAGTTACGATTGACGTTTTGGAAGCCAACATTATCGCCTAAAATTGGACCTTCCGAATATACCACCTCAGACATAGTTGTGGCCAACATTTACAAGATATCATTTTCAGAAAGTAAATGCCATGAATTGTTCTTTTAACCGATAATAAAAATTTTAAGTTCACTTTCAAATGTATGTATTTTATTTTACATTAAAAATCCAACCTCACGGTGAATAACCCTTTAGTTTCACCGAAATTTCGTGATAGGGATACCTAATGTTCGTGAAAACCAAATGTGCCCCATCTGGAACTGTTTTATTATCATTCTTGTTTGGCAACAGTAGAGTCACCTATGCGCTTAAAAGATATTTGTCCATAGAAAAGTAGTGATTTCCATGTGTACCTGCAAATATTTTACGGGCCAAACAACCAGATACATGTTGTTAATCGGTGTTTACTTATCTTAATCTCTAAACGAAATGTGTCTTACAAAATGTTTCCAACACATTTATGTACGAGGACTTGTATGGATGTTCTCACTTTTATTTAAGTATCTCAAAATACATTGCGCAAGCTCCATTTTACCGGTGAGAAAAAAAGCTTTCTAGCTAAACTACCACCTGTAGGATTTTTTGACACCTAAATTTGAACACCTCGTCTGAGGTATCAACGTCAAACAAATTCTTCATTATTTGATGTTTAGTAAAAGATTGGTATTTACAATGAACGACATTTCTTTGATGTTAGCAGGGAGTATTGGCCGTCTAAGTTTATTTTCAAAAACAAAAACTACAAATATATCTCAAAGCAAATGCGAGGTTTTTAAGCTCAGACCGAATAAATAATTTCACACTGCCAAACATTTGACAGGCAGCAAGAAAGAAAATTTAAAATTTCGAAAACAATCATGAATTCGGCTGCGAAATGTTCCACCGACCACCACACGGTGCGAGTATCTATTTTTGTATGCTGAAAGCAAATGCTCTCACCGCTACGAAGAAATCTGATTTATGGTACAAGGTGTTAGATGGACAGGAACGTGCGTATGAGATACATAAAAAAAACCTCTTTTATTCGGTAGAAGACATCATTGCAATTAGGAACTAGATAAAAGAGATCTGACATACATTATACCATAGATGATAGATGACTAAATAGAGATGCGTTTTCAGTGTGGAGAAGTCAACAAAATAAGCGACTCATATTTTCAAGGTTAAGAGGTATGAACGACTAGACCCGTAAGTAAATCGGCTATTGATATCTATCTGCACTTTGTCGAAAAAAAAAAAGAAAAAAAAAGGAAGTGAAGGTTCTACCGAGATTTGAACTCGGATCGCTGGATTCAAAGTCCAGAGTGCTAACCATTACACCATAGAACCGGTATGGCCACTCTCTTCCCAAAACCTTAGAACAGGCCAAGCGGACAAAAGCCCGATACAGACAAATACTGTGGCAATGTTACTGTAGTTACTCCCATTTCGAGGGAATATTTGTACACACAGCAATTTAATAGCTTAAATAAGATGACTATGTCAAAATATCGTAATTGAGTAGCCACGTTCTCCGATCCTACGTTTTGATTAATTAAAAGAAAATGTAGTTCATATATTGCAGAAAAAAGAAATCATTGGATCTGTAGCAAAATATAACAACAAAACTTCTACAGCACTCTTCTAAATAATTTCAATTTAATCATCACATCAGACAGATATCAGACACTACGCCGAATCAATTCAATCCGTCTTTATGTGGTTGATCACACATCGTTACATGTGTATGGTTTTCCATTCAAAAGCAAACACAGATACAAATGTCAAATGTATATTTCCGATTTATTTTTTACGGCTCCCAACCTCACGCAAGCGTGAAAAAAAAAATGAATTGGATCTGTTGTACTGTACTCGTATATGTTTAAAAACTGGTGTCGTTCCAAATAATGTTAAAATCTCATTTCTTTTTCCGCACAAACGAAAGGACAGACAAATGGCTCTTAACTTTTGTGTTTTGGTCTTTCGGCGAACTCTAACCAATTGAAAAAGATAAGTTAAGTATCCGTAGCCGTTCTGCCCTATTTTTAGCTTGATTGTCGCTGGTGATTTATACGTATTTTTGGTTTGGCGAAAAGAAATTTTCTGCGTAGGGAAGGAAAACGGTTCTTGCTTACGTCTAGGTTTTCATCGGATGATGGCCCCGAGGTAATTAGTATCCAGCGACAAGTGTTGACTGATTCAACTTGAACTGATTGCTCAAAAATTGGTGAATTGTACGTTTTTTTGTAAATGTGTCAATTAAAAAACGATTTCTAAGGGTATTGTCGTGGTGAAATGTCGATTAATGGAAACATTCTTTCATCGGCATGTGCTGACATAGATTTTATAGGTAATAAAGAAGTTAAATTCGATAGCATTATCTATTGAGTGATGTAAATCGATTTAAAATTGCCGGAAGAATACGGTTCATAAAATAATAAAATGATTTAAGGATAAATGGAAAATTCCTCATATACACATGGTCTGGTAATTGTTTTAATGAAAGACTAAGAGTTTTGGGTTTTGTATGTTCCTAGCATTCCAGTTTAAACAACTTATAAACTTACTTACGCCTGATTTTGAAAGGATAGTTCAAAAAAGTGAAGTCTATAGTTATTTTCACACCTATTATTCATCAGAAGAGGCGAGTAGCTGAATATTTTGTATTTTTAAGACACTATCGAAGATTTGAGCAAATCAGGCTTCAAAAAATAAATTGTAAAAAATGTTTACCCCTACAGGCTCTCCATGATATTGTTGAAGTGGAAGTCGATCACATTGTTTAAATCTTTATTTGTCCCGTGAGAAACGATGCTACATATCAACGAAAAACCCGCCTATATTCCTTACCGGAAATACATATAGTAAACTAGCCCTAATGATTTTTCGGCCCAGATGTGTAACTTATAAATGTGTACCATTACATAATCTGGGCGAATTCAAATTTTGCATCAAGAGAACGGGGACACCAACCTTTTACCTTATCTTATGAGAAGGCACTCCTGATAAATCCAAAGAGTTAAGAAACTCTATAGAGTATGAACTGACTTATTAAGTGTACAAAACAAATATTCAACAATATCCCCTTATCTGTCCTACGTTTTCATTAGTCGGCCCTTATCCGAAGAGCGTCCGCATATTGTCTGATTCTGTGTTTTTGCGCAGTTGTATTCGCATATTTGCCATTTATTAGGTTGGTGCATTTATTTCATCTGGCTCTATGACTTAAGTAACTAATAGTAGAGCCTATTTAAAATGGCCAAGGTCTTCGTATCAACAGTCCCACTGGTGATCAGATGGTATGTCTCACCAAAAAGTGGAATCAAAGCGTACATCAATCTGGCGAAAGCAACATAGTTTCACTTGATATTTCAAATGCATTTGACAGAGTTTGGCATCAGGGCCTAAAAATTCGTGCAATCGATCCATCTTTTCTTCAAGGGTTTTGAATGCTTTCAAGTTTCATGTCTACAAAATAAATGCCTGTGTGCCACAGTGCGATCTTTTGTCTGCTACTTCTTATACAATATCAAAATATCTTGATTCGTTCCTAAGTCGTACAACTCGATTATTTAATACCCTAACTAATTCTTTATTTTCTGGTCATTATAACCTTAAAACATTTAAAACCAACGTACATCTTAAGGGTACTTAAATCCTTTGAGCGTGCGTTATGTAAAAATTCGTAGTTCGACACAGCACAAATTTTATAATATTTCGTACATGCGACAACACAGGATGCCGACTGTCATTTGAAGTGGGTAGGTAGGTTCAACTATAATAAATTTTTCCTTATGCTTTAAGCTATGTCCATACCAAATTTGATCGATTCAGCGGCTTAGTCGTAAAAAGGTAACAGAAAATATTTACATGTATCACACACCCTAGTTATTCTGTCGTCACAGCCATGTAAAACGATGTCGCAAGTAGCGAACCATTCGCCTATAAGCATTACTGCAACTTTATTAATCAATAGTGTGTTATATCATCTCTCGTGTTCCCGGTCTGAGTGTACGGTCTGAGTGCATCCCTAAACTATAATCTTCTCCCGGCATTCTATCTAAAGAAGTTATAAAAGTGATTATTAGGCGGTTGGTTTCATACAACATTCTCTGAAGCTTCAAAATTGGCTCTATACCTGGGATATTGTGACAACTGCGGTTCACTTAATTTTTTTATCCCTCATAAAGTAAAATTCTACGTACTTATGCTTATGATTATCTGTTAGAAGTAAAGAGTCAATTCTGGGGTAAATCATCTAGCTCTAGATATTTTAAAATCTCCTGAAAATTATCAATTTCCCTCGAGCAATCTACGATCTACAATTAGAGTCAATTTAGAAACATATCTATGCAGTTAGCTCAAAATATTGATTTATTAAAACGAAAAGATAAACACGACATTAGTGAAGATTCAAAAAAATTTCTACCCAATAGGGTTAAATCCTTAATAAAATCTTACGTCCCATAATATGTTATTCTTGAAGTTCTCTACGATCTTCCCTTGATTTTTATTTTTAAGGTCTATCCAAAAGCAATGTTCTTTCTCCACCACTTAATGATCAGTTTTTTTATAAACACGATGTGTCAATGAGTGGTTTAAGCAACGAGTTTACCGAATCAAGCGCACTGTTAAACAAAATTGCAGATTATATCCGGATAACTTCCAGTTAAGTCGACGATATACCGGCGTAACCCAGCCCCTACCGTTCTTATTGAAACGATTGAATCCGCAGTTATCGATCCGCCAATAATTCCCAGGTCACCTTCTCCTCCACTGCAACCGTCTTCAAAAATTGATACTACTACCTAACCCTGCTTACCGGAAAAGTCTCAACACCTTATTAACAAGGTCTCGATCGAAACTGGAGTCCTAAAGACGGGACATTTATTTCCTTTCTTCACTCCTTCTTCGCTTCATTCTGCCAGTCGCATATACATAAGACATTCTTCTACCCTGTCCAACTCAATTCCCCAGCTTGTATCTTTTAATCTTGATCCTCTTCTTAGTCCTTTAAAAAACCTAACTTAATTCGCTTCCATCATCTTTTACGCCAAACTACCAACACATTTTTAAGACTCCATACTTCCTCCAAAGGCAAAATGGGTTTCCATTCTGCAAGAAGGTCTCCCCACTAATCATAATAATCTGCGGCAACTTTTTATACGTTTTCATGAGCAGTAAGGTATGATTCCTGATGACGTAGCTAATGATCTCTCTTCTTTTACATTTCACGTAAGTTCTAAACACATACTACATCTTCAGAGAGCGCGGTCTAGTTTCAAAAACTACCTCACTTACACCGTGACTATGGTTTAGATAAAAATATGGTCGTGGTGTAATTCTAGCTATACACACTTGCCTTGAGTCTAGACCCTTTAAAAAATCCTCCATTACATTCTTTTAATTAGTTTGCGCTAAAATTCTTACTTGCATACGCAACCTATGTATATACTGCGGCTATATTCGCCCCTCTCAACCAATGTTGATCCAATCTATTGTGTTTTTAATGCCGCTGTTCCCAACGACGTTGTTATTCCCATATTCCCAGACTAACCGGTCCTTCTTTACTGCAACAAATCCCACCTCCGATAAAGAAAATCTTATCATCGACTGCCTTACTGACTCTGGTCTGTATCAATTAAGTATCACCAATAACATTGGCACACAACTCGACCTGGTCGTCGCCACTGATACAGATAGCTGCGTCGTTTTAGAAAGTAGACATCTTCTCTCTAAGCTGAATTGTTACAACCATCCCTTTTCGTATAACAAAGGTCTTAATTTCGTTTTAATTTTCATAAGGTAAACTACGCTAAACTGAACAACCTTCTCAGTTGGCCCAATTTTAACTTTCTCTACGATAACCCCATCCTTACTGTGAACAGAGCTGTCATATACTTTTATACCGATATTTTCAAATGTCTCTTCCAATCTGTACTTTTTTGTAACCAAAAAGAATTCTTTATCTTCACCACCCTGGTATGATAAAGAGCTGCAATCTCTTCATAACAAGAGAAATAAGTCCTGGTATACTTACTTAAAATCGCTTTCGATTTCTTCTACTACCAGTCTTCCCAAATGAAATAAATTTCTCTGTACTGTGCCAAACTTTCTATGACAACTATTTAAACTGAACGGACCACACACTCATTTCCGATGTCAAACGATTCTTTTAGTTCATCAAATCTAAAAGTAAATCGGATACCTGTCCATCATCTCTGAATTTTCTTGATAAGTCCTCGGGCGATGCCCAAATTATTGCAAATTTTCTTGCTACTTAAATGGCTGCCCACAAACAACTTTGGAATCAATGTCTATAAGTTTAGATAAAATAATAAATTCCAAAGATGATTATTCTGCTGGACCTGATGTGAAATACACCTAGCCCAACCTCTTACATCTCTCTTTCAGATTGTTTCCCTCAACCTTGAAAAGGTCTTTTATTATTCCTCTACTTCCAACTATCGACCAATTGCTAAGCTATCCTGCCTTACCTTTTTGAGAGCATTATTTATGGTATAATGCTTTTCTATTGAAATCTAATGATTCTTCAAATGAATATCTACAACCACCAACCTAACGAAATTCGTATCAAGCACTTTATGTGCTCTAGAATCTGGAAATAAAGTTATCAGCGATATCAGCGAAATAATAATAAGTTTGTAACATTGGTTCAATCATATTTAAATGAACGACATTTCTGTGTTCTATTTAGTTTCACTGTTTCTGAACCAATTGAATCGTCCTCTGGTGTACCTTAAGGTAGTCACTTTGGACCCTTATTATTTATTCTAGCAATAAGTAATGTTGATTGTATCATTGAAAATTCACACATATCTTCATGCAAATGATATGAAAATCTTATGGCAGACTAAGTTCTCGCTGTTTGTTAAGAGATGGCTCCATCAGTAATTGCTGGTCGATTTTGACTTATCAACTTATACTGAAGAGACCTATGAAAGGACAAACATTTGCAACGATTGAGGAAATCAAAACGGCATCGCTGGGAGAACTGTGGGCTATAACAAAAAGTGCTAATTAGAAGTGCTTCGGGGACTGGTCTAAGAAGGATTACTTTGAATCAGACAACATTAAGATAGATTAATAAATAAATATTTTATATACCAGGTGTACCGGTATGAACGTCAAGATACAAATGTCTCGACAAAGACGGGCCTTATTTTTTTTTTTTTTTTTTTTTTTTTTTTTTTTTTTTTTTTTTTTTTTTTTTGCTATGACACCTGTCAAACACATTTAGTATACATCAAATCGTATTTTGTACCAGAAAATGATGACATCCGGAAAGCATTAATTTTTTGTTTTCATTTGAAGAAAAGTGCTTCAGAGTCGCATCGAATGCTTGTCGAGGCATGTGGTGATTATGCTCTATCACAACCAACATGCAAAAGATGATTTCAACGGTTCAGAGATAACGATTTTGATGTGAAAAATGAAGAACGTGGATGAATACTAAAAAAGTTTGAAGACGTCGAATTGCAAACGATTGCAAATTGGATGAAGATGACACTTTGAGTCAGAAACAAATGGCAAAAATGTTAAATGTTGCACGACAAACAACTCCTGACCGTTTAAAAGCTATGGGAAAGATCTAAAAGTCTGGAAAATGGGTGCCACATTAATTGAATGAAAGACAGATGGAAAACCGAAAAACCATATGTGAAATTTTGATTCAAAGACACGATAAAAAATCTAAAACTTCTAAAACCTGGTGAAACCGTTAATACAGATCGCTACCGACAACAAATGATCAACTTGAACCATGCATTGACCGAAAAACGACCAGAATTGTTAAGAAGACACGGCAAGATAATTTGCTCCATGACAATGCACCTGCACACAAAGAAAAATTAGTATTAGGCAGAGGGGTTAAAAGAGTTGCAGCAAGGCTGGGAAAAGTGTATCGAGTTGAAAGTGGATTACTATCTTGATCAAAATAATTTCGGAATTTATTCAGAAAATTAAAAATAAAAGTTTATTCATCTAAATCTATATTTTCCCATTCAAAGTAATCCCCATCGACTGCAATACACTTATGCCAGCGCTTGATTCAATCCTCGAAACATTTTTTATATTCGGTTTTCTGTATGTCCATCAGTGCTTCCTGCGATTTTTCTATTACTGCATCTGGGCTGCTGAAACGCGTTCCCCGTACTGGTTTTTTATCTCTATTGGACAGAAAGAAGTCACAGGGAGTCAAATCAGGTGAATTCGGTGGATGTTGGATGGTATTTGTTGCATTTTTCGTCAAAAAAATACGAATAATGATGGCACTGTGCGACGGTGCGTTATCATGGTGTAAAATCCACGAGTTTGCTGTCCACAATTCTAGTCTCTTTCCATGTAATCCATGAAAAATATGAGCATTAGATTCTTTTTTGACTGAAAACAACATGGTTTTTTGCTCTCGGCTCATTTGGTGAACACCATTCACTTGCCTGATGTCTGGATTGCATGTTGTACTCATAAACCCACGTCTCGTCTCCAGTAATGATCCTTTTGATGAATGTGGGATCGGATTCAGCCTCACAAATCATCTCTTCAACACGGTCTCTTTTTTGCATGAAATTGAGATTTTTTAGCACCAACTTTGCTGCTACACGACGTAAACCCAAATCATTAACCAAAATGTCTTGGACGGATCCATAGGCAATGTTCAAGTCCTCCGCTATCTCTCTGATGATTAATTTGCGGTTATTGACCACCATTTTTTTTACTTCATCAATGTTTTAATCGGTTTTCGATGTCGATAGTCTGCCACTGTGTTCATCATCTTCGATTGACTCACGACCACTTTTGAGCTACTCGTGCCATTGGTAAACGACCGTTTTCTTTAGAGAATCGTTGCCGAAACACTTTTCTAACATTTCCAACGTTCGCGCACCATTAACTCCGTTTTCTACGCAAAATTTAATACAAGTTTGTTGTTGCAAATTTAAATCCATTTCTAAAATTGTAAAAAATCGCCAACACACAGAGAGATAGATGTACTCTTGGCTAAATAACTTTTGCAAATGTCAAGCTATGACGCTAAGATTTAGAGGGAATGTCAAAAATAGATGTACCAACTTAACGAAAAAACAGAACTCAAATCGAAATAATGGGAGCGCCACACGGTGTTTTTTTTTTTTTAATCAAGGTAGTATATTGGAAAATAAATTGTCAAAACCTAAAAAGTTGTCATCCGGGTATTTATCAAACAGCACTCGTAAGTCACCAGTACCAAGTGGCCGACGTCTTCATTTGTCGCAATTCGGCTACATTTAATGTGTCGATATAATCTATGTTATAATCTTTATTTTGCTTCCTGTACCTCCTCGGTTAACATCCCTCTCGGTAGTATCGCACATAAAATAATGGTGGCTCCGTGGCGCAAAGTCTTGTTTACTCTATTAAAGACGTTGTACCAATTATAACATACAAGCTTACGTATAAGGTTCAGATTTCTGGGCAGTATTTTCCAAATTTGGCTAAATATACAGTACCACTACCGTTGATAGTATCGGCAAGTTGATTCTTCATTTACACCAGAAATATAAGTGTTAGTTTGTGGATGCTAAAATCGACGCAATGTGTTGCCATCGTTTGTTGTACCTATTCCTTGTTTTACCACATCAATTTTCAAACCCTTTTTTGATCTGATTTTGTACTGAATTTCTTTCTTTGCGTCCTCAATAAGCAACCTATAGGCAATATTTAAGACAAACTTCATAAATTTGATACGCCCATGAAGGGGGGATAAACCAACTTGAAGTGCGTCGTCGGATTCGGGGAGGTTTTGTAAAACTTCAAAATCGTTCATATTTGACGGTTTCGCCTTTGATATGGGACAGTTTGCCATGGGTGGTATCTTAGTTACTGCCTGAGCAATTTTTCCGTCGATCATTGATAGAATCAAATCATGATAAATTCTGAATGTTTTATCATGAAGGACGACAACTCAGTTAATTGTTGTAGAGTGTGGCATGATTATGCACACAGTATACATGTGGAATACAAGAACAACGCTAAATGTTGAATTCATCCAAAGTACCGACGTTTAACCATGATGAGGATGACTGGACGATGTTCAAGGTGCAGTTGAAGCAATAATTTATTGCAAGTGATATCGACGATCGATTCGCCAAAAAGCAAAAATCAGCTAAGCGGCTTAAGAGTTACAGTGGAAATGCAATATCACCGATTGGAGTTAGTAAGGTAAAAGTTGCGTATAAAAACAAAAGTGTGCTGCTTAATATATTTGTAGTTGATAATAGGGGTCCCCCACTATTGGGTCGTGATTTTATGGAACCATTCAGTACACGGTTTGAGGGATTAAATTTTATTGACAAAGAACTAGTACGGAAGGTTCAACAAACATAAAGTGTCTTTGAAATTAAAAGAGCGTGCTATTTCCAAGTATTTTAAGCCTAGGAGGCTACTCTTTGGAAATAAAAGTAAAGTAGAGCACAAAACAATTAAACTTGTGGACTTAGATATACTAGAATTCGTTGATTATTTCGAATGGGGAACACCAATTGTGCCCATTTTAAAGAAAAGTGGTGATGTGCGTGTATGTGGGGACTTTAAAATTTCACTTAATCCACAACTCTGTGTTAATCAACAATTCCTACCAACAATTCATGGGGCGAAGGAATTTTCAAAATAAGATTTGGGCATGGCATATCAGCAAAAAGTGTTGGAAGAGAATTCGAGAAAATTTTCAACAATTTCAACAACTAAGCGTTCATTCAGATATACTCGTTTGATTTATGGTCTAGCCCCAGCCCAGCATTATTCAGAAAATTATTGAGCAATTGCTATCAGGTATTAAAGGAGTTATATGTAATATTTATGGATGATGTTTTAATCGGTGCTAAAACACGAAGTGAGCATTTAGTAATACCAAATGCTGTTCTAAACACACTGGCAGAAGCAATATTAAGGGTTTCAAAGACTAAATTTGAATTTATAGTTAAATCAGTTAATAGTCAGGGTCATGTTATTGACAGTGAGTGCCTTCATATGGACTCTGAACGGATAAATGCAATTCTCAAGTTGCCAGCACCAAAATCAGTCATCTAATTGCAATCTTTTTTAGACTTAATTCCTAATTTAGCTTCGGCAGCAGGGAAACTCTATGATTTGCTTTCAAAAGGAAGATGAATGTCTCGGATGAGTAAAAAAGTTACTAACTTCAATTCAGGTGTTGGCACATTACATTTGACCCTTAGCACGAAAAACTACTGACGAATGAAATATGAATTAGTAACGTAAAGGAATTTGGGACAGTAGCAACGACCGTTGGTGAAATTAGAAATGCTACGGGTAATGAACAATACCATATATAGGGTTTTCCAATAGGGACTTGACAACTTTGAATTTAATTTGTGAACGCACTCTTTCACTAATCATCAAACTGTCACTGTCAAATTATTCAGTAAACTCAACATTTTCATGGTAAAGTATACTAACGAGCTACATTCTCCTATTGGGCTCTAGAGAAAATGCGCCAAGATGATGAATTTCATCGCAAAATCATCTTCAGTGACGAAGCTCATTTTTGACTCAATGGGTTCGTCAATAAGCAAAATATGCATTATTGGTAGGGTGAAAACCCACATGTGCTTCATGAATCATCACTTCATCCACAAAAAATAACTGTTTGGTGCGGTTTGCATGCCGGCGGCGTTATTGGGCCATATTTTTTCGTCGACGAAAACGATCGTCACGTTACTGTGAATGATCACCGATTATTTTTGGCCCGAATTGGAAGATATGAACTTGAACGAAATGTGGTTTCAACAGAATAGTGTCATAAGCCACACAGCACACGCTACAATCGATTTATTGAAGAGTAAGTATGGTGAGCGTGATATCTCAAGACATGGGCCATTCGATTGGCCGCCTCGTTTCGTTCGTGCGATTTAACGCGCTTGACTATTTTCTGTGGAGCTACGTTAAGTCATTGGTTTATACCAACACGCCGATGAAGTTGGAAGAGCTCAGAGCCAACATTGAACGCGAAATAGCGGCCGTTTCGGCCGACATGTGTCGCCGAGTCGTTGAAAATTGGGTCCAATAAATCGACCGCTGCAAACGTGCCCGCGGTAGCCATATGAACGAAATCGAGTTCCATTCATAAATATTTTGATTGTACTTCAAGCTAATAATAAAGTTTTTGGAATATCTCAAATGGTTTGCCTTTTATTTAAAAAAAAAAGTTGTCAAGTCGTTATTAAAAAAACCCTATAAAAGAGAGGGTTGGAATAGGAATCGATAAGAGGATGAAACCAAATTTCAGTCGAAGAGACGAGCTTTCTATTGACGATGATTGTATCTTGTATATTGTATAGGGTTATAGTTCCAGAATGTCTCAGAAAATCGATTCTTAATGAAATTCATGAAATACATTTGGGATTTGTTTAGTCCAAAAGCTTAGGGCGCAGATATATTTAGTGGCCTTTTATGGATGACAACATTGAAAAGATGGTCAATTCATGTGAACAGTGTATGCAATATCAAAGTAATAAATCCAAGGCGCCTTTGACTTGTTAGGATTGGCCTGATGCTCCTTGGCAAAGGTTACATATTGATTTTATGGGATCCTTGTTTAAGAGGAAATTTCTAGTTGTTACTGATGTATACATATACGAAATGGATTGAATGTATCGATATGGGGGAAAATATATCAAGAGTGTAAGAAGTAGGTTTGATGTTGCAAACCCAATTAAAAGTAAATTGCTTCACAACAGCCAAAATACAAATGTTAGTGAAAAAGTAAATTTAATGCAGGAAAAGCATTAGAAATTATAAAGGAAATAATGGAAATAAATTCGAAGTAGGAAACTATGTTACGGCTAAGGATTATTCTGTTGCAGGAAAACAAACTTGGTCTAAAGGCCGTATTGTAGAAATTTTAGGGAAGCAATATTATTAAGTTGAAATATTAAGTAAACAAAATTATGGAAGAGACATGTTAACCAATTAAAATCGATAGCAGTTAATAATTTTTCAGAAAATACACTAGCTTCCGTAATTGATCCTACAGAAAATGTTAAGATTAGTTGTAATGATGATTTTAATAATTCTGTCGCTTATCAGAATGCGAAAAATATTGTATATAACGCATGGGCTGTAAAGTCAGTACCGTTTTATAGTAAAACACAAAATTTTTGCAAAATTCAACTTTATTTATCAATATAGTTGCCTTCGAGGGCGATACACTGATTGAAACGATTTTTCAATCTTTCGATACCAGTTTTGTAGTACGATTTCGGTTTAGCCTCAAAATAGACCTCTGTTTCGGCGATTACTTCTTCATCGGTATTAAATCTCTTTCCAGCGAGCATTCTTTTGAGGTCTGCGAGTAGGAAATAGTCGCTGGGGGACAAATCTGGAGAATATGGTGGGTGGGGAAGCAATTCGTAGCCGAACTCATTCAATTTTGTCATCGTTTTCATCGACTTGTGACACGGTGCATTGTTTTGATGAAACAGCGTTTTCTTTTTCTTCAAATGCGTCCGTTTTTCTGCGATTTCGTCCTTCAAACGCTTCAACAACGCAATGTAATAGTCGCTGTTGATAGTCCGCCCCTTTTGGAGATAGTCGATGAAAATTATTCCATGTGTATCCCAAAATATGGATGCCATAACTTTGCCAGCCGACTGTTGAGTTTTTGGTCGTTTTGGACGAGGTTCTTCGCCTACTCGCCATTCAGCTGACTGTCGACTTGACTCTGGTGTGAAGTGATGGACCCAAGTTTCATCCGTTGTCACATACTGACGCAAAAATTCGGATTTATTGCGGTTGAAAAGCTTTAAACACTCCTTTGAATCATCAACACGTTATAGTTTTTGGTCGACTGTGAGCAAACGCGGCACCCACTTTGAACAGAGCTTTCGCATGTCCAAATATTCGTGTATGATATATCCAACACGCTCTTTTGATATTTTCAAAGCCTCAGCTATCTCGATCAACTTTACTTTACGGCCATTCGTAATCATTTTGTGAACTTTTTTTATGTCTTCATCTGAAACAGGCTCTTTTGGACGTCCCCTGCATGCATCATCTTCAGTGCTTGTATGACCACTTTACAATTTTTCAATCCACTTGCGAATTGTTCGTTCGGCTGGTGCAGAGTCCGGGTAACACTTATCAAGCCATTTCTTTGCATCGGCTGCATTTTTTCCCATCAAAAAGCAATGATAAATCAACACACGAAATTGCTTTGAATCCATTTTTTTTTCACAATAACAAAAAAGTTGCTTCACTCACAACGCTATATCTCGAGAACTAATCTTCCGACAGCTGTCAAATTTATACAAGTATCTTTTGAAGGTTGGTACTAATTGATTTTATGGATTTAATTCAAGTGTTGCCCCCTTTTAGAAATGGAAGATGTATTAAGTAAAGATGTTGAAGTACAGCTACAAGACAAGGTAGAAATTAACAGGAAGATAGATTGGGCAAAATTTCAAGAAAATGAAAGATACCCTAAAAGAACACAAAACAAAAATTAAAATGTATATATACAATATAAATCTAAATAATTATTAGGGTGTCTCAAAAAAATCAAAGTCGTTTTTTTTTTTACTTTTAAGTCACAACAAATATTATTTATATAAAATTTTAAGAAGGCGACATTGATACATGTCAGTGATTACTTGTTATTTGGTTATTGAACACACTTTGTTTTCCATCAGTCAATATTTCAGTGGAATTACGTAGTTCTGATAGGTCACGTATAGCATCAAATAACGGGTTCAAAGATTCCGTCTAATGAACAAGTTTTAGCAGTTTTATTTTACAATATCCGTGAAGTGAATTTAATTGTCAATGAAAGCACGAATCTCACTATTCGCGAGTCTATTATCTATTCCTACTAAATCTTTGCTTGATTGTGTGAAGAAACTTGTAAACTTATATCAAGTTTGGATTTACTGGAGACACAAGACCTATTTAGGCAGCGCCGTCAAGACTTTGTCAACAATTTAGATATTGCACACGCCGATGCTCTTCAATTAATAAAAATAAATGAGGATAGAATCTTTTTACAAAGAGAGCCAGGACGACCTGGTCACTTAGCAGGAGTTGATAAAAAATTGACTGATAGAGAGGAAAGAGTGCGCCACAAAACTATTGAAGAAGAACAACGACGTGCTAAATAGTTTTCTGAGCCGACTCCTTCGACATCATCTTATATATCGTTACAAGACGATTCATCTTCTGAATCCAATGAAAACTTAGATTTATAAGAAGACGTACCGAATCTTGTCGAGAGCACGAAACCCAGCAAAACACATCTGCGTAAAGATTTCAGCGCTAGATAGATGTCAATTGAGTATGAGAGATTCTGTGTTCATTCTTGAAGCAATTATTGAAGCATTTGAATATATTGTAATATTGCTGAAATTCCGATAAGTAAGTCTTCGATCCAAAGAAAGAGCGCGCTGAAGCCATAAAAATTGATTTCAAAAATGAGGTACCGGAAGTTGTGAGTATTCATTGGGACGGCAAGTTTTTGCCTGCATTAAATGCTCAGAATTCAAAAGAAAAATGTTTTCCTATAGTTATTTCTTATGAAAACAAAGAACAACTTATTACTGTGCCAAGATAAGGAAGATCTACAGGAAGTGAACAAGCGCAGGCAGCTTAGAACGCGATTGTAGACTGGAATTTTGAAGATAAAGTGCAAATTCTTTTTTGTAATACTACTGCTTCAAATATAGGTCATTTCAACGGTGCCTATGTGCTTATTTTTGTTTGTAGCCATCACGTGTATGAATTGATCTTAAAAGGCGTATTTGAAGCAAAAATCAGTCAAGTAACTACAAGCCCTGATATTCCACTCTTTAAAAAGTTCCGAGGAAACTGGAAAAGTATTAATGCTGATAAAATACAGAACTATGGAGAAAAACTTACACAGCACTTGACTGACTCCGAAGTTGACAACTTGCTAGAGTTTTACCGAACTGAGCTGACAAAAGAGATAGTCAGAGATAATTATCGAGAGTTAGTAGAGCTTTCTGTGGTATTTTTAGGTGGAGATATGGAGAAAACAAAAAAAAAAAAAAAAAAATCCGATCTCAAGGTGTCATGCACCAAGCTCGATGGATGGCGAGAGCAATTTATTCGCTGAAAATATCGTTACTTAGTGCTACATCCTACATTAAGCCATGGCTCCAATGCATTTCAGCAATAAAAGCACCTTACCAAAATTTGTACTTTTTGAAATCAATGAAATTTACGAGAAAACTGATAAAACGATCTCAAAAGTAGCCTTGCAGAAGATAACTCAGCATTTGTGGTATTTAACTGACGAAGTTTCTACACTGTTTGACGATGATGTAGACCAAGAAACTAAAGTTAAAATGGTTGATAATTTAACCAAAGGGGAAATAACTCATGAAAAACGATACATCCCATCGAAAGAATAACTTTGTGGTTCATTGTATGGTAAGTTTATTAAAAAAACATCGCAATTAATAGTTATAGAAGTTTTTACCTTCGTTTTCTGTAAAAGTATATTTTTTTAACACTCTTTTCTTATTTTGTTTAAGAAAAAACAACGCTGACATCATTTCAGTGAAAAGCAAGTCCATGTTCAATCGCCATAAAATTGAAGACAGCTTTCTACATGAATGTCCTACTTTGTGGTCAAATAATACTTCGTTTCAAGAAGCTAGAAAGTAGGTTTCGGCACTGAGGGTAGTAAACAATGTAGCCGAAAGAGCGGTGAAGTTGATGCAAGACTTTCATGGATTAATCACAGTTCAGGAGGAATAAAAACAATTTTTATTAAGTTGCGTACAAGAACATTTTTTCCTTATGGCTTGGGACACCGTAATAATTATGTTAATTATTTAAATATAACTGGGGCATGGTAGAGTATGGCATGATTATGCGCATAGTATACATATAAACATATATATGAGTGTAAGCTAGTTTTAGTTCTCGTTATGACGAGTCATAATTTGTCAAGGAAATTACAATATATTGGATTACACTGTAAGAAAGCTTTTTATTGGGAACATCACAACTTTGAAATCTCTGGCTTCACTACTTGAACCTCTTCCCGGATGGTGACACGCGTTTTCTTTATGAATTCGAATTTTAAGGTCTGCATAATCTTATTGAAGCTGACCTCTGATTTTACCAGTACATTAGATTAGAGTTGTTTTTATTGTAAGTAACATCCAAAGGTACTACACATGTGAGGAACATACTTCCGCCTGTTATAGCACCTTGATCACGGTGGCGTCACCGTGTGGCGCTCCCGTTGTTCTGATTTGAGTTTTATTTTTTTAAGTTTGCACATCTGTTGTTGACGTTCCCTCTAAATCTTAGCGTCATAGCTTGACATTTGCAAAAAGTTACGTAGCAAAGAGTACATCTATCTCTGTGTGTGTTGGCGATTTTTTACAATTTTACAAATGGACTTAAATTAGCAACAACGATTTTGTATTAAATTTTGCGTAAAAAATGGATTTAATGGTGCGCGAACGTTGGAAATGTTGGAAAAGTGTTTCGGCAACGATTCTCTAAAGAAAACGGTCTCTTATCAGTGGCACGAGCGGTTCAAAAGTGGTCGTGAGTCAATCTAAGATGGTTAACGCAGTGGCAGACCATCGACATCGAAAACCGACGAAAACATTGATGAAGTAAAAGAAATGCTGGTCAATAACCGCAAATTAACCATCAAAGAAATAGCAGAGGACTTGAACATTGCCATTTTGACATATCCATTGACATTTTGGTTAATTTTAATTTCTGAAGTGCCATCGCACATTTGGATACTAAGGTAAGTTCGTGGCTGATAGAATCTAATTGAATTTCAGTTTTAGTCCCCAAAATTCTCTTCGCGGTATGGTCAGAGACTGCTAAATTTTCAGGACAACACTGTACTTTAGCTTCCAATACTTTTTGGTACGAAGGAAAAATATTAAACCCTCCTTGTTTTGCCAACTTCCTCAAAATTTCATACTGGTGTTATGAGAGAGAGGCATCCGCCATTAGTGCCAAAACTTTTCCAGAGCTGAATCCTACAGGCCTGTCCTCGCGGAGTTGAATTGACTTGGCAATTTTGGCTTCTTAAGCCATACACCTCAAAACGCTTTGTCGGGTGACCTTTTTCGGTTTTTGTCACACAAGACTTATTTATTTTATGAAGTTATTTCGACTTGCTTCTTTCCGTCCTTTATTAAAGTGAGGTATAAACACCTTGTGTAAATAACTTTGTATTTCCTCCAGTTGACTGGTGTTAGATGTGGGAAATCAGTTTTATTTTCTCCATGCACTTCACAATGTAACTTTCACTGCCTTAAACGATTTCGCGATAGGTCGATTGGAAATTTTCCATCTTAAGATATGTTACATATATAAGAAACTATAACGACCAAATCAGGAAAATCAGGCAGAACAGACGATATTATTGTACCGATAAACAGGGGTGCAAGTTGACGCAGCTGTAAATGGCACAGTTATCTAAGTAAGAGACTAAAGAATATTTTCAAATAAGAAACAAAGCGGAAGAGTCTTTCTTCTACTCTACAGAACTGCTCTACAGAACTTTGCAAATATTGATTTTCCGTTCGTTTATTAGAAAATCCATAACTGCTTGAAGAATTAGAAAATAAAAATATGATAGCGTTAGCATTTCCTTTAAACATTTAAATTTAAAATCTTTTGAATTATAATCAACTTGGCGCAGAACAGATACAAGGCACTTCGCTGTATGCACCAAAAATGGCTTAATAATGTAGCGACTTTAAAGGTTAAGGGTTAATATTTCTCCATTCCATCGAAGTGTATTATACAACTCATATATCAAATTTTCAAAATACAAGATAGGTAGCTAGGTAGGACCTGAAAGACCCATTGTGATGCTAAGTGGATATGTGACCTTCCTACTCATTGAACCAATTTCAGCTTAACACGAAGCGCAGGAGACTTAATATCTATATTCTTTAGATCGTTTAAGTCATTGTAAGAGAATGGACTTGGGACAACTGTAAACGCTTCACTCTATACAAGAGAAAAATGTAAAATTAGAATTTGTATATAAGTGAAACGTAGCCTTAATGCATCTAACCTCAGCGACCCGACTTAACCGTTGCCAGACCAGAAACTGCCAAAGGCACCTACTAGCTGGCATCAACATATCTTGGCCACGATCATGTGGGCCCCCTCCCTGGTGATAACTTGGTACTGGAAGCTGAAAGGCTAAAAACTGGTCTCATCATTGGGTACGACGCTAACGCCCATTACACGGTATGGGACAGTCACTTTTTGATTATATCGTATATTAAGTACTAACCTCATAGTTTGGAACATCGGCAATGGCAATTTTATAACAAGAAACCGACGGAAAGTGCTAGATATCACTCTTGTCTCAGAAAACATCACCGAAATGCTAATGAACTGGTTAGTATCGACTGAACACTTATTTTCAGACCACAGATACATCCAATTCAGCCTGAGTTATGCTCCTCTTAGCCAACCAGCATTCCGAAACTATCGGAGGAATACTGTCAGAAACAATATCATCTAAACCCTTAAGTCCCCCGCGTGACACCAACAAGTTTGACATGAAAGTCAACGAATTCACCCAGGCTCCTAACCTAGAGGTAAAAAAAAACCGCACTGGTGGACATCAGCACTGGAACCGCTTAAAAACGTTCTTAGAAAACTTTTCAACCTTGGAAAAAGCATAAGAAAAGTAACTGACTGAGACTCTTACCAAGAATCCCTCAAAATATATAAAAAAAAAGAGCTGAGGAAAGCAAAGCGTCAATCTTGGAGATCATTCTGTGACAAAATCACAGAAACCACTGAGGCATCCCGGCTAAGAAAAATCCTCTCTACAAGTGCTATGATGTCTAGTTATTTAATCACTCATCCTGCTACTGGACACTCACTTTCCAGGTAGACCCCTATTCGCGGCCAGTAGTAACGTAAACAGGATTACTTCAACCGCGCTGCATAGCTTCAAAGCATACAAGTCTACTGGTCTGGACGGTATAATACCTGCCGAGCTACAAATTTTCTCAGATATTATTCTACCTTCTTTAGAGAATATCATGAGGAGCTGTGTAGAATTGATTCACATTCCACTGTCATGCAGAGAAGCCAATGTAGTTTTCATTCCCAAGGCTGGAAAATGCTCTCATGTTTTTCCAAAGGACCTCAGACTTATAAGTCTATCATCTTTCCTTCTGAAAACTAAAGGACGACTGACTGATATCCATATTCGAGCTTAAATTGATCCAAAACAGATCCCTACAATATAGAAAGAACACAATGGTTGCTTTCCTGGACATAGAGGACACTTTTAACAACGTCAACACATTCGCAATCGCGACTGCGCTGTCACATCTGTAGGTAGATGACTCACTTGGGGAGTTGATTAGTCATAAAAAGCAGAATAATCAGCTCCAAACTGAGTAGGACTTCTGTTAAAAGATGTGTCAGCAGAGGTACGCCGCAAGGCGGTATCCTTTTTACCCTTCTACATATCCATATCTTTTCGGATAGCCTATTAAATCTCTGTACTCAGTCTAATTAATTTTTAAAACCGCCCTTGAATGCCGATCATCTCCTTCGGCGATGGCAGAACAGTTCAACTTTCACCTTTGTTGGGTGCCGGGCCACATGACATTGCAGGGTATTGTAGGGCCGACGAACTCGCCGAAATTGGAACCACTCTACCTATTCTACAAGAAAAGGTTGGCATCGCTATGTGCAAATCAATATTAAAGCTGGATGCTAATAAAAGAACAGACTTTTGGACTAGCCAAAGTTAGATCTAAGAGTCTGATGCTTCTTAACAGGAAATATCTCAGCCCCATCATAGGTTTCATAATTGGACAGTGCCTTATAAGCAAGCATGCAAGAAGGCTTGGCGCCTTTACAAACGATTTCTGTACCACTCCACTTCTACGATCCGTGGTTCCTGGATTGGAAGATTAAGTGCGCCCAGTCCTTTAACCAGAGCCGATTTAACAGAGAAGCCTCCACCACGGTATTGTTTGAGTCCTCCAATTCTAAACATGTGCCCAAGAGCTTATCTTCTTTCTCTGATAGTATAGAATCTCTTTTTAGTTCGTCATCGGTTTCCATTTTCAACAGAGTATCAGAAGAGGAGACGGACAGCAAAGTTGTCGCTTCGGATAAACTGAAGTCGTCGCTAAGGCTTTCTGGAACAGATATTGACGCTACATGATCTAAGATTGTATTTATAAATTTAGGTAAAGGAAGATAAGTTTTCTTATCAGCATACATTTCATCCATGAATTGACTCGAAACCGAACCGAATCATGCCATTAGTCTTCTCTAGAGGGTTAAGGGATTCCTTATTGATCACAATGAACGCGCATCTATAAGGGCCCCTTAGTTTTCCAGTTTCGCAACTTTCCAGTCATTAGTCGGAAGGGTTGTGTTGCTGAGCTTCATTATCTCCACAATACTTTCCGGAAGGAGAGTTTGGCTGGAATCCAGGTGTGGGCTCTGGGTCTGCTAGGGATGTCCTTCCTAGGCACGACTTCGAGTTTTGCACTTGGCCAAATCTCTCCTAATCCACCTATGGCTTTGGTGAAAACATCGAATGATCTTTGACTGGCACATGAGATAATATTAACGTGACCTTCGTGCCAGCCAGCGTCGCTTATGATGGAAGGTGATCCGGAGTTTTCCCGCATGGTGGGCAATAAGTTGTCCGAAAGCTTTAATTTGACCAACTGCTACCGTTCAGGTGTTATCACACCATCGGTGTCATTTCAATCGATTACCGTGATGGTTATTGCGTCTTTTAGGGCTTCGCTAAAAGACCTCAGAGATGTGCTGTTGGATGGCCCATAAACACCTCTGGCGCTTGGAGGAGTTTTTTAGGGCTTTGAGAGAGTTGGAGCAGTAGGTAATCCGTATTTTAGGGCGTTGTTAGTCCACTCAACCCTTCTCTTAATGTCCGCACTACTCTCAACTTCCGAAATAGTTCCGAAGGTTTTGATAATGCGTAAAGCAAGTCGGCTTCTGCTTGAAAAATTAGCTTAGGCTCGTTGGGTTTGCCTTTAAAGGATGATACAAAATAACTTTCCACAGTTACTTCCGCTCGACAATGCAGGAGCAGGGGCTCGACCCGGCCTCGGGTTTTATTTTTTTTTTTTTTTTTGTTTCAAATATTATCCATTAGAGATCCCACGAGTAGCGATGAAATTATGGTCCATCTATACAGAGATCCGCTGTATACAGATAAGGTTAGCTTATCCGGAGGTCGATCGACATCCGTATACTCCATTAGCGACTGAGCTGTTTTTAGAGATGCTCAGCTAGGTTGATAATTGGCACGGGTCGTATGATACCTTTATCCAGCCCAGAGGGGAAAGGGTGGTGGGAAATGGGATTTTAGGACTCATCTGGAGAACTTCTTGAGGTTCATTGACCTTACGCAACCCCTACAACTCGAAAAGTTCGATGCTCAGGTAGAGGTCAGAATACAAAATCTCTAAGCGTTTTTAAAAATTTGAAAATTAAAATTTTTTCGCCTCTCACACCACTGTGTGGTATCTGCTACTGCCCGCATTTTTGTTCGGCAATCAGCAAGAATCACGGTATTGATGTTAATGCCAACTTCCCTAAGCAAGTCCACCTGTCTTTCAATACGAGTACTTATTGACCCGCCCTCATATATTTGGAAGCGGTAAAACTTCTTTCTAACAATTTAAACTTTATAAGCTATTAAACAAAATGTGTAGAGAATGATCAGGTATCTTGTGATACCAAAGCTGAAAACAAAAAAAAAAAAAAAAAAAATTGTAATGAGAAGAGAAAGTTGAAAATTTTTATTTTTGAAAACTCAAGGTTGCAGAGGGATCTTGAAAATACAACTGGAAGGAAATGTTTATATTCTAAGATGAAAATTGTTATCCTACATTATGAACTGCTGATTCAAACTAGTCAAAATATTATAAGGGTATGGCCATCTTAAAAGACTTCTGAGAAAAACTTTCCGTTGGTCAAACCCAAGTGTTTACAACTTTGTTAATCCGGTTTTATTATAAAATAAATGGCGTTGAGTGTTGAAACGAAAACTTTGTCTTTCAAGTTAACTCCATGCACTCACACAATCCAAAGATTATGAATTCTTTGTTACAGAAATGTACTCATGACTTATCCCAACGGAGATTAGAGTGAACTTTTTAAAAGAATATCACAAGTAAGCTTTTAGCATGGTGTTCCTTTTTCACAAAGGTAAACTTTCTGGGGCATACTATACCTATTCAATCCGACAATAACAGTCAACAACAACTCACTTTTTCAGACCGTAAGTTATATAGGTACATTGTGCGCCCACGACATACCATATAAATAACTCAACCACTCATGTTGTAGAAAGTAACTTTTTCAAAGTTTACCAAGAAGGTCCAACGCCACCATCATCATCTTCACTCTTATTATTACTGATACTGCTGGGGTTGATAAACAAAACTATTGAAACAGTTTTCCGTGACTCCTTTCAGTCACATTTGAACACTCACCCTCTACTTGAAAAAAAAAACTTCTTCACTACCAATCCGTCCTTATAAACATAAGAGTACTTGAGTCAGTCTGTCAGACCGTCATTCTGTTTGTTTATTTATTTGTATGTTTGCATTGAAGAGTGGGCATGATGATGAGGTAGGTGTAACGCATAGAAAACTGTTTCGCAATTAATTTGATGGAGGTTCACATCCGGTTTGATGGATGCTACGGGTGTTTTTTCTTTTTCACCAAAGGTTTCGACCCGATTGACTCTGAATCGGGTCGAATACACTAGAGGAGGAAACGTCTGCAAGCACAATGAAACGAAAATGCCATTGAAAGTAGCAGAAAGTAATTAACAAGGAGTTAATTGCAGCAGGAAGGATAGTGACGGATGAAAACTAGAGCGAGGACTCCATGCATTCCTAGAGTGCAAATGTTTGCCAACTATGTATATTCCGCGCGACAAGGAATGTTGTTTTCTTTGGAAAAATGCCGAATGAGGATTGTTTTATGCTGTCGGTTAGTAGGTCCTTGAAAACAATAATTAATGTTTACACTCATTTCTACTTGGGAACTACGAGTAGTAAATGAAAGTGAAGGCGTATTCACACACCAGTGCTTGTGATGGTTAACAAAATGGGTGCAACGATAAGATGAATCTCTGAAATAAGAGCATTTTAATTGCTCATAAAGAATATTAAGGTTCTGTGCAAATGCTAAGCTGGTTCTCATTTTCAGGATGAATGAACTGAAAAAAAGGATGAATACGTCTGCCGTTAATTAAAAAGTCGTTGAACTAAGAAACGTGGTTCGCCTCTGCAGCTGCTTGCATTGTGCAAACCAAGGCAAACCAAGGCAAACCAAAGCGAAGTCAAGCAAAGCAAATCCATGTGCAATTAAGCTGAGCAGAATATTGCACTTTTCTTTTGTTTCTTTTAGTGTGTTTTGTGTGAGAAATTCTGTGTGCTAGTTCTTTTGTCTTATCCCATGAATTGCAGTTCAAATTGAAAAGAAGGGCTTGTTTTACAAAACAAGTTTCATGATGAAAATCTCAAGTTTGTTTGTGTGTCAACATCATTCTCTAGGTGAAAGGAAAATTAAAACAAGCAAACTCTTTAGTTGCAAGATTACTCAAACATCAGGTACCTTCCCGTTGATCAGACGATGCTCTACTTCCTCAAATTTTTCAGATACTTTCCAGGAACTACTTCGTTTTTAATCTCTTTTCTATAGAAATTTGCAACAAACTCACTGTATCTACCACTTAAAACTTAAAATCTGAAATCCATTCGGTAAGTTCCCACCACAAAGCATTTATTCTGAGCCCACAGTGCTCGTGCTGGTAATGAATTGCAATAAAAGCTTCAAAAGTAAATTAAGTGCGGACACATGTTGCTAGCACAGCAGAATTTTCTTCTCCTTGCTCACAACTCACATTCAATGGAAATGCGCGATCTTTTCCCTTCGTCGCTTACTTGTCTGCCCAGTCAGGCGTTCTTTAAAAGCATTAGCCTGCTATTTTAAGCTTTATCAAGATGCTGCCGTATATACGTACATAAATCTATGCAAAATGAATATTCATGCTATTCCATGCGATGATTAAACGTCATTAGCGAATTTTTCTTTATTTGTTTTGAGGATTTTCAAGAAAATAAGTTTAATGACTAATGTGGAATGATTTTCCATAAATTTCATGAGAATGACGATTTTTATGGTACAACGTAAAGGCTTTATGATGTTTATATTTGTACATGTGCACCATCAATTTTTATGTCAGTGACAGTTATGATTTATAATTTTTCGGGATGATGGGGGACCCAGGAAAGGTATGGGTGCGAGGTAATTTTTGTTGGGATGGAAAGATGGATATGATTCGTATATGATTCACATTTGTTTTGCAAGTATAAGAGGAGAGTTATCAAACACTTATTCAAGAATAATCATTCGTCCGTACCCGAGTTCTCCAAAAACTTCCATTTTCTTCGAACAACATATTGTTCTTTGATGGGACTTCTATCCTAATGCAGAGGTAAGCTTTACGTATGCGGATATGTATATGTATGCGAAAAGCGGTTAAGCCGGAAAAATCACTTTATGGAAGTAAGTTTTTTACACGAGTGCCGATGTTTTTCATCGGTAGGGAGTTGAAAAGGATGCGACTATTAAGGAGGTAAAGGGTTCACAGCTACAGCAAGTCGACGGAAAAAGAAATTCATACCAAACTTGTATAGAATTAATACTTGAAAATTATTGCTTATGGAGTAGGAGTGACAGGGTGTATTTATCCTGAAGCTTACGAAAAAATAATTTAGTTATACTGGCATTTATATTGGAAGGGAGCTTCCTACCTATGACGGAAACCTGAAGTAGTGATGGCGACGGAAAATCCCTGAATAGTCCAACGGCTGTTCTCCTAACCTCAACAAGGCTACCCGCACTGGATGGCCCGAATCTTTATCCAGGTGGTTAGGCGTGGTTGTAACCACCACACTGTAAAAAAAATAAAATAAAATATCTCACAGACAAAAAACGGCCTTGAATAGCAGTATCGCTCCTTGATCCGACTCTTGTTTTTGAGTGGCAGAACCTGCCAGGAAATCAAGCCCATTCTCGGTGGTGTGTATGGGATCCATTCACCTTCCCCTACCACCGTTTACCATTGATTCGCAGAGTTTCGCCGTGGTCGCACGTCAGATTTTGGTGAACCGCGCCCAGGTGGCTCAAAACCGGGTACCACAGAAGAAACCGTGGACAAAATCCACGATCTAGTATAGGCTAACCGCTAATGAAAATTCGCGATTCGGCTAAAATAACAGCCAATGACAAAGCTGTCCGCGCGATGGGTGGCACGTCTGCTCACAACGGAGCACAAGCGCAATCGTGAAACCACTTCAAGGACGTGCTTGGCCCGGTTTAATCGAAATTCGGGGAAGTTTCTGCATCGTTTCGTAATCTTTGATGGGACATGGATTCATTTATGCATACCGAATACCAAAGAATAATCGAAACAATGGGTTTTACCCGGTGAACGAGCTCCAAAGAAGTCGAAGACAGTGCCTTCGGAGGGAAAGGTGATGGCCACCTTTTTTGGAACGCGCTAGGTGTGATTCAAGTTGACTATTTGAAGAAGGGAAATGAGAAAACGAATTGTTCCCCCATCATTAGTATTCTCCGGATTTGGCTCCCTGCCACTTCTTTTTGTTCCCAAGCCTTAAAAGATCGCTCGCGGGAAAGAAGTAGGTACGGGTCAAACGAGGGCCCGTATATGCTAAAACAAGAATTTTAGCATATCTTAATCATAAAAGTATTTTAAGTCCCATGCAGTTTGATTTCAGAACTGGCCTTAGAAAGCACTATTGTACTTATACAATGGGTTAGAAAGAAAACATATTTTAACTAGTTAACTGTTTCTCTTAGATACATTATATAATGACGGATACACATATATAGAGTTTTCGAATAGGGACTTGACAACTTTAAATTTAATATGTGAACGCACTCTTTCACTAATCATCAAACTGTCACTGTCAATTTATTCAGTAAACCCAACATTGTAAAGTACATGATAAAGTGTACACTAACGAGCAAAGTCTGTAAAATTATAAAAATTTTCTACAGGTATTCGGAGTCGGTGACTGCAACTTTAAGAGCGTTAACTCCAATTTTCGGTCATAATTCTCGCCCTAGTAGACAAGCAATAACAAGTTTAGTGCAAAAATTTGAGTCTACATATTCGTTGTGTGAAGTTGCCGTGTCAGTGAGAAAACGGTGTGGTCGAAGTGTCGAAAATACCGCTGCCGTTCAAACTTCCGTAGCAAACGATCCAAATCAGTCAATTCCACGGCGTTTTCAAGAATTGGGCATCGCTAGACCACATTATGGCGTATTTTGCGTAAGGGTCTTGGTTTACACCTATTTAAGATCAAGCTTAATCAAGAATTGAAGCCGATGGACCATTTGAAGCGACGTACGTTCTCCGATTGGGTTCTGTAGAAGATGCGCCAAGATGATGAATTTCATCGCAAAATCATCTTCAGTGACGAAGCTCATTTTTGGCTTAATGGGTTCGTCAATAAGCAAAATATGCGTTATTGGTCGGGTGAAAACCCACATGTGCTTCATGAATCACCACTTCGTCCACAAAAAATAACTGTTTGGTGCGGTTTGTATACCGGCGGCGTTATTGGACCATATTTTTTCGTCGACGATAACGATCGTCACGTAACTGTGAATGGTCAGCGTTGTCGCGCCATGATCACTGATTATTTTTAGCCCGAATTGGATGATATGGACTTGGACGACATGTGGTTTCAACAGGATGGTGCCACAAGCAACACAGCACACTCTACAATCGATTTATTGAAGAGTAAGTATGGTGAGCGTGTTATCTCAAGACATGGGCCAGCCAGATATAACGCCGCTTGACTATTTTCTGTGGGGTTACGTTAAGTCATTGGCTTATGCCAACACGCCGACGACGTTGGAAGAGCTCAGAGCCAACATTGAACGCGAAATAGCGGCCGTTTCGGCCGAAATGTGTGGCCGAGTTGTTGAAAATTGGGTCCAACGAATCGACCGCTGCAAACGTGCCCGCGGTGGCCATATGAACGAAGTCGAGTTCCATTCATAAATGTTTTGATTGTACTTCAAGCCAATAATAAAGTTTTTGAAATATCTCAAATGGTTTGTCTTTTATTTAAAAAAAAAGTTGTCAAGCCGTTATTAGACAACCCTATACAAATGGTTTGAATCTTAACTTAAAGATATAATGCAATATGCAAAAATTGGAAGCAATTTAAGCAGTTCAAAACCTATAAACTGGAAGTATTAATTTTTTTCTTTCCCATTCTTGGTCAAATAACAGCTTTTGCCGACGATATTGGAATCGTATTTTGTTCAAACTGTCTGTTAGATCTAGTTGCTGACATAAACCATGAGGTTTGCCTTTCACAAACTTACTGTTAGTATCAAATTTAAGTTGATGTTTATCAGTCTTACAGAGTAGGAGTACCCTTTGCCTGACTGCGCGAGTCACGACTTGCTAAGCAACCAATGCCGAATCCAAGGTGCTCAAACTTTCAATAGAAATGCTGATTGCTGTACTGATTGTTTCAAGATTAAAGGTGTAGATAGTTTCAAGTATCACAGTGTTACCATAGATCAAGATTTGAACGGGTCCAAGCACATTTCTGCTTTGGAAAAATATCTTATTTCCTCTATTAGTTGTCTTCTCCGCCTTAGAAAGTATTGCTCTCTCAATACTTTGAAAAGAGTTTATTATAGTCTATTCCAATCAAAATTGCAATATGGGCTTTGTAATTGGGGTTGCGCTTATCTTAGTAAACTGCCGCAATTAACTGTCTTTCAAACATCTGCAATATAAAGTATTTGTGGTTCTCATCGTTCTGCGCACACAATGGACCTTTTCAGGGCCTTGAAAATGTTTCCTTTGCGTCATTTGTTTTATTATTAATGGAGGATAAGAAAGTGCATTTTCTGCACATTTTGGTTTTTTTTTCTGTAAAAAAAAGCGACGAAGCGACAAATGCGGAACGGAAGATTTGTTGCGTATATGGCGATTTGGCTATAAGCGCTGACACTTGTCAGTGTTGGTTTATACGCTTTCGTTCAGGAAATACAGACCATGCTGATGTTGTTTGCTCTGGTTGTCCACACATCGCAGACGACAATCAAATCTTGGCTGCAGTTACTGTTAACAGGTATTTGTCGTTTTGTGGACACTGAAAAGGCTTGAAACTACGAAAGAGGTGGATATTTGGGTTCCCCATGAACTCAGTGAAAGAAACATAATGGTCTGTGAGTTTTTGTTCAGATGGAACTCGCTTGAGGCTTTCGTGAAAAGAGTGCTTACGAGAGATGAAAAATGGGTAGTTAGCAGCAACATTTTCCGGAAGAGGTCATGGTGCGTTCTAATGAAGTACCGCAATCAGTCGGTAAACAAGATTTGCATCCCAACAAGGTCATGTTGAGCATTTTGCAGTCCCACTAAAGGTGTTCTTTACTTCGAGTTGCCTCCACCCAATCAGACAATAAAGGGTATTAAATATTGCTCGCAGCTATATTATATTTTGAATCAGACTGTGAAAGAAAAATGGCTAGGGCTGGCGAACAGGAAGGGCATTGTTTTCCATCATGATAACGCCATGACAAAATACCTGGAAAAGTTTTTTTACCCAGAACATTGGAAGAAAGTATCTAATTAAAAAAGATTAAACAAAAGCTTTTTTACAAGAGTACTATAAAGCAGATATAGATAAAGTGCAAACTAAGAAATCTTATGGGATTCTATCTTTATGTGAAACCCAGGCCCAAAAGTCTTAAGCTTTCAACACTCTTCCACCATTCTGGATGCCCAAACTCTGCGAGAAGCCAACATTGACTCGGAATAATACCTATTCGTAGCTAGGGTAATGCGCATATCAACGGCATAGAGGAGCCAAATAAGTCCACCGAAACCCGACGTCGAAAAGCTTCAATCGCAAGAGGCCCCTGGAATCTATTCCGATCGCATTTCTCCTGAACTATCTGAAAATTTAAGCTCCGATACAAAAATCGTAGAACACCATTAGGAACGAGTTAAACGAGCAAAAGAAACGGAAAAAGCACAGGCATTTGGGAAATGAAAATCGTAAAGCTCGCGATCGTAGAAATGCGGAGTTGTTACCGCATGAATGAAGTTCGAAAGTTTTATCGGGGAATAAAACTAATATGTTAGGGCTACAAAGCCGGAATGAAAGCCTGCAAAGGTAAACATTGAAAATTAATTATAGAGTCACATTCGGTACTGAGAATACAAAAAGACTACTGTTGCACACTGTGTAAAAACGATTAGCTATACAACTATGTATTTAAGGCAGCTAGAGATAACCTGGGAACAGCTCATCCGTACCGGTCAGAGGACAGCACGCCCGTAGCACGGAATCTCCGCATCGTTTGTTTGAGAAACAGGTTTCATGAGAGATACTGAAAAATTCATGATTTCCGATCCCTTTGTATTGGCTAGGACTGAAAGAGGAGACTCAACCACGGACTGTACGAGTTTTAGAGCTACATCGGTCTAGTCAGGCGTCTATGGATCCATAATCTGAGATAAATTGGCCATGTGAAGCGAACGGGCATTAGAACTGTAGTCTGAAGATCCTTCGATTCTAACCCCAAGGTACGATGCAGCAGAGGACGACTTAATCTAAGATGGTGCACGCAAGTGAACTATGGAACTGACGAAGGATCGCGTTAGCTGAAAAGGTTTGTTGGTTGAGGCCCAGGTTCAACCCGGAGCAATTCGCCCTATTTTCCTGTATGACAGGGCTCTGCCCAATTATCAACGCTTCTTCTTTTTATGTCCAATAAAAAGCGAAGAAAGCGCAAACATTGGTCTTATCATAATGGTTTTCAGATCTTAACGCCACTGAAGGTTACTACGATTTGACGAGTTACAAGCTGCCGATCATAAGTCCTGATGAGTGGTAGAACCCCCGGTAGTCCAAGCCAGTACTTCGGGGGTTATAAGCAGTTAAAATTTCTAAAAAATCTATTTTTTTTTGTACATATGTCTGACTATATTCCCTGAAAATTTCAAATCAATTTGGTAAGTACTTTTCGAGATAAACGTATATTTGTTCCATCTTGTCAAATATCAAAATTTTGATTATTACTTCAATCAATACTAAGTTTTGTCCATCCCCTTAAAGAATCTTTCGGGTTTTTTTAGTTTCAGATAAACTAAGCTGGCGATATCGTGATCACCGCCGACCACATTTTTTGGAGGACTTTCAGGAGATCTGCACGAGCACACCAGATCTATATTCTTAAAAATCATTAGTGCCATTGTAAATTTAAATGTTGCCACTAAATGTACTTATACTTTTCGTTTTTGTAAAATTAAATACCTTTTCGGAAAAAATTCATAAAAAAAACGTCTTTTTTCGATCTTGCAACTGCGTATAACCCCTTAAAATACGGTACCGTGGAAGTCAGGGCCCAAAGTGGGATCGACATGGTGTCTGTTTTTTTTTTAAACTGAAATCCAGGAAGGGTGTTTTACTTGATTTTGACCCTACATAGAGTTGCAAAAAATTTTGGGTGCCGTAACCCTAAGATTAGTAGGTAATTTTATATAGGCCTCGATTCATACCAAGGGTGGAGTTTCTTCCCTTAACAGGTTCCGTTTTGGTATCAAATGAAGACGACAGACGTTCAAATTAAAGCACTTGAGACACCTGTCCCGCATGAAGGTAGATCAAGACATTTTTTGAGATGATACTCGTCCTTAGGTAGCAATAGATGGACGAAAATAAGAATTCATCAAACGCTTAAAAAATTAAGGGACCATTCGGTCCGCCAGCCTTGTTCTACTTGAATTTCGATTTTGCTGCCCAGATTTCAGTGTGGTAGGATAGGCTCACATCTTGACTTTCACAGCGTAATCTGAATGGTTCATTCTGCTCCTGAAAACTTCTTAACCTTATTCTATCTACCATACTTCTTATGCTCTTCCTTTTTTCCCCGGAAATACCAATATTCTTTCACCATCCTTTGATGGGACAGAACAAGAGCCGCTTGTGAATTTCTATGCAGAGCTGGCTGCAAATTAATTGTAGCACTTACTTTGTAATGATAGTTACAGCACTAGCCATGTCGCTCAGTGCCTACTCAGCGAATTAGCTACCATTCAGACAATATATTGTATATTCAGTACAACTCTAGAAATCTGCTAAGAAGAAGGTAACTCGCATGCAGTAGTTATCGGCTGGCTGAACTGGCTTGTTAATTTTTTTTATATGAAAAATGCTATTCAACTTATAGCTATATTCTGCTTGAAAGTATTGTGACCACCTCGAACATATACAGGGTGAGTTTTTTAACTTGAGACATCCAAATTACTCGAAAAAGACAAAAGTCACAAGGTTCTGAAGGGGACATAAGATGGTGACCACGAGTTTGACATTGAGACTCATTTTCAAGATCAAACGAAGGTCACTTTTGATTTTTCAAATTATAATTTCTGATTTACATTGCTCAGTCGTACTGCTCGTAGGCTTGTCATTTGTGTTTACATACTGCGTTTAGCATAACCCAGAAACAACGTAGCAGTATTTTGTTTCCTTCGGGGTGATTAATTAGAGTGGGTCCCCTTGCCTCCCACTGTTGAATCATTGAATTCTTCCCATTTCGGCATTTATTTCCCGAGAATATTTCTACAAATGCTCGAAAATGTGACCATTCACTTCAATACACTTGTCGATCTGCGCTCTAAATGAATAAACAGAACTGAGAAGTATTTTTGGCGTAATCTTCCGGCAAGCTTCAGTTATTCGTCTTTTCATGTCCTCACGTGTTGTTTGCTTTTTTCTGTAAACCTCACTTTTTAAGTAGCCCCACAAAAAGAAATCAAGTGACGTAAGATCAGGTCATCTAGCAGGCCATTGCCTCGGGATCCCTTGTCCGATCCATCGTTGATGCTAAACATTGTTTATTACGCCCCGGGCTACTCGGGAATAATAGGCTGGACAACCATCATGTGGAAAGTACATTGTTTGTTGCAACTCCAATGGCAGTTCTTCTAGTAATACTGGAAGATGGTCCCGCAAGAAGTTTTCATATTTTTCGCCATTAAAGTTGCCTTCAATAAAATATGGACGTATTAATTTATCCCCAATAATTCCCGCCCAAACATTAACATTCCAAGGGTGCTGGCGTTCAACTTGTCGCAACCAAAAAGAGTTTTCGGTAGCCCAGTAATGCATATTATGTCGATTAACCGTACCGTGATTCTTGAACGTCGACTCATCAGAGAATAACACCTTGGCGAAGAAAAGGGGGTCTCGTTCAATTTGCTGAAGTTCCCATTGACAAAAGGAAACCCGGTTGCGAAAATCCTCACTAGAAAGTTCTTGATGCATTGAAACATGATAAGGATGGTCTTTATGCCGATGTAATATCTTACAGACAGTCGTTTGAGAAATTCCTGATTCACGACTTATTTCGCGAGTGCTAATGTGAGGATCGTGTGCAACGGCAGCTAACACTGCCATTTCATTGTTTTCAACAGCCGCGCTATCTGACCGATTCCTTTTATTTGGTTTCACACTTCCTTCACCCGATAAAAGGAAGCGCGCTATCGTATCTGGTCTGGGAAACGTTGGTCATAAAGAGCAACAGCATCATCGATGTTCCTTTCATTTTCTTCATAAATCAATATCATTTCAATTTTCTCTTGAATTGAAATAGCCTGCATTATTGATCTGGAAAACTTTACTAATAATAATCAGCTGCTCAAAACAAATATCGAACTTCTAAATGAAGTACAGTTCCGTTCAAGTAGAAAAAAAGGGCAGAGTGCACATCAGACACTCTCAGATAAGTTTAGGACAATTTGCCTCTATCTGAATTTTCTTTGAGTTTTAACTTCACTCGAGGCAATATGACTTCCTCAAAACAAATTTCGATCTTCTAATACCGTAACAACGTTGGAAACCGATTAATGATTTAGGCGTGCCAGTGCAGTGGTATCTAGCACTGAATGAATATGACCTTTGAGAGAAAGTCGTGTGCCACATTGAGGAATACGACTGAGCAATGAAAATCAGGAATTATCATTTGAAAGATCAAAAGTGACCTTCGTTTGACCTTGAAAATGGGACTCAAGGTCAAAGTCGTGGTCATTATCTTATGTCACCTTCAGAACCTTGTGACTTTTCTTTGAAACATTTTTCGCGATATCGCGTATTTTTCGAGTAATTTGGATGTCTCGAGTTAAAAAACTCACCCTGTATATGCATTGCAGGGTTGAATAAAGTAAAGTGTGGGCCATCTGCTGCTTTCGTTGTTGAATTATGACTCTCAGTTAACATTTGTTATAACCTGTTAAGTCTAGGAGAATACCTCCTGGTAGGTGCATCGAATCCAGAATCATATGAGAGGTCTTGAACTTATTGAAGATGGTGAATCCGTTTAAGGCCCACAAAACACACTTTAACGAGGATCTTGGGAAGTCGGAAAAGTCACTTTATGCTCACCAACAGTTCCGGACTAATCAGGAGAGAATGTTTGAGATTTATGTGCGCAAAATTGATTGGCAAATGTATTCTTTTCCTCTTCCTCCTTCCAACGTGGAAGATCCTGCGAGATGGCGCTTCAAATTAAATACAAGAAATACTATAGTACTTACTGGACATTTTTATCGATAATGAGGGTGCTTTCGTTTAACTCAAGCAGACAATACGTCGTATGCGAACTATTAATTTTGTGGACAAGAGAACTGCTAGTAAATAGAACTCTGATTGAGGTTTCTTACTATGAAAAATATGGTATGTGATGGAGCAGGTAAAAAGAGGTTGCCCGCAGAGCGACGTGTTGTCATCTTGCATGTGGGTCTACTCAGTCTCTAATACCTTCAATGGTTCAAGTGTACTCGTATATATGCAAATGCTCAGTTTTTGATTTAGAATTTAGTTCTTATGCTCAATTGAACAATTGAATATAGTTGTCATTAGGGTGAGAGTAATCTTCAGCCTCATAATTATCTTATTAGCGCACAATTGCTTACTTCCATTTTTTTTTTTTTTTTTGTAAAAAGATCTTCATTAACGGAAGAATTTTAAAACGAAATTTAAAAATGAAACGTTTCAAGGAATTCAAGGACTAAAACTTAAACACAACAATGCATTAAAGGTTCAAAAGGTAGGTAAATTAGCTCAAAGTGGGTGGGTATTATTACGCAAATTGATCGATTGTGAAAATATCCAGTAGACAGGTAATGACTATTGTTATGATTGATAGCATCCGAAGTATAGTATAAGTCTTATTGAAAAAAAAAGATTATTTTTCAATAATGAAAGAGAGTAGACGGATTTCTTTGAATAAATTGTTTTACTTCAACAAAACCTATCATCTGGTTAGAAACAATGAGTGCATCAGGGGCGTTTGTAACCTTTTTGTAAATAAAAATTGAACAACAGACTATGATAATATCTGCAACCCAGGAAATAATATGTTAGATACAGGAATCTGGTATTCCCTTATTGAAATTTCATTTCCTTTTAGATTTAGTGTTGCCATTGATGAATATCGAAATGCCCGAGTGAGGCTCTAATTGTCATTGCAGCACAGTAAACGCTTTCTATGAAAATTCGAACAATTTTACCGAACTGGAAGAATGAGATATATTGAAGACTTTCATGTCTTTGACTTTTCACAACTCAAAGACTCAAAGACTTACTAGAAGATTACATACATGACACGAAAATTGCACTCTTTTTGTCAATAAGGACTACACCGCGAACAAGGACTGCCGTCTACAAGCTGCCATTCACAGACTACCGGCCTATTTAATTGCTGCAACATAGAAAATGTATTAGAGTTCGATTTCACAATGTTTAGGACTGCTGCTATCGTTTTTTTTTTTTTGCCTCGGAAGGACACCCTGGCTGAAGAAAATCCCAGATATACACCATAGGCAACAGCTAGGAGTGTAAATTTAAGAAACCTGTTGGACAAAAATTAGAAAACCATTAGCATTCAAAAAAGAATAAACAATTCTGTAAAACTAAAATACTTAAGTTCGTCGTTAGCGAGTGGTTAGGTAGGAAACTGGGCTGTAAGGAAGCATCTTAATGTATTTCTTTCCTATTTTATGGCTATCTTTTGATGCTGCCCTTATATCAATTACATATCTACTCCAGCCATCGGAAAAGGTTCGAGCAATGTTTATCCCAAAGCTGGGAAAAAGAGACAATAATTTGAGAAATAACAGCGCCTCCCTAATCAGTTCAAAAATTTCTCAGCTCTTAAATTAAATTTGACTACAGATCTATTCGTTTACAATTTGACTACAAATTACAAATCAATTCTTTACATTTTCCGAGTTCGACAGAAATGCTACCAAAGTAATTGTTAATCTGTAAAACGTTATAACTTCATCATCAGTAATATTCCCCTCAGTGGTTACAGAAATAAGAGAGATGGTGTTACTGAACTAAGCACTTGTGGAACTAATCGCATAGAAGCGCAGCTATCAATTTTTCTCAAAAGTTTTTTTTTTTCCAAAGGTGTTGCAGCCAGCGTTCTCCGTCTTCATTCTGCATAATCTGACAGGGTGGTGATACCAAAACTAGACATGACTCGGTATAGCTCGTCTCTAGAGATGCTGTCATTTTTGTATGAACTTCTTGAGCTTATGTCAGAACCTACCATAACGCGAATGTTAGGGCTATTGTGGATTTACTAGAGCTAAAGCTGCACTGATAAAGGGTAATCATAGTCGAAAAGTCATTTTAGGAAATCGCGCGCAAAGTTTCCTTCCTTCCTGATCGGGAAAACGATCCTTAGGGGCTATTCATTAGGCCTGATTTGATTCGAGTAGATCTTGAAAATGAGTTGTTGTAAACTTTCTGCCCCCTGCCTAAATTAGCTCGTCCAGTATGCCGCCAAGTCCGTCAACCTTGTTATTACTTAATTTGAAATCTTACCTCATTTTAATCGGAATGTACATATTTACTTACTTAACTGGCCCCCGACCCATAGAGAGTCTCTGTCTGAGACACTGCAGTCTCCATTCTTTGCGATCCTGGATACGCTGCTTACAGTATCCAGACGGCGTTTCGGCCTTCCCTGTCGTCTCAAACCTGGGGGCTGGAAATCGAAGATCCTTTTAGCTGAAGCATTATTGTTCATTCGCTCGATGTGGCCGAGCCAACGTAGTCGACGTATTTTGCATTTTTGGACTACATCCACATCTTGATACAGCTCATAGACTTCGCGGTTGTATCTTCTTCTCCATTCGTCCTCCTCGCATACAGAAGGGAGCACAGTATCAGTCCTCCTTTTCTGCTTATCGTCCATACTTTTCGTCAGGTATGGCTTTTTTACCAAGGCGCGGGCAGGTGGTGAAGGAGTTTGAAACTCAGATATATTAGGTTTCGATATATTTTTCCAAACTGTCAAACTGGAGCCAGTGCATCCTCAACCAGTGGGTTTTAGTACGTACTAGTTGTTAGAGCGTTACATTTAGCCCAGCCAGTATCCACTCCAACATCAGTGTTGGAGATTTACATATAACTACATACAAACTCCATGAAAAGAAATTTTCAGAGAATTGCCTCGCACGGGATTCGAACCCGCGACCCTCTGCTTGAGAAGTCTATGCATATACCACTACACCACAACCACCCCCAATTATGTTGGCAGACCAAAGTACCAACGGTTTCCTAGGGTAATTCTTCATCGGATCTCCACTGGGGTGTCATTTGTGAACTTCAAGGTAGGTGAACGCCTTAATTACCTCGAAATAGTTGCGACGTTTTGTCATGGGCGGTGGACAGATTCTGGTTTGTTTGTTGATAGCATACTAGGTGAAGTGAAAAATAAGACCGAAATCGCTGCAAAACGGCCTCATATGAAGCGAAAAAAAAATTTGTTTTTGCAAGACAATGCACTAGCGCACAAGAGCATCGCAACCACTGCTAAAATCAATGGCTTACGGCTGCAGTTGCTGTCGCATCCACCGTATTCGCCCGATTTGGCTCCCTCGGACTATTATCTCTTCCCAAACCTCAAAAGATGGCTCATCAATAAAAAATCAGCTCACTCGAGGAAATCATCGACGCCACGGAAGAGTATTTTGCAGACCTACCGGAAAATTACCTTTCGGACGGGATCAAGTAGTTGGAAAATCGCTGGAATAAGTGTATCAAACTAAAAGGGGACTATATTGATTAAAATAAAATAAAAAAAATTTCATTCCCAAGGAGGTTACTTTTCACCCCATCTATTGTAGTATACTCAGTCTTGTTCGCATCTTCTTCAATCCCAAAAAATGTCGCTTGTTGTTTAATTGCCGTGAAAGCCTCTATCATGCTGGGAACGATCGATGAAGTCAATATCGTTTGCATATTCCAGTAGCTGAAAGGACCTGTTGAAAAAAGTGCCTTCTATTTTGACACCTGCCCTGCACACTATCTGTTCTAGAATGAAGAAGTCACATGATAATGCATCTTCTTGCCAAGGTGCGGTGCACGTTTGAAACAGTTCAGAGGAGTTATTATATGTTACTTCCAAGTTCCACATTGCAGTGCGTATTTTCCAGCGTCACGCGACACATCTGGATCAGCTTTGGAGGGATACCGGATTCAGCCATCGCCGTATAGAGCTCCTGATGATGAATACTATAGTATCATATGCGGCTTTGATTTCGGTGAATAGGTTGTGAGACTCGACCCAAAACTCGTCGGTTTCTTATAAAATTTGTCTCAGTGTGAAAATCTGGTCTGTAATCGATGTGCCGGGCCGGGTTTGAGACATTCGCAGAATACGTTGCATAAGATCTTATATACGAAATTAAGCAGGGATATGCATCGATAGCTCTTGTAAGACATAGAATTGCTTTCTTTGTAGATGGTGCGAATGGAGCTTTCCTTCTTTCTTTCTTTCATCCACACTTGGTTGTTGATGATGCGCCTTACTAAAGTATCGCCACTGTATTTAAAGGGGTCCACTGGTAGAGCATCAGAGCCTGGAGCCTTGTTGTTCTTAAACTTTGTTACAGCTAAGCCGACTTCTTCTATACTGTTTGGTGGAACTGGTTCTTCATTGACTGGACGTGGGTTATCTTCTTACTTATCATTTCTCTACACGATGTCTATTTAGAAGCTGCTAAAAATGCTGCTTAAACACATCTACTCTATGCTTCGGTGAATAGGTTTCCTTCGCAGTTTCCAAGAGCCTGTGTTCCGGTCTTGAAGCCAGCAGCCAGTTGCTTGGCCTTTTTGTAAACCCTTCGAAAGGTGTTTCAATCGCGGGATTCTTCAATCTCCTGGAGCTGGGAGGCTGCGTACGCTGTCTTCTTTCAACGTAGGATCTGCTACTTCTCTTTTCTTCTTCTGGGCAGTTCACAGCTTCTTCTCGTTTGACAGTCAAGTTCTGAATTTAGCAGCAACAAAAAAATGGTCAGAGTCGACCTTTTCTCTTTTTGGATGCGCGCCTCGCAGCAATTTACACATGGTCGATTTGGTTCGCGATTCGACCATCTGGAGAGCACCAAGTTGCTATGTGGATCCTTAACTTTGGAAACCTAGTGCTATTTATCTCCGTATTACGAGCTGTTAAAAAATCAATAAGTCAGTAGGTAATGTCTATTGTTGTTTCATGGATTCTGTTCTTACCAACTAACCCGCCAAAGATGTTTTGCTTTTCAACTTAAGCATTGATGTCCCTTCAACTTCAACTCAAAGCAGCCAAGAGTACCCTCAGCCATTCTTGATTAAGTCCTTACCTCTACTAAGGACTACGATTATAAAGGTTTTATAAAGGATCGATTTTGTTGTTCAAGAAAGGGCTTCACTCTCAATTGCCTTCTTAGTTCTTCGTTTGATCTCAGCGCTGGTGTCATTATCTGAATTAATAGAGGAGCCTAGGTGGACAAAGTCCTTAACTACATCACCGCAGGTGACGTTCTGTCGTATACGTCGGTATTGAGTGTTCTGGTTCACAGGATATACTTGGTCTTAACCTCATTGATCTTCGCAACTTCCTACTCAATACTCTCGAAAGCGCCATTAAACCACTCTGCTTTCTTCCAATGATGTAAATATCATCGACGTGTTCGTATGCGAGTAATTGGTCGGACTTTTAAAAGATAATGCCTCTTGTGTTGACACGTGAGTTCTGCACTATCCTTTCAAGATGATGTTCAAAATAACGCATGAAAGCGGATCGCTTTGACATCAAGGGTCTCGGTGACTTCTTTGCCAACCTTGATGTTGTACCGTGCATTCTCTATCGTCAAGTTTAGCAGGGATGCCGAAACTTGTATAGCTCGCCTCTATAGATGCTGTCATATGCGACCTTAAAATCGATGAATAAGTGGTGTGTATCAAATTGTGAATTTTTTGTCGATGTATCAATCAGGTTGTTGACTTGTAGGCAATTTTAAGAAGGCTGATGGCTCTGTAATTGGCACAATTCAGAGGGTCTCCTTTCTTGAGGATCAGAAAAACAATTTATCGGGCATACTGTCGTCTGATAATATTTTACAGATGCGTTGGTGTATGCTACTTATCAAGTCATCGCCTGCCGCTTTGAAGAGCTCGGCAGTCTGGTCGTCCGCTCTAGCATTTTTGTTGGACTTAATCTTAGATATAGCTATATTCACTTTCGCTCGGTCGCGTGGAATTATTAATCTACATCCTCCAGGTTGAAAGGTTCATTCTGTCTCACAATGGTATTTGGTTCGTCATAGTCGTTTTACAGTCTACAGAAATGCTCTTTTCAAATCCTCAGCATCGACTGTGAATCTACTACGATGTTCCCTCCTTCCCTCCTACAGGCTTCGGTTTGTGGTTTGTATACGTGGCATGTATTTTTTTTTTTTTTTTTTTTTAACTTTTGGTAAAATTCATTCCTGGAATGAATTTCCTCGACCACACATTTCTCGCTCCTTTTTTTCCTCCTGAGAAGCCGGTATTAGTCTCTCCTCTACTGACCGTAGAACTAGTGACCAGCATTTGCCCTTCTATGCAGCACTTTCTATACATGTGCTTGTAATGCTAGAAACCTCTAGGAACCTCTTTAGGAACTAAGAGAGACTTGATTCGTAAAGTATAACAACAATTATAATAGAGGAGCACCTTGCGTGGATCGCAACACAAATAGTGAACCAAAATCTAGTGTGGAAGTTTTCTTTAAATTTAACATACATTTGTTGTAAAGTCAGTATATCATCTTATTGATTAATAAAACTCGATCTATGGCATATGTCATGCCTATGCCTATCTATGTACTTATATGTTAGAGTACAACATTGTTCATGTGACCACCACGGCCTCTGTTGTAAGCGACCATCCGAAGATTAAATTTATCGATGACTTTTTGAAGAATAAGTTGGTTAATGGCGCAATTCCAGTTTGGTTGTTGTGTTTAAGATCCTGTCTTGTTGATGTGTTATTGGCATATTGGTACCTTTTGCTCTAACCGAAATAATGTGATCTTCAATTTTCGTGGACGGACGCACGGACGGTATCACGATCCTGTTCAAATCAGACGTCCAGACCCAATTCTTTCAATTTTAGGGGAAAAATAGCCGGTCAACATGTTGGGTTAACGTTCTCTATTTACTTTTACTATTTTTCCAGCCTCATCTTCGAAAAAGTACGGGCAAATGATGCCGGATATCCCTAATCCGCACCATACAGTGATGCGATGCATTAGTTTTTCCTAAATCTCGTATGAGTTTTCCGGTCCCAGGAACCACAATTTTGTCTATTTATGTACCAATCTATCCAAAAACGGTTTATATAGGAAAAGATTAACTTCGATGACAAATTGTCTTGGCGGCCCAAATCGGCGACGTCGTAGATGGTCCAAAGGCTTCAATTATTGTGTAAATTGGATTTTACAGGCGAGCAAATGAAGACAAACTGTTAAAATTCGCCGTAAAGTCTCACAAGTGAGGCCAATATGTTAACTTCGGCGACAAAATGTGGTGCTTGGCTGGTTTTGAACACTTCTGCTCACTGTGGTGATGTTTTGGCGTATACGTACTAGCCAGTATGCTGATATGGAGATTCACTCGATACCGAACAAGTTTCTTCCAAACGCTTCACCATTGCACGAATTTCGGACTCACTAAGGCGATTATGTTGACTGAAAAATTCACGAACTTTACAAAATGTTACTGCTACAGATCGTCCATTTTCGTAATAAAGTTGAATAGCAAAAATGCGTTTTTCCATGCTAAATGACTCCATGACATCTGTCAAAAAGATCAACCACATTGAATTCAGTAAGTAGCAGTATTTGACAGCCAATATCCACATCATCTGTTGGCTCACACTTCAGTTAATCTGGCTGACGATTTATTAATTAGGAGCTCTCCAGACTTACTTATGAATATCGCCACAAAGTCGATTAGCCTGAATTCGTTATCGGATGTGAAGTCGTGCAGGCTTTACTTTCGGACAGTACACTCTTTTGTTTTGTTTGCATTAAAATCGCCGATGACAATTTTAATTTCATAGCTGGGGCCTGAGCTCGTAATAGATATCTTTGGTGTTGTCATCTTTCTCCTCTGTGGATTGTTACAAGGTCCTCAAAACTTTTTGTTTAAGTTTGCATTTAACAACAAACCCGCATTTAATTTGGCGCTGCTTTTGCCGATAGCAATGTCTATCGCAGTTTTTCACCAGCTTCCGCTAATTATTCAGCTGCACGTGACCTATTAAGGGATCTACCATTGCAAGTACAGGTTTGAAGCTCGTTGTCCTTATTTTGTTGGCAGAGGTTATCAACAGTAATGCTTTGCAAGTTAGATACAGCGCTTGATCTCTGCGATTGCCTTGCTATTTGAGTTTACAGTCCAGAGTCGGGGAAGACCTCAATACCACTGTCTGTTGTTGGGACATGGGTGTCATTTCTTTCGCCAGCGTAAAGTTTATCTTATACTCATTTACTTATCTTTGTTGCCTTTAGTTTAATAATGGTAAACGCTTCAACAACAGTTGCTGATTTCTTCCAGCTATATCAACTTTTGAAATATTGTGCAATTAGCCTTTGAGTATCGTACCATTCTTCCGAGTTTATTATTAAAAAAATCACATGACAGCGTGTCACTTTTTTAATATCATTCTTTGACAACAAATATCTCCGTAGCGCTAAATCTGGAACATGCCTCAGACCTATTCTACACAGATGCACTAGCCTAGAAACCACTAAATAAGAACATATCACGCTGTTAGTGTAGGGTTTCAATTTCCAATATGGTATGACTGTAGATAAAATCGTTTACCTTCTGAAGGAAAGGAAAGGAAATGATTTCTTAAGCCCTCTTTTTAAGAATCGGACATGTTGCTGAAATTATATTCACTGGGCATACTATATACAACATATACAACAGAATCCGAAAGGAAAAAGCACCTATAATAAGAAACCATAAGGATTTTCCTAGTGACTGACGAGATCCTTCAATTTGAGAAATATCGTTACTAAGATGCCAAAAATGTTGGATGACAAGTCTTTCATTTGAAAATCGCTGGATGGATCAGGGTTAAATTAAGAACTCCAAATTCATACATAGATGAATTAAAACTCTCCGTTTCTAGCTCAAAAATACCATAAATTTAAATTAGACTCTTGTATCTGACAAAAAGAAGGATCCAAAAGCCATTAAAATGACACAACAGCAACTCCGCTTCATGTAAACATACTTTTTCATTTCTTTCCTTATTATTTTTCAACAAGCAAGTTCTGCATTGCTAACGTTCTCATTTTACCATCAAACCCAATCCCATCCTTTGGATGCAGTGTTTAAGATAACTCGTATTTGAAACTGCATTCACTTTTTTAACTCTATGATACTCGTATCAGTGGTACGAGCATGAGTAGGAGTATGAATGGAGTGATACAAGCAAATAAAACACAAGAGCGCATTTCCACATAGTTGCACATGAATGTGCAGTCTGTATCTGCAAACTCTTTTTTGTATATCTGGTATTCGTATGCTTTGGCTAAAGAAATATCTATCACATGCAGGCTGACAAAAAGTCATTAGCAAAACTGAGCACAATATGTAGAATATGTAATATACTTACGATCCAAAGGAGGAATGGGTGATTAAAGCAAAAGTCGTTTCTCAAAAACCCAAACAAAACAGGATTTCCGAACGAAAGTGTACCTCTGTTCCGACATAAATTTTGTTTCGAAACATCTCTACAGTCAACAAAAGGACAAAATTTTCGTTGAGCAAATAAATCCTTTCAAGTTGTTTATTCAAGAGTGCATGTATGAGTATATAAAGTCTAGCATGGCCAGTAGTCGATTCAAAATCATGTTAAATATGCAAAGTGTTAATTACCCCATTGCGGGGATAATTAATTATCTCCCTAGACCGTAAAACGGTAAAATACACTTGTTCATTGCCTTAGTTGCTTACTTACTGGGACCAGGGAGGCAGTGGCAGTGGCAATGCACGCACCTCGTATCGTTTATGGGGGTGCGTCTAATCAAATAAATAATTTCGCATATCCATTCCAGCTAGTACTCGTAAAAAAAATGTATAGTGCAGAATTAATTGCTGTACGAAACTGTGGCGTCTGTTTGATCAGAGAAATTTATTTGATGCAGATGGCGCATTGCGCGAATTACTCGTACTTTGCACGGTACCGTGTAAATGTGAATGCCGATGCTGAGGTGTGAATTAAATTCCAGGCGGCGTAAGATACTAAAACAATTTGGGTCACACCATTGGACGTCTATACTCGTAGACAGTGTTTGCATCTTAATGTTGTATGCTACAAACTGCTGATTGTAGATACGAATGAATGTGAAACAAATACGCACGACTTGTGCATGTGACAGGGTAAGCGTGTAGGTGGCGTTTTTATTGCGTTTGTTCACTTAACATTATGTCAAGGAGGTAAGCCAAAGCCATTTCGCACGGAAGCTGGCTTATGGACTTGGACATTATTAGGGTGTTTCGATTGAAGCATTTAGATCTAAACTTTATGGGTAATGGATAGCGATCGGAAAGTTAAAATAGCTGTGGTGTTCGGTCTATAAATCTCGGTCCATTTAAGCTAGATATAAGAAGTGACTATGTCTACAGGAATCTCTCTTGACGTACACGTACATATATCTATGTAGTCCATGGCTATTAGTCTAGCAATGAAATAGTATAGACCTCGAATTTGCACTATAAATATCATGAGCAATATTACAGCCGTCTAATGCCTATCAAATTTGAGAACTCAAGGATTTACTATACTTTTGTAGCAAAATGTTTCTCGTTTGATTCGGTTACTCATTCAAATTTATTTGCTCTTACTCACTTCAGCATTTTACAAGAAAGTACAAGAAGTACAAAATCTTTTGACTGAATGAAGCGGAAAGTACGAAAGCGTCACCGACAATAACAAGTGTCTTGCTGCATTTTGGCAAATCAATCGGAGCAATCAGTGAATTGTAGAACCAGCTATGTATAAGCACTGGGACCTCTAAAATCTTTTCTGTGAAAGTGGTTGAAACTAGAAACTCCTCAAGTTTTCTTATGAATTTGAGGTTACACATAGTACTGAGATTTTGGCAGTGCCCTTAGAGGTTTGTTTTTTGTTTTTAAGGTTTGACATTATAAAATGTTTGCACATATTTCTCGTACTTGCTAGCCCTGCGTTTTTAAAAGACATCGTTTTGGATTGATCCCGTCGTTTTTACAACTCTTTTGCGACTTCTCCTGCATTTGATGCATATCGCTGGGGACTCTTGCGCGTCACTGCACTCTCACGTCAGATGTTTTCGGGCACATTTCATACAGCGAGGTGCCTTCTGGCAGTAGACCTGAGTATGACTGTATCCCTGATACCGTGTTTTTTCGCAGATGTTCAATTTAGACAACAAGTACCAAAACTGAATTTATAGAATCAATCCTTTCTAGGCCTTAGGTTTTGTTGAAAGTTAGCCTAAAGGGGAGGAAACCGCATCTTGTGGTCGTCCTCACGATTTCAACGTTGCGCTGTTTTTGCGTAATTATATTTTTAAGGTCAAGTAAAATGTTTTCTTTAGGGCAAGAGGAGTTCAAGCTTCTAGCTACCACGCGTGTGGAATTTTTTCTTTGCGAAACCGAGCGGTAATTGTCTGGATTAAGGACGTTGACAGTCCATGTACCATTATTGCGGAATCTTACTCTATAGTTGGTTTAACACAGTGATTTCAAGATTGTGTGCACCTTGTTATAGTCCGAGATTGCAAAGACGTTTATTGGCGGCGGCGGTCTTTGTTTGGGTTGCTTTTTTCCTTCTTCAACCTCAACAGTATTAGAGCTGGCTGGCGTTTCTTTTTGTACATTTTCAGGCGAGAAATTAGCTTTGCGTTTCTTACCTGGTCTTTTTTTTAAGTATCCAGTCTTTCTCTGACTAGCTCTTCTTCGTCCATGTAAAAACTCGAGTTTTCCGGTATGACGATAATACTCATCATACGGTTTTGGGCAGTATCGATTATATTTTAAGTACTAACCTCTTTGCTTGCAACATTGGTAATGACCTCACTTTAAAACAAGAAACCGAAAAGAAGTGCTAGATATCACTCTTGTCTCAGACAACATCACTCAAATGCTAATGAACTGGATAGTATGGACTTCAAACCTGTTTTCAGACTACAGATACATAGAATTCCCCCTATTCAAACAGCATTTCGAACCTACCTGAAAACTGATTAGCCAAAATACAGTGGAATACTGTCAGAAACACTATCCTCTGAACTCTCAAGTCCCATGCGTGATACCAATGAGCTTGACATGAAAGTCAGGGAATTCACTCTGTCTCCCAATCAGACTTTGGCTACTTTCTGCCCTTTAATTCATTCAAGGGACAAGAAAAAGTCTCACTGATAGACATAAGCACTAGGACCGCTTAGAAACACCTGCAGAAAATTTTTCAACCTGACTGACTGGGACTCATACAAAGAATCCCTCAAAATATATAAAAAAAAAGATCTAAGGAAAGCAAAGCGTCAATCCTGGAGATAATTCTGTGAAAAAATCAAAGAAACCTTTGAGGCATCAAAAGAAGAAAAGTCCTCTCTACAAATCCTATGATGTCTTAATGTTTGAAACAAATCGATGGCTCTTGGACAACCTCATGTGAAGAATCACTCAACTTGCTTCTGGACACCCACTTTCCAGGTAGCTCCTTATTCGCGACCAGTAGAAATCAAATCAGGACTACTGCAACCGTGAAAAAAATTCACAGTCTGATTAGAAGAGACAAACTGCTTTGGGCGCTGCATAGCTTCAAACCATACAAGTCTGTGGGTCCGGACGTTATAATACCGGTCGAACTACAAAGGTCCTCAGATATTATGTTGCCCACGATAGAGAATATCATGAGGAGCTGTGTAGAACTGATCCAAATTCCACTGTCATGGAGAATTGCCAATGTAGTTTTTATTCCCAAGACCGAAAAAAGCTCTAATAATGTCCCGAAGGACCTTAGACCTATAAGTCTATCATAAGTCTAGCATCTTTCCTTCTGAAAACTCTAGAACGACTGATTAATATCCATATTCGAGCTAGAATTGATTCAAGACTTTTGTCAAGGGCTCAAAATGCCTACTGCAGAGAAAAATCGGTGGAAACGGCTCTGCATTCACTGAATAACCACATCGAATGATCCCTACAATATAGAGAGCTGATCGCTTTCCTGGTCATAGAGGGCAGCAAGAAGCTATTTACTATATAGCGACTACACAGTGGAAAAATAATTTATTTCTCAGATAAGCTAAATCTAAGTATCTCCTTCTGTCTTCCAAATCATTGTAGCGTGTTCCAGGTGGAAATTTTGGTGATCAAGTCCTGGGTGAAGAAAAACGTGATATCTGCAAAGGATATCCGCATCTTTTCGGATAGTCAGGCCGCTATCAAGTCCTTGGACTCGGTCCCATTAAGCTCTAAAACCGCCCTTGAAGTGTACCGGTATAAAGTGAGCGTCAAGATACAAATGTCTCAATATGGAACATTTATTGTGAACCGGCCTTAATTTTTTTTTTTTTTTTGTTTGTTATGAAAAATGTCAAACATATTTAGTATACACTAAGTCATTGAGCAAACAACATCATATTTTTTCATCGTGTTAAAATGTCAAATTTTCTACCAGAAAATGATGACTTGCGGAAAGCATTAATTTTTTTTTTTTTATTTGAAGAAAAGTGCTGCAGAGTCGCATCGAATGCTTGTCGAGGCATGTGGTGATTATGCTCTATCAGAAGCAACATGCAAAAGATGATTTCAACGGTTCAGAGATAACGATTTTGATGTAAAAAATGAAGAACGTGGATGACAACTAAAAAAGTTTGAAGACGTCGAATTGCAAACAATTGCAAATTGGATGAAGATGACACTTTGAGTCAGAAACAAATGGCAGAAATGTTAAATGTTGCACAACAAACAATTTCTGACCGTTTAAAAGCTAGAAACGGGTACCACATGAACCGAATGAAAGACAGATGGAAAACCGAAAAACCACTTGTGAAAATTTTGCTTCAGAGACACGATAAAAAATGAGTAGAAAGGTGTGGTGTACCACGAGCTCCTAAAACCTGGTAAAACCGTTAATACAGATCGCTACCGACAACAAATGATCAACTTCTACCATGCATTGACCGAAAGACGACCAGAATTGGAAAGAAGACACGGCAAGATAATTTACTCCATGACAAGGCACCTGCACACAAAGAAAACTGGTTCAGGATAGAACCAAAGCACTTGGTTGGGAGCTGCTTCCCCAATCGCCGTATTCACCAGACTTGGCTTCTTCCGACTACCATTTGTTTTCATCGATGGGACACGCACTAGCTGAGCAGCACTTCGAATCCTACGAGGAAGTTGAAAATTGGGTGGGTTTTTGGTTTGCTTCAAAAGACGAACAGTTTCGTGGAATCTACAAATTGCCTGAAAGATGGGAAAAATGTGTAGCTAGCAATGGCCAATACTTTGAAAATGCTGGTAAACACAGATTTAATTCGAATAAGGCTACAACCAACTACAAATTTGTATTATAATTTAATTTTTGACAGACATCCATACCAACTTATTTGTCTCAATAATATCCAATTGGTTTGCCTGCCTGAGTGACGGTCAAAATAACCGTCGAAATTGTATTTCCTTAAATCAATCAGAGTGTTGTGCACAGTCTCATTTCCACATTCCCACTCCTACAGCACAGCAATAATAAATTAGGTACGGAGATCATTCTTCTCTCGTCTAAAGGATTGACATAAAGTTTCTAAATTTTTGGTTGGATAAGTCTATATCCCCGTATTGGTATCCTAACAGATTTCAGTTCAAATTGTCACACGTATAACTATGAACTACGTGATGTGGAAGGTCAATTCCTTGTCTAATTTATCCCTCCAAGTCTGGTAGGATTTCACTCTCAGTTGGCTGTGCACAACTGTGAAACCATAATAAAACATCTCTCTCCCATGTGTCTTTTCAATTGCTGCCAAAAGCATTACTCAGTAATGTTAGATACTATGTACGTAAGACCATCTGAGCAGATGACGGTTCAAGAAACCCACTTAACAAAATGACATACACCAGACGGGAAACCAATTGCTCGTTAATGACATCAAAGTTTTTTTGAATTTGATATTTTATTTTCCATTGACTGGAGTTTAATGGAATCTATGTTTCAGCAACATGTTGCTAGACCAGTTGCAACTAACAATTACTTCAGGTTTCATTTTAGTACAATTACTTTTACATAGTTTTAATTTTTTATCGTCATACGTTACTTTTGCACAATTTATTGAATCACCATTTAATACCAGTGTCCCGTTACTACTCCTTTTCAGCGTTTATCCCAGGCTTAAACAATGCAAGTCCGCTGTTGTGCTGTAGCATGTCTTTCAATTTAACGGTTTAATTGCACGTCCTTCTTTAGTGAATGAGATTTTTATGCACATGATTGCACCTAGTATACGAGCAGTAGGAGAAAAGGTTTTTCCCTCAATATGGCTTGTGGTAATCCCTTCCGGAGCTTTGAATAAGTGGGTTTTGTTTAAAAGCCATTTAGGGGTGAAGATTGAAGCAGTCACGTATCATGTACGAGTAGGGTAGCTATTTATATATAATTATAATGTGCAAAAGGTGCTGTGGGTTAAAGGGGGATGTTCTGTGTAGACATGACTTTGTTCGCTCTTAAGGACAGTTGAAAGGTGTTTTTCTTTTTTTCAATTTTTAATGAGCCTGGAAAAACGAATAATAGTAATACGAACAAATGTAAGGAATGAAATAATGTGGAGCTGACTAAAACAAAGAGTTGAAAGGATTCGATGTAGAAAATGAAATTGCGGAATGTGGCGTGGGTTGGAATTGTTTTAGAATAGTTTGTCAAAGAAGGCTTTGAGTTGAAATTAACCATGAACAAGGGCTTCTACGTGCCATAGCTTTGTCTAGTGTTGAAAGCCCGTTCCTTTGTTACTTTTGCAATTGATTTTCTGTAGAAGCTTCTGATGTTACAGAATACAGTCGTAACCGAACTGAATTGTTCTTTGCTCTTAAAATATTCATATCCTCAGGCAGGTGATAGAATACTTCGTGGATTCCATGTGTAATAAAAAGTTTTTCTTTTATATTTTTAAAATTGTTTGTTTAAATAAAACAAAAAGAAATAAACTTGATAACGATTCATTAAATTATGTAATTCGAAGGATTATGTACAAGTATTTCCCCCACGACTTCCTCGTACAAAGCGCATTCTAAGAGTTCAAATTTCGACAAATTTTCGACCAATTTTGGAGCGTATATTCACATCATGTATTACTCGAACAGTGGTTTGCTTCAGTCATTAGTGGTTTATCATCAAAAATTAGTGACTTAGTCTTGAAAAAAGTGGGGTTTTTACAGAAGCCCCAAACATAAATTCAAGGAATTGTACGAGTATACCTGTATCCCCATACTGGAATAGTTATTACGGGTGATTCCAATATACACAATTTTGGGTGGCTTCGACATTCTGGGCAGTCAACATCCGAACGTGTGTTGACGTAGCTTGTTAGGAAGCCCGCGAATACTGGCCGTTGATCGTCATACCACCAACACCCTGGACTTGTTTTTAAAGTATTCTACAAATTTGAAAAAATTCAAAAATTTTTTTTTCATATTTCTAAAGTTTGGACATTCAAGTACTGGTGGAGTGAAATGTAACCGCCTTGGGAATAAATTTTTTTTTTATTTTATTCAATAAAGTCCCCTTTTAGTTTTATAAACTTATTCCAGCGATTTTCCAACTTCTTGATCCCGTCCGAAAAGTAATTTTCCCCCAAAGGTCTACAAAATACTCTTCCCTGGCGTCGATGATTTCCTCGCGTGAGCTGAATTTTTTATTGATGAGCCATCTTTTGAGGTTTGGGAAGAGATAATAGTCTGAGGGAGCCAAATCGGGCGAATACAGTGGATGCGACAGCAATTGCAGCCGTAAGTCATTGATTTTAGCCGTGATTGCGATGCTGTTAGCAGAAACAGAGTTCACACTAATTTCGGTCAAATTAAAGAACGATACTGGCAGGAATTCTCATTCGATATGGAACATGATATTCGAGTATATGGTGGTCAAAAAAAGTCTTGGAATTGGCTACGTAGTTTAAAAAAACCAGTGAGCGAGCACATCATCAGCACATCCATCATACTATCCGAAATCTGGATAAACTACTTCTCGTCGCTTTTGTGTAACAGAAAGAAGCTCTAATGATACAGTCTACACGGGACCCACCCTACAAGATACCGTGATGACAATACGAAAGCTGAAAAACCGCAAGTCTCCCGGTATTGATAGCATCCCCAATAAACTAATCAAATATGGAGATCCATGCATCTGCGAAGAAATCCACAAGCTTGTCCTCAAAACTATGAGAGTTGCTCAATACCACAGTAATTGGAGTGACAGTATCACCATTCCCGTGTTTAAGAAAGATGACAAGAAAGAGCCCAAAAATTACCGGGAAATCTCTCTGCCTGGTTCCATCCCCAAGCTCTTTACAAAAATGCTTGCTTTCGAAATCACTAAAAAAGGTATATGTGAAGAACAGCCAACTTTCCGGAAAAACAGATCCACAGTTTTACGACAAATATTGGGTCTATAACTTAATGCGGTTTGCTAAGAGATGGCGTAACTTGTATTATTCCATTGGAACATGCGTTGGAAAGCTACTGTCATTGTACGTCATTTCAGTATATGTCATTCATTTGAAGCGTAAACAACAATAAAATTTTTTTCACTCAAATATGTCGAACTTTGTGCCTGAAAAAGTGTTTTTGCGGGGAGTTCTTCCTCATTATTTTAATTAGAAGAAAACTGCTGCCGAAAGTCATCTTATTTTGGTGGAAGTTTATAGTAAACATGCGCTACCTAAGCGAACGTGATAAAATTGGTTTGCACGATTTAAAAGTGGTGATTTTGGCTTGGAAGACGATGAACGTTCTGGGCAGCAAAAAAAGTTTGAAGATGAAGAACTGGAAGCATTACTCTATGAAGATTGTTGCCAAACACAAAAACAGCTCGCAAAATCTTCGGGTATCACTCAAGCAGCCATATCAAAACGTTTAAAAGCAGCTGGATATATTCAAAAGCAAGGAAATTGGGTTCCACATGAACTCAAGCCGAGAGGCGTCGATAGGCGGTTTTGCATGTCCGAAATGCTGCTGGAACGCCACAAAAGGAAGTCATTTTTGCATCGGATTGTTACTGGTGATGAAAAATGGATCCATTACGACAACCCCAAGCGCAAAAAATCATATGTGAAACCCGGCCAACCAGCCAAATCAACGGCAAAGCCGAATATCCATGGCGCGAAGGTAATGCTCTGTATTTGGTGAGATCAGATTGTGTGCTGTATTATGAGCTGCTAAAACTGGGTGAAACCATCAATGGACAACGCTACCGAACACAATTAATCCGTTTGAAGAGAGCAGTAGCCGAAAAACGCCCGGAATATGCGACCAGACACGATGCAATAATTTTCCATCGTGACAACGCTCGGCCCCACGTTGCTATTCCGGTTAAGGACTATTTGGAAAACAATGGATGGGAAGTCTTACCCCACCCGCTTTATAGCCCAGACCTTGCCCCTTCTGACTACCATTTGTTCCGGTCGATGCAGAACGCCCTCACTGAAATACGGTTCACATAAGAGCAGAATATCAAAAATTTGCTTGGCTGCCAAGCAGTTCTTTTGAGATGGGATCCACAAATTGCCAGAAAGAAAGAAAAAAGTCATAGCTTCAGATGGGCATTTTTTTTTTTTTCAAAAACGTTCAAATTTTGAAAAAAAAACTGCACGAATTAAAATATATACCCAATACCACCTTGATCAAAAAGTTCCTGGTGGCGAAACTGTGTGGCGCTCCCATTTTTCCGATTTGAGTTCTGTTGTCAAGTTGATACATCTGTTGTTGACATTTCTTCTTAATCTTAGCATCATAGCTTGACATTTGCAGAAGTTACGTAGCCAAGAGTACATCTATCTCTGTGTGTGTTGGCATTTTTTACAATTTTAGAAATGCATTTAAATTTGCAACAACGAACTTTTATTAAATTTTGCGTAAAAAACGGATTTAATGGTGCGCAAACGTTGGAAATGCTGGAAAAGTGTTTCGGCAACGATTCTCTAAAGAAAACGGTCGTTTACCAGTGGCACGAGTAGTTCAAAACTGGTCATGAGTCAATCGAAGATGATGAACGCAGTGGCAGACGATCAACATCGAAAACCGACGAAAACATTGATTAAGTAAAAGAAATGTTGGTCGATAACCACAAATTAATCATCAGAGAGATAGCGGAGGACTTGAACATTGCCTATGGATCCGTCCAAGACATTTTGATTAATGATTTGGGATCCGTCGTGTAGCAGCAAAGTTGGTGCCAAAAGATCTCAATTTCATGCAAAAAAGAGACCGTGTTGATGTCGCAAAAGAGATGATTTGCGAGGCTAAATCCGATCCCACATTCATCAAAAGGGTTTATGAGTACGTTCACCAAATGAACCGAGACCAAAAAAAAACACGTCGTTTTCAGTCAAAAATGAAGGCAATGATCACGGTTTTTATGGATTACAACGGTGTAGTGTATCATGAATTTTTGCCAGAAGGCCAGACATTAAACATAGAGAATTACTTGGGCGTTATGAGACGTTTGCGTGGAGCAATTCGCAGAAAGAGGCCAGAATTGTGGGCAGAAAACTCGTGGATTTTGCACCGTGATAACGCACCGGCGTACAGTTCCATCATTATTCGTATTTTTTTTGACGAAAAATGCAACAAATACCATCCAACAGCCACCGAATTCACCTGATTTGGCTCCCTGTGACTTCTTTCTGTTCAATCGAGTTCAAAAACCACTACGGAAACGCGTTTCAGCAGCGGAAAGGAAGTATGGGGAAATTCGCAGCATGGGCATACCGAAAACCGAATGTAAAAAATGTTTCGAGGATTGGATCAAACGCTGGCATAAGTGTATTGCACTCGATGGGGATTACTTTAAAGGGACAATATAGATTTAGATGTATAAACCTGTATTTCTAATTTTCTGAATAATTTTGGGAAATTTTTGATCAAGGTAGTATGTGACGTAATCAAGTCTTAAGATTCAATTGCTCTAGTGGCTACTTCAACTGTACACACGTAAATAATTGTGGTACGTACTGTACAAAATGTCAAATGTGTCAAATGAATTTTGTGAGGCGTTAATACTGGATAGTTTAAATAACCAAGAAAATTAAATTCCAAAGCGCAAATGGATAAAGTCACTCTAGAAGCTATCCTTCCGACCCAGTGAGAAGATGTTGACGGATCAGCATTCGTGGATGAAGGAAAACACGAGGCAGAGTCCAAACACAAGTTCTACAGTTGTTCAGCCATTTCCATCCTACAAAAAGGAAAATAACTGGAAAACGTACCTAAAACAGATGGAGCAACATTTCGAGGGATGTTGCATTACTGAAGACAACCAAAAACGTGCGTTTTTTCTGTCCTAGATTGGCGCAGACAACTTCGAAATTCTTCAAAAGCTATGTGGCACAGGCGATTTAACTACCAAAACCTTCAAAGAACTGACTGGTAAGCTGAATGAACATTTCATTTCTAAAATCCATGTCCTTGCAGCGAGGTATCAGTTTCATAAAACAGTGATGAAGCCAGGGCAGTCATATGGGTCTTGGGTGGCAGATCTCAGAGGCGTTGCGCGCAATTGTCTTTTCACATGCCAAGAGTCAGTTTGCGCTAAATAATCAAGCCTATGGCGTAGCCCCGCTTAGTATTAAGGGAGAACTGAAAGTGGTGATTCAACCCATAAACTAAACTTGCTGATAATCAACGTCTCAGTCGCTAACATCCTAAGGCTAGATTGGATTGATGTGTTCAGCTTAAGAATTGAACATTCTGTTCTCCAAATTAATACAAATGTGTCTCTTATCAACAGCATTGAACTGTTATATCGGTCACATACTAATCTGTTTTCAAATGGACTGGGAAGGTGTAAGGACTATAGAGATCGCTTGGCACTCAAGGAAGACGCTGTACCAAAATTTATTCGTCATCGAATAATTCCAAATGCGCTGTTGGATGACATCAAGAAGGAGATTGAACGATTGGTTGAAGCTGGTATTTTGAAGCAGGTGCATCGGACGCAGTAGGCTGCTGCGGTGGTCAGGTGGTTGAGTTCAAATCTGTGGGGACTTTAAGGCTGGTGTAAATCCACAACTGATAGCTAATCGTCATCCTATTTCTCGGATTCGGGACATATTTCATAGGCACCTTTGAGGGCAGCTGTTTGCGAAGATCGATATTTCGAATGCATACTTCCAGATTGAGTTGAATCGTTGTAATCAACACACCTTTTGCATTATACCAGTATCAGCGATTACCCTTCGGGATTAGCAGTGCGCCAGGAGAATTTCTGCAACTTTTCGCAGATCTTCCGGTGGCTGTATATCTTGACGACATCGTCGTAACCGGAAAGAATGATGGCGAGCATTTACGGAATTTGGAGGATGTACTCGCTCGACTGCCAGCAAATGGGTTTCAGTGCAATAAGCAGAAATGTACTTTTGCTAATATTGAGTTGGTGTAGTTGAGGTAGTTGCTCTTCGCAGCCTACCTCGACCCACAAGTATTAAGGAACTAGAGGCAGTTATAGGTAAATTGAACCAATTTATACCAAATTTTTCATAGGTAGCAGGTCCGTTAAATTCACTTCGAGCTCAATTCATTTGGTCTGCGAGTCAGCAATCTGAGTTCGAAGTTTTGAAAAGCAGTATTCTAAAGCTGTAAGCCTAGTTCACTTCTACGATACGTTGCCTATAATTCTGGCAACGGATGCCTCAAACTATGGTATTGGAGCGCTGATTTCTCACAGGTATCCGGACGGATCTGAAAAATCGATAGCGATTGCATCCAAAACGATGGATCGCCATCAAAGGCTATACAGTCAAATCATATATGGCATACATAAATTTCATTGCTATCTGTACGGACGAGTTTTCGGGTTGCAGACAGACCACAAGTCTCTTACTGCCATATTCAATCCTTCCAAGATGTTTCCGGAGATGACTATGCGCCGACTTCGCAATTGGGAGCTAACTCTTATGGCGTATACCTACAAGATTAAATACCGTTCAACTAATAGCCACGGGAATGCGGACGCTTTGTCCCGACTTCCAGTAGGTCCGGATGAGTAGTTCGACAAACGGGAGGACTATTTTCACAAAAGAAAACAAAGTCGTTTTGGAGTAATATTAATGCTACAGCGATCGGCAAGTGCACAGCTAAGAAGCGACATGGCATGGCCTTATTTTGATCGTAAGTTGGCTCTAACGGTTAAGATAATTAACCGTTAATGTAATTGTTTCTAGCCATGATCGGGTGGTTCTTTCGGAAGTGATGCAGGCAAGAGTCCTTAAGTTTATTCACGAAGGTCATTCAGAGTTCAAAGATGAAGCAGTTGCCGGTATGTGTGGTTCCCAGGTATAGATCAGAAAATCGATAAAGCTGTGTGCAGTATTTATCGGGAGGCATCATCGGATCCTAGAAAGGAATACATCAATTGGCCTCCGGCAGAAAAGGCATGGGAGAGAATCTATTTGGATTTTGCCGGACCGACAAGATGTGGCTCACATGCGTGGACGCGTACTCAAAATTTCCGTACGTGGTATCTACAGGGTGACTGACTCGAACTGCAACTTTTTGAAATGCTATAATTTTCGATAAATTTTATTGTTCCAAAGCAAAAAATGTTGGAAAATACATCAATTTTCAAATTGTATCAGTAGTTTTTAATATGTCTACCTTTGGCGCGAATAATGGCCTTGAGACGGCCGAAGAAAGCCTCGCACGCAGCACGCAAGTGGCTCTGCGGTATTTTGACCCATTCCCGGCGAAGTGCTTGTTTGAGGTGGTCCAAACTTTGGTATTTTTTAGTGCCAACCTTCGCCTTCAAAAGACAGAGAAATCCAACGGATTTGCATCCGGAGAATTTGCAATTCTTTGTGTCGGAGAAATGAAGCTTGGAACATTGTTTTTTAAGCAATCTTGGTTGACGCGCGCTTTGTGAGACGGTGCCGAGTCTTGTTGAAATTTCCACGGTCTCAGACTGAAATGATTGTTTGCCCAAGGCTTCAATACTGCCTCTAAAACAGTTTCACGGTATACGATTGCATTAATTTTGACGCCAAGGTCACGCTCGCGGAGAGCGGTCATTTTGTTTGTTGACATATTGCTCTATAACAAATGGCGACTCATCGGAAAAAACCAAATACGGCAACTCACCACTTTCGTGCAAGCGTAGCAACTCCTTCGCTCTTTCCATTCTTACTTTTTTCTGTTGCGGTGTAAAATCGTGCGCTTTTTTGAACTGCAATGGCTTGAGACCAAGCTCATTTTTCAGTATGTGTTGCATCCGTTCCAACGATATGTTGAGCTCACGAGCCATTTTTCTTCCACTTCGACGCGGATTTCGCTCAATTCGGAAAGTGATTTCCGAAACATTTCTGCCGATGTTGCTGTTTTTTTATGACCACCTCAGTTTTGCAATGCTGCCAGTATCACGGTAACGAACTGTGGTTCGAGACACAAATGATTTATTCACGTTGAGGTGCTGGAGGGCTCTAACGATAGCTGTCATGAATGGTTTGGGAATTATAGCAGTCTGAAGTTGGTTGCAGTTCGAGTCGGGCAGGGTATAGATTGTTGATGTAGACTGCTATTGTGAAGCTTCGTCAGGTTCAATCACATTAATGTCTAAATTAAACATCTCTCTTTCTTCATTAGAAGCGGTTTTATTTCGTTTTCTATGGAATTGTAAAAATAATAGTCAGATGCACACCAACATTTTTATATGAATATATAGGGTTTTCTAATAACGACTTGAAAACTTTTTTTTAAATAAAAGGCAAATAATTTGAGATATTTCAAGAACTTTATTATTGGCTTGAAGTACAATCAAAACACTTATGAATGGAACTCGACTTCGTTCATATGGCCACCGCGGGCACGTTTACAGCGGTCGATTCGTTGGACCCAATTTTCAACAACTCTGACATACATTTCGGCCGAAACGGCCGCTATTTCGCGTTCAATATTGGCTCTGAGCTCTTCCAACATCGTTGGCGTGTTGGCATAATTCAATGAATTAACGTACCCCCACAGAAAATAGCCAAGCGGTGTTAAATTGCACGAACGAGGCGGCCAATCGACTGGCCCATGTCTTGAGATAACACGCTCACCATACTTAGTCTTCAATAAATCTTTATAACGTGTGCTGTGTGGCTTGTGGCACCATCCTGTTGAAACACATTTCGTCCAAGTCTATATCTTCCAATTTGTGCCAAAAATAATCGGTGATCATGGCGCGATAACGCTGACCATTCACAGTAAAGTGACGATCGTTATCGTCGACGAAAAAATATGGCCCAATAACGCCGCCGGCATGCAAACCGCACCAAACAGTTATTTTTTGTGGATGAAGTGGTGATTCATGAAGCACATGTGGGTTTTCACCCGACCAATAACGCATGTCTTACTTATTGACGAACCCATTAAGCCAAAAACGAGCTTCGTCACTGAAGATGATTTTGCGACTCCGAATATCTGTAGAAAATATTTATAATTTGCAGACGTTGCTCGTTAGTGTACTTTACCATGATGAAAATGTTGAGTTTACTAAATAAATTGATAGTGAAAGTGCGTTCACAAATTAAATACAAAGTTGTCAAGTCCCTATTGGAAAACCCTATTCATGCTCGTATGTACGATTTGATTACCTTAAAGGTGAAGCACTTGTTGACGGCTCAAAAACCAAACTAACTTTAGCTTTATTTGAAGATTTCGAATTTCTTTTCAAGTAAAATGCAGTAAGCAAACACAAGCACTTGTGATTGGAATAATAAATTATAATTTTACCTATCAACAGTTTTAAAAAAGCTTTTAATTTTTGAGCTATTTTTCAAAGGGAAATTCAAATTCTCATTGAAATCAAAATTTACCTACGATGGTACACCGCTGCCTTTGCTCTTTTCAAACCAGACATCAAACGTTACCTTATATCCAGAAAGCAAAATATTTTTTTATTTTTGCAATTTTTCATTTGAATGACACGACAAACAATACTGTTGAACAACATAATAACCATGCCCTCTCCATCTCATATCACAAGTTGTTTTATGTTTGTATTGGAATTGAAATATTGAAATGGCAGTAGAGGACTGAGAATTAAGGCCAAGGGTCCATGCTCACTTCAAAGGAAAATAAATTAATCATTTTCGCTCCCTCTTTGTGATTGCAAATTTGTTTCTTTTGCTAACAGTTTTATTTTACACCAAATATTTGTACTTAACGCTTCGGTTTTAATAAAGTGAAGTGTTTGCTTTTTCCAGAAGTAAGGTACTAGATAGAACTGGCTGCACTGGTCATGACTACAGCCATGGTGAAGATTTATTCCTTGAGTTGGATTTTGATGGTCAACTAATGATTGAGTTATCAGAAGAAGAAGAAGAACCAGCAAAAGCAACAGAAATAACGACAATACAAAGTTGCAGCATGATACGAGGTGTATTCCAAAAGTAAGGTGACTTTGGAAATTCCGCGGGCAATGTGCAATTGATTATCGATTTCTTTTTTGCTGCGTTGGTGCACATGTCCCGATCATATGTTCATAGTTTCAAGTATATAGCATACTAAGTTTGATAGAAAAGTTAGACGTGTTTTAGTGTACTCGCTGGTTTTCAATTATCATAAACAAATGGAGCAAAGAATTTGGATCAAATTTTTTGGAACACTTGAAATGCTACAGTAGCATAAGGTAAGGCTGCTGTAACTAAAAATAAGTTAACAAGTGGTATAAGTTCTTTCAAAATGGCAATGATGAACCTCGCTCTGGAAGCGCCACCACATCAACAAAATATGATAACGTCGAAGCTGTGAAGAAAATTGTTTTGGAAAATCGGCGAATTACCATAAGAGAAGTTCTTGAGGATGTTGGCATATCGGTTGGATCGTGTCAAGCAATTTTTCAGATATTTTTGGTATGAGATGTGTGTGAGCGAAGTTTGCTCCGAAACTTATTAATTTTTATCAGAAGAACCGCTGCATGAGCAGCGCTCAGGTGCTCTTGAATAACGTCAATAATTATTCTGACTTGCTCAAAAGGGTCATAACTGGTGACGAATTGAGTACTACATTAAAGTTATATACGAATTCGTGGAAAAACAGTTTATGACTTTTGCATCACCATAATGCACCTGTTCATTCATTGTTGCTTCTGAGAGATTTTTTGTCCAAAATCAACACGACAATCCTGTCTCAGCCACCATATTTATCAAACTTGATTTTATGTGACTGTTTCCTGTTCTCAAAACTGAAGAGACCTATAAAAAGTCAGAGATTTTCAATGATTGAGGAAATAAAAACGGCATCGCTGGAAGAGTTCTGGGCTATACCAAAAAATTCTTATGGGAAGTGTTTCGAGGATCATTGACACAAGTATATTACATCTGAGGGGGATTTCTTTGGAGGGAACACTATTAATACTGATGAATAAATTTTTTTTTTTATAAAAATATAAAGTCACCTTACTTTTTGAAGCTTGCCACGAAAAAGGAAAAAAAAAACAGGCAACCGAACTACCCGCTGGTAGACAAAAAACTAGCTTAACTTAGAACAGAGACGAGAAAATTCTCACCATATACAACCAAGAAATTATAATGACGAGTAAATCGTGGAAAACATCGTGTCATACAATCGATGGCACCAGAAGTTGTGCCAACATTCATAAAATACTCTCTAAGCAGCACAATAATCCTATTAGTTCAATGAAAAACATGACATCACATACGCCCAAAACGGGCTACAGACGTTTCAGCTCTTAGCCGAAGTACACGAAGTACACTTCCAGACTCTAATCTCTCCTCCAGAGCTTCCAGAGGACTTCCATCAATGTTGGCCTCAAAGTATCCCAAGAAAAGCACCACAGTTAGATTCACTCTTCAGTGAAACAATAGAGTTCTAAATGAAAGTCAAATATCTAGGACTCATACTGGATAAAAAACTTACGTGGAAGTCAATCGTCTTTAAAAGATGAGTGTTTCAGGCCAGGACCTTGCTATAGACCAGCAAGTTTGATCGAAAAAAATTGGGTGCTCAATCCCAATATGACACTGTGGATGTACACGTCAATAACAAGAGCTATAATCAAGTATGCAGCAGCCGTATTGTGGCACAAAACAGCGCAGATGCCAATACAGACTAACCTCAACAAAATACAGAGACTAGCCGGTATCTGTGCAACTGGTGTAATTAAAACCGCACCAACAACTGTTAATAATATTAACATAAAATTATTGTTTTACTAGTCGCTTGTACTACTGGGACAAGCAGTCAAGACTTACAATAACAAGGGACTGAAAACACGTATCTAACTTAAAACGTTTTAAACTTTAAAGGTAGGATTCGTCTTAAGTACAACATGTCTACAATTTGATCTTGTCGAATTGAACATTTATACAATTGAAGAAAAAATCTTTCCGATTTATGTACTCATTGGGATGCAAAACTAAAGATGGTTTCTTCACACATACATGCATGTAAACTATGACATCTCCGAATTTAACTAATTTGGGCCGATGATGCCAGTACTATCTATAAAATACGTCAGATTTTTATGGATGCGATGGCATCTGAAATTTTAACCAGAAATGATATTCATTTCTGTACCAAACTTTATGGTAAATAAACTGGATCAACTACCAGCTGATTTTAAACCCAATCATTGAACACCCGAGCAAGAATTTCTCACGTGGCTTTAGCTCTTGCGCCAGTTGGATCTTATAACCCTTATACAGCTTATGAAAAAGCGTGCTGATGCCCATAAAAGCTAGAAGAAGAACAGAATGCATAAGTTTTTGAATAAATATCGCAAACTCCGCAAAGACATGGTTTTCTAAAATAGGAATTGCCAAGCGCGTTTTCTACTTAAGGAAATTTTGGTAGCTCCTCTACAGGTAGAGAGATTTGAAAACATATCCGTGAGGTTGGGTTAGGAAAACAAACGCCTAGAACTCCTGATGATATAGACTTCAACCATCTTTCTTAGCGTTGAATGATCCTCACCGAACAATTGATGGAGAATCATACTTCGATTTCTACATGCAACGCGAAGCGGTACTATCGATCAGATCAAACGAAATCCGCCCAAAATTTGTTAGGCTTCTTCAACTCACTTTTAATGACATCAGTCTTTTCCGTTCATTCCATTCATTTCCATTCCTAAGAAATCGAATGGAAATGCGGTGGATTTCAGACCAATCTCAATTTTGCAATTCTTTTCAAAAGTTTTTGAGAAATGCATTCTAATTTAGATACAAAACTGCTCTGCGAAAACCAATCTGGTTTCTGTCAAAAACGAAGTTGTAAGACTGCGTCATTTTTGGTCAGCGATGAATTTAGGAAAGTGACGAAAACCATCCAACAAAACAATGCTACAACGATGTTCATGCTCTTTGCCAGTAAAGAGAAGAGTACCGCAAATCTTTATTATTGGACCATTGCTTTTTTCGCTCTACGTAAATGAATTGCCCAAAATTATTGAGCATAGCACAATCCATATATTCGCTGATGATGTCCAGATCCACTTTAGCTTTCCAATGAATTTGAGTAACGAAGCTAGATACTTGTTTCGTCGGCTTAAAATCAACTGCACCTTAATGCCCAAAAGACAAAAGCACTGAAAGAAAACTGGATCTTGCTCATTTTCCATCAATCCAACCAGCCACGTTGACTCCGCCATCAACATTGGCCTGATATATAACCGGGCCCTTAAATGCAGGCGATGCAGAGAAATGGCTTGATAAGCGTTACCTGGACTCTGCACCAACCGAACGAACCATTCGCAAGTAGATTGAAAAATTTAAAATTGGTCATACAGGCACCGAAGATGATGCATGCAGTGGACGTCCAAAAGAGGCTGTTTCAGATGAAAACATCAAAAAAGTCCACAAAATGATTACGAATGACCGTAAAGTAAAGTTGATCGAGATAGCTGAGGCTCTGAAGATATCAAAAGAGCGTGTTGGATATATCAGACACGAATATTTGGACATGCGAAAGCTCTGTTCAAAGTTGGTGCCGCGTTTGCTCACATTCGACCAAAAACAAAACGTGTTGATTATTCAGAGGAGTATTTAAAGCTGTTCAACCCCAATAAAGCCGAATTTTTGCGTCGGTATGTGACAATGAATGAAACTTGGCTCCATCACTTCACACCAGACTCAAGTCGGCAGTCAGCTGAGTAGCGAGCAGGCGACGAAGCTCGTCCAAAACGACCAAAAACTCAACAGTCGGATGGCGAGGTTATGGCATCCGTATTTTGGGATACACATTGAATAATTTTCATCGACTATATCCAAAATGGGCAGACTATCAACAGCGATTATTACATTACGTTGTTGGTGCGTTTGAAGGACGAAATCACAGAAAAACGGACGCATTTGAAGAAAAAGAAAGTGCTGTTTCATCAAGACAATGCATCGTGTCACAAGTCGATGAAAACGATGGCAAAATTGAATGAATTCGGTTACGAATTGCTTCCCCACGCACCATATTCTCCAGATTTTGCCCCCGGCGACTATTTCCTGTTCTCAGATCTTAAAAGAATGCTCACCGGAAATAGATTTAAGACCGCTGAAGAAGTAATCGCCGAAACAGAGACCTATTTTGAGGCTAAACCGAAATCGTACTACAAAACTGGTATCGAAAGATTGAAAAATCGTTTCAACCAGTGTATCGCCCTCGAAGGCAACTATATATGTTTTACAATAAAACAGCACTGAGTTTTCATGTTATATAATAATATTACCTGATTTGTATTTCACCTGAAACAATATGACTATGTTTTCTCTTACTTAAAGCAATTAAATAAGCCACGCTTCCTTTAGTCAGGTAGATCATGTATGCTATTTCAAACGACCTATGCGTGCTTGACTTCTGAAAGAAAATTTTTCGTAAATTCTGTACGCCTGTTTAATTCTTCGCACATAAATATTAGGAAAATAAGGAAAATATCTGGCGAATAAAACGATTATAATTTAAAATATTTAATTTGCTTGTAATATCAATGTTTTTTTGTTTTTTTTTCTTTTTCTTTTTCTATAAATAGATTGTAAACTTATTTCTTCTACCACTTCTTATTGTTATATACCATATACTTGCACGTATTTGTATCTATTATTTGAAAAAATTCAAGGCTTCCACACTTTTAAAGATTCCATTATCTTATAGCGTAAGCCATACTTATTAATAAATAAATAAAAAATAAAAAATATATGATGTCTATCATATGAGTTCTATGAGTTTCGCGAACCGAGCTTCGATTTTGGAAACATATTTCAACAAATTGAAATTGTTGTTGTGGCGCTAGTCTTTTCATGATGAAATGGCAAACCGTACTAAAAACTGAATGTGACAACTAACTTGACATTTCATCCCTATTAAGAAGTCTGACACTGAAAAAAAAAAAAAAAAAAAACACGAACCCATTATAAGCCCCATTCCCACTTTCCATTAATCGTTTTCAAAAAATTGTCTAAGCTCAAAAATTGCTTCCACAACATTCACATTTTATAATAAAATCATCACGTGGTGGCCTTTAAGAAATTTATTTATTATCCTTATGGGACGCATAACTCACTCCAGTGAACTGCTCCACCCACGCCATTGCCACCGAATGGATGACCACCAAAGCAAAATTGTTTCATGGCACTATTTTATGTGCATTTTAACACTCCATAAAAAAAAAAAAAAAAAAACGTCACCATTCTTTAACTCTCCTGAATTGCAGATAACACAAGAGAGTCGACAAAAACGCGTATATATATGTCCTTTTTAAATCTAGAATAGAATCCACACAATCCTTACGGCAATAACATACGTATACGTACTCGTATCATACAAGTATCCTAGAATATAATGGCATGAACGGAATTTCTTTTTATTTTATGCAACCATCCCCTTAAAGTTGACTGTAAAGCCATTTCAAGTCGCTTATGTGGTTGTCAAATTTACGGGCAACAATTACTCTAAAAAGATTCTAACACAAGTTGTCCTGATAATCCACAGAAAACACCATTGTGTACGAGTTTAATTAAAACCGAATTAAGAAATCGACTAAAAAGTACCAATCCGTATTGCGATTAACATCCTTGACCCAATTTCTTTTACATCCCATGCAACACATGTGAATGGCAGTAAAGCTCAATATGGGGAGGGTGGAAAAATCTTCATCCCTTATCAATGTTTACCGTCGCAGAATGCGAATCTCTGATAACATTCGACAAGAATCAGTATCCTTTCAATGGTGTTCTTTTTTCATTTACTTTGTCCTTTCTTAAGCAAACCAGATTCTGGCCATGGATATAAAATGCACTGAGGTTAGCTGGATTTCCATCCGGGACGGACGAATACTCGTATGCGAATCCTTCTTCATATTGCATTTGACAAAATTGAATTCGTTGCAGAAGGATTGGTGTACCAGTAAATAAGTAAACATGGTATTCTAAAGCCTGACGATTAATCGTATATGAGGATGTTTGTTATTATTTATTGTTTTTCTCAAAAAAAAAAAAAAAACTTTTAAGGGTACAAAAATAAGGGAAAAAAAAGTTAGGAATTTGTTCAGGCAAACAGAAAAAGTAACGTATTTGGGACGATTTATGAGCATGAATCATACGACCAGAAGGTGAGAACGGATGTTCTTCGCACACACAGAAAGTCGAAATCTAGTAAAATGCTGATATCATAGGTCCCCATTCGTTTGCGAAGAAAGCAGGATTCGCGGAATTTTATTGGCGTCAAATTTTATGAGATAATAAAAATTTATGTAGACATGAGTAGAGATTAAGTTTTGTTTTGAGAATATTAATGAAGGCATTTCCGGAAAATGTGTTTATAAAAAAAACTGGAAAGGATAATCTTGTAAAATGGTTTCAGGATAAACCTGTGTTATGGTCAAGTAGGAGATATAATTTAAAATATTTAATTATAATTCGATTTAAAAAAGGAAACAAATTGTTTCTCTTTTATTTCGAACTGTTTTCTTACAATGTTCACATAAGTCTGACTTACAACTACAACTGACTACAGGCGCGAGTTATGTTCTCAGTTCTGGCGTTATGTAAGTAAAAAAAAAAAACGAACCTTTCTTTTCAACACACTTTAATCAACTGCTTGAATACAATATTTTACTTAAAAATCTAACAAATGTGTCGGTTGCACAAGTGATTCCTTGAACTTGGAAAGTTTGGTCGGAAACCTAGCAGACGCTTACTTTGCAAGTTCATGTCACCCGTGCAGTACAATATGTGAATGACATTTGATATAAGTAAGAACATAATTGAGTGCAATAATGTATAATTGATAAGACTACATTTTCGCTGCTGGGTGATGACTTTTCGGTACCGGGGACAAGTGGATGTCGGTTCAATGCTGTTATTTAGGGGCTGCGTGGGAACTGGTGGCTGACGTATCTTGGCGTAGGAGGCGGCGTTGGTACAAGTGACTACCGTAATTTGCGTGAAGCATTCTGCCGAATTTTCTTACTTTGTCTACCTTAATTTATATAGGGTTTTCCAATAGGGACTTGACAACTTTGAATTTAATTTGTGAACGCACTCTTTTACTAATCATCAAACTGTTACTGTCAATTTATTCAGTAAACTCAACCTTTTCATTGTGGTTAAGCACACTAACGAGCAACGTTTGCAAATTATAAAAATTTTCTACAGATATTCGGAGTCTGTGACTCCAACTTTAAGAGCGTTAGCTCCAATTTTTGGTCGTAATTCTCGCCCTAGTAGACAGGCAATAACAAGTTTAGTGCAAAAATTTGAGTCTACATATTCGTTATGTGATGTTGCCGTGTCAGTGAAACAACGGGTTGGTCAAAGTGTCGAAAATATCGCTGCCGTTCAGACGTCCGCAGCAAATGATCCAAATCAGTCAATTCCACGGCGTTCTCAAGAATTGGGCATCGTTCAGACCACATTATTTCGTATTTTGCGTAAGGATCTTGGTTTACACCCATACAATATCAAGCTGACTCAAGAATTGAAGCCGATAGACCATTTGAAGCGACGTACGTTCTGGAGAAGATGTCCCAAAATGATGAATTTCATTGCAAAATCATCTTCAGTGATGAAGCTCATTTTTGGCTCAATGGGTTCGTCAATAAGCAAAATATGCGTTATTGGTCGGGTGAAAGCCCACATGTGCTTCATGAATCACCACTTAATCCACAAAAAATAACTGTTTGGTGCGGTTTGCATGCCGGCGCCGTTATTGGGCCATATTTTTTCGTCGACGATAACGATCGTCACGTTACTGTGAATGGTCAGCGTTATCGCGCCATGATCACCGATTATTTTTGGCCCGAATTGGAAGATATGGACTTGGACGACATGTGGTTTTAACAGGATGGTGCCACAAGCCACACAGCACACGCTACAATCGATTTATTGAAGAGTAAGTATGGTGAGCGTGTTATCTCAAGACATTGGCTAGTCGATTGGCCGCCCCGTTCGTGCGATTTAACGCCGCTTGACTGTTTTCTTTTGGGCTACGTTAAGTCATTGGCTTATGCCAACACGCCGACGACGTTGGAAGAGCTCAGAGTCAACGTTGAACGCGAAATAGCGGCCGTTTCGGCCGAAATGTGTTGCCGACTCGTTGAAAATTGGGTCCAACGAATGGACCGCTGCAAACGTGCCCGTGGTAGCCATATGAACGAAGTCGAGTTCCATTCATAAATGTTTTGATTGTACTTCAAGGCAAAAATAAAGTTTTTGAAATATCCTAATTGGTTTGCCTTTTATTTAAAAAAAAGTTGTCAAGTCGTTATTAGAAAACCCTATACAAGGTGTATGCATAAGTTTTTTCCGTTTTTTTTTTTTTTTTGGTAAAGAAAAATACGTAATTTTCTAGAGAAATAAATTTTTTGTATTGAAAATATTGGCTTTCGGCTTCTACACATTTCGCTCATCTTTCAGGCTATTTATGAATAGCATGTCAGAAAACTGCTTATCATTTGCCACAAAACATTCGTCGAGTTATTTTCCAACTTACTTGAAATCGCTGAAGTGCTGCTCTACAAGCGTGTGCCCCATTGATGCGAAGAGGTGATAGTCAGATGGGAAGTCAAGTCTGGGAAGTACTGCGAGTACAGAAAGATGTCCCATCAAGGTGTCTTTCTCCAGTTTTGCTGTGTGAGAAAGCGCGTTGTCGTATAACAAAATCACTTTTGTCTACTCGTATGAACTTCAAGAGAGCATGATCTTCTTGCCAAAGCGTTGGCGTTGAAGCAGAATTTCACAAGCGACTTTACGTTTTACCATTTAACGTTCATTCAAATCGTGTGGGACCCATTTACCGAATTTATTGATCTTCCTCATTGCCCGTAAACGTTTGCTGATTATTTCTTGTGACACACATAATGCTTCTGCTAATTGCCGTTGATTTGAAGTTGGGTGATCATCCGATAACTGCTGCAATTGCTCATCTTCGCATTTTTGTGATCTACTAGAGCGTTCACTGTCTTTCACATTGAAATCACCACTAAATTGTTGAAATCATGTCTCCCATATTCTAATTGATGGAGTATGTTCTCCATATATTTCTACCAGACTTTCAACAGCCTTTTTTTATTAAATAGAAAAGCAATGCCTGCCGCTATCAAGTCCCTGAACTCTGTCTCACTAAATTCTAAAACCGCCCTTGAATACCGATCAACCTTCACCTTTGTTGGGTGACGTGCCACAGGGACATACCAGGGCATTGTATAGTAGGGTTCCAAAATTGGAACCACTCTACCTATTCTACCGGAAAAGGGCAGCATAGGTACACCAATCGCTACATACTAGCTAGATGCTACTAAAATAACAGGCCTTAGATGGACCGGTGGGCTAAATAGGAAACATGTCAGCGTCTCGAGGAAATCGACGTGTGTCTTGCCAATGATTTCAACGGAGCTCTTGAAGGACCTATTGCGGCTGTATTGATTCAGCTGGTGAAGCGTTTTATATTAGGAAAATTCTGCTTCTTGTCTGATTAACAAGAACAGATACTAAACATTAAAATGGACAATTTACCATTTTGGTCTGTAAAGATATTGTATATCGAACTTGAATGCCGAGCAAGGGATAAAGCGTCCAATAGAATTTTCTCTTTAAAAGGAACTAGAAATGTATGTACAATAAGATTGATATCTTTCCTAGTATGCACCTATTTAGATACGATATTATAAAGAAGATCAAACATTATGAACTTAAAAACTACAATAAACAAACATATATAAAAAATTGACATATTAGTATATTATACTGACTAACTCGTGACGTAGGGGTTGTAAGGAACAGTGGAGAGCAGGGGCTAGGAATTGGGAATGAAAAATAAACGTGAAGAATTTAAGAATTGGCGACGAAGTAGAACTATACTAAGATTACTTACAGAATGATAAAAGACGAGCTTGTTAAATAAATAGGACGAAGATCTATTGTTAATAATTTTATGTAAAAAAAAAATACAATTTCTTAAATTGATGTATAGTATTGTTGCAGTTTGCAACCTAGTAGCTTTTTCGAGTGTTCAGAGATATGGTCGTATCTCCTAAGGATATATGCATAGCGAATCGTATCACTAAATGCAACTTGTAGTCTATTGTGTGACAGTGAATCAAGAGAACTAGCTACATATTTTTTCCAAATTTATGGCAGAGCTTGAATACCGTTACGGTAAAAGTTTTTATCTTTGAGGCTATCCACGAAACAAGCTATTTTTTGATATTTTCATATGAGCAAAAGTGTTGATCAGCTAGACCATGTGCCATTAAACGGACAATATCTGGGAAGATGGCGGGTGGAGTAGGACTACCCATTTGAGCGTTTTGAGGTAGGTTTTAATGGGTTGAGCAACGTGAGGCCGAGCGTTGTCATGCTGTAGAATCACTTTTTTGTTCCTCGGATTATGGCCGTTTTTCGTTCAGTGTTCGCTTTAATCGCATCAATTGAAATCAATACCATTCCCCAGTGATGGTTTCTTACAAATTACAAATTACACCGACATGGTCTCACCAAACACACAGCTTAACCTTCGCAGCGTGAACATTCGGCCGAGCCGACGACGTAGAAACATGACCGGGCAGTCCTAATGACTTTCTTCTCTCTGTATTACTGTAATTAATGAACATATTTTTTATCACCTGTCCAGATACGAAGAGGAAAACCCTTCCTTTTCTGCCGCTGGAGCAGTTGTTCACAGGCGAGAAAACGACGCTTAACGTCATTGGTTTCCGAATCATTCCCAACGCATGCAATCGCTTGAAAATGGCTTGCCGGGTAACTCCTAATACTGGAGCAACCTCTTCTTGTGTCTAGCACAGATCTTCATCGAATAATGCATCTAATTCAGCGGTTTCAAAGGATTTTGGCCTTCCTTCACGCGGACGGTCGTCAACATCGAAATCACCGCACGTTGTTTCACTTAGACCAACATTTCCATAAACTTTCTGGAGCTCTCGATGCCCTTCAGCGGCAATTTGCTTCGAATGAAAGAAGAAAATCAACACTTCTCGCAAATAAGGTTATTGGGTACAAAATTAGATATTTTCACACAACCAAAAGTATATGACCCCAAAACAAAATCACTAAGCTTGGCTCATGACGTTTTGGATATGTCAAAATCGACCACCACTAACTGTTAGAGCAATCTATTGACAATAAAACTTAGTTGGGCACCTAATGTCAGAGACTGTAACAAGATCAAGAAGACTGGGTTACCGATCTGGGACAAAACTTGTTGAGCAAGTGGTATTTACTATACACAGACCGACAGAAGTCACTGAGTGTTTCATTTAAAATGCACGTGAGTCATTTCTTAGCAAATCGGCTTAAAATCGCCGCAAACTATTACAACTATTGAAGACGAACATCGGTCTTTGTAACTGAGTTGCCATAATACTGGAATTTCGGAAAACTTAATCAACTGTGGTGTGATAAAGACCACCTTATACCGGAGGTCTAGGAGTCAATTCTTCAAAGACGTAGTTTTCCTTCTTAACCAACAAGGGATCAATTTAAACATTCGAACCCCCAAGGATTGAAGAAATTGATTTTGTTAAATGATCTACACTAAACCTTGTTAGTGATGATTTTTAAATTCCTAATTAAACTGGAAAATATTTCTCTGAAAGCAAACGTAATTTTTTAACTTACTTAACTTTAGATGGCGCTACAGTCTGGGATGGGCCTGGGCCTCAATGATCGACTCCCTTTATTAAGAGCGATCTTGTTTTAATTCCCACCAGTTGCGCACAATAAGAGGCTGAGGTTATTTTTTATTAGAGCGCAGCATCTAAGACAAGGTCTTCCATTACCAGGTTGTGCCTTCGGAATGGATTCGAAAACATTCTGTGCCAATGCGGTGTTCTTAATTCGCTCAATATATCCTAGCCATCGGAGCTGATTAATTCTTGCTTTTCCGGATATCACTGTCTTTCCTTAAATGACAAAAGGCCATGAAAGTATTAATAGTTAAAATGTTAACATTTAAGTACTATAGTTGGGCCGCTCTATAGGCCGTAAAAATAATTTTATTTGTGATTTTTTTTTTCAGGAAAAATATAAAATAAATCGAGTTTACAACTATAGTAGTTTATTGTGCATATGATTGACTGTAAAACATAACTTTTAATGAATAGTGAAGTGAATTTGTTTAGAATTGTTTAAGTTATGGGTACGACCAACTAGAAAAATACATTTTTTTGAAAATTTTCAACTTATAGAAAGTCAAAAAGTTTTGCAATACATTTCTGCGATAACTGCACTACATAATAATTGGCCTTCTTCTTTTCTACTGGATTTTAATGAGATCCTCTACTCTTTTGCAGCTTAAAACAAAGATCTTTCTACAAGCTTTATCCGCTCTTTATTAACTTCCAAGCACATTTCGTAGCAGTTCGGGCCGGTTTGGTAGTCCATAGCTTTCGTTATGTACCAAATCGAAGGAAAGCCGTCATTGTACACGCAAACTGCAATATCCATAGCTATATCCAACACAGTCTTACCACAAGAAATGGATTTCGGGGTTGGGCATTGAAGAGTATCTCTGATCAATTCTTCGTAGGCTGGCTTGATAGCTTCATAAACTTCTATTGGAAGAGCTGGCTTATATTTGTACTTAACCAAACTATTTGTTGTTTTAGCCTATTGCCATGATCATAGATCCTCTCCGATCCGATATTTATCGTGCTGCGGTTTTGAATCAGTAGATAATTTATGATCAAGTGTAGCCCATTTACTGTTTCTCATGTTTTCAACTGAATCACAGTTTTTGCGAATGGCTAATCCATAATAAATAGAGAGTTCATCTATTAGTGTTGCCGTTAATTTTCCTTTTCCCCTTCCACCAAGATCTTTAGTACTCTTATTCAAATTACGTAGGAAGGTACCCATTCGCTTTTGAACATGATCCACGAAATGTGTTCAAAAAATAAGTTGACTATGAGAATCTCGAGGGCTACGCACATTCGATTATCGATTTTTTTTTTTTTTTTTTTATTATTATTATTTCTTGCTGTGTTGGTAAAGCATGTTCCGAATATATGTTTATTCAGTTACAAGTATATAGCATACTTAGTTTGTTTTTGACAGATAGAAAAGTTAGATATGTTTTGGTTTTATTATAAAAAAGGGAGCAGAAAATTCGCATAAAATTTTGTTTAAAAAATGGATCAAGTACCCGAAAACACTTGAAATGCTACAGTAGCATAAGGTGAGGCTGCTGTAACTAGAAACAAGTTTACAAGTGGTATAAGCTCTTAAAAAATAGCAATGACGAACCTCGCTCTGGAAGCGCCAGCACATCAACAAAATATGATAACGTCGAAGCTGTGAAGAAAATTGTTTTTGAAAATCGTTAAATTACCATAAGGGAAGTTGTTGAGGATGTTAACATATCGGTTGGCTCCTGTCATGTAATTTTATCAGATATTTTGGGTATGAGACGTGTGTCAGCGAAGTTTGTTCCGAAACTTCTTAATTTTGATCAAAAGAACCGTCGTATGAGCATCACTCAGGAGCTCTTGAATGACGTTAATGATGATCCTGACTTGCTCGAAAGGGTCTTACCTGTTACCTGTTCCTGTACCAAAGCTGAAGATACCTATGCAAGGACGCAGATTTGCATCAATTGAGGAACAAAAAATAAATAGAGCTAATGGCTATACCAAAAAGTGCTTATGAGAAATGCTTCGAGGATTGAAGAAAGTGTTGGCACAAGTGTATTATATCTGAGGGAGATTACTTTGAAGGGTACAACATTAATACTGATGAATAAATAAATATTTTTTTATAAAAATATCAAGTCACGCTACTTTTTGAACGTATACTCGTATACTGTGACATTGTCATAGAGCTTAGCATCAGTAAGCTTTTAAAAATCTTAGAAAACCCGTCCCCAATATAATGGGTGTATTCTACCTGGTGCAAAGCTTCGGATCGCTGAAACATCTCAACAACTGCAGCGACCTCCATTTTTCCTTCTGATCCATAATACTCGTAATTCACATCGTTTTTATCTTTATAATTTTGTGACAATTCCGTCTATTCTTCGGTATCTTCTAACATATATTCTTACAGTACTCACACTGTAATTGCCAACAAGAGTCACTAAGCCAAATAGTTTGGATTATTATTGGCTTATTGGTTTTGCAAACTAGTTTATTTGCAGTTGAAATTCTTTTAACAGCCTAATCATAGAAAGAGTGAGGCATAGGCCGAGATAATTCTGTGAATGCACTAAACTTTTTTATTCCATGCAAACCAATTCCAAGTAATAAAATGGAAATTAAAGTCACGTTCATAACCTTTTTCAATAAATGGACTACTAAGTATCTCAGTCTGTACACATTTTTCACAGGACACTACTATTTTGAATCTCAAACCGTAAGTTCCACTGACGATTTGCACACTTTACAAACGACAACGTTTGAAATAGCTGAGAAAACTGCAACAGAGTTTATCATACGATAACCGAACCCTAGATTTACTTCAATATTGTACATATCTTCCGATTGCTTCAATTTTTTCACGGATGTACTAGCATTCATTTCACTTGGTTTCTCGAACTTGTGTCGATTTAACGGTCTTCTTCCAGATATTATCGGTCTCTTGCTGTCTCTTTGTCATTCGTTATAAAAACGAACCAATAACACTCACAAAAGAAAAAAAAAGTTCGCACAATTATCGATAAAAAACAAACGTTCCTCAAAATAGCGTCCTTCTCAAATGTCAGTTACGAAACTGACTGAGACCGACGTTTCTAAACACGAAACAAGCGATAGTTTGAACCCGTGGAAAATAACTTCAAAAACATCTGCCGTAAGTCTACTCTAGTTCCCTAAAATACAGGTCATAAGAGGCTCGCTGCCAACCTGGCGGCCTTGTACTAAACTTAAAAAAACAAGCACTTCGAGATATTTCCCGGCAAAAATCTTTAAGGATATCATTTTTGAGGTCGTAAGCAATAAAACAAAATTCAATTTTTTGAAAATTCTAAAGTGGCCTAACCTCTATAGGTCTGTTTTTGGGGAAAAATAAGTAATTATAACAAGATATAGCAAGGAAATGAATTTAGAAGAAAGCTTACAATTTACAATAATGTACCCTGAAACGGATCTATTACAGTATGGCACCGATTAGAAATACCATACTGTTTTCTTTCTCTCCTACCTAAGGTTTCCAGGTAATAAATTAAATAACTGAGGTATGGTAGCAAAATAATACGTGACAAGTGTGTTTAACACATAATTGGGGTAGTTACAAAGTTTGTAGCATTGACACAAATTATAATTTTCTTGTAGTCCGACGTGGTGATATTTTTAAAACCTCGTGGCAGTACAAGTCAATTACTTTTGAAAAGAACAAAACTAGGGATTCTGCGATTAACTTTAGCCACAATTATAATTGCGTGTATAAAATGTGCTCGTTTCAAGCCAGCTTAAGATCCAGTGTAATACCTCTGTAGGTATGTAAAAGTACCAACAAACTCAATTTCAAAACAGCCGTCACGACAACTAATAGTATCGTTAAAAGTCATAGTCGTCTGGAAAAATAAATCATTTAAGCAGAATTGTAGGTGACTGGTAATAAAGTGTAAAGTCGTTGTATATTACACCCTTCATATTAAATATCATAAACTTTGGTTTTATTACCGACTACCAGTAAAATGTCTAAATCATTATTTACATCTGAAAATAGATAAGGATAACTAAAATACGAACGAGCAGCATCATCAGAAAATGCCGTAATTTCGCATTTGAAAAGTTGAATAAATTATGAATTTAAATAAATAAGTAATAGTGTGGGGCCCAATATAGAATCTTGAGGAACTTCGATATTCATATACTTTTCAGAACATTTTTTTTAATAAAAAGCAAGCCAGCTACGGATAAAGCCTCAGAAACCTGCATCAAATAGTTTATGTATGGTTCACCATGTCAAAGGTCTTAGTTACGTCAATAAATAAGCGAAAAAGGAATTTGAGAGGTGTTAAAACCGGTTTATAACTCCCAAATCAGAATATGGAAATCGGCCGGTAGTTGTTTAATCCCATAGTATCACCTTTTTTGAGCAGATGTATAGTATTACAGCTGTTTTTTTAAGTGAATCTGGAAAAAACATCTTAAAGCCCACATCAATTAAAAATATAGCATGTTGGAAAATTTTAAAAGATTTTTTTTGAACACTTCAAACATTACCAAAAGAAGAGGAATAAGATGTTTTAAGGGAAACTATAAATTTATGAATTTCAAGCATTTCAATCACTCATCGTTTTACGCTTGCCGAAGGTATACCATATTACCGAATTCCTGGCTCAGTTTTAAATACGTAACGTGAATTTCGTTGTGAGGTCGGTCGTCATTATCGCTTCAATGTGCAAGCAATTCGTCGCAACGTGGAAAAGTTTAAGCGTGAGTACACTCTTTTGGATCTTAGGCCACCAACGAGACAGAGAATTGATACGATATGAATGAAACCTAGCCACCATAACGGCCAGTATTGAAGAAGGCCCCAAAATGTCGATTTGGAGCCGATCAGCTGAATTGGGCATTGCCAGAAAGTCAACTCGGCTATTTTGCGGTGGTATTTGAGCCTTCATCCGCATAGGATTGTGCCGACGTAAGAACTGAAGCCAGGTGAATATAGACAACACCGTAAGTTCGCTAATTGGGCGCTGGAAATGGTAGCTGGAGATCTGAATTTTTTCCTAAATAATCATCTTCTCAGACGAGGCGCATTTTGGGCTCAGCGGCTATGTCAACAAGCAGAATTGCCAAGTCTTCAGCCAATTCGTCCACAAAGATTGTGTTTTCGATGCCATTACTCCTGGAGAGCTTTGTAAGCTTATAATGTCCCTAAAAAATAAAAAATCGTGCACAAGTGATGGTATAACAAGCACTTTATTAAAAACTATTACCTGGTAAATAGTTGGTGTATTGTGTTAACACATGGGCTGAAAGTCAGTGCCGTTTTATAGTAAAACAAAAAATTTTTGCAAAATTCAACTTGATTTATCAATATAGTTGCCTTCGAGGGCGATACACTGATTGAAACGATTTTTCAATCCTACCAGTATTGTAGTACGATTTCGGTTTAGCCTCAAAATAGGCCTCTGTTTCGGCGATTACTTCTTCATCGGTCTTAAATCTCTTTTCGGCGAGCATTCTTTTGAGGTTTGCGAACAGGAAATAGTCGCTGGGGGCCAAATCTGGTGGGTGGGGAAGCAATTCGTAGCCGAATTCATTTAATTTTGCCATCGTTTTCATCGACTTGTGACACGGTTCATTGTCTTGATGAAACAGCACTTCCTTTTTATTCTAAATGCGGCCGTTTTTCTGCGATTTCGTCCTTCAAACACTCCAACAACGCAATGTAATAGTCGCTGTTGATAGTCTGCCCCTTTTGTAGATAGTCGATAAAAATTATTCCATGTGTATCGCAAAATACGGATGCCATAACCTTGCCATCCGACTGTTGTGTTTTTGGTCGTTTTGGACGGGGTTCGTCGCCTGCTCGCCACTCAGCTGACTGCTGACTTGACTCTGGTGTGTAGTAATGTAGCCAAGTTTCATCTATTGTCACATACCTCATAAACACTCCTCTAAATCATCAACACGTTGTTTTTGGTCGACTGTGAGCAAATGCGGCACCCATTTTGAACAGAGCTTTCGCATGTCCAAATATGCGTGTATGATATATCCAACACGGTGTTTTGATATATTCAGAGCCTCAGCTATCTCGATCAACTTCACTTGGCGGTCATTCGTAATCATTTTGTGGACTTTTTTGATGTTTTCATCTGAAACAGCCTCTTTTGGACGTCCACTGCGTGCATCATCTTCGGTGCTTGTATGACCACTTTTAAATTTATCAATCCACTTGCGAATGGTTCGTTCGGCTGGTGCAGAGTCCGTGTGACACTTATCAAGCCATTTCTTTGCATCGGCTGCATTTTTTCCCATCAAAAAGCAATGATTAACCAACACACGAAATTGCTTTGAATTCATTTTTTTTTTCAAAATAACAAAAGTTGCTTCACTCACAACGCTATATCTCGAGAACTAATTGTCCAACAGCTGTCAAATTTATACACGTATCTTTTGAAGGTTGGTACTAACTGATTTAAGTTTTAATTCAAGTGGTGCCCTCTCTTAGAAACGGCACGTACTTTTCAACCCATGTATTACTTCTTCAACCTAATGTGCTGAAGTAATTCCACTTTTCAAAAAGGAGGTAGAAGTAATGTAACTTTTTGAGAACGTAATGCTTTTTTTTCTTCTTTTCAGTTTGGTTTCCGGTCTGGTTTATCGACTGAGGAAGCTATTTTAAGAGCGTGCTATTAGTTACATGAGGGTTTAAATAATAATCAAACGACCATGGCCTTATTTAAAAATATAACCAAAACCTTTGACATGGTGAGTCATCAGATATTAATAAGTTGTACAACGCTGGATTTAGAGGAGCAGTTTATAATTGGTTTAGAATTTACGTAAAAGATAGAACTCAAAAAGTCAAAGTAAATGGCATTTTTAGTAAGACTCGTGCTTTAAAAAATGGCATCCCACATCTCTTCTGTTTTTGATGTATATCAATTTTTTTTTTAACCAGAAGTTTAATGGAGATGGCGATGGCGTGATGGTTGACTCACTGGCTTTCACGCCACCTACCTGTGTTCGTATCCCGGTACAGCAAATTTTTAAAAATCGTCATCACCCTTTCGGCGGGCAATATCAAACCTCCGAAATTTAAATTCTGCCTGTGAAAAAGCTTTTCAGGAAAGCCGTTCGGAACCGGCAATAAACATTAGGCCCTGCTCAGGAGTGTAAAAATTCAAAAAGTGAGAAACACAAATGAGTGCGAGAAGCTAGGCCTTGGCCTTCATCGGGCTGTAGCGCCACTTACTTGCTTACTTACTTAATGGGCTAGTCACTGCGTTCGCTGATGACATAACATTAACCAATGCATTTACAAATTTATTTGAGTGTGTTGTTAAGATTAGTGAAGACTTAGAGAAGTTAAGGTTGTGGTTTGCCTCTCACCGATTAATTGTTAGCGAAAAAACAATACTATTAATCTTTAAAATATCACGTTATGCCACATCCGATTTTAACTTTGGTTCAACTTACCGCTTCATTCTTGTGGTATAAAAAATTTTTATTACAACAACCTACATACGTTCGAATATGTGTTTTAAAATCGAAGCAGTAAAAAACTTTAAATATCTACGTGTATTTGTTGTTTGTAACGTAAACTGGAAGGATCATGTCTAAGCAAAAGAGACTCATATGAATCTAGTGGCTCGTAAACTGTATCTCATTAAACTTTATTGCTCCAATAAAATTTTGTCTAAAATTAACTACGGTCTCGCGCACTCCAAGTTACAATATGGCATCCTCTGTTGGGGAGGATCGTATATGAATACACTTCAAACTATTTTGATTGCGCAAAAACATCTTGTTCATATTATTTCTAGTTGTCGCACTCATAATTGGCCTCTATATAAAAAAACTTAAAATTTTACCAATAAGGCATTCATATTGTATATATTTAAGGTACTGAGAGAATTTTTTGAACAAAGTGGTAACATTCCAAGCAGAAAAAATCAAATTTGCGATTTACAATTAAATAATACGGCCCTTGTCAACATACCAGTCACACGTACAACTCATTTTTCTCGCTTAACATAGTTAATTAGAATTTAGAATTTAGAATTAGCTAACGTTTAATTATTATTAAGAATATCATCTTAAAAATATTTGAATATATTAACTTAGTAATTTTCTTTTGCTTGTCTAATATTAAAATTTGATTTTTATGATAACATATGGGGTTTTCCAATAGGAACTTGACAAATTTGAATTTAATTTGTGAATGCACTCTTTCACTAATCATCAAAATGTCAATTTATTCAGTAAACTCAACATTTTTATTACGGTAAAGTACACTAACGAACAATGTCTGCAAATTATAAAAATTTTCTACAGATATTCAGAGTCGGTGACTGCAACTTTAAGAGCGTTTACTCCAATTTTCGGTCGTAGTTCTCGCCCTAGTAGACAGGCAATAACAAGTTTAGTGCAAAAATTTGAGTCTACATATTCGTTGTGTGATGTTGCCGTGTCAGTTAGAAAACGGGTTGGTCGAAGTGTTGAAAATATCGCTGCCGTATAGACATCCCTAGCAAACGATCTAAATCAGTCAATTCCACGGCGTTCTCAAGAATTGGGCATCGTTCAGACAAAATTATGGCGTATTTTGCGTAAGGATCTTGGTTTACACCCATACAATATCAAGCTGACTCAAGAATTGAAGCCGATGGACCATTTGAAGTGACGTACGTTCTCCGATTGGGTTCTGGAGAAGATGCGCCAAGATGATGAATTTCATCGCAAAATCATTTTCAGTGACGAAACTCATTTTTGGCTCAATGGGTTCGTCAATAAGCAAAATATGCGTTATTGGTCTGGTGAAAGCCCACATGTGCTTCATGAATCACCACTTCATCCACAAAAAATAACTGTTTGGTGCGGTTTTCATGCCGGCGGCGTTATTGGGCCACATTTTTTCGTCGACTATAACAATCATCACGTTACTTTGAATGGTCAGCGTTATCGCGCCATGATCACCTATTATTTTTGACCCGAATTGGAAGATATAGACTTGGACGACATGTGTTTCAACAGGATGGTGCCACAAGCTATACAGAACACGCTACAATCGATTTATTGAAGAGTAAGTATGGTGAGCGTGTTATCTAAAGACATGGGCTAGACGATTGGCCGCCTCGTCGATTTAATGCATCTTGACTATTTTCTGTAGGGCTACGTTAAGTCATTGGCTTATGCTAACACGCCGACGACGTTGGAAGAGCTCAGAGCCAACATTGAACGCGAAATAGCGGCCGTTTCTTCCGAAATGTGTGACCGAGTCGTTGAAAATTGGGTCCAAAGAACCGACCGCTGCAAACGTGTCCGCGGTGGCCATATGAACGAAGTCGAGTTCCATTCATAAATGTTTTAATTGTACTTTAAGCCAATAATAAAGTTTTTGAAATATCTCAAATGGTTTGCCTTTTTTTAAAAAAAAAATTTGTCAAGTCGTTATTACAATAGAAAACCCTATATAACAGAAAATATTGCAACTTTTAGTTACTGATTTTTACCCCACATTAGAACTTTTAAGTGTACGAGTATGTTATTAGTAGTCAAGTGTCGTTCGCCACTAATTTAGGTAAAATTGTTCCTTAGATTATAGAAGGCAACTATTTATTTATTCCTTATCCTTATTTTAAATTGTATTTTAGTTTTAGTTGCCAATAAATAAATAAAAAAAATAAAAGTATGAATTTAATAAATTCTTTTAAATATAAGATACAAACATGTGCCAGTATGAGTGTGTATAACAATAATAATAGTGATGGAAGAAGTAAGCTTACAACTTATATATAAAAAAAAGAAAAAAAAAACAGAAAAGGGCAATTGATATTACAACAAAATAAACATTTTAAATTCTCATTGTTTAACCCGAATCAACCAAGAACTTTTTTTTCGAATTTTCCGAAAATATTTTACAAGTTGTCTGTGTAGGCTTCAAGGATTCCATATCATTACCCGTTCATTTCAGCTCCCTCTGCGAGTCAAGATATGGGGTGTGTCTATATGATCACGCTGCTCAAGTTTAAGGAAAATTATTTTTAAAAGGAATAAAAATAGTTTATTAGGGAAATTTCAGCTTTATTCATTAATTTTAGTATGATAATTTTCAAAACATTTAATGCAAAGACCAACGTTGAACACTCAGTGCGTCCTGTTACAGCTCATAAATTACCTGCACATCCTCGTCTTGCACAAGGACGAACAAAGTGATCTCTTCTGTCATACCGAAATGTTTCTTGGACCATTCCTTCTACGTTCCTTTTGCGAGGACCATTTGCTTTCGATATTTCACCAAAATGCTTGAAGGAAGTATCTTTCATTATGGCGTCTGATCTCTATTTGTGGTATGTCAGGGTGGGCTGAGCGATGTAATTGCCAAGCATTTTTTATAAAAATACTGCTCCACCACTTCTTCCCTCTTACTCTAATGCGATATAGGCTGACATTCTGATCCATACGATCTACACCGCACATGTATTTATTGTACTCTGCAATTACACATGGTCGAGCAACATTTATTTTTTTCTTATGTTCCTTGGAATAGCGCTGAAATTGGAAATTGGATTTATGCCATGAGATGTTGAAGCGATATTGACAACAGCATTGTCATTCAATTTAGTTAAGACAATATCTGATTCTTTCATTTTAATAGATTTGCAATACCCTCGAGTTGTTTTGTTTTTTTAACAGTTTCTTGTGCTCAATGGCGCAACTGTTAGGAAATCGATTCGAGTTAGGAAATTATTCCTGTTGCATTGTAGCCACGAGCTTTTAAAAACGTCAGTATGGGAAAGCTGGTAAATAAATTGTCAAAATAAATAGAAAATGGCAAGCTTTGCAACTCTGGTGAGAAGTCGTCGATTATGTTGACAAGTGGCGCTGTACATTTTCCAAATATTTCTTCATAGCTTGGAGTCATGCGTGGATTTTTGCTCTGATAAATTTCAAAATTTACCAGGTAAATAGATGTCGTACACAAAGAATACACTTTGTAAACAAACCGCATAGGTTTTCCTTTTATGAATTGCTTACACCCATGACATCCAAAGTAAGAGATCATGCTCTCGTCGATAGAAAGAATTTGTTCTGGGTGGAAATGTTTCAACATATTCATTTTCAGGTGATCCGTTAAGGGTTGCAACTTCCACAATTTATCGCCATCGGTCACTTTTTTACCACTATCTTCAAAATGAAGAAATTTTGCGATATCCTGAAAGCGATTTCTGCGCATTGCCAAATATACCATACTATTTCTCAAATCATCGTCAGTACTTCAAAATGATCTAAACTGTTACGATCATAATAACCACTTACCAACAAAATGCCAATGCAAGTTTTTAGCTCAGCGATGGTGATTTGTGGGTTTGGTTTTCTAAGAAAAACTGGATATTTTTCAGATTCGTGGACAATGTGATTCAGCAAATTTTCATCAAAAAATTTCTCAAATTGCTCATGAGGTTTTAAGTTATCACAATCTTTATAATTCGCTTGGGGAAATATTGGAACCGTGGCTACTGCAGAATCTTTCGTCCAAGTGAAATTCATGTTCTTGTTTGATATTGGATGTTTCACCGTCGACACTATTGGAATTACTTTACGTAAACGACTCACACTGTGTTCGGCATTTGATGACGAAGGCATATCTGTAAATCTCGTGCACGATTCTTGAAGCAAATTAGTTTGCATATTCGTAACTGAGTTTTCCGAAACGCCAGCTAACACTGTATCACTTAAAGCTAATTCGTCCTCACTCTCAGCATCATATTCCATCGTAGTGGTTTCCAAAGAATTAATGCGCCTGCCACTTTGCATTTAAAGCTCACATTTTGATTTAAGTTGTTCAACACAAATATCTTCAGGTATGCCGACATCGTCCTCATCAGCATCATCCTCCCCACTGAGTGAACCGCTTTCTATTTCCAGTGGAAGAATGTACAACGCTGCAGCCCTATCGTTTTCCTCTTCACAAAGCTTATTTAAATAGTCGATTGCTTCTTGTGCTAAGTGCACAAGTCTTGAAAATTAAGAAAAGCACACATATAAAACAAAATAAAACAAAATATGTAGTAATCTGAACTAAAAATATACTTAGACATGTTTTCCTAATCATGTCCAGCGTGATCATATGATCACACCGGCAAAAACTCTATTGCAAATGTTGCAAATCATCCGAAAATCAAAATTTTATATTTTTATTGGGTCTATAACGTGCGGTTTGCTAAGAGATGGCGTAACTTGTACTATTCCATTGTTATTATTCCATTGGAGCATGCGTTGGAAAGCTACTGTCATTGTACGTCATTTCAGTATATGTCATTCATTTGAAGCGGAAACAACAATAATTTATTTTCACTCAAATATGTCGAACTTTGTGCCTGAAAAGTGTTTTTGCGGGGAGTTCTTCTTCATTACTTTAATATGAAGAAAACTGCTGCCGAAAGTCATTGTATTTTGGTGGAAGTTTATGGTGAACTTGCGCTAGCTGAGCGAACGTGCAAAAGTGGTTTGCACGATTTAAAAGTGGTGATTTTGGCTTCGAAGACGATGACCGTCCTGGGCAGACAAAAAAGTGTGAAGATAAAGAACTGGAAGCATTACTCTATGAATATTGTTGCCAAACACAAGAAGAGCGCGCAGAATCTTTGGGTGTCACTCAATCAGCCATTTCAAAACGTTTAAAAGCAGCTGGATATATTCAAAAGCAAGGAAATTGGGTTCCACATGAACTCAAGCCGACAGACGTCAAAAGGCGGCTTTGCATGTCCGAAATGCTGCTGGAACGGCACAAAAGGAAGTCATTTTTGCATCGCATTGTTACTGGTGATGAAAAATGGATCCATTACGACAACCCCAAGCGCAAAAAATCATATGTGAAACGCTGACAACCAGCCAAATCAACGGCAAGGCCGAATATACATGGTGCGAAGGTAATGCTCTGTATTTGGTGGGATCAGATTGGTGTGCTGTATTTTGAGCTGCAAAAACCGGGTGAAACCATCAATGGACAACGCTACCGAACATAATTAATATGTCGAACTTTGTGCCTGATAAAGTGTTTTTGCGCTGAGTTCTTCTTCATTACTTTAATATGAAGAAAACTGCTGCCGAAAGTCATCGTATTTTGGTGGAAGTTTATGGTGAACATGCGCTAGCTGAGCGAATGTGCCAAAAGTGGTTTGCACGATTTAAAAGTGGTGATTTTGGCTTGGAAAACGATGAACGGCCTGGGCAGCCAAAAAAGTTTGAAGATGAAGATCTGGAAGCATTACTCTATGAATATTGTTGCCAAACACAAGAAGAGCGCGCAGAATCTTTGGGTGTCACACAAGCAGCCATTTCAAAACGTTTAAAAGTAGCTGGATATATTCAGACGTCGAAAGGCGGTTTTGCATGTCCGAAATGCTGCTGGAAAGCTACAAAAGGAAGTCATTTTTGCATCAGATTGTTACTGCTGATGAAAAATGGATCCATTACGGCAACCTCAAGCGCAAAAAATCATATGTGAAACCCGGCCAACCAGCCAAATCAACGGCAAAACAGAATATCCATGGGGCGAAAGTAATGCTCTGTATTTGGTGGGATCAGATGGGTGTGCTGTATTATGAGCTGCTAAAACCGGGTGAAACCATCAAAGAACAACGCTACTGAACACAATTAATCCATTTGAAGAGAGCAGTAGCCGAAAAAGGCCCGGAATATGTGACCAGACACGAGGCAATAATTTTCCATCATGACAACGCTCAGCCCTACTTTGCTATTCCGGTTAAGAACTATTTGGAAAACAGTGGATGGGAAGTCTTACCCCACCCGCTTTATAGCCCAGACCTTGCCCCTTCTGACTACCATTTGTTCCGGTCGATTCAGAACGCCCTTACTGAAATATGGTTCACATCAGAGCAGAATATCAAAAATTGGCTTGATTCATTCTTAGCTGCCAAGCCGGCGCAGTTCTTTTGGGATGGGATCCACAAATTGCCAGAAAGATACTTTGAATAATACTATTGTACATGTTTTTCCTAAATAAACGTTCAAATTTTGAAAAAAAAATTACATACCCAATAACATAAAACTACATTTAATAGCTGAACGAAATATATTTTTGGGCATTTTTTGACCACATTCAATTAAAAAAGAAATACACCTACTTTTTGAAGTAATCATTTTTCACGTTTTTTTACAAAAAGTTGGCATTTAGAAGTCAAGCAGGCATAGCTCATTTGAAATAGTATACATGATCTACCTGATTGAAGGAAGTGTAGCTTATTGAATAGTATGCCGTTAGTTTGTTCTTAGCCAACCAAACAAGTATACCTGCGCAGTGGCTTCGTGAATTAAATTCATTTTTAAGCTTAAGTTGATCTGGGCATCATCAGCGAACATGTGCATTACGCACATGTGGGTTACCCACTACAACCCGTCTGCCTTTTAAATAGGAAAGTAAAAGTTTTGTGGAGGGCAATGAAAGATTGAACTTCTTCCTAAGCTTTAAGCAAACAATAGTGTGATTAACCATGTCGAGTACTTTCGAAAAGTCAAGTAACGTCAGGGTTGTAACATGGTTTTCATCAACAGCTTTTCTAATTTCATCGATGACTATTAATAACATAGTCTTACAACTTCGTTTTTGACGGAAACCAAATTGGTTCTCGCAGAGCAGTTTTGTATCTGAATTAGAATGCATTTCTCAAAAACTTTTGAAAGGAATGTCAAAATTGGTATTTTTTCCAGCTTTTCATAAGCTGTAGGATATTAGGGGTAAGCCATTGAAGGAAAGGGATTTTGATAAGTTTTGTTTTTAACGGCACATATTTATGTAAGAGGAAAGCATTTTTTTCCTGCAAAAAGTTAGTTTGATCATCAACAAGAGCTATCCGATGTGTCTATAATATTTGATTGCTATTGAGCATAATTTAGGTTATGAAAGTCTTTAAACATGACTTTAGACTCAGTAAATTCGTTTTTAGCGTGGTAAGTTAGATACTTCAAGTAATGCATTGAGAATGCAGGTACTGAGAGTTGGCTATGTAACAGAACTTTCCCCATATCGGATACAAGAATTGAATCGATAAGAGTCGAAGCAGTGGTCGTAAAGTGGGTAGGGGTAGACGTATTGACTGGATTTAGATCGAGCGATTTCATGTTTTCCAAAAAACCTATAGAGCCGAAAATATCTGGTAGGCTACAAATAAAATCACCGCATATAACTATGTTAGTGGCAGTATAGCCTTTCTCTTCGAGAATGGTATAGAGTGGAACAAAATAGATGGAGTTTTTTAGTCTCTAGACTACGCCGATCAATATTTTCTCATGACTACATTTGATACTTAGGAAATAGTATTCGAGAGGGTAGTCCTTGCTTGACTTGCATACAAAGTTAAAGTCGAGTGTGTTCCGTACATACAATACAATGCAGGGCCACCTTCGACGCGACCACTCTATCAGATCGAAAAAGCTCAAAACCTTCTACCTTTAAAATTTCATTAGATACATCAGCATAAAACCATGTTTCGGAAACACATATGACTTCAATTTTAGAGTCTACGAAAATATTCCTAAATTCGTTTGTTCTAGGGTACAAACTTTGGGTGTTAATATGGTCCTTGTGTTGTACATGTAAAATACGGATCATGCCAACAAGATATCCGTTATCTCCAACGGTAGATATCTATCTACTCGTATATCTATCTATCTATCTATCTATCTATATAGATTTTAGTATTTTTTCTGTTTGCATGTTAGCATACTACATTGGAGTATAAAGATATAAAATGCATTAAAAATAAACATGAAAATTAGTTATATTTCAAAGTACTATTTTTCTGATATAATATAGCTTCCTACAACAGATTGATATAAAAATTTGTAATTTGTTAACAAACTGTTGGACAAATACCACCATATATTAAAAATTTAAATTTAAATACGATCTCAAGTGAACAAGATATATTTTGCTGGCTATGGATTGATTGGTTTTGTTATGTTAATTTAACAATTATGTTGACTGCTTGTTAAACTATGGTCTGTTATCTTTAGATCGTGAGCTATTGTTTTGTAGACTACGCGGTGGCTTCTATGGAATCTTAACAAGAAAACTTTGGTTCACAAAAGTTATCGACATCGGGAGAATCACAGAAAATATTAATATTTAAATTTTCTAACAGTAAGCACCACTTTTATTTTTATTTTTGCATAACAAAAATTACGAAAACATTTACCATCTACTGATGGCAATCAGTTATCATCACGAACGCTCACTCGTTTGGCTTTGCTGAAGGGTAAAATGTTTCTCGCTCGCTGTCGCTGTTTTTTATCGTTTTCAATGGATATAGCAGTACCAGCCAAGCTTTTGGTATATTCCAAGACTTCTGGCACCATTGTGAATCTGTCTTAGCAGATTCTCAACACGCAGTTAGAACTGCATCAAATAAATACACCTTTGCTTCAACTTCATTAAATATTGGATTTTTTGTTTTCACTCTATCTTCTAGCTGCATCATTTGGCGGTGATCTTTCTGCCTCACGTCTTTGAGTATTTCGAATACTTTTTTTTAATGCTTAGTTTTCAGTTGTAAGTACACTAATTTCCACTGATAACTTGCTTATGTGTTCTCTGACCTCATCAAAATCAGTTTTTTTATGGGTAAACTTTTTAGTTTTTCATCAAGTAACGTTGCCATAGTGCTTTACATCAGACTGATCAAATGACTGACATGTATCTTGCTTCTAATCTTTAACCTACTCGTGTTTGCATTTATTATTATGCTTGAGTTCATAAGTATGCCAAAAGTGACCCAGTGAAACAGTCGTTGATGAAAATCTTGCTGTCAGTGTTGTTGTTATTGATGGATTGAGCATCAAATATATTCGAAGTGATTTTATTTTTGTTCACTCTCATCTTTTTCATTGCAGCTTTCTTCCTTAAAAGGGTTGATAACTTAACGCAAAGGGTGGGAGAAACATCGTTACCATAACACAAATCAATTTTGTAATTTTTTTATTTTTGCTTTCGCCTTTGCATTGCCCGCATTGGGAATACCTATGTTATTATGTTAACGACAGACTCCTTCTCCTTTTGCTCCAATTTATTCAACTTCATTGCTCTTTTTCAGCGTTTTAATTTTTGTAAGTAATTTTTGTATATATATTCGCTGATAACATTTGGAAGATAATTGTACCCTGACCCGAATTATTGATATCATGGGAAGAAAAGCTTGAAGTTAAAACTACTGAGCTGCTAGTTGCTGAAATTATGCTAGCAGTTTGTTGTTGAAACTATAACTAGTTAGAGAATTAGAAGTAGTACTCTTAGAAGAGACATGGTTAGGCGGTGAATATATGGGAGCATCCACCCGTATTGATTTTCTCCGTTGAGACACTTAAATTTAACTTCAAAGTAACTTATCTATAAAAAACTTTTATTTAGAAAAAATCGTCTCGCCAATATACGTGGGCTAAAAAGTAATCACTTTTCTGCGTACGTCCACGTCTGTAAGTACCGACCAGCTGTTTTGGCACTTAGTGAAACACAGGTAGATCCCCGCCCACACCTCTCAGATCATTCTGATATGAAGCTACCTGGCTACGAACTAATGCCACTATTCTTTCCCCATCGCGGTCTCGCCATTTATGTGCGTAGTGATGTAGCTTACCAAAATCCACCACAATGTAGTACCTGTTCCAATCCGGAATTCAATTTCATGTGGTTAAAATCCCATCTCCGTAAGCAAATTATCCACTACTGCTTTATTTACAGAAGCCCCAAATTGGACAGCAACTCGACCTACCACGAGTTTAATGCGCTGTCTGACTCCATTCAAAGAATTGTATCCCTGTATCCTCATACTGAAATTGTGATTAAGGGCGCTTTCAATATACACAATTCTGGTTGGCTTCGACATTCTGGACAGACAACACCCGAAGGACGGTGTGTTGACGTTGATAGTCATACCGCCAACACCCTTAACTTCTTTTTAACTCCTCACCCTGACAAGTACTCCGTTGATGTGCTCTCCCATACTCTCCCAATATGGCAATACGAGAAAGCCAATTGGAGCGGACTTAACAACTTCTTTAGGAATTTTAACTGGTCGTTATATTTCCTCGATAACGACGTGGATGCCGCTGCTGACATGATCACAGAAACTATTCTCTTTGGAATGAGATGCTTTATCCCTCATAAAGAGTATCAAACCAAAAGAAAAGGCATGGTACGACCCGAGCTGCAAAGAGGCTGTCAGGGTTAGATAATTGTTTTTTCGGTCCTACAAGACCAACCCGACAGAAGAAAACAGTAAAAAGTTTAAACAAGCGAGAAATGACTGCAACGTCTTTCTTAAGCGTGTGAAATTCCAATACGACCAAAAACTGAGGCAAAAAATACTGCAATGTCCCAAAGGCAGTAAAAAAGTTTGGTCATTCGTTAAAAACATAAGAAATTCTGCCTCATCCTCCATCCCAAGGCTAATTTACAATGACATTCCAGCTGTCAGCTCTTTGGACAAGGCCAATCTGCTTGCTGCACACTTTGCGGCTAGCTCAACACTCCCAGTTTGTGCATTGTCCCCGCCTAGATGCGTCGAATCTACAATGGGACGAATCCACTTTCGCACTCGTGTAGTAACAAGAATACTCAAAGATCTTAACATGCATAAGTCCGCTGGTCCAGATAATATATCGCCCCTTCTTCTGAAGAGGTGTTCTTCCACGCTCAACTCATAAAATATCTCGATACACGAAAACTTCTCAATGACCGGCAATATGGTTTTCGTAGCAATAGACCCACTGGTGATTTGATGCCATGTCGCACCGAAAAGTGAAACCAAAGCATAAATCAATCTGGCGAAAGCAGGATAGTTGCACTTGATATTTCTAAGTCATTTGACAGAGTTTGGCATCAGGCTCTTTTGTCGAAAATGCGTGCTTTTGGGATCGATGATTCTTTTCTTCAATGGATTAGAAATTACCTTTCGGAGCGCTAAATTCAAGTTGTATTGGACGGTTTCAAGTCTGATATTCACAAAATAAATGCTGGTGTGCCCCAGGGTTCCGTTCTGTCTCCGACACTCTTTTCAATTTTCATCAACGAACTCTTGTCTTCTACTTCTAATCTAATATATTCCATTGCTGATGACATTAAATCTCATTAAATTCCGATATTAACAGAGTAAAAAATTGGGGAACTATCAATTGAGTGGAATTTAATGCTTCCAAAACTCAATGCTGTTTGCTGTCATTTAAACGAAATTCAAATATCCAGCCATTATTCATGAATGGCACTTGCATTGTAGAAACCGAAAAACTTTCCATTGTTTTTATGTGTGCATATGACAACTTACGTTGGAAAGACAACAAAAATGCTTCGAAATGTCTAGGTTTCCTCAAGCGATGTAAGAAATATTTCACTCCCTGTGATCTGGCCACAATATATAAGGCATTCATCCGCAAAAAATTGGAGTTCAATGCCCACATCTGGTCAGATGCTACTAAAACATCTCTGCACCTGCTAGATAGGATTCAAAACCGTGCGATAAAACTCATTTGTGATACCAATATTAGTCATTCAATTGACACCCTCGAACATCGACGTAATGTCTTCTGTCTCACTTTGTTTTATCGCTATTTCCACCAACAGTGCTCCATTGAAATCGCCAGTAGCATTCCGCCCATTCTAACTTTTAACCGTAACACCAGTCTCGCTATGAATGCTCATCAGTATATCCTCAAGCCCATTTTCGAACGTACTCTAAGATATCGTGATTCCATCCTAAGCCGTACAATTCGCTTATGGAATGCCCTGCCGACCTCTGTGTTTCCTGGTCGTTATAACTTGCAAACATTTAAAAACAATGTACCTGTGTACAATGTACAATGTGTACGAACATTTTAAGGGTACAAAAACCCCTTGAGCGCGCGCCGATTATAAACAAAAAAAATGTTACTACCACACTTTCTACCTACCTACCTACTTACCTTCGAACCACAAATTATGTACCTTTCATGATGCAATTTCAAAGGCGGTCTAAACTGGATGCGATAGGAAAAAGGACCTTAACCCCTTACCGCATGAATTATTAAAGAGATGATGAAGCGATTTTTTTTATAATTTACATATATAAGTCATATATGACTTCGTATGCACTGTAGCTAAAATTCAGTCAGTCATATATGGCTTCGTATGCAATTACTTATATATACTTCGTGAAATTCTTTATAACAATTGCGTTTGTCATTATAACACAAAAAAAACATTACATATTTCACATAATGTGAAAAAACGAAATTTGGAACAATAATGGCATAGTTGTCAGACGTTCTTCTTCCAAATCGGATAATGGCTTATCCCATCAGCACGTACCGAATCCAAAGGCATACCTTGATGTCTAGTAGGAGTTTGTCGTAGATTTTCCATTTTTCGTGGGTACTGGAGAGTCAGGCAAACCGGAGGGAGTGCCTCTCCATCTGAATGTCGGTGTTCCGAGACTACTTGATGGACGACCACGTTTTTTTGTAATAACAGGTTTCCCTGACTTTCGCATATGCTCGGAACAGCCATTCGGCGACACGTCCACCATGAGAAAAAAATCCTCTTGTACCAATGACGAGACCGCATATAGATTCTATAATAAACCAACATGGAGTCCAGTAAATCGACTCCCCCCATCGACAGCTTGCGGAGAAGGTATGCAAACAAATTTTTATTCTGTCGAACATTACGTCGTTTTGTAGGCTGAAAGAAGGTACACATTCTTGCTAACTTTACTTCATCTATGACTGCTACCTTTTCTTTCATGCTTCCGCGACCTAGCTTTTTCAGTTTTTTCTCTGTAGGCATATTTGAGTTTGGCACACAATTAAGGCGCACAGTTCCTAAGGGAAGTGTAAACCGTTTTTGTAAAGACATACTTGAAGATTTGGACTATTGAACCAATTATTAAAACAAATCTTGAAGTTTTGATGTCAATGGAGTGACCACATTTGAGCTAACACCAAGATCTGGCGCATCTGAAGGCTATAAACTGATTTGGTGTCCAGCAAAGATGACGAAGTCATAGCTAAAGCCACTAACGCCGCTCATGTGAGCTACCGCAAATGATACCGCATTTGTGAGGTTTAGCTAGGTTATTTTGTTTTACGAGGGCGGTCCCGGAAGTACGCTGCCTGACCAAGACATGACGGTAGTTGTTTGAATATATCACGGTATTGGAAAGTACGCAGTCTATAAAGCATATGTTTCAAGTTTGAAAGCGCCACGTTGTTTAGTATTTGTTTGGCATCTATCAATAATGAACGTTTTCAGTTAATTTGTGAAAATGGAGAAAATTGGTCATCATTATGTAATACAATACTTTTATTTGAAAGGCCTTAGCCCAGCCAATATAAAAGTTCAACTGGATCCTACTCTGGGTGAGTCTGCCCCTTCGTTTACAACAGTAAAATTTTGGCTTGCTGAGTTTAAACGAGGCCGTACGAGCTGCCAAGACGAGCATCGCTGTGGTCGACCAAATGAGGTGACGATTCCAGAAATAGTGAAGAAAATCCATAAAGCGCTACTGGATGATCGTCCACTAAAAGTGCGCGAGCTAGCAGACATTGTAGGCATTTTAAAAAGTGCAGTTCATCGCATAGTATCTGAAAATTTGGACATGAGAAAGCTGTGTGCAAGATAGGTGCCGCGTTTAGTCACACTCGAGCAAAAACAGTGTTGTGAAGACGTTTCAATTGAGTGTTTAGCGAAGTTTCACAGCAACAAAGCAGAATTTTTGCGCCGTTTCATAACAATGGATGAAACATGGGTCCATCACTTTACACCCGAGACAAAAGAACAATCAAAGGAATGGATTCAAGAGGAAGAACCGGCTCAAAAGAGGGCGAAGACCGTTTCATCTGCAGGCAAGGTCATGGCGTCAATTTTTTGGGATTCGCATAATACTGAGATAAAACGGCCAGTATTAAGTGAGCTTATTGCAACGTTTGAGCGAAGAAATCAAGCAAAAATTCCCGAATTTAGCTAAGAAGAAAGTGTTGTTTCATCAAGATAATGCACCAGCTCATAAATCCGTTATTACAATGGCTAAAATTAATGCTTCCTCATGCACCCTATTCGCCAGATTTAGCCCCCTCGGATTATTTTCTGTTCCCAAACTTGAAAAAATGGCTCAGTGGTCAAAGATTTTCCAACGATGAAGAAGTGATGTCGGCAGTTAATGGCTCTTTTGAGAACTAAGACAGTTCTTATTATAAAAAGGGTATCGAACTTTTTGAACATCGCGAACGAACAACGTAATTTTGTGTTTTAAATGAACACCCCTCGGAAACAAGTTGTGCAATTGAATCAGCTGTTCTGTAACTGTCATCAAATTGTCGCAAACATATAAAAATACCTAAAATGAGTGAAAAGAAAAGACTTATTAGATTATTAAAGGAGAATGCGATGCAAGATTTATTAATTTTGAAGATATTTGGCGAAGGTAACAGTGGTTATTTAATTTAATTTAATTTAATTCAAATGAAGGCAAGTTTCAACAGCTTAAAAGAACTCAAAATTCAACTGAAGGGAGATATTAGTGTGAAATTTGTATGTCAATTGATACTAGTTTATGCTATATTATACAACATTATTGCAGATCGAAGTGAAAGTGACGACATTTTCAAATAACCTGATCCGATGTGTGAAAATATTGAAAGCGATGAATCCGAGTTAGCATATGAGAACTTGTTGTGAGAGGAGAAGTCAAACGTCGTACACTTTTGGAAATAATAAAATAGTACAAGTGTTGAATTTCATATCTTTTATTTTAGGTTCTGTTACTCATAAATAAAAATAATATTTCTCCCATAAATCTTAAGATTGGTTTCTAAAATGTTGCTTTAAACTTAATTCAAATTTCCGTATCCGCTCCTAGAACTCAATTTCTAATTTTATTTTAGCCATTGCAATTCTTTCATCCTTTTCCATATCAGTTTTTTTTTTTATTTCCATTCCCTTTTCCAACTCTAGCTTTTTCAATTCCAACTGTTTTGTGTCCATTTGTAGCTGCTATTCCTATTTCATTTTTTCAAATTTCAATCTTTTTTCCTGCATTGAGAGCAGTTGTGATCTAAAAGTAGAACGAGAAATTCCGCTTGTTGTTGGTGAACATTCTGGTGGCGAATTTATTGGAATATCAAAATTTTCTGCCTGGGAATCTAATGGAGTATGGCCCTCTGGGGTTATTCTGCCTATTTCACTTGAAGTTTTGTATATCACCGATGGGTAGATGCTTCTACGGCTACCGAAAACCGAACAAGGACAGATTTTGGCAATATATTGTGAAGTATGGAAATGAATTCACTAAAAAAAAAAATAAAAGGCTTAGAAAAATCTCACCTAAAATACTTTTTTCATTCCCTTCAGTCAACAACCCAGCACTTGTCTGACTCTTCCATTTAACTACGGACATGAACGATGACTTCAAATGGCGTATTTTTTTTTTTTTTATCATTGTTTGCCAGTTAATAATTCTAATGCTTGTAGCTTTTTCTTAAATTTCTTTATAAAACCTTTGGGCTGTGGGTTTTTATGAAATGGAAATTGTTCATGATTTCGTCCATGACCACTTCCAGCAAATCCCGTGTTTCGACATTTGTCCATCGGTGGCTTGCATATAAACGTCGCTGCTTAAAATCTCAGTTTTTTCTCAAATGTTTGGTTTAAATTTGTATTCCAACCTCTGCCACAGTTTCAATCAAATTTGACAACAGTACGATTTTGACAGCAGTGTAATTTTCCGAGAATGTTTTCTGGCCCTCGTGGCCCTCGTAAATGATTTTTCATGTAAAATTTGAAAGATTATTAACGCGATGATAAATTTATACGATTTCCGTAGTTTACAAGGCTTTTACGAGTTTAAGTGAATACCCTTAACAATTAATCTTAATAATAAAACAGCTGCAATTAATACATGTAGTTAGTGACATTTTTATTTAAGAAAAATAGAGTTGATACCACATTTTAATAATTTTCGCTTTGAGTGAGGTGCACATAACAGATGCAGAGACAGAGTTACAATTTTTTTTTTAATTCCATCTTTAATCTTTAACAAATTAAAGAGGGATACAATCAAAAACTATTGTAAATGGCAAAAATAGGTATATACTTAGTTATTTTATTCTATTTATTTTTTTATTTTTAATTATTTACATCAATTTACCCGCAAAGCAAAGTGCTTATCTGCAGGTGGTTGTTAGCATTGGTATCATTAGGTTGTTTTGAGGTGATTTAAAATAATATCTCAGTTTTTTTTATATAAAAGAATAGCATTATTACTATTACGGGCATAGTACCCCGGCGTTAAATCCCGGACTCTACAAAATAATTTTTATCGTTCCCTTGATAATAATAATAAAATACTTTATGTAGATATACAATTAACTAAATTCGTTATTGGTGACTATTCTACTTTACAAAGTACATCGAAATGTATAATTTTTTTTAATTCTTTTTTTCGTTTCTAAGGTCAGGAATGTATTTCAAATATTGAGGAAGTTTGTTGATAACTATTGGAATAGCATAGCGTAGTTCTAGTTTTCCATAGATGTTGAATGTTTCTTGTACTTCTAGCATTCCTTGGGCTCGTCTTCTGGTGTTTTGCATATGACGTATAGGTTGCAGAAATCTCTGATCATCCATATAGTGTATGAGTGTTGTCATTTGAAATATTGCGTTGGCATCTAAGACTTTAAAAGATGTGTAAGCAGGTCTAAAAACTTTAAATAGACGATAATGAAGATTCAATATCTTATCAATATGGGTTTTCGCCGCGTTTCCCCAAGCCAAAATCCCATATCTGATTATTGGTTCTGCTAGCGAGTAGTACACTTGTTTCTGCACATCAAAATAGGAATATCTTATAAGGTATACCATCGCAAAGAGCGCGCTCTTATGTTGAAGACGTAGGGTATTTATATGCTATCGCCATAATAGGTGTTCATCTATAATTATCCCGATGTATTTCATGCTTTAACTTCAATTTCTTTATTGTTGGCTGACAATGGGCAGTGTTCATTTCAGTGATATATTTGAAGAATATCTTCTCGCTTAGAGGGGATGCGTATGTGCATTACTTTTGTCTTGGTCGCAATTATTAGAAGGCCTTTATCATGACACCATTTAGAGACGGTGTTAAATTCTTCTTGCGATATTTCGCAGAGTTTAAACATTTAAAGTAGGCAGTACTTTTTATGAATAAGCGCAAGCGTTCGTTTGTATAGAGGATGAATAACAACGGGCCCAGTTTAGAGCCTTGTGGTACACCGTATTCACTTGATTTTTCCTTGCTCATTTTGCTAAAGACCTTAACTTTTATGGTTCTATCTTTCAAATAGCTCTTAAGCCAGTTTGCCATTATTCCTCTCAAACCTATTTTACTGAGGAATGCAAATGAGTAAATCATTTTTAATTATTTATTTTTCTATTTTTTAGTTTCGATTTCGTGATGATTAGAACCAAGAAGCCATGACTTAACAACTTTCTTTGGATCAAATTTCAAAAGGCAGAGTGTTAAATAATTTGCTTGAAGCAATGGAGTAAAAGTTTCTGTGACTTGTAGTGCAAAAAGAAGGCACATTAACAACTAAGCTTGAAAAGCTACGTAAGCTGCGAAAGTCAGAAATTTGATGAAAAGACCTTTAGAACTTTAAATCAAATTAAATGACGCAAAGGAAGAATTTCAAGGTCCTGAAATGGTCCATTGTGTTCGCAGAACGGTAAGAACCACAAATATTTCGTATTGCAGTTTTTTGAGATACAGTTAATTTCTGTCCATATTGCACCGTTGACTGGAATAGACCATAATAAACCCTTTTTGAAGTGTTAAACGGATCAATACTTCCTAAGTGAAAAGGACGACGAGTAGTAGAAAGAAGTTATTTTTTTTCAAAGAAGAAATGTGATTGGACCAGTTAAAATTTTTATCTATGGTAACACTGACATACATAAAACTATCTTGAAACAATCAATACAGCAGTCAGCATTTCTATTGAAAGTTTGAGAGTGAGGAGAGTGAAATATTATAGCTGAATCAAGGTATTCCTGCTCAGTAAGACTGTTAAACATCAACTTAGTTTTACTACTGACAACAAGTCTATGATTGGAAAACCAATATCTTAGTAGGAAACGTCATGGTTTATGTCGGCGATTAGATCTAATGGACTCACTGAACAATACGCAATTCCAAGGTCGTGGGCAAAAGCTGCAGTTCAACCCAAGAATGGGAGAGAAAACAAGGAATTTATATAAGAAATAAAATTGGGCTATGTAGAGTAGCTTGGGGTATCCCCAGGTCATTGGTTCTTAAGCTGCTTAAATTGCTTCCGAATTTTACGTACTGTATTCAATCTTCAAGATAAGCCATTTGTATATGAGTCCTCTAAAACCGGCTTTATATAATTTATCTAAGAGAATTTTATGGTGGTGAGTCATCGTAAGGCTTGAATTTCAATAGGCTTTTTTGACAGATCACGCGTGACTTCTATCAAATTGATTTGTCATTTTTGTTCAGTATCGTTTGGCAAATCATCATAAAAAGACTCACACCACAACAGCGTCACAAAATTGTTCAACTGCATTACGAAAATCAGCGTTCTGTAAGAAATATTTTTCGTGAGATTCGAGAAACTTACGGTGCGCATAATCGACTGTAAATTCTACTATTTAGAATTTTTATATTTTTTAATTCAATAGCCTAATGCAGCCTCACATTAGATAGTAAAAGGCTTGGTTCGAATAAATAACAAGACTGAAATTCCAAATAGTAGAATTTACATGGTCCTTCGAGCCGGATGAACCAGCGACCTATGGACCTATGGTCGGAGGAGGCAAAATGTCTGATCCAATTAGTAATCAATCTCCTTCGGTTGGTCGTACCATGGATCAGCCAACTTCAACCCCTGGATGTGCAGCCACTGATTGGGTGTAACTTGTTGTGCTGGAAGTCTTGGTGTAATAACTGGCATTACTACAGCATCTACCTCAAAGTTGACTTTTTCATCGTGAATTGATGATAAAGCCGCAATGCTGCGATGATTTCTGTGGCATGACCGTTGATTCCATTGATCTTTGACTCATACTTGACCAATGGAACTTTTAACTTATGGGCTAATTTTGCTGTCACGAAGCATGATTGAGACCCTTGATCAATCAGAGCTCGTGCGTATCTAACTTCTCCTCCAAAGCATATGTTCACTATGGCTGTGGCTAGTAATACCGTCCTATTACTATGACATGCGGTAGCGATTCGTGTTGATGTTGAAGCTTCTTCACTGGATATTCTTCCTTTTCCCGAAACTACTGTACTCTTACCTCGAGGGAAATGAAGTAAGAAATTATGCTGTTGTGCGCATATTTTGCAACCCCTCTTTATCACATATTTCCGTGCGATACGCTATCTCGCAAACAGTTGAAACACAGCTTCGACCTTTGGACTACGTCCAATCGGTTCTTCGTCTTATACCTAAAAATCTTTTGCAATTATACAATTGATGAGACTCGCTGCACACAACGCATTTCGACTCTGTGAATGTATTCAAATGGTTTTTTGTGGCTGTTACTCGTACTTGCTGCTGTTTACGGTTGAATTCACGACTGCTTTCCAACCCTCTGAATCTAGCCTCGATGAAGTCAAAAAATTCGTTTAGCTTAGGAATTTCTGTTGAAGTTCCTCTGGATTGTTGATATAATTTCCTTGATTCAGAATCAAGTTTCGGACATAACAACTGAATCACTAATGGATCCCAGGAGCTTAAGTCGACCCCAAAATTTTTGATACCGTACAAGATTTCCCTTGACATATCCATGATCGTTTTCAAATCGAACGCATTTTCATGTCGAACTGATTTGAAAGTAAGCAATTTTTAGATATAGTTGTTGACCAATGCTGCTGAATTTTGAAACCGGTTCGTTAGCAATTCTATAGCTTATAGAATGCTTATTGATGGAAGTTTGATTTCCCGATGTGTTGCGGCTTGTGGAGTTACTGCCTCTGGTTGGTGTTGTCGTTGTTCTGTTTCCTTAATTTGGATGTAAGCATCTTGATATATTTGCTCCAGCTCAACGAATTCGTTGTTGGACACGTACTCTTGCTCGTAATCGGCTTCTTCCAATGAGGACATGATCTCGTCCATTCATTATCACCAGCTTTGTCCAGTATTCTCTAATCTGATCCAATTTGAATGCTAGGTAAACTGGATTCTGAGTTAACTCCAAGTTCTCAATTATACGTGCAAAGTTGTTCTTAATCACATTCAACTTTTTAAATTTTGCTGGGCACTTATTGATGTTAGTTCTTTCTGTGTCAGATGTTGATTCTTGACTTACTTCACATCGATTTGGACTGCGATTTACAGGAGACAACCGTGAAGCCTGTATGCCTGCACCGCTTGATAATGGCACTGGCGCTGGTTGCGTGTTTTTCCTGATTACCTCCAATTTTGCTTTGAAAGTACCCTTAATATCGAGAAACCGTAGTTTCAAATTGGCTAAAATTCTTTCTCACAAAGTACTCATGCTGCGGATTTGTTTTTCGTAGATCTTTCAAATACCCGTTATTTATTTGGAAGTTGGTCCAGTGCCGTTCTAACTGCTCGAGTCTCCTTACGAAATACTCCACCGAGTAGCGGGATTCTCTATCTTTCTTAAAATTAGTCCATAATCGATGCACTTTTTCCGGGATTCTCGTCTGGTTCAACGCAATATCTTCGATTTGACTCATTTCTGGTAATTGGTCTAGTACCAATATTTACAAATCACTTTTCACTGTTCCGTCTAATCCGGCTCGAAGGACCATGTAAACTCTACTATTTAGAATTTTATATTTTTTTAATTCAATCGCTTAATACAGCCTCACATTAAGTAGTAAAAGGCTTGGTTCGGTTAAATAACAAGACTGAGCCGAGTTATTTTATTTCAAATTAATTTATACAGAAATTTTGCTAGCCTAAGCAATAATTGAAAGGTAAAAGAATACCAAAATAAATGTTGACACATAAAAACACAAATATTGTTAACCTAAGCAATAAATGCAAATGATGAAGAAAAATGACTATTTTATGTTGACATCATCAACGTCGACCTACTTAAATCACTATTGCCAGTACCATTCGCAAATTTTCCCAGTTTATATTAGTGGATGATACTCGACCAGTTAGACCACATCCAGCATGTAGTGAAGAGACTATAGCAGCTGTAGCTGAGAAGGTACGCGAAGACCGTAACGAATCTATTCATTGTCGTTCTCAGCAGCTTGGCTTGGCGTATTCGACAACTTGGCGTATTTTACGTGAGGATCTCGGCCTTAAAGCATACAAAATTCAATTTGTGCAAGACTTGAAGTCAGGCGACTTGAATTTGCGTCACATTTTCAGTGAATGGGCTCTGGAAAAACTCAATGAAACTCAGGTGTCTTATCGTGCAATTTTGTTCAGTGATGAAGCCCATTTGTGGCTCAATGGATACGTTAATAAGCAAAATTGCCATATTTGGGCTGATGAGCAACCGAAGAGTACCAAGAGCTACCATTTTATCCATTAAAAACAACGGTATGGTGTGGTTTGTGAGCTGGTGGGATCATTGGTTAATATTTCTTAAAAAATTAGGCAAATCAGAATGTTTCCCTCAATGGTAACCGTTAAGGAAACTTAGTCATAATCTTATAGAAAATGGGAGGTTTTTTAGTGAGTAAGAATCTCACACTCTTGTACCATGAGCGCGTGCTTATGGTGGGCGCTGCTATGCCACTGTGGTAGGCAGGAGGTTCTCGTGCTTATGGTGCCTACTGCGGTGGTGTGGTGGTGCTCTTATGAGCACGTGATTATGGTTTTTACCCACCCACGGAAAAACTCTAAGATAACAAGACTTGTAGATCGTTCATTAGCCAGAAAGTTTGAAAATCCATCTAAAAACAAATTCGGAGGAGAAAAATGAAGTCTATATACACAGTTAAAATTAAAAAATTCTTTGCGAATATTGCAACAACAAGTTAAAAACTTTTACATCACATCATACAAATTTGATACAAAAACTCCCACTCCACTGGCAGAATACGTGTCATTAGTATTTGGATAGAAATTGTAATTAGGAATATGGTAATGGACGCCCCATCACATCAACAAAAGATAATAACGTCGAAGCTATGAAGAAAATTTTTTTGGAAGATCTTCGAATTACCATAGGAGAAGTTGCTGAGGATGCTGGCATATCGGTCGGCTCATGCCATGCAATTTTTTTGGATGTTTTTGCAAGAGACGTGTGTCAGCGAAGTTTGTTCCGAAACTTCTTAATTTTGTTTAGAAGAAGCGTCGCATGAGCATCGCTCAGGAGCTCTTGAATGACGTCATAAGTTAAAGGGTCGTAACTGGTGACAAATCTGGGTATATGGTTATGACGTCGAAACCAAAGCCCAAACGTTCCAATGGAAGAACACAATAAAGCCAAGATCGAAAAAAGCACGCCAAGTTCGATCAAATGTCAAACTTTTGATCACCTTTTTTTTCGATTACCGTGGTGTAGTGCATCAGGTGTTTTTACCTCAAAGTCGTATGGTCAATAAGGAGTATTACTTTGAAATTATGCGCCGTCCGGAATTGTGGATAAATAATTATTGGCTTTTACATCACGATAATTCACCAGCTCATTTATCGTTGCTTGTAACAGATTTTTTGGCCAAAAACAATACGACAATCCTGCGTCAGCTAACGTTCACCGGTTTTGCCCTTATGCGATTTTGGCCTGTTTCCAAAACTGAGGAGACCTGACACAGTTTTATTATAATACATCTGGGGGGAATAATTTGAAGGAGACCACATTAATATTGATGAATAAATAAATATTTTTTTTTTTATAAAAATATAAAGTCCCCTTGATTTTTTAACATACCTCGTATTACTGGTTTTATGGCCAATGAGCATAGCTAAAGCTATATGAGGAAATGAACCAGACGCGTATACGAGCTAAATTTACAAATCGAGTATGTAAGGAACATATTACCTTAAATTTGTGCAATATATCCACCTGAATACGCCTTCTGATTCTGCATGTCTGCACTTTCTTTTTTTATAATGATCGCGCGCTCAAGGGAAATTAAGGGAGAGAGTGCTCGGCAGGGCATTCCATGAGCGAGTTGTATAGCTTAGGAACGAATCACGATATTTTAGAGCACGTCCGAAAGTGGGCTTGAGGGTATACCGATGGGTATTCACAGCGAGACCGGGTGTTATGATTGAAGGTTGCGAAGTTTTATCGCATGGCTTTGAATCCCTTCTAGGAGGAGCAGATATGCTTTAGGATCACCTGACCGAATGTTAGCGTTCTACTCCAGATTTGGAAAGATGAATGCCTTGTAAAAACGTGTGCGATTTTAATGTCTTGTTGAAACCACATGTTCACCAAACCCCGTTCATCCAATTCCTACAGTAAGAAGTCGTTTATCATTTCCCTGTAGCGCTCGCCAGTAACAACCAACCACACAGTGGCTTTGAGTGGATGTAACGACTCTTCGTTTTGCGGATTTTTAGTGACCCAGAAATGAAGATTTTGCTTATTGACTTAACCGCTTAAGTAGGTATGCGCCTCCTCGCTTATGATGATTTTTGACACAAAATCATCCTCTTCGATGTTGAGATTGAGGATGACTTTACAGTAATTCACGTGCGACTGACGGTCAGGAGGCATTTACTGATGCACTGTTTGCACAGTGAAATATTTCTAGATATTTCGAAAGCATTTTTGACGACATCGAATTTGTGATCATTCAAACGTAAGCTGTCACTGACACACATACCGAGAAAGAAAAGTTTTTCATTGATAGAGAATGGCTGCATGTTTGGATTTTGCTTTAATGACAGCAGACAGGATTGTGTTTTGGAAGCATTAAATTCCACTATGTTGATAGTTTCCCAATTGGTTATGCTGTTAATATCGGCATATTAATATGCTTTCGACAGATTGATATACTTTTTCCTTCCATTTCTTTTTGGGACATACTGTTGAGTATGGACAAAAACGATTTTCGTTCTCTCATAAGAGGCAAAACGGCGAAGGAAATAAAAGAAAAGCTGAATAAATATTATGGGGCTAATGCTCCTTCAGATTACACCGACAAATATTGGTTTCAAAAGTTTTGTGGTGGCCACAACTCCACTACCGTTCAAGTCCGCAGCGGCAGGCCCTGCGATGCGGTTACAGAGGACAATGTCAAAAAAATACATGAAATAGTGTTGGCTGACCGAAAAGTGAAGGTGCGCGAGCTAGCAGATACCCCAAAGATTAGTACTGAGCGAAGTACTACATTTTTTTTGGGCAATATTCTGCCCATGTTATCCTGCCGCTGTGTGCTGCGCATACTCACTCCTGATCAAAAACACGAACGTGAGAGCACTTCGAAAGAGCAAGTCCGAACTTGCTGATGCGGAATCGGTCGGACTTTTGGCGTCGATTGGTAACTGTTGAACACCAAAAACAGAATGAGTGCCCGGCAATGGACGAGCCGGCACGAGTGCTTCCGAAGCGGCCGAGGGAGGCTCGATGTTATGGCGTCGGTTTTTTGGACATGTAATGGCACACTCTTCGTGGTTTACCTCAAAAAAAGAAAACCCATCAACAGCGAGTATTACTGCGCATTACTGGATCGATTCAAGGCCGAAATCGCTGCAAAACGGCCTCACATGAATGACTTACGGCTCCAATTGCTGTCGCATCCACCGTATTCGCCCGATTTGGCTCCCTCGGACTATTATCTCTTCTCAAAAGATGGCATTCAGCTCACGCGGGGAAATCATCGACGCCACGGAGGAGTATTTTGCAGACCTTCAAGAAGTTGGAAAATCGCTGGAATAAGTGTATCAAACAAAAAATTTTCACCTCACCTAGTACAATTAAATCATACAGTGGACCTGTTGCTAGTAAGCCGGTCATTGAGAAGTTATCCCGTATATCCTTTGTATATCCTGATAAGATGTTATTTCCTTTATCTGTTATCAGTTATCAGTGCATAGCACTGGATCTTTTCTCAAATTCAACATTAGACTCACTCTTGGGTGAGCATGTTTATAGAACATTATTATTAAAGGTGTACTTATCGCAACAAAGATTGTAAACATCAGCTAGCAAAAGGTATTTACACATACGCTTCTGTTGTATGAACTCATAAAAAGAAAAATCTCAACACAAAGGATCAATATTCATTACATATCCGTGTAAACATTTTTCCACTTTCAACTGATGACATTTTTTTTTCCATTACAATACGACAAAGGACTATAATCCAAAAAGCAAAAAAATAAATGTTCTTTACACATTTCCGGACAAAGTCAATAAAACCAGCAATTGCCATCCGGAAACGTACTTATAACAATACTCAGGCAACAATCAAACGTGAACAACTTCAGAACAATGTAACAATTTCCAATGCCACATGGTCATGTTAGCTATGTACATATCTACTAGCACCAGTCGAACAATAGGTAAAATTATATGTAAATCCAACCGTGGGAGTTCGTTAGCCTTTCATATTTTCAGTTCTCTACACCCAGTTCTCGGTCCTTAGCCTTCAATGACCTCGCCATGGTAGAAGTGTTGACCTTTTTTCTAGTAAATTAATCTGCTATTTGGCCATTGAGTTGGGTGTGATATTTTCGTACTTCGACATTTTTTTTTTATTTCTCTTGGCTTCTGCCTCAAATTTGACTACGAGTACTACTTAGGAGGTGAGCTTCCGTTCTAAAAGATATCCTATATATCACTATGCCTGACAATCACAGCGGCTTTGACGTCAGTCGCCTATTTATTTAATTTTAGGAGCTTTGCTTAAATCAATATTTCACACGTTACAAGACAGAGAAAACGCCAAGCATAAGGACATTATCGACGCTGGTGGCAATTTATTCTGGAAATCGCATTGTGGTAGAGATTTTGGGTTGTGTGATAAAAGTTCTATGGATTATTTGTGGGATTTTCTTATCACTTCAGGGATTTTTACACAAATTGAGTAGGGATTGGTTCCAAATATCTAAATTAAATTTTTTTTTGTATGCTTGAGGTGACGAGGGTACGAATACGTCACTTTACACACAGCCGGTGTGGAGCTTTTCAATTCTCCTGCAGACTGTCTAGCATTGACGGAAGCCAACATCTTCCGTTGGGCAGAATAGACAGTCAAAACTTCTGTCCACCTGACCAAAATGAAGTGATGATAGCAATATCTAAACTTAAATCTGCACCAATACGTTTTTAAGAACTGCTCAGGAGGGTATTAGCCTGATGAATAAAATCTCAGCATTGTTTGCCCTATCTACGTACAAGAAAGTAGGTTTAGTCAACTATGCCATCTACTCGGATATGAGTTTCCTGGATATTTTTTGCAAGACCTTATCTCCCATATTGTATGAATGTCTGAAAGCCTTCTAATAAGTGACCTCTACTGGAGTGATTTCAGATCAAAAAGCCTACAGTCAACAACATTTTTACACTCCGGCAAATCACGGAGTAATTTCAATTACTCCAAATCGATACTTACCAATTATTCATCTTAGGGCTTAGAAATCCTAGGAAGACTGATTGGATCAAGTATACAGAAGTGGTAAGTATACAACTGGAAAGCCAATCAATCACCTGCGACAATATTGCTAACTTAGATAAGGCGGTAGAAAATATTAATAAGGCACTAACAATTACATTCGAGAACGCTTGCCCGGCTAACAGAAAACCTAAACGGGCCCAACCAAAATTGTTAGAAAAAAGTTTAAAAAGGAAAGATGTTCGGAAGCTCTATATATAATAGGGCAAAGCTTTTCAGAAGCGACAGTACATGGAATTAGTACTAAGAATGTGAGAAACAATTCAAGTACCTAGTTGGAAAGTCAAAAATAGCTTCTTGGCAGAAGCACTGCGAATATATAGCGGTAACAGACGGGACTTCGATGTAACGAACGAAGTCTAGCAACGCTGGTGGATACCCACTTTCCGGGTATCCACAGTATCAGACGACCCTGGCATACTACGGCACACTGAGAACATTGATTTCGCTCTCTCTCCGAAGAGGAAATATGACGGCTGTTGCATGAATACCCAGATTAAAAATGACAACGCAACCTTTTACAATTTATTTTTAAATATAATCCCCTTTCGACTCGATACACTTTTATCAGCGGTGCTGCAACTTTTTTAACTCCTCCAAATAGTAAGGCTTTTATTGGCCTACTTCTTTACGCTGAGCGATCTTTCAAGGTTTGGGAACAAAGAGATGTCGCAGGGAGCCAAATCCGGAGAATACGGAGGGTTCTAAGCAATTCGTAGTGCAATTCGAACAATTTGCCTGTGGCGACTGCGGAGGTGTGAGACGGTGTGTTATCGTCATAGAAGAGCACTTATTCTTCGCCAAATGTGGTCTTTTTTTTCAAATCGGCGTTGAATCGGCCCAATCAACTCCTGTGATTGCTTTTTCCAACGTGGATTACACCTTGCGCCCAAGGTGCTTCGATTGTTCTGTGGTCTTTGATGTGTACTAATGAATCCACGTCTCATCGACGATCATGAAATGACGCAGAAACTTCTCCGGATTTCGATTAAACAGGGCAAAGCGAGTCTTTGAAGTGGTTTCCCGATTGCGCTTACTCTCCGGTGTAAGCAAACGCGGCACCCATCACGCTTTCTCATACCCAAAATCTCATGCAGTATATGGTTAACGCATTCAGTTGAGATGCCTGCTATCTCAGCCAACTCGCGAATTTTCACTCAGCGATCCGCCAATACAAGATCTTATATTTTGTCCACTGTTTCCTCTGTGGTTACCGATTCATCAAAAAACGACTTGCGGCCGCGGTCGAACTCTGCGAACTAATGGTAAACGGTTGTACGGAAAGGTGAATGGGTTTCATACACACGATGGAAAATGGGATTAATTTCCTGGTAGCTATTGCCACTCAAAAATACTGCTCTTTTCCCATGGTCACAAAAAAAACACTAACACGATGTTTTGAAATGAGTGTCAAAACAAAACTAAGCATCGGATTGTCACCAAATTTTGACAGGCGGGCGGGAGTTTTACTAAATAATGGTACACTTATTTTGGCTCAGTAGTAATACCTATCTTCCAATCCAGGTACTTCTTAAATAGCCCTCGTAGGAAAAAATTACAATGGCCTACTTAACTTTAAGCAGTATAAATCTCTCGGTCCGGATGGTATTCTACTAACTAAAAGAACTGTTCGATGAAATTGACCTTGTCAGAAAACTGCACATCAATCGCCTGATATGGCTAGGATATGTAGAGTGAATGCGTATCAATGCTCCGGCCGTAGAGTCCTCAAATATAACCAGGCAGAGACAGTGCAGTAAAGGAATATATCACTATCTATAGCTATTTAAACTATAACACTGCCTTAGTAAGTAAGTAAGCACTATACTCTGTGACGATTTACTAGCTTGTGGTGATATATGGACTTAAGTAATACTAGGCCCTCAACTCAGGTCACTAAAAATTAAGGGGTCATCACCTAGCTTCCCTCACCGTCTGTTTCTTATGTATCCATTCTCGTTCCTAGTGTTGAATATATGTACATATCAGAGTAAAGAGAACCAGTCTGGCTGAGAGCCCAGCTTAAAAGTTTCTGAATTACTCGTACATGTGGTGGTCGTAGTTACCGGTACAACTAGTTTTGTGCGCACAATTTGAGTATAAGAAATGCTGTCAGTGTCCGCTCGAACCTGTGAGGAAGCCTTCAGAGGGAAGGAAAAGGTATCAATAATCTGACACAGCCCCTCTTGTCGAATAGCGAAGAGCGATTGAGTTCTGCCTTTGCATTCTGGACCTTTTGGTAAGAAAATGGTGAAGGGCTTTGGAAAAAGGCACTTGTTTCTCTACTAGGTAGGGTGAAAAGTAACCTCCTTGGGAATGAAAAAAAAAAATTTTTTAAATGTTTTTTTATTTTATTCAATATAGTCCCCTTTTAGTTTGATACACTTAGTATAGCGATTTTCCAACTTCTTGATCCCGTCCGAATTTTCCTCCATGGCGTTGATGATATCTTCGCGTGAGCTGAATATTTTATTGATGAGCCATCTTTTCAGGTTTGGGAAGAGATAATAGTCCGAGGGAGCCAAATCGATCGAATACGGTGGATGCGACAACAATTGGAGCCGTAAGTCATTGATTTTAGCCATGGTTGCGATGCTCTTCTAAGCCGATGCATTGTCTTGCAAAAACAATATTTTTTTTCGCTTCATGTGAGGCCGTTTTGCAGCGATTTCGGCCTTCAATCGCTCCAATAATGCACAGTAATACTCGCTGTTGACGGTTTTTCCTTTTTCGAGGTAGTCCACGAAGAGTATGCTATGACAATCCCAGAAAACCGACGCCACAACCTTTCCGACCAATCGAGCCTCCCTCGGCCGCTTCGGAACACTCGGGCACTCATTCTATTCTCTGGTGTTCAACAGTTACCAATCGACGACAAAAGTTCATCCGATTCCGCATCAGGAAATCCAGACACTCTCGTGTTCGTGTTTTTGGTCAGGATAACTTTTTCATATGCAGAATATTGCCCAAAATATGGCGTGTGCTCTCAGTACTAATCTTTGTGGTATCTACTAGCTGGCGCACCTTCATTTTCCGGTCAGCCAACAACATTTCATGTATTTTTTTGTCCTCTGTAACCACATCGGAGGGCCTGCCGCTGCGGACTTGATCGGTAGTAGAGTTGCGGCCAACACGAAACTCTCGAAACCAATATTTGACGGTGTAATCTGAGGAGCATTAGCCCCATAATATTTATCCAACTTTTCTTTTGTTTCCCTCGCCGTTTTTCCAAACACGTCAACAACAATCAGCTCTCAAAACAAAACTAAAGATAGTATCGCACTGAAATTTGGCATGTCTGCCTAATATGAACGGATCATTACCTTTTTTGCAGTAGCAGCGCATTCTGGCGGTCAAGGAGACTACTTTTCACTCCACCTAGTAAGCCATCGATAAACTAGATAAGTCTTTGCCTCGAAGTTAGTTAAGTTTTCCACATCTTGGTAATACTCAAACAGTTGGCAGGTGCTCCTTATTCCTCGTGCACCTATCTCACACTCAGGAATTACGAGTAGTTCGATGTATTATTTCCTTATAAAGGCTTCTACGGTAACACTGAAGCATGTGATGATGCAAAAGTTAATCGGACTTGTTAACGATAGTATTTTTCACGTTACACTTGCCGTACTCTTCTAGCACTAAATTGAAGAATACGCTCATTACTCATGGAAATTCATTCCCCCATGTGCCTCCCATATGGATGGCGGGAGTTAAAAGTTTAAAGCGTAAAAATGGTCTTAATTTCAAATTTACTTTCGAATAATTTACTTCACTTTTAGCTCGTATCGAGGCATGCCTTTACTCAAATCCAATCTCCCGAATATCAGGAAGTGCTTTAGATTTTTTTTTTTTTTTTTTTTTGAAAGATGATTCCTTACTCAGTTTGCCTAAGCCTTCATTGAACGATAGATCCCTAAATTATATTAACCGTTGGGGAAAACTCAAAAAGCTTCATTATCAGTTTAGCCTTAGACGGAAGGAGGAATATTCAAAAGACTAATACAAACGCCACACGTAGAAGTACCCCAAAAAAATATTCAATTAGAAGATATCCTTGTCGTTCGGGAAGAACAACTCCCTCCAAATGAATGGAAATTAGGAAGGGTGGTTGAAATTCTTTTTGATCCTGATAAAAGGATAAGAGTGCTGAGTTTGGACACACAGAGTATTATTACTCACCCTGTTGAGTGCTTCTTTGCCAATGATTTTATTATGTTGAATCTAATATGGAAAATATCTCTTACTGCTGAATTTTGTATATTGTCGTAAATAAATTTACAAATTGCGTCGAATTAATTTTTCTCTTTATTAAATTTTTGATTGTAATCATCGGAGTGAGTGGAGTCGCTTCGTTGACAAAAGATTACCCTTTAGATATAAGATATTATTTCTAAGTTATCACTTGTGTTGAGTATTATGTTTAGAACTAGGTTAGAGCTTTTACTACATATATAGTGATGTACAATATTATAATGAGTATTCGAGATCAGTCATTAAAGTAACATTGTACAGAACAGACGTCTTTCTTTTGACAAACTACAACATGGTGTCAGATGTGAACTCATATCTATAAAACCACAATTTAACTAAATACGCAAAAAAGTCAAGGTTGTCAAGTCAAGTTGTTTTAATTTCGAACAAAACATGGTCTACAATGTAACACAACCAATCTGGGACAGGCATGGAAGGACTGGAAGCAGTTATTGAATTTCTTGGTTGCATCTGGACGTTGAAAAATTGTCATTTTACTTCATACAATTGGCGCAGAAGGTGATAAATTGTATAATACCTTTAAACGGTAAAGAAATAGTTTACAAAGAGGTGATAGCAGCGTTCAATAGCTATTTCGAGCCAAAGAAAAATCTGACTTTTGAGCAATAAAAATTTCTTTGTTGTCGCCAAAAATCTGCGTAATCCATGGAACAGTTCCTTACTGAGCTGAAACACCTATCGTCGAGCTGTGAGTATCATGAGGTAGATTCACTGGTAAGAGATGTATTTATTATTGCTCTACTAGATGAAAAGTTGCGTGAAAAATTGCTAAGCATGGATATTGCGCATGGGGAAATTCAAGGTGAGCAGTCAGTTAAAACAGTCTACAGCTCAAGATCAACTCCAAAAAATACGGCACATCAAAGAAGTCAAAAGAACCCATGTCCTTCATCATAACTTGATCAAAAAATTTCGGAATTTACCCAGAAAATTAAAAATACAAGTTTACTCATATAAATCTATATTGTCCCCTTCAAAGTAATCCACAGAAACAGAAAGAAGTCACAGGGAGCCAAACCAGGTGAATTCTGTGTCTGTTGGATGGTGTTTGTTGCATTTTTTGTCAAAAAATTGCGGATTATGATGGCACTGTGCGACAGTGTGTATTCATGGTGCAAAATCCACGAGTTTTCTGCCAACAATTCTGGTCTCTTTTTGCGAAGTGCTTCACGCAAACGTCTCAAAACGCCCAAATAATACTCTTTGTTTACTGTCTGGCCTTCTGGTAAAAATTCATGATGCACTACACCGTTGTAATCCATGAAAACCGTGAGCATTGCCTTCTTTTTTGACTGAAAGCGACGTGGTTTTCTGGGTCTCGGCTCATTTAATGAACGCCATTCACTTTCCTGATGTCGGTATTGCGTGTCGTACTCATAAACCAACGACTTGTCTCCAGTAATGATCCTTTTCATGAATGTGGGATCGGATTCAGCCTCGCAAATCATCTCTTGACGTCAACACCGTCTCATTTTTGCATGAAATTAAGGTCTTTTGGCACCAACTTTGCTGCCACATGACGGAAACCCGTCCATGGTCTGCCACTACGTTCACCATCTTCAATTGACTCACGACAACTTTTGAACTGCTCGTGCTACTGGTTTTCTTTAGAGAATCGTTGCCGAAACACTTTTCTAACATTTCCAACGTTCGCGCACCATTAACTCCGTTTTCTACGCAAAATTTAATACAAGTTTGTTGTTGCAAATTTAAATCCATTTCTAAAATTGTAAAAAATCGCTAACACACAGAGAGATAGATGTACTCTTGGCTACGTAATTTTTGCAAATGTCAAACAACAGATGTACCAACTTAACAAAAATTCATTGAATTCAAATCTGAACAATGAGAGCGCCATACAGTGGTTATTTTTTGTTTTTGATCAAGGTATTCATCTATTCTATATAGTATTCATATTTATATAGTATTCATCTTCACAGCAACAACTTCAAAAGAGTTATCGCCCACGGCATTCCTGTACGAAAGCGCCTAGACGACAACGACATATGGGAAATCAGAATGAGCACAAACAAATATGCTCTCTAACTCAATCTGTGGAAATTACAGCTAACATCATAGAAGCAAATGTCCAGCTTTTGGAGTCAAGTGCTTTGTTTGAGGTGGTCCAAACTTTGGTATTTTTTAGTTCCTACCTTCACCTTCAAAATACCCCAGATAGAGAAATTCAACGGATTTGCATCCGGAGAATTTGCAATCCATTGTGTCGAAGAAATGAAGAATTGTTTTTTAAACAATCTTGGTTGTCGCGCGTTTTGTGAGGCGGTGCCGAGTCTTGTTGAAATGTCCACGATCTCCGACCGAAATGATTGTTTGCCCAAGGCTTTAATTCTGCCTCTAAGACAGTTTCACGTTATACGACCGCATTAATTTTGACGCCACGATCCAAAAATACGATCGGAGGGCGACCATCGGCGGTTATGGCGGCCCAAACCATCACCATTGGTGCTGCCTGCTTTCTGGTGGCCATCCAAAGATGTAAATTTTCGAAGGACCTCTCTGGCAAGTAAACTGGGTCATTTTGTTTGTTGATATATTGCTCGATAAGAAATGGCGACTCATCGGAAAAAAAAAAACAAATTCGGCAACTCACCACTTTTGTGCAAGCCTAGCAACTCATTCGCTCTTTCCATTCTTACTTTTTTCTGTTGCGGTGTAAGATCGTGCGCTTTTTGAAACTACAACGGCTTGAGCCCAAGCTCATTTTTCAATATGTCTTGCATCCGTTCCAACGATATGTTGAGCCCACGAGGCATTTTCCTTCCACTTTGACGCGGATTTCACTCAATTCGAGCCTTCACTTTCCGAACCATTTCTGCCGATGTTGCTGTTTTTTTATGGCCACCTCCATGGCGTTTTGCACCGCTGCCAGTATTATGGTAACGAGCAATGGTTCGAGACACAAATGATTTATTCACGTTGAGGTGCTGGAGAGCTCTAACGATAGCTACTTGTGGTTTTTCAGCCAAATATAAAGCAATCACACTATCACGTTTGAGACGCAAATCGTTTAAAATGCTTGTAAATAATAAAATTATCTGTCAAAATTTGAACTCACTGACATAAACGGTTTGGAAATTATAGCAGTCTGAAGTTGGTTGCAGTTCGAGGTGGGCAAGGTGTATACATAGGTGCTCAATTAGATACAGGAGCACAAGCAAATATGATTGTCTTAAGAAATCAAGTGTCACTTTAAATTCACCTAAGTGAGGAAAAACTGAGGGAATTGCAAATTGAATGTTACTGCACGCATTCAAAAAAAGTTCAAATTTTTTTAAATTGAATTCGTAGTAATAAATGACTCGTGTCCAACCATTATCAGGTTGCCTGATTGCATCAGATTCGGTCTTGTGAAAAAAATTTGTTGGGTTGAAGTAAAACCAGATGCCTACGACATCAAATCTTTTTTATTAAGCTCATTCACAGCCTCCATTGAGCTGAACAAATTGTCAGCACACACATTTCGATTGCTGCCTTGAATCGGGGCTGTTATCGTTAGCAAAGCCTGATTTGGGACCTGTAATTTTTTTTCCAGCATCTGTAAGGTATTTGCCATCGGATCCTTTACCAGTATGTATGTATGAATTGAGCATGTAGCTGGTACGAGCATCAACTAAGCTCATCAACTTTATGCCATATTTTTCTGGCTTGTTTAGCATATATGTATACCATACACGGAATCTGCATAATCCTCTGAAGGGTAGGAGAGTTTTCTCCACAGTGGTTCGATCACTGACTATATACAACTTTTGACAGCGTGCTACGAACTTGGTATAAATTTCCGATATTGGAGCAATGTCATCAAACCGGGGAGCTTCTTTTATTGCCACAAAGCGGCGTAAAGACATGGTAGCTCGAAAAATAGGGCGCCCTTTATACCCGGCGGAAGAGAGAGACTGCTGGTTTTCATAGTTGGATTTGTATATTGAAATCATCCTTTGATATATCATAGTAGTTCCGTATGTTTGAAGAACTGACTCCTGATTTGGTTTGGTTCATATGTAGTGTTGTGAAACTCAAGATCTGTTCCATCATCTCAGCATCAATGAACTGTTTTCATGCTTCTAACTCAGAAGGTTCATCAGCCAAGCATTGCAATGCCTACTTACCAAGGCTTGCCCACTTTTAGCCACGTAGATTTTATTATGAACCACATTTTCATCAGCAGCTAACTCCTCGTCTGATTGCTCATCTAATTCGTCGGTTTCAGCATCACTACAATCTGGAGAAATATCAGTTGGTTCACTGATCCACCCTGATGTTGGCATAAAGCAAAAAACTGCACTACCAGTCTTTATTTTATTTTTATTTTTTTTTTTTTTGGCGATGAATGTGGATTCATTTCCTATATTACGAGAATAAGATTTAAAATTTAAATATAATTAAAAATAAGTTTTCACTTTGCTAGACCATGCACTAAGCCCTTTTAATAGTCGGCATAATCAAGCTGGTAATTCGAGTAATTATGTATCCACCATTGAGCATACACATCTGTAGGCAAGTCGAACAATGCGCACCGAAGGCAATATTGCAACGTATCTTAGTGTTAAGGAGAGCTCGAACGAGTTAATTTGTCAACCCACATAGCAATTTGAACTATGTCCATCCACATTATGGAGGATTTTGCAGGATGATCTTGGCTTTCAAGCTAACAAAATCCAGGTCGTGCAAGAATTAAGGCAGCTTGATAATCGTGTGTTTGTTGAATAAGTCGAAAACGAAATGAGGCTCATTGTTGGGTGGATGGTTACTTCAGCATACCCCCATTTGAAGTGAAGAAAATCCACAAGTCATTATTGAGTCTCCGCTATATCTACAAAAAGTCATTATTTGGTCTGATTTATGCGATGCCAGCCAGACCTTTACATTCAATGGAGAGCGCTATGGATCCATGATAACAAACTTTTTTGTTCCGCAATGGAAGGCATCAATCTGCAAAAGTTGTAATTTCAAAAATTTGATTAAAAAAAGCACGATCTCTGTACATTTTTAATATACGAAGGCTTTACAGTACGTTTCGCGCATTACGAGCGGATTATGGTCCACATAGTCGTCCATCTGAGAGTACTATATGCAAAAAAAAAAAAACTTCGAAGAAACTGGCTCTGCTACACATGTCTTAAGGTCTATCCATCATCAAAATGAACGCTCTACAGAAAATATGTCTGCTGTTAGTGAAAGTGTCAAAAAATATTCAAATCTATAGGTTTCACGGCGACCAAAGCATTTGAGCTAGTCTTAAGGCACATTATGGCGTATAAAGTTCAACTAACACAAGAATTGAAGCCAGCTGACCTCAGCCAATTTTTACACAACATTTTGTTCAACGATGAGGCTCGTTTTCCACTCTGTGAATACATTAACAAACAAAAGTGAAAATCCACATGTAATCATTGTATCCAAAAAAAGGTCACTATATGGTGTGCAATTTGGTCTATTGGTATCATTGGTCCATACTTCTCCGAAAATAAGGAAGGTGTAGCCGTCACTGTCAATTCTCATCGCTATAGACAAATGTTTTGGCATTGAATCGAAGATATAGATGTGAAAAAGATCTAGTTTTAACAAAACGATGCCACATCTCACAAAACACGACAAGTGTTGCTTTTATTGTAAGAAAAATTACCTGACCTAATTATTTCGCGTTTTGGTGATGTGAGTTGGCCACCAAGATGGTGTGATTTGTCGCTGTTGGATTTATTTTTATGAAATTATGCAAAAGATCCAGATGCACACAATCCGCGAACTCCTGACGCTTTCAAAATGAATATTCGTCAAGTTATGGCCGCGTACCCGATATGTGTCGAAAAGTTATCATTCAGTCCCAATTCATCCAATTGAGGGAGGAGAAAGTCGTTGAGCACGGCTCTGTAGTGCTTGCCGTACACAGTTGTCGTTCGGCCTTCGATGTTTTCAAAAAAAAAAAAAAAAAACAACAACAAAAACGTAAACAGTACACCCTGCAGTAATTTTGAACGGATGTAGTGGATCTTCGTAGGTTATACACAGATTTTAACATATTCACAGATATGGAAATGGACCTTGTCGCTCATTATGATTTTCGATGAATAGCTGTCTCCCTCGTGGTGGAGATACAGGATGGCTTGAGCATAGGTTACACGCGCTTGGCGGTCAGCTGATACACTGCACTGCCTACACTTTGTAAGGGAACATATTACAGTCTTTCACTAAAATTCTTCGGGATCCTTTGTGACACCTTTAACCACAGCTGCGATATTCTCAATTAAACGGCTGCTTCGGGGCCGGCCAGAGCTGGCAGCATCTCGTGTTGTCCCATACTCTTTTAGGCAAGCAGCTAAACATCGTAATGATTGCTCACTTGGTGTCGGACGACCGACCTTCGCTGCTCTGAAATTCACACTGCGCCAACACCACAAACAAATTATTCCGCAAAAAAAATCGTAACAATTATTCCGCGTTTTTTAGGCTAAGCTCCCTGATCCGATGGTTTCCGACTGCTATGAGTTGCATTAAACTCACTGCGATCAGAACCAGCTGAAGTGTACTTACCAAATTATTGAAAAAGTAAAGTCCAATGGGTGTATGTTCAGATATGAGTGGAATCTAACTATCAATTTCATATAATTAGATAGATTCGTAAGCAAAAGTTGTATGCTATAAACAACAGTAACGACAACTATGTTTCGCAAATATATTTTTGCTTTGAGTAAGGCTCAACATACATTTATCCTTATATGTTACATCCCACAATCGAAGGAGTACTTCGAATATCGTTTCAAAAAAACAAAAACGTTCAGATTCTGCGAAGTGACAACAAATTTTGCACGTATGACACTATCCCTAAATAAGACTATCGACTGTATTGGCTTGTGTGTGTAAAAAGCATCAGTAACCGCGCCCAAGGTGCTTTCTTTACATTTGTTTTTCCCTGAAAACATATCTTCCCCTATTCTTCAATTGGCTGGCATCTTTCGATGTTAAGATTTAATAGTCTAGAATGCTCAAATTGCTTTTTGGTTAACAACAGAAGTTTAGACAAAACAACTTGTCAGGGACCATTTAGTATGCCGCATTCACATTTGTGTACCATCATCTAAAACCACAAAATTAACAAATTCCTAGGCGAATCGATATTTATGAGCCCTGTGCACTATCATCGTCCAACCCTAATTCAAAGCATGCCATTGTCATGAACATGGACAAAAACGCAAACCAAAATACCACAATACAAGAGACCAAACAAATTTCCAGAAATTGATCCCACTGCTGTGCTCCAACACCCTGACTGTACAACAGACTGAAACCACCAACAATGACAGCGCTTGATTAGTTTTCCCTGATAGCTACAAACACAAAATTGCACCAATTATATTCGTCTGAATGGCAGGCACTCTCAGCACAATACAACGGCAACAGTTACTAGCGAAACATTCAGTCCATCCGTCCATCCGTCCATCCGTCCGTCTATTCGTTTGTTTTGCCATCCAGAATCATCTTAAGAATGTTTTTTTGAATTTTTTGCTAGTATTTGGTCTTGGTTCTATCTATCTACTGCTCGTATCTACTCCCCGCCCACCCTTGCTTAGTACGATTACAATCATGGGCAATGCGTCTGGGATCTTTATGTGAATTAATTCACAATGAAACCATTGCTTGGAACTACTAGTATCATTGCTGGCGCCACCATCACCATCACCTCCACTCGAAACAAAGAATGCATACCTAGAAATCTATGAGCGCCTTATTCGTAATGCGCCCTGCATTTAATTCTTTAATTCTTGAACGAGTTATTACCTTTGGGACGTACGACCAGACTAACCACCTTTGTCATTCTAAGCCAATTGTCATTTGTTCATTCAGTCATTTTTTTTATTCTATCATCCCTCCGAGAACCACTGTTGCTGCTACAACGTTGGCAGTTGTGGGGTGGCGGATTTATGACAAAAGAAAACCACACATTTCGAAATAAATTGTCAAGCCGTTGTGGTCAAAAAAAGGTCATAAACTCTGAGGAGATATTTGAGTGATGAGCCCTACAAGGCAGTCTGTTATAAAAGTTACAAAATATGGCATTTCGTTGTGAGCGAGTTAAAACACCTTCATCGGGACGGGACAGACACTTTCATCTGATGCATCAGCTTCGGAGGGGTGCGATAAAAATAGAAATTTGATTGCTTTTTAATGGGTTGGCGATGGCATCAAGTGGCCGTGTGGTGGCTATTCGACAATATAGCATGGCAATATCGAGTGAAGACTTTACGACTGAATTGGGATGAATTGAAAGGGGGTGAAGGTGGCAACAACAATTGTTGAGTTGTTGTAACCCTCAGTTAGTTTGATTAAATTTTTGAAATTTAATTATTAAAATTTCTCCGACTTTAATGACAATGACATTGCCAGAAAGCCAGTGATGTTTTCTACAACTTTTGTTCAACTGAAAATACTTGTTTATAACATTTTCTTTTATTCTAATTTTTTTAAAACCGGGCATGAGGAAGCGACCCTTTATATACTTGTATTTGCTCAATGATACCTTGTCACGGATGTTCTTAAATTTTGTAAGATCTGTTGAAGTTGTTTCCGGAATATGTCATTTCCTTTCCACTTTCCGTACGAGCGACTTTTACTTTCACATGTCATAACAACATAACAAAGTGTTTTTCGCTTCACAAGTCGCTGTGATTCAGATTCCCTATTGTTGTATCTACATGGACAATCCATTATAGTCCTAATTTTAATGATTAACGGCTGCCATCGACTTAGTTCGTTTAATCTCACATTATACAAATACTTTGACTGTCTCTGCCCTATTGAGTTTCATTTAATTTCTTATTGTCACAGAGCGTTTTATTTATGCGCCACATGTCTGACATTCGCAAAGGACGCACGCAAACCATTCCTCATTCCTCAATAATCTCGACAATACAATTCATTAACTCCCATGAACCTCCTATGATTGTGGCACAAATTCTGATAAATTGCACAGAAGGCAGCCTGTTATTGTGTGGTAGGTTCTGTTAAAATGTGCTGCCGGAAATTGGCGTAAATTCGAGTATCGTAATAGATTTTTGAAAGCGCATTACTGTTGCTGTCACTTGTTTGCAGTTTGCACATTACTAGTAAACAAATCACATCGTCTGGCATGGAGCACTTTAAAATGATTTCTCCCAGAGATTATTGATTACAAATACACGAATACATCTGTATCCGTGATTTACATTTACGGGGAAAAGTGAAAATCTTTGCTAATGGATGCATGTGCAATAGTTTATATGTTGGATGGCGGTGTTAAATTAAAAGTAAATTGCTGTTTGGGCCACATATGGGTGTGCGGATGCGCCACTGCCATCTGTTGAAGCAGATCGTCACTCTGATATTCCTTGTCCAGCCGAGGGAATACTCAATCATAAATTACTTGGCTGGATGGTAAAATATGAATGCCATTCTGTAAACGATTCTCAAGTAAAGATTCTCATTAATGACGTCTATTACTTATATGGATGTGATTGATAACATGAAAAAGTCGGTATTGAGAAATATTTGAAAGATAGCAATAGATGGTATTATGCAATCAAAGAATGATGTCTGTCTTGTCTACAATTGTAAATTACTTACACTCAAGAAAGTGTATCTTTAATGTTTAAAAATTCTAAACATATCTACGTCAATCCTTCAGTCGATTTTGGGATTATTCAAGGGTTTTAACATAGAACTAACCAAGATTACACATCAAATGGTTACGTCACTGATATTCAGTTTTCTAATTGTTGAAATTTGTTGCAATAAGCTGGGAGCAAATGCCTATAATTTCGATTGCGTTAGAGTTATCAAGCATTTTTGCAACCCCTCTTCTGAAACAGTCTGTAATTATGTAAATCATTTCAAAATGGGTAGCGATAGGCATTGATTTAGTTCGTCAGAACTTATGCCTATGCCTCTGGGTTTAATTCCGAGGTCGTGCACCGGAAAACAAAAAAAAAAATAATTCCGAACATTACCACATTTTCGACATGCAGTAGCAAACTTCTTAAGGTTTCTCTTGTTTTTTCTGTATTCGAAGTAGGCAACCAACCTTGGTTTCTCTCACTGTGCATACGATGTGAAAGTAAGCACTACATTGAATGGAGACACTAGAATTAGGTCCAGCCATCTCAATCGTTGGATCAAGTCGATGTCGCTGTACATCTGTCCTGTTCGTCGTTGTATCTTCTCATCCGCTCCCTGTCCTTGCAGACCGAAAATCATGAGAAGAATTTTCCTCTCAAAGCAGCTTAGAGTTCCCTCATCCATTTTTGATAAAGTTCATCCCTCTGCTCCATAGAGCAGAACTGGTATTATTTAGGTCTTATAGAAAGTCACATTTGTTGTTTTGGCAGGAGTTATTCTTCGTTTAATCTCATCGCTGGTGTCATTGTCTAAATTGGTAGTGGAGCCTAGGTAGATAAAATCCTTAACTACGTCAAAGTTATATCTGTCATGGGTGTCTGTCCGACACGTTTGTCATCGTCACCCTGCACAAACAGACAAACAGACGTTGATCTGTATAGTTGATGTGATACGCGAACTTAAAATTAATGATTAGGTGGTGTGGTCGACGGTGGACTTTCCTGGCTTAAAGCCACGCTTATATGTACCAATCAGGCTATTGGCGAACGGCTTCAGAGTAGTCCTTTTTTCCAATTTTCGGTATAAAGGCCAATATCACTGTTCGCCAGGGATTTGGTTATTGCCAGCAGGTGATCTATGCCTTTTTGTAAAATAACTGTGAATATACCATCGATGCCAGGTGACTTAAAACCATTAAAGGAAGCAACTGCATATTTAATGGCATTTTCAGTCAGCACAACCGATGAGATATACCAGCTGTGGCGTGTTGTGTTGTTAACTCACTACCAGCTTCGTTGATAAGTGCTAGTTGTAAGTTTCACCCGGGCGGAGAGACTCATCTACAAGATACCCAGAAACTTTTTTCCTCTTGGTCCTGTTCGGGACAGAAGAAGAGGGTGCAGTTTTAGTTCCGAGAGGTTGATCGGTTTCAGTGGGTGTCACTTCCAACGACATGGTTCTCTTTACCATCGCCACTGGAAAAGTGAGACTTTTTGCACTCGCGTCCTCGACGGTTATTGCCATCTCTTTGCGCCATGCGTTTGCCTCTCATCTTCGTCGCCTCTTCAGCTGCCCGTTAGACAGTTGTCCTTCAGAGTATGTCTCTCCTGGAGCCAGTTCCACCTTTTCGGTTTTCCGAGACAAACCATCAGAAACAGAACCCTGACCAACCACTGGTCTATTCCGATGGAGTTAACCAAAACAAGCAAGTCCCCTCCGGTAGTCTATCAATCGTTGCAGCTCAGTCTATCAAACGTTGTGCTGTTCTAACAGCTCAACGGTCAGCCGAAAAACCATGGGTAGATTGTCACTATCGCGTGTATTAAGAATCTCTTTAGGAGATTTTTCAAAAAAAAACTTTCGATTAACCCAAGAAAAAGAGAGTTTCGTCGATACATACTCGTGCTGTCATCTAATGGACTGATGCGACAAACAACTTCATACTTCTTCAAGTTGGAACAAAGAAACAATGTTTCATTTACACACACCTTTTGCTTTCGTAGTTGTCAAACTTTGTAAAGAAACGAACCTCAAGAACAGCCCTCGGAAAAGCTTGATTTGCATGGATTTGCATAGAAATACATACAACTCGAACATTATCCTTAAAAGCATACGAATTGCAATCACATTTGCTGAAGCCAAAAACGATTTTATAGGTACATTCGAGTATCTACGACTAGTAGCGCACTCGAAGAAACGATATCTTGAACTAACAGTCAGCACCCTCATATGCAAAAGTGAAAGCAATTCGAAATTGCTCCAAAAGCCACTCAAATAAATCGGCACCAAAATATAAGTAGCAACAATGTTTCAACTTCAATTGCCATGCCATTAACCTAAAGGGGTCGTTGCAAAGTCTAGGGTCTTCCAGCTAACAGGATGAAGTACTTTTAGTCTCGTTTCTAAATGAGAACGTGAATATGAGTACGAGTATGTGTATTTGTTTGTGCTCGGATGTGTTGGTAGGTTTACTTTTTTTTTCTTTTTTTTTTTGGAAAAACAAATCAAAAACTTATCATGGAAGGGTGTAGGGTACAACAATTGTGTACGGTACGAGTAGTATGTTGCATGCGAACTTTGTTTGACAGATTTAAGTTGATTTAGTTGATGACATACATTCATGACGTCTGGTATGGCCATGTTCACAATTTGTCATAAATGGAAGCAAAAGTGAAATGAATTGGAACAATGGACAACCAAATCGAACAGAGGGTTGAAGAGTACTTTTCATTTTGCAGATATTGAAAGCAATTCAGTTTTGGGTTCGAGATATCCACTTGGCAATTTTGTTAACATGACATTTAGACGGTAAACTTGTTGTAGTAAACAAGTCCATGACAGATCCAATCCTTCCGAAAACGCACAGCATATTCGGAAAAAAAACATCAATCACATGCTGCTGTATTGGGTTACTTTAGGCAATGTCAAGATTTAGTGATATGGAAAAAAGAGCTTTGATCTCCTTTGATACTTCTTTCAATCAATATACATAGATTCATGAAAAGACACAGATTAAAGATAAAGGTAAGTCAGGCCTATTAAGTCTGATTTGGGAGCACGAAGTACTCAGTCCCCTCTTCAAAGAGGCGAACAACAAGGGAATTTCCTGTTGGTCATTCGATTTGCATAAAACCGAAAACTGAAACCCCAGGGTTTTGTGGCACTAGAAAAACGCTGAAAATCGACAATTTGACAGTTTCTAGTGCCTGTTGTCTGTCTTTGAGCAGAGTGAGATATAAAAAAAACATACCGCCATGAATTCTGGTATACTATACCTCTATTTAGAGCGCCTGATCACATTCAAATTTCGATGTAAAGTTCATCTCCCAAGTGAGTAAATTTCAATAATCCAACTAGCAATGCAGAATCCTTGCAACTCAGTTGAAAATATTTAAAAAAAATTCTACTCATCATAAATTCCAAATGGCTTGCAGAGAAAATACGACGACAAACCATAGACGAAAAACGAACACTATATGCCAATGGATCCAAACTACTCGTACACGTCAGACATGGCTTTCAAATACCACTCCCTAACCTCTGGTCATTTAATCTCGTTTCAGAGTCCTTTTTCATTTCTCATTCTTCAAGTTACTGATGGAATCTTTGGATTCCAATGAAAGTCATACAAATTCCAAAAATCTTTTCACATGAGCGGAGTGGATATAATATTGTCTTAACCCGTTCCTAATCGTTTCCAAATACAATTTTCGATAAGAAGCTCCATTATCCCAATCACAAGAGAGCTGGATCACATAAATTTTGTGACAGGAGTTTCAGAGAAAATTCGATATATGTATTTTATTGATGGAGTTTTTCTTTATTTTTTTTTTTTTGACTTAAGTATTCAGTTTAAGATTGCTGATAAGCAGTAGCAAGTGGCATGGCCTCTCGAATTGGAACCATACATTTCGTATGATAATAAGCAACTTAATCCAATTAGGAAGCTGTGGCGAGGATATAAATCATATCAGTCTTTTCGATTTTATATAGACTGTGGAACTTAACAGTGATATATGTTATAGAACGTACATATTTTCTTTGTGAATGGGGTCAATAAGGATATGAAAATGTGATGACGATTCCAGTTCATTCAAGTGGCAAACAAGAGTCATGTCATGTTACGATGGCACTTCCCCGATTTAATTTGGTAATGAAATTGGTAATGTACTTGTACGTTGAATCCTTTTTAATCGCCCCATGAGCTGATTGTCTGATGACATTGCATATTGTTGGCTGCAGCATCAACGGCAGTAAAATGTGATGATATGACTGCTACAGATGCAATCTGCAATGCGAATTTCATTTAATCGTCACTTAATGTTTATTGACTGCAGTCAAATCGGGCGTGGTTCTCGATAAATGGTATTTGAAAGGTAGAACAGATACCAAAATAGGATTTAAAGGAAAACAAGTAGATAAAATAGTTATGGTTGGATGTAATTATGTAAAGTGTACTTGGGTAAGCCCATAGGTTCACTATTATTCGCGAGGAGAAATAACAGCTCTTGGTTATCTCTGATTTACTATGAAATTATCCTCAACAGCGGATATCCTGACTATCTGCACAACTTACAATTTGCGTAATAAGGAAGCAATCTACAAACAATACATACACTGGTCTACGATATAGAAAGAGCTCTAGACTCTAAAAACATAACCATCTGTACAATTATGGATATTGAGGGTGCTTTTGGCAACGCGAATTTTAGCTTAATACGAAGGCACGTCCTTAAGAAAGGTGCAGATTCGTAAATTGATAGCAACATGTTTCACCCAAGTTAAATTTAGAGCCATAAAGAATTGAATACCACTGTTGTTAAGGACTCTCATTTAGGTAGAGTACTGTCCCCTTTTTTGTATGCCGTTAATGATATGTAGGTGATATCTTTGTTATGATTAGGGGCTACGAAAACAAATCCAACTGCGGGCATCAAGGCGTAATAAGAGCTAGCTCCGCTACATGTAGCAATTCAAGATGAAACAGAAATACACACACTGAAGCAATATCGCATAAACCACTTCAAACAAGTTAACCACCACAATAAGGATCTCACTATAAGATTTTCAAAGAGGTATAGGGTCTACTTACTTTCAGGATTCATTGTCGAAACCACACGTCATAAAAGCGTTCTTTCCGCAAAGTGTGGACCTATCTAGCAAGAAAATTCTAACCAGAACCTGGGGAGTGGAAGTAATAGATCTCGTACACTTGGTCTTTGCTGATAATGAAAATGTGATAAAACGGCTAAATGACCTAAAATGTCATGTTTCGGTAAGCTAAGACACGATATAAAGAGCTCCGACAACACTCAAAAGTTGTTTGCAGTTTGCAGCATTCTGGTCAAAGGTGCTGCTTCAACGTATTTGAATTCAAGGTCTGTAGGGATCTTCAACACTAAGGCAGGCTGTTGGAAAAGAGTTGGTGGCATATGAGCTATTAATAAGGGCCAATGGGAGCACTCACATCCCCGAAGCGGGTTACTGGCTCCGGAATTTGGTCAGGCCTCTTTTGTCCTTGGGGTCCCAAAAAGGACCTGGCCCTCAAAGCTGGGAGTTTTGCGTGGGGTTTATTACTCAAATACGTTTAAAACTAATTGTTACGAAGTGACCAATAGCCCCGGATAAGAACGGATTCACTGTTGAAGGCAATGCAAAACGAACAAAGAACAACGACTTTCGGATCTTTTTGTGGAGTCTTCGGACCTTGAACAGGCTGCGGGCAGCCGAACAATTAGCAGAGGCCCTACACTGCTATAAAACAAATATCACCGCCATCCAGGAAGTACAGTGGGATCGGCCGGGAAAGAGAAAGATGAACAACTCAAATGTTTACTATGACGATTGCTTTAGGGAACGTAAGCAGCGTCTATTTAGATGCGGATTTGTTGTAATCGGCAGACTGTCTTGAGCAAGACAGAAGAAGAAGTATTGGGCTTTCGACACGTAACTGAACGCCTAATAACAATCCGTATCAAAGGTAAATTCACTAACATCAGTCATATATGCGCTCACGCCTGAAAGAGAAAAAGGACGATGCTACCAAAGAAAGTGCATACGAGCTCCTCAACAAAACCTACTAACAATGTCCTCTGACGTTGAAATCGTCCACGTCTGGAAACGGAGTTAGGCTAATCGATTTCGCTGCAGGACAAACCGTTACTGTAGTAAGCACACGGTTTCATTACTTCAATGTCCATAAGAGAACATGGCAGACACCAGATCAGCAAACTGTCAATCAGATTGATCATGATGCAATCGACGTAAGGCGCTCCTCAAGTATTTCAGACGCTACAACAACGGAACTACTATGATGAGATTTAACGTTGAACGGTTGCAATCGCAACAAGCCGTCAAGACTTTTGCCGATCACGTGTCCCTCAACCTCTCGAGAATTCCTTTGCAGCCAGCATTAAGTACTGAAGACCAGTGGCTTAGATGCCGAAAAGCCATCAACTGACGTATTGGGTTTCACCCGCCCACCACCACGAAACCCCGGTTTGATGAAGAGTTCCGGCAAGCACATGAAGCAAAACAACATGCCTACAAAGCGGTGCTGCACAAAATAATGAGAGGGGCTAGTGAGCTCTACGAGCAAAAGAGGAGGGAAGAACATCGGTTTCTCCGGAAAAAAAATAAAGAGCATGAGAAATGCGCAATTGAGGAACCTCAATTTCAGGAATAATGTTTTACCAAAAGATAAAAAAACCCGAACGGAAACCTCTAGAGATGAACAAGGAAACCTTGTAATAGAGTCACAGTCGGGCCTGAGGATATGGTATAACCATATCTGTGAACTGATAAACGTTGAAGACGACACGAATTTCCCTATCAGGTAGAGCAAACCCGACCAAAATGAAGTAAGGATAGTAATATCGAAACTGAAGTCGAGCAAGGCTGCCGACCCGCCGAACTACAATATTTTAAGCAACAGGAGATGACTTGTGCGAAACCATTTGTCAACGATTTGATTGGATCCTATCAGTGCGGTTTAAGGCCTGGTAAGTTCACAATTGACCAAACATTGAAAAGCCACATATGACAGCATATACAGAAACGATCTTTACAGAGCCATATCTAGTTTTGACATTCCTGCTAAACTCATCTGCTTGTGCAGGATGGCGATGGAGAAAGCTTGTTGCTGCATCAAGATCGGTAACGACCTAACCTAGACCTTTGGTGTCAAAAAAGGAATTAGGCAAGACGGCGCGCTGCCATGTGGCTTCTTTAATATCATTCTTAAAAGAATTTTGCAAAAACTTACAAGCCAACACGCGAGGTACGATCTTTCAAAACTATGTTTAATTGCTTGCACACGCCGACGATATTGATTTTATTGGTAGAATACAGCGATATATCACTGGTGCGTTTGCGAGTACAGGAACAGAAGCAGCAAAAATGGCTATAGTGGTAAATGAGGGCAAACCAAAGTATATGCAACAGTCGCAGTCGACGGCTAAAAGTTTGAGGTTGTAAGCGACTTTGTCCACCTCGGATCTGATATCACATCTGAAAACGCTTGCCAATCGCTGTTTCTTTGGGCTGAGAAGGCAACTATGTACATATGTAGTGAGGCTATGTAAGACCCTTTTAACCCAGTCCAGCTCTATGGTTCCGAAGCATAGAATATTTCTAAAGCGGATGAAGATATCTTTGGTCGTTTTGAAAGAAAATTCATTGTACAATGACGGGTTGACGGGTTCTGGAGACCATTCAATGTAGAACTCAACGAGCGTATAAACTACGCATTGGGCTTTTGAGATGGCTGGGACATGTAGAGCGAAGCAAATCCAGCCCGCATAATCTTCGACTCTAATCCGAAGAGACAACGCAGTAGAGGAAGGCCTCTCCTAAGAAAATCAATCAACTTGCAGCGCGCAACTGGAGGTATTTAGCCAAAGACCGCGCTAATTGGAGCGGCTTATTGGGTGAGGCCCAGGTCTATTCCAAGCTGTAGTACCGTCTTATAAATGATAAAGCTTAATTAGCTTTAAACGATCACTGTACGGAGGCAAGTTATAGATATCCTTCCAAGGTAGACCCCCTAAAACAAATTAAGTGAATCTGCGTTGAATAGCTTCAATTCGCCTAGAGTGGCTTTCGTAGTAAGGGGACCAAACTTAGCTAGCATATTTCAGTATGAGCCTAATGAATGTAAGATAAAGGGATTTAGTGGCATAAGGGTTAGAGAATTCCTTGCTTTGTGAATAATATATTTAATATGCGGCAGGAAATTAAGTTTTTTATCGCATAAAACACCTAAATCGGAAATTGACAGGGGGTACCACTTTGGTGGTGATGGGCGATGGCGCAGCTTACGCGAAAAAGTTATAATTTGGCATTAGATAGTATTAACCTTCAAACATTTAGCTATTTATATCATCTTGTAGAGCTTGAGAGTCAGAGGGTATAGAGGTGCGCTTAGAGATTTCATTTTTGGGACCTTTTTTATGCAGGGGGATTATGTACAATCCCTTCCAAAGTGAAGGAAAAATATTCTGCGTCAAAGAGAGCTGAAAGAGGGTGGGGAGAGGTTTGGCCAAGACGTTTGAATATTTTTTCAATACAATGGCAGGCAGCCCGTCAACAGGTTTATTTTTCCATTTATTATTATCTACTGATGTAAATGAAATGAAAATAGTTGATATCTGGTTCTCTAACATGCATAGCAAAGGATTGGCTAAAGAATTTAGAGAATAAATTTGAGATTTTTTCAGGGATGTTCTAAGGTTCGTTTGAAAATCTCAGCGTATGTGGGTAATTATCAGATTTCCGTTTGGTGTATATGAAGTGGAAAAAGCGTTTAGAATTAGAGATAAGTTCAAATTGCATTCGGCTTAAGTAATCGTGATAGAGTGATTCACAGAGCTGAGAAAAAATGATATGAGCTTGCTGGATACGTGCGCCATAGTTTGTTTCTTTTGCAGCGAGCGTAGCCCATTATTGTACCAGGATCGTTAGGATGTGGGATCTTTTTTGGGAACAAAAGAAACGGCTTTTTTTTAAAGAGTTTGAAAATAAGGATGTAGAAAAGATCGATAGTATTATCTAAGGAAGTATTAAAGCTATTTGAGATGCTATCGAAATTTATAGTGCTGAACAAATAGTTAAATTTTCCGTAATCATAATTAATTGAGTAATTGAGTTATTTTATTTTTTTAACTGTAAGCAAATATAATGGATAAAAGTGGGTGATAGCCGTCGAGTTTAGATAAAATATGTTCGCTCTCTGTAAGAACACAATTATCGGCATCGGGCAAGAAAACAAAATCAAGTTACCTGTCTGCCACTATTTGAAAAAAGGCGGAAATTAGAGACGAAATAGACAAATAAGATTTCTTTATCTGAAGTGTTGTTTGTTTATGTTGTTGCTTAATAAGTCTCTTTATCAAAACGTATCCCTTGAAGGTGAGGAAAGTCGAAATGTCCCAAAGCTATTGCCATATCTCCGGAGTCTACAATATCTAGTATAGAGTCAATAGTGTCTACAGCATGCTACTAACTATGAATAGGTTGGGATGGGCAAGTGCAGAAGCATATTATGGGAATATTGCGCTTGGAGACTGTAATAATAAGCAAAATTTCTGCGGTTGGAAGAAAAAACCAGCAACTGTTGCAAAAGAAAGAAATGCATCACAAACCTGTTATGTGGGTTTCGTTATAGAGGCATCGTTGCACTAGTGCCCCCCAAAGTCGCTGCTTGAAATGCACAAACAAAGACCGGAAGTTTCGGGCAATAAAAAGCTAGTTTTGTTACTTCACATCACGTGAAGTAATGGTATTATTAAATGTCCATATTTAGTTTGGTCGATCAGAATTGGCACCCAGATCATGAGATTAATTGTTTTTGAATTTGCATCTCAGATTGTTTTTATGTCCAATGTCAAAAGAACATAAATGAGGCAGCAAATCCGGGGAATGCAGCATCGCATACACTGTTCCATACATTATTGCCATTTGTGAAAGGTTTTTTTTTTGTCATTTAAATTGTTCCGGGACAACCTTAACTTGTTTTTGGCCTAACTAATATCTATTGCCGCTTCTCCACCAATACCTGTACATGCACCGCTAACAGCCCGCTGCTTTCTGTCCATTGCATCAATGTCTATTATTTTTGCACAAACGTATTCTAAGATTCCCGAATGAGCGGTTTTGATAAAATTAAGGTCAGGACTAAGAATCATTTTTGTTATCGAGACCGCTTACGAAGAACTTTAAAATCTGAATTGAAAATTTCGTTAATTTTATTGTCGGAATGCAAATTTGTTTCAGTAAGGGCAACGATTTCGTAAGAAAGCTACTGAGAATTAGAGAATACCACCTTGATCAAAAAGTTCCCGGTAGCGTCACCGTGTGGCGCTCCCAATGTTCCGATTTGAGTTCTGTTTATTTTGTTAAGTTGGTACATCTGTTGTTGACATTACCTCTAAGTCTAAGCATCATAGCTTGACATTTGCAAAAATAAGAGTAGCCAAGAGTACATCTATCTCTGCGTGTGTTAACGAAAACGTTCGTTTAGCAGTGGCATGAACGGTTCAAAAGTGGTCTTGAGTCAATCGAAGATGATGAACGAAGTGGCAGACCATCGACATCGAAAGCCGACAAAAACATTGACGAAGTAAAAAAAAATGTTGGTCAATAACCGCAAATTAACCATCAGAGAGATAGCGGAGGACTTGAACATTGCCTATGGATCCGTCCAAGACATTTTGGTTAATGATTTGGGTTTTCGTCGTGTACCAGTAAAGTTGGTGCAAAAAGACCACAATTTCATGCAAAACAGAGACCTTGTTGACGTCGCCAAAGAGATGATTTGCGATCCACATTCATCTAAAAGAACATTACTGGAGACGAGACGTGAGCTTATGAGCACGTTCACCAAATGAAAAGAGACCTAAAAAACCACGTCGTGTTCAGTCCAAAAAGAAGGTAACGCTCACGGTATTCATGGATTACAACGGTGTAGTGCATCATGAATTTTTGCCAGAAGGCCAGACAGTAAACAAAGAGTATTATTTGGGCGTTATGAGACGTTTGCGTAAAGTACTTCGCAAAAAGAGACCAGAATTGTGGGCAGTGTGCCATCATTATTCGAAATTCGAATTCGAAAAAATGCAACAAATACCATCCAACAGCCACAGAATTCACCTGATTTGGCTCCCTGTGACTTCTTTCTGTTCAATCGAGTTAAAAAACCACTACAGGGAACGCGTTTCAGCAGCCGAAAGGAACTAATGGAAAAATCGCAGAAGGCACTGATGGACATACTGAAAACCGAATATAAAAAATGCTTCGAAGTTTGGATCAAGCGCTGGCATGAGTGTGTTGCAGTCAATGAGGATTACTTTAAAGGGGACAATATAGATTTAGATGTATAAACTTGCATTTTTAATTTTCTGAATAAATGGTGTTGTTTTTTTTTTATAATTAACGCGTGCTCAATGCATTTGTGTGTCTTTAAAATGTTTGTACACAGCGAGGGCGAAGGAAATTTAGGGAGAAATAAAAGGGAGGCATCGATGCGCATTGTTTTTAAGTTATAACGACTAGAAAATAGAGAGCTCGGCAGGACATTCCATAAGCAAGTTGTGCGGCTTAAGAACGAATCACGATATTTAAGAGTACATCCGAAAGTGGGCTAGAGTATACCGTTGAACATTCATAGCTGGAAGGTTTGTTTGTCTTGTTTAAGTGTTAAAGGTTTCACAAAGTGAGACAGGAGACATTTCGTCGGTGTTCAAGAGTGCCAATTGATTGACTGATATTATTATCTATTACCTATGAGTTTTATCTCACGGTTTTGAATCCTATCTAACAGGTGCATACCCACCAGATGTGGGCATTGTACTCCAATTGGAGGCGGATGAATGCCTTATACATTGAGGCCATATCAGAGGGGGTGAAATATTTCTTACAATGCTTGAAGAAACCTAGACCTTCCGCAGCATTTTTGACGACATCGAATATGTGGTCATGCAAACGTAGGTTGTCACTGACACACACACCGGGAATGAATTAATTTGAATTAAATTTCGCTTTTATGACAGCAAACAGCATTGCATTTTGGAAGCATTAATGTTGTTAATATCAGAATTTAATGAGCTTAAAATACGCTGCCGTTCCCATTCTACAGCCAAAGAGCAGGGACGTAAGTCCGGGAATAAATTTGAAAAGCAGCGAGTATTGTCATCAGTAAAGTAATACATTGGATTAATGGTAGCAGGCAAGAGATCATTAATGAAAAACAAGGAGCGTCGGAAACAGAGCCGATCCCTGTGGAAGACGAGTATTGATTTTGTGTATATCGGACATGGAATCATCTAAGAATTACCTAAAGGTAATCTCTAATCCATTGAGTAAATGCACGCATTTTCGACATAAGAGCCTGATGCCAAACTCTGTCAAATGCCTTAGTATTATATCAATATCAATATCCTGCTTTCGCCAGATTGATGTACGCTTTGGTTCCACTTTTTGGTGAGACATGCCATCAAATCATCAGTGGACCTGTTGCTACGAAATCCAAAGTACCGGTCATTGAGAAGTTTTCGCGTTTCGTTGAATATAGGGAATATAGGGAAAACGAAGAAGTCCAAATTGACTGTATAGAGGCAAATTTAGTTTTGTCAAGGCGGCTAAGGCGCTTTATTGTGATTTCTTATATATCATACCTAAGGAAGTTATCCGAAACCCGCAAACCATGGGCACAATTTTCCAAAAGAACTGCAACTACTTGCATATGCCGATGAATGCAGCAAATATTGAAGCAAAAGCAAAGAAACTCGGTTTAGCTGTAAATGAAGATAAATCCTAGTTTATGCTGTTAACAAATACAGTCACTGCAACATTAACGCTTTAACTGTTAGGGATTTTATTTACCATGGCTCCCATGTACCATTTAGTTATGATAATGACCCCTCATGACTCTTCGTTTTTACAAACGAAGATATCCTCGATATTTTGAGCACAAGATTCGTCGAGTGAATTTTAGTCACGACCGTCGAAGCTCTATGTGGCAATGGAAATCGGTTTTGAAAATTTGTGAATTTGTATAAGCTCTGGCCTTTCTTTCTTGAATCGTCTGTGTTATGGAATACTACACGCATAATTTCCTGGATAGGAATCAGTAGATTCTCCAGAGTTCTTAGTAGTGGGATACTATGTTGGTTGCGTAGTCTAGATAACTCAAAAAAAAAAAAAATGTTGTGATTTCCGAAATGCTAAAAACTTCGTCACAACCGCAGACACCACTGAGCCATAATTTTCAAGTTCGGAAATAGAAAATAATCCGAGGGGCTAAATCTGTCGAATAGGGTGCATGAGGATGCAATTCGAATTTTACCTCATTCAACCCTTTGACGGATGTGTAAACTGGTACATTGTCGTGATGAAAAAAAATTTTTTCTTCGCCAAATGCGACCATTTATTCTTAAATCCATTTTTCAAACACTAACACTTTCTAAAGATAACCAATGAAAATTATTCAACGCGGATCCCAAAAAACTAATGCCTTGATTTGCATGCAGATGGAACTGTCTTCCTTGGAGCTGATTCTCCCCTTTCAGTTGCCTGGTTTGACTGTTCCATTGTCTCGGGTATGAATTGATGGATCCATGTTTAATCCATGGTTATGTTTCGATGCAAAATCTCGGCGGTATTGCTGTAAAATTTGTCCGAACACTCGATTGAATCATCCTTACAACATTGTTTGCGTTCCATTGGGAGTAATCGCAACACCCATCTTGCCCTCAGCTTTATCATTTTTTTCAACATTTCTGGTGAACTCACCTCATTTGGTCGACCATTGCAATGTTCGTCTTGGCAACTTGTACGGCCTCGTTTAAACTCTGCCACCAAATACTTTATTGTTGCAAGCAAAGGAGCAGACTCCCCCAGAGTAGACCTTCCATATGAAAATATTGTATCACATAATGATGACCAATTTTAAAATTCATTGATAGCGTTCAGTATTGATGGCTACTAAACAAATACTAAACAACATAGAGTCGTCAAACTTCAAAGTTAAGCTTTATTAAGTTGGTACTTTCTACAATAACCTGATGCAGTCTTTCTATTGACATTTGTATTGTTGAGCCCCTTGGGGTGGTCTTCGATAAAAAAGTAGACAGTCTCAGTAGTAGTCAGTACTCACACACGAAATGTAGCCTTGCATAGAGAGAATTCAATAATCAGAGTTGAATAATCAGAATGTTTACATTCCCTCGAACCCCGAAGAAGAAGAAGAACGAAAAAAGTACTTCAACTTGATAAATGTCTGGCTTGCTCAACTGCAGGATAAGTGTCAGGCCATTGTTTGACATACATCTCTTGACAATCAAAATCACATGTTGATTGCACCAAAGAGAAGAAAAGAAACTAACACACACGACTGCAACTTTGTCATCGGCACTCGACTTCATTACATAGGAAGTTTCCATGTTATGCCAAACGCATTGATACCAGCTCACCAGTACTCTCACCAAATCACTATCACAGTAGGTGGACTAACGAGCTCGGCCACGTCAAGCAAATGAATACGAATCCGTTTTCTAGCATGACCTTGGGATTCTCAGCTAATAATTGAAAAACTCGATTTGAATGTAGTTTTAGTTTATTGCTGCCCAGACAAGGCGATAAGATCGGTGACATGGAAGACAAAACCTACACTCTAAATACTAAGTAATCTTATGTAACATACAAATGACTTTCAACAATTTAAACATAACAAATGATCTTAACGTGTTCTCTGATACATTCGAGCTATCAATAGCTATCTCCCATATAGTGCAAGTATTTTTAAGGTTTAAGGAACTATTGGGAATACAACTCTCTACTGGGTTTAGATCCTACTTCAATCTATGTTGGATGCCCCAAACAAACATTTATTTCGAATTGAATGCTTCCTTTTTTTTTCTTAAGGAATGTACAATAAATGTGAAACTATGGTAAATACACTTACAATCGACTAATTAACTACCCATCACCCTGACCTACATCAATTTACTTTCGCCCGACACAGTAAGCCGAATGGCAACATTTCGAAAGTTCTCTTTAATTTCTTTAAAGCTCTTGACTTACTTTTTGCCATTGGTAGTTCTCTTACACCGTTTGGACATTAAAATCACATTCACCCAAACGATCACACAATCTAATCCCTGTGTTTGATATTTCCAACTAGTATTGCAAACTTTTTTCCATTTCCTGGCTAAATCATGGAGATAGTGAAGCAAACCTCAGTGGGAATAATACAAAACCAACACTCACCAGGACTAAGTTAAAGCATTTCCTTTTCTATTATCATACAAATGTCCTTCCTTCCTTCCCGTTTTTACTACTGCAAGAGTAACAATGTCTGGAGTAAGGTGTGATAATAATCACATGTCACAATATCAACACTTTGAAAAGCATCGTCATTATCATCATCTGCGTTCTGCGTCCCCTTTTATCCCGTTTTATGAATACTAAACAGGTCACTCGAAAGGAAATGGGTGCTATGCCACTATCCTGATTGCTACACATAATTGTGCTTTAACCTAACCGTTGTACTAGATCGCATTCTGCATACACAATTAGTTAAAACCAGAGTGATGCAATAGACTCTTAAAGCAATCGTCTTCCTTGAATAGGGACAGCTATCCAATAGATTAAAGGACACAGTCAATGGATAAAAACAAACAAACAAATAGTGGAAGCCAACATCACTAATGATTAAAACAAGGACACAAAGCACACAACTGAAAACAGTTTATTTCGTTTCTTATTGGTTACAACCCGCAGCCTTTAAATGCCAGATACCAATTAAATATTTTTCTTCTTTTTTGTTGCAAGGACACGTTGTTGCACAAGGATTTTTTTTTTTTTTTTTTTTTCTCCAATACAAAATTTACTCACATTACACACACAAGCAAATGCACTTTTTATTCACCCTCTACATAGGTAGGAAAAGTATTGTTTTCGTTAAAGTTGAGGGTTAGTACAGTTGTCTGTAAATTTTTTTATGATTCCGTAACACGTTGTAACCTCTTTGATACAACTTCCGCGGTTGGTCATTTATGTGACATCTTTATAAAGCATGTGATACAGTAAATAGTCACCATTTAAGAGAGTGAGGACTCAGTGTCTCGAAGGATCGGCTTGCTCAGTAAGGTAAGGCTCAGATGACCTAACATTAAATCAGATGTACATCGTGCTGAAGACTCGACTCTCATTTATAAGTGCACGATTAGGCAAAATGTTCAAAAGTACAATCTTATTGGGTTATCCAGGACTATTGTGTCTTTTGTCGTCCGAGTGGTAAGACATAGTCCGGAGGTGACTTAACGTCTATGTAATTAAGCGGAAATCAAGTACCATGGCTCAAAAAAGGTACTATAGGATGCTATAGTGATAGTGATAGTTGACCATATTAGTCACGATATGATTTCTGCAGGTAGTACTAACCATAAGGCTAGTTAGGGCTATTTTGTGCTGACTAACTCTCTGTTGGACCTGGATCCAATTTATAAACCTTTTCAATTTGCGTGTTCTTTGGCCAACTGTCCCGTGTTGTGCACTAAAGATGCTTCCTGCATTCTGCAAATGATGTCAATGTCATCATTGTATAATATGCGCACTAAGTTGTTGCATAGAATATGATTCAAGTCAACATTCGAAAGACATGATAGGCAACGTCATGTATGAGATGTTTTATAGTTAACGCAGCTTAGAAGATCTCCATTACCTTGAGTCGAGAAAACGATACTGAGGTTCCATTTGTCAGGCATACCTATTTCAGATAAAAACTTGGAAATTAGTTGATGTACGATTTATACGGAGTTATTCCTGGAGTATCACCTCTACATGACGTCGATTGTGCGATTCACACAATCTTTCCTTCCCCACCTAGAAGCCGATATTATATGGTATACAGTCTCTTTTGCTTCTATGCAATGTGCTTTCATAAATGAATAAGTTTGTTGCATATGCTCGCCTGCACTCTTCATCAAATCAAAAATTAAATGGAAGTGGTCGGGCGGAACCTAGCACAAAACATGCGCATTTCCTGATGGATTTTAAACATCGATGTCAAAAATATTGGTGCAGATTTCATAGGACCTGTCGAATAGTTCATCGCGATCGGCAAAGGCTATTGCGACTTATTCTGTTCAATCTCCTTTCATTATTTTTCGTTTGTTATGGAGTTTCAGATATCCAAATACGTATCTTAGCTAGAACCAGGTTCTATGTAGTCCAATTCTACCAGTATTGGTCACCTTACATATGAATAAGCAACCTGCACTCCTGTGAATATTGAAATAAGCAAATCGTGTAGCAATATTGCCATTCTGTTACATTAGTGTACGAGTCCACTTCTATGCGTTGTTTCATAGACCCTTCTTTCCTCTGTTGATATCAAAATTGTCTCTTTTACGTTGCTATAAGGATGTAAACATGATGCTCAAGCCAATGCTAGTAAATTTTAGAAAGGTGCTCGTGGGAACATTCTTTTATTTTTATTTATTTATTTTTTTTTTTTTTTTGTTCTGTTGGGGTGGGAGGCATCAGAGTCGAAGCTGAATTCGGCAACATTAGCCTGATATGAGTTGAAAGCTCATAGTATCATAGTGCACTACTTATGTACAATTCCGTACACTTAAGATATGAAAAATCCTGGAAATCCTTATTGACCTCAGTTTTAAACACATTGAAGTGGCACATATTCAGTTAACTGCTGACCACAGTGATGATCCAATTACATGAATTTATGCACTGCACATCGTGCTTTTAAGAGTCAATCACTTCCGGTAGCTATTGTTTCCTTATTAGTTTGGTAAGTCAAGTCCTGAGAGACGGCTCAACACCTGATGGCTACCACGAGGAGCTAATATACGCACAATTTCATCGTTCTCTACAGAAGCGATAGAAATTTTCAGAAACAATTTGAAAGCTGTTTCAATCCATAATCCGGCAGCCATTAAAGCCTTGGGTTTGCCTACTATAAGTTTAAGTTACGTTATGCGGGAATTGTTTACTGTAAGATACAGAGTATCCCTGTATTAAGTCTTAGGGCACGGTAGTATCCTAGGCAAATGCAAAGCCGACAAACTGGCTAGAAGAGGTAGTTATTAGAGCATCTCTGATGGTGTAAAACTTCACCATAGGATCCACGTGCCGCCTGATTATGTAGGCGTTTTTTTCGCTAATATGAATGCTTCATACTTAACCACATTTTAAACACTTGGGCCATTTGCCCCGCGAGACTGATAAGCAATCTATGCTACGAGTACGAGTATATCTTCTATATTTTTTGCATCTGCATGTCTTATTCTTTCGATTTTACTCATTCTGCAGGTTTGTTATGGAATTGACTATTGGTTTGGTATGTCAGTTCTCCATCCCAGAAAGCGTATGCAATGGATTTGGGCAGTCTGGGCAAAAAGTTGAACTACCATGCCCGAAGCGGTGTATATATTTCTGATAGCCATCGTGACCAGACAGAAACTGCGTTAGATGGTAGTTATCTTACAGTTCCCGTGATTTCATTTTATTCAGTCTTGGATTGTCGGCGTTAATTTAAACGTTCATCTACCTGTTGTTGTATCAGTCCAATGGGCCTGCCACATAGTTACTGCCGCTTCCTTTTCTTGGTTTTTAATCAATCATCTTGATGCAGTTGGCATCGGGATGGCTAAAGATTTTTCTATTTAATGTTCTGAGCGCTTCGTCCTCAAAGATGTCAATGGAGACCATTCCAGCTAGTACAAAGGCGGCTTCGTGTGATAGATATGATTCGAAAATTGCTAATCATCCGTAGCGCGCAGAGACTGTATGCTGATGATGGTCTCCTTTTAGACTCCTACGTTTTTAGTTCCACTGCATAGACTGGAGCGGCATAGAGGAGAATTGATGCTGATACACTGGAAAGTAGAATTCTTCTAGTATATTCAGGCCCACCGATATTAAGTAATATACCTATACTTTCGAGACTTTTTCACATATACATATGTATCTATAAACCAGGTGCTTTTTGTACTGTAGTTTGTTGCCCAACATAACTCCCAGGTACTTAATTAGTTCTTTCGACGTGATGGTTTGGTTACCGATGTAAAAATTTTCGAATTTAATGGCTTTCCGACCTGTTATGAGGACTGCTTCGGCCAGCCTTAATCCGGCGGAGATAAGCCAATCTTTTATGTAAGTGATTGCTTCATTTATGGCGGATTCCTTTTTATGAATATGTTTGGCTACTGTCACGACGGAATTGTCGTTGGCGAATCCAATTATCATAACTCTCCGGAGCAGCGTTAGTCGGAAAACTCCGTCATATATTAAATTCCACAACAGTGGGACCCCTACAGTGACTTTGTAGCATTTAACGCCTTTAACCGAATAGTACCTGAGCAAATAGTACGGTGGGTCCACCCTAGCAAGTGCCCTTCTAATGTATAACTAGCTGACAGAGTTAAAAGTGTTTTTAACGTCCGGCGTAACTATGAATGTCGGCTTTTTTACAGAGACTTTTGAAGCACGTGGTTCTGCTTTCTGTGATGGCTCTAGTTAGGTTGAGTCTTGTCTAAGAGTGTTCAGCCGTTGTCTGGAAGTTTGGTCTCCTCTTTGAATTTGGGCCGAACTTGTAAGAACTTTTCCGAAATGCCTTTATTTCATCGTTTCACAAGTACGACAATGATACCTTTCTGTTATTTTCCCTTCTAGGCATTGTTGCATCGCACGCTGCTTTGATGATAGCTATGAGATGAAGCAGACTTACCATATTTCCACTGTTCCACTTAGGGTCAAATTACCGTCTAAAATTTCCTCGAAAGAACTACCATATAGTATTTTGGGAGATGGACCGGCTTCATTTCTTTGATCTGCATTAATATCGTCTGATGATCGCTTTGAGAATATTCCTCACTGACCTTCCACTTGATGATACCTAGAATAGAGTTGATCGCAAAAGTGATGTCAAAGATGAAGTATTCTGCTTCCAGTATACTCTGTCCTTTTATCTTAGTGAAACAACCACTGGGGATCTGTGAAGTGCATTTGAAGTCAGATTGTCCATCATCTATTTGTATTCGCTGGCCGTTAATCTAAGTGTTGCATGTCAGCTCTAATAATCGACCTCATTTGTTTGCTTGCTTCTTGGAAGACATAGGGTCCAGATTTTTAAATCGTTGTCTGTTTTGCCTTGTCAGAGATCCAGTTATTGTTTTCTTCAGAACAATAATAGGGTCCGCCCTTTCATCTTCGCTATGTAGTTCTATTCCATATTTCTTATATAGCTTTAAGCGGTCTTCTGCATTGTATAGCCATGTGGCCAAATTCAATGCTTTTAAAGCGCATTTTCAGCAACGTTTTTTCGCGAGCTCGGCAAATATCCCAGCCGATTCCAGTCTTTCCTTCTCTAAGTAGCAACTTCTCGTGTTCTTTGGGGAGACTGATAGTTGTAGTTTGTGTTCCACCGTACGCTATCCTTAGCAATTGTACGTGTAGGGGTAATATACTTACAAGTTTGCATTTGTTTTAATAGCTGTATAGATATCCTTTTTAATGGGGATCTTATCGACATCCTTGAGCTTGATAGCAGTCCTTACATTTGCTTGTTCTCCCATGGCTGTACTCATTACGCTTTTTAGTTCAGTTTACTTGTTTTCTGTCTGTTTGCACTGGATTAGGAGTTCTCCTTTTGTGTTCTTCTAATTTTAAATACAGCCTCACCAATTAATCGCCTCCAAATTCGCGTCTACTTTTATGGTACGGACAATCCCAGCATAGGTTAGATCACTCTTTGCCTCTATAACTATAGTATTAGGTTTTCCTTAAGTTTTACAGGTTTTTTTTTAGTGAGCCTTTGCTTTTTTGACGATTTCGGGCCAGGTGTCTGTATCATTTGCGCGGTTGGTTTGTCGATTTTTGAGGGTACACCTGTTTTGCGTGCCTGCCTTGCTGGGAGGCTTTTTCTCCCATCAACTGACGGTAGTTTTTGCCTCCGTTCCGAGTCTGGGGTTTCCTCTTTTGGCTCTGGTTTTCTTTTTGTATCCGCTGCCGGTTTCAGCCAAGGAGATGTCTGCGAGGCAATACTTTTTCGAATGTCAATTTTTCTTTGTCATTGTGCATTTCTACATCTCTACAGTTCGTAGAGCTCTTTAAAGGCTTCGATGGCGTCCCTCATCGGTAGGTGAAAAGAGCACCTCTTACCATCCTCCAACATTTCCACCAGCTTTTTTATCTGTGGAAGACAGATGGCTCCGTGTTTTCCTGCTGATGTGCTACCGTAGATTTTGGGACGGACGCACTTTCCTCCGCACTTTTCTGAGGAGTTTGTTTGTTTGATAGTAATCATTGTGATTGGTTTCCCACTCAAATTCGTTATCGATACACGGATGTGCAGTAACCTCGGGAACCCATGGTTGTCCATGCTAGCAGTGAGGCCATGCGAGGCTTAATAGAAAACCTTATGGGGCCTGTGTTACATCTTGACTTACATCACCATTTTAATAGCGACAATACATCATTCTTTAAGACATGCCATGGTTATTAACGAGACATGGGAGTTTACATAGGCATGAAAGTAATTTCAACAGGATTTCATCCCTGCTTACCCAGGTAACAGAACACTACAAGCATCGGCCCTACTGGTGTCAGTCTTAATGCAAAAAAGAACTTGGTAATCTGAAAGTCTCCTCTTAATTTGTCCGACATTTATCCTGATTTTTGTGCGCAAGAATCTCGCTATATTATATATCTCCTTCACTTCGCAATCTGCGGAGAGATTCCCAGATGGCGCCACGATTAGTAGTGAACTAGGTCTTATTAGCAGTGCTGTAAGTTGTTCGGGTGCAGAAGCTCTTTAACCTTATTTAGCAAAGCAGTATCCGCTTCTACGAAGCCACCCTGATCGTGTAGATTTAAGTACTTCTCATTGTCCACAAAATGTTAAGATGACCAAAAACTGACCCTCTGGCTTGGCAGTAGTCCGACTTTGCTGTGCCTTTTCAATTGTGTAAGGCTGTATTTCACGAACAGCTTGATCAGTAGTATCCATAAGTGCCAATACATGCGACTCATTTGTGCCATTGACTTTTACGGGAGTTCAATTGTTTTTTAGCATTTTATAGCGCGTATCTAGTTTATTTCTTTCTTGTGTGCGCTCGAAGATAAATGCAAAGTGATACTATAAAAATGTCAATGGCAAAATGACAGGAAAATGGTGATAGCTAACTGGGTTTTCCTCTTGCCTGAGCGATGCAGAGGGTGGTGGTTTGATTTCAAATTGGATTATCCGTTAACGGTTGAAGGGATGCAAATTTCGTATATCAATCCGTTGCAACTTGCAAGTAATTGCATAATACGGAAGGATTAACCCATGGAATCGTGTTTTTTTACTCAACGACTAGCTGACAGTGTAGGGATTTATTCGGAATAAATTAATTTAGGTAGAGCTTTGCGTGAAGGGTAACTTAATCATTGGATTTGTGGTAATTGATAGGTGGTTTAATCGTGAATTTGGCATTGAAAGAGTTATTTGGGGATTTGATTTTTAGACCAATAATTCCGACCCCGACCCCAGATGCCGAGAGAATTTTAATATAACATTGGCTAGGCTGACTGGCTTTGATACACTTTTATTTTGTGATATATTTTGCTGCCAGATATAGAGCTATCACCGCTCCAGCACAACTGGTTACAAAAAATAACAAATCTGGCTCGGTAGATTGAGGACATCCATCTGACTTCGCTCTAATCACAAATTTCGGCAAAGTCGAGAAATTATGATAAAGGAAGCGTAGGTTACGCTATGGCCTCAATGTCTAAGGCAAACAAAAAAACGACCTTTGCATTGAAAATAAGTTCATTTATTAACATCGAGAGAAGAGCTAATCATTTCTTTTCAGTTCAATTAATTATACAAATTTGCTTACAATTTTAAGATAACAGAGTCTTAGGCGCCGCTAGTTCGTGCGAGCTCGCGTTTTAAAATTAAATGCATGTTATCAGATCGGTATGGTTACGTAATAAAATTTCACAGCCGCGAGCAAGCGCTTTTAAATTTTCTGCTGAGAGTTGAATTGCAATTACAAGCGCGAGCTCATTCGAGAATTGAGATTCCAAAAATTAATAATCGAAGTTCGGAAACGGCGTTGTCTTTGGTACATGAAAACAAAAGAATATAGCAAGAGACATCTAACGGATATATTATGGGAAGAAGTGGCGAATGAAATGCAAGTACCCAGCAAGTTGTTTTGGCTTTGCTTATTCAGAAAATTAAAAATACAAATTTATTCATCTAAATCTGTATTGTCCCCTTTAAAGTAATCCCCATCGACTGCAATACACTTATGCCAACGCTTGATCCAATCCTCGAATCATTTTTTATATTCGGTTTTCCGTATGTCCATCAGTGCTTCCTGCGATTTTTCCATTACTCCCTCTCGGCTGCTGAAACGCGTGCCCGTAGTGGTTTTTTAACTCGATTGAACAGAAAGAAGTCATAGGGAGCTAAATTAGGCTTTTGGATAGTATTTGTTGCATTTTTCGTCAAAAAATTACGAATAATGATGGCACTGTGCAACGGTGCGTTATCACGGTACAAAATCCACGAGTTTTCTGCCCACAATTCTGGCCTCTTTCGGCGAATTGCAAATAATACTCTTTGCTTACTGTCTGGCCTTCTGGTAAAAATGCATGTTGCAATACACCGTTGTAATTTATGAAAACCGTGAGCATTGCCTTCTTTTTTGGCTGAAAACGACGTGGTTTTTTTAGACTCGGCTCATTTGGTGAACGCCATTCACTTGCCTGATGTCTGGATTGCTTGTCGTACACATAAACCCACGTCTCGTCTTGAATAATGATCCTTTTAATGAATGTGGGATCGCAAATCATTTCCTTGGCGACGTCAACACGGTCTCTGTTACACGACGGAAACATAACTCATTAACCATAATGTCTTGGACGGATGCACAGGCAATGTTCAAGTCCTCCGCTATCTCTCTGATGGTTAATTTGCTGTTATTAACCAGCATTTCTTTTATTTCATCAATGTCTTCGTCGGTTTCCGATGTCGATGGTCTGCCACTGCGTCCATCATCTTCGACTGACTCACGACCACTTTTGATCCGCTCGTGCCACTATTCAACGACCATTTTCTTTAGAGAATCGTTACCGAAACACTTTTCCAACATTTCCAACGTTCACGCACCATTCTATCCATTTTTTAGAAAAAATTTAATACAGGTTCGTTGTTGCAAATTTAAATCCATTTCTAAAATTTCAAAAAATCGCCAACACACACAGAGATGTACGGGGTGACTGACTCAAACTGCAACTTTTTAAAATGCCATAATTTTTTGATTTTTTGATAAATTTTATTGTGCCAAAGCAAAAAATTTTGGAAAATACATCAATTTTCAAATTGTATCGGTAATTTTCAATATGTCCATCTTTGGTGCGATTAATGGCCTTCAGACGGCCCAAGAAAGCATCGCACGCTGCACGCACGTGGCCCTGCGGTATTTTGGCCCATTCCCGGCAAAGTGCTTGTTTGAGGTGATCAAAACTTTGGTATTTTTTAGTGCCAACCTTCGCCTTCAAAATACCCTAGACAGAGAAATCCATCGGATTTGCATCCGATGAATTTGCAATTCATTGTGTCGAAGAAATGAAGTGTGGAACATTGTTTTTTTAACCAATCTTGGTTGACGCGCTCTTTGTGAAACGGTGTCGTGTCTTGTTGAATGCCCAAGGCTTCAATACTGTCTCTAAGACAGTTTCACGGTATGCGATCGCATTAATTTTGATGCCACGGTCCAAAAATACGAGCGGAGAGCGACCATCGTTGGTTATGGTGACCCAAACCATCACCGTCGGTGCTGCTTGCTTTCTGGTGGTCGTCCGAAGGTGTAAATTTTCGAAGGACCTCTCTGGAAAATAAACTCGGTTATTTTGTATGTTGACATATTGCTCTACAACAAATAGCGACTCATCGGAAAAAATCAAATTCGGCAACTCACCACTTTCGTGCAGGCGTAGCAACTCCTTCGCTCTTTCGACTCTAACTTTTTTCTGTTGCGGTGTAAGATTTTGTGTTCTTTAGAACTTCAATGGCTTGAGCCCCATTTTTTTTTTAATACCGCGCTCGCACTAAGGGGATATGAATACCCTTTTACTGGCTTTTTTCCAGGGCGCGGGCGGGTGGTGTAGTAGTTTGAAACTCAGGTGTGTTTGGTTTCGATATTTTTCCCAGAGGTGGTTGTCAAACTAGACGGGACGAGCCAGTGCATCCTCAACTAGCGGGTCTTAGTACGTGCTAGTTGTTAGTTCGTTACATTAATCCAGCCAGCAACCACTCCAACATCAGTGTTATGCCTTGCCTTCATGCCAGAGTTGACGTCGACGGGATTTTCATATAACTGCATACAAATTCTGTGAAAAGACTTTTTCACAGAATTGCCTGGCACGGGATTCGAACCCGCGACCCTCTGCTTAAGGAGTCTATGCATATACCACTACACCACGGCCACCCCTATTGTATGTGTTGCATCCCTTCCAACGATATGTTCAGCTCACGAGCCATTTTTCTTCCTCTTCAACGCGGATTTCGCTCAATTCGAGCCTTCACTTTCCGAACCATTTCTGCCGATGTTGCTGTTTTTTTTATGACCACCTCCATGGCGTTTTGCAACGCTGCCAGTATTACGGTAACGAGCAATGGTTCGAGACACAAATGATTTATTCACTTTGAGGTGCTGGAGGGCTCTAACGATAGCTACTTGTGGTTTTCCAGCCAAATATAAAGCAATCACACTATCACGTTTGAATTTCATCGGATAAACATTTTTTAACACAACTGAGGATCAAATCGTTGAAAATGCTTGTAAGCTCATAGTAATGAACGGTTTGAAAATTATAGCAGTCTGAAGTTGGTTGCAGTTCGAGACAGTCAGGTTGTAGTTACTGGCTACGTAACTACGAACTCAAATCGGAATAATGGGAGCCCCACACGGTGACGCCACCGGGATCAAGGTGGTGTTAACAATTAAACATTTGAATTGTTAAAAATAATAAGATTTGAATAAACTGCGTGTACTCAATGCTGTAAATCTGCTTCATTTGTTCGTTCAGTTGCTTGGTAAGATTGCTGTATTTGCAAAAGTCCCGATTTGACAAAACCATCTTCGTCTATATCGTACAAAAGGCATACACATTTTTGAAGTTCTTACCTTTCTTTCTACATATTGCTTTTAATAGTATTCGCCATTTTAGAGAAAGTAATTTGAAATCACATTCAATTGAATTTCGAGCTCTAGAGAGCCCCTCATTAAAAACAACGTTTTCCTCCGTCAAATTGTTCTTAGAAAAAGGTGTCAATAAATATTTTTTTAGTGGATAAGCATTATCCCTTATCAAAACCAATGGAGCTTCTAATCAGTACCAGGTAACATAGCAGGAGATGGTACATTACAATTTCATGTTCAAGGTTTGATGCCTCAAATACTCCCTCCTCCATTACTCTGCTTACCAAATGCTCCAACTTCGATGCAAACAAATCTAAAGTTTGCGTCGGCAACTCCTTGCAGAGAAGTGGAAAAATACTGCTGTAATTAAAGTTAATGCTGCCAGATTTTGGGGAATATTAAATTCGAATATGTTTTCTGTCAATTGCACCTACGCAATTCGGAAATCCCCACTTATGGAAGAAACATTTCGCAGTTTTTCTCATTTCCTCTACGGAAATGTAAACTTCCTTTACAATCAAAGAAATCGCAGGGTGTGACATTCTTAAATTGAATGATAGGCTTCTATACGACGATCATGATACTAAAAACATAAAGTGGACAGAAAATATTACAATTAATATTCACTCAGGATTAGTTTTATTTTTTATTTTTATATAGAAAATGAGGTTAGAAAGAAATGGAAAAGCCTGCGAGATAACTTTAGGATCGAGTTAAAAAAACAACACTCGCATAGAAAATCGGACAGTGACTCATCTCAAAGTTTTTAAACGGAAAAAGGTATATGTGGAAACCATGTCATTTTTAAAAGATATTTTACTACCAGCATCTATGACTGGAAGTGTTCCTTCTCCACCATTCTCCACCAATAATGATGCTCAAGATGATAGTATCAACGAAACAAATTTTCATCCTCAGCAGGAAAACAACAAAAGACCGACCACTGAAAATGATTTCATTGAGAAAGGAGATACGGAGACAGCAGTTAATAATAACTCCGCTGATTTATTTACAGCTCCCCCTACTTCTTGTAGGAGATCGAGGCAAAGGAAGACCATGATATGGGATGATTTTCTCGCCATCGAAAAGGAAAAAAATTGCAATTTTAAAGAACAATGTTGATATGAAGTCGGATGGAGATTACAATTTTCTCATGAGTTTTCATCCTGCAACGGAGAATATTAATGAAATTCAGAAGTAAGACTTTCATGTCAAAATGAGCTTATGACATTAGAACAAAAGTTCATCAGTTGCCTGGGTTAGCATTACACTTAAAGGAACCGTTTGTATTTCCAGTAAACGCTTCACCAGCAGACCTTAACAACATTTTACAACCAACGTCTACTGATAGACAGTTTCTATCACTCATTATTAATAATTAAAGTTATTTAAAAATACTTTTTAAGAATTAAATTTATGTTTATTATCTTTACTTTTATATAAAAAAAAAAAAAACAGATGAATGGTAAGGGGTGATTCATCGTGAGGTTTGATTTGTAATGTAAAATCAAACACATAAATTTGAAAGTGAACTAAAAATTTGTATTATTAATTAGAAGAACAATTTATGGCATTTAGTTTTTAAAAATGACATTGTGCAAAAATTGACCACCATTACGTCCATTCTGAAGATCTAATTTTTGGCGACTTGTTCGAGAATAGCGACTGGTATCTCGTGGATAACACGAGCAATGTTGGCTTCCAAAGCGTCAATTGTAGCTGACTTAACCCTGAAGATCTGAGACTTTACATGTCCTTAGAGAAAAGAGTCCAAAGGCGTGATATCGCACGATATTAAGTGCTCACCAAAATGATTTCTCAACAAGTCCATTGTTTCACGCGCTGTATGGCTCGAAGCGCCGTTTTGTTACAACCAGAGCTCGCCGGGACCGTGTGCTTGAATTTCAGGAAGTACATAATCTGTTAGCATGGGACGATAACGGTTACCATTGATGGAGACATTCTGATTTTCCTCATTTTTAAAGAAATATGGACCAATGATTCCACCAGCCCATAAACTACACCATACCGTTGTTTTTAGTGGATATAGTGGTAGCTCTTGGTACTCTTCGGGTTGCTCATCAGCCCAAAAATGGTAATTTTGTTTATTAACGTATCCATTGAGCCAGAAATGGGCTTCATCACTGTACAAAATTTCACGATAAAACACCGAATTTTCATTAAGCTTTTCCAGAGCGCATTCACTGAAAATATGACGCAAATTCAAGTCGCCTGGCTTCAATTTTTGCACAAGTTGAATTTTGTACGCTTTTAGGCCGAGAACATCACGTAAAATATGCCAAGTTGTCGAATACACCAAGCCAAGCTACTCAGAACGACGACGAATCAATTCGTCACGGTCTTCGCGTACACTCTCAGCTACAGCTGCTGTTGCAGTGTAAGTGTTTTCATGATAAGTTGCCAAACGAGACTGAACAAAAATGATAAAGCAGTTTGATGAGAGTCACGCTTAATCTGTCGAAAACAGCCTATTAAAAATCAAACCTTGCGATGAATCACCCTATATAAAATTGTACAATTTCGTATCGATTTTCCATTTATATAACGTATTTAGGATGATGTGAATGCTGACTCGATCAAAAGCTTTCTCAAAGTCAATCTAGAGTAACGAGACATGATTTTTGGTGAAAGGGCTGATGAGATAAATTCATCAATGTGGAGCAGAGAATCAATGGTGCCTCGACCGTTGAGTTGATAAGATTATGCCTTTCAGCGAACAATAGCAATCTTTTGGCAACAATCTTCTCTTAAACTTTGCTAATGCGTAATAGTAATGAAATTGGTCTATACCAATTCATATCGGTTGTTTTGGAACAACTGTAGCGTTAAAAAGGTGCAAGAATACGAATATTTTTAGCTTGGAAAAGAGCGTTCTTAATCACAGGGTACGAGATCCTGTCGAAACCAGGTGTTTTTTTCTTTTTCAGAGCTAAGACAACTGTCAAACTCCAGGCTGTTAATGGAAGTTTAATTACCTTGGCAGTTGGAGATGTTTCATAATCCAAGTAAGTCTCCGCGGTTTTTTGCGACTAGATGGTGTTGGCGTCCATTTATCAAGAAACACTAATCTGATTATCTCAAACGAACACGTGTTTGAAAGGTGACATGTCAAGCTACATTTTTGTGATGACAGCTATGTAATTCGTTGCCCGTGCTAAAAGTTATACTGATTTGGATACGAGTGAAATATTAGAAAAAATACGCTATATGATGCTTTCTTATTATAAGAAAGAAAAAACGCTTCAAAAGCATGCCGAAAAATTTGTGCAGTTTATGGTGAGAATGCTGTAGGTGTACGCTTGACCCAGGAGTAGTTTGTTCGAATCCACTCCGAAAATTTCGATGTAAAAAATGCACCTTGCACTGGTCGGCCTGTCACTGAAAAAGTCGATGAAATTTCGCAACTGATGGAGAAAGACCGGTACGGAAGCCTTCTGGAGATAGCGAAGGCACTAAACATCAACCGTATGACAGTTTGTAATCATCTTAAACGAGCAGGCTACTCAAAGAAGCTCGATTTTTGGGTAAGCGTAAAGAAATTTAACTGACCGAATAACTATCAGTGAAACGCTGCTGAAACGTAACGAAATAGAATTATTTTTGAAGCAATTCATTACGCGCTATGAAAAACGGATTAAATACGAGAATATCCAACTCAAGCGATCATGGTCAAAGGCAGGAGACCGACTACAAACGGCTTTAAAGCCTGGATTGACGGCAAACAAGGTTATGTTTACTGTTTGGTGGGATTGGAAGAGAATTGTCTATTATGAGCTGCTAGAACGTGGCGAAACGGTTAATTCGATGCTCTTCTGTGCACAACTCGACCGTTTGAATGCAGCTATCAAGAAAGACCGACCAGAATTGGCTAACAGAAAGGGAGTTGTCTTCCAACATGACAAGGCTAGGCAACACACATCTTTGATGACCCGGAACAAATTGACCTAGTTTGGTTGGGAAGTTTTGATGCATCCACCTTATGGCCCTGACTTTGTACCCTCTGATTACCATTTGTTTCGGTCTTTGCAAAACTGTCCTCAGCCGCTAAAAATCACTTGGTCAAGTTTTTTGCTGATAAACCACAGAAGTCCTACACCGATGGAATTCTAAAGCCACCCGGAAAACAGCAGAAGGTCATAGATAATAATGGCCAATATGTAGTTGATTGAAATTTTTTTCAAAAATGTACCAAAAAACCGCGGAGACTTTTTATATGAGCTGTTATTTTCTATTTAATACTATGCGTTTCGAATCACAAAACTCACGAGAAAAATTAGAATCCTGTGAATAGGTAGACCAGCTTTTGTCAAAGTATTCAGCAATTTGGAATGAATCAGTGAGTGGTCCTGAGTTAGATACATACTATTACTTTTATTGAAGAAGGGACGTACATTTTTGTGATTGTTTTAATATCTGACAATAATTTTTTTATTGGGGTATTAGGTTGAGATTGGAAGTGAAATTCTGAAAACGTATTTAAAAAAAATAAAAAAAAAAACTTTATAATGTTTGCTTATTCTTAGGTAAAATCGCAAGTTCAGGGGTCCATCATGGTTTGTGTTTGGTCTAGAGAATGGCAAAGTTAAAGGCATACCGAAAACATTTACAAATTATAGCTGTCTCCTTATTAACGTACTATATAAGGATGAAGAGTGATTATTGAAAAGAAAAAACAAGAGCATTTCTTTGAAATAAATTCCAATCCAATCTGCGGAGTCAAGTGAAGACCAAGAAAACAAACAGGAGTGCAAAAAAGTATTTTCTTACCCAACTCGAATCGGATTAAGGAAGAGGGAAAATCAGAGTAAGGTCCACGTGAGTAAATGTGCCATTTGTTGAAAATTGATCTTCCTGACTAATTCTGAATTGGATAAGAATATTTCAACTTCTATCCCTCTTGCCTTAATAGCTGAAGAGCCCCAAAGGGGACTCCATGAGTTAAAGTCACCTGTCAGAGTTACTGGTGTAGACAACATTCCTAAAATGTTTTCTAAATCCGTTGCAGAGAAATGTTGGGATTGATGAATGTATAGAGATGACATTATAGTAGTGAGATTTCTATTAAAGGGTTAGGCCACTCAAGAGGCTTTTTTGTGATTATTTTTCAGGAAAAATATAAAATAAATTGAGCTTAGCTTAGAAAGGTAGAAGTATATTGTACATTTGATTGACTATTAAACATATTTTTTATAAAATAAATATTGTGCAGCGTTTCTCAAGTCACATCTTTTTTCTTGTAAGGGTCTACGACCGTACCAATAGCTCCTGTAAATTTTGAATAATGATGTGTAACTAAATTTTTTTTATTGAACATAACAGAGAAGTACATAGGATTTTTTTGATATATTAATTTTTGGCTGAATGGCACACATACAGAATAAAATTTGCAAAATAAATTAACTATGCCATACAAAAAAAAAAATCTTATGTACTTATTTAGACAATATATTTTTAAAGAGTGCATTAGCTATGAGTTATGGGTGCGGCCAACTTGAGAAATGCAGTTTTGAGGTAGATGCACGAAAAATTTTGCAATACCTTAAGTCCGCGATGCCTGCACCATATAATTTACCTTCTGGATTAATACCGTGCTCTTCCATTTCTTATTTATTGGACTTTAATGCGATCCTCCACTATTTTGCAGCTTAAGACAGCGATCTTTCTGCAAGCTTTATGCGCTCTTTATCAATCTCCAAGCACAAGCAATATCCATAGCTATATCCAACACTGTCTTACCACTAGAAATGGATTTTGGGGTCAATTTCGTTTTAGTTTTGAGTATAACCGCTGATACATCGAGTAAGTAGATCGTCTCTGATCAATTCTTTGTAGGCTGGCTTGATAGCTTCATACACTTCAATTGGAAGAGCTGGCTTAGATTTGTACTCAGCCAAACTATTTTTAGTTTTAGCCTTTTTCCATGAGCACCATGACTCCTCTCCGATCTGACATTTATCGTGCTGCGGCTTTGCATCAGTTGATAATTTATGGTCGAGTGTAACCCGTATACTATTTATCATATTTTCAACTGAATCCCGGTTTCTACGTACGGCTAATCCATAATAAATAGAGAGTTCGTCTATTAGTTTTGCCGTCAATTTATTATTATTTTTCAAATTACGTAGGCGGGTACCCATTCGCTTTTGAACGTGATCTATACACTCTTTCTTGCGTACTGTGATATTGTCACAGGGCTTAGCAGCAGTAATGGCTTTAAAACTCTTAGAATCACCGTCACCAATATAATGGGTGCATTTTACCTGGTACAAGGCTTCAGGTACATCTCAACAACTGCATCGATTTCCATTTTTCCTGCTGATTCATCAGATTGACATGGCACTTATTTTTATGATTTTGTGCTCATTCTATATATTCTTCGGTATCTTCTTTATTCTTCCAGTACTCACACCGATTACAGCATTTTTATTTCACTGCGCAGTCTATAGTTTTTGCACTGTTATTTCCATTAAGAGTTACTAAGCCAAACAAGCCACAATTTCTCAACAAACCATCGTCTGATACCTAAATATTTGTCTTTACCTGCTTTCATCATATTGTTTTTGCAAACAAGTTTAGTTGCTGTTGAAATTCTTTTGACAACCTTATCATAGAAAGAGTGAAACATAAGCCGAGGTAATTCCATTCCAAAACTTTTTTATTTCGTGCACACCAAATAAATAAATGGACAATAAAATAAATTCAATAAATGGACTACAAGGTATCTCAATTTTTACACATTTTTCACAGGACACTACTATTTTGAACCCCAAAATGCGCGATTTGCACAATTTACAAACGACAACCTTAAAAATGGCTGAGAAAACTACAATAAAGTTTATCATACGATAACTGAACCCTGGACTCACTTCAATATCGTAGATATCCTCCGATTGTTTCAATTTTTTCGCGGCTGTACTAGCATTGATTTCACTTTATGCCTCGAACTCGTGTCGATTCAACGATCTTCTTCCAGATATTTTCGGTCTCTTGCTGTCTCTTTGTCACTCGCTATAAAAACGAACCAACAACAATCACAAAACAAAAAAAGTTCGCACAATTATCGATAGAAAAACAAACGTTCCTCAAAATAGCGTCCTTCTCTAATGTTTTACTGTACGAAACAAGCAATAGTCTGAACTCGTGGAAAAAAGATTCAAAAACATCTCCCGAATGCCTACTCTAGTCCCCTTAAATACCGTCCCTCGTTTCGGTCATAGAAGGCTCGTTGCCTGGTGGCCTTGTAATATTCTTTGAAAAACAAGAACTTCGAGAGGTTTCCGGGGCATATCATTTTTGAGGTCCTAAGGGACCATTGGAAGCAATAAAAAAAAACGATTTTTTGAATATCCTAGAGTGGCTCAAGCTGGATTTCAACAGCTAACAAGGCGATATACTAGGTGGGGTGAAAAGTAACCTCCTTGGGAATGAAAAAAAAAAAAAGAATTTTTTAAATATTTTTTTATTTTATTCAATATAGTCCCCTTTTAGTTTGATACACTTATTCTAGCTATTTTCCAACTTCTTGATCCCGTTCGAAAATGATTTTCCGGAAGGTCTGCTAAATACTCCTCTGTGGCCTCGATGATTTGCTCGCGTGAGTTGAATTTTTTATTGATGAGCTATCTTTTGAGGTTTGAGAAGAGATAATAGTTCGAGGGAGCCAAATCGGTCGAATACGGTGGATGTGACAGCAGTAAGAGTCGTAAATCATTGATTTTAACCGTGGTTGCGATGCTCTTGTGCGCCGGTGCATTGTCTTGCAAAAACACTCGTTTCATGTGAGGCCGTTTTGCAGCGATTCTGGCCTTCAATCGCTCCTATCATGCACAATAATATTCGCTGTTGATGCTTTTTCCTTTTTCGAGGTAGTCTACGAAAAGTTTGCCATGACAATCCCAGAAAACCGACGCCATAGCCTTTCCGACCCATCGTGCCTCCCTCGGCCGCTTCGGAGCACTCGGGCACTCATTCTATTCTCTGGTGTTCAACAGTTACCAATCGACGCTAAAAGTCCGCCCGATTCTGCATCAGCAAGTCCAAACACTTTTTCGAAGTGTTCTCGCGTTAGTGTTTTTAGTCAGAATATTGCCCAAAACATGGCGTGTGCGCTCAGTACTAATCTTTGTGGTATCTGCTAGCTCTGTATTCTTTTGACATTGTCCTCTGTAACCGCATCGGAGGGCCTGCCGCTGCGGACTTGATCGGTAGTGGAGTTGCGGCAACCACAAAACTCTAGAAACCAATATTTGACGGTGTAATCTGACGGATCATTAGCCCCATAATATTTGTCCAACTTTTCTATTGTTACCTTCGCCGTTTTACCTCTCAAAAAATAATGTTTTATGAGAGAACGAAAATCGATTTTGTCCATACTCAACATGATGCCAAACACATCAACACTTCAAGCCACCATAACCTTTTTTGCAGTAGCAGCGCATTCTGGCGTTCAAGGAGGTTACTTTTCACTCCATCTAGTAAGAGTGAACTCGAAGGATTTTATGAGAGACGGACTTGTGGATAAGAAGACATATATCCTGTTTAAAAACTGAAATATTGGCGAAGTTGTTAAAATAGGGTTCGTATTGGTTTGGAAATTAACCTGTTGTATTAGAAAGGACATGGGTTTATTGGTGGCATACCATACTTTATGTAGATTGTTTTCTTTTAATAGGATTTCTAGTTCATTGTAATTGTTGAGGTATCCATTAAGATTCTATTGAAGAACCCTAAGAAGTAAGTTTATAGATTGAAGAGTCTTCTGTGTAGTATTAGTTGGGCAATGCTACTAAAAATCATTGTTATTGGTTGTTTAGACTCTGTCGCCCCGAGGTCGAACCAGTCAAACCTTGCGAGAGATCCGAGTGTTTCTAACTTTGAGCTATGGTTAGATGTTATCATAATTAATTGGCATTCTGTTAGATAGAGTGGGTCTTGTGTTTGTCGTTTAGAGAAATGCATTTGTTTGCTTTTGAAAATAATGAAAGTGTTTTGGTTAAAAGAAGTATTTTGTTGAGAGATTAAGTTTGATTTAGCGGGGATCTTAAGGAAATGTTATTTTTTAGTCGGGAGAGAAGTTTTGGTTTGAGTGATTGAGGATTGATATTTTGTTTCATTGTTAGCATGATTGATAGCTGGAGAGTGGCGGAGATTTTAAGTTGTGTACTATGGATGTCAGGTGTCCTTTGTGCTGCATTCTTTATAAGTTTGAGTTAAATTTTGCTCACTGTAAATTATTTTTGCCTCGGCCGCATGCAGAATTTTAAGTTTTAGAGTTTCTTTCGCTTGGATAAATCGTTTGCAAAGAGTAGAAGATGCTGGGTGCTATTCTTTATAATTTGCCCAATATGTGCGCGTGCACTTTTCAGGGTTATGAAAGGAAAGGTTACATGACAGGTAAATCTATTCTTATGTACAGCTTGGGGAAATATTTCTGAACTCTTAAATTAAACCATCCTACATTTATAGATGTAGAAGAGCGGAATAAGTCAAAAATGAAGAGCACAAGTACTGTTAGGCGACGTACATCATTTACGTTTAATTTTCTGAATTTGTGCATGTCAATAACGACCTGGTCCTTCATTTCTCAATTATTTCTTTGCGTTTAGAAGAGTTGAGCTGACTGTGTAAGAAAATTGTAGTTGGACATAAATATGTTGTGACCTTACGAGGATTAATAAACTCCCATCACGAAGTTGGGTACTTATTCCCTCTATTGCTTTCTTAAGCGAAAAACACTAAATGATGTGAGGGGTTTTTCGGGGTCAAAGGCGGATATGATTATAAATTTTGGATTTTTTGCATTTAATTGGGATGCAAGGCTCAAGGCACTATCAACTGGAGAATAAAAGTTTTATTGCTTTTTGACACATCGCACAGTGTGACGAATCGCTGATTTAGCGGAATTAAATTAATAGCGCTCACAAATAAATGTTTTTGTTCAGGTTTTTTGTTTTTTGTTTTTTTAATTGAAATTGCTAACAGAATAGAATATGACTAAAAATTTCAAGACATAAAAACCAGCTTATTTAGTACATCTAAAAGTTGCAAGACTTCATGTTCCATGACACTTTTCTTTCTTCTTGGAAAGAATCTTAGACTTGCTGAGAATGGATCTGAGGTTATAAGCAATCGATTTAAGAGGTCAGTATTTGTATCCGCACGTGATATTTTAGTAAACAGTTCCCTAAACCTTCTATTTTCCTTGTTTCTTGCCTCTTGCGCTTCTTCTAAAAATTGTTCGATTTTATATATATAAGTAGAAATTATTTGTTTTCCATGAAACAAGACCTTACGCACACTTATTGACATAAAATACCAAGCATAATTTTTAAGATATACTTCCCTTGTTTCGTTTGCATACTTCTTAAAAGCATCTCTAAGATGATATGAAACTTTTTGGTAATTTCTTTATCTATCCCTGTAATTTGGGCAGTCTTTTCCTCATCTCCGAAAAATCTTCTAGCCGTGTTTCCGTCATTAGTATTGCCAGACTGTTGCGTTGGCATATCTACCAATAACCTTGTTTCTCTTCTAAATTTTTCTTGGATTAGTTTTTTTCTGGCTTCGACTTTTTCTTTACTGCCTTGGTCTCTTACCTGCCACACCTTGACATCATCTATACGCTATGTGAAGGATGCATTCAATAAATCGTATCCATGAGTGAAGGGTGCCTTATCTAAAGGACATTGCTTCTTGATTCACATGCTTTGTTGAGAGATAAGTTAAACTGTTCATTTCGGAGGGTTTGGCACCGCAAATGTAACACGTTTATTTTGCAAACTGCTACAACGTTTGTGATTATGATATGCAAACTGTCAATGATAAATTCTACAGGAAGTAGGGTTTAAATTTGATCTTTAATTGATTCTATCTCTGACTTGATCAGTTCTGTGGTTTCCTTAGCAAAATTTAATTTTATTGATCGACATTATCGGGTCAATGATGAGGTAGGGTTTTACCAAAATACTTGATTAATTTCATCCTTGAAGAAATTCATCTGAATGGGAACCATTGAGATACAAAAAAGATTTTAAGCCGAATTATCACCAGCAGAAAACTTTCGTTTGTATGATTTCTGTAGAGAACCATCACAGCCCCATTCTATTACCAAGGATAGTTCTTTTAGGTCAGCAACGGAACTTAAAACGTCTTTTTGAGCTAATATACGATATAAACCCTCAACACTGTGATTTACTAAGCTTTGCAATCCACATTCTGCAGAAGTTTCGCTCATAGTTTTATCATTTTTTAAATTAATTAATTGGGAACTTTGTTGTTAATTTTTATGCGTAGTATTATTAGAACTATTGAGTTGAAAGCTGAATGTCCGTGATTAATGCTAGTACATCATCTGCAGTTATTGGTAAAAATCCAGGAGCAGGTGATTTTTGCGATTTTCTCACAATAAAACCTTAATAACAAAATTTAACCCACAAAAATATTAAAAAAAAAAAAAAAATAAAACAAAACAATCAAACCTCGGTTCGGAGAACTTTCAGATAATTTTATCACTGCAATAGCAGTATTCCTTTTTCCGTCTTGCCTAAGCCCTTTTCCGTGAGCCATTGCAATTTCTAAGGAATCTAAAATGGTCTTAACTTGTCTCTACTTGCTTTTCTCACAGCACTCATCAAAGCTTTTCCTCGGTCTTCCTACTCTAAATGAAGAAGGTTTTCAATTTAAGATATGTTGTGGTAATGTTAGATTTTCATTTAGCCATAGAGAATTTGAATTTTTTGAAGCGCTCTCTATGCCGACCACTTTTGGTCCATCTCTCGTCAAATCTTAAACATAAAGTTTTTAAGGTTAATTTTATTGACTTTGTTGCAGCCTCAGAAAATAGTATATGCCTGAAGTAACCCATAACAAAAGCAAATTATAGTAGAAATCCAAACATCAAAAATTTGCTTTTTCGTGATTTCGATCGGCATCCTTAAAAACGAAAAATTAATTTTGAGTTTCTCACCTGTGTGCAAGAAGTTGAAACATATTTTAGCAATGCATATGCAAGGCTTTAGAGCAAACACGGTCTCCAACTTGAACAGCACTGAACAACTATACTTTTCGTCTAATGAATACAAAAAACACAAATTTTATCTATAGAGTTTTCCAATAGGGACTTGACAGTTTTGAATTTAGTTTGTGAACGCATTCTTTCACTAATCATCGAACTGTCACTGTCAATTTATTCAGTAAACTCAACATTTTCATCATGGTAAAGTACACCAACGAGCAACATCTACAAATTATAAAATTTTTCTACAGATATTTGGAGTCGCAAAATCATCTTCAGTGACGAAGTTCATTTCTGATTCAATGGGTTCGTCAATAAGCAAAATATGCGTTATTGGTCGGGTGAAAACCCACATGTGCTTCATGAATCACCACATCATCCACAAAAAATAACTGTTTGGTGCGGTTTGCATGCCGGCAGCGTTATTCGGACATATTTTTTCGTCGACGATAACGATCTTCACGTTACTGCGAATGGTCAGCGTTATCGTGTCATGATCACCGATTATTTTTTGGCCCGAATTGGAAATTATGGACTTGGACGACATGTGGTTTCAACAGGATGGTGCCACAAGCCACACAGCACACGCTTCATTCGATTTATTGAAGAGTAAGTATGGTGAACGTGTTATCTCAAGACATGGGCCAGTCGATTGGCCGCTTCGTTTGTGCGATTTAACGCCGCTTGAATATTTTCTGTGCGGCTATGTTAAGTTATTTTTTTATGCCATCACGCCGACGACGTTGGAAGAGCTCAGAGGCAACATTGAACGCGAAATAGCGGCCGTTTCGGTCGAAATGTGTGGCCGAGTGATATTCTTAGTCGAATGAGTAATACGGAGCCGGTCACTTCTTACGACATCTCAAGTGGATCCGACTTGCACGAAGCACTCAGCCAAATGCCTAATTGTTCGCGCACATAGTGCAGGACAACGAGGAATACGATGACGAAATTTACGCTGCGTTAAAACAACACTCCGGAAATTGGTCAATTGGTCAAAACACTACGTTTTTCAGGTGTTTATCGCTCCATTGCTTATTGTCAACCAATTCTCGATCGAAGTACCGAAAATATCGCAGTCTTAAGTGCTTCAGTTCAAAATGAGCCCAATCAGTCGATTCCACCCCGTTCACAAGAATTGGGAATCTCTCACTCCACATTGTGGCAAATGTTGCGTAAAGATCTTAGCCTACACCCTTACAAAATCAAATTAACTCAAGAACTGAACGCTCGTGACCATTTAAAGCGCTGCAACTTCTGCGTTTGAGTTCTGTAAAAGTGTAAAGAAAATTCTAAATTTCATCGAAAAATCATCTTCAGCGATGAAGCTCACTTTTGGCTTAATGGGTTCGTCAAAAAGCAAAATATGTTTTGTTGGACAGCAACAAACCCCCATGTGCTTAAAGAGACTCCAGTAAATCCACAATGATTTCATACCGGAGATGTGATTGGACCGTATTTTTTCGTCGATGAAAATGATCGGCATGTTAAAGTAAATAGAGTTCGCTATCGTGCCATGTTGGAAGACTATTTTTGGTCAGAAGTGGATGGGGTTGACATCAGTGACGTGTGTAATCCCGAGAAATGTTCCGGTCCAATGGCCACCTCGCTCATGCGATTTAACGACGTTGGATATTTTTCAATGAGGTTACATTAAGTTGTTGGCTTATGCCAACAAGCCAACAACGTCAGAGGAACTCAAGAACAATATCGAACGCGGAATTTCCAACGTTGCGGCCGATATGTGTGGAAAAGTAGTAGAAAATTGGCTCCAATGTTTTATTTAAACACAAAATTGTTATGTTCTAATTGAAAAACCCGATATTTGCTCTTCGCTACCAACGGTTTCCATTACTGGCTTCTTCTTTTGATGATAAAGAGTGACCGCGTTTTTATTTTGTTCCTTATTATGGCCCCCGGTTATAGCACGTTACTTAGAGAGACAACGATTACGGATAAAGCAAAAAAAAAAACAAAAAAAACCAATATCATTGGCTTATGGTAGCGGTGGCAATGAGGATATGAACATCGATATTCAGTATTATCACCATGCCGTTTGCACGGTGTTCAACAATTTCATCAATGATTTTACAGTTTTGGCCAATATCAGATGATTGGCATTATAGGCAGTTGGTGTGTAAGTAATGGGAGCAGATAAGGGATGTCAATGCGACGTTGACGGTGCTGGAACTGTTGCTGCCATTAAATTAGCAAGCATTTAACATACCTCGATAATACGAGATATCTGCATATTCTGCTGCAGATTAGATTAGATCATTGTATGTGGTGGTATAATGGATAGCCCATTGTGATATCCTCCATTTAGAACTCATTCATGGTGCCGGCTAGGTCTTTTGATGAGGTGGCAGCTATGTCCGCCGCTTCGAGGTAGAATATATGTATGTTCTACTGTTTCCACGTCCCCGTTGCATAATCTGCATATATTTTCTTGTGCTATGCCAATGGTCATCAGGTGTTTTTTCGCATGGCAGTGCCCTTTGAGAAAACCTATGATCAGTCTAACTGCTACCTACTAGGTGGGGTGAAAAGTAACCTCCTTGGAAATGGTAAAAAAAATTTTTCGATTTTCCAACTCCTTGATCCCGTCCGAAAAGTAATTTTCCGGAAGGTCTGCAAAATACTCCTCCGTGGCGTCGATGATTTTCTCGCGTTAACTGAATTTTTTATTGGTGAGCAATTTTTTTGACATTGTCCTCTGTAACCGCATCGGAGGGCCTGCCGCAGCGGACTTGATCGGTAGTGGAGTTGCGGCCACTACGAAATTTAACGGTGTAATCTGACGGAGCATTAGCCCCATAATATTTGTCCAACTTTTCTTCTGTTACCTTCGCCGTTTTACCTCTCAAAAAATAATGTTTTATGAGAGAACGAAAATCGTTTTTGTCCATACTCAACATGATGCCAAACACGTCAACCACAATCAGTTGTCAAAACAAAACTAAAGACAGTATCGCACTGAAATTTGGCATGTCTGCCTAAATATGAACGGACTTCAAGGCACCATAACCTTTTTTGCAGTAGCAGCGTATTCTGGCGGTCAAGGAGATTACTTTTGGCAACTGCTTGGCATAAAGTTGTTAACGTGTCTATTTCCTTCGATTTCCCTCCAGAAATGAAGCTTCTTTTCCTTTAGCCAAGTTTTAACACTTGCTTTCATGGTGTTTATTGGTAGCCCACACAATGGTCTTGGCATCATGAATTGAGCTCCGGATCCTTTTCTGACTAGTTCGTCTGCTTTTTCATTACCTTCATATCCACCATGTCCTGGCACCCAAATCAAATGGAATTTGTTTGAGGTGGCCAGTAGTTGTAGGAGTTGAAGAGAATCCCAGACCAGTTTTAATTTTATTTCGAAGGCGTTAATTGCAAGTAGGGCTACTCTGTTTGTTATATATCTGTTTGAATTCTCTCGAATATTGCTTCAACTCGTATACTCCTGCTTCAACTCCTTCAAGTGTTGATTTTTTCTGTTCCCAGTTAAGACGGTCTGGAAATGTAACCTTAAAGTTGTGCCGAAAGTTATATCATGGTAGACATTTGTCTATTTTCCTGAATCCATGAAGGATTGCAGTATGGACTAGTTTGGAATTGGATTCATTTTCTGTGATGAGCATGTAGGTATCTACGATTGCTTCTTTCACGAGTTCTAGATGAAGTGGTGAGATGTTAAGGATAACTTCAAACGCAGCTGTTGTTGGTCTTTTCATTGCACCAAGTGCGCAGAAACATGCTAGTCTCTGTATTTTGTTTAGTTTAGACTGTGTTGACCTCTGCGTTGCTTTATTATACCAAACGGCGTCTGCCTACGTGATTGTTATTGCCGTGTAATTTCACATAAGCCCCCAATTTTTTCCGACTTGACTTTTGCTGAGCCATAGTGAGTTCTTGGCCTTGTCAATAGTTTTAGAAAAATGAGTGTTCCACGTAATTTCTAAGTCCAGTTTGATTCCTAGATATTTGACTTTCGTTGAGAACTCTATTATTTCACCGAGAAGTGTGATATTTCTGAGCCCTCCTAGCTTTCCTTTCTTAGCGAATCTAAATATGGTGCTTTTGAGGCCAACTTTCATGCACCATTCAGCAACTAGGGTTAGAGCCCTCTGGAGGCTATTCGAGATTGTTTCCTCTGCTTATTCTTGAATAGAGTAGCCATCATTGCTAAGAATAATCAGTAGCTCATTAATAATGATAGACCATTGCAGGGGTTAGAGTATTCTCCCCTGGGACATCCTTTCGTAGCTATCACACTAAGCTTATTGCTGCCTAATGAGCTTTTTATTGTTTTATACTCTAGCATACATCTTATCCATTTACATGTAGTGTCGCTTACTCATATGTTTTGAACACCTCCATATATGTATCTGAGTGAATTCTGTGTTGTCAAGTGCTCCTTTTATTTCGAGGAAACAACGACCGCTACCTCTTTATCTCTATGAGATTTTTCAATTCTTGTAGTAAGATTTTGTAGAGTGTATGTGATTGACTTTCCAGATTGGTAGACATATTGATACTTGTGAAGGGGGTTCATTTAAAATGCTCCGTCTCTGATATATCGGTTAAAATTTTTTCCACAGTTTTAAGGTCTATATGACTTTGGTAGTTCAGTCGGTCTGCGTCCTACCTTAGGTATATATGTAGTGTAATGGCAACACCACTTCAGAGCATGGATATATACTCTTTTGATATGTCATAATACCCATGACTTACGTAAGTATCTTTAGTATGGAAGGTGCAGGAATAGTCTGCATTCTCTCAAGGCTTATCTCTGTTGTCTCGTGTGCATGTGCAATCTGGTATCAGGGGAGTCGTTATCAGATCACCGACACTAGAGTACGTGTACTGGCGAGCCGTACATAATTTATTTGAGAGCAACCTCCTTCCACTTTTTGCTAAGTATCTCTGAGTAAGTTTATTAGTACACGTTGCAGTAGCGGGATGCCCTTTTCTAGCAAAACTGGGAATATTCCATCCTCACTAGGGGCTTTAAAGGGTTCAAAAGAGTTGGTTGCCCAAATTATTTTGCCTTCACGAAAGATTTCCTTTGACTTGTTTTAGTTATCTCTGAGTGGTCTGCTTATCCTTCTCTGGGAAGTGATTTTCAGGTAAAGAGCAGAAGCTCTTGTAGCCTTTTTTTGACGTACGAATATGTACCATCGGGTTTTTTCATTGAACCAATTGGACTAGTGTGCTGCATAAAGAGAATTTTTTTTGAATGCGGACACAACTTCTGGTGCCATCGATTGTATGAAAGAAATATCTCCACGATTCTCTTTTGGCCCTTCTTATTTCTTGGTTGTACATGGTAAGTATTTTTCTGTAAATTTTCCATTCACCATTACGTTTAGACCGGTTTTGGCTAGTTTTTTGTTCAAACAGGGAGTAAATTCTTTGTCTATTGTCTAAGCTCAATATTGTCTATATATCTGATGTTTGTGTTACATCTACACCCAGGTTATCCATGAGTTGTTGACAATATATGCCCCAGTTAAAGTACTGGTAGAGTAAACATTATTTTATGGGAAAGATTGTACCCTGACATAACCGGGATTAGGTATGATTAGTGTCCTTACTTCTACTTTGGTAATTTTGCATTCTGCGTAACATTTACACAAATCATCTAACAACACTACAAACAACCTACTTACTACTAAGTTGAAGGATCGCGGTTGGTATAATAAAACCATTTGCACCATTCTTCCATTACATGTCTGTTAATCAGTAAGATAATTTGGCAAAATAGCTTCAGAATCACTCATAGCTTATAAGTTTGGAAGTCCAATATCCGAATCTATGCAGTAAATGACAAATAAATTAAATCTGTGTGTGTACCAGGCTATTTGCCTAGTGACTTCTCCTTCAGCAAGGCCCTTTGTGGAACTCATTTCGTGATAGCAGGAGTCTCGTATCTTGTTTGGGGAAATAGCAAATGTGATATACGGGAAGGCATACTATCATTTGAACTCTCCCATCTAGTAGGATCTCTCAGCCCATCAATATTGATTACCAATTCCATTCTCTTTTTTCTTATTCTATTCTTTCTATTGGGTTGTTCAATAAGTACTGCAATTCTTTTAGGTTTAAAGTTAAACATATATTTTTGGTATACAAGTTATATATAATCCATCAGATACTGTCCATCGTGGTCTTTTACTTTCTTCCAACGTCTGGGAAGAAAAATAATGCGTTTTGATCTCGGAATTAAATTGCCTTGCGTCCAAATTGTTTTGAAGAGAGCGGAATAGATGGTAGTCAGAAGGCGTAAGGTCATAAGAGTACGGTGGGTGCTGCATAACTTTCCAGCTAAATGAATTCAGCTTTTGTTTTGTCACTAAAGCTGTATGTGGTCTGATTTTCATTCATGATGGAAAACAACGCCATTCCTGTGCGCCAACTCTGGGCAATATTTATTGATTACGTGGAAGCAACTCAAAGTGAAGGACACCTCGCCAGTCCTACCAAATTCTCAACATGACCTTTTTGGGATGCAAATCTTGTTTACCGACAAATTGCGAAGTTCCACCAGAAGCGCACCATCACCTCTAACGCTGAATGTTGTTGTAAATCATCCATTTTTCAGGGAAGCCTCAAGAGAGTTTCATCTTAACAAAGACTCACAGACTCACAATCCATAATGTTTCTTTCACTGAGTTCATTAGGAACCCAAACATCCACCATTTTCACCATCCCAAGCATTTTCAGTCTCTGAGAAATGGTTGTTTGGGCGATGTTAAACCGCTGGGCGATCAACGGTAACTTTAGCTAAGATTTGATTGTTGTCTGTTTCAGAGCAAACAGCATCAGCAAGATCTGTATTTTCTGAACGAAAGCGTGTAAACAAAAGCCGAATCTCCACGTTCGATCAAAACAAATTCTCGGAACAATATAAAGGATAATCCTCTCTATCGGAATAAACAACAAAAATACAGAGATTTTCTAAACGATAAACACTACTTCAAAGGAAAAAACGGCAGAACTTATTTGAACGACCCAATATTTTACAATACAACAAATCATCTCCAAATTAAGTGTATCGTTAAATTAGTCGCAGAAATTTTATTTCAGATTTTCTTGGCAACTTTAGATTCATTGTTCTAAAAACTCCTTATAAAGTTATATGTACATCTGTAGTGTACAAGATAACTTTTCATCGAAATATTTTCTCCAAAAACTCTGAATCATTTTATTACTGTACTCATGTCAATGACTGAATGGAAAAGTTATATATTTGACATGACTGTAACAGGGATAAGTTCGAATCAAGCAACAATGTTTTAAACGGATGGGGTAGAAGTGCTTTCAAATTTCACAGAAAATTATTCACTCATCGGAAAGGACATTGTTCAAGCCATTAGTTGGTCATTTATCGATCGATTTTCTCCTTTTGTCTCACTAATTAAAATAATTCCTATCAATTATCTCTAATCCAAGTTGAGCAAGTCCTGGAAGCACTCTCATATTGACACTTACGAATAATTACTCGTTGGACTTCAATTGTCCAACCCAAGTCTCACGTAAATAATTTTCTAATTGATTTTCCCATTGGCAAAAGTTATTTATTTCGGGTACTAATGTAAGAATAATGTAAAAATATTTTCGGAAAGAACTAAGCAAAATCGAGACAAGAAATTCGAAGGTTAAGTTGAGGATAGTTTGCCCTAGTTTCGAACTTGGGGAGAGAGTTTTGATTGATTTCCCACGACAAAATGCTGAGATGCATAAATAAATAAGAGAAACCAGGGAATAAGATTTCTTTCTTACTTTTCTGGTAAAAGTTCTTCTTTTTCTGTATGTCTATTCTGTATTTTGCAACTTGTTATTTATCAAGAGGAAGACAACCTGTCATGTGGTGGTTTGGAAGGACGTATCTGTTGAAACAACGTGCTAATGATGATATACTTAGTCATCTACTGTTCGCTCTTGTAACAAATATTCTAAAGGAAGGTATTTTTGATATGTATACCACAAATAACTTTCTAACATAATTATGCTATAGCTGCGTGTTTGACCGTACTTTGAACTACCCTGAGGTAAATATTCTGAACGGAGAAGTGAAGTACAGTGCATACTCTTAAAACCTGAAGCTTTATCTACTTTATGTTTTCTTATAGTTAAAACCTTTTTTTTTTTTTTGAGATCAATAGATAAAAACAAGGTCACAAATTTGACTACTGTTACTGAAAGGATCATTGATGCAAGAGATTTAAGGAGCTGCTATCTTTCTGAATCTATTTCTGTTCTGCGGTTTGAGCAATTTTCTAGCAGAAAATGCAACTAGCAAAAACGTACTACCCTTACGAATAGTGTCCCAGCAATCTGTGCCTTTTTCTATAGGAGATGAACAATGACGCCCCAATCTTTGAAGATGCCCGAATGCATTCGTTTTATTTGCCGAAACCCTCCATATCTTTAATTCCTTTGGAGCCATCCTTGAATCCTCTCTTCACTGACTCACATTTTTACCGACAAAATCCATTCCGGAGTAAAGGGAACGTCGTCTTCATATTTTCACAGACAGTTTTTTGTCCTCGTCACATGTACCAGACTTATTGATAAGACGATACGCACGTACCCTATTGTATTGTACAAAAGACTTTTAGTATTGACTACAAAATGAATGGATGGTTCTAAAATGAAATCGGGAGTGGAAGCTGGTGTAAATGGACCAAACAATAACATCACCTTAAAAATGGGAATAGCTCGAGTTTATTTCAAGCAGATCTTCACGCCATTCAAGAATGTGCCAACCAAATCTATGGGTCATATAAAAAGTCTCCGCGGTTTTTTGTCACTAGATGGTGTTGGTGTCCATTTATCTGGAAACACGCGTTTGAAAGGCGGCATGTCAGGCTAAATTTTTTTGTGAAGACAGCCGTGTAATTCGTTGCTCGTGTTAAAAGTTATACTGATTTAAATACGAGTGGAATATCTGAAGAAATAAGCTATATGATGCTTTCTTATTATAAGAAAGAAAAAAACGATGCAAAAGCATGCCGAAAAATTTGTGCAGTTTATGGTTAGAATGCTATGAGTGAACGCCTGACCCAGGAGAAGTTTGTTCGATTCCATTCCGAAAATTTCGATGTAAAAGATGCACCATGCACTGGTCGGCCTGTCACTGAAAAAGTCGCTACAATTTTCCAACTGATGGAGCAAGACCGGTACGGAAGCTATCAGGAGATAGCGGAGGCACTAAACATCAACTGTATGACAGTTTGGAATCATCTAAAATGAGCAGGCTACACAAAGAAGCTCGATTTAATTAACCATCAGTGAAACGCTGCTGAAACGTAACGAAATGGAACCATTTTTGTAGCGATTCATTACGGGCGATGAAAAATGGATTAAATACAAAAATATCCAACGCAAGCGATCATGATCAAAATCCAGTGACCGACCACAAACGAGTTCAAAGCCTGGATTGACGGCAAACAAGGTTAGGTTGAGTGCTTGGTGGGATTGGAAGGAAATTTTCTATTATGAGCTACTAGAACGTGACGAACGATCCTCTACTGTGCATAACTCGACCGTTTGAATGAAGCTACCAAGAAAGAGCGGTCAGAATTAGCCAACAGAGAGGGAGTCGTCTTCCATCATGACAATGCTAGGCCACACACATTTTTGATGGCTCGGAACAGATTGACGGAGCTGAGTTGGGAAGTTTTGATATATCCACCGTATAAATCGGACCTTGCTTGGACCTCGGTCTTCGTTTTGATGGTAAAAAAATTGACCGACCAAAGATCCGCTGAAAATCAGTTGGCCAAGTTTTTCGCTGATAAACCACATAAATTCTACACTAAGCGGACTAAAGAAAGAAATTCCAAAACGGGACTGGATGTAACAAGTTGGGAGTACTTTGAACTTTTCATGAAACTTACGGAAAAGAACAATTTGTCAGCCGATGTTCTTTGGCTGTAATTTTTTTTATGAATGAAAAACTTTAGTTCTGCAGGTTAAATCAGGTGATTTTGCCGGCCAGTGCATATCGCCTTCAGAATTTCCTGTTGGAACCACATGTTCTCCAGTCCAAATTCATCCAATTGTGGAAGGAGAAAGTCATTGAGCATGGTTCTGTAGCGCTCGCCGTCCACAGTAGTCGTTTGGCTCGCGGTATATTCGAAAAAATAAAGCCGATGACGCATTCAGCGTAAGCAACACACAATGCAGTAACTTTGAGCGGGTATAGATAATGGCTCTTTGTGGGTTATATGTGGATTTTTGGTGTTCGATAAGCAATAATTTTGCTTATTCTATCCACAGGGAAGGAAATGGGCCTCGTCGCTTATGATGGATTTCGATGAAAGGTTGTCTTCGTCGTGGTCAAAATAGAGGATGGTTTGAGTGTCAACAGCTAACAGCTGATTTACTTCTAGCAGTTTGTAAGGGAACGTCTTACAGTTTGTCACCAAAATTCTTTGTAAAGCCCACCGATTGATTTCCAAATTCTTGGCGCATTATCTGGTCGATACTGCGGTATTCTCAGCAGAACGGTTGCTCCGGAGCCAACTAATTCTAACAGAACCTTGTGTTGTCTCATACTTTTCTAGGCGAGTGGCTAAATATCGTACAGTTGCCCAGTTGGACCGGTAAATTTGCGCCGGAATTCACGATGCGCCAACACCACCGACGAATTATTCCGCGTTCCTTTGGAGTATACCGATTCATGTCTTATTGACGTGTATTTTGTATTTGTTTACTTCAAAAATGTCAAAGTAGGATTGACATTTGCTGCTATTTGCAAAAATTACAGCGTCTTCCTATAGGGTGATAACTTTTGCGCGACCTAGTAGATCCACCAAGAAATTTGTTGTACGTCTGAAGATCACCTTAAGACTAAAGATGGTGAGGATTCATTAGCATCTATATCGCAGTCCTTGGGAAATCAATACATCTAACAACATAACAAGAACTAGCGAAGCTTTTACCAAAATACAACCCATCTGTGGTTTGGAGCAAGATCGATACTACCCAGAAAGCGGGAAGACTACTTGAAGGCGAAGAACAGCGAACTCTTCAAGGAGTACGAAGACTTTGTGGATTTTTGTTGACTGAGTTGCTGAAGAATGGGAAGATTCCCTTATCAACGGTAGTGCTGCCACAATTACTTGTCAAAAAGCCAGAGTTGTTGTCAAATACAGCTGATAATGAAACAACTATTTCCCTACAGAAGCCAAAATGCCCCGAACTCGATCAGAAAAGAACGATGTCGATACTAAGAACACCGAGAGAACTAAAATAGAAGCCGATAAAAGTTTAAAGAAAACTACAACAAAACTAACAGCAATCATAGCAGCATTTTCTCGTGAAGGAACTTCAGTTCTAATTCAATTTCAGTCGCAGTCTCAGTCTTCAGTACTTTGGTTCCAAAGAAGCTCCGCTAAATAAACACAACTGTGAAACAAATCTTTCTGTCAGTCAACTTGTGGATCAAACGCCACCTCAGGATTCGTCTAACCTGGAGAAATCCTTGTCTCAATCTCATCTGAAAAGCACTCCAGTAAAGAAGACTTTCTCCAACACCTACTCCGTCGAATCTATGTATAATAACAAAGAACGATAATCGTTTGACCAATACGACCAGTTTTTACAATTCTGATGCCTAAAGCATCCAATCCGACAACTAAAATGCAAGTAATTACTTCTAGAAGTATCCGAATACTCAAAGCTGTTGTCAATAAGAATAAGACTACTTGCGTGCTGCTCTTAGTAGCTGTTCTGCGTCAACAAAACAAAAAAATCTGTGCAACGCGTTTAGGTTTTTAAAAAGTTAAAAAGGAATTGTTTTCTTAAAAAAAAACTTTTTTTTTTTCTTTTTCTAACATTTTCATTTCAACCATCCAATAAGGTTTATTGTTAGATTTAAGTGTTAGATTCAAAATGTGCATCGTTGCTCTTAGAGAAAAAGAGCAAACTAAAGTTATGCATGCATACGATTTCTCGAGGCCCTCAAAATATGTGTTTGTTTCATCGATGATCTTTTCATTCGACCTAAATCTCTTGCCATTGGGTTATTTTTTTCTCCATATTTGGAAACAGAAAATAGTCGCAGATAGCTAAATCTGGATGAGAGAGCAATTCGTAACCTTATTCGTGCAATTTTGTCCTTTTTGCTTCAAATCGGTGTCGAATCGATCCAACAGCTGTGCATAATAATCGCCGGTGATCATTTTACCTTTTTCATGGTAATCAATGTGAATGACACCACGTGCATCCCAAAAAACTATCACCATGACCTTTTTGGCTGACGCACCTTGGCACATTTTCTTTCTTCGGCTTCGATTCACCAGGAGAAGTATTGTGATGAATCCATGTTTCGTCCACGAAACGGCACAAAACTCGTTCAGATTGTGTTTGAACATCGCCAAACACTCCTTTGAAGTTGTCAAGCGATTGCGACACCCATCTTTCGGATAGCTTCTTCAGATCCAAATATTTTTGACAAACTGAAATCACCAATTCATGTTAAGCCTGTAACCTCTTCAATATCATACCATGGAATTTGTGGTGCCGATTGTGCAACCAGAACGTTCGGTGTCGCTTGTGCTGGTGTGAGCGCCCCAAAATTGAATAAATCAGTGATGGTGGTTCCAATCGATGGTGAAAAGTCCCCATAATACTTGTCAAGCTTTTCTTTGATTTGCGTGAAGGCTTTCTTGCTCAAAAAGTGTGTTTAAGCAGCACACAAAGAGAAAATTCTCGTTTCAAATGGTAGGCACAACAAAACTATAAGCAAAATGTTGGATTTGAGGTGACATCGCCATATGTTTTAATTTTCAAGGACTTTTTGGTGCAATTCAAGGGATCTCTCATTTAAAGGATTGGACAAACAGTTCTGCAGTTCTATTCATCAGACATACTTCGTCGACCCATATTTTAGAGATGACTTGATCATCATCACATGGTTTTTTAAACAGTTGGGCTATCAAGCCATTTGGTTCAGCAGCCGGATGGACGGAAATATTGTCCATTGGCATCTAGATTGAACGGGTCATGCGGTTTAAGGATAGGATGATGATGTCATCACCGTTTAACAGTCTGCAGAAATAATCTTTTCAGATGTAGCAAAAGTAATCTCAAAATCGTAAAGAGATATATTTCGCTACCACCAGATCCAGATTGATTTTCATAAAAGAACACAAAGAAGGAAGAAACATTTATGTAGAGAACGAAGACACACTCTGTTGGCTCATATGATGTATAACCAACTTTTTTACAAACTCTTCTTTCCGATTTTCTTCCCCATATAACGCATATGATCTACATCCGATAATGGCGGTATTGGAGTTCTCGTTTTGATAAAAAAAAAAAACTCGATTAGAAAAGGGCCTACGCAATCCCATGCTATTGTAGCCGTTCGACGTTGAATTTTCTCACAATAAATCGTTGTTTTTTGGTTGTTACTGATATCCGCAAGCGTATCACGGTTACAACAAAATAATAGTCCGAGCCAATCTGAGCTACTCGGAACGTTCGGAGTGCGTTGGGTCGATCGCAGTGTGATCAATTTGGTTGATGGTTTGTTAATCAGAAGTAAGCCAAGTCTAAAGGCCATATGCTGATTAAAGCTACATTACGAACCTCTGCAAAATCAATAAACCTACCTATGTCCGCTTCCGGAGGAGATGTGATGAATACTGTACTTTCCACACTGTATTACGAATCGCCAACGACGATTCTTACGTTATATTTGGGTATTGCTCGTGTATTTTGCCTTGAAGTTCGTAGAAGCAGTCTTTGGTAAAGTTGTCCTTTTCCACTGTCGAAACGTTAGCATTCGCTTACATTCCTGTAGGTCAAGACCTATGTGTAGTTGTCTATACTTAATATCACAGTTTTTCATGCTCCTTTCATCGTTTCCATCCTATCAGACGTCTTTGGCGGTGGCTATGTCTACTTTGTACCAGTCGAGCATCTTAGCTAGTTGATCGGCTGTTCGTGATCTGTTAAGGATCCGATCATTCTACGTACAGATACGAAGAATCCGACATTTTCTTAGGCTATTAGCCTGACCGTCACATTTTCGTAGACCAGTGCCTTGCTATTAGTGCTGCGCGAGCGTTTACTTATGATGTTATTAGAACCACCACTGGAAGCTAATGCTACGAACTTGATTATTGTGTTGGTGGCTGGGAAATAGTTTCCCTATCAGTCGTCGCACAGAATAATGACAGACCCTTAGACATCTAAGCACATTTATATATATATATCTTTGACTAGTAGTAGGGGCATATTTTTACATTTACCTAGAAAAAATAGTAAATTCTTCCAAATGTATACATTGAGACAGGTCCTACCTAAATATAATAATCTCGGCAGTAACTTTTAATAAAGCCACAATTTCCCAAGAGCTGTAATTGTTAGATTAAATTCTGCGCTTACCAGTGTCAAGGCCACAATTTGAAGGACACGTCAGAGCATATCTATGAGGCAGGGAACCTCATTTGCAGTAATTGGTGAATGCAACCATTATCTGCCTTAGCTAGCTCCTATATTTGCTCTTTATTCGCTTTCTGCAGTAATCAAATTTTATATATCTGTTCTTTGCAGGTAAGTCGACAAACTCCCTTTTTTCGTTCCGTAGTTTTCTTGCATGGACCTTCCCTATAGTTTGAAACTTTGGTTTGCCAAAACTAGTATCATTGCTAGTTGTAGCACCTACTTCTTCCATTTATCGCCCTCGGATAAATAGGGATACATAAATGGTAAGTATTAAGGGAGTTGGATGTGACCAAAGATGACCGCTTAAATGTTGGCCTATAACTACATCGTAAAATCAAGTTCGGTATAGCTTTCATTTTAGCTCGACAGTTTTACCATTTTCAAGAAACGAAAGAGTTTTAATTGGACGGGCCGCTGTCTCGTTTTTTTTTGTTTAAGTCATTCAGTCTTTAACTACGCTCGCATATAACTTTTTTATCAATCGAAAAATAATTGCCTTCCAATTTAGCATCGTTTTAACCTAATCCAACAACATAACTCCCTCAAGTGCAATAGTGCGATGGCCTTGTCGAATAAGTTAGTACAAATATGCACAAGACATAAACTCCAACCCCATCGAAATTGGAAAAGAATGTCCAAACTATGCACATAAAGCTTTGACTTCATTCGGAGGCGATTAATCTTGCATACTATTTACGACCACGTTACATAAATTCCCTTCTTTTATAATACTTAATACTTAATCCAATTGATATCTAATGGTGGGACAATGACATACTTACATACTCAGAACACCAACAGTTCTCTACCTGTCTCGAGTGACTTGAACCACCAACCATACACATACACATCATACCATGATACAAGATAACAAAATCCTATTTTCTGCATGTCAAACTCATTGTTCTTTCACCTCGAAAGTAGAGAAGCTTAGTCACCCATGAATAAGTAATTCTGTTACGAATACACTTGCTTTACTGTGTCCTGCCTGGTCGTCACCCTGGTTCGTTGAATATTTCAACTATATCAAGCAGCACAACTACTCTTGTAGCTAGTAAGTATCTAGGGATATTCTATGCCTACTATTTGTCCTATTTTTAAACCACCCCCTGCTTTCAATTGCTACAGTCTAGGGACTCGTAAATGTCTATCACATGGAACACGACTTTGGGGATCAAGTATCTTCTTAACTTTTGTTTCTGTCACTTGATTTCGGTCGACCCCTACAAATTATATCAATCTGAACTTAAGTGTCAAGAAATTGTCCATAAGCCTATCACACTACCAGAATTCGTATCTTATTCTCCAAAGTGTGCGGGTGGCATTGATTGCTAGATTAGTGTGATTTTCCGTATGTTTTCCCCTCAACTTATACTCAATCAAGATAAAATAAACATGACCGGAAGCATAGGATTGTAGAATCACCGTAGAAATCATTATTTTTATCTCAGCTTTTTGAGATGCATAACTCTATCAAATATTCCAGTCAGTGAGGAAACTTAGATGCATGTTTGTTGTTAATCAAAAGAGACACAGTTCTTAGAGTTTGTTATGAAGATGTGTCCAGTTTAGGGAATTCTTTTTTATTTTTTCTAAAGAAGCGGTTTACTAACATTTCAAGAAGTTTAGAGTGTTGGAGGTGGGGTAATGGTAGTATCGACCTGAGCAACGGTTAAAAACAAAAAAAAAGCAAATTTTCATGAAATCGTCACTTTCTATTCGCAATAGAGCTTCTATTGTGTAGAGAGTGGAAGGCCGAGGATTGCATAAATGCATTCTATCAAATACCAAACTCTTTAGCAAAGACACAAATACATCAGTGTATACATCAACCGTAAGCGAAATGCTTTTCCTACCCGATTCAAAAGCTTTCTGCTTCTAGTAAATGCTCAAACCAATCACATCCGACGAGAATAAACGTTAAATTTGAAAATTTTATATCTCGATAGTATAGGGTGATTCATCGTGAAGTTTGATTAACAATGTAAAATAAAATACATAAATTTGAAAGCGAACTTAAAACTTTTAGTATCGACTAAATGAATAACTCCTGGCATTTAGGTTCTAAGAACGACATCATGAAAATGTTGGCCACAACTACGCCTGAAGTGGTCCATTCGGAAGATCCAATTTTGGCGACTCGTTCGAGCATAGCGACTTGTATCTCGCGAATAACACGAGTAATGTTGGCTTCCAAAGCATCAATCGTAGCTGGCTTATTCCTGAAGACCTGAAGACTTTACATATTCCCAGAGAAAATAGTCCAAAGAGGTGATATCGCACGATCTAGGCGGCCAATTTGCCGTAGCAAGACGTGAAATTAAGTGCTCACCAAAATGATTTCACAACAAGCCCATTGTTTCACGCGCTGTATGGCTCGTAGCACCGTCTTGTTGAAACCAGAGCTCACCGAGACCATGTGCCATGTCCGTTAACATGGCGCGATAACGGTTACCATTGACGGTAAGATTCTGTTTTGTTTCATTTTTGAAAATATATGGACCACCAGCCTGTAAACCACAGTATACCGTTGTTTTTTATAAATGTAATGGTAGCTCTAGGTACTCTTCGGGTTGCTCATAAGCCCAAATATGGCAATTTTATTTATTAACGTATCCATTGAGCCAGAAATGGGCTTCATCACTGAACAAAATTTCACGATAAAACACTGGATTTTCATTGAGTTTTTCCAGAGCCCATTCACTGAAAATATGACGCAAGTTCAATTTGCCTGGCTTCAATTCTAGCACAAGTTGAATTTTGTACGCTTTTAGGCCGAGAACATCACGTAAAATACGCCAAGTTGTCGAATACACCAAACTAAGCTACTCAGAACGACAACGTTTCGATTCTTCACGGTCTTCGCGTACACTCTCAGCTACAGCTGCTATAGTCTCTTCACTACGTTCAGGATGTGGTCTAACAGGTTGAGTATCATCCACTAATGTAAACTGAGACTTAAATTTGCTTATGGTATTGGCAATAGTGGTTTCAGTAGGTCGATTATGAGCACCATAAATTCCTCGAATCGCACGAAAAACATTTTTCACAGAACGTTGATTTTCGTAATACAGCTGAACAGTTTGGAGACAGTGTTTTTTCATGATGATTTGCCAAACAATACTGAACAAAAATTACAAAGCAGTTTGATAGGAGTCAGGCGTGAGCTGTCAAAAAAAGCCTATTGCAAATCAAACCTCACGATTAATCACCTTATATAAGATATTCCAGAAACTAAGTGGCGAAATATTGGATACAAGGGCCTCTACTTTAACGTACTAAACCAATGGTGCGTCTTAAGTTAGGCATTGAACTTTGCCAAAAAGAGGCTAAAAAAGGGCTTTATGTCGAAATAACCAATCGGCAAGCAATAGAGCAAGTGCAACGCGAAGCACGGGAAGTGAGCTAACATTTTTAAGATTGCGGCACAAGGAAGAAAAATTCGCAAAATATATTTAGGACGAACAGGGTAACTGCTAACTAAACAAAAAAGAGCACTTTCATGCGTTATTTAACCAACAAATTTCCATTCTATCGGCTGGAAATTTACAAAATCCGGAGTTAGCGAAGCAGTAGAAATAATGTCAACCCGGATCACATACTCTGCGGAATATGGCCGACACCCAAATATCTTGGGTTAAATGGCTCATAATGTTGTTAAACTAATTAATGAGGCGAGCTATTGCCTAACCAGTTAGGGGCTAGCTTTATTGTTACACTGTATAAAGGCAAAGAAGGCACAAGAAAAATGCAATAACTACGCGTTATTTTGCACATTATTTTGCATACAAATACAAGAAAGTCTAAGTCTCTAAACAGTCGACAGCGTAATATTATTTTACTCCATGACAGCCAAAGTCTTACACCGATCGTATTAATATCAATTCAGTACGCAATGCACTCCTCCAGTACTTTTCATGTCCGAACGTTCCGGGCAGCTAAGATCGACGCATTATCTTCTTACAGTTTAAGGTCAAAAGCTACGTAACCATCATGACGAAGTTCAACGTCAAACTGCTATAATCGCAGAAAACCCAGAAGGCTTTTTCTGATCAAGTTTCCCTTAACGAGAAGTCCGATACCCCCAACATAAGGCGCAGGGGACTTGCGCTACCACTGCCATGCTGCAATAAGACAAGCACAAGAAATCCAGCCCAACAAAGAAATTCTGGGTAGACTACGAAAACAGAGTGGCAAATTTCGAAAAACAGCGTATGTACAGAGCGGAGCTCTACGAGCAAAATACTACAGAAATATAAAGGCTCCTCAGAAAAAAGCGAGAAGCGCTCAATCGCGTCTTTAGAAAGGACTTAGACGATGATTGAAAATGAATTTCAATCCACAAGTTTTATTAAAGCATATAACAAGCATGGAAAGCCTGTAACGCCTAAAAAAATCTGCAAGGTGGGAGAAAAAAATTTTATAGCAAAACGACAGTCGGTGGAAGGATTGTTTCTACATACTGTTAAACGGTGATGACGAACACTATCTCACCAACAAAATGAACTATTCCATACCAAGATGAAATCATATGAAATTTAAGTCAAACAAAGCTTCTGTAGCTCATAGCTCAACTGCCGAACTGTTTAAAGTAGCAGATGGTGTTTAAATACGGAGCATACATCAATGTCTTTGTTGATCGACAGAATCCGAAGAATCGATAGAATGCCCAACGAATGAAACCTCAGCATTCTCCGTCCGATTTGTAAGAAGATAGATCCCTTAAACTGCCTTCTGTATTATCTGATCGCCGAACATCCTTTGTCAACTGTCTGACCCTCCCATATCAGTGTGGTTGTAGGCAAGGAAAATCCACGATACACACTACCTCTTTATCTTTTTCAAGGCCGTATTTGACAACGTTTATAGAGACGGATTATACAGATTTATGTGTAGTTTTGACATACCATCCCGAGGATGACGATGGACATGAAAGAATTTTACGAAATTCGCAAGTCAACTCCAGTAGCACCATCCATCCGTTCACTTATTCGTATACACAGACAACATAGACATAATGGGAAAACACAGAGCGCTATCAGTGGAGAATTTACGACTTCTGAAACAAATGCGGCAGATGTGTATTAAGCTGTCAATGAAAGGCTAAAAAATTATGCACCTACTGCCAATATAAAGGGACACACAGCATTGATGCTTGCTGCAAACCGTACGACAATCGCCGTGACGTCGGCCGTCTTCATTGCTTCAGTGTGCAGGCAATTCGTCGCATCGTGGAAATTTTGAGCATAAGTCCACTCTTCTGGATCTTAAGCCAAAACCAGATAGAGATTGATGTGAAATGAAGAAAACATAGCCGCCGTAGCGGCCAATATTTAAAAAGACCCAGAAATATCGATTCGACGCCGATCAGCTGAATTGGGCATCGCCAAAGAATCAACCCGGCTAATGGCCACGCTAATATTCATAATATATTAGAAATCCACATAGAGAACATCGATTATACCATATCTAAACTTCGGTTTTACAAAGACTTTCATGCGAGCTTTTCATCTAGATTCTTCTGGGAAGAAAATGTTTTCATGGAGAACAAGTCTGTCCACTTCTATACAGATGGATCTTAAACCGATACCGGGGTTAGTTGCTTTTTTTCTCATATAAGCTAAATCTAAACCTCTCCTCCCGTCTTCCAAATCATTGTAGCGTGTTTCAGGTGGAAATTTTGGCGATTAAAAAAGTTCTGTCCTGGGTGAAGAAAACGTGATATCTGCAAAGGATATTCGCAACTTTTCGGATAGTCAGACCGCCCTTAAATGCCGATCTTACGGAGATGACAGAGCAGTTCAACCTTCACCTTTTTTGAGTGCCGGGCCATAGGGGCATTCCAGGGAATTCTAGGGCCGACGAACTCGCCAAAATTGGAACCACTCTACCTATTCTACCGGAAAATTGTAGCTGGATGCTTATAAAACAACAGACCTTAGATGAAACGGTAGGCCTACATGTCTAGTAACTACATAGATCTGCCCAAAGCTGGATCTGAATCGCTCTAAGAGTCTGATTCTTCTAAATATGAAACATCTCAGGTGTATAGGTGTCATCCCCGGACACTGCCTTATAGACAAGCATACAAGAAGGGTTGGCGCTTTTACGAACGATTTCTGTGGAAGCTGCATGAACGAGAAGGAAAAGGAGGCAATCCTATACCTTCTCTGTACATGTCCAGCTCTCTCCCAGAAAAGAAAACTGCACTTAGGAACCTTCTTCAACAATGGTTTAAACGGTCTAAAGAATACAGACGTTAACAGTCTGCTGCGCGATTCCATGAGTAAGAGGATCATAGATTACGTAGCAACACAACGGGCCAATAGGCCTAAGTGTTTTAAATTCCTAACACGAAAGACCAAGATTATGTTTTGTATAGCCTGAACGTGATAGTTCTAGTTCATAGCATGGAATGTTAAACGATATTAAGATCTCTTGAAAGAACGACACTCTGGTAAATAGTGATGAAAGGACAACTACGAGCTTAATGTGCTGTAGGAAAGTGTGAATGTACATAGTGCATACGATACGAATATGGAGGAAAACGTCCAGGCGATCAACTTTTTTTGTTTCCGAAACTCTATTTGCTCTTACTTTTACTCGGAATTGTAGAGATTTATCCGCATATCGGTCGACGGTCATAACAACGGAGAAGTTTCTGACCACTTTATCATAAATTGTATTTTGCGCTTAATTACATTTAGATGCGCATAAACAGTGTTTCGAAGACCTACAATTTTATAAATCACTTTCTTTAGGCACTACTGCTGCGACTCAAGGTCATCTTAAGATAAAGTAACATGATTAACATTCTATAAATACGAAGGCAAACATCCAGATATTAACTTATATTGGCATGTATTCATTGCTTTTATCTTTTCTTGAACCTGATCTTTATCAGAAAGCAACATAAATGCATTTACTCGTAGCTGCCCAAAACAGCTTTGTTTTCTATGCTCATAATTAAAATTGAGGGGGAAAAATTAAATAATTAAGAATTGCGAATTTTATAAAAGGAAATCAAATTACGTGACATGAAAGGCATTCTCCTACGTACTTGTTACTCTCGGCCAAATTACTATCTCCAGCAGAATTTTATTTTCAGCAGTGCTTCACGGGGTTATCTCGAAACTAAGTCCCACGACGTCAATATAGTGCAAACTGTCATCGAAAAATTCACGGTTACTGATACCCTATTCAACTCTGTTGTACATTATTTTTAGTATATATTTAGTATAGCCTGCATTCTATTCCTCTAGTGAATGCATTTACTTCGTAATGCAACGGGAGGACTTCACTCGGCGTCCGTCTATAGATTATCAAGAAAAATGTAACCTTTGGACTTGGAAATTACTGATAATCCATATGATTGAGTTCCAAATTCCTCAAAAATAGGAGACTAGTTGTGCGATGGAAATCTTCACTGAACACCATTTTTTAATCAGTTAACGCCCTTTGGTACCCGATTTATCCGCTCATAGTTTTTCAACCAACCGAAACGAAATACATACAAAACAACGAGGAAATTAAAACAAAAAAAAAAAAAGATATTTTCGTTATTTATCTCTAGAAAAAGTAAGAACGATAAACAACACTTGTACCTTATCTTAAGATAGGCATTCTCTTATCACATGTCCAGATCCAAGGGTCAACTTCTTCGACGGACATTGCCTGCATTCTAAATGTTTTAGAATTTCTCCCCGATTATTAAGATAGTATTGAATAAAAGGCAAAAAAAAAAATCCAAATTGTTGTTATCCGATCTGGGTAATTGAATTGTTGGAACCACGAAACTCTATTCGGAAAATCCACTAGCGCAAGCCACCCTCAAGGGTAGGTGTCGAAATAGAATTGTTCGTATACTTGAAGCAGAAGTGGCGACACTGGTACAAATTTGCGGTATCTACCCATTGTCACTGCAAATTTTATCGTCTCGTTCAGATATTTTTGTTGTTGTTTTTTTTTTTTTTTTAACGAACACAGTTTTATTGTTTTAGGGGTTCAATTTTTATATTTTTAAGATAAAAGTGAACATAAGAGCTGACATTGGTACTACATAGTTTCCGTGTTTTGACATTTTCTAGTAGTAGAAATCTATAGATAAGAATTGAAGAAAGATTAGATAACTGCTGTAGAACGTGTTGCATGTAGAGAAAACTGTGAGAATTTCATTATAACATTCATATTCAAGACTATTTACATTAAATTATACTTGCATCTAATGTTACAGGAGATTGTTTTGCAATTTGATGACTATACTTGATTGCTTAATTATTATCATTAGGTGCATCAGACAAATCGGAACAGAATTATCTGAAGAAAATTAGTTTGCATTGCATATATTTCAGTCTTGCCAACTAATCTCTTAATTGAATCCGTTGTCAGTTAACTACTTTTAGATTGCTGCTTTAAATTGATTTTGGATTCTTAGCACTTATGTATGCCATTACAGGGACGATGGCCTTATTAAGAAAGTCAGTTGAAGTTATTTACTTCCGAATATTTTGACTGCTCCTGTATATTCTATTCTCGATCTTTTCGACTAAATCCAAATCTTGATATGCCTCAAAGAGCAGTTGTACCTCAATATTTCACCGAATATCTCAACCCACATTTAATAGTATCTTGAGATTATCCTTGTTCTGGTATTAATACAAATTCATTATTCATGTCAGGTTTTGAAACTTTTCGCCATGACAGCCTTGACGATGTAAATGTTCCTTCTGATTGTGGTACTCTTAGAAATTCACACTGGTTTCGACTCTCCCGTTCTAAATGCAATCTTACAAATTTCGATTTTATGTTACAAACATTCGCCTTTCTTAACTAATTACCAGCTTACCGGTGTCTCCTTTCTGGATACGATACACTTCTGTGAAGTTTTTAGGGAGTTAAGCCTTCCACATCTTCGATCTCTTTTCAGATATGGCCATTTAAAACCATAGCAGGCAACTTGATCTTGTCTTTTCAACTTATCTGGTAACTGGATTGCAACATTATCGTTGCAACCTCTGTTTCTTACATTTGCTTACAATCAACAAAATACACCAATGCACTGTGGTTCCACCGTAGGCCAAAAGTCGAAAAATTCATTGTAAAATTTTTCGCCAAAAACCATTTGAATTAGCTGACGGTTTGATTTTCATCTCGAAAGTCATCTCATAAGCTCGTGTTTCAACTTTGGTTATCTGCATCTGAAAGTGAAGGGAATAAGTGCTGTTCCATATTAAAAGTACTTCTCGATTCTTGCAATGAAGTACCAAATTTTAATTCTAACGAACTGAAAAATCGTATCGATTATATTGGGTATATACAATATTTTAATTCGTGCGGTTTTTTTTTCAAAATTTGAAAGTTTATTTAAGAAAAACATGTACAATAGTATTATTCAAAGTATTGCCCATCTGAAGCTATGACTTTTTCCCATCTTTCTGGCAATTTGTGGATCAAATCCCAAAAGAACTACGCCGGCTTGGCAGCCAAGAATGAATCAAGTCAATTTTTGATATTCTGCTCTGATGTGAACCGTATTACAGTAAGGACGTTCTGCATCTACCGGAACAAATGGTAGTCAGAAGGGGCAAGGTCTGGGCTATAAGGCGGGTGGGATAAGACTTCCCATCCACTGTTTTCCAAATAGTTCTTTACCGGAATGACAACGTGAGGCCGAGCGTTGTCATGATGGAAAATTATTGCCTTGTGTCTGGTCGCATATTCCGGGCGTTTTTCGGCTACTGTTCTCTTCAAGCGGATTAATTGTGTTCTGTAGCGTTGTCCATTGATGGTTTCACTCGGTTTTTGCAGCTCAAAATGCAGCACACCCATCTGATCCCACCAAATACAGAACATTACCTTCGCACCATGGATATTCGGCTTTGCCGTTGATTTGGCTGTTTGGCCGGCTTTCACATATGATTTTTTGCACTTGGGGTTGTCGTAATGGATCCATTTTTCATCACCAGTAACAATCCGATGCAAAAATGACTTCCTTTTGTGGCATTTCAACAGCATTTCGGACATGCAAAACCGCCTTTCGACATCTCTCGGCTTGAGTTCATGTGAAACCCAATTTCCTTGCTTTTGAATATATCCAGCTGCTTTTAAACGTTTTAAAATGGCTGCTTGAGTGACACCCAAAGATTCTGCGAGCTCTTCTTGTGCTTGGCAACAATTTTCATAGAGTAATGCTTCCAGATCTTCATCTTCAAACTTTTTTGGCTGCCCAGGCCGTTCATCGTTTTCCAAGCCAAAATCACCACTTTTAAATCGTGCAAACCACTTTTGGCACATTCGCTCAGCTAGCGCATGTTCACCATAAACTTCCACCAAAATACGATGACTTTCGGCAGCAGTTTTCTTCATATTAAAGTAATGAAGAAGAACTCAGCGCAAAAACACTTTATCAGGCACAAAGTTCGACATATTAATTATGTTCGGTAGCGTTGTCCATTGATGGTTTCACCCGGTTTTTGCAGCTCAAAATACAGCACACCAATCTGATCCCACCAAATACAGAGCATTACCTTCGCACCATGTATATTCGGCCTTGCCGTTGATTTGGCTGGTTGTCAGCGTTTCACATATGATTTTTTGCGTTTGGGGTTGTCGTAATGGATCCATTTTTCATCACCAGTAAAATCCGATGCAAAAATGACTTCCTTTTGTGGCGTTCCAGCAGCATTTCGGACATGCAAAGCCGCCTTTCGACGTCTCTCGGCTTGAGTTCATGTGGAACCCAATTTCCTTGCTTTTGAATACATCCAGCCGCTTTTAAACGTTTTGAAATGGCTGCTTGAGTGACACCCAAAGATTCTGCGAGCTCTTCTTGTGTTTGGCAACAATCTTCATAGAGTAATGTTTCCAGATTTTCATCTTCAAACTTTTTTGGCTGCCCAGGCCGTTCATCGTTTTCCAAGCCAAAATCACCACTTTTAAATCGTGCAAACCACTTTTGGCACGTTCGCTTAGCTAGCGCATGTTCACGATAAACTTCCACCAAAATACGATGACTTTCGGCAGCAGTTTTCTTCATATTAAAGTAATGAAGAAGAACTCCCCGCAAAAACACTTTTTCAGGCACAAAGTTGGACATATTTGAGTGAAAAAAAAAATTATTGTTGTTTACGCTTCAAATGAATGACATATACTGAAATGACGTACAATGACAGTAGCTTTCCAACGCATGTTCTAATGGAATAATAACAATGATAGTATACAAGTTACGCCATCTCTTAGCAAACCGCACGAAATATAGACTAAATATTTGTAAGAAGTTAGCAAATTTCTGGAAGAAATCTTACCGAAAGAAATACAGCCTTATTCAAAAGTATTCGGAATGGCTAAATACTATAGAAGAATGTATTATCCCCCGAAACAATAATACTTTGGCATCAACTTCTTCTGTTGGGCGACCTGCTAAGTATTTTGCAGAGTGCAGTGGACGGTCGAAGCGAAGAAGGTTTACTCTTTTAGCAGAAATGGACTCTTCTGCGATTAATTCATTGATAAATGAATCGAATCAATCAAATACATCTCGATAGCAACCAAGCTTAGAAGAAGTTCTTTCACTTATCACTGAAGCAAAGTTAACAAAAAATCAGTATTTGTTGATAAGGAATTTTGTGAACTTCTACGCATCGTCTGAAATAATGCCATCTTATCAGAAAGAATCGTCCGCAGAGGTAGAACTCCAAAGTTTACTTGACCATACAGCCAGGCGTCTGCTTGAGTCTCAGAAATTAATTTTGCAAACATTTTCGTCTGATTTTTCTAATACGATATTAGTTGGAAAATGGGGTTTCTATGGTAGTACAGGACAAAGTGAGTATAAGCAAAACTTTTCTGATTCAAATGTCGACAATGACAGTAACTTGTTTGTGACATCCTTTGATGTAAGTCATCAAACTAAATTTTTTGGAAGAATCCACGTCCCTCATCTACTCGATATTTTAGACCGATACGGTTTTAATTTGCAAAAAAAACTAAGGAGCTTTGCTTGGAAGAAGAGCTTATTTTAAAAACAAAATTATCAATTTGAATCCATACCTTTATAAGGAAGGTATCATTGAGATTCAGATAATATCATATTCCTTGCAACTAACCATGGTTGATGGAAAGGTATGCTGTGCTTTAAGTGAAACAGCATCAAGCAAGTGTTACATATGTGGTGCCTCACCGAAAGAAATGAACAATATTGAAAAGTGTTGGAAAGTTTGGCCTTTCCCCACTTCATTCATGGATTCGTTTCTTCGAATATTTTGTTCATGTATCCTATAGATTACATATAAAAAATGTCAAATAAGATCGGAGGAAGACAAAACCCTTTTTGCAGAAAAAAAGAAATATATTCAGGATACATTTCGGGAAAAATTAGGCCTTATCGTAGATAGACCGCAAAGTAATGGGAGTGGAAATTCTAATGATGGAAATACTGCCAGGAAATTTTTTGCTAATGCTTCCATTTCTTTTGAAATTACCGGAATTGATAAAAACATAATTAAGCGATGTCACACAATTCTAATCACTTTGTCTTCTCGCTACGATATAAATACCCAAAAATTTAAAACATTCGCATTGGAAACTGCTAGGCTAAACATTCGTCGTACAATCTTCCTAGTTCAGTTCACAAAGTCCTTATTCATGGTTCTGATATAATTAATCATGCTCTGCTGTTTATAGGAGAGTTAACTGAAGAGGCAGCCGAGGCAACAAACAAAAAATTTAAACGTTTTCGTCGGGATCATACAAGAAAAATGTCGCGAAAAGTTTGCAATACAGATTTATTTCATCGACTTCTTTTAAATTCTGATCCCTTAATTACGAGTATGAGAAATTTACCTAAAAAACGGACGAATTTGTTAAAATGAAATAAATTTGAAAAAAGAAACATTTTGTGCTTTAAAATCTTTCCCTTTTTACACTCTTTTAGCGTATCTCAAAAACTTGACCTGATAGAGCAAAATGGTTTGCAGATTCAGAATCAGGATACCCAAATTACTTATAAACTAATGATGATATGATTAAGTCATTTTTCAGTGAGCAAGTAATTATGACCGCCTTTGTTCGGGAGTGGAACCACTGTGCAATGAGACTTTTATTTGGAAGGCCTCAGGCCAACCAATATAAAAGCTAAACTGGATTCTACTCTGGATGAGTCTGCTCCTTTGTTTACAACAGTAAAATTTTGGGTTGCTGAGTTTAAACGAGGCCGTACGAGCTGCCAAGACGAGTATCGCAGTGTTTGACCAAATGAGGTGACGATTCTAGAAATGGTGATGAAATTCCACAAAGCGGTACTGGATGATCGTCGACTGAAAGTGCGCGAGCTAGCAGACATTGTAGGCATTTCAAAAAGTGCGGTACATCGCATATTATTTGAAAATTTGGACATGAGAAAGTTGTGTGCAAGATGGGTGTCGCGTTTGCTCACACTCGAGCAAAAACAGTGTCGTGAATGCAATAACCAAAATTAATGAATTAAAGTTTGAATTGCTACCTCATGCACACCCTGTTCGCCAGATTTAGCCCCCCTGGATTATTTTCTGTTCCCAAACTTGAAAAAATGGCTCAGTAGGCAAAGATTTTCCAACGATGAAGAAGTGATGTCGGCAGTTAATGGCTATTTTGAGGAGCAATACAGTTCTTATTATAAAAAGGGTATCGAACTTTTTGAACATCGCTGGGAAATGTGTATAAAGCTGAAAGGCGATTATGTTGAAAAATAAAGAAATTTTTTTCCAAAATTTTTGTGTTTTCTTTGTTAGATCGTCCACTTCTGGGACAGCCATCGTATGTAGCCGTTCCTCCTGTTTGTGAATAAATCACTCGTCATTTGCTCCCTCAAATGTCGGATTAGTTTAGCATTTAACCCTTCTCGCAGCTCTGAGATTCATTTTACCAGAATTATTTGGATCGAATGCAACCTAAACGTTTCTCTTACCTCAACCTATTTATAGCCATTCATTCAATTATAATGAAGACGCCTTAGTCCTCCACTATTCTTATTGAAAATCGATGGCGTTGATTTCATTATCAAGGAATCTAATATTTTTACCGTGCTGATAATATGAAAATAAATTCTCAACGTCCTCTAACTCCAATTTTCAATTTGGTTGCAAACAGTTTTCTTGGAACTCAATGTCAATACACAAAAAAGTGTAACATATTCACGAAAGTGTTTTCTACCCACGACCTTCTTTCTTTGGCAATAAATTGATAACCTCTTTCATTTCATTATACGACTTAAGTAGCATACCACCTTGATCAAAATCTTCCCGGTGGCGTCACCGTGTGGCGCTTCTATTGTTCCGATTTGAGTTCTTTTTTTTTTTTTTTTTGTTAAGTTGGTACATCTCTACCATTCCTCTAAATCTTAGCATCATAGCTTGACATTTGCAAAGGTTACGTAGTCAAGAGTACATCTAATATATTTGTGTGTGGGTTGGCGATTTTTTACAATTTTAGAAATGGATTTCAATTTGCAACAACGAATTTGTATTAGATTTTGAAATGTTGAAAAAGTGTTTTGGCAACGATTCTCTAAAGAAAACGGTCGCTTACCAGTGGCACGAGCGGTTCAGAAGTGATCGTGAATCAATCGAAAATGGTGAACTTCGTGGCAGACCATCGACATCGAAAACCGACAAAGACATTGATGAAGTTAAAGAAATGTTGGTCAATAACCGCAAATTAATCATCAGAGAGATAGCGGAGGACTTGAACATTGCCTATGGATTCGTCCAAGACATTTTGGTTAATGATTTGAGTTTCCGTCGTGTAGCAGCAAAGTTGGTGCCAAAAGACCTCAATTTCATGCGAAAAAGAGACCGTGTTGACGTCGCCAAAGAGATGAGCGAGCCCGAATCCAATCCCACATTCATCAAAAGGACGATTACTTGAGACGACACATGGATTTATGAATATAACACGCAATCCAGACATCAGGCAAGTGAATGGCGTTCACCAAATGAGCCGAGAGAAAAAAACCACGTAATTTTCAGTCAAAAAATAAGGCAATGCTTACGGTTTTCACGGATTACAACGGTGTAGTGCATTATGAATTTTTGCCAGAAGGCCAGACAGTAAGCAAAGAGTATTATTTGGGCGTTATGAGACGATTGCGTGAAGTAATTCGCCGAAAGAGACCAAAATTATGGGCAGAAAACTCGTAGATTTTGCACCATGATAACACACAGTCGCACAGTGCCATTATTATTCGAAATTTTTTGACGAAAAATGCAACAAATACCATCCAACAGCCACCTAATTTACCTGATTTGGCTCCCTCTGACTTCTTTCTGTTCAATCGAGTTAAAAAACCACTACGGGGACGCGTTTCAGCGATGGGGATTACTTTGAAGGGAACAGTATAGATTTAGATGAATAACTTGTATTTTTGATTTTATGAATAAATTCCGGGAACATGAAGGTGGTATAATAGAAGGAACTAAATTTTCACACTCATATTTGTAACACAATTAACAGGCCAATCCTATACTGGGCTTTGTAAAATGATGGTTCGAACAATTCTTAAACCCTTACAATAGAAGAACAGATAAAACGTTACCTTCCTTAGGCCTATACTTGAATGTACGAGTAAATACTTAGCTTCCTTCGAGAATCGAATGTTGATGCCTTAAGTACGAGATGAGTCAGACGAGATAGAACTAAACAGCTTCAGTTTTGAGAGGATTGACTGAAAGCGCATTTTTAGTACCTCAATCATTGATCCAGTCTAAGGTTGCCTGCATTTGAGAGCAGACAATCGCTAGATACGATCCAACAGACAGCACAGATACATAGAAGTGGAGACAGAACACTAATTAGCGGGCAGTCTTTTTACACTCCCGCCATCACATATCAAAAGCATTCTCAATGTCGATGAAAATGCCTAGCGCGTATTCCTTCTTGAAAAATGCGCCTTAAATTCTGCTTGTGCACCTACTGTTCGCCAGGGTTTCGGTATGTATTCCAGTAACAGGCTAACAATAAGATTGTCTTTAGAGCTACCATCAGCTGGTCTATACCTCTTTGTAACATATGTATATGCCATTGTTTTCAGGCAACTTTTAGCTACCAAAGGAAGCAAAAACATATGTAATGGTCTCATCGATCACCACAGCCTACGAAATATACCACCTACGGCGTGTTGTGTTATTCAGTTTACCAACTGTGTCCATAATAGGAGCTAGTTGTGAGCTATTTCTGATGAGATTACCTAGGAAATAGGCGAAGAATCTCTACTCTCAACTCAATGTACGGTCTAGTGATTCCGGTCTGGGTAATCTTCCCCTTCTGAGGACTTTGACCAGCCTATTGGTTTCACTGACAGTTTCTCGATTTTTTCGCAAAAGTCTTTATAAGAGGCGCCCATCGAAATTCGAATACGAGAATGTTTCTTATATTCCTTTCGCATCGATCTGTAAAAAGGTCAGTCTTCAACCAAGTTAGTCTTAACTGACTTATTACGAGTTTTCTGGTTCTTTAAGAAGATCTGCGTTCCATCAAGGAATGGGTAATTTGAAGGATTGCTTTCTTGCTGGACAGGCCAATTGAAAACACTTGGTTAAGATACCATTCAGGTTCTGAACAGCTTCCTCTAGCTTTTGTTTTGTCCTTAGAGATACTTCCTCCTTAAATCGTATCCAGTTAGTTTATTGTGGATTTGTCCTCTTCAACGAGGTCAAAAAATTGCATCCGGTTCTGAATTCGATGCACCTATAGTCTGACATAGAGACCGCCGATAGTATTTTCCAACCGGTAATCTCAGGTTGTCAGTTATGTTTCCGGCCAAGTTAATAAATGCAGTTGTGAGATACACGCGTTTAAAATTTTAAATTTGTTTGCTGCCTACCTGGCGGTCTTGTACTACACTTTAAAAAACAGATATTCGAGATATTTAGCAGCCATAGTCTTTTGGGATATCATTTTTAAGGTCCTTAGGGACCATTGAAAGCAATAAAAAAAGATTTTTTGAAAAACCTAGAGTGCCCTAACCCCTTTAGTGGATTACCTGCTGTTTTACTCTCACAACAAAAGTAAGCTGAGAGCCAACATTATTGACCATTAGGTCAGACGATTGTTTGAAATTCAGGAGATGATTACCTCTGACATTGCATTTGCTACAACCCTAGAAAATATTTCGAGCCTTAGCGTTCTGGGGTATTGGTAATAACGAATTATAGGGACAATAAGCAGACCTAACAACGGATTTATGGCATTCTTCGTTCGTTTCGTGACATAAGTTACTAAACTAAATCTTGGTGATTAAATTGCCAAGTTAAGATGATTAGAGTACTCGAAAGTTCTGGGTCATATAGATGTGTTAAACTCCTTTAACATCCTAAGCCACAGATGGGTTTATTCTATACCCATGGTTGCTGTATAAATAATATGTGAGGTTTTGTTTTCAAAACATATTCTCCTATATGTATAAAGATGCAGCAGAAGACATTGAATGTTGACGGTAGATTTGAGTACCCAAAAAAGATATGTGGCGGATTTGTCGGCTCTTGTCTGCACTCATTTGGAATCATAGTGGAGATTAACCCTTCGAATGTGTAGATAGGGACCTAGACTTGATGGTCTCAACTGGAGCTTAGTCTAAGCCCACAATTCGAAAAGGGCCATCCTTGTTTTCCCGATTCTTTCTCTCCCTATGAGAGTAGATTTTCCACTTTTCAGGAGTCCAGCGTTCTGTGTTTGAAGACGCATCAGCACATCCCCCGTTTCTCTGAGTTGCCCCGGCATTCACAAGATGACACTCGTCAGTTTTGGTTGTCTGAAAATCTTGAAATTCTTAGTTTCCATGGATGGAATTTTCGGTATAAACTTGTCCAACCATTCAAAAATTTGCATCGTGAAGCACTTCACTCTTTGAATTCCGTTTTCCATATCGTTGCCCTCTGCTTGCATATAAAAATTCTCTGCTTTGGCTTCCTCCCACATTCATAATCGTTCATTATTATAGGTGCGCCGGTTCCGTCTCCTTTGGCGTTTCGGGGTTTTCTTTGAAGTTGCTTTTCCAGCGACATTCAAGTTCCGTCCACCAGATCTGCAACTAAGGTTGCAGTACCGGTTTTAGCCGGATCTAGTGCGCTGGGAAAACCACTACCGGAGTTATTCCTCAGTAGAGATTGCACCTCATTAGCCAACTTCCGCCGACCGCAACTACGACCTTTGCTGGTTGTAGCACTGTCCTAGCACACTAGTCCTACAGAATGTACCTCTACTAGAGCTCACCTGTTTGGTTTCCCGGGGGATGCCGTCAAAAATAGCATTTTTAAAAATTACTTGCCTATTCTGATAGAGATTAATCGAAACGTTTAGGGCCTCTCCGGTTCTCTCTTTATCGTTCCAGCCCAATCTACCGTACGTATCGTAGAAAGTGCCGCATGACTCATCAGAATCAAGTGATCCAACATTACCTATGTCACCTGTATATTTTTTCGATATATCCAAGGTTTCTAGGATCAGCCTGCTGATAATCGGCCGGCTTAGATTCCTGTGGCAACAAAACCTTATAGACTTTCTGACCCAAGCCATTAATCAAAATTCGGTCAAGTGTTTGAAAAACAAGGGTTTTCGGTCACCTTGCGACTTTTTTTGTTTTTGGTTGCGCCAAAGGATATATAATCTTCATAGATACCAGTAGCCTGAGCTACCAGCGATTCGCTTGCCTAATTGTTAGATTTCAGGAATACGCCTACGTTACTTATCTACACCCTACACACTTCGACAACTCTCCCTGCGGGACTGGTTTTCAAATCTAGCTTTCGTGTTGTGTCACCTGATTCTGTGGTTTCTGCTGTTTCTCAGGCTTCTGCTGTTCATTTTCATAGGCTTTCTATTCTCCGTACCGATTAAGGATAAGCGACGGGCTTGGGAGAGAAGTTTTCCATGCCATGAAGCGTGGGCAATGCAATACTGCATGCTCCGTATCTTCATCTTCATTTGGGCATTCGGAGCAAGATGGTGAGCTATCGTGCCCAAAACGGTGGAGATACTTGCTATAACCCGCGTGTGAGTAAGCTTACCACGCTGACGCTGCTGATCCTCTTTATTCCATTGGCATCATGTTGGCGTGAGGATATAATATATCCTCAACATTCCATCTGCTAGAATGTCGACGGGAACCATTCCCGTGGTGGCCTCTTCTGATGTAGTTCGAAATCTGCTGATTGTCCGTAGAGCGCAGAGTCTATATGTTGAAGATAGTTTTTTGCATGCAGACTGGAATGACAGAACTGATATGACAACTCTGGCGAGTGGGATACTTTTTACGTATCCAGGTCCATCAATGCTAGGTAGTATGCGCGAGAGAGCTTCCTGCATTTGAGATGTTTTTTTGGTTAAATACTATAGTCCACGTGTGTTTTGAACAGAAATCTATTGTCCAGCAATACTCCAAAATATTTAACCGCTTATTTGGACCTCGAAGTTGACGAAGTGTACTATTTTTCGACTAGTTATGAGGACGGCTTCGATTTTATGGTCAGCCAATTCTAGCCAATCCTATATCCGGATTCAACTGTACGAATCTGTTTTCCTACTGTCACGACGTCAATGCCATCGGCTAATTCAATTACCAATTACCCCCAGATTACGCCAATTGTAGGACCCCGTCGTATATGATGTTCAACAATAAGGGCCCAAAAACTGATCCTTGTGGAACTCTGGCAGTGACATTGTATTATTTTTTACCTTCATTTGTTTTTTAAATAGCTTGTCACTATACTCAGCAAATAATGTGGTGTTTCGCCAAGTTGAAAGCCTTTTTAAGGTCTAGTGTTATTACTGCAAAGTACAGTAGAGCCGTTTTCCCAATTTGACGACGCCCTTTACGATATCAACTACTGCTCCTATGGAATCAACGGTAAATTGGATTTTTCTAAACCCAGATTGGTAGTCCTTTTTCGACTGCTACTACGAGTAATCTTTTGTAGATTATCTTCTCGAGGATCTCTCCTATAGTGTCCAATAGACATTATGGGCTATAGGACGATGGTTCTCCTGAAGGGTTTCTTTTATTTAAGTAGCAGGACGAAATACTGAATTTTCCACTTTCCGGGAAACGTTCCATCTTCAAGGCACTTCTGCATCGTCATTATAAACTCGTCTGGTCTCTTTTTTATAGTCGCTTCTATTGCCTTCTTCGGGATGCCATCGGCTCTGTGCGCCTTTTTGTCGCATGCCTGGAGCAGCTCCTCTTGGATAATTACTGGAACATAAACTGCACTGACTTCTCTTCCTATGTATATTGGACTGGTAGCTGGTATTTGTAAAAAAGGAGCTTTACTCTGGCTCTATTCAAATTGCGCCTTGCCAGTTTAAAAGTGTACAAGTATTGCCCGAATATTTTGCTGTTTGTTCTCTTAGGCATGAATACATCGCACGCAGTGGGGATGGTATTTGTGAAGGTCTCCGCTGTTCAACTTAGAGTAAGATTATCGTTAAAGTTTTGGCACGACTGGTCTATTTTCTTTTATTTCCAATATTATTATTTAGTGGTCACCGTGTGAGTATTCTTCACGGACCCTAAACTTTACGGTTCTCAGGATAGAGCTGCTCACAAGGGTGATGTCGATGATAGAGCAAAAATGGATCCCATTTATTTTTACCAGCACGACATCTTCTGTTTGGTCGCTTGTGGCTTGAAAAGCATAGCGTCCATAGATATGTGGAAGATCGTTTTGCGTTTTCGCAAATCCTGTTAGAGTTCTCGTCGGGATATTAGTGTGTATGGGGTTTATTTATCATGATAACGACCGCTCTTTTGTCCTGGGCTATTCTTAAGTGATTAAGATTTATTTTTAGTACCTTCATAGTCTTTTTCTAGTGATTGCTCTCCGAAAAACTGGACATTTAATACTGACAGCTACATGATTCACGTCATCTAGAAGGCCTTTCTTTGCTATGTAGCGTTTTCCTTTTCATAATTTGGCCAAAAACTCAAATTTCTTAACAAATCTAATAACCGTCATTCGAAAAGGTGCTTCACATCCTCCGAGACATCTTTTATAATAATTGCCCGAACTGTTTCAGCACAAATTAGGCGTACTGTTCAAAATGAAACCTTTTATTCAAAAACCCTCTAGAGATAAAAAAAAAATCCTTCTCTACTCTGTGGACATGAGGATATAGCACGTCGATATAGATGAATATAAATTTGCCTCCTCAGCCAAGTAGGCAGGTGCTAATGTCTTTTTTCTAGATCTTCCTCTGAGGACAAATCCATATCAAATAAACTTTCAAGGCTTTTTATATAAAGTGACAATTCTCCCTCAGTTGTAACTTTTATTTGTTTTTCTAAACATCAGGTGTTATGTTGAATAAAAGTTAAACCATAGGAAAAACCCACTGGCAAGAAGCCAAATACGAACATAGACATACAGATAATTTTGCAATTAAAGGAAAATTGCGTAAAAATTCTCTTTAATTTACGAAAAAAAAAAGTGAAAACAGAAATCTGCTTGTAATATCGCAAAAAGTTGCGAGCCAGAGGTGGCTTTAAACACATGTTTGTAGTAAGAGTACTCGTATGTAGAAAGAATTGAGTGGAGTTAGTGTATCTACATATCTTTAGGTGTCTATGATGACGAAAAGTTTTGCTTGGCCTACTTAACACATGTAAGTCAACTTTTTATTTCTCAGAACATCAGTGGGTGAATTACGTCAGTAGTTCGTGGCGGGGTTTTATACGTATAGTACATGTGTTTGTTGTTGAAGTTCAATAATGATTGACTGTGATAAAAATTGCAAACAGCCACGAGGAGGGGACTTTAGATTCGAAGTGGACTTTAGTCCCACTACTTGGAAAAAATATTAAAAATCTAGAATAATTTCACAGTGATTTACAGGCGATTGAAATCATCTGACTTATAAAATGACTTGCAGAACACAGTAATTCGCATCACAATGACGGGCTGTAGCTTCATAATCTCCAGTAAAAACTAGACTCCATATAAAAGGTAATAAGCCCAAAGTAATAAGGTGTTAAAAAACAGATTTTGTGTATGATGCTAATACGTAAATAGAAAATTAAATTGAAAAGTTAAAACATAAGAGTATCATTAAAATCGTTGAAGAGTAAAATTAGTAGTTAATTGTCATAAACTGGTACAAACAAGTAGGCAGCAGGTCATTAAAATGTTGCTGACATAATTTATTTAATATGCAAATGTAAAACAAGCTGTGGGGGGACTGGCTTTTTTAGATGTCTGACAGCGCTTGACAAGTTTTCTAACTAAAAATTGCCTCTTCAAGATTGAACAAACAAGATACAAGTATGTTTTTTAAATGCTTGCGTCACTCATTAACAGGTCAAAAGAATCTCACCTTACTTCAAAGTTGTGTTTCAATAAAGTATTTAAGAAGTAATGGTAAAAAATGTATGCTTGTATCCTTACAGTGTGTTGGATTCCAGCTAAATGTACAAATTTGTACATTGCAATTTACAAATTCACTAGATGCTATTTCATTTAGAGCCTTCCGAGGAAAGAACATAAAAAGTGTCCCAATAGAAGTGGAAATCCAAATTTTAAATAAATCTAAAATGCTGAAGTTTTGATGAACTTATAGAGTAATTGAGTGGAAATTATTAGGGGCGCAACTGTGTAAGTTATTTTGATGAATTTGATGTTTTTTTTTTTTTTTTTGATGATGCAACTTTATTGTGGAAAAATGGTTACAAATGAATCAAAGTATTGCCCATCTCTGGCTACAACTCTTTCCCATCTTTCTGGTAGAGCACGAGGCTTAAGGCTATCCACGAGTCAAGCCATTTTTTGATGCCTGATGATTTTGATGATCTGCCAGACCATGTGTCATCAACCAGAACAAGTAATAATCCGAAAGCGCAATATCTGGGGAATATGACAGGTGGGGTAGGACTTCCCATTTGATCGTTTCCAGGTAAGTTTTGATGGGTTTTGCCACATGAGACCGAGTGTTGTCGTGCTATAGGATCGCTTTTTTCTTCCTCTGCTATTATTGTGGCCGTTTTTCTCGCAGTCTTCAGCTTAATCGCATCAATTAAAGTCGATACAGTTCCCCAGTAAGAGTTTCATTGTGTTTCATCAATTTATAATAAATAACACCGAACTGGTCCCACCAAATACACAACATTACCTTTATGGTGTGAATATTCGGTCAAACTGACGACTTAGAAGCATTATTGCGCAATCCCCATGACTTTCTTCTCTTTGAGTTACTGTGATGAATCCATTTTTCATCACCATTCTTCCTTTTTTGCCGATGGAGCAGCTGTTCACAAGCGAAAAACCGACGCTCAACGTCCCTTGGCTTCAAATCAGAAGGAACCCAAGTTTCTTGGTTTTGAATCATTTCCAATGCATGCAATCGCTTACAAATGGTTTGGCAGGTAACTCCTAATGCTGAAGCAAGCTCTTTTTGCATTTGGCCTTTTTGCAATGCCTCTACTTCAGCGTCGTCAACATCGAAATCACCGTCTTTGAAGCGACGGAGCCAATCACGGCACGCTGTTTCACTTAGAGCAGTATATTCGTAAATATTTGGAACTCTCGATGTGCTTCAGCTGCTGTTTTTTTTTTCGAATGAAAGATGAAAATCAACACTTCCGGCAAATGACGGATATTTTCACACAGCCAAAATGTCAAAACGGTTTATTTACCATGTGTCTAAGCTTGACCTTTTTGATATGTCAAGATCCACCAGCACTTACTGCTGAAGCCATCTATTGACAAACAGCGAGAACTTAGTTACGCACCTAATATTTTTTTTTCTTGTTAAAACAGAGCACTCGAGCAAGTAACATGTCTATTGTCCATGTCCATGTCACTGAAATTGCTCAGTCTTTTGTAAAATGTATAAATGCTTCAGAGATAAAGGGCCTACAATACCAAAGCCCCAACATCAGCGCCGATCACATTTAGACTGATACGAGTATATGTTTAGTACTGGCAGAGTGTCGTCATCACTCTTACAATAAGCATGGCAAGGTCTAAGTCTGCCTCTAATTCAGGCCTCTTATTCCGCCTTCCAAATCACTGTATCGTGTTCCAGGAGAAAATTTTGATAATTAAAGAATTCCTATCCTGGCTGAAGAAAAACGTGATATCTGCAAGTGATATCTGCATCTTTTCTGTATGCAAGCAGGCAAGAAGGCTTAGCGTCCTTACTAATGAATTCTGCAAAAGCTGCATGGATTAGGAGAAGGAGGAGACAATTTTCTACCTATTCTATACATGCTCAGCTCTCTCCCAAAAAAAAAACTTCACTTAGGATTTTTCTGCTACAATAACTTCAGCCATCTAAACAATATAGACGTTAACAGCCTTCTACGCTTAACCAAAAGCTCAGAATGGTTTCAAAAGCAAGAGCATTACAAATCCACGTGGCATCGCAATAGGCCAATAGGTCTAAGTGAGTTGGTTTTTCCAAAAGCCACTCTTACCTAGCCTAACCTATGTCTGCCTCAATAAGGTGCATATACTTCGACAACGTTAAGGTGTCTAAACTCCTTCCTACTGAGGGTCGGTAGGCATTCGTTTGGTCTGCTGGTAACCTAGAGAGTCATGTCATCTGAGAAGCTCTTCTCTGTTTCTTAACCAGCGAGTTCATCGAGATCCAATTGCGACGTTGGTCCTAAGCAAAATTCAATGAGTTCGGATTGTTATCCATGAAAACCGTAAGCATTGCCTTCTTTTTTGACTGAAAACGACGTGGTTTTTTGGTCTCGGCTCATTTGGTGAACGCCATTCACTTGCCTAATATCTGGATTGCGTGTTGTAATCATCAGTAATCATCCTTTTGATGAATGTGGAATCGGATTCAGCCTCGCAAATCATCTCTTTTGCGACGTCAACGTCTCTTTTTTGCATGAAATTGAGGTCTTTTGGCACCAACTTTGCTTCTATGCGACTGAAAGCCAAATCATTAACCAAAATGTCTTGGAGAGATCCAGGCAATGTTCAAGTCCTCCGATATCTTTCTAATAGTTAATTTGCGGTTATTGACCAGCATTTCTTTTGCTTTATCAATGTTTCTGTCGATTTTCGATTGACTCACGACTACTTTTGAAAAGCTTGTGCCACTGGTAAACGATTGATCAAGTACATTAGCTATTTTACGTTTTGGAAAATACACTGATTCACAACATGTGCATCTGTTTCGATTTTAAAATTTTGTGGTATAACTCCCCGAAATAAAAAATTACAACATAATGTACAAAACATTCAACCAATCATGTTATCAAAAATTTGAGTCCCTGTAGATCATTGCGTGCAGAACTATAAGGTGAGGCAAAAGTAAGGTCATAATATGAACTGGCTGCCATTGTTTGAAGTGAAAACCATTGGACTTCGTTTTCAGGAAAAGTTTACTTAATCGCCTCCTGAGGTGATGCACATTTGTACTCGTATTATGACATTTTGAATTGTTGCTCGCTTCAAATTGGAGACTATCTCTTCAATATTGGCTTTCAAAATTTAAAAGATTTGTGATTTAATGTACTTTAATGCACGATTTCAAAGAAACCCCAAAGGAAGATGTTTAGCGCCCTCAGATCTGGCCATTTCAAATCCCCATAACAGGAGATCAGACGGCCTGAAAATTAGTGATTCAAAATTTTCATCGTTGCATAAGCTGTGTGAGCTGTGTGTTCCGTCCTGCTGGAACCAACAATGCTCGAGACCAATGGGTGGCCGTGGCTCAAGTGGTAGTGGACTGGCTTCTAAATCGGGAGGCTCGGTGTTCGAATCCCAGCCTCACCTGAAAGACATTCGGTTTTTTTTCAGTTAACGAAAACCGATAAAATGACAACAAGCCAACTTCCACTAATAATTTAGTCTCCCAATGTTGTTCACCCATGAAGCGAAATAACCACTGAGCCCAAACATCTCTAACTCTCTCTCTCACTCTCTCTCTTTCTATCCTCTTTTCTAAAAAAGTAGTAATAACCTCTTTAAAAAAAAAAATCAGCAACTTGCGGGAAAAAAGCTCGATTAACATCTGTCTGTTGCGCTCACCAGTTGTGGTAACGGTGGTGCGTCGGCGTCCTCAGAAAAATAAGGGCCAGCCATTTTTTCACTGCAAACGCCACACCAAACAGTCACTTTGAAGGGATTCCATGTCTCTTTGTGCATTTCAGGTGGATTCTCTGTATCCCTGTAATGCAAATTTTGTTTATTCGCATAACCACTTAAGTGAAAATGGCATTCGCCGCTCATTATGAATTCGAATACGAAGTCATCCTTTTCGTGCACAAGGTTTAACATAGGAAGTTAAACTCACTTGACGGTCAACAATTGGTGAAAGGTTTGCAAACTTTGTGAGGGAACATCATCATTTCTTTTACCAATAATCGACTCAACAAACATTTGCTGATGCCAAATTGTGTGTATCGTTGTCTCGTCAATGTTTTTAGCTTCTCTTGAATGTCCTCGGCCATAGCAGTTATATTCTCGTTCAAACGAGAAATATGGGGCCGGCCACTTCTTGTACTTCTTGGCACTCTTGTGGACCTAGCTTACATGAGACGCTCAGCCAAACGCTTAATTGTTCGCGTTCCAAAAATACCACGCCACGCCATGCCATGCCACATTCACATTATGACATTACTTTTGCCCCACCTTGAATTATGCCTGTATGTACCATAACCTTGAAGAGGTGCACAAAGAATTCAGACGGAACAAGAGACAATCGAAGCGCTATGTCATTAGAACTACAGTGCGTGTTACACCAAAGACCACTTCTTTTTAATTGGAAGATGCTTTTGAGCGTGTATTTCGGGATACGGATATCAATGGAAAAGGGATTCGTTTGTGCGTCTAAACCAGAGGTAAAAGTCTAGTAAACGACAGTAATGACATTTCCTCGTGAAAGTTTGTTGCATAAAACAATCGATGCATGAGATTAGCACAGCCGTGTAGATCCAAGACCCCAAGATCAGAAGTTGATTTTTGATTTCGAGAGCTGGAACCACAGTATTTGTTGATTTAATCTCTGTTTTCGCCCTTGCATCGGATAAGTCAGTTGGAATTTGTAGACATTAAGATGCAAATCTTTTGTGAGAACATGCTGTAGATTGATTCTTGAAATGTTCAATTCGTGACCACGGTGCCGAATAGATTTTGTAAGATGCTGTTGTGTTTTTTTTTTTTTTTTTTTGGAACACGTGTCGATGTTCTGATATCAGTAATCACCCGTTTTATACTTGAGTCTAATAGTAATCCATTTTTTAAAAATGTATGTACCATCGAACTGTAATAATAATTCGACTGTTAAAGCACAACAGCGAAAATACCGCCAAAAGTCTTATCTCTTTGGGACACACTGTACTCAGCTAATCTCACAATTTATCTAACCGCAAGTAATTAATAATTAGACATTCAAGCCCGAATTTCTTAGCTAAGCACAACAATTTACGATAATCGAGTAAATCATAAAAAAAGCTGCAGCTTCCATTTCAAGCAATATAAATGAAATGACTCATTCACTTCATTCATGATATACGGGTTTTTATTTGAATGTGAGTACCACTTCCGGATGAGGTTTTTTAAGACACAACAACTCAGAACTACTACTCGGTTTCAGTTCAAAGACTTTTCAGACACACGTGCTTACATATTATTTAATATGGCTGTCTACAAAAAATACATAACAAAAAATTAGAAGCACGACATTGCATACAAACAAAACAGTTTTTCAAAGTCAAGGCGATTGGAATGGCAATATTAAAGGGTGACCTGATAAAACGATGGGAAAAAATTCAAATAAAACAACAACGGTGTGAGATATAAAATTAATTCTGGCTTCATGGAGCTACGTTCATGTCATTATGTGTGGAATAGCACATCATTCAAATAACCACTTCGATGGCAGTGCTTCAAGCGGTCAGTCCAATATGCGCGACGTTATTTCAGCAATGGCGTGTCAAACGTTGGCCTCAAGCTCGTCCAAAATGGTTAACTTGTTAGCGTAAACTAAGGACTTGACGTAGCCCCAGAGAAAATAATCAAGTGGTATCAAATCGCATGATAGCGGGGGCCAATTAATGAACGCTAGTCGTTAGATGGCCCAGCCGCCAAATTTCTCGTTCACAACTTTAAGAGTTACGTCGCTTGTATGACATGTAGCGCCGTCTTGTACGAACCACAGCTCGGATATATCGATCTTGTCGAGCTTTGTCCACAGAAAGTGGACTCTATAACTGATATCATTGACAGTAGCAGTGTCCCCTTCCTCATTTCGAAAGAAATAAGGTCCGATTATGCCGCCACGTAATAAATCGCACCAAACAATCAATTTTTATGGATTGTTGCTTGACCGAACACTTGTGGATTGTGTTCGCTTCGATAACGGCAATTTTATTTGCTGACATAGGCGCTGAGCGAAAAATAAATTTTTGGCCAAAATTCGAATTGACTGAGCCGGCATTTCGATAATATTTTTTAATAAATTCCGCACGTTCGTCAAATGTAAATCGATGTATGATGAAGTGGCAAACTTTACTGAATATTCTGACAGCTCGATGTTATTGGTTACTTTGACAGTTGCTGAAACACAACAATTGGAAAAATTATCATAGCTATCTGGTCACCCTGTATATGAGTGATCGAGTGTTTTCAAACGATTCCTTACATACACAGAACTTAAGAAATTAAGTGATCAGTATTTGCTGCCGTAGATGATTTTATGACTTTGCACTGTTTATGAAATGACGTAGTCTTATCCCAAGAGAAGCGAGTAAAAGCAGAACAGATACTCTACAGCACCATTAATTTCTACAAAAGTTACCATTTATTCTCCACCTATGGACTTTTGAATAAATGGAGTCTTGTGAGATTATTTGAATCCGAATTCCATTAATGTACTCATAGCCATGACAGCAGTATTGGCTGTGGAAACCTAGATAAAGTTGGATCACCCAGATAATACATAGTATCAGTCTCAGGGGACTTCTTAGTTCAATACTGAATCGAATATCTATATCGCAGTCTCTTGTGTAGCTCTGCTTTTTGTTTATATCGCCCAAATGGTTATGGCTTTTGTCCACAAATGAACCAAAATACAGTGTGTACTGGGTCGATCGGTGGTACCAATATTTCTATCCAACTCATCACCGCTCTTGTGCCGAGCTTTAATTGCTGACTAGCTGTATGTGTAGACAGTATCTTAACCAAGCAGTATAGTCTCCAATAATATGTAATTTTTTCCGCCTGGATATTGTTTCATAGTCGTTTCGATATCTTTTTTAGAACTTTTTTAGTAGTTTGTCTATTCATTGGATAATTGCTATCGAGAACCGGGGAAGAGAGTTTGCAGCCTTGGAATGATATGATAAGTTTTTGAGATGTTACGGATGAGTATAAACGTTCCACCAATAGCCATGAATCTGTTATGGTAAGCAAAGTACTGCAGTATAGATTCAACAGAATGAGGCTGAACATGTCTCTTGTGCCACTGTGGGTTTTGTCCGGATTGATGCCATGATTCCGATGCAGGCTTTACTCTATGTAGACTCAGGTGTAAGGGCTGATATCGCTTGTATAAGTCCTTCGACCTAAATTTTAATCTGACATAACTCTTAAATAGACTTAGCTCAGTTCTCGCATTCTTTATAGACTTGATGATTGATCTTGTTTGCTTGAAACATGGTTAAGTCTTTTAGTTAGAACTAAAAGGCATGACTATGACGTCAGTATAGGTCGTTGAGATAATACCAATATCATTGAAAAATGCCAAGATTTCATTATTCAAAAGAAAGTATATGATCGAATGGCAGAATCCCTCTCTGTGGAGCAGCTCCTTCCTGCAGTCTGCGTTTTTCAAAGTCGATTTGGATTTCCAGATCAGCGGTTTAAAATTGCGTCTGTTCTTCTGTGTATAGGAAACTTCCAAAGGGGTGAGAGCGAGGACAATTCTTTCGGTGAAACTACCCTTACTCCTGCTAATCTCCCTTTTTGTGATTTATGAACACATCTACTTATATCGCCTTGTAATCGCGTGGATTGTCTTCCTTCATTAAGACATAACAATAAGGTACCCACTATAGATTTCCTTAAGCCATGGAATAATATTTTAGTTTCTCAAAAACTTCTAAAAAATCAATAACGGTCGACCGTTATCCATCTCTTATGGCTTAAAAGTAGCAATATACTTAGCACCAGATCCATCTGCTTCGACACGTGCAAATGCTTCACAAACAGTTCGCTTTGTTTTGCCAGTAATGTCTATAGTACTTTCAAGTACGATGTTGAAGAAATAGGAAGACAGTGGTTCACCACGTCGAATACCTTTTTTGAAAACAAATGTCTCGGCTTAATCAAAACCAGCAGTCATGGAGAAGCTTGTTCAAAATTAGCATCGATGCCACAATCGGAAATGGGTAAGCAATGTCATCGGCAGCCTTTAAATCGACAAACTGGTAGTACTCATCAATTTGGAATTCGAGGGTCTTTTCTAAGATATACCTTTACCTTTCCAAGCTTGTGCCTATAAGAAGCACAAATCAGATCTTATAGGCGATTTAAAAAAGAATATGCTCCTACAGTTGGAACAGACTAGACAAGTTCCCTTTTCTTTAGGATCTGGCATACAATGCTCAAGTTCCATTGGTCGGACATAATTTTGCCTTCTTCTAGTAAAACTACTACAATTTCCTGTACTTCATGCTCCTCGTACACTTTTTCTTCATTGTTTAATGAAGAAGGTGCCTTTTTCGTTTGTAGAGCTCACGGGACGTTCTAGTATATATGGTACATTTTTGTGCTTTCTGCTTTTTTGCATGCGTCAGACGCCATTCGCTGTCAAGGAATTTGTTTCGCAGTGGTGGTCGGGTGAAATCTAGCTCAACAGAAACGGTATAAAGTATAATTCAAATCAAATTAAATTTTTTTTAAGTTTAAGATGCATATGTTAATTATATGAAAAGTTGAAACATTCTGTATTTTACTAACAAAAGTAATAAAATAGTTTTGAATGTGACTTCAAGTTATTGAATTTAAAATAAAGTTTAAGTTAATTTATATAGCCACCCCATATAGAAGAAATTATGCTAATTCTTAAACAAAAAAAAATCACTTAAAGGAATTATTATTACAATCAAATTGGGGAGAAAAATTGAATAGATTCACAAATCAAAATCAAAAATAAAAATCAATGAAAGCAAAGAAATCATCAACGAAAGTTAAATCAGCATGTCGAAAGTAATTGATTCTAAATTTCCTCGTAAATTGTATTTACAAATTAATCGAAAATTTCGATTGCCAGATTTCATAAAGAATGCCTTAAATACTTTCAAACAATACAGATGACGAACAGGAAGGATTTTCAAGCCATATAACAAAAGAAAACCAGGACATCTGACAGGCTTATGGCATAAGATTCTTAATATAGGGAGATTCATCATGAGGATTGATTTTTAATAGGCTTTTTTTGACAGATCACGCGTAAGTCCTATGAAACTGCTTTATCATTTTCGTTCAGTATCGTTTGACAAATTATCATGGAAAGACTTACACCACAACAGTGTCTCTAAATTGTTCAGCTGTATAGCGAAAATCAGCGTTCTGTGAGAAATGTTTTTCGTGCGATTCGAGGAACTTACGGTGCGCATAATCGACCTACTGAAACCACTATTGCCAATATAATTTTTACATTAGTGGATGATACTCGACCGGTTAGAACACATCCAGCACGTAGTGAAGAGACTATAGCAGCTGTAGCTGAGAGTCTACGCGAAGACCATGACGAATCGATTCGTCGTCGTTCTTAGAAGCTTGGCTTGGCGTATTTTACGTGAGGATCTCGGTCTAAAAGCGTACAAAATTCAACTTGTGCAAGAATTTAAGCATGAAGAGCTGTGTAGAACTGATCCAAATTCCACTGTCATGGAGAGAAGTCAATGTAGTTTTCACTCCCAAGACCAGAAAAAGCTCTAATGGTGACCCAAATGACCTCTGATCTATAAGTCATCTTTCCTTTTGAAAACTCTAGAACAACTGATTGATATCCATATTCGAGCTAAAATTTAACTAAGATTTTTATCAACCGACTTTTGTCGGTGTAAACGGCTCTGCATTCACTGACAAGCCACATCGAAAGATCCCTGCAATATAGAGAGTACACAATGGTCTCTTGATATAGAGGTTGCCTTTAACAACGTCAAAACATCCGCGTTCACGACTTCGCTGTTAACTCTGCAGGTAGGCGACTCACTTGGGGAGATGATCAGCTTTATGCTTAATAGCAAGATAATCAACTTCAAACCGGTTGGGACTTCTGCTAAAAGATATGTCAGCAGAGGTACGCCGCAATGTGATGTCCTTTCTCTCGTGCTCTGAAACTAAGTGGTTAATGAACTGCTGATATACCTGGAAGCGGGTGGTAACAGGGTGATTGCCTATGCGGATGACCTTGCTATAGCCGTCTAAGATAAGCATATTAATACCATTAAAGAACTCCTTCAGCTAAATCAGAAAACATTAACCCATTCGGCAGATCGGTGTGGATTGGTAGTAAACCCCGTAAAACTGATCTTGTCCTCCTTTCCAGGAAACATAAAATTCCAATTATAAGCCCTCCCTCAATAAATGTTACAAGTTTAGTCTTTTCCGATACAGCAAAATCTCTGGGATACAGGAAACTAAACTGGAAACCCAACATACAAGAAAACGTCAAGAAAGTTACAGTAGCTTTATTCTCTTGCAAAAAAGTCATAGGGGGCAAATGAGGCCATCAACCTCGCACAACGCACTGGCTATGAATCTTCGTTATAAGACTGATATTCATCTACGGGGTGGTTGTCTGGTGGATGGCCTTAGACAATGCAGTCAATTGCAGCAAACTAAGCAGATTCCAAAGAACAGCATGTTTATGCATAAGCGGAACCATCTGCGGCATTATATATTCTGTTTCACTTGACACCCCTCGACATCTTCAACAGCCAAGAAGCTATGATTGCAGATATTCGCCCTAAAACGACTACACTGTGGTCAAATAATTTATTTGTCCACGCTAATATTCTTAATAAACTAGGAATTCTCACAGAGAACATCGATTACTTTATACCCGCACTTTGCTTTGACAAAGACTTTCATGTAACCTTCCACTCCAAATACTTTTGAGGGGAAGATGCTTTCATGGAGTCATAAGTCAATCTACTTTTACACAGATGGATCCTTAACTGATTGCGGGATTGATTGCGGTGTTTTCTTAGGTAAGCTGAATCTAAGCTTCTCCTTTTGTCTTCCAAATCACTGTAGTGTGTTTCAAGCGGAAATTTTGGAGTTTAAAGAAGCTCTGTCCTGACTGAAGAAAAAAGTAATGTCTGCTAAGGATATTCGCATCTTTTCAGACAGTCAGGACGCTATCAAGTCGCTGGATTCAGTCTTATTAAATTCTTGATCCGCCCTGGAATTTCGATCATCTCTTACGGAGATGGTAGAGCAGTTCAATATTCACCTTTGTTAGGTGCGGGGCCACAGAGACTTTCCAGGGAATTGTAGAGCCGACTCACTAGCTAAAATTAGAACCACTTTACCTATTCTACCGGAAAAGGGTAGCATCGGTATACCAATTGCTACGTGCAAATTAATATTCAAGCTGAATGCTAACAAAAAGGTAGAGTTTAGGTGGACTGTTGGACCAACATGTCTAGCAACCAATCAGATCTGGCCAAAGCTGGATTTAAATAGCTCTAATCGTTTGATTCTGCTAACTAGGGAACATCTCAGGGTCATCAGTGGACACTGCTTGGTGACTTCACAAACGATTTCTGTTTGTGTACATACCCAACTCTCTGTAAAAGAAGAAAACCTCACCTAGCAGCTTTCTTCTACAATGACTTAAGCGATCTAAGGAAGAAAGACGTTTTTAATCTCTTACGCTTCATCATAAGCTCAAATTGGTTCCAAAAGTAGGAGGATCACAGATCCACATGGCATCACATTGAGTAAATAGGGTTGGTCTTTCCAACAATAACTCTTACCTACCTACCCCCTACCTAGTCCCTTAAAATTTAAGCACTCTTATCGATGATATTCAAGTTCATCGTTAACACAATACTCTATGCCCATCAAGCTTGCATTTAAGAAGGAAACAGGACAGCTTTCAAAAGAATTTCAATCACAAATCGATTGTTTAGAATCTACACTTATGAATAAAATTAGATATAATTTAAAAAATTTACCAAAAAATTTTTCTGGCTGTGTTTAGTGGAAAAGCATGCAATGCCATATAAGGAAGTTCATCCCATATTTATTATACAATATCTGTAAGCCTACTCCAAAAATGATGAATAAACTTGGAGTGTAGGGTACATTAAAAAAGCCATTTGATGGGAAAAACTATAAACTTAGACTATAGACTTAGACACCCTCCACGCATGAATCCGTTTCTTTGAATGTTGTCTACCTAATTCATAAAAACCTCCCATCTGAAAATGCCAAGCAAAAACCGATGATGAAAAGAAACGCTTTCAAGAAAAAATGCAATTGCTAGTAGATGTACTGAGGTCTTGGAGCGGTACAACTTACGACGAAAATACATCTCGTCGTTCTTTTTTTATATAATTTAAAGTCAGCATCGCTCACAAGGTTGAATCCTGAGCCTGTATCAGTGTTTTCGCCAATTTTCCACACGATTTCCAGTGGTTTTGAAATTGATGTTGACAGGTTTCCAACCGTCTATACAAAAACTGCAGAGTTCACACAGATGTGTATGACTATGCACAAAATATTAATTCACGGGTCTGACGTTGTGCAAAATTCAATAGTTCCGGTTGTAAAATTAAGGGAGGAAGAACAAGAAATCAAAATCCAAGATCTTTTTTTCCTTCCTCTATTCCTTATTTTGTTACTCAAAAACTAAATTTAAATAGAAGATTTCGTGAAGTTAAAGTTTTTGATAGATTTTCTTTCCCTTTTATTCAAAAACAAGCCTTCTAATTGGATAATTTTTTTTTTTTTTTTGCCTTCTTCTTAAATAAGTTCCCCTCAAGAAGCGATTTAAAATTAAAAAATTAATTTTGTCTGTGTAGACTGCTGTTTTTGTCTACTGTGCGTCTGTCATTAAAGACAAATCCGCCAATCTTTAAACACATACGCTGCTTGTCTCCTCAGTAGCAACCACCAAAGTAAATGTCGCAGTATATCACTCTTCTTTGATTTGGTCCCTTTCATCGTACTTCTTGGATGGCGGTTACATTTGATTCAAAGCAGACGACAACCTAAGATTCCACGTCCAGTACTGAAAATCCTACGCCTTTTTCGAATCGTTAACCTTCATCTCATCCTCAAAAAAAATTACGTTTTCTACCCTCGTGTGTAGATTTCTACACATATGGGATTTTAATGTATTTTCTAAATTCTTTTTTAAATTAAACCGAAAAATTGCTTTTATAATTTATTTCTAAAATAACAAGAGAAGGTAAGTAGGTTCAATTTAATTTTTCTTGAATGCATTTTACACATACATTTCGATTGTTGATTTTTACATGCAGCTTTTGTGCAAAAACAACAAATCGTCTCATAGACATTATTTTTTTGGTGGATTTTTCTTCTGCCTTTAATTTGTGATGGAACGCTTCTTGACCGTTTTGTTGGATTTGTTGAAGTTGATGCAGAAACATTCTATGAATGTGACGATGGTGAAATTTCTTCCAAAACAGTTGCAAGCAATAAAGCAGACGATGCTGATCTTGGCTTTGCACTTCTAGCTTCCATAAGTGGTTTTCCAAGGGATATTCCAAGTTCACGTAGAAAATTCCTTCTTACTGTTGTTTTTTGTGTTGCTTGCTAATTCGGATTCACTTCTTTTAAAATAATTAATGCAATCAAAGCAGAAATGTCAATCATGTTTGCAAATACAGCCATTGGCCATCTGTTAGATTTTCTTTTACAGCTGTAACAAGTGAGCATTTTGTCAACCGTATCCACACCGCCTATATTGAATGAAAAAAAAAAAAAAAAAAAAAAAAAAAAAAAAACATTAGTGGGTCTTGAAATTTCAAAAAGCAGTATATGAATAAACCTTTTGTTTAATTGTAATAGGCTATAATCGCTGGTAACTTTTTTTCAGTCGGTTCGATTTCAATTGAGTTATGCAAAGTACTTTGCAACACGGTACACTTATTTTTCCGTCCAATGTACGAAACAATGCAAAAGTAGATTCATACAACGGTCTATTCTTGCATTCAAGAAGCTTTGCTGGGATGCTTCTTTTATTTTGTCTCATTGGGCCAACCATTGTAATGCCCTTTGACAACAATTTTTGCCCAAGCTCATATGAGGAAAAGAAGTTATCCATTGTTATTTTGTGACCTTTCAAGCCATCAATGATATCCAAGACTACTCGTTCGCCTTGTCTTTTTTCAATCGAACTGGCTCCAATCGCCTTTCCCAAATATGGCTGGATTTTCCAAACATAGCAGGTATAAGAACAAACCAACAACCAGAATTTTAGTCCGTATTTTACTGTTTTTTTTTTTATAAATAAGGGGATATGAATACCCTTTTACTTGCTTTTCTCCAGGGCGCGGGCGGGTGGTGTAGTAGTTTGAAACACAGGTGTATTAGGTTTCGATAATTTTCCCAGAGGTCAAACTTAGACGGGACGAGCAAGTGCATCCTCAACCAGTGGGTCTCAGTACGTGCTAGTTGTAAGTTCGTTACATTTAGCCCAGCCAGCAACCACTCCAACATCAGTGTTATTCCTTCATGTCAGAGTTGACGCCGACGGGATTCTCATATAACTACATGCAAATTCCACGAAAAGACTTTTTCAGAGAATTGCCTCGTACGGGATTCGAACCCGCGACCCTCTGCTTGAGGAGTGTATGCATATACCACTACACCACGGCCACCCCCGTGGCATATATTGACGAAATGTACATCTTCCACGAAAACCAGGTATGTTAATTGCTCGCCAACTGTCACACATTCATGTAGATTGTAGTAGTCACTCAATAAATTGGACCATTTATCAAATATTTCCCGAATCGGTGCAAATGTATCTGTAGATCGTTGCTGTCTTCTGCTAATGACATCATCAAAACGAATAACTCGATTCAAATACTCAAATGTTTTCTTCGAAATAATTGCCCTAACCATCGGACGACCGTTAATATCATTAAACAATTCAATTGTAGTTTCGTTTTTCGATCTAAAAGTAAAAAAATCAATAGTTGAAATAAGAAAGAAAGCAACTACGACTTACCTATAAACACCAGCTAAAATCAAAACACCAATATATGCTTGCAACATATTCGAATCGATTTGCTTGAAATCCTTACCATATGTTGCTTGTGCATACGCTTCAAAATGGTATTTTCAATTTGTGGTGGGAAGAAAAGCAATAAAGCATCTTTGATGCCATCAACACGAGCTTTGGCATATCTTGTTGTTCCAGTATGAAGAGAAATTATATTTTGATTCCGCAATCTACCACTTTGATGCTGAAATGGCCGTAGTTGCCAAACAATACCATCTTTCGAAACAAGCAATGGATTCGCATTTTCAACCTCAGCAATTTTTTCGTTGGTTTCATTTGAGCCACTCGCTTGCTCTTCGTCATCATCAATATTCTCTTCTGGCACAAATTCGTCATCACTGTCTCCAGAAACATCACTGATATCGCCATCGCCTTCATTCAAAAATGCTTCCGTTTCTTCCTCTGTCAGATATCTTGCTTTTGACATTGTTATCGTTTTTTATTTTTATAAATTTCACTAAATATACCAACGATATTCACTTTCTAAAATACTTAACGCAAATGACTTTTTATATGACGTGCACTTACTGTCCATATGTGTAGAAATCAACACATGAGGGTAGACAACGTAATTAGTGTACTATTAACCGCCATAAACATTTTTATTATGGGGATTTACGTTTTATTTTCGGTAATCAAGTATATAAACAAAGTCTGAAAATTCCGGAAGTCTACAGTTAGTGGTTTTTGAGGAATTAAGAAAACAAACATTTTTTGTGTAGTTTTCTACACAAGGATGAGATGAATTTTAACAGCGATATCATTCATATTAAAGGCTTTTGGTAGTTCTATAACCAAATATATATTTTGAATACTGTCAGGGAGTTGACATTTGAGGGACTTGTTGGACATAAGCGCCCGGCTACACTGATTTCGGTAACCTCGTATGTGGCTATTAATGCTAATTGACCCAATTTGAGTTCTTTTGCCTCAATTTTTACTTCAAAAACTCTAAAAGCTAATCTTGAAGCTCCTTTAAGACCTGGGACTTAAAATTGTCAAAGTAGCCCTTGATCATTCGATGAAGAAGGTAAATGCAACAAACCCGATCCGCTGTTCCTTTATCCGAATTTAAATTCTCAGCCTTGCAATTTTAAACTGCATATGTAAAGGTTTCACAAGCAATTTTCAGTGGTCACAACAAGAAAGTAAAGGAAAAGGCCTGACCTGATCTAATCGTCCCCACATTACGTTAAAAAATAAAAATTCACCAAATTGTCCTTAATTGAAACAATTAAAAACAAATTCGGCTTTTTTTTATAATCAGCGCGTACCCAAGGGGTTTTTGTACACAACACGGGCGAAGGAAATTTAGGGAGGAAGAAAAACAGGTACCGATGTGCATTGTTTTTAAATGTTTGTGAATTATAACGACCAGAAAACAAGAAGGTCGGCATTGCATTCCATAAGCGAGTTGTACAGCTTAGGAAAGAATAACGATATTTTAGACTATGTCCAAAAATTGGCTTTTGGGTATACTGATGATCATTCATAGCGAGACGGGTGTTACGGTTGAAAGTTTGAATGGGCGGAATGCTACCGGCGATTTCAATGGAGCACTGGTGGTCGAAATAGGCATAAAACAAAGTGAGACAGGAGACATTACGCCGATGTTCGAGGGTGTCAATTGAATGACTGATATTGGTATCACCAATGAGTTTTGTCGCACGGTTTTGAATCCTATCTAGCAGGTGCAGAGATGTTTTAGTAGCACCTGACCAGATGTGGGCATTGTACTCCAATTTTTGGCGGATGGATGCCTTATATATTGTGGCCAGATTACAGGAAATGAAATATTTCATACATCGCTTGAGGAAACCTAGACATTTCGCAGCATTTTTGTTGTCTTTCCAACGTAAGTTGTCATATACACACATAAAAACAATGGAAAGTTTTTCAGTTTCTACAATGCAAGTGCCATTCATGAGTTTTGGAAGCATTAAATTTCACTCGGTTGATAGTTCCCCAATTGGTTACGCTGTTAATATCGGAATTTAATGAGCTTAACATACGCTGCCGTTCCCGTTCTACAGCCGAAGAGCATTGTCGGTCAAGAGAATTGCCAACAGCAAAGGAATATATTGGATTAGAAGTAGAAGACAAGAGATCGTTGATAATAATTGAAAAGAGTGTCGGAGACAGAACGTAACCCTGGGGCACAACAGCATTTATTTTGTGAATATCAGACTTGAAACCGTCCAAGACAATTTGAATTTAACGTTCCGAAAGGTAATTTCTAATCCATTAAAGAAGAGAGTCATCGATCCCAAAAGCACGCATTTGTCAAATGCCTTAGAAATATCAAGTGAAACTATCCTGTTTTCGCCAGATTGATGTATGCTTTGATTCCACTTTTTGGTGAGACATGCCATCAAATCACCAGTGGACCTATTGCTACGAAAACCATATTGCCGGTCATTGAGAAGTTTTCGTGTATCAAGATATTTCATGAGTTGACGGTTTATCAGCGTTTCCATGACCGCAGTGGTTTTGCCAGCGTGGAAGAACACCTCTTCAGAAGAAGGGGCGATATATTATCTGGAGCAGCGGACTTATACATGTTAAGATCTTTGAGTATTCTTGTTACTACACGAGTGCGAAAGTGGATTCGTCCCATTGTAGATCCGACGCACTCAATTGTAGGCGGGGACAATGCACAAACTGGGAATGTTAAGCTAGCCGCAAAGTGTGCAGCAAGCAGATTGGCCTTGTAGAAAGAGCTGACAGCTGGAACGTCATTGTAAATGAGCGTTGGGATGGAGGATGAGGCAGAATTTCTAATGTTTTTGACGAATGACCAAACTTTTTTACTGCCTTTGGGACATTGCAGTATTTTTTGCCTCAATTTTTGGTCGTATTGGAATTTCACATGCTTGAAAAAGACGTTGAAGTCATTTCTGGCTCGTTTAAACTTTTTTCGGTTTTCCTCTGTCGGGTTGGTCTTGTAGGACCGAAAAAACAATTCTCTAACTCTGACAGCCTCCTTACAGCTCGAGTCATACCATGCCTTTTCTTTTGGTTTGATACTCTTCAACCGATGAGGGATAAAGCATCTCATTCCAAAGAGAATAGTGTATGTGATCATATGAGCAGCGGCATTCACGTCGTTATCGAGGAAACTTAACGACCAGTTAAAATTCCTAAAGAAGCTGTTAAGACTGCTCCAATTGGCTTTCTTGTATTTCCATACAGTTCTTTTGGAATTCTTTTCTCTAACTGTGTGATGGGTGAACGAGAAATTAGTTGATATGACAAAATGGTCCGACGAGCCTAGATGGGAGAGCACATCAACGTAGTACTTGTCAGGGTGAGAAGTTAAAAACAAGTCCAGGGTATTGGCGGTATGACTATCAACGTCTGGTATTCGTGTGAGCTCATTCACAAGCTGGGTTAAATTATTTTCCGCAGCGAAGGTCTCAACACACCGACCTTCGGGTGTTGTCTGTCCAGAGTGTCGATTTCAGTATGAGAATACCGGGATACAATTCTTTGAATGAAGTCAGACAGCGCATCTAACTCGTTAAAGGTGGAATAGCTGCCCAGTTTGGGGCTTCTGTTAAAAAAGCAGTAGTGAATAATTTGCTTACGGAGATGGAATTTTAACCATATGAAATTGAATTCCGGATTGGAACGGGGACTGCTTTGTGGTGGAATATGGTAAGCTACATCATTACGCACATAAATGGCGAGACCGCAATGGGGGAAGAATAGTGACACTAGTTCGTAGTCATGTGGCTTCAGATCAGAGTGATCTGAGAGGTGTGAGCGGGGATCTACCTGAGTTTCACTAAATGCCAAAACAACTGGTCGGTACTTACAAACGTGGACGTACGCAGAAAAGTGACTACTTTTTGGCCCGCGTATATTGGCTACGTCCACCCTGAATTCCCTAGTCATAATTACAAACAAATGCAGCAAAAACAAACACCGACGACACTAAGCAAGACTGCGAATTGCTGTAGGTGTTATGCCCTTACAACAATATGAATCGTGTCGCAAACTTTTTAAAAATACGCCTTATCTTGAATGGTGGTGGTCTCATAACATTGTCAAGTCAGAGCACAATAGACTATCCAACAGTACTTCGTCAGGGTTATAGTCAACCTTGTGGCTAGGAAGTTTTTTTTAAGTCTCCCAAAGACCCTGCACTCACGTATAGCTCTGGTGTGAACATGATTTTCTTCTCAAAAAATTTTCTTTAACCTCCTAGTGAAAGCACCTGATGCAGCAACACTTGGTATAATTGGTTAGATGTCGACATCTGTCCACTTGATTTGTTAATTCGTAACCAGTGTGATCCAGCAATTAATTTGTCTGGTTCCCACAGAAGACATCTGCATAAGTTTGAGTTAATGCAATATATTGGGTCATATAAAAAGTCTCCGCAGTTTTTTGTCACTAGATGGTGTTGGTATCCATTTATCTAGAAACACTTATCTGATTGTATCAAACGAACACGTGTTTGAAAGGTGACATGTCAGGCTACATTTTTTGTGAAAACGGCTGTGTAATTCGTTGTTCGTGTTAAATGTTATACTGATTTGAATGAAGATGTTATGTGATGCTTTTTTACTATAAAAAAGGGGAAAACGCTGCAAAAACATGCTGAAAAATGGATTAAGTATGAGAATATCCAACGCAAAGGATCATGGTCAAACGCCGGTGACCAACCACAAACGAGTTCAGATCCTGAATTGACGGCAAACAAGAATAAGTTAAGTGTTTTGTGGGATTGGAAGGGCGAAACGGTCAATTTGATATTCGACTGTGCGCAACTCGACCGTTTGCATCAAGAAAGAGCGACCAGACTTTGCCAATAGAAAGGGAGTTGTTTTCAATCATGACAATGCTAGGCCATACACATCTTTGATGATCCGAAACAAATTTACGTAGCTTGGCTGGGAAGTTTTGATGCATCCCGCGTATAGCCTAGTCCTTGCACCCTCTGATTACCATTTGTTTCGGTATTTTTTTCGCTGAAAATCACTTGACCAAGATTTTCGCTGATAAACTACAGAAATTCTACACCGATGCACAGTTGTGCCATAGTAGGTCATAGGCTGCAGATTTCTGTTATTGAACTAATCCCTACCTGATGATATAAAAGGTTTCGCAATTCATTGTTGAAACATTCTTTTTTCTGCATCGGAAGTGAACACATCGGATTAGTGTCAACATTGTTATCACCAAGCGCTAATTAGCTCAAGTCGCGGCTTAAAGAAATTAAAGTGTGCTTCCTACCAACTTCTGTGGCAGATGTCAACAGTCAGCGACCAACAGCAGCAGTCAACAGGATCATCACAGAAAGGACTTTGAGGAGTGCAGCAAGAGATCACAACGACGCCGCATAGTTGAACTAAGTAAAGTAGATAATTCCGCTGTTAACTTACTCTTGAATAATTCCAGCAGATCTAACACCGCTTCTGTAGAATTTAATACTGACGAAGTGATATCTCTAATCACATCAGTACCTACTATTGAAAGGCTTTATTAATTCAAAATCCTCAAACGTGTTACCATCATACAAAAAAGTATTGAAGGCTAAGAAGCGGTGTTATGCATCTGAAGTGTTGGTCACGGAATCGTCTGCTGAAGTAGATCTACAATCTTTATTAGATCATACTGCAACTCGGACACTGGAATCACAAAAATAAGTTTTAGATAGTATTGACATTAATGGCAATTTGGTTTTGATCAGTAAATGGGGGTTTGATGTCAGTACTCGCCACAGTGAATACAAACACTGTTTTGGAGTTTCTAGTATCGAGGATGGTGCTATGTTTGTTAGTTCTTATTGTCCGCTACAATTAATTTGTAAATCAAATACTTCCGACCCAGATAAGTTAGTTTGAAAAAACCCACGGCCTTCCTTAAGATATTATAGGCCTATTCGATTTAAATTCGCGAAAGAAACCAAAGATCTGTCTGTGCAGGCTTATTTCAAAAACAAAATAGATAACTTGCAACCATCCTCTTTCACCTGCAACGGCCGCGACATAAAGGTACTGCATTCTTACAATTAACTATGGTTGACGGTAATGTGTGTAGCGCCCTTAGTGACATGTCTTGTAGCAGGTGCTATATTTGTGGTTTGACTCAAAAAGATATGAATGACATTGAGAAATCATTGAGTTAAACCATAGATGCTAGTAGATATCAGTTTGGTTTATCTCCTCTTCACTCATATATCCGTTTCTTTGAATATTTTATTCATCTTTCGTACAGGTTAGATTTTAAAAAATGGCAGGTGCGTTCAGCACCTTTAGGGAGCATTTTAGGGAGCAGTTAGCAGTTAACATAAATATTACAACTTCTAAAGAATATTTCCTAGAGACCGCGCGTAAGCTTATTGCTGCCTATCCGTGGTACAACTTACCGTCATCGGTACATTAGGCACTAATTCATAGGACGGAAGTAATTGAGAACTCCCTATTGTCAATAGGTGACAATAGGAGGAGGAAGCAACCGTATCCTGTAATAAGCTAGTTAGACAGTGTAGGCGTGACAACACCAGGAAAATGTCTCGGGTTGTCACAAACACCGACTTGATGAACAGGCTTCTTCTCAATTCTGATCCTTTTATTTCTGGTCACAGGAAGTTGCCACGAAAGAAGAAGTCTGTTCTATCAAAAGAGGTATTTCATTTGTTAGCTATATAGCGGGAGTAGTAAATTTAGTAGTAGATTAGTTATAGTAACAATAGCATTTAATTTAGGATTAGCTCGATATTTCAATTTTATTTTCTAGATGGGTATTTCCACAAAAATCGGCCTTAAACACGAAAAAAGAAAATTGTAAAGTCAAAAAAATGTCAGTAAAATATCAACAAAGGTTCAGTGCTTCAGTTTCAAAACCAAACAAAATATTATTTTAATTGTTTTCTTTGTTTTTCGTACCTCGAATCTTATGGCTGTTAATCAGCCTAAAAAACTTTTTTTTTATTTCAAATTTGGCAACTCTGTAACTGCTGTCTGTAGGTCTAAGAGCAATTATGTTATTTTACGATATGTTCATACGAAACCCATATGACCGCCTTTCTGAAGAGGAACCACTGTGCGAAGGAATTATGAAGCTACCCGGAAAATGGCAAAAGGTCATAGATAATAATGGCCAATATGTACTTGATTGAAATTGATTTTGAATAAAGAAAATTTTTTTTCAAAAATGTACTAAAAAACCGCGGAGACTTTGACCCAATATTAAAAAACCGAAAAAGAATTACTACTCTCCAAAATAATTGCATGTGATAAACCCTCTCTCGGTTTCTTGCTCTCTCTCTCCCTTTACCATAAAAATCGTTGGTCTATTTTGTACAATATGATAAAACAAGGAGCAGTGATTGGAAAAATAAAGCTGATTTGCCACACCTAACCACCGACACCGATGTAACACATACATCGGTCATCTAGTTATTTTTCTTCCTTTTTTACTTGTCCGGCTTGTACTATTGCTTTCTATTCATTATTTTTTCGACAAGGGAATTACTATGCCCCTCTAGCTATGTATAGATGGCGCATATTTCAAAAACAAAAACCGGTTTGTGTTATCGTCTGAGATTTATTTTATACCCCAGAATCGCTTAAGGCATGCTGACAGTAAAAATATAAAATAAAGAGCCGAGCGGGAATACCATATCTATCAACCACGTCATTAAATTGACTCAACTATTAGACGCAGGTGCCAGGTAAAAAAAAAAAAACACTCATCAACAACACTGGTTTGATAAACTTGTTCTCTGTTGAAAAACCGGTCGAATTTTGCAATAACTTATGACAGTAGGAACTCACTTCGAAAAGTGATCAAGCAATAAATTTCACCATTATCTGCAAAAATTATAAATTCGTTTTGATTCGCAGTACCAAATTTCGTTGAAACCATTCAATCAAAGATCATAAAAAATTCCGAAAAGGTGGTAAACTAACCTCATATTTGACAACTATTCAAATCCAAGGTTCCTTCCAATTCAATTACTTCTGCTTCTTTAATCAAAATGGTCATTCCGACCAACAACTATGGTTTGGATTGAATTTAAATAATTTTATCGCTGATATGATATATGATATATATATTCAGAGATTAGCAAACAGATTACCACTTTTTAACACAAATCACACAAAAACTTATCAACCAATCATAACATTCTAATCTATAGCTACAAAATGGCGCAAAATTAACCATACAATTTTGTTTTTAAATTAATTTTTTACTAAATAAAGAAAAGTGATTTTGTGTGATGAAAATCTTTATTTGGACCTTTAAAATTGTTTCTGTTAAGTTGAAAAGATGATATCCGCCAAGTAGCTGCCACCAGTGTTAATACACATTGATACACATGATTTTTCGCAAGGTTTCCGGTGATAACCGTTCGCTTTCCTGTTGAATATTTTCCTGCGATTGTCTAAAGCTTGATGGCATAAGCCCGCGACTTCAAGTGGCCCCAAAGAAAGAAGTCTGAGATGGTTAAATCGGGCAATATTGCTGGCCATGACAAATCGCAAAAACGATAGATTACGCGACCAAGAAACGCTTTCTTCACAATATCCTCTGTGGTTCGTGCTGTACCTTGCTCCTGCTTGTACCGTATTGTTGAAATCACATGAGGGTGGCCGTGGTGTAGTGCTATATGCATAGACTCCTCAAGCAGAGGGTCGCGGGTTCAAATCCCGTGCGAGTCAATTCTCTGAAAAAGTCTTTTCATAGAACTTGCATAACACTGATGTTAGAGTTGTTGCTGGCTGGGCTAAATGTAACGAACTAACAATTAACACGTACTAAGACCCACTGGATGAGGATGCACTGGCTCGTCCCGTCCAGTTTGACAACCACTTCTGGGAAAAATATCGAAACTTAATACACCTGAGATTCAAACTACTACACCACCCACCCGCACCCTGGAAAAAAAGCAAGTAAAAGGGTATTCATATCCCCTTGGTGCGCGCGAGGGATTATAAAAAAAAAAAAATGTTCACCAAGCCCAGCTCAATCAATTCCGGCAGTAAGAAGTCGTTTATCATGGCCTTGTAGCGTTCGCCAGTAACAGTGACCGTATTGCCGATGGCGTCTCCAAAAAAAATACGGCCCAATCACTCCGCCTGCATGAACGCCGTACCACAGAGTGGCTTTGAGTGGATGTTATTACTCTTCATGCATCACACGCCCCAGCATCAGTGCCCCAGAAACGAAGATTTTACTTATTGGCGTAACTGCTTAAGTGGAATCGCGCCTCGTCGCTCATGATGATTTTCGACACAAAATTATCCACTTCGTTGTTGAGATTGAGGATGGCTTTTCAGTAATTCGTACGCGACTGACGATCAGGAAGCATTAACCGATGCACTGTTTGCACTTTGTACGGGAACACGTGTAAGTCTTTCACTAAAATTCACCGTCATCTGATTGATATTTCTTCGTTCGCAGGTACATCTCGGCCGCACGACCAGTCTTTCTTACGTCTTGACTTACGACGTCATTTGCGACAATTATACCATCTTCCCATGGAATGATTATAACTCTTTATAACTCTTTAGTGCAATCCTTTAAAAAAGCTCTTTGGTATTTCATGAAATCGTACACGTGACGGAATGTGAAAAACTATATACACAACTCTAATTATATTCTCAGCTTAAAAACACGAATCGAGGTAATGGATTTGTAAATGAAGTGAATTTAAAAAAAATTGATCATCAAAATTCAGGACAAGCTAATGGCCTCTAAACCCATCAAGCGATCAATCTTTCTAACTTTTTTCCACATCATAAAATGCAAATTAACTTACATTAATCTATTTCCATGGATGTACATTTTAATTGTTTCTGTGCTTAGTGTCGGTTTAGATACAATTAGTTTTCTACACGTCGCTTGACGTATAAGCCAACTGTACAATGGGTAGTAGTAGCGATAGAAATAAGCATAAAGTTTTTAAATTTTAATCTTATCTTGGAAGGCAACCTATCAAATAAAATGTAAAAATAAAAATACTTCAAATTATTACTATACCCCTGTAAGTACAAGTACAAAGTGCCATAATGGCATGAGTACTGTTATTCATTTTTATTAGCTCCAAAGATAATTTACTTTCCTGCAAAGCGAATTCACTGTTGTTGAGAGGTTGTCACCTTACAATTTTTTTCTTTTTTCTAGTTGTGTCATACTAGTTGGACATCTATCTCTGTTCGAAAACGGAGTGACCCATAGTTAGTTTCTCAACTAGATGATAGCAGTAGTAGCGCCAGCACTCTGTATGATCGACCTTATCTTTGTGATGTGGAATATTTCTTGAGTGTTTCGAGGATGATAGTGAATTTATCTCCTCCCCGCTTACCTCCATTTTTGAACACGAAGTTTAGATTAAATCTTCATGAGGACAAAGTCCAATGCACGTTAAATTTTATTTACAGATCGATCAAATTATCGAATAAAAGTCATTCTCTTGTCAAAAGGGAATTTGGTAATCTTTTATCATTTTATTGAATGATTTGAGTTCTACACCGGATTTAGAATTAATCACTGCAGACAGTAAATTGGAAAGAACTAGGCCATATGTCCAGTTTTCGGAATAAATGAAAGGGCTGGAATGAGTTACATCTCGTAATAGGTGAAAGTTTGCTGAAAGCATTTTTGCATCCAAACATTTTTTCGCTCAATTTGTAAGACCTTTTTTTCTTTTTTTATAATTAGCGCGAGCTTAAAGGATTTGAGTACGCTTAAAATGTTTGTACATAGCGCGGGCGAAGGAAAATCTGGGAAGCAGAAAAGAGAAAAACCGATGTACTCGTACGTAGGTCTTAAATGTTTGCAAGTTACAATGAATAGGAAATAGAGACCTCGGCAGGGCTTAGGAACGAATCACGATATTTCAGAGTACGTCCGAAAGTGGGATTGGGGATATACTGATGAATATTCATAGAGATGGGTGTTACGGTTGAAGTTTGAAGGGGCGGAATGGTAGTAGCGATTTCAATGGAGCAGAGGTAATGGAAATAGCGTTAAAAAAAGTGTCAATTGTGTCAACTGACTGACTGATATTAGTATCGCCTATTAGTATCACCTATATCACATGGTTTTGAATCGTATCTAGCAGGAGCAGAGATATTTAAGGAACACCTAACCAGATGTGGGCACTATACTTCAATTTTGAGTGGATGAATGTCTTATATATCGAGGCCAGATCAAAGGGGGTTAAATATTTGTTACATCACTTGAGGAAACCTAGACATTTCGCAGCATTTCGCAGACACCGATGATTATGTCATTGACACACCTACCGAGAATGGAAGTGCAATTGCCTTTCATGGATAATGGGTGGGTTTTTGGATTTCGCTTTAATAACAGCAGACTGCAATATGTTTTGGAAGCACTAAATTCCATTCTGTTGATAGTTCCACGCTGCCTTTCCCATTCTACAGCCGAAGAGCAGGGACGTGAGTCCGAGAACGAATATGAAAAGCAGAGAGAACTGTCATCAGTAAAGGAATATATTGGATTAGAAGTAGAAGACAAGAGATCATTAATGAAAATTGAAAAGAGTGTCGGAGACAGAACGAAAACCTGGGGCACACTAGCATTTCCTTTATGAGTATCAAACTTGAAACTATCCAAAACAACTTTTGGTTCCACTTTTCGGTGAGATATGCTATCAAATCACCAATGGACGTGTTGCTACAAAAACCATTCTGCCGATCGTTGAAAAGTTTTCGTGTTTCGAGATATTTCATGAGCCGACGGCTTATCAGCGTTTCCATGGCTTTGAACAAAATGGACGTAATGGTTCTGTAGGAAAAGAGGGAAGAAGATTCGCCTTTTTAAGGGACGGGCTGGACAAATGCTGTTTTGCATCTGCTCGGAAAGAGACCTAAAGAGTAGGATTGATGAAAAATCTTACGTAGTGGTTTTGAAAGCGAGGAAGAACACCTCTTCAGAAGAAGGGTAGATATACTATCTGGACCAGCAGATTTGTGAATATTAAGATTTTTAAGTACTCTTGCTACTATATAAAAGAGTGCGAAAGTGGATTCGTCCCATTCAAGATTTGACGCAGTCATGTGTGCCTACACAAAGGACAAAGCTGAATCTGGAAGTATTGAACTGGCCGCAAAATGTGCTGCAAGCAGATTGGCTTTATCCAAAGAGCTGACAGCTCGAATGCCATTGTAAATGACCGTTGGGATAGGGGATGAGGTAGAATTTCTAATGTTTTTGATGAATGACCAAAAATTGTTACTACTTTTGGGACATTGTAGTAGTTTTTGCCTCAGTTTAAGAAAGGCGTTGCAGTAATTACTGGCTCGTTTGAACTTTTTCCGGTTTTCCTCAGTGGGGTTAAACTTGAAGAACCAAACAAATATTTCTCTAACTCTAACAGCCTCTTTACAGCTCGAGTCATACTATGCCTTCTATTTTGGTTTGATACTCTTTATATTATGAGTAATAAAGGATCTCATTCCAAAAAGAATAGTGTTTGTGATCATATCAGCAGCGGCCTCCACGTCGTTATTGAGGAAACATAACGACCAGTCAAATTCTTAATGAAGTTGTTAAGGAATTTTTTCTCTAACTGGTCGATGTTAAAGAAATAAGCTGATATGACACAGTGGTGCTACGAGCCTAGAGGGACAGCATATTGACCGTGTATTTATCAGGGTGATAAGCTTAAAAAAAGTCCAGAGTATTGTCGGTATGACAATCAACGTCCGGTATACGTGTGAACAGCACACCATCCTTCGGGTGTTGTCTGTCCAGAATGTCGATGCCACCCAGAGTTGTGTATATTGAAGTCGCCTGGAATAACGATTTAAGTATTAGAATACCGGGATACAATTCTTTGAATAAAGTCAGACAGCTCATTCAACTCGTTAAATGTTGAATTGATGTCCAGTTTGGGGGTTCTGTTAATAAACCAGTAATGGATAATTTGCTTTTGGAGATGGAATTCAAGCCACCAGAAGTTGAATTCCGGTCTGAAACATGAGTCACATTGTAGTGAAGTTTGGTAAGCTACATCACTACGCCGCAGTAAGAGCAGAATAATTGCTCTAATTTGTAGCCAGGTAGCTTTAAAGCAGAGTCATCTGAGAGTAGAGGACGGGAATCTACTTGTGTTTCACAACGTTCCAAAACAGCAGGTCTGTATTTACAAACCTGCACGTATGGAGAAAAGTGATTACGTTTTAGTCAGCGTACATTAGCTACGTCAACCCTAAATTCCCTACTTAAAATCACAAGCAAACACAAACACCGACGGCTACGAAATGAAATTTCTGACGTTAGCTTAACGAATCAAATCGTTGTAGGTGGTTTGCCCGTTCCGTATGATAAATACAGCAGCAGCAGTGACCAAGTGCAAGCAACAATACTATGGACGGGGCCGGAGAGTTGGGATACTCGCACTGTGCTTTTGGTTTTTGTTTTTTTTAGACAAGTGCTCGGCTTTTTTTAACCTAACATGAGCAGCGAGTGTAAGAACTTGCGTAGGCGGACAGAACTCTATACGCCGCGACTTTATCTTTCTCTAGATTAACACAAACTATGGAAAAGCCGTAAAGGTATCGGACTGTTTGCCTAGTTCGATATCAAATGAATCTGCAAACATTGACTGCATTGCAATAAACCAGAACCTTCTATCTGGTCTCGATTTTACCGAGCATATTTCTTCAATTGCAGTCTTAGTAACACAAGCCATACCAGAAATTTAAGCTTCGCAAAAGTTCGTGTGATCAATGTCTAAGAAAGGTTTTTATCAATAAAATCTAATTCAGTTTGATTTAATAACATATGTTACATCTGATTTTTGTGAAGACTATTCTTCCTTACGTCCTGTTCAATAATATTCCCATGACTGGTAATTATCCTACAGCTTGGAAATATGCCAAAATTATACCTTATACAGGCCAACAGCGATCTTAGCCTTTCTTTCGAAATTGTGAAATGCGCAAATATCTACACAAGAATCGTTTGCTTTGCATGAACCAGTCGGGTTATTGCCCAAAATATAATGGCACGAGTGCTCTAATAAATGTTGTCGAAGACATTAGGCAAGCTATGGTAATGATGATGTTACCTTCTTAACGTTATTAGATAAAATTGTATGCACTAAGTTCGAAAAACAAGTTCACTTCATGCTCACCTCTAAAAAATTTATTTACGCTTACCTAAATCGGAATTTCAGGCAGTTACAAACGACACTTCTATTTTAAACCATTTCGATTCGATTTCGGGACCATTACTTTTTACGGTGTATACTATATAAACGAGTTTCCCTCTTGTTTGTTCTATCGACATGTATGCTGATCCATTGGGGTGAAGTTGCAATATACAAGGTATGTTCATAAGGTAAGGCGACTTCGATTATCGATTATCCCGAACATACTATATGTTCACAGTTTCAAGTAAAGGGAGGTTCATGGTGAAGTTTGATTTATAATGTTAAATAAAATACATAAATTTGAAAGTGAACTTAAAATTTTTATTATCAATTAAAAGAACAATTCATGGCATTTACTTTTCAAAAATGATATCATATAAATGTTGGCCACGAATACGTCTGAGATGGTGCATTCAGAAGGACGACTCGTTCGAGCATAGCGACTGGTATGTCCCGAACAACACGAGTAATGCTGGCTTCCAAAGCGTCAATCGTAGCTGGCTTATTCCTGAAGACCTGAGACTTTACATATTCCCAGAGAAAATAGTCTAAAGACCAATTTACCGTAGCAAAACGTGAAATTAAGTGCTCACCAAAATGATTTCTTTCTCTCGCTGTATGGCACGTAGCGCCGTCTTGTTGAAACCAGAGCTCACCGAGACCATGTACTTGAATTCCACATTCTGATTTGCCGTTGTTTTTAATGGATGTAAAGGTAGCTCTTGGTAATCTTCGGGTTGCTCATCAGCACAAATACGGCAATTTTGTTTATTAACGTATCCAATAAGCCAGAAATGGGCTTCATCACTGAACAAAATTGCACGACAAAACACCAAATTTTCATTGAGTTTTTTCAGAGCACATTCACTGAAAATATGACGCAAATTCAAGTCACCTGGCTTCATTTCCTGCACAAGTTGAATTTTGTACGCTTTTAGGCCGAGATCCTCACATAAAATAAGCCAAGTTGTCAAATATGTCAAGCCAAACTACTGAGAACGACAGCGAATCGATTCGTCATGTTCTTCGCATACACTCTCAGCTACAGCTGCTATATTCTCTTCACTACGTGCTGGATGTGGTCTAATCGGTCGAGTATCATCCACTTATCTAAACTTGGACTCAAACTTGCAGATGGTATTTGCAATAGTGGTTTCAGAAGGTCGATTATACGCACCGTAAATTCATTAAATTGCACGAAAAACATTTCTCACAAAACGCTGATTTTCGTAATACAGCTGAACAATTTTGAGGCGCTCTTGTGGTGTGAGTCTTTTCATGATGACTTGCCAAACTGAATAAAAATGAGAAAGCAGTTTGATAGGAGTCACGCGTGATCTGTCAAAAAGAGCCTATTGAAAATCAAACCTCACGATGATACACCCCTTATATAGCATACTTAGTTTATTTTTGACAGATAGAAATGTTAGACGTGTTCATGATCTCTTACAAACTTAAAATAATGACAGTGGCATACGGTGAGTCTGCTCTAAGTAAATAATGTTTACAAGTGGTACAAGTTCTTCCAAAATGTCCGACAAGATGCCAATGACGAACCTCGCTGGGGATGCCCCCCGTTTTGGAAAATCGTTGAATTACCAAATTGCCATATCGATCGGCTCGTCTCATGCAATTTTTTCGAAACGTGTGTCAGCGAAGTTTGTTCCGAAACTTTTTAATTTTGATCAGAAGAACCGATCTCTTAAATGACGTCAATGTTAGTCCTGTCTTACTCAAAAGGATCATAACTGGTGATAAATCATCGATATATTGTAATGACATCGAAACCAAAGCACAATCGTCCCAATGAAGGTACCCAGAAGAGCCAAAAAATGAACGGAGTTGTGGAAAAACAATTCATGAATTTTGCATTATGATATAGCACCTGCTCATTTATCGTTGGTTGTAAGAGATTTTTTGGCCAAAAACAACACGAAAATCATGCCTCAGCCACCATATTCACCGGATTTGGCCTAATAGAACTTTTTCCTGTTCCAAAAACTGAAGAGACCTATGAAGGGACGGAGATTTGCACCGATTGAGAAAATAAAAATTTCTCAATCAATTCGAGAATTGGAAAGAGCGTTGGCACAAGTGCATCATATCTGAAGGGGATTACTTTGGAGGGGACAACATTAATATTGAGGAGGAAATAAATATTTGTTTATAAAAATATAAAGTCACTTTAGCTTTTAAACACACCTCGTATTTGGTAATGAGACTTTTTCAACGAAAAAGAAAAGAATTTTCAGGTGAAAGCGTATATAAAAAATGAACTTTTAGTTGATGTATCACTGTCATTAGTTTTGAATGTATCTGCCATAGTTGAATAGTTTAGAAACATCCTTATTCATTCGTACATGTCCTTTACATATAAATTTGAGGGATGAAAAGCCTTCCATCGCCTAACTTTTTTTATTATTAGCGAAATATTATCTTAACGATTCGGTATCATGTGATTATTTCGCGATCGTGTTTGAAATATTTGACTTTCACATACTTGACTTTCACATCTCACTGATGTAATTTTATGTACACTCGTACCTGATTTAAGCCAAAAAAATAGTCCAAATTGAAAAAGCCGCAAAAACCAAAGCGATTTTCAGCAACATACAGTAAAAGTGCACTCTTATTGACGAATAGAACAATTAAAAAACACATAATGAATGAAAAATTTGGTTTTAACTTTCAGTGACATTTGAAAAAACAAATTTAATGACGAATTAAATAAAAAAAAAAATCAATTAGTGAGGATGATCAATATCTACGAAAGTTCTAAGCAGATTAACTGAGGTACAGGTTAGGAACGAGATTAGATACGCAGTATTATTATAACATAAGACTGTTCTACTTTGAAATACAAAGTCCACATGACCAAAACAGAGCACTATAGTAACGCATGATGAAATCGTAACCTCGGTTGCCATGAACTGCTACTAAATACTACTTCTGAATTGCAAACTCGCATAGTAAGCGAACGTGATCACTAGATTGAACCAACGTGTATGACAAGATTATTGTTTGAAAATGATAGATGAACGGGAATTTATTTCTTTGAAAACCAATTTCAAAGTTAGAAAAAAAGAAAAAAAACACGCGAAGCCATTGATGGTAATTGAAAACAAAAATGTGGCAAAAATAAAACCGAACTTTCAAAAATAGAATAGCAAATTCAATCTGGCAAAAAACAAAGGTCAAGTACAGCATTTCTTGTGGATTTATGTATTTTAACAAAACAAAACAAATCAAACTAAAGGGGGAGATAGATTTTCGTATGTATGTATGCTATACATTGCTGTATTGCTTATCCCGAAAATGTGTTATATTTTTGTATCAAAATTCGGTGTTATGTTAAATTAAACCAATTTGAGGTAAATGTATTTTAAGAAATGCGGATCTATGATGTAGTTGTTTTTGTTTCTACCTTGTGTCTTTCGACTGAGTTTGAGTCGATAAAGTTGCTTGTTTCACACCTCCATTCTGGGATTATTTAGATTATTTAACAAATGATTAAATAATTAACAGCGCCTAAAAAGATTGTTTCGTTATTATTTATTTAATCAAATAATTTCCAAATAAATTTCCTAAATTATTTACAAAAGGCATCTGGGCATCAAGGTCATAAAGAATGCCGTACTTTTGAAAAAAAAAAATTAAATACAAATATAATTAAATTAAAAAGTTATTTTTAATTATAAGAAAGACTTCAAGCTACTAATTATAATTGTTGAGTCAGTGGAATCACAATACATTCAATTTACGAAAAAGTATTTAAAAAGTAAGAAAAATAAGGATCATATGTTGTGTATTGATGTAGCATCTTTTATTCCATTAATTGACCTAATGTCTGCTGGGTTCAAAATATTTGGTAGTTGGCTTGTTGGAGCTATATTATCGTTGGGTACCTCGATTTGTTATGATAAAGGACATTCCACAAAGATGTGTCTTGGGGTTTTAAAGTAGTGCAGCTGTGTTCACATACATTTATAGGGTCGTTATTATATAGGTGTCGGGTAGTAAAGATTGTTTTTCTCAGTCTAATCTCTTGTAAACAAGTCATTGAACCTAATGCGGAAGTATTGGGAGTTATGAGTCTGAAGGAAGGTTTGGCAATTATTCCACATATTAGTAAGCTCGAGTGCCTCATTGGTGAAAAATATTCTACGTGTCAACTGATAGAAGTTCGGTGTTTCAGTGATCAAGGGATAATGGTTACCCTTTTTCGGCGCAAGATTTGACGCTTCGTTCCCTTTGATACCAGTATGTCCCAGTACCTATGCTTACATGATACTCTCATTTACCTGGTAAGTAAGTGTGGGGCATTTATTTGTTTCGTGCTTTAGATCTATTACGATTCCCAGATTATCTGTTAAAATAAGGCTCCGTTCATTATAATTTTGAGCGAGAAATATAGCCTTGTCAACTCGCTAACTCTGCGATGTAACTGCCTGACTCGTGCGGCAGAAGTCCTTGCTAGACCGTTCATGGATTTGCATTTTGGTCCATTTTAATCACTACGTATGATGATTTGCTATAGCGTCGCTTTCATTTATCATCACCCTGTGTAACATTTGAAACATTGCATCAGATGTATTTGGCCAGATTTAAGTTAATCTGCCATAAGTTTTTTTCCAGGGAGGAGGACTGTATGCTATTGAGAATTGATCGGAGGTAAAGGTTCTCTGCGAGGATACTAGAGCTGACCATTTTGTTTAATGCAGATATAGAGTTCCTTCGTTTGATTCGTGAAGAAATACTATAGATTCAATGGCAGCGTTGTAGAGGGGATGTGTTGTGACGGCTCTTTTTTTCCCAAAGTTTTGAAATGATTGATATCCAGTTTTTGACAAAAAGATTCAATTCTTGTTGATGTTAGTGCCCCTGAAGTTGTTTGAAAACAGTTGTTATTAGCGGCATCAATAACCTTGTGGACATATATAAGAAAGAGCTTAAAACAGTGTTTTCTCATTTTTTTTTTTTTTTTGTGCATAATTAAGAGTTCGAATAATTTAGAGAATAATATAGAACTTTGATTTGCAGATAAGAATATATGTGTAAGCATACTGCTTCAAGAGAACAAATACTACTTCAAGCTATGTGATCTTATAGTAAGGCTTGCAATATGGGTTGACTAAATTTGTTGAAACTACCCATAGTATCATACATGTTATGTCATTTAAAAATTACTAAGAAAATTAAAAATACAAGTTTATTCATCAAAATCTATATTGTCGCCTTCAAAGTAATCCCCATCGACTGCAGCACACTTATGCCAGTGCTTGATCCAATCCTCGAATCATTTTTTATATTCGGTTTTCGGTATGTCCATCAGTAATTCCTGCGATTTTTCCATTACTTCCCCTCGGCTGCTGAAATGCGTTTTTAACTGGATTGAACACAAAGAAGTCACAGGGTGCTAAATCAGGTGAATTAGGTGGATGGTATTTGTTGCATTTTTCGTCAAAAAATTACGATTAATGATGGCACTATGCGACGGTGCGTTATCATGATGCAAAATCCACGAGTTTTCTGCCCACAATTCTGGTCTCTTTCGGGGAATTTCTTCACGCAAACGTCTCATAATGCCAAAATAATACTTTTTGTTTACTGTCTGGCCTTTTTTGACAGAAATGATGCACTATACCGTTGTAATCCATGAAAACCGTGAGCATTGCCTTCTTTTTTGATTGAAAACGACGTGGTTTTTTTGGTCTCGGCTCATTTGGTGAACGCCATTTACTTGCCTGATGTCTGGATTGCGTATCGTACTCATAAACCCACGTCTCGTCTCCAGTAATGATCCTTTTGATGAATGTGGGATCGGACTCGGCCTCGCAAATCATCTCTTTGGCGACATCAACACGGTCTCTTTTTTGTATGAAATTGTGGTCTTTTGGCACCAACTTTGCTGCTACAGGACGGAAACCTGAATCATTAACCAAAATGTCCTCCGCTATCTCTGTGATGGTTAATTTGCGGTTATTGGCCAACATTTCTTTTACTTCATTAATGTTTTCGTCGGTTTTCGATGTCGATGGTCTGTCACTGCGACCACTTACGACCACTTTTGAACCGCTCGTGACACTGGTAAACGACCATTTTCTTTAGAGAATCGTTGCTGAAACACTTTTCCAACTTTCGCGCACCATTAAATCCATTTTTTACGCAAAGTTTTATACAAGTTCGCTGTTTTTTTTTTTTTTTTTTTTTCGTGGGAAGGTGAGAAATCTTCATAGACACTATAGGCCCAGAGACTATAGTAGTGTGAGATTCTTACTCACTAAAAAAACACCTCCCTTATGCAAACCACCACTGAGTTCACACTCAACAAACAGTTCTTCTTTCGCATTTTATTTTGTTTTTATAAGATATCCTGCAGGCGATTTTCCATTGAAAATTCCTGTGGACTTTAGAAAAATTACGCGCTGCTAATCACCGCGCTAGATCGAGAGGCTTAGTCCTTTTCAGACGGCGCAATAAATTTGTCTCGTCGAGGATCTGTTGAACAGAAATATTCGTATGACCTTGTAATCGATTATCATGTTTTCGCGCAAACATTTTAATTACGATTTGAACGTTTTCGACTCCTAAGTCTCTGTGGATATCATCGTTTCTAATGTACCACGGCACATTAACAATACCTCGAAGAACTTTGTTTTAGAATGTCTGTAATACATTAATGTTACTATTTTTAGTACAACCCCAAAGTTGTACACCATATGTCCAGATTGATTTTAGCACTTGCTTGTATAACAGCAGTTTGTTGTCTAAGCTAAGCTTGGAATGCTTTCCAATAAGCCAGTAAATATCTCTTTATTTGATTTCAAGCTCTTCACGTTTTTTCTTGACGTGTGCTCTCCATTTTAGTTTAGCGTCAAGTGTCATACCGGGAAATTTGGCCTCGTTCGCGTAAGGAATTCGTACTGCGTTGATAAACACCGGTGGATTCTCAATTTTCTTGAGAATGAAGTTCACGTGGACAGACTTGTTTTCATTAAGCGCGATTCGTTGCCAAAATGGCAGTGTCATCAGCAAATGTGGCTAGGACAGTGTCGTCCGTTTACGGTTTATCGCGGGTAAAAAGCAAATATAGCAGATGGCCAAGTACACTTCCTTGCGGCACCCCCGCCTTTATTGTCTTAAAAGTGGAATATTCGTTTCCGTGTCTCACAAGGAAGAGTCGATCCAGGCATGAACCTAAAATACAAGACAATTGCTGGGGTAGGGCTTGTCGGAGTTTATATTTTAGGCCTTCGTGCCATACCTTATCAAAGGCTTCGTCAAGGAATGCCCTTAAACAAACTAACTTACACTCGATTGCTCGTTCAATTACATCGGTTATTCGATGCACTTGGTCAACTATAGAGTGTTGGCTTCTAAAGCCAAATTGATGATCAGACAAGAGGGAATTTGTGTCGGTAATTGGTTTAAGACGATTAAGAAGGATTCGCTCGAAGACCTTCGACGTAATCGTGTTTCGGAACCATAATAACTTCGGCTAATTTCCACTGCTGCGGTACGTGTTCTAATCTAATGCTGGCATTTATAAGATAGAGCACCTTTAGTAAACCTTTAAAGCTTTGCCGGCTTTAAGTATCTCTCCCGTTATTAAGTCATATCCCGGGGCTTTATTGGGCTTAATCGTGTCTATAACTTGTCTAAGTTCCCTTAGTGTAGCCTTTTCTACTGGAAAGTTTGTCGTCACGTCTAGCGTATTGACATGCTCTGGAAGCACTTCCCCGTCGAATGGTTTAAACGTTTCTGCAAGATGGTCGTCGAAAACATTAGCTTTTTCCTTATCTTCTTTCGCCCAGTCATCCTGGTTTCTTCTTATTGGCGCCACTTGTATTTGGGGCTTTCTCTCTTTCTTATGCCGACTTTGGGAACTTTGTTCTATTCGCGGGGAGTGTTCTCCCAGGCCGCTTGCTGCATGACTTCAACAAAACGTTCAACTTCTTTCTCAAGTTGATACGGCTTTCTAAGTGCTACTTTTAACACAGTATTGTCTACAAAGTCCATTCGGAAATAGATTGAGGATATATTAAAAGAGTAATTTTTATTTTTAGCACGCACCACGGTCATTTGAAATTTGTCAAGTTCAATTATTGCTTCCAAAGTATGTTCAATGCAGTCTCTTATGAATAGGGATGACCCGCCTCTTGCGTTTCCCGATGGATGATGAGCGTGGTAATCGCGGTAACCTTTTAGTTCCACGCGCGATTCTGTTGCCAGGTGAGTTTCAGAAATTAAACATATGTCAATTTCTTTTTCCTACATGAAAATATTTAGTCTTTTCTGTAGCCCGTTGGCATTCTACGCAAGTATATTGAGCTGCTTTGCCATAATTAGTTACAGAAATTGGCTTCGAACTTAAGAAGCTTTTCGACTATTATCTTATTTATTTTAGTCTGTTCTTCTAGTCTCTCGAGAATTACTGATAACACATTTGAGGCAGGATCCGGTGATGTACAGATAGTTATATTAACTCGCGCCGCTATTTGCGCGTAAGTTTTTCCACTTTCCACTTGCGCATTGTTATTTTTGACATTGTTGTTATTGGTGATTTTAGCGTTTGTCACCATTACCTTCTTTAAAGGCTTTGGAGTAGGACCGCTGTTGTTATTTCTCATTCTAGCTGTCCCTGCGTTTTTCAAAGGCCTCGTTTTTGATTGATCTCGTAGCCTTTGCAACTCCTTCACGACTTCGCAGCCTCGATAATTAGCTGGATGTTTTCCCTTGCAGTTAATGCATATCGCTGTTGACTCTTTCGCGGCATTGCACTCTCGAGTCAGATGTTTGCCAGCGCATTTTACACAGCGAGGTTCCTTCTGGCAGTAGGCCTGAGTATGGCTGAATCCCTGGCAAAGTGTACATTGGGGAGTCAGCCTAGAGTTTTTCCGCGGAAGTTCAATTTTGACAAGTCCCAAAATTGAATTTATGGCATAAATTCTTTCTAGGCTTTCGGTTTTGTCGAAAGTTAGCCTAAAGAGGGGAAGGCCGCGTCTTGGGGTCGTCCTCTCGATTTCAACATTGCGCTGTTTTTGCGCAAGTATATTAACTGCGTCGATTATCTTAAAATCTTTATTTTTAAGGTCATTTACCATATTTTCTTTCAGGCAAGAGGGATGCAATCCTCTAGCTACAACGCGTATGGGTCTTTCCGTTTTATTTTCGTAGGTATGCCATTGAATCTTCTCGGCATTAAATTTTTGCGAAAGCGAATGTTAGTTGTCTGGATTAAGGACATTAATAGTCCATGTATCATTATTGCGAGATCTTACTTTATAATCGGTTGAGCACAGTGATTTCAGGATTATGTGCAACTTGTTGTAGTCCGAGATTCCAAAAACGTTTATTGGCGGCGGCGGTCTTTGTTTGGGTTGCTTTGTTGCCTTATCGACCTCAGCAGTTTTAAAGCTGGCTTGCTTCTTTGTTTGTTCAATATCAGGCGGCGAAGTAGCTTTGCGCTTCTTACCTGGCTTTTGTTTTAAGTATCCAGTCCATTTCGCGGACTAGCTCTTCTTCGTCCGTATGAAAACTCGAGTTTTCGGGGCGTTCAAGTAGCGAAACAGACTCAGACTCAAATTTAGATTGCGGCTTAATGGCATCTAGTTGCTTTTTTAGTTCGGCACAGAGCAATTTCATATTTTGGAGTCTAGCGCGGAGATCGAAATTTTCACGTTCGAGATTTTGTAGCTTATTTGGTGTAATGCTATTGCCCTGAGCTTCCGACTGTGTTTGGTCTTTTCTTTCGCATGATTTTCCTAGCGATCCACGTGCTGGAGATATCGTGACCCTTGAGCATTTTTTAAAGGGGTCCTGGTTTATATTTGTATTATTTTCAATATTATTTGAACTCATTTTAGTTCCCACGAGTAGCGGAGAAAGAGTAGTCCGTCTGTCCAGAGATCCGCATTAAACAGATAAGGCTGGCTGATCCGGAGGGTCGCTTAACACCTTACCTCGGGTATATTCTAACCCCTAACCCGAAGGGATTCTATCACAGATGAATAAAAAAAATTATACGTGGTATATGCGTATACTTTAAAATAAATGTTAAATGCGGTGAGAGAAAAAAAAAGTCTGAGTTCCTCACTGCGGTGAAAACCACCCGCTGCAAAATTTGCCTTTGAGGTACTAACAAGTCCGGAATGAATTCCGTTGTTTGGCATTAAATTAAAATTGCTTTGTTTGATGATGGTGGGATGATCTTAACAATTACTTTTTCGCTTAATTCGGCCGTCACTCCTGCTTAGATTAAAGAACAAAGAAAAAGAGTTCTGGAGTGTCAAATAACTCGAGCGGTCAATTGGCAGGGCAATTTCTGGCGATAAGACGATCACCAAACTTCGTCTTCAATAAGACAATCATGGCATCATACTGTTGAATCCACATATTCTCTAATTCCCCCAGTAGCCGTGAAGCGATAATATTCTCTATTTACTGTAACCGACTGCCTGGCATCAACCTCCGGCATGAAGAATATCACCGAGCACTCAGTTTTTAACTTCCTGATAGTTCTTGCATTTACCTCGAAAATCAGAAATGGAAATGTGTGTGTCTGCGCGCTTGTATGTGTACATGTATCGACACTCGCGAATTAATAGTGCTATCGATTTGAATTTTTGTCAGATGATGGGTCTTTATGCCGAATCGTTATGCCGAACAGTGATGGAATAGTGTTGTGCCTAGAAGAGTTCAAACATGTTCTAATCCCCTTTGTTGCGAGACAGAGACAGATGTCAATTTGTTAATATGTCAAGCGGACCGGCGCTTTATTATTTCTAGATGATGTTCTTAGAACTGATTGTGTAGTAAGTGGTTTTAATTCGTCTGGCTCTGGAACTTTACTCATCTCTGCCGGTAGTGTTAGGGAAGTGTTTGAAAACTGTGGTGAATAAAGGCTCCCTATCTGGGAGTACTTTAAGGGTAGCTTCAGTTGGAAGAACTCTTGCGAGATTTCGTCGGATTAGATCTCCACATCAATATTCATGTTGCCTCCTTCAAAGTAATTCCCCTTAGATATAATACATTTGCGCCAAAGCTTCTTCCAATTTTTGAAACACTTCTCATAAGCACTTTTTGGTATAGCCTTGAGCTCCTCCAGCGATGCCGTTTTTATTTTCTCAATCGGCTTTGGTTTCGACGTCATAACTATATTCCCCACGATTTTTCACTACTAATGACCCTTTTGACCAAGTCAGGATCATTATTAACGGCATTTAAGAGCTCTTGACCGATGCTCATGCGACAGTTCTTGTGATCAAAATTAAGAAGTTTCGGAACAAACTTCGCTGACACACGTCTCATGCCAAAACATCCGAAAAAATTGCATGTCACGAGCCGACCGATATGCCAACATCCTCAGCAACTTCTCTTATGGTAATTCGACGATTTTCCAAAACTATTTTCTTCACAGCTTCGACGTTATCATCTTTTGTTGATGAGCCGGGGCGTCCAAAGCGAGGTTTGTCATAGGCATCTTCTCGGCTAAATTTGAAGAACTTTTACCACTTGTAAACATTTTTTGTACTTAGTGCAGACTCACTGTCAATTATTTTATGTCAAGTATTTTGTACACAAAATTTGATGCAAATTCTTCGCTCCATTTTTTTATGATAATTAAAAATCGGCGAGCACACCAAATAACGTTAAACCTTTCTATAGTATTTGTCAAAAAAAAAAATGTAAGTGTGCTATATACAATGTTTGAAACTGTGAACATATATTCGTGACATGTACACCAACATAACAAAAAAAAAAAAAACCGATAATCGGATGGACGTTGCCCTCAAAATTGCAATTTACATGCACTAACTACTAATTATTTGATCGATATTTCCATCACATCAGTGCCCATAAATTCTCATAGAGTGGGTGGCCTGATAAAACCTATAGGAAAAAGAATTTAAATAAAACAACAACGGTATGAGATATAAAATTGATTCTGGCTTTGTTTTGTAGCTACGTTTATACGTCTATAATGTGCGGTGTTATTCTGACAATAGCATGTCGAATGTTGGCCTCGAGCTCGTCCAAAGTATGGACCAGAGACTGTAACTTTGAAGACGGTGCCTTCTTTCTCATTTCGAAAGAAATAAGGTCCGATAATGCCGTTATACCATAAACCACACCAAATAGTCAATCTTTGTGGATGCATTGATGCTTAACCGAACACTTATGGATTGTGTTCGCCCCAATAATGGCAATTTTGCTTGTTGACATAACTGACGAGCCAAAAATGGGCCACGTCCGTGAAAATAATTTTTGGCCAAAACTAAAATTTCCGGCCAACATAGCGAATTCACGGCGTCATCTATAGTCGTCCGGCTTCAATTCTTGTGTCAATACAATCTTATATGGATGTAGGCTCAAACCCAACCAAAAAAGCCGGTTTAACTCGCTGGCGATGCTCAATTCAGCTTATCGGTACCGCATCGACATTTCTGGGTCTTCTTCGATACTGGCCGCTACGGCTGCTATGTTTTCTTCATTTTGAACCGGTCTCTGTCTAGTTGGTGGCTTATGTGCGACAAATTGCCTGCATACTGAAACTATTATGACGACCGTCCTCACGACAAAATTCATGTTGCGTATATACAAGTGAGCCGAAATTTGTACAAATATTGTTTTAATAATTTCCGGACGCTCGGCAACCGTAAAACGATGTATGATGAAATGGCAAACCTTACTGAGTATGTTGACAGCTGGCCTTTGGTAATTTTGACAGCTGCTGAAGCATAAAAATTGGAGAAACTATCATTGCTATCTGGTTACCTGTTATATGCCGAAATTTATTTATAATTTCAAGGACACAAACAATGCATGTGCAAAAGGTAACGCCTGCAGGCATTAGCTGAAGCAGTCACATTCCTTCTTCTGAGTGGAATGAAGCCCAATTAAAAATTCCCCAGGCTTGGAACATTGCAACTGCATCATCTAGAGACTACAACACATGCGTTTTAGAAAATAGTAAAAATTCAAAACTGTGTTCTCGTTTCCAATATGAGCTACATCTAGACCCGATAGTCCAGAATTCATAAAAGAGCATGTGAATTACCTGACCATGAAACTGTCGATTAAATTGATCATGTTGCGATCGACCCAGGTGACCCCTCTGGTATTATGTAATAGATGTTTGAACATTCGGACCATTGCATAGCAGAAGACGAGTTTTGTATACGAACATCTCAGATCCCACAAAAACGAAGAAATACTGTGAAGAGATACGACGTTGAGCAACTACTACAGTGACAAACCGCCCACCAGAGGCTTTGCTTATCGCATATCCTTAAGTCTTTTGACAAGATCAGCGCCAAGTGCTGAAAATCAGTGGCGTCGATACCGAAAAACCCATCGAAAATGCCGCAAGTGATGGGTTTTATTTCGGTTGATCTTCTATTTGCAGCAAAGAACAGTGCCTATCGTATAAGAACGCTAGCGGCTCCGGCACTCTACTTAATTCGTGCGGTTTGCTTAGAGATGGCGTAACTTGTATTATTCCATTGTTATTATTCCATTGGAATATGCGTTGGAAAGCTACTGTCATTGTACGTCATTCCAGTATATGTCATTCATTTGAAGCGTAAACAACAATAATTTTTTTTTCACTCAAATATGTCGAACTTTGTGCCTGAAAAAGTTTTATTGCGGGGAGTTCTTCTTCATTACTTTAATATGAAGAAAACTGCTGCCGAAAGTCATCGTATTTTGGTGGAAGTTTGTGGTGAGCGAACGTGCCAAAAATGGTTTGCACGATTTAAAAGTTTTGATTTTCACCTGGAAGACGATGAACGTCCTGGGCAGCCAAAAAAGTTTGCAGATGAAGAACTGGCAGCATTACTCCATGAAGATTGTTGCAGAACACAAGAAGAGCTCGCAGAATCTTTGCGTGTCACTCAAGCAGCCATTTCAAAACGTTTAAAAGCAGCTGGATATATTCAAAAGCAAGGAAATTGGGTTCCACATAAACTCAAGCCGAGAGACGTCGAAAGGCGTTTTTTCATGTCCGAAATGCTGCTGGAACGCCACAAAAGGAAGTCATTTTTGCATCGGATTGTTACTGGTGATGAAAAATGGATCCATTACGACAACCCCAAGCGCAAAAACTTATATGTGAAACCCGGCCAACCAGCCAAATCAACGGCAAAGCCGAATATCCATGGCGCGAAGGTAATGCTCTGTATTTGGTGGGATCAGATGGGTGTGCTGTATTTGAGCTGCTAAAACCGGGTGAAACCATCAATGGACAACGCTACCGAACACAATTAATCCGTTTGAAGAGAGCAGTAGCCGGGAATATGCGACCAGATACGAGGTAATAATTTTCCATCATGAGAACGCTTGGCCCCACGTTGTCATTCCGGTAAAGAACTATTTGGAAAACAGTGGATGGGAAGTCTTACCCCACCCGCCTTATAGCCCAGACCTTGCCCCTTCTGACTACCATTTGTTCCGGTCGATGCAGAACGCCCTCACTAAAATACGGTTCACATCAGAGCAGAATATCAAAAATTGGCTTGATTCATTCTTGGCTGCCAAGCCGGCGCAGTTCTTTTGGGATGGGATCCACAAATTGCCAGAAAGATAGGAAAAAGTCATAGCTTCAGATGGCCAATACTTTGAATAATTTTATTGTACATGTTTTTCTTAAATAAACGTTCAAAAACGTTCATACCCAATACAAGAAAAGGAAAACATCGTCAAAGTGCGACCAAAGAACTAGATAGGATAGATAACCTTCAAAAGTTTTGCCAAAAATCAAAAAGAACTGTTCATACGTTCAGTCCTGTAAAGATCAGTAAGGAATCTTGTAGAGTCACATTCGATGCTAAAGATATGGGATCAACTACATAACATATATTCTGCCAACTGTTAAACGGCGGGGGTGTTGGCGTTATTTTCATAATAACGATTTCAATTCACCCCATCACAATAAAGTGATTTTAGCCTTAACGACTAAAAAAAATTTCAACGATTTGAAAGCTACCTATTGCAGATTAATACTCATTATCCCTTTATTATACTCAATTTGAGGGTATCTAAGGAGAAGGCTTATGTGTCTAGTTTTGGTATCACTGTCAAACTACATAGTTACAATAAATTGTACAGATTACGGTTGGAGAACGCTGGCTTCTCGTTAAGGATCTGAGGCGATCTCTTCAAAACCTTAAGTTGAAAAAAGGGGTTTGTGAAACTTGTGCGTTAAATTTCGGTATTTGGTAATATGTCGCATTAGAGTAGATGGGCTTTTGAAGAAGAGATATAAAAGCATACTCTGAAAGGTGTATAGCAACATCCACCTGGCCAGCGCATGTAAATCTAATGAAAATCATAACTTTGTCTCGAAAACCTCACCTAAGTTTACGCACATATTAGAGAGCTCAACTGGTGCATTTGGCCAAAGATTGCACTAATTGAGACTTATTGACTGAAACCGAGTTCCACAATGGACTGTAGCACTATTTGACTAAAACGGTGTTTCGTTTTGTACGCGTTGTCAAATTTTGCATTGAAAGAACTGTCAATTTCGTCAATACTTAAAATCTCTCGCAAATTTCCATTCACGGAAGTCAAGTTGCGCAGTTGTGTGCCTACATGAGGAACAACCTTAGCCTCCTTTAGCCGACAAAAAGTGAGACTGATGCGCCTGTAACTCTCCACAAATAAGTCGTCGTCGGTACAAAAACTATTGTCATTGTTCAGCAGAGGTGCAGAGTCTTGAGTCACGGAGCGAAATCCCAAACTTTTTACAACATAGTTGGTGCTAGGTGACTTGAAGCCATCAGAAGGCGTAGTGATATATATATTGGCTACATCCGTCACCATAACCGATGCTAGATAACGATTGCAACACGTTAATAATAGTTGGTTAGTTAATTTGCAATTTTATGAATAAGAGCTGTTTGTCAGCCAAACTTTGAAATTAATTTTCGAGAGTCGAACTAACTAGTATTGACAGACTTCCCCAAGATTCAAAGTTTGACCAATTCCAGTCTTTCAGAAAGAGCATATCAGCAAGTGTAGCAGGATGTTGTGTCACTTATGCTCACCAAACTTAGGTGTATAGGAAATGCTTAGTGCTCTCCTAACTGAAGGACAGCAGGAGACGTCGCAAAGCATTCGCTTGTTTTGCAAGCAACCCAAATGTCAATGGAAGCTGTAACCGAGGACGCAGACATCCCTAACTCAGGTTTGGGCTCTGAAAAAATCTGCTTTTGTAAAGTAACTCGGAAGACGTGTGCAGTTTCTTATCGTTGTAAGGGCATAACACCTACAACAATTTGATTCTGTTAGCCAAAAACAGAATTTTCACTTCACAACTGTGCTTAGCATCGTTTGTGTTAAGTTTTTTTTGTGCCTATTTATTATAATAAAATTGATAATTAGACTTATTCGTATGTACACACCTGCAAATTCAGACCAGCTGTTTGGCGCTTTGTGAAATACAAGTAGACTCGCGCCTATATCTCACAGATCACTCAGGTCTGAAGCCACCTGGCCATGTACTAGTTCCACTATTGTATTTTTTTCTCATCGCTGCACTGTCTCTCCATTTACATGTTTAGTAATATAGCTACCAAACTTCATCACAATGTGATCACGGTTTCAACGCGGAATGGGGCCTTTAACGAGTTTAATGCGTTTTCTGACTCAATACAAAGTATCCTCGTTTTGAAGTTGTTATTACGGGCGATTTCAATACTCGTATAGGCAACTCTGGGAGGGCTCGACATTCTGGACAGGCAACACCTGAAGTGTTAAGATCTTCGCTGCATAAAACAATCTGACCCAGCTTGTAAATGAGCCCACACGTATACCGGACGTTGATAGCCATACCGACAACACTCTGGACTTGTTTTTAACTTCTTACCCTGATAAACGCAAGGTCAATGTGCTTTCCTCTCTAAGCTTATCGGAGCACTGTATCAGCTTATTTCTCGTAAATTTCTAAAAGGACCGGATAGCAATACGAGAAAACCAATTGGAGCTTCTTTATGAATTTAAACTGATCGTTATGTTTCCTCAATAACGACGTGGATGCCTCTGCCGATTTGATCACAGACACCATTCTCTTTGGAATGAGATCCTTTATCCCTTTTTGGATGAAGATTATCAAACAAAAAAAAGGTATGGTAAAGAGGGTGTCAGAGTTAGAAAAATGTTTTTTAGGTCCTTCAGGACTAACCCCTCTGAGGAAAACCGAAACAAGTAAAAATTGTTGGTCGTTCGTTAAAAATATTAGAAATTCTGTTCATCCTACATCCCAACACTCATTTACATTGACATTCCAGCTGTCAGCTCTTTGGACGAGGCCAACTCAAAAAACTTCTCAATGACCGGCAGTACAGTTTTTTGTAGCAAACGGTCCACTGGTGATTTTAAGACATATCTTACTGAAAAGTGGAATCAATGAGTACATCAATCTTTTGAAAGCAAGGTAGTTGCACTTGATATTTCTAAAGCATTTAATGGAGTTTGGCATCAGGCTCTTGTACCGAAAATGAGTGCTTTTGGGATAGATGACTCTCTTCTTCAATGAATTAGAAATTACCTTTCGGAACGTTAAATTCGAGTTGTCTTAGACGATTTCTAAGCCGATAGCTACAAAATATAAATGCTGGTGGGCCACAGGGCTCCGTTCGGTTGCCTACACCCTTTTCAATCTCCATTATTGATCTCTTGTCTGCTACATCAAATTCAATGTATTCCTCTGCCGCGGTCCTTAAGCTGTATAATGGGAACGGTAGCGTATATTGAGCTAATTAAATTCTGATATAATTAGCATAACGATGCTAGATACGATTCTGTCTGCTGTCACTAAAGCAAAATTTAAGCACCCAGCCGTTATCCATGAATGGCGATTGCATTACCGAAACCGAAAAACTTTCCGTTCTCGGTATGTATCAAAAACACTTCGAAATGTCTAGGTTTCCTCTAGAACCCCATCGAATCTTGGCACAATATATTGTATATGGCATTTACTATCCGCCCAAAATTTAAATACAATACTCACATTTAATCAGATGCCCCTAAGGTCCTTCTCCACCTGTTAGAAAGGATTCATAACCGTGCGCTAAAATTCATATTTGATGTTAATATTATATAGTCAATTGATATCCTCAAACAGACGTAATGGCCCCTAGCCATGTAATGTTCTATCGCTATCTTCACCACTTGCTCGAACGAAATTGCCAGTAGCTTTACGCCACTTCAAACTTTAATACGTAATACCCGTCACGCTTCGAGTGCTCTTCAGTTTACCTTTAAAACCACTTTTGGACGTACTCTGAAATATTGTGTTTCTTTCCTAACTGCTGAACTCTTTATTTCCTAGTCATTATAACCATCGAACATTTAAAACCAACTTTCATCGGTACTCCTCTTTTTTTTCTTCCCTAAATTTACCTCGCCCGCGTAACACTTTATCTTTCTTTAAGACTGTCGAGTCGTGTTCACTTCCCTATTAGAAAAATAAATTAATTTTTTATTTAAATCGGAATCTTAATTGGTTTTCTTTTCTAATTAATTGAGACAATAACAGTTCACAAGTGGGATACTTCCCAAAAACCTTATTTTTCTACGAAAATTGATTCCATATCCAATTATTCATTTTCCTACTTCCTCCACGATGAACAACGAGGAAACAAGAATAGAAAACACGGTGCTGCCATTAGCAGAGTCAACAATGTTTGCCAACGGGAGTGTGATAATCAGCATAGAAATCCAAGGAAATCCTAGCACTGGTTTTACACAAAATATTCCAAGCACTAGCTTGCACGTGGACAAGAAAGGACTAGCACTTTATTACGTCGAAAAAGAGAAGTACTTATGCAAGAATTAGAACTAACTAAACGCGAACTTTCTGTTTTACAGCGACAACCATTGAGTAATTCCACCACCAGTCCATGCTTGGACAATTCGCAGACTTACATCCACGCGGAGTTCAACTCTCTTGTCCTATTTTTCGATCCAAGCAAAAAATAAATTCTATCTTGCAAGAAATAGACACAAACAATCGATAATCTACGAAACATCTATCACCCCACTGATCAGATGATTCTTTTAATTGCTTCCCCGAAACTCCAAGGGGCAGCAAAAGCATGGTTTTCCAGTCAACAATTTCAAATCACCAATTGGATAAGACTAAAAGACGGCCTTTTGAAAGCATTTACTTGCTATAAGGATGATTTTGACATCCACATGTGTCTCCAGAAACGTCGAAAACAGGTAAAGGAAGGTTTTGAACAGTATTTTTACGAGATGTTATCCATAGCTAGCTGCACAACATTCAATAATCAGTCGGTAGCCGAAACAGCCAAACAGTATCAAAATCTAAGAAACGAACAGCAACTGCAAACGAAAGATAGAAAATTTTACAACACCTTTCACGAAAGTCGAGATGCGGATTATGCCAAAAACAAAAAAAAACGGGTCACTCAACAAAACAATGCTATCAAAACAATAATCGTCGACAGGTATCAATCATAAGCTCGAATACATTCCACAAACCGTCTGTCATTAATGGAACGATCAACACAAAAACATCTGTAGATACCGGAAGCGATGCTTGCCTGATTAAATCTTCTTTGGCTAGTGAAATTAAAACCCAATTATGGTAGATCCACAAAGTGTTACACTTCATGGGTTCAGAAATAAATTGTATATAACTCTCGGACGAATACGTATGAGTTTAAAAGTCGATGAAGTTACGGCTTCAGTTTTTCTGAATTATTAAAGAAATGATTTTTTTTGCAAAAAAGTGTTTATTTTACCTAAGAATAAAACCTATTTACTTATATAGGGTTTTCCAATAGGGACTTGACAACTTTGAATTTAATTTGTGAACGCACTCTTTCACTAATCATCAAACTGTCACCGTCAATTTATTCAGTAAACTCAACATTTTCATCATGGTAAAGTACACTAACGAGCAACGTCTGCAAATTATAAAAATTTTCTACAGACTGCCTTTCAGACGTCCGTAGCAAACGATCCAAATCAGTCAATTCCACGGCGTTCTCAAGAATTTGGCATCGCTCAGACCACATTATGGCGTATTTTGCGTAAGGATCTTGGTTTACACCCATACAAGATCAAGCTGACTCAAAATTTGAAGACGATGGACCATTTGAAACAACGTACGTTCTTTGATTAGGTTCTGGAGAAGATGCGCCAAGATGATGAATTTCATCGCAAGATCATCTTCAGTGACGAAGATCATTTTTGACTCAATGGGTTCGTCAATAAGCAAAATATGCGTTATTGGTCGGGTGAAAACCCATATTCTTCATGAATCACCACTACATCCACAAAAAATATCTGTTTGGTGCGGTTTGCATGCCGGCGGCGTTATTGGGCCATGTTTTTTCGTCGACGATAACGATCGTCACGTTACTGTGAATGGTCAGCGTTATCGCACCATGATCACCGATTATTTTTGACCCGAGTTGGAAGATATGAACTTGGACGACATGTGGTTTGAACAGTATGGTGCCACAAGAGTAAGTATGGTGAGCGTGTTATCTCAAGACATGGGCCAGTCAATTGGCCGCCTCGTTCGTGCGATTTAAGTCATTGGTTTATGTTAACACGCCGACGATAATGGAAGAGATCAGAGCCAACACTGAACGTTGAAAATTTTGTCCAACGAATCGACCGCTGCAAACATGCCTGCGGTGTCCATAAGAACGAAGTTGAGTTCCATTCATGTTTTGATTATACTTCAAGCCAATAGTAAAGTTTTTGAAATATCTGAAATGGTTTGCTTTTTATTTTAAAAAAAAAGTTGACAAGTCGTTATTAGAAAACCCTTTATTTTATAATTTACATATATAAGCCATATATGGCTTCGTATGCAATTACTTATACTTATACTTATACTTCGTGAATTTTTTTATAACGATTGCGTTTATCATTATAACACAAAAAAACATTACATATTTCACATAATGTGAAGAAACGAAATTTGGAACAATATTGGCATAGTTGTCAGACGTTCTTCTTCCAAATCGGATAATGGCTAATCCCATCAGAACGTACTGAATCCAAAGGCATACCTTGATGTCTAGTAGGAGTTTGTCGTGTATTTTTCGCGGGTACTGGAGAGTTAGACAAACCGAAGGGAGTGCCGCTCCGTTTGAATGTCGGTGTTCCGAGACTACTTGATGGACGACCACGTTTTTTTGTAATAACAGGTTTCCCTGACTTTCGCATATGCTCGGAAACAGCGTTTCGGCGCCATAACAACCAAGCACTTACAAGGGACATGTTCACCATGAGAAAAAAAATCCTTTTGTATTACTGACGAGACCGCAAATAGATTCTATAATAACCCAGCATAGAGTCAAGTAAATCGACTCCTCCTGTATGCTGGTTATAAACACCGACAGCTTGCGGAGAAGGTATGCAAACATATTTTTTATCATGTCGAACATTAATACATGGGCTGAAAAGTCATGTTTTATACTTTTATAGTAAAACACAAAATTTTTGCAAAATTCAAACAACAATATAGGCAACAATATAGTTGCCTTCGAGGGCGATACACAGATTGAAACGATTTTTCAATTTTTCGATACCAGTTTTGTAGTACGATTTTGGTGATTCGGCGATTACTTCTTCAATCTTCAAGGTCTTAAATCTCTTTCCGGCGAGCATTCTTTTGAGGTCTGCGAATAGGAAATAGTCGCTGGGGGCCAAATCTGGAGAATACGGTCTCCATTGTCTTGATGAAACAGCACTTTCTTTTTCTTCAAATGCGGCCGTTTTTCTGCCATTTCGTCCTTCAAACGCTCCAACAACCCAATGTAATAGTCGCTGTTGATAATCTGCCCCTTTTGGAGATAGTCGATGAAAATTATTCCATGTGTATCCCAAAATACGGATGGAATAACCTTGCCAGCCGACTGTTGAGTTTTTGGTTGTTTTGGACGAGGTTCGTCGCCTGCTCGCCACTCAGCTGACTGCCGACTTGACTCTGGTGTGAAGTGATGGAGTAAAGTTTCATCCATTGTCACATACCGACGCAAAAATTCGGCTTTATTGCGGTTGAACAGCTTTAAACACTTCTCTGAATCATCAACACTTTGTTGTTTTTGGTCGACTGTGAGCCGTGGTGTAGTGGTGCGAGAAAATTCTCTGAAAGAGTCTTTTCATGGAATTTGTATGTAGTTATATGTAAACCCGTCGGCGTCACCTCTGACATGAAGGCATAAAACTGATGCTGGAGTGTTTGCTGGCTGGGCTAAATGTAACAAACTAACAACTACCACGTACTAAGGCCCACTGGTTGAGGATACACTGGCTCCAGTTTGACATATATCGAAACCTAATATGTTACACCTGAGTTTCAAACTACTACACCGCCTGCCCGCGCCCTGGTGAAAAGCCAGTAAAACTGTACTCATACCCCCTTGGTGCGCGCGCGGAATTATAAAAAAAAAGGCGGCACCCACTTTGAACAGAGCTTTCGCATGTCCAAATATTCGTGTATGATATATCCAACACGCTCTTTTAATATCTTCAGAGCCTCATCTATCTCGATCAACTATACTTAACGGCCATTCGTAATCATTTTCTGGACTTTTTTGATGTTTTCATCTGAAACATCCTCTTTTGAACGTCCACTGCGTGCATCATCTTCGGTGCTTGTATGACCACTTTTAAATTTTTCAATCCACTTGCAAATGGTTCGTTCGGCTGGTGCAGAGTCCGGGTAACACTTATCAAGCCATTTCTTATCTCGAGATATCTCGAGAACTAATCGTACGACAGCTGTCAAATTTATACACTTATCTTTTGAAGGTTGATTCTAACTGAAAATAGTATGGATTTAATTCAAGTGGTGCCCTCTCTTAGGAACGGCACGGCCCATATATTACGTCGTTTTGTAGGCTGAAAGAAGGTTCACATTCTTGCTATCAAACCAGGAAACTAAGCTTAATTTTACTTCATCTATGACTGCTTCCTTTTCTTTCATTCTTCCGCGACCTCGCTTCTTCAGTTTTTTCTCAGTGGGCATATTTGAGTTTGGCACACGATTAAGTCGCACAGTTCCTAAGGGAAGTGTAAACCGTTTTTGTAAAGATATACTTGAAGATTTGGGCTATTGAACCAGTTATCAAAACAAATTTAGAAGTTTTGGTGTTATGGAACTGTGGATGTCAATAGAGTGAGCACATTTGAGCTAACACCAAGATCTGGCGCGTCTCAAGGGTACAAACTGATTTGGTCTCGAGCAAAGATGTCGAAGTCATAGCTAAAGCCACTTACGCCCCTCAGGACTTAGTTTTTGTAACATTTTAAATAATTTGTCATGGCCATCTTCTCCATGGCTTACAAAAGCCTCATTATTATTAAAATGTAAAAATTGTTTGATAGCTTCGAATCTGTTACACGCTATTACATATTTCATAAACTTGCGACACCCCTATTTCTTTTGATCAATACTTCCTCGCTGCCGGTAAGTCACACAGCACATAAATATTACAATTTCTATAGATTTTCCCATTTCGTCTTTCGTGATCATTGCTGGTTTGATGATATTGTCTTGAACAGATTGAAGGTTAGTTTGCTCAGTGATAAAATTAACCATATCAGCTGTAAACAAGAACTTGCAGGAGAATTCAGTTGTTCTATAGCATCCGGTTAATCTGTGTTACTCAAGAATTGGAAATTGTAAACATCGTAAGCTGGCATTTTCCCTTTTTTAGCAGTTTTTCCTCTGGATTTGGATGTAGTTGCAGACTGTAAATTTATCAAAGGTGCGTCGTCTTCTTTAAAAAAACCAGAGTCAGACTCGGGTATGATAATGTGTTTTTTTTGGAACTGAACTAAGATCATCATCACAATCGGAATCAATGTCATCATCACTCACGTTTCCATCATCAGGAATAATATAGTATTGACATACTTAGCAGAGCCGTGGAAGCGTGCTGGTTGCATTTCTGGAATAAGTGTATATATAGGGTTTTCTAATAACGACTTGACAATTTTTTTTTTAAATAAAAGGCAAACCATTTGAGATATTTCAATCAAAACATTTATGAATGGAACTCGACTTCGTTCATATGGCCACCGCGGGCACGTTTACAGCGGTCGATTCGTTGGACCCAATTTTCAACGACTCGGCCACATATTTCGGGAGAAACGGCCGCTATTTCGCATTCAATGTTGGCTCTGAGCTCTTCCAACGTCGTCGGCGTGTTGGCATAAACCAATGACTTAACGTAGTCCCACAGGAAATAGTTAAGCGGCGTTAAATCGCACGAACGAGGCGGCCAATCGACTGGCCCATATCTTGACATAACACGATCACTATACTTACTCTTCAATAAATTGATTGTAGCGTTTGCTGTGTGGCTTGTGGCACCATCCTGTTGAAACATGTCGTCCAAGTCCAATTCAGGCCAAAAATAATCGATGATCATGGCGCGATAACGCTGACCATTCACAGTAATGTGACGATCGTTATCGTCGACGAAAATATATGGCCCAATAGCGCCGCCGGCATGCAAACCGCACCAAACAGTTATTTTTTGTGGATGAAGTGGTGATTCATGAAGCACATGTGGGTTTTCACCCGACCAATAACGCATATTTTGCTTATTGACGAACACATTGAGCCAAAAATGAGCGTCGTCACTGAAGATGATTTTGCGATGAAATTCATCATCTTGGCGCATCTTCTCCAGAACCCAATCGGAAAACGTACGTCGCTTCAAATGGTCCATCGGCTTCAATTCTTGATTCAGCTTGATCTTGTGTGGGTGTAAATCAAGATCCTTACGCAAAATACGCCATAACGTGGTCTGAGCGATGCCAAATTCTTGAGAACGCCGTGGAATTGACTGATTTGGATCGTTTGCTACGGACGTCTGAACGGCAGCGATATTTTTGACACTTCGACCAACCCGTTGTCTCACCGAAACGGCAACATCACACAACAAATATATGGACTCAAATTTTTGCACTAAATTTGTTATTGCCTGTCTACTAGGGCGAGAATTACGATCGAAAATTGGAGTTACTCTTAAAGTTGCAGTCACCGACTCCGAATATCTGTAGAAAATTTTTATAATTTGTAGACGTTGCTCGTTAGTGTACTTTACCATGATGAAAATGTTGAGTTTACTGAATAGATTGACAGTGACAGTTTGATGATTATTGAAAGAGTGCGTTCACAAATTAAAAGTTGTCAAGTCCCTATTGGAAAACCCTATATAATAAAAGAAACCTTAAATGCATAACAAGCCACTTATGGCAAATTTGGAAAAGTGAGACAAAGAACACAAAAAAAGCAACATCCAATGTTTTCTCGTTTTTAAAAAGAGTCCAGAGAATGTAGTTTTATTTTTTTTTTTACCACTTTATTCACCCTTTTGATATTTATTTTTTAATTACTACTCACACTTTTTTCAATGCACCCTGCCCGTCGCACGCGCTGAACATAACCTTCAAAACATTTGACAGATCACAATTACAATGTACGAATTATTAACGGTCCATTTTACGATGAAACTCCGGTTTTGATCTAATTTAGTTTTTTGTGATGATGTATGAAAAAGCCTTTCAAAAAATCATAAACTTCGGAGTCCAAATATGGTTTCGTATGCGGTAAGGGGATAATACATCATCGCTTCTAGTTGAAGAGATTTTATATGCAGATCAGAACCATGTCATACTTACAAAAATCGGCGGATAACTGAAACTTTTCAATTCTCAAAGTACTAATGATTCGGCATTTGAGGACGTCAAAACAACAAAATAGAAATTTCAGAAAGGAATAATACGTCATCAGATATCAGCGTATCATTAGACAACGACGAGAATGTATTTGGTATCCCAGAACCGAAAAAGAAAACCATTTTCTCACAACAATATAATAAAAATCTTTTGCCGCAACTTATATCGCCTAGTGACATTAATTTTAGACTCTAATGTCATTCAAGTGTTAAATAATTATCGACATTGTCTTGCTAGAAATTTATCAGAACTTAGTCGTGCTTCGACGTTTGAAGTGCACATCACATTGACAGAAAAACAAAAAAATAGTTTGTCGCCCGTATAGAGCTGCATATTCACTGCATGCAACTATGCAGCGAATAGTACAGGAGTTAGTGACTAACAATTTTACACTCGTACAGCCGTCAAATTCTTCCTTAGTCTCTCCCCCTGTTTTGGTAAAGAAAAAAGATGGTGAAGATCAAATGGTGATAGATTTCCGCATTTTAAATGAGAAAACTCTAAAATATCGATATACATTGCCAGCTATTGAATACTTATTGTACTTCTGCAGTTGAAGTGAAGTGAATTTTTCATTAAATTAGATTTAGCATCTGGCTACTACCAAACCAAAAATATACAGCATTTGTTACTACTGATGAGGACTAGCACCCTCATGCTTCCAACGGATGATGAATAATATAAAACAAAAAATCAACTCAAATCGATTGATTGTATACATGGCTTACATTCTTATCCCGTGTACGAATTTCTCGGAAGGTATGCGAAGTCTAAAAACATTTCTATCGGTTCTAGAAGATGAAAGTCTACGGCTCAAGCTAAAGAAGTCTTCTTTTTTTTTAAGAAAAAAAAAAATAGATTTTCTTGGTTATGAGGTGTCCTCTGCTGGTTTGAGACCCAATGATAGAAAAATCGAGGCAGTTTCGAAGTACGAAGTTGACCAGGAAAAATGGAGATCTCGAATGGGTGCATGCTCTTCAAAAATCTTTTGAGAAACTAAAGGAAATATTGACGTCTAAACCACTGCTCACGCTATACGATCATCACTTCTAACATGAGTTGCACACATTTGTGAGTACTCTTGGCATTGCTGGTATTTTGTTGCAAAAAGATTTAGATCGCCAATTTCGACCAGTAGGATATTTCAGTAGGTCAGTAACAAATGAATATGAAAAATACTATCATAGCTACGAACTCGAAGCTCTTGCCTGGTAACAAATAATGTATTAGAACTTGTTCTTAAATCAGAAAAAATTAAAACAATCTACTTGTAAGAACAAAAAGACATTTATTTAAACCCATAGCCACACATTAAACAAATATTCTATTGTATAAAAAAGGGTTCAAGAACGGTCAGACAATTTTAACGATTCCTAAGTCCACAAATCTCACCCTTTAGGATTCAGTAAAAAAAACTTCAGCACTGACCCGCAACATAATCGATTCAATCGATCTTTGGTAGTAAAAAAAAAAAAATTGCCTTTTCGCAGTGCTATATGAATTATAATGAAAAACTGTTTGTGAAATAAAAAGCAGTGAAAAAAAAATCAAAAAATAAAAAATCGATAAAAAGCAAAGCTAAAAGAACACAATTGTTATCACTTTGAACTAATGCCTACAACTGGTGCATATTTTGTGATCGTGAAAGTTGGACCCAAAACATAAAGGTCCCTACATGGTTACTCCTGTCCTAGATCATAGCAGGTGCTTTATAGAGTATATTCCGGGAGCTCAGAGGCCACAGCGTAAATTAAAACCTGTTTACTCATCCGACAATATGAGAGCTTAATGTCAAAACTTGGACGATGATAGAAAAACAGTCGAGGACGACTGTTAAGTTTAGGAAGGCTGTGTTATTACTTTGTATAATAAATGCAATCACACCGTCAATAATATTTGTCGCTTTCACTTTACACACCAAAAATCTCATCTGTCAAGCAACAGACACGTTTTCTTTCTTTTAAGCTGTCGAGTCGTATTCTCTTCCCTCTATTTAAATCGGAATCTTAGTACGTTTTTTTTCTAATTAACTAAGTCGATAACATATGTAAAAGGTGATTCATCATGAGGTTTGACTTTTAATAGGCTGTTTTTGACAGATCACGCATGACTCGTACCAAACTGCTTTCTCATTTTTGTTCAGTATCATTTGGCAAATCATCGTGGAAAGACTCACACCACAACAGCGTCTCCAAATTATTCAGCTGTGTTACGAAAATCAGCATTCTGTGAAAAATGTTTTTCGTGCGATTCAGGGAACTTACGACCTACTGAAACCACTATTGTGAATACCATTCGCAAATTTGAGTCCCAATTTACACTAGTAGATGATACTCGACCGGTTAAACCACGAAGCGACGAATCGATTCGTCGTCGTTCTCAGCAGCTTGGCTTGGAGTATTCGACAACTTGGCGTATTTTACGTCAGGATCTCAGTCTAAAAGCATACAAAACTCAACTTGTGGAAGAATTGAAGTTAGGCGACTTGAATTTGAGTCATATTTTCAGTGAATGGGCTCTAGAAAAACTCAATGAAAATCCGGTGTTTTATCGTGAAATTTTGTTCAGTGATGAAAGCCATTTCTGGCTCAATGAATACGTTAATAAACAAAATTGCGTATTTGGGCTGATAAGCAACCCGAAGAGTACCAAGAGCTACTATTATAGTCATTAAAAAGAACGGTATGGTTTGGCTTATGGGTTGGTGAAATTATTGGTCCATGATTGGTAGCACCACAATACGGTGCTACGAGCCATACAGCGCGTTAAACAATTGACTTGTTGAGGAATCATTTTGGTGAGCACTTAATTTCACGTTTTCTACGGTAAAATGGCCGCCTAGGTCGTGCGATATCACACCTTTGGACCATTTTCTCTGGGAATATGTACAAATCCAACTACATTGCTTTCCTTGCTCACATTCTATCCGGTCTTGGGCATATTAAAAGTCAATTTCGTATTTTTTTCGCAGCTGAAGTTCTGGTGTCGCATCAGACGGCATGTACATACCAGGTGTACCGGTATAAAGTGGGCGTTTTTTTGTGAAAATAAAACACATTTTATTCAAAGTATTGGCCATTGCTAGCTACACATGCATGGTTCAAATTGATCATTTTTTGTCGGTAGCGATCTGTATTAACGATTTCACCAAGGTTACACCTTTCTGGTCCCATCAGACACATAGCATTGTCTTCTTGCCGAATCGATTTGGTTTTGAAGTCGACGTTGATAGTTGTACCGGAATAACCCATGATTTTTTTCGTTTAAGATTCTGAAAATAAATCCATTTTTCATTGCTAGTAATAATTCGATGCAAAACTGAATTTTTATCGTGTCTTCGAAGCAAAATTTCACAAGTGGTGTTTCGGTTTTCCATCTGTCTTTCATTTTCATTCATGTTGCACCCATTTTCCAGACTTTTGGATCTTTCCCATAGCTTTTAAATGGTTAGAAATTGTTTGTTGTGCAACATTGAACATTCCTGCCATTTATTTCTGACTCAAAGTGTCATCTTCATTCAAAATTGTTTGCAATTCGGCGTCTTCAAACTTTTTTGGTGGTCTTCCACGTTCTTCATTTCTCCCATCAAAATCGTTATCGCTAAACCGTTGAACCCATCTTTGATAGAGCATGATCACCATATGCCTCGGCAAGCATTCGATGCGACTCTGCAGCACATTTCTTCAATAATCATTTTCTGGTACAATATTCGACATTTTTAACACGATGAAAAAAATATGATGTTGTTTGCTCCATGACTTGATGTGACCATGATGTGATGATAAAAAAAATAAAAATCAAGGCCCGTTCACAATATATGTTCCCTATCGAACATTTGTATCTTGACGCTCACTTCATACCGGTACACCTGGTAAGATCAGAGTCAAAAAGCAATCGGGGCGCAAGGTCATCAAAAATCAACAGCGTGTTGTTTTGAAGACCACTTATTTTTTAAAGGAAGACTTTTGAGACCATGTAGCCAATGAAATTAATACAAAGGAGAGGTAGAAAAAAGCCAGGCGTACGAGAGAAAGTTCACATGCAGCGACGATAGACCGTTCCTTAGAGCCTGGTAAAAACAGCAATATCGTATTTTCGTAAAAGCTATTGCACTAGACATACGATGTACAGGTGACAAGGCCCAAAGCTCGTTTACACTGCCAGAAGGTCGACAGCGCCTTGGAGGTTTTTCCGGTTATATGCTTCGTCCAAAGAAGTTCATTATTTATGATGTTAGATGTGAGTTTGGTTATGCGTTCTCAACCCATCCACAAGTACATAGGTACTTTAAAATGTATTTTGTGTAAAGTGTCATGTTTTAGAGTCCCTCCTGGCCAGGCCATTGGCCCGGTAAGAGAACCTGATAATTCTGGTTATCATCAGAAGATCAAAAGCTCTGTATACCATATCTGTCGATGACAATGACAATACCTTTTGACAATGTATCCGCCTGCTGATTAACTAAATTTATAAAAAAAAAAAAAAAATCTACAGCAATAGATACGATAGTTGAATGTGTAAAAATGTGTTGGCTGTGTAAATTTGCTCTGAAATATGATTTGCAAATAAAAATATAATAAACACATTCCCAAGTTTAACATACATATGCTACTACATGTAGATATGAATCTAAGTACAATGAACAACAAGCGTTTATTTACGATTTCTACGAACAGCACCGTTTCGTGTTGCAAAGTAAATCACTCTGAAACTGATCAAACTCAATCGAGATCAATTAAGTCTCTGTAAGACATGAATTGCAACTTTAATTGCAAATCATGCATCGAAAGTTCCAACAGCATCAGAAATCTGACTCTGAATCGTGTCAAGACATTTCAAGGAATTCAAGGGGTTGTGTAGCTTACATAAATTGTGTTAAAAACATTTATCACATGATATAACTGAATAACTGATAGTAAATAAAAAGAATAAAAAAAAAATAAACATTAGTTTAAAGAAAAACATCAAACAAAAACAAAAATAACTCAAGTTGAAGGCCCTTTGAAAACCTTGTAAACATTTTGTGGCGAAAATTTTGTTTTTATTTTCGTTACTTTTGTGGAATATATCCCACACGTCTATTTTTATAATTTTCTTATCTCCCCCTTCATGGTTTTTATGCGAAAGATAAACAGTCCGACTCTGAATTCTTCTCACAATCGAAACTTATTTCAATTGCTCTGACTTTCGAATGACCATTAATGAACGTTCAAGGGTGCCGCGTTTGCTTTTCGTCCTATTTAACTCACCTACACTCATCAAATTCAAGTGCAAGGTATTCATTAAATAAATAGAAATGTAGCCATACACTTTTCAGATACAGAACAACATATTAAAACACTGCATAAGATATAGATTCTAACTATCTGCCCTTATGATGCCGAAACACAAACAACAGAAAATCAACTCACTCAAAATTAAAATAACTCAGTCGAATGTAAACTCACTCACCAACTCACACGCGTATGAAGACTTCACAAAAACTATAAATAATAAAAAAAACGCACTGATAACAGAGATACCGGCGACAGAGAGAGCAACACAAATCCCAAGTAAATGACAGTGTCAAATGTATGTATAGTTAGAGTCGCGCGGCAAGTTGTTGAGCTAGGTATCCGTATCAGTCGTTCGTTATTTGTAGCATGCCGTGCACTTCATCCGTAACATTTGTACACTTAACCAACTAATCCCAAGCACAAGATCGACAGTCATTGATGGGCTTTGGTGTAATCCGGTTCGGTTTTTTGATAGTCTCCTCGGGAACCGTTATACGCTTATACGTTTCAACTTGTTCAAATTAGAAAATAGAAATCGTAACCAAAAACTAATAATAAATACAAAAAACTGTTCGTGTCGTGAGTGAGAGTGGAAAGTCCTTTAATTTTTGTCCTTGGTGTAAGGTAAATAGAAACAAATTTAACTCATACAACTAGTTTACAGTTAGAAATGTACGAATTTGTAGTACAATTGTCTGTGCTATGTTTTGAAGTAAAATAACCGTCGTGCAATTTATGTGTTCAGTTTAAGCTAGCAACAGCACAAGTACCTACATACATATATATGTATGTCTGCCTACCACGTTTCTTTTGTTGCTCCTCGTCTTTACCTCTTGTGTTAAAAATCCGTTTTCATCTTCAAGTTGCAATTGGAATCTCTGACGTGTTCGGAGAGAACGCTTTAAAAAGATCATACGATCACGCTAGCTGGTATTTGGTTGGTTGGCTGTCGTTTTTGTATTTTGTTTTTTTGGAAATGTGCCGGGGAAAATTGTGCGTGCTACTCGCGCGTTAACATTTTTTTTTTTTTTTTTTAATATAAATCCGTTGCAAAAGTGGGCAGGATGCACCACATTTTACGTAGCATTGCCACTGTCGACGCTATTTTCACCTCCTGATGTCGATTATCTAGTAGTGCGCTTTCTGACGATCACCAATCGAAAAGCTATTTTTGGAACGAAACTAGTCTCTCTACGAATACACGCATCTACTCAAGATGTGTTTGGGAAAAGGCGGTGTTGAGTGTTCGTACGTACAAACATACATATGTACTACGCGAGTTGCTTTTCTCCCAGTGTTAAAGTGGTAATGATTACGATCAAGATCGTGATTGTAAATTTGATCTAGTTTTTCCCTCTAGCGAGTATCTGTGCATCTATGTGTCTTGTAGGTTTTCTTAGCTTTGCATCTTTTTATTTAGTTGTTCACATTTTGCGTTATCATGTTCTGGACTTGCCAATTGGAAGCATCAACAATTAGGCTGTTTTGACAAAACAAGTAGATCCATCGGGCAAAACTCGAAAACGAGTTAAAAGAGAAAAAAATACCAAAAACAAAAACAATAACTTACGAAAGTAACCATGATCAAGAAAGCAAGTTGGTGTTGTTTTTATGAAATAGATTTTGTCCAGAAGCAAGAGGAAGGAGGACGGATTTGATATTTTTTTTTTTTTTTTTTTTTTGTTTTGAATGTGAACTGTGTCATACGATGTTGATGACGATGTAGCTTGTATTTTGTTTGCTTTTCTTTATATTTTCGTCTAGAAGAGTTCGTCGATCTTTTCTTGTTTATGGTAGGTATATTCGCAGTGAGGTGGGCCTTGGTTTACTCTTCCTCTTACACTTCTTCAGTTGGTTTTTTGTTTTGTTTTGTTTTTTTTTTTTTTTTTGCTGGCGCGAAATTTCTCCTTGAAAAGGAAAATGATCATGGGTACCTACATGAATATGTATACCATATATCTATTCACACATGTATGTACAATATATGGTGTACTATATTTGTTTTGCAAATAAAATGGAATTTTTATTTTTTTAAATTATTTATGTTATGAGAGCACATTGCGCCAAATGTGAAAGCGGGACAATTTAGTTAAGTTTTTTCTCTTCTCTAATTCGTCTTCTTATAGACATTTACCACGCTCTAACGGTTTCTATGTTGTATATAGTAAAAACTAAGCCATATTGTAATGCAAGATAATCATATCACAAAAGATCAGCCCAGTGTGTGCCTCATGTGCATAAGCGCATAAGTTTCTTTTTCCCTTTTTTGTTTTTATTTATGTTGCGTGGTTCTCTTCGGTGGGAGTGGAATGTGGAATAGCTATATTTACATTGCTTTTGAATTTCTTTCGCAGAGTGCAAAATTCCAATAAGGGTGTAGATGTATGCTGAGTGCATATTCAGCTTTTAAAAATTGCCCTTGATGGCGGATTGACGAATAAAGGCGGTGGCGAGTTATAAATACTTTTAAATGGAGGAGAAACAATCGAAAAGTCCGTTTGTTTAGTTGGATTTTCATATAATAATTCCTAAAAACTTCAAACTGAAATTACCTATAAGGTGTCCGGAATGGATCCACATTACCGGAATAGAGTCCGAGCACAAGGTGGCGCAAAAGTTGTTACCCGATGTTCTTTGGCGGTCATTTTTTTATGAATGTTAAACTTTGGTTCTGCTTTTGGATTATGTTTATCAGATGTCTTACATTTGTTTCTATTAAGTCGAGAAAATGATATCGGCTAAGTGGCTACTGCCAGAAGTGATGACAATTACGGCCCGATTTGTGGCATTTTCTATCACTTTTACCAGAACTTCCGGCGATAAGTCCTCGCATTCTTGACGGATATTCTCTTTGAGGACTTCATGAGTTCCACAAAAAGAAGTCTGGAACGATTAAGTTAGGCGATTTGCTCACCAGTGCAAATCATCAAAACGAAAGATTAGGCGACCTGGAAATGCAGTCGGTTGTTGGAACCACATGTTCTCCAGTTCTAATTCATCCATTTTAGGAAGGAAAAACTCGTTAATCATGGCTCTGTAGCGCTTACCATCCACAGTAGTCGTTAAGCCAGCGGCATTTTCTAAAAAATAAGGCGCGATGACGCCTCAAGCGTAAACAGCAAATCATGCATTAACTTTGAGTGGTTGTAATGGCTCTTCGTGGGTTATACGCGGATTTTCGGTGCCTCAGAAACCATATCTTTGCTTATTCACATATCCACAGAGATGGAAATAGGCCTTGTCGCTCATAATGATTTTCAATAAAAAGTTGTCTTCCTCATGGTTGAGATTCAGGTAACACGCTCTTGGCGGTCACCAGCTAACAGCTGATGCATTGTCTGCACTTTGTAAGGGATCATCTTACAGTCTTTCACTATAATTATCTGTTAATTGATGCCCAATTGCGAGGCACATCGTCTGGTTCATACTCCGGGGTCCTCTGCGACATCTTGAAACTCAGCTGTGATATTCTCAGTAGAACATCTGCTCTCGTGTTATCCCATACTCTCCTAGGCGAGCGGCTATACGTAGTTGTGTTTGCCCAGTTGGTGTCCGCGTTCTTTAGGAGAACTGACTCGAATGCTACATACATACATATATACATATTGTAACTTTTTATTTTATTTTTTATTTTTTCATTTCATTTTTATTCAAAAAACTCAGATTTTATAAAAAAAAATAGATTTTGTTTTCTTCAAAAAACATTTAGTAGAATACGCTTTGTTTTTAATCACTCAACGAACCTTTCTTGGTATGGATTCGACCAGCATGCAGCAAGTTCTCGTCGGTATGTTGTACCAAACTGTTTGTATTCTACCCCACAGGTCTTTTTTTCTAGGCTTTTCGGCGCCAAGAGACTTTTCACAATTACCTATTCACTAATTTTCCAAGAGATTGAGGTCTGGAGCTTGGGAGAGCTAGATCATATGTCGACATTATGCTTTTCCAGCAATCTTTTTACTTTTTACATGCATACAGAAGCATGACCTCCTCCAATATTATGGCATAAAAATACTGGCTCATAGTGCCTTTTATTCGAAATAGTGGACCTACACCATACTATGAAAAACATTCTCAAACCATAATACTTCCGTCCCCATGTGTGACCCATTTGGTGATGTACTGGGGTTGGTATTATGCATTCTTTGGACGCCTGGCCCTGACAATTTATTTCCAAGATTTGGTCGGATGAATATGGTATATGCCTGATGAATGGAACCTCAGCATCGTTTGCCCGGTTCACAAGAAAGGAGACTTTCTAAATTGCTCCAACTATAGATATATCAGACTTTTAAACATCGCATATAAGATCTTGTCTGGCGTATTGTGAGAGCGTCTGAAACCATTTGTCAACGATCTGGTTGGAACCTATCAGTGTGGTTTTAGGCCCGGTAAGCCCACAATTAACCAAATATTCACACTATGGCCGATCCTGGAGAAAACTCAAAAAGTTCAGATCGATACTCACCACCTCTTTATAGATTTTAAAGTTGCATATGAAAGCCATGTCTAGTTTTGCCATCTCTGCCAAACTGGTGCAGGATGACGATGGAGAAAGCTCGCTGCTGTATCAAGGTCGGCAACGACCTAACTGAGAGCTTTGATGTCAAAAAAATTGAGGCAAAGCGATGCGTAGTTGAAAGGATTGTGCAAAACTCACAAGCCAACATACGGCATACGCCGACGATATCGATATTATTGGTAGAACACATCGACTTACCACTGGTGCGTTTACCAATATAGGAACAGAAGCAGCAAAAATTGTAGTTATCAACAAAAAAAAAAAAAAAAAAACAGGACAGCCAACATTGACGAATCGGCCAGAATGTCACAATCGACAGCTATAAGTTTGAGGTAGTAAGTGACTTTGTTTACCTTAGCTTTGATATCACATCTAAAAATTAAATTACTTCAGAAATCATATAAAGAATAACGCTTGCCAATCGCTGTTTCTTTGGGCTAAGAAGGCAACTATGTAGTAAGGCCCTCCTTCGAACAACCAAGAAAACTCTATATAATACCCTTGTATTCCCAGTCCTGCTATATGGTTCCGCAGCATGGATCTTTTCTTAAGCGGACGAGGATATCTTTGATCGTTTTGAGAGAAAATTCCTTATAAGATATATTGAGGAAGGCATCGCCTATGGTGGCGAGCGCAACTGGAAGGGGACCTCAAACAACTTGGAATGCGCAACTGGAGACAGTTAGCCAAAGACAGCGATAACTGGAGAGACTTATTGTTTGAGGCCCAGGTCCACCCCGAGCTGAAGTACAACCTTAGTATTGTAAGTAAGACGCCTGACCGACCTCTTACCATCTGATCCCATCAAATTTATTTTGTATTCAAAGGACCAACGAATATTTCGCACTTTTTTTTTCGGGGCCTATCCATTCCAGATGCTCTTTCGAGAATTTTTTTTGTAGAGTTAGTAGACTTACTCAATTCATCCCAGATGGGATCAACCTATCCTTGATAAATCCAAGGGGTTTTTGTACCCTTAAAATGTTTGTACACAGCACGGGCGAAGGAAATTTAGGGAGGAAGAAAAGACAGGTACTGATGTTCATTGTTTTTGAATGTTTGTAAATTATAACGACCAGGAAACATGAGTTGTACAGCTTAGAAAATAATCACGATATTTAAGAGTAGGTCCGAAAATGGGCTTGAGGGTATACTGATGAGCATTCATAGCGAGACGGGTGTTACGGTTGAAAGTTTGAATGGGCGGAATGCTACTGGCGATTTCAATGGTGCACTGGTGGTGGAAATAGCGATAAAACAAAGTGAGACAGGAGACATTACATCGATGTTTGAGGGTGTCAATTGAATGACTGATATTGGTATCACCAACGAGTTTTATCCTACGGTTTTGAATCCTATCTAGCAGGTGCAGAGATGTTTTAGTGGGCATTGTACTCCAATTTTGGGCGGATGAATGCCTTATGTATTGTGGCCAGATATGAGAGGTGTAAAATATTTCTTACGTCACTTGAGGAAACCTAGACATTTCGCAGCATTTTTGGCAACATCAAATATGTGGTCATTCCAACGTAAGTTGTCACTTACACACATACCGATAATGGAAAGTCTATCGGTTTCGACGATGCAAGTGCCATTTATTGATAATGGCCTTGTATTTGAATTTCGTTTATATGACAGCAAACAGCATTGAGTCTTGGAAGCATTACGGAATATATCGGAATTTAATGAGCTTAACATACGCTTCCGTTCCCGCTCTACAACCGCAGAGAGAACTGTCATCAGCAAAGGAATATATTGGATTAGAAGTACTAGGTGGGGTGAAAAGTAACCTCCTTGTGAATGAAAAAAAAAATGTTTTTAAATGTTTTTTTTTATTTTATTCAATATAGTCCCCTTTTAGTTTGATACACTTATTCCAGCGTTTTTCCATCTTCTTAATCTCGTCCGAAAAGTATATTTTCGGAAGGTCTGCTCCTCGCGTGAGCTGAATTTTTTTTTATCTTTTGAGGTTTTGGAAGAGAAAATAGTCCGAGGAAGCCAAATCAGGCGAATAAGGTGGATGCGACAGCAATTGGAGCCGTAAGTCATTAATTTTAGCCATGGTTGCGATGCTCTTGTGCGGCGGTGCATTGTCTTGCAAAAATAAAATTTTTTTCGGTTTTGCAGCGATTTCGGCCTTCCATCGCTCCAATAATGCACAGTAATACTCGCTGTTGATGGTTTTTCCTTTTTCGAAGTAGTCTACGAAGAGTCTGCCATGACAATCCCAGAAAACCCGAAATCTTTCCGACCCATCAAACCTCCCTCGGCCGCTTCGGAGCACTCGTGCTGGCTTCAGTCCATTGCCGGGCACTTATTCTGTTGTCTGGTGTTCAACAGTTACCAATCGACGCCAAAATTCCGCTGGATTCCGCATCAGCAAGTCCAAACATTCTTTCACTCGTGTTTTTGATCAGGAGTGAGTATGCGCAGCACCCAGTGGCAGAATATTGCCCAAAATATGGCGTGTGCGCTCAGTACTAATCTTTGTGGTATCTGCTAGCTCGCGCACCTTCACTTTCCGGTCAGCCATTACCATTTCATGTATTTTTTTGACATTGTCCTCTATAACCACATCGGAGGGCCTGTCGCTGCGGACTTGATCGGTAGTGGAGTTACGGCCACCACGAAACTCTCAAAACCAATATTTGACGGTGTAATCTGACTGAGCATTAGCCCCATAATATTTATCAAACTTTTTTTTTGTTTCCTTCGCCGATTTGCCTCAAAAAATAATGTTTTATGAGAGAACGAAAATCGTTTTTATCCATACTTAACATGATGCCAAACACGTCAACAAAAATCAGCTGTCAAAACAAAACTAAAGACATTATCGCACTGAAATTTGGCATAGTTAATTATCTGTATTCTACTAAATGTTTTTTGAAGAAAACAAAATTTATTTTTTTTTTATAAAAATCTGAGTTTTTTGAATAAAAATAACAATAAAATGAAAAAATAAAAAATAAAATTGAAAGTTACAATATTCAGTGAACCTATTGTTTTGTCCATAACTGTATCTATATATGCATGTATGTAGCATTCGAGTCAGTTAGGTACTAGGTGGCGCAAGTTATCAGCCTATCAGAAGATGCTATAATTTTTGTAAATGGCTGCAAATGTCAATTCTACTTTGACATTTGTGAAGTATATAGATACAAAGTACACGTCAACAAGGCATGAATCGCTATTCTCCTAAAGAACGCGGACACCAACTGGGCAAACACAACTACGTATAGCCGCTCGCCTAGGAGAGTAGGAGATGTTCTACTGAGAATATCACAGCTGAGTTTCAAGATGTCGCAGAGGACCCCGGAGTATGAACCAGACGATGTGCCTCCCAATTGGGCATCAATTAACAGATGTCTGTCTAAATATGAACGGACTTTAAGGCACCATAACATTTTTTGCAGTAGCAGCGCATTCTGGCGGTTAAGAAGGTTTAAAAAAAGAGTCGTAGACAGAACGGAGCCTTGGGGCACACCAGTATCTATTTTGTGAATATCAGACTTTAAACCGTCCAAGACAACTTGAATTCAGGAGAGAGAGAAGAATATTCGCTTTTTTCATGGACGGGCTGGACAAATGTTGTTTTCCATCTGCTCGGAAAGAGTTCTAAAGAGTAGGATTGATAAATAAGCTTACGCAGTGGTTTTGCCAGCGTGGAAGAACACCTCTTCAGAAGAAGGGGTGATATACCATCTGGACCAACGGATTTATGCATGTTCAGATCTTTGAGTACTCTTGGTACTACACAAGTGCGAAAGTGGATTCGTCCCATTGTAGATTTGACACACTCAAGTGTAGGCGGGGACAAAGCACAATCTGGGAATGTTGAGCTAGGCGCAAAGTGTGCAGCAAGCAGGTGGAGGATGAGGCAGAATTTCTAATCTTTTTGACGAATGACCAAAAATGTTTACTGCCTTTGGGACATTGCAGTATTTTCTGGCTCGCTTTAACTTTTTTCTGCTTTCCTCTTGTCGGGTTGGTCTTGTAGGACCGAAAAAACAATTCTCTAACCCTGACAGCCTCTTTACAGCTCGAGTTATACCATGCCTTTTCTTTTGGTTTGATACTCTTCAACCGATGAGGGATAAATCGTCTTATTCCAAAAAGAATAGTTTATGTGATCATATCACGTCGTTTTCGAGGAAACAACGAACAGTTAAAATTCCTAAAGAAGTTATTAAGTTCGCTCCAATTGGCTTTCTCGTATTGCCATACGGTTCTTTGGGGAATCGTTTCTCTAACTGTGTGGTGGGTGTACGAGAATTTAGTAGATATGACACAATGGTCCGACGAGTCTAGAGGGGAGCGCACATCAACGCAGTACTTGTCAGGGTGAGAAGTTAAAAACAAGTCCAGGATGGTGGCGGTATGACTATCAATTTTTTTTTTTTTTTTGTGTGTGACGTGTACTCTCGTCGGTGGTCGACGCGGTACTCGTGGGTCGGTCATTACTATGGCTTCAGTGTACAAGCAATTCGTCGCATAGTGAAAAATTCGAGCGTGAGTAAGAGTGGATCATAAGCCACCAACCAGATAGAGACCGGTGCGAAATGAGGAAAACATAGCGGTCGTAACGGCCAGTGTCAAAGAAGACCCAGAAATATTGATTCGGTGCGAATCAGCTAAATTGGGCATCGCCAGAGTGTCAACCCTGCTTATTTTGCGGTTGGATTTGAGGCTTTATCCATATAAGATTGTGCTGACGCAAGAATTGAAGCTGGGCGACTTTGGACAACGCCTTAAGTCGGGAGATCCGAATTTTGGCCAAAAAATTATCTTCTCGGACGAGGCTCATTTTTTGCTCAGCGGCTACGTCAACAAGCAAAATTGCCATAATCGGAGCCAACACAATCCGCAAATGTTCGGGAAAGCAACATCTACAAAGATTGACTGTTTGACTTGCTCTTGTTAAAATCTTGATAATGATCACAGATACACAATCCGCAAATGTTCGGGAAAGCAACATCTACAAAGATTGACTGTTTGGTCCGGTTTATGGTATGGCGGAATCATCTCACCTTATTTCTTTCAAAATGAGGAAGGAGACACCGCTACTATCAATGGTATCAGGAAGAGAGCGATGTTAACTGACTTTCTGTGGACGAAACTCGACAACATTGATATATCCGAGCTGTGGTTCCAACAAGACCTTATTCGATTCGGTGACAGTTCGCTTAGTTCATTCAATGTTGTCAGTGCCAGCAGCTTTTTTTTTTTTGTTCATTAGCGCGCTTGATTTTAAACGCAGGACGGGACTTTTTGGAAAATGACTTTCCCAAATTTTCCCAAATAAGATTTTGAAAACGCTTTTTGACAAAAGGCTATAAGTTTACTTTTGAATTTTTCTGAACAATCTTACGAGTTTGCAAGGGATGCCAAATCAAGGTATGTATTTGTATATCTTGTCTATAAAGATGATGTTATATCCGGCCTTAAAGTCAATAAAGGGAGCCTGTCCTATTACTGATACTTTACCACTTTAAAAACGCTTTAAAAGCTCTAAAAGAATGAAATATCTCAAGTATGCAGGAAACATCGAACATCATGCTCATTACTTAACATCGAAAAATGTTCAAGGCATGTATCAGCTTCTCTCAATCGATATTCGGCAAACAACCGACTTCCAGCTCCGCAATTCTACACTGATAGACTTCCACAGATAAAGCTGAAAACTTGTCATGTCATAATATGGTAGATAGAATGAGGCGGTATCTCAGACCTATATCACCAGATCATCCTTCATCAAACTGGTGCTCTTCATAACGCAATTCTCAGGTTCGAATCTAAGGCGAAACAATTGCAGTAATTTGAAATTATGGAGCACCTTTTTGTATCTGGAGGTTAGAATTTGTTTCTGAATAACTTGCTCTTGTTAAAATCTTGATAATGATCACAGATACTCGTATGACCACAGAATAATTACTCATTGTTGGAACAACTCATCTTCTGAGAAACTGACGTGTCTAATTGGAGCATTGTGCTACACGTTAACTGTTTGCTTCGGCCCATAGATTTACGTCAGTTTTTTAAACTATACTTTGAGTCATTTATGAACCACGGCCCGGGCGGCTAGATCGTATGTTGACTTTCAAAAGCCTCAATGAATCTGCAAACATGTATAACTTTGGTCGTCAAAAGTACACACACTTCTATGAGTAGTTCTAACTCAGCAGGACAGCTACCCGGCGTGTGCAAATTAGAAATAAAACTAATAAAACTTAGTATGCAATCAAACGGACAATAGACATGAAATTTCAATGAATTCAAACTCATAATTCTGGTCATACCAACACATAACTCCCATTGTTTCATCTCAATGAGTCCGCCTAACAACTTCCTGTCTAAATCACCATGATGGTACTGCACCAAACTAATGACGTATATCCGGGTCAAACTTAAGGAAGGTCAGCTCAGGATTTTAGTCACAATAGGTTATTTATTGAACCCGTATGTACAAAAAGATACGTAGATTTTCATCAATTTCTTTCGCATTCCATTTCTAATTGAAGTTTTTTTTTTTCGGTATCAGTAAATGAATCGCCCCATAATGTACGACTACGTATGGACAGATGTCATTAGGGTAGATTCCACTATACGAGCACCACTGTACGCCGTTTTGTATATTTTTATTTTTATTTTGTTTGTTCGTTGTTCATTGGTTTTTTTTTTTTTTTTTTTTAAGTTTAGGCAGATGACGTCATAGCACGAAGCGACAATTCATAGGTAAGCTCCCAAAAGGCAAATTTGAGTACACAAACACAACGTATACGCAGTCCTACCCTCAATGAAGTTATTTTTATTTTTTTTTTTACCCAGAACACACTGATTTGTTATGTTTTTTTCATTTCTATCATGCGCACCACAGGACAACAACATCACGTGTTCGCACTTTTTTAAATATTATCCCACAATTTGAGGTGAACGAGGGTTACACATGCCAGTCAAAGTTAATCCTCATTTAGACGACTCGAATTGTAATATTTGTTTCTGTTGGTGTTGAGTATATGTATAAATTAACAAAAAGGCAGACACGTGGTGTAGTCTGAACTGGGTGAACTAGTTGCATTAGTTATTAATAAATGAGGGAATTGGACTTCGTAGCTCCCCATCGGTCAGAAAATTCGTAGGAATGCATATTGCATATAAAACGATTGCAGTGCTCAAATTAGTTTTTCTTTTTGTACCTATAACATTTTAAAGTTGTCGTCAGATAAATTTTCACCAAGGGCCATAGGTTATCTATGAAACGCAACATAGGTTTGTTCGCATTTATGAAAATAAGAATATTTCCTGGTTTCTACACCCTGCCTGACGCGAACTGCAACTTTTTAAAATGCTATATTGGGTCTATAACTTAATTCGGTTTGCTAAGAGATGGCGTAACTTGTATCATTCCATTGGAACATGCGTTGGAAAGCTACTGTCATTGTACGTCATTTCAGTATATTTCATTCATTTGAAGCGTAAACGACAATAATTTGTCGAACTTTGTGCCTGAAAAAGTGTTTTTGCGGGGAGTTCTCCTTCATTACTTTAATATGTGAACATGCGCTAGCTGAGCGAACGTGTCAAAAGTGGTTTGCACGATTTAAAAGTGGTGATTTTGGCTTGGAAGACGATGAACGTCCTGGGCAGCCAAAAAAGTTTGAAGATGAAGAACTGGAAGCATTACTCTATGAAAATTGTTGTCAAACACAAGAAGAGCTCGCAGAATCTTTGGGTGTCACTCAAGCAGCCAAAATCAAAACGTTTAAAAGCAGCTGGATATATTCAAAAGCAAGGAAATTGGGTTCCACATGAACGCCACAAAAGGAAGTCATTTTTGCATCGGATTGTTACTGGTGATGAAAAATGAATCCATTACGACAACCCCAAGCGCAAATAATTATATGTGAAACCCGGCCAACCAGCCAAATCAACGGCAAAGCCGAATATACATGGAGCGAAGGTAATGCTTTGTATTTGGTGGGATCAAATGGGTGTACTGTATTATGATCTGCTAAAACCGGGTGAAACCATCAATGGAGAACGCAACCGAACACAATTAATCCGTTTGAAGAGAGCAGTAGCCGAAAAACGCGCGGAATATACGACCAGACACGAGGCAATAATTTTCCATCATGACAACGCACGGCCCCACGTTGCTATTCCGGTTAAAAACTATTTGGATGGGAAGTCTAACCCCACCCGCCTTCCCCACCCGCCTTATAGCCCAGACCTTGCCCCTTCTGACTACCATTTGTTTCGGTCAATGCAGAACGCCCTCACTGAAATACGGTTCACATCAGAGCAGAATATCAAAAATTGGCTTGATTCATTCTTGGCTACCAAGCCAGCGCAGTTCTTTTGGGATGGGATCCAAAATTTGCCAGAAAGATGGGAAAAAGTAATAGCTTCAGATGGGCAATACTTTGAACAATACTATGTTCATACTATGTAAATGTTTTTCTTAAATAAACGTTCAAATTTGGAAAAAAAAACGCACGAATTAAAACATATACCCAATAATTTTTTTTATTTTTTGATAAATTTTATTGTGCCAAAGCAAAAAATGTTGGAAAATAAATCAATTTTCAAATTGTATCAGTTGTTTTCAATATGTCCACACTGACGCGATAAACGGCCTTGAGACGGTCGAAGAAAACATCGCACGCTGCACCCAAGTGGCTCTGCGGTATTTTGACCAATTCCAGTGCTTGTTTGAGGTGGTCCAAACTTTGGTATTTTTTAGTGCCAACCTTCGCCTTCAAAATACCCCAGACAGAGAAATCCAACGGATTTGCATCCGGAGAATTTGCAATATATTGCGTCGAAGAAATGAAGTGTGGAACATTGTTTTTTAACCAATCTAGATTGACGCGCGCCTTGTGAGATGATGCCGCGTCTTGTCGAAATGTCCACGGTCTCCGAAATGATTGTTTGCCCAAGGCTTCAATACTGCCTCTAAGACAGTTTCACGGTATACGATCGCATTAATTTTGACGCCACGATCCAAAAATAAGAGTGGAGTGCGACAATCGGCGGTTGTGGCAGCACAAACCATCACCATCGGTGCTGCCTGCTTTCTGGTGGCCGTCCGAAGGTGTTAATTTTTGAAAGACCTCTCTGGCAAGTAAACTCGGTCATTTTGTTTGTTGACATATTCGGCAACTCACCACTTTCGTGCAAGCGTAGCAACTCCTTCGCTCTTTCGACTCTAACTTTTTTTCTGTTGCGGTGTAAGATCGTATGCTTTTTGGAACTTCAATTGCTTGAGCCCAAGCTCATTTTTCAATATGTGTTGCATCCGTTCTAACGATATTTTAGCTCGCGTGCCATTTTTCTTCCACTTCGACGCGAATTTCTATCAATTCGAACCATCTCTGCTGATGTTGCTGTTTTTTTATGACTACCTACCAGTATCATGGTAACGAGCTATAGTTCGAGACACAAATGATTTATTCACTAGAGGGCTGGAGGGCTCTAACGATAGCTACTTGTGGTTTTCCAGCCAAATATAAAGCAATCACACAATCACGTTTGAATTTCATCGCGGATAAAATTTTTCAACACAACTGAGACGCAAATTGTTTAAAGGGCTTGTAAATAATAAAATTATCTGTCATGTGTCAAAATTTGAACTCACTGTCATGAACGGTTTGGAAATTATAGCAGAATGATATGCATTCGGTTCGACGAGCATATTAAATCGTTCATGACATTTTTGTCAGACTTTAACACACTTCAAAATATCGGTCAAAAAGAGGTCTGGATGGTTGTCACTTAGTGGCTAATCTTCATAGACCCAATCTCAATACTTCACTCCAAGTTTTAATGGGTTGCATTTATTTGAATATTCTCTCCATATGTTAAATATCGGATTGTAAATGAGTCATCGGAATACATAACACTGCCATACTCGTATTTCACTGATATACCTTCGGTATAAAATGGTGAAAGAGAGATGATGCATCTGATGCTCTGAATTTCACTCAACCACCACAGTGAAACTCGTAGTTTAGTGATGAATGCTGCCCAGTCCATGCAACGGGGAAGATGCGAGCATTTCGCGTGTTTTATATCGTCTGGAACATCGGTTTCTCTGAAAGAAGAATAACAATAGCGTGCAGATACCAGCACTATGAGAATGTGAACATTGCAGCAATGTCACATCCGGTACTGAAAATATTGTTGCAGATTGTTAAGCATTCAAATTGGTCAGAGATGGATACCAGATCTAGAAGAGATGTGACTAGCAATATGCAAACTAAAAATCGGCAAGTCTGCTATATCAGTCGGTTCATTGGCCCTGTGCCGACTTCTTAAAACCGCAATATTCGATTTGAAAGAAGAACACTCCAACTAAGAATATATTCGAATGAGAATATGCTCGATAAATTGAGTCGCATCATCGTTTACGGAATCTTCTATGACAGAAAGGAAACCCCTGAACAGTGCCAACTAAGGCATAAATGTCTTTTCTACACTGCGTACAAAGTTATGCTACTGTACTCTGTGCAACAATATATTAATAGTCTGATAGATCTTTATAAGTGTGGTTTTATAATACTTCATTCTCGTTCTGAAAACTAGGAAACTAATGTCAGAATAATAATGGCATGGGAACGTATGTACATGATACAAAATGAGCCCAGCCTTATCGCCGCAACATGAATTCTTTACGACACTGCCAGTATAATCAACTTACTTACTTTGTTGACGCTATAGTCTAATGTAGACCAGTACCTTAGGTAACATGCACCTCCAGCTAGCGCGGTGTTTCATCAGCTGCCTCTACTACCGCATACAAAATTGGTTGAGATCCCCTTCCACTTCTTTCATTGGATTAGAAATGACCTTTTGGAACGTTCAATTTAAATTGTCTTGTCACCTCCCTGTTCTTCGGCTGTAAAACGAAAATGTAGCGTATGCTAAGCTCATTGAATATCGGTATAAGCATAATTACTAAATCGGGAACCACCAACAGAGTGGAATTTAATTCTTCCAAAACACAATACTGTCTGCTTTTGTTAAAGCGCTTATATCGTCGAAACCGAAAAACTTTCCATTCTCGGTATGTATGTCAATCACAGCCTACGTTGGAATGACCACATATTTTATGTTGCCATAAATGCTACGAAATGTCTTGGTTTGGAATACATTGCCCACATCTGGGCAGGTGCGCCTAAAACATCTCTGGAGTCAAAACTTTTCCAGACAGTGACGCTGGTGTCGGTGTGGTTAAGGTGCTTAGCAGGGCTACTCGAGCTTTTTAAATGAGGTCGGCATCGCTGTACAGCTCTTGCTGTTTACTGTTGGAACAAAAGAAATCCATATCTCAGTCGCAAGGCACTACCAGGATAAGAAAAGTTCCTTTATTTCATAAACCGTCTAACGATGACAAAAATCTATTTATTAACGGCGTGGTTTTCGAACTTAGTCATAAGGATTTAAGATTGTAGGATTCATTATCATCTGTATTTGTTTGGCCTAATGTCACTGTTTTTTGATGAAAATGCAACTTTATTGTGAAAAAATTGGTTACAAATTCAAAGTATTGCCCATCGCTAGCTATAACTTTTTCTCATCTTTCTGGCGGAAGTCGAATACCGTTAAGGTAAAAGTGTTTATCTTTTGAGTCATCAACGGATCAAGCCATTATTTAATGTCTTCATATGGGCGGAACTGCTGATCAGCCATCTGCTGATTTGCCATCGAACGGAATGAGTAATAATCGGACGGCGCAATATCTGAGGAATATGGAAGGTGGGGTAGGACTCAAATGGGAAGAGCGTTTCCAGGTAAGTTTTAAAGGGTTTTGCCACGTGAGGCCGAGCGTTGTCATGCTGTAGGATCACTTTTTCGTGCCTCTGCTCGTGTTGTGGCTGTTTTTCGCGCAGTGCTCGGCTCATTCCCGTTAATTGAAGTCGATCCTCAGTGATGGTTTCCTTGTGTTTCAACAGTTCATAATAAATGACAACGACCTGGTTCACTAGGTTCCACCAGCGTGAATATTCAGCTGAACCAACGACGCATTAGCATGAATACGGGCAGTCCCCATCACTTTCTTCTCTTTGAGTTGCTGTAATGAATCCATTTTTGATCATCCATTATGCGCGATGAAGAAAACCCTACCTCTTTTGCCGCTGGTGCAGTTGTTCACAGGCGAAAAAAACTATGCTTAACGTCCCTTGGGCTTAAATCATTAGGAACCCAAGTTCCTTGTATTTGAATCATTTCCAACGCATGCAATCGCTGAGAAATGGCTTCGCGGGTAACTCCTAATGCTGAAGCAAACTCTTCCTATGTTTGACACGCATGCTCATTGAGCAATGCCTCCAATTCAGCGTCTTCAAAGGATTTTGGCCTTCCTTCATCGTATTTGAAGCGACGCAGCCAATCACGGCAAGTTGTTTCACTTAGAGCAGCATCTCCGTAAACTTATTGAAGCTCTCGATGTGCTTCAGCCTCCGTTTTCTTCGGATGAAAGAAGAAAATCAACAGTCTCCGCAAATGACGATTATTTGGCACAAAATCAGACATTTCAGTATATGACGCCAGAACAAAATCACTAATGTGTCAAAACGGTTTGTTTACCATATGTCTAAGCTTGATTCATGACGTTTTGAATATGTCAAAATTAACCAGCACTTACTGCTGGAGTCATCTTTTGACAAACAAAACTTAGTTGCTTGACAGATGATATCGATCTACCAAACCTACCAAACATGTTGCTCTGGAAATCTGTCACTAACCATCGGTTTATTTCCATGGATTCATGTATACAAATTGGCAACTGTTCCAAAAACAGTTCCTCAACCAATGTTGATTATATAACATCAGCGTGGACATATTTCAATTTCAACAGCCCACTTATGTACTCGTAAGTGAAATTGTTTTTGCGCCGTCACTTGATCTATAGATAATCACACCTTTATCTACAAACTAGGGTCTTAATCTTAGAAATATTTTTTGGGAAAAACACTTTATTAAACATCTTATCATTATCTTATCCTAAAATAAAAAAAGGCAATAACAATTATCAGCCTAGTTATTCAACTATTTGGAAAACACGAAGAAAAACCTGATCGCGTCCTCATAAATTAAATTCAATCTAATCTGTGCTTGTTCTAAAAATATTAAGAAACTTTCCAAAATTAAATTTAAGATCAGATAAATTCAGCAAAATAGAACTAGTCCTATGCAAACAGTCATGTATGACTTGTACGTGCTTCATTTGAATAAGATCAAGAGGTTATCACTTTGAAAAAGACAACAAAACCGTTGTCGCAAACGATTTTTGTTTTTTTTTTCGTTTGCCGTAGCCTCATGCCGATAGTGTATAACAGCCCACTTAAAACAAAACAAAAAAAAAAGTAAATAAATAAATAAATAAATAAATATTTATGCTTCCATTACATTTAATAAAAGTCTCGTTATCTCGCTTATTGTGATTTGGGGAACTCATGAGGTGACATTGTTTCCTCTGGGCACTTATCTAAACTAAGATATGAGTTGATCCCCACTTAGCCGCTATTTAGGCACTTAACTACAATACTAGAAAATATCATAGTTTAAAGTCTCTTGTTAGCTAGACTTGGACATTGGAACCCATAAATGGTGATAGTGGCGTTCGGCTTTCGCATTTCTAAACTGACTGCAACCATAAGATTCGTACTACAATTACTCCCGCCTCAGTAGTTCCATTGAATACATTATATTGTAATAGTCCGAGAAGTATATCTACTAATATTCTGTAACAACAGGGTAGGGTTTTTATTACGACGATTAAGTTGGCTAATACATACAAACTAAATATAGATTGTCTGGTTGTCTGGTTATAATGGGAAAGTAGATGTTTTGATATTTATTCACCTCTGAGCCGTGCTGTGGTTGTACTCGTAACTAACATATTTCGGTTTTCCTCTTTGTAGTTGCTCTCGCAGAAAATAGTAAACAATGTCATCGGAACGTGTTGGACCGAACTGGGTAAAGCCGTCTGATGTTTACACAACTATAGATCCGGCACAACCTGTGAAATTGCGAATTGCCAAAGAAGGTCTTGCTGCAGAAGAACCAATATCAATTCCCAGCTTGTTAAAACGATCCGCCAATAATTATCCCAACAACGTGGCCATCAAGTACAAAACCCCAAAGAAGGATTATGCCACTGTCACATACAAGTAAGTTGTCTGTTAATTGAAGTAAATTTTAAAATAGATTTAACTCTGTTTCTTTGTTTCTAGACAATATGAAGCAAAGGTACATCATGTTGCCAAGGCCTTCGTTAAATTGGGTCTCGAACAACACCATTCAGTGGGTGTGTTAGCTTTTAATTGTGCAGAATGGTTCTACTCTGCGATGGGAGCAATTCATGCCGGAGGCATCATTGCTGGAATTTATACCACAAATTCCCCAGAAGCAGTTCTTCATGTACTAAACGATTCAAGAGCCAACATCGTTGTGGTCGATGATTCAAAACAAATGGAAAAGATCCATCAAATAAAGGATAAACTACCACACTTGAAGGTAGCTATTCAAATTCAGGAGCCATATTTGCCGTTCATGAAGAAGGAAAATGGATATTACAGAGTAAGTTTACTTGAAAAATAACATCTAAAATAGCATTTACTATCTTTCCATTTTAGTGGTCTGAAATTGAAGACATGGCTGTTGAAGATGTTGAGAATGAGTACAAGCGTCGATTGGAAAACATTGGAATTAACGAATGCTGTTGCTTAGTCTACACCGTAAGCTTGAATCTTTACATAGAACATTTTCTTTTAATTTCCTAACTGATTTGTTTATAAATTAATATCCAGTCCGGAACAGTTGGCATGCCCAAGGGTGTAATGTTAAACCACGACAACATAGCCTTTGACTGTCGTACAATCATCAAATCGCTTACACATGTAACACCAGGCTGTGAAACATTAGTGTCGTATCTTCCCCTAAGCCATGTGGCTGCTCAAACTGTCGATATTTACCTTATGGCCACAGTTGCTGGAACAATTTACTTTGCCGATAAAGATGCGTTGAAAGGTACCCTTGTAAAGTCTTTGCAGGATGCTCGACCCACTAGGTTTATGGGTGTGCCACGTGTATACGAGAAATTCCAAGAGCGTATGATTGCTGTGGCTGCATCTAATGGCAGTTTTAAGACTATGTTAGCTAGTTGGGCTAAGGGTGTTACCTTAAAACATTACCTAGAGGACAAGAATGGAGGGTAAGTCACTAGAAATGATTTTTTTTTAAATACCTATAGAACACAATCCAATGACCATTTTATATTGCAGAAAGGGTTCCGGTGGTATTCGTTACAAAATTGCCAAATCACTGATAATGTCGAAGGTCAAGTTGGCTCTTGGATTCGATCGATGCCTAACATTGGTTAGTGCGGCAGCACCAATGTCTCCAGAAACCAAAAAGTATTTCCTAAGTTTAGATTTGAAGATCCTCGATGGATTTGGAATGTCTGAGACAGCTGGTTGTCACTGTATGTGTGCACAAGATAGTAATCACCTCGATTCCATTGGTAAAACATTGAGTGGATGTGAAACTAAAATAATTAATAAAGATGAAAAGGGTCATGGAGAGGTACAAATTAAGAATTTTTTTTTTTTTTTTATTCAAAAAGATTTAAAATCGAATTTCGTTTATAGATTTGCATTCGAGGTCGTCACGTCTTTATGGGATACATCAATAACAGAGAAAAGACGGAAGAAGCTTTGGATGATGAAGGTTGGTTACATTCTGGTGATGTGGGTTACATTGACGACAAAGGATACGTTTATATCACTGGTCGATCGAAGGAAATCATTATAACAGCCGGTGGTGAAAATATTCCACCAGTTCACATTGAAAATCTTGTAAAGAAAGAACTACCCAGCATCAGTAATGCCTTCCTGGTAGGCGAAAAGAGGAAATACCTCACTATTTTGGTTACAATTAAGGTATATGGATAATATTTGTTAATATTTCTCGTGCACTCACCTGAAATATTTTCTCAATTGCAGACTGAGATGGATAGAGAAACGGGAGCACCATTAGATGAACTCTCTTATGAATCCCTGCAATGGGTTAAGTCTCTCGGACTTGAGCATAAAACCTTATCAGATATTCTTAACGCTGGGCCGTGCCCGAAAGTTTACAAATCAATCGAGGATGGTATTAAGCGAGCAAATAAATTCTCAATTTCCAACGCACAAAAAGTACAGAAGTTCGCTATTTTATCTCATGATTTCTCTATTTCAACAGGAGAGCTAGGTTTGTACAACAAGGTATAGTTTAGTTTTAGTTTCTAACTTGTCTTTCGTCTTTTGTCTTTTAAGGACCAACGCTAAAAGTGAAACGAAATGTTGTGAATCAAATGTATGAGGCTACAATTGAAACTTTATACTAAGTCTGCATCAGTAGGACGTTACGCGTCACAAGACACAAATTTATGCTTATGTTTTCCAGCTATTTGTTGAAGCATACCTTTCCTACTTTCTGTTATTATTATTACTACTATTATTTGTTGTATCAATTAAGGAGGACCCCAAAATAATTAGAAAATTCACTAAAGAGAAGGAATTTCAATAGACAACAAGCAAGCAACACTTAAATCTAGGAAAATTTAGCTAGCCCTAGAGTATGTACTTAGACTATTTACACTGTGAATTTAAAGGTTTTTTTTTTTTTAATTATTAATATTATTATTATTATGTTGTTATAACAAAAAAAAAAAAAAAAAAAAAAAAAACTGGAAAACTGAAAACAACTGAAGACATTTATGTACCTTTTGTATAAGTAAATATACTTTTAGAGAGAGTTTAACTGATGAAGCGTTCATTTGTTGTGTACGCTTGTTTAGAAAATCAATCAACAAAAAACAAACAAACGGAGAAACTATACCGTGGAATTTGCGTCTTTGTTGTTGTTGTTGTTTTTTTTTTTTTTAGAAATTAAGTATTGTAAATTAAATAGATAGAAAGTAAAGAAAAGAAAAGAAAAAAATATGATGGATGAGGATGAAAGTTATCTTTTTGTAAATAAAGTAAAAAAGAATTACTTAATTTTATTCAAATTATATGCTCACGTGTATGCAGCGGCCTAATCGTTCCTAGTTTTATAATGTGTTCATGGATTCGTTGCCTCGTTTACTGCAATTTTTTCAGTTAGTAGGCCGTGGAGAGTCTCTTCTTATTAAGTCACGGCAACCTTGCACTTTTTCGATCCTGAGAACACTTTTCCGCGTTAACTTGATCCTTAAAACAGAGGTTCGGATTTCCTGCTCAAACCTGGTAACAGTGATTCGAAGAATGCTCATTGCTAGAGCACTATTATAAATTTTCCAATCCGATGTTGATTAACAGATGTTTCTTTATCTGTTGGCAACACGAGTATATGTAATGCACTTGGTCTAAACCAAGTCAATTAATTTCGCCTACTCTTTAATTGCCCTGGAGTAACTTATTATGTCGATGTTTTTGCCAGAAGCTGGAGAGATTTATTGAAGTGCCTGACGCACTATCTATTTCAACGTAAGAGGTAATCATCGCCTGGACTATCATATGACCTGATTGTCAACAATGTTGGATCATAGCCAAATTTAGTTACGAGAGTAATGCAGCAAGTAATTGACTTAACTTTATCCAACAGATATGCTAAGGAGATTACTGGCTGAAAAGTACTATCGGAGATCTCCATGTCAGACCATAGATACATCGAATTCGGAAGCCGCATAAAACCAACTAGACACGATTTAAGGAGGAGCTCGACGAATACAACAAGAGTAGTCCCCCTAAGCTCAGGACAAAACAGAAGCTTGAGGAAGCTGTTGAGAACATGAACGGCACTATTACCAAGTGTTTCGAAATGGCATGTCCAGTTAATTTCTAAACTCCCTTAAGACTAATTTGAAGGAAGGTTGGAATCTTTACAGATCAACGCAAAACGATTTTCGAAGAGCACCTTTTACAAAGCTTTTTGCGAAAAGATCCAAACTAGCGTTGAAACCAGTAGGCTGGTCAAAGCCCTCAAAAGGGAAGAACAACCAGGCTGCAACCTACCAACCTGCAACCTAACAACTAGATCCTACTAACGAAGCTGATAGTGAGCTGAACAACACAACATGGCGTATCTGGTATATCTCATCGGTTATGGTGACGGATAAAGTCATCAAACATGCTGTTGCTTCCTTTGATGGCTTGTCGCCTGGCACCGATGGTATTTACCCAGTTATGGATAAAAAGGTATAGATAAGCTGCTGGCAACTCTGTTTTTTCACTGTTAGCCTGCCACATACTGAATCCCCGACGAACAGTGAGGGTGGCCAGGAGAATAACTCGCTATCCAAGGAAGATAAGTATTTGGGTGTTAGCCTGGATAACAAACTTCGCTGAACTAAACATGTTACGTCGAAAGCATCTAAGGCGCCGTCGGCCTTCTGGTAGTGCAGAGACAAGACATGGGGTCCTTTGGATCTACACGTCTATGATAAGGCAAATTATATCCTATGCTACGGTTGTCTGGTGGAATAAGCTCTTGCAAAAATACGTGATTGCAGCTTTTACCAGACTCCAAAGAATTGTTTGTCTCGGATGCATGGGGACTTTCCCTAGCACACCTGGCTCCGCTCTAGACGCATTGGTGAATTCTCTCCCCTTAAAGCCATCTTTCGACTAAAAAGAAGTGGTCTTTGGTACAACATGCACTGGAGCTTCGATGCCCTTGCTTTCTTATGACTCCGGTCCTATGGACATACCGTTCGAAAAAAACGAAATCGACTTTCCTTGTTCACCTTGAGTCCAGTTATCGTAAATATTTTGAGCTTTATATACCACCAAGGGTTGAAGCAAGTCACCATTCGGGTTCTCACGAATCATTATGCTGATCGTTGCCCGAGAATTTTAAAACTCACTCTTCTATCTATCTTGGTGTTTCTAGGAACTACAATCTTTTTGGTCCCAGGGTCATTAGTGACGTTTGTTTCGTCATAGTTATATGGGTTTTTGGCTTTGCCTAAGGACAAAGCCAGCTCCACGTTGTTGAAAAACTTAAGATATCATTTCGATTTACTGATGACCTGGCTCGTTTGATAATAATTGAAGCAATTCTGATGGAAAGGTTGTTCCTGACAATGAAGAAATCAACAAAATATGGTCCCGGGATGTTCTCTTTAAATACTGTGACTCTGACCCTCTCTGGTTAATGGGAAACTCAAAAATTTCCACAACGCTAAGGATACCATAAATCAGCTGCTCGTCACTCTTACTGCGAATGGTTGGATGTCCAACAGTTCCCTAATTTCTTCCAAATATCTTCCGAATAAGCGTTGGCCGGGGCGCTTTGAAGGTTTCCGCAGCCTTTTTTTTTTTTTTTTTTTTTTTTGACATACCACGAACTGCTTCCATGGCTTTTCCAAGTCTTCTTGCTTGTAATTTATGTAGGGCTTGGATCCTGGAGTCTTCCGGTAAGTACGCACCATTTTTAATTACACACTACTGAAGCAAAACACAACTAAACAGAAAAGTAATGTAGTGACAACTGAACGTAAACAAGAATGAACCTGTCAACCTATGTTTATGTAGCCCCACGTTGTGTTTAAGTAGCCCGACTTTAGTTACAATTTTATCATAATGAAGTCTCACAGAATAGGGCGAACCTAATAAAAGTGGACAGTTGCATTACTAAGGCAATGAACTTGACGAACAACCTTATCTCCGGAACTTATTACCCTACTCATATGTACCACAAGAGTGTGGGCTTGAATGGCTTTGTTCCCCTCGTTCCTTTATCTAGATAAAAAAGGGCTGGACCTTGACAGACTAGCGGTGAAGCTTATCTTCCACGTCTCCTGAACAGCTGCGAACAGGCGACCCAACTACGACAGAAGCGTTGCACACGGCAGTGCGGAGCGTCTCCGGTTGATACTGCTCAGCAGCATCATGAATTTTGGTGGTTCCGTGAAAGAAAAAAAACTTCAGGTTCGCCAATGCAAAGCCATCTTACCATACATAGTTTAGCTAGTTTAGAGCTCTTGGTACTCTTCGGGTTGCTCATCAGCCCAAATACGGCAATTTTGTTTTTTAACCTATCCCATGAGCCAGAAATGGGCTTCATCATTGAACAAAATTTCACGATGAAACACTGGATTTTCATTGAGTTTTTCCAGAGCCCATTCACTGAAAATATAACACAAATTCAAGTCGCCTTTCTTCAATTCTTGCACAAGTTGAATTTTGTAAGATTTTAGGTCGAGATCCTCACATAAAATACGCCAATTTGTCGAATTCGACAAGCCAAGCTGCTGAGATAGACGACGAATCGATTCGTCACGGTCTTAGCGTACACTCTCAGCTACAGCTGTTAAAGTCTCTTCAGTAAGTGCTGGATGTAGCCTAACCGGTCGAGTATCATCCACTAATGTAAACTGGGACTCAAATTTGCGAATGGTATTGGCACTAGTGGTTTCAGTAGGTCGATTATGCGCATCGTAAGTTCCTCAAATCGCACGAAAAACATTTCTCACAGAACGCTGATTTTCGTAATACAGCTGAACAATTTGGATACGCTATTGTGATGTGAGCCTTTCCATGATGACTTGCCAAATGATACTGAACAAAAATGACAAAGCAGTTTGATAGGAGTCACACGTGATCTGTCAAAAAAAAAGTCTATTGGAAATTAAACCTCACGATGAATCTCCCTATATATGTATGTATATGTAGGAATGTATAACTTTCATCCACGCTAGTTTGTTTCGTTATCGTTTGTATTTTGTTTTGATTTCTTTTAATTGATTTGCATTTTCAGATTGCCTTTTGATCGTCGACCGCCGTCGACATTTGTCAATGTTTCGAGCTCTAATTGCCATTACAAGACGTCGTTCACTCGTTCGTCGACCCTAACGATCTGAATTTGTTTTCTCGCAACTGCGGAGGTGTTGATTCATCATGAAGGAATGCATATGTTGACCTACATTGGAGGCCATAAAAGCAAAGACGATATTGCTATTTTAGCAATACAATGACTCCATTGAAGTAAGCATTGGCCATACTTGGTGTGTGCGACAGATGGATGACATTCACGTTCTTCATAAAGCTGTGGACTTGGGATAAATTATTGGAGCTAGTTAGACTTTGGAATTGGCTGGGATAAGGGTGAGAAATCGAGCAGATGACAAAAGAAAATAGAGAGTCTTCCTTGATTTTTAGTGGACTGAGGTTCAACGGTCCGGAGTAAATTTATCCCTGTCAGATGTTCTTGTAAATTACAAAAAATCGTTTTCTTTGTTACTTAAAATTATTCTTTTTGTTATTTACTAATTGAAATAAAATTATAAGTTTAACTATTGGGTATATAATTTAATTCGTGCGGTTTTTTTTTCCAAAATTTGAACGTTTATTTAAGAAAAACAAGTACAATATGTACAATTATTCAAAGTATTGCCCATCTGAAGCTATGACTTTTTCCTATCTTTCTGGCAATTTTTGGATCCCATCCCCAAAGAACTGCGCCGGATTGGCAGCCAAGAATGAATCAAGCCAATTTTTGATATTCTGCTCTTATGTGAACCGTATTTCAGTGAGGGCGTTCTGCATCGACCAGAACAAATGGTAGTCAGAAGGGGCAAGGTCTGGGCTATAAAGCGGGTAGAGTAAGACTTCCCATCCACTGTGGATGGTGGGGCCGAGCGTTGTCATGATGGAAAATTATTGTCTTGTGTCTGGTCGCATATTCCGTGCGTTTTTCGGCTACTGCTCTCTTCAAATGGATTAGTTGTGTTGGTTAGTGTTGTCTATTGATGGTTTCACCCGGTTTTAGCAGCTCATAGTACAGCACACCCATCTGATCCCACCAAATACAGAGCATTACTTTCGCGCCATGGATATTCGGCTTTGCCGTTGATTGGGCTGGTTGGCCGGGTTTCACATATGATTTTTTGAGCTTGCGGTTATCTTAATGGATCCATTTTTCATCACCAGTACCAATCCGATGCAAAAATGACTTCCTTTTGTGGCGTTCCAGCAACATTTCGGACAAGGAAAACAGCCTTTCGACGTCTCTAGGCTTGAGTTTATGTGGAACCCAATGTTCTTGCTTTTGAATATATCCAGCTGCTCTTAAACGTTTTGAAATGGCTGCTTGAGTAACAGCCATTTCATTCAGATTCTGCGAGCTCTTCTTGTGTTTGGCAACAATATTCATAGAGTAATGCTTCCAGTTCTTCATCTTCAAACTTTTTTTACTGCTCGGGACGTTCATCGCCATCCAAGCCAAAATCACCACTTTTAAATCGTGCAAACCACTTTTAGCACGTTCGCTCAGCTAGCGTATGTTCACTATAAACTTCCACCAAAATACGATGACTTGCGGCAGCAGTTTTTAGTAATGAAGAAGAACTCACCGCAAAAACACTTTTTCAGGCACAAAGTTCGACATATTTGAGTGAAAAAAAAATTATTGTTGTTTACGCTTCAAATGAATGACATATACTGAAATGACGTACAATGACAGTAGCTTTCCAACGCATGTTCCAATGGAATAATACAAGTTACGCCATCTCTTAGCAAACCGCACGAATTAAGTTATAGACCCAATACATATATGAACAATTTTCCATTTACAAGTTTTTTTTTCCCCCGAATTTTAAAAAAAAAAATATTTTCGTAGTTCAAATATTATTAAATAAATTAAAATTAAAGATTGTAAGACTTTGTCGAAAGACATAAATTGAGTATTGGGTTTAGCTTAGAGTGCCTGCATTAGGCAAGTAAGTAAGAACAAGACTGTTAAGTTCATTAAGGAAGTTTTAATTTTTTGTTTTTGTATAAAATGCATCGAAAAAAGAAATAATACATGGCTCCGTGCCGTTTCTAAGATACGTTTATAATTTGACAGATGTTGGACGATTAGTTCTCGAGATATAGCGTTGTGAGTGAAGCAACTTTTGTTATTGTGTAAAAAAGTGGATTCAAAGCAATTTCGTGTGTTGATTTATCATTGCTTTTCGATGGGAAAAAATGCAGCCGATGCAAGAAATGGCTTGATAAGTGTTACCCGGACTCTGCACTACCCGACCGAACCATTCGCAAGTGGATTGAAAATTTTTAAAGTGGTCATACAAGCAAAGAAGATGATGCACGCAGTGGACATCCAAAAGAGGCTGTTTCAGATGAAAACATCAAACAAGTCCACAATATGGTTACGAACGACCGTAAGGTGAAGTTGATCGAGATGGATGAGGCTCTGAATATATCAAAAGAGCGTGTTGGATATATCATACACAAATATTTGGACATGCGAAAGCTCTGTTCAAAGTGGGTGCCACGTTTGCTCACAGTCGAAAAAAAACAACAACGTGTTGATGATTCAGCCAGTCGGATGGCAAGGTTATGGCATCCGTATTTTGGGATACACATGGAATAATTTTCATCGACTATCTCCAAAAGGGGCAGACTATCAACAGCGATTGTTACATTGCATTGTTGGAGCGTTTGAAGGACGAAATCGCAGAAAAACGGCCGCATTTGAAGAAAAAGAAATTGCTATTTCATCAAGACAATGCACCGTGTCACAAGTCGATGAAAACTATGGCAAAATTGAAAAATCGTTTCAATCTGTGTATCGCCCTCGAAGGCAACTATATTGATAAATGAAGTTGAATTTTGCAAAAATTTTGTGTTTTACTATAAAACGGCACTGACTTTTCAGCCCATATGTTAGAAGGTCTAATCAACAATTTTAGTGAATTTCAAAAGACTCTGCTGGTATCCACCCAAACAGGAGCTGTTATAATGTACGTTAAAAAAAGAGATGTGTGTAAAGGAAACGAAAGCATATGCGAAAGATATGGAGATTTGGTGGCTTGTGAATTGTTTTTCCATTAATAACTATACGTTTACTATATGTGGTGTTTATAGATCACTAAGTTCGTCTAAAAGTGTGTTTTGTGAAGAATTCGCAGTACTAATGTAGATGATCAGCGAGCTGAAAATGGATGTTATTTTAACAGGCGATTTTAATACAGATTAGTTTTGTACGGGCGATACTTATAGAAAAGAATTGAACATAATTATAAAGGATAACCACTGTGAACAAATAGTGCGCGAACCTATGAAAATAATATCGACAACTAAGACGTTAATAGACTATGCTATCACAAATTGCATATCCGTCCAGGTAGAAACTAATCTGGATCTAATAATAAGTGATCACGAAGCATTAATTTCAAAAATTAATAAAGGGGAAGAGTGTAAAATTCCAAAAAAGAATGAAATTTCGTACATGTTTTACAACACAAATATTTTCGAAATGCCTTTTTACGAAGTAAAATTAGTAAAACAAGTAATTTACTTGATATTGAGCGTATGGGTGGCCTATTTGAAAATGAACTAGAAATATAATTTCATCGTTTATTATCAAAAAAAAAAAAAAACAAAAACGAGCAATGGAAATAAGTGGTTCAATCGGAACTTAAAAATATTAAAAAAGTTAAAGGCTGTGTTACATAGTTCAGGTGAAAGTTGGACGCGATATAGAATGGCAAGAAATAATTATTAAAATGCAATAAAAAAGCCAAAAAAGATTTTGTTTAAAAAATGATTGACACCGTCAAGCGATCAGAAAACAATGTGGATAAATACTCAACAATATATGTTAAAACAGGAAGAGGGCAATGCAATAATGAATGTTTCTGATTGCTAATAATTTTAATAACCTTTTTATTGAAAAAATTGTGGTTCCATTCGGTGTATCCCATTTATAAATGGGATGCTTATAACTTAACATTCATAATAACCCCCATTGAAAAAGTTACAAATACTAAAGTGTGTGAAGAATTTCGTCCTATTAATTCAATGCCTTTGTATGAGAAAGTTTTTGAAAAAATCGTGTTCAATCAGATGTATAACTTTTACGAAAACAATAACCTTATACCACCTTGTTAAAAAAAAAAACCGGAATAACCACCGTGTTGCGCTCCCATTATTCCTATTTGAATTCTGATTTTTTGTTAAGTTGTCACATCTCTTGTTGATATTCCCTCTAAATCATAGCGTCATAGCTTGACATTTGCAAAAGTTACGTAGCCAAGAGTACATCTATCTCTGTGCGTGTTGGCGATTTTTTACAATTTTAGAAATGAATTTAAGTTTGCAACAACGAACTTGAATTAAATTTTGTTAACTTGGTAACAGTGAACTGGAAAGAAGAGATCGCCCAAAGCAAAAGGTTATTTTGTGTATTTTTGGACCTATTCTGTTGCAAAAAATGAAGAAGTATGGAATCAAATGTGGTGAGTTAAGATGGTTTAATTCAGACCTTACAAACCGAACACTAATAGTTAAGGTAAATGGAGTGTCATTGAATCCGAAGATCGTTAATTTAGGTATTCCACAAGGTTCCGTCTAAGGAACACTTTTGTTTACGATTTATATAAATGACATAAAATGTGTCAAAAAGCATTCCAAATTGGCGCTATTCGCGGACGATGCAGTCATTTATTGAGCAGACAAAAGCATAGCCGAGTGTAGCAGTAAAATTCAAGAAGATTTAGAAAGTGTTAGCAAATGGCTATAGGAAAACCGACTGAAACTCAACATTAACAAAACAACGAGCATGATTCTGAACGAGAGACAAGAAGAGACTACAAGACTGATCATTGATGTGGAGGTTATTGAAAAAGTTGACAAAATTAAGAGTTTAGGATTCATCATTTCCAATAAATTATGTTTTACTAAACATTTTGATTGTGTATACAATGTAAAATATAAATGAAATGTAAAAAGAATAAGAAATGAAGTAGTACCAGAAGTACCCGACCCAACAAAGAAAACACAAAAATTTTGGAAATTTTTTTTTTTACTTTTCAACATAATCGCCTTTCAGCTCTATATACTTTTCCCAGTGATGTTCAAAAAGTTCGATACCCTTTTTATAATAAGAACTGTCTTGCTCCTCAAAATAGCCATTAACTGCCTTGATGAAACAACACTTTCTTCTTAGCCAAATGCGGCCGTTTTTGCTTGATTTCTTTGCTCAAACGTTGCAATAAATTCACATCATACGGGCTGTTGATAGTTTTTCCTTTTTCAAGATTGTCAATGAAAATTATCCCACGCGCATTCCAAAAAATCGACACCATGACCTTGCCTGCAGATGAAACGGATTCGCTTTCTTTGGAGCCGGTTCTCCCTTTTGAATCCATTGTTTTGATTGTTCTTTTGTCTCGGGTGTAAAGTAATGGACCCATGTTTCATCTATTGTTATGAAACGGCGCAAAAATTCTGCTTTGTTGCTGTGAAACTTCGTTAAACACTCAATTGAAACATCTTCACGACACTGTTTTTGCTTAAGTGTGAGCAAACGTGGCACCCATCTTGCAGACAACTTTCTCATGTCCAAATTTTCAAATAATATGCGATGTACCGCACTTTTTGAAATGCCTACAATGTCTGCTACCTCGCGCACTTTCAGTCGACGATCATTCAGTACCCCTTTGTGGATTTTCTTCACTATTTCTGGAGCCGTTACCTTATTGCTCGCCTTCGCAGCTCGTACGTCCTCGTTTAAACTCAGCAACCCAAAATTTTACTAATGTAAACGAAGGAGCAGACTCACCCAGAGTAGAATCTAGTTCAGCTTTTATATTGGTTGGGCTGAGGCCTTTCAAATAAAAGTATTGTATCACATAACGATGATGAAAATTTTCCATATTTGTACAAATTTACTGACAACGTTCACTATTGATGGCTGCCAAACAAATACTAAACAACGTGGCGCTTTCAAACTTGGAACGCATGCTTTATAGACTATGTACTTAACAGTGTACAGTACAGTGATATGTACATGTGATATAGTGATATGTACATGTTTTGGTTAGGCCGGGCACTTCTGGGACTTCCCTCGTAATGTCATTGTAAAGCCTCATTTCGAGTATTGCTTCACAATTTTGTTTCTGTATAACAGTGGTGATACACAAAGACTTCAGGTATTACAAAATAAGGCAATGAGGTCAATTTAAAAGTACAATAGATATAAGTCAATTAATGTTATGTTAAATGCATTGAGATGGTTGTCTATAGAGCAAAGACTGATGTCCTTTTATTTGTTTATAAGATTAAAAATAATTTAATGCCTTAATATCTATTTCAATACGTGCAAGACATAAGAGATATATAGCCCTATTTCTTGAGGAATATAAATGATCTTAGACTACCAATTTTCTTTTTAAACCAAACTTTCAAAATTCACTAATTTATAAAGGATTTAAATTGTTTAATGAGTTGCCAAACCATATAAAGACAGAAACGAAAATTTAATTTTTTTAAAAGCATGTTATTAATTTTGTTAGAGAAAGATACTAAATGCCAGTTAAACTATATATGTAATAAAAAATAACTTAATATGTATATATTATAAAAGTTCCTATATGTCAAAAACTGTGACTTTGATTTTAAAGCTTTGTAAAAGCTAATAAATAAACAAAAGAAAAATTTGCTTTGCGTCCTTGTAAAACGTCATGTCAGCGTATAACAAGTTATATTCAGCCAAATCTTTTTTTATTACGCATTATTTCAATATATCTTTTCTCTTCCAGAAACACAAAACTATTCCGCACTAAAATCTTCAAATGTCTTCTGAAGCCACAATTGAAATGCCTAACTAATCTGCACAAATATGACATATGTTGACGTTTATGAACGCAAAGGTAATACAGGTTGACTAAATTAGTTCTGCAGAAATTCTGCATTATTGAATGTAACCTATGCAATTCCTTGTTAGTACGTCGTGTTTGAAAACACACAACGTCTTTAACTAGCTTTATTGTTCTAAGGTATGATAAAACTATCATTGTACTCACAAACATCATGCCTATGGCGGCGCAGAATAGGACCTAACCCATTTTGGTATATCCAGCTGAATGGACTCGTATTAAACGGAGAACACACCATACAAGAGTAAGTTAAGGCCAGCAATCAGGGAAGCGGATTCCAGTGAAACTCATACGTATCAATTAAAGCTTAAATCAGAACAGGATCTTAACTTAAGGTATTCTTAGTTATATCTCTACACATGTGTTTTAAGCTTTTCCGCATAATTTTGAAACACACAATTTATATTCGTAAACCATTAATTTTTTAGAAAGTTTATGAATCTATTACCAGAAAATAAGTTGAGGTCATCTGTTAATCAAGACTTGCCAAAACTAAATTTACCACCTTTAGTAAGGGGACCCGATAACAATTTCAACAGTAAATTCAACTGCTTAAGGAAGCAAAAAACGTGAAATCGAGACTCACCATATCTTTACCGACTTCAAAGACATTCACCAACTTTAGCTCTTCAGGCCTTGGCCGAGTTTGGGATCCAGGCATTATTGATCCAGCTGTGCTACATAACACATGGGCTGAAAAGTCAGTGCCGTTTTATAGTAAAACACAAAATTTTTGCAAAATTCAACTTTATTTATCAATATAGTTACCTTCGAGGGCGATACACAGATTGAAACGATTTTTCAATCTTTCGATACCAGTTTTGTAGTACGATTTCGGTTTAGGCTCAAAATAAGCCTCTGTTCCGGCGATTACTTCTTCATCGGTCTTAAATCTCTTTCTGCCGAGCATTCTTTTGAGGTCTGCGAACTGGAAATAGTCGCTGGAGGCCAAATCTTGAGAATACGGTGGGTGGGGAAGCAATTCGTATCCGAATTCATTCAATTTTGCCATCATTTACATCGACTTGTGACACAGTGCATTGTCTTGATAAAACAGCACTTTCTTTTTCTTCAAATGCGGCCGTTTTTCTTCGATTTCGTCCTTCAAACGCTCCAACAACGCAATGTAACAATCGCTGTTGATAGTCTGCCCCTTTTGGAGATAGTCGATGAAAATTATTCCATGTGTATCCCAAAATACGGATGCCATAACCTTGCCAGCCGACTGTTGAGTTTTCGGTCGTCGCCTGCTTGCCACTCAGCTGACTGCCGACTTGACTCTGGGGTGAAGTGATGGAGCCAAGTTTCATCCATTGTCACATACCGATGCAAAAATTCGTCTTTATTGCGGTTGAACAGCTTTAAACACTCCTCTGAATCATCAACACGTTGTTGTTTTTGGTCGACTGTGAGCAAACGCGGCACCCACTTTGAACAGAGCTTTCGCATGTCCAAATATTCGTGTATGATATATCCAACACGCTCTTTTGATATCTTCAGAGCCTCAGCTATCTCGATCAACTTCACTTTACGGTCATTCGTAATCATTTTGTGGACTTTCTTGATGTTTTCATCTGAAACAGCCTCTTTTGGATGTCCACTGCGTGCATCATCTTCGGTGCTTGTATGACCACTTTTAAATTTTTCAATCCACTTGCGAATGGTTCGTTTGGCTGGTGCAGAGTCCGTGTAACAGTTATCAAGCATCGGCTGCATTTTTTCCCATCAAAAGCAATGATAAATCAACACACGAAATTGCTTTGAATCCATTTTTTTCACAATAACAAAAGTTGCTTCACTCACAACGCTATATCTCGAGAACTAATCGTTTGGCAGCTGTCAAATTTATACACGTATCTTTTGAAGGTCGGTACTAACTAAAAATGGTATGGATTTGGTGGTACCCTCTCTTAGAAACGGCACTGACTTTTTAGCCCATGTATTATATTCAAACAAGCTACTCTTATGGTCTTTGGTTGCTTATAAGAGATCCTATTCCTTTCAATCTCCAATTTCTTAAGAAACACTTTACATTTGCTATATCTGCCTACAATCATGACTATTATTCATTTTTAAACCTAATTTTTCGTTTGCTTTCACACAATTATTGCACTTACGTATGTATATTTATATCACAGGTTCTAGTTTCATGATTCTGACAGCATTTCATACAGACAGATATTATGTCTGCAATCCTTAGCACTCTGGTTAAAACCCCAACGGTTGTAACACCTTTTTACCGGCACATGTTCAAAAACAAAACACTTGTCTCATCCTATTTCTCCTTTCTTTTACATTTTTGTAATCTTCACTTTCCAGTCCGATAGTAGCTTTGAGGCATTTTGAATTTTTTTTTTTTTTTTTATCAATGAACATTTGAACACATTTTACAGGTTTTTGTATATCGTTTTGTTTTTTTTATAGAATCGATAAGCTTTTCTTCTTCCTGCTCATCACGTATTCCACAAACCATAAGAAGAAGATGGTATCCTCTGTGCAGGAACGACTACTTCATATTCGCAACCTAATTTTTCCCTGGCTCCTTGTTCTATTACATTACTTGAGACTTTATCATCGCAAGTTTTAAACTCAACACCTTCTTTTTTATTTGAAACACCATTAACTTTAAGCGCTAATACTGTTGGATCAATTTTTTCTTTCAAATCACTCTTTGTTTTTTCATTGTTTTGAGTTTGATTATCACCGGCGGAGGTTGTTGTTTTAGCGATTCACAGCGAATTCACCTTCTGAATTTCTCTGATTACATCATCTTTTTCCTCAATCAATTGTTTCACTTCCGCTAATATTTCACCAATGTTCTTGTTTTGATTCTCAGTCTTCTTGCTGTGATCTATCGTAATGCTAGCATTTTCACTCAATTTATTAACTACTAACACAATATATTCTCTGCATTTATTACACATACGATTATATAACACTACCGACTTTCCAATTAAAACATTAAGATCACTCTCAAGCTCACTGAGAGCATTCTAAGTGAAAGCTTTTACTACATATTCCACTGCATGTTACACTCTTGACGATCGTACTAACGTGACGAGACGTTCATGAACTCACCCTTTGCCTTAGAGTCGAAATGAGTATCACTTTTCAAACCGATGTAACGTAACCTGGTCTTAAATCAGCTCAAGCCTAAAAAACTGCAAGAAAATATCTACAACAATTTTTAGCGCTAAAAGATATTTTTACATTTTTGCTTCACCGATATACTTAAATGAGGTTAACAACTAATGGAGCGATTCTGTTTATGTGTTGCTTGACGCTAATGCACTTTGGGCAATAAGGCGTGCAGCAACATACTCGTACATTTAGTATGCGATATCACTTGTTCAGTAGTATTTAACACTTCTTCGTATCATTGCTGACAAGAACAAGTATTTAATAATTGATTAATTGTGCCAGTCTTGGGCGCAGGGAAAGTTGGTTTCGTATTTTTTTGCAGCAGCAGCAGCAGGAGTTCTGGTGTCATTGTGTCAAATGGTATGTTTATGGACCAGAGTCCATAAACCATAGCCTTTTTTACAACGTGAGGATCTCGTCATAAAAGCGTACAAAATTCAACTTGTTCCAGAATTGAAGCCAGGCGACTTGAATTTGTGTCATATTTTCAGTGAACAGGCTCTGGAAAAACTCAATGAAAATCCGGTGTTTTATCGTGAAACGTTCATGGATACGTTCATAAACAAAATTGCTGTATTTGGGCTGATGAGCAACCCGAAGAGTACCAAGAGCTAATATTGCATCCACTAAAAACAACGGTATGGTGTAGTTTATGGGCTGGTGAAATCATTAGTTCATATTTCTTCAAAAATGAGGTAAATCAGAATGTCACCGTCAATGGGAAATGTTATCGCACCATGTTAACGGATTATGTGCTTGCTGAAATTCAAGCTCATGGTCTCAATAAGCTTTGGTTTCAACAAGACAGCGCTACGAACCATACAGCGCGTGAAACAATGGTCTTGTTGAGAAATCATTTTGGTGAGCACTTAATTTCACGTCTTGCTACGGCAAATTGACCGCCTAGATCGTGCAATATCACCTCTTTGGACTATTTTCTCTGGGAATATGTAAAGTCTTCAGGTCTTCAGGAATAAGCCAGCTACGATTGATGCTTTGGAAGCCAACATTACTCGTGTTATCTGCGAGATACCAGTCGCTATGCCCGAACAAGTTGCCTAAACTTGAATCTTCCGAATGGACTACCTCAGGCATAGTCGTGGCCAATATTTACATGATATGATTTGCAAAAAATAAATGCCATGAATTGTTCTTTTAACCAATTATAAAAATTTTAAGTTCGCTGTCCACTTTATGTACTTTTTTTTACATTCTAAATCAAACCTCACAATGAATCACTCTTTAGTTGGACTTATCATAGTCATGTATGTAGATTCAAAGGAACCTTTGCAGTTACAGGTCCCACGTCTTACCTATACCGAGGCTTTCGACGTAATTAACACCCAAGTACTGGGGAATTGGATGGTGATGCCTTTAAGAACTGATGAGTCAGACCAGTCAGATTCCTCCCACTCGCAAAGAGAAGTACCTCAGATTTGAAAGGAATGACTGAAAGCCCATTTTTAGAGCCCCAATCGTCGATCTCGTCTAGAGCTGACTGCGCTTTAGAGGATACAGTCACTAGAAACGATACACGTTACGTATATATTTTTTTTTATAAATTTTTAAATAGGACATTAATTCAATATATGTAAACAAACAAAAAATTAAAATGAATACAAAACAAAATCTAAATTAAGGAATATACAGGTGGTCTTCATCAAAAAATTAGAACATCGAAACAATCTGTGTGCCTTTTATGGTGCTAGAAAATAAGAATTACTTAAGGCCTGATTGTTATTTCTACTAAATGGTAGTGAGGATTCAAAAGGTTGCGATTTAATCATAATATGGAGTCGCAAACAAAATATGCACTAAAAATCTTTCCTAGTATATCACAAAGTAAATAGTTTTTTTCTTCTCTAAATATATATACTAGGTGAGGTGAAAAGTAACCTCCTTGGGAATAGTACCCTTTTAGTTTGATACACTTATCCTAGCGATTTTCTAAAAAAATACTCCTCCGTGGCGTCGATGATTTACTCGCCTGAGCTGAATTTTTTATTGATGAGCCATCTTTTGAGGTTTGGGAAGAGATAATAGTCCGAGGGAACCAAATCGGGTGGATACGGTGGATGCGACAGCAATTGAAGACGTAAGTCATTGATTTTAGCCATGGTTTCGATGCTCTTGTGCGCCGGTGCACTGTCTTGCAAAATCAAATTTTTTTTCGCTTCATGTGAGGCCGTTTTGCAGCGATTTCGGCCCTCAATCGCTCCAATAATGGACAGTTATACTCGCTGTTGGTGGTTTTTCTTTTAATGACAATCCCAGAAAACCGACGCCATAACCTTTCCGACCCAGTAATAGTCTATGTGGTACATCGGAGGATCTGCCGCTGCGCACTTGATCGGTAGTGGAGTTGCGGCCAACACGAAACTCTCGAAACTCTCGACTGTGTTGTCTGACGAAACATTAGCCCCATAATATTTATCCAACTTTTCTTTTGTTTCCCTCGCCATTTTGCCTCTCAAAAAATAACGTTTTATGAGAGAACGAAAATCGTTTTTGTCCATACTGAACATGATGGCAAACACGTCAACAACAATCAGCTGTCAAAACAATACTAAAGACAGTATCGCACTGAAATTTGGCATGTCTGCCTAAATATGAACAGACTTCAGGGCACTATAACTTTTTTTCGAGTAGCAGCGCATTCTGGCGGTCAAGGAGGTTACTTTTCACTCCACCTAGTATATATGTATAACTCGAAAGATAAGGTATAAATAAAAAATGATACGTTTTAGTTTTCGTTTCAATGTCATTATACATTTTATAGCCTGAAAAGTTTTGGCTGAGGAATTCTCTGTGGTAGGTCCAGAGACTCCACCATTGGCAGTTAGTTTTTCACGGGCAAGCTTCAGCTCGTAGTAGGCCTTCTTTAATGCTTTGAAGTGACGATTCTCGTTTTGAACTTTAACGATTAAACTTAGCAGCCGATCCCTTGCCAGAGCAATCAGTTGGAGAACTATGATATATTTGATAATAGAAGTACTGTAACACAGGTGAATTGCAAATGGACAGCCCATACCACAGCCATACGACAAAGTTGAAGAGAATCTTGAAATACTTAGCAAACAACTTTTGGGACAAGATACTTAAAGGGCGAAAGACTGATGAATACATGAGACCATGAAGCAGTTAGCATTCTAAGAAACACCTGATACACTAATCGATTTCGATGGGAATTCTGTAAAGCCAAGAGGAACAAACACTAGATGAGAGTACTGTAAATACTCAACTTCAGGTTTAATCCAACGAAATAGTTCTCGAAATTGTTATCATTGATAGCAAGAGGAGCTAAAGCGAATAACGATTTAAAAAAGAACTGAAACAAGTAAACATCACAAGACAGGTAAACATCACAAATATCCAGAACACTGTATTCAGCAGGTAATTCAGGTTCATATCCTTCAAAAACGCTTGGTGTGAAGAATGTTGTAATTTCCAGGGTCGCGGTCGAAGCCATGGTATCGAGTTTCGGGTGATTTTTTGGCAATTTAACTGTCACTATACTGAAGTATTCGAATAAGCTTCTTATATAATACCATATCCAAACAAAGCAACGTGAATGTCTATATTAGAATCTACGTGTGTGCTAAACTACTTTTGCCTTCTTAATCTCCGAATGCTAGTTCTTCATTTGCTCTACTCGGTTGAGGAATTCCCTACCTGTCAATTATCTTTTTAAAAACCTGGCCAATGGAACAATCAACAATTAAATATACCAAATGGTTACATGAAATAAAGATCCAATATTCTTGTCAGTAACATTCATTGAACATCCGATATTATATTTGCTAAACAACATAGAGAAATGGTCTGGAGTAATACAAAATTAGTTGGCATACGCAAAAAGAAAGTGTTTGCAGTTGTAAATAGGAGTATGTAACCATAAATAAAGGAATTAATGTTCAAAACCAGTGTAAAACAAAGTTTTGGTTACATTTTCAAACTCTCATGACTCTGATTAGATACTGAAAGAGGATAAATTAATGCAGTGTCAAAGATATCTATGTGAGGTGTAGATTTGTATTTTTTTATTCATGTATTTGAATTACCTTTTTCGCAGTTTTTGTATGGAATTGGCATTCTATTAGCTGGCCAAATTTAATACTTTTATGCCAATAGTGGAAGAGAAAGCAAATGAAGGTATACTACAATACATATATACTCCATGAACATGTTTCTGCTGATTAACTTTTTCCCACATTTATGGCTCTTTCACGGCTATAATTCAACGAATATTGCCTTATATGTACGTCTGAGTGTTATTGGCATAGACAAGGTTTTTTATGTATCCTCACAGCGGGGACTGGTGGTATAAAAATGCATGAATTGATGTAATCAAACGAGAAAACCTTTATTCTATGATACTTTTCGCAATAAGGCATTACCTAATCTATCGATGTTGTGTCAGAAATGTTCGATTACAATTTGCCTGTAAGAGATGAAAACGGTACTTTTTACCTGAGCAAATTTTTTTTCGAAAAATCAACATCAACTGCATCTTACAACAATATCCAATCTAAGTATTTTCTCCATTCTCCACGGTCTCTCACAATTGAATCCTGATACAAAAATAGAAAACCATATGAAACGCCTGATTGACGGGATCGTGAATTTTTGTTTATTTATTTATGTAACCTTAAGAGGTTTGCACATATGGCGGCCGAAAGGAAGTTAGGGAGGAAAAAAAAAAAGAGGTACTGATGTGCGTTGGTTTTGAATGTTTGAAAGTTAAAGTGGCATTCTATAAGCAAGTTGTATAGCTTAGGAAAGAATCACGATATTTCAGGGTTCGTCCAAAAGTGGGCTTGAGAGTATACACTCAAGTATGCAGAGATATTTTAGGAGCACCTGACCAGATATGTAGGTGTGGGCAGATGAACGACTTATATATTGAGATCAAATCAAAGGGGGTGAAATGTTACTAACATCGCTTGAGAAAATCTTTTTAAAATGCCTTAAAAATACCATGTGCAACTACGAGGTGCGTTCCAAAAGTAAGGTGATTTTATATTTTTTTATAAAAAAAAATAAAAAAAAATATTCATTTATTCTTCAATTTAACGTTGTCCCCTTAAAAGTTATCCCAATCAGATATAATACGCTTTTTCCAGTCCTCGAATCACTTCTCATAAGCACTTTTTGGTATAGCCTTGAGCTCTTCCAGCGATGCCGTTTTTATTTCCTCAATCGTTGCAAATCTCCGTCCTTTCATAGGTCTCTTCAGTTTTGGGAACACGAAAAAGTCACATGAAGCCAAACCCAGTGAATATGGTGGCTAAGACATAACTGTCGTGTTCTTTTTGAATCAAAAATCTCTCACAAGTAACGATGAATGCGCAGGTGCATTATCGTGATGCAAAAGCCATGAATTGTTTTTCCACAATTCCAGACGTTTTTGTCGTATTGCTTCTCGCAAACGGAGCATAACTTCAAGGTAATACTCCTTATTGACCGTAAAATCTTAAGGCAAAAACTCCTGATGCACTACGCCAAGGTAATCGAAACAAACAGTGATCAAAACTTTGACATTTGATCGAACTTGGAGTGTTTTTTCGGTTTTGGTTCACCTGGGTGCTTACGATTGGGTCATAAACATATGCCCATTATGCGTCACCAATTGTGATCCCTTTGAGCAAGTCAGGATCATCATTGATGTCATTCAAGAGCTCCTGAGCGATGCTTATGCGACGGTTCTTCTGATCTAAGTTTCGGAACAAACTTCGCAGACACACGTCTCATGCGGAAACAAAGCCGAATCTGGAAGGGCAGAACTGGCCGCAAAGTGTGCAAAAGCAAATATCATACGGATGGAGGATGAGGCAGAATTTGTAATGTTTTTGACGAACTAAATCTTTTACTACCTTTGGGACGTTATAGGATTTTTTGCTTCAGTTTTCGGTTATATTGGAATTTCGCGAAGATTACATTGTGGTGGATTTTGTTAACTAAAATGTTAACCAACAGATGGTGTGGATGTTGACTATCAATTACTGTCATTTATTGAATTGAATGAGATTGATCTTTTTGACGGATATCGTTCTATCTCTGGTCGTTGACTACGCAATAATGAATTTTTGTTATTCAATCCTATTAGGAAATCGGGGGATCAGTAAGAGTAACATTTCGCAAAATCCGGGAATTTTGAAGAAACTGGTTCGATATTGAACAACAATTGAAATTTTTGGACCATCTACGATATCGCTGATTTTTTAACTTTCCGATGAAGCTCATTTTTGAATGGATGTGTACGTAAATAAACAAAATTGTTGTTTCTGAGGACCGGAAAAACCATCCCAAATTCCAAAGAAGTCGCTGTATCTTTTTGAAGATGAAGCCAGAGAGACAATCACAGTGAATAGAGAACGTTAGCGCAACATTTTCACCGGCGAATTCGTCTGGACGATATCTGGTTTTAACGGGATGGTGCTACCGTCCACACAAGCCATAAACTAATCAATTTATTGCGTATAAAATTTGAATATCGCATCTAATTTCAACCGAGAAGTAGATTGGCCTCCAAGGTCATTCCAAACTATTCTTCAAAATTTCATCGATAATTTTAACCTTCTGTCACTTGCAACGGAAGCTGTAATGGCTACATGAGCGATATTGTGTTCCGTCTATAATAACACAATAAACGTGTGTTTAATTTAATGAAAACTTCCATACAGAGTGTACTGTTAACTTATACCTTTACTTCTCAAAGCACTAAATAGCACCAATAGAGTCCATTTAATCTGGGTGCTAGATCACAGTGGCTATGATCTGTGTTGCGGGTTACAAATTAGCTTTTTAAAAGTTACATAAACAACTGATTAAAAACCACTGGCATTCTATTTCTGGACGGAAACTGAAAGTAACAGGCAACAACTTTTTACCAACCTCTTGCCTTAAGAGAATAAAATTCCTACAGCTTTCTAGACGTGAAACCGGAACCGGAGTCAAAAAAACACCTCATGACAGCAGACCATATCCTTGTCTATTGCCAAAGCAATGAACACGTCTAGGTCTTCTACCCAAGTCATACCTTGGGGCAGAAGTTATCACTGCCAGCTCCAAAGATATGGCCGAATTTACTAAAAGTTCAATCATCATGGAATTCAGACTGATGGTCTGAAGCTCTTAGCGAACGTACTTTTTAGATTTTCGTTATAAAGTGACTCTTACTGTTCGTCAAGTGCCAATCTTTTATTTTATGGCCTTAACCGTCACCACAACCAATGATAGCTTTCAGCTATGACGTGGTTCGTTGCACAGCCCACCTGCAGCTTTCGTGATAGAAGCTGGTTGTGGGTTGGTTCTAATTAGGCTACCTGTAGATTCTATCAGCTTTTCTAAGTGCGATCCCAATTTGACTTATTTGCTCCTGGCGGCGTGTTTTATCAAGTGTTTTGGTCTTTTTCAAAAAGTTTTTATAAGAGTTGCTCTACAAAAGTCTTCCTCTAATTTTTCAAGTGACTTGTTTAGAAATTTTCTAGTTTCTTTACGTAGTCGCACATCTGCGTTCCACCAAAGAACAGGTTGTTTACACATATCAAGTCACAGAACTTGGTGAGTGTACTGTTCAAGTTCTGAATCGCTTCCTCTACCTTATATTTTGTTCTGAGTTTAGCGGGGACATTGACTTACTTACCCGTCTCCTGCTTAGAACATGTTCAGTTGCTATTCTAGAATTCCTTCTCTTCAATAAGGCCGGGACCTCGCGTCCAATTCTAGGCACGGTGTACTTATGGTCTAAAGAATGAAAGGAAGAATAGGATAGCCTTAAGCCCATTACTTCCTCCCTTAATTTCCCAACAAATTTTAATCTAAATTTTGACATTCAGATCAAACGAGAATATGAAATCCAGAAGATGATTTCCTCAGAAAGTGCGCAGTGCATTAGAATCATAGCAATCATGGTGTTAAATGAGTTTGGCTACTGGCTTCAGCGGTGACGGCTGTACCGAGTTATAATGAAAATACAAGTAAGCTGACGCAATTTGTGGCACTCTCCATTCGTTTCGATGAAGGGACCCAACAACTACCGTGTAATAGGTACGACGGAGACGCGAGGCAAGCGCACGGTGCAAAGAGATGGCAAGTGCCGTTGAAGGCGCGAGTTCATAAGGTCTTACTGTCCCAGCTGCAACGGAGAAGAGAAACAGGTTGTAAGAAGCGACACCTACTGAAACCGATTAACCTCTCGGATCTGAAGCTGCACCCTCTTCTTCTGTTCCGACTAATGCTCAAAACACTTTTTGGGGCAGTAGCAAATGCAACATGAGAGGTATTGGATTTCATACTATCGTCTGACGTGACTCCCAACAATGTTGCCTCTCAGCCGACTTTTGTTACGAGAGGAAGACAGCAAGTAAGCGACTTAACTTTATCCAACAGGTATGATTAGGAGATTACTAGCTGGAAAATACTATTGGTGATCTCCATGTCAGCCCATAGATACATTGACTTCAGGATCGGATGCGAAGATCCGACCTTGTTGAAAAGGTGGAATTCAATTTACACCAACTACACACGATTTAAGGAGGAGTTCGACGAGTATAAACTAAAACAAAAGCTTGAGGTAAGTTTTCAGAACATGAACGGCACCTTCACCAAGTGTTTCGAAATTACATGTTCGCCTGTTTCTTGGTGGAACGCAGACCTGCAGCGTCTTCTAAAGAATGCAGAAAACTTCTAAATAAGTCACTTAAGACTAATTTGGAGGAAGATTGGAATCTTTACAGATCAAAGCAAAAAGATTTTGAGAATCTTATTCAGATTTCGAAGAGCGCCTCTTAAAAAGTTTTTTGTGAAAAAGTAGAAACTATTGTTAAAACTAGTAAGCTGGTTAAATTCCTTAAAAGGAAGAGATCAACCAGGCTGGAACCACTCAAAAAATCTCACAGTACCTATACCGAGTCGTGACGAAAGCAGAAATTATGCATCTCATGCTTGAGTCTAACTTCCCATATGTTCTAACATCTATTCGCAAGCATACGCGGATGATGTAGCTATACTGTCTGCTGTCGATATTTTTCCCAGTATGTGCTACTTAGTATGTGCTACTTGTTAGTTCGTTAGATTTACCTCAGCCAGCAACCACTCCAACATCAGTGTTATGCCTTCATGTCAAAGTTGACGCCTAAGGGATTTTGATATAACTACATACGAATTCTATGAAAAGACTTTTTCATAGAATTGCCTCTCACGGGATTCGAACCTGCGACCCTCTGCCTGAGGGTTTGGTGTCTGGTGGAATAAGCTCTCGCCAAAAAACGTGATTGCAGCTTTTATCAGACTCTAAAGAACGGTTTGTCTCGGATGCATTGGGGTCTTTCCCTAGCACTTCTGGCTCCGCTCTAGACGCATTGGTGAATCTCACTCCCCTTGATATTCATATCATGGGTTGCACCCTCAAAGCCATCTTCCGACAAAAAAGAAGGCATTGAAGCTTCAGCGACTTTTCGCGCCGGCTGCCTTATGACTCCGGTCCTATGGACATGCCGTCCAATGCAATGACACCGCAACTCCTGTTGCAGAAAAAAACGAAATCGACTTTCCAAGACTGACCAAGACTGACTTCGGCCAGAATCTAAGCCAAGAAAGGAATGCAGTCTGGTCTTCACGGACGGCTCCAAAACCAATATAGGACGTGGCGCTGGTGTCTTTCTGGAGGACGATAACATTAAATTTCTGGTGAAGTTGGAGGTAGCGACAGCCAAGCTGCGCGTATAGCCTTGCTGAACCCTCTTACGACTTCCAAGCTAGTTTGAGGATGCAAAAGATCACTGAACGCAGTCGGAAGGCTAAATTTAGTGACCCTTGTCTGGGTCCCAGGTAACAATGGTTTCACGGGAAATTGCCGATGAACTTGTCAGGCATTGTTCAGAGGAGGGTTTTTTAGGACCCTACTGCCCTTCTGCCTGTGTCCTTGGATAAGGCTTCCATTGACAGTTGGGTCTCATACGAGCGCAACAGTAGATGCCACAGCTCAGCAGCTTTTTGGCAGACCAAACGAATGCTTCCCGATGTCTCAGAGAAGTCAGCGCCTTTCTGCGTGAATGTCCGGGTTAAGCTCGTATCAGGCTGCAGATACTTTGCGCTTACCTTCTGGGTGCTGGTACTGTACGCACCTTAGCACTGCTCTGACAGACAACGTAGAAATTAGCTCTTTTAATTCGCATATAGGAACTCGAGTTGTGCCTTGATTTAGTGGTCTCGACAGAGATCTCGTCTTAGCCCATATCGAGGGAGGATTCGTCCTTGTTTTTCAAGACTTAGTTTTTAGTTTTTGCCTGTATGAAGTGTAATCGAACTATCTCAGGTCGCACAATTCTGTGGCTACACCATTTCAAGATCAACTAGAAATTCCCCAATTCGAATCGAAAGTACTCTTTGAATTTGGCAAAAAAACATTAAACAAAAGTACATGTACATATGTATGTACCCGACCTGACCAGAAACCTTGATGGGGTATTGCCTTTCAAATCTAAGCTTGTCTCCACTTATATTTAATCGATTGAATTAAAACCTTTCACCAAATATGAAATCATGTTGCAATTTTTGTTCATTGCAAAATACTAGCCCGGTTTTTGAAAACTCTTACCATCAATTCATAAATAACATCTCGGATCTAGTTAAGACTACAAATCACTAATCTTGTGTGTTACTGTTCCTTCATTATAGCCAAGTTGGCTTTCGTATTCCATTTTGAATTAGCGATAAAATCTATCTAAGCCAAACGTGTGCATAAAAACTAACCCGGATATGGCCGTTTGTGTTATAATAATATGAAGTACATGGACTTTTTTCATTGCATTGGTCAAAGGTAAAATGAATTTAATAAGCAGCAATACTGTCATTTATCATCGCAGCCCTTACCTTCAAAGAACGTAAATAATATCAAAAAACAAAAACAAAGTTCCATGCACTACTATATTTTCCCTTTTTTTGTACATTTTTATGTAAATACAGTGCAATTATTTACAACTGCTTTTTGTCATCAAGCTCGAGAGTAAACTATAAAACTGATTGAGTTGACAATGATTCTACCAGTAGGGATTAGCTATCTTAGGGCGATCGTAAAAGGATTAACTGTGCGATAAGTTGAGGAATTCATCAGAAGATTATTATCATTTAAAACCTGACGAACTGTAAGTATCTAGATAAGTGTGTGAATACAATAATAACTGTTCTTCAAGTGCAAGTGTTAAGTGAATAAATACTTTTGAAGTTTGACTTATTATTTCTGTTGAAAATATCGATTGATAGTCTGGGACTTACATCCAAAATTCTACTTATACTCGTAACTGGAGTTATTGTCGTGCTCTTCAACTACAATATGTAAATATAAATAAAATCAGGATTTGAAGGTTCCAATTTGGATATAAAAATAAAAGTACTAAACGAAGTACTTCCTACAACGAATAGGGCAAAGTTAGCATCATCATTTGGATTAACAGTGGAGCCGAACTAGACAATGTCCTTAATCATTTATAATTTGTCTGGATGGTATATATTTCGGCTTTTGGAAATGTCTACCATTAGATACATCTTTTTGGTAATTCAATATTGTGAAGACAGATGTTTTAATTTGTTGTGACTTTGAACGGGTTTTTTGTTGAATTATCAGCTTATTAAGGCGTAAAGTTTAAACCGCTCGTAACCATTTCCATTATTTGATTTATCATTATCTATCACTTCTTTCGAATATAAAATCATCAGAAGCTAACAACTTCAAACATGAACATTTAGAACTTGAATACATAGCTATATTCCACTCTACCTTACTTCAAGAGAACAACATAGCCCCTCTTTAAGTCTCAACGCTCGTTAAGATTATTGAAAACTCATTCAAATATTCTGACTTAAAAAAATTCAAATGGTCTATACAATATTACGGAAAACTTATTCTTCTCGGCTCATCTACCAGTTGAAGGTGTTACCCGAGATTCAGTTTTTTCGATCACGGAGCACAGCTTCCGAGAGATTTAGTCGATCTTTACACTTTGCTTCAGCATTTTCAGTAGTCTTCTTATCTTAAATTTTTGGACTGCTAACATCCACAACTAAGTTCAGTTCATATAGTTCGCATTTGTGCTTATCCGGGGAAGAATTCTTCCTTCGGAGGACCCCAATATGAACTCCGTATTTCTACTCATCGTCTAATATTGGCGGCGCAGAGTAAAACTGGTAGTAGGATGTCGTCATAACCAAACCAAAGTAGCAAGGATTTGTTAAAGTCTGTTTTCGTAAAACCTCCTCTGAAAAACCATTTGGTTTACACTTACACTGAAGTAGGTGAACTTTTTTTATGCTCCGAATGGAATAGTCGGTACTTTGTTTGTGGCGTGTATTTTGTCGTTTCCTCATTTATTTCCGGGCCACTTTCTTTTCTCTTTTTCAGTTGTCGTAGATAGTTTTAGAACATGCGACCCATGTCGTCAGCATTAGATGAAGACAGACAGGATCTTCCGCATTAACCCAAACTTACTGTTTCACCGTTAAAGTGAACAAATCGCATTGTATTGCCTGCAGTCCTTGTCGAACTCCGAAAGCTACGTTTCATTTTGAATGATCAGACTTTGTGGTATCTCATCATATGTTTCCTTAAGTCGATGGAAAAGTTATGTGCACTCGTATTAACCTAGCTGTTACTGGTCGCAAGATGCACATCGTACGCTGAAGGGGTTTAATATGCAACATTTGTCAAGGATAGACCCCGGTAGTTATTTTAAGACAGAGGATCACCCTTTTTCTTTATTTTCTGAACCTGAGATGCTACATTCACAGAAATATTTCAGTAGATGATGATAGGTTTCAGGTTTCATTTACGACTGAGGTCACCAGCGTCATGCCTACATAGTATTTCTTACTCAGTTGCTTAAAGCAGATTGTATACATGCTAAGGCGTAAGGAGTTAACCTTCTTGTTTGTCCACAGGCGCTGGATCGTACGCCGACTAAGAAATTATCTGATTAAAGTACATACTACTTCGACACATATTGTTGTGATGAAGTATGAAGGCCACGAGACTTTCTGCGACGCAGTTCTTTTGCATTTTACTTCAAAGGTCAGCATTATGCAATTTTATTTTTTTTTTTTTAATCTATTTGTTGATTTTCATAATCGATCAACTTCCGACTTTCAGATGATGAAGCGTAATAGCGAAACTCGTCTTTTCCATGTTATCTAACAGTTGGAAGTAACAAGTCGACTTTTATGCCTCTAAATGTACTTAACCTATTTGGTTGGGGGTTCGATCCGTTGAAATATGTAAATCGAAAGCTAAGTTAACCCTTTTGTAAGGAATTTTGTTTCGTGCAATGGTAAATTCGTTCCATTAAGACCTCGATACACTCCATCAAAATTTGGTCTATGTAGCCTCATTGTGATGTCAGAGTGGCAGAGTAATGGAATATTTAAAGTGTTGGGTTGATGGTTTCGCTAACGTTTGAATTTTGCGGCGGTTGTTGAATACATTTTATATGTGGTATGATACAATGGCATACAAAATTGAAAGTATCCTCCTTTGAGTCTTCACGTTTACAGCCGCTGTAAAGGTTAAAGCGCAACTCTACTCCATTCGCTTTCAGAAAATAGTTGCGTGCGAGTAATCATACTGGCGTTGATAGTTTTATTCTGTCTTTAAAAAAATATAGGGTGATTTATCGTACGGTTTGATTTTCAATAGGCTTTTTTTGACAGATTACGCGTGATTCCTATCAAACTGCTTCAACATTTTTGTTCAGTATCGTTCGGCAAGTCAAAATGGAAAGACTCACATTACAACAGTGTCTCCAAATTGTTCAGCTGTATTACGAAAATCAGCGTTCGACCTACTGAAACCACTATTGTCAATACCATTCGCAAATTTGAGTCCCAGTTTACATTACTCGATCGGTTAGACCACATCCAGCACGTACTGAAGAGATTATAGCAGCTGTAGCTGAGAGTGTACGCAAAGACAAGGACGAATCGATTCGTCGTCGTTCTCAGCAGCTTGGCTTGGCGTATTCGACAACTTGGCATATTTTACGTGAGGATCTCTGCCTAAAAGCGTACAAAATTCAACTTTTGCCAGAATCGAAGCCGGGCGACTTAAATTTGCGTGATATTTTCAGTAAATGGGCTCTGGAAAAACTCAATGAAAATCCAGTGCTTTATCGTCAAATTTTGTTCAGTGATGAAGCCCATTTCTGGATCAATGGATACGTTAATAAACAAAATTTCCGTATTTGGGCTGATGAGTAACCCGAAGACTACCAAGAGCTACCATTACATCCATTAAAAACATTGGTATGGTGTGGTTTATAGGCTGTTGGAATCATTGTTCCATATTTCTTCAAAAATGAAGCAAATCAGAGGGTTACCGTCAATGGTAACCATTATTGCGCCATGTTAATGGACTATGTGCTTCATGAAATTCAAGTACATGGTCTCGGTGAGCTTTGGTTTCAACAAGACGGCGCTAGTGAAATAATGGACTTGTTGAGAAATAATTTTGGTGAACACTTAAATTCACGTTTTGCTACGGTAAATTGGCCTAGATCGTGCGATATAACCCCTTTGGACTATTTTCTCTGGGGATATGTAAGGTCTCAGGTCTCAGGGATCAGCCAGCTACGATTGAGTCATTGGAAGCCAACATTACAATTGATTGAACCATCGTTGTAGAAATAAATACTTCCTGACGTTGATTTTCTTGTTTCTGTGTCACAAGAATAGTCCGCGTCACTATATGCAACCAAACCTATTCCGCAGCTAACTGTTCCACGTAAATAACACATGGGCTGAAAAGTCCGTAAATATAGTAAAACAGAAAATTTTTCCAAAACTCAACTTTATTTATCAATATAGTTGCCTTCGAGGGCGATACACTGATTGAAACGATTTTTCAATCTTACGATACCAGTTTTGTAGTACGATTTCGGTTTAGCCTCAAAATAGGCCTCTGTTTCGGCGATTACTTCTTCATCGGTCTTAAGTTTCTTTCCGGCGAGCATTCTTTTGAGGTCTGCGAACAGGAAATAGTCGCTGGGGGCCAAATCTGGAGAATACGGTCTGCATTGTCTTGATGAAACAGCACTTTCTTTTTCTTCAAATGCGGCCGTTTTTCTGCAATTTCGTCCTTCAAACGCTCCAACAACGCAATGTTATAGTCGCTGTTGATAGTCTGCCCCTTTTGGAGATAGTCGATGAAAATTATTCCATGTGTTTCTCAAAATACGGATGCCATAACCTTGCCAGCCGAATGTTGAGTTTTTGGTCGTTTTGGACGAGGTTCGTCGCCTGCTTGCCACTCAGCTGACTGCCGACTTGACTTTGTGGTGAAGTGATGGAGCCAAGTTTCATCCATTGTCACATACCGATGCAAAAATTCGGCTTTATTGCGGTTGAACAGCTTTAAACACTCCTCTGAATCATCAACACGTTGTTGTTTTTGGTCGACTGTGAGCAAACACGGCACCCACTTTGAATAGAGCTTTCGCATGTCTAAATATTCGTGTATGATACATCCAACACGCTCTTTTGATATCTTCAGAACCTCAGCTATCTCGATCAACTTCACTTTACGGTCATTCGTAATCATTTTGTAGACTTTTTTGATGTTTTCATCTGAAACAGCCTCTTTTGGATGTCCACTGCGTGCATCATCTTCAGTGCTTGTATGACCACTTTTAAATTTTTCAATCCAATTGCGAATGGTTCGTTCGGCTGGTGCAGAGTCCGGGTAGCACTTATCAAGCCATTTCTTTGCATCGGCTGCATTTTTTCCCATCAAAAAGCAATGATAAATCAACACACGAAATTGTTTTGAATCCATTTTTTTCACAATAACAAAAGTTGCTTCACTCACAACGCTATATCTCGAGAACTAATTGTCCGACAGCTGTCAAATTTACACACGTATCTTTTGTAGGTTGGTACTAATTGAAAATGGTATGAATTTTATTCAAGTGGTGCCCTCTCTTAGAAACGGCTTACACTTTTCAGCCCATGTAATATTTCATTATATGTTTGACTAAGTTAATGTGAGCGTCCGTTGGTCGCTCCATGTAGCGACTTGCAACTCCGACAGTAAATCTGATATCTGGTCTTGTTGCAATTCCCACATACATCAGACTTCCGACTTCCTCGCAGTACGGATGCTTCCGTTCCGATAGAGTCCGGCAAGTCACCGAAAGCTGCAGCCGTCTGATTCGTTTCTATAGGTGCCGACAACTTTGTTGCAATGTTCCATTCCGAATTTCTTCAAAGTCCTGTTCGTATACGCCGACTACTTCAGATGAATTCTGCCATCTTTCAATCGTGAAAGCTTAATATTTTCTCGTTTGTTGGCTCTCCTGAGAAGCTTTTCCATAGGCAGACATTGACTTTCGGAGGTTTGCCATTGTTCGCCGAAAGGGTGATGACGATTTTGAAAAATTTGCTGTTGTGCTCCTACCGTTAATAAGCGCGGATCTGACTCCATCGCTTTAAAACCGAATCGTTCGATGAATGATATGAAACACTAATCTCAGTACCTCGACGCCTGCTTCAGCCCATACAAACTCTTTTGCAGTTTGCAAATTCTGCCGGTTTCTTGTAGACATCTTCGTCCAGTTCGCAATAAAGAAATTCCGTTTTATTGTCAAACTGCTGAAGTTCCGATCTCCCTGCGGCTGCAATAGACAAGATCAAACGAATTGAAATATACTTTACCACCGCACTGAACGTTTCTATGTAGTCAATGCCATATTCCTGAATAAAGCCGCGAACCACCAATCACGCTTTGTAACGCTCCACCTCTTTATTCGCCGTATACTTCACCTTAAAGACCTATTTGTTGTAGACGAGTTTGGGATTTCCCTCGGCTTCCGCATTCACTAGTCGTACTGCTTTTTCATTGCTTTCTCCCATTGCTTCGCTTCCGCCGAATTCATTGCCTCCTTGTAGTTGCTTGCTTCATCGATATAGAATGTCACTGCAACTGACGCCGTTGATTTTGCTGGTTGTCGTATTCGATGTTTAATCACGTTCTTGTCAGAAATGTAACACCAATGTTTCTGCATCATCGGTTGAGCTTCATCTTCTTTCTCAATCGACTCGGAAAAAGAATGAAGCTCCTCAGGACCTTTTTCTTCTTTTGGTTCTAAGTAAGGTTCGCGTCAGTTTCCTTTCTGCTCACAGATATGATTTCATCCTGTGCGATGAATCTTACACTGCATGCGATTTCAATACGATTCGTGTTTGGATTTCAACTTAGCCAATGAACACACACTTCACCGCTTTCGCATTCTTCTTCTGTCTCTTGCTTCGGGATATGAACATATGCATCACTTCCAAACATTATCAGATGATCCAATCTCGAAGGTTTGAAATACCACAGTTCGAATGGTGTCTCCCCCGGCAGGCTGCTCTTTCCTGTTCGATTCAGTACGAACATCGCTGTACTCGCTGCCTCAGCCCAAGAATGTTTATTTCACTGTTCGCTAATGACGAATGCCGTTCTCTTCCAGGACACTAAGCACGTCTCTGTTGACAAATTCTTACCAATTGTAACATCGAAAGAATATCACTAGATAACCGAACACTTTCTCTACCAAATGAATGAACGCCTTGATTCTTTCGGCTGTTTTTGGTTTTTCTTTTAACACGTAAGCAAAAGGAAAACGTAAGTAGTCATCTTTAATCAAAAACATGTACCTTGATGTGGATTGATTGGCCCATACAGATCTGCATGCATCACTTCGACGCGCTTGGTAGATCTCTCTTCGCTCGACTTTAAGGAATTTCTTTGTTGTTTTCCCTGCAGATAACCTTCGCACACGAAGTTCTCATCGATGAATTCGATTTTGTTCCCCTTCAAAAAATCGCAAATGTGAGTTAGATTCTGGTGTTCCATTCGTTCATGCCACTTACGCAATGTGCTTTTTATATTCACCAAACTAACTGTACTTGTTTCAATTGCCTTGAAACACATTTTGAACAAATTCCCATCACGACTTTCAACTACTACCACACCTGTTTCATCGCTGAGCACGCAACCGTTTGATATAAGTTTAAAACCTCTGTCCATTGTTTTCGTTCCCGAAAGTAGATTGATTCGAAGATCTGGCACGTACGACACATTCAGCAACTTCTTGCTTTTCCATGTTTTTCCATTGTAGCACATTATGTCGATTGTTCTTTTGCCATGAGCTTCCATCACGCCACCGTTTGCGACAGTGATTTCCTTTTTGGGTGACAATTTCTTAAAATCACGAAAAATTTTTCGCTTACTGCTCATGTGATTTGTTGCTCCAGTGTCCAAAAGCCATTCATTTAAGCCGCCCTTCTGTATAGAACACATAATCGCTTGCCTTTTCGTGCGAATTACCTGCTTTTCCTTTTTTTTCTTTTGAGTTTTGCTGTTAAAATGTCGTTTCGCCAATAATGCTTCCGATGATTCAGTAATTCCTCTTACAATAAGTCTACCTTCCTCAATCACAAGTCTTGGTCGTGATTGTCCATTGTTTTCTCTGCCTTCGCCACTGAATCCCAAGCACTTCCGAAAGCTGCGTATTCTTTTGACAATCGCAAAATAACCATAACCAGCAAGCGCCTCTAATTTATATGCCATTGCCTTAGCTCGGCACACATTCGTCGTCACATTTTCTAAAAGTTCCTTTTTCGATGTAAACAAGTTTGTGTGCAACATCGATCGACTTGTCTCACTCTTTTGCCGGAAAACATTGATTCAAGCTTGTCCCACATTTCTTTCGACGTACTGCACATCTGAATATGTTTCATGTGGTTATCACAGATTGACGTACCAATCACTTTCTTTGCTTTTTTGTCTGATTTCAACCACGCTGCGCGTCATTCCATTATCAATTTCGAGCACATCTAAAGAATCCAAAATCAACTTCATTTTGAATTTCCACGCAACATATTAAGTTACGTCCGTCAATTTGTCGATTTTCACACTGTCAATTTCCAATTTCTTTTTCATTCAAAAATTCACTCGGAAGCAAAACAACACATGCCACAGTACCTTATTGTTAAGTGTTCACCGCGTGCTCTTTTTTTCGTACTTCTAAGGGGCGATTCATCGTGAGGTTTGATTTTCAATAGACTTTTTTTTTGACAGATCACGCATGACTCCTATCAAACTGCTTTGTCATTTTTCTTCAGTATCATTTGGCAAGTCATCATTGACAGACTCACACCACAACAGTGTCTCCAAATTGTTCAGCTGTTTTACGAAAATCAGCGTTCTGCGAGAAATGTTTTTCGTGCGATTCGAGGAACTTATGGTGCGCAAAATCGACCTACTGAAACCACTATTGCCAACACTATTCGCAAATTTGAGTCCCAGTTAACATTAGTGGGTGATACTCGTCCGGTAAGACTATATCCAGAAAGAAGTGAAGAGATTTTAGCAGCTGTAGCTGAGAGTGTACGCGAAGACCGTGACGAATCTATTCGTCGTCGTTCTCAGCAGCTTGGCTTGGGGTATTCGACAACTTGGCGTATTTTAGTGTGAGGATCTCGGCCCTAAAGCGTACAAAATTCAATTTGTGCAAGAATTGAAGCAAGGCGACTTAAGTTTGCGTAATATTTTCAGTGAATGGGCTCTGTAAAACTCAATGAAAATCCGGTGTTTTATCGTGAAATTTTGTTCAGTGATAAAGCCCATTTCTGGCTCAATGGATACGTTCATAAACAAAATTGCCATATTTGGGCTGATGAGCAAACCGAAGAGTACCAAGAGCTACCATTGCATCCATTAAAAACAGCGGTATGGTGTGGTTTATGGGCTGGTGGAGTCATTGTTCCATATTTCTTCAAAAATGAGGCAAATCAGAGTGTTACCGTCAATACTAACCATTATTGCGCCATGTTAATGGACTTTGTGCCTTCTGAAATTCAACCACATGGTCTCGGTGAGCTCTGGTTTCAACAAGGTGGCGCTACGTGCCATACAGAGCGTGAAACAATGGAGAAATCATTTTGGTGAGCACTTAAATTCAAGTTTTGCTACGGTAAATTGGCCGCCTAGATCGTACGATATCACACCTTTGGACTATTTTCTCTGGGGATATGTAAAGTCTCAGGTCTTCAGGTATAAGCCAGCTACGATTGACGGAATTCAACATTACTCGTGTTATCCGCGAGATACCAGTCGCTATGCTCGAACGAGTCGCCCAAAATTGGACGACTCAGACATAGTCGTGGCCAACATTTACATGATATCATTTTCGAGATGATAAAAATGTTAAGTTCACTTTCAAATTTATGTGTTTTATTTTACATTATAAATTAATCCTCACGATGAATTACTTTATATGTTATAAGGCGTTTATCTGCCCTAAGCTGGAATACAATGCCCACGTCTGATCAGATGCCCCAAAGACCTCTTTGCACTTGCTAGATAGGATTCAAAATCGTCATTCGACACCCTCGAACACCGACTTTACGTCTCCTGTCTTACTCTGTTTTGTAGCAATTTTTACCATCAGTGCTCCACCGAAATTGTCAGTAGCATTCCGCCCCTTCAAACTTTTAGCCGTAACACCCGTTCGCTTGTGAATGTAAATCAGTATGACCATCAGTAAATACCTCCGGACGTACTATAAAATATCGTCATTCTTCTCTAAGCCGTACAACTCGCTTATGTAATGTTCTGCTGAGCTTTTTGTTTCTTAGCCACTATAACCAACGCACATCGGTTTGTATCTTTTTTCTCTCCCTTACTTTCTTTTGCCCGCGCTATGTACAAATATCTTAGCGTTATGTACCGCTAAAAATACACATTTATTGCAAAATCTATGTTTGATTTTGTTGATTAATAAAGTTCGGTCCATGCCAATTATGAATGACATCATGCATGTGACCACCACGGCTTATGTTGCAAGCGACCATTCGAAGGTCCAAATTATCGATGACTTTTTGAAGAATAAGTGGGTCAATGGCCGCAATTTCAGTTTGGATGTTATGTTTGAGATCCTACATAGTCGCTTGGATTATTGGCATAGATCTTACTCTTCAAATATACCCACAGGAAGAAGTCTACCATAAAGGTTTCAAATCGCATGACCTTGGAGGCCAATCAACTTCTCCTCTAACCGAAGTTATGCGATCTTCAAATTTAGCAATTTGATTGATTAATGGCCTGTGTGGTCGGTTGCAACATCCTGTTGAACCAGAGATTGTCCAGACCCAAGTCATTAAATTTTGGGGAAAAAAAAATAGCCGGTCAACATGTTAGAGTAACGCTCTATTTTCAGTGTAACTGTCTCTGTAGATTCGTCTTCGAAAAAATACGGGCCAATGATGCCGCCAACATACAATGACTTTTTTGGAATGCGTTGTTTTTTGTGAATCTCGTATGGGTTTTCCGGTCCCCAAAAACGACAATTTTGTTTATTTACGTACACATCCATCCAAAAATGGTCTTCATCGGAAATTTAAAAAACCAGCGACGTCATAGATGGTCCAAAACCTTCAGTTGTTGTGTAATGTGGATTTTATAGGCGTGCGAATGAAGATCAACTTTTAAAACTTGCTGTAAAGTGTCATAAGTGAGGTCCCATTCTTGACTTCGGCGACGAATCTAGGATTCTGGCTGGTTTTGAACACGTTTGCTCACAGTGGTGATGTTTTGACGTGTACGTGCTGACCGAGCATGCTGATATGGAGTTTGACTCGATATCGGACCAGTTTCTTCAAAACGCCTTACCATTGCACGAATTCCGGACTTACTAGAGCGATTATGTTGACTGAAAAACTCCCGGATTTTGCAAAATGTTGCTCTTACAGATCGCCCGCTTTTGTAATAGGATTGAACAACAAAAATGCATTGTTGCGTAGTAAACGAATCTATGACTAAAATTTCCAGAGATTGAACGACATTCGACATCACTTTGAATTCAGTAAATGACAATAATTGACAGCCAACATCCACACCATCTGTTGGCTCACACTTTAGTTTACAACATCTACATCAATGTAATCTTTGCGAAATTCCAATATAACCGAAAACTGAAGCAAAAAATACTATAAAGTCCCAAAGGTAGTAAAAATTCTGCCTCATCCTCCATCCCATCCCAATTTTCCATTGAAAGTTCCTGTGTACTTTAGAAAAATTACGCGCTGCTAATCACCGCGCTAGATCGACAGGCTTAGTCCTTTTCAAGCGGCGCAATAAATTTGTCTCGTCGAGGATCTGTTGAACAGAAATATTCGTATGACCTTGTAATCGATTATCATGTTTTCGCGCAAACATTTTAATTACGTTCTGAACGTTTTCGACTCCTAAGTCTCTGTGGATATCATCGTTTCTAATGTACCACGGCACATTAACAATACCTCGAAGAACTTTGTTTTAGAATGTCTGTAATACATTAATGTTACTATTTTTAGTACAACCCCAAAGTTGTACACCATATGTCCAGATTGATTTTAGCACTTGCTTGTATAACAGCAGTTTGTTGTCTAAGCTAAGCTTGGAATGCTTTCCAATAAGCCAGTAAATATCTCTTTATTTGATTTCAAGCTCTTCACGTTTTTTCTTGACGTGTGCTCTCCATTTTAGTTTAGCGTCAAGTGTCATACCGGGAAATTTGGCCTCGTTCGCGTAAGGAATTCGTACTGCGTTGATAAACACCGGTGGATTCTCAATTTTCTTGAGAGTGAAGTTCACGTGGACAGACTTGTTTTCATTAAGCGCGATTCGTTGCCAAAATGGCAGTGTCATCAGCAAATGTGGCTAGGACAGTGTCGTCCGTTTACGGTATATCGCGGGTAAAAAGCAAATATAGCAGATGGCCAAATACACTTCCTTGCGGCACCCCCGCCTTTATTGTCTTAAAAGTGGAATATTCGTTTCCGTGTCTCACAAGGAAGAGTCGATCCAGGCATGAACCTAAAATACAAGACAATTGCTGGGGTAGGGCTTGTCGGAGTTTATATTTTAGGCCTTCGTGCCATACCTTATCAAAGGCTTCGTCAAGGAATGCCCTTAAACAAACTAACTTACACTCGATTGCTCGTTCAATTACATCGGTTATTCGATGCACTTGGTCAACTATAGAGTGTTGGCTTCTAAAGCCAAATTGATGATCAGACAAGAGGGAATTTGTGTCGGTAATTGGTTTAAGACGATTAAGAAGGATTCGCTCGAAGACCTTCGACGTAATCGTGTTTCGGAACCATAATAACTTCGGCTAATTTCCACTGCTGCGGTACGTGTTCTAATCTAATGCTGGCATTTATAAGATAGAGCACCTTTAGTAAACCTTTGAAGCTTTGCCGGCTTTAAGTATCTCTCCCGTTATTAAGTCATATCCCGGAGCTTTACTGGGCTTAATCGTGTCTATAACTTGTCTAAGTTCCCTAAGTGTAGCCTTTTCTACTGGAAAGTTTGTCGTCACTTCTAGCGTATTGACATGCTCTGGAAGCACTTCCCCGTCGAATGGTTTAAACGTTTCTGCAAGATGGTCGTCGAAAACATTAGCTTTTTCCTTATCTTCTTTCGCCCAGTCATCCTGGTTTCTTCTTATTGGCGCCACTTGTATTTGGGGCTTTCTTTCTTTCTTATGCCGACTTTGGGAACTTTGTTCTATTCGCGGGGAGTGTTCTCCCAGGCCGCTTGCTGCATGACTTCAACAAAACGTTCAACTTCTTTCTCAAGTTGATACGGCTTTCTAAGTGCTACTTTTAACACAGTATTGTCTACAAAGTCCATTCGGAAATAGATTGAGGATATATTAAAAGAGTAATTTTTATTTTTAGCACGCACCACGGTCATTTGAAATTTGTCAAGTTCAATTATTGCTTCCAAAGTATGTTCAATGCAGTCTCTTATGAATAGGGATGACCCGCCTCTTGCGTTTCCCGATGGATGATGAGCGTGGTAATCGCGGTAACCTTTTAGTTCCACGCGCGATTCTGTTGCCAGGTGAGTTTCAGAAATTAAACATATGTCAATTTCTTTTTCCTACATGAAAATATTTAGTTCATCAAGCTTTTTCTGTAGCCCGTTGGCATTCTACGCAAGTATATTGAGCTTCTTTGCCATAATTAGTTACAGAAATTGGCTTCGAACTTAAGAAGCTTTTCGACTATTATCTTATTTATTTTAGTCTGTTCTTCTAGTCTCTCGAGAATTACTGATAACACATTTGAGGCAGGATCCGGTGATGTACAGATAGTCATATTAACTCGCGCCGCTATTTGCGCGTAAGTTTTTCCACTTTCCACTTGCGCATTGTTATTCTTGCGTTGTTGTTATTGGTGATTTTAGCGTTTGTCACCATTACCTTCTTTAAAGGCTTTGGAGTAGGACCGCTGTTGTTATTTCTCATTCTAGCTGTCCCTGCGTTTTTCAAAGGCCTCGATTTTGATTGATCTCGTAGCCTTTGCAACTCCTTCGCGACTTCGCAGCCTCTATAATTAGCTGGATGTTTTCCCTTGCAGTTAATGCATATCGCTGGTAACTCTTTCTCGGCATTGCACTCTCGAGTCAGATGTTTACCAGCGCATTTTACACAGCGAGGTTCCTTCTGGCAGTAGGAATGAGTATGGCTGAATCCCTGGCAACGTGTACATTGGGGAATCAGCCTAGAGTTTTTCCGCGGAGGTTCAATTTTGACAACAAGTCCCAAAATTGAATTTATGGCATAAATTCTTTCTTTCTTTCGGTTTTGTCGAAAGTTAGCCTAAAGAGGGGAAGACCGCGTCTTGGGGTCGTCCTCTCGATTTCAACATTGCGCTGTTTTTGCTTTATTTTTAAGGTCATTTACCATGTTTTCTTTCAGGCAAGAGAGATGCAATCCTCTAGCTACAACGCGTATGGGTCTTTCCGTTTTATTTTCGTAGGTATGCCATTGAATCTTCCCGGCATTTAATTTTTGCGAAAGCGAACGGTAGTTGTCTGGATTAAGGACATTAATAGTCCATGTATCATTATTGCGAGATCTTACTTTATAATCGGTTGAGCACAGTGATTTCAGGATTATGTGCAACTTGTTGTAGTCCGAGATTCCAAAAACGTTTATTGGCGTGATGGCATGATGTTCCAGCTGTCAGCTTTTTGAACAAGGCCAATTTGCTTGCTGCACACTTTGCGGCCAACTCTGCCCTTCCAGATTCGGCTTTGTCTCCGCCTACATTTGAGCGCGTCGAGTCTTTAATGGGGCGATTCGCACTCGTGTAGTAGCAAGAGTACTTAAAGATCTTAATCTACACAAATTCGCTGGCCCAGATGGCATATCTCCCTTTCTCCTAAAGTGTTATCCTTCCTCGCTAGCAAAACCACTGCGTAAGCTTTTTCATCAATCCTACTCTTTAGCAGTCTTTCCGAGTAAATGGAAGACTGCATTCGAATCTTCTTCGCTCTCGACCGTCCCTTCTTTCCAAGGTCATGGAAACGCTAGTAAGCCGTCAGCTCATGAAATATCTCGAAACACGAAAACTTCTCAATGACCGGCAGTACGACTTTCGTAGCAACAGGCCCACAAGTGATTTGATGGCATGTCTCACCGATAAGTAAAATCAAAGCGTACATCAATTTTGCGAAAGCAAGTTACGAGGTGTGTTCAAAAAGTAAGATGACTTTTGAAATTTTTTGGGCAACGTACATTCGATCTTCGATTTTACACATGTACACATGCTCCAAACATATGCTTACAGTTTCTAGTATGTTATATAGCATATTTAGTTTGGTTCTGACAAATAGTGATACAAGCTCTTCCAATGACGAACCTCGCTCTGAATGATAACGGCGAAGTTGTGAAGAAAATTGATTTGGAAAATCGTTGAATTACCATAAGAAAACTTGCTGAGGTTGTTGACATATCGGTTGGCTCGTGTCATGCAGTTTTTTGGGATGTTTTAGGCATAAGAGGTTCCGTTTCCGTTTCGGGACAACATAAAATAAATAAATATTTTTTGTAAAAAATATAAGTCACCCTACTTTTTGAATTCACCGTGCGTACTTGTGTACGTTTACATGCATGTACGCTCTTAAGCGCTGCCGTCAAACGTGAGAGTTTATCTGCCCATATATCTCTGCCAAATAAATGGGAATACCTTGAAAATCTATGAGATCTAACTGCCAAGTTGGACAAAGTATCTAAAATTGAGCTGTACTGGCTGCAGACATCACCGTTAATTCCATCGACCTCATCGGGGCAGAACCTCGACACTGGTATACTAGTGCTATTTTACCCATAACCACTTCACATTCTATGATATGCTTATCGGATTTTTATTTTTTTTTGCTACCTATCTCCCGTTTCAAAGATAGTACCTATGTAGCACCCAAATTTCATTTACCCCCACTATGCACATATCATACATACATAAGTACTTAATCTGCCCATTCTCTGTGGATGCACAGCGAATTCTTGTGAAAATCTTCACTCCACAATTGTGGCGCCAATTGCACTTCTCAACCGCAAACTCCACTCAATTATTCACTCTGTTTTGGTTTTTTATCGCCAGGCAGCGCCTTCTGGTTGCCTAATATTCGAGATTCATAGTTTTGTACAGTGTGCACAGCTCTGCCGCAAACAACAACAACAACAACCAAACGAATACTACGAATTCTTCTTTCTACCATTCGTTTCCATGTGTGATGTGGTTGCTGCATAAAATCAAAATGCTCTCTCTTTAAACTCAAACCTGGGACACACATTGACTTTCTCTTTTTCACGTCACGTCACCGCGCAGGAAGCTTGACTCAAGATATTTAAATTTCACCAGGTCCCCAGCAAGTGTAGCAAACTGCCCATTACCGCCACGGCACGCAGGGTTTGGCGAAATCGCAAAACGGATTCCCACATACGAACGTCACTCGTTCACCAGGCGCACAGTATTCCCAGCCGGTCTCTGACATTTATGTCAACCGTGTATGGGTTAAATTTTTACAAGAAACATAAATGTGGGAGGGGCAACTAAATATGTATCTGCGGTGCTGGCTAACATCTACTCTGAGTGCACCTGCTCTTAGAATACAAACTCTTGTCACATGTCATTGCATTATACAATATTTATTCTGGAACCAAAATACAAGTGTGCGAGTTGACTGGCGGTTGTGAGATAAAAATGAGCCGAACGAGGCACATGTTGGGTTGGCATTGTTTACATGTAGAGGTCATTGTCATTGGCACTACATTTTGGTTAGCGAAAAGTTCTGCTCGCCTGGTGTTTTCAGCGGAACTTAGGGCACCTGCACGCGGTTTGGGTTTTCGGTTTGACTTTAAACCAACGTTACACACAAATCAGTCAAGATCGACAGACAAATCAGTGTTCTTGGGTAGGTATATTAGCGCGTCTGGGATGTTATTTGAGATTTGTCATCGATATAGGTGGAGGTGGAGATGATTTGTTAGTGGATTTTGATAATGGATTGAGAAAATCTTTGGGACCGGAGAACGGAACACAACTGACGTTGTATGTTGACAGCAGATGTGGTTTGTGTCTATGATGTGATTAGTGGATACACCATGGGAATTACCTTACCGATGTTGACTGGAAGAATTATGAAATAAGAGAAGAAAAAAGTATTTTTATCCATTTTTATTTCGAACGTCAATCAGCTTATTTTGGAAAATATGTAGAAGCTAATTTATCTTATAAAAATTCACTTTGTTCTTTATTAGAAAATAATATTCAAATGTGTTCGCCGGCTTGGTGCGTTTGAAATATGTCGATATAGTAGTACTTCGTCGATATGTTGAAATTTGATATCGTAGAGCTATCCAGTAAAACTTAAATTTAGGATATCACCGGTAGTGCAGAGTGGTCATGCAAAAAAGAACGCGAAGAACTTGCTTAAATTCGAAGCATTATAACATAGAGGTGCTATCAGAAGAGTAAAGTTTAAGAATTATATCAAAATATCTCATACCAGAACCACAGTTCCTGAAACACTATTTGTGCGAACTGTTTACCGATTATTACGAAAAACATCCTTCTGTCAGACAAAATGAACCATTCAATATGAACGATGACAGAAAACATTTCCATCCACCCGACCAAGATTAAGTCAGTACAGCAATCATTAAACTTAAGTTTAACGAGTCTACTTGACAGATGGGTTAATTGTCGAGCAGTTTAAGGCAGTATGTGATGATAAGATACAGAAGATACACTAAGTGTGCCCTGAATTGCGCCAATTATAGGGGAATAAGTCTCTTCATCATTGCGGTGCAATACGCCTACAAACGCGGTAGGTACTGCAAGAATGCGTGTCAGAATCTGGTAGGCAGAATTGAAAGCGCACTTGACAACAAGAAATACGCTTCCGGCATTTTCATCGACGTTGAGGTTGCTTCGGACAACGCAATTTTTGACGATACGTGTAATTCGGCCAAACAACATGGCGTAGACGAATCATTAGTGTTGTGGATAAAAGCAATGCTGGTGAATAGGATATTGATTGGGGATGCTAGCCTCGGCCAATATGTAGTGGTGAGTGTAAACATGGGCTTTCCGCAATGCGGCGTTTTGATGTTGGTCGACTCACTGCTCAACGCGCTACGTTCTGACGACGCACAAGAGAGGCCAATTACATTCTATGGTTCGGTTGTCTGGTAGATTGCAGCTTTTACCAGACTCCAAAGAACGGTTTGTCTTGGATGCATGTGGGCTTTCCCTAGCACTCCTGGCTCCGCTCTAGACGCATTGATGAATCTCCCTCGCCTTGATATTCATATCATGGGTTGCACCCTCAGAGTCCTCTTCCGACAAAAAAGAAGTAGTATTTGGTACAACCTTGCTCGTTGGCTGTCTTACGACTCTGGTCTTATAGCAATGCCGTCCGATGAAATGGCAACAGAACTCCTATTGCAGAAAAAGTACGAAATCGATTTTGTCCAGAATTTGGTCCCAGAAAGGAATGCAGTCGGGTCTTTACGGACGGATCCAAAACCAATATAAGATGTGGCGCTGATGTCTTTTAAGAAGTCAACAATGAAAGATTTCACTTCACGTTAACAAAGCTTGAATCTGTCTTCCAAGCGGAGATTTACGCAAATCTGATGGCAACTAACTATATTCTGGACAACTGCTGGAGGGGACGAAGCATTTGCATCTATAGCGACAGCGTAGTTACGCTTAGAGCCTTGCGACTTTGAAGCTAGTTTAAGGATGCAAGAGAGCCCTGAACGTAGTCGGAAGGCTAAATTCAATAATCCTTGTCTGGGTCCTAGGTCACAATGGGACCAAGGGAAATGTAATTGTCGATGAACTTGCCAGGCGAGGTTTAGAGGAGAGTTTTTCAGGACCTTGCCTGCGTCTTTTGTTAGGGCTTGCATTGACAGTTGGGTCTAATATGAGCACAATTGCAGATGACATAGCTCACCGGAATGTAGGCAGACCAAATGAATTCTTCCCAACGTCTCTAGGAAGTCAGTGGCTGTCTCTCAGCAGGAGAGACTCCAGGTAGCTTACTGACGTCGGCACAATATTTTGCGATGCTTGCATTTAAAGTGATTCCAAAACCGCTGAGCACTATCTCTGTAAATGTCCAGCTTACTCTCGCATCTGGCTGCAGGTACTCGGCACTGACGTATTCTTTGTAAGATTTAACGATTTCATTAAAAGGAATTTATAAGAAGTACAATGGAGTAGTTCATGGTCTAAGTTCTCTATTTCGAGAGAAAAAAAGATATTCAATCTGCTCCTTGAAAGCAATAACAAAATCGGGACTGCCCTTATCAGAAAAGGATTTCAAAAGCAACATGTTGTCAACAGAGGCACCACCTTTCAGATTAGCATGCGGGAGATTGGTTCGTTGGAACCATAAGAGGTGCAATCGGTTGGAATATAGACATCGTAAAGGGAGGCGCAATCCATAGAACCAGACAGTAGTCGATAAATAAAGTGAATTTCAGCTACGTATCTTCGTTTTCCGATGGTTTTCAGGTTAAAAAGTTTAAGGCGGTAACGATAAGGATAAAAGGGTCATTCTAGCATAGTGCTCGAAGGGCAAATCCAAGGAAATAACGTTCAATGTTCTCGATTTGAAATATTGTATATGAACTCGCTGAAAGTGGACCATACTTGGCTGGCATATTCGAGAAGGGGTCGAACAATTGTAAAGTAAAGTGACCTTGTCAAATAAGAGTTGCACAATTCTTCAGACCATCGTTTGACAAAACCACGAGATGAGTTGGCCTTAAGGATTATCTCATCAATATAAGAACGAAAGGTGAACACTCTATCGTATTATATTCCAAGATCAAGAAGGGAATGAACCTGGGGTACAGGTTGGTCATGCAGAAAATAAAGTCGAGTGGGAAATTGATTGGACTAACGTGACAAAGTCATAGATTGATATTTGAAGACATTAAACTCAAAGTAAGTTTTTATACACCTAGTGGAAATCAATAGAGGTCTTCTTGAAGGAGAATATGTTACAGTTTTGGGGTGAAGAAATAGTTTTGAAGAAGTTTTTAATGATCCTTTCAAGATCGTCATATAGTCCAGGCCTCTTTTACGGCGCAGAGACTTGATCGCTGACGAAACCAGATGAAAATGTTCATACTACAAGGTGGGACAAAAGTACTGTCATAATGTGAATTGAGTGTTATTTTGTCAGAAATGAAAAAATTGGGCTCTGTTTCCACGAAAAGTTTACTTGAAGGCGTAAAATCTATGACATTTAGTTGAAAAAAAATATATATATCGCTGAAATATGAGTTGATGCAGATTTGTGCTCGCAAAAAATCTGGGCCCTACTTGCGAGGTTTGTGGTTTGCTGCGGTAAGTGCAGCAACGGAAAGAACACAAGTTGTTTGAGCGGTCTTGTTGGAGCCAACAATACTTAAGACCCAGTTCAGCAACTAATCAGGGCTAATCACTTTTTCATTGCAAACGCCGAATCATATAGTCACTTTGAGGGTATGCAATGGTTCTTCGTGTATTTAGTGTGGATTTTCCGTGCCGTAGAAAAGTTGATTTTGTTATTTCACATAACCACTTAAGTGAAAGTGGGCTTCGTCGCTCATTATGAATTTGGATACGAAATCAACATCTTCTTGCACCAGGCTTAACAGAACATGGGCTTAACAGATTAAATGCTCATCGCATTCAGTTCTTCGGTTCTGCGAAATCAATTGAATTGTTAGGTTTATCAATTTTTTTAAAATTGCTATCATTTTTAGGATTATTTTCTGTTCATCCAGAAGTGCTATCCGACCAATAACATATACACTCGACGTGCTTAAAATATACATTTAACATATAAACTTGTGCCTATTAATGAATACAGATTTTTCCTTCTTTGCTTGCAGTTACTATTCTCTGTGCACCATGACGAACAAAACACCGGCCAATTGTAAGCCAGCTTCATCCTACATTAGTACATCTTTAAATGATCCTGTAAAACTTCGAATTCAAGAAGGCGGTAAAAAACCGATGACAGTGCTTCAAATTTTCAAAAGAACTGTGAAAAAATTCCCAAATCATCCAGCTCTAACATTTGAAGACAACGAAAAAAATTGGAAAAGTCTTACTTATTCCGAGTATTGGACCAAGGCACATGACATCGCAAAAGTCTTCATCAAGTTAGGATTAGAGCCGAGAATGTCATGTGGAATCTTGGCTTACAATTGCCCTGAGTGGTTCGTCGCTCAAATGGCGACAATTCTGGCTGGAGGAGTGTCAGCTGGAATCTACATTACGAGCTCGGAAGAAGCAATTTTTCATGTTTTAGATACATCAAACGCAGTAATTTGTGTTGTGGATGAACCTGTACAGATGGCTAAAGTTCGATCAATAAAACAACGACTACCGAAACTTAAGGCTATCATTCAAATCAAAGCCCCCTATGCAGATTTCGTTGATCATGAGGAGGGTTACTATAGTTGGCCAAAAGTCGAAAACATGGGGTCTAGTAATCCTTATTTAGAGGCGGAATTGGGCAACAGGTTGAAAAATTTGGTCGCCAATGAATGCATCACTCTTATCTTTACAGTACGTTTTTTTTTTTTTTTTTTTTTTTTTTAACATATTTCGAGGAATTCTTGTTCATAATGATTTGTGTTTACTACTCTAGTCAGGTACAGTTGGTATGCCAAAGGGAGTTATGCTAAGTCATGACAATATAATCTGTGCAGCCGCTCTTATGATAGATGCCATGGACAACTTTGAATACGGCTACGAAGTTGTAGTTAGTTACCTTCCTTTAAATCATGTGGCTGCTCAACTATTCGATTTCTTTTTTACTCTAACGGTGGGTGGTTGTGTGTATTTTGCCGATCGAAATGCTCTCAAGGGGACTCTTAACAAGACTATGACCAAAGCTCAGCCAACAAGATTCTTTGCAGTTCCGAGAATCTTCGAGAAAATTCAAGATTCACTAATTGTTGCCGAACGCGAAATGCCATGGATAACCCGACTTATTCACAAGTGTGCACGCAGCTGTATAGAAAATTATCATCTAACGGTGATTGAGGGTTCAAATAAACCATTTAACAGCTGGAGCTACTGGTTGGCTACGAAGATAACCCAGAGAACAAATATAAATTCGGGATTTGAACAAATCAAAACTACTCTTGTAGGAGCTGCGCCATGTTCAGTAGAGCAAAAGAAATTCTTTTTAGGTTTTAATTTGAAGTTAACAGAGATCTATGGTCTTTCGGAAACTAGTGGTCCAATGACGGCCGACTGGTATTTCGACAATTTGTATGGTTCGGGAAAGGTAGTAACTGATATGGAATTGAAAATTGCCAATCCTGACGAGAATGGATGTGGCGAGGTGAGTTTTGAAAATATTTGGAATACGAGTACAAATATTCATTTTGATATTATTTCTTTATAAGATATGCACTCGCGGTAGATTAGTATTCATGGGGTACTTGAAAGAACCAGGAAAAACCAAAGAAAGCCTCGAGGAAGATGGCTGGTTTCATTCAGGTGACCTCGGTCGAGTTGATTCCAAGGGAAACTTATTTATCAGTGGTCGTCTGAAAGAGATCCTTATTACATCTGGTGGAGAAAATATTCCTCCGAATCGCATAGAACAGCTTGTATTACAAGAACTTCCTGGTCTCGATAATACTATGCTGATAGGAGACAAAAGGAAGTACCTCACCATGCTTGTCACCATCAAGGTAAATTCTAACACACAGCATATATGTATGAGTACTCATATCTTAAACTACATCTTCATATTACAGACTGACATTGATAGTTCAAGTGGTAAGCCAAAAGACACATTGCAACCTGATGCATTAAAGTGGATGACTTCTCTTAGTTTACCATATGTCACGCTTAGTGAAATTCTTAATGCTGGACCATGTCCAAAAGTAGTCAAATCAATCCAAGAGGGCATAGATCGAGTGAATGCTAATGCCATATCGAACGCACAGAAAGTGCAAAAGTTTGCCATCTTGCCGCATGATTTCTCGATACCAACTGGTGAACTGGGTAAGTTAAGTGTGGAACTGGGAGAATGTTTTCTTTTTTTTTTTATTCTATTGTAAGTCATCTCAGAGATGTAAAGATGCACTCGTGCCCCTAACCATGGGATTGTTAATACATTGCGCTGGTGCCAATTTATTTTAAGTGCTTGGCTCTCAGGAGAAGTTATTGAGATTTGTTGGTTGGTTCGCGGAAAAATTGGGTCATTGTCACTTCAACATTTATGCCAGGCCAATGGATTATGACGGAATGTATGAAAAATGGAAGAAATGAATAAAACTGAGAGTTCAAGAGTTTCTTTGTTCAAAATGATATAGGTACTCGTAAATGCTCTTTGTACTCACACAATTTTTTTTCTTGTGGATTTAGGTTAAAATACAAATATCGAAATATCAAGCCATGAAAACGGCGATAGTTGTCCACATATCGGTCCAGTTGACACCTCCATAGAGAGTTTTGTTTTAATTCGTATTCCTGATATCTTTCCTCTTAGGAAAGTTATGATATTGATGCTACTGTTTGCTTTACTTTAGATTAATGTTGGTAGATTTTGTGATTCTTAATCTCTCTTAACAGAGAGAGTGCTGAACCTTCACGACTTTTGCAGTCGTGTAGTAACAGGAGTACTTAAAGATCTTAATATACACAGATCCACTGGTCCAGATGGTGTATGCCCCCTTCTTCTGAAGAGGTGTTCTTACTCGCTGGCAAAAACACTGCGTAAGCTTTTTCAACTATCCTATTCTTTAAGACTCTTTCCGATCAGATAAAAAAACACCATTTGTCCAGCCTGTCCTTAAAAAATAGACAATGGAAACACTGCCAAAATACGAAAACTTTTCAATGACCGGTAGTTCGGTTTTCGTAGTAACAGGTCCACTTGTGATTTTGAGGCATGCCTCAGCAAAAAGTTGAACCAAAGCTGACAACAATCTGGCGAAAGCGAGATATGTACACTTGGTATTTGTAAGGCATTTGACAGAGTTTGGCATCAGGCTCTTTTGTCGAAAATGTCAACTCTCATATTTGTTCCCTAATTCACGTTCTTCCTCTTCGACTGTAGAATGAAAATGACAGCGTATGTTAAGCTCATTAAATTCTGATATTGACAGCATAACTAATTGGGCAATCACTAACAGAGTAGAAGTTAATGCTTCCAAAATACAATCCTGTCTGCTGTCGTTAAAGCAAAATTTAAGCACCTAGCCGTTGTCCATGAATGGCACTTACATTCTCGGTATGTGTTATAATGACAACTTTCGTTGAAATGACCACATATTCGGTGTCGTCTAAAATGCTGCGAAATGTCTAGGATTTCTCAAGCGAAGTAAGAAATACTTTACCCCCTCTGATCTGGTTTCAATATATAAGACATTTATCCGCCCGAAATTGGAGTACAATGCCCACATCTGGTCAGGTGCTACTTAAACATCTCTGCACCGGCTAGATAGGATTCAAAACCATGCGATAAAACTCATAGGTGAAAATAATATCACCCAAACAATTTAAACCCTTAAACACCGACGTAATGTCTAGTGTCTCACTCTGACCATCACCAGTGCTCCATAGAAATCGCCAGTAGCATTCCGTTCCTTCAAACTTTTAGCCTTAGCACCCGTCTCGCATTGAATTCCCATCAGTATACCCTCAAGACCACTCTCGGACGTACTCTAAAATATCGTGATTCGTTCCTAAACCGTACAACTCGCTTATGGTATGCCCTGCCTAGCTCTTTATTTCTTAGTTATTATAACCTTCAAACATTCAAACCAACGATTAATTCAGTATTGTTGTTTTGGTTTGCTTAACATGGTTTATTATCGAACCACAGGCGATGTCTACTTTGACTTCATAAGGACCACTAAATATCCATGTATTAGTGTGTTGCATTTTTACCTAATAAAATTGTGGTTGCACGGTTCGAGTGAGGCATGATGTTGGTAACCTCTGTGTATGCCGCAGAAAGCTTACACTTGATCCTGTTGAATATTTTAGGTCCTGCATTTCACACCAATATGTGTCTGAGAACCTTTTGTTTACATTAAGAGAAGTGACCTTCGCTTAAGGGATAATAGTGATCTCCCTGAATATTGACTATAAGATGGTCAGCTGATGGAACAATATAACATAAGTGAACTTGTGATCATGTCAAGTGGGAACAAAAAGTATCTTGTACAATTGGTCTCCAAGTATCATCTTGCCCTGGTATGTTGTCATGTATGCATGCATAATTCCATCTTAAACTGCTTCACTGTCAAAATTAAGGGATGTACAAGTATTTGACCGTGTTGTATTGCCAGTATTATGTTGAGTGGTATGGGAGTGAATCATTGTAAGGATGCTTGGAAAGGTGGTAGAGCGGAACATTTGGAATGCATGCTCATTATTATTCTGAATGTCTAGTCTTGAAATCATATTTATCCACGTTTTTAGTTGTCTCTATGATGACAAGTGTTCTTGTTGCAGTAAATCGCGACTGCACGTGCATTCTTATTCTTCTCTTGACGCAGTTCAGTTATGTTGCCTGGTTTCTATTTAGTAGGTGGTAATCTATCATTCTTAACCAACACTATACCACCACCAGAAAGGTTTGGTTTTTCTTGTTTCCACTTTGTTCTTTGTTGTTGTTGTGCCAAATATTTGGAAGAATTGGCACAGCCGACGTTCAATTTATTTTTCATTATATGTAATCCCCTTTTAAGTCGATATACTTTTCTCAGCGATGTTGCAACTTTTTTAACCCCTCCGTATAGTACGATTTTTGTTGGCCTGCAAAATACCCCTCCGCATGGGCGATGACTTCCTCGTTGACGCGTACATCTTTCCGACGAGCGATCTTTTACGGTTTGGGGACAAAAAGAAGTCTCAGGGAGCCAAATCCGAAAAATACAGAGTATGACTGATCAATTCGTAGTGCAATTCGTCCAATTTGGCTGTGTCGACTGCTCAGGTGTGGGCGTTGAATTGGCTACTGTGATTGTATTTTGCTTCTCCAAATAGTCAAAGTGGATCACGACTTGGGCGTCCCAAAAAACGGTGACCATCACCTTTCTGGCCGAATGCAGGTCTTAATCTTGTTTGGAGCACGTTCACCGGGTAAAACTTGTTGTTTCGATTGTTCTTTGATCTCTGGTGTATACCAAAGAATCCATGTCTTATCAACGGCCACAAAACGCCGCAGAAACTCTTCCGGATTTCGGTGTGAGCACACGGGGCACCCATCGCGTGGACAGCTTTCTCATGTCCAAAATCTCGTGCAGGATATGATCTCGGCCAACTCGCGAATTTTCCTTCGACGGTCCGCCAATACGAGATCACAGATCGTGTACCTCCTTTATTTGTAGAGTTTAAAAGCATCTCACTACATTTCTTGTCCTGTTTGGCTTCATATATTTAACCAAACTTTTCATAGAACCGAACGATTTGTTGCGGTTTTCACATTTTGATCAGCATACCGATTTTATGCTGATAAAGTTGTATGGCTTCTTGAGGACGCTTGGGACATTGTCTAGTCATTGTTGCCTGTCTACTCCCAATCTTCTGGTATTAGTTCTTCAGCGCTTAAATGTCGTCGATAATCGCATTCGCATCGAGATCTAATGTGCTAAATCTGATTTTTTTGTGAATGAATGTGTGGTCAACCACCTGATCGAAGCAATCTCTGAAAAAGACTTCCCTCTTCGAGTGCTTATGTGCGAAGGGGTTCAAGACTTCTTGAATAAGTCTAACTCTGATAGTTGATGTAACCTTAACTTGAGCTTAAGAAAAAATCCTTCCCTGAACAACTACATATCCTTGGTAATGAAGTATCAGTTTGCTAAATTGTAACAATTGACCAGGAGTGAAAGCTAAAGAAATGCTCCATAAAAAAGAATTCAAGCATTTAAATCTATTTAAAATCAAAAAAATAAATCTTTAATAGAAGAACCCTTGAAACTAATGTTTAATACATAACAATGATACAACTTAACATTTACTTTTCCACCACATATCATGCATTTCCCCAAATATGGGATTTTCTAATAACGACTTGACAACTTTTTTTTTAAATTAAAGGCAAACCATTTGAGATATTTTAAAAACTTTACTATTGTCTTGAAGTACAATCAAAACATTTATGAATGGAACTCGATTTCGTTCACCGCGGGCACGTTTGCAGCGGTCGATTCGTTGGATCCAATTTTCAACGACTCGGCCACACATTTCGGCCGAAACGGCCGATATTTCGCGTTCAATTTTGGCTCTGAGCTCTTCCAACGTCATCGGCGTATTGGCATTAACCAATGACTTAACGTAGCCCCACAGAAAATAGTCAAGCGGCGTTAAAACGCACGAACGAGGCGGCCAATCGACTGGCCCATGTCTTGAGATAAAACGCTCACCATACTTACTCTTCAATAAATCGATTGTAGTGTGTGCTGTGTGGCTTATGGCACCATCCTGTTGAAACCGCATTTCGTCCAAATCCATATCTTCCAATTCGAGCCAAAAATAATCGGTGATCATGGCGCGATAACGCTGACCATTCAGAGTAACGTGACGATCCTTATCGTCGACGAAAAAATATGGCCCAATAACGCCGCCGGCATGCAAACCGCACCAAACAGTTATTTTTTGTGGATGAAGTGGTGATTCATGAAGCACATGTGGGTTTTCACCCGACCCATTGAGCCAAAAATGAGCTTCGTCACTGAAGATGGTTTTGCGATGAAATTCATCATCTTGTTGCATCTTCTCCAGAACCCAATCGGAGAACGTACTTCGCTTCAAATGGTCCATCGGCTTCATGTCTTGAGTCAGCTTGATCTTGTATGGGTGTAAACCAAGATCCTTACGCAAAATACGTCATAATGTGGTCTGTGCGATGCCTAATTCTTGAGAACGCCGTGGAATTGTCTGATTTGGATCGTTTGCTACGGACGTCTGAACGGCAGTGATATTTTCGACATTTCGACCAACCCGTTGTCTCACTGAAACGGCAACATCACACAACAAATATGTAGACTCAAATTTTTGCACTAAACTCGTTATTACCTGTCTACTAGGGCGAGAATTATGACCGAAAATTTGAGTTAACGCTCTTAAAGTTGCAGTCACCGACTCCGAATATCTGTAGAATTTTTTTTATAATTTGCAGACGTTGCTCGTTAGTGTACTTTACCATGATGAAAACGTTTAGTTTACTGAATAAATTGACAGTGACAGTTTGATGATTAGTGAAAGAGTGCGTTCACAAATCAAATTTTAAGCTGTCAAGTCCCTATTGGAAAACCCTATACAACCAATTATCTAATAATTTCACTTTTTTTCAGGTCCAACTTTGAAACTTCGTCGAAATATTGTTCTGGACAAATACGCGGACCTCATTGAAAATTTTTACAAAGAAAAGAAAACAATTTAAATTTTGAATTCAAATGTTAACTTTTGAAAATAAAACAACATTTAGGTTTAAGTACATACTCGTATGTATCTGATTTGGTTTTTATTTTTATCAGTGTGTTACATCGAGTACCATATTTTCCGTATCTGCATCATGTGAGATCCTTTCAATGAATTTCAACTGCTTTTATGTCATTAGATCCTTCATTGTTTGTTTGGTACATATGTTGTTGTACACATTCAAAAAGGAGAAATCGAACAAGGTAAGGTGGCTTGTGGAACAGTGAACATGGTATATCACGATTTCCCCGAAGTGGTAAATTGTTGCAAAATGAAGATGCATGCTAAAAGGTTGCCATAGTACTTACTTAATGCTGTAGTTTGGCTTGCAGCCTGTCGTGCAGAAATACTTTAAAGTAAAATTTGTTATTCTAAGTATGATATAGGGGTGAGTATCCGAGTATTTTTGTTTTCATTTCACAACGTTACCGTAGGATTTATTTATTCTTATTGTTAAAATTAAAAGTTAAAACAAGCATATGTACCTATATATTTACATATATTCGGAAATTGCTGAATAATATTGGGTATATATTTTAATTCGTGCGGTTTTTTTTTCTTCAAAATTTGAACGTTTATTTAAGAAAAACATGTACAATATTATTGTCCAAGGTATTGCCCATCTGAAGCTATGACTTTTTCCCATTTTTCTGGCAATTTGTGGATCCCATCCCAAAAGAACTGCGCCGGCTTGGCAGCCAAGAATGAATCAAGCCAATTTTTGATATTCTGCTCTGATGTAAACCGTATTTCAGTGAGGGCGTTCTGCATCGACTGGAACAAATGGTAGTCAGAAGGGGCAAGGTCTGAGCTATAAGGCGGGTTGGGTAAGACTTCCCATCCAATGTTTTCCAAATAGTTCTTAACCGGAATAGCACGTGGGGCCGAGCGTTGTCATGATGGAAAATTATTGCATCGTGTCTGGTAGCGTTTTTCGGCTACTGCTCTCTTCAAACGGATTAATTGTGTTCGGCAGCGTTGTCCATTGATGGTTTCACCTGGTTTTAGTAGCTCATAATACAGCACACCCATCTGATCCCACCAAATACAGAGCATTAAATTCGCGCCATGGATATTCGGCTTTGCCGTTGATTTGGCTGGTTGGCCGGATTTTACATAAAAGTTTTTGCGCTTGGGGTTGTCGTAATGGATCCATTTTTCATCACCAGTAACAATCCGATGCAAAAATGACTTCCTTTTGTGGCGTTCCAGCAGCATTTCGGACATGCAAAACCGCCTTTCGACGTCTTTCGGCTTGAGTTCATGTGGAACCCAATTTCCCTGCTTTTGAATATATCCAGCTGCTTTTAAACGTTTTGAAATGGCTGCTTGAGTGACACCCAAAGATTCTGCGAGCTCTTCTTGTGTTTGGCAACAATCTTCATAGAGTAATGCTTTCAGTTCTTCATCTTCAAACTTTTTTGGCTGCCCAGGACGTTCATCGTCTTCCAAGCCAAAATCACCACTTTTAAATCGTGCAAATTACTTTTGGCACGTTTGCTTAGCTAGCAGATATTCACCATAAACTTCCACCAAAATACCATGACTTTCGGCAGCAGTTTTCTTCATATTAAAGTAATGAAGAAGAACTCTCCGCAAAAACACTTTTTCAGGCACAAAGTTCGACATATTTGAGTGAAAAAAATTATTGTTGTTTACGCTTCAAATGAGTGACAGATACTGAAATGACGTACAATGATAGTAGCTTTCCAACGATGTTCCAATGGAATAATATGAGTTACGCCATCTCTTAGTAAACTGCACAATAACAATTAAGTTATAGACCCAATACATTTAAATAATTAATAAACTTTTTTGCCAAGTAATGTGAAAATGGAAAACGAAATTTTCAAGAATAGTAAATTGCAGAACTCTGAACACTATTCTGTGTGGAAGTTCCAGGTGAGAATATTACTCAGTGCCTCAGATCTATGTCGGTTAAGGCAGAGTCTGGGACTGAGGTAGCTTATGAAAAACGATTAGCTGGGTGGGCGAAAGATGATTGTAAGGCGCAACGTATAATCGTAATGAGTGTTGGCCCGACACCTCTTCGCCATGTTGTAAATTGCATCACTGCAAAAGAAATGTGGGAAAAATTTCGGTCGCTATACGAGCAATCATCAAATGCAAATGTTCATATGCTGCTGCAGCGGTTTTATACATTTAAGATGGAACCTGAGGATGATGTTGCAACTCACATATCAAAATTAGAAAACATAGCATGGTTCCTGAGGGACGTAGGGGAGGAGATTACGCAAAGCATGGTAATCACGAAAATTTTGATGACAATTCCCGAAAGCTTTAAGCATTTTTTCTCTGCGTGGGAGTCAACAACAAAAGATCAGCAAACTGTGGAGAACTTAACGTCACGGTGAATCATGGAAGAAACAAGAATGTTTTTAAGCTCATCTGTTCCAGACACAAGCACCTCGGCACTAATTGCGAAACGAAGACATTGAAAACAACCCAAAAACAAAACTTTCCAACCCGGTAAGTGTTTCAGATGCAATGAAGTGGGACACTCGAAAAGAGAATGTCCCAAAAAGCTAACTGATTATAAAAACAATGGAATCAAAGGTGGAATGAGAAAAGGAGATGCACTGATGTGCAGTGCTGAAAGTTGCAGTGCTAAAAGCTGCTGGGATGATTGTGTGAGAACTGTAAGCAAGGGCGAGGTAATAGTGGTGAGGAAGCCAAATTCAAAGAATGATGATCGTGTGAGGACTGGAAGCAGGGGCGAAGTACCAATAGGAAGAAAGTCCAATTCAACAGAAGCTAAAAGGATTTGAAGTGCAGTAACGGTAGAGGAAGAATTAAGGGTGTGCAATGCACTCCTGGTTGATGATGGTGAGTTCAATGATTCTTGGTATCTTGATTCAGGTGCTAGTGATCATATGACATTTAGAAAGGATTGGTTCATAAATTATAAAACATTTTCTAACCCCATTGAGATTAGAGTTGAAAGCGGTCAAAAATATTAGCGTTAGGTACCGTCGACATCAACATCTTGTCGTTAAATGGAAAAGGGTGGTGTAAAAAACATTTATCAATGTAATGTCTTGTATGTGCCCAAAATCTCCATTCATCTTTTTTCCGAAAGTCGTGCATCGGATAAAGGGTTAAAATTTGTTTCAGATAAGATGAGTTGCGAATTTATTAATGTAGACGAAGCTATCGTGGCAGTGGGAGAGCGTGAGGCGCAGCTATTCAGAAAGTGTTTTCGTGTACAGGTTTCGGTTAAGCCGACGGCAAATTTGGCAACTACCAAAGCGTTGCCACTGAAGGTGTTGCACGAGAGACTGGCTCACCAAAACATCAAGAAAGTGCGTGATCATCTTAAAAGGAATGGGATCAGTTTCATAGATGATCAAGATTTTATGTGTGAAGCTTGTGTCTTTGAAAAATGCATCGAATCCCGTTTTCAAGGAGTTCTTTTGAGGCAAGTCAACCAGGGGAACTTGTGCATGCTGACGTATGTGGACCAATGGAAGAGACATCAACGATCATTTTTCACATTACAGAGACGTACAATTTTTGAAGAAGAAATCAGAAGTTTGTTCGTCCATTGAAGAATTCTGACATCTTGCTAACTCAGAAAGCCACTACTCAGTAAAAACACTCCGTACTGACAATGGTTTGGAAATTCAAAGGCGTTGAATTGCTTCTAGGAAAACATTCCATTCGGCATAAGACCAGTGCTCCTTACACCCCCGAGCAAAATGGTAGCGTCGAACGAGAAAATCGTACAGTCGTCGAAGCTGCTCGGACTATGCTTAGTGCAAAGGATTTGAGTAAACGGTTTTGGGCAGAAACAGTTAACACTGTTGTATACGTTTTGCACCGCACTGAGGACAGCGCTTTAGGAGGTAAAATCCCTTTCGAAATGTGGTGTGGAAAAAAAGCTTAGGGTCGAGGAGCTTAAAACGTTTGGTAATGACGTATTTATACGTGCTCCCAAGCAAAAACGCCAAAAATGGCTAAAGGGTCTGTTCATGGGATACTCGGACACATCTAAAGGCTATCGAATCTAGACACCTGCAACAAATAAAGTGGTAATCGTCAGAGATGTCGTTTTTAGGGAAGTGGAGCAGCACAGCGAACAAGAAAGACTTCCAAATAGTGTTTTCGACGAATCCCCAAGTACATTTGTTATCCATATGAGCAAGCGCGATAATCTTTCACAAGAAAATGTTATTATTGATACGGAAAAATAAGACGATGTTGATGTAAGGACAGAAGAACAAGTGGAAAGGGGGGATTACCAATGTGATGAGGAGGACGCTATAGACATGATATATGACCCCAACGAGTCTATTCCTTTGAAGAGTCGACTGCGCAAAAGAAAGGATACTGCACCAGGGGCTTGTAATTTTGTGGAAAAGCATGCGTATTTTATGCAAGGAGAGCCACAATGTTATTGTACAAAGAAGCTATTTCCTGCAACGAGATGACAAATTGGAAAGAAACAATGGCAGACGAGATAAGTAGTCTTTACACAAAAATCGCACATGGGATTTGGTATCTCGACGTGGGGGTAGGAAAGTTATTGGTAACAAATGGGTTTATAAACTTAAGGATCTAGGCGCTGGAAAACAAAAGTATAAGTCGAGATTGGTTGCACAGGGTTACACCCAGGAATATGGCATCGACTATGGAGAAACCTACAGTCCAGTGGCTAAGTTCACCTCGATTCGTTCCATTGCTGCCATTGCAGCCAACGAAGGACTTGTTTTGACCCAATTTGATGTCAAAATTGCATTTTTACATGGCAATATCACTGAGGAAATCTACATGCGTCAGCCAGAGGGTTTCGTTGATGGCACAGATAAGGTTTGCAAATTGCGAAAGAGCTTATATGGATTCAAACAGGAGTCTCGCTGCTGGAATCAAAAGCTGACAGGAGTTCTGCGGGAGTTCAGGCTAAGGCCTAGCAAAATAGATCCTTGCATTTTTTTATCAGCAGAATCATATTAGCTGTTTACATCAATGATGGGCTTGTGGCTTCGAAGAACAAAGACGATGCGACTCAGTTGTTGAAATTTCTGCAGACGAATTTCGAAGTCCCAGTTTTGGAAGCTGGTTGCTTTCTCGGGATGGAAGTCGCAGTGCAACCAGGGGATGGAATTCATGTGGGTCAATAGAATTGCTCCAGCGGAGCAATGTTCTTCACCAGATACTCTATCTTCGGAAGTAGTGAAATTTCCCTACAGAGAAGCCGTAGGCTCTCTCATATATTTGGCAGTGGCGACTCGTCCAGATATTGCTTTTGCAGTAGGAGTGGTTTCCCGATATTTGGATTCTTCAAGTAATCATAACGTCAACTCTGTGAAGAGAATTTTGAAATATATCAGTGGAACCAGGCGAATGGGTATATTTTTTTAAAATAACTAAATGTTATTCGTTAGTTTGTTTCAGTGACGCTAATTATGCAGGGGATCATGGAACAAAGCGCTCTACCACTGGGTTCATTTTTTCACTCGGGAGTGGCCCGTTGTCTTGGTCATCACGAAGGCAAAAATGTGTTTCTTTGTCAACTACTGAGTCAGAATACGTAGCCGCATCACAAGCAGTAAAAGACATGATATGGCTACAGCATCTGATCTCTGAGATGATTCCGGGTGGTATTGGCGATGCTATGCTAAAAATGGACAACCAAGGAGCGATTCGGCTCATCAAAAATCCAGAGTTTCATAAACGAAAGAAACACATTGACGTTCGTTATCACTTCATACGTGAGCGATACGAAAGAGGAGAATTTTTGATAAACTTTGTTTATTTTTCTTAATACTTATATATTCGCATGTCCATGGAAATGCATACATTTGTTTTCGTTTTTGAAGTGGTGAGTTGAATAGTAAGCCAATGGTCATGTTACATATTGTTACCTGGAATCTCAGGCGATTATGAACAGCTTGAAGGTTGTCGTAATAGGCGGCAGAAACATCTATTGAAGCTATCTTAAGTCGTTATGCAATTCCCTCGTTTAGAGACTACCAAAGGTCCAAAGAAAAGTCGGACACACATTCACGTTTGTACACGACAGACAGAGCTTGGTGGTTTCCGGAACTGAGCAACAAACTACGTATCGTCAGCTGCAATGCCTTCACAATGATGGCCAAAAGTTTGATACCAGAAATCGAAAAATCGGTATAATATGAATGCAAAAAACCAAGAAATGTCGTAATTGGGACTACTTGAACTTACAAATAAAAATATTAAAACCACAATGTTGCCATCATTTTGAAATCTGAGCTTCTATAATAGATAAGATGAGAAGCATATCTATGACCCACGAAAGATAGAATGCTAAAAGTGTTAGCAAATCTAACAGAACGTTATCTTGTGACAAGAACACGCAGTCGCAGACGTTTCCATATTAAGCAATGTCAGGCTGGACAATTCTGTCCAGTTTGACCTGTTTAACAAAGGCCGTCGGAAAATCCTCTCCAAATGGAAATTTGAAGAGTCGCAAGTTCTGGTTTGTTTGTGTTGTAAAGAAGGTTTCAATTGCATTTTTGTGAAAGCTTCACTTTATTTTGCATTGTATGCGAATTCTAAAATTGTTCAATGCACGGTAAACAGTTGATTAACATAATAATTGATTAATATAAAAAAACAACAAGGAAAGCAAATTTATCCACATTTAGAAATGACGGGCTATTTAAATGAAATGCTTTAATAATTTCATCATGTTGTTGTTCTCCGCGACTGTCAAACATAAACTCACAAATGAAAGTCAAACTAAAATGATAGCCAAGCTAGATCAGCCAGAAACGTACTACTGGAGTACTGGAGATACTTTTTCACTGTGACAAGTAAGTAAATCTTTGAATATGTTGCTGATATTAAAAAAAAAAAGTTGTCTTTTCTTTTATTATTCGCTTTTATTCCTTAGGACAACGATATTGGTATTTTCATATTTAGGTTAAAATTTTTTCGTTATTCTTGTATAAATTAAGGTAAAATAAAGTTACTTGGGTTCAGTCGTATTATTTAATCGAACAAAGCCTTTTTACTTCCTAATGTGGGGCTGTATTAGGCGATTGAATAAAAAATATGAACATTCTAAATAGTAGAGTTTACAGAATCTGAAAAACATTAAATGCATTTGTAGGAAGGTGTGATGATAATCGATCCTTTTAAATAAAAGAGAACGGCAAAATATTATTCGTATATACCGTATATAAATACACTTGATCATAAAAGTAAGTAAGCGTTACGACACAAGAAATTTAATCAACGAAAACACACATTTGAATTAATTTTAATAGAACGAATGACATAAATTTATTTTCTAAGTAACTCTTGTAAGCACTTTACAAAATAAGTGATATTAAAAAAAAGCACCAGAACATAGCTAAGTTTTTCATAAAACTAAGCAAAATCTATAAATTCAGTGGTTCAGGTGGCGTCGTCAGTTGTTGTAAATTGACCTTTCCAATCGCACAACATAGTACTGGCGGTTCGAGTTTAAGTTTGAGTTCAAGTTCCGATTTAATACATGGGCTGAAAAGTTTGTAAGCCGTTTGTAAGAGAGGGAACCACTTGAATTTAATCCATACCATTTTCAATCAGTACCAACCTACAAAAGATACGTGTATAAATTTGACAGCTGTCGGACGATTAGTTCTCGAGATATAGCAACTTTTGTTATTGTGAAAAAAATGGATTCAAAGCAATTTCGTGTGTTGATTTATCATTGCTTTTTGATGTGAAAAAATGCAGCCGATGAAAAGAAATGGCTTGATAAGTGTTACCCGGACTCTGCACGAGCTGAACGAACCATTCGCAAGTGGATTGAAAAATTTAAAAGTGGTCATACAAGCACCGAAGATAATGCATGCAGTGGACGTCAAAAAGAGGCTGTTTCAGATGAAAACATCAAAAAAGTCCACAAAATGATTACGAATGACCGTAAAGTGAAGTTGTTCGAGATAGCTGAGGCACTGAAGATATCAAAAGAGCGTGTTGGATATATGATAAACAAATATTTGGACATGCGAAAGCTCTGTTCAAAGTGGGTGCCGCGTTTTCTCACAGTCGACCAAAAATAACAACGTGTTGATGATTCAGAAGAGTGCTTAAAGCTGTTCAACCGCAATAAAGTCGAATTTTTGCGTCGGTATGTGACAGTAGATGAAACTTGGCTCCATCACTTCACATCAGAGTCAAGTCGGCAGTCAGCTGAGTGGCGAGCAGGCGACGAGCCTCGTCCAAAACGACCAAAAGCTCAACAGCCGGCTGGCAATGGAATGGGATACACATGGAATAATTGTCATCAACTATACCCAAAAGGGGCAGACTATCAACAGCGACTATTACATTGCGTTGTTGGAGCGTTTGAAGGACGAAATCGCAGAAAAAAGGTCGCATTTGGAGAAAAAGAAAGTGCTGTTTCATCAAGACAACACACCGTGTCACAAGTCGATGAAAACAATGGCAAAATTGAATGAATTCGGCTACGAATTGCTTCCCCATCCACCGTATTCTCCAGATTTGGCCCGCAGCGACTATTTCCTGTTCGCAGACCTCAATAAATTGCTCGCCGGAAAGAGATTTAAGACCGATGAAGAAGTAATCGTCGAAACAGAGGACTATTTTGAGGTTAAACCGAAATTGTACTACAAAACTGGTATCGAAATATTGAATTTTCAGGACATGTGTTATTTACGAGTATATTTATATCATACATACATATATATAATAGATTCTATTGTAATAAAAGTTTTTGAGTTGTTTGTTAAGTATTCAGCCGTTTGATGGTGATGAAAAACAATTGTCCAATTTTTTAAATAGAGGAGACGTACTGATTCCAATGATAAACACATTAGACATACATTTCCAAATAAAAATAATAACTGGCTACATACAAGACAGACTAACTAATGGGGCGAGGACACTATGTTAAAATATGGACAAGTTGAAACCTGGACAGAACTGAAAAGTTTTTTAAAAAGATTCAATGGCGAAGTAACTCCAATAACGACACTTCTTGACAAAATAGCTTTGTGCCGTTGTACTGGAACCATTGAACAGTTTTACAACCAACTCAGTGCCTAATTAATAAGACTTCACAGAGCTTATTCATTAAGAGATCAACTCACAAAATATCAAATCACATGCAACAAATGAATAGTTTTGGATTGCTTTCAATCAAATTTGCCGGAACCAGTAAAAGGAATCATTATTGTCAGAGACCCTACATAAATACACACATACATCATTCAACCTCGAACGATGACCATGAACAAAATCCACGGACAAATAATTTTAGATGTAGAAATTCTAACTACCAGAATAATGAGACACAGAGAGGTACACAATTTTAAAATTTTAACAGTCAGCAATATAATTCGTATCAAAATAAAAATAGCGATTTTCACAACCGTTATTACTTAAGTAGACAAAATTATAGTACGCAACAGAACTACATATTCACAATAACACTGAACCAATGGACTTTACAAATATATTTAACAATAACAACTCTAACAACCGTCGCAGAAATAACCGCGGTGTTTTTACTCTAAGCGAACAAACTAGACAAACTCAACAATCTTACTAAGTTTATGACGAAACATCAATGGATATTCATACTAGAAATAGGATAGAGACAATCCAAAATTTTCACCAGAACGGATTAAACAATTACCCTATATAACAATAAAAACAAACATTAAAAAACTAAAATTTAAAATAATCAATAGCAATCTTTGCCACCCTGAGTGGAAAACACAAATAAAGACAAACACTCAAAGCATTTGACAAACTTATTAACTGCAATGTGAAGTGCAAGTTTCCTTTATTTGAAGCATTTAACTTACAAAATTATTTTGTTGAATTTTTGGAATACTCATTCCTTAATAGTTTCGATGGGATAATCAGCAACAACATATTAGTGCCACTTTATGCAAAAATAAATTATAAAGAACGGTTATTGATTACACCTAATGCAAGAATACCTCTCCTTCTAAATGCATACGAAGAAATTTATTACAATAAAAGTCATTCTGATAAATCTTTTAATTTATTTATCAATGAAGTAACAAAATTTAATGTGCAAGAATTTAATATCGCTTCTCACCTTAACAAAAACAACTTTCTAAATATTAAATACTTATTGAATTCCTTTAAAGATATTTTTTATAACGACGAAGAGATTCCAATCTATACGCGGAGTTAACGTAAACTTAACGATAACACGATTGACCATAAGTTTCCTCTTCCGAACATCGATGAGCTGTTCGATAAATTGGGCAGGTGTCAGTATTTCACCACAATTGATCTGGCGAAAGGGTTTCATCAGATTGAGGTCCATCCTGATGACAGATGTAAGACGGCTTTCTACGTATGCCATTCGGCCTGAAGAATTGTCCTTCAACTTTTCAGCGTTTTATGAACTTTGTGCTAAAAGACTTCATTAACAAAATATGTGTAGTATACCTGGATGATATTTTAATTTTTTTAACTCATTAGAAGAGCATATATGCTCAATAAAAAAAAGTGTTTGAACGCTTAAGAGAGACGAACTTCAAATTACAAATAACTAAATGTAATTTCACTGAAAAGTCGATTAAGTTTTTGGATCATTTGATTACAGAAAGGGGCATCAAACCTGATCCAACCAAAACAATGGCCATTCAAAAAATTCCACTTCCTCGTAATTTAAAAGAAATTAAATCATTCCTGGATATTATCGTAAATTTGTGAAGGATTACGCTAAAGTCTCATACCCAATGATAAAACACTTAAACAAAAATGGAGAAATAATGATGAAGATGCATTCAACAAACTTAAATCGTTACTTGCTTCAGAACCAATTCTTCAAAATCCAGATTTTTAGTGATTATTCACCTTAACATCCGATGCTTCAAACTTTGCATTAGGCGCTATTTTAAGCCAAAATTCTCGACCAGTTTGTTACGCGTCACGCACACTTAATGATCAAGAAATTCGGTATTCAACAAAAGAAAAAGAACTTTTCTCAATTGTTTGGTCCCTTAAGTGGTAGAAAATTTTGTTATTCAAACAGACCACAAACTCATTTGGCTCAATAGTTTAAAAATCCCGAACATGAAATTACAACGCTGGAAAATGCAGCTCAACGAGTATGATTTTGATATAAATTATATAAAAGGCAAGGATAATTATGTAGGCGATGGACTGAGTCGGCTTTTTTGCAATGACACACCACATAATTTTACAAACTAAAAAGAAAACTAACAAAATGACTTGACAAATTTGGAATTAAATAATAACGAACGCTTAAGTGGCATGATAATGATATCATGTCCACTGATGCAACAATCCAAAGTGCAGTGGAAAATAATTTGCACAGAAAATTCGATCAACATTTACAAAAACCAAATATTTTTAGAAATTGGCCGAAAGGAAAAACTTTTTACAAAGATTATCGACAAAAAATGCAAAAACCTATATATACGTGACAGAAAGTAGCGATTTGTTAGAGATTAGATTAGAAATTTTAGAAACGATTCATTATTGATAATAATAATTTAAAACTAACTGACAAAGATAAAATGTTAAAAATTGTAAAGGATGAGCACATCACAGAGGGATCTCTGAAGTTTTCAACGAGTTAAAACTACTCTACTACTATTCTAACATGCTTAAATAAATTCATAAATTTATCAATAATTGTGATTTGTGTAACAGGAAAATATGATGGACACCCTCCAAATTTTCTATTTGAACATACTGAATCACCTACAAGATATAATGACATTGTGCACATGGACATTTGGCATCCTCGCAAAAGTGTTATGTATCTAACGATGATAGACAAATTTTCGAAACATGCTACGATACATAAACTTGGTGACAGAACTTGGGTATCTATCCTCAAAGCTTTAAAAGAGCTATTGATTTATCTAGGTAGAATGAAAAAAACGGATTTACGATGTTGAAACATGTATTATCCACAATGTTGTAGAACAATTTTTGAAAGACAATGGCAAAACATTTCATCAGACAACAGCATTTAATAAGACAGGAAGTTTTGATATTAAGAGGCTTCATGGAACTCTTAACGAACACTTGAGACTTATGAACGCAAGCAGAGACAAAGCTGATTTAGATAACATAGACGAACAAATTTTTAGTATTATACCGATTTACAATGCGACAGTACATTTAACAACCAGATTACTGTCAATTGATTCTATAAACAAAAACTTAAACAAGGGCAATATATATAAAAACTAGCACATACGAGTAAGTTTCAAATACAAAAAACTGAAAGAATAGATAAATTAAATAAAAAACAAAAATAACACTTATATTGTAGTAAATAGAGATATTTCAAAGTGTAAGCTTAAATACAAAAATTAGCAAAATATAAATTTGATGAATATTATATTCCAGATACAAGTAATCAAAGACCTGCCCAATACTGTAGGAAACAAAGAAAAAGAAAATTTAAACACCAACAAAATTAACAACAGAATAATACACTACATACAACTTCAAGGTATTTATAACTTCAAACAAAAAATCAAAAAATTAAAAAAAAAATTAATAATAATTTTATGTTAATATTTTGTCTAAATACCTTTCATTAGTTTGTAATAAATTTAAATATTTATGGCTTATAATAAATTAAAAAATAAACGTATATATCATTGTTAAATATGTAAGTTATGCTCCTCTTTTTTATTTTATATTTTAATAGTATTTTATATTTATTTTATATTTATTTTTACCGCACTTAATTGTGCGGTTTGCTAAGAGATGGCGTAACTTGTTATTATTCCATTGGAACATGCGTTGGAAGGCTACTATCATTGTACGTCATTTCAGTATATGTCATTCATTTGAAGCGTAAACAACAATAACTTTTTTTTCACTCAAATATGTCGAACTTTGTGCATGAAAAAGTGTTTTTGCGGGGAGTTCTTCTTCATTACTTTAATATGAAGAAAACTGCTGCCGAAAGTCATCGTACGAACGTGCCAAAAGTGGTTTGCATGATTTAAAAGTGGTGATTTTGGCTTGGAAGACGATGAACGTCCTGGGCAGCCAAAAAAGGTTGAAGATAAATAACTGGAAGCATTACTCTATGAAGATTGTTGCCAAACACAAGAAGAGCTCGCAAAATTTTTGGGTGTCACTCAAGCAGCCATTTCAAAACGTTTAAAAGCAGCTGGATATATTCAAAAGCAAGGAAATTGGGTTCCACATGAACTCAAGCCGAGACACGTCGAAAGGCGGTTTTGCAAGTCCGAAATGCTGCTGCAAGGCCACAAAAAGAAGTCATTTTTGCATCGGATTGTTACTGCTGATGAAAAATGGATCCATTACGGCAACCCCAAGCGCAAAAAATCATATGTGAAATCAACGGCAAAGCCGAATATCCATGGCGCGAAGGTAAGGCTTTGTATTTTTCGGGATCAAATGGGTGTACTGTATTATGAGCTACTAAAACCGAGTGAAACCATCAATGGACAACGCAACCGAACACAATTAATCAGTAGCCGAAAAACGCCCGGAATATGCGACCAGACACGATGCAATAATTTTCCATCATGACAACGTTCGGCCCCACGTTGCTATTCCGGTTAAAAACTATTTGGAAAAGAGTGGATGGGAAATCTTACCCCACCCGCCTTATAGCCCAGACCTTGCCCCTTCTGACTACCATTTGTTCCGGTCGATGCAGAACGCCCTCACTGAAACACATCACATCAGAGCAGAATATCAAAAATTGGCGTGATTCATTCTTGGCTGTCAAGCCGGCGCAGTTCTTTTGAGATGGGATCCACAAATTGCCAGAAAGATGGGAAAAAGTCATAGCTTCAGATGGGATATACTTTGAATAATACTATTGTACATGATTTTCTTAAATAAACGTTCAAATTTTGAAAAAAAAAAAATCGCACGAATTAAAGTATATACCCAATAATACATTATGTTTTTGGTGAACCATAAACTTAAGGATGGGAGGTGTCATATAATAGATATGTTATATATTTAAGTACTATGTAATATCTGCAATGTCAAGACTTTTCACAAATGACAAACGGAAACGGAAATGAGATGGTCTCTATCTTTGTCTTTCGTGAGCGGAAAAAGGTCAGAGACATGTTTGTTAGCTTCTAGTATTAAGTTATTCTGTCTGCTTCAACGTTATTCTGTCTAATATTTTAATTTTTTCTGATTGTTGTTGCACACAAGGAAGTGCAACATCACTATATCATCTTTGCTTTGAACTGCTTCTAAGCGGTTTTAGTGGTTAGTTATATTTTTAACAAGTAATAAAAATAAATTTACTTCAAAAATTTTAGGTTGTGATAAAAATAACAAAATTTATATTAACGAATTTCTAAGTGATGCAACAAGGTATCTTTTGAAAGTAGCTCAGAAGTTTAAACAACAATAAATGTATAAGTATGTTTGGATTAAAGACGGGAGAGTTTATATTCGCAAGGGGAATAACGACTGATTCATTATTATTAATCCGGATGCGCATCTTCTAGTACTTAATTAATATGAAAGATCCAAAACTAAGTTTCTTAAATATTCCCTCTGTCAATTGCATAGAAATTGATTCTCATGATCTCGGTTTTAACCAGAATTACTTACACAATTTGGTGATTATTTACCAAAATATACGGAGTATGCGTAAAAATGTTGATAACTTTCTTAGGCTCTTAAGTTCTGTAGGGAATAAGCCTGATTTTATATTTTTGTCGGAAATATGAATATACTACATATATTAAAAAGAAAAGTCTTTTTTTGGTATTCCAATATTTGTAATAATAAATATGCAGCGGGTGGCGTTGGTTCTTATAAAAGACGCGAAAAATGCTGTAACATGTCGGTATAATTTGCTTAGTTGTGATGTCTTAAATATCAAAGTAATTTATAAAAAACTAACATTTGTTTGTATAAACTTAGTCCTTAGTTATTTAGTTCTGCTACACAATTTCCAGGGCTTATCGTTCAAAACTTCCTGCGTGAATAGAACCATTAATTTTTTTTTCCAGAACACATGCACTGATCAGTAAAGAATACTAGTCAGTTTGGTTTCAGTTTGCAAAATATTAACATAGAGTGGGGCGTTGAAGAGAATTGAGTCGCGATAATAGCGTTGCATAAATGCCAAAAGAGTGGTGGTCAAATTTTGGAGTTGTTAAAACCACTTCGAATATCGATAATATTCCTTTATCAGGCTATTACTCGCTTCGACGAATTGTCGAATTCGGAGAAATTCATTTAGGAAGCAGAAGATCATATCTAAGGAATTTGATATATCAACCAGATCTATGACAAGGCTGATTCCGGATGGTCTGCATATGAAAGCTTATCGTCGGTCCACTGGTCATCTTCTAACTTCTCAACTAAAAATGGAAAATGCTGGAAAACTGCAAGTGATTTTTGCAGTGGCATGCGGAGATTGGTCATGAAAACAGTCTATTTACGGATGAGAAAATTTTTACCCTGGAAAAAGTTTTCATCAAGCAAAATGACAAAATTTATGCTACTTTATCTAAGGAAGCGGAAAAATTTGTTCCAAAGGTTCAACGTGGACATCATCTCGTTTCCGTAATGGTTTGGTGGGGGACTCTCACCATGGTGTCACATCCCTCCATTTCAGTGAAAAAGGCGTAAGAACTGGTGCAAAGGTTTATAAGGAAGATTTACTAGAGGGTGTTGTTAAGGGTTTGACCAATACCCTTTTTAATGGATACAGATGGATCTTAAAACAAGACTCTGCTTCAACGCATAGCAACAGAAGATTGGCCGTCGGGGAGTGCAGATCTAAATCCACTGCGTAATGCTTTGTGGTCAGAATTGGAGATATTGGCCATCAAGACACCCACAGAAATTTGGAAAACCTTAAAACAGCAATAAACCAGACCATTATGGTCTAATAAATGAAACAATTTTGAATACAATATGCTTACTGCTTTTTTAAATAGCGTTTTATATTTGTAACAAAACTTATAGCAGGACGAGGTACAGATTCAATGAGACATCTATTTTATTAAACGTGTTTTATTAAGAACTAAAAAATTTCTTAGCAAATGAGTCATCTAATGATATAATCTTATTGGGCGATATCAATACAGATATTTCGCAAAAATCTATTCCAGTTTACAACGATTTTTTTTTCTAACAAGTTTCGTAATATTAAAGAATGGAAATTGGTAAAAAAAAATATTGAACAAACCAACTGAAAGCATTTGTATTCAGGGTCTACAAGATAATAACTTTATTTTAAAACCTAGGTTTTAGCAGATAAATTCAATAATTTTTTTGCCTCTGTTGGTACAAAAAAGTATCAGATAATTGTTTACTTATTTCTTTACTTTCGGTATTTTCAAAGATTTTTGAAAAAAACTGTTAAGAACAGAATGATGACTTTTTAAAAAAAAATTGTTTTAATCAGTTTCAATTTGGCTTACGTTCCCGTTTTCAACTGAAGGAGTCCTTTCGAATGTCTGCTCGAATGTTTATGATGGTTTTAATAAAAACAATTTATCTGCTGTTTTATTCTCATAACAAAAAACTTTTGATACCGTCGATCACAGAATTCGTTTGGGGAAACTATATAAATGCGGGGTTAGGAACATAACGCATAATTGTTTATGTTATCTGATAGAAGGCGAAAAGTTAAAGTTCTCAGTTGTTTTAGCTTTAATTCTATAGGAGTTCCTCAAGATTCTGTGCTTGATCCGATTTTTTTCCTATTTTTTATTAATTCGCTTTTGTTGCAATATCGTAGCAAAGTTAATGCTTTAAATCTTTTTGCTGATATAAATCATGATCGAGAAATCTTCTGAGGTCGGTCGTCATCAGAAAAGTTTGAGCGTGAGTACACTGTTTTGTATCTTAAGGCACCAACCAGACAGAGATTGGCGGTTGGATTCATGCCAGGCAACCATATAAAATGCCATAAGTTCACTAATTGGCGCTGGAAATGTTAGCCGGAGATCCGAATTTTGGCCAAAAAATCATTTTCTCGGATAAGGCCCATTTTTGGCAAGAAGCAAAATTTTCATTATTGGAGCGAAGATAATCCTCAAGTGTTAAGCTAAGCATAAATGCTTAGTGCGGTTTATGGCATGGCGCATCATCGGAGCTTTTTTTTCAAAATGAGGAAACAAACACGGTAACGGTTATATGGTCTCAGGTATAGAGCGATGTTAACCGACTTTCTGTGGACAGAGCTCGACAACATCGCTGTATCTGACCTGTGGTTCCAACAAGACGGCGCCACATGCCATACAAGCGACGCAACGCAAGAAGTTGTGAAGCAGAAATTTTGCGGCTTGGTCATCTGACTGCGAGCTTTAATCAATTGACCACCGCGATCATGAGATTTGACACCACTCTATTATTTTCCCTGTGGTCGAGCTCGACGCCACCATTCGACACGCTATTGCCGGAATAACGCTGCACATAATTTACCGAGCCATCAAGAATTGGACCGACCGCATGAAGCACTGCCAGCAAAGCCGAGCCGGCCATTTGAATGATGTGCTATTCCAATACATAATGTCATGAACGTATCTTCAAAATAAAGCCAGAACCAATTTTATATCTCACATCGTTTTTTTTTTTAAATTTTTTTCTATCGTTCTTATCTGGTCATCCTATACAAACACCAAGCTGCCGACGCCAGATGCCGCCATACACCACCAAACCATTATACGAGGGCTTTTTGATGAGTACCCGGATTGGGAGATTGGTGGCGCTACTGAGAAAAATTGAGTGTACCTTCATTTAGTACAACCTCTTTTAGCACGCCTGTCAAAATTTGGTGACAATCCAACGCTTAGTTTTGTTTTGTCACCTATTTAAACACATCAGTCAGTGTTTCTTGCGACCATAGAAAAAGAGCAGTATAGCTTCGTGAATCTTGTTTTTGAGTGGCAATACCTGCCAGGAAATCAAGCTCATTCTTGATGGTATGTATGAGACCAATTCACCTTAATGTATAATCTTAACCATTGGTTCGCAGAGTTTCAACGTGGCCGCACGCCGGTTTTTGATGAGCCGCACCTAGGTGGGCCAAAAACGGTTACTACAGAGAAAACCGTGGACAAAATTCATGATCTCGTATTGACGGACCGCCAAGTGAAAATTCGTGAGTTGGCTGAGGTAGCAGGCATATCATATTATGCACTAGATTTTGGGCATGAGAAAGCTGTCCGCGTGATGGATGCCGCGTTTGCTCACATCAGAAAACAAGCGCAATCGTGGACCATTTCAAAGACAGGCCAATGTTTATTTGAAATCCGGAGAAGTTTCTGTGTCGTTTCGTGATCATCGATGAGACATGGATTCATTGGTACACGCCAGAGACCAAAGAACAATCAAAACAATGGGTGCTCTAAACAAGGCGAAGACCGTGCCTTCGGTTGGAAAGGTGACGGTCACTGTTTTTTGGGACTCGTGATATGTGATCCACCTTGACTATTTGCAGAAGGAAAAAAAAAAACAATTACAGGAGCATCCTACGTGAAGAAAAAACGAACACATTCGGCGGAGAAAAAAGTGGTCTTCCACCACGATAAGGCACAGGCTCACACCTTCACAGTCACCACAGCCAAATTTTCAGAATTACACTACGAATCGCTCCCCCATCCTTAGTATTGGACGGAATTGGCTCCTTGCGACTGCAATTTTATTTCCAAACCTTAATAGATCGCTCGACAGAAAGAAGTACGGGTCAAACGAGGAAGTCTTCACCGCCGCAGAGGAGTATTTTGCAGGCCAACAAAAGTCGTACTATACAGGGGGATTAAAAAAGTTACAGCACCGCTGAGAAAAGTGTTTCGAGTTGAAAGCGGATTATACTGAAAAATAAATTGTCAAAACCTAAAAAAGTTGCGTTGTCATATCTGATCTGGGTATCCATCCAACAGCCCTTATTTTTCGGATCCAGCTGCGCATTTGGTTTCCGATGCACCATTGTGAACCAAAAATATTGAATTTACTTTCGTCCGTAAATGTAACTGTCTAGAAAAAAGAAATATCGGTAGTAATGTGGTTTCCATTCTTTTACTATCATCATGCAAGACACATCGAATCGTTTCGGGATGGCATTGTTTTCCTGTTTCTTGGGTAATCTCTGCATGCATTTTTTGGGCATTTGCAACTTTGGGACGATTAGACGTCCACTCCGAGTTCTTTTCTTTTAGATGCCGTACGTATTATGTTTTCCTAAAAAAAAAAACAATTTAATCACTAAATTTTTGAAGTTAATTGATAGCTTCTTTCTACGAGGCACCATTTCTAGTATTGAATAATATTTACTCAACTTATAGAGTTTTAAAACAACTTAAAATTACGTTTTCGAAATAATGAAAAACGTGTATATAGTAAAGATCTACGCTTCGTCTTGACATAGAATCAATATACCATATATGGACTAACTTTTGTACTGAGTGACATCGGAAAAGAGTTAATCTTTAATTGAATTAAGTGAGCTTACACAATTATTTTTGATTTAGGACAGGTTTGCAAATTTTCGAACGAAATTAATGGTTTTTTTTCGCATACACTGAAATAGAAGTGTGTGTTTGAATGTATATTTAAATTGTTGGAATGCGGTTTAGGTTAGGTTTATATGCAAAGCAGGTCGTAAACTAGCTGAATGAAAATTATGGAGGAAAGAAAGTGAGATACCGATGTGCTTTGGTCTTAAATGTATGCAAGTTACAATGACTAGGAAATAGAGAGTTCGGCAGGGCATTTCGCAAGCGAGTTGTGTCACTTAGGAACGAATCACGATATTTCAGAGTACGTCTTAAAGTGGGTTTAAGGACATACTGATGAGCATTCACAGTGAGACGAGTGTTACGGTTAACAGTTGGAAGGACGGAATGCTACTTGTAATTTTGGTGGGGTACTGGTGGTGAACAAAGCGATAGAGCATTGTATACCGATTTGAATATGAATGCCTTATATATTGAGGGGGTAAAAAATTTCATCATTCGAGAGAACCTGGACATTTTGCAGCTTTTTTGGCGACAACGAATATGTGTACAACCCTAAGTAAGTTTTTATTGACTCAAAAAAGTGCCATTAATGGATAATGGCTGAGTATTTAATATTTTGGTTTAATGACAGCAGACAGCATTGTGTCTTGGAAGAATTAAATTCCACTCTGTTGGTAGTTTCCCAATTTTAATGAGCTTAACATATGCTGCCGTTCTCGTTCTACATCGAAAGAGCAGGGACGTGAGTCCCAGAACGAGTATGAAAAGCAGAGAGTATTGTCAAAGCAATATATTATATTAGATGTATATAGCAGGTAATCTATACGTCATATACATACACTGTGATGCATACTTATGTATATCAGTAGAACTCTTTTTGAGTTAACATCTCCATTGTGGAAAGCCCAAGACCGTATTTAAATTGCGTTGGCATTCCAGTTAAAGATTATCATTTTTTCACACTTGATTTAAGAGTCTGTGCGTGCATTGCAATGATAATGATTGCTTGATCAACAACTTGTCTTAAAAAGGAACCGTAGTACCGTGTTTGTGTAACCTTGATAAGATAGGAATTTAAAAATAAAGAAAATTTACCAAAATTCACTTTCTAGTTAAACTATCGAAGAGATTGCTACCAGCAATTATTAAAAAAATAAATTGGAAAGTAAACAAAGTATGCCGGGGGAACACTAATGTTTCAGTAGTTTGTATCGTATCATAGTCTTATCAGTGTGTGTAAAAATATTTTAATTTTCCTATGTGTACACAAAACGAAAACAATTAATTCTAGAAACTGTCAACAGAAAGATAATCCAAAAGCTTCATAGTGAAGTATTATCAACACTAATTTAGGGCGGTCAAAAGACTAAGAGATGTCCAGCCAAGTTTGCTATCAAACTAATGGGTTAATCCTCTGGTGATACTTTAAAATTTTTATCTACAACTTCACTATCTAAATGTGGACATGCTCAGTTAAAACTACCTCTCTGATTATTTCCCTATAGCTGAAATTCTTCTTCTAGATTGAAATGTTCTCGTATTGATAACCTTCTTCAAATGTTTATTTCACAGAACCTCCAAAAAGAACGACCAATAACTTAAATTTGTCTTATTTAGTAAAATAAAAGCTCTTATAACCCTAAAGTTAGTCTACAAAAAGCGGAAGAATTTCTAATACTATCTCTAACTGGGATTCAAAGTTCAGTGAAAGGCGATATGGTAGAAATAAAACCAGATGCGATTAAGATGAGCAGTCAAAATAAAAATTACAAATCTAATTTGAAGCAATTAAATGAAAAAAAAAAAACATTATCTGTAGATAATTAAAAATTTTGAATAGGTTTTTTTACTTTTTGGTATTCAATTTGGTTTTCAAAAGATGCTCCCAATTCTGGATTCACTGATAACCTATCTATCACTGTTTTTTTAATTAAGAGTTTTTGGTTGTAGGCGCCCAGAACTAACTCAGATCATAACAGTCCTCCAACAGTTATAGACTTCTGAAGTGCGACATTGTTTTAAGTAAAAAAGGCGATTTATGTAATAAGTGATTTTTTCTAAAGCAATTTCTTAGCGGTGAAAAGCAGATATATTGTTCAAAGCCATTTTTGAGACAATCTTCTTAGACAAGGTATGTGGTGCTGCAAAAAGTTATACAAAATAGTTATAAGACAGTGAACCAAAATTTTTCGATTTAGGAGAAGCAGTGTTTATTTTATCTTCATATTAGAAAAACAGTGCATATGATCCAGTCTACGGAGTTGGGTTCCTGCTTTTAGTGCGATTAATTTGAAGAGTATTGTGTATTCTTTTAGCATAATTCCAATGTTCTTAAGTACAAAAATTATTAAATTGATTAAAAAAACTTACTAAAAATGCATTGTCAGGTCTAGTTAATACCGAAAGATACATCAGACTACCAATTAGTTGTTGACATGGAAGCTAAGATTCGCATATATCTCCATTAGCAACATTTAATTTAGCTTCTGTGTAAAGCTGTAGTAACCTGTAGAACAATGAAATACTTTACTTTCACCAGATAGCTTATTTATTGCGATCAACTACTCTACAGCCAATACCAGACTGATCACCTTACACACTCAATCTCTGTACCAAACCCAACAACCGATCTCTCGTTAAACGCTTTCTCCATCTGTCGGTGCAGGTCTCCACATCCTTTTTACGTTTTTAAGCTTCAATATCAATTTTGGATCTGAATCACGAATTCCTGCCTCGTCCACTACGCTTGCCGGACGGGAAGCGGCTAAGGACGTTGTTGCTTCTTGGTTTTTGCTCATCTGGATTTGTTGATAACCAAATATCTGTGGAATTGAAGAGGTGATCCATTTTGGGCGGCTCATTCGAGCATAGTGACTGGTATCTCGCGGATAACACGGGTAATGTTGGCTTTCAAAGCGTTAATCGTAGCTGGCTTATTCTTGAAGACCTAAGACTTTACATATCCTTACAGAAAATAGTCCAAAGGTGTGATATGGCACGATCTAAGCGGCCAATTTACCGTAGCAAAACGTGAAATTAAATGCTCATCATAATGACTTCTTAACAAGTCCATTGTTTCAGGCACTGTATGGCTCGAAGTGCCGTCTTGTTAAATTAAGAGCTCACCGAGATTATGTACTTGAATTTTAGGAAGCACATAGTCCATTAACATGGCGCGATAACGGTTACCATTGATGATAACATTCTGATTTGCCTCATTTTTGAAAAAATATGGACCAATGATTCTACCAGCCCATAAACCACACCATACCGTTGTTTTTAATTAATGTAATGGTAGCTCTTGGTACTCTTCGGATTGCTCATCAGCCAAAATACGGCAATTTCGTTTATGAACGTATCCATTGACCCAGAAATGGGCTTCATCACTGAAAAAAATTTCACGATTTCATTGAGTTTTTACAGAGCCCATTCACTGAAAATATGAAGCAAATTTAAGTCGTCTGACTTCAATTCTTGCACATATTTAATTTTGTATGCTTTAGGGCCGAGATCCTCACGTAAAATACGCCAAGTTATCGAATACCCTAAGCCAAGCTGCCGAGAACGACGACGAATCAATTCGTCACGGTCTTTGCGTATACTCTCAGCTACAGCTGTTATAGTCTCTTCACTACGTGCTGGATGTGGTCTAACCAGTCGAGTATCATCCACTAATGTAAACTGGACTCAACAAATTTCTGTATTTCTTTCTTGTAGTCACACCCATTTGCTTTAGCTATTTAAAGAGGCTTTAAAGTTGACCGGTTCATATTCTCAACCTAACTACTTGCTTATGGCGAGTAAGGTGGGAAGGTATCAACGTGATATTATTGTCGCAGTTTTGTCACCCCCGGGTATCCTTCGTGTGAGAGCTCTAAAACCCTCGGTCTCAGAGTAATGGGTATGACAATCTTGGTTAATTGCAGAAGAATATTTCTCAAAGGCGGAATGAAAAAAACCGATTCGGGCCTTCCGAAGTCCATGTATTGGTTTCCACACTGTTCATAGCCTCCATCAGTTCCAAGTCTATTCCCCTATCTCACCTATGGTGACCGCTTTCGGTATAGCTTTCCCAATAATTGCACAGACATGCTACTCACATTGGTCATCAAAGGCCTCTTGTTTTTGTTTGCAAAGTCTTGGGAAGGAATCTGTGATATTGAATTTCTTTGCTTGGTATATGACCTTGAACTAAAACGACTGCGGTTTCGAGGTTGGCTTAAAGATTGCCTTCAGCGGTTTGAGTTTATTTACTAACTCAAATTCGATTCCAGCCAAGTAATAATAGAATCGTTCTACATACTAGCACTAGACTCTCTTTTTATATTTGAGAGTATTTCCTTTCAACCTCTGACAAGCTCTTGCTAACAAATGAAATGACATGAGGTGCGTCATTTTCGAATTGGAGGAGAAATGCTCCCAAAGTGATTGGATTTGCAATGGCAATCAATCGAATCCGTTTTTCGGTCAAAATACGTTAATGTTGGTATCTCTGCCAATCGTTCTTTAAGTCATCGAAAAGAATCATATTAGATCAATGTCCAGTTCACTTCAACGTCCTTCTTTGTCAACATCCGAAGTGATTCTGTCACGTTACCAAGATAGGGGATAAGCTTCCCAATGTACAAAACAAAACCCTACAAACTTCTTGTTTCTTCCTTATTGTTCGGTGGTAAGAACTCTAGCACGGTTCTGATTTTTATTTGATGCGGATTGATCCCCTCTGAGGATAAAATATGTCCAAGAAACTTCATGCTTTTGACCTTTCAGATACATTTTTGTTCATTTAATAGGGCGTTTTTACAAGGTGCCACAAACAGTATTTAAGCCGCGGAGTTCACTCAACACAACAACGTTTCAATTGATGTAATGAACGTAGTTGTATCTCTACTGCTTTCATCCAACTCAAGCTGATGGTGGACCATCTCCAAATCCAACCTCAAGAAAAATGTTGCCCCCTTTAACTTTGTCATAAATGATTCAAAGGTTGGAATTGGGTAGTTCTCTCTTAATATGGCGAAGTTGGTCCTTCTCATGTCGATGCATAGTCGGATGTCCCTATTTTTTTTAAAAAACCACTTTCTCTTCCAGGACAAAAGGATTTCCACGGAGTGCCTGTTGAACCAGCTCCATGGATTTATCGATTGATAAAGATATTGTTATGCCCTAGATTTTTGACTTGATTGACTTCAAGTACCAACTTCAGAACATCCAGCTTAATAGCTGTATCACGGCCCAACAGCGATAATCTCCCATTCTCAATAACGTAGAATGAGGTAATCACATCAGAGTTTTCTTTAATCCCCTTGGTCGATTCAAAAACTCCCTTTATCTTATGTAAATCGTTACCGGCGTAGGGTCGAAATTAATTTTTGGATTCTTTCCAGAGAATGTGTTTTCCCTACGGAAAAAATCCCAGTTTTCCTCGCTGAGAAGGTTGTCACGTGACTCCGAATCAATCTTGTGAACTCCGATGCAATATTTATTCATTTTACGTATGGATCACTGCCTATCGGTGAATTTTAAGCAATTGTGTTCCTGAAACTCATCGAACGCATCCCTAGACTCATTTTTTTCTTCTGCAATAAACCTAATTTTCGCAGTCTCCCCCCTGCAGCGTTTCCGGTCTGTGTTATCGTAATAAGTCTGCTTGCCCTTATAAAATTTGTCCTGCATTTTGAAGCAAAATGACCCATGAAAATACACTTGTTGCAACTCGCGTTTTTCGCCGGGAAGCTTGGATCACTCCCAAAATGCTTACGTGAACCACATCGGCTGTTAATGTACCCGGATGTCACCAATTTCTAAACCTGTAGTAACCTGTAGATCACTTTACATACTCAATCTCTGTACCAAACTCAACAACTGCTTGGATGACATGGATGGCATAGCTATTGCTTCAGATACCGAAGAACAGCGTCGCAATCATATATGCCAGGCGTTGGAAACAACTTATCAGTAAATTCGGCAAAATGCGAATTTGTAAGAAAAGAGATGAAGTTTTCAGGCCACTTTGTCAGCAAAAAAGGCATCCAGCCACTAACGGAAAAGGTCGATGCGTTAAAAAATTCTCCCAAGCCAACTATTGCTAGGGACGTGAAGAATTTTGTTGACCATGCTGGGTTTTTGTCTCAAATTCATATCCAACGCCGTCACCAACCAATCAAAGCTGCAGTCATTATTCAGCGGCAACACGAAAAACGACCGAACAATCATCATATGGACTCCAGACACATGAGAAGCGTTTAACCATTGCAAGTGTGACCTAGCGAATGCATTCTCGAAGAAAAACGCAGAGCTATCAATAGTAGTTGACGCATCAGACGTGGCGGTGGGTGGAGTGCTGTCAATGGCAGCATTTCTTCGATGGTGGGATTGTTTTCCCGAAATCTGGACAAAACATTGGAAAAATACAGCACCTGTGATAGAGAGCTGCTGGCGATGTACAAGGACGTAAAGCATTTCAGATATATGACCGAAAGAAGAAAGTGTCATATACTCACCGACCACAAGCCGCTTACGTTTGCATTCGCACAGAAAGGGGATAAATCAACACTGCGACAAACTCGACACCTCGATTTTGTTGGGCAGTTCACGACTGATATTCGTCATGTCTCTGGGGTATCAAATGTAACCGTAGACCTTTTTTCCAGAATCAGTGCAACCGACTACGCCAGGGTTACAGATGATCAGAAAGACGACGAGAAACTCACAAATCTTGGAGGTAATAATATAACTTCACTAATTGTATTGTATGTGATACATTCACTTCGTACTTAAGGCCGTTTGTAACCAAGCAGTCCCGAAGGAAACTAATGGAGGACATACACGAGCTTTCGCACCCAGGCGCAAGAACAACAGCAAAACCCTTCCCCGATCGGTTTGTATGGCCGAATGTTAAAAAGGACTGCACCGAGTTTGTCAAGCGATGTCTACAGAGCCAAAGCTTCAAGGTAGTAAGACACACGACTAGAGATATATCGAAATATGTTCCACCACCAGATCGTTTCGCACACATAAACGTCGCCATGGTGGGTGCCTTTCCGCTGCAAAAGGGACAACGGTACTGCTTGACAAGAAGTTCCCGGAATTTATTCAGAAAATTAAAAATTCAAGTTTCCAATCCTCGAAATATTTTTTATATTCGGTTTTCGGTATGTCCGTCAGTGCTTAGTGGGATTTTTCCATTACTTCCTCTCGGCTGCTGAAACGCGTTTCCCGTAGTTGTTTTTTAACTCGATTAAACACAAAGAAGTCACAGGGAGCCAAATCAGGTGAATTCGGTGGCTGTTGGATGGTATTTGTTGCATTTTTTCGTCAAAAAATTACGGATTATGATGGCACTGTGCGACAGTGTGTATTCATGGTGCAAAATCCACGAGTTTTCTGCCAACAATTCTGGTCTTTTTCGACGAATAACTTCATTCAAACGTCTCATAACGCCCAAATAATACTCTTTGTTTACTGTCTGGCCTTCTGGCAAAAATTCCATGAAAACCGTGAGCATTGCCTTCTTTTTGACTGAAAACGACGTGGTTTTTTTGGTCTCGGATCATTTGGTGAAAGCCATTCACTTGCCTGGTGTCTTGATTGCAAGTCGTACTCATAAACCCACGTCTCGTCTCCAGTAATGATCCTTTTGATGAATGTGGGATCGGATTCAGCCTCGCAAATAATCTCTTTTGCGACGTCAACACGGTCTATTTTTTGTATGAAATTGAGGTCTTTTGGCACCAACTTTGCTGCTACACGACGGAAACCCAAATCATCTTGGATGGATCCATAGGTAATTTCCAAGTCCTCCGCTATCTCTCTGAAGGTTAATTTGCGCTTATTTTTCATCAATGTCTTTGTCGGTTTTCGATGTCGATGGTCTGCCACTGCGTTCATCATCTTCGATTGACTCACGACCACTTTTGAACCGCTCGTGTCACTGGTAAGCGACCGTTTTCTTTAGAGAATCGTCGCCGAAACACTTCCTCAACATTTTCAACGTTCGCGCACTATTAAATCCGTTTTTTACGCAAAATTTAATACATGTTCGTTGTTGTAAATTTAAACCCATTTCCAAAATTGTTAAAAATCGCCAACACACACAGAGATATAGGTACTCTTGACAACGTAACTTTTGCAAATTTCAAGCTATGACACTAAGATTTAAAGGGAATGTCAACAACAGATGTACCACCTTAACAAAACTTAAATTGGAAAAATGGGAGAGCCACACGTTGGTATATCTGGAGAGTTTTATGAAAGAAGATAATGCACCAGAGAGGACCATGTCACTTAATGAAATTTTGAATAATCTATCAAGAACCATGGCAGATCTTCGACCAACAACAACAGCAAATCTCTAGAGGCATCAAAACATTTTTTCATTTTTCATATCAAATATTAAAGGGCTATCCAAAGTATTATTTAGTTAAGATCAAAACCAGAAGGATGCATATTTCACTTGAACGTGAAATATTTCCATCGATGACCAGAGCAGCGAAAACCCAGTGAGTGAATCACCGCCAATCTTCCATCCATCATCAAGGAACTTCGATGCATACTCAAGCAGTCGTCATCAAGAATACGCTTAGAGGACCAAAGAAGTACTCATTTCATTCCTAGTTCCACTTGCTTTGTTTAGGGGGGGGAGGGGTGAGTGCTGTGGAAACGTTGCACAGACTTGACAAACACCATAACAGATGCACTGAAAGTGAAATTCCAATAGGGACTTGACAATTTTGAATTTAATTTGTGAACGCACTCTTTCACTAATCATCAAACTGTCACTGTCAATTTATTCAGTAAACTCAACATTTTCATCATGGTAAAGTACACTAACGAGCAACATCTGCAAATTATAAAAATTTTCTACAGATATTCGGAGTCGCAAAATCATCTTCAGTGACGAAGTTCATTTCTCACTCAATGGGTTCGTTAATAAGCAAAATATGCGTTATTGGTCGGGTGAAAACCCACATGTGCTTCATGAATCACCACTTCATCCACAAAAAATAACTATTTGGTGCGGTTTGCATGCCGGCGGCGTTATTGGGCCATATTTTTTCGTCGACGATAACGATCATCACGTTACTGTGAATGGTCAGCGTTATCGCGCCATGATCACCGATTATTTTTGGCCCGAATTGGAAGATATGGACTTAGACGATATGTGGTTTCAACAGGATGGTGCCAAAAGCCACACAGCACACGCTACAATCGATTTATTGAAGAGTAAGTATGGTGAGCGTGTTATCTCAAGACATGGGATAGTCGATTGGCCGCCTCGTTCGTGCGATTTAACGCCGCTTGACTATTTTATGTGGGGCTACGTTAAGTCATTGGTTTATGTTAACATGCCGACGATGTTGGAAGAGCTCAACACCAACACTGAACGCGAAATAGCGGCCGTTTAGGCCGAAATGTGTGGCCGATTCGTTGAAAATTGGGTCTAACGAATCAACCGCTGCAAACGTGCCCGAGGTGGCCATAAAAACGAAGTTGAGTTCCGTTCATAAATGTTTTGATTGTACTTCAAGCCAATAATAAAGTTTTTGAAATATCTCAAATTGTTTGCCTTTTGTTTAAAAAAAAAAGGTGTCAAATCCTTTTTAAGAAAACCCTATATTGATGTTAGCTCGTTAGGAAATCAATTTCTTGCAGAACGTGACACGGGAATTACATATTATTATCCAAATCATCCCAGCGGCCGGTATACCTACGTAGAATTTAATAAAAGATTTTTTTGTTATTCTGAAAGCCTCTGTTTTTTTTAATTTTATAATAACTTTGGTAAAACTCATATACCATTCTCCAAGCCGTAAAGACCACGTATACCAAGCGAGTCCTTAGCATCCTGAGGGAAGTGGCCAGCTACTTTGTTAATTTTGCCGAAAAGGATTGTCATTGATCGAGGAACTGCCTTCACTTTGCGATCGTTCAGCCAATTTTGCAACGAGACCGGAATCCAACAGATAAAGACTGTTGTCAGGCTGTTCCGACAGCTAGAGTAAACGGGCAGTTTTGTTTCTTTTATAATTCCGCGCGTGCACCAAAGGGATATGAATACCCTTTTACTGGATTTTTCACCAGGGCGCGGGTGAGTGGTGTAGTAGTTTTGAAATTCAGGTGTAAAGTTTCGATATTTTTCCAGAGGTGGTTATCAAACTGGAGCCAGTGCATCCCTAACCAGTGGGCCTTAGTACGTCCTAGTTGTTAGTTCGTTACATTTAGCACAGCCAGCAACCACTCTAACATCAGTGTTATGCCTTCATGGCAGAGTTGACGCCGACGGGATTTACATATTCCATGAAAAGACTTTTTCAGAGAATTGTCTCGCACGGGTTTCGAACCCAAGACCCTCTGCTTGAGAAGTCTGTAAATATACCACTACATCACGGCCACCCGGTTGATGCAATCTGAGTATTCTGACTTCACTCAGGTGTATGCATACTTCAGAAATGGAAGGAAACTGGGCAAATTATTTTCGAGCAGTCCAGTGGGGATTGAATTTCGTCCGGAACTGCACAACGAAGGCGAGTTCGCTGAACTTATATTTGCTCACAAACAGAAGAGCACGAGGAGAATTATGGGCGAAAAACAGCTACTGGAACTTGGAGAGCAGACCAGGGTGCAAACCAGTCAAATGGAACGACGGCAACGCGAATCATTAGTCAACATTGAGCACAGCCAGGCCCGTCGGAAGGGAAGATTCGACGCGAAGCACAGGCTGCCAACACGGTATTAGCAGGAGGGACTTATGTTGGTGGAGAACGAGCCTACAGCCACAGGTGAGTCTTGGAAGCTGGAACCACGAAATCGAGGCCCGTACATCGTGTCCAAAGTTCTGCCAAATACGAGGGCTGTTTGATGAGTACCCATATTGGAAAGTAGGTGGCGCTACTCAGCTACTGAGTATAACCTCTTCAAGCCCGCTTGTCAAAAATTGGTGATAATCCGAAGCTTAATTTTGTTTTGACACCCATTTCAAAATTTCGTGTTAGTGTATCGCTCGCAGTACCGCTTCGTAATCCGATGCTTGTTTTTGAGTGGAAAAACCTGCGAAGAAATCAAGTCCATTCTCAATGGTGTCAATGTGACGAATTCATCTTTTCGTACAATCGTTTACCATTGGTTTGCAGAGTTTCGCTGTGGCCACACGTTGGTTTTTGATGATCTGCGACCAGGTGGCACAAAATCGGTTACCACAGAGGAAACCGCGGACAAAATCCATGATCTCGATTGGCAGACCGCCAAGTGAAAATTCGTGAGTTGGCTGATAGAACGCATGTCAACTGTACGCGCTAGACATATCATGCAAGAGATTTTGTGCATGAGAAAGCTGTCCACGTGATGAATGCCGCGTTTGCTCACATCGGAGAGGAAGCGCAATCGTGGACCATTTCAAAGACAGGGCCAATGTTTATTTGAAATCTGGACGAGTAGATGAGAAACGGATTCATTGGTACACACCAGAGGCCAAAGAACAATCAAAACAATGAGCTTTACCCGGTGAAAGTGCTCCAAAGAAGGCGAAGACCATGCCTTCGGCCGGAAAGGTGATGGCTACCGTTTTTTGGGACTCGTGAAGTGTGTTCAGTGTTGACTATTTGGAGAAGGGAAAACAATTCAATGCCACATTTGGCGAAGAAAAGAGTGCTCTTCCACCACGATAACGCACCAGCTTACACCTCCGCAGTTGCCACAGCCAAATTGGTCGAATTGCAATACGAATTGCTCCCTCATCCTTGCGACTTCTTGTTGTTCCCAAACCTGAAAAGTTCACTCGCCGGAAGGAAGTCCGGGTCGAACGTGGAAGTCATCGCCGCCGCTGAACAGTATTTTGCAGGCCAACAAAAGTCGTATTATACAAAAGGGTTAAAAATGTTTCAGCATCGTTGTTACGTTAATTTCGTATCCGGGTATTCATTATACAGTCCTCGTAAATACAACATTGCTACGTTTTTTGTGTGGTCTATTGGATATGCCGTCTGACGTAATGACGCCAATGTTGGATAAATAAGAACCAAGCTTTCACTGTACTGAAAAAAGGGACGATGTTTATTCTTCAATCTATATGACGACACTGAACTATGTACATATGGTATATTGTGAACAAAAATTTAACGTTTTGACAGCTTTCAAACTAAAAGTTTTTCAACAATATAAAAATATAAAATTTTGGAACGTAGGACACGATAAAAGCTTGCGAAATGACTCTCCTCAGTTTCCGATGTTTCTAAAAAGTTAGCGTCATCATTGGTATACCTCAGCAGAGAGAAATGCGAACTGTTTAGTAGTCTTACATCTTTATATGCAATGTTAATTGTGAAACGATATCGCTTAGAATTTTCTCCGGTAATATCAGGGTTTGCTGGTAATTGTTATGTTTCAGCATCTTTTAAAATATTCAGTAAGGCTTGCCAATTCATTTTGCATCGTTACGCTTGCCGAATGTGCGGAAATTATTAAATATTTTCAAATCTTCTGCTCAGTTGTGAACTACCATAGAGTATGCAGACAAGTTAATCGCGTACAGATCAGGTCCAAAGATTGAGGCTATTAGCATACTTTTGCAACGTGACTTCGATAAAATTAGCAATATTGCGATGCCTAGAAGTTGAAAATCAATTTTCAGAAATCCAGAAAGAATTGGTGGAAATTTTCAATCGTGGAACAGCATACCATAGATAGCCACTTGCTTGTAGAAATGTAGTCAGATACCTAGGGATCCGGCTTTTTATATTTTAACAAACATATAGATGTTGCTCTGCCTAGAATCATAAGTTAGCAAAAGATATATTTTAAATTAATTTAGCTAATTTTTAGCGCTTTTTGTCTAACATTTAAGAGTTTATTTAATAAATGGAAATAAAAAGCATTAAAAATTAAACATAATGTTCATCAATTGGCCACCGCGATTATGCGATTTGAAACCACTCGGTTATTTTCTCTGGGGCTACGTCTAGTCCTTAGTTTACGCTAACAAGTCACCCACTTTGGACGAGTTCGAAGCCAATATTCTATACGCATTAGATGTTATTGCCGAAATAACATCACACTTATTGGATCGAGTCATCAAAAATTAGACTGATCGCTTGGAGCACAACCATCGAAGCCGAGTTAGCCATTTGAATGGTGCGCTATTCCACACATAATGGTAGCTTAAAAATAAAGCCAGAGCAAATCAACCGTTGTTTTTTTATTAAATTTTTTTTCCTATCATTCTTATCTCAACACCGCTGTTCCGAAACAAACAAAAACGAAAGGTAAGAGTCTTTAAAAAAGGAAGAAAAACAAAATCAAAAGTCTAACCGAACTAATTTTCGTGATGATCAAAGACGTTATTTCGCAGTTAATGGTAGACAGGCCAAGCACGTATTAAAAAAAAAAAAAAACTGTAGGGAACTTCTGGAACATTATTTTTCTGACATTAGCACCAAACCCTTAAATGCTCATCAGATTTAGTTTTTCGGTTCTGCGGAATCAATTGAATTCCAAGTGCAAGCCGACCAGTAACCTATCCACATAAACGTGCTCAAAATTCCCTTTCAGATAAACTTTAACTTATTAATGAATACAGATTTTTCCTTCTTTACTTGCAGTAACTATTTTCTGTGCACCATGACGAATACTACCCCTGCTAATTGTAAACCAGCTTTATCCTACATTAGTACATCTTTAAATGATCCTGTAAAACTTCGAATTCAAGAAGGCGGTAAAAAACCGATGACAGTGATTAAATTTTTCGAAAGAACTGTTGAAAAATTCCCAAATCGTCCAGCGTTAGCTTTTGAAGACAACGAAAAAAATTGGAAGAGTATTACTTATTCAGAATACTGGAACAAGGCACGTCTCATCGCAAAAGTCTTCATCAAGTTAGGACTAGAGCCGAGAACGTCATGTGGAATCTTGGCTTACAATTGCCCTGAGTGGTTTGTCGCTCAAATGGCGACAATTCTAGCTGGAGGAGTGTCAGCTGGAATCTACATTACGAGCTCGGAAGAAGGAATTTTTCATGTTTTAGATACATCAAACGCAACAATGTGTATTGTGGATGAACCTGCACAGATGGCTAAAGTTCGATCAATAAAACAACGACTGCCGAAACTTAAGGCTATCGTTCAAATCAAAGCTCCCTATGCAGATTTCGTTGATCATGAGGAGGGTTACTACAGTTGGCCAAAAGTTGAAAACATGGGGTCTAGTAATCCTTATTTGGAGGTGGAATTGGGCAACAGGTTGAAAAATTTGGTCGCCAATGAATGCATCACTCTTATCTTTACAGTACGTTTTTTTTTTTTTATCTTATTTCTAGGAATTCGTGTTCATAATGATTTGTGTTTACTACTCTAGTCAGGTACAGTTGGTATGCCAAAGGGAGTTATGCTTAGTCATGACAGTATAGTCTCTGCAACCGCTCTTATGATAGATGCCATGGGCGACTTTGAATACGGCTACGAAGTTGTAGTTAGTTACCTTCCTTTAAATCATGTGGCCGCTCAACTATTCGATTTCTTTCTTACTCTAACGGTGGGTGGTTGTGTGTACTTTGCCGATCGAAATGCTCTCAAGGGGACTCTTAACAAGACTATGATCAAAGCTCAGCCAACAAGATTCTTTTCGGTTCCGAGAATCTTCGAGAAAATTCAAGATTCACTAATTGCTGCCGAACGCGAAATGTCATGGATAACCCGACTTATTCACAAGTGTGCACGCAGCTGTATAGAAAATTATCATCTCACGGTAATGGGGGAATCAGGGATCCAGCTTAACAGCTGGAGCTACTGGCTGGCTTCAAAGATAACCCAGAGGACAAGGATGAACGCAGGATTTGAACAAATCAAAACTATACTTGTTGGAGCTGCACCGTGCTCAATAGAGCAAAAGAAATTCTTTTTAGGTCTTGGTTTGAAGTTGAAAGATCTCTATGGTCTTTCGGAAACTAGTGGTCCAGTAACGGCCGACTGGTATTTTGACAATTTGTATAGTTCGGGAAAGGTAGTAACTGATATGGAATTGAAAATTGTCAATCCTGATGAGAATGGATGTGGCGAGGTGAGTTTTGAAAATATTTATAATATGAGTACAAATATTAATTTTGATGTCATTTCTTTATAAGATATGCGCTCGTGGTAGATTAGTATTCATGGGGTACTTGAAAGAACCAGAAAAAACCAAAGAAAGCCTCGAGGAAGATGGCTGGTTTCATACAGGTGACCTCGGTCGAGTTGATTCCAAGGGAAACTTATTTATTAGCGGTCGTCTGAAAGAGATCCTTATTACTTCTGGTGGAGAAAATATACCTCCAAATCGCATAGAACAGCTTGTATTACAAGAACTTCCTGGCCTCAGTAATACGATGCTGATAGGAGACAAAAAGAAGTACCTCACCATGCTTGTTACCATCAAGGTACAATTTAGATTACAGCAAATATGTACGAGTACTCACATTTTAAACTAAATCTTCATATTACAGACTGAGATTGATAGCTCAAATGGTAAACCAAAAGACACCTTGCAACCTGAAGCACTGGAGTGGATGGCATCTCTCGAACTACCGTATGTTACGGTTAGTGAAATTCTTAATGCTGGACCATGTCCAAAAGTAGTCAAATCAATTCAAGAGGGCATTGATCGAGTGAACGCTAATGCCATATCGAACGCACAGAAAGTGCAAAAGTTCGCCATTTTGCCGCATGATTTCTCGATACCAACCGGTGAACTGGGTAAGTTAAGTGTGCGACTGGGAGAATAGTTCTTTTTTATTTTCTTATTCTAATTCATTTCAGATATATAAATACTATAAAATATTTATGTGGGTTAAATGATAGAACTTATTAAATTCAACCCAATTATTACAATTACAATACAACCCAATTTATCAATCGCTTTTACTTTTCTTTATCTTTTACTTTGAGTCTTTTGCTTTTCAAATAAGAAAATCGTCTGCTATGGAAATATAGATGACGCTGCTCACATAGAAAACGATATCACACTGCTCCCTTCTTAAACTTGTTTGTCCCTTCTTAAACAATTTCGTCATTGAATATGTAGACACGTTCTATCCAAATGAATCACCTTCACCTTATCTCAATCAAAAAATTTATCAATCTTGCTGCGCAAGTTATCCACAAGGTCGTGCATCTCCTTTGGCTTCGTAGGTGGAGATCCGAAATTCGTTTCACTTGGCAAACAAACTGTTTTACCAAATAAGATATCGGATGATGTGTGTCCCGTTGCATTATGGGCCACGTTTTGGTAGGTCATTAAGAAGAGGGGTATATGTCGATCCCATTCTCACTTACAGTTGCTGGCGACCTGATTGTCCGATTGTCCAATCACCCAATTGTTGACTATCTCCTCTGCTACGGCAAACACATCCGGCCACTTAATGAAGTAATCTATAAACACGAGGGTGTATCAGTTGTCATAATAGGTTTCGGAAATGGCCCCATGTCGATGGCTATTCATTGCAATGGTGCTCCGACACAATATTGTTGCATTTGTGCCTATGGCTTTACTTTTGAAAGCTGCACATTTTATGCACTTCTTGTACCAATTTTTAACATCTTGTGTTGCGCTTAGCCAGTAAAAACCTGTCCGTCCTTTTTCCAATATTTTGTTTATTCCCAAATCGCTTCCTGAGATTCCGTCATGTATTTAATGGAGCACTTGGCTGACGCTTAGTCGTGGCACTACTAGCTGCATACAGGATGTTGTTCCATCTGGACTTTCCCATTTTCTTGAGCAAACCATCTTGCACACAATCTTGTGTTGCGCTTAGCCAGTAAAAACCTGTCCGTCCTTTTTCCAATATTTTGTTTATTGCCAAATCGCTTCCTGAGATTCCGTCATGTATTTAATGGAGCACTTGGCTGACGCTTAGTCGTGGCACTACTAGCTGCATACAGGATGTTGTTCCATCTGGACTTTCCCATTTTCTTGAGCAAACCATCTTGCACACCAAGCGAGTTCCAATGTGCCCAATATGCCTGCAGAGTTTGGCTGCGGTCCGATATCTTTGGCCAGTATGGTCTTTCCTCGTGTTCCTTGCAGGTCTATATTGGTTCGATGTCATTATCTCTTAACTTGGCCTTCAAGACTCTTAAATTGTAGTAGCCATTTCAGAGCTACGTGATCTGTCCGAAGAATGAACTTTTTGCTTTTTCGCACTTTCCAGACCACCTCAACTGTCTTTTCAATACCAGCAAAATCCTTTATGAACCTCCTGTAATACGTGGCAAGTCTCAAAAAGCTTCTTAGTTGGTGTTTATCTTTGGGGGAAGGCCAAGTCTTCACGAGTTTGATTTTGTCAGAATCTGTCCTTCCTCCTTCCGCGTTTATAATGTGTCCCAGATATTTTATCACCGGACGGAACAAGGCACACTTTTTGGGTTCAGCTTCAAAATGGTGCGCGAACGTTGGAAATGTTGAAAAATTGTTTCGGCAACGATTCTCTAAAGAAAACGGTCGTTTAACAGTGGCACGTGCGGTTCAGAAGTAGTCGTGAGCCAATCGAAGATGATGAACGCAGTGGCAGACCATAGACATCGGAAAACCGACGAAAACATTGATAAAATAAAAGAAATGTTGGTCAATAACCGAAAATTAACCATCAGAGAGATAGCGGAGGACTTGGAAATTACATATGGATCCATCCAAGATGATTTGGGTTTCCGTCGTGTAGCAGCAAAGTTGGTGCCAAAGAGACCGTGTTGACGTCGCAAAAGAGATGATTTGCGAGGCTGAAACCGATCCCACATTCATCAACAGGATCATTACTGGAGACAAGACGTTGGCTTATGAGTGCGACACGCAATCCAGACATCAAGTGAATGGCGTTCACCAAAAGAGCCGAGAGAAAAAAAAAAAACCACGTCGTCTTCAGTCAAAAAAGAAGGCAATGCTCACGGTTTTCATGGATTACAACGGTGTAGTGCACACGAATTTTTGCCAGAAGGCCAGACAGTTAACAAAGAGCATTATTGGGGCGTTATGAGACGTTTGCTTGAAGTAATTGTGGGCAGAAAACTCGTGGACTTGCACTGCACATAACGCACTGTCGCACAGTGCCATCATTATTCGTATTTTTTTGACGAAAAATGCAACAAATACCATCCATCAGCCATCTAATTCATCTGATTTGGCTCCATGTGACTTCTTTCTGTTCAATCGAGTTAAAAAAAACCACTACGGGGAACGCGTTTCAGCAGCCGAGAAAACCGAAAATTAAAAATGTTTCGAGGATTGGATCAAGGGTTGGCATAAGTGTGTTGCAGTCGATGGGGATTACTTTGAATGGGAAAATATAGATTTAGATGAATAAACTTGTATCTTTGATTTTTTGAATAAATTCTGGGAACTTTTGATCAAGGTAGATTAACTTGTGCTAGTACTGCTAAAATTTCCAAACAGCATTTCTGCAGTCGCATCTTTTCATGGCCTGCATTAAACACTCTGTAGTTTTCTTTTCGGTGGAGTTCGGGGTCTCTTGTGCCTCCTTTATTTGTAGAGTTTAAAAGTACAGTTCTACAGGGTGGTTTAGTTTTGTATTTTCTGAAACAATTTTCGAAATCTTAAACAGTGTCAGTCGGATTTTTCTAGTAAAAACTGTGCTTATTGGATGATAGATTATATGGTAGCATTTAGCAAATAAAAAAAAAAAAAAAAAAAAAACAGAAGGGGTGGATCGATTTATGTAATTTTTACAATTCAATAAAAATGCTAATATCACCGAGCAACAACACCAACAACAATACCTCGGCGCAAAACAGTAAAAAGCGTCTTCTTGAAAAATCGCCTGAACTGCAAACTGAAAATAAAGTTGGTTCAAATACTGCAGTTGAATGCACAATGTCCACTTTACTCGATACCAAATTACAAAATATGCCTACCAAGGCAGACATAGAGGGAATAAATCAACAAATATAGGCTTTTCTAATAACGACTTTAAACTTATTAAAAGACTTTATTACTGCCTTGAAGTACAATCAAAACATTTATGAATAGAACTCGACTTCGTTCATATGGCCACCGCGGCAAGCTTGCAGCGGTCGATTCGTTGGACACAATTTTCAATGACTCGGCCACACATTTCTGCCGAAACGGCCGCTATTTTGAGTTAAATGTTGGCTCAATGTCGACGGCGTGTTGGCATAAACCAATGACTTAACGTAGCCCCACAGAAAATAGTCAAGCGGCGTTAAATCGCACGAACGAGGCGGCCAATCGACTGGCCCATGTCTTAAGATAACACGCTGACCATACTTACTCTTCAATAAATCGATTGTAGCGTGTGCTGTGTGGCTTGTGGCACCATCCTGTTGAAACCACACGTCGTCCAAGTTCATAACTTTCAATTCGGGCCAGAAATAATCGGTGATCATGGCGCGACAACGCTGACCATTCACAGTAACGTGACGATCGTTATCGTCGACGAAAAAATATGGCCCAATCAGTTATTTTTTGTGGATGAAGTGGTAATTCATGAAGCACATGTGGGTTTTCACCCGACCAATAATGCATATTTTGCTTATTGACGAACCCATTGAGCCAAAAATGAACTTCGTCACTGAAGAAATTCATTATCTTGGTGCATCTTCTCCAGAACCCAATCGGAGAACGTACGTCGCTTCAAATGGTCCATCGGCTTCAATTCTTAAGTCAGCTTGATCTTGTATGGGTGTAAACCAAGATCCTTACGCAAAATACACCAATATGTGGTCTGAGCGATGTCCAATTCTTGAGAACTCCGTAGAATTGACTGATTTGGATCGTTTGCTACGGACGTCTGAATGGCAGCGGTATTTTTGACATTTCGACCAACCTGTTGTCTCACTGACACGGCAATATCACACAACGAATACGTAGACTCAAATTTCTGCACTAAACTTGTTATTGCCTGTCTACTAGGGTGAGAATTACGACCGAAAATTGGAGTTAACGCTCTTGAAGTTGCAGTCATCGACTCCAAATATCTATAGAAAATTTTTATAATTTGCAGTTGTTGCTCGTTAGTGTACTTTACAATGATGAAAATGTTGAGTTAACTGAATAAATTGACAGTGATAGTTTGATGATTAGTGAAAGAGTGCGTTCACAAATTAAATTCAAAGTTGTCAAGTCCCTATTGGAAAATCCTATACAACAGCTGCAACACAACAACAAAATCCTAGAGCCGAAATTAGTAAAAATGGAGTCGCGATGCATTTCTTTGGAACGACAAGTTGATCTTTTAGATAAGCGAGCAAATGAAAGAAATGTCATAGTTCACCTACCGACTGAAAACGGCGTAGATGTAACAAACAAGGCACGATTTTTAGGTACGCAGCTACTAAATTCGACTGATTCATCATATGTCGCAGCTGCTCGAACGTTGTATAAGGGCGATAAAATAACTAATGTGGTTGCGGAAATGCATAACAGAACAGTCGTGAATCAGATATTGAAGGCAAGATCATAATTGAGAAATGCTGGAGTGTCGATGCATTCGGACTATCCTAAACCTGCACGCTTAAGACAAAAAAGCTTATTTAAGCAGGAAACTGAGATAACATTGAGAAACAACAAACTCAACGTACAGAAAAAGGGTCAGACACTACAAGTTGATAATAAATCTTTTTATTATGATAAAAACAATGTTTCGATATGCGAAGGCGAGAATGGATTGAAAGTTCTTGAGCGGATGATGACTGACAGCGACAGCAGACGTCAAATTGTAAGTGTTGATGACAGCGAACAGTTCTACCAGGGTCCTCAAACTGTTAACACCAGTACGTCTCAAAATACAATAAAAAAAAATATTTGATTGTAATGCCGCCTGGCATAGTAGTTCTATAAACCTAGATAAAATAAATGCTAATAAAAGTAAAAAAAAATATATAGAATTCTGTCATATAATGTGTCAGGATTTAAAAATAAGTGTATTTATAATGAGTTCTATAATTATCTTAATCAATTTGAAATACTATTTTTATGTGAAACCATTCCAATAGAAAACGACTTTAGTGTTGCTGAACTATAACTGAAAAACTTTAAATTTAAAATGCTACCGGCATGTAAAACTCATTTAAAGGGGAGATTAAGTGGATGTACGAGGGGTGTTCAAAATATTCTCAGTGTTGATATGAAGGAAAAAGCGAATTCAATTAAAATGATTTTAATTTTTCAATATAATCTCTTTTACATTAGTGTATTTATTACATCTTGAGATTAGATTTTTAATACCCTCAAAAAGATATGTTTCCTCTTTCTCTGCAAAATATCCATTTATAGTATTGCCTCCTTGAACTCTTCATCATCACAAAATCGCTTTCCACGAAGATATTTTTTCAAACCAGGTAACAAGAAATAATCACTAGGGGCAAGGTCTGGACATATGGTGGGTGTTGGATTTCTTCGAAACCACAATCTCGCACAGCAGCTTTGGAAACTTGGGCCGTGTGAACGGGAGCGTTGTCCTGAATAAGCAACACACCTGTTGTCAGTTTACCCCGTCTTTTTTTCTTAATTTCCTCCCATTAATGATGCAAAGCGGATGCGTCTGATGTGGAGTTTATTGTTTCACCCAAAACAATGTGGCCATGAGCTGCCCTGCAGACGGAGTGTCCTTGAACTTCTTCGGGAGGTCTGTACCTTTTTTGTGCCACTGCATGGACTCTTGCTTCCTTTCAGGGCCATAATGGTGAACCCACGTTTCGTCCCCAGTAACAATTCGTTCAAAAATACCTTCCGGATTTTCACTAGAAAGCTTAAAAACTCTCTACAGCACGTGATCACATTTATTTCTGAGGCGCTGTGAGCATTCGTGGCACCCACCTTGCACTGACTTTTGAAAGGTTAAGATGGTCATGGAGAATGGTGTGTATGGTACCAGTCGAAAGCTTTGTGATCTCTGCTATCATTTTCATTCGGTCATCCTAAAGTACAAGTTTTTCGACTTCTGTAATGTTTTCATCAGTACAAGCAGTAAGCAGGCAGCCTGAGCGGGGGTCATCTTCAATGCTCTCTCTGCCTCTTTTAAACTCAGTTGACCACTTTTGTACAGTTGATAACGAAGATGAAGAACTTTGGTAAACAGCCACCGTCTGATCATGAATATTTTTTTGAATTTTTCCTTGTTTTGTAAGAAATTTAATCCCAGCGCGGTGATCAATTTTCATTATCATCGTCTCACTCGCCATGTTGATTGTCTTAGCCTAGAGATTAAAAGCGAATTAATAATCACATGTATACTCCGGTTCAGTTGAATAAAAGCAACCCTTTAATAAGACAATTTTCTTATTTTGTTGTACAAAAAACAAGAGATTTAAGTGCAAAAACACATGAAGAATATAGATATGGAATTTTACAAGACCGAACAATCACAAAATCTCTTGACAGTAAAAGTTAATGGGACCATAACCCGATTTTCTTAAAAAGAGTCTAAAATGCAAGCAATAAAGTCGGTTCAGATGAATAAAGGCAAAGAGAGTAAATAAGGAAAATGTACACTTTTTGTTTTTATTTATTGAATTTTTTGGTAATTATTATCAACTAATTATTAAATAAAGCAGTTAGTAGCGTATATGGCCACCTTTTAGTGAAATTACCTCATAAAAGCGGTCTGGAAGTGAGTCGTACAGTGATTTTATGTAATTTAGGAAAATTTCGGTCCAAGCTAATTTAATACCCCTGGGAAGTGATTCCTTATCGCTCTACTGCTTTCCTTCTCCGTAAACTTAACGGGTAAGCCAGCCCCAAACATTTTCAAAAATGTTCAAGTCTGGTGAATATGGTGGCCAATTCAGTAATTATACGTTTTGGCTTGCAACAAATGTCTTTACTACACGAGCAGTATGGTTTGGTGCGTTGTCCTGTTGCAGAATCCAAGGTAACGGTTCAAATAACTCACTAAACTTAGGAAAAGCTGATTCCAATATTCCTTTGTAGGTAATTCCCGTCATTTTTGTGCTCTGAACATTTAACCCAAATGTTCCATTACTTCACTCTCTCGGCTGTGATGACGAGTTAAAAACCGTTGTTCTTTCCGTAAATAATTCTTAATTTGACTCTGTCCTAAAGTCCAGGCCATATGGTCTTTTGCGAATTGCTGTCGAAGCTGCTTACGCGCAGCATTTAAAGGAGGTTTTTTTTAACCAACTTTAACCGCTTCAGATTCTTAGCACTAACAATAACACTTCTAACAGTGGATTCACTGGTATTTACGCCGGCCTCAAATTTAATTTTTGATATTAAATCACTGGAATTAGAAGCGCAACGAATGATTTTGCGCCTGTTAGCTGCTGAAATCACTGTAAAAATTCTTCCTTACAGTTTTTTCCATAAGAATCTGGATTCTTTTTTTAGCTTTCTCAGATGTAGTTAAAGTGTTTCCCTTGCCCATTTTTGATAAAAACTGCACAAAACTTGTCTACTTTAATTTGAACTTCACTCTACAATAATCTAACACGAATTTTTCTAACAAACTTTCTTAATGTAATGTTATTAACTTCGCAACTGCCTCAACTGCAACTGAACCAATTTTATTGCTTGCATTTCCGACACTGTTTACGAACTTTTATAATGTCCCGTTACTTTGTACAGTAAAGTGAACTTTGTTAATGTATTCTCTTGAACAATTCTGAAACTATTATTTTCACTCGCTGTTGATAATTTTCTATCGAATTTACAGAATAAATTTGTGTAAATATATTTGTTTTGTGAAATAATATAGTTGCCTTTATTCAAGTGAACCGGAGTGTATATGAAATTTTACAGTAACGCACAAAAATAATAGTACTACTTAATTAATAAGTCAATTTGTTTATATCACCAGGACTTCACTCCGATACCGAGAATATATTGAACTCCCCTCGTAGTTATTTTGGGTACAAGAAAGATATGGGAAATTTAGAGTGCGAACTTATTCCTTCGAATGGTGTAAACTACTCGATTTTTGTAGCTCTTTTGGGCTACGGAGGTATACTAATTGGGACAAGCTATTCGGATATGGATGGAGAGCACACATTCTTAGGGCAGTAATCGATTTTGGTCTCATTGGAGATAAGAGATGTACCTTACTTCGACCATCTGCCGTTGGTAATAACATTTGGGCTTAAAGCCAACGAGGAGAAAGGATCGGGACACATGAATCTACTTCCCAAATTACAGTGAAATGTATGTTATTTGATAATTTTCAAAAATTTCTCCAGTTATCCATACATCAAGAAGTGGACCTTGGGATCATTAAAGGAGCCATAAAGTTTGGCTGAATATTTCTGCTTATGTCTCGTGATCAACCTAGAGAAATCGAAGGTGATGATTTTTAAAACAGATGAGCATGGAGAAACACCTGAAAAAGAAACTCAAGAAGGCTAAAACTGCAATAAATGCGACATGGAGTAAATGTTTTGCAAATATAAATACAGCTCATAGTAGTTAATATAAAGTTTTCAAAGCGGTTGCAGAGTCCATACTTTTTTATGCAGCGCAAGAGTGGGGTAATAGAAGGTATGAAACCGTCGAAAAACTTCAGAGATACTACGTCAAACGAATTTTCCACCTGTCGCTCAATACAACTAACTATCGAGACAGGACTGTCTCCCATGTTTATTGAAACATTTAAGCTACAAGTTCATTTTATTATAAAGATCCTGGGCATGGAAAACCATCTCCTGCCTAAGATAGTTGCATTTAATGCTATTAGAAATAGGACTAGTTGGTTTGGCGAGGGTGAGATAGAGATGAATCTCAATCCGAATGCTCTTCAAAATTGGAAGCCGATACTGACAGAGCTACTCTTAAATTTGCATAGCCAATTTAGAGATGATTTTTATAGAGAAGCGGATACATTAACTCATAGGAGATTATATAGTCGGCTAAGCTATAACACATATAATAACTGTTTTCGGGATGAGTATACAACACAGGTGATCTCAATGATGGTAAAACTGCGAGGCGAATTGATTCGTCTAAATTTTATACCACACAGGAGTGATCTCCCCGTAATTTGTGGAATAAATGCTAATAAAAGTAAAAAAAAATATATAGAATTCTGTCATATAATGTGTCAGGATTTAAAAATAAGTGTATTTATAATGAGTTCTATAATTATCTTAATCAATTTGAAATACTATTTTTATGTGAAACCATTCCAACAGAAAACGACTTTAGTGTTGCTGAACTATAACTGAAAAACTTTAAATTTAAAATGCTACCGGCATGTAAAACTCATTTAAAGGGGAGATTAAGTGGATGTACGAGGGGTGTTCAAAATATTCTCAGTGTTGATATGAAGGAAAAAGCGAATTCAATTAAAATGATTTTAATTTTTCAATATAATCTCTTTTACATTAGTGCATTTATTACATCTTGAGATTAGATTTTTAATACCCTCAAAAAGATATGTTTCCTCTTTCTCTGCAAAATATCCATTTATAGTATTGCCTCCTTGAACTCTTCATCATCACAAAATCGCTTTCCACGAAGATATTTTTTCAAACCAGGTAACAAGAAATAATCACTAGGGGCAAGGTCTGGACATATGGTGGGTGTTGGATTTCTTCGAAACCACAATCTCGCACAGCAGCTTTGGAAACTTGGGCCGTGTGAACGGGAGCGTTGTCCTGAATAAGCAACACACCTGTTGTCAGTTTACCCCGTCTTTTTTTCTTAATTTCCTCCCATTAATGATGCAAAGCGGATGCGTCTGATGTGGAGTTTATTGTTTCACCCAAAACAATGTGGCCATGAGCTGCCCTGCAGACGGAGTGTCCTTGAACTTCTTCGGGAGGTCTGTACCTTTTTTGTGCCACTGCATGGACTCTTGCTTCCTTTCAGGGCCATAATGGTGAACCCACGTTTCGTCCCCAGTAACAATTCGTTCAAAAATACCTTCCGGATTTTCACTAGAAAGCTTAAAAACTCTCTACAGCACGTGATCACATTTATTTCTGAGGCGCTGTGAGCATTCGTGGCACCCACCTTGCACTGACTTTTGAAAGGTTAAGATGGTCATGGAGAATGGTGTGTATGGTACCAGTCGAAAGCTTTGTGATCTCTGCTATCATTTTCATTCGGTCATCCTAAAGTACAAGTTTTTCGACTTCTGTAATGTTTTCATCAGTACAAGCAGTAAGCAGGCAGCCTGAGCGGGGGTCATCTTCAATGCTCTCTCTGCCTCTTTTAAACTCAGTTGACCACTTTTGTACAGTTGATAACGAAGATGAAGAACTTTGGTAAACAGCCACCGTCTGATCATGAATATTTTTTTGAATTTTTCCTTGTTTTGTAAGAAATTTAATCCCAGCGCGGTGATCAATTTTCATTATCATCGTCTCACTCGCCATGTTGATTGTCTTAGCCTAGAGATTAAAAGCGAATTAATAATCACATGTATACTCCGGTTCAGTTGAATAAAAGCAACCCTTTAATAAGACAATTTTCTTATTTTGTTGTACAAAAAACAAGAGATTTAAGTGCAAAAACACATGAAGAATATAGATATGGAATTTTACAAGACCGAACAATCACAAAATCTCTTGACAGTAAAAGTTAATGGGACCATAACCCGATTTTCTTAAAAAGAGTCTAAAATGCAAGCAATAAAGTCGGTTCACATGAATAAAGGCAAAGAGAGTAAATAAGGAAAATGTACACTTTTTGTTTTTATTTATTGAATTTTTTGGTAATTATTATCAACTAATTATTAAATAAAGCAGTTAGTAGCGTATATGGCCACCTTTTAGTGAAATTACCTCATAAAAGCGGTCTGGAAGTGAGTCGTACAGTGATTTTATGTAATTTAGGAAAATTTCGGTCCAAGCTAATTTAATACCCCTGGGAAGTGATTCCTTATCGCTCTACTGCTTTCCTTCTCCGTAAACTTAACGGGTAAGCCAGCCCCAAACATTTTCAAAAATGTTCAAGTCTGGTGAATATGGTGGCCAATTCAGTAATTATACGTTTTGGCTTGCAACAAATGTCTTTACTACACGAGCAGTATGGTTTGGTGCGTTGTCCTGTTGCAGAATCCAAGGTAACGGTTCAAATAACTCACTAAACTTAGGAAAAGCTGATTCCAATATTCCTTTGTAGGTAATTCCCGTCATTTTTGTGCTCTGAACATTTAACCCAAATGTTCCATTACTTCACTCTCTCGGCTGTGATGACGAGTTAAAAACCGTTGTTCTTTCCGTAAATAATTCTTAATTTGACTCTGTCCTAAAGTCCAGGCCATATGGTCTTTTGCGAATTGCTGTCGAAGCTGCTTACGCGCAGCATTTAAAGGAGGTTTTTTTTAACCAACTTTAACCGCTTCAGATTCTTAGCACTAACAATAACACTTCTAACAGTGGATTCACTGGTATTTACGCCGGCCTCAAATTTAATTTTTGATATTAAATCACTGGAATTAGAAGCGCAACGAATGATTTTGCGCCTGTTAGCTGCTGAAATCACTGTAAAAATTCTTCCTTACAGTTTTTTCCATAAGAATCTGGATTCTTTTTTTAGCTTTCTCAGATGTAGTTAAAGTGTTTCCCTTGCCCATTTTTGATAAAAACTGCACAAAACTTGTCTACTTTAATTTGAACTTCACTCTACAATAATCTAACACGAATTTTTCTAACAAACTTTCTTAATGTAATGTTATTAACTTCGCAACTGCCTCAACTGCAACTGAACCAATTTTATTGCTTGCATTTCCGACACTGTTTACGAACTTTTATAATGTCCCGTTACTTTGTACAGTAAAGTGAACTTTGTTAATGTATTCTCTTGAACAATTCTGAAACTATTATTTTCACTCGCTGTTGATAATTTTCTATCGAATTTACAGAATAAATTTGTGTAAATATATTTGTTTTGTGAAATAATATAGTTGCCTTTATTCAAGTGAACCGGAGTGTATATGAAATTTTACAGTAACGCACAAAAATAATAGTACTACTTAATTAATAAGTCAATTTGTTTATATCACCAGGACTTCACTCCGATACCGAGAATATATTGAACTCCCCTCGTAGTTATTTTGGGTACAAGAAAGATATGGGAAATTTAGAGTGCGAACTTATTCCTTCGAATGGTGTAAACTACTCGATTTTTGTAGCTCTTTTGGGCTACGGAGGTATACTAATTGGGACAAGCTATTCGGATATGGATGGAGAGCACACATTCTTAGGGCAGTAATCGATTTTGGTCTCATTGGAGATAAGAGATGTACCTTACTTCGACCATCTGCCGTTGGTAATAACATTTGGGCTTAAAGCCAATGAGGAGAAAGGATCGGGACACATGAATCTACTTCCCAAATTACAGTGAAATGTATGTTATTTGATAATTTTCAAAAATTTCTCCAGTTATCCATACATCAAGAAGTGGACCTTGGGATCATTAAAGGAGCCATAAAGTTTGGCTGAATATTTCTGCTTATGTCTCGTGATCAACCTAGAGAAATCGAAGGTGATGATTTTTAAAACAGATGAGCATGGAGAAACACCTGAAAAAGAAACTCAAGAAGGCTAAAACTGCAATAAATGCGACATGGAGTAAATGTTTTGCAAATATAAATACAGCTCATAGTAGTTAATATAAAGTTTTCAAAGCGGTTGCAGAGTCCATACTTTTTTATGCAGCGCAAGAGTGGGGTAATAGAAGGTATGAAACCGTCGAAAAACTTCAGAGATACTACGTCAAACGAATTTTCCACCTGTCGCTCAATACAACTAACTATCGAGACAGGACTGTCTCCCATGTTTATTGAAACATTTAAGCTACAAGTTCATTTTATTATAAAGATCCTGGGCATTGAAAACCATCTCCTGCCTAAGATAGTTGCATTTAATGCTATTAGAAATAGGACTAGTTGGTTTGGCGAGGGTGAGATAGAGATGAATCTCAATCCGAATGCTCTTCAAAATTGGAAGCCGATACTGACAGAGCTACTCTTAAATTTGCATAGCCAATTTAGAGATGATTTTTATAGAGAAGCGGATACATTAACCCATAGGAGATTATATAGTCGGCTAAGCTATAACACATATAATAACTGTTTTCGCGATGAGTATACAACACAGGTGATCTCAATGATGGTAAAACTGCGAGGCGAATTGATTCGTCTAAATTTTATACCACACAGGAGTGATCTCCCCGTAATTTGTGGAATAAATGCTAATAAAAGTAAAAAAAAATATATAGAATTCTGTCATATAATGTGTCAGGATTTAAAAATAAGTGTATTTATAATGAGTTCTATAATTATCTTAATCAATTTGAAATACTATTTTTATGTGAAACCATTCCAACAGAAAACGACTTTAGTGTTGCTGAACTATAACTGAAAAACTTTAAATTTAAAATGCTACCGGCATGTAAAACTCATTTAAAGGGGAGATTAAGTGGATGTACGAGGGGTGTTCAAAATATTCTCAGTGTTGATATGAAGGAAAAAGCGAATTCAATTAAAATGATTTTAATTTTTCAATATAATCTCTTTTACATTAGTGCATTTATTACATCTTGAGATTAGATTTTTAATACCCTCAAAAAGATATGTTTCCTCTTTCTCTGCAAAATATCCATTTATAGTATTGCCTCCTTGAACTCTTCATCATCACAAAATCGCTTTCCACGAAGATATTTTTTCAAACCAGGTAACAAGAAATAATCACTAGGGGCAAGGTCTGGACATATGGTGGGTGTTGGATTTCTTCGAAACCACAATCTCGCACAGCAGCTTTGGAAACTTGGGCCGTGTGAACGGGAGCGTTGTCCTGAATAAGCAACACACCTGTTGTCAGTTTACCCCGTCTTTTTTTCTTAATTTCCTCCCATTAATGATGCAAAGCGGATGCGTCTGATGTGGAGTTTATTGTTTCACCCAAAACAATGTGGCCATGAGCTGCCCTGCAGACGGAGTGTCCTTGAACTTCTTCGGGAGGTCTGTACCTTTTTTGTGCCACTGCATGGACTCTTGCTTCCTTTCAGGGCCATAATGGTGAACCCACGTTTCGTCCCCAGTAACAATTCGTTCAAAAATACCTTCCGGATTTTCACTAGAAAGCTTAAAAACTCTCTACAGCACGTGATCACATTTATTTCTGAGGCGCTGTGAGCATTCGTGGCACCCACCTTGCACTGACTTTTGAAAGGTTAAGATGGTCATGGAGAATGGTGTGTATGGTACCAGTCGAAAGCTTTGTGATCTCTGCTATCATTTTCATTCGGTCATCCTAAAGTACAAGTTTTTCGACTTCTGTAATGTTTTCATCAGTACAAGCAGTAAGCAGGCAGCCTGAGCGGGGGTCATCTTCAATGCTCTCTCTGCCTCTTTTAAACTCAGTTGACCACTTTTGTACAGTTGATAACGAAGATGAAGAACTTTGGTAAACAGCCACCGTCTGATCATGAATATTTTTTTGAATTTTCCCTTGTTTTGTAAGAAATTTAATCCCAGCGCGGTGATCAATTTTCATTATCATCGTCTCACTCGCCATGTTGATTGTCTTAGCCTAGAGATTAAAAGCGAATTAATAATCACATGTATACTCCGGTTCAGTTGAATAAAAGCAACCCTTTAATAAGACAATTTTCTTATTTTGTTGTTCAAAAAACAAGAGATTTAAGTGCAAAAACACATGAAGAATATAGATATGGAATTTTACAAGACCGAACAATCACAAAATCTCTTGACAGTAAAAGTTAATGGGACCATAACCCGATTTTCTTAAAAAGAGTCTAAAATGCAAGCAATAAAGTCGGTTCACATGAATAAAGGCAAAGAGAGTAAATAAGGAAAATGTACACTTTTTGTTTTTATTTATTGAATTTTTTGGTAATTATTATCAACTAATTATTAAATAAAGCAGTTAGTAGCGTATATGGCCACCTTTTAGTGAAATTACCTCATAAAAGCGGTCTGGAAGTGAGTCGTACAGTGATTTTATGTAATTTAGGAAAATTTCGGTCCAAGCTAATTTAATACCCCTGGGAAGTGATTCCTTATCGCTCTACTGCTTTCCTTCTCCGTAAACTTAACGGGTAAGCCAGCCCCAAACATTTTCAAAAATGTTCAAGTCTGGTGAATATGGTGGCCAATTCAGTAATTATACGTTTTGGCTTGCAACAAATGTCTTTACTACACGAGCAGTATGGTTTGGTGCGTTGTCCTGTTGCAGAATCCAAGGTAACGGTTCAAATAACTCACTAAACTTAGGAAAAGCTGATTCCAATATTCCTTTGTAGGTAATTCCCGTCATTTTTGTGCTCTGAACATTTAACCCAAATGTTCCATTACTTCACTCTCTCGGCTGTGATGACGAGTTAAAAACCGTTGTTCTTTCCGTAAATAATTCTTAATTTGACTCTGTCCTAAAGTCCAGGCCATATGGTCTTTTGCGAATTGCTGTCGAAGCTGCTTACGCGCAGCATTTAAAGGAGGTTTTTTTTAACCAACTTTAACCGCTTCAGATTCTTAGCACTAACAATAACACTTCTAACAGTGGATTCACTGGTATTTACGCCGGCCTCAAATTTAATTTTTGATATTAAATCACTGGAATTAGAAGCGCAACGAATGATTTTGCGCCTGTTAGCTGCTGAAATCACTGTAGAAATTCTTCCTTACAGTTTTTTCCATAAGAATCTGGATTCTTTTTTTAGCTTTCTCAGATGTAGTTAAAGTGTTTCCCTTGCCCATTTTTGATAAAAACTGCACAAAACTTGTCTACTTTAATTTGAACTTCACTCTACAATAATCTAACACGAATTTTTCTAACAAACTTTCTTAATGTAATGTTATTAACTTCGCAACTGCCTCAACTGCAACTGAACCAATTTTATTGCTTGCATTTCCGACACTGTTTACGAACTTTTATAATGTCCCGTTACTTTGTACAGTAAAGTGAACTTTGTTAATATATTCTCTTGAACAATTCTGAAACTATTATTTTCACTCGCTGTTGATAATTTTCTATCGAATTTACAGAATAAATTTGTGTAAATATATTTGTTTTGTGAAATAATATAGTTGCCTTTATTCAAGTGAACCGGAGTGTATATGAAATTTTACAGTAACGCACAAAAATAATAGTACTACTTAATTAATAAGTCAATTTGTTTATATCACCAGGACTTCACTCCGATACCGAGAATATATTGAACTCCCCTCGTAGTTATTTTGGGTACAAGAAAGATATGGGAAATTTAGAGTGCGAACTTATTCCTTCGAATGGTGTAAACTACTCGATTTTTGTAGCTCTTTTGGGCTACGGAGGTATACTAATTGGGACAAGCTATTCGGATATGGATGGAGAGCACACATTCTTAGGGCAGTAATCGATTTTGGTCTCATTGGAGATAAGAGATGTACCTTACTTCGACCATCTGCCGTTGGTAATAACATTTGGGCTTAAAGCCAATGAGGAGAAAGGATCGGGACACATGAATCTACTTCCCAAATTACAGTGAAATGTATGTTATTTGATAATTTTCAAAAATTTCTCCAGTTATCCATACATCAAGAAGTGGACCTTGGGATCATTAAAGGAGCCATAAAGTTTGGCTGAATATTTCTGCTTATGTCTCGTGATCAACCTAGAGAAATCGAAGGTGATGATTTTTAAAACAGATGAGCATGGAGAAACACCTGAAAAAGAAACTCAAGAAGGCTAAAACTGCAATAAATGCGACATGGAGTAAATGTTTTGCAAATATAAATACAGCTCATAGTAATTAATATAAAGTTTTCAAAGCGGTTGCAGAGTCCATACTTTTTTATGCAGCGCAAGAGTGGGGTAATAGAAGGTATGAAACCGTCGAAAAACTTCAGAGATACTACGTCAAACGAATTTTCCACCTGTCGCTCAATACAACTAACTATCGAGACAGGACTGTCTCCCATGTTTATTGAAACATTTAAGCTACAAGTTCATTTTATTATAAAGATCCTGGGCATTGAAAACCATCTCCTGCCTAAGATAGTTGCATTTAATGCTATTAGAAATAGGACTAGTTGGTTTGGCGAGGGTGAGATAGAGATGAATCTCAATCCGAATGCTCTTCAAAATTGGAAGCCGATACTGACAGAGCTACTCTTAAATTTGCATAGCCAATTTAGAGATGATTTTTATAGAGAAGCGGATACATTAACTCATAGGAGATTATATAGTCGGCTAAGCTATAACACATATAATAACTGTTTTCGGGATGAGTATACAACACAGGTGATCTCAATGATGGTAAAACTGCGAGGCGAATTGATTCGTCTAAATTTTATACCACACAGGAGTGATCTCCCCGTAATTTGTGGAATAAATGCTAATAAAAGTAAAAAAAAATATATAGAATTCTGTCATATAATGTGTCAGGATTTAAAAATAAGTGTATTTATAATGAGTTCTATAATTATCTTAATCAATTTGAAATACTATTTTTATGTGAAACCATTCCAACAGAAAACGACTTTAGTGTTGCTGAACTATAACTGAAAAACTTTAAATTTAAAATGCTACCGGCATGTAAAACTCATTTAAAGGGGAGATTAAGTGGATGTACGAGGGGTGTTCAAAATATTCTCAGTGTTGATATGAAGGAAAAAGCGAATTCAATTAAAATGATTTTAATTTTTCAATATAATCTCTTTTACATTAGTGCATTTATTACAACTTGAGATTAGATTTTTAATACCCTCAAAAAGATATGTTTCCTCTTTCTCTGCAAAATATCCATTTATAGTATTGCCTCCTTGAACTCTTCATCATCACAAAATCGCTTTCCACGAAGATATTTTTTCAAACCAGGTAACAAGAAATAATCACTAGGGGCAAGGTCTGGACATATGGTGGGTGTTGGATTTCTTCGAAACCACAATCTCGCACAGCAGCTTTGGAAACTTGGGCCGTGTGAACGGGAGCGTTGTCCTGAATAAGCAACACACCTGTTGTCAGTTTACCCCGTCTTTTTTTCTTAATTTCCTCCCATTAATGATGCAAAGCGGATGCGTCTGATGTGGAGTTTATTGTTTCACCCAAAACAATGTGGCCATGAGCTGCCCTGCAGACGGAGTGTCCTTGAACTTCTTCGGGAGGTCTGTACCTTTTTTGTGCCACTGCATGGACTCTTGCTTCCTTTCAGGGCCATAATGGTGAACCCACGTTTCGTCCCCAGTAACAATTCGTTCAAAAATACCTTCCGGATTTTCACTAGAAAGCTTAAAAACTCTCTACAGCACGTGATCACATTTATTTCTGAGGCGCTGTGAGCATTCGTGGCACCCACCTTGCACTGACTTTTGAAAGGTTAAGATGGTCATGGAGAATGGTGTGTATGGTACCAGTCGAAAGCTTTGTGATCTCTGCTATCATTTTCATTCGGTCATCCTAAAGTACAAGTTTTTCGACTTCTGTAATGTTTTCATCAGTACAAGCAGTAAGCAGGCAGCCTGAGCGGGGGTCATCTTCAATGCTCTCTCTGCCTCTTTTAAACTCAGTTGACCACTTTTGTACAGTTGATAACGAAGATGAAGAACTTTGGTAAACAGCCACCGTCTGATCATGAATATTTTTTTGAATTTTCCCTTGTTTTGTAAGAAATTTAATCCCAGCGCGGTGATCAATTTTCATTATCATCGTCTCACTCGCCATGTTGATTGTCTTAGCCTAGAGATTAAAAGCGAATTAATAATCACATGTATACTCCGGTTCAGTTGAATAAAAGCAACCCTTTAATAAGACAATTTTCTTATTTTGTTGTTCAAAAAACAAGAGATTTAAGTGCAAAAACACATGAAGAATATAGATATGGAATTTTACAAGACCGAACAATCACAAAATCTCTTGACAGTAAAAGTTAATGGGACCATAACCCGATTTTCTTAAAAAGAGTCTAAAATGCAAGCAATAAAGTCGGTTCACATGAATAAAGGCAAAGAGAGTAAATAAGGAAAATGTACACTTTTTGTTTTTATTTATTGAATTTTTTGGTAATTATTATCAACTAATTATTAAATAAAGCAGTTAGTAGCGTATATGGCCACCTTTTAGTGAAATTACCTCATAAAAGCGGTCTGGAAGTGAGTCGTACAGTGATTTTATGTAATTTAGGAAAATTTCGGTCCAAGCTAATTTAATACCCCTGGGAAGTGATTCCTTATCGCTCTACTGCTTTCCTTCTCCGTAAACTTAACGGGTAAGCCAGCCCCAAACATTTTCAAAAATGTTCAAGTCTGGTGAATATGGTGGCCAATTCAGTAATTATACGTTTTGGCTTGCAACAAATGTCTTTACTACACGAGCAGTATGGTTTGGTGCGTTGTCCTGTTGCAGAATCCAAGGTAACGGTTCAAATAACTCACTAAACTTAGGAAAAGCTGATTCCAATATTCCTTTGTAGGTAATTCCCGTCATTTTTGTGCTCTGAACATTTAACCCAAATGCTCCATTACTTCACTCTCTCGGCTGTGATGACGAGTTAAAAACCGTTGTTCTTTCCGTAAATAATTCTTAATTTGACTCTGTCCTAAAGTCCAGGCCATATGGTCTTTTGCGAATTGCTGTCGAAGCTGCTTACGCGCAGCATTTAAAGGAGGTTTTTTTAACCAACTTTAACCGCTTCAGATTCTTAGCACTAACAATAACACTTCTAACAGTGGATTCACTGGTATTTACGCCGGCCTCAAATTTAATTTTTGATATTAAATCACTGGAATTAGAAGCGCAACGAATGATTTTGCGCCTGTTAGCTGCTGAAATCACTGTAAAAATTCTTCCTTACAGTTTTTTCCATAAGAATCTGGATTCTTTTTTTAGCTTTCTCAGATGTAGTTAAAGTGTTTCCCTTGCCCATTTTTGATAAAAACTGCACAAAACTTGTCTACTTTAATTTGAACTTCACTCTACAATAATCTAACACGAATTTTTCTAACAAACTTTCTTAATGTAATGTTATTAACTTCGCAACTGCCTCAACTGCAACTGAACCAATTTTATTGCTTGCATTTCCGACACTGTTTACGAACTTTTATAATGTCCCGTTACTTTGTACAGTAAAGTGAACTTTGTTAATGTATTCTCTTGAACAATTCTGAAACTATTATTTTCACTCGCTGTTGATAATTTTCTATCGAATTTACAGAATAAATTTGTGTAAATATATTTGTTTTGTGAAATAATATAGTTGCCTTTATTCAAGTGAACCGGAGTGTATATGAAATTTTACAGTAACGCACAAAAATAATAGTACTACTTAATTAATAAGTCAATTTGTTTATATCACCAGGACTTCACTCCGATACCGAGAATATATTGAACTCCCCTCGTAGTTATTTTGGGTACAAGAAAGATATGGGAAATTTAGAGTGCGAACTTATTCCTTCGAATGGTGTAAACTACTCGATTTTTGTAGCTCTTTTGGGCTACGGAGGTATACTAATTGGGACAAGCTATTCGGATATGGATAGAGAGCACACATTCTTAGGGCAGTAATCGATTTTGGTCTCATTGGAGATAAGAGATGTACCTTACTTCGACCATCTGCCGTTGGTAATAACATTTGGGCTTAAAGCCAATGAGGAGAAAGGATCGGGACACATGAATCTACTTCCCAAATTACAGTGAAATGTATGTTATTTGATAATTTTCAAAAATTTCTCCAGTTATCCATACATCAAGAAGTGGACCTTGGGATCATTAAAGGAGCCATAAAGTTTGGCTGAATATTTCTGCTTATGTCTCGTGATCAACCTAGAGAAATCGAAGGTGATGATTTTTAAAACAGATGAGCATGGAGAAACACCTGAAAAAGAAACTCAAGAAGGCTAAAACTGCAATAAATGCGACATGGAGTAAATGTTTTGCAAATATAAATACAGCTCATAGTAGTTAATATAAAGTTTTCAAAGCGGTTGCAGAGTCCATACTTTTTTATGCAGCGCAAGAGTGGGGTAATAGAAGGTATGAAACCGTCGAAAAACTTCAGAGATACTACGTCAAACGAATTTTCCACCTGTCGCTCAATACAACTAACTATCGAGACAGGACTGTCTCCCATGTTAAATTTGCATAGCCAATTTAGAGATGATTTTTATAGAGAAGCGGATACATTAACCCATAGGAGATTATATAGTCGGCTAAGCTATAACACATATAATAACTGTTTTCGCGATGAGTATACAACACAGGTGATCTCAATGATGGTAAAACTGCGAGGCGAATTGATTCGTCTAAATTTTATACCACACAGGAGTGATCTCCCCGTAATTTGTGGAATATGTAATACAAACGAGAGATCCTCCCTCTCGTAGGGAGGATGCCAAACACTGCGGGAAACAAGGCGACATTTCTTTGGAACGGACCATTTATCAGAGGAGCAGGTTATCAACCACCTAAATGAAATTAATGTTCTCATATTGTACGAGTTTTGAAAAACAGCATTAAATTATCGAAAAAGGATATTAACCGAAAATTTTTAATTGATCTTAAAATACCCTTTACACAAGAACATTATACTTAAAAAAAAAAAATTATATATCAATCGGTAGACGGCAATGCCATGCTTTTATATGATTTTGTACTTTTTATGATATTGAAAAATTAATTGAATAAGCTACTACTACTACTAATTATCCGAACTCTTTATCGAACCAATGGATTTGTTGCGGTTTTCACAACTTTTTGATCAGCATACTGGTCCTCTGCTGATAAAGTTGCATGGCTTCTCAAGTACCATTGGAACATTGTTTAGTGATTGTTGTCTATCTACTCCCAATTTTCTCGTATGCGTTCTTCGGCGCGTAAACGTCATTGATAATCGCATTCGAACTTTGGCTTTTAGGTAGGTTTGAACGTCAGAGTAGTGGAGATCTATTGTGTTAAAACTGATTTTTCTGTCAGTCTTATTTTCGAATGCTGAGGTACGGAAAATGTGTGCTATGCATTATCCAAAATTATTCCACCTGGGTGAAGTTTTCCAACTGTGTCATTATAGAAGCCTTCTTTTCTAGTTGACGCTAAGACTACCAAAGACGATTTTAACAACATGCCCAGGACACCGATCGAATGAATGTGTGGTCAAGGACCTGATCGAAGTAATCCCTGAAAAAGACTTCCTTCTTCGATTGCCTATATGCGTGGGCTCAAGACTTCCTGAATAAGTCTAACTCTGACAGTTGATGTAGCCTTAACTTCAGCTAAAGAAACAAATCCTTCCATGAACAACTACATATCATACATACATATAGTGAAAGCTAAATTTGGTGAAGAATACCGTTAAGAAATGCTCCATAAAAAAGAATTCAAGCATTTTAATCTATTAAAAATCAAAAAAAAAAAAATCTTTTATAGAGAACCGTTGAAATATTGTTTAATATATATCAATGATACAACTTAACATTTACTTTTCCACCATATATCATGCATTTCCCTAAATACAACCAAATATCTAATAATTTCACTTTTTTCCAGGTCCAACTCTGAAACTTCGTCGGAATATTGTTTTGGACAAATACGCGGACCTCATTGAAAATTTTTACAAAGAAAAGAAAACAATTTAAATTTTAAATTCAAATGTTAACTATTGAAAATAAAACAACATTTAGGTTTAAGTACATACTCGTATGTATCTGATTTGGTTTTTATTTTAATCAGTGTGTTACATCGAGTACCATATTTTCCGTATCTGCATCAATGAATTTCAGCTGTTTTTATGCCATTAGATCCTTCATTGTTTGTTTGGTACACATATTGTTGTACACATTCGAAAAGGAAGAATCGAACAAGGTAAGGTGGCTTGTGTAACAGTGAACATGGTATATCACGATTTCCTCGAAGTGGTAAGAAAATGTGGTTGCAAAATGAAGATGCACCCTAAAAGGTTGCCATAGTGCTAACTTAATGCTGTAGTTTGGCTTGCAGTCTGTCGTAGAGAATACTTTGAAGTAAAAATTATAATTCTTTTACGAGTGAGTACTTATTTATTCTTATATTGGGTCTATAACTTTACTTAATTCGTGCGGTTTGCTAAGAGATGGCGTAACTTGTTATTATTCCATTGGAACATGCGTTGGAAGGCTACTATCATTGTACGTCATTTCAGTATATGTCATTCATTTGAAGCGTAAATAACAATAATTTTTTTTCACTCAAATATGTCGAACTTTGTGCCTGAAAAAGTGTTTTTGCGGGAGTTCATTACTTTAATATGAAGAAAATTGCTGCCGAAAGTCATCGTATTTTGGTGGAAGTTTATGGTGAATATCTGCTAGCTAAGCGAACGTGCCAAAAGTGGTTTGCACGATTTAAAAGTGGTGATTTTGGCTTGGCAGACGATGAACGTCCTGGGCAGCCAAAAAAGTTTGAAGATGAAGAACTGGAAACATTACTCTATGAAGGTTGTTGCCAAACACAAGAAGAGCTCGCAGAATCTTTGGGTGTCACTCAAGCAGCCATTGCAAAACGTTTAAAAGCGGCTGGATATATTCAAAAGCAAGGAAATTGGGTTCCACATGAACTCAAGCCGAGAGACGTCGAAAGGCGGTTTTGCATGTCCGGATTGCATGCATCTGATTGTTACTGGTGATGAAAAATAGATCCATTACGACAATCCCAAACGCAAAAAATCATATTTGAAACCCGGCCAACCAGCCAAATCAACGGCAAAGCCGAATATCCATGACGCGAAGGTAATGCTCTGTATTTGGTGTGATCAGATGAGTGTGCTGTATTATGAGCTGCTAAAACCGGGTGAAACCATCAATGAACAACGCTACTGAACACAATTAATCCATTTGAAGAAAGCAGTAGCCGAAAAACGCCCGGAATATGCGACCAGACACGATGCATCATGAGAACGCTCGGCCCCACGTTGCTATTCCGGTAAAGAACTATTTGGAAAACAGTGGATGGGAAGTCTTACCCCACCCGCCTTATAGCCCAGACCTTGCCCCTTCTGACTACCATTTGTTCCGGTCGATGCAGAACGCCCTCATTGAAATACGGTTCACATCAGAGCAGAATATCAAAAATTGGCTTGATTCATTCTTGACTGCCAAGCCGGCGCAGTTCTTTTGGGATGGGATCCACAAATTGCCAGAAAGATAGGAAAAAGTCATAGCTTCAGATGGGCAATACTTTGAATAATACTATTGTATATGTTTTTCTTAAATAAACGTTCAAATTTTGAAAAAAAAACCGCACAAATTTATTATATACAAATATAAAAACTTCACTTTTTGGGAGAGGAAGTGGTGGAGCACTATTCGGCTTTAGTGACGACCTCGAAAGACTGTATACGAGTATCTTTGTAAAAGCTGGCGAAATGGATGTTATTAACTTAAAACTGAATACACTGGTTGTAGTTTTGGTACCAATCTTCAATACTTAAACTGTTATCATTGGCAGCGTGATTTTAATAAACTCTGCTTCTCACTGCACTCCTTGGACTGTACGGATATAATGCTTATTGTGGATTTTAATGGTCGTGTAGGACTCACACAAAATAATTTCGCATCGGAATACAACAGTACTCTGCTGGAACCGTGTCGCAAATCTAAAGACCTTATTTATGATAACAAAGGAGCAAAAGTAATTGAACTTGCTGATGAGTATGACATGTGATTATTGAATGGTAGTTGCGAAGGAGATCCAGATGGCGAATTGTCCTTTATCAGAGAAACATCATGCTCAATAACAGATTACTGTTTTGTTTCGGGAAATTGGCTCAAGCTTCTAGACAGTTTTCAAGTAGGAACCGAGATCTTTTCGGACTACATGCCCTTGGAAGTAACCCTTAATTCTACTGCTAGCGGCAACTATGCATGCACAGAACCATTAAGCCCTCTGCCGAAATTTGTCTGGAATGACCAAATAATGTAATCGTATCAGCGAAACATGAATGTGAATCTGATGGAATAACGCACACAGCGTTATACAGCCAATATTGAACCTCTAGCTGAAATAATTAAGAAATCCATTCCGCAACAGAAAGATTTAAAAATTCATAAAATAAATAAAGAAAAATGGTATGATTCTGATTGCATGAAACCTAGAACTAAATCTTTTAAATTTCTCAAGCTTCTAAGATCGAATAACTCCAATATCTTTTAAACACTCCAAGACAGACACACGTCTATCATCTCTGTAACTTTTTAACCTCGCCGCTACTTCAATATCCAGCCCCTCTGCTCTTAGACGAAAAATTAGACTCTGCACTTACCCTGGAAGAAGTCAATGAAGTAATATGCAAATCGAAATCAAATAGAGCAGCTGGTATTGATCGCATCCCGTTTGAGTTCTATAAAAATTGCACATATGAGTTTATGAATTCTCTCACAATTGAATTTAATCGAATATTCGACTCTGCTAATATCTCCGACGTATTCAGGAAAGCAATAATTTTTCCCCCACCATAAAAAAGGCGATTGTAGGGAACCGAAGAACTACAGAGGAATCACATTTTTAAAGACTTCAGAAAAATTGTTTGCTTCATTAATTTACAAAAGATTGTATGAATGGGTACAAGAACATAACATCCTTAAAGAATTCCAAGCTGGATTTAGGAAAGGTTATTCTACAATCGACCAGATATTCTGCTTAAAAAACATTGCTAAAACATACAAGAGCAAGAAAAAAAAAAGTTGTATGCTTTTTTTGTAGATTTTCGAGAAGCGTTCGATTCAATACCATGTGAAGCACTCTTTTACAAGCTTTCCAAAATCGGTGTATCAAGTAAAATTATTCGAATCCTGAGGATGGAGACTTAATTTCTGAAGAGTTCGAAACTTCAATGGGTGTTAAACAAGGCTCTATTTTAAGTGCTCTGCTTTTTATATTATACATTAATGGTGGAATAAGATTCAACGGTGTATCAATTCGTGCGCTGATGTATGCTGATGATATAGTCTTTCTGGGTGACACAACCCAAGGTATGCAGTTAATGATAAACAGGCTTAATGCTTTCTGTAAAGGTTGGAATCTCACTGTAAATCTTGATAAATCAAAAATGATTATATTCAGAAATGCAGGAGGACACTGCTCACATTTAAAAAAGTGGAAGTTAGATGGGGAAGAGATTGATGAAGTATTCAAATACAGATACCTAGGTAACCTTATATCGTCCACCTTAAATTTCAAACCACACTTTAAAGAAAAATTAGTTGTTGCTTAAGGAGCTATCTGTTCGATTTGGGAACGTAGCTTCAAAAATAAATATGTATCGCAAAGTGCATACATATTTGTTATTGCAATCAACCCCAGCGTCGATAATGCTTTACGGAGCTTTTTGAAGAAGATTATCCGATTACCAAAAAATATCCCGAGCTATATGCTACATCTTGAAACGGGAACTCCTCCTTTGCTCTTGTACACGCTCAAAATGCACTTCAACTATATCCTAAAAATACTAGAAATGAATGAATGCAGAATACCAAACGTAGTTTTAATTAATAATTAGAACAAACGGAGGCATTTGTGAGGAATGGAAGAAAACAGCTTCTGAATGCGGATTAAATCTGTCTATTGAAGTGAACGAGCATCCTCATCTTTTAAAAGAAAAATTTAACTTGGTTTTGGAGAATTTTGGCAGACATACATATGACGAATATGTCGAAGAAGCTGAATCGTCACTGTTTAGGAACTATTGCAGCAAACTAAACCGTTTTCTAAATGAAAAAACTATTTTCAAACTGAGAGGAGAACTCGTTCAACTAAACTTTATACCCCATAGAACAGATTTACCAATACTTTGTGACATCTGCAACATGAAGAAGAGAGAAGACATCTTACATTTTCTTGGTGTTTGTCCGATTTTAAAAGAATTTCGACTATCAATGTTCGGAAAACATGATTTAGACGAAGATGAAGTAATGACAATTTTAAATGGAGAAAAAGGATGGAAAGTCTTATATGATTACTCATAGATGGAGATTTTAAATGTAAAACTTAAGTATGTATTTTGTCAACCTGGTAGACGGCCACAGGCCAAACTATTAAAGACTTAGGTTAATCGTTACATTGTAAAACATTTTGAAAATAAAAGTCAACTAACTAACTAACTAACTATTTAAGAACCAAGAGCAGAGGACTAATTTTATTAGCATGAGTTCCATCCCAACAAGTGATATTATACTGAATTTTAGAATGCACATACCATAATAGACCATAACCACTAATTTTTTTGGACAATATGAACTGAGATTATAAAGTTGTCTGGAGCAACAAAGCAAATATTTTTTCAGAGTGTTAGTATGATCGAACCAATTTGCTATCTAAAATCACTCTAAGATACTTAAATGACTGAACAAAATCTATTTTAAAACAATGGATAAATACATCAATTTTGTCTTATTACTCAAAATCATACAATGCTGAGCAAATCAGTATCTCAAAAGATCCAAGTCAAAGTAAATGTTAACTATTAAGTTAAGTGGAGACTTACTTGCAAAGGAAAAGGCTCTGTCATCAGCAAAAGCTGTCGAGTAGCCATCTAGAAAAAGATGGAGTTAACAAATATTCAAAAAAGTAGTGGTTCAAGGACTGACCCTTGTTGTACACCTACCTTTAAGTTACGTAGCACACTATATTTAATTTAACATATTGCTTTCTATCAGACAAATAAGAAGCGAGCTAATAATACAAAAAAAACACGAAATCCTGCTCTATAAAGCTTACTTAAAAGAATGTGAGGATCTACCACAACAAATGCTTTAGTTAGATCAACAAAAAGGGGCAAAATTGAAGAAACTTTGGTTGATACCATCATAAGCCTCACTAAATTACTTTATAAGTGTGTCTTCAGTAGATCTGCCAGCTCGAAATCCAAACTGACAATCGCTAAAAAATTGTTGTTTGTTTAAAAATAGCAAAAAAGTGTTGTAAAATACATCAATTTTAAAAATGTATCAGCAGTTCTCAATATGTCCACCTTTGGTGCGAATAATGCCCTTGAGACGGCCTAAGAAAGCATCGTACGCTGCACGTAAATGGCTCTGCGGAATTTCGGTCCATTCCCGGTGAAGTGCTTGTTTGAGGTGGTCCAAACTTTGGTATACTTTAGCGCCAACCTTCGCCTTCAAAATACCCCAGACAGAGAATTTGCAGAATTTGCAATCCATTATGTCTAATAAATGAAGTGTGGAACATTGTCCTTTAACCAATCTTGATTGACGAGCGCTTTGTGAGACGGTGCCGTCTTATTGAAATGTCCACGGTCTCCGACCGAAATGATTGTTTGCCCAAGGCTTCAATTCCTCCTCTAAGACAGTTTTACGGTATACGATCGCATTAATTTTGACGCTACGGTCCAAAAATACGAGCGCCGAGCGACCATCGGTGATTATGGTGGCCCAAACCATCACCATCGGTGCTGCTTGCTTTCTGGTGGCCGTCCGAAGACGTAAATTTTCAAAGAATCTCTCTGGCAAGTAAGCTCGGTCATTTTGTTTGTTGACATATTTTGCAACTCACCACTTTTATGCAAGCGTAGTAACTCCTTCGCTATTTCGGCTCTAACTTCGTGTGCTCTTTGGAACTTCAATGGCTTGAGCCCAAGCTCATTTTTCAGAATGTGTTGCATCCGTTCCAACGATATGTTGAGCTCACGTGCCATTTTTCTTCCACTCGACGCGGATTTCGCTCAATTCGAGCCTTCACTTTCCGAACCATTTCTGCCGATGTTGCTGTTTTTTATGGCGTTTTGCAATGTTGCCAGTATCACGGTAACGAGCTATGGTTTCTGATACAAATGATTTATTCACGTTGAGGTGCTGGAGGGCTCTAACGATAGCTACTTTTGGTTTTCCAGCCAAATATAAAGCAATCACACTATCACTCTATCAAGAGGCTTGTAAATAATAAAATTATCTGTCATGTTTCAAAATTTGAGCTCACTATTATGAACGGTTTGGAAATTATAGCAGTCTGAAGTTGGTTGCAGTTCGAGTCAGGCAGGGTGTAGATCTTGGTTAAGCCGACAAATGAGATCTTCAACCAAGTGAATCGGTACTGACAAAGAAATTGGTCCGTAATCGGCGTTAAAGTGACCAGAAGCATTTGAGCATAGTGTAGTGAGGTCATTTTCAAGAAACAAAATAAGATAGGACCTAATATCTAACCCTGAGGTACTCCTAATGTTAGAAGCATTGGAGATCTTTTCGAAAACCTTTGATAAGCATGGGAAGATACTACATACAATAATAGGGCTAAAGATTGCGGTCGAATTGGGATTTAGTTTCTTTTTGAAGAGAATGATCTTAGCCAACAGATCCAACTGTCAAACAACTCAGAAAGCGCAGCAAAATCATTCTTATAAATCGAACGATAGTATTGATAAATTTTATCTCTGATACAATATCAAATTTAAATTTATTTAGCGGATCGATAAACAGCTAATTATTTTTAATAAAAACTGGAGTCAGTATTTTTCTGAAAACAAAATTTCATATTGGTATGCTCTCAAAGTAGACTTGTTTTACTATCCCAATTGATCAAAGATTACTCCAAAGCCTTTTAGAGGGTTGATGTATACAAAGTTTATTCAAAAAGTATCTTTTTAGAGAGTTACTACGTTACTACGTTTCATAAAAAATGAGTTATTGCAAGCGCAACAGAAAGCACTGGAGCACTTATTTCGTCGAAACCTAATGGCATTTTTAAACTCAGACGTGAACCAGTTTATAATGAATTGCTACCGTCTTCAGGAACGTGCTCCAAGCGTAACAATTGTAAAAAGTTAATTTTATTATCCACGTCTGAGAAACAATAACAACTGCGCCATGGGAGGAGGCTCGCATCTAGTTAGAGAGCATTGTTATCGATTGAAGCAATTGAAGTTTGGTCCACAGCTTGTCGTAAAAGGCGGCATAGACATTTACTAAGACTATCCTAAGTACGTATGCGTTTTGGAATTCTTACGTCTGTAGACTATAAGTGGTCCAAAAAAAGGCGGACACACATTCACGTTTGTACACGATAGACAGAGCTTGGTGGTTTCCGGGAATCACGTTTAATCAGCTGCAACGTCTTCATAATGAAAGCCAAAAGTTTCGTACTAGAAAACGTATGAAGTAACGTAAGTTCGATATAATATGAGTGCAAGAAACCAAGAAATGTCCGAATCTGGGCTACTTGAACTTACAAATAAAAACATTAAAAGCACTAAGTTGCCATCATTTTGAAATCTTAACTTCTAAAATAGATAAAATCGGAATCTAAGATTCACGACTGACTTATGAAATAAAACTTTTAATTGAGTACGAAAAATTGTTAGCAGTGAGTAATATTTCAACGGATACTTCGAGAAATCGAATTGCGAATACGATATGTTGGATGATGTACGAGAAATGTAAGAGGAACAATGAAAACGATGGAAATAACAATGCTAAAAGTGTCAGAAAATCTTAGAAAACGTTGTCTTGTAACAAGTACACGCATTCGCAGACATTTCCATACTAAGCAATTGATAGTAGAAAAAGCAAATCTGTCCAGTTTGACCTGTTTAACAATGGTCGTCGGAAAATCCAGTCCAAATGGCAATTTGAAGAGTTGCAGGTTCTGATTTCTTTGTAAAGAAGGTTTTGTGATGTACGAAATAAACTGGTAATTTGACCGATGAATTTTAATTCCATTTTGATGAAAGCAACAATGTTTGTTATGGTTTGTGACGATGATGTATTTAGTGGATGCAAGAATGTCCACCAACGCAATGACTCGTGTCATTAACATTTTTTGCCGTAAGCAGTCTTTATTGTCGCCCAGACTTCACTTTATCTCGATTTGTATGCGAATTTAAAAATTGCTCAATGTATGGTAAATTTTTGATTACCATAAAGTTATTTTACGTAAATGTAATATTTTAATAATTTCATCGTGACGTGACAAGTTTCTTATCGACCAAACGAAAATGATAGCCAAACAAAATCGGCCTGAATATACTACACATACGATTATAATAAGGTACTAACAGAGGCCAATTCGAAGAACGAATCTCAAAACTCCTTCAAAGGGCAATTCACCTTGTTGTTTACTTGTGTTAGAAACCGTCCTAAACGTCAATCTCATTAAGAGCACAATAGTTGCTTTCACACAGAGACGAAATTGAGATAAACTGCAAAAAACCACTCTGTTAGGTGATGCGATAGAGTACATGATCCTCACATGAGATTCTCATCTAACGAAAGTTCTAGGCAAAGATGGGATTTCCATATGCACCAGTGGAATTTTACTTGGTAAGAGCTGGTTTACAAACCTCAAAATTATTCTGTTGCCCTAAACAGCCATTACCAAAAAAAATTGTCACATGTACAGCAATAGTACATTGGCGAAAAACGAAGCAAACTTCTACAAAAGCAAAGCTAAATAAACTTTAGATACTATCTATTGTACCTTATGCACTAGCTTATGCATAGTTTTCAAAAATACCATATGTAGTATGTGTAAACCATATCGGATCAGTGTTTATACAATATCAGTACCATAATAAAAAAAGTTGGTGTTTTTAAGTAATAAGGTATAAAAATGAGAAAGCGTTTAGTCGAACCATTGAAAGTTGATGGGCAACATTTATCAGAAGTATACGGTCAATGGAGATCGTAACCAGATCAAGGTCATGTCAATTGACACTTCTCGACTATTTTCTTTGGGGCTAGCTAAAGGTATTACATATGGCTTTTTGTGGGTAAAACTCCGATTGTTGACGCGACTTAGATTCCTATATTTTGACTGTTATTGAGAAAAAATTACAAAATTAACAAACAGGATGATCTTTGTAAAATGTAGTGTAGGTGGTCACATTTTTTTATAATTATGCGGGCTCAAGGCATTATTTGTACACCTTAAATGAAGAAAATTTAAGGATGAAGAAAAGAAAAGTACCGCCGTACAGTGGTCTTAAATGTTTGGAAGTTACAATGGTAATGAAATAGAGAATTCGGCAGGGCACTTCATAAGCGAATTGTACGGATTAGAAACGATATTTCAGAGTACGTCCGAAAGTGGGCTTGAAGGTATACTGTGGTTTCAGTTCACTGGTACTGAAAATAGCGATAAAACAAGGTGAGGCAGGAGACGTTACAACGCACTTCGAGCTTAACAATTGATTGTGCAATATTGGCATCGCCTATGAGATTTATCGCACGGTTTTGAATCTTATGTAGGACGTACAAAGAGATATTGTGGGCACCTAACCAAATGGTGGCATTGTACTCTAATCTTGTGCCTTATATATTGCGCCCAGATCAGAGATGAAAAAGGGTTTCTTACATTGCTTGAGAAAACTTAGACATTTCACACAGACGGCATAGTACCTGTAATGCTAACTAACCTTTTTACTTAAGAGTGTATCTTAGACATCCCCATAAGAAGCATTTTAGCAATCCAAGTCATAGCACGCCTACCTCAAGGAAAATCCACCGCTTGGAATCACTGAAAATATCAATATTATAGCCCTTGGAGAATTTTCCCAGTGTCGCACAGAATTGTCGTAGAATTAAACGCACCTCGGGCGTGACGCAATGCTCGAAAAAAACATTGGTATCCTCATATATAGTCAAGCCGGTATCAAAGCTATTAACTCGGATACCATACATATATTCCAAACTGGGAGCAGGAACGCCGGAACGAACTTCAGGATCATACTGCCGCAGGTTCCAAGACACAGTGGCATACAAAGAAACGAGCATGCAGATGAAATGCCGCTGAGCATTGGCCAATTAAAGACCATGCGGTCAAACTAGATATTTTATACAACTCCAACTATAGCGGAGAGAATAAAATTCTCTCCCATTTCCCATGTCCGGCACTAGCAAGAGTCAGACTCGTGCACTAAACCAACCATTCTTCGACGACCTTAATGACATTCCACTTTCCTAATTCCAAAGGCTGAATCTAGGCACCGACTGTCCAAAAAGCAACATACTAGTGCTACTTGTGTTTATGTTGGACCGTTACCTCTACCTATCTATGTACCTACAAAGCATGATCTGGAAGTTTTGAGCTGGCTGCAAAGTGTACAGCAAGCAAATGAACTTTGTCCAAGTAGCTGACAGCTGGAATGTCATTATAAATGAGGGTTGTAACGAAGGATGAGGCAAAATTTGCACTGTTTTTGACGAACAACCAAACATTTTTACTACCCTTGGGACATTGTAGATGTTTGTGCCTCAGCTTTTGGTCGTACTGAAATTGCACACGCTGACGAAAGGCGTTGTAGTCATTTCCGACTCATTTGAACTTTCTAGTGGAACCAAAAAGGCATTTCTCGAACCCGGACAGCCTTTTTACAACTCGAGTTGTACCATTCCTTTCTTTTGGTTTGACATTCTTCATCCGATTAGGGGTAAAGGATCTTATCCCAAAGGGAATAGTGTCATTCATCACATCAGCAGCGGCATTTACGTCGAAATCGAGAAAACATAACGACCAGTTAAAATTTGTAGAGAAGCTGTTAAGTCCGTCCCAATTGGCTTTCTCGTGTTGCAATACGCTTCTTTGGCTGCTTTCTGCTAAAAATATAAAAAATATCGAATCTAAGTAGTTGCACAGATTTTTAAAAGATGATGCTTCTAGCGGTGGCTTGCAAGTTTAAGAGGAGTCACGAACTTTGCACAGTCTTTCTCTTGCTACCCAATTCAACGAATTTCACACTGATTCCAAAATCGTCTTTATAACGTATAATATGTAGATCGAGTCATATGCGGCCTTAAAATCTGCGTATAGATTCGGTTTTCTTATTTTTATTCCAAGGTTCACTATAGTGAACCTTAGACCGCACTACGAATAGTAGTTGCCAATCAAACGGTTGGCAAATTGTTTCGTCGTAGAGAGAATAATAAAGGCTGGCAAAACCTCTTTAGATGTTGAAAGTTCAAGGGTCTTCTCTCTTGTGAACCGGACAAGGCTTAGGTTTAGATACTGCTATATTTACAGCGATGGGTGGGCCAAGTTTGAACTGTTCGTTCTGTGTGGCAACGGCCATTCGGTCATTTTTAGCATTTATTGAATATACTTGTTCCAAGCAAAAGTTATGTCTGTTTTTGACGATTACAACCGTTCGGTTGTTTTGGCGTAGGTCAAATCACAAATGTCTAAAAATACGTCCTCCAAAACATTTAGAATGACACGTGAGATTCCCATCAACAACCGAATCAAGCGCCTTAACCAGTTCACGAACTAACATAAAATATAACCACAAGCAATAAAAACAGAAGTGACAAATTTAATTAGTTAAAAAAACACGAATAAAACTATTACTTCTGAGTGATTGTACAATGCATATGTACTAGCAAACGTTGTACGATAAATGTCAAAAAAAAATGCTCCCTCTCTTGGTTTCGGTAAACAGGTATGTTTCGGAGCTTTTAAATACGGTGTAAGTAAGGCTTTTGACGCATAGATCGTTTAGATTTAAATTATAACAGACCGTAGAAGGTTGAAAACTCTACGAGGTGAAGTGCGACATTGCTTAAACTAGAGTGAATTTTATTAAATACTTTTTTAACGGTGACAGTAAATATATTCTTCATTCGATTTTTTTAAAACAATTTTACTAAGCAAGGTATGGATTGCCATACAAATTTTTATAATATAATATTGTACATCTTTTTAAAAACGAACCAAATTTGTAGTTTACTATATACAAACTAAATGGGGTTGTCCTGTCGGTAGTTTTGTGTTGCAATAGTATTTAGTCGGTCATATTGAATACTTTGAAGACTTTTTAAATCTGTGGATTTTAACCCTTAGTGTGCATAATTTTTGACCTCAAATATCTCAGTAACTATGCGCTTTTCGGAGTATATTTATCTTTTTGCAGTATAATGATCAAACTTTATGGCCCCGAAGTTAGATTTTGAGGAAAAAACTTTTATAATTATTCAAAAACGTGCTTAAACGTGTAAAAACTTCAATTTTGAGTTTTGAAAGAAAACCTTTCAGACTTATGCAGACAAGGACAAGTGTTTTAAGGAAAAAATAGTCCGCTTTGCAGCCGTTCGAAAAAGTATGTTGGCCGTTTTTTAGGTTTCGTGAAAGAGGGAAAATGAGAGATTGCAACAACTATTTTAAGTAACGTCATCTAAAATTTTCTTTATTTTTGATACATATTTTGTAGTTTGTTTGCTTCAATCAGTGCACAAATATGTGCGATGATCGTCGCACATCGGTCGATGGCAGGAAGGCATTTTAATTTTGTCTTGTAGTCCATGGATCAAGAACAGAGAGAGCATCCAACTCTTTTTTCAAATTTCGGACGTGCAATCTCCAAAGGTGGCACTGAATCTATAGCCAATATCATTTCGATGCTTTTCCGGTATGCCCATTCGCAACGTTTTTATTTCTTGTAAACGGCGCTGCAGTAACCAAGTGACAAGGTGTAAAGCAATTTGCTTCTGGATGTGACACGTATGAGCAAAGCGACTGTTAACTGCTGCTTGACCGAGCATTTTAAAGAATAATCTTAGTGGCCAACGCTTTTTGCCCCCCCCGCGACCAATATAAAAGGGACACAATTTGTCGAAAGCATCCATGCTTCCTTTAGTGTTGTTATAGTGGTTGACTTTCCCGGGTTTCCCCGAACTGGTATCAATTTCCGACGACCTTGTAAATGTAGATATTACCAAAACAATTTTGTTCTTCTTTTGTGTTCAAGGGAGTAGTGTGATTTCTCGTCTCCTGCTATTTTCATTTCGAGTGGAGTTTTCACGTTGGTTCTTCTGATAGTGCCCGTTATTTTTTGTTTATATACGGAATAGCACTTATCAGGTAGAATGTTTTTTGTTTAATGTAACGATTTTGAGACCAAATCGATCTGGTTTACTTTTCATGTAAACACGAAAACTACATTTTCCTCGAAACGGTAGTAGATGCTCATTAACTGTACAGTAATTTTGAAGTTTATTATATGTTCCACAAGTTTTCGATGCAGGCGAGCTTATTGTCTTTTGGCCTCCGTGACTTTGGTATATGCCCATACTTTCTGACGCCGACATGATTGCATTTCTAAATGATAAGTTTGGAGGATCCCACCACTGTTGGTTATAGAGCGTTTTTTAACTCAATTTTCATGTTAGTATATGTCACGATCAATTCGCGCATTTTAACGGTAAACAACGTCTTCCAAAATTCGAAAACGTCCTGGCATAGTAGAGCATCGTACGTTGGACCTGGTACGTGAATTTAAACTGACGAATGCCGGGATAAGAAAATACTTCAAAAAGTAAGGTGACTTTTTATTTTTATAAAAAAATATTCACATATACTATAACACACTTGTACCAACGCTTTTTCCAATCCTCGAGGTACTTCTCATAACCACTTTTTGGTAAAGCCTTGAGCTCTTCTAGCGATGACGTTTTTATTTCCTCAATCTTTGAAAATCTTCGTCCTTTCATAGGTCTCTTCAGTTTTGGGAACAGGAAAAAGTCGCATACAGCCAAATCCGGTGATTATGGTGGCTGAGGCATGATTGTCGTGTTGTTTTTGGCCAAAAAATCCTCACAAGCAACAGTGAATAAGCAGGTGCATTATCGTGATGCAATAGCCATAAGTTCTTTTTCCACAATTCCGGACATTTTTTCGTATTGCTTCTCCTAAACGACACATAATTTCAAAGTAACACTCCTTATTAACCGTTTGAGCTTGATGTTAGAGCTCTCGATGCAATTCGCGACGGTAATCAAGAGAAACAGTGATCAAAACTTTGACATTTAATCGAACTTGGAGTGTTTTTTTCGGGTCCCTTCTGGGTGCTACCATTGAGGCGATTGGGCTATGGTTTCGACGTCATAACAATATACCTGTGATTCGTCACCAGTTATGGAACTTTTGAGCAAATTGCATGACACTAGCCAACCGATATGCTAATATCCTCAGCAACTTTTCTTATGGTAATTCGACGATATTCCAAAACAATTTTTTTCACAGCTTCGACGTTATCATTTTTTGTTGATGTGCTGGGGCGTCCAGAGTGAGGTTCGTCAATGGCATCTACTCGGCCATCTTGGAAGGGCTTGTACTACTTGTAAACATTTTTACTAAGAGCAGACTCACCGTATGCCACTGTCAACATTTCAAGTGTGTTAGAGCACTTGATTCCATTGTTTACACAAAATTTGATGCAAATTTTTTGCTAAATTTTTTATAATAATTGTAAATCGTCGAACACACCAAAACACATCTAACCTTTCTATCTGTCAAAACAGACTAGGTATGCTACATACTTGAAACCACATATGTTTGGGCATGAGTACCTACGCAGCAAAAAAAAAAAATCAATAATCCAATGCACGTTGCCCGCGAAATTTCAAAAGTCTATTACTTTGTGAACACATCTCGTACATATGGAATCTACTTCCTAAATTTTTCTTGTAATCACCAAAAATAGTTCGGTGGTGGCAGGCGTTAAGCAGTGGGTTTCTTCATTGTTGAAGATGTTGATGAATTTAAGAAACATTTTATCTGACAAAGTTTCGGTTGTGGCTGTTGAAAAAACCTCCCCTTTAAGGCCTATTGGTCTATTATGCTGTCATATGGATCTGTGCCCCTCGTACTATTGGAACCAATTTGGGCTACTGACGAGATGTAGGGGACTGCTAACGCCTATATTGCTCAGGTCGTTTAAGTCATTGTAGAAAAAAGTTTCTAAGTGGAGTTACTTTCTTTGGGAGAGAGGTGCAATTTCTCCAGCTTCTGCAGAAGTCTTTCGTAAAAACGTCAAGCCATTTTACATGCTTGCCTATAAGGCAGTGAGCATTGATAACACCTATGATAACGCTGAGATGTTTTCTGTTTTGAAAGATCAAACTTTTAGAGCGATTCAAATCCAGCTTCGTCTTTGTCCAGATTTGTTTTTTTTTTTATTTGTTTGTTTGTTAAAGCTGGATATCACCTTAGTTTGCACGTAGCGATAGGTATACTGATGCTACCTTTTTTAGTAGGATAGGTAGAGTGTTCCAAATTTTGGCGAGTTCTTCGGTCTTACAATGTCTTTACGTCTCTGCACTCAGCAGAATTGAAACTTGAACCGCTCTGCCGTCTCCCTAAGAAATGATGGGCATTCGAGAGCAGTTTTAAAATTTTTTGAAACTCAGTCCAGGGATTTGATAGCGGAAAGATGCAGATATGTCATACCTTGCAGATGTCACGGTTTTCTTCAGTCAGGACAGATCTTCTTTAATCTTCAAAATTTCTGCCTGTAACAAATAAAAGTGATTTGGAATGCGGAAGGAGAGGCTTAAATTAAGCTTATCTGTGAAAGCACTCCAGCCAATTTCACTATCAGTTCTTGGATCCATGCTTATATAAATTCATTAATTAGTCATTCATGAAAATATCTTCGTCCTAGAGTACTTATAATCGAGTATACCTAGCTATCACAGTCATATACAATATATATATGCTTGCCTGCTGAGAATATCGAGGGGTGTCAAGTGAAATAGAATATCCAGAGGCTCGTAGGGAGTAGTACGTAAAGCCCAGAGTATGCATAGATATGTTGTCCTTTGGACTTTGCTTAATTTAGTGTAGTTAACGCATTGTCTGAGGTTTTCCACCAGACAACCACCCCGTAGGTGAGTATCAGTGTTATAACCGAAAAGGCCCCATTTGTTCCCAGTAGATTTCTTTCAAGAAAATAGAGCTATTCTAGCCTTCTTGAAATTAGGTTTCCAGTTTAGTTACCTGTCAAAAATAAGACCCAAATATTTTGCTTTATATCGGGAAAGAATAAGTTAATACATCTTGTTATCTCTGAAAAGGACCCAAAGTATTTCCTGAAAAAGGCAGAATCAGTTTTATGGGGGTTTACTCGCAATCCACAGCGATTTGCTCAACTGGTTAATCTGTTAAACTTTAGAAGTCTTTTGTCCGAGAAGCAACGTCATCTGCTTAGGCAATTACCGTGCTACTAGGCACTTCTAGGTATATCAGCAGTTCATTGACCTCTACGTTCCATAGAAGGCTTATTTGAGCAGAAGCCCCACCAAGTTTGCAGTTGATTATCCTACTATAGTTGATTAGATCAACTCACCAGATGAATCATTTACTTCCGAGTCATTGTGATTGCTGATTTGTTGACTTTGTTAAATACCTTCTATGACCAGGAACGCGCCCCTTGTCAGATACTCTCTATGGTCAGTGGATGTAAGGCCGTTTCTACCGAATTTCCTGGATCAATTTTTGATCGTATGTGGATATCAGTCAGTCGTTTTCAAAAATAAATATGACAGACTTATTGGTCTAAAACCCTTTGTAACAATATGAGAACATATTGACATGAGGACTACATTAACTTATCTCCATGGCAAGGGAATGTGGACAATTTCTACGCAGCTCCTCATGATATTCTCTGGCGTCGACAGGATAATATCTGAGGAGCATTGTAACTCAGCAGGTATTATATCGTCCAAACTAGCATACTTAAATGATTCGAATCCATGTAGCGTCCAGAGCAGGTTGTCCCTTGTAATAAGACCGTGAATTTCGGTTCTCTCCAAAAGAAGTAGCAGTCCAGGCGCTGTTGAAGAAGTTTTAGAAGTTTTTAACCACTGCGGTGCGTGGTTGAATGGTAACACTTGCGAGAGCGAAGGCAAATTATGTGCTGATCACCCCATTTAAAAAATACATAACTTTCTTATTATTTCTGAATTAAAGCCACCGAGGATCCCTAGATTAGCTCCATGGTTTCATAACAATTGATCCCTTAAATTAGACATTCAATATTAGATGCCGTGTATAAGTATTGATTTGACAACAGCGGTAAATATTGATTTAGGGACTCAATTGAGTTGAGTTTTCTGATCAGCATGTCTCCATGATATTTAAAATTTATAAAAGGCAATACTTTGCAGACTTGTATCATCTCGCGATTAATGATCAATGTGTAAGCTTTTGCGTTTACCTTAAGGACTTCCTTGCAAGTTCACCTTAAAAACTCATATAAAATGGATCGCCTTGGATGTTGAAAAGAATGTTTTCGAACCTGCTAGCTACTGGTTTACGTCGATCATCTACTACCATTACTGACCTACCATTTAGAAAATATAAAATATTTTGAATACTCCAATTATCTACAACTTTTTTTTACTTATTGCTTACAACAACAAGTCCGACACCATTTGGACACTGAATATTACTTACTTCTTAATCTTTTGCAACCTACATACATTTGTTCTAAAAACACAAACTAGAAAGCCTTCACAACTTGTCTTTGCAACGACTCTACCTCTAGAAGAAATACTGTCGGTTCATTGATATCTGAAACAAGTGAACATATTTCCTTTAGTGTGGAAACTAACTCTTCAATTCGCGCTTCCAAAAAGTCGAAATATAATAACATCTCGGTTTGGATTAGATGAGATTATAGTGGGAGGTGGTATAAAGAATCTCAGATCGCTGCAGCCACATGTGGGCCTATTGTGATATCCTCCATCTATGACGCCGTAATTTGTTAGGAACGCGGCTATATCTTAAGGTGAGCTGACAGTTATGTCCGCCGCTTCAAGGTAGAATTACTCTAAGTAACGTTGAGGTGTTTTAGTTAAACCATCATAGTCACGCTGCACACAGTGTCCTGTGAGAAAACCTGTGATCACTCAAATCTGACTTCTACTTAGTTGTAGTAGTTGTTTTGTTCTTTTGTGGCAACAACTTGGCATATAGGTTTTGGCTTGTCTGTACCCTTCGGTTTATCTTCTTTTTCTCAAGCCAGGTTTTAATACTTCTTTTTATGGTTTTATTGATAGCATCTTGGCATCATTTGGTTTTTCGTTGCCTTTATGTCCGCTATGTCGTGGCACCAAAATCAGATGAAATTTATTTGTGGTGGTCAGTAGTTGAAAGAGTTGAAGGCAATCCCAGACCAGTTTTAAAGTTTTGAAGGCGTTGATTGCAAGTAGGGCTGCTCTGCTGTTGGAGAGAATTTTTTGTTTTTTATATTTCTGTTAAGATTCACTCGAATGCAAAGCTATATTGTATGGATTTCAGCCTGAAATACGGAGCTGCTTGTATCCATACTGGCGTGAATGGATGTCTTAGTGCGAGGACCATATACTCCGACTCAAACTTCTTTATTTGTTTTGGATCTGTCTACCATACATGTGAGTCCTTGACAAATGTTGGTTTTTCCTGTTTCCAGTTAAGACGATCTGGAAATATAATTTGATAGTTGTGCCGAAAGTTATATCGTGGTGACATTTGTCTATTAAGTGTTTGCCAAGTTTCGTCTTTTTTGAATTCAAAATTCAATTGTATCATGAACTACTTTGGAATCGGATTCATTTTCTGTGATGAGCATGTAGGCATTTACCATTGCTTCTTTCATGAATTTCAGATGAAGTGGTGAGTTTTTCAGAATACGCAGGTTACGCAGGCACAGACTAGTCTCTGTAATTTGTTGAGTTTTACCTGTGTATACCTCTGCGATGCTTTCTGCCACTAAGCAGAATATATTATGATAGATTTCGTTATTGCCGTTTACATGCATAGGGTCCTTTTGGGATTTAGACATTTGCTGATCCATAGTGAGGTCGTAGCCTTGTCAATATTTTTAGAAATATGAGGGTTTCACGTAAGTTTTTCATCCATTGTGATTCGTAGATATTTGACATCCGTTGAGAACTCTATTGTTTCACCGAAGAGAGTGCCATTTCTGAGTCTTTCTCGCCTTCGTCTCTTGTTGAAATTAACAATGGTGCTATTATTTGGATTGGCTTTCAGAACAACTTTGGTGTACCATTCAGCAACTAGGTTCAAAGCCCACTGGAGACGATCCAAGATTGTGTCTTTGAATTTACCTCTGATTAGGATAGCAATGTCGTCCGCATATCCTTGAACATAGAATTCATCATTGCTGAGTAGTTCATAAACTACGATGGACCATACTATGGGTGATAGTATTTCTCCCTAAGGGCATCCTTTCGTAGCTACCACACTGAGTTTGTTTCTGCCTAATGATGTTTTATTGTTTTGTCCTCCAGCATACACTTTACCTATTTACATGTGGTGTCGTCAACTCTCATGTTTTGAATTCGTCTATATATCTGGGAGAATTTCGTGTTGTCAAATACTCCTTCTATATCGAGGAAACAACCAACAGATACCTTTCTATATCTGAGAGATTTTTCAATACTTATGGTAAGATTTTGTAGGGCGTACGTGGTTGATTTTCCAGGTTGATAGGCATATTGAAATGAACGGGGGTTTATTTGAAATGTCCCGTCTGTGATATGTCTATCGAAGATTTTTTCCATTGTTTTGAGGAAAAATGAAGTAAGGTTGATTGGTCTATATGATTAATTTGGTAGTTCAGACGGTCTGCGTCCTACCTTAAGTATATATTTGACAACAACTTTCTTCCATTTTTTTTTTTTTTTTTTGTAAATATCCCCAAGCGTAGCTAGCTCTGAATAAGTTAATTAGTACAGGAAGCAGTTGGGGGATGCCCTTTTGTAGTAAAGCTGGGAATATTCTATCCTCACCAGTGGCTTTAAAGTGTTGAAAAAAGTTAGTTGCCCAAATTATTTTGCCTTTATGAAAAATTTGCTTTGCTCTGTTTCAGTCCTCTCTGAGCGGTCTATGGTATATATCCTTCTCTGGGGAGAGTTTTATTGGGCTTTTGAAACCATCGTCGAGTCTGAGAAGTGTGTTTGGGCTAGGATCTGAAGAGTCATTTTCAGCGTAAGTGCCGCCGGGTTTTTTCATTGACCCGATAGGATTATTTTGCTGCTTAGAGAGTATTTTATGCATGCAGGTACAACTTCTGGTGTCATCGATTATGTGACAGAAGCTTCTCAACGATTCTCTCTTTGCCCTTCTAATTTCTTGGTTGTACATGGTGAGTATTCTTCTGTATATTTCCCATTCACGATTACACTGAGCCCGGTTAAGAACCTTTCTAGTATCTGTTCTGAGTTTAGATATTTTTTTGTTCCATCAGGGGGTAAGTCGATTGCCCATTTCTTCTTTTCCTGTGCAGGCTTGATGAGATTATCACAAGTTAATTCACTATTGTCTATATCTCTGATGTTTGTGTTACAGGTTGTCCATGAATTGCTGGGGATATACATATATCCCAGTCCGTGAATTTGGGTCGTTTGTATTTTTCAGATATAATTGTGCTTAGTTCAAGTTCAAATAGGATGTGCCAGTGGTCCGACATTGAAACTCGGAAATAAAGTTCTTTATAAAGTTTGTGCATTGAGTTAGATCTAAGACCTCTGTCCTAATGCTGTTTATTAAAGTTTGGTTGCGTCACTGGTTAAGAATTTGTAAATTGTTTGTATTAATAAATTTTAATAGAGACTCACTGCGTTTGTTTATGTTTGAGTTACTCCACATCGTGTGATGGGCTTTTGCGTGGCAGCCTACAATTAGTTGCAGGTAATCCCTTCAGTGGCAAGAGGTCCAAGTCACTAGAGTCACCGGGAAGGTAAGCTGAGCATATAACAGCTTCTGTCTTACCTTCATTAGTATGCAGATCAGCTTTTGTGGCTGCCAAATCCTTGTTAATGTATTGTGGGATTGAAAAGAGTTTTGTTTTGTTGTTAATTAAGATACATACTCTAGGTTTTTGCAGGGTTAATCGATTGATATAATAACTCATCTGAGAGTCCCTTTACCTGGTTTTTGAGGATGTATGGTTCCTGGATAAAGGCGACGACTAGGTGATTCTTTTTAGATCTGTGGCTGAGGACCGCCGAAGCAGCCTTAGCATGTTGAAGATTAATTTTTTTTCGTTATTGATTTGTGGTACTGGTAGAGTTGCCATTATTTGGAAAGATCTCAGATATTAGGATGGTTTCTAGTAGTCAGGGCCTAAAGATAATGGCTTCTGATGTTCCGGCGTTTTACTTAAAAAGAATGTTTCTTCCTCATCTAAATAGAAAATGATATTTTCAACTACACTTCAGGATTCAGTGTTTTAGCTGAAATATCAAAGAGAGGGTTGCGTAAGATACCAACAATTTATTAAAACAAGACCGCAAAAAATTAAGCCATCTCCTTATGAATTTAAGGAAATTGACAGGATAACTGTTGGAAAATTCTTCGGCACTGAAATTTCCGAACGACTTTGTGAAAATTCCAAATAAACTAAATGCCTTTAGATACTTACATTCTCTTTTATGTACACCCTGCCTGACTCGAACTGAAACCTACTTCAGACTGCTATAATTTACAAATCGTTCAGTGAGCTCAAATTTTGACAAATGACAGATAATTTTATTATTTACAAGGCTTTTAAACGATTTGCGTCTCAATTGTGTTGAAAAATTTTATCCGCGATGGAATTCAAACGTGATAGTGTGATTGATTTATATTTGGCTGGAAAACCACAAGTAGCTATCGTTAGAGCCCTCCAGTACCTCAACGTAAATAAATCATTTGTGTCTCGAACCATAAATCGTTACCGTGATACTGGCAGCGTTGCAAAACGCCATGGAGGTGGTCATAAAAAAGCAGCAACCTCTGCAGAAATCGTTCGGAAAGTGAAGGCTCGAATTGAGCGAAATCCGGGTTGAAGTGGAAGAAAAATGGCTCATGAGCTCAACATATCGTTGGAACGGGTGCAACACATACTGAAAAATGAGCTTGGGCTCAAGCCATTGAAGTTCCAAAAAGCACACGATCTTACACCTCAACAGAAAAAAGTTAGAGACGAAAGAGCGAAGGAGTTGCTACGCTTGCACGAAAGTGGTGAATTGCCGAATTTGGTTTTTTCCGATGAGTCGCCATTTGTTATAGAGCAATATGTCAACAAACAAAATGACCGAGTTTACTTGCCAGAGAGGTCCTCCGAAAATTTACACCATCGGACGGCCATCAGAAAGCAGGCAGCACTGATGGTGATGGTTTGGGCCGCCATAACCGCCGATGGTCGCTCTCGTATTTTTGGACCGCGGCGTCAAAATTCATGCGATCATATACCGTGAAACTGGCTTAGAGGCGGTATTGAGGCCTTTGGCAAACAATCATTTTAGTCGGAGACCTTGGACATTTCAACAAGACTCGGTACCGTCTCACTAAGCGCGCGTCAACCAAGATTGGTTAAAAAACAATGTTCCACACTTCATTTCTTCGACTCAATGGATTGCAAATTCTCCGGATGCAAATCCGTTAGATTTCTCTGTCTGGGGTATTTTGAAGGCGAAGGTTGGCACTAAAGTATATATCAAAATACCGCAGAGCCACTTTTGTGTAGCGTGTGATGCTTTCTTCGGCCGTCTCAAGGCCATTATTCGCGCCAAAGGTGGACATTTTGAAAACTACTGATATAATTTGAAAATTGATGTATTTTCCAACATTTTTTGCTCTGGCACAATATAATTTATAAAAATATAAAAAAATTATAGCATTTTAAAAAGTTGCAGTTTGAGTCAGGCAGGGTGTATATTCACAGAGCCGAAATGCAATTTTGCTGCGGGAATTTCATAAAAGCAGATATTTCTCGAACAAAACGCTGCAAGAAGGAGCTAAAGTGACACCACTTATGGTATATCAAACAACAGCTCTTGTTGTTCTGCCTCTTTAGGGTTAAAAAGTTGAGTAAGTTGCTCTTCATTTTCTTGAAGTTCCTCATGTTGTCAATCAGTCTCGGTAACACTTGGTAATTCTTTCTTAGTCGTGGCTTCCGAAATATCTGAAAGTTTAGCACGCAGCACCCAGATGTCGTCTCACAGGGTTTACGCATTCAATAATTACGGCGTAGAAAATTGGTTCAGTTTGCTTTTCCACTTTGTCTGGAATCCACGTTGGTCCACTGGAATTAAGCCTGTCTCAGATTATATCGTTTAGTTGCAGTTTTTTATTATTCTTAGGAGATTGGTCCTTTTTATTAGTACGAATAGGTGTATAAGCTGGGAATTTTCCCGTGACCGTTGAAGGAATCGTATGTTGGCTGAGCAAACATCTAGCCAGCCGAAGCTCCATCGGCCTAGAGAAATGTCGCCTTAAGTATTCTCAACTCTAAATATAAAACGCGTTTCAAGGTTTTATCGTTCGACGTCATCTTCGATTTTCGTTATCTGTATTTAGAGATTTGTTGGGCATGCAGCTTAGCGCTTCCGCATTTTTGATGCCAGGTCTATGGGCAATTTTAAAATTGTTCCCATTCAAGAATATACTCCATATAAACATCCTAGAGGAAAATATAACCGGAGTTTGCTTTTCTGGGTTTAACAATCCGACAAACCGGTAACTTACCGTCGTAGTTCATAAAAATTGTTGCACTTGAAAGTATTTACTTAAGTTTCTTTCAGTGTTCCACTTCCATTTCGTATTTTTGCCCAGTAGTCTGTGGAATGGCTCAGCAATATTTGCCTTTAAAAAATGAGTTGCAAAAGTGTATTAACTCTAGGAAAGGTTGAAGTAATTTTTTGTCGACTGATGGCGGTGTTTCTGAATTCCACTGCTGTCAATAACGTATCCGATAAATGAAACTGATGGCAAATCGAACTGACACTTATCACGTCGAAGTCAAAGTCCAGCACTTCTTAACCGTTGAAAAACTTTTTCGAGAGTTTCAAGCAACTGCGAATTTTCGGCGATAATGATGATGCCATTGTACTAATCCACCACACTGGGTATTCCTTACAATAATTCTTGTATGCGTGCAAGTCTAGCAAGGCTAGGTGCAACAGAATTTCCGAAGGAGACCCTTTTAACACAAAATGCACCCTTGTGTGCAGAAATTGTGAGTATTTTTGACGTTTCCTCATCTACAATCAGCTGTAGAAATGCTTGTGTTAGGCAAGTGTATCATTCACTGCAGGTGTTTGTAAAGAAGGTTGATGATAACGTCTTGTAGTTACCGTAACACTTGTCATCGTAGAAATGCACTGTTTCGCCAGGTTTTAATACAGGCACTATTGGAGTAAGCCACTCGCTGTACTCAGTTGGTACTAAAATTCCCTGACGCGTTTGTTTACCTATCTCTTCTTCTGTCAGTGGTTTTAAAGCATATGATGGTGATATTGCTTGAATTTTTATTGGTATTGCCATTTGGTCCAGTCTGAGCGGTTTTTTTTTCTCCCACCTAAGTACCCAACTCTTCGGAGAACAGTTGTTTATATTTCTCGAGCAATAGGAGAGTAAACATAATGAAAGCCTTGCACAGCTTTTCCCAAATAGTCGAACCAGTTGCAGCACAAGACGTTTGTGCGATCACTCGAGACAATGTAGAGGCTTAGATTGTTTATCTTCTTATTATTGTACAAAACATCAGCGTACATTAAACTTGTAACTAGAATAATGTTATTTTCGTAATCGAATAAATTCAAACTGGGGCTATTGTGTTCTTCCTGATTGTTTCTTCGCAGTTTGCTTAATTGTAATTTGATCCAGTTGTGTTGCTTGTTGTGTTGTGATTCGGATAGATTTCGTTACGTTTCAATTGGCAGACTCTCTTAATGTGCCCTAACCGACATTAATTATAACATTTTGCAGAATATAAGGGACATTCCGATCTGGGATGATTATTTCCACAATCATGGAAATGTACCATGTATAACCATGTTAGCACCTTTTGCTTGAGATTTGCTTTTTTGTTGTTTGAATTTTTTCGATGTTGTGAATGTGATCTTACTCTTGCATTATCTGTTGATTATTCGCTGCCATCTCCGCAGCAATGGCTCGTTTTTGGTGTTTGTAGTGAAATATAATTTTCAGCTAAAAATGTTTGCTGTAGGTTGGTATTCCGCAGGTCACAGACAAGTCGATCTCGCAACATTCTGACTACGGACTCTTGCCGTTAAAACTAAAATCGATAATTAGATGAAGAAATTCTGCACTGTACTCGGACCCTGTTTCATTTGGTTTGAAGAATCGGTAGAATGCAGCTATCTCCGATTTATATGAAACTTCTCCGATATTCCTGAATGAAAAAAGGGACTCTACCAAATCCAAACAAAGTATTTCCACGTCCTTAATGCTATAGTATTGGCTAATAAGAATATTTCGAAACTCTTGTACGAAATCCATGTTGAAGGATTTGTACCGTCGATTCGGAGAGATTTTTTTTTTGTTGATCTAAATTACTCCCTGTTTTTGAATTCAATGATTTTATTTCTAGTTTTTATAGATAGATATAGATATATGTTAAAGTTATTTACTTAAAGTTAAACTTATTTACCAATAGTTTCAGTTCAGTTCATAGGAAAGCTGACAGAAGAATGTGTCGATTTTTGACGAGGACAGTGGTTGAACGTAGACCGTAGAAACTCCTGTAGAGTTCAGACACAATAAAGACCAAATGTAGATGGAGGCCTTCTAGTACCTTTTTATGAAAAACCTTTATAGGTTAATTTACGCTGATAGAGTTAATTTTAATATCACATATATCGAGGTTTATTTGCTAAATAATTTGTGTTAAACATAAAGGAGATCAGATGAATCTAAAACGGCGATACGTACATATATTTGTTATCATATCCTCTTCCATTCCGTCCGCAAACTATATCGAAATTATTCAGTTTTTCTTTTGTTTCTTGCTAAATATCGGCTAATTAGTTGATTTTAATTTAAAAAATATATTTTTTATTTGTAAAACTATTAGTTTTAGATAGTACACATATGTGGACTACGGTTTGGTATGTAGTAAAAACAAATAGATTTAATTTTAGTTTCTGTAAACTTTTCAAATTTTATTGTTATCACAGAATCTTAGAAAAAAGTGGGAAGCGTATGAATTGCCACAAAAAAAAAATCGATTGTAAAATTGTCAATTTAGTTGATTGTTAAAATGTCGACTAAAACTATACGTTATAACAATTTAAATAGTTAACTGTTTGCAATACTGCTCAAAAAAATGACGATGGCAATGAACAAATTGTCGGCAAAAATGTCGACTGTTGTCCGAACATTCGAGTGAAATAAAGCAAACTATTATCAATGTATAAAATAATTTTAATTATAAATTCAAAGTCAATAACAAAAACTAAAAAAGTATTATTCATAAATTTAACAGTTTAAATTTTTAGATTTTTAATCAAATCTAATTGATTATAATTAGATTTATCATTAAGGATAGTTGAAAGTTGCTTTTCTTGTTTAATAACATTTTTTTTAGGATTTCTTCTTTCTCCTTTTTGCATTTTATCTGCAGTTTGTTTGATAACTAGGTACTCCTTACCTAGCTTTGCAATTACTAGGTGGGGTGTTTGATACACTTATTCTAACGATTTTCTAACTTCTTGATCCCGTCCGAAAAGTAATTTTCCGGAAGGTCTGCAACATACTCCTACGTGGCGTCGATGATATCCTCGCGTGAGCAGAATTTATTGATGATCCATCTTTTGAGGTTTGGGAAGAGATAATAGTCTGAGGGAGTCAAATTGGAGCCGTAAGTCTTTGATTTTAGGCATGGTTGCGATGCTCTTGTGCGCCGGTGCATTGTCTTGCAAAAACAAAAATTTTTTCGCTTCATGCACCATGCTGTTGATGGTTTTTCCTTTTTCGAGGTAGTCCACGAAGAGTATGCCATGACAATCCCAGAAGACCAACGTCATAACCTTTCCGACCCATCGAGCCTCCCCCAGCCGCTTTGGAGCACTCGTGCCAGCTTCAATTCATTGCCGGGCACTTATTCTGTTATCTGGTGTAGAGAGCACTCTTTCGAAGTGCTCTCTCGGAGTGAGTATGCGGCAGGATAACTTTTTCATATGCAGAATATTGCCCAAAATATGGCGTGTGTGCTCAGTACTAATCTCTGTGGTATCTGCTAGCTCGCGCACCTTCACTTTCCCGTCAGCCAACAACATTTCATGTTTTTTTTTTTTAACATTGTCCTCTGTAACTGCATCGGAAGACCTGCCACTGCGGACTTGATCGGTAGTGGAGTTGCGGCCACCACGAAACTCTCGAAACCAATATTTGACGGTGTAATCTGACGGAACATTAGCCCCATAATATTTATTTAACTTTTCATTTGTTTCCTTCGCCGTTTTGCCTCTCAAAAAATAATGTTTTATGAGAGAACCAAAATCGTTTTTGTCTATATTCAACATGATGCCAAACACGTCAACAGCTGACAAAACAAAACTAAAGAAAGTATCGCACTGAAATTTGTCATGTCTGCCTGAATATGAATGTACTTTAAGGCACCATAACCTTTTTTGCAGTAGCTGCGCATTCTGGCGGTCAAGGAGGTAACTTCACCCCACATAGTAATTTATACAACCCAACATGTGTTGCTCCTACAAGAACCTTTAACCGCCTGTGCCAAGCTTCTAGGGTGTTTTGAGATGTAGGTAGTTTGAATCGGATTTGGTCATGCACTGACCAGAACTCTGGCTTGTAGGCAGGAGGAGTTATTTTGATTTTATTTGAAAATGATTGCCTTCTGCTGTCACACCCTAAATGGTAAACCTATTCGTTTACCATCATTATCCAAAACAGTTTTTAGTTTATCGAAATATGCAGGTATCTCGTTCAGAGGCAAAAACGCAAGTGCTTTAATCATTCGCATTTGTCGACTTCATTGTTCCCATATTTTATTTGCAGTTTTTCGGATTGAATTTTCCTCCAAATGATTGAACCAAAATGAAAAAAAAAAAAACATCCTTAATTAACAGGTTCTGGGGAAAATTTTATTGATGCTCCTATACTTGCCTTCTCAAGGTCAGACAAAATGAATTCGGGTAATAATGGAATATTATAATCACATGCAAGACGACATAGTTCATAGAAAAACTCTTTATACAGTATTTTTCTTTTGCTACTCATACTACAAAACTTCACCCTTTACATAGCCTTGAATGGTAAATCACTGTCGCATTATTTATGGTACAACTTCAAATTTACCGTCCATTGAGACAACAGATCGAAATTGGTTTTACTCACCAAAATCAAAATTCTTTCCTTATTCAATTCCTGATCCACGAGATGAAATAATTCACCTTCAATTAAGGTTTTTGGGATCGTTGTTTACACTTTTGGATCCTACACTTTTAATTTTCTGTTTTTGGCTTGCATTACTCTGCAGGTAAACACGACACTCACTTTCGCATTTTACAACACTTTTACTAATTATATTAACGGGAGCAGTATCTGTACTACAAGCAAGATCTTTTACCAGGGTATTTACTTTATGAACATGTTCTTTAAAAGGCAAGGGGTCGTAAGATGGATTTAAGGCTTTTTATAAACATTATGCTTTCCATTGACAAGAATAGTGCTTACGCGACCCTTACAATATAATAATTCAAGTTCACAAAGTAATAAAGTTAAAAAAATAAAGTCTTCCAAATTGAAGAAAACTTCTAAGCCTTAAATTGAAAGGTACATTTAAAAATTCATAATAGTAATGAAGGAACTAGAAAAATAATTAATAGTTGCTTCTTATGGTGCGTCAAAAACAATTATTGCCATTTGTGTAAAGGTTCAGCTTGCATTTTATGCAAATAGCAACCAGGAGCCCGACACTTCGAAGCACTTTTCGCTTCAATGAATTGAGGAAAATGCTCAAGACAATCATAACGCTCTTTTACTGTAACTGGCAGGTTCACTTTTCTTCAGATTCAGATTGCGAGTGAATAGGTATGTTAGACCGATTCCTTACAACAACTTCTTTGGCTTTGCTGGAATATCCAATAGCTTTTCAAATATATAGGGTGACTGACTCGAACTGCAATTTTTTAAAATCCTATAGTTTTTTTATTTTTTGATAAATTTTATTGTGCCAAAGCAAAAAATGTTGGAAAATACATCAATTTTTAAATTGTATCAGTAGTTTTCAATATGTCCACCTTTGGCGCGAATAATGACCTTAAGACGGCCGAAGAAAGCATCACACGCTACACACAAGTGGCTCTGCGGTATTTTGGAACATATCCCGTTGAAGTGCTTGTTTGAGGTGCTCCAAACTTTGGTATACTTTAGTGTCAACCTTCGCCTTCAAAATACCCCAGACAGAGAAATCCAACGGATTTGCATTGGGAGAATTTGCAATCCATTGTGTCGAAGAAATGAAGTGTGGAACATTGTTTTTTAAACAATCTTATTTGTCTCGCGCTTTGTGAGACGGTTCCGAGACTTGTTGAAATGTCCACGGTCTCCGACCGAAATGATTGTTTGCCCAAGGCTTCAATACTGCCTCTAAGACAGTTTCACGGTCTACGATAGCATGAATTTTGATGCCACGGTCCAAAAATACGAGCGAGGAGCGACCATCGGCGACCATTGGTGCTGCCTGCTTTCTGGTGGCCGTCCGAAGGTGTAAATTTTCGAAGGACCTTTCTGGCAAGTAAACTCGGTCATTTTGTTTGTTGACATATTGCTCTATAACAAATGGCGACTCATCGGAAAAAACCAAATTCGACAACTCACCACTTTCGTGCAAGCGTATCAACTCCTTCGCTCTTTCGACTCTAACTTTTTTCTGTTACGGTGTAAGCTCGTGTGTTTTTTGGAACTTCAATGGATTAAGCCTAAGCCCATTTTTCAGTATGTGTTGCATCCGTTCCAACGATATGTTGAGCTAATGAGCCATTTTTCTTTAACTTCAACCCGGATTTCGCTCAATTCGAGCCTTCACTTTCCGAACCATTTCTGCCGATGCTGCTGTTTTTTTATGATCACCTCCATAGCGTTTTGCAACGCTGCCAGTATCACGGTAACGAGCTATGGGTCGAGACACAAATGATTTATTCACGTTGAGGTGCTGGAGGGCTCTAACGATAGCTACTTCAGGTTTTCCAGCCAAATACAAAGCAATCACACTATCATGTTTGAATTCCATCGCGGATAAAATTTTTTCAACACAACTGAGACGCAAACCGTTTAAAAAGCTTGTAAATAATAAAATTATTTGTCATGTGTCAAAATTTGAGCTCACAGTTCTGAACGGTTTGGAAATTATAGCAGTCTGAAGTTGGTTGCGGTTGGAGTCAGTTAGGGTGTAGACCTTGAAATCCAAAAGTGTCATTTTATTTTCCGCATCTTTATTTGGCTGTCTTTTGCGCATTATCCAATAGCTTACAATAACGGGGTCTATAAAATGGTTAAATGGTTCATTTGTTAGTTCGAACATAGCAGCGATATAGTGAGATGTAGCAGTCTCAGAGATCACCCCACCCCCCCTTTGTATCGGTTGTACATATTAACAATGGAAGCTTGAGGTAATGCAACTCTAAAAGCTTGCCCCTTGGACCACCGTATGATGATATAAAAAGCACACCTTTTTTGTCCTTCCACTTAACAGCTGCAATACCATCATTATCTCGTACCCATTCTTCCCACTCACCACTTTTCATCTTTCTATCCTCCTTGAGCTTTTTGATAACTGGTTCAATGCGGTTCTTCATGATAGTGCTTCCTTCATATTTGCTTTTACAACAGAACCTCTATCAGTGTAGATAGAGAAATTCAAGACTAAACTATTGCTAGCTGCAAGAATGAAATTTTTCAATCCCAGTGGATTTGGCTTTGCGAACATGAACTGAAAAAAACCGCAATCGTCCAGAAAAAGGAATCTTTTGCTCATCTACTGCGATATGATATGGAATCGGCAAGGTCAAACACTTTTTGAACACAGAATCAATAAATGGTCGGATCTTCCACCATCGGTCTGATTCCGGTTGATTTCCGCTTTTGCTTTTGGCAAATCGTTAGAAACTTTCGAAGCTCACAAAAGTGATTTCTGCTCATGCACGCAGCTATTTTTGACAGCCGAAAGTCACTTGACGACTTCATTTTCAACTGTGGGAATCCTAAGCAACCCATTTAGATATAAATTCCAGTCATATGTATAATTTCGTCCGTTGATGTGCCCAGGGGACGGTGATCATGTTTTTGAAAAGCAGAACAGTTTGTTACGTGCGCCGTTTCTTCCCAGAAAGGTATATCATCAGGCAATAATTTATCTTGATCAATATCTGAGAACAGACATTCTATTGGAAAAAACTAATAAAGAGCAGCTACGTTTTTGTTCTTGTTTTAGCCTTTCTTCAGCCATTTCATACAATAGTTCTCCGTCATTCAGGATCATATTCAAGCTCCTCAGCCGGTGTTTCCATTGCTGAATTTCCAAGTGAAGACTCCAAAGTTTCTCCAATGTTGTTGATCAGAGCATCATATTCTGCATCTTCATCCTCAAATACTTCATTTAATATGCATTCAAAATGGTCATCATCATTATCAGAGAGATCTGCGTCATTGTCGTTCAAAAATTATTCCAGCTCTGCATCAGTGAGCTTTTTGGTAAGATCTATGAATTCAGATTGAAATTTGTGAGTAACAAATTGAGTTGAAGATATAAAAAAATCAAGTAATACAGTTGACACTTTTATATGTCGAAACATCCGAAATAAGCAAAATAAGCTTTTTCTTGTGCAATCACCCAAAGTAAACGTATGTGTTCCCACTGTTTAGATGAAAATAATTCTTAAAAACTGAAGTTAATTTGATAAATTTTGCAACAGTACGTCCACTTCACATTTTAATAAATTTTGAATAACAAATCAAGTTATAAACTTTACGGTGGGTTGACACGTTCAAGCCATTTATGCAAGCTGCTTGCACCAGCCAACTGCGTGAAATGAAACCATTGACACGTTCAGTTTGGCTTGAACATTTGTACGGTGAACAATTGACAATTTTATAATGCTTGTTTGAGGAAAATTCAATTCTCGCAACGGCTGCAGTTTGCATAGTAAGAAATAGATTGAAGGCGAAAAGGTAATTTTGTAGACCATGGTTGTTAAAATGGTATTTGCTGTCTCACAACAATTAGCTGATTTACACAGTGTACCTAACAATTTTCGCAATTATTTGCGTATGGCTGAAGCCACATACCAGCATTTGTTAAATCTTATTGCACCAATGATTTCAAGAGAGCAGAGCATGCCAAAGGTTAAAGCTAGGCTTGAATATCATTCAGACGCGCATGCCAATACACCAAGCTCAAGCCGATTTTCTGTTAGGACAGATTTTACTCAAGCCAAATTCTTTGGGCAAAATAATAACAGACGAACTAATACGTTCTCTTTAGACTCCAATGTTTAATTAATACGCTGGGAGCGAGCAAGCATACACCTTAAAAATGTTAGTGCTTAGTTAATGTTAAAATCAGCCATATTGATATGAACTTTATACAAACAATGATTGTAATGTTTCTTCTTTTTTTTTGTCTCAATAAAATTAATTGTAATTATTTGTTGGATGCCACTCATGGAGCAAAATAACCACAAAACCCAAAAATCTTTTTTTTTTCTCCTTCTGTACCATTTTCCTTAAAACTTAACAGCTGCTCAGGCATTTTAAACGTAGTCATACCCACTTGAGTGTTAAGGTCTTAAAAAAATTAAACAAAATAAAATAAAATAAATTACATACGATTTATACTGCCACTTAATTCTTTAGACCTTTATGCTTTGTTATTGACCTTTCAGTTTGATGATGAACCCATTTGCCTATAAAACAATATCTCCAATATAAAACGTTAATAAATGTTTTGTGAAAGAAAAAAAACATAAACAATTTGAACTTTGGGTTTACGAGTATCATAAAAATTGCCCGTAAATCCATAACTCACCTGAACTTGTTCAAAATAAAACAAGTAACAGTCAAGATTGGACAGTGAAAACTGGTGTTTGGCCAAGTGGACTTTAATACCACAAGCGTGAGCTCTTATTCTCTAGTGGATTTTGATTATTTTGTTTGGCATTGCGATTTATTAGCTTCATCATGACCAATGACCAGCTATATATATGGCCCGTCTACTAAATTAATATTATTGATTGTAAAAGAACACAAGAATACTCGAATATTGTTAAGGTCGACAGAAGGAAATCCGCGTATTGTGCATGCTTTTGCAATCGCTGAATCCTTAAAAAAATGGATTGTGTATGGAAGTCCTAATCAAAGCAGCAGACAATTCCAAAACTTGTTTGGGTACTGTAGAATTTTCTTCAATCTAGTCTATCAATAAGTGGTGTCTCAAACTTGCCACCTGAGATGAGGTCTTCCTCTACTAAGATGTGGAAATTAAAAACACCACTAAATTGCATAGCATTGCCAACCCTTAAAGATATTCATTATACAGGGTGAGTTTTTTAACTTGAGACATCCAAATTACTCGAAAAATACGCGATATCGCGAAAAATGTTACAGGATTCTGAAGGGGACATAAGATAGTGACTACGAGTTTGACATTGATACCCATTTTCAAGGTCAAACGAAGGTCAGTTTTGATTTTGCAAATGATAATTCTTGATTTTCATTGCTCAGTCGTATTCCTCAATTGGGCACACGACTTTGTCTCAAAGGTCAAATTCATTCAGTGCTAGATACCACTGCACTGGCACGTGTTAGAAGGTCGAGATTTGTTTTGAGGAAGTCATTATTGCGTCGAGTAAAGTTAAAACACAAAGAATTTTAGACAGAGACAGATTGTTCTAAACTTATCTGATAGTGTATGATGTGCACTCTGCCCTTTTTTTCTACTTGAACGGAACTGTACTTCGTTTAGAAGTTCGATATTTGTTTTGAGGAACTGATTATTATTAGTAACGTTTCCCAGATTAATAATGCAGTCTATTTGAATTCAAGAGAAAATTGAAATTATATTGATTTATGGAGAAAGTGGAAGGAACATCGATGGTGCTGTTGCTACTTACGCCCAACGTTTCCCAGACCAGATACGATCGCGCGCTTCCTTTTGTCGGGTCATCCAACAATTCACTGGTAAAGGAAGTGTGCAACCAAAGAAAAGGAATCGGTCAGATAGGGTGGCTGTTGAGGACAGTGAAATAGCAGTGCTAGCTGCCGTTGCACACGCCAAATAAGTCGTCAAACAGTCCGCCTTGCTCACATCGGAGAACAAGCGCAATCGTGGTCCATTTCAAAGACGTGCTTGGCCCTGTTTATTTAAAATCCGGAGGAGTTTTTGCGACGTTTCGTGACCGTCAAAGAGACATGGATTCCTTGGTATACATCAGATACCATAAACAATAAAACAATAAAACAATAAAAAAAAAATGGGCTCTACCCGGTGAACGTGTGTTAAACGAGTTGGAGACCGTGTCTTCGGCTTTAAAGGTGATGGCCACCGTTTTTTGGGACGCGCGAGGTGTAAACAACGTTGACTTTTTGGAGAAGGGAAACACAATCACATGAGCATACTACGTTGATTTATATTCGTCGACCACATTTGGCGAAGAAAAAAGTGCTCTTCCACCACTACAACGCACCGGCTCACATCTTAGCAGTCGCCATAGCCAAATTGGTCGAATTACACTACGAATTGCTACCTCATCCTTATTATTCTCGGAAATTGGCTCCCTGTGTCTTCTTTTTGCTTCTAACCCTTCAGAGATCGCTCACCGAAAAGAAGTACGGTTTGAACGAGCAAGTCATCGCTGCTGCGGAGGGGTGTTTTGCAGGCCATAAAAAGTCATGCTATATGGAGGGGTTAAGTTGCAGCACCGCTAGAAAAAGTGTATCGAGTTGAAAGGGAATTATATTGAAAAATAATATTAAGTTTTCAATAATTTCTTAGAAAAAAAAAACATCTTTCAAGTAGAAAAAATTCAAACCTTTTTTTTCGGTTAAAAAAAATTTTTTTGCTGCAATGAAGAAGAATTACGAAGTTTTAGAAGTAGAGGCGAAAATACATGAATAGGTTCCACATAGTATTTTCGACACTCCTGTACATGAAAGTGGAAAACTGAATTGACATTATTGGGGTGGATAGATTAGAAAACATTATTTTTGTTTTGGAGCTTAAGATCTAATCATGCTCAGCGAACTACATCCTTAATAAACTAAGAACCCAGTTAATATTAGATACTAAATTTAAAGCGCTGCTAGTGCCATAAGATTAGCCTACATCTACTGCGAAGGCCGTTAGAGTGTTGATAAAAAGATGAAAAAGTATAGGTCCTAACACTGAATGCTGAGGCACTTCCGGCTTAGGAAACTAGATTTCGCTTTTCGTTGATTCCTTGAGGTCGATTTGAGAGGTAAAATATGGATCAATCGAGGATAAAACTTTGGAACCCAGATTTTTCAATTTTTTTTTTAACATTATGATATGGTTGATAATGTCGATTGGTAAATTTGTTGGCCTCAAGGTAAAAAAAAAAATTTCGGAACAAAATTGAAGAAGGGCATCTTCAATTGATTTATCCTCTTGAATGTCAAATTGACGAGTAAAACGATGACTTACGAGTATTTAAAAACGGCATCATTGTTTTTTTAATTTTTTTTTTCAAAAATTTTGCTGAAAAGTAAGAGGAGGAGATTGGCGCATAATTGCTTACAACAGCTGCTGTTTGAGAGCTTTAGGAAATACTCCTAAAATAACGTTTTTATTAAATACAAGTTTATCTACTATAAAGCACACAATTTGTTTTAAAATGTTGATGGAAATACCATTACAAGATGAATGATTCGAGCTTTTTAAGACACCTCAAAATCTCAGTACTCAATACTTCAAATGCAGTTATTGGTACGAATGCAGAACAATTACCCTTATCAGATATATCACAGTCGTTTATTCGTATGAAGGTAGGTTTTTTCTTAGAGGAGGACTAGTTCAAAATGTAATTACTACTTGCCATTTCCTTTTCGGATTTCCTTTAAGAAAGTTAAATTGATTCAAGTAAAAAGTGAAGGTATTTCTCTTTTAATTTGGGAGCATAGTCTTTTGTATGTGCTGCTTAGCCTGAGGTTGTTGGGATGCTTGGAGCACTTGATTCTGATTATATTTTTATTCTTAACTTTCTTTAAGAGTTAAGAGATTTTTTGTTAGAAACTGTATCTTCTTATATGTGCTTAGTGAGACATTGAAGAAAAGTGCATAAGATGCAGAGGCATAACTTTATTGGTAAGCATCATCCAATAGCTCATAAAAAAAAAAAAATAAATAAATACTTTGATGCGACAGCAGCCCGTTTTTAATAGCCCTGAGCAGAACCTAACCTATTTCCTGAGAAGCTTTTTCATAGGCAGAATATGAATTTCGGAGGTGTGCAATTGCCCACCGAAAGGATTCGAATCCAAGTAGGTTGACGTGACAGCCAGTGAGCCAACCATCAGGCCATCGCCACTACTCCCACAACTCAAAAGCAAGAATAGATTTGAGTTTATTAAAATCAATTTTTGTATTGTAATATTATTGGAATTTTGTTCCAATTTTGTTGATAAATCTGTTGAGGAGAAGCCTGGTCATAGAGTGATCTGTTATTTTAAGGTCAAATATACACGTCTCACAGTTGCGTAATGGTAAACACCATATTAGTAGGATAGACGTAAGACCACGCGATATCCCCCAAAATAATCAAATTTTTAGACTTAAGGTTTTTTTTTGAGGACAAGAAAATTCTTCGAGACAAAATTGAACATATGCAATCTATAAACACACGAAAAAACAAACTCAACATGATTCATCTCTAAAGAAACTTTTAATGTAACCGCGCCATTGAGTTCAACATTTTTTACTTTCTATTGTACTTACTTACTGTGCACATCAACACGTTGAGATTCCTCTGTGTCTACCCAAATCATTCAATATCCAACTATTTATTCCATAGGTCTACCAGAATATGATGCATTATAAGGCCAATAGTCTTATAAGTATTGTAAAAAATATAGAGATCGTAATGACGAAGATATCAGCTCCGATTGGCTGACTATTGTCAGTTAGTCATGTGTAAAATTTGACACGATTTCTTATTTAGATTTAATCCACAGCTATTACTTAACAGGTTAAATCCAAGACTGATTTCATGCTGCAATTGGGATTTTAGTGTCACATCAGATGGTATCTCCATATAGCACAGGTCACAGAATACTCCTCTCTTAATAACACAAAATATTCGCTGTGAGTAGTATCTTGTATAGATAGGGTTTTCTAATAACGACTTGACAACTCTTTTTTTTTAAATAAAAGGCAAATCATTTAAAATATTTCAAAAACTTTATTATTGGCTTGAAGTACAATGAAAACATTTATGAATGTAACTCGACTTCGTTCATATGGCCACCGCGGGCACGTTTGCAGCGGTCGATTCGTTTGACCCAATATTCAACGACTCGGCCACACATTTCGGCCGCTATTTCGCATTTAATGTTGGCCCTGAGCTCTTCCAACGTCGTCGGCGTGTTGGCATAAACGAATGACTTAACGTAGCCCCACAGAAAATATTCAAGCGGCGTTAAATCGCACGAACGAGGCGGCCAATCGACTGGCCCATGTCTTGAGATAACACGCGCACCATACTTACTCTTCAATAAATCGATTGTAGCGTGTGCTGTGTGTGGCTTATGGCACCATCCTGTTGAAACCACATGACCATTCACAGTACGATCGTTATCGTCGACGAAAAAATATGGCCCAATAAGGCCGCCGGCATGCAAACCGCACCAAACAGTTATTTTTTGTGGATTAAGTGGTGATTCATGAAGCACATGTGGGTTTTTACCTGACCAATAACGCTTATTTTGCTTATTGACGTACCCATTGAGGCAAAAATGAGCTACGTCATTGAAGATGATTTTGCGACACCGAATATCTGTAGAAAATTTTTATAATATGCAGACGTTGCTCGTTAGTGTACTTTACCATGATGAAAATGTTGAGTTTACTTAATAAATTGACAGTGACAGTTTGATGATTAGTGAAAGAGTGCGTTCACAAATTAAAAAAGATGTCAAGTCCCTATTGGAAAACCCTATATAAGAAAAAAGCAAAAAAGGCTTCAAAAATTAGCCCAGGCATGCTAAAAAAGTAATTTTCTTTGAAGCTTTCCAAAAATAAGCAGCATCATGCTAAGAATACATTTTACTAAAAAAAAAACCGATGCATATGAAAGGAGTGCCTTTCTCAATTATCCACATGGCGTTTTTTTGGCGGTAATCCACACGTCTTGTTTCATTCACGTTTTCAAGCAGCCGATACCATTATCACTCAAAAATGTTTGATTTTAACGGAAAATGCAAAGGTCTTTTTTTATCTTTTCATAATGCAAACAATCTCACGATCCATGAGAATATTTATCCCTAATTCAGCAGCTATCATTCACACCTTGTGCAAACAGAAGCGTGTGGATGGAGAAGTGTGAATCGATATGAAACAAGGTGAAATCGTCCAAATGGCGGTGAAAAGTATTATAACGTTAAGAGTGATATTAATCACTATGTCATTTGGACAAATTCATCACAGTTCGCTTCCCTTTTCATGGTTCTACCCAGGAGCTTTCAGCACGCACACAATATATGGTAGTGTCGTCAGTGGAGTTGCACATGCTGTAAAAACTCTTTCAGATCTAGAAAACTCATAGTTAGCTGTGCAGTTTTGAAAGAAGTTCAATTACAAAATCAATTTCAAATCAGTGCCAAACTATAGGGCACATACAATTCTTAAACGCTTTCATTCTCAGTACTTCGTTGCACTTTGGTCCATCACATTTATTTAATTGATTTTGTGAAAATAATTAAATGCTTGCTTCTACGATTTTTTTTTTTAATATCGTTAACACTTCCGACATAATTTTCCTGTCCACTTCGAACTTAATTAACCCAAGTACAGGCCAATAACCATCCAGGAGGACATGCTCAAAATTTAATTGGAAAATACACAATTTATAATAACAAAACATCTTAATGGGCGAATTAATTTCTGTCCACCAAAACGATGAGCTTCATGCTTTGGCTTGCTTAATTAATGAACCATTTTTATTTGTTTGCTTGCTAACAGTAATTTTTTTCTGTGCATCATGGCGAACACAACACCTGTCAATTGCAAGCCTGCTTCATCATATACTAGTATATCATTAAATGAACCAGTGAAACTCCGAATTCAAGAAGGTGGACGAAAACCCATTACGGTACCTCAACTTCTCGAAAAAACTGTGAACAAAGTTCCAAATCGTCCAGCGTTAGCTTTTGAAGACAACGAAAAGAACTGGAAGAGTCTTACTTATTCAGAATACTGGACCAAGGCACGTCTCATAGCAAGAGCCTTCATTAAGTTAGGACTAGAGCCGAGAACGTCATGTGGAATCTTGGCTTACGGCTGCCCTGAGTGGTTTTTCTCTCATATGGCGACAATTTTAGCTGGAGGAGTATCAGCTGGAATCTACACAACGAATTCGGAAGAAGCGGTTTATTATATTTTAGATAAATCGAACGCAGCAATATGTGTTGTGGATGATACAGCACAGATGATTAAAGTTCGATCCATAAGACATCGTTTGCCGAACCTAAAAGCGGTCATTCAAATCAACGTTCCTGATGGGGATTTTTTGGATAACAATGAAGGTTACTATAGCTGGCCCAACGTCGAAGACATAGGGCTAAGTGATCCTGCTTTGGAAGTGAAATTGGAGGAAAGACTAAGGAACGTGGTCGCCAACGAGTGCATGACTCTCATATTTACGGTAAGTGTTATTTGTTGTATGCATTTAAATATGAATGTACTTAGCTTGATTTATTTTTTCTACAGTCTGGAACAGTTGGTATGCCGAAGCCAGTTATGCTTAGTCATGATAACTTACTCAGTGCGGCAGCTCTTTTAATAGACCCCAGTGCCAAATCTGAATTTGGCAACGAAGTTTTAGTTAGTTATCTTCCCTTGAATCATGTGGCCGGTCAACTTTTTGATTTTATCCAAGGCATGATGCTTGGAGCTTGTGTATATTTTGCCGATCGGAATGCGCTTAAGGGGACTCTTAACAAAACTATGATCAAAGCCCAACCAACAAGATTCGTTGGTGTACCAAGAGTCTTTGAGAAGATGCAAGAGAAACTTATTGCTGACGAGCTCAAGATGTCATGGATTTTTCGAATTATTCTTAAGTGCGCGCGTAGCTGTATAGAAAATTTTCATCTCACAGTGATGGAGGGCTCAAATAAACCACTTAACAGTTGGACCTACTGGCTAGCTACGAGGATAACCCAGGAAACAAGGACAAATATGGGATTTGGTCGAATCAAAACGATTCTTGTTGGAGCTGCACCATTTTCAGTAGAACAGAAAAAATTCTTTTTAAGCTACGATTTAAAGTTAAAAGAGATCTACGGTCTTTCGGAAAGTTCTGGTCCAATAACGGGCAATTGGAATTTCGACAATCTTAATACCACAGGAAAGGTAGTAACTGATATGAAATTAAGGATTAACAACCCCGATGAGAATGGAATTGGCGAGGTGAGATAATAGCTTGGTATACCTATTTGTTCTCACCTTATTTCTTTAAAAGATATCCACCCGAGGCAGACTAGTGTTTATGGGATATTTAAATGAACCCGAACAGACCAAAAAGGTTCTCGAAGAAGATGGCTGGTTTCACACGGGTGACCTTGGCCGAATCGATTCTACGGGGCACGTGTACATCAGTGGCCGTCTCAAAGAGATTCTTATTACATCTGGTGGCGAAAATATACCTCCAACTCATATAGAACGGTTTGTATTGCAAGAACTTCCAGGCCTCAGTAATACCATGCTGATAGGAGATAAAAGGAAGTTTCTCACCATGCTTGTCACCATCAAAGTTAAATTTAAATTGCAGCACATATGTACATATTTTAAACTACATCTTCACATTACAGACTGACATGGATAGTTTAAATGGTAAACCAAAAGACACATTACAACCTGAAGCACTGGAGTGGATGACTTCTCTCGGTTTACCATATGTCACGCTTAGTGAGATTCTCAATGCTGGACCATGTCCAAAAGTAGTCAAATCAATTCAAGAGGGCATCGATCGAGTGAACGCTAATGCCATATCGAACGCACAGAGAGTGCAAAAGTTTGCCATTTTGCCGCATGATTTCTCAATACCAACCGGTGAACTGGGTAAGTTAAGTGTACCACTGGGAGAATGGTCCTTTCTACATATATATTTTTTTTTAAGAGATGAACGTACTTGTATCCCTAACCATGGGATTGAATACATTGCGCTTGTACTGGTGCCAATTTATTTTAAGTATTTGGCTCTCAGGAGAAATTATTGAGATTTGTCGATTGCTTCGCCGAAAAATCAGGCCATTGTCACTTCAGCATTTATGCCATGCCAATTGATTACTCTAAGACATTCATTATGTCAAACAGAATGTAGGAAGAATTAAAGAAATGAGACAATCGCACCAGTTGAATGCCATTCGTTTCTTGTAGATTTTGGTAACAAAATTTATGCAGAATTAGGCGGAAAAGGCAGACACAGTGGTTAAAAACCAAACAAGAAGCCTATGCATATATGCATAAATTGTACGAATGGTTACAATAGAAAACTCTGCTACCATTTATATACTCCAGGTTGCCAAAAATATGCAAAGAATTCCAAATTCAGCATGTTTAACAAATCAGCAGTTTTTCAAACTTAGCTAACTGAAATGATCTTCCAGTTTCATATATTGGATATGAGTCCTGTGCTTCTTGTTGATGTATTGATACTACTTCTAATAACGAGTGTATGATAGTTACGAGTACTTCATCATCCACTCCCAAACGAATAGGGGCTTCCCAGATAAACAAAAAAGATTTCCTAATATTTTAATTATAGCGGAGCTCTCAGGTTACAATTTCAAGGACAGGCTCGCGCTCAAGGAATTTGTGTACCCTTAAAATGTTTAGGGAGGAAGAAAAGAGAGGTACCGATGTACATTATTTTTAAATGTTTGCAAGTTATAATGAATAGGAAATAGAGATCTCGACAGGGCATTCCATAAGCGAGTTGTACGGCTTAGGAATGAATTACGATATTTTAGAGCACGTCCAAAAGTAGGTTTGAAGGTATACTGATGCCCATTCAAATTAAAGAAGTTGAATGTATCGCTTTATAACACTGTGTTATGTTCTTAGGCTCCCAAAGGTAGAATCTCGTTACATCAGATATTGAGGGTTCCCCCACGGACGTCCTCTGAAGAAGATTGGGTTGAATCGGCATTGAATTTTTATTGGTCTTAGAATTGCTTCGCCATTTAATTTGTGAACGACACTGTCATAAGTGCGAGTCTCTAGATTATGCATTATAGGATGCATCTTCTAGTTACGTTTCGCAGCTTCATGTGACATCATTGTGTACACTCCAAATACTATATCCACAAAATAGTACGAAGTCACATTTGATTTGCGCTGTCTCAGTTTGGTTTTGTTGCTGAAAATAGTGACATTTTAGATTTGTGTTAGCATTTTGTTTTATAAATTCTGCACTCCATATTGAGTCCGGTTGTCGCTATATAAAGGAAGGCGTGCGTCATTCGAATAGCCAATATCGGTTATATAGGTATCATGGTACATCTCAGCTCGAAGTTTATTTTAAATAGTATGCAATATGCTTCATATTTCTAATGACGATAAAATGCCGCTTTATAACACACTTCTGCGGAATTTTAATTCCCTGGATACCTTACTATAGGACACAACTTTCGTATTCTACTTTGTAAGGTACGTTAAGCTCCATTCATGTTGTTGGACTCTCCTCGGAAGCAATAAAAAACATACATAATGATGATACATATGATCGATGGAATAGGGTTGCATGGCTACAGGAGCATATTAAGCTTCAGTTGCCATACGGAATTTTATCGAAAGGCTAAGATAAAAGAGCAGAACCTTCCCTTCTTTTTCTCATGCTTTGCTAATGCGTGTTTGGAAGATTTCTGGTGAAGGGATGGGTGCTACTCGAAGAAGTTTCGTCTACGTTTGGCTAGACGTAGTCCTAAGGTTGTCATTAAAGTCCTCTAAAGGTTGAGATTCTAAAGTGTAATTGTTAAGCTTGCTTATTGCTTCACTGCTCTGATGTCTAATACGTGGATGCCAATACGTAATCTCTTTAGCTGCACTGCACTTTCCCCTATTTGTACTAATTATCTGTTTCAAACGATGACCTTTGTTTTTTTATCTACTGCCAATAATAGTTTAAACCCTACACGCCTTTACAGAAGCGACATATGGGTATCCTAAGAAAGTTTATTGTTGTTCACGGAAGGTTTTTTGTTTGTTTTGTTGTACAGAGGGAGAAGCATGATGAGTGCTCGCCATGCAAGCGCCAATGTGAGACTCTGGCCCTGTAAAGCTCATTCTTCTCCTCTCACCCCAAGGAACCAAATAAGGCACAGTTTCATGGGGTAGGGAAGCAGCTTTAAATTAGAAACCAAGGTCTTGTTTGTCCAGGTACTCGCATTGTTTTCATACCGAAGACTATCGGTATGCCTGCTTATGGCTGCACTCGTTTTGTGAATGTGAGTACGATGTGTGGGTGGTACGAGTGAGTGGTAGTATTTTGTTTTTGTTTACACGCCACCATTGATCTCCCCACTGTTCACGAATGGAGTTACCAGTAGGAGGTACCATATGACTGTCAAGTCTTATGTCTACTCCAAGTCTGTTTTGGACATTCCTTAAACAGGTTTATAAGATCCCTTCGAATCGCTTTATCATCGATCTGGTTCGATGCTCGTGTGTGCCTCGGCAGTCCAGGCTATTAATTAAAAAAAAAATTGGAAAATCAGTTGCCATTATCATTTTTGACGTTTCTCAGGCTGTGTCGTCCATCACATAATCATATTTTAGGCGGCTGTTGCTGTTCCATACTTAGATCTGGGGTGGGCCTGTGCTTCAACCAACGAGCGTCTCTAGCCAGCTCGATTTTTATCAAGCTGCCTCTAGGCTCGGACGGTAAGTTGGCTGAGGTCGCCTCCACTTTCATGCGCCAACTATGTAGCGGTCTTCTAATGCGCTGTGTTTCGGGGGCGGGTTCGAAGAATTTTCGGACTGGAGCATTGTCTATCCGCTCTACAGGACTCAGCCAACTTAGTCATTGAACTTTCACTCTTCTGGCTAAGTCGATGTCGCTGTACAGCTTTACGTTGAGCGCTGTTATGTCTCCTCTTCTGCTTACCGTTTAAACAGATGGGACCAAAAATTATCCGGAAAATTCTCCTCTTAAAGCAGCCAAGAGCACCCTTATTAAGCCACAGGATAAGGCTGGGATTATAAGGGCCTTATATCTGAGGGATAGCTTTGCTGGTAAATTGTTTTCATAGCTCAAAGAACCATGATTGGCAAGAGTTATTCATCGTTTGAGCTCAGCGCTGTTATCGTTGTCTGAATTGATAGCGGAGGGTAGGTAGACAAAGTTAAAAACTACCTCAAAGTTATATCTATCGAAGGTGACATTTTCTCAGAGACGCCGTTGTTTAGTTTTCTTTCTAGTTGACCGCATATATGTACTTTGTCTTACACTTTTTGATCGCTAAACTTTTCTCGGCTGCTTTCGCCTCAATACTCGCGAAAACGCCACTGATATTACACTGCTTCCTTCTGATTATGTCAACATCATTGGAGTATGCGAGAAAATTGGATGGACACAACATGCATTTTCCATCGTCATACTGCACAAACGCACGAATTTGGCATGGATGCCAAAACTAGACGTTGCTTTGTATAGCTTGTCTCTACAGATTTTTTCATATGCGGCCCTAAAATCAGTGATTTGGATGGAGATCATGAGTTTTGCCCAAATCTACCAGAGTGTGAACATTTGGCCGATGGTGAACTTTTCTGACCTAAAGCCATATTGGCGTGGACCAATTCGGTTATTGACCAACGGCTTCAAGTGTTCACACAACATGGCAGTTGGGATATTGCTGACAATATTAAGAAGACAGGTACCAATGTCGTAATTGGCGAAGTTCAGAAGGTCTCCTTTCTGAGGATCGCACACACAATGCTGTGGTTCCATTCATCAGGTATACTTTCATCTGACCAATTTTTACAGATGGGTTGATGTATACTGCTTACCAAGCCATCACCTGTCGCTTGACAATCAGGCAGTCTCCTCCATCAAATGTGGTTATCTTCACTTCATCCAGCTTTTGAACTGTTTGTCTACATCGTCAGCTTGAAGGTTTCGCTCTGCTTGACTACGGTATTTGATTTGACAAGGACGTTATATAGCCTACAAAAGTCTATTTCCATATTGTCAGTATCAACGGTTTGTGTCTATCGCATGTTTTGGTAAAATCCCCGAATCTCATCACAGGAGTAGCATTTCTCAATTTCCTCGACTGCGCGATTCTCATAATTTTTCTTTTTCCCCTGAGTAGCCGTCTCTAGTCCTTTTATGCAGCGATACTTTGTACTCGTATGCATCTTGCTTAGCTGCATATACTTGCCGGTACTCACCGTCTAACCAGCGGTATCGTTGTGATGGCCGAGTTAAACGCAGCCCGTTTTAGGCGGCATCGCTAAAGGCTTTTTGGCAATGTTGCCACTTGTCGCTACTTGTTGCCCTCTGCCTTTGCGATGTTTTAGTTATGCACAACCATACCTTGGGTCTGTCTGTCTGCTGGTTAGCAATGGCGCTTATACCTAGTCCTGCCATAAGTTCTGTTACAAACATAAAACGCTATAAAAAAATACCAGTTAACATATTGTATTCAATTTTTTTTCATTTATTAGACCACAATATTGATTCACTCGAAAAGACTGCTTTTTTCTGCTTTAACACAAGCTTCCAAACGGTGTGTCCATTGGGCTTAAGCGGCACGTACGGTTTCCATGGAGATTGTAGACGCTTCTCTGGTTAATGCTGTTTTAAGTCTTTCCAAATTTTTCTGGGCCATATTCTCCAGTTCTGACTACAAACCATAATTCAGTGGATTCAGATCTGGAATCCCCAACGTCCAAACTTCTGCTGCTATGAGCCACTCCTACGTGGTTTTGCCTTTATGCACTGAAGCAGAGTCCTGTTGGAAGATCCATCTGTGTCCATTAAAAAACGGTATTTGTCAAACCCTTCACAACACCCTCTATCTTCTTGGTAAACCTTTCCACCAGTTTTTACGCCTTTTTCACGGAAATGTAGAGATGTCCCACAATGGTGAGGGACCCCCCACCAAACCATTACGGAAGCGGAATGATGTCCACGTTAAATCCTTCGAAAAAATTTTTTCGCTTCCTTAGATGAAGTTATAAATTTTGTCTGTTGAAAACTTCTTCTAAAGTAGAAATTTTCTCATCCTTAAACAGAATGTTTTCATGGCCATTGTCCATGTGTCATTGAAAAAGTCGCTTGCATCTTTCCAGCCTAATTTTTGTTGAGGAGTTGAGTTGAGTTTGAGTTTGAGTTGAGGAGTTAGAAAATGACCTGTGGACTGACCATAGGCTTTCATATGAAGATCATCCCGAATCAGCCTTGTCATGGATCTGGTTGATATATTCGATCCCCTAGACATGATCTTCTGCTCCCTAAGGGGATTTCTAAGAATTCGTTCACGCACTGCCTTTACTACCGCATTCGTACGGACGATGTGCAGACCAACACTTCTTGGCCTGTCGTTTACTCCCTACAATTCGACGAAGCGAGCAATAGCTCGATAAACGAATATTCCGAGTGGTTTTAGCAACTCGAAAATTTGGCCAGCACTCTTTTCGTATTTATGCAACGCTATTACCGCAACTCGATTCTCCAAACTGACTAGTATTATTCACTGACCAGTGCATGTGCTCCGAACGATAAGCGCTGGAAATTGTGTAACAGAACTTATGGTAGGACTAGGTAAGTTTGGAAAATCGAGTCCAGATGGACATCGATCAGTACCCGATGGTTACCACTTGGAGGTAAAATAAGCACAATTGGTGTATAGAAACAGTTACAACACTGTTTATCAAATGGTTGACACCTCTCAGTACCTAACTTTAAATGGTCGATCACAATCATAACATCGTCATTAGGTGGTGTCTAGTTGGTCGCAGAAATCATCTTTGCATCCTGCCTATTGGTAATATTTCTTAATCTACATGCACGGAGAATGGGATATGAGTCTATCTCGTGCATTGGGGTTAGAAATGAATGTACCTCTTTTTCCCAAGTGGTATCTTGGAATTTTCCAAAATGGATAAGGATATGTTTCCACTGTTTATTTCATTCAATCCAACAATGATAAGCATAAACTCTCCTCTATGTTGGAGAAACGTTGAGTTTTGGGTCCCCTTTCTCCGGTTTCCCAGAAGGTATTCATTCTCAGAAGGCATTTTATATAACTGAGCAGTTATTCGATCCATAGTCATCAAATCAAAGAACTATATTGATTTTTCATTGCCAGAGGTTCCCATCTCATTTTCGACACAATGGCTAAATGCTGAAGAAAAACTTGACTCTGCAAATTTAGAAAAAGCTCAAATGAGGTTACCTCTGAATCGAGCTCTCGCAGGACCGTTGTCTCATATCCAAGGAAATCTTTCACCAAATAGCTTGAGATCCTTGATATTTTTTTTATAATAAGGACGAGACTAAAGGGTTTGTGGTACCATTAAAATATTTGCACACATTGAAATGCCAGTCGACTTTATATTAATTAATTTATGGTCTTACAAAGAACGCTTACATTAGAATATTCGCATAAAAAAAATCTCAGTTTTAAATTATTTTTATTAAGAAAAAAAAAAAAAAATTAAAATATAGTATACTAGATACTAACCTAGCAAAAGCATATACATATAATCAGCACATATTTTTCCATTTCGCTAATTTCAATTCAAACCATTTATTTCTTTGAACTTTGCAAATCATATAACAATTTCCAATTTTCTTGCAGGTCCAACTCTAAAACTTCGCCGGGACATTGTCCTCGACAAGAATGCGGACCTAATTGAAAGCTTCTACAAAGCAACTTAAACACCTAATATTAAGATTATTAACTACTAAAAATAAAGTGAAGTCCAATCGGTATTTTATCGGCTATTTATCTTTATTGGTGTGTTACATCGAGAGTGCCATCTCTCATCCAACGTTGATGTAGTAGACATAGTTTCTGGTTCATATGACATCCTTTCAATGAATCCCCGTTCCTCTAAAGCCATTAACTCCTTTCGCCTTTGTTCGGTTTTATATATAAAACGACACATCACAAATTGTATACATTGCACCAGAATGAATCCAACAATAACAGCGAGGAGAAACCATATAACAAGTGTCTTATCATCCAACCGATTTAAATGCATCTTGGACCAGATAGAAACTCTTGGGATTGTTTCATTTGAAATCTACAATTAACATTCAAACATGCAGAACTGACATACAAACCACTAAGACTAAAGCTTACTACAAACTAACCTCGGCTTTTCTGTCCTCAATCCAGTTACCACTTAGAACTATAATAGTCCTTTTGGTCTCTTCATCATAGCAATCTACACCGGGAACTCTTAAAATGTTCTCTCTGTATTTTACCGTGTAATTTCGTCCAAAATGTACTGTAGCTTGACCACGAATCATCTCCTGGATTAGCCATTTGCAGTTCCATAAATTACCTGACAAATCCACTCTGGCAAACTCATGGAGCAACGACAAATTGAGGACATGGTACATGTTGTTGCTCAAGTCTAGTTGAAGTTGAACAAATGTAGGGGTTGGGTCTGGTGACAAGAGTCCTTCAATGAAATTATCCCGATACAGTTGGTTGTGGGAAAGATCTAACATCTGAAGTTGGTTAAGGCAACGGAAATGATTTGCCTCCAAGTTGTTGAGTGCGTTGTTGGACATGTTGATGTAATGTAGGCGATGGCTTGAATTGAAAATTTCCACAGGAAGGTGGGTTAAATTATTCGCCGATAAATCAAGATAACTTAGAAGGGTAAGCTCTTGGAAAATTGTCGGCGAAACTGAATGAATTCGATTATGGCTGACATTAAGCACCTACAAATACATAAATAAATAAAATAGATTTTATAGATTTTAACGTTCACAATTAGAATCGCTTCAAAACAATCGTCGTTTCATTTCGAAACTGCTATCTATTTATAACTTTTCAATTGGAAAAATCCCACAACAAGAAAGGTAAACGAAGTGTTAATTTTAAAAAGTGAAAAAAAAGAAGAAATAACTGTCTTTCTTAATATAGCACAAGAGAGCGACTATTTTTACGTATGCAATTAACACCTTCCTGGTAGATATAGGGTGGGTAACACACGTTATCTCATCGTTCACATGTACAAGTAGGTATCTGAGTTTAATACTCACCTCCAAAGCCTCCAATCCTGACAGGGTGTCTATATAGATTTCCTCAATCAAGTTATGGCTAATGTCTAAACTTTTAAGTTCGCAGTCCTTCGCAAATATTAGCCTATCTAAGCTGTTAATGGAATTGTTACTTAGGTTTAAGTGTACGATTCTCGCCAAGTTCATCTGTTCCATGAATTCTAAATTGGAAAGGTCATTCCCCTCCAATCGCAGGATCCTCAGATGGTTATTTGTATCGAAACTTTTCGGATCGACGTCATATATCTGATTGTAATGAAGTAGGAGTGTGGATAACTTGTGTAGACCTCGGAAAGCGTAAAAGTCGATTCGTTTAATGAAATTCTTCCCGAAGTTAATGTACTTCAAATGAGGTATATTACGAAAAACACCAGGTCGTATGGATTCAATTAGATTTACAGCCAAATTCAGCTTCTGAAGGTTTGGATATTTTCTAAAATTCTCAGCAAAAATGTTTTTAATTGAATTCCGATGTAAGTCGAGGGTGACAACATTTATCAAATCCAAATTGGACCAAGACTTGATCTCAGAAATGTTATTCCTTGCGAGATTCAGAGCCTTTAAGCTTATCAGTCCATTAAGAGCGAAATCCTGAAGGGAAGACACTTTGCTATCTAAAATTTCAAGCACTCTCAGTTGTCTGAGTCGAAGAAATGCGGCATTTTTGATCTCTGGTAAGTTGCAATCAAATGCATATATTTCGACTACACTTCGTAGATGTTCGTCTTTGAAATCATCTAACAAACAATGGTAAAGAGTTGCATTTCTCGAACACACTACACAGATCAGGACGTAAAAAAACACGCTTAAAACAGCCTTCATGGTGACAATTGACAACATTAATGGATTTAGACGAATACGGTAATTTACTCGTACACCAGAAAAGGGTTAAATACAGTAGATAATTTCCTCTTAAACTCTAACACAATAGAACAATGTGATAAGATAAATCGGAACGAAAGATTTACGAGTGCCAAGCTCACGAGAGACTTATGTTAACCGAGCGGACTCTGACAGAAAACTGTGTGTGAATTGTTTTGTTGCTAAAATATTTTTACGCTCTGTGGGGGAAGTAGGTGAAGGTGTAAATTAGACGATAAACATCAGTTTTGAACGTGCAAATACTTTTAGATTACGGTTCAAAATTTAACCATCTAATTAAGGGTTAGTTTAAACTTATGTCTAGTGTAACATTCAATGTGAGAACTAACTAATACCGCACATGTTACACGATGAAACTAGTATATCAGGTAGAAATTGTAATGTTAATGGTAATGTAAAGTAAACAGAATAAGATGGACGAAAACATATCGAATTAACAGCTGGTTAACCACATTCAAGATTGACATTTAATTCGATGTGAATTGCATAACAATTATTTTAATTAAGAAGTTGAATGTTACTTTTGAAAAGAAAACACATGGATTTGTTGTGCTAGACTATAGTGCTAATAAAATTAACATCCACGGTTTGGTTGATTTAAAATGTTTTGATGTGGAAAAGAGAACTATGAAAACGGCTGACTTTCTGGGATTGTCGCCTTGCATTAAATTGAATACTGGGAAATTATTTCCATGTTTGCCACGGAAAAAGGGAGAGTTCTTAGAGTGGTGTTGGCAAATTTCCATGTACTTTCATTTTTCATTTATTTTCATTATAATTATTTGTACATTAAGATTTAACATCTTTTTAGTACTGAGTGCAATACATTAGCATTATAGGTTTTTAATGTATTGCGTATATATTTTAATTCGTGCGGTTTTTTTTTCCAAAATTTGAACGTTTATTTAAGAAAAACATGTACAATAGTATTATTCAAAGTATTGCCCATCTGAAGCTATGACTTTTTCCCATCTTTCTGACAATTTGTGGATCCCATCCCAAAAGATCAGCGCCGGCTTGGCAGCCAAGAATGAATCAAGCCAATTTTTGATATTCTGCTCTGATGTGAACCGTAATTCAGTGAGGGCTTTCTGCATCGTCCGGAACAAATAGTAGTCAGAAGGGGCAAGGTCTGGGCTATAAGGCGGGTGGGTCAAGACTTCCCATACACTGTTTTCCAAATAGTTCTTAACCTAAATAGCAACGTGGGGCCGAGCGTTGTCATAATGGAAAACTATTGCCTCGTGTCTGGTCGCATATTCCGGGCGTTTTTCGGCTACTGCTCTCTTCAAACGGATTAATTGTGTTCGGTAGGGTTGTCCATTGATGGTTTCATCCGGTTTTAGCAGCTCATAATACAGCACACCCATCTGATCCCACTAAATACAGAGCATTACCTTCGCGCCATGGATATTCGGCTCTGCCGTTAATTTGGCTTGTTGTTCGGGTTTCACATATAATTTTTTGCGCTTGAGGTTGTCGTAATGGATCCATTTTTCATCACCAGTAACAATCCGATGCAAAAATGACTTCCTTTTGTGCCGGTGCAGCAGCATTTCGGACATGCAAAACCGCCTTTCGACGTCTCTCGGCTTGAGTTCATGTGAAACCCAATTTCCTTGCTTTTGAATATATCCAGCTGCTTTCAAACGTTTTGAAATGGCTGCTTGAGTGACACCCAAAGATTCTGCGAGCTCTTCTTGTGTTTGACAACAATCTTCATAGAGTAATGCTTCCAGTTCTTCATCTTCAAACTTTTTTGGCTGCCCAGGACATTCATCGTCTTCCAAGCCAAAATCACCACTTTTAAATCGTGCGAACCACTTTTGGCACGTTCGCCTAGCTAGCGCATGTTCACCATAAACTTCCACCAAAATACGATGACTTTCTGCAGTAGTTTTCAGTAATGAAGAAGAACTCCCCGCAAAAACACTTTTTCAGTCACTTTTTCATTATTGTTGTTTACGCTTCAAATGAATGACATATACTGAAATGACGTACAATGACAATAGCTTTCCAACGCATGTTCCAATGGAATAATAACAATGGAATATTACAAGTTACGCCATCTCTTAGCAAACCGCACGAATTAATATGAATATATTAAAACTAAACTAACAAAAAATAAACTTAACCTATGGATAAGGAGTAAGAGTGAAGAATAGTTAAAGGTTTGTAGAAGCAGAGGAAGGGTGTAGGACTATTGTGGACGAGTTGAGGAGGAAAAATGTTGAAAGATTGCACATTTAAAATTTGAGCTACTAGATATGGCTTTGGTACGCATAGGTAATGAATTCCAAAGTCTAACAGTGTATATGGAAAAAAAACGAGAGGAGTTAAGGTAATTGCAACGTAATGAAATAAGGCTAATGGTTCTTGAGGACCGAGTGAAAGTAAACCTCTTGTACAAGTAAAACGGGCACTTCTTATGAATGATTTTATGTAAGAATATGCAGTACCTGGCGTTGATGTATTCTTGTAAAGTACAACTGAGTAAATTCCTAGCATGCACTGACACATGGCCATGTCTATGGGTGCTGTGAATGTAATGTACGTTGTGATACTGAGTCAAGATTACTGTAAACAACTTCAGTGTATGAAATAATTGGTAATACGAGTGTTAATACTAGCTTTTTTCGTGGTTCCAAGGGAGTGTACTAAGCACTGTGCCATAGTTTCCGAAGGCACGCATATACTGGGTGGTGTGAAAAGTAACCTCCTTGGAAATGAAAAAAAATTTTTTTAAATGTTTTTTTTATTTTATTCAATATAGTCCCCTTTTAGTTTGATAGACTTATTCTAGCGATTTTCTAGCTTCTTGATCCCGTCCGAAAAGTAATTTTTGGGAAGGTCTGCAAAATACTCCTCCGTGGCGTCGATGATTTCCTCGCGTGATCTAAATTTTATTTTTTTTTTGATGAGTCATTTTGAAGTTTGGGATGAGATATAGTCCAAGGGAGCCAAATCGGGCGAATACGGAGGATACGACAGCAACTGGAGCCGTAAGTCATTGACTTTGGCCGTGGTTGCAAATTTTTTTTCGCTTCATGTGAGGCCGTTTTGCAGCGATTTCGGCTTTCAATCGTTCCAATAATGCACAGTTGATGGTTTTTCCTTTTTCGAGGTAGTCCACAAAGAGTATGCCATGAGAATCCCAGAAAACCGACGCCATAACCTTTCCGACCCATCGAGGCTTTAGTCCATTGCCGGGCGCTCATTTTGTTCTCTGGCGTGTAATAGTGGATCCAAGTTTCATCAACAGTTACCAATCGACGCCAAAAGTCCGCCCGATTACGCATCAGCAAGTCCAAACACTCTTTCGAAGTGCTCTCGCGTTCGTGTTTTTGGTCAGGAGTGAGTATGCGCGGCACAAAGCGGCAGGATAACTTTTTCATATGCAGAAAATTGCCCAAAATATGGCGTATGCGCTCAGTACTAATCTTTGTGGTATCCACTAGCTCGCGCACCTTCACTTTTCGGTCAGCCAACACCATTTCATGTATTTTTTTGGAATTGTTCTCTGTAACCGCATCAGAGGGCCTGCTGCTGCGGACTAGATCGGTAGTGCAGTTGCGGCCACCACGAAACTCTCGAAACCAATATTTGACGGTGTAATCTGTCGGAGCATTAGCAACATAATATTTATCCAACTTTTCTTTTGTTTCCTTCGCCGTTTTGCCTCTCAAAAAATAATGTTTTAAGAGAGAACAAAAATCGTTTTTGTCCATACTCAACATGATGCCAAACACGTCAAAAACATTCAGCTGTCAATATAAAACTAAAGACGTTATCGTACTGAAATTTGGCATGTTTGCCTAAATATGAACGGACTTCAAGGCACCATAACCTTTTTTGCAGTAGCAGCGCATTCTGGCGGTCAAGGCGGTTACTTTTCACACCACCTAGTATACGCCAAATCACTTAGTTAATGTGCTTATAACCACTAAGAAAGCGATTAATAACACAGCCAAGTCTGGTTACAGTTTCAAAAACTTTAATTTTGCTATTATTTAGATATATATCTGGTAAAATATTTAAGTTAAGACTTTTCTTTGAAATAGGGATTATTTAAGTTTTAATCGAGTTCAAGAGTAATCCATCTGATATTGACCAATTATAAATATTTTTGAGGTCGTCGTGTAAAACAAAAACAAGCTCTGATAACTCCTTAAAGTTTTGAGCTAAATGAAGTTGTACGTCATCTGCATAGAGATGTACTGAAGCATATTTGCGCGCAGACGGGAGGTCATTTATAAACATGCTTAATAATATAGGTCTCAAAATTGAACCCTGAGGAACACCTTGCACCATTTCTTTAAGAGATAAACGATATTCACCGCAACTAACCCTTTCCGATCTCCCAGAAACAAAACTACAAACTACAATATATAAAGGTAACTCGACCTTAAAATTTGACAATTAATGATAGACCATGCATTATACTTATCAGGCTGTGTGTGTAAAGGTTCATACAAAAGAGGACTCTGGTCATGGTAAACGTAACTCCACCGTTCAAGTTCGATACGAAATTAATCAATCGTCCTTATCACGAAGATCAACTATCCACCGATTGACGATTGGTAGAATTTTTCAATTGAAATCGAATTTGGCCTGCAAAATGTTTCCGGGATTGTCGTTTGATAAAAGTTTGTTTTTTTTTTTTTTTTGAAGAAAGTGCAAAGAAAATTATAAATAAATTACAAACAAAAGACAAAATAAGACTTCAATTGAATTTTTTGATGAAGATGAGGAGTTAAATGATTCTGAATTCTTTGTGAAGTTTGAGGGATATATCTAACCCTTTGGAATTCAAAAATCCAATGTAAGTACTATACCAACTCTGCATCATTTCTGGTTTTTTTTTTTTTAAGACTATTGAAGGATGTACTTTTTAATCTTTTGTAAGAAAAAGAGGACAAATTGAAGCCCTGCAAAAGCATTCAAGCTGTGCCGAACATTTTAAAACTGGAAACAGTTCTTAGATTCTGCGCACATGGGAACTATCAGTTTAGCTTGGGAAATGACTTCATTCTTGGTTTTGCACAACTTCATCGCTTATCCTTAAGCAAGTTTTTGAATTGTCTATGTGTGCCCAAATGGATAAAGTTCCAAAACACAAAGGAGGAGGAATGGAGAGCAAAATTATATATTTTTTGAAAAAAGTGGCATTCCAAATGTAGTAGAATGCTTGGATGGTACACACATTAAGATCATAGGCCCAGAAAAAAATATACGACGTTTATATTACAACCGGATAGGATTCTATACCCTTAATGCTTTGATCGTAAATGGACGAAACGACTTTCGGATTCTTAATCGGTAATCGTATGTTCTCAGCTTATTATGTTATTGGGTCTATAACTCATTCGTGTGGTTTGCTAAGAGATGGCGTAATTTGTATTATTCCATTGTTATTATTCCATTGGAACATGCGTTTGAAAGCTATTGTCATTGTACGTCATTTCAGTATATGTCATTCATTTGAAGCGTAAGCAACAATAATTTTTTTTTTTCACTCAAATATGTCGAACTTTGTGCCTGAAAAAGTGTTTTTGCGGGGATTTCTTCTTCATTACTTTAATATGAAGAAAACTGCTGCCGAAAGTCATCGTATTTTGGTGGAAGTTTATGTTGAACATGCGCTAGCTAGGCGAACGTGCCAAAAGTGGTTTGCACGATTTAAAAGTGGTGATTTTGGCTTAGAAGACGATGAATGTCCTGGGCAGCCAAAAAAGTTTGAAGATGAAGAACTGGAAGCATTACTCTATGAAGATTGTTGTCAAACACAAGAAGAGCTCGCAGAATCTTTGGGTGTCACTCAAGCAGCCATTTCAAAACGTTTGAAAGCAGCTGGATATATTCAAAAGCAAGGAAATTGGGTTTCACATGAACTCAAGCCGAGAGACGTCGAAAGGCGGTTTTGCATGTTCGAAATGCTGCTGCACCGGCACAAAAGGAAGTCATTTTTGCATCGGATTGTTACTGGTGATGAAAAATGGATCCATTACGACAACCTCAAGCGCAAAAAATTATATGTGAAACCCGAACAACAAGCCAAATTAACGGCAGAGCCGAATATCCATGGCGCGAAGGTAATGCTCTGTATTTGGTGGGATCAGATGGGTGTGCTGTATTATGAGTTGGTAAAACTGGATAAAACCATCAATGGACAACGCTACCGAACACAATTAATCCGTTTGAAGAGAGCAGTAGCCGAAAAACGCCCGGAATATGCGACCAGACACGAGGCAATAATTTTCTATCATGACGACGCTCGGCCCCACGTTGCTATTCCGGTTAAGAACTATTTGGAAAACAGTGGATGGGAAGTCTTACCCCACCCGCCTTATAGGCCAGACCTTGCCCTTTCTGACTACCATTTGTTCCGGTCGATGCAGAACGCCCTCACTGAAATACGGTGAGAGCAGAATATCAAAAATTGGCTTGATTCATTCTTGGCTGCCAAGCCGGCGCAGTTCTTTTGGGATGGGATCCACAAATTGCCAGAAAGACGGGAAAAAGTCATAGCTTTAGATCGGCAGTACTTTGAATAATACAATTGTACATGTTTCTCTTAAATAAACGTTCAAATTTTGAAAAAAAAACCGCACGAATTAAAATATATATATATAGCTTACACGCCCTTTCGCTTAACCCAAAATTATTTCTCAGTTTCCAACATAGGATTGAATGATTAACTTTGTCAAAGGACTTTGAGAAGTCTAACAGGCAGAGGAGCGAAGCAAACCCCTTGTCGAAATCCTGCCTTATTTCCTCCAGCAAGTTCACCATCGCTGTGGAACAGCTGTGGTTAGCTCTAAAACCAGATTGCCGGGGGCTCAGCAGTTTTTGTAGTGATAAATGCTTTGTTATCTGCACTGATATTAACTTCTCGTAGACCTTTGATAAGCACGGTAGGATACTAGCAGGTCTAAAATCAGCAGGGGATGATGAGTTAGTTTTCTTAGCTATTGGCAAGACTCTTACAACTTTCCAGCATTGTGAAAAGGTTGAGGTAGTAATGCACCAGTTAATTACATGCATGTGATGGGAGACAATTTGTTTAATGAAGCGCATAGGTATTCCATCCTCACCCTTAAAGTCAGACTTGACCGCTGCCACGCATTGAAAAATTTCGTCTTCAGTTGCTACTACAAAATCGTCCAACTTTGGAGCAGTAAAGTTTTCATTTTGACTAAAGTTAAAGTTGCAATGACTGGGCCCTTCACCAAGAAAGAAATCGTTTAAATCATGGGGATCAAGAGAGAATTTGGAATCACTGTTAGCTTTAGTGGCACCGATTTCACGGATATTGCTCCAAAGTTTCTTAGCCGGGATGGAAGTGTTCAATTTGGAAGCGTAATAGTTTTTTTCTTTTTTATAAATTCTCACTATATAGTAGAAGTCGAGTTGTTACGTGCCGCCTTGTACTCAGACCAGGCAGTAGTAAATGGTCTATGCTTCCATTTTCTATACAACTTGTTTCGGGTTTTTATAGCGCGAACTACTTCAGGAGTAGACCATGGACATACTTTATTTATAATTCTGACCATTTTCGTTGGTACACACTGATCAAATAATTGAATCAGAATTGTTTGCAGAACAAAGACTTTTTCATTTGGATAAGCGCTTAGACGGCATTACTCCCAAAAGGCAGAAAAGGTAGCTGTCTGGAGGGCAAGTAGGTCAATTGAGCTATAACCTTATAGGTAAATGTATCAGGCACAACATTTTTCACCAAATTCACGTCATAAGTACAGAAAAGTAGATCATGATCAAAGATATCAAACAATAATTGATCAAACTGCAGGGGAAGAGATGTATTAGCGACAATAAAAAGATCGATGAGGCTGGGTAACCTATTTTCAGTGAAACGGGTAGCGTATGTAGTGTTGATAATTTTCATTTCTACAGACGAAACTTAATCTTTCATTTGAAAACAAACTGAGTCTGCTTTTAATAAGTTAGCGTTAACATTGCCACAGACTAAAGTGTGATTGTAGTGTGCACAGTATTCAGAAACAACAGAGAACAAAGGAACTGAGGAGAAACTGGTATTTTATACGACAAGTCAGATATTTTTGGGTTGAACCAAGTTTCACTTACACAAATAACATCAATGCAGGAACAAGAAAACAAATATTTTAGATAATCCAATTTTTCATCATTTAGATCGTCTGTGTGATCGTCTAAAATTGGAACTCGAATCGATGTTTCAGGCTAGAATCATTCCAGTCGATTATCCCACTGATTGGGTAAACAATGTTCAGTTCGTTGAAAAACCTAATGGAATACTTCGGGTTTGTCTCGATCCGAAGCCCCTTCATGCATGCATAAAGCTCAAGCACTTCCTGATTCCAACGATCGAAGACGGAAAATAAATGTGTATTTTCTGTGCTTGATCTTAGTAACGGATTTTGGCCTATGGAACTTGATATCAAGAGCGCTGATTTAACTACGTTTATGACACCGTTTAGTATTGTAGATTCAAGATTAATCGCGTGCAAATGGTGCAAATTTTCAAGGATATTCCAAACCTTTTCATATATTTCGATAACATGACTATTGTGGCCGCAAAACGAAAACATAACCAAACTTTGGCAATCGTAATGGAGCGCGCTCAGAAGCATAACATTAAATTTAATGCGAGTAAAATTCAATCTAGGCAAAAACAAATTAAGTTCATGGGACATTTAATTTCAGAGCGCCAAATTAGATATACCAGAGCCATTCTAGATATGTCGAAGTCAACAAACAAATCCGGGGTTATGAGATTACTGGGGTAATTTAAGTATCTTGCAAAGTTTATAGTTTAAATGCATTTTTTATTTTCTTATATATTAATTCTTATAGGCTAAACAAAAAAAAAATGCTTAAAAATTAGCTTAATTAACTTAAAATTACCTTAATCTAACTTACTGGCCCCATACGGGCACTCTAAGATAAACCTAACACTTAATCTATGTCTTTCGACGTATCTTACAGTCTATTCTTATTTTAATATTTGCATTAATTAAGCCTAAAACTAAGAAATAGATTTTAAAAAAAACTTAGTAAATGGACTTTTTTTTGTTGAAATATAAAACTTAAAACTAAAGCTTACCAACTACCTAAAATAAATCTTAATATACTTAACCTACTTACATCTAATAAACAATTAAGTTAAATATTATATATATATATATACATAATATATATATACTTAATATATAAATATATGTATATATATATGTATTTTTTTTATTTTTTTTTTATTTTTTTTTATTTTTTTTTTTCTTAAATCTAACTTAATCCTATCTAAAACTATGTAAGTCGGCCATTACTAAAATCTAATAGGCTGGCCAACTTTGCTTCACTCGAGGAAGCTACCTAGTAATTGAGGAATTCGACGACGAAGCATCCTCTTCTTCAATGAGCCACCAAAATTGTTGGTGCTGCCGAGCAACATCTCTCATGTCGCGACTCCCTACCGCTCTACTGAACCGGAGACGCTCCGCACTGCCGTGTGCGACATCTCTGTCGTAGTTGAGTCGCCTGTCCGCAGCTGTTCGAGCGACGTGAAAGATTAACGGCACCGCTAATCTGTCCTGGATCAAGCCTTTCTTATCAAGATAGAGGAACGCTTCTGGTGGAATAAAGCCGTCAAGGCGAACTCTCTCGTGATACATATAATTGGGGTAATAAGCCCCAGAGATCAGGTTGTTCGACGAGGTCATTGCTCTTGCAATGTGTCTTCGAATCAACTTAATGACAAAATTGTCCACTCTTATTAGGTTCGCCATATTGTACAAAACCTCATTAGGATAGAATTTTATGTACTCAGAATCTGGTGTTCTGTAAAGGCGAAGACAAGCCCTAAGGCAAGCCCTCTCAAACACCCGAATCTTTTCCAAAAGACTTGCTCTCACGTTGAACCACACGGGACAACCAAATGTTAGCATTGGCCGAATAAGGGCCATGTAGCAGATCACCTTTACCCTCGCATCGAGTTGTCTGCTATAAAACAGTCTCTTTGTAAGGGCAAAAGCTCCTCTGGCTTTGGCCAGAGCAACATCTATATGTTTATTAAAATACAGATATTGATCTAGCCAGATCCCAAGGTATCTGACTACATTTCGACAAGCAAGTGGTTGACCGTACTGTCCGACGATCTGAAACTTTCGCCAATTCTTTCTGGTATCCGCAGAGGCCCCAGACAAAGGCGTCCTAAAAAGAATGGTTTCCGACTTCTGAAAGTTGATCTTCAACTTCCAGTCGTCGCAATATTGTTTAATTTTATCGAAATCACGTTGCAAGAGTATGTTTATGACCTCAATCTTTGGACCTGATCTGTACGCGATTATGTCGTCTGCGTACGCTATGGCATGGTGAAGTGAACCTATCAAATCACTTGTGTAAATGTTGAAAAGAATCGGCGAATTAACCGCACCTTGTTGGAGACCGTTTTTAACATGAAAAGTTCCAGTAGAAGTCACATCGCCATTCTTCACGATGAACTGTCTATCTGTGAGCATATTGAAAAGAATACAGCAATGGTCTGCTAATGCCCAGTCTGTTCAATTTGTAGAAGAGCCCCTCTAACCATACGGTATCGAAGGCTTTCTCCAAGTCAATCAGGCAGGCACCAGTGCACTGTTTCTTGGCTTTGTTCCATTGGATATCGGAAACCAGTTTAGACGCGGCGTGAATAATATCATGCCCCGCCTTGAAACCAAATTGATTATCCGGAACTATATGTTTGTCCTCAACCCACTTAGTCAGAACCCTATTGATAACCTTTTCGAAAACCTTGCTGATGTTTGGAAGGAGACTGATCGACCGGAGATTCGCCGGATTGGAGGTGTCTTTATCCCTTTTGGGGATCGGATGTACCACCGCAGTTTTCCAATGCGTCGGATAATGTGCATTATTCATTGCATTGTTAAACAGGGTGGTATAAATGTCCACCGCTTCTAGAGGGAGATGTCGAAGCACAATGTTTGGTATATCATCGATTCCCACAGATTTCTTTCTTCTGATTGTGTCGAAGATCATTTGGAGCTCTTCTTTCGAAATGAACGGGGGAAGTTCCCTTTCATTGGCGATGACATTATTTGCCATATTCTCATCACTGAACTGGGTGAAACCCGAGTTCTCGATTCGCCAGTTCACTATTTCGTTTCGAAGGTAGAAATTGTGCGCAAGGACTCGACTTTCCAAATCGTGGTTAGGGCCAATGATATCATTCGCCCTATATACTTCCTGAAAAGTCGCTCCTATAGCCTCAACTTTCTCCTGCGGATCCTCGATCACAAAGAAGTTGTCATCCTCCACAGCCTCATTTGGATCTATGCCTGCTGCCAAAAGTATGTTTTCGTTGTTTGTCGTTCGGGCGATTTTGAGACATGAAAGGTCGTTTTGATCTTTCCTCCGAAATATTTTGTTTATTTGCGGGAACATATTCGGGTTGCTGGTATTTACAGCCTGAATTTTATTGTTCCAATGCAAACTTACAGAAGCTCTGTAATTTTCTTTTATTAATGTTTGGAGGTTTTTGATCGACGACTTTAATGTCATAATCTCCGGGTTATGTCTGTCAGTAAACTGTCTGTACAAGGTTTTTAGTCTTGACAGTAGTCTACTTTTATGTCGGTGCAGTGCGTCAATAGTTGAATTGCGGAACAAGTCTTCGTTGTCAGTATGTTGATACCGAGGTATCGTTTTGTCCATTGTTTGTTTGATTGTCTCGTCCATTACTTTTAGATATCTGTCAATCTCCTCGTTTGACAGATTTCTGTTGGACGGTGGGTAAAGCGAATTCGAGGAGAGTGCTCTTGTCAGTGTCCTAGAGAAGTGTGTCCAACGCACTCTACTATAGTTGTAGGAATGTCGATGAACAAATTCATCTAGTTCCGCATTTTCGTTTGGAACGGTTATTTCGGTACTAAGACCGCAATGGTCGCTGTCATACACAAAAGTGCGTAGACAGTTTATAGTTTGTTGGTTCGTACCTGTCAGTTGAATTCGTGAGTCGAACAACAGTAGATCCAAATAGGAACCATGTCTAGGAAACGAGGGACTGTCCGTAGCCTTAAGGCTGAGTCTATACATCACACTGTGCTGAACCCACCAATTGAGTAGTTGGTTCCCTCTAGTGTTTGGTGTATTATTTCCCCAATCTCTGTGCTTAGCGTTGAAATCTCCGCCGATAATAAAGTAGTTTTCTTCCAATTGAAGTCTCAGCAATCGAAAAAGTGTCTCGAGTTCTGAGATGAATAATGTAGATTGAGTAGCCTCAGGTGCATAGACAGACACCATGTACAGCCGCTTTCCACTTCGGAGAGGGATATAGATGATGCATGCCTCCAGCACCTGAAACCTACGTACTACATGACTGTATACTCTATTACAACGCAGTTCCTTTCTAACAAAGATTGCAACCCCTCCTCCTTGAATGGAGTTGGGTCGATTTCTTCGTATGATTTTATATTTTCTGTGTCTCATTTTGTGCTTTTTGGATAGCTTAGTTTCGCTAACCAAAAGCACATCTGGGACTTGGTCTTTAAGCAACTTAAATAATGCGGCTCTTCGCTCAATCCTAATCAGTGAATTAACATTCACTGCAAGGATCTTCAGGGTTTGCTCCGCCATGTTCGTGCCCATTACGACTGGAGGTGCGTTAGACCCGGCAGCAGCGCGTATATTTGATCTACCCGCTTCGCCTGTTCCTGTATTTGACGCTGAAGCTGAGCCATTTGTCCTTGAATAGAGAGCAAAATAGCCAGCATGTCAGGTACAGGTTCAGGTGCTCTAGGCGCTGGGGCCTGAGAAGCAGCCTTCTGTTGCTGTACCGCACTTCCCTTACCTGCCGCCATTTGGGCGTAGGTGACTTGGGGAGTAACGGCTGGTGTTTGTATACGCACAGGTGGTCGTTTAACTTCCATCTTCTGCTGCCGAGCCAGATTTACTGTTTTCATGTACTGGAATTTGGGGCAACCCCGATAGTTTGCGGTGTGCCCCGTGTTCCTACATAAGACGCAAGAGAGTTGGCTTTTTTCCGACGCTCCGTCTTTACCTAAAGCGCAATCGTTTGACTTGTGGTTCTTTCCACACTTTACGCATCGAGGCTGCATTTCGCAGTTCGACGCAGCGTGACCGAACCTTTGGCAGCGAACACATTGTAAAATATTTTCGCTCCTCTTTAATTTTTCCCAGTGTACAATCTGGTAGTCTAGGACTTTGATGCTCCTTAGACCATCCAGTTTGCTGTCGGGACTTAGCTGGACCAGGAAAAACGGTAAATTCCGATTCTCCCTCTTGGCTCTAGCCGTGACAAATGGCTTAACTCCTACGAATTTTAGCCCTTCGCACTCCTTTTCTTTTAGCAGTGCAAGGAGTTCCTCAGGATCAGTCGACGGCTCTAACCCTCTCAGCAGCATTGTCTGCAGCTTCTCACCCTTCGGGGTGTAGGAGAAGAACTCCGTCGTCGAATCCCTCAATAAACTTTTAATTTTGTTGTAGCGTTCCACTGTGTTACAGTGGATCGCGTGCCTATCTAAGCTAAGTCTTTTAATATAAAAATTATTTCCTATGGCCGACTTACATAGTTCTTTAGTTTCCTTTAGTTCCATCTTAAAGGTATTAATAGGTGGAACCCTTTGTTTTTTCTGCTGTTGTTGTTGTTGTTGTCGCTGCTGCTGTTTTTGTTTCTGCTGTTGTTGTTGCTGCTGTTTTTGCTGTTGCCGTTGTTGTGGCTGCTCTTGTTGTTGTGGCTGCTCTTGTTGTGGCTGCTCTTGTTGTTGTTGTTGCTGGTGTTTCGTAAGTTTTTGTTTGTGTTTTAGCACTTGTGTTGTTGTATTTCCTTGCTGTTGTTTTTGATTTGTGTGAGCTGGTTGGGATTGCTCTTGCTCTTCCCTCTTCCTTCTTTCCATTTGTTTTTCTTTAATGGCCAGCACTCTTTGTTGTAGCATTTTTATGCTGCTACTTATTGCCTCCATTTCTTCCTCTTCATCGTCTGATTCGCTTGCGGCCAATGAAGCGAAGATGTTCCCTTCCCTCACTCCGCCAAGCAGCTTTACAGTGGTCGTTGGTAGTTTCCTCCTTCTCTTTGTCTTTGGCGTTTGGCTTGAACCACTCGAAGCCTCACCTGACATCTCAGCAGCTCCCGCTAAAGTCGTAGCGGACCGCTCACCACAATCCATCACGTGATGTTAATCCACTTTTACTTATTTTTATTTAAAAAAAAAAAAAAATAAAAATAAAAAAAAAAAAGAGACTGTCTGCCGACTACTTGGAGTCGAACCCACAACTTTTGCCGTCTCAAGCGAACACACTACCGCTGTGCTAATTGGAGCCTAGGTCTCAATTGTTTAATATCTTAGTTAAGTTAAGTATTACTTCTCACTTATTATTAGAAACAATTAATCGCCGCGGAGGTCTATGAACTGTGTCTTTCGAAGACAAAAATGCGACTGGTTGCAAAGTTTATCCCTAATTTGTCATGCCAATCCGCAGCCTTGCGAGATTTCACCCGAAAACAGGTAGAATGGAGTTGGACAGATAGACATGAGAACGAATTGAAAAAATTGATTTCCATGGTAACGTCAGAGCCTGTACTGGCGATTTATGATCCGAGAAAACCAGTTATCATTCAAAAGGTTGCATCGAAGGATTGTTTGAGATTCGTTCTGGTACAGAATGGACATCCAATTGCTTACGCTTCACGCACTTTAAGCGCTAGTGAAAAAAAGGGCTCAAATTGAGAAGGAAATGTTGGCAATTATCTTTGCCTGTGAACGCTTCCACTTTCTCCTATACGGACAAGAGTTCACGTTTCAAAATTACCATAAGCCACTCGAGGTATTTGTCAAGCGTGACATTGATGATGTCACTCCTCGATTACAGAGGATGTTTGCGCTTCTTCTCAAGTATTCGATGATGAATATCGTTTATACACCGGGAAGGGAAATGCTTGTGGCGGACTGCCTTTCAAGGGTGCAATTTCCCGATCAATTGGAAAACAAAGATCTTCTTGGAGTAATACATACAGTCACTCGGAAGGTGTGCTTATAGAAACATTATTACAAATTATACTTGCGTGTAATTAAAGATGATGAAAAGTACTTGCGCACATGTAAATATGTCCAGACGCAATGGCCCCGATATCATCAGGATAATGATTTGAGCCAAAAATTTCACAAATACTGCGATAATTTGCATTTCGAAAATGGAATTCTTTTTAAAGACCATAGAATTGTGATTACTTCTGAACTGCAAACAAAAATTTGCAAGTGGTTACACGAACCTCATTTGGGTGTTGAAAAAACGCTTGCACGTGCACGTTCTCCTTATTTTTGGCCTGGTATGTCCGAAAAAATTGGAACAAAATTTTAACGAAATATTCAAAAAGAACCATTGGTTCAAGACCCTAATCCTGAGTGCATATAATCATTGACGCATATTCGGGCTTTTTCATGCCAGAGAAACTGATTCGGAAAACTTCTAACCATATAATTGAAGTAATAGTGAAAATATTTGATCGCGTAAGATATCCATCGAAAATCAAATGTGATAATAGCCCATTCAGGTTAACGGCATTCGAGGAATTTACCAATAAGAAAAACATTTTGTTTACTTTTTCTAGTCCGAGGTATCCCCAAAGCAATGGATTAGCGGAAAAAGGCTTTGCTATAGCAAAAAATCTTCTAAGGCGATGCTACGAGGTACAGGAAACCAATCGTTTTCAATATCGTATTCTCGTGTACAATACAACACAAGTCGCAAGCATGAAACTGTCGCCGGTTCAACTGTTCTTTGGGCGCCAAATTAAGAACAGATTGCCTGTAGCGGATTAGCTGTTGCGTATAAACAACTTAAACGAGGTCGATATCCAAGGAAAAATTCAAAACAAAAAGGAAAAACAGAAGTATTATTACGATCGAACTGCATGATCCTTACCAATATTGAATGTGGGTGATCAAGTTATATTTAAAAAAAAAATGAAAAAAATTGGCATTACACATAAGTTGTAGCTAATGTTAATGATAGGTCATATATTATACTAAACAACTTTGGTAATTATTTTCGAAGAAATCGAAAATTTTTAGCTAAAGCGGAGCATCCACGGTCACGGATGGCATTGCGTGTCAGAGTGCGCATTCATGCGCGATGGAATTCAAATATTTTTGAATTCCGCATTCATGCATGATTGTGGATGACGATGAGTGTCATTCTTTCGTTTTCATTCTACATTTGACTGTCGATGTGCGCAGACGAATAGAAAAAATTGCAGTGAGCGACGATAAAGAATTTTGGCGTTTTATAAAGAAATGCCGGAATTGTGGCAGGTAAAAAATGAAATATATAAAGACCGTGATAGGAAAAAAAAAAAGCGTACGAGAAATTAGTTGAAATATTGAAAAAGAAAGATAAAAATGCGAACAAAGATTTGGTTAAAAAAAAAATTAAACACCCTTCGCGGTTACTATCGGAGGGAACTCAAAAAAATAGTTCAAAGTGAGAAATCTGGTGCGGGAGTGGATAATATATATGTGCCGTCCCTCTGGTATTTCGAAGAACCTAATTTTTTGAATGACCAGGAAAGAGTTGAGGAGGAAATCAGTGCTTTCGGCAATATTGACGATACTACGAGCTCAGTAAGTATGCATTCCGAACGGATTGTAAAGTTTCCATATAATTTTATATATTTACATCACACTATTAATACATGAAACTTGTTTAGGAAATGCCCGAAGTGATTTCGAAAAAGAACTCGAAATATAAAAAAAGAAAAGACATTGACGAGCCCGACTATTGCAAACTGCTATTGGTCACTTAAAAAATATGAACGATGACGCCGAGATTTAGACAACTTGGGGCAGATCAGCAGATACATGATAAAAGAGCGATGGAAGAAATACTCTACCAGGGATTGATGGGGAGACTCCCACAACCACAATCATCATCACATACAGTGATGTTGCTGCAGGAAGAAGCTTCGAAATTTCTTAACCAAGGAAGCAGTTTCAAGTTGTATCAGATGAAGTTACAAATGAATCATCGTACTCATCTGTAAAAGATCTTTTGTAACACATGGTCTGAAAAGTCAGTGCCGTTTTATAGTAAAACACAAAATTTTTGCAAAATTCAATTTATTTATCAATATAGTTGCCTTCGAAGGCGATACACTAATTGAAACGATTTTTTAATCTTTCGATACCAGTTTTGTAGTATCTAGGTTTAGCCTCAAAACAGGCCTCTGTTTCGGCGATTACTCTTTTATCGGTCTTAAATCTCTTTCCGGCGAGCATTCTTTTGAGGTCTGCGAATAGGAAATAGTCGCTGGGGACCAAATCTGTAGAATACGGTGGGTGGGGAAGCAATTCGTAGCCGAATTCATTCAATTTTTCCATCGTTTTCATCGACTTGTGACACAGTGCATTGTCTTGATGAAACAGCGTTTTCTTTTTCTTCAAATGCGGCCGTTTTTCTGCAATTTCGTCCTTCAAACGCTCCAACAACGCAATGTAATAGTCGCTGTTGATAGTCTGCCCCTTTTGGGGATAGTTGATGAAAATTATTCCATGTGTATCCCAAAATACGGATGCCATAACCTTGCCAGCCGACTGTTGAGTTTTCGGTCGTCGCCTGCTTGCCATTCAGCTGACTGCCGACTTGACTCTGGGGTGAAGTGATGGAGCCAAGTTTCATCTATTGCTACATACCGATGCAAAAATTCAGCTTTATTGCGGTTGAACAGCTTTAAACACTCTTCTGAATCATCAACACGTTGTTGTTTTTGGTCGACTGTGAGCAAACGCGGCACCCACTTTGAACAGAGCTTTCGCATGTCCAAATATTCGTGTATGATATATCCAACAGGCTCTTTTGATATCTTCAGAGCCTCAGCTATCTCGATCAACTTCACTCTACGGTCATTCGTAATCATTTTGTGGACTTTTTTGATGTTTTCATTTGAAACAGCCTCTTTTGGACGTCCACTGCGTGCATCATCTTCGGTGCTTGTATGACCACTTTTAAATTTTTCAATCCACTTGCGAATGGTTCGTTCGGCTGGTGCAGAGTGAGGGTAACACTTATCAAGCCATTTCTTTGCATCACCTGCATTTTTTCCCATCAAAGAGCAATGATAAATCAACACACGAAATTGCTTTGAATCCATTTTTTTCACAATAACAAAAGTTGCTTCACTCACAACGCTATATCTCGAGAACTAATCGTCCGACAGCTGTCAAATTTATACACGTATCTTTTGAAAGTTGGTACTAACTGAAAATGGTATGGATTTAATTCAAGTGGTGTCCTCTCTTAGCACGGACTTTTCAGCCCATGTGCTATGTTACTCAATACCAATAAATAATAATTATTTAATGAAAGGAACAATTTTTCACTACTCAGATTAAGTCGGAAATGAAAGGGTTAAATCAAGTACATCTTTATTAGAATCTATTGAATTGCCATCGTACAGAACCCTTGTTATTAAAGTTATGACAAAAATTATTTCTTATTTTTTTAGTAGAAGACTTGGAATTATTATATATGGCTTTAGGTTTAAGATTAAGGAGTTGGTTAACTCGATTAGACTGGTAATTTGTTTATCCTGTACATTACTTTGGATTTTATAAGATCTATGTACAAGAGTTCCGGACTGAGTTACGTAATTCTTTTACACTTTTAACGCTATTTTTGAAAGGAAAATATCTGAGAATTATTTAATAAACATGGTGCATCTTTTGTTTAACCCGACACAAACGGTTTGAAATGCTTTCCTACAGATTCCCTTACAAGCTATTCTGTCAGCATTGTTGTAATCGATTACACAATTTGCAATTCCGCAATTTTTTGAAATCTTATAAAATTTTTATCCTTGCAAAATTCCACAAACAATTAATTCCCATTACTAACTGGAATTTCTTAGGGAAGGATTGCCGGAGTTCCTTCAAAATGTAGCAGTTTTAGGAGTACCAGCAGCTAGGTAACTTCGTTCCTTAACCATACTTTTACCGAACGGTGGATAGGTCGATTCGGCCCCAACCCTTGGGCATCCAGATCTCCTGATCTAACACCCATGGATGTTTTCTTCTGGGGTGCTATGAAAGAAAAGGTTTACTTTAGAGAAATATTGAGTTTCGTAGAGTTCCATGAAAATATTAGTGCCGCTTTAGAAGAGATAAGAATAATTTTGCTGCCTGTTAATCTGCCATCCGAAATTATTAAACGCGACCAAAAGTGTATTCAAATGGAAGGAAGGCGCTTCGAACGACCATAGAAAGTTTATTAAGTAAAAATTTTAAAAATTTTAAGTAAAAAAATGGAACCGCAAATTTGCATAATTTTGAGTTTAACGAGCCATAACTTTTTTGTTGCTGAACAGATGTACCCAAAGCATTTAAAACTTGTATGAACTACTAAATTATCTTTTCGAAATGTCTTAAACTATTGTACCTAAACTAGTTTAGAAGTTATAGCGTTTAAAGTGGTTTCACCTCCAAATTAGAGGTAACCCACTTTGATGGGCTGTAACTTGAAATGGAGTGAGAATAGACCCTCCTCCCCCTTTGCTATACAATTTTATGTTCGGCGGAACTTCAGAACTATGCACTTAAAGGATTATACTGTTCAACTGGGATACCATGTATAAGTCGAATTTTTTTTGTTTTGTTTGGTTGCACTAGAGGTTAAGAATCGGAAAATGCAAAATTTTAACTAAAAACTGAATAGGTGAATAGGGAGAACAAGAAGAACACGTCTGACTGCTTTGTATCATAGAGTAAAGATTAAAAATATAGACATGGTCAATTATTATGTCGAGATGATCCTTTTTCCGAGAAAGTACTTTCTTGGGTACTTACAACATTTCTGAAAGATTTTTTCATCCAGTAAGGCTACAAAAAAGGTTCCCTTTCCTATATTTGTATATGTGACTTGGGTAGTTTACCATGCCAAGTTCAGGATATGTCTTCATATTTGTTGGTTATTTAATAGAAACCGTGAGGAAATGATGATGTAAATTCGTTAAAGAATGTAGTAGTTGGAAAAAAAATGGCCCCAAACCAATTTCAAAAATGTTAAATAAAAGTTGTAGCTTTAAGAATTCAAATACTTAAACGAAGCCAATTATGCAGCGACAACACTAAAATCCCTGTAATTCTAAACCGTCCGTCCGGCATTTATTTAAGCATACATAGTCCTATGTATACACAAAAATTACGCTAATATCAATTCTATTATAAATAAAATTAATTCAAAAGCTTTTGTTTAGTATTTCAGATAATTGCTCTTCAAATTCAATCACAAATTACGATTAAGCAAACTCTTAACAGATTTATGCTCATACAATTAGGATCGAAAATGAGCTATCGTTTCACCATTTGAGCAGTGAATAAATTTCCTGTTTACCATCACACACATTGACAGAGTATCTATCATTGCCATGGCTCCATTTAATGTTTAATTTAAAATAAAATTTCTGCCACAACAAACGCAGCGTCCTGCCATACTCGATAGCCCCCTTGTTTATCAAATTAAATAACCATTATACCGACCTACCTCTTAAATAGTCTACAATTGATAATTTTAATCAAATATGATTACTTTGAACACAAATAAGTACAACATGACCACTAAAATGTTTCATTAATAGTTTTATAGATAGACAGGATGAGTTGAAGGTTCTTACAATTTCAACATAAATTTCGAAACCAAAAGGCGACTGTTATCGTAACTATTCATTTGCCAAGGAAATATTCCTTTGTGAGGATTCAATTGGAAGCAATGCGATATTCATTCGATTGAAGAAAGGAGAACCATATCAGATCGCACTGGGTTAGTAAGCCAAAACTTTGATGCTTTGACCAAGTTTTAGAGAATGGAAAAGTTCAATAAATTTAATTTTACTTTAGACCCGATTCGAATGCTAGTATTGAAGCTGATTCGGATGCTGGTGGTGGTGCATGACCTCGAATTGAAATAAAAGAAGAATATCGGCAAACTGTAGTAATTTTAAAATACACCACCTTTTAGTGTTACGCCTCTTCTTTTTCTCTTTACATTGTCTCTGTTCCTGTTCCGCTTGCTTTCAGCAGCAGGATGTTACTGCATTTTGCACACACAGCAGCGGCCATCCGCACCCATTCACGTACTTTGTCCCTATTGAGTGAATAATAAATGTTCCACATACGCCAGAGCAGCAGTCCTCGTATTATTACAACTCTACCATCGTGCCCATGCCAACATTTCGACTTGATATTGAGAGGATTCCTGAATCCCTCTGACCAGAATCAAAGATAGCTTGCAGTAGAGGTTCAGAAAAAGAAAAGAGAGAACAGAGCGAGAGAGAGAAATAGTGAATATAGGCGGCAATGGCCTAGGGGTGTAATAAACACTACCAAGGGTATCTGGTACTGGTTTCGTACGATTGTATGTTTTTGGAAGTTTTATGTGGTTATTTCTTATGGTGAGGTGGGCTTTATTTCTCTTTGGCCATGGTCCAATTCACATGACTACCCATAGGGTTACCATGAGTCAAGGATACTATATTTATACCAACGTATGAAGTATAACGTATAGCTGCATCTTAAATGCCACTGTCTAGAATTGAACAAGAATTAGTCATTTTGAAGAAAACCTTTACCTGCCTAAAATTTACACTCATTTAGTTTAACTTTAAGAATTCTTAAGGAAAATGACTAAATGCAAGATGCAACGACTGTCTATACTGAAAAGCATTGAGAGAATGGTCGGGATCCATTTGCGTAAAACCGCCATACGAATGCATTCTCTGTCGGATATGTAACGCGCCTGCCAAGATCCTGCGAGAATGCGCATCAGAAAATTGTAGCCGGAATTGAAGGCTCACTCGACAAGAAGGAATACTAATGGTCTAAGCAGTCTAACACCTATGTTCAATCAACTTCAGCTGAATACGGTACACAAAAAGATAAAAACGAAACCGAGTACACTCTTCAAATGATTTACTTGAAGGTCCCAAAATTAGAGGCAAAGCTTTCAAATGTGGAGACAACTAATATTTGTTTCCTAATTACAATAAACGGATCTGAAAGTGAAAGTAGATTCCCTGGATAGCAGACTCAATTAGCAACAACAACACCTTCTTAGCAATATCATCAAAATTGTTGGGGTACCTAATGTCAACGACAAAAAATTTGCAAAATGCTTTGTCCATTGATGTACCCGACGCTAAAATTGAGAAATGTTTTGCGAAGAAAAAGAAGATGAGGGAAAACCTCAACTGTTAGGTTTCTGGTATCTGAGCGACAACAGTAGCAGCTTTAAGGAAACCTCAGGCTCTATTGATGCAGACGAAAGATGTAAGAAAGCAGAAAAACTATAAATTTACAATTAAATACTTCTGAGAGAGGTGGACCGTTGAAAAGCCATCCCTATTAGACCTTTTTTTTATATTTCTAAATGAGTTTTGGTGAAGATATAAACGATAACCTTTCTACCCTCGATCTCAGCACAAATTGTGATCATGTTTTTACAAATATTTCATACTGAAATGACAAACTCTTTATTGTCCACCAGAATGTTCGAAGTTTTATAGAGAATTTTCCATCTCTTCTTACGCATCTCGATTCTTTTTTAAGCATTCCAGATATAGAATGCTTTGAATGTATTCTTGTGTTGCTATAGTTTACATATGTAGTGACGTTCATGGAAGAATTCTCTTGTCTCTTGACTAACCTTAAATCAAAAAACTTGACCATATTGGTCTTACCACTAGATAACAGTGATACTGTTTTCAATTACTTGGCAACATAAACGAACCTACTAGGATGTCAGGTAGTTGTTTGGACCACATTTATGGACGTTTTGCCAAATTCTCCTTAAACTCCTGCGAGAAGTGCATATTTGATTTTAAATTTACCGATCACTCAATGACAGGACTGTTGTTAAACACTGATCGTACCAAAATAGAGAGTCAATATGAAAATTAACCCAAAAAACCGACAAAAATTGATTTCGTCGAGGTTAAAAATGATGGTTTTCTATGAGAGTTGGAATGATGTGTATTATAAAAGTAATGCTTCTGCATCGTATTCACTGTCTCTCTAAACATATTAGAAAAAAAACAACTAGTTAGCAAAGTTAAGATGAAAAATAAGCTTAGAATCAAGTGTTCTAAACATCTAAACAACCTCAGGTTGAGAAATAAATATAAAAAAATTATGCTCTCAACATAAAAAAGAAATTCTTGTTTGCCGTGATAATTATTATTAACTCAAGTCGAGGCAGAGATATTATTTTTAAAGCGTCTACTTTGGTTTTTGAAATCAATGGGTGTAGGTGGATGTTGCGGTGGCCATCTTATACCCGTAAGTATTAAACCGCTCCGTATGCTCCGTAAAGCCATGTCATTTCAGGTCCTGTTGCGTGTTGTGTGTGCAAATCCACCGCGGAATTTCGATGCGTTCGATGAGGGGAAACTCCTTGCGAAAGATGTCGCACGCCTTTTTTAACTCCGGTGGTATTTGACTGTTACAGTTGAGGCCAAGCTTCCATAAATGCTGCATCATAATCTTCGCTTTGATAATGCAGGGGGCAACCTAATCTAAGGGATCGAACTGTTTAGCAGTGTTGTCGATAGAACTGTCTTTTTTGTGATTGTTGAATCGTCAAGCTGAAGGCCTTGATATGTTCGGATGATCCTAAAGGCAAATTGAAATCAACTTCTCGTTGGTTTTGTGATATTCGATCTGGAACCTGGTCCGAGTTGTTTATCCATTTTCGTAAGTAAAAACCTGCTGACAATAAAGGATTTCTTACCTCATCTCTTTTCAGTTAAGCTGCCTCAGCCGAATCTGCTCCCGATTTAAGTCATCGACGTACATGTCGTCTCGAATCAATTTGGAACCCAGGAGATACGTTCATCGTCAGCTAACTTATTAAATGTCCTTATCGCAAGGTACGGTGCATAACTTGTGCCATATGTCTCTGTTTTGAGTCTGAATACCTTAAGTGCGTCCTAACTCCTAACGCACCAACACCATATATTATAAGCTGGTAAAACGAGTCTCTGTGATTCATCAGGATCTGCCTGTACATCTTTTCTATATTAGTGACAAAGGTAAATATATGTTTTTTACAGAATAATATCTACAATGCTATTTTGTATTTAAGGTCCAGTTAGAAGTTGTTCTTTCAAGGATATTCCATCCGAAATTTTTACCGCTGCGTCAAAAACTGTTCTAAGCTTAGTACTCGCACTGGACTCCTTGAAGACTGCATGATGGGGAATAAAGTAGTGAAATGGTGTTTTCAAGATTTCATCCGGGAAAATATCGACTTCCTCTATGTGATCGAGCAGTGAATACTCTTTGACGCATTTTGTATATTCGGCGTATAGTATAGGGAGTGGCATAGCCGAATTAATACTTACTAATGATTTTAGCACTAGTGCACGAGTGTCTGTTTCAAATGGTAAGTATAGTGAACCAATTATAATGTTTACTAGAACATGCAGAAGTGAGTGATGTGGTAGTTGGCAGAAGCGACATCGCATTCTGCTAGGGCACTGATCCGCAGGGTGGCTATAAGGTTAACAGTTCAGGCATATTCCTACCTTGCCTACAACAACTATTCGTTTACACTCATTTTTAGAAACTTTCTGGAAATGCATAGATTATATGGACTCTTACTGCAGATCTTGCACGCGAATTGTTTATTTTTCGTGTATTTAAGATGAAACGAATTTGTTTTGTTATTTTTTTTTTTTTTTTTTTTTTTTGTTATAGGAAAGGCTTGTTGATCGACTACTTCTAGTGTCCTAAATCTGGATTCTTGGAACTCAAAGAACTCTTTGAACGAATGTAAATCTTTCCTTTTGCCTAATTTTCCCTCCCAGAGTTGGATGCTGGAACTTTCTGCAACATACAGTAATTAAGATTGAGTTCCAATCTGTAAGGAATGACGGCATTCAATAGACACATCAAAGATTCTCTTAAGTTCCGTTAAGTCTTCTTGTTGAAGGGCTGACTGACCGAAAAAAGCTTAAATTGGATGTTAAGGTGTATTCCCTTATGGTCGTACCGGGATATGAGGATTTCCCACGCCTTTTTATAGTTTTCCTTATCAATGTTGAGATGTTGAAGTAGCCGTTCTGCTTTTTCCAGGAGTTCCGGCAACTGGTCTCTCAAAAATTCTAAATAGAATGTTGAATTTAGGACATGTGAAAGTATAAATGGCCCGATTAAAGACCCACTCAATATGCCGGCCTAGACATTCACGCTAAACCTTCTGTAAAATTGTATACAATTAGGAAAAACTACTGCTTTTCAACTGAATCTTTACCTTTGAGTAGATGTTGTTCGTGTTAAGTGAGGATTAGGCACTGTCCAATAGTGGGAATTTCGTTGGTTTTGAATGCCCAATCTCGTAAACTGGACTTCGTCAGTCCATACAGTTTTTGAATAAACTGCTCCTTCTCATCTTGTTGGTGCAGCAGCCATTGGCAAAATTCAATTCTTTTTTGGAAGAACCCTAGCAAAAGTTCCTCTACGGGCATATAATGAAAAGGGTAAACGCGGCTGGCTTGAAGAAATCTATGGATTGTAGTTCTTGGAGTTTAAAACTGTGCTAATAGATGGCTGCATTCTTACAGCCTTTAAAATTCTTTCTTTCTCTTTTGCCGCTGCTATGTTAGACAATCTTTTTCTTCTTAACCCATATGCTGAGCCGACTGTTGAAAGGCGGTGAAAACAATTAATAAAAGTTGGCCTAAAAGAGATCATCCGTCTAAAATACCGCCGTTGGTATTTTAATACTCTAGCTAAACCTGCGTCCCCATTAAAGAAACCGTAAACGAAAATTATATCGGCGTTTTCGCGAATCGAAAACATTTTTTCTTAAACATTTGCTAAATACTTTACTCGTTCACTCTTAATCAGTAAATAAGGTAACATCGGCACATTTCAAAAGTTGTCACCGAATTAAACAAAAACATTCCACAAAATAGAGGAAAATTTACCGTTGGCTGGCAGCTTGTTTTTGACAGCGGTAATTTTTTTTATTATTTGAACTCAATATTTATTTTGTGACCCATTTGCCTAAATAAAATAGTGGTTTGCAATAACTTCCGTTATTTGTAGGTAGAAACATTATACATAAAAATCGTAGACAATGAAGAGAAGACGAAAGTTTTGATAAAAAAAATTAATCTAAAAGTGGAAAATTTCGAGATAAACGCATTTTTCTGCCGAAATTGTTCCAACGATTTTTCAAAATGTAAACTTTAAAAAGCCCTAATTTTGGCTGGCCTTCATCGAACTCAACAACATTTTAGTATTCTATGTACACTAAAATTCTCTTTCAAAAATGTGCACAGCAGTTTCTTAATCTGAATCCGTTAGAAAGCTACGGCCTATTAAGAAGTTTTACTTCGAAATTAGAGGTTTCTTATTTTTACGGCCTATAACTTGGAGCGGGGTGAAAATAGACCCCCGCCCTTGCAGTACAATTTTTGTTCGCCATAACTTCAGGAGCCTTCAGCTATCAGGACGAAAACCTAAACTGGGACACCCTGTATTTTAGATTATAAAAAAAAAAAACTCACTGTCTGTTGTCCAGACAGAAATATAAACTTTAAAAGGTTCGGAGCATTCGTAGTTGATATACTAGCAACTGTTTTTAACCATCTAAAATGTGCAGACGTTGTTCCACTATTTAAAAAATATGCTTCTTCCAGTTTTCAGTAAAGTCTTTGAAAAAGTTGTTAAATAAGTCGAAGTTTTTAAGCCCGGTACAATTTGGCTTACAGCAGGGAAAATCAACGGAAGATGCCCTTATACATTTTTGTTCGAGTATTTTTTCATTCACTGCAGGCTTATATATTTGTAGGTACATATTACAAAGGTCTATGATATATTTAACCACATTTTCTTGTTGAGAGAAAACTTGAGATAGCTGCATTTTCGGTTTCGTCTTCGATTGATTTAGATCTTACCTTTCGAACCAATCTTAGCGGAATAAATTTTTTTTAATTTTGGAGTACCTCAGGGTTCCGATTTTGGACCTATTCTCTTCCTCATCTACATCAACTCACTGCTTGTATTAAAATTTAAAAGTACCCTTACTGCTTTCGCAGATAATGTTGAATGTTCTTATGGTCCTAACAGTGCTTTGAATTTGGTATCTGATATAAACTGGAATCTTCATTTATTGAGGATGTGATTCGCCGACAACAGATTGGGCATTAGCTCTAAAAAAAACTATTTTTTGTAATCTATCTACCCATGTCAGTTTCAATTCTGAATTTTACTTTCATGCACCGGAGTGTCAAAGATACAAACAGGCAGACTGTACATGTGTTTCCGCTTTATCAACTTTTTCTAGCACTCTTCATTGCTGTGATAGATGTTTTTCAATCGAAAATGTGTAACTTTCTTAAATTCTCAAAAAAATACGCCTTGGGCCTTTCCATCTACGTTGAGGGTGTTTTCGACAACGTAACTTTTGACGGCATGTGTAAATCGTGACGAATCACAAAGTTTTGTGGATAAAAGCAATGGGGCATTGATTTATGTGGTGGCGGTATAAACAGGAGTTTCCCGGAAGGTGGGTTTTTGTCTCCACTGCTATGGTCGACTCACGCTGTACTATTTGTTGGATCGTATTTAGCGACTGTCTGCTCTAAAGCGCAGGCAACCGTAGACGTGATCGACGTTCTCTTTACGAGAAGGAGGAAACTGCCTGGTCTAACGCATCTGGTGCTGAAAGGCATCACCATTCAAATTTCCAAAGAAGCTAAGTATTTGGGTGTCATCCTGTATAACAAACTTCTCTGGACTAAACGTGTTACGTCGAATGCATCTTATAAAGGCGCTGTCGGTCTTCTGGCAATGTAGAGGATCTATCGCAAAACATGAAGCCTTTCACCGAGAAAGGTTTTTTGGATCTACACGGCTATAATAAGGCCAATTATATCCTTTCCGTCGGTTGCTAGTTGAATAAACCCTCGGGAAAAAAAGTGATTTCTGCTTTTACCAGACTCTAAAGAACGATTTTTCTAGGATGCATGGGGGCTTTATCTAGCATTGGAGCAAGGACGCATTGAAGAATCTCCCTCCTCTTGATATTCGTATCATGGGCTGCACTCTCAAAGCCATCTTTTGTTTAAAAAGAAGTGGTCTTCAACACAACAATCACTGCAGTTTTGATGACCTTGCGTTCGGCTATCTTTTGACTCTGGTCTTATAGATATGCCGTCCGATGCAATGAAACCAAAACTCCTGTTACGGAAAAACTACGAAATCGACTTTCCCTGTGCCCAGGACTAGTTTCCGCCAAAATCTGAGCCATGAAAGGAATGCAGTCGGGTCTTCACGGGCGGATGTGTCGATAATGTCTTTCTGGAGGACGACAACGTTAGATTTAGGAAAGCTTGCATCTGTCTCTCAACCGGAATTTTACGCAATCCTGATGGCAGCGAACTATATTACGGAAAACTAGTGGAGGGGGCTAAGTATTTGCATCTGTAGCGATAGTCAAACTGCGCTTAGAGCCTTGCTGAGCCATCTTACCACTTCCAAGCTAGTTGAAGAATGTAAAAAATCACTGAACGCAGTCGAAAGGCTAAATTCAGTGACCCGTGTCTGGGTCCTAGGTCACAATGGGATCACGGGAAATGAAATCGCCCATGAACTTGCCAGGCAAGGTTCAGAGGAGAGTTTTTCAGGATCCGAACCTACGTTGGGTCTGCCTGGGTCCTGGGTTAAGGCTTCCATTGATAGTTCAAACCATGCTTCCCGACGTCTCTAGGAAGTCAGCGGCCTGTAGGTTGCTTATGCCCTTGACAGGGCATTACACTTTTGCAAAACACTTAAATATGCTCGGCAGAAGTGACACAACATCCTGCGATGTTTGCTGTGAAAGTGATGACGATACAGCAGAGCGCTATCTCCGTTCATCTTAATTCGTTAGACTGAAAGATTTCGGAACTGACAAAGAGTGCAATGGACTTGTTCCTTGTCTGAGTGCTCTGTTCAGATAGCAAAAAAAGACATACATTTCATAGTTGAGTCCATTGGGTTTGTCATCGGTAATCCAAATTACCGAATTTCGTTGTCTCTTTTGTATTTGCTGAATATCGAAGAATATTCACATATCTCACCTCAGGATTTCTTCCTTCGAATTGCGTGTGTTGTACCCTATCTGGATCTGGATAAAGGTCACCCAGCTACGCTTGTTGTCGGAGCATTACACTGGACTAAGTATACTTCAAAGTGATGGCGACTTCCATTCGAAGGTCTCTCTTCTCCTTTCTCCACTGGACTTGGGATCATTTATAACATAATTCCATTAATTCAAGATCTAACAAAATAAGATGTTCTGATTTCTCTCAATTTTGGATTCAAAAATTTTCACGTCAGTCCTCAGTGTCTGTAAAGGCGAGCTGGTAACCCTAAACTGTGTTGATGCATTTTGAAAAGCCACAGAGTCCCTCAAGAGTCCCTTTTGTGCACAGGTCACTATTCTCGGTCAACCCTAGTAAATGTTTCGCCGCTGCTTGGTTTTGGGTTTCTATTTATATTTTATCAGAATTACTGGATGTATGAGTCTATACGTAGCCCAACTATTGGGAGGGAGACCAAATACCTAACGGATACGAGTTGAGTTTGCATTGTATAAGCATAGAGATGTTTGGGAATTTTTCCGCACAGATTCTGTCGTCCAATTTGTAGGGTCGGCTGCAACCGACGAGAAATTAGGATTCGGACGTGAGTTCTGTTTTCAGAGCATCGAAAGCCATGATACAATATTAATGACGTGACTAACCAGAAACCTTGATAAGATGTGGAATGGCTTAGTTTTTGGTTTACTGTAACAACTATAACAGAAATTCGTTTTTCGATGTTTTTTTTATTGTTTATATTTTTTATTTTTGTCGTTGTTCTGTTTTTGGTTTTGTTGTGTTTTCATTCAACTTTGTATCCATAGAAACTAATTGTTTCGATGGCATGGAAGCAGAATCACATGTGTTGCAGTTCGAATTGGGTGTGCTGTTATCGATATGTTTTGTGATCGATGTTCAGTTTGTGTGAAGAGAATATTCAATAGAATATAAATCACTTGTAATTACTAGCAGAGTGTTCAGTAGACTACGAGTACTCGTGTGTTGAATGCAGGCCATTGAGTGGAATAGAGGACTATGAGTGGAATTTTGGCATTCCGAAATTTATGACATGCAATGAAACTCTTTGCATTTGTGGATGCATTTGTGGACGAGATTTTGCAATGCCAGACTTGTTTGTAAAGCCTATGTTTTCTGGCTGTTATTGTCGATGCTATAAATTATTGGACAACAGACAGGCACATTGTGTACATTTGGGATAGTCAATAAATTTTGTTGAATTAATGTGTTTAAAGTCCACTTAACATGATGGAGAGAAGATTATCATGAGTGTTGAAGTGATATGGGAGAGCGTATTTGTCTACTACTACCCAAGCCTATTATATCCAATTTTATGTTGAAATGGCTTTTCCAACAAAAACTATGATTTTATTCAATTTCTAGATAGTTGTCACTGGTAAGTTACTTAGTTCTTAACTACTATCGCATACTTACATTACAGAGTTCAGAAAAGTAGATATGTACGAGTATGCATGAGTAGGAGGCCAAAGGTTAAGGTGGATGAATTCCAATTCGACTTCATTTTTAACTTTTCACTGTTCAGTCTACATTCTTGGAGAGTGACGGCCGGTAGTTTGTTTGCTTTGCTTTTCTTTAATTTTCATGATCCTTATCGTTTTTCCGTTCGGAAGACGGAGAACAATTTGTGTTCTGTTTGGTTGTATACATGGGGTTAGTTTATTGCACTTCGGAAAAAGTTGACATGGAAGCTAGCGGACAGGCAAGAGCTTTAATGGTTTTTCGTTTTTTTTTTTTTTTTTCTTTCATTCGAATCTTTATAATAGTTTTGGTTTTATACTTCTTCTGGTTTTTAATTTCATTTACAAAACGCATCCCATAAAAGTCTATCTCTCTCCTCTGAAAGGACCTTATTCATCTGTCCCTAGCAGTTCTTTGGATGAATGTAGTAATGACGTTGGAAAACATTGCAGGAATAGGGACACTTCGTTGGATTGTTGTTTGCTGCTTGTGCAAAATGCAAGTTTCATTAAATTTTGATTTATACTTCGTAATGAGAGGAAGTTAAATGTGAGGGAAGTGATAAAAGAGGTGTTTTGGTTACTTGCTGTGTTTTTGCCTAGAGGTAGAGGAATATTATTTTGGAGACAAAGGTTAATCCTTTTTTTACGAATCGCTCATAACTTTACAAAGTTTGAAACTAAAATGAGAGCAATGGCTTTTGACAGGTTGTATTTTAATTTTAAAAAATGCACCAAATTAGAGATGATTTAATAGCTAATGGTTGTTTGCCGAAGCGAAATATGCTTCTTACCCTGTTTGCGGTAAGACTAGGCGAAAACTGAGGTACTGCTCTATAGTAGAGAGCAAGAGCGTTGCACTAATAAACCTTAAAATGTGAAAGCAAAATATTCTGGTTGAGAACCAGGATTGAGTAAGGCAAGATGTATCTCCAACTGATTTCACTCTCAATAGAATGTCCAACAGTGACATAGTAGTTTTCAAAAACATTTCAACTCTAAACTTAGAAACAAGTTTGCCGCATTCAAACATTTCTGAGTTGAATATCTGCAATCCCAACTGCTTAGTCATTCAATGGTCAGCGAATATCGAACTAGAAAGAGTATCTTGCGATTAGATGACGATTTACAAGTTTTTTTTTTTTAATTATGAACTGAAAGTCCGAATGGAAGGGACAATAATCTTTTGGGAGCTCAATTTGCAGTTCGTAGTCCATTTGTTTTAAGCACTGTTTAACAATATATAGAATCAGTCATCGGCAGACCTTAGAACGCAAATTCTCACTTCGCAACCTTGCTTAGCATTATCGTCGTTTTTTTTTTTTTAAATGCCTCGGATAGTCAGATATAGCAAAAATACGCAGGCTAAACAATAATCAATTTTCTGCGTATCTGCCACTGCAGATATGGTCACAGAAACTACTATTTTCGGAATGAGATGCTTTATTCCTCATCGGATGAAAAGTATCAAACCCAACAAAAAAGGCGTGGTACGACTCGAGCTGCAAAAAGGCTGTCATGGTTAGAGAAATGTTTTTTTCGGCCCTACAAGACTAACCCAAAAGAGGAAACCCGAAATAAGTTCAAACGGGCCGGAAATGATTGCCAGGCCTTTCTTAAGCATGCGAAATTTCAATAACTGAGACGGAAAGTACTACACTGTCTCAAGGGTAGTAACAATTTTGTCTCATCCTCCATCCCAACGTACATATACAATGACATTTCAGCTGTAAGGTATTTGGACAAGGTCAATCTGCTTGCTGCACACTTCCAGATTGTGCTTCGTCCCCGCCTACACTTGAATGCGTCAAATTTTCAATGGAATAAATCTTCCACAATAAATTCGCACTCGTGTACTAGGAAGAGTACTTTAAGATCACAACATATATAAATCCGCTGGTCCAGATGGTATATCCAAAGTTCTTCTGAAGAGGTCTTTCTCGACGCTAGAAAAACCAATGCGTAAACTTTGCCATCTATCATACTCTTAAGGTCTCTGTCCAAGCTGATGGAAAACAGTATTTGTCGTCCAGTCTGTCCCCAAAAAAGCGATTCTTCTTCTCTTTTCTTCTACGGACCCATTGCACTTAGGTCCCTTCATTCCAAGTTCATGGAAACGCTTATAAATCATCAGCTCATGAAATATCTCGAAACACAAAAACTTCTAAATGAAGAAACAACTATGTTGTTTTTTCCAATTTGATGTGTGTGATGTGATGTCCACTTGCCGGTGAGACATGCCAATGTACTTGTTGCTCCGAAAACCGGCATTACAACATAGTTGCACTTGATATTTCTAAGGCATTTGAAAGAGTTTTGCATCAGGGTCTTTTGTCGAAAATGCGTGCACTTAAGATCGTTGAATCTCTTTTTCAATTGAATAGAAACTACCTTTCGGAACGTCCAATTCAAGTTATCTTGGATAGTTTCAAGTCTAATATTCACAAAATAAATGCTGGTATACCACAGGGATTCGTCCCGTCTCCGAAACTCTTTTTAATTTTCAAAAATGATCTCTTGTCTGCTATTTCTAATCCAACATATTCCTTTGTTGACGACAGTACCCCGCTTTTCGTATTCGTTCCCGGACACACGTCACTGCTCTTCGGCTATTGAATGGGAACGGAAGAGTATGTTAAGCTTATTTAATTTCCCACCGGAAAACTACTGCTTTAGAATTTTGGTTCTGGTTCGTATGGTATGCGCCGTTCCTCCGTCCGTTGCTCAGTTGCAGTTCATTAAATTCAACGTATACAGCACACCACCCAGTTACTTTTATTGAATATAATGGCTCTTTATGCATTACTAACAGATCTTCCGACCCCTAGAATAGCAAATTTTTTTTCAATCATCCGCAAACATAGGTGGAAATGGGTCTTTTGATTATTTTTGACGCAAAATCGTTCTTTTTGCGGTTAAGATTCAGGAGGGCGAGAGCGTAGATTAGTAGCGATTCATGCTCAACATCCATCAGCTGTTGGAATGTGTGCACTTTGTAAGGAAACCTCTCAAGTCATTCAGCCAGGTGGGTAGATTTCGACGAAGTCTCTACGTTATCTTAAGCCATAGGAGCGATAATTCTTGGCGAGAGTTTTCTTTTTAGAATTTAAAACATTTTCAAAATAGTTTTAACAATAATTGAATTTCCTAAGACGGCTTATTGGCTTTTCTGCAGAAGACTGCATATCAAAACATAAATGTATAGTAAACTTACACGCAGTTTATAGTTAAAAGTTGTGTAAGTTAATAAAGAATAGCAAGTGGTTCGAAAAGTGCCGAGACTGATACATAGATGGCGTCTCTATTAATATATTTATGCAATTTTTAATTAGTACTAATCTTCAAACGATACATGTCGTGATGACATTTCGACCATTTGCCATCGAGATATTGAAGTTTTGGTGACGCACCAAATTTTTAGAATAATGTCAAAAAACGAGTTTCGTACGTTGATAAAACACTGTTATTTGATGAGAAAAAATACGGTTAAAACCCAAGAACGGCTTGAAAAGTGTTATAAGGAATCTGCTCCGTAGAAAGCAAGAGGCATAAATGATGCTTAAAGCTCTGGGCGTCCAAATGAGACTGTTACGGCGGAAAGCATAAATAGATCCACAAAATCGTTTTGAACAACCGTAAGCGAAAGTGCGTGAGAGTGCTGATATCTTAGGGGTATCAGTAGACCGTGTGAATTATATTTTGCACTACATAGTATTTGTGTATGTAGAACCTCTGTTCGAAATATGTAACACGTTTGGGACAAACACAATAACGTGTTCATGATTCTCAAACCTGTTCGCAAACCTCAAAAAAATGCTCGGCGGAAATAAATATGCCTGCAATGAAGAGGTGATGGCTGAATCTTAAGCGTTGGAATCTTAAGTATTGGACAAATTATTGTTTCAGAAAAACATAGAAATGTTAGAGCGTTGCAGTTGTTGATGAAGAAAGTCGAATTTTGCCAAAAACCTCTGCGAATGAAACAAGGACAATGAACTTCGGGCTACTCCAAAGTATTTGGAACTCAAGCCAACTCCAAGTCAGGGTCTTGGAAAAGAGATGGTGATGGATTAGCCCTTAGTGGACCAACAGTAGCGCTTACATCTCCGAACGGGTTACTGGCTTCGGTCTAATCAACGTTTGTCCTAGGTATATTGTAATGGAACTGGCTCTCCAGATTAGTGGTTGTGCCCCCGGGGTAACTTTCCCGCCGTGGGATAGAAAAAACTACTGTTGACAACACATGAAAACGAAATAAAGATAATGAACTTTGGATCTGCACGTAGAATGTTAGGTCAATTTATAGGGCACTTGCAGCCAAACAACTAGTGAATACCCTGAAATGCTGCAAAGCATATTTTACCGTCATGCATGAAATGAGCTAGGATGGGCCGGACAAAAAGAGGATGAAAAACTACAGCATCTACTACGGTTATTGCTATCGTGGGCAAAAGCAGCGCCTATTTGGATGTGGATTTGTTGTTTGACACAGACTTAGGAAAGAAGTCTTGAGTTTCTGGCATGTGAACGAGCGCCTCGTAATAATCCGTATTAAGGCTAAATTTTCCAACATTAGCCTTTTATGCGCACACGCTCCCGAAGAGGAGAAAGATGACGACACCAAAGATGTCTGGTATGAGCTTTTCGACGTGCAGTGCCATTGCTATGATATTAAAATGGTCCTTGGCGCTTTAAATGCAAAGCCAGGAAAAGAGCGCATCTACGGTAGTACCGTCGGAAGGTATAGTCTAAACGACACTAACTCCGAAAACAGATTTAGGCTAATCGGTTTTGCGGCGGGGCGAAACATTTCTGTAGCTAGCACGCGGTTCTCACATCTCAATATTCACAAGTGGATTCGGAGAACTCCTGATCAGAAATCAGATTGACCACATTTCCTTCGACACAAATCAGTCCTCCAGTATTGTGAATGACCGAGCGTTCCGAAGGGACAACATCGACTCTGATCACTTCGTCGTTGTGGCCAAGGTATGGTTACGGACATCTCGAACCTTGCAAAGACCAGCTAATACTGTGAAGAAATTCGGCGTTGGACGGCTACAAGATAAATGCCGCTTCTGATGTGCTGGGTTTCATTCGCTGCCACTACAACGAAACCCCTGGTTTGAAAATGCATACAAAGCGGCGCTACGTAGAAGGACTAAAGCTGCTCACGTGCTCTACGAGCAGAGAAAGAAAGACGAACACCAACTTCTCAGATGGAAAAATAAGGGGTATTAGAATTCCGTGGCCTAGGAAATTGAGAGATGGTCCAGGAATGAGATTTTTTACCTAAAGGTAGAAAAAACATGACACGAATACAAACCCCGAACTGAAGCCAGAAGAGACGAACAAGGGAACATCGAAGGAGCATTTCAGTAGACGATGGGGTTGACGAACAAAACATTGCTATCATGTAGAATGAAAATTTCAAGCTGGGCCATGTAGACCAACAATTCCGACCACCCGACCTGAATGAAAGGAAGATAGCCATACCTAAGCTTAAGTCCAACAAAAATGCTGGAGTGTCCTGCCTGACTGCCAAGTTCTTCAAAGCGGCAGGCGATGACTTAGTAAGAAGCATACAATAAGTCATCTGTAAAATATGGTAGGACGAAAGTATACTCGTTGAATGGAACCTCAGCAATGTTTGACCAATCCTCAAAAGAGTAGACCCTCTAAACTGTGCTGAATACAAAAGTATCAGTTTTCTTAACACAACATACAAAATCCTCGATGCCGTATTGTGTGAACGACTAAAGCATTTCGTCAATAATCTGATTGGTCCATATCAGTGTTGTTTTAGGCCAGAAAAGGATTAAGAGATTTTGCGATTTTTTTAACATCATTCTTGAAAGAATAGTGCAGAACTCACAGGTTAACACAAGAGGCACGTCCACAATGATGTCGGTGGCGCTTTCGCAAGTATTAAAACTAAGCGAATAACTCTTACCAATCACTGCTTCTTTGGGCAAACAAGATAATTTACTGACCTCTCTCGAACAGCAAAAACGACCCTTTATAAGGCCATAATAATCCCAGTTCTAGTATATTGCACAGAGGCATAAATTTTATCAAAAATGGATGAGGGTGCTCTTGACTTTCTTGAGAGGAAAATTCTTCGGGTGATTTTTGATTCCGGCTGCACAGACGTTGAATGGAGGGGGAGATAAAACGACCAACTGTATGGGCTGTACAGCGATAACTCCTTACCCAGAAAAGTGAAGGTACAACGACTAAAGTAGCTGGGTCATGTAGAGCAGATAAACACCAATGCTCCGGTCTGAAAAATCTTTGAACCCGCCGCCTAGGAAATGTTGGCCCATGGGTGTATATCGTACCTCGACTTTAATTCAATCAGAGCGTAATTGATTTGCCTTACGATACTCTGCATTGGACATCATCTTAAACAGACTAGACCATGTGGAGCTCTTCTTATGTCCAATCGTAAGTTTTCAATATGTTTGGGACTCAGCTTGTGGTGGTAGTTCGTTCTGTTGCTTTATGATGCAAAGTGATGATCTGTGATTTTTTGCCAGCTCAAAACAAGGGTAGAGTGAGAAACTTTTTTCGTAAATAGAAAATGTCACTTTCGAAGGCTTGCCAAAAGAGTGTTAATTTAGAAAAAAATTCAATTTCTGTGTTTCAGTATTGGGCACTGAATTTGAAATTGTGGTTCTGAAGCAACAACTTTTGGAAAAGACTTCAGCTTTAAGTTTTGAGTTTTTTAATTTTCATGGGTAGATCCTGACCTAAGTTGAAGGCTGTTTTAGAGGTCATTAATCTTAGCGATAAACGAAAAAGGAACCTGCCTTGAGAATTAGTCAACGCATTTGTAAAAAACACGAACTTACTTGGTTGCTTAAATGGAGCTATATTCTTGGATGGGCCTTCTTCCGTTAGCAGTTAGGTCTCTAGCTAACACTTTAAGTGAGTAAAATCCGTTTGCACTTACGAGTGCCACCAAAGGGGCCTTCCTTTACATGTATGTATTATCAGATTTCATAGTCTATGCTATGTGCCTCTTCTTGTAGACAGAATATAATTAGTCTCTATAGTCTGTTCCACTACTTGAAAATAGTAGAAAAAGCTCACTAAATTCTGCCAATGAGGTCAATGTCATCATGGTATGCAAATAGTTGTGCAGACTTTTAGAAAATTGTGCCACTGTTTTTGGTCTGCGAGCTTCGTACAATTTTCTCAAGTATGATGCTGAAAAAGTTACATGAAAAGGGTTTCAGTTGACCAGTTTGAAACCAAGCTTAGCTAGCTCTGTATAGCTCGTCTATTACAATAGATTAAGAGGTGATAGGTATAGGACTTCTTCAGTTTTTTAAGGACTTGGTTTAGTGCCTAAAACTGGACTTATGGGTCAAATCAAATCACCCGGCAAATGAAATCTTATATGCAATTCCATTCTTCAGGTATTTATTCTGCTGACCAAATCTTGGAAATGAGTTGGTAAATGCTTTCTACCAAGTCATCTCCCGCTGCCTTAAATAACTCAGAAGATCTGCCGTTTGGATATTGATATTCTGACTTCATTTTGGTCGGTGGGATATATCTATTAACTTTCACCATCCATGTCGAATAGTTCATTCTGCCGGAAAGCAGAAGAATCGTTTATTCTGGCTGTCCTCATCGTTAAACTGTTTGGAGGAGTGGTTTTTCCATATCCTTGGTACCAACAGTGCCTCTATTACTAAAATTCCTTGTTCATGTAAACAGGCCTTTGTTCTGGTCTTGTTGACTTGACACGTTGTTTCTGATTTTTTATAATATTCCCGAATATTATTCCTGAAGAAGCATCTTTCTATTTATTCGGTGGCTCAGTTCTTATATTTTTTTTTCTACAAAGAAGCCGATGTTCTCCTTTCTTCTTTTGCTCGTAGAGTTTACGAGCCGCTCTTGTTTTCCTATGCAGTGGTGTTTATTTGATGAATAGACGTTGGGAAACACGTGTGTTTACCTTTTTTAAAAGGACCTCTTTTGCGAGCATAACTGAAGGGTCCTTTGCTGATGAGAGCAATCCAGTTTATGTTTTTCTTTATTATTACTATCAAGCAAAAACATTATTTTAGTTTCTATAGCTGAAGGCAAACTTATAATGGCAGATCTAGATCTTATGTGTGGCATAACAAGTACCAGTGCAAGTTTAAGTAATGCAGTTTCGCCGCGATTATCTTTGTTAGATTTTACGATAACGTACGCATTTATGCCACCGATGTTCAAAAGGCCAAAGAATACAACAAAAGTCTACCTTTTTGTGATGCGTGACACTGAATATGTTCCACATAACTCCACACTTATGTCTACTATAGTCTGTTATCATCTCCGGTTTCTTAGCCGGATTCATAAATTTTTGTATCTTGGTGCATCGTGGAAGCTAAATCCCGTAAAAATGCGAAAACTGAACTATTCATCTCTCTTCCTTTTGTCGATATGAAATAAGGTGGCACCTGAGTCTTATTTTTTCTCACAGTTCCCCAGGTAGTCAACCCGTAATCATTGAAAAACTCGTACATGAGAGAAAAACTGGTGAACCAGTTGTCCATAACACTATTCTTATGAAAGTTTTTTATGAGCTCCACCAAGCGCTGATGTCGTAGCCGCCGAATTACTTTGGTTATAAATTCCTTAATTTTTTCCCACATATATTTCAATATTCGCAGTGTAAAAAACTCGAGCGTCACATAGTAGAGGCATTTTTATTCCACATTTCTCTTGTTTTCTTGGTAGGTATTGACAAAATGGACATCGTGTTTTCTCCAATTTTTTGTCATGTTCTCCCAGTGAGAAACATTTTTTTTATGTTGGCATTCAAATCTTCGAAAACTTTCCCTTAATGCAATGTTATTGTCTCCTAGCCTTCTTTCTTAACGCGTATGAATGTCATCAAAGCGTAAGCAACTTAAAACAAAATGGGACCGTTTTCGTGATATCACACCCAGTACCGTCTGTAGCCCAAAGGTATTTAGTGTTGATGAGCCCCCTTCGAAGCCTCCGCAATAATAGAGTAATCCAAAAAGTGTTCCGAATTCGATCATATCTGTAAAATTACAATCACGCTCTCTAGCGAAGGTAATGCTCTGTATTTGGTGGGATCAGATGGGTGTGTATTATGTGCTGCTATTATGAGCTGCTAAAACCGGGTGAAACCATCAATTAAAACGCACGGAATATGCGACCAGACACGAGGCAATAATTTTCCATCATGACAACGCTCGGCCCCACTTTGCTATTCCGGTTAAGAACTATTTGGAAAACAGTGGATGGGAAGTCTTATCCCAGCCGCCTTATAGCCCAGACCTTGCCCCTTCTGACTACCATTTGTTCCGGTCGATGCAGAACGCCCTCACTGAAATACGGTTCACATCAGAGCAGAATATCAAAAATTGGCTTGATTCATTCTTGGCTGCCAAGCTGGCGCAGTTCTTTTGAGATGGGATCCACAAATTGCCAGAAAGATGAGAAAAAGTCATAGCTTCAGATGGGCAATACTTTGAATAATACTATTGTACATGTTTTTCTTAAATAAACGTTCAAATTTTGAAAAAAAAAACCGCACGAATTAAAATATATACCCAATATATATATATATGTAATAGTATAGTTAACAATTTTTTGTTTAATACTCTCAGTAAAAAAGAGACTATAAGCATTTGTAATAGTAGCACAGTTTTTACCTTTATGAAGAGGACCGTGTAGATGTGAAATAATATTATGCGATCAAGTCGGAACATTCTGTGGGGGCTCTTAAAGTTGCCAATGAGTTGTTTTATCTGTCAGTTAATTTTCCACGCTTGCTATTGATCATTCCGTGTGGGTGATGGTGTTGCAATTTATGTTCGTTTTGGTATAAAATGTAAATTTATTTGTAAATCTGAATCTTATTGCCCAATTAATTATTTATTTATTATTGTTGTGTGCAAATCTTCTCATAGGCGTTGTGTACAGACCAACCAGTAACATAAAATTTAACGATCTGTTCGACACGCTTGAACGGTTGTCATGTTATACGCCCCATAATTTTATTTGTGGTGATTTTAACTGTAACTTACTTGACGCTTCCAAATCTGCTCACCTGTCTGACTTCATTACGACGCTAAATCTCTACGCGGTAAATAGTACCTTATCCACTCATCATTCAAACAATCCCAGTTTACTGCTTGATCTCTTCTTCACTATTAACTTAAACAAAACACTCCTCTGTAACCAACTTTCTGCCCAAGGTTTTTCAAAGCATAAACTACTGTATCTCTAGATTTCCCTAAAAGCTCTCATATTGATACCTACCAGTATAAGGACTGATTGCGTTCGTCTCCTGAAAGATCTGCGGAGTTCTAACTTAAACGAAATCTTCCACACGTCTTCTGTGAACGACCAAGTAGTTTTTTTTTTTTTTTTTCAAGGAGTTTTAAATAGGCTCTTTGACATACATGTCAAAGTAAAGACTAAAAAGATACAATTTGATTCCCAATCTTGGATGATCCACACAATATCAAAGCTATTATTGCTGGAAGCGATACAAATTGGTGATATGTATCGGAAACTTCGAAATAAGGTGATCTGTGAGGTACGAAAGGCAAAAGTTTTTTATAAACACAAACTTGATCCATCTGCCGTAGGGAAAAAATAGGAGTTGTCAATCAAGGGCATAAGCTTCCAGATGACTTGGATTGCTGTACACTCAACCGAATATTTACATCATGCCCCTCGTCCAACTCTTCTGATGGAAGTTTGACGTTTGAGGAATCCATTGGTGGCAGCAGAAACTCAGAAAGTTTTCCCTTTCTCAGTGTCTCAGATCTTGATGTCGTGGAGGTGGTGTTGTCAGTGAAATCAAATGCAACTGGGTTAGATGGGATACAACCTAAGCTTATTAAACTGTCGTTGCCACTCATTCTTCCATATAACACCACATCATCCCGCAATTTATTCAGAAAATTAAAAGTTTATTCATCTAAATCTACATATATTGTCGCCTTCAAGGTAATCCATATCGACTCCAACATACTTATGCCAGCGCTTGATCCAATCCTCGAAACATTTTTTATATTCGGTTTTCGGTATGTCCATCAGAGATTTCTGTGATTTTTTCATTACTTCCTATCGGCTGTTTAAACGCGCTCCCCGTAGTGGTTTTTTAGCTCGATTGAACAGAAAGAAGTCACAGGGAGCCAAATCAGGTGAATTCGGTGGCTGTTGGATGGTATTTGTTGCATTTTTTCGTCAAAAAATTACGGATTATGATGGCACTGTGCGACAGTGCGTATTCATGGTGCAAAATCCACGAGTTTTTTGCCAACAATTCTGGTCTTTTTCGACGAATTGCTTTACGTAAAGGTCTCATAACGCCCAAATGATACTCCTTGCTTACTGTCTCCCCTTCTGGCAAAAATTCATGATGCACTACACCGTTATAATCCATTAACACCGTGAGCATTGCTTGAAAACTGACTGAAAACAAATTGTTTTTTTTGGTCTCGGCTCATTTGGTGAAGGCCATTCACTTGCCTGATGTCTGGATTGCGTGCCGTACTCATAAACCCACGTCTCGTCTAGAGTAATCATACTTTTGATAAATGTGGGATCGGATTCAGCCTCGAAAATCATCTCTTTTGCGACGTCAACACGGTCTCCTTTTTGCATGAAATTGAGGTTTTTTGGCACCAACTTTGCTGCTACACCACGGAAACCCAAATTATTAACCAAAATGTCTTAGACGGATCCATAGGCGATGTTCAAGTCCTCCGCTATCTCTCTGAGAGATACTTCATCAATGATTTCGTCGGTTTTCGATGCTCATCATCTTCGATTGATTCACGACCACTTTTGAACCGCTCGTGCCACTAGTAATCGACCGTTTTCCTTAGAAAATCGTTGTCGAAACGCTTTTCCAATATTTCCAACGTTCGATGTAATGGTGCATCCGTTTTTTACGCAAAATTTAATATAAGTTCGTTGTTGCAAATTTAAATCCATTTCTGAAATTGTAAAAAATCCAACATACACAGAGACAGATGTACTCCTGGCTATGTAACTTTTGCATATGTCAAGCTATGACGTTAAGTCTTAGAGTGAATGTCAACAATTGATGTACCAACTTAACAAAAAAAAAAAAATAAACAGAACTCAAATTGGAAGAATGGGAGCGCCACACGATGGTTATTCCTGAGTATAACATACATTTTCAATACCAATACCAAGAGTAACTTATCTGAATACAGACCAATCGCAATTCCGCCTTACCTTTCTAAGATATTTGAGAAAGCTCTTCTTGCACAATTAATCCAACACCTTGCAGAATATCAGCTAAGCTCGGGTCAATCGGGCTTTAGAATTTTTTTAGAGATTCGAAACTTACCATTTTAACCCTCCTCGATTTCTCAAAAGCTTTCGATACGGTAAGCCACGCACTCTGGTGTTCTAAGCATATAAGCCATTTTATTTTTCTACCTCTCCGGAAAATTGGTATATTCATACCTAACTCGTGGACAACAATTCGTATTCGGTGGAGATCGAGAATATGAAATGTTATCGATGACAACTGGTGAACCACAAGGGTCTATACTCGGGCCAATTCATTTTTCAATATACGTGAAGGAGCTCCCTAATGTTATACAACACTGCAGTGTCCATATGTAGGCAGGCGATGTGCAACTATTTATACTATACAAAGGCCTACTAGTTTAGTAGAATCTACGACATTAAAAATGAATAAAGATCTTCTTAATATCCTGAACTGGGAGCAGGCTAATAACCTTTGCCTAAGCCCGAGAAAATTAAAAGCCATTGTTATTTATCGGAATAACATAGCTTTGACCTCTTTTCCATTGGTGCAGCTAGGGGACTTAAACATCAAATATGTTGGGTCAGTTCGAAATCTAGGTATTACCCTTAATCGTACATTGTCATGGAACGTTCATATAAATGCAACAATTGGAAAAGTTTATGGCTGTCTTTGTCTTCTTTGTGTTTCAGGTGCGAATACACCAACAAAAAGGTAAATGCTTTTAGCAAAAATTCTACTACTGAAAAAAGGCATCTTGATATTCTAAAACAACAAAACCAATACAACACAATAAAATAATCGAAAAAAAAAAAAATAACACAAACAGCTCCTATAGTACTGTGTAAAAAATAACCATAGTCACCTTGTACGTCTGCTGCGGCAAAACGCTATCTGTCAAATGGTCGTGTATTAAAAATGGCGGACTGTCCTACATCGCTAAGAAGGTACATGTAATAGCCCTGCAACAAAAATTTTCACAAAAAGAGACGTAGATGTAAATGTAGATGCTGTAGTTCAGTACCTAGGTTTCTCCTCTTAAGAACCCATTCTTTTGAGGGTAATTTTGGGAGCTATCAAGTTGTTTCTTCTAATCGGTCACAATTTTTGTGTATGTCTTAGCTGATACGCACCCTTACCTCAGCATTGAACTTTTCGAGTAGTAGGGGCTGAGTAAGGTCAATGAATCTCGAGAGGTTTCTCCAGACGAGTCCTGAAACCAAAGTATGCTCCCCCCTCCTTTTCCCTCCATCCACCCAAACAATCCTTTTTCCCCTGGGCTGGATCAAGGAGTCATATGACCCGTGACGATGATCAACCTGGCTGAGGGCACAGCATCTCCAAAAATAGCTCAGTCGCAAACGGAGTATCCGGATACCTGGCGACCTCCGGATTAAGTAGCTGTACACAGCGGATCCCTGTACCCTTTCTCCGCTACTCGTGTGATCTAATATGGACACATCCTCAACAAAAAAAAAAAAAAAACACCAAAACACCGACTACCGACAAGGCTAAGGAGGAATTAAGGGCTTAGCCGCACCGGCAAGCCCCATCAGAGGCGCTCTACTAAAGACGCTGAGACGAGACGCATTTTTAAAACTTTCGGATCTATTCCGGAATTGGAAAGAAGTGCGGAAATAACGTGTAAAATCAAGTCAGCCAACAAAACCTAAATGACGGATTGTCCACAGCTCCCTCTGCTCTCAAAACGCTAAAGGACTGTTATAAGCGCCAGAGATTGTTGGAGGAAACCGCACCGATTCCCAAAAGGTCCAAAACTGTAAACACCTCTGGATCATCCAACACCACATCTCTGAAGTTCTTTAGCAAAGTTCTAAAAGACGCTATAATGATCGCAGTATTTGATAGAAGCGATGCCGATGGATCGATCACACCTGATTGATGGCAATAAGCTTTCATGCAACTTCTTGGCTATTATGCTGGAAAACCCCGGACCGCCTCCCATCACAAGCGACGCTGGCTGGCACCAAAATCATGTCAAGCTCATCTCATGTGCCGAACAGAGATCTCTTGATCTTTTTAAGAAAGCCATAAATGTTTGTGAGAAATTTGGTAAGATGCAAGGCTCGAAGTCGTGCCTAGGGGGATATCCCTCGCAGACGTAGAACCCGCACCTGAATTTCAGCCGAAATCTATGACTGGAAATTCGCGAAACGAGCAGCTAGGGGGCCCTTATAGTTGCGCGTTGATTGTGATCAATAAGGAATTCATTAACCCCTTAGCGCAAGCTAAAGACATGATCCGGTTCGGATTCGAGGCAATACATCTTAGGGTCTACAAAAAGGATGAGCTCCTCCTCCTTTAAACGAAAACTCAAATTCAGCCTTGGATCTGAAAGCATCAGTGTCCTTTAATGTAATGGACAGCGACGATTCCAATTCATCCGAGGCGACTATTAAGCCGTTGGTCTCCTCTTCTGACACTCTGTCGGAAATTGAAACCGACGACGAAATAAATAAAGATCCTACACGATCAGAGGAAGAAGATAAGCTCTTGAGCTTTTGTTTCGGCCGCACTCATTCTGCGTCTCCCTAAAAATGCAGAAAATATCATCCTAATCCAGGAACCATGGATCGTGGAAGGCGTTTTTCGTGGACTTGGGACACCTTTATATGCTACACTTTATACAAAAGAAAAAGTAAGATAAGATCTTGTATACTAATGAAACGTAGCCCTAATGCATTCTTAATTCCTTACCTCAGCGACCCTGTCTTAACCATTGCCAGTTTGGAGACTGCCAAGGCCTTAGACATTGCAGTCAACTACAAAACACTAAGCTAGACATTCTGTTTCACTTGATAACCATCGACATCATCAGCAGGCAAGTAGCTGCCTTAATTTATTTGGCCACGCTAATATTTTTAATAAATAAGAAATCCACTTAGAGAACATCGGTTACACCATACCAAAATTTCGGCTTGAGAAAGTGTTTCATGCGAGCTTTCCTTCTAAATCTTTCTGGGAAGAAGATGCCTTCATAGAGGACGAGTTTATCCATTTCTATACAGATGAATCTAAGACCGATAGCGGGGTTAGTGAAGGTATTTTATCAGATAAGCTAAATTAAAGCATCTCCTTTCGCCTTCCAAATCACTGTAGCGTGTTCCAGGCAGAAATTTTAGCGATTAAAGAAGCTCTGTTCTGGCTGAAGAAAAACGTGATATTTGCTCAGGCCGCTATCAAGTCCCTGAACTCGGTTTCACTAAATTCTAAAACTGCCCTTGAATGCCGATTATCTCTTACGGAGATGGCAGAGCATATCAATCTTTACCTTTGTTGTGTGCCGAGCCACAGAGACATTCCAGGAAATTTTAAGGCCGACGAACTCGCCAAAATTGGAACCACATTTAAGCTGGATGCTAATAAAAGAACAGACCTTTGATGGACCGGTGAGCCAACATGTCTAGCGACTTAATAGATCTGGCCAAAGCTGAATCTGAATCGCTCTAAGAGTCTGATTCTTTTAAAAAGGCAACATCTCAGCACCATCGTAGGTGTCATCACTGGACACTGCCTTATAAGCAAGCATGCAAGAAGGCTTGGTGCTTTCACAAACGATTTCTGTAGAAGCTGCATGGACGAGCAGGAAGAGGAGACAATCCTCCACCTTTTCTATACATGACTAGCTCTATCTCAGAGAAAAAAACTCCATCTAGGAACCTCCTTCTAAACGATATAAAAAATACAGACATTAACAGTCTCCTGCGCTTCATCATAAGCTCAAATTGGTTCCATGATTGAGAAGATCATAGATCCAGGTGGCAGCACAAGGCGCCATTAGGCCTTAGTGGGTTGGTTTTCCAACCGCCACTCTAACCTTAACTAACCTAACCTAGCCGATACCCAGGCATTCAAGTGAAAATGTGTCTACTTTTCAAGGCAGTGCTCATCGATCGGATTTTCTCTTTCTCTAAAACTAACCAAAAATTTGTTACCTTGGTATGTCGCAAATCTTTTTTCCTTTGATTGATGTGTGTATTAAAACAAGAATCTATGGCTATCAACGAAAATAAGCTTGTTTGTCTTTGGTCTACAAAACTTAGACAATTAGCCTTGTAACAAGTAAGAATAATTTAAGTATCGGGATAACTGTAGCCCAGGTATAATGCAATACCCCAAACTCCCTTGGAATCAATAATCCAAAAAAAAAAAAAAAAAAAAAAAACAAAGAACACCCTTCGTAACCAATCACATGTATCAGTTGAGCTTCTTATGAGTGCGATTTTGGCACTTCTTTAATCGAAAGCACCACTTACCATATCAAGTTTCATCGTGATATTTATATAGCCAAACTCAAAGCTCCTAACAATCCAATCCCGACCAAAACACAACCCGGATAATCTTCTATTCGACAATAACACATTTGCTCACTGAGTAAATCCAAATCGGCAAACAATTAAACTCCTCCAAAGGTGTACCAACATAAACGCAAAGCCATCCAGCTAGCTACATAAATACACATATGTCGTATGTACATATGTATGTACCACTGTGTGTATTTACAAACAATACCCGAGAACCAAAATTGTATGCTTTTATGGATATGGGAATTGCATGTGAGCGGGATGTGGAAAATTCAAAGTAATAAATTTCCACTAACAAAGGCATGTTGCTGCCACCATTGTGTGAATGTGAATTCGTTCGATTCGTAGGAACCAAGCACCGACAACCTAAGCACCACCAAACTGTCATCGATGCACTGTACACATCCTTTCCTAGTGTACCATAGTCGTTCGTAGACTTTGCAATTCTACTGGTGGAACCAATAAAACGGGAAAAGTCTTTTGAAATTGGGATATGCATTCCTTGAGGGTTGACATCACTTGGATGCTTGCCAAGGAGAAACAGACTTAACATTGAGTGCTTCATTTTCGGCGGTTAACTTGCATTTGCAAAGAGTGGCATAAGATCCATCCTCTAGTCAGGATCAGATCACCCTTCCACTTTATTTGTCGACTTTTCTTCCCTTTTTATCTATTCGATTCAGTACTCGTATGTTTGAGGTAAAGAGATTCTGTAGCATTCCTAAGCCCCATTGGGGAATCCCGGGTGGGGACTGAGAATTGAAAATGTCCTTATTTGTTCATCCACAAGTAGTATTCCTTGTGATGGTTGTACTCGATATGCTCGATATGCTGTTTGGTTCTGATTCGGGTACTCTTTGTGCCTTTGCCTATCTTTATTCTCTTGGTTATTGAAAATGGGAAACAATTTGTAATGCGGCTTATTACGAGAAATTGAAAACGGATTCTTGTTTCATGTTCAGCATAATAAGGACCTCCTTCAAGTGTTTTACTTTTTGACCGCTTTAGTTCTGCTTTCACAAGTATTTCGTCTTCATTTTCTTCTTTTTCGTCGTCCTCCAGCTTCTATTCAAGGGGATTCCGTTGTTTTTGTTGAAACTTTTGCCGAGGCAAGGATAAGTTAACATAAGTTGATTTCCTTGCATACGATATTTGGTACGTTTTGGAGCCCATCGATAGACATCGCAGGAACACGAGTTTACGAGTACAAATTTCCAATGTTATCCATTTCGAAAAGGATATGCAATGTACATATAATGTAATTACTCATTCTTTTCTCGTCCTTCTTGAAAGTGTATGTACTCGTGTATGTGTCTCTAAGTAGTTATTCCTTTTGATTGATTGCGTCTGGAGTTGTCTAGAATAACATACATAAGCTTGGGAATAGCTTTAATGGTTGTGGGAGTTTGCTTTTTACTTTTCTTCAACTACAAGTGTATGTACTCGTATTAGTGTGCCGATGTTTGTGAAGCCTTGTTCATCCCTGTGCATTAATTTTCGACGGCAAAGCAACGATAAGGATGCGATGTGGATGTGGAGGTTATGTAAAGGAGACTTCCGTTTCTATAAGCTAAAATAAATGGAAGTCATTTTGGTGGCGGTGTGAATTTCTTACGATAGCATGAGTTGGGGAAGTTCGCAAAGCCCGGCAGTCCTGTAGCTAAGTTGATAAAAAGTGAGGAGTTTATGTTGTAGTGGCAGTTATAAAAATTGACGGCAGCGGTAGATAGTAGAGGGTGGTAGATGATAGCCAGAACGATGTGGTAGATGATGAATTTTGTTTTGTTCAGCAATAACAGAGAACAACTTGAATTATGTGAAGCAATGATGAGAACTTATGATGGAAAGTTAGTCGGTTGATAGTTTTAGGACGACCTGCATACCAAATAGGGTGAACTAAATTATGCTGTCTGCTAACTTGGTTGTGGTCAGTTAAGCCAGTAAAAAGCTAAAGGTATCCTATACATAAGCTCATATGAGGCTTAGTTGGAAATTTAATGGACAATTTTACTCTCTGTGGGCTTAAAGCTTTGTTGGTTCTTATAAATGAAATATGGACTACGCTGGAGAGACAGTAAGCGAGAATATACATATGTAGGAGCAAGAGGATGACGACGTCTCATTTTAGAATACGATTTTATGGAAGACAATTATCAGTTCTAATACAGGCGTAGATAAACTTAGGTTAGAGGGTTAGAAACATTGAGAAGTTTCCATAAAAGTCATGGGCTTAAGCGATGGAAGGTTTGATACATTTAAGAATGATTACTGTGCTGGTATGCTTGCCATCGTTTTTAAAAAGAAAAGCCAGTTACATGTACAACCTCTTTCACCACCTGACGCTGTAAGAAGCCATAAGAAATTTTTCCACTTGATGTCAAAAAAAATTCCACGAGCTTAACGTCAAAAATCCCAAACCATAATATACGAGGTCTTTCCAAAATTTATCTGCCCATAATTGTTATTGAAAAAACAAGCAAAGCTTGGGGATTGGGGCTTAGGGCACATATTCAATATCTTTCACGATCACAGGACCACTTAGTCACCGCCATAAAGTTGAAAAGTGTAAGTAGCAGTTGAATTTTAACTGGGGAGAGAATGGCAAAAAAAACTTAACAACCTTACTGGATCACATTTTGTTTAAAGCTTTGGGATTCTCAACTGGTAATAGTCTAAGGTCTGGTAACACTCTTGGTTACGACTCAAAAACCAAACTCTAGTCACCACAATGGAGACAATGAGACCAAAACATCAAGACAGGTTCGCAGCAACTACCTATGCAAACTTACACCAAACATCAAACTACTTAGTCTGATTATACAATACAATTTGACCTAACCTAATTGTTAGCAAATTTCAAGTTGCTAACGTAATTGTTAGTTAACCCAGAGTTGCTAACCTTAGGACCTTAAGACTACCCTACCCTATGTAAGTCGGCCATTTGCTAAGAATAGCAAAGAAAATATGGCCCACTTTGCCTTCTGACTAAGCTATATATGGAATTGAAGGAATCGATAAAGGATTCGGGTTTTTTTTCACTCGACCACTAAATATTTTGGTGCTGCAAAACAACATCTTTTGTACCGAAAACAGCCCTTTTATGTCAAAATAGAAGAACGCTTCAGAGAGGACAAAGTCTTTCAAGCGCACACTCTCATAATATCAGTAGTTGGGTTAATAGGCCCCAGGTATCAGGTTGTGGGACGAGGCTATTGTTCTTCCTATATGCCCTCGAGTCAACTTAATAGGGAAGTTGTCCACTCTTATTAGATTCGCCCTATTGTGTAGGACCTCATTGGGATAGAGGTCTCCGATTCTGGTGTTCTATAAAGCTGAAGACAAACCCTAAGGCAAGCCCTCTCAAACAACCGAATCTTTTCCATTAATCTTGCTATCAGCATGAGGGCAATGTAGCAGTTAACTTTCAACCTCACATCGAGTTGGCTGCTATAAAACAGTCGCTGTTCAGAGCAGCATCTACATTCCTGATTCCAAGGTATCTGACTACATTTCGACAAGCAAGTACTTGGCCGTGTTGTCCAATGATCGAGAATTTTCGTTAATTATTTCTAGTGGCCCTAGAGGCATCAGACAACGTCATTCTAAACAAAATGTTTTTAGACCTCTAAAAGTTGAATTTCAACTTCCAGTCATCGCAAAATCACCTAATTTGTTCGAAGTCACGCTGCAAAATCATTTCCATGATCTCAAATTTTGGACCTGTTTTGAACGCTATCAATTCGTCTGCTATGGGGAAGTGAACCTATCAAATCGCTTGTGTAAATATTGAATAAGATCGGCGAATTAACTACACCGCTGCAGACCGTTTTTAATGTGAAATGTTCCAACAGAAGTCACATCACGATGAACTGTCTGTTGACGAGCATATTATGATGAGTATACAAAAATGGTTTACCGATACCTAGTCTGGTCAGCCAGGAGAAAAGGAACTCTAAACAGACGGTATCGAAGGCTATTTCCAAGTCAATCACACAGGCTCCAGTATACTGGATTTTGCTTTACTCCATTGGAATCTGACACTATCTTAGACGCAGCATGATGTTTGGGGAAAAAAAAGGCGCAGAGAGTCAAATCCGGAGAATATGGAGGATATAGAAGCAATTTGTAGTGCAATTCGACCAATTTGGCTGTTACGACTTCAAGGTGTGAGCCGGTGCGTTGTACATAGTGATGAAAGAGCACTTTTTTCTTCGCCAAATGTGGTCGTTTTTTCTTCAAATCGGCGTTGAATCGGCCCAATAAATCGACGTCGTATGTTCCTGTGATTATTTTTTCCCTCTTCAAGTGAATCACACCTCGAGCACCCCAAAAAACGGTGGCCAATGCCTTTTCGACCGAAGGCACGGTCTTCGTCTTCTTTGGAAAACGTTCACCGGGTAAAACCCATTGTTTCGATTAGTCTTTGGTCTCTGGTGTGAACTAATGAATCCATGTCTCATCAACGATTACGAAACAACATAGCAACTCCTTTAGATTTCGATTAAACAGGGCCAAGTAAGTCTTTGAAGTGGTCTGACGATTGCTTGTTCTCCGGTGTGAGCAATTCGGCAACCATCACGCGGACAGCTTTCTCATGCCCAAAATATCGTGGAGAATATGGTTAACACATTCAGTTGAGATGCCCCCGATATCAGCCAACTCGCGAATTTTCACTTGGCGATTCGCCAATATGAGATCATAAATTTTGTCCACGGTTTCTTCTGTGGTAACTGTTTTTTGATCACCTGGACGCTGCTCATCAAAAATTGACGTGCGGCCACGGCGAAAGTTTGTCAACCAATGGTAATGGTAATGGTTGTACGTGAATGGGTCTCATTCACACCATGGAGAATGCGCTTGATTTCCTCGCAGGTTTTGCCACTCAAAAACAAGAATCAGATCACGGAGCGACACAGCTATTCGGCTAAAAGATGGTACAGTCATTTGACCACCTATCTGGATACTAATCAAACAGCCCTCGTAATTTTTTGTCCTTAAACCACTGAGTCAAAACCCTATTTATTACTTTTTCACATACCTTACTGATATTCGGAAGGAGGCTTATCGACAGGAGTGTCGCCGAATGGGATGTATCTTTTCCCCTTTAGGGATAGGATAAACCACCACAGTATTTTAAAGCTCGGGATAATGGGAATTATGTATTGCACTGTTAAACAGGGTGGTGTAAATGTATACCGATTCTAGAGGGAAATGTCGAAGTACAATATTCCGTATTCCATCGATTCCCACTGATTTTGTAGAAGATCTCATAAAGTTCTTCTTTTGAAATGAACTGGGGTAAGTCAACTTCATTGGCGATGACATTATTTGCCATATTCTCGTCACTGAGCTCGGTGAAACCAGAACTCTCGAATCAGCAGGTAGAAATTGTGTAGGACTCGATTCTTCAAGTCATGATTTGATTGGTTTTATACATTCCCTGACAAGTCGCTCCTAAGGATCTTCGATCGCAAAGAAATTATCATCATCTGCGGCTTCACTTGGATCTACGAGTATGCCTGCAGCAGTCAGTATTCTCTCGTTGTCCATAGTTTGAGGAAATTAAAGACACTGTAGGTCGTTTTGAATTTTTCTCTCCGAAATATTTTGTTTATTTGCGGGAACATACTCGGGTTGCTGGAATATATAGTCCGAATTCTATTGTTCCAGTACAAACTTACAAATCATCTATAATTCTCTCTAACCAATATCTAAAGGTTTTTAATTGGCGACCTCAGTGTCCTAACCCCCACGTTCTGTCTGTCGGTATACGTACTGTACAAGGTTTTGAGTCTTGACGGCACGTTTGTAGATTATTCCCAGTCAGCTGTATCCATACGTCGTGTAGGAATAGCTTCAAATAAGAGGGGTATCTGGGAAACGAAAATTTTAAAATTTTAAAATTTTTACTAATAAATATCGCGACACCACCTCCTTATGAAAAGCACATCAGGAACTTGGTCTTCCAGTACTTAAATAGTGCGGCTCTTCGCTTTAATAAGTAAATTAGCATTCATTGTAAGGACTTTCAGGGTTTGCTTGAACATGTGCAATTTTGAAAGAAACTAGATTTCAAAACAGGTTAAGCATTATGCAAATTACATCTGACCACCTGCACGCCATACCAGAAAAAGGTTTTTTCCGACGTTGCTTCTAGCGATGATTTTTTTACCCCTAAAATCCCAAATATATACAAATTCGTCGCTCCGTCTGCTTATTTTCCCTGTGATTCGTTACTGCCGACACCACCGGAGCTAGAACTCATTGAATATTGTGACTCCAGGAAGATGGGACTTATCATGTGCTGCGATGCTCAGAACACTTTTTGGGGCAGTAGTAAATACAACGTGAGAGAAAATCATCTCCTGAACTTCATACTATCGTTTGACTGACTAAAAATAGTTTTGGGTCTTAGCCAACTTTTGTTACAAAAGTAAGCAAGTAATCGACTTAACTTTATCCAACAGGTATGCTAGGATATTACCGGCTGAAAAGTACTCGTACTATCGGAGATCTCCATGTCAGACTATAGATACATATAATTCAAAATCGGATGCGAGGTCTCGACCTTGTTGAAGAGGATGTATCCACCTAAAACTAACTGCACAGAATTTAAGGAAGAGCTCAATAGTGCTCCCCCTAAGCTCAGGGCAAAATAAAACCCTGAAACCTTTCAGAACACGAAAGGCACATGCAGATCACCAGTTCTTTTGTGAAACGCAGAGTTGGAGCGTTTTCGTAAAGAATCCAGAAAACTTCTAAACAGGTCACTTAAGACTAATTTGGAGGATGATCGGAATCTACAGATTAAATCAGAAAGATTTTAAGAGACTTATTCGGATTTTGAAGAGCATCAAAACTATCGGTGAAACAAATGGGTTGGTTAAAGTTCTCAAAAGGGGAAGATCAACCAGGCTGGAACTACTTAGAATATCGAAAGCACAGGCTCTCTGTCTCATGCTTGAATTTCACTTCCCAGGCAACCTAATCGGAACCAACTCACAACTAACTCCTATCCACGGAGCTGGTAGTGAGCTGAACAATACAATACGCCGTAGATAATATCGGTTGTGGTGACGGATGATACCATTAAACATGTTGTTGCTTCTTTGGTGACCTTAAGTCGCCTGGCACCGATGATATATACTCAGTTATGTTACAAAAAGGTATAGATCAGCTGCTGGCAACTCTGAAGAGAATTTGCACTGCTAGCCTGGCGCTGGCATATATACCGGAATCCTGGCAAACGGGGTGGCCTTTATATCGAAAATCGATACTTGCTACTTGCTCGCCAAGAGTTGCAGACCTATAAGTCTGACTTCCTTTTTGCTGAAAAGCTTCGAGAGAATGGTCGAGATCCATGTGCGCAAAACCGTTTTCTGCTGTCAATATGTGGTGGCGGGTGTAAGCAGGCGTTGCCCGTAAGGCGGCGTTCTCTCTCCACTACTATGATGCATGTCGACTCGCATGTCGATTCGATGCTCAACGCGCTCAATAATTCTAACGTCTATGCACAAGCATACGCGGATGATGTAGCTGTACTGCCTGTAGCACTGGAGCTTTGATGACTTTCCGCGTCAACTGTCTTATGACTCTTGTCTTATGGACATACCGTCCGATGCAATGAAAAAAAACGATGCTGAAAAAATACGAAATCGACTTACTCTGTTGCCAGGACTTGCTTCGGACAGAATCTGGGTCAAGGAAAGAAATGTAGTAGGTTGCAGAACTAATATAGGATGTGGCGTTGGTGCCTTTTTGGAGAACGACAACGTTAGATTTCACTTCATGCTAGGAAAGCTTGCATCTGTCTCCTAAACAGAGATTTACGCAATCATGATGGCAGCGAACTATATTGCGGATATCCCGTTGAGGAAGCGAAGCTTTTGCATCCAAGCAGCGCTTAGAGCTTTGCTGAACCTTTTTAACTTCAAAGCTAGTTCAAGAATGTAAGAGATCACTGAAGGCAGTCGAAAGGCTAAAATGACGGGAAATAAAATCGACGCTGAAATGAATCCCGTCAGCTCGACAGACTCGAGATAGTTGCTCTTGAGCTCTCATTGGGGCTGGATTGTTCACGATCATGATCATTTAAACGAACTTCCTGTTTAGAACCGGCTTCAGATAATCAGTCTAATTTGCTGCGAAAAAATTAGTTTTCCTTTTTTCGCTACACTAAGTCAATGTTTCTAATTTTTTTGGTTATCAATTTTACAACCAAACATGGGAATTTCTAGTGTGACTTTGGTTTAGTTTTTGATACTGGCATCTATAGCCAATCCTCAAAATGGTAATCGACCTATACAGTCCGCGGTACATTAAATAGAAATAGCTGAACCTTTTTATACCTGATATGACAGGTACACTAGCCGTTCTCGTATTGATTATAATGGCAGCATGTTGAAAGTTTATCAACTAGCCAACGATGGACATTACGGAGCATCGAAAGTTTTAAACTAATAAGCCTGATAACGTTGTTGAAATCCAGAAGAAGTCACCAACATGAAGAAGAACATCTGTGAGTTGGATATAAGAAATCTCACAAATATCCAATCTCTCGTCAACCTATTCTACTTCGTTATGAGTTGAAGAGATATTGGGTTGGTCAAATAAGTTAAAGTTAAACAAAAATTTTTGGTATAAAATCTCATATTTTATCGATCAGATATTGTTCATCATGGTATATTACTTTCTTCCAACGTTCTACGTCTACAAGAGACTCTTTTGTTAAAGTCAGCAGTCTTATGGGTAAAAAAATTTTCCAGGTAGGTTTTGATCTCATCTTCGGGGTGGAATTGCCTTTAGTTCAAATTTTTTTGGAGAGAGCGAAACAGACGGTAGTCAGAAGGCGAAAGGTCTTGAGAGTACGATATGTGCTGCATAACTTCCTAGCCAAATGAATTCAGCTTTTGCTTTGTCACTAAAACTATGTGTGCTCTGGCGTCGTCATGATGGAAAACAACGCCCTTCCTGTTTGCCAACTCAAGCCGTTTTTCTTTGACTGCCTGCTCCAAAGTATCGTGCTGAGAGAAAAATTTAAAAGCATTTATTGTCTGATTGCGTGGAAGTGACTCGCAATCGATTTGCGATGCAAATCTTGTTTACCGACCGATTGCGATGTTTAACAAGGAGTGCACCATGACCATGGTTCTTGTAAGCTACCCATTTTTGTCTCCCATAACCTCCCTTTTCAGGAAAGCCTTAAGCGAGTTCCATCTCAACAAGGACTCAGCGACCATAATGCGATCCATAGTTTCTTTTTCACTGAGTTCGTGAGGAACTCAAATACATACTATTCGACATTCCAAGCCTTTTCAGTCTCTGTGGAACGGTTGTATGGACTATGTCGTCGTCAATTGCCTGTCAACGATAACTGCATCTAAGATTTGACTGTCGTCTGTAGTGGGTGTACATACAGAGAGAACAGCATCGTGTAACAAGGTTACACGATAGCGTGTAAAAAAACGCTTATAAGCGTCAGCACTTATATCCGAATTTCCATACATGCTGCAAATCTCCCGTTGCGCCTCTGTAGCTTTGTCGTTTTAAGGAAAAAGAGCAAAATATGCAAAAAATTCACTTTCTTATCCTTCTTTAAGAAAAAGAGCATGAGCATTTTAAATACGTCCAATCAAAACAAATTCTCGTAACAATGTAAATGATAACCCTACCTATTGTACTAAGAAACAAAAATTTCCTGACGGTACACATAGAGATTTTCTGAAAAGATAAACACTACTTCCAAGAAAAAAACTGCAGAACTTATTGAACAACCCAATATATTGAAACTGAAATTCGTTGTCCACATCCTCCTTCTGAGGAACTTCTGCAGAATATCTGAATTAATGAGATTAACAATGCACTCTTACTTGAACAAATACTAGGTAGTTACTAAGAATCAGCTGACCGACTATTAATTGCTTCCTAGATGAATTGATATGTTTGGAATTTCAATTTAAAATTATAAGAACTATCAGTCCACAATTAGTGAAAAAAAAAATCATATATATAACTTAGAAAACAGTGTCCTGAAGTGGTCATACCTGCAAACCTTTAAAATTACTTAAAAGATATCACGTGAACAAAGTAAATTTGTTGATGATTTAGTGAAAAAAAAAAACCAATTATAAAATGTTTTCCCAACGGCTTTTAAGTCGATCTTAATTCTTTAATCCTTCCAGTCCAACACATAAATTTATCACAATTCAGATGCACAGATAAATTTTCCCACGGTGCTAGAGACTTTAAAGAATTTCCCACACCAGGTATTCTCAACTCACAGTAAAATGTTAGAAAACAATAAACACCCAGCCATTCAAAAACCACATTCAGGAACCACCCAGCATTGCCATAAAACCCTGTAAAAGAACCAAAATATTTCATTCCTTGTTTTCTTCCTGCCTCACAAAATTGCTCCATACCTCTCTGAATTCCTTTCTATTTTCAATCCACAAAAAAAAAAAAAAAAAAAAAACAAGAATATTCACATTGCATCTAGCCACTCATTTGTTCGGATTAACTCAACCGCATCCTGTGCTTGCATTACAGATTGCATTTTTCCGTCTCCCAATCTCCTGAAAAGTTTCTGAACTCATTATCCAAGGAAACAAAGTCAAACATACGGTAGATATTGTTCGAGTTGTTGTTGTTTAGCTTGTATCATTCAAGAAGTCCACAACAATTCATCCTCCGGTTATCCGTATCCGTATCCCTTCTCTTTCTTTACAAAGAACTTGAAGGATCAACTGCTTACTTCCATTAATAGAAGAGTTTGTCCGCTTCTACTCCTACTTGGCCCCTGATGTGTACAACTCAGTGACAAGGGTGCAACTTGCAACTTTCTCTTCCTAAATCCTTTTTTCTATGTAAATTGTTTTTTTTTTTTTTTCATAATCTTGGATAGGAAAAAGCGTTTGTGTCACAGTGATGATATTATAAAAATTTGAGATTTCCGAAATAGGTTAGTGAAATGTGGTAAATTGGATTTGATTTTGAATTTCAGAGAAGAGCTCTTCGGTGAAAGTTTGATGCTGAATTTCCAAGCCGCAAGGGCTTTTGCTTTCGAGTTAACGTGCTGAATTGGCTTACACAATTACAACTACAAAAGCAAAGTTCTATGAAAATTTGGTAAAAATTCTTACTTACAATTATATAAAGACTGTTTGATGAATACCCGAATTAGAATTTTTTTTAGGTTTTGAAAATTTATTTGTAAATACAATTCCCTTTTAACTCGATACTCGATTTCCCAGCTGCAACTTTTTTAACCTCTCCGTATAGTACGACTTTTGTTGGCCGATGACTTCTTCGTTCGACACGTACTATATTTCTTTCCGGCGAGCGATCTCTTAAGGTCGCAAGTCTTAAAGTAGCAAAGAGCGAAATACGGAGGAATACGGAGGATGGGGGAGCAATTCGTTCACTTCACTTTGACTGTGAAGACTACGGAGGTGTGAGCCGGGGCGTTATCGTGTTGGAAATGCACTTTTTTCTTCGTCAAATGTGGTCGTTTTTTCTTCAAATCAGAGTTGAATCGGCCCAATAAATCGACATAGTATGCTCCTGTGATTGTTTTTCACTTTTCCAAAGAGTTAACGTGAATCACACCTCACGCGTCCCAAAAAACGGTGGCCATCACCTATCGGCCAAAGGCACGGTCTTCGCCGTATTTGAAGCAAGTTCACCGGGTAAAAGCCTTTGTTTCAATTGTTTTTGGTCCCTGGTGTGTACCAATGAATCCATGTCTCATCGGCTGTCATGAAACGAAGCAGAAACTCCTCCGGGTTTCGATTAAACAGGTCCAAGTACGGTTTTGAAGTGGTCTCACGATTTCTCATGCCCAAAATCTCGTGCAAGATATGGTTAACGTGTTCAGTTGTGATGACTGAGAATTTTCACTCGGAAGTCCGCCTGCGGTAACTGTTTTTTAGCCACTTGGGCGCTATTCAATTCAATTCAATTCAATTTAATTCTTTATTGATATCATAAATAATTAACATTTTTATGTAATTATCTGCAAAGCCTTAAGGGCTTATCTGCAAGAGACTAGTTACATAATGTTTATAATCTTGTTGTTGATTCATGATCATTACACCAAGCTGTAACTGCATTGAATTCCTCTTGCATTATTTTTACGGCCGTTTCAGCACATTTATAATTGACAATTATCGCCGTATCATTTGCACAAGCATATCACTTACTTTACCGATGAGCAGAAAGTAGATCATTCACATATACTATGAAAAGCAATGGCCCGAGATTTGACCCTTGCGGCACTCCATACAGTGAATTCTTCGGATCGCTATACCATAATGTTCTTTAATCTAAACTTTAAAGTGAGGGTTTTTTAGGTAACTTTCAAACTACCTTAGGATGATTCCTCTCACTCCTATTTTGTCTAGCCTCCATAATATATTCCTGTGACTCAGGGTATCGAGCGCCTTTATAAAGTCGATGAATAAGATAACTGTATTATGGTTTCTTTCTATGCTGCTGTTTATTTGGTTGGTGAACTCTCCAAATCCGACGTGCGGCCACAGGGAAACTCTTCGAACCAATGGTAAACGGTTGTACAGAAAGGTAAATGGGTCCCATATGCAGCATCGAAAATTTGAGTTTGATATCCTCGCAGATTTTGCCACTTAAAAACAAGAATCGCATCACGGTACTGCTCTTTTTCCATGGTCACAAAAAACACTAACACGATGTTTTGAAATGGGTGTCAAAACAAACCTAAGAATTGTCACCAAATTTTAAATAAATGATGGTATACTCAATCCAATCCAGGTACTCATAAACAATTCACCGGTCAAAAACGAGAGATATATTACTCACCGATCTCATTTCTCAATTGGTTCATCGATTCGTGTGTTGTGTGGCATGTGTTTATTTTCTTTATTAACATACCCATTCAACCAGAAATGAGCTTTGTTGAAGACAATTCTTCGATAAATAAGCGAATTTTCCATTAGGGCTCACTCGTCGATGACTCGACGCTATGGCAGGTCTTTCGGCTTCAGCTCTTACACGAGCTGTATTTTGTTAGGTTTTAGATCGAAACCCTTGCGTCAAATCTTTCACAAGCCCAATTGCTGCGAACGGCGACAAATGGCAAATCACTGTCTTCATTATCACTGGCAAATACAGCAGCAATATTTTTCTCTGTACGCACTCTACGCATACGGGTGGGTGGCTTGATGTGTAATAGTGCGAAAGTGGTGCAAAATTTGGTCACTAAGCTGTTTGTTTAGTAGGTCGATTATGACAATGGCAAATAGGTCGAATTGCGTGACGAAAAAAAAATTTTTCACAGAGCACGAATTTTGATAATAAAATTCAATAAATTGTAAACACCTTTCCATGATGAAAAGGCAAAATAATAAAAAAAGCAGATGGCCTGATTGCTGAGCTCTTCATGGCAACAGGTATAGACTTGATTAAGAGTATAAGCCAACTCATCTGTAAAATATGGTCGGACGGAAGTATTCTCGATGAATGGATTTTTCTCTAGAAATGAGACCCTCTGAACTGCAACAAGCTACAAAGGCCTATTTGCCTTAATGTGCGAACACCTAAAGCCGTTCGTCAATAACAACCTGATTCAATGTGGCTTTTGGCCATCGACAAAATATTCACACTGTGGCAAATCTTGGAAAAAAAACCCTTGCGCTTTTAATTGATACACACCACCAATTTATTGGTTTTAATGCCGCTTATAACAGCATCTATAAAGACAAACTGTACAGAGCAATGTCTAGCTTTGGCGTCCCTGTCAAACTCGTCCGTATGAATAGGGTTTTCCAATAGGGACTTGACAACTTTGAATTTAATTTGTGAACGCACTCTTTCTCTAATCATCAAACTGTCATAGTCAATTTATTCAGTAAACTCAACATTTTCATCATGGTAAAGTACACTAACGAGCTACGTTCTCCGATTGGGTTCTGGAGAAGATGCGCCAAGATGATGAATTTCATCGCAAAATCATCTTCAGTGACGAAGCTTATTTTTGGCTCAATGGGTTCGTCAATAAGCAAAATATGCGTTACTGGTCGGGTGAAAACCCACAAGTGCTTCATGAATCACCACTTCTTCAACAAAAAATAACTGTTTGGTGCGGTTTGCATGCCGGCGGCCTTGTTGGGCCATATTTTTTCGTCGATGATAACGATCGTCACGTTACTGTGAATGGTCAGCGTTATCGCGCCATGATCACCAATTATTTTTGGCCCGAATTGGAAGATATGGACTTGGACGACATGTGGTTTCAACAGGCTGGTGCCACAAGCCACACGGCACACGCTACAATCGGTTTATTGAAAAGTAAGTATGGTGAGCGTGTTATCTCAAGACATGGGCCAGTCGATTGGCCGCCTCGTTCGTGCTATTTAACGCCGCTTGACTATTTTCTGTGAGGCTACGTTAAGTCATTGGTTTATGCCAACACGCCGACGATGTTGGAAGAGCTCAGAGCCAACATTGAACGCGAAATAGCTTCCGTTTCGGCCGAAATGTGTGGCCCAGTGGTTGAAAATTGGGTCCAACGAATCGACCGCTGCAAACGTGCTCGCGGTGGCCATATGAACGAAGTCCAGTTCCATTCATAAATGTTTTGATTGTACTTCAAGTCAAGCTTCGCTATCAATTCAGACAACGGCACTAGCGCTAAAATTAAACGAAGAGTAACGCTTACCAATCGCTGTTTTTTTGGTCTAAGAATGTAATTAACAAGCAAAGCCCTCTCTCGAACGACAAGAGCAGCCATATAGAAGACCCTTATAGTCCCAGTTTTGTTCTATGGCTGAGAGGTATGGATAGTCTGCATAGACGGTGAGTGGAGGATAAGATACAGCGACGAACTCTACAGGCTGCACAACGACATCGAATTAGACAGAAGAGTGAAGGTAAAATGACTGAAATTACTACCCCATAGCAGTGGAAGTCCGCGACTCAGGTGGCGCACGCAATTGTAAGGAAATCTCAGAAAGTTTGGTGTGCGAAACTGGAGACAACTGGCTAAAGATCGAGCAACAGGGACAGTTGTCTGTAGCCCAGTAAGAAAGTAAGACGGTCTACTGACAGACATAACTCGGAGATCATGAAACTAAAGTCGTCGATCATGAACCTTCTAGTATTTATTAGAGGGAATTACAAAGCTTCTGTAAGTTTAGAAACGTACAATTCGGACTGTAAACACAAGTAACCCGAATATATTCCCCATAAATTATTTAAATATTTCAGAGGAAAAATCTTAACGACCTTCCGTGTTTAAAAATCGCCCGAACGACGGTCAATGAAAACATATGACTAACAGGAGTTATAGAACTAATCCATTGTGTTCTATGTGCATACTAATATACTCATTTTACTAAAATCGATCAATACTTTAAAGGAGGGTGAGTAAGCGCTTAAGTGGTAAAACATCACATCGTCATAACTCTTACAGCAAGCGTTGCAGGATCTTGTGTCATTTATACGCAACACACTTAAGTATCGAGCAAGATGCAATGTTTCCTACTGAGGGAAGGCAGAAAAGTCGGAACGGACGTCGGGAAGCATTTATGCCATCTGCAGTTGTATGCAGTCATATAAACTCCAATTCTAGATGGAAGCCTTTACTGAGGACGCAAGCAATTTTGGGCCTTGAAAAATTCTCACCTGAGCCTTGACTACCGGACGATCACAAGTTCATAGGCGATTTTATTTCCAGTGATCCTATTATGACCCCGGACTTAAACAAGACTCAATAATTTAACCAACATGCACCATAGTAGTGTAGAGAGGATGCCGCCTTGCTGCCAATCTTTTTTACACCCGTCACCTTATATAGGGTGATTCATCATGAGGTTTGATTTATAATGTAAAATAAAATACATAAATTTGAAAGCAAACCTAAAATTTTTACTACCAGTTAAAAGAATAATTGATGGCATTTTTTTTTTGAAAATGATTTTAAGTAAATGTTATTCCAAGGTGGTCAATTTGGAAGGTCCAATTTTTGGCGACTCGTTCAAGCATAGGGACTGGTATCTCGCGGATTACACGAGTAATGTTGGCCACCAAAGCGTCAATCGTAGTTGACTTATTACTGAGACTTTACATATCCATAGAGAAAATAGTCCAAAGGTGTGATAACGCACGATCTATGCGGCCAATTTACTTTAGCAAAACGTGAAATTAAGTGCTCACCAAACCAAAGCTCATCCAGACCATATGCTTGAATTTCAGGAAGCACATAGTCCGTTAACATGGCGCGATAAGGGTTACCATCGACGGTAACATTCTGATTTGCCTCATTTTTAAAGAAATATGGACCACAGATTCCACCAGCCAGTTGTTTTTAATGGATGTAATGGTAGCTCTTGGTACTCTTTGGGTTGCTCATCAGCTCAAATACGGCAATTTTGTTTATTAACGTATCCATTGAGCCAGAAATGGGCTTCATTACTGAACAAAATTTCACGGTAAAACATCATATTTTCATTGAGTTTTTCAGAGCCCATTCACTGAGAATATGACGCAAATTCAATTCGCCTGGCTTCAATTCTTGCACAAGTTGAATTTTGTACGCTTTTAGGCCGAGATCATCACGTAAAATACGCCAAGTTATCGAATATGACAAACCAAGCTGCTGAGAACGACGACGAATCAATTCGTCATGGTCTTCGCGTACACTCTCAGCTACAGCTGCTATAATCTCTTCACTACGTGCTAGATGTGGTCTAACCGGTCGAGTATCATCCACTAATGTAAACTAGGACTCAAATTTGTGAATGGTATTAGCAATAGTGGTTTCAGTAGGCCGATTATGATCACCATTAGTTCCTCGAATCGCACGAAAAACATATCTCTCATAACGCTAATTTTCGTAATATAGCTGAACAATTTGGAGACGCTGTTGTGGTGTGAGTCCTTTCATGATGACTTGCCAAACGATACTGAACAAAAGTGACAAAGCAAACCTCACGATGAATCACCCTGTATTTGTCGCAATCAGCGTCCGTAGTTAGGGTCCTAATGACCAGAGTTGCTTTTGTCAACAAAACAAGTGATTCTTCTACACCGTGCTGTCTGGTCAAGTTATACATGCTGTCAAAAGTTAATGTGTCGATACCTGAAGCTTGACCATTTCCTCCATGCTTCTCAGATTTTCAGTATAATAGCTACTTGTACTGTATGCCAGGTTTTGATATGCATGAATTGTATAGATTCTCTTCAAAGTTACTGGCAGCTAGTTTATAGGTATACCCTTTTTCAACAATACCAGATATATGCTATCGCTGGCAGGCATCTTAAAAAAACAGAGGAAGCACCAACAACCGATGACAGACATCGCCTTCAAGGTTTTACTCAGCTCATTTCCAACTTCGTTGATAGGAGCTGGTTCTGATATGATGACTTAGGAAGTAAGTTTCAAGTAGGAGGACTATAGTTAATGCTTTTGACTCTGTGTGAGTACCATTAAGTTTTATGAATGAATTCAGTCCAGTTGATTTCCCACTTTAGAGAACTTTGACTAGCTGGTTTCATCGAGTGTTTCGATCGATACTTTTGCAAAAGTGTTGATAAGAGCCACTTTTCATTTCGTCTTGTTTTGATCTCTAAATATTGTACAGATTCTAAGTTTCCTGTAAATTAGTCTAAAGCTCCACTGACATCATGTTGGCTTTCCCCGATTATGTCAAGGGCAGATTTTTGAAATATTGTGCTTCTTGTGGCCTGTGAGGTGCGCTTTATACTTTCAAGTGCGTTGTTAAAGAAGTCGCACGATGGTGGCCCATTTATGATGACCCTTTTTATAGCAAAAGAATCTGTGATATTTCTTACGAAATTGACAGAGCAGCGGAGGTTCTCCATTGACACCTTATCTAGTCGAGCCAATTTTGTGAGGCTCTGTATAGATATTTTCTATAAACGTTATAATATTATTTACTTTTATTACTTACATCGATGTCTAAACTGGTATGGGGTAGAACAGCGCCTCAGCGAACACATCCCTCCAGCTGGTGATGTCTTTTACCATTTACCTTCAGTTGCGAACTGAAAATTTACTCAGGTTCCCCCTACACTGGATGATGTTGTCCTCTACTGCTGGGGTATTGCTGAATATGCGTTCAAGGTGACCCAAATATCTAAGTAGGATTATTTGAGCTTTTCTGACGATGATTCTTCACATGATAACAACGCTGATGTCGTTGTCGGAGTTAACAGCGAAGCCGACGTATATAAATTATTAACTACCTCAAAGTTGTAGCTGCCTATTGTAACGTTTTGTTCAAGGCATCGATATAGTGTGTTCTTCTTTGTTGGCAGCATACATTTATTTTTTATTTTTTAATTGACCGCTACTCCGATCTTTTCCGTTTCAGCTTCAATGCTCGTTCCATTGACAGCTCACTGTGTTCTTCAATGTCATCTGCGTATGAAAGTAATTAAATAGACTTTTGAAAAATGCACCTCTAGAGTTGGCTTGTAATTTTCGCACGACTTTTTCAAGTCTGGTGTTGAAGACATCATATGACAGCGCATCGCCTTGTTTAAGTTCCTTTATCGAATGAGCTTGTCAGTTAAGCCATTGGTTCCAGGAGCTTTCTTAAACATAATGTTGTTCGTTATCAGTATTTAATATATCCAAACACTTAGCACGGATTTTGGTTCGGCTATAAGTTTCCTTCTCCATCCTTGCAGATTTTAGCTTGAGCTTCATACATTTGGCACGTTCGTTCTATTTATTGGTAGAACTTCCCAATTTCATTCTATTGACAGCACCTCTCCAAGTAATTGATCGAGCCGTTCTCTTTCTTTTTTATTCTGAGAAAGCTCGTCGTTCGTAGAGCTCGTAGGATCCTCTTGTTCTTTTCCGAACGGCGGTCCTGAACAGCCGCGGTTTTTCTTAATTCGCCTGTCTGCATTCGCCATCGAACTTGGGGTTTCTTGGGACAGATTGAAACCCATTGCCTCAAAGACGTGCTGTCAGATTGCTCTTTTAGTGATGCCACTGGTGTTCTACTTTCAATGCTGGCGCATCGGACTATTTGAGATGCCTTTCAATCATTGCCGTATAAAGTTCGACTCTATAAATGCCATATGCAACCTCAAAATCAATGAACAGGCTGTGGGTATCCTCGTGTCTTCTCCAAGATCTTCCGCAATCGTATGAATCTCTTCCATTGTGGACGATTGGTTTATTTTATACGGCAGCTAGGATCTTGTATGCGACTGTTAACATATTAAAGTCGCTGTAGTTGACGAAGTTCAGGAAGTTTCCTTTCTTCAAAACCGGGCAGGAAGAATGCGTTCACTTTCCTCAGGTTAAAGAGCCCGACACCGAAACTGTCAGATCCAGAGGATTTGCTAGATTGAAGTGTAGATCTATACCCGCTCTGCTAGTTCAAGCTTGACTTTTAAGCGACATAAATTTGTTAATGAATCTGAAAGTTTTAGCAAGATGACATACACTTGCTTCTTTAGATTTGTATTGATAATGTGCAAGCCTCCAAAATGAATCGAACAGAAAAAATTGCTTTCACTATCTAGTTCTTTGCTCGATAAAAAAGGGGTTAAGTGTAGAGGGTAACACGGAACCTTAAAGCATTTCAGGCCTTAATTAGAAAATTCAAAAGTTGAATCTTGAATCTTGAAAAATCTAACGTAACTTCACACCGTAAAATTACAAAGCAACGTAAGCGCTAAAAGTCTTAACTAAATGCCTACAAATTTAGAAAGTATTACAAATGTAATGCCGTGTCAATACCGTGCTGATCGCCGACGAGTGCACTTGTCAACCATGTGCACGCGCAAACTTTTACACTTGCTGTTCGTGTATGATACAAAAAAAAAAAAAGTTGGTGTGCAAAAAAATATTCAGTGCAGTGCAGTGAAAAAAAAGTACAATTCATGTTTTCCAACTCTTCCGTCCAAGTCTGACTGCTGTTGCTTATATTGGTCATTACTGTTGCTATATATGTATATCATACAGCAATGGCTGAGCGCATGTAACAACCGATGCATAGCGGAATGTAGGTGTGAATTTTATTGGTACACTGTTTTGTTGTAAGGGCATAACATCTACAACAAATTGATTCGGTAAGCCAACTTCAAAATTGTCACCACGCAACCTTGCTTAGTATCGTCTGTGCTCAAGCCTCAAACTGGACAACAATTCGGCCTTCGATGCAGTGTCTGACTCCATTCAAAGAATTGTATCTGCGCTACGAAAAACATCTCGACCCAGTTTGTAAATGAGCCCACACGTATACCAGACGTTGATATTCATACCACCAACACGCTGGACTTGTTTTTTTAACTTCTCACCCTGATAAATACAAGGTTCATGTGCTATCGCCTCTAGGCTCGTCGGGCCACTGTGTTACATCAGCTAATTTCTCGTACATCGATCACACAGTTAGAGAAATAATTTCTAAAGGAACCGTATGCCAATACACGAAAGCCAGTTTGAGCGGACTTAACAACTTCTCTATGAATTTTAACTGATCGTTATGTTTCCTCGATACCGACGTGAATGCCGCTACTTATATGATCACAGAAACTATTTTATTTGGAATGAGATACTTTATCCTTCATCGAATGTGGAGTATCAGACCAAACTGCAAAAAGGCTGTCGAACTGGCAAAAAATACTACAATGTCTCAATGGTAACAAAAACATCTTTGGTCGTCAATAGCATTAGACATTCTACTTTATTTTCCATCCAGCTCTTAACTCTTTGAACAAGGCTAATCTGCTTGCTGTTCAGTTTGCGACCAGTTCAACACTTCCAAACTATGTTTTGTCTCCGCCTACAATTGACTGTGTCGAAATCAATGGGACGAATCCACCTTCGCACTCGTGTAGTAGCAAGAGTATCATATCCTTTAGGTCTTTTTCCGAGTAGAAACATTTGTCCAGCCCGTCCCTAAAAGGTCCTTTCTTTTCAAGGTCATGGAAACGCTGATAAACCGTCAACTCATGAAATATCTCGAAACACGAAAACTTCTCAATGAACGGCAATACAGTTTTCGTAGCAACAGGTCCATTGGTTGTTTGATGGCGTGTCTCACCGAAAAGTGGAACCAAAGCGTACATCAATCTGGCGAAAGCAAGCTAGTTGCACTTGATATTTCTAAGACATTTGACAACATCTTTTGTGAAAATTCGTGCTTTTGGGATCGTCGAGTTTCTTCTTCAATGGGTTAAAAATTACCTTTTTGGAACGTTCATTTGGAATTTACGGTACGCAAAATCGAATTACTGAAACCACTATTGCCAATATCTTTTGCAAATTTGAGTCCCGGTTTACATAAGTGGATGAAACTCGACCGGTTAGACCACATCCAGCACGTAGTGAAGAGACTATAGCAGCTATAGCTGAGGGCGTACGTGAAGACCGTGAGGAATCTATTCGTCGTCGTTCTCAGCAGCTTGGCTTGGCATATTCGACAACTTGGATTATTTTACGTCAGGATCTCGGCCTGAAGAATTGCAAGAATTGAAGCCAGGCGATTTGAATTTGCGTCATATTTTCAGTGAATGGGCACTGGAAAAACTCAATGAAAATCCGGTGTTTTATCGTGAAATTTTATTCAGTGATGAAGTCCATTTTTGGCTCAATGGATACGTTAATAAATAAAATTGCCGTATTTCAGCTGATGAGCAACCCTAAGAATATCAAGAGCTACCATCATATCCATTAAAAACAACGGTATGGTGTGGTTTATGGGCTGGTGGAATCATTGGTCCATATTTCTTCAAAAATTAAGAAAATCAGAATGTTACCGTCAATGATAGCAGTTATCGCGCCATGTTAACAGACTATGTGCTTCCTGAAATTCAAACACATCGTCTCGGTGGGCTCTGGTTTCAACAAAACGGCGCTACGTGCAATACAACGCTTGTTGAGAAATCATTTTGGTGAGCACCTAATTTCACGTTTTGCTACGGTAAAATGGCCACATAGATCGTGCGATATCACACCTTTGGACTATTTTCTCTGGGGATATGTAAAGTCTCGGGTCTATAGGAATCGCGCAACTACGATTGACGCTTTGGAAGCTAACATTAATCCACGAGATATCAGTCGCTATGCTCGAACGAGTCGTCCAAAATTAGACCTTTCGAATGGACCACCTCAGACGTAGTCGTGGCCAATATTTACATGATATTATTTTCAAAAGGTAGATGCCATAAATTGTTCTTTTAACTGATAATAAAAATTTTAAGTTTGCTCTCAAATTTATGTGTTTTATTTTACAATATAATTCAAACTCCACGATGAATCACCCTATATAAGGCATTCATCTGCCCAAAATTGGAGTACAATGCCCACATCTGGTCAAGGTGCTCCTAAAATATCTCTGCACTTGCTATTTTAGATAGGATTCAAACCCGTGCGATAAACTCATAGGTGATACCTATACGAGTCAGTCAATTGACACCCTTGAACACCGACGCGACGTAATGTCTCCTGTCTCACTCTCTTTTATTGCTATTTCCACCACCATTGCTCCTTAGAAATCGCCAGTAGCATCCCGCCCCTTCAAACATTCAACCGCATCACCCACTTTCGGACGTAGGTACTCTGAAATATCGTGATTCGTTCCTAAGCCGTACAACTCGCTTATGAAATGCCCTGCCGAGCTCTCTTTTCCTATTCGTTATAACTTGCAAACATTTAAGACCAACGTACCTCGGTATTTTTTATTTTATTTTTTTTTTTTTTTTTTCTACTTCCCTGATTTTACTTCGCCCGCGCTGTGTACAAACACTTTAAGGGTACTCAAACCCGAATTTTAACGCATTTTAATCTCCTAAGGTACGTATTATGTACACTATATATGTAAAAAGCTAAAGATTACATCTCAATTTCGTCCTCATAACTCTTTCGTTCGTTTTATTCATTGTTTAACTACGCTAAAGTTACCTGCTTTCGGGTATTCACATTCTCAGTCGTGCTCCTTCGGTCGAAAAGTTATTTTTACATTTCTTTAGTGTAGCCATACTGGTGCAAATTTACAAATTTGTCTGTGCAATGTGGCTGTGCATTTTTCATGGAACATGGAAAATCCCTAAAATTCATTTATTTATATAAAATTGTCCTGTGTGTCGTCTATTCGACGCCCATCCTGTTCCTGTGCCCGAGTTATACCAAGGAGCCAAATGTCGATTTTTCCTTTCCTTAACTGGGTTGGAGTGTTCTTTTGCTGTTACTGGATATGCTTCTCTAGAATGTGTTGCACTCCCTTGGATTGACATCAAGGTGAAAGGATGTTCAATTTTAGAGGAACTTTGTTTTTCGTTTTTTTTTTTTTTTTTGTTTGTTTGTTTTTTTACAAATTTGCTGTTCTCTGGGAATCTGGAGAAGTAGGTCTTATCCATTATTGGCGTGGTTGTAAGGTAGTTTTTGCTGGTTCCTCAAATTTGCCACATTGAAAGTTTGCATTTTGTATTACGACAAGGAACCAGTGCTACTTTTGATTCTTTTTAAACAATTTTTCTAGAATTTTTCTCTCTTTTTTTTTCAAATTGTTTTTTTTTTTTGTGTTATTCTGCTGAGTGAACGAGTGCCAGAAATTGTGGCAGAATACGAGTGCGAGGTCATTGCTTTAGACTGTGATTTATCTTGGTCGGAGTCTTACTACTATATTTGCTTGTAGAAAAATAATTTTGATAAAGGATCAAAAGAAAAAGGAATTGAAAAGTCTGTTTTTGTTTCATGCTGTGAGGCTTTCCGGTGATGGAGAGCCTATATAAACAGTTCAAGGAACGACAAACGATTAGATGACATAAAGGCGCGGCGTTTGCGTCAATTGCAGCAGGAATTTCCTTGAAAGAACTGAATATTCCTTAGAGGCGGAAACTTTGTTCCGTAGATTTAGGATGCTTGTCATTTGATTCTTTGGGAGAAAGGATTGGAGATATGGCGAAGAAGTCATATTGAATGTTGAATCGAAATAAGGGGCAGATATAATCGGATTTTATTTGTGTTAGATATTGCTGTGTATGTTTGTTTGTTTGTTTGTTTTTTTTTTTTTTTTTTTGATAGAAGGCTTTATACGTTTGCTTAGGTAAATGGCCGTAGAGTTACTGGAAGCGTATTGATTAACAACCAAGATTACCTGTCTTCGAACCCCTACAGTGATGTAATTTTTGCAGTCTATAAATTGTTTAGTCTTTTCTGTCTATTTTGGTGGTTTTAATTCTATAATATCGATCAAGAGTTTGCTTTGAAGTGTTTACAAATCGATTCACTTATTCGTTTTCTGTAGCGCAGCGAAACAAAGTTAAAAACACAGGTTATGACACTGAGCAAACAATTGCAGCAACAATTTGCGGCAAGCATTTGCACAGCTAAGCAAAATTTGAATGAAAAAAGTTTGCAGGCATTTAATTTCAGCCTCATACAACAGCTATGGTGATAAATATTTTATTTAAATAAAAAAATAAAGCAAAAAATTGCATTAACAAAAGGAAATTTTGAGTAAGAGGTTGGATAACAAAAGGAGCCGAGCTATTAGCACTTTTAAATGCGCTGAAAAATAAAGATGAAAATGACTATTTCAGTTTTTAAACGAGTGTCCAAGAATGACTTCGAAACTTTATTAGACCTGGTATTTGATTGTATGCGTTCTTTAATTTCATCCAGTGATCGTTTAGATTGCGTTTTCTGGATACAGGTTTGTAATTGAAAGACATTTTTATGATGACTTTTAGCAAATTATATTTAAGCCTTATTTTACAATACATTATTAACTTATTCAGTACAAAATGTCTATAATTGTGGTGTTCTATCACATTTGCGTCCTCTCTCCTGTATCAAATCCCATAAATTGACCGCTTTTCAAAAACAGACCTTTTCCCTTCCCAATCTATTAATTTGATCTACTAATTCTTCTCACTCCCAACTCACACCGAAGCTTAATTTTATCAAACGTCCCTCTATTTTCGAATTCCCTCATTCTGCTTTGTTAGTCGCCTTAGTCTCTCGCTGCGTTCTTGTTCCTATGGTGATGCTGTCCCTTTTGTCCTAGAGAAAGTTGTGGTGATAATTTTAAATTCAGGTGAAGGAAGTGAAATATCTGGCTAATGAGGTAGATCGTGTGGGAGTTAGTTTTAGTATAAATTTGGACAAGAACCCACAGTTGAGAGACAAAAATTAGAGGAAGATATATAGGGAGAAACTGCGATATGAAACCAGGTCGGGGTCGAACAAAAGAAGTGAAAGAAATGGGAAATTAAGAACGGAAGTAAGTACTTTAACTAATTGTACATCAAAATTAGAAGTGTCTCATTTCAACAGTTCCCTCCCTCTGCCATACGATCTTTTGTTTGCGCAAACTTCAAGAATCTTGATTAACTGGACACTCTACCAGTCGAACTGTTTAAGACAGCAGGAGATGACTTAATAGATGGTATATGCTTTCGTATTATACAATATTTTCAAGTTGTGATCAGAGGAGATAATGGCATGTTTTGCTCGATTCTGGCCTTAAAATCCTTAACATCGGTTATAGCTCTTACTTGCCATGTGTGTGAGCATTTAAAATTACTTCGAAGCGATCTAATCGTTTTTATGTCTCATAAATCCACAATTGAATGGTTGGATACTGTTGAAATACGGTAGGAATAGAGAGGTGTAATATCCAAGTCTTCAAGTATTTACTAGTCCATCCGGACTCGAATTGCCAAGTTTAATGTATCTGCAATGGAACTGGTCCTCCAGATTGGGGGTTGTACTACCGGGGTAACTGCTCGGCCAGCAAAAAAATAAACCAAGCTATGACGCAACAACAGGCCTCAGATATAGCCGGATCTGCTGTTGTTGCCAACCTTATCCTTTTATTAAAATTGGCCTCGGCGATTTTAATGCAAAGCCAGGAAGAGAAGGCATAAGTGATAGGTATGTCGGAAGGTATAGCGTGCACGACACCAACTCCGATAACCAATTCAATCTTATTGATTTTGCCGCAGGGCGAAACATTCTCGTAGCTTACAAACGGTTCCCACATCTTGGTCATTACAAGGGGACTAGGAAAAATCTTGATCAATCAACCGTCAATCAGACTGACCACATTGTGATCGATGCAAAGTACTCCTACTTGGGCTGTTACCAAGTTACGGTTGCGTACTATATATCCCGTACATCGTCAAGTTCAAGCTGGTTAATTTTGTGAGGAAGTTTGACGTCGGACAATCTAGTCTCTCTTAATCTCTTAAGAGGTCCTATGATGCCAGAATCAAGTACCACAAACCAGTGGCAGCATTGTCAAAAAGACGTCATAGATGCCGCTCTTCCATCACAACGAAACCCCTAGTCTGATGACGAGTGCAGCTAGTCATGATGCATACAGAGCGCCACTACATAGAAGTACACGAGCTCTAGAAGCACAAGAGGAGAGACGAACACTGTTTTCTCAGGAGGAAAAAGAAGAACCATGCGAGGCACGCGGTCGAGGAAAAGCATAGATTCTACGCCAGGAACTAGATTCGGAAGTTTTGCCAAAAGTTAAAAAAAAAAGTGCAACAGACACAATCTCCCAACTCCCAGCTCTCGATGCTGAGAATTTTGAAAGAGCATAATGTTTCAAACAGAATGAACCTTTCTGCCTGGATGATGTATGTATGTAATTTCGTCTACCCGACCTGTTTGAAGTGAAGATAGTCAAATTTAAGTCCAATAAAGCTGCTGGATCAGACGGCCGGAATGTCGAGGTCTTCAAAGCGGCAGGCGATGACTTGGTAAGAAGCATACACCAACTTAACTGTAAAATATGGGCGGACGAAAGTATAAATGGAACTTCAGCATTGTTTGTCCGATTCTCAATAAAGGAGACCCTCTGAACTATGCCAACTACAGAGACATTAGTCTTCTTAAAATCACCTGAAAGATCCTCTCTACCGTATTGTGTGAACACCTGCATCATTACGTAAACAATCTGATTGTAGTGGATAAGGTGAATAGGTTAAGGGACATTTGCAGTGAAGATCAGAAGTTGGATGAACTTCCAGTGGGCACAAAAGAAGCAGATTTGGGTGACAAAAGCAAATCAATGCGGATAAATTAAAGGCTACCAATTCAGAGGGACCCATATCGCAAGCGGTTTGGACTTAAATAATCAAATATGGATTTATGCAATTTCTACAAAGGGTGAAGCCGTTTTTATCTTGCGTTGTAAAGAGTGATTCATCATGAGGTTTGATTTATAATGTAAAATAAAGCACATACATTTTAAAGTCAACTTAAATTTTTTATTATCAGTTAAAAGAACTATTCATGGCATTTACTCCTTGAAAATGATATTTGATGAATGTTTGCCACGACTATGTTTAAGGTGGTATATTTGGAAGGTTTAATTTTAGGCGACTCGTTCGAGCGTATCGACTGGTATCTCGCGGATAACACGAGTAGTGTTAGCTTCCAAAGCGTCAATCTAAGCTGGCTTATTCCTGAAGACTTGAGACTTTACATATCCAAAGGTGTGATATCGCACGATCTATGCGACCAATTTACCGTAGCAAAACGTGAAATAAAATGCTCATCAAAATGATTTCTCAACATGTCCATTGTTTCACTCGCTGTATGGCTTGTAGCGCTGTCTTGTTGAAACCAGAACTCACCGAGATAATGTGCTAGCATTCTGATTTGCCTCATTTTTGAAGAAATATGGACCAATTATTCGACTTCATTACTAAACAAAAATTTCACGATAAAACACCGGATTTTCATTGAGTTTTTTCAGATCCCATTCACTTAAAATGTGGCGCAAATTCAAGTCGCCCGGCTTCAATTCTGGCACAAGTTGAATTTTGTACGCTTTTAGGCCGAGATCCTCACGTAAAATACGCCAAGTTGTCGAATACGGCAAGCCAATCTGCTGAGAACGATTAGGAATCAATTCGTCACGGTCTTCGCGTACACTCTCAGCTACAGCTGCTATAGTCTCTTCACTACGTGGTCTAACCGGTCGAGTATCATCCGCTTATGTAAACTGGGACTCAAATTTGCGAAAGGTATTGGCAATAGTGGTTTCAGTAGGTCAATTATGCTCTGTCACATAGAACAACTTATGGTGTGGGCACAAACCAAACTTCACTGCCCATTTATTCTGACGCTGGTTTGGCAGGTGATGTTGACACCATACGGAATGTGTGTGCCTTCTCAATGGCGGGCCAGTTGCTTGGGGTTCGCGGAAACAAAGTATCGTAGCAACACCGAGAACAGAAGCGGAATTTGTGGCATTATTTTCAGTGAAGAAAGCGACCGTATGACTGAGATGAGTTATGCTAGACCTTTAACGCGTACAGACCGATCCAAAACTGATATAAGGGGTAATTTTTTTGCTGTTTGGTTTTTCAGTGTTCTATTTGTGACAGCTTACGCTTGAGTCGTGACATGTGTCAAAGTCAAACATGCTGAATTACCATTGCCATTTTATTATGAAAAGACTTCCACCCGAACAACACTTACAAATTATTGAATTTTATTATCACAATTCATGATCTGTGAAAAATGTTTTTCGCGTCACGCACTTCGATCGTTTTAAGGTCGTCATAATCGACATACTCAGAAAGCAATTCAAGCCATAGTAATCAACTTTCGCGCCATTCCATTAAGCTACCCATCTGTATATGTAGAGTGCGGGCAAAGGAAAATATTGCTGCTGTATTCGTCAGTGTTAATGAAAACCGTGATTGAGATTATATTACACAACTACGTGGAAGATTTTATGTAAGGATTATAAGTTAGGTTAGGTAAGAGTGGCTGTTGGTAAGACCAATCCACTTATGCCTATTGGCCCAATATGATGCAAGGTGGATCTGTGATCTCCCTACTCCTGCAACCAAGTTGAGCTTATGTTGAAGTGTAGGAGACTGTCAACGTCTATATTCTCTAGATCGCTTAAGTCATCTAGAAGAAAAGCCCCAAGTGGAGTTTTCTTATTTGGGAGAGAGCTAGACATATACAGAGTAGGTGAAGGATGTCCTCCTCCTCCTCCTTGCCAATGCAGCTTCTGCAGAAATCATTTGTTAAGACGCCATGCCTTCTTGCATGCTTGGTTATAAGGCAATCTCTAGTGATAACACCCATGAGATAACACCTATTGAGAAAGATCAAACTCTTCAGCTTTGAACAGGTCTGTTTGGTTGCTGGATAGTCCACCTAAGGTCCGTTCTTTTGTTAGCATCCAGCATTATTATTATTTTGGACGTAGCGATTCACCAGACAACCACTCAGTAGGTAAATATCTGTGTTATAACCGAGATGCATAGCCAGTGTGTTATGCGAGGTTGAATGTTCTATTTGTTCCCAATGGCTTTTTTGAAAGAGAATAAAGCAATTGTAACTTTCTTGACTCTTTTGCGAATGTTAGGTTTCCAGTTAAGTTTCCAATCAAAAATGAGAAGCAGGTATTTTGCTGTATCGAAAAAGACTAAACTTTCATATTTCCTGGAAAAGAGGACACAGAAAGATATTGGTCTAAAACCTAACCAAAAAAGCTCGTGCAAGAACTTAAGCCGAACGACCTGTCACAGTGTCACAGGGAGTGGGCCTGAGAAAAGCTGGAGGAAAATTCGATTTTTTATGGAAAAATTGGCTTCAGAGAAGAAGCTGTTTGAATGGGTATCTTAATATACAAAACTGTCACATTTGATCCGATGATGATGAGCAACCTCAGGCAATAAAAAAGCTGCCAATGTACCCGGAAAAATGCACTGTTTGGTTCAGTTTATGCTTTAGGCTCTTGCTTGGATTCATTTGTTTATTCTTTAAAAATGCATTCTTGGTTTGACTTGGTACTCAATTCTATGCAATTAAGTACATCAGAGTGTCGGGTGGAACTCGTCGAAATTTTAAACAACATATGCATGTTAAGAATAATGAAATAGTTCCGAGAAGAACCGTCTTCAAGATGCACACAGATGAGCTATATTGGGTGTAATAACCGAATAACTAGCTTCCCCTATTCTATGGTATGTATGGCCAAATACATACTGAAATTTGTCACTTAGCACCCACGTCTTTAGTGACGAGTACCTGCAGACTGATGCTAACAAAGACTGTACACTTAAAAAGAAAGTGCTGTTGACGGTATCAGTGTCACTCTCAGAGCAAGCGCTGTAGCATGTTATATCATCATGCCCAACACACGACGCGTTTCAAACTTTAATTCTCTACTCGCTGTAGATATATAAAAAAAAAATTAAAAGTATACGAACTCGAAAAAATGATGAAAATAAATGAAAATTGATAGAATTGATCCTCAAAGAGCGGATGGATACATTGTCTCATACCAGAGATGATTAGGTTATTTTGGTGTGGGTAGATGAACTATCTGGAGCCGAGTCCATTTTATACCCCATCATACTTAGGTTTTTGTAGACCCATTGTAATGTAAGTGAAGCAGCAGACAGTTCTGAGGGGTCGTGGAAGTATAACATCCTAAAGTTCTTTGCCTTAAATTACTGAGGCTAGGATAAGGGCGCAAAAACTGGAGGGTATCCTCCGGTGAGCCTACATATGTCCCAACAAACTCTGCAGAGGGACGTGGTCGATAAAGCGTAGCTTTATTGCTTGCATCCCCAGAACATTATGGCCTACGAGTAATCCAACAAGCGTGGATAGTTGAACTCCGCTTTTTAAGGGAATTTTACTTGACTTGGATTTGTTGAGTTCCGGCTACAGTTGTCTTTTTCTATCTTTTATTGGCTTTCATTTGTATCGTTGGTTCCACTTGTAATTTCAGAGTGCAGAGTTGGGGTTTGATATTTTCTGCGGAGGCTTTTTATCGAGCTAAATCTTCTGCATGCACATTGCCTGCCACTCCGTTGTATCCAGACACCCAGCATGTCGTAACCTTATGCTGAATACAAAAATGTTAAAACTCTTCGCGACAGCGCTTTACAAGCCTAGATTTGATTTCGGCTGCCGCAATGGCCTTAATGGCAGCCTGGCGATCGGTAGATATGGCAGTATCCTAATGTGAAAATGGATACCGAGTCCTGTAACATTCCCATTCCTCTTTGTTTGAGAAATTACAGGCGAATGGTATTTCAAAGTAGTGATAGGGTATTATGCAGACAAGTTCACTTGTAAGGAGATCGAGGAGTGGCCTTTCGGAATTGGTTTCCACCAATTAAGCTGAGTCAATCTTAAAGGTCTTTTTGCTGCAGATTCTTGCGTGTATGGATCTTTGGGCAGGAGGCCAAGTATATTTTCAAGTCCCGCCGTTGGGGTCATTTGCATGGTATGAGTCATACATGTACAATACATGCAATCTTCTGTACTCTTGCCATTAATCTAAGGCTGCTAAACTAAGTTTAAGGTTAAGATGAGTCTAACGACAGCCTTCTACATCAACAGAATAGTTTTGGTCCCCATTTTCTCCCAAATATATGATACACGACAATCGTAGACGATCGTTGCGAGCTTCAAACTCAGTTTACCATTTTATACGATTCCTAGGAATTAAGCACCGTTTAATAGTCGAAGGCTTTATCCATCTATTAAATGGTGGTCAAATTGTGGTATTATCTTTTAACATGTGCGGTTTGATTTCCAGCCAACAGAGCTTGACCGAGTCTCCAAGGATTCCAAGTGAAGCTATATCCAGTGGACATAAGAACCACATCATCTGCGTATGTAGTGGCTTTTATTCCTTCTCTTTTTAGAATCAGAAGTATTTCTTTAACCAGTAGGGTTCATAGAAGAGGTAATATTACTCCTCTATAGGCGGTACCCTTTGAGGTGGTGACCCTCAATACCGTGTTACCTAGTGTTGCATTGATGATGCTGTTGCAGAGCATACAGGTTATCAGGTTTCTTAGTGCAGGATGAACTCCAGCATTTTCTAAGTTTGCACTTATATGATTTTTGACATTTTTCAAGGCTTCTTCGATGTCAAGGAAGACTGCTTATATGTGCTTTGTCGAAAAGACTGTTTTCAATACTACTGACAACTTAATATAGGACGTTTTCCGTGCCTTTGCCTTTTGTCTAGGCGTGCTGGGTTGAGGCAAAGTCTTTTGTGTGCAAATTACTACGAATATGAATATCAAGCAGTTTTTCTAAAGTTTTTGAGTGATGTTAGGCTTATGGGCTTAATAGGTATGACTGAGCTTACCTGCATTCGGATTGAAATTGAAAACTTCCCTTACTTCCGTCTAGCATTCTGGCACATATTCATACTTGATGCTTTTGCTGAATAGTCTTTTTAGGAACTGTACGACAGCCTGCTTTGTTTTTTGAAGTTCGATTAGTATGATTCGGTTCAGTCTAGGGGATTTGTAAGCAGAAAATGAGTCTGTAGCCCAACTTATTTTCTTTTCTTCTTGTATCATTTATGGGATTCTATACTGGCTTAGGAAGAATGGGTCTGCGTTGGAGCAGGAGTGCATCCAGAAAAATGGGTTTCCAACAGTAGTAACAAAGCTTCATTGTTGGATTTCGTGAGCTACCATCTGGTAGTTTTAGATCACCAAATACTGAGGTTCCTTAGGTATGACTTTCCTTAGCCTCGGACACTCTGTTGTACTTTCAATGTTGGAGTAGAAATTTCTTTATGATTTTGTTTTAGCGCTGCCGAAGGCGCTTGTACATTTCCTCAGACTGACCTATGTCCCAGCCAGAGCACCAATTTGAGCTTTGGCTGCATTGAAAAGTTTTCTTGCCTCGGGGAAGAACAATTAGTTCAAATTCGAGGATTGCTATTACATTTAATTTCATTTAAAGAAGTTCGTAAATAATTTTTATTCAAAGCTGCATAAATTAAAGACAAACTTAATTCACATAAAATTACTTTTCATGAAAACCAACGTGTATCAACGATAACTACAATATGTAATTGGTCACAGCCTCAATTCCTTTAACTGAAATTTAACACAATTTTCGTTTACCACCCATTTGCCCTTCTTTTATTAAACAAAAAGCAATAACAAAAATTGGAAAATGAAAATAATGATTTACCACAAGCAGTGAAAGTTAATTTTCAACCAAACTAGCCAACCAAACTTCATTACCTCTGTTAACCTATTTATTGTTCCCATCTGCAACCACTCCACTCTGCATGGTTGCACTTCTGCAACTCCAACTACAGCCACGTCGTCCTTGTGAAACAGTGAAATACTAAGCACACACAAGCTGGCCAATCTCCAGGTAATGAATTGAATCTGAAATTACCCCTTGAGAAGTAGTTTCGCCCTTAAGGACACTACCCTTGCTTTGCCTTAACTGGTATATAAATTCTTTTCAAAAAAAAAAAGAAAAAAAAACTCTGTTATATCCGTATGGCCTAAATTCAAAATTCAATTTAATTTAGGGTCGGTGTCCTTGTTTGCCGCATTCATCAACATTCGCTAGTTTTCCATAAAACCTTTCGTTCTCCCCCTTCATCACCCCAACACCACACCCTAACCATTCTCATTTTACCGCATCTACTTCATTTAGAGACCCTTAACAATAAACATTGACTCGGCTAGCAAAAAGAAGAAGAAAAAAAAAGAAAACACTCAAAAAAAGCAAAAACAAAAAACAGCATTTAATTTGATAATCAAAAATGGAAATTTCCTATCGTCGTCGTTCGCATCCTCCTACCACACCACTGGTAACTACCACCCATTACAGCCTCCTCAGTATCAATGTGAAATAAATTGTAATATATCCTTTTCCGCTTAGGAATACTCGTAAGCTTTTAAGGTCTTGCAATGGCGCGCTGAGTTGCTCCATGCTTCTCACCAATTCAGCACTTTCGAATGGATATCTACGAAAGATGCTCAAGTATTGGTGTTCGTTCAATTTGGTTCAGCTTCTATTACTGCTCAACTAATGTGTGTGGGATTCGATTCGTTAAGATTGGTATCGGGAAATTTTCCTAAAAACTACTGCGAGAGTACAAATAGTCATACTGCGCACGCACATTTGTATATGAGGTAAATTAATTTTCGGAATTCCCACGATCCTGAGGAGTGAGCAAAAGAATCTGGGATGTGAAAGCAAAGTTGGAAAAGTAACAGGGATGTAAAATGGAAGCAATTAAACGTGCCTTGGAATGTTTAGCAGCAAAAGACATTGAGATAGGACTGTTAGTGGAATGTTAGTGGAAGTCTGGAAGATAGAGAGAATATTCAAAAAGTCAATAAGCAGATACAGTGGCGAGCTAGAGTATTAGCACAGGTGTCAACTCTTATTTATTATTTTTTGACTCATCTTTCTCTTGCATCAATATGGCACACGCTATGTGCACAAAAATAGAAGAAGAAATTGAGTCTCCAGGTAGCATGATTTACGAGTCAAATTTTGCTTATCAGTGTCGCATTTGAAACACTGTGCTATAATTAAGACTTAGTTATACATCATCTGAGAGTGTCGTAAGTAAGGAATATTACATGCACGTTGCGCTAAGAAAGAGTAAGATATTGCTATGGATCAATAGCAAGCGTTGAGTATGGTTGAATTGATGGTTGGTTTGCATTTGATGACATCAATATCTAACTGATCCTGTACATACAGGTTTAGTCTCGTTTTTGGTTAAAAGCAGAACTCAGAGCTATTCAACAAGTGCGTTGGCATAGGCCAAGTAAAAAATTATAAAAAAACTGTGGTTTTTACTATCTAAGTGGCCTTCTGTCAATTGGAAGCAGAATGTCTTGATAAATATCAGGAAGATCCAGAGTAGTTCTGTGAATTTGGAAGGATCAATTTTGACAACGGCTTAACGCCAAGACCACCAATATGCAACTATCAAAAATTGTACTCCTTGTATGTTCCTTTTCCTTAAATTTTTCGGACTTTGTTAGAGAGATGAGTAATCTTCTTGATGATGCTGTGCCTTAAGAGCCAGCACTCACTACATCAAAATCTAGCATCTGAAGCCTAATGCAGAATGTTGAGTCATACATGCCCAGCTAACTTACATAAGTGCCCTACATGCAAACTGCAGTTGTGCTCATATGAGATCGCGAACGTATTCTGAAAAGCTCTTCTTTGAGCATTGACTAGTAAACTTATCAGCAATCTCGTGATCCAATTATGACTTGGGACCCAAACACGACTCAGCGAAATAAGGTTTCCGACTGCATTCATTACAGTTTTGAACTAGCAGGTTTAGCAAGGCTTTAAGGGTATTCTTCACATATAGTTCATCGCAATCAGTATAAACGTAAATTTGAAATTTAACATTCTGGTTCTTCAGAAAGACATCAGGGTCCGACCCTACATAGGTTTTGTAACCATTTGTGAAGACTGTATATTTTTTTTGACACAGATTCCAACCAAAACCATTCCTGGATACAGAAAAAGTCATTTTTGTATTATTATAATGACATGGACTCTGAAGTTATAGCATCAGATGGCTTGAGTCATAGATAGTCATAATCAGATCTTCAAAAGTCCAATGCACTTTGTACCGAAGACTATGTACTTTTTTTAAACGGAAGATGGCTTGAGAGTACAGCCAATGATATGAATATCAAGAAGGAGATTCACTTCTTCAGATCCAGACGTGTTACGGAGAGCCCCCATGTTGAGAGTGACAGAGTTGACAGCAGTGACGTATTTTCGCAAAAGCTTGTTTCACCAGACAACTGGTGCATAGGATATAATAGGCCTTATCACAGCCATGTACATGGATAAGATGAGCTTCCCCAGTGAAAAGGTTCATGTCGTGCGCCTGGAAGTTTTCAACATAATATGTTTTGTCCAAGAGGTATGTTAACCAAATTCTACGATTCATTTTAAAAACGGATAGTGATGCCTGCACCAAATGTATTAAAAAAGCCAGCTTTCTCATTCTCGATAAGGGAACAAGTTCAGTCTTAAGCGGATTGACTGAAAGTTTATTTCTAGTGCACTAATCGTCGATTATGTCCAGTGCTGCCTTTGGTTTATAACACATAGTTGCTAGCACGATCCAACAGACATAATCCAAAGCTGTGAGCACAAAACCACGCCCGACTGGCAACCTATCTATCGTTCATCCTATTTACCAGCACTGATTTTGTCCACATAACCAGTGATTTGTTTACGTCGCATTGTCTGTCCGAGTTATACATGTCCAGAAAATGTCAGGCGCATACTCCTTCTTTTCGGATGCGCCTCCAATTCTACCCAACGATTTTTAAGCCTATCAACATGAACGGTCTGAAAACATTGGCGAATAAGTGGTTGTCTATTCGGATTTGAGGTGTAAAATCTACTTTCATTGCTTGTCAGAGAGATATACGAGGGCTGTTTGATGAGTACGCAGATTATAAGATAGGTGGCGCTACTGAGACAAAATGACTATACCATCATTTAGTATAACCTCTTACAGTCCTTTTGTCAAAGTTTGGTGACAATCCAACACTCAGTATTGTTTTGACACCCATTTCATCGTGTTAGTGTTTTTTGCGACCATGGAAAAAGAGCAGTATCGTTACGTGATCCGATTCTTGTTTTTGAGTGGCAAAACTTGCGAGGAAATCAAGCCCATACTCGATGGTGCTATGGGATCTATGTACAACTGTTTATTATTGGTTTCGCCGTGGCCACACATCGGTTTTTTATGAGATGCGCTCGGATGGCCCAAAAACGTTTACCACAGAGGAATCCGTGGACAAAATCTGATGGATCGCCGTGTAAAAATTAGCGAGTTGGCTGAGATATAAGGCATTTCAACTGAACGCGGTAGCCATATCCTGCACCATATTTTGGGCATAAGAAAGCTGTCCGCGCGATAGCTGCCGCGTTTGCTCAAATCGGAGAACAAACGCAATCGTAAGACCACTTCGAAGACGTGCTTGGCCCTGTTTAATCGAGTTCTTGCGTCATTGTGTAACCGTCGATAAGACATGGGTTCATTGGTGTATATCAGAGACCAAAGAACAATCGAAACAATGAGTTTTACCAGGTGAACGTGATATAAAGAAAGCGAAGCCCGTCCCTTCGGCCGGAAAGGTGATGGCCAACGTTTTTTGCGACGAGCCAGTGTGACCCACATTAAATATTTCAAGAAAGGAGAAACAATTGCAGAAGCATACTACGTCGATTAACTGGTCCGATTCACGGCCATTTGAAGAAAAAACGACCACATTTGGAGAGGCACTTTTTGCTCTTCCACCACGATAACGTACCGGCTCACACCACCGCAGTGGCCAAAGTCAAATTGGTCGAATTGCACTACGAATTGCTCCCCCAACCTTTGTTTTCTCCGGGTTTGGTTTCCTGCATCGCTGGAAAACTGTATCGAGTTAAAAGGGGATTATATTGAAAAATAAATTGTCAAAACCTTAAAAATTTGCGTTGCCATTGCTAACTCAGGTATTCATCAAACATCCCTTGCAATAAGTCAAGTGGAAGTTGGCACTGCTTAGACATAAGATCATCTCACATTCACTTTAAACACAGGATTTACGATCATTACCACCTTTCGTAGGGTATATAATTGGGTCTAACTGCACGTTTATTTTTTATTGCTTCGCTTACTTTAGTTTCAGTATAAACTGTTTTACCTCTTCTAATGCGGCAGGCCAAAAAATGATACTCCACTGGAACTCCACCTTTGCCTTCGATGGCAAAGTTTTTTGTTCGTTAGGACGTATCTCTGCTCATCTCATCAAAGTTGTATCACAAGCTTAAAAATGCTGGCCCGTTTACGTGGGTTTCGATGTTCCACCTTTTCTACTGCTAACTGCGCATACGTACAGTTTGTAAGGATGCTTCAACTGATATCGGACGAGCTGATTTACCCGTGCTTCGGTGTTGCACTGCGCCGTACAGTTTTTTAATTTTTAAGGATGACAGGCACATGCTTAAGTTACTGTTTTTCGCTTGTTTTTTTGTAACTATCGTTGCCTAATTCAAAACACTTTTTTTAGGTGTTGCTATTTACAATTTACCTTGTCCAGGAAAGGCTTACCTTTTATCTCAGTTTTTGTCTCATCGTTATATAGTATTACCACGTTGTTGTGTTAATCTGGGGACACTCTTTTGACACCCTTGGCAGAATCTTTGTACTACTCTTTCATTTTACTTCGATTTTGTTCTACATACCTTTTCTCGACTATAATGCCGGTTTTTGTTGGATTTCTTCTGTATGAAAGAACTATGTAGAGGCATCAATAAATTGAGAAAAGAACTACCGATACATCGGATTCAATGCAGCAGTTTTCTGAAAGTATGTTCGACGGGTTCGGAATCGATTAGTCTTTGCAGAAGTCTATTTTTCTCTTAACGGATAGTCCTTTCCTTTACCATTTAACTTGATCTGTGTAAGGTCCTCAATTTATAAGAATTTGATTTTTTTTTCTGAAGAAAGATCTTCCAGAAAATTTTCCAAACATGATCCCGCTTGATAGACAATGTAAATTGGCTAAACCTGAGCTAAGGTCGTTTTAGATGTGATGCAGATTACTACATACTAAATTATTACGAAACCAATTTTATAAGCTGTTTGGACCCTACGAGCAGTCATTGAATGTTTGTTAACTTAAAAGAAGAAAATTAAAACACACGAACAGACCGTGTCTCCTACCAAAGCAAAGGAAATTCACCGAAACAACCCCATAAAGGAGTATACCATACATCGCCTAAATGGTGAGATACATTTGAGAGAGAAAAATTTCCCTCAAAAGCTCAATTGTTCACTCAAAACTTTCCATGTTCTCTCCTTATCAAAATGATTTCTCTTTTTTCGTGCTCACAGAATCAACTGTCTCTCGTGTGGCTCTTGCAGCCGTATCTGGCTTTAGCCAGGGCAACTTTAATTTTAGGCAGTAGGGAACTTTTAAAAGTAGCCTGCTTCTAGTTGGTGTTCCGGTTTCGGGTTGTGCTGTTTGTTGCCTTTTCCTCCTATTTTCACCATCATCATAAAATACATATACTTCACAAGAAAAAAAAAAAAATAAATAAATAAAAATAAAAATAAAAATAAAGAAAAAAAAACAAAAAACAAAAGAGAACAAGAAATTTTCTAAATACACACACATTTAGTGAAAGTTATTAACGAATAAAAAATTAAAAAAAAAAAAAAAGTATTTTACGACACACGACTAAAAGGTACATACTGCTGGTAAAACCGTGCTCAAACGTGTATCTAAGAGTACATCCCTACTGTTGGATTGGCAAATTATTTCGGTTTTGGTTCTTTTATTTTTTATCACACATATGTTGATTGCAACCAGCAACAGTGGTGTCCGGCAAAATTACCGTTGGCAACAAATTCCTTCAATTGAGATGTTCTATGAATTATTATTTTGTTCAAAAGTAATTTGTGGATTTAAATAAACTTAAACATTTTCAAATATCCATACAGAAAAAAAAAAAACAAAAAACCAAAAAAAAAAATATCTGAGAAATTTCAAAATTTTCCCAGGACGAGAAAGTTTCTCCCCTTTCCTTTCTTTTCTGCAGTATCTACTCTCGAAGAAAGAAGGGAATTACGGGAACCACCAGCGATTGAAGTTTTCCTCTCCTCGAATGTTAACGTGTATATGTGTCTGTTTTCTGTGTCCGTGTGTAAAGATTGCGTGCGTGCGTGCGTTTGTATACAGCGAAAGCAGCAGTAGCTGAAAGGACTAGCAGCAAAATATAGAACCGTTATAATAGAATCTCCTCCAGCCTTTTTACTGTACAGAAAAAAAAAAACAAAAAACAAAAATTTACATCTCAAAATTTGTCAAATTTTTTACCACTATTGAATCCTTTTTCGTTTGATTTAAATTTTGTTTTTTTTTTTTTTTTTTTAATTTTCATTGTTTTCTCAAGGACAACAAACAGTATAACAGGTGCTTTGGGTAAGGTGAACAGAAAGTTGGGAAATTTTCGAAAAAATTACAATCATCATGTAGAACCGTCAGTTTTTACTAAATTTTCAATCCAAAAAAAAAGATAAAAAATTCAAATTCATTTAACATTTCTTAAATAAAAAAAATAAATGAAAATTATGTGAAAAAAAGTATTTATTGTTCAAATACCAAGACAAAGTCGAGAAAGTCGAGAAAGTGTAGAAGAAGAAGAATAAGAAAGAAAAAAAAACTTGCGAAATGAGTGTGTATTCGTTGTATCCGTTGTACGAAAAGAAAAAATTTCTAAGTGGCACAAGCTAACAAGTGTTAGAGTAAGGGAACGTTTTTTTTTTTTTCTTTTTGGTTTCGTTTTTTTTTCGTCTACTTCATTGGAAGATTTTCAAAAGAAATAGCTCATAAAATGTTATAAATCGCGTTTCATTCGTCATTGACGCGTATGAAAATTGTAAATTCAAAAATTTGTTAAAAAAAATTATGAATCTGTATATAGTTTTCAAAAATTGTGAAATTAAGTAAAAAAAAAAGGAAAAACAAAATAAATAAAAATATATTTATTTTCTATTATATAGAAAATAACTAATAAAATCCCACAAGCTAGCCCTAAGTCCTTGGAAAGCAGGTGGCAGGAAAACACAGAAGAAAAATTTTTTTTTAATATTTATGAAAATAATTTTTGTAGTTAGCGACTCGTTTTCGTATATCCATTTGTAACTCGTGTCGCTAAATCGCTGTAAATATTGCAAAGAGAGCAGGACGATTACAGCGGATATGGCACGACATTGAAACGAATGTAAGTATCTACAATACATATATATATATTTTTCTATTATTGTATAGAGAATCTTTTGAGTTTCCTATTTTCTAACACCAGTAGGATATTTTTAAATTTATGTTGGAGTGTACTTTGATTTTTTTTTTTTTTTAATATTTTCAGTCTTCTCATAGTTTATGTGTCATTTGACTTTAAGCAATAATTTCGTGCCTTCTTAATTAATTTTTTCAAGTGTTCTGTACATTGATTACCTGTCTACATAGATAGGCCCCTATTTCTCAGCGACATTTAATATTAAGTATGATTTCGGAAAAAGAGAAAAACCTTTTAATTAAGAAATTATTAAAATATTGAGTGGGAGAGGGATACAAAAAGTCACAAATATTTTAAGCACATTTTCCTATTGGATTAAATAGTAAAATAAATATAAAACGTGGTAACTTTATTTCAATCCTTTCGTGAAGAACCTTTCTTTCCAAGAATAATCTCAGTTTAAGATGAGTAAGACACACCAGCCTACCACTTTTTCCGATCCCAGATATGCTGCTTTAAGTTATAAGTTTAAGGCCAATCTCTTTAGAATGTGTTTTAGGTCCAGTTTATTTCGTCTCAAATCAGAGATCACGGACTCTAAAATTGTTCAGTCTAGAGGTCATGTGAAAACATGTGGTGCAGAGTTTTTAGCTCAAAAAAGTTCAGCCATTTGATCTACGGCCTAGTTTTCTCAAACGGTGTCATAAAAAGATTTTGAGTTAGGTGACTCAAATTAAAAGTATAGGTAGTGGTTTCTTGGAATAGTTTTAAGTCAAAACTCTACTAGAGTTCATGAAAGGAATACTCGTATATGATGTAGATTTCGCCCTCGTGCCACAACTGCTGTACGGTTTTGCTTACAACAGCATCTCTTGTATGGTATATATTTATGACTGCCCTGCGCACAATAAGTTCAGCGCGAGATTTAAAATAATTTTCATGACGGGTCATCTTTTTTGCTGAATTCTAGCACATGTTTGACAGAGTTTCAAAGAGCTACTCTCTGAGCAGAAGAACATGTGTCCTTCAGATTGTCGCGACACAGCTGGTTAAATTTTCGTTATTTTACCATCTCATTGTTCTAAAATAAAAGCTATCATGTTTGGGTTTAAAGTCGATGAAGGGAAGTTAGGCTCGACTTGAAATCCATTGATCTAGTCCAGAGTTTTCCTAGGAGGTACTTTTTGGTCTTTAGTAAACCTATTCGTATATTCAATTTAAGATGTATCAAAAGTCTGTTGGGTTCGACAGGTCTGTACTTTTTAGAGTTATAAAAACGTAGAATCGGCTTTTGTGAAAGGCAATAAGAATACTTTTACTTTGTTTGCATTGAAAGACTTATTGCAAACCTGAAATTTTAATTTCAACAAGAATGTATTATATGAGTTCGTCGTCTTTATACTGTTTGCTCATGAGTCAATTTTATCAAAATGCAGAGTACTAGTCAAAACTTTTTTGGTAAACAAATTCTAAATGTTTTTCCTTCGTTGCTTCTGAAGAAGTCTGTTTAAAACGGAACACTTTTTAAAGTGAGGATTAAATACAATACTAAACTGCATTTTGGAACTAAGGATATTTTTATACCGTCTTAGTTAAAGTTTAAGCTTGTGAAACTATATATATATATATATTTTTTTTTGTTTTTAACTGGCTTTAATGTAAGCAACTATAGGCACTGGCACCTCTTCGTCTCTCTGTGCTGAGATCCGATCATTTTTTTTTCAATTTTTCTTATGAATTTCTAAATTGAGGTGACACACAGTTTTGTTCGTTTATGTCCCAGTTCATAGTGACCAATGGAAAAGTAGGAAAGCCTCCTGATACCTTTCCTGTTTTAGGTAAGATTATTTTTGAACTTTTTGTCCAAGCGGATGATAGATTAGCATTACAACATTATGTTAGTTGTTGCTTAGAGCTAGATATAACGAAGATGAGCTCAGCGGCTATATACCTTTTATTAGATCCATTTTTAGCTAGTTTATAAGTCACTATGCTTATAACCCATGACCCATGACGTTATTCCCACGAAAATAAGACCTTGTTGGCTGGAAGACATTGAACCAGGAGTTTAAAAATAAAGCGCTTGACCGACGTAAATTGGTTATCCTCAGTCTATTGTCAAATCACTGATCTAATGGAATCACTTATTTAGTAAAGTAGTTCGTAAAAATTCGTCTTATACAAAGAAACAGTTTTTCTCTAAAAAGTTGGAAAAATATATCAATTGATAGTGAGACAGTCCAGGGTAGACTCACCCCAGCCTGGAATGGCCCTTCTCTATTTGTCTTGTCCTAAAAAACATTTCAAAAGTCTAAAATTTTTACTTTCGGCAAATTGGGCAATAGCTACCGATTTGATAATGGCATTTAAAATTGTTTTTCTAGTTTTTTTAGTATATATTCAAGGGATTGAACCTAGAATACTCGGGATAACAGATGAGATGTCTATGATGACAAAATACATTCCATTACTCAATTTGACAAATGTTTTCCAATCACGAAACAGCATCATCGACAAATTGAAAAGGGAATTCAAATGCTATATTAAATCGTTCCTACACATGTTTTTGTAGTCAAGCTATATTTGATGGATTGCTCCAAACAGGAAATAAGCAATTGAAGGCAAAGATCTTATGAAAGCCTTTTCTTCCAGATTCTGGTCTTCTTGCTTTAATATGTTTATTTTGCTTACCATGTTGAATCAGTCTTGAATTTATTAATTGACTCTTCATTGGTCCTGGCTTCTCTATCAGAAAATAGGTCAAATTAGAATATATTTCTCAACATAGTCTTATTTGAGCTCAATACAGTCCATTCAACGTTTCTCAAATTTGTTTATCCCTACTGAATAATAAATTTGTTGAGATCCTCGAAATGAGTGATGATTTCATTCTTGAAGGCAAATATGTTGCCGCCAATCCATTTCCCGAGATTTGGAAAGAGGGCGGCTTAGTCCGGAGAATACGGCAGATGATGAAACAATTCTTAGCCCAATTCATGAAATTTCGCCATGGCGACTACGTATATATTGTTTTGACGGTCAAATGCTGTCTTTTTTGGTTGTTAGTTGATTGGTTTCCACTTTAAAAGTAATCGAAGTCATTATAATATTGTTGCCTATAACCACCTTAACCTTCTTTGTCGCCGACTCGCCCGGATTGTTCACCGGTGGGTGGTAGTGTACCCATATTTTAACGTACATGGTTATAAAATTCATCCAGATTGCGGTTGAGTATTGTCAAACACTCCGTTGAAATTGTCACATAAATTTCACTCTTTTCCATTATCGCCAAAATTCACGCGGTTGTCTGCTTTCAATGGCTGTCACACACATGTTTAAATGATACAGCTGGCTAAATGTTTTAATAGCTTAGTTACAGATAGAACTTGATGGAAGCAGTTGAATTACATCAAATTCAAAAAGTTATGGATTTATTGATACACCTATCAAAGATAAAGTCTTACTAATAGAAGCAAATGTTGTCGAGTTGATGGAGAAAAACGATTCCATCCGGACAAAGAACACATTTTTGGTCAAGTCGTCCTGGTATCTTTACAACGAACAAAGCAAGGAAGAAGAAAAAGCTGGCTCTTTCTGCTACTTACATGAATTTAAATTCATCACTATCTTTTCACAAAGTGGTCCTTCAAAAATTAATATCATCAATTTTTCATGGTCCTCATAAGCCCTCTTACTTTGTGAAGAAAGCTAAGCGTCATCAGACACCAATGCGATCTTAGATGTCATAGAATAAGATTAAGCGTGTATCATTAAAAGGAAACTATATTTGACTAATTAGAAGGATTTACAGTAAAATATAATAATTCAGTCTCATAGTACATAGAGCCTTTGAACACTAATGTTTAAGAACAACTGGCCCATGCCAAAAAGATGAAAATAACATAGCCCATAGCCTTTATCAGGACTTAAAATTAATCCTGCAGCTTTCATTTATTTCTACAGCTTTAAAATGAGCCCACTTATTTGCTCACCTATCGTACTTAATTCCACAACAATTGCGTCAATTTGCCCCGTACCGTCTTTTAAGGTTGCTTCTGTAAACGTGAACTTGTTTTTTTTTTTAATTTTAACAGACAAAAAAAGATGAATGACCACCCTTGCATTAACCCTCAAGAGAGGAGTGACAATTCCATTACCGAAAATCCTTGCTGAAAAGTCATGCATTATTTGCAGCTTCAATTTTCCTCTCTCGCCCTTTAACTTCCGCTGAATTTTCGCGAAAAGAACGAACTCAATATGAATACAAAATGAACCCACTTGGACACAAATCATGAAAACGATGACAAGCTGCGGGTATACTGTACAGTGTTGTATGTAAATATTTATTTAAAATATTAAAAATATGTTTCTCTCATGTTGCAATGTTTTTTTTTTTTTTTTACTGTTCATTTCTTTTATTTATTTATTATGTATCAGACTAGATACACCATGGTATGAGCAGAGCTACGAATATACGTGACATCAATGATATTTTTGTGGTGACTGTTGTAATATTTAAATTAAAAAAAAAAAATTATAAAGAAATAGTTGTATACGTTATACGTTTGGACACATGGTATTGATCAATTTAAATGTTAGTAGATTTAATCAGAAACTACCATTAGAATGGTGCAACTGCTTTCCGCTTTCTATGCTACGTGTTCTTATATCTGTTAATATCGTACAAGAGCTTATAGGTTGTTAATTATGGATTCATGTATCAATACGTGTGGCGAAATAATACTACTTAACCAAGCTCCTATATCCCACTTTTGTACAATTAACTGTGGACCGATATCGCTTCAAAAGTATGACTTTGTCGTACTACCAAAAAAGTGTCTTTGAAAGAGGTATTCCGCAGGGATCCGTGCTTTGTCTGGTAAATGTTTTACGACATATCAAAGAAATAGTGTTTTTTCAAGAGCTCAACTTGAAATTAAAATGAAACATACACAAGTAAATCAAACGTGCCAAGGTTTTATACCTTTGATAGATAATTTCATGGCGTTAATAATAAGAAATTCTTATAGAAAACTATAAGAATGATAGTTTTTGAGGTATCATCACAGAAAGTAGTAACACGATCTTGAAGGCGAAATCTGAGGTCCTTTTCTGGAGATAATATTGCCATTAAACACATCCATCAATAGCTCGATTGTTTCGCCGGTGCATATGCATGTGGCACCATCTAGTTGAAACCAAATGTCCTAGAGATTATGTTCCCGCACTTTTGGAAATAGAAAACTGAGCTTCTTTAACAGTGACTTTGCGATTTTCTTAATTTTTGAGGAAGTACGGCTCGACGATGCTGCCAGCCCATAAACCAAGCCAAACAGCAAATTTTTCGCGGTGCACCGGTAGATGGTGGATTTCTTTTGGTTTTTCTTACTCTGAATTCGACGATTCCCATTATTAACAAAACCACTAAGATACAAATCGGCCTTATCGCTGAACAAAATTTGAGGGTAAAAAAGTTGGCCGATTGCTGAAGCGCCGACGCAGCGAAGTCATAACTTCAATTCTTGAAGCAATCAAATTTCATGAGTGTGTAAACCAAAGTCGATGGACGCAGGCCAAGTTCTTATGTACGATGGCGAATCTCTAACACAGGTCTTAACGACGTTGATATTTTCAGCTGTGTATACTATGCGCATTCTTGTCGGTGGCTTAGAGTAAATGTAGTGCAAAATTTTTAAATACTGTTGCAAACAGCCGTTTTACTGGATCGATTGGGTTGACTGAAAAATAGGCGTAGCGCTCTCTTAATATTTTTAACCGAACACTAATTTGGGAATAAATCATCATCTCTGGCAACAATTTTTTCCCATCTTTTTGGCAGAGCTTAAATACCGTTTCGGCAAAAGTGTTTATCCTTTGAGGCTATCCAGCTAGACCATGTACCATCGAACGGAAAAAGTAATAATCGGATGACGCAATATCTGGGGAATATGGCGGGTGAGGTAGGACTATGTGAAAGTTTCCATGTAGGTTTTAACGGGCTTGGCAACGTGAGGTCGAGCGTTATCATGCTGTAGAATCACTTTTTCGTGCCTCTGCTTGTATCGTGGACGTTTTTCGCGCAGTGCTCGGCTCAACCGCATCAATTGAAGTCGATACCCTTCCCCAGTGATAGTTTCGTTGAGTTGAGAATAAATAACACCGACCTGGTCTCAATAAATACACAGCATAACCTTCGCCGAACCGACGATTTAGAAGCATGATCGGGCAATCCCCATGACTTTCTTCTCTGTAATAAATCCATTTTTTATCACCCGTCACGATGCGAAGAAGAAAACTTTTCCTCTTTTGCCACTGGAGCAGGCAAAAAAACGACGGTCAACGTCCCAACGTAATGAATCCAATTTCCTTGTTCAATGCAATCGCTTGTAAATGGCTTGGCGGGTAACTCTTAATGCTGAATCAAGCTCTTCTTGCATTTGACGTGGATGTCTATCGAAAAATGCCGCCAATTCAGTGTCTTCGAAGGATTTTGGTCTTCTTTTACGCTGACGTCGTCAACATCGAAATCAGCGTATTTGAAGCGACATAACCAATCACGGCACGTTGTTTTACTTAAAGCTTTGTTCCTTTTGGTTTTCGTCTGTCAATTGTATATAGTAAGATTCAATTCCGAGATCATTATAATCCTTTTTGGCTGTAGATATCATGCCAATATCATGAGCAATCAACGTTTCTCGCATACAGGAGGTTTTGTGAAAGTACATTGTATCGAGATGTTCTGTAACGGTTACTGTAATTTACGATGGGAGATTATTTGCTCTGGGTAAGTTCGTAGATGTTACAAATGAGTATCGTAAGTTTAATCCTAATCTAGATATCAGTTGCTGTTTTTCAAATTAACCCTGTTTACTTCCCCTATCTCCAAAGTTATCTGCCAATCGTTTTCTCTTCAGATTAAGTTTATTCTTTAGCTGACTATTTCTTTTATAGAAATATTATGCACATCTACACAATACTCACATATGAAAAGTCAAATTTTGACAAAAAGAAATATTGAAAAATGTGCTGCTTGACGGCATTTGCTGGCAGCCGTTTAATGATATTTATAGCTCTGTATGTAACCAATCTTTCATCCATCTTCTGAAAAAAGACAAGAAAATGGGTGTTTAATTGCACTGATAAATCTCCCAATAGGTATAACTTCTACTATTCAAATTTATTTTGAAAATGGATCTTTAATTTGTAACATGTGTAGAAGGTTCCGTCATATTTTTGGTTCCCACTAGCAACCAACTGAGCTCACTGTTTGTTCGTCATGTTATTTCCCTTCTACATACAGTTCTCCATGATGGTAACAATTCGTTAACACATTATGTTTACAGAAGAAACTGATGCTCCTCTGCGGCGGAAGGTCTTGAATCGACCATTCGACACCTTGGGCTTTGGCCCTCTAATATGAGTGAAACGATATTTTGAGAAAAGATCTCAGTCAGTGCTTGCACAAGAACCAGTTATTGCAGAAAACAAAGCCACAAGACCGGGATTTAGGACGGAAGCGTTTATTTCTAAGTGCCGTACTGCACATATTGAGGACTCTATTCAATCGGAACACCATATCGGGAAATGAGGTAGTGAATTTACTACCGAAATCGTTTGATAAGACACCGCTTGCTTAATTTCTGAGATGCGCTATAAAGTCATTATTGTTAGCTTATAAGCCGTAAACTGGCTTTAGAAGCCTATATTTGACACTTTATTGGTGAGATAATCGAGGGAGTGATTCAATGTAACAGCAAAGACCATATGCCGAAAGAGTTATATTCAAAACTAGTGTCAAGGGAATTGTATTCAAAAAATCTTTAATTTGTACAAAATTCAAATCTGGCTTACATTCTCGAGATATTGTGGTTACCACTCAAAAAAAAAAAAAAAAAAAACACAACTTTTTTAGGTTTTGGTAATTTATTTTTCAATATAATCATCTTCAAACTCGATACACTTTTCCCAGCTGCAACTTTTTTAACCTTTCCGTATAGAAAGACTTTTGCTGGCTTGCAAAATACTCCTAGGCGGCGGTGACGACTACCTCGTTCCTCCCGTACTTCTTTCTGGCGAGCGATCTTTTAAGGTTTGGGAACAAAAAGAAGTCGTGAGTGGATGGAAGCGCACTTTTTTCTTCGCCATATGTGGCCGTTTTTTCTTCAAATCGGCATTGGATCGGCCCAACAAATTTACATAGTATGCTCCAGTGATTGTTTTTCCTTTCTCCAAATAATATAGTCAACGCTCATCACACCTCACGAGTTCAAAAAAAAAAAAAAAAAAAACGGTAGCCATCACCTTTCCGGCCGAAGGCACGGTCTTCCCCTTCTTTGGAGCACGTTTACAGGGTAAAACCCATTGTTTCAATTATTTTTTGCTCTCTCTCGGTCACAGAAACTCTTCCAGGTTACAATTAAGCGGGGCCAAGCACGTCTTTGAATTGGTCTCACGATTGCGCTCGTTTTCCGGTGTGCTCAAAATCTCGTACAGAATATGGCTTACGCGTTCAGTTGAGATGCCTGCTATCTCAGCCAACTTGTGAATTTTCATTCAGCGATCCCCCAATACGAGATCAGATATTGTCCACGGTTTCCTCTGTGGTAACCATATTTGGGCCATCTAGGTGCTGTTCATCAAAATCCAACGTACGGCTACGGTGAAACTCTGCGAACCAAGGGTAAACGGTTTTACAGGAAGGTAAATGGATCCCATGCACACTACCGAGAATGGGCTTTGCCACTGGGAAACAAGATTCGGATCACGGAGCGATACTGTTCTTTTTCCATAGTCGCAAAAATGCCAACACGATGTTTTGAAATGGGTGTCAAAAGAAAACTAAGCGTCGGATTGTCACCAAATTTTGACAGGCGAGCTGAAAGAGATTATACTAAATGATGGCTTATTTTGGCTCAGTAGCGCTACCCATCTTCCAATCCGGGTACTCATCAAACAGCTCTCGTATGTATAAATAGGGACTGAGCTATGCAATATAAGTTCAGTAAGTTGGCGTTCCCTACTGACATGAAAGTTTGCTCATGGCTTTAGTATTTTTCAAATTTGTGTTTTTTCTAGAGTCTAGCTTGCAACACTGAGTTCCATGACGTTCTTAAGACACATTGCGGTACTCCAGGTAAGAAGCTGTCTCCATACTCCTGTTATAAAGTTAAAACATTGACCAAAATAACGCTTGGGGTTTCAAGATTGCTAAATTGTTGAAGCCCCAAATAAGAGGGTTGACTTGCAGCATTTGAACTGAAAACGCTATGTTCAGTACTTTTTCTTATTTTTTTATTTATTTCACAGGAGTTTTACCTGTATATGGACGACTATTCACGTCTGAGAAGTAGGCATTCATCGATTCAGAAACACATCTACAAAACCACTACTGTAGCGAAACCGAATTCATACATTCCATTGAAAGCTACTGCGATTCAATGTAAACAGTTAGAAATGATTGTGAAGGTAGCTCAAAAAATGTTTCTTTAAAAAAAAAACACATTTGTTTCGCATACGCTATACCAGAAAAAATAAATTAAAATTAAAATGAAGAAAAACCTTTCAAACACCATAACTTACACTATATTACTTTCAATTCAAAGCCAATTCAACGATAACCTTCAAGTGATTATTAGGTTTAAAATAGTTTTGCAATAAGCTACCAAGCTTCCTTAACAATAAACATGAAACAGGAGCTCCTTCTATTGCCTGCATCACTTTTAGGGAAAAGTAACCTCTTCCTGTGTGCTTTCAAGTTAGCCACCCCCAATTTATTTCGGTTTCAGTCTTAAAGACAATCCACTAAAATGTTTTGTACTCTAAGCTTAATACAAAATCTCCTTCCTACTTTCATTTAAAACGCATTCTCCTTTATAGACACCGTCATCGCTTCAGAAGGATATTTAAAAAAAAAATAAAAAAACAAGAAAGGGTATGAAGATTTCCACTCTCATTCCTGTGCTACCAAATAAATGGGTCATGCGTAAATGCGTGCACAGGAATTTATCTATGTATACTCTTCACTGACACACATATACATACTTGGACATTTCCAAAAACTGGATCGAGACACCATTCTTATTCCTCAACCGCATCCAGCGTATCCAGTACCCAATCATCCAGTCATCCAGAATTCCAGACTTTTAGCTTTCGTCAATTGGAATAGGTACCAACCACACATAATCTACTCTACCCTCTCTCCAAATACCTAGATCATAGATACACAACTATATGCAGCGGTAGCTTCGGCAGAGCTACAAACGACTTTAGATGCAAAAGGACCCGAAGAAAAAATTCAAAATCTAAGTGGAAAACTCTATTCTAGTGGGAGTTATCTGTTATGTACATACGAATGAATGTGTATGGACGTGTGTACACGTGTTTTTCACATTTTTTTTTTCTGTACTCCTGTCCGTGTTCGCAACTCCCTCTGGGGGAAAAAGGCAGAGCCAACCAACAGCCCACACATTGCCTTCCATCCGGGATAACAAAAATTTCACTGGAAATACTCAGTTTTTTTCCACTCCATTTTCATCACTGGAAGTATGGAAGTAAAAGGAAAAAGGAATGAAGAAAAAGAAAAAAAAGGACAGTTAATTTTAACCCATATCTGAGACAATGGGTAAATTGATGAGCTCAAAGGAGGCACACAGAAGAACCCTCTAACAAAAGCCCTTACGAGTCCTTGACAGAGAGAAGGGAGACAAACAATTAGAAATCCTGTTGTTCCTTTCTTGTTTTGAAGTCTTCTCATTTGTACGCTTTTATTCTAAGCAGTCATATCCGTTGGACCTTAAATTCGTCTCATTCTGGAATGGTGTAGGAAAAAAAAAAAACAACAAAACAAAACCTTAGGAAAGAAATAAAAGCAAAGGCAATGTAAAGAGAATGAATCCATCCATGTCCTTGGGTAATATCCCGCACTGTTACATTTGTTTATTAAAGAATGTGGTGGGCGAGTAGGTTGGTTTGGTTGCTTTTGCCAACAGGGACAGTGTTCGAGTATTTTCTTCACCCAATTTTTATTTTTATTCTCATTTCCATCCTACCACCTTCCAATGGTTATCAATTGTTCAGTTACAACCGCACGCACGCACGCACGCATGCACGTCACTGTTATCTTAGTCTCCTTCAGGGCTGGTTGCTCACTCCTGTTCCTGCTTCGTACCCCTAAATTCCCTTTTAAACTTGGTTTTATTTATTTTTTATTTTATTTTATTTATTTTTTTTTTACTCTATCGCTTGCAGCGCACACACAACGAACGGAAAAGTACAGAAGGATATCCCTGTTCTGGTATTCTGACAGGACAAAGTCATGTGTATGTACAATTCAGAACTGAAAATAGAAAGCGATTTTATTTTACTTTTTCTCCTTCGTTTCGTTGTTGTTATTGTATTCCAACTCTGGAAGTTTTAACGTTTTTCCTTCTTCTATTCCTAGCCTCTCCTGATGGATGTGATTATCACTACCGAGTGCCAAGTTTCGAGTAAATATGGGTGCATTCGAAGGATGGGAATGGACTTTAAGGTTCATGAGACAGTTGGTTCGGATCGTTGGTGGATGTGCTTTTTGCTACTCAACAGTTTTCTATAGTTTTTTCTTATATTAGATGACAACGGGTGGCAACCTACGACATACAAAAAAAAAAAAAAAAAAAAAAAAAAAAAAAAAAAAAAAAAACAAGGACTCAACTGAGAGAACTGAAAAATGACAAGGGTTTGAAAGAATGTATCTTAAAATACGCAAAGGGAAACATCACTCTTGGTCTTGTTTTGTTTTCATTCTTTTCGGTTTTTGCTTCTGCCTTTCTCTAGAGGTCATGAGGATTTCCAACATTCAAATTTTTGTTTTCCTTCGTTTTTACTTTTTTTTTTCCAGTCGACCATCACGATAGAATGGGAATTAGGGACGGAATTCAAAATGACTTCCAATTAGACGAAATGACAGTAGAGACAGTTGAAAATGGGAAATAGGAAATTCTAGCATTTTTTCTGATCTGCTTTTTTTATTTATGGAAGATGTTCCGTTCCGGTTGATTCTTGAGCACTTGACGTTGAGAATGTTTTTCCATTTGTTATCCTTTTTTGATTTGAACCGTCCCAAATGGTTGTAGTTTCAAATATTTTGAGATTTTTTCTTGAAAGAATTGAGGAATGTTTTGACTGTAAAGTAAATCACTGTGATTTTATCTTTTTTAAATATTTTTATTGGCATTTGATCGTAAAAGAACTGTTTTACATCATTATGATGTGCTGAAAGGAAAATTTGTTTGGCCTTTAGCACAGGAGCTTACAGTAAGTTGAAAGTTCTGTCAAACTACAAGCTGTGCCATAATGTATGCCCCTATTTTCCTAAGCTTTATCGTTGTAATAGAATAAAGAAAAAAAAATTAATGCGTTCTTCAAAATATTTATCTAGGATTCAAGTTTACAATAATTTAAGTTACCCGCAAAGCATGTTGCTTATCTGTAGGTGATTAATCTTTTACAATAGTTTTTAAAAATTTATCGGTTGTGAAACTTATTTAAATAATTCAAATTTTAATTTTAGTTCAGTTGACTTTAGTTTTAAAAAAATTTAAAAAAAATAATAATAATAATTACGATTCAGCAAAATTAATTACAGATACAGATTAAGGAAATAAAGTTTTAATACTTTTCTATTTTTTTTGAAATTCACTGTTTTTTTATATTCATCGCTTATGGTATGGCGTAGCTTGGATGTCTTCTCCCATAGTTGTTAAAAGTTTCAGGAATTTCTAGATGTCCCTGAGCTCGTCTTATTGTATTCTGATTATGACGTATTCTTTGTTGATAGCGTTGATCGTTATAATAGCGTAACAGTATTGTCAGGTTAAATATACCCATAACATCGAGGACCTTTAAAACAAAATTATAAGTATCCATAATATTAAATATTCGATGCTGGAGATATAATATCTTATCGATATGTGTTTTGGATGCATTTCCCCACGCTAATAATCTGTATCTTAAACGGGATTCAGGAAGTGAAAAGTGCACCTGCTTCTGAACCGCATTTTTAAGTTGCACCCGTATCTTATTGACTTGTTCATGCCATAAGAAGTGATCATCAATTACAACTCCCAGATACTTTATAGTCTTAACTATTTCAATAGCATCACTTTTCGTTGTAGTTGGGCAGTCTTCGTTTTGATGATATATGCTGATGGAAACTTTGGGATGGTGTGGCATACGTACTAGGTGGGATAAAAAGTAACCTCCTTGGGAATGAAAAAAAAAAAAAAAATTTAAATGCTTTTTTATTTTATTCAACAGAGTCCCCTTTTAATGTAATACACTTATTCCAGCGATTTTCCAACTTCTTAATCCCATCTGAAAAGTAATTTTCCGGAAGGTCTGCAAAATACTCATCCGTGGCTTCGATTATTTCCTCGCGTGAGCTAAATTTTTTATTGATGAGCCATCTTTTCAGGTTTGGGAAGAGAAAATAGTCAGAGGGAATACGGTGGATGTGCCAGCAATTGGATCCGTAAGTCATTGATTTTAGCCGTGGTTGCGATGCTCTTGTGCGCCGGTTCATTGTCTTGCAAAAACAAATTTTTTTTCACTTCATGTGAGGCCGTTTTGCAGCGATTTCACTCCAATCATGGACAGTAATACTCGCTGTTGATGGTTTTTCCTTTTTCGAGGTAGTCCATGAATAAAATGCCATGAGAATCCCAGAAAATCGACGGCATAACCTTTCCGACTCATCGAGCCTCCCTCGACCGCTTCGGAGCACTCGTGCCGGCTTCAGTCCATTGCCGGGCACTCATTCTGCTCTCTGGTGCTCAACAGCTACCAATCGACTCCAAAAGTCCGCCCGATTCTGCTTCAGCAAGTACAAACACTCTTTCGAAGTACTCTCGCGTTCGTGTTTTTGGTCAGGAGTGATTATGCGCGGCACCCAGTGGCAGGATAACTTTTTTATATGCAGAATATTGCCCAAAATATGTCATTTGCGCTCAGTACTAATCTTTGTGGTATCTGCTATCTCGCGTAACTTCACTTTCCGGTCAGCCAACACCATTTCATGTATTTTTTTGACATTGTCATCTGTAACCGGTATAACGGTGTTATCTGACGGAGCATTAACCCCATAATATTTATCCACTTTCTCTTTTGTTTCCTTCGCCGTTTTGCCGCCCAGAAAATAATGTTTTATGAGAGAACGAAAATCGTTTTTGTCCATACTCAACATGATGCCAAACACGTCAACAACAACCAGCTGTCAAAACAAAACTAAAGACAGTATCGCACTGAAATTTGGCATGTTTGTCTTAATATTAACGGACATCAAGGCACCATAAAGTTTTTTGCAGTAGCAGCGCATTCTGGTGGTCAAGGAGGTTACTCTTCACTCCACCTAGTATGTGCATCAGTTTCGTTTTTACAGCATTAATCACAAGTTCTTGATCGTGACACCACTTTGAGACACTATTAAATTCACTTTGCATTATCGAGATCGCAGTATTAATGCACTTTGGTTTAACAATTATTGCTAGGTCATCGGCGTATGCAAAGACTGTACTTTGTTAAGCACACGAAGAAGCTCGTTAGTGTACAAGATGAAGAGGATTGGTCCCAGTTTTGAACCTAATGGTACACCATACAGACTTTGCTTTTCTTGGCTCAGTGTGTTTTTTACTTTTACCCTTATTTTTCTTCCCTATAGGTAATTCTCTACCCACTTTGCCAATGATTCTCTTACGCCAATTCGGTTGACGCTTTCGATGATTTTCTCATGGCTTAATTTATCAAAAGCCTCGCTGAAGTCTAAGAACATGACTAGAACATGGTGGTAACCAAGTGCTCCTATTTTTCTGAAAGCCATATTGGTTTGACTGTAAAACTCTATGTTTTTCTGTGAAATTTGTTAGTCCTCGTACTAATATTTCCTTCAGGTATTTTTCTACAACAGGCAGAATTGCGAATTGCCTATAGTTCTCTTTTCAAAATTTGAAAGTATATTTAAGAAAAACATGTACAATAGTATTATTCAAAGTATTGCCCATCTGAAGCTATGACTTTTTCCCATCTTCCTGGCAATTTGTGTATCCCATTCCAAAAGAACTGCGCCGGCTTGACATCCAAGAATGAATCAAGCCAATTTTTGATGTTCTGCTCTGATGTGAACCGTATTTCAGTGAGGGCGTTCTTCATCGACCGAAACAAATGGTAGCCAGAAGGGGCAAGTTCTGGGCTATAAAGCGGGTGGGGTAAGACTTCCCATCCACTGTTTTCCAAATAGTTCTTAACCGGAATAGCAACGTGTGGCCGAGCATTGTCATAATGAAAATTATTGCCGGTGACATATTCCGGGCTTTTTTCGGCTACTGCTCTCTTTAAATGGATTACTTGTGTTCGGTAGTATTGTCCATTGATGGTTCCACCCAATTCTAGCAGCTCATAGTACGGCACACCCATCTGATCCCACCAAATACAGAGCATTACCTTCGCGCCATGGATATTCGGCTTTGCCGTTGATTTGGCTGGTTGGCCGGGTCACATATGATTTTTTGCGCTTGGGGTTGTCGTAATGGATCCATTTTTCATCACCAGTAACAATCCGATGCAAAAATGACTTTCTTTTGTGGCTTTCCAGCAGCATTTCGGACATGCAAAACCGCTTTCCGACGTCTCTCGGCTTGAGTTCATGTGGAACCCAATTTCCTTGCTTTTGAATATATCCAGTTGCTTTTAAATGTTTTGAAATGGCTGCTTGAGTGACACCCAAACTTCAAACTTCATCTTCAAACTTTTTTGGCTGCCCAATACGTTCATCTTCTTCCAAGCCAAAATCACCACTTTTAAATCGTGCAAACCACTTTTGGCACGTTCGCTCAGCTAGCGCATGTTCACCATAAACTTCCACCAAAATACGATGACTTTCGGCAGCAGTTTTCTTCATATTAAAGTAATGAAGAAGAACTCCCCGCAAAAACACTTCTTCAGGCACAATGTTCGACATATTTGTGTTAAAAAAAGAATTATTTTTGTTTACGCTTCAAATGAATGACATATACTGAAATGACGTAAAATGACAGTAGTTTTCCAACGCATATTCGAATGGAATAATAACAATGAAATAATACAAGTTACGCCATATCTTAACAAACCGCACGAGTTAAGTTATAGGCCTAATAATAACTTCGGAACACAAGATTGACTTATACTTTTGTTGATAATTGTTCTAATTATTTAAGTCAAAGACAAAGCATTTAGTTTGAAATCGATCGGTCTTATATTATCTGCTCCTGGTCCTTTGTCGGTTTTTAAACAGCACAACATTCTGTACATAGATTGATTGTGCGGGATGTCTATTTTCATGGGAAGAGGTTTTGTGAGAGCATATATGCACTATTTTGTATGCTTGACTAGAGAATTGTTCCTCAAATTGTTTTTCCATTTCCTATAGAGCTCGTCTCTTCTTTTGCATATTCTAGCTACATCAGGAGTCATTCATATTTTTTGTTTGCGATTTTTCATATGTGTTGTTTGCGAGTATATATCGTTCATTTTGTTTACAAATATATTGTATAGTCGCTCAACGACATTTTCTTCTATGATTTGTCGCTCAGAATAGTCTTTTGTAGCATACAATGTTGCGTAGTGATCTGATATATCGGTTTCAATAACGGCCGGTAAAATATCTTGTTTCATAATGCTAACAAAAATATGATCAATTATTGTCAAAGTATTGGCTGTTATATTAACCCGAGTTGTTTGGTTTATAACATTCATTTAGCCCATTGATGCCATTATTTCTAAATACTTACTAACTTGGGGGTCATTAAATTTTTTAAAGTTAATATTCGCATCACCCAGGCGGCCTATAAATCGCGTGAATGTATGTTTTGCCGTTTTTACCATCCATCTTCATCTTTATTAATTCTAGAATACTCAATATTATTTTTAATATAAACTGCTATTCCTCCACCTTTGCGTTCATTCTATTACTGAATTCAGGAATATATCCATTAATAGAATAATATTCATTTTCTTCTTCTTCTATATTAATTTCATTTAAAACAATAATATCAATGTAATGAATAAAAGCTTCTATTTCTGCTACAAAAACACTCCAATTCTTTCTTATGGACCCTATATTAAACCATACACAACAAAAATTTTCTTATTCTTAATAAGATCTGCATCAATACCGGTAAAACCATGTATTACCCTAAAATCGGTGTAAGCGTCGCTATATTGGTTTTCATCATTTCTAACAACGTTTTTTTGTTGGTGTAATTTAGATGGAGATTCTGTTTATATGTTTATGTTTATGGATTCGCCGTTTTCAGTTTTTTTTTTTGCAAGTATTTTGCCCGATGCCTCCCACACTCGCTTAGGTGGCCACCGCAATAGTTGTTAACCTTTTCGGCTCTTTCTATGAAATTTAACATAGTTTTCTTCAGAACTATACTTCTTGAAAGATGTGCTACTTGAGGGCTGTCAGAACTTGTGGCTTGTTTACATAAGCCCGTGACCCATAGAAAGTTGCCTAGAGCTGTCAAAACTGGTGATCTTGCGGGCCAGTTCAGATCGCCAAATCAGGATATCAGACGACCGAGAAAATCTAGCTTTAGAATGTCGGTTGTGGCTCATGCAGTATAGGCCGTTGCTCTGTCCTTTCAGTCACAATGACAATGTCTGGCCAGTGACGTTTCCACAAAAAAAAAATGGTCAAATGATTTCTTCAGCATTTATAGGACATAACGAATCACTAGCGGAATTTCAGTGCACCAGAACAAGCTTTTTTTTTTACGTATCCAAGTACATAGGTGGAAACGGGGCCCGTCAGTCATAAATATTTTTGACTCCAGAATGTCCACTTCGCTGTTGAGATTCAGGATGACGTGAGCGTATGTTAGAAGCTATTGAACGTCAACAGCCATATTTATGTTTCTTCTATAACGATGTGAATGCCGCTGCTGATATGATCAATCACAAGTCTTTTTGGAATGAGATTCATCATCCCTCATCGGATGAAATGTATCAAACCAGTATCAAAAACCGTAGTAAGACTCGAGCTGAAAAAAAGCTGTCAGGGTTACAGAAATGATTTTTTGATCCTAGAAGACCAACTCGACAAAGGAAAATAGGAAACAGTTCAAACGAGCCAGGAATGATTGCAACGCCTTTCTTAAGGATGTGAGATTCCAAAATGACAAAAAAAAAAAAAAAAAGAGGATAAAAATAATACAATGTCCCAATGGTAGTAACAACTTTTGGTTGTTGTAACTGGCAGTACGATTTTCATTACAACAGGTCCATTGGTGATTTGATGGCATGTCTGACTGAAAAGTGAACCCAAAGCCTACATCAATCTGACGAAAGCAAGATATACGCACTTGATATTTCTAAGGCATTTAACAGAGTTTGGCATCAGGCTCTTTTGCCAAAAATGATTGTTTTTGGGATCGATGGCTTTCTTCTTCAATTGATTAGAAACTACCTTTGGGAACGTTCAAACAAAGTTGTCTTGGATGCTTTCAGGTTTAATATTCACAAAATAAATGCTGGTGTGCAAGAGGGCTCCGTTCTGTCTCCGACACTATTTTTAATTTTCATCAATGATCTCATGTCTGCTACTTTTAATTCAAGGTATTCCTTTGCTAACGGCAGTACTCTTTGCTTTTCATATTCGTTCCCTTACTCAAGCCCCTGCCCTTCGGCTGTAGAAAGGGAACGGCAGCGTATGTTAAACTAATTAAATTACGGTATTAACAGCATAACCAAATGGGTTATTTCACTATCAAAAGAGTGGAATTTAATGCTTCAAAAACACATTGCTCTCTGCTATCGTTAAAGCGACATTGTCCCAGCTATTGTCCATGAATGGCACTTGCGTCGTCGAAGCCGAAAAACTTTGCATTTTGGATATGTCAGTGATAACTCACGTTGGAATAACCAAATATTCTATTTCGTCAAAAATATTTCGAAATGTCTAGGTTACCTCAAGCGATGTAAGCAATATTTCACCCCTTCTGACTTTAGGTGACTTTATATTTTTATTAAAAAAAAAAAATTATTCATCAATATTAATGTTGTCTCATTCAGCTAATAAACTTGTGCCAATGCTTTTTCCAATCCTCGAAGCACTTCTCATAAGCACTTTTTGTATAGCCCAGATCCATGAATTGTTTTTCACAATTCCGGACGTTTTTTTGGTATTGCTTCTCGGAAACGGCGCATAACTTCAAGGTAATTTTCCTTATTGGCAACACGATCTTGAGGTAAAAACTCTGAATGCATTAATCTACGGTAGTTGAAAAAAAAAACAGTGATCAAAACTTTGACATTTGATTGAACTTGGCCTGCTTTTTTTCGGTCTTGGGTGTTATCAAGGTTAAAATCTATCAGGCAGATAGGATTCAAAACCGTGCGACAAAATCCATAGGTAATACAAGTATCAATCAGTCAATTAACACCCTTGAACACCGACGTAATGTCTCCTGTCTCCCATTATCTTATTACTATTTCCACCACCAGTGCTCCATAGAAATCGTAATTAATATTAAGCCCATTCAAACCATCAACCGTAACACCCGTCTCGCTATGAATGCTCATAGCCCACTTTCGAAAATACCTTAAATTATCGTGATTTGTTCCTAAGCCATACAACTCGCTTTAAGAACACTCTATTTCCTAGTCGTTGTAACTCGCTAACATTTAAGATCAATGTACAAAGGTATTTCTCTTTTCTTCCTCCCTAATTTTTCTTCGCAAGAGCTGTGTACAAACATTTTAAGCGTACTCAAATCTCTCGAGCGCGTGCTACTTATAAAAAAAAGCTAATGGACTGTCTACACTTTGTGAGGAAACATCTTCAAGCCTTTCACCAAAATGCGCTGCAGAGACGTCTGTGGAATGGCCAATTGCATGGCACGTCGTCTGTTGATGTCGTTGAAGCCTATATGACATTTCAGCATATGACGGCAGCGATATTCTCGTTCGAACGTGAGATACGATGTCTTCCAAGGCTAGGTCTCGTTTCTTTCCAGTCTCTAAGACTTACGTATCTTAACGCCGCATTGAATAACCAAACAACAAGTGGAACCGCGGTGGCCAGGAGAGCGGACACGAAATGCACGTTGCGTCAACATCACTGGTGAATTTTTCATCAAAAACATAGTAATGATTATTCTGCATTCTGCAGGAGTATAGCATTGCATTGCGTATTCACACAAATTATAATGCGGTTTGCGTCACAAATGTCAAAACCGGATTGACATTCGACGCCTTTTGTAAAATCAATGGCTCCGATAGGGTTATACATTATGGCCCACCTAGTATTTACTGAGTTACTTGCTGGGCTGGATGAGGGTCTTTAACAACAGTTCTCCCCATTCAGTGGGATAATTTATAAAAATCATATACCGCGTTGTCTCCCTGGACAAGGTCAATGTCGCCATAAAGCCCGTTTCTTATTGATCATTGCTTGTATTGGATCACTTATGTCATTCTCACTGAAGTAGATTTATTCTTACGGCAATGAATCTCACACTCTCCTGAGCTATTCAGGAGGACTGGGAAGATGAGGATCTTGGCATCTTGGCAAAACATTGGTTTTGGCAGAGTCTGGAGTTCAGATACAATTGCGTTTGTTGATATAGTTTAGGTTATTTCGGTTTTCTTAGTCTGTCTACTCCATCTCCTAAATTTTCCAGCTTGCAGCCCAACTGAATCTGCATATTATCAGCATATAAATGTATTGAGTGTCTTATGGGAGATCTTTTAAAGTCGTGGCCGTGACTTAATGGGTAGTTTATTCGATTTCCAATCTGACGGTTTGGGGTTCAATACCAACCTTGCCCGAAAGGCATTATTTTCTTTCAGGCAACTAAAAATTCGCGGATGAATGCTTGGCTAAAATAAACAATGATTCATCGAAAGTTTGAATTATAATGTAAAATAAAAGATAAAAATTTAAAAGCGAATATACAATTTTTATTATCGGTTACAAGAACAATTTATGGCATTAGTTTTTTAAAAATGACGTCATGTAAATATTGGCTACGACTACATCTGAGATGGTCCATTCGGATGGTCCGATTTCAGGCGACTCGTTCGAGCATAGCGACTGGTATCTCACAGATAACACGAGTAATGTTGGCTTCCAAAGCGTCAGTCGTAGCTAGCTTATTCCTGAAAACCTAAGACTTTACATATCCTCAGAGAAAAAAGTGCAAAGGTGTGATATCGCACGATCTAGGCGGCCGATTTACCGTAGCAAAACGTCAAATTAAGTGCTCACCAAAATGATATTTGGCTCAATGACCAAAATTTCAATATAATATACCGGATTTTCATTGAGTTTTTTCAGAGCCCATTCACTGAAAATATGACACAAATTCAAGTCACCTGGCTTTAATTCTTGCACAAGTTGAATTTTGTACGCTTTTAGGTCGAGATCCTCACGTAAAATACGCCAAGTTGTCGAATATCCCAAGCCAAGCTGCTGAGAACGACGGCGAATCGATTCGTCACGGTCTTCACGTGCACTCTCAGCTACAGCTACTATAGTCTCTTTACTACGTGCTGGATGTGGTCTAACCGTTCGAATATCATCCACTAATGTAAACTGGGACTCAAATTTGCGAATGGTATTGGTAATAGTGGTTTCAGTAGGTCGATTATGATCACCGTAAATTTCTCGAATCGCGCGAATAACATTTCTCACAGAACGCTGATTTCCGTAATACAGCTGAACAATTTGGGACGCATAGATGCCACTCATGGAGCGAAATATGCACTGAACCCAAACATCTTTCTTTCTCTCTCCATCCAGTTCTCCAAAAAGCTTAACTCGTGCTCCGGCATTTTAAGAGTAGTAATAACCCCTTGAGTGGTAAGTTCTTTAAAAAATTAAATAAAAACAGCAGTGGCCTAAGAATTGATCCTTGAGGTACCCCTGACTTTAGTTTTCGGGATTGGCTTCTCTCACTTAGGTACGAAAAAAGCAAGTTAGCTGCAGAGTTACTGAAATGAAAATTCCACTGCAATTGTGTAAAAAATATTTAGTGACGAATTTAAGGGCCCAAGAAGGGATTTCAAATCGTGATCCATCGCACTTCTCTGATCATCTACTATTTTCAAAACAGCAAAGAGGCCATTCAGAAGTTTATAAGAACAGTGATTTGTTTATGAAGAAGTTTCCCGGAGACGGAAGGAAGGAAGGATAGAAATAAGTATAAATTTAGGTGGTGACAAACGGGTAGCAGGCATTTTACTATCGCTATAACCTTATCAACCTTCCTGGAGTAAGGACAAGAGGATAATTGTGTAAAAAATGTGTATAAGGGTAGGCGTGTGGGTGGACTCAAGTATTTCATCAAGGCTCATAGATTTTTGTTTTCATGTACTCTTTCTTCAAAATTAAGGGGAGAAACAACCGTTCTGGGTTCGGCAACTTCAGGCAAGGGACTTTGAACTTTAAGAAGCAAGGATTTATATTTTCAGGGATTAGCATCTTTTGTCGACCTATACCAAGATCTTGGGTATTTTTTCACATATGACATATGGCAATTTTGCTCACTGACGATATCTTATTTACCTAGGTGGCGCTACATTCTGGAGTGAACTTGAGCCTCCAGATAAACCCGGTCTTAAGCTAACTGCCTCCAGTTGCGAACGGTTGTTGAGATACCCTTCTACTTATGCATGCAATATAAGGTGAGGTCTCCATCAACTGCGTTGTCCCTCCAGGTTACATTAGAAGACTCTAAGGGCCGGAGCTTTGATGTCCTTTTGCTCTATATATCCTAGCCATATTAGGCGACTGATGTGCAGTCTTCTGATTAGATCGAAGTTGTTTAGTTCGCAGTTGAATCTTCTCCTTCAAAGCATATCAACACAAATAGCACCGAATATATTTCAAAGTATTTTTCTCTCGAAACGACTGGGGATATCTTCATCCGCTTCTGATAGAGTTCATGCTTCAGCACCATAAAGTATGACTTGGATGATCAAGTTCTTACATAGATTCTCCTTAGTTTTTTGAGATAGGGCCTTAATAATGAATTGCCTTCTTACCCTAAAGAAAAAGAAATAGAAATAGCAAGAGTAATTCTTCATTTTATTTCTGCTGAGGTGTTATATTTATACCACAGCTAAGTTAGACAAAGTCCCTTACTACCTCGAATTTATACCTGTCGACTCTTACGTCCTGTCATTCCATCGATGTTGGGTGACCCTTCTTGTTGACAACATATACTTTGTTTTGGTTTCGTATACTGCTGCCAGATGATATGTCGATATCATCGGTGTTGAACAAATACCTCCAGTATTTGCTTCTGAGTTCTACACAATTCTTTCACGTATGATGTTAAAGAAGTCACATTACAGTGCGTCACCCTGTCTAAAATCTACTTGACATCGAAGGTCTCCGTTAAGTAGTTACTGACTTTGAAGGAGCAGCGAACGTTCACAATTTTTACTCTGTACATGCGAATGTCTAGCAAAACTAGACTAAGCTGCATATAGCTCGTCTTTATACATGCTGTCATATGCGACCTTAAAATTGATGAATAGATCGTGGGTATTAATTTGAACATCTTTAGTTCTTTTTACAGGATCTACCGGAGTCTGAAAATTTGGTCGATTGTGGATTTTTCTGATCTTAAACCGCACTGATAGAAACTAATCAGGTTGACGAAGGGTTTTACACGTTCACGCCATAGGGCATATTAGATCTTGTATGCGATGTCGATGTCAATAGTTGAGCAGCTTAGGGGGCTCCTTCTTATTGGGGCAAATGATACTGAGATCACATTCATCAGGCATACGCTCTCCTGAAAAGATCTGAGAAATGAGCTGTTGAATGCTCTCTAAAAAGACATTTTCAAGAGCTTTGAGTACCTCGGCGGTAAGTTGTTAGGTCCAGCATATTTGTTGATTTTCAGGCTTAAATATTGCTATCATTTTGATCAGTTGAAGGTTTTTTTTTGTCTGTTGAACACATCTGTACATTATTCCTGGAGTACAGACTATTCTTCGAACGCATTCTTCTCGCCCTACGTTTCTTTTTCTGCGGAAGCCGATTTTCTTCATATCGCATCTTTCCAGCGCCGCCGCTTTGTATGCTTCTTGTTTAGCTGCATATACATACCAGAATTCTCCATCAAACCAGAGATTTCTTAGTGGTGGCCGGGTGAGATCCAGCACATTAGTAGCGGCATCTCTAATGGACGTTGGGAGTATTGTTACTGGTATTCGGTACTTGATGCTGACTGCATAGGAGTTGTTAACATATTTCGGGATACGCGTTCGGCGAATATTCCGACGGTCTCTTGCGATTGCAACTTTTCTACGTTGTATTTTTTCACGGTAGCTCTTCTTTGTTATGGCGCTTCGAACCTTGGCTACAACAAGGTGGTGATCCGTGTCAATGTCAAATGCCCGAAACATTCGGACGTAAGGAATACTGGAGGCATGCCTGACGTCTGTCGCTATGTGATCATTTTAATTTAGCGTTTCATGATCGAGAGACCACCATGTTTATTAAAGTGAGAAAATCATGTGCTTGCTGCAGTAGTATTTCAATAAGCCTAAGTTCGTTGTCTGACACGTAGGCCATGCTTATCTACAGATTATTAATTTTTTTTAAATTGTTACCTCTTGATGATTTATTCGCTCAATAGTGGTTAAGTTGAATTAAATGGAATCGAGTATTTACCGACTTTTAGTGGTCTTGCAATTCAGCCCATTAAGTCTCGAACTCTTTTCCCCAACCAGCCGACGTAATCAATTCATACACAATATTTTCTAGTTACAAATGCTCTTCGTGTTCCTACGTTTAACTTAATTCTTTTTTTTACTGTCGATTATATTTTTTATGCCATCAAAACACCAAGCTAAATTGAAATTGAAAATTGACATAGATTACAAAAAAAGGGGAGATAAGAAGTTTTGGGAGAGCTTCATATACCCTATCTTCGCTAATTACTTAGTAAGGAACAACAAAAGTCGACCTAAATACAGACTCAAATGTTTGAAACCCGTTTGTATCTACAAACATGCAGATGTCATCTATAAATTTGAAAAATTTACAATGGAAAATAACACATTGAAAGAAAAAATCCGGATCGTTGAATTTCATTATGAGAATTCAAGTTCAGTCGCGACAACGATGTGAAAGATTCGTGAAAATTTTCCACGTAATCATGTGCCTTCCAAGACAGTTCCAAGAAAAGAGCTGTGAAAGATGTTCGCCACGGACGTTTAATGGAAAATATCGCCGCAGTAAAGAAAAGTGTCGAAAACAACTGAAACACCTCCATTCTTCATCGTTCTCAGGAGCTTAATCACCCTACAGCCACACTGCACCAGATTTTGACAAAAGGTCCTATAAGGTCCAATTAATGCAAAAACTGAAGCCGGCTGACCACCAGCAGCGCAGTACGTTTTCGGATTGTGTCCTGGAAAATGTGAATGCTGACAGTGATTTTCGCAGGAAAATAGTGTTTTCGGATGAGGCCTGTTCCCACATTGGTGGCTACGTTAACAAGTAAAATTGGAACATTTGGGGTAACGAAATGCATCTGGAACGAGTAATAGGGCTGTACTTTTTCAAAAATCAGGCCGGCAAAGTCATTGCGGTATATGGAGCGCGCTACCGAGACATGATACACACTTTTTTTTGACCGGAGCTCAAGAATATGCATACGGACGACCTCGGGTCTCGACAGGATGGTGCTACGTGCTAAACAAGCCGCAAAATAATAGAGTTTTTGCACACGAAGTAACCACGACCGCGTAATTTCGCGTTTCGAAGAAACTAGTACTATTTCTTTGGGGCTATGTTAAAAACAAGGCCTACTCCAACCACCCAAAGCGAATATTGAAGCGGCCATCGCCGAGATAGCGCCCCAATTACTTCGAGAAAAGGATGAGGGTCTACAAGTTGAGCCGAAGCGGTCATTTGGAAGGAAGATATTGTCTTCCATAAATTATCCCCAGTGACTACTTTATCAATCAAAAAAGGTTCCAGGGATATCTCAACAGTTGTTGAAACAATTTCTGGTTAACACAACTCTTATATGTATACTGGTGTAGCTAATTTCATGTGGTGTATCTACGTACCTATTTCAAATGGCCGGCAGTATAATTGGTGTTATCGGTGTTACTTCAGCGGGTTTTTTATTACACACCTTTACAAACATGAGCTACTTTTATGGATCCTTTGATGACAATGAATATGGTATGGTGTACTGCTTTACCCTTTCTTAACCACCAGTTGCTTCTGATGTATTTGTGTTTACGGTACACCATAACACAACGGTAGCTCACTAACTGATAATGAAATGTAAAGATGCACGAACTACAACTGCACACATGCATCATCTACATGTATGACACCACCTGCTTTTGACCTATTTTACTTTAGTTTGAAAGGACACACCCTCGTTTTACTCTGATAGAGTGCATTATACACACTTACTCGGCATTTTTGGTATATCCTGCATCGTCATTAACTTGATGTTTCTATGTACAATATCCTAACTAAAAGTGTAGCAATGAATCTAGAATTGTGTTGTTTGTTGTGAGCTTAGTTAATAAATTTAGAAAATGTCTTATGACTTTGCAATGAATCCCCTACGTATTGACCACAATTTTCAATTAACCTATTCCCATAATAATCCTTAAGGACGTGTTTTTTTTTATCCCACTCCCTTCGTTCAAACTTAATATCTAACCATACGTAAATCTCACAAACCCTTGTACCTATTTTACATGAAAAAACAGCATCGACCCTCTTGGCATGAGTATTTAAAGAGAGCAGTATTCGAGTACAGTGGCTAAATATATGAGTCAAGTGAAAAAGTATCCTGAAAACACACGCATACGTTCACAAATACCACCCACTTTGCTATATTTTCTCTATCTCTCTCTCGTCCTTACTGGTTTCCAGTTTACTAACCACGTTTACATAGTCGTTGATAGCAGTATAAATGTGGATAACTGATTTACACTCTCTAACATATAGTGTGCTCATATTTGTTCTCTTTTTCCACAACCGAAGGATATCAACATTTTTCTGGACACTAAACGAATGTCCTTCGACACTAGAATTTGTAGTGCGAACTGCACATTTGTACATACACACATATGTAAGTATTTATAGTGGTTAGGTCATACTTAAAAAAAAAAAAAAAACTCTCATCTGATTTTGGTTTCCGGTTCTAAGAGGTTTGAGCGGTTTTTGGTTACAGTAATTGATTGAAAGCAAAAACTGTTTTCACATGGTGTGGTCGTTTTGTCGGTGAACAATTTGGAGAGTAAATGGTTTTTGCTGACTTCCTGTACCAAAAAGCTATAAAGGGAGTAATTTGGCTTGATTGCGACAAGAATCAACAATTTACATCGCAGCGCAATGGTAATATGATCTGTGCAAAAATATGCAACCAGACTTGACTGGAATCAGTTATTCAAAAATCTTTATTTTGATATGTTGCTTTCGAGAGAAGCGTTACAATCCGGCCTGAACTTGAGCTTCAACACATCAGTATCCCAAGAAGCTAGTGCAATCACCAGCAGCTGTCACACTTCATTGAAATCAACAATTTTTATCTGAAGGCCGGAGCATCGATGGTCATGCGTTATAAATGTCTTTATCGTTTCAAATGCTGTATCTTTATTTTTTACTTAGTCAACGTACAGTAGGACTCATAAGTAGCATTTGGAAAGAGTTATGTTTATATTGTTGTCACAGCTAATTGCAGAGCCTAAGATTAACTCATTTGCTTCTATCTTTGTCTATCGGGGCAGAGAACTCAAGCACAGAGCTTTTCGATTGTACTCCTTGTATCGGGGTTTTCTATAAGGACATACCAATTTTGTATCTAAATAAAATACAGAATGATCGTGATATCGGTTTGAAATTTACTCCAAGTGTAGTACTCGTGTTAGATTTAAGTATGAAATTCGATCTCGTTAATACGAGTATGACCAACGAGAGCACGTTTACAGCGATCGATTCCTTAGAGCAAATTTTCCGCCACTCTTCCACATATATCGGCCGAAACGTTGGCATTTTCTTTCGATGTTATTCCTGAGTTCCTCTAATGTTGCAAGGTTTCCATTCGATCGGACCATTTCTCGAGATAACACGATAACCTGCAATAGATCAACTGTGTGTCATGTGACACCATCTTGTTGGAACCACATATCATTGATGTCCATCCAATTCTGGCCTAAAATAATCTTCCAACATAGCTGGCCCGATAGCGGACTCCATTGACCGTAACATAGCGATCATCTTCATAGACGAAAAAGTACGGTCCAATCACACTTCCGGCATGAAATCCATACCATAAGATCACTTTTTGTTGCTGTAATGGAGTCGCTTGTAGCACATAATACATGTTTTGCTTATTGAAAAAGCAATAAGCCAAAAATGAGCTTCATCGCTGAAGATAATTTTTCGATGAAATTCAGAAGTTTTTTCAAACTTTTGCAGAGTCCAATTAAAGAAGTTTCCGGTCTTCAACTGATCAAGAGATTTCAGTTCTTGAGTTAATTTGATCTTGCAAGGATGCAGGTTAAAATGTTTATGCAAAATTCGCCACAATAATGTGGAATAAGAGAATTCCAATTCCTGTAAATGAGGTGGAATCGACTGATTTGACTCATTTTGAACTGAAGCGCTTACGGCTGCGATATGATCGGTACTTCTACCGGTCGAATTTATACACTTTAGCACGCACAGCCTGTCTGGTGGAACGATTATTACAACCGAATATTGGAGTTAGAGCTCTTAAAGCTACGGCCACCGACTCAGAATTTTGTAAGTAATTTTTAATAATTTTCAAATGTTACTTCGACATTGACAGATCATAAAAAAAGTTTAAGCTCGAGCTTGTGTGAAAATACATGCCTCTATATGCGCCTTTAAAAAAATCTTTATAATCCTTTTACTGAAATTTCTCAGCCTTTCATAGAAAGATGAGCAAGCGCTTCAGTGATAAAGTGCCTACGTCACCAGTACCACACACAGGTAGTGCTCTGTAGTATTTTCTATACTCTTACAGCAAGGATATCAGTATGTTATGTTACGTATACTCAGCAGAGCTAGGTGCTTAGCATAATCGTAGTGCTCCATCAAGATTCCAGTAGGCAGCCTGTAGCATTTCCTACTGAGGGACACAAGGAAAGTCACTCTTAGAGATTTGGTCTGATGGCAACCGGGAGAGTCATGACACAACTGTCAGTGGAAGCAGTAATCGAAAACTCTCATTTGAGCCTTACTTAGTAGGTTTTGACATGAGACCCAAACAAAACTCATTGAATGCTTGCATTATCGAACTCGGTTGAAAGTCGTGCTGGGGTTTGGCAAGGCTTTTAACTTTTAAGATTGATGAAAAAGCTTACGCAGTGGTTTTACCAGCGGGGAAGAACTTCTCCTCTCAATAAGGGGAGATATACCGTCTGGAACCGCGGATTTGTGAATGCAAAGATCTTTAAGAACTCTTGCTACCACACGTGTGTAGCACAATCTAGGAGTGTTGAACCGGCCGCAAAATATGAAGCAAGCAGATTAGCTTTAAGAGCTGGAACATGGAATGTCATTGTAAATGAACGAAGTTGTGGTCGTATTGGAACTTCACACGCTTCAGAAAGGCGTTCCAATCATTCCTGATACGTTTCAATTTTTTTTTGGTTTTCCTTTGTGGAGTTGGTCTTGAAGGACCGACAAAACATATCTCTAACTCTGACAGCATCTTTACACCTTGAGTGGTACCATGCCTTTTCTTTTGGTTTGATACTCTTCGCACAATGCAGGATAAGGATCCCATTCCAAAGATAATAGTGTATGTGATCATCTCAGTGGAGATGTATTTGTCCGAATGAGAAGTTAGAAATCATTCCAGGGTGTTGGCGGTATGACTATCAACTTCCGGTATTCGTGTGGGCTCATTTATAAGCTCAAGTGATTTTTAACAGCGAAAACCTGAACACACCGTCCTTCGGGTGTTGTAAGAACGATTTCGACAGTAATAACGACTTCAGTATGAGGATACAAGGATACAGTTCTTTAACCCATTCCATCACTATTAATATGACATAATTTGTTAATTAAAAACACTATTTGATTAATACAACTTTTATTTCAAAGAAACCTTAACACTTAACTGCACATACAATCAAAACGGTACAACATAGAACTATAATTTTTTTTTTTGTTATTTGGATATTTGTTCAACCTTCATCTCCGCATATTCCCATCGTGATTCACTTTTCTTTTTTAGTAATGAACACAGTTTATAAAGCCTGGACGGGTTTTGTTTGACAGGATTTGGAGGAATTTGTCTAGGGAAATGTGCCCATTGTACAGCCTGTAATTGTAAAAAGCATGCTCCTCCAGATGCCCTTCCTAGCCTCATATATGGTGGTAGCGTATTATCTCTAATATGTTTTCCGCAATACCTATCCTATAGTCACCGTAGGTCAACCTTTGCACATTACACATATTTTAATGTAATGCCTAGGTATTATATAGGGTTTTCCAATAGGGCATGCTCCTCCAGATGCCCTTCCTAGCCTCATATATGGTGGTAGCGTAATATTCTCTAATATGTTTTCCGCAATACCTATCCTATAGTCGCTGTAGGTCAACCTTTGCACATTACACATATTTTAATGTAATGCATAGATATTATATAGCGTTTTCCAATAGGGCATGCTCCTCCAGATGCCCTTCCTAGCCTCATATATGGTGGTAGCGTAATATTCTCTAATATGTTTTCCGCAATACCTATCCTATAGTCGCTGTAGGTCAACCTTTGCACATTACACATATTTTAATGTAATGCATAGATATTATATAGCGTTTTCCAATAGGGACTTGACAACTTTGAATTTAATTTGTGAACGCACTTTTTCACTAATCATCTAACTGTCACTGTCAATTTATTCAGTAAACTCAACATTTTCATCATTGTAAAGTACACTAACGAGCTACGTTCTCCGATTGGGTTCTGCAGACGATGCGCCAAGATGCTCATTTTTGCCCATTTTTGGCTCAATTAGTTCGTCAATAAGCAAAATATGCGTTATTGGTCAGGTGAAAACCCACATGTGCTTCATGAATTACCACTTCATCCACAAAAAAATAACTGTTTGGTGCGGTTTGCATACCGGCGGCGTTATTGGACCATAATTTGTTCGTCGACGATAACGATCGTCACGTTACTGTGAATGTTCAGCGTTATCGTGCCATGATAACCGATTATTTTTGGCCCGAATTGGAAGATATGGACTTAGACGACATGTAGTTTCAACAGGATGGTGCCATAAGCCACACAGCACACGCTACAATCGATTTATTAAAGAGTAAGTATGGTCAGCGTGTTATCTCAAGACATGGGCCAGTCGATTGGCCGCCTCGTTCGTGCGTTTTAACGCCGCTTGACTATTTTCTGTGGGGCTACGTTAAGTCATTGGTTTATGCCAACACGCCGACGACGTTGAAAGAGCTCAGAGTCAACATTGAACGCGAAATAGCGGCCGTTTCGGCCGAAATGTGTGGCCGAGTCGTTGAAAATTGGGTCCAACGAATCGACTGCTGCAAACGTGCCCGCTGTGGCCATATGAACAAAGTCGAGTTCCATTCATAAATGTTTTGATTGTACTTCAAGCCAATAAGAAAGTTTTTGAAATATCTCAACTGGTTTGCCTTTTATTTAAAAAAAAAAAAAAGTTGTCAAGTCGTTATTAGAAAATCCTATATAAGGTCATGTCGGCCAAATAAAAAAACATTTTTTTTTTGGTCATTTCTGTCAACTGCACCCATCCCACGATTATAATCGATGACTGCCTTGGGTTTTTGAACAGGCTTCCCAGTTTTGTAGTCATTTTTACCTGTACCCATCATAGAAATATTTGAATGCATGGTTGACAGCATATGAATGGGTTTTTTGTCAATACATCTTATTGCAGCTATGTCATGGCTAAACAAAATTTGGTCATCACCTCGCTTCAATTTCTTTTGTTTTTTTCTGCATATATTCTGTACGTCGGTGGCATATTTTTACTCATGCGAAGAACTATTCCTACTGCATTTGCTTTCTTATTTTTTAAATTATGAAATAAAACGAGATGAATACCAGTTGTCTAAGAACACTGTGTATACCCATCTGAAGTATATGGCTAGATCAGCTTTTACACGATTTCTTCTCTAGCTGGTAAAGATGTTTCTGTTTTTTCGCCTGTATATACATATTTCAAAATCTAGGCAATATTCCGAGCTAGATTCGCAGATTTTGTAAATTTTTATGCCAAATGGACGAATTTTAAATAAACAATCACTTTTATCCAACAGAGCATTGTTTGCAAAATGCAAATTTAACAGAATTTTTTCAAAATGCTTGAATGGCATTATTGTTCTAAAAAAAGGTGTTTTTGTCGATTTTCTTTCACTCCAATATGACCTCGATGTATTCTTCTTCAGCTGACTTTGGAGTATACAGATCACAAAAAATGTTTTTATTTCATCTAACCACTTGTCACCAGGTTTTGTTGTGTGCTTTTGGTTTGCAAATTTCTTAGTTTCATCTCCAATCATTTGGAAAAAATCGACTCCAAAAATTATTTTATATGTTGTACGGCGTAGGATTTCGTTATAAATTAAGTTTTGAAAAGCGACATAAGCCTGGTACTCCAGTGAAAGGAATTTTTTATATCTAAACTGAGTCTGTATTCCAAATCGATTCCTTATTTTTTCTAGGTAACTCGCCATCTATGTGTTGTTCTATTGAATTGTCACTTGACACTTCAGAATCACTATTTGAACACTCAAAATCGTTTTTCGAAGATATAAAATCACTTGAATCACTAGCGCATTCTTCAATTTTATTTTCACTACAACTTTCCAGAAGCAATTGTTCCATTTGAACTTCATTTGACAAAATATTACGAACACGACGAGATCGTTTACTACTGCTGGCGTTAAAAATATTTTGTATGTAATTTAATTCGTGAGGTTTTTCTTTTCAAAATTTGAACGTTTATTTAAGAAAAACATGTACAATAGTATTATTCAAAGTATTGCCCATCTGAAGCTATGACTTTTTCCCATCTTTCTGGCAATTTGTGGATCCCATTCCAAAAGAACTGCGCCGGCTTGGCAGCCAAGAATGAATCAAGCCAATTTTTGATATTCTGCTCTGATGTGAACCGTATTTCAGTCAGGGCGTTCTGCATCGACCGGACCAAATGGTAGTCAGAAGGGGAAAGGTCTGGGCTATAAGGCGGGTGGGGTAAGACATCCCATCCACTGTTTTCCAAATAGTTCTTAACCGGAATAGCAACGTGGGGCCGAGCGTTGTCATGATAGAAAATTATTGCCTCGTGTCTGGTCGCATATTCCGGGCGTTTTTCGGCTACTGCTCTCTTCAAACGGATTAATTGTGTTCGGTAGCGTTGTCCATTGATGGTTTCACCCGGTTTTAGCAGCTCATAATACAGCACACCCATCTGATCCCACCAAATACAGAGCATTACCTTCGCGTCATGGATATTAGGCTTTGCCGTTGATTTGGCTGGTTGGCCGGGTTTCACATATGATTTTTTGCGTTTGGGATTGTCGTAATGGATCTATTTTTCATTACCAGTAACAATCCGATGCATGCGATCCGGACATGCAAAACCGCCTTTCGACGTCTCTGGGCTTGAGTTCATGTGAAACCCAATTTCCTTGCTTTTGAATACATCCAGCCGCTTTAAAACGTTTTGAAATGGCTGCTTGAGTGATACCCAAAGATTCTGCGAGCTCTTCTTTTTGGCAACAATCTTCATAGAGTAATGCTTCCAGTTCTTCATCTTCAAATTTTTTTGGCTGCCCAGGACGTTCATCGTCTTCCAAGCCAAAATCACCACTTTTAAATCGTGCAAACCACTTTTGGCACGTTCGCTCAGCTAGCGCATGTTCACCATAAACTTCCACCAAAATACGATGACTTTCGGCAGCAGTTTTCTTCATATAAAAGTAATGAAGAAGAACTCCCTGCAAAAACACTTTTTCAGGCACAAAGTTCGACATATTTGAGTGAAAAAAAAAGATTGTTGTTTACGCAGTAGTGGATAAGTTGAGTTCCGACTTGGAACATGGATCACATTGTGGTGTAGTTTGGTTAGCTACATCACTACCTACATAAATGGTGAGACCGCAGTGAAAGAAGGATAATGACACTAGCTTGTAACCAGGTAGCTTCAGATCAGAGGTGTGTGCAAGGATCTACTTTTGTTACCCCAAATGCCAGAAACTGCTGGTCTATACTTTGAGACGATGGAGTATGCAGAAAAGTAATTACTTCTAGCCCGCTTAAATTGGCTACGTCCACCCTGAACTCTCTAGTCATAGCCACAAACAAACACAAAAAACACAAATGCAGACGATACTAAGCGAGGCTATGAAAATTCTATCCATCGGTTGTTACATACACCCAGTCACTGCCTGTGCCATATGATAAATACAGCAACGGCAGTGACCGAATGCTACCAACATTACTTCGACCGGAAGCGGGAAATTTTCGTTGGTTTTGGTATTGAGTGTTGGTTTGTTTCAAACCCAGCTCCTTTGGCGAAATGGCCGATATATTTAACCATTGTGCCAAACATCCCCTAGTTCGTATACGATCATAAAGAAAAACGGCAATACAACACAGGCTTCTCTTTATTTTGTTTGCTGGTTAATGAACTTCAGAGATTTATTTGGTCCGCTTCAGACATTGCACCTTGGCATAATAGAAGGAAACGCACATGTCTAAGAATAATTGTTTTTTTTTTTTTTTTTTTTGAGTGTGTGACCTTTCTAAAAATGTGTCGAATAATTTATAAAGCTAGACCACACTGGAACGCAATAATTTTCACATCATTTTCTAGCAAAGATTGTTTTTCGTCCTTAAATATTCATTCATTCCTTGAGTATTCATTAATTTAATGCATACCTTGAGTTTTTCATTAGCCTACTGCGCATGAGAGCTAATTCCAGCCAAAGCTCTAACATACTTCAGAAAAATTAAAAAAAAAAAAAAATTGCTGCATTGCACTCAGACAAGATCTTATACAGGTAGGTACAGAGTCCACCCTCAAAAGTTTCTACCCCAATTACCCTTAAAAATACCATTCTACACAATTTTTTCCCACATCCAATGCCATTTTCTGATCGGTTCTTCTTTTTTTTTTTTTTTTGAAGCTAACCACGTCTTATAGATATCCCAGACGCCTGTCAGAATAAATATACACAATAAAAATCAATCAATAGCATCAATAGCAAAAAAAAAAATAATAATAATAAAGAAATCTGCCAACCACTTAATCCAGAAGTTGTACATCGAGAAGTGAAAAAGAATTTTCACTCGAGACCAAATAGAATACCAAAGGATTTGAACCGAAACATTTATCCTTTATGGCTGGAACACCCACAATAGATTTTTGCTTCCCATACCATTAAAAAGAAAAAAAACTGGGGAAAAAACTATCTCATCCGGAAAAACGAGTACGGGATCTGAAATCCTTGGCTCGGTGCCAGGTTTTTTAAACACTTGAACAGGTGAACGGAAACACAAAAGAATATTCTACGACTACTTAACTAACGATAGTAGGTAGTTGCACTTTTTGGCTACCTCAGACCAATTCACACCTCAGATGGCAATCACTTAATGTGGTCTAACAAGGTCATCCTGACCAGCATCCATTTTCTTCCAGGTTCTGCTTTTAGTTTTTGGATGACACAAAAGGTACTCTGTGCCCCTAAGGTCTAATTAGGAGTGTAATTAGTGGCTTCAGCTAGTTCTATCTTTCGAAATGTCTGAATAATTAAGCGACTGCTTTTACTATGCATCAAGGGTAGAAGAATTTTTTTACCGCTATCGTAATACCGGAACATCACCACCAACTTAAAAGGGTTGACATTTCGATGCAGTAAAAGGTATTCTATAAATTACTGTGCAAACTTGGTCCACTTTGCTCATCCTGGGGGTTAAATAATTCATTGGATTCAAGAGCGAACAAAAACGTTACAAATACTGGGACAAGGTTGTTTCATTGCCAGCAGTGTTTCTGCAGTAATTTTCATTAAATGTGCGCAGATAGGGCAGAGAGTGTTCATTCAAAGCCAGAGACAAAGATGGACAGAACCGCGCATTGAAAAGTTAATTTTTACGCTTGATGTAATGCAGAATTAAAATTATTTGTTCACGTGGTGCTTTCAAACTATATCATGGATTCTAAGGTCTTCTCTGGTGACTCTGCAAACGGTGCCAAGAGTTAATTAATTAGCAATCTAACCTATATGACAGTTTGAACTGAACTTTGGTTTAAAAAAAAAAAAAAAAAAAAAGTGCGGATTAGCAAGGTAATTGGGTGGGTGATTTCATTTCCCAAGTGGCATTTAGCTCTCTTCACCTTGAGGTAAAAAATCTTATGGACGTGCATTTAAATGCAGGTCTAGCATGATATCTTTTCAGAAACATATAACTATGAGAAGTGGTAAGATTTAGACATATGTCACAAACGATACTAGACAGCTACGACTTCTAAATCGTGAATATAATATAGACTTAACTCACTACCCGAAATCCATCTGTCTCTACCCCAAATATAAACATCAACGGAAAGATCGTGTAGAGTTAGCCGACTGCATTGCCAAGAGTACAATATGTCGTTTGTCTTAAAAGACGAAAAAGGAGTAGCTCTCATTAGCTTACTTCTGATTAAATGGCAATGTTCTCCTAGACCATTGACCAACCAGCAAAGTAACCACAATCTCATTGCTTATGAAAAAAAGATATGAAAATAAGGAGAACAGAAAGCGTATGTTCAAAGATAAATTCTAATTCACTGCTCTCTTTGAACGTCTGATCAGGCTGTAAGAAAGTAGGCAAAGACCTTAGCTAAGAATTGATGTACTGTTGATGACCAGCGCAAATGATCTTCCAGTCTAGACGTGGAATACTGGAATGAAGAATATCAGATAGCAAATTCAGCGACCATAGCTGCTCGTGGACAAGAAGAATACTGTCAGCATACCTCACAAGCCAATCAAAAAAATATAGAGATGCTATGGTAGGAATGAATTTAAAGAAATGTGCTATTGGTTTAAAAGAACAGATTAAGGTTTCATACTTGAAGAAGTATGAGTATGCTGTCGTTGGGGCAGGGTTAGACCAAAGAAGGTATTTACAGAACAGTTCGTTGTTTGTTGTCTTATCAAAATTTGATTTTCAAAATCAGCGTCCTTTTCGCAAAATTAAAGATTGCTTCGTTTCGTTTTTGGTGTGCATAATCATCCATCTTGATTGATTGACATTTTTTCAAAATATGGAAGAGATTAAACCGAACAGTATGTGGTTGATTGACCAATTTTGGTCGTTTTTCATTGATCGCTGTAATTAATCTGTCCAATCGTTGACAGCACACATCCGAATTGATTGTTTGATACTTTGAAAGCTGCACACAATACACCACACCTTTCCAATCCCACCAAACAGAGAGCAAAATCTTGTTTTAGTGGATATCAGCTTTTGAAGTGGATTGTGCTGGCTCATCAGGTCTGGACAATGATCTTTCAAATCATGCTGAACCCAAATATCATACTTTTTAACGAGTTTCATTTGTTTAAAATTTTTCTTAATCGCTGTATGTGACACATTTAACTTTCTTGCTATCTCTGTTTAGTTATATGACGATCCAGTTCGATCGTGGCTTTAATTTGTCATCATTGAGCTCATCTGGTCGACCTGATCGTTGTTCATCTTTCACTGAAAAATCTTCGGAACAAAATTTGTCAAACCAATTCTGGCACTGTCTTTCTTTTAAGGCTTCTTCACGAAACATATCACTTAGCTTTTCAGTAGTTTGCGCTGCGTTCTTTTCTAATTTGCTTCTAAGCAAAGTAAGACTGACAGCTGACACAAATGTCAAAAGGAAAATAATATGACATTGACAGAAGAAATTAAAAAGTATTGCCAAAGACATCTAGGTGTGAAATCCGCAATTACTATGTTAAGTTGCCAACCCAATACAATTAATTAATCGCCAATGATTCTAGCTTTTCAATTTTCTTAATTTGTCGATTTGTGAACAATTCTTCTGAGGAAGCATTAGAAACGCAACACATTTTTCTCAAAACTGATACAAAATATTGTGGCACCTGGTCTGTATATGATTATTTTTGTCATTGGCGTACATTTAAAACATTTCATTTTTGTTTTATTTGTTTTTTAATCGGCATGTGTACCAGATGTTTGAATTGCCTACTACAATATAAAAATTCTGTGCCCTTACTGCTTATGTAAGGAAGGTGAAAATCTCGAGAGAAATTTGGAAGATTTCAGTTAATATCTCCTTAATCAGGACCGATCTATGAAATAAGGACGTCCATCAACATCAGAAATCGTAGCAGAAATACAGGATATGGTTTTGGAAGATCATCGATTAACTAAAAGAGATTTAGTAGAAATCCTAGACATGCCTTTACGCAGTGTGAGCAATATTTTGGCTGAAGTTATGGGTTTTAGAAAGCTGAGTGCACAATGGGTGCCGCATTCGCTGACTATGGAAAGTCTGGATGGAGAGCTGAAATAAGTAAACAGGTTTTGAAATTCAGAAAACACTGATTTCCACTGAACTGATGAAATACCGTACATTGTTCGACATCGACATATACTCCTAGAAGCGGTAGACGTATACATATATTGCCAGCATGTAGAAAAGCTACTTATCCCCAAGAAGAATTAAAATATATCCAATCTATCGAACCTTAGGTTGACTCGTCTCCTTTTAGATATGAAATGGAACCTGACCGTTTATTTTCAGAACTCAGCAACAATTCGGTCAAGGATGCCATTATCTGACATATTTAGGAACAAAAAAAAAAATTATATTTTACCGCTCTGTTCATAGTCGAAGTTGCTTTTATCCTTACAAAGATGATGTCTGCTACATGGCTCCAAATTGGTCGTTTTTTCTTTTTCCTTTTATTTTTTCTTTGGTCCGCTTATTTAGATAAATTCAAATTATATGAGACTCTGAAGACCAGGAGTTAATAACTTGCCAAATGCACTGGGCATTTATAAAAAATCTAAATCTGAGTATTGGTTCCTAGTAAAGGGTGACCAGATAAGAACGGTAGGAATAAACAATTAAATATAACAAAAACGGTGTGAGATATAAAATTGATTCTGGCTTCATTTTGAAGCTATATTCATGCCATTATGTGTGGAATACCACACCATTTAAATTGCCGCCTCGGCTTCACTGGCAGTGTTCCAAGCGGTCGGTCAAATTTTTAATGACTCGGTCCAATACGTTCGGCGTTATTCCAGCAATAGCGTGTCGAATGTTGGCCTCAAGCATATTCAAAGCGTTAACTAAAGACTTCACATGGCCACAGAAAAAACAATCGAGTGGTGTCAATTCTCATAATCGCGGCGGCCAATTGATGAACGCTCGCCGTGAGATGTCCCACTCGCCAAGTTTCTCCTTCACAACTTCAAGCGGTGCGTCGCTTTTATCCCATGTAGCATCGGATATATCGATGTTGTCGAGCTCAGACCACAGAAAGTCAATTAATTTTGCTCTATACCTAACAGTGACTCCTTCCTTATTTCGAAAGAAATAAGGTCCGATGATGCTGCCATGCGATAATTCGCATTAAAGAGTCAATCTTTGTGGATGCATTGTATCTTGGCCGAAGACTTATGGATTGTGTTCATTCCAATAATGGCAATTTTGATTGTTGACATAACCGCTAAACCAAAAGTGGGCCTCGTCCAAACAGATGATTTTTTGGCTAAAATCCGAATCTACGGACAACATTTCCACCGCCCAATTAGCGAAATCACGGCGTTTTTTGTGGTCGTCGGGCTTCAATTTTTGCGTTAGCACAATCTTATATGGATGAAGGCATAATTCCAACCGCAAAATAAGTGATTAGCTATGTCCAATTCAGGTGAACGGCGCCGAATCGTCATTTCTGGCCGCTGCGGCGACTATGTTTTTTTTATATCGCACCATTCTCTGTCTGGTTGGGACCTCAAGATCCAAAAGAGTGTACACACGTTCAAACTTTTCCACGCTGCGACGTATTGCCTGCACACTGAAGCCATGGTAACAACCAACCTCATGACGCAATTCACGTTGCGTATATACAACTGAGCGGGAGTTTCGGTAATATTTTGTAATAATTTCCCCACGTTCGTCAAGCGAAAAAAGATGCATGATAAAATAACAAACCTTACTGAATATTTTGACATCTATGTTAGATGAAACAATTGAAAAAATTACCATTGCTATCTGGTTACCCGTTAGATCACCGAAACCAGGCAGCGTTGGTTCTGCTGTGCCATTCTCTTCTCAACAGAAGGTACAGATATGGTTACTTGAGCGGTAAATTAATCTATTTTCCTCCTAAAGTGATAAGTAAAAAGTTACGAATTTCGTAAAAGTGTTTGTGTAGAATTTATTTAAAACCCAATTCTAAATGGAAGTCCACATAAGAGTAGTAGTCTACTCGAAGACTGATTTTATTTTCCAGGAAGCTCCTATTTTTAAGCTAAAAAGTTGCTTCAAATTAACAACGGTTGTAAGAAATATCAATACAATTCATTACAGCATATCGATCACATCCCGGTGGTTCTTGGAAAGCCTTGATGTAACCCTTTTCTGGCAAGTTTATCAGCAAAGATTATATTTATTCGAAAACGAAAGAGTTCAAAGTCCTAAAATATGCCCCCGTTTTTAAAATGGGGCTTAGGTCCCGATGGACGACATCAAGATATGTTTTAAATATCAGTCATCATGACTCCTGAATTTTAAGCTATGGAGTCTTATTTTTGAAATGATTACCTGTTGATTGAGTCCACAAATAGTACAGCAGAGTAGTCTGAAGAGGCTCGGCGTAGATATCTGTAACAATGAGAATGTCGAACAACACCGTTTACAAGTCATGGCTGGATTTGACTTGATCAATAATTCGGCATCATATTGAAAAATGTTATTTTCAAAGTTTTATAGTAGATAAAGGAAATAACTATCCATTCAAATAGGTATCAAATAGGTATGGCTCTATTTGACTGATCCGTGATGACAGGGCTGCCACATAAGGAAGAACTAATCCAAAAATTGAAAACATTTAGATTACATGGTGCAATATGATGCACTTTATCATTTAGTATATTAAATGTTAAAATAAAGAAGCCATAGAAAAATAACTTTGAAATATTATTTCTACTTTTCCTACATACGGTTCTGTACTGTCAATTCAAATTGTTGACACCATAATCTGCAAAAGCACTTAATGCGCTTAATGGATCCATATTTTGTTGCCGTGAGAATATGTTGTGTACCTCTATGGGGGGACACTCGAAAAAGGATATGTGAAGTGACAATTAAGCCTTTTAAGAGTTTTGTCCTTCCACCCAATCAGAGTGAAAAGTGACAAGGTTTTTCCGCACCAAAAAAATTGTTAAAAATAAATCAGCACTTCAAGGCTGACAAGCGTTCGTAGACATATGAGTAGACATGATGAGCCTTATGATGATAAGTAGACAAAAGCAAGAGGGCATACATCAAGTACTAATCTCTTATGACAAGGACACGTCCGCATCACATTTTTCCCAGAGACAGTAATAGAAAAACAAATGCAGTACTTTCCGAGTTTTATACTTCCATTTAGAGGGTTTAAATTGACTCGATCTCTCGCTATGAAAAAGATTACAAACATAAAAAATAAAAAAATATTTGGATACATCCTACGAGAGCAGTAGCACTGAACTGAACACGACTTAATGCTGCACTGAACTACTCACATCTCATTAATTTCGCATATCCCTAGGAATATTTCACACGTTAAATTTATGGTCCAATCGGTAAAGGTCCAACAGATACCGTGCCACATGTATTTAACATTAATTATTGCCAGTATGGTGCGATAGTATCTCTGACCTATTTAAGTCGCCTCATGTCGCTACCAATGTACACTTGTACACATGACACTGATAAAATTAAAACAAAAAAAAAAAAGTGAGTGAAAAGGAAAAAAAAAAAATGGAATGTAGGAAAAATCGAGGACTAGTTATGCAGATAAGTAATTTCATTAGTCCAATAAATTAACTAGGCAACAACCTCATAACTCTACTTTGAACTATGTGGAACTCGAACAAGGATAAATTGGAATACGGCCAGCGTTGCCACCGTTGAACACTTTCCCACAGGGAGTGGAGAGTATGTTAGATTTGGATATTTAATTATCAATTTTTGGTTTTTAGTGTAAATTTTTACATTTTCTTAGTCCTAATTCCTGAAGTAACATCTGGTTGCTGGATCCATGTGTACTTTGAAAGAAAAAAAAAACCTTGGTCCTCGTTTTGACTGTTCTTTCATAGACATAGCAAGAGAGTTTTCAATTGAAGGTGCAAAAGATTTAGTCTAGTAAATCTACTCCCCGTATTGCCTAGTTTGCAATTTTGGGTACAAAGAGAGATACTTTTATAACTTTTCCATATGGAGAAAATTTCACTTGTGTGGGCTTGCGATTATCTGCCGAAAGCGTGGTGAAGTTAGACAAATTAATTTGTCTGGTATTCAATGTTGACCTGTTTGTCGAACACAGACCCTATAGGTCACTAGTCGGCGCACTTAACCACAGTACCATTCTACCGCTGCAAAGCAGGATAGGGTAGAAAAAATGTTTAAGATTTGACAAATCTAGTTCTAGAGAACTAAGTAATTGAAACACAGAATATACATACATATGCCTTCCATTTAAAGTAGCAAGCAATTGTATGAAGACTCTTAAAGGACAACGACCTTCAGATCTTCACGTGGAATGTTGGTACCCTTAACAGGCCTTAACTGTTTTTACGCAGATTTCACCGCCATCCAGGAAGTGCGACAGGATAGGCCGAGCATAAGGAGGATGAAAATCGGTAATAATTCAAAAGCAAAAGAAACAGTGCTGTAAGCATAGCCTACATGACAGCACGTCTGGCCACGAATTTAAGTTTATTGAGTTTACGGCGGAAAGAAATATCAGCACACGGTTTTCTTATCTCATTATACACAAAGGTACATGGCGGTCTCCGGATTATCAAATTCTAAATCAGATTGATCATATTGCAATTGACGTAGGACATTCCTCCAGTATTCTGGAGTATTTTAGAACCTTGTTGCAATCAAGGTGCGAATTCGAGTTTTCCAAGTGCTACAACAAAGAAGAAAAAGAACCGAACGCGTATCCCGTTATCTCTCGGCAACTTTCATGCCGCCAGCATCAAGTACCGAAGACCAGTTACAACGCTGCTAATATGCCACCATAGACGCCGTAACTGATATGCTGGGTTTTATTAAACCACTAACAGGCGATCCCTGGTTTCATGAAGAATGCCGGAAAGAACAATACATGCAGCACAGAAGGCAATAAAGTGGAGCTGCAATGAAGGACTATAATCCTAATGAGCTATACGAGCAGAAAAAACAGAAAGTATATCGATATTGATTGTTTGTATTCCATCAATAACGTACTGAAATTGTACCAATAGATAAAAAGAACGTGTCAAGCTAAGAAGACATGTACAGAAGCGCTGAAGAAGGAAACTTTGTAGTAGAGTCACAGTTAGTGCTGAGAATTTTAAAAAACTTTTTCATGAAACTGACGAAGAAGCTCACCGTTGGGTAAAGTAGATCATTTAACGAAAGCTAAAACTTCTGTCCACCTGACGAAAACGCAGTAAGTATAGCAATACCTATTACATTGGCTGAAAAGTCCCGGGTCTAACACACAGATGGCGCTAGTTTTTTTGGATTCACCTCATGTTGAGTTAGTACTATACATTAGAAGATAGCTGTTAAATGGGACTCCGCTCCATTAGAAACAACAATAAAACGTTGGTATGCTGACTTCAAACGTAGTCGTAGAGGCACTGATGATGCAGAACGCAGTGGACGTCCAAATGAGGCGGTAACACCAGAAAACATTAAAAAAAAAGTCCCCAAATAATTTTGAATGATCGAAAAGTGCAGCTGCATGAGTTAGCTGACATCGTAAAAATATCAAAAGAACGTGTTGGCTTTATATTGCATAAGCATTTGTCCATAAGAAAGCTCTGTTCAAAGTGGATACCGCGTTTGCTCGCTGTTAACCAAAAACAACAACGTGTTGGTGATCCGAATATCTTAAAAAAATGCGCAATGGTAAGAAATTTCAGTCGAATGAAGAGGTTATAAGTGAAACTGAGACATATTTTGAGACAAAAGATAAATCCTTCTACAAAAATGGTCTTGATGGGGATTACATTGATGAATAAAGTCAATTTTTAATGAAAAAAATAGAGTTTTCTTTTTCCACGAGACTTTTCAGACCATGGGTTAAATTGAAAATGAACGAATTACCTGAATCTGACATTTCTCAGATCCCTATAAGAGTGTTTGTTTGATAAATGGAATCTCAGCAATGTTTGCCCTATTAATGCAAAATTGGAGATTTCCTCAGCTGCACCAACTCAGAGGTATATAGTAAGTCCCCTTCGTCAACACTCTTAACGGCCCCTGTCAATACGGCTTGGGACCAGGGAAAACCACAATCGTATAAATCTTCACACTTTATCAGAACCTACCATCAGTGGAAGGCTGTCTGAGGAAGAGGATATATATTTAAAGATTTTCATATCGTCTGCGTAAACAGATATGTATAAATTTTTAATGATGCAATCAACATCATTAATGGCCAGAATAAATATTAAGGGACCAAGGTGGCTGCCTTGAGGGATACCAGAGGAGGCTTTTAATTGGGTCAGGAATCATGGACCTAAATAAAACATAGTACTGTCAAAGCAGTTATTCACGTAGCAGTTGTAAAGTCATTTTAATTTATAATCTCTAGCCCAAGAGTTTTTTCAAAGCTGTTAAATGCTGGAGAAGCTCAGTGACAGAACGTCATCTTGCCGAACCTATTTTCACCATAAATTAATATGTTTAACAAACTTCCTAAATAAATAGATCCAATACGCCTTAGCCTATGCTGCTACTCTGACCTGGTTAAAGAATTTTGTCTTGCCTTCTCCTAAGCTGATCTCTCTAAAAAATGTTTGCAAAATAAATATTCTGTAAGTGTAATATGGTTTGCTGGATAATCCAGCCTTGGTTTTGCTTTACACTTGAGATCTACACAAGGAAGAAGACACTGTCAGGCCAAGAACTATAATGATCCAACGCACCCTCCGAGTTTAGATTGGTTCGGGGCACTACAATTACCGCGACTTAAAGAAACGTTGATAAGCTGCTAGTTCATGAAATGTCTCGAGAGACAAAAACCTCTCAGTAACCGACAGAACTATTTTCGTATGAAAGATAACCGAAAAGTGAGACACACACTTGATATTTTAAATGCATTTGGCTGAGTTTGAAATGAGTATCCTTTATTGATGCATTTCGAATTGACGAAAACCTTCTTCTATGGATAAGAACCTACCTTTCGAAACGCATTTATCCACAAAGTAAATGCCGGTATGCCCTAAGGCTCCGTTCTGTATCCGAAACTCTTGTCTCTTGCCTGTCCCTGCTCTCCGGCTGTGGAATGGAAACTGAAGCGTATGTTGCTCATTACATTTCCATATTAACAGCATAATTAACTGGGGAACCACCAACAGAGTGGAATTTAATGCTTCCAAAGGAAATGAAATTATGATAAACTTTCCATTCTCGGCATGTGGACCATTGACACATACGCTGGAATGACTACATATTCGACACTGCCGTGTCTTCTTAAGGGATTTGGCCTCAATATAAAAATGTAAGGCATTTCTTCGCTCAAATTTTGAGTACATTGTCCATATCTGGTCAAGTCTTTGCACATGGTAAAAGGGTTCAAAATTAATTGTTCTTAATTACTTATAAGTAATGAATATACTGCACACTCAGTTGACTTAATGTCTCTTGCCTTATATTGTTCTATCGGCAGTTTCACCACAAGTTCTCCATCGAAATTGTAGAACTACGCTCCTTTAAGCCTTCAACCGCAATACCAGTTTCGCTATGAAAGCTCTACAGTTTACCCTCAATCCCACGGCCGGACGTAGGTACTCTGAAATATCACGGTTCTTTCCTAAGCCGTACAACTCGCTTATGGAATACCCTGCCGAGTTCCTTATTTCCTAGTCATTATAACCTGCAAACATTTAAAACCAACGTACATCGGCATTCCTGATTTTTCCCTAATTTTAGTTCGGCTGCGCAGGGTACACCAAGATATAATAAAATAAGTCTTCTAACGAGACAAATTATGAGCGCCGTCTACAGAGAGCGCCGTTCAATTCATGACTGTATCAACAGATCCTTTGGCTGGATAGCTACCTTCCTACCGCGAATATTCTTGAAACTTAAACTACTTGTACTCAAACAGGAGAAGGTGTTGCTTAATGACTTCCGGACTCATGATTCAATGAAGCTTTCATCACATTCTGTACAAAAAAAAAAAAATATTACATTAACGAGATATTTACATTAGCAGTCACAAAGTTGTATGTAATTTCTTGTTTTCAATTTATTTTAATTCCATAGACACCTCTACACCGAGAATGTTGTACTCATGTCCATGCAAATTTGTAGATCCGTATACATACGAGTACTCGCATTTATAGAAGAACAGACTTTACCTGGCAGCGTTGTGACTTTTTGTTGTTCGAATTGCAGTTAATCTCCTGCAATAGCAGTAGGGTGGCAACACTGGCTAAGCCTTTGAGACTCTGACTACGACAACAAGGTGGCTGTCGTGGCTTTTAACCCTAAAATTGAGGTCAGTTACATTTTCCAACGTTCAGCTCTGTTATGACATTTGCAAAGTTAAAGTGGAGTTTTCGTGGAAAAAAAAAAATCAAACACGAACAAAAGAAACCCATGCAATAATGTACATATATACGAACATACGTACCCACTCAAAGGATCAACCAATTAGCGAGGATTTTATGAGAGTCGACTGACTTGATAGCAAAAACGAACTCCCGGATATATCGGAAGTAATAAAATTACGCTCACATTCAATTTTCCACCGCAATTCAAACGTAAATTTTCAATTGTCCTTACATCGATCCAACTTGGTCTATATGCGTATATGCATTTGCATAGGTACATACGTGCGACTAGATGGTACGCTCTTGAATTATATCCGTTTTAAAGGAAAAATTGGAGTGTGGGCTTCCGGTACGTTACAGCACAATACTCGTATATTACATCTCCATTGTGTCCCTTGATGAAGCTGGAATAAAGTGCAATAATAAAAAAGAACTTAAGCTGCAGCCAAACACAGCGCGATACGTTGTTTCTTTGAAGAAGACATCTCCATCAAGCAGGTGTTGTTATCGGGATACGGTGGAAGGTTGTATCCAACTTCCTCTTATTATTTCCAGAAAAGTATCCCGCGGCAAAGACCGTTCGTTGCATGGCGTCAAGAGAAAAAATGATTGTTGTTCCCTATTTTTTTTTTTTTTTCAGTTTATTTATTTTTTTTTTTCCTTCAATCTTTCGACATTATTATCCTGTGGGAATGCACTCGAAAGATACGTATAGATGTATGTGAGAAGAGAAAATTAAATTCATACATTCTTCTTTATAGTTTTTCTTGTTTTTTTACTTTTTATAGTGCGAGTGCGGGATAGTGCCCTCTTTTCTGGTAATTTTTGGAGTCAGCGCAATGGAAAATTCGTATATGGGTCGCAAGGCGCGGTTAGAAGAGGATATCTGGGATAAAATGAGGGCAATTTGTTTTCGTTGAGTTTGTGAATTTCAAATATTAGTTCCTCAGTAGTGGAGGAATGATTGCAATTTTGATATTTCGAGCAATGACGAAAGCGGTAAATAAACATTAGTGCAAGATGGATCCAGAGAAATGTACTTGACGAAGGAACGATGAGAGTGCGATTGTGTTTGTTTAGTTTCCCTTTGGGAGTGGGTTGAAGATAGTGCATTGTAGGTTAAGTTTCATCGATAACAAATGTGATCAGGAATGTACAACAAGTTTGTAAACTGCATTATCCTCTTGATATAGGGTTCTTTTTTTAAAGTTCAAAGGACAAGTGGAGGGAAGATATTTCTACTCAATGTTTGAAAAGTGCCAGTAAGTGATGATGGCCATCAAGGCAAAAAGATACTATATATATCTAAAAAAGGGTTTTTTTTTCTGCAACAGGGATTAAATATCAACTCATTTAACTGCCAAGCTAGTACACTCTATTTTATATAGGGTGATTCATCATGAGGTTTGATTTTCAGTAGGCTTTTTTTGACAAATCACGCGTGACTCCTATCAAACTGGTTTTTATTTTGTTCAGGATCTGTGAGAAATGTTTTTCGTGCGATTCGAGGAACTTACGGTACGCATAATCGACCTACTAAAACCACTGTCGCCAATACCATTCGCAAATTTGAGTCCCGGTTTACATAAGTGGATGAAACTCGACAGGTTACAATACATCCAGCATGTAGTGAAGAGACTATAGCAGCTGTAGCTGTAGCAAAAAACGTTAAAAGATATATTCTCAAATTGTGTCAGTAGTTTTCAATATGTCCACCTTTGGCGCGAATAATGGCCTTGAGACGGCCGAAGAAAGCATCGCATGCTGCACGTAAGTGGCTCTGCGGAATTTTGGCCCATTCCCGGCGAAGTTTTAGGTGGTCCAAACTTCAGAATTTTTTATTATCAATCTTCGCCTTCAAAATGCCCCAGACAGAGAAATCCAACGGATTTGCATCCGGAGAATTTGCAATCCATTGTGTCGAAGAAATAAAGTGTGGAACATTGCTTTTTAAGCAATCTTGTTTGACGCTCGCCTTGTGAGACAGTGCCGAGTTTCTGACCAAAATGATTGTTTTCCCAAGGCTTCAACTGCCTCTAAGACAGTTGCATGGTATACGATCACATTAATACGAGGCGGTTATGGCGGCCCAAACCATCACCATTGGTGTTGCTTGCTTTCTGGTGGTCATCGGAAGGTTAACTTCGATGAACCTCTCTGGCAAGTAAACTCGGTCATTTTATTTGTTGACATATTGCTCGATAACAAATTGCGACTCATCGGAAAAACCCAAATTCGGCAACTCATCACTTTCGTACTTTCGTGCAAGAGTAGCAACTCCTCCTTTCAACTCTAACTTTTTTCTTCAGCCCAAGCTCATTTTTCAGAATGTGGTGCATCCGTTCCAACAATATGTTGAGCTCACAGCCATTTTTCTACCACTTCGACGCGGATTTCACTCAATTCGAGCCTTCACTTTCCGAACCATTTCTGCCGATGTTGCTGTTTTTTTATTACCACCTCCATGGCGTTTTGCAACGCTGCTAGTATCACGGTAACGAGCTTTGGTTCGAGATACAAATGGTTTATTCACGTTGAGGTGCTGGAGGGCTCTTACGATAGCTACTTGTCGTTTTCCAGCCAAATATAAAGCAATCACACTATTACGTTTGAATTTCATCGCGGATAAAAGTTTTTCAACACAACTGAGACGCAATTATCTGTCATGTGTCAAAATTTGAGCTCACAGTAATGAACGGTTTGAAAAATGTTAGCTGAAGTTAGCGTTGACAGGCATTTGAAGACACGGAAGTCACTCAGTTGTTTAACATTGCCCATACAACCGTTTCACAGAGACAGAAAGACTTGGAATGTCGAAAAAGTTTAATGATTGGGTTCATCACGAACTCAGTGAAAGAAATCTTACGGATCGCATAATGGTCTGTAAGTCTTTGTTGAGATGGAACTCACTTGAGGCTTTCTGGAAAGAGTGGTTACAGGAGACTAAAAAATGGGTGGCTTACAACAACATTCGGCGAAAGAGGTAGGCTAATGATAAAAAACACCATAATTGGTCGGTAAACAAGATTTGCATCCCACAAAGGTAATGTTGTGCATTTGGTGGGATTGGCGAGGTGTCCTTTGCTTCGAGTTGCTCCCACGCAATCAGACAATAAATACGGTTAAATATTACTCTCAGCTTGATACTTTGAAGCAGACAGTGAAAAAAAAAAAAAAAAAACGGCCAGCGTTGACGAACGCCAGACCAGTTTTAGTGACGAAAAAATAACTGAATTCATTTGATTGAGAAGTTTTGCAGCACATAAGTCTGCTGACTTTTACAAAAGAGGTATTATGTCCCTTTCAGAATGTTGGAAGAAAAGTAATAAGCTCATGATGCTGGCTAAGAGATATAAGTTAACACACAAGAAATTCAACGTCAAACATCAAAAGATTCTCATCCTCCTCAAATTACATTCTATCGGACTTTAACATCCGACTGCTGATACGAGCGTCTGGATCATGCGACATATATGTGAATGTGACTTGCGAAATATCCATTGTAAATAGCCATAATTTGATTCTGTTTAAAAAACAGACTTTGCATATTAATGATTCTAATTTTGTACGGTAATCGATTAAATAATGTAGGTGCTGACACAGTAAAGAAATTGGAAAAGTTAGTCTTCTTTGCCATCGGTACCCTAATTAATTGTCGAAAGTTCACTCCTTACCTGTATGTATATATGGTATTTGAATTTCTTGGTATTGCACTGTATCCTCTAGGTATGAAAAATACTTTGAGAACTTTGTAAATACATAAATGTTTTATTGGTAAAATCTGAAGGAGGAAGGAGGTTGTAGCAGAAACATTTTACGCGTCGTACGCATCATATGCTTTTTTCCAACTCAAGTGTCTGTCTATCGTTACTCATAGATACTTAAAACATTTAACAGGTTCTATTTTTAAACTATTAGAACAACAAGAAACATTAGCACGAAAATTGACCTTACCACATTTATGAGAAGACATTGAAAGTCTTGGACATGCAGCGGCGTAAAAAACGACATTACTTTCGAGCAAACTTAATTTTTTTAAGTTTAAAAACATAAGTTTGGCTTACAATTAATTCATGTTTTGCAAACCATTGCCTTAGCAGCTGTATGTCACTCTTTAATTTTACTAGTGAATCGAATAAAGAATGCTTACGTATGTAAAGGCAATATCGTCAGACAAAAGTAGTTACATTACTGCTCAGATTTTGCAGTAATTTTTATCTTTATCTTTACTCTTTGAGTTTTTTTCTGTCAGATAAGACTTAAACCAATTAAATCTGAATCCAGCCTTGTAGAGTTTATCCAAAAGAGTCGTGTGGTTAACCATATCACCATATGCCCGTGTTTAGGAATGATAAAATCCTTCAAATAGCTTAGAAAAAGTTATAAGTAATGATATTGGTCTATATTGGTTGACAAATTTCCGGTAACACTTTTTATATAGAGGAAGGAAAGATAGCACAATTAACACTCAGATTAAATAAATAGCACAGTTTAGCAACAATGAAGAAGGCATTACGTTTAACGAGACAATTAGTTATACCATCCGAGATACACGAGTTTTTATTGTTAAGATTCATTCTAAAACTATTACTTTGAATGGCATCATCAATAAGATCCGGATATAATTCACAACTACAATTCGGATGAGTATGGTTGGGTTTGGAATTCGTTGCAATATTTACAAAATACAATAGCAGTTGAAGGATTATGCACTAATCTAACTTCTACCTGGATCTCACTAATGTTGTCTAATTCCTCTTATTCCCCTGCAATTGTCGAATTTAAACGAATAAAAATTATCTCGACCAATAGCTATTTTTCTTTTCACCTTCTGGCTCAGTTGGCAGTTTTAGGATATTATTTCGATGGTTCTTTTTGCATTTTCAGTTAATTCTCATTAATTCAAGGCTTCAATCGTTCGAGCTTAGTATTGCTACATGACTTGATAACGGTGGAATTTATAATGTGGCATTTTGGTATTTTCAAAAAAAAAAACTTTATTAGCTAAAGAGGGATCATTCTCTAAATAAACTAGCGCCCAAAATTTAACCTTAAGGGCATTCATTAATTTTGGTTAGTCTACTACCTACTTATATGGAAAGGGGATATATCTATTTCTTTTACTATCAGTCGTTTGATCTAAGTCAAGTCTTATCATACAGTAGTCAGTGATTTTCAACTTCACATGAAATCATGTGAGACCATATTTTATGGAATCTTACAAAAATGTGGTCAATACAGGTTTGAGTTACGTCGGTTATTCGAGTTAGTTCATCCACAAACGACTTTAAGCCATATGATGACATTTAAAGCATATATTTGTCAGAATCATTACTATCACTCAATATGTCTATGTTTATGTCTCCTAATACAATTAAATTCATTGACCTTACATTCTTTAAAAGTACATCCATATGTTCAATAAATACATTTTTGCTCAAACAATTTTCATGTAAGCGATAGACACATAAAATTGTTAGAACTTTTGTTTGTAGGTAATTTTAAGGATATCCGCACTGCCAAGACTATATTTCACAATCTCTTCACAATTGACGGAATCCTTTATGAATACTACTACACCACCTGTACTATATGAATCATTTCAACTACCAAATACTAAGTTGAGTGAAAAGTAACCTCCTTGAATACACTTATTCCAGCGATTTTCCATCTTCTTGATTTCGTCCGAAAAGTAATTTTTCGGAAGGTCGATGATTTCATCGTGTGATCTTAATTTTATTTTTGATGAGCCATCTTTTGAGGTTTGGGAAGAGATAATAATCCGAGGGAGCCAAATCGGGCGAATACGGTGGATGCGACAGCAATTGGAGCCGTAAGTCATCGATTTTAGCCGTGGTTGCGATGCTCTTGTGCGCCGGTACATTGTCTTGCAAAAACAAAATTTTTTTTCGCTTCATGTGAGGCCGTTTTGCAACGATTTCGGCCTTCAATCGCTCCAATAATCCACAGTAATACTCGCTGTTGATGGTTTTTCCTTTTTCGAGGTAGTCCACGAAGATTATGCCATGACAATCCCAGAATACCGACGCCATAACCTTTCCTTTAGTCTGTTGCCGGGCACTCATTCTGATCTCTGGTGAGCCCTATTACGAAGTGCTCTCGCGTTCGTGTTTTTGGTCAGAAGTGAGTATGCGCGGCACCCAGCGGCAGGATAACTTTTGCATATGCAAAATATTGCCCAAAATATGATGTGTGCGCTCAGTACTAATCTTTTTGGTATCTGCTAGCTCGTGCACCTTTACTTTCCGGTCAGCCAACACCATTTCATGTATTTTTTTGACATTGTCCTCTGTAACCGCACCGCCTTGACTACTCTACCAGATCTAGTTGGCTGATCATTGATGTTAATTTCGCAGCCATCGATAATGCCGTCCTCCGAATTTCCATGCACACTATTATCTTCAGACGCGTTACATGATTCTTCAATACTTAAAAGATGATTATTTATTTGCGGATTATCGATGCTTGCGAAGGCTTCATCATTTGCTACATTTCTTGGTGAAATAGTTAGAAACCTTCTTAAATATTGTCTATTTCGTCCAAATTGGTTTCCCTCGTTATCTTTAATTTAAAATTTTTTACAACGGTACCATACGACCAATCTTTTTTTGCTTTCCAAAACAATATATTATCGCTCGATTTCAAGCTGGATAGGGGTTTGGATGCTCTATTATAATATTTAGCTTGTAATTCTCTTTTGTTATCTATTCTTTTCACGATTTCTTTCGCAATAACATCGTGGGGTCTTAAATTGCTTGTGGTCGTAGGTATTTTTGTTTTGACCTACCGTCCCATGAAGAGTTAAGCCGGTGACAGCAACATATTTGCTAACGGTGTAGTGTTATACTCTAAAATTCGATAGCTAAATTCTTTTTCACGACCCTCATCATAACATTTTCTTAATATTCGCTTTCCTATCGCCCCACCCTTCTCGGCCAAACCGTTACTCCGTGAATAGCGCGGTCTAGAAAACGTAAGTCTTACATAAGTCTGATCGAATCTGAAGAGGAAAACCAAACTTTGTAAAGAATCGGTCCACTAATATGTTAATTATGAGACCTATCGATTTTTCTTTGAGCCGTTCAATACATAACCAATTTGAATATGCGTCAATTACTGCCAAATATAACACCCCGGCATGCTCAAATATATCTACAGCAATTTTTTTCCATGCAAACTGGTGCTTCATGCTGTTTTAATGGTTCTTTTGCATTGTTAAACCGGTGTTTTTCACATACTCGACATCATTGAACTTTTTGCACTATTTCTCTGGAATACCTGGCCAATAAAATAACTTCCTTGCACGCAATCGAGTTTTCTGAACACCCAAGTGAGGAGCATGCAACATATCAATCAACTTGTCGTCGAAGAACAAAATCCCATCATTGACACTAATCTCAATTTTAATTTTGTAAAATTGCTTGCATTCTGAACTCAATATCTTGTAATTTGGCCAATCACCAGCATGAAACTTCAAAATCTGCCCTAAACATTCATCATTGAGAGTAGCATCCTGATAACATAGTTTGTTTGTTTCGGAAATACAGAGTCGGCTAACAAGACTATGGACCACATAATTCAGTTCTGGTTTCTCTACATCCGATGCACTTACATAGGCCCTTGATAAACAGTCGGCCAACAACAATTTCTTCCCGGGCACATATTTTAATTTGAGACCTGGGTACTTTAATAGAAACATAAACATCCGTTGGAGCCTGACTTTAACCTAGTCTAGCTCCCTCTTCATCAACGCTTCGACTGATTTGTGGTCAGTATGAACTTCTACCTCCCGACCATAAATGTAAAAATGAAATTTCTCACATGCAACCAAAATGGCGAGTAACTCCTTTTCAATTTGGGCTCATCTTTGCTCACTTGACAATAGTATTCTTGAAACGAACGCTACTGGTTGACCTGCTTGTAGAAGAACGTAACCTATACCGTCCTTGGAAGCATCAGCCTGAATTACTAGCGGCTGCTTGGGGTCAAACATGCGTAAAACCGGTGCCTTACTTATTATATTTTTTATATTTTCAAACTCTCTTTGATGCTCCACTTGCCTTTCCAACTTCACGGTGAAAACTGATTTACTTGCAAGTCGACTAGTAATGGATTCAGCTGTCGGAAATAAAAAATTCTCCCTGCGAATGCATTCATTCAATGGTTTCGGATCCAAGCACAGACGTAGCGACCCATCAGATTTCTCTACAATCTGTAAATTGCTCACCCATTTTGTTGGGTGCTCTACTGGACTAATAACACTGTCATCGACCATAACCTTCAACTAGGCCTTAAGCCTATCGTGCAAACTAAATGGTATTTTCTTTTTGTACAGGTTTGGAACCGTCTTTTACCGGCGAAGCGCCCTAGGCCTTCAAAAATATCGTTAAACTGACTACAAAAATTCTCTTTAGAATTAAGCACTCTACTATGAGGATGACTTCCGCCCCTCACTGCTGTTTGAGATGATTCAGGAGTTTTCCTACCTTCCTTTTCTTTATTATCGTTCGACTCGTATTCAATAACATTTACGCGATTTCTGTTGCTTGATTTTCGACGAAATTTGCTTTTACATACTACTGCGAAATGACCAGCTTTACCGCAAACTCTGCACTTTCGCCCACCTACCAATGCCGGACAGTACTTTTCATGTTGATCCGTTGCTGCTATTCCACAGCGTTCACATGCTGACATATTCCCAGATCGATTATCGTATGACTGCTTAACTGCTCTCGTTGCCAATGTGTTGATTACCTCCACCTTCGGCTCGTTTTCTTCCGCAGACAGCAGCTTGAGGTTTTGCGCAGACAATTCAGGGATTTTACATTTTGAGATCACTTGATCAAGCGTGTCCTCGCTTGATTCTAGAAGTTTCGACTGTAATTTCTTGCTATCCAACCCAAGAACTATTTTGTCCCTAATCATACGATCGACGTACGATTGCCCGCAACCATTTTCTGTGCATTGAAACTCACAGAACTTTGCTTGAATTCGTATTTCAGTTTCGAATTCGATAAACGGTTGGTCCTTTTTCTGCGCTATGCACCCAAACTTATATGTTTCTATTACCACGTTGCGACGCTGGATACAGTATTCTTCCAACCGCGTCATAACTACCGCTAAGGTTCTTTGAGCTTCTGGGAGTGCAAGCGCATTGAATATTTCAATGCCCCTCTCTCCAATATGGTGCAGAAACAAGGCCACCTTGACTGATTCTTCGGCCCGATTCTTGTCTGCTGCAACCAAAAATATCTCAAATTCTTGCTTCCACATCGGCCAATTTTTCGCTAGCTCATCAAAATTCATTTCACTTGGCCCTTTGATACCTTGTTCGGCCATTTTGCACTACACTCTTAATGTTTATTTTTTATTTTTTTTTTTTCATATATACATCTGACACCATGTTGAAATAAATGTATACGCTGCCTTTTTAATATTTCTTTTATTTCATTTATTGTCGTTACATTGGTCTTCTCTGTTTGAATGTTCTATCTCTACTGACGCATAGTCGTTCATACCGCCGTAAATGATGTGGTAGTATTGCCTGACTATGCCACACAGTTTAATTACATAAACGTACATAGATAGCTAAATTACTTTTGCAAGTAGAGTTGCGGCCACCACGAAACTCTCGAAATCAATATTTGACGGTGTAATCTGATGGAGCATTAGCCCCATAATATTTATCCAACTTTTCTTTTGTTTCCTGAGCCGTTTTGCCTCTCAAAAAATAATGTTTTATGAGAGAACGAAAATCGTTTTTGTCCATAACAACATGATGCCAAACACGTCAACAACAATCAGCTGTCAAGATAAAACTAAAGACAGTATCGCACTGAAATTTGGCATGTCTGTCTAAATATGACTTCAAGGCACCATAACATTTTTTGCAGGAGGTTACTTTTCACCCTACCTAGTAATTCATAAATGTCTCTTACCTTATCACTTGATACATTTGTTGGAGTCCTTGAAAATTCAACTCGATGGCTTTTGACCATTTTGGTAATATGCAATAAAAAAAGACGTTGATGGTTCGTTTTCAGAACTTGGAGCCATATTATGAAATATTGACGGATTGATAGTATCATATTCACTTCGGTTATATCACGTGGCTTCTCAGCATTTAAGTCTTGAATATTGCATTCAAATTCAACTTCACCAGTTAAATCATTTAGGAATGCGTTTCTGTTATTCAAAAGCTCAAAAAGCAACATTTTTTTGGTGGCAAAAGTTTAATATTTTCTTGCTCTGCTATATAACTGGCACAGATAAACATAAACAAATAACACTACGTGAATAAAAATTAAAACTGAATTAAAACACAACGCACTCTCATATATATTTCAAAATTCAAATGCTACTATAACAAGCAATGGTTGCGAAAATGAAACGGTTTGCTTTAAACTCACTTGTAAATACAGTTAATGATAGAAATAAAGTCAAATCATTAAAATATGTTAAAACTTTCTATGGTAAATACCATATTGAAATTATTTTGAAAAACATAAATTTTTATGCCATTTTACGAAATATTAAAAACGTTGCCTCAATATTTAAAAATCTAAAATTTTGAAAAGGCATTTAAAAAATTTAAAAAAGATTAGATAACTTAAAAAGCTCTCACAGTCAATAATTGGTTCATTAAAATTTTTCAACAGAAAAGAGCTACATGCCGAAATTTAGCACGTAACGTTTTCGCAATTCAATTCGAAAAAAGAATCGAAGGTATACAAAATAAGAGAAACTGTTTAATAAGTAAACAAAATGTTGGTCTAGTTCTTCCACTCACTGATTGTACACAGAAAGGGGGACGAATGGTTCTCTTTTTTTCAAATCTATACGGTGAAAGGATAAGAGACTTTTGTAGATTTTTTTCTAGACATTCTTTTGCTTTTTGGTACATTACCTATGGATTGAACTCTGACCTCAGGTGTATTAGTCAATAAACATTGAAGTAGCGTTACTCCAACAAAGGCCATATGTAGTCGACACCTATCAAACGATAGATAATGTAAATCAGGGAATTGTAAATGTATAAAACATGTGAAAATGTTCCAAAATGGCTGGCTAAATTTCCAAGTGTTCAACTCTTTATGACAGATATCGAGAATCTAAGCCACCAACTACGAATTCAATTCAAGCTATTCAATCTTCACGTATGCGCCTCCGACATGGGCAAATATAAGGAGGTGATTATTAACTTACCATACTTTGGTTAACCCCAGTTCCAGCGAATGTCATCAGGAATTCAATTTCATGTAGTTAAAATTTCATCTCCGTAAGCAAATTATGCACATTTTACGAGTATTTACGAAACCCCGAAATTAGACAGCAATTCAATCTTTAACGAGTTTGATACGCGGTCTGACTCCATACAAAGAATTGTATTCCAGTATCGTCATACTGAAATCGAGATTACCGGCGATTTCAATATACACAGTTCTGCGTAGCTTCGATATTCTAGACAAACAACACCCGAAGATATTCGCTGCGGAAAACAACTTGGTCCAGCTTCTAAACGAGCCCTCACGAATACCAGACGTTGATCATCATACCGCCAACATTCTGGACCTGTTTTTAATTTCCACCCTGATAAGTACACCGTTGATGTACTCTCCCCCCTAAGCTTGTCGGACCATTGTGTTATATCAGCTGTTTTCTCGTACTCACACTACAATGTTAGAGAAAAGATTCCTAAAAGAAACGTATGGCAATACGAGAAAGCCAACTGGAGCGGTCTTAACATCTTCTTTAAGAATTGTAACTGGTCGTTATGTTTCCTCGATAACGACGTGGATGCCGCTCCTGATATGATAAGAGAAATTATTCTCTTTGAAATGAGATCGTTTATCCCTGATTGGATGAAGAGTATGAAACCAAAAGAAAAATCATGGTACAACTCGAACTGTAAAGAGGCTGTCAGGGTTAGAAAAATAATTTTTTGTGTCCCACAGGACCAACCCCCCTGGTGAAAACGAAAAAAAATTCAAATAAGCCAGAAATGACTGCAATGCTGAAAAAAACTGAAGTAAAAATACTACAAAGTCCCAATGGTAGTAAAAATGTTTGGCCGTTTGTCAAAAACATTAGAAATTCTGCATCATCCTCCATCCCAACGCTCAATGACATTCCAGCTGTCAGCTCTTAGGACAAATTCAATCCGCTTGCTGCACATTTTGCAGCAAGTTCAACACTTCCAAATTGTGCTTTGTCCCAACCTACCCTTGTGTGTCGAATCTTCAATCAAGCAAGAGTACTTAGAGATCTCAAATCTGCTGGTCCAGATGGTACATTTCCCTTCTTCTGAAGTTTCGCTGGCGAAACCAGTGCGTTAGCTTTTTCATCAATCCTACTCTTCAATCCCCTCACTTCGAGCAAATGGAAAACAGCATTTGTCCAGCCCGTCTCTAAAAAAATCGAATCTTCTTCTCTCTCCTCTAACGTCCCTTCTTTCCAAGGTCATTGAAACGCTGATAAACCTTCAACCCTTGAAATATCTCGAAACACGAAAACTTCTTAATGACCGACAGTACGGTTTTCGTAGCAATAGATCCACAGGTGATTTGATGGAATATCTCACCTAAAAGTGGAACCAAAGCGTACGTAAATCTGGCGAAAAGAAGACAGTTGCACTTGGTGTTTCTAAAGCATTTGACAGAGTTTGGTATCAGGCTCTGTTGTCGAAAATGCGTGCTTTTTGGATCGACAACTCTCTTCTTCATTGGGTCAGAAATAACCTTTTTGGAACGTTCAGTTCATGTTGTCTTGGATGGTTTTAAGTGTGATATTCATAAAATAAATGCTGGTGTGCCCTAGGGCTCCGTTCGGCCTCCGAAAATCTTTTTAATTTTCATCAACGATCTCTTGTCTGCTACTTTTAATCCCGGACTCACATCCCTGCTCTTCGTATGAAGAACGGGAACGGTAGCGTATATTACGCTTATTAAATTCTGATAATAGCATCGTAACTAATTGAGGAACCACTTACAGTAGAGTATACTGCTTCTTAAGTACAACGCTGTCAGCGTTAATTAACGCGAAATCTAAATACCCAGCAATTGCCCATAAATAACACTTGCATCGTCGAAACCGAAAAACTTTCCATTCTTGGTATGTGTGTCAATCACAACTTACGTTGGAATGACCACATATTCGGTGTCTCACTCTGTTTTGTGGTTATTTCCTCCACCAGTACTCCATAGAAATTGCCATTATCATTTCGCCCCTTCAAACTTTTAGCTGTAACATTCGTCTCACACAAGCACAACTCGCTTATGGAATGCCTAGGTCTTTATTTCCTATTCATTTTAACATTCAAACATTTAAAACCAACGTTCATCGGCAACTCTCTTTCCATCCTCCCTGATTTTCCTTTTGCCCGCACTGTGTGCAAGCATTTTAAGGGTACTCACATCGCTTGAGCGCGCGCAAATTATGTATAAAAAAATTATATATATCTGTCCGACTAGATATAGAAGGATTCTTATAGAAGGATGAGAATCAAGACGGTGAAGTATCAGGGCAACAGCTTTTGTAAACTTCTCGCAAATGTAAATAACTGGATAGGCAGGGAGCATATTGAGGAAAATCTTTTCTATCATACCCACGCATATGATTCATTTGAATTCTATTGCTGAAGTATCTTGAACGCATGGGTAGTCATAGGTAGTCATGGCTTAAAAGAGGAAGCAGTACAAAAAGACTGATTAAATGCTGTCTAGGAAGGAAGTGCGGAAAGCCGCAAAAAAGTTTCAGGCATGATCTGCATACATGTATCGAAATAATCAAACAACAACAGTTTAAGAAGAGGATAACTAAAAGAAGGCCATACTGTCAGAGCTGCCCATATAGTGGAAGACGTGGAAGACATACTGGAACATGCAGTCTAGCATAGATTATAGCATGGGCTACGAGTTTCCATAGAGAGTGTAACCTCATCTGTACTCACTTATGGCGATTCACAATAAATTGTGCTCAAATGAGTTGCTCTCAATTGCAGCTTGCCAAAAGCCATTGACCAGGTGCCGATGCATTTTATCTACAACATATGTACGTAATTCGTTTTCCAATTAGTTGAGTCAGCATTTATTCATAATTTAATATAAAATAAATTCAGCTATCAGATCGCATACGTTCCATTAGTTTTTTGATCCGAATCGGGGCAGCCCCACTCACACAATTTGTCAAAATAATGTATCACCATCTACCTCTCATTAAATTTAATTAAAATGAGGCACCTACCCATCCAAATACACACTAGCCACCGTCCCAGCGCCCTACTCAACATCCTTCTTTGCCTCTTTATGCCATTTGTTGAACACCAAATTTTCCTTTGTTATATTTTGCGACAACCACATGTTGAAATGTGGACGAAGAAGAAACAAAAAAAAAAAAAAAAAAAGATGACAAGAGAAATATTTAACAATTAACACCGTCACATTCGTGTTCTCTTTTTTTTTATTTTTTTGTCTTCTGTTACCCTTTCCTTGTTGTAGAGGATGACGGAGGACAATAAAGCCACGGTTGTACGTCGTAGGACGACGACGTTAACAGACGGCGATGTCTGCACACATACAACCTTACACATAAACCTATAAAATGAAATAAAAAAAGGTAAAGATGGAAAAAGTACACTCCACTTGTCGACGAGGACAACTCAAAGGCTTTCAAGATTCTACAAAAGCTTAAACACTTTTGTGTATATCGCCCAAGAAAGAATGAAAGTGGGCTTTGGCTGTGGGTGGATGAGTAGGGGGAGTAGGATGCTTCTACTAACCACTTGTTTGGGCATTCATATATTAATTTTGCCGACAAAGAATGCATTTCAAGCACAACCAAGACTCACCCCCATGGGTTCAACCCATGCCCACCTTATAAATAGGATGACTGATATTTTATGTCATGATTATGAAGAAGCCAAGAAAATATAATACGGATAGCGTAACCGATGAAAAAGAGGCCATCGCTTAGTGGTTGTATGTACAATGTATATTGTCACGCAAATTCTTGACACAGTTGTCGTGTCCTCGTTTCCAAATGTTTCGTGCGGTTTTTCCCCCTACTCCAACTCATTAACTTCAATCATTCTACACCATTCTACCGACATTTACCATTTATTTTGCATTCATAACGATTTTCATCGCCATCATCATCATCATCAAGGACTGTTCGGCAAGCTGTTGCATGGTAGCTCGCAAAGAATGAATGACACATGAAACCAATCAATCGGGCACATCAGTACCCTAGACGGGCTACCAGAACAAGATGGAACATCTAAAATACATTTATTGATTGCTTGCTCCTAACGCCGAACTGAATAGACTTCAAGGATTTTTTCCTCTTTTTGGGAAACTTTAACAGATTGAGAGAACCTAATGTGTCTACAATAGGGCAACAATGAAAACAGTTGCGACGATCCAATGTATAATGGTGGAACATAGGATAGGGTTTTCAAGTGATGAATTTATATACGTGACTGGGAATGAGATATCTAGTACGAATATAAGAGTGACTTTTTCGGGATATAGTCAGTTCGGCATAGGTCATATAAAGGTGAATGCCTTGATTGCTGATTTGCGGAGCGAATAGACGAATATAAACGACTTTTTGATTTTTGTACGGCAAGTCCTCTGTTACGGCAGGAACAAGAAACAGGAGGCCATGCATAGAGCAATAGATAGATAGCATACGAGTACATGCAAAAAATCACCAAAGGAACGAGGTTCTGGAAAGCGCTTATCGTGGCACTGTTAACGAAAGTATTGTGACATTAAAATGTATTAATTTTTTGTATAAAGATATTATAATCTGAATGATCTGAATGAAGCCTTGGAGTCAACGGACTTATCGGTGTTTTAAATGGAACACAAACTTCTATGATTGTACAGGGTTTTGAATAAAATACGCCCTAAATTTATTTTTTTTTTTTGTGGTAAATAAAACGCATATGTATCAATGCAATTTTGTTTTAAATTGAAATATAAATTATACTACAAGGTGGGTCAGAACTAGTGACACTATTTTTCCAGCCTATATCTTTGAAATAGAATGTTTAAATGTTTATTTTTGCATTTAATTTTATTTTTTCCTAAATGTTCTGAAAATGATATCACTGAAGTGGATGTCGCCATTGTTGATTGTCCTTTGAGCTCTTTTTCTGGCATCGTTTTCTTATTTATTTACATAAACTCGTGACATTAAATACCTCCATACCTAGGGCGTTAAAAAAGGGTGTTATTTTGAGCCAGTGTAAATCGCCAAAATGAGATACCAGACTAGGAAACGCCTACTCTAGAATTTCAGTTGTGGGTCGTGCAGTTTGCGCTGTTGCTTCGTCCTAAGGAATCAAAATGAGAATGAGGAATAAAAAAATCGTTGATCATGGCTATATAGCGCTCAACATTCACAGCAACCGTTTGACCCGTGGCGTTCTAAAAAAGAATTGCTGATTATCTATCTGCACTTTGTAATAAAACAATTCAAGTCTTCCACCAAAATTCGTCGCAGATACGTGCGTGCAATAGCTAATTGCGTGGCATGTCGTCTGTCGACCTAGCCTCTTCGACATCGTCAGCCACCGATTTTCTCTGTCGAACAAGAAATTTCGTTGCCTCTTGTGGTCTAACCATAGTAAATATCGAAAGCCCAACATGTTTTCGATCGTCTGAAATACCAAGCCTGTTTGATCTGTTCATTGTTTCTAATCCTTCATCTGTCCTCTTATTTGATCAACTGTCCCTTGGCTCGATCTCCGAGCACAATCTTATATATTTTTACCTGCGATATGTGTTTCACACATGTTGCCCTTGATACACTTCGAGTTGCAGCGTCTTCGCTTCCATGAGAATACTGCAGGCAATAGAGTAGTTGCAGCAGTAGGAGTTTACCTTATGCAGCATACGGGAGATTGGATTGCCAGATAAAATGAAGTTTTTAAGTGTAATGTAGTTAACGGCGGCTGAGAGGAGTGGTTGAATGAAAAGAATGTCTCCTGCGTCCCTTTGTTTCTCAAAGGTATTTAGGTAAATGAGTTTGAGACGGTCTCGATAGGGGGTAAGATTAGAGGATCATTCCAAAGTAGACCCCGAAGAGCAAACCGAAGAAAACGACGTTAGATGCTCTCAATTTGGGATACGTGAAATCGTTGGAAGGAACACCACTCTTGACTGGCGTTCTAGAAGGGGGTGAATAAAAGCCAAGTGATGTGCTATTATCTCATTAATATGCGAGCGGAAATTAAGTTCCCTGTCGCATAATATGCCAAGGTCGCGGATAGACTGAACAAGGGATAAAGGTTAGGCGTAGAGAAAATAAATTCGTGGAGGAGACTTAAAGCGCTTATGTGAGGGATTCTATTGATATTTGGTGAGATGCACCAGATGAATAAACTGTTTCGATCTATTTGAAGAAGGCTGGAGTTATGTTGTGAGAAAATAAGTTTAACGAATTTGGTATTGTCAGCATAGAGAGACGGTGATGAGTGTTAGGTGATCCTTTCAAGATCGTTAATAGGTAGGGTGAAGAGAAGTGGACCTAGGTGACTATCTTAAGGAACACCTGACGTGGCTAAGAAATGGGGCAAATAGAACACTATAAAAGCGATTATCCATTTAAGAAGACATACATTTTAGTAAAATAGGTTCAAGGACTAGGACCCTCCACAACTTCAACACTCAACAACTTTCATACACAACAAAATACCAACACACAAGTCCTCTTAGCAACAGCGATCGTAAAGGTAAGAGCAGCGTCGGAAAGTATTTTAATCTCTGAGCCTTAATCGACCCGGGTTCGGAAGCCCCTTTCACCGCAGGATCTGCAGTCTAGCTGTTAAATCTCCGGAACAAACGTACATTTATTGAAGTATCTGGATTAGGAAAGGTCAGCAGCGGAGCATGACGCAATTACGTGGATTTATCTTTCGGTTCACTGCATTCAGCATACGAAGAACACACCAGAGCCTTTGCCTTTAAGCCCCTGACTAAGCTGCTTCCGGACCAAAAAATAGACTTTTATAAATGGACGCATATAAATGGAATGATGTTGGCCGATCACAGTTACTACAGTTCCGCTATTATATATCTACTCTTGGGAAGCGATGTCTACGCCGAAATTCTCCTACCAGACATCATAAAAACAGAAAGGTTAACGGCTCCGGTAGCTCAACTTGAATCTACCTTGTTGGGAAAGGCTCCAGTCGTATCCCAAACATTTCGAAGCTTCGTCTAGTTATTCGATCTTGACACTCAACTTCGAAAATTCTAGGAAATCGAAGAACAGGCATTCGAAACGTATGAATCGGAAGAAGATGCGGCTGCGAACGACATGTAGGCGAACACACCAAGCGCTAACCCGATGGCAGATACCAGGTCCGTATAAGGATAGTCATACCAAAGAGCGCTTAGACGGTTTGACTAGATGGAAAGAAGGTTTAGCAATAATGGATGTATGGAAGAGTACAATCAGCTTGGACACATGACCGAAGTTTCTAAAAATATAACAACCACACCTTACCACTACGTCATTCCCCATTATGCGGTCCTCAAAGAATCCAGTACCACCACAAAATTAAGGGTTGTGTATGATGCGGCCTTCAAAACTAATTTTGGCTCTTCTTTGAACGATAACTTAATGGTAGGACTTAAAAAACAAAACATCATTATAGACGTTATACTGCGTTGGAGAAAACGTCGATTCACCTTCACCGCGGATATGGAGAAAATTTACCGACAAATTCGGATGGATCCAACAGACGCCAGCTACAACCTTAAGCATCGAGTGAAATTATATCGCTTGGAGACAGTGACGTTTGGAACGGCATCAGATCCATACCTCACAATCCGAGTCCTACTTAAGTTGGCTGAAGATAAAGCATCGAGTTTCCCCCTTGGCAGCATCTATCTTATGAGACGACTTGAACACACTTGAACATGTCCTAAAAAAGAGAGATAAAGTCAGAAAAGTTCTTGCGTTAGGCTAAGTTTAACTAACGTAAGTGGATCAACAATACGGATGAACTTTTACAAGGGGTGCCAACCGAAAATCGAGAAGTGGACTTTTCGTTGCCGTTTGATGAGTCGATTCACGTGAATACTTTGAGACTGAAATGGTTACCAGTGTGTGATTCCCTTGCTTCATCAGGAATGCGCGGACATCATCAACTGTTTTACACATAAGGTTGGCTTTCCCCATGCATCGTCAAAGCCAATATCTTGATACAAGACCTTTGGGCGCGTGGACTCGAATACGACACACCATCACACAAAATTAATCATATCCGATGCCCACGAGAAAACACTACACACACTAAAATGTTTTAAGAAAACACATACATAAGTGCATCATTTGTTTCAGATATAAACCAAAACCGATAGAGGAGTTGATAAGAAACCTACCGGATTCTCGTGTAAAGATGTCGAGACCCTTTACACACACAGTAGTAGACTACGCCGGGCCAATTGATATTAAAGCATGGAGAGGAAGAAACTCGAAAATACTAAAAGGTTACGTTGCGATCTTCGTGTGCATGACCACCAAAGCAGTACACAAAGAAGCAGTAAGTGACCTTACAGCACAAGCTTTCCTTGCTACCTTTCGAAGATTTGTAGCAAGAAGAAGTCTATGTTCAGCTATGTACAGCGATTTTATAGGGGCAAACACCGAGCTCCAGACACTTCTTAAGGGAGCTAAATTTGACAATGAGTCGTGTACAGAAACATTAAGTAACTAAATGGTATTTTAATCCTCCTGCGTCATCCCATTTCGGAGGATTATGGGAAGCCGGCGTAAAGTCAATCAAATACCATTTAAAAAAGTTACTTCTACCGCAGTACTTACCTATGAGGAATTCAGCACGCTTTTGGCCCAAGTAGAAGCATGTCTTAACTCGAGGAGCCTTTGTCCGCTTTCAAAGGACATCAATGAACTGCAAGCACTGACACAAAGTCACTTTCTTATTTTACAAATTTACGTACCTTGAGAGGTGGAAGAGAGTTCAGGCACAGTTACAAACATTCTCGAGGAGGTGGAGTAACGACTATCTAACAAGTCTTCAACATCGACTGAAATGGACAAAAACGGAGAAGCAAACGCCAAGGGAAGGAGACTTAGTGCTTCTACGCGACTTCCATCTGCCAAATGGAGCTTAACATGGATCACGAAACTGCACAACGGAATCGACAACTTAATACGAGTGGTCACAGTAAAAACATCAAACTCATGATTTAACTATCAAACAAGATAGTTTAAAACACCGATCGCAATGATCTGCGTTCTGCCTTTGATAATATGTATAAACACAAGTACAAAACTCCCAACACTCATGCGCACTCATTCACTCAAATATGCGAAAATGGTACCAAACCGAATATTCACTTAAAAACTAAGAAAACAAACCAAAAGAATCGATTTAGCCCCTCTCGCCACACGAAATTATCCCAAGGCAAGTACAATATGTATTACTTACTCACTGTGTGCCTGTTAACATCTGTTGTCCTCATATAATAATAATTTATATCATTCACAACAGTCAATTACGAAGATGACCATGATGATGAAGATGAAAAGGTGATGCCCAGAGGCAGATATGGCAGAGGTACAGAGGTACCACATAATTGCGAACTTTGTTCAAAGCCGACGAGCATGTTGCAGCAGCAGCCATGAATAAGACTTAAATCTTAATTTCAATTTGTTATAAGTTATTAGTTTCGTTTTCAAAATTAACTAAAACATATGGGCAATGATGTAACCGGTACCATAAGGGCAAACCATTTGGAAAAAGCACGCTAAAAGATCCCAAAGAATTAAAAAAAAACCTTAAAGAGTTTCATTTCACTATGTACAGATACAATTTCTAACATCACTCTTTTCCGGTATAATGACAACAACATTGTTACTGTTGCGTCTACCCAATGTGGTGTTAACCCTCTGGGAAAAAAGTTACTTGCATAATTAACTATAACCGAAGTATTGGAGAAGTTGATCGGTTGGATCAAAATGTTGGATGTTACCGAATTGCAATTCGTTTAAAAAGATGGTTCTGGTAGCCATTTATGTTTTCAATAAATGTAAGCTTGTACAATGCTTTTCAACTCTACAAGGTATCTCCTATAGCTGTGGAAAGCAACTATGACATGCTATCTTTCACCAGCTTTATTGTTAAAATACACCTTCAAACAACAGATACACCTTCAGCCCAAAATATTGCCTCAACGTCAAAGTTGTCTAGGTCATCTCGAGCTGTCAGAAAACGTGTTTCGTCTTGATGGAAGAACCCATCATATTGTCAGCCAACAAAAAAAGAAAAAGCCGCTGCGGATTTCGTCACAAAAATACGAAAATGAAATGTGAAACCTATAACGTTGCATTATATAGGGTTTTCCAATAGGGACTTGACAACTTTGAATTTAATTTGTGAAAGCACTCTTTCACTAATCATCAAACTTTCACTGCCAATTTATTCAGTAATCTCATTTTCATCACGGTAAAGTACACTAACGAGCAACGTTTGCAAATTATAAAAATTTTCTACAGATATTCGGAGTCGCAAAATCATCTTCAGTGACGAAGCTCATTCTTGGCTCAATGGGTTCGTCAATAAGCAAAATATCCGTTATTGATAGGGTGAAAACCCACATGTGCTTCATGAGTCACCACTTCATCCACAAAAAATAACTGTTTGGTGCGGTTTGAATGCCGACGGCGTTATTGAGCCATATTTTTTCGTCGACGATAACAATCGTCACGTTACTGTGAATGGTCAGCGTCATCGCGCCATGATCACCGGTTATTTTTGGTCCGAATTGGAAGATATGGACTTGGACGACATGTGGTTTCAACAGGATGGTGCCACAAGCCACACAGTACACGCTACAATCAATTCATTGAAGGGTAAGTATGGTGAGCGTGTTATCCCAAGACATGGGCCAGTCGATTGGCCGCCTCGTTCGTGCGATTTAACACCGCTTGACTATTTTCTGTGGGGCTACGTTAAGTCATTGGTTTATGCCAACACGCCGATGAGGTTGGAAGAGCTCAGAGCCAACATTGAACGCGAAATAGCGGCCGTTTCGGTCGAAATGTGTGGCCGAGTCGTTGAAAATTGGGTCCAACAAATCGACCGCTTTAAACGTGCCCGCGGTGGCCATATGAACAAAGTCGAGTTCCATTCATAAATATTTTGATTGTGTAATAAAGTTTTTGAAATATCTCAAATGGTTTGCCTTTTATTTAAAAAAAAAAGTTGTCAAGTCGTTATTAGAAAACCCTATATAATAACCGCTCAAAAATTTTCATTCAAACTGAAATTTAAAAACTTGGAACAAATATTTTATCGTATTACTAGTATTACTTAATTTAGAAGTACAAATATATTTATATAAATTTTAAATCTGTTTTTTTTTTTTTTTTTGTAAAATAAAATATGTTGAAATAATCAAATTATTTGAGTTTTTGTATCTTTTAATTAAAAAAATGATGAAGAAAATACTCTGTCATGTTGTTTTAGTGTTCCATTAAAGGAACGGTTCTAGAAACCGTTATCCAAAAATTTATTTTGTATTTTTTATACATAAATATGTTTATAGTGTCATATATACAAATTGGTAAGAGTTTTACTTAAATCAAAAAAAAATTGAAGGTGTTTGGTATAATATGGGTTAGAATATGCCATCCGCCTGCACGACATCCCTCTTTCGGATTTTTGCTTGCCTACATTGTTCGTCGGCTTTGTTCACATTACCTTTTTTTCTGGTGGGCACATTAGCGAATATCTGGCTAATGTTGCGAGTTTAACGCCATTTGTTTTTGATCAGATCAGAAGATCAGAACTATTTCGGAGGTCCGTGTCTTAAAATAAATCCACACCTAAATATTTAGTTGCTGCTCTTGTCTTCTGTAGCAACCATCGCGATCGTGCTATATGTCTTCATATCCCCTTTGTCCGGCTTATTTAGCCCCACTTCCTTGATGACGGTAATATATTTACTTTATAGCTGTTTAAGGCTCCACTAGTTGTTCAACAAGTCCAAATATTACATCTTCGGATCTTTAGCAACAGTGGTATTGTTAAACATGTGGTACAGAATTTAAACCTACCTACCTATGCCGTAGGTATGGACCTTATGGAAATCTACAAGCAGAAGGGGTGGATATTCAAAGTCAGCAACCCACTTTATTGACCCAAATCCACCACACGATCGGCACCGATAGTAGTCGCACATCTCCGAACCATCAACAAAAAAAGTCCATCAATAGTGGAATCTGTAAGAAAATAGAGAAACAAAGCTTAATTTAGCCATTCATTTGTCATTAAAGCAAAAAAATTCCATGAAGCTTAATTCAATCAGCTCCTGTGATGGAAAAAGTAAACCTAAACCATGTATCCTGAGTCATTTTACCAAGTTTTGTTTTTCCACAAAGTTCAAAGGCTTACCGTTAAATCGAATCAACAAGATATACTAGATATGCATCGTATCGATTGATCCTTTTTGGATTCATCTCTATCAATTAGTTCGCATTCACGTACAAAGCCAGGAAACGTGAACGTGAATTTGCCCTTCGCATAGGGTTAACAATACCAATAGAGGATAGTTCCAAAAGAGCACATAGCACAGGATTAAAACAAAATTCGAAAAGACCGCTCCCGGTGGCTTAAAAAATATGTCAAACTAAAGCTCTAGAGGATGCACGACCCTTTGTCTCAGTCAAATACAAAAGGACACACAAATAGGGTTGTGTTTTGCATCCGTCGTCGTTGTTCTATGTGCACGTTCTATTATTTTTTTTTTAACCCGGTTAGCTACAAACGATTGCAGAGAAAACCCGTCTTCTACTACAAAAGATGCAAGAGTGTGAAATGGTTTTTTTTTTTCTGTTTTGTCAAAGGTATCTGAGGCCAATTACGATTCCCTTCCGGGACTTTAACCTAGTTTTTTCAGTCTTATTTGGTTTGGTTCTCAAATAAAAAGAAATTAAATTAAAATAAAACGAAATGTCACATCTAATGAAGTAGTGAAGAGATTTGGAATCCTTAACAACCCTTGAAATTTTCATCTTAACGTTATTTAATTAAAAACTACTAACGTACCACTACACCTTTAGCCACATCATCCTCCGCCACATGATTTACCAGAAAGAAGAAAACCTGAAAGCGTAAAAAGTTACATCGATAATTAGATCCGCCACGGAGCAGCATGCCTCAGCTCAGAGTTCTAAGTTCCGAATTCTGAGTTGTGAGATCCTTTGTGTTCGGTTCGGTGTGTCCCTCTGTGCTTTACTCAAAGGAATGCGCGTCCTCAAAAATATATAACACTTTTCCGCTCCAAAACTTTGACTTTTCTTCCGTTCTTTCGTAAATAGAAATGGAAACGAAGAGGAAAAAAAAAAGAAAGATTCTCTCCTGCTCTTCGATGCAGAGACTAGAGAGTAAACGAAATGGCTTATTTAAAGGAGGGCCGCATTCTGGAGCTTCCTGCAATAGAAGGTCTGGGGTGGGTATAGTACAACACCATCATCATCATAGTAGGCAGCAGGCGAAAATAGTAATAACAGTAGCAGCAAAGCAACAGAGAAGCACCTCTGCCAAAGGAGTTGAAAATTTAAATTTGTGCTCCAAATAGCTCACAAGGACATTACGTGTAGTTACAGTCATACGCATAACCACATCCTAGAGATTTTGCCCGACCATCATAAACTTTCTTACAGATCACCGTTGCCGCCATACATTTCGTTCTGTGTTCGAATGTCAGCATATTTTACGGTCATTACGCTTTGGATCTTTGGAATCCTTTTTGGGAGGACGGATAGATGGCTGTTAGTGGATATTTAGATGAATAGATGGATGGATGGTCTCTACATATGGTTTCAGTAGTGCATTTTCGTAAAATAGTCATAAAAGTCGTAAAGTTGTCGAAGCAAAAGGATGGAAACCGAAGGATGAGCAAATAATCTTCCGGATGCGGATGTGCTGGTTGATAGTTTGGTTTTATTGAAATTAGTTTTGCAATCATATGTGGGCCGTTGTGTTTTTTTTTCTGTATAGTTTCCATTTTTCTCAATTTTTTTTTTTTTTTTGTATATAAAGCCAAAGAACTGTTGCTGCAAATCAGTTTATCTTTTCAAGTTTGCAGATTTGTGTTAGAATGGGAATAGATGCTGATTATATAGGGTTTTCTCATAACGACTTGACAAATTTTTTTTTAAATAAAAGGCAAATAATTTAAGATAGTTCAAAAACTTTATTACACAATCAAAACATTTATGAATGGAACTAGACTTCGTTCATTTTGCCACCGCGGGCACGTTTGCAGCGGTCGATTCGTTGGAACCCATTTTCAACGACTCGGCCAAACATTTCGGCCGAAACGGCCGCTATTTTCCGTTCAATGTTGGCTCTGAACTCTTCCAACGTCGTCGGCGTGTTGGTATAAACCAATGACTTAACGTAGCCCCACAGAAAATAGTCAAGCGGCGTTAAATCGCACGAACAATTCGGCCAATCGACTGGCCCATGTCTTGAGATAACACGCTCACCATACTTACTCTTCAATAAATCGATTGTAGCGTGTGCTGTGTGGCTTGTGGCACCATTCTGTTGAAACGCCGCCGACATGCAAACCGCACCAAACAGTTATTTTTTGTGGATGAAGTGATGACGAATGGATGACGAATCCATTGAGCCAATCTCCAGAGCCCAATCGGAGAAAGTACTTCGCTTCAAATGTTCCATCGGCTTCAATTCTTGAGTCAGCTTGATCTTGTATGGGTGTAAACCAAGATCCTTCCGCAAAATACGCCATAATGTGGTCTGAGCGATGCCCAATTCTTAAGAACGCCGTGGAATTGACTGATTTGGATCGTTTGCTACGGACGTCTGAACGGCAGCGAGATTTTCGACACTTCGACCAACCCGTTGTCTCACTGACACGGCAACATCACACAACGAATATGTAGACTTAAATGTTTGTACTAAACTTGTTATTGCCTGTCTACTAGGGCGAGAATTATGACCGAAAATTGGAGTAAACGCTTTAAAGTTGCAGTTACCGACTCCGAATATCTGTAGAAAATTTTTATAATTTGCAGACATTGCTCGTTAGTGTACTTTACCATAATGAAAATGTTGAGTATACTGAATAAATTGACAGTGACAGTTTGATGATTAGTGAACGAGTGCGTTCAAGTTGTCAAGTCCCTATTGGAAAACCCTATACATAATTTCAGCTCAGTTGTATATGATATACGAAGGGGTGATTTAAACAAAATTATCTTATATGTTCGAATTTAGCGGGATAGTAGATATACAGGGTAGCCCAAAATTCAAGCAAGATTTAAATTTTGCGCAATTTGGTAAAGGACAGCATGTCAGCTGACAGTTTGGGGTTACTAAGAGCAGAGCACTTCACGAAAGAATAACGCGTTTTCAATATTTTAACTAAAAAGCGTGTGACCGATGAAGCACGCCAAAATTTCCTGATAAGGAGAACTTACATTATTACCCAATGGTTTTTGACATTTCATATCATATTAGAATTAATTATGGGTTAATCCGAAAATGGTCAAAAAACAGGTTTGGTCTGTCCATCTTGAAACTTGAAACGCTTTGGTACAGATCCGTCGGCCTTATGACTTTGTTAATCGCCAAAATTGTCGAATTTAAGGTTAAAGAAATCCACAAAGGATTATTGGGAAACTAATGCATCCACAATGTGTCGCTGTTTGGTGCGGATCCTGGACTGGAGGCAGGATCAGTTAATGGTTGTTAATGGTGTAGTTTCAACAAGACGGTGCCATAGGGTGCATAAACCATTCAATAACTGCATGAGTCATTTACTTCTCGTATAGTTTCCCATTTTGGTGACGAAAATTAGCCACTGCCATATGCGGTTTGATGCCGTTCGACTTTTTTCTTTGGGGTTTTTGATGTCTTAGGTTTATACCAACTATTGCTTAAGTTTATATCGCTATATCAATCAACGAACTATGACCAATTTCGATAAAAGAGTGCGTATTTGCCAACAAAGCCGTGTAGGGCATTTACCCGATACGCTTTTTCGTACATAACTCTATATTGTATACTTTATGAATCAATAACAAAATTTAAAATACAAATAAAAGCTAAATCCTTCTATAAAAATACCTGGGTATTTAAAGCGGGCGCTTTAATATTGGTCCTATTTAATTCAAGCCTTTGTGCTTGTCTTAAGAAGAAATAAACTTGACCCTATTTTTTGTTTTTGCAAGAAGTTTTGAGTACCCTTAACATGTTTGCACACAACGTGGACGATGGAAAATTAGCGAGAAAAATAAGAGAGGTAACGACGAACATTGGTCTTAAATATTCGAAGACTATTATGACTACGAAATAATGAGATCAGCAAAGCATTCCATAAGCGAGTTGTGCGGCTTAGGAAAGAATTACGAAATTTCAGAATATGTTCGAAATTGGGCTTCAAGGTAAACTGATAAACATTCGTAGAGAGACGAGTGTTACGGGGCACTGGTAGTAAAAATAGCTTACATTGTTAGGCAGAAGACAATATGCCGGCGTTAAATTGTGTCAGTTGTTTGTGTGATGTTAGCATTACTTATAAGTTTTATGACACGGTTTTGAATCTTATCTGTTAGAAGATTCAGTGAGATTTTAGGAGTACCTGACCAGATGTGAGCATTATACTCCAATTTTGGGCGAATAAATGTCTTATAAATTGTGATCCGATCAGAGGGGGTGAAATATTTCTTATGTCGCTTGAGGAAGCTTAATTTGACGACGTTGAATATGTGGTATATCTAACATAGGTTGTCCTGTCACCGTTCGACGACAACGCCACACGACGATACCAGTGCTATTCATGCGCAATGGCTAAGTGTTTGAAATTCTCTTGAAATTCTTCGAGGACTCGTGCCTGCATATACGTAGGGTATGTTGGGTTGGATTGTTGGATTCAAGCTAGCCGAGGTATTTTTAGGTCTTGCGCTCTCTGTAGCATGACAGGTAATATGGTATGCCATCAGGACCCAGGAACTTGAATGGGGAGAAGCTATTAATAGCCCATTAAGCTTTTCCTCCGAAATGGTTGAATTAATATTGCTGTGGGATGCAGGTTGTACTTGCCGTACTTATATGAGCTTCAATGACTTTTAAAAGGCTGCCAGATGTCGTGTTTGTAGCAGATATTGAAAAGTTAGAAGAAAATCGAAAAGTGATCAGATCAGTCTGTATGATTCGTTTTTTTCAGCTATCACCAGGTACTTCAATAACTTATCGGTTTCGACGATGTCCAGATCGTCCTCAGGGCCCGGTGATAGCAATATTGGCGTACCTGATGCCAAACCTAAGTTTTTGCTTTCTCAATACCACCAGGGTCTCGTTGTTGATGAGAATCAGGAAAATCAGAATGTTCTTATCGGGTTCTTTCACCTTAATAAACGTCCAGCCATCAATTGGAACCGCAGGTTTATGTAGTTTAAAGCTTTGAATGTGCCTTCCCCTTCCTATATTTATATTAGGCAAATAAATACGTGCCCTGGATCTCTTTGCGATGTCAAAAACTTGAGCTTTTAAAGATATCCCAGGCGGCACTAACCTTAACAACTAATCCTCCATTTCTTGGAGAATTGGTACTCGTATTTGATTACCCGATATCCCCTTACCGTCTCGGCGGAATCAAAATTAGGTAGAGGTCCCTCTTGTATGTTGGTGAGTTGATCTAGCACCATTTCGGAAAGCTTAGGATATATGTTTTCCCAGACCTCGGCTGTGTCTTTCCCATTGGTGAAGATCTCTCTCACTATTGCGACCTAAATGTAATCTGGCCTTGGTGAAGTGTCGCATTTAAACAGCACTGGCAAACGATATAGTAGTAGGTTTGGTTGCAGTTTTGGCAGCCGTACCTACTCCAACTTTACAGATCTTTCCGGCAGCCTCATTTTTGGTTATGTTGCCTAAAACGTTATGGGCTGTCTGGTACTTGCTTTCCCTGTGAGCCTATCTTTTTTCTGTTATTATTGGCTGGTTATTGGTTGTAGTGGTAGCCTTTGCACTCAAGCCGCTTGGTGGCCAAATGATTTTTTCCAGACTGGAGACCAGCAATTTGTCCTCTAATGAGATGCCAACCTCTTGCAGCCTCAGCTGATCTTTTGGTAGATAGTTTTTTCTCCTTCCATTCTATCCACATTTTCCTTTTTTGAGTCCATCCATCCTGGCAAAACCATTTACCCAGGACAAGGTATTGACACAACTGATCTTGTTTGAGGATCAAAGGTGACATTTGCGACCAGTTTGGTTTATTCACTTAGTGGCCATACAGCCGTCAGCACAGGCGCCAAAGAGTCGGTTTAAAAGTGTGATTTTGAATGCGGTTTACTCCCGGTATCTTAATTTTAAGGTTCATCCGCCCTTAGTTTAATTGTAGAAATAATTGAGTGTCTGTAGGTATTCAGCCGGTGGTCTTGTGACCGGCCCTCTGTTTCTTACGCTTCCCACATGTCCCATAGACTTTTTATCAACCCTTCCGACAAGGCAGCAAACCGACGAATGTGCGCAGTATGAGAGGAGTACTCCATCCTGCTGGAACCACATATTGTCCACATCGATAAATTTGGAAATAAATATTCGTTTTGTATTGATAAACATTGATTGCAATCCAAGTTCCCGACTCATTTTTAAAGAATTGGCATTGCCATAATTGTACAAATCACACCATACAGAACTGCGGATTGTTCTCACTCCAAATATGAAAATGTTCCTTACTGACGTATCCGTTGAGCCAAAAATGAATTAAAACGCTGAACACAATATTGTCATATACAATGACATTGAATACACCAATTCAAACTCACAATGGATTACACCTTTCTTAAAGTGCACGAAGTTGTGGAGCGATAAAGTCAAAACTCCTGTACATCTCTGCGAACTGACTAATTCATTTCTCTTTCATCTTGCTGGTCTCAATCACTCAATAATTGTCTGGCGACCATTTGGAAAATTGAAAATGTCGCACAAGCAGAGGATTTTTATTTAACTGCCTGAAGGACGGATGATGCGATTAGATATTGGAAATCTAAAATAGATCTTTCGAAAAACCTCGCACTTTTGATCCAATAAAATTCGACCAAATGACATGGATGCATTATATTGCATCTATGTATGATTTAAAAGGAAGTACAAAATATCATAAGTCTTCCTCCAGGTGGTGGTCAAGGTGAATTGTAAGTCCTAAAGATACAAGATATTTGCTTTATATGGCTACCGGCTGCTAAGTCAATTATCAAAATTGTACCAGTCCGAAGAGAAAGCATAGAGAATAATTGTATTCAAATTAATCTAAACACAATTGTGAAAGGACTGTATTCAACTATATACGAGTAGTATTGTATATCTCTACACAAAGTAATTAATTCGGATAGTCCTCATTGCTATCCTCAAATTGCCAATTTAGAAATCAAACACCAAATAATAAAACACAACCACCAGACCAGACTTTGGTAAATTATAATAGAAACCCTTCGGTGCCCTAACGATATCATCACTATATTCACTGAATGTCAATAACGTGGTGGAATTAGTACCAGCACCAGCTCCTAATGCCTTCCATTTTTCCCCGACCATCTCCATACAAACAGGTAGGAGTAAATGTATCTACATCATATCGGCTTCCATTTATCTGTGGAAACTCTGCCTCTGTGCAATCAGTATTATCCCTCGTCCCTGATCACACACCGAGTAATGTGCCACAGAAACTAACTAAGTAAAATTGTTGTTCTAATGTGTTACATTACTATAGTCTCTGATATGTACTATATAAGGGTAGTAAGAGATAGGGTAAACGAGGGTGTTAAATGCATTTCACAGTATCTAGACCCTTAGTCGATGGTAGAGTTTGCCCCTAAAAGTTAGTTTGTGTGTTATCTGGAAGTTATAAATATATTTTGTTTAGCTAAATGGACATAATGGATGATGGAAAGGATGCGCGATGACCATCTGACCGTTTAGCCTATTTCTTTCACCCCACCGAGCACATGTATCTTTCGTCGGTATGCTTGGTGAATCCCTTTCACTGGCATTCCATATCATTTAATTCAAAGTATCCATAGGTATGTTACATGTGTAGATACACAACTCAACTCAACTTGACTCGCAGAAAGGCTCAAGCAAAATTTTCTTTGGGTAAATTTTGTGTGCAAAAAACGGTAATGGGTATCCTTCTTCGTGGCTTCTTGTCTACGAAAAACAAGAGAAAATATTTGAATACAGACACTGCTACGACGAATACTATACATGAGAAATGGTTTGTAAGTAATGGTGTCTTACGTCGGGCTTCTTTATTACTGTCAGCGCAATTCTTTGGTTCAGCGCTCACCATTGAGACTTGAAGCTACAGTAACAGCAGCGGCCACCACCCTGGAGAATTTCCTTTTTTTCCCAGTTTTCTCTATACACCATTGCATACAGTTACGCATACACTCATACTAAGATATCTTGTATAGACGCATGTACAGCGAGCTGACAATCAAGTCCTGGGGATGAATGAATGGAATATGCTTCTATTAGGCGCGCAAGTAATGTGGAGCAGTAGCGCAGCTTCTCTATTTTTTTTTTTTTTTTTTTTTTTTTTTAGTAACGCACTATGAGAGTATCGTGTATCCATTTTGGCAGGCTTTTTTACGTTTCTCTCATTATTTATTTCATTTATCTCCTGACGAGCGAGTAAAAGCAAGGTACACGATGTGCTTGTGTGCCTGTATCTAATATCTCGCAAAATCGCATTGATTGTATGAGTGGTTGGGTGTTTGGATGGGTGGATGGTTGGCTAGGTTAGTTGGGTGTATATGTGAACCAAAGTTTCTATACAGCTGTACGATTCGGCTTTCTTTTGCGTGCATGTATGCGTGTTATTTTGTTTTATTGCTGCAGCAGTAGTAGCAGTGGTCCCACGGGATGAAATGAGGTTAGTGGGTGAAATTAATTCAGGGATAATGATTTCTTTCCTCTATATTCGTTTCTCTTTTCTTTCGTTTTTATTTTTTTGTTTTTGGCTTTCTTTATTTTGTTTCTTCTCACGCTTCTTTGCCTGAGCTCTAATTTGTTGCAATGATTTTTCTTTATTTATTTATTTTTCTTTTTTTTGTGACGCGAAGAGGGGGACTCATATTCCTTGGGTTATTGGGAGTATGTTAGGTTTCACAACCGCCTCGTAGCTTCAGTTTGTTTGTATCTTTTCAATAAGATGTGAGGTTAGAATTGCAATGAATGAAACTGAAATCTGATGAATAGGAAAGAATTATGATTTTTATGCTAAGATTGTGGTAATTTTTTTTTTTTTTTTTTTCGGTTACTTCATCTTCATTTGGGTGATATAGTGGGACTTTGTAGGACCACACATACGGCCGTACATACATCTGCATGCATGTGTATGTTTGAGTGTGTATATAAAGATACGATGAAAATGTGTTCTTTTTCCATCGACTCGCAGGACTCGCCTTCTATTTGTCATTTGCTTGAAACTGAATAATTAACCTAAATTTTTTGAATGAATACACACTTTCTCCTGGAGTGGATTGTCGCTAAAACCCAGCTGAATTCAATTGGAATACCTTTCTAGTTCAATACATAATAACTTGTTTCTAAAGTCAAAATCTTGATCTGCTATAGCATCAGTTTTGGAAATCTTCAGCACGAAACGGCCTTATTATAACATATATAGGCTTGAGTTCTTGTCCTAGAGTAGCTCTTAGTCTCACAATGTATCCTTGCTTGACAGCCCCCTGCTGAGGTTACCATTGGATTCAACTCGTTCTTATAGTTCGTATAGTTCTAGCGATCTTAAACAGTACGGCTTTTGAAATAAGCACAATGAACGATTCGCTGAAAATATAATTTGATGTAGGTAGGCGTGAGGTTTGAAAACTACTCTCATGAGCGCACTAAAATGGCTCAAAGGTTGTGGTGAAATCCGATGCACTTCAAACCCTTGGAGATAATGCATAAAGAATAAGTCTTCGCTTTTTAAGGGTAGCTCGTCATTTAAAAAAAAATTAGTGAAGTGGATAAGGTAGAAAATTGAGCTGCACACGAGTTGATAGAACAAGTTGAGAAAAAGTTTGGAAATTGGCCCTTCTCTGCTTGCTCAAATTGATTTTTTAATTATTATTTGCCTTTATTTCATTAATTTCATATATTTTTATTTCATTGAATGCGACGAATCTGATGGTGCTCATTTCAACTGAGGACAGTCGAATTAGTAAAACCTTATTCCTTTACGAACGCATAAACTTCGAAATGTTTATCGCTGTTCACAATTAGTTTTTTTTATGTTTGTTTTGTTTCTTTTAATTGATGTTCCTTTCTTAGATCCTTTGAATCGTCGACCACCAGCTAAGCCTTATAATATTTCCAGTTCAATGGTAAGAATGAGTGATCATCCTCTCGTTCGTCAACTTTACTCTCGTTAAGTCACGGAGATTTGTTTACATTCGTCATGGATGGATTTTGTATTCACCTACATTAGGGAGAACAAAACAAAGTCGATATGTGCAATGTTGTCTTAGCGATATATTGACTCCACTGAGGTCAGAATTGATCGTGATTAGAGTATATGGCGGATGAATGATGCTGTTTTTGGTCTTGAAACTGTGGACGTGGTATAAGGTATTGAATTCGGTTGGTATTTGAGGCTGGCTGGGGTGAGGAAGGGAAGTCGACGTTCAAATGGATGATGGAAGCAAATTAGAGTCTTCTTTGATCTTCGGCGCAGTGCGGTTCCGCGGTCCTAAGTTCTTTTAATAAAACAACAACGATTTGAGATAAAAAACTGATTCTGGCTTTGTTTTAAAGCTACATTCATGTAATTTAAATAGCTGCCTTGGCTTCGCTCTCAGTGTTTCAAGCGGTCGGTCCAATTTTTGATGACTCGGTCCAATATGTGCGGCTTTATGCCAGCAATAGCGTGGCGAATGTTGACCTCGAGCTCGTCCAAAGTGGTTCCCTTGTTAGCGTTGACTTGACGTAGCCCCAGAGAAAATAATCAAGTGGTTTCAAATCGTATGATCGCGGCGGCAAAATTAATAAACGCTTGCGGTGAGATGACCCAATCGCAAAATTTCTTCTTCACAACTTCAAGCGTTGTGTCGCTTGTATGGCATGAAGCGCCATCTTGATGGAACTAAAGCCAAAATCCGGATATCCGGCCAACATTTCCAGAGCCAAGTTAGCGAACTCATGGCATTGTGTATGGTCGTACGTCTCCAATTTGGCTTCAGCACATTCTTATATAGATATAATAAGCCGGGTTGACTCTCTGGCGATCGATGACAACTCAGCTGATCGATCCCGAATCGAAATTTCTGGGTGTTCTTTGATACGGGGCGCTATGGCGGCTATGTTTTCTTCTTTTCACATCAATCTCTGTCTGGCGCGTTGAAAAGTAAGGCTTCTTCGATAATTTTGGCATCATTTGCCAAAGCCAAGTCTTTACCCAAAGAAAGTAACGATGACGATTTGGTAGTCTACAGCTGGATTGTTCAGTATGCCTCCCTAAAACCTGATGAAGCAATAAATGCGGATAACTTCTGTTTGCGACTGAAATGTATGCATGAATGGTTAAGAAGGCTATGCTTGTCAACAAACCGTGTATAAAAGTAACCTCGAAATCTACCTCCATTGTTCTCTGTACCCTTCAGCAACGGATTATCGTTTTTTAAGTATCGGCCGCCTTCTGGAAAGCGAAAATTCGTTTAATATTCGATCTTTCAGGGCGAGGGCGAGGTCTTACAGTTCAGAGTTTACAAATTAATTTATTTTCACCAAGTATGCTCCATTATTTTTGATAATCTTTCACTTTTTTGCGAGTAAAGTCATGATACCATCGATGAAGAGCTTCTGGTTTTGGTATAAAAATTGAGCCACAAAGCCTGCCTTATCCCATTGAGAGATATCGGAAGAGACGATAGTCAGAAGGTATTATATATGGACTATACCATCAAAAATTGGCAAATAAATTCTCGCACTTTCTGATGGGTCATCAAAAAAATGTGTGGTCGGACTTTGTGGTAATGGAGGACAACACCTTTCTTATTGATGAATCCAGGCATTTTTTTTTTTCAACTCCCTGGAGTAATACCTCGAAATATTCATGATTTGCGCAGGACGATTTTTTTCCAATCCCACCGTAAACACATCAACACCTCCTGAACTGTCAATCCTGGTTTCGCGGAAGCTTATGACTCACTACTTTTGCCCATTATGATGCCCATTATGATGCCCATTGATGCTTCCTATTGTCGTATCTGACCCATTTTTGATCACCGGCTTCGAATCGCTTGAGAAATAGTACGAATTCATTGAGTTTCAACAACGTATCGTTAACGTTAACTCTGTTCATCTTGCTTTTGTTGTCTATACACGAGGAACATGGACACATGGTTTGTGTCTTCTAGTTCCAAACCAATATCGACAGTGCTTATATCCCTGTCTTGCTCGACTTTTTAAGAAAAATCCATCAGCATTTTCGATGATTGGGCGACCAAAGAGTGACTTAAATTCGACATTTAAATTAATAGAACGAAAACGAATGAACCATTATCAAAAATTCTGATAAAGTTCCTTCTCTGTAGACAACAGAACTTGTAGTAGTATTGCAAAATGAAGCAAAACTTCTCATTATTAACCTCCTTGCGAATACATTTACAACTACGTGTAAAGTAAAGTCAAGCTTCACCTTCCAAATGAGCATCCACAGTTTTCAATGCATTTATCTTCAAAAACGCCACGAAGTGTCTGACGAGATCACAACTAAGATGATGACCCCAACTAGAATCGGACTTCAGCCAACTCAGCACGCATTTACATAGTTAACTGGTTAAAGATCGAACATCCTATGATGGAATGTAGTTCCAAAAAAAGTGAAGGTAATCCACAGTAACATATCTAATCAGGAAAATTGCTGCACTTTCTTTAATATGTTGCTCTTTCCATTAAAAACATGTCACTCCTGCAGACAGATTCTGTCCTTGAAACCTAAATTTTTATTTATGTGAATGACGAGTCATTAGTCAAAAGTATTAGAAATTCTATTTCATCCTCCATCACAAGGCTCATTTATAATGGCAATCCAGCAATCAGCTCTTTGTACAAAGCAAACCTCCTTGCTGCACACCTTCAGATTGTGTTTTGTTCTCGCCTTTACCTGTATGTGAAATCTTCTGTGGGACGAATCCACTTTCGTTCTAGTGTAGTAGTAAGAGCACGTACAGATCTCACTCACGAAATATCCCGAATTACAAAAACTTCTCAATGACCGGCAGTATGGTTTTCGTAGCAACAGGTTCACTAGTGTTCTGATGGAATGTCTTGCCGAAAAGTGTAATCAAAGCGTACATTAATTTGGCGAAAAATATATAGTTGAGCTTGATATTCCTAAGGCATTTGACAGAGTTCGGAATCAGGCTCATTTGTCGAAAATTGGTGCTTTTTTTTCGATGGATTGGAAACTATCTTTCGGAACATCCAATTCAAGTTGTTTTGGATGTTTTAAAGTCTGATATTCACAAAACAAATGGTTTCACCCAGGGCTCCGTTTTGTCGACGACATTTTTTTTAATTTTCATAAATGATCTCTTGTCTGCTACTTCTAATCTAATACATTTCTTTGCTGATGAGAGTGCTCTCTGCTTTTCGTATTTGTTCAGGAGCTCACGTCCTTGCTTTCGGCTATGAAATTGGAACGGCAGCGTATGCTATGATGTTTAAGCTCCGATATCAACAGCAAAACCAGTTGAGGAACTATCAATGGAGTGGAATTTAATGCTTCGTTTAAGCGAAATCCAAACACCCAGCCATCATCTATAGCACTTGTATCGTCGAAACATTATACTTTTCTAGGCTGACCTCAATGTATAAGGCGCAAAACCAAAGTACAATGCCCACATAGGGTCATGTGTGCCTAAGACATCTCGGCTCGTGCTAGATAGGATTCAAAACTCATAGGTGATACAAATATCAATCAGTTTTATCGCTATTTCCACCAACACTGCTCCATAGAAATCGTAAGTAGCATTCCGCCCCTTTAAACGTTTAACCGTAATACCCGTTTTGTTATGAATACTCATCAGTTCATTCTCAAACCCATTTTTGGATGCACTCTAAAATATCGTGATTCGTTCCTTAGCCGTACCACTTGGTGCCCTGCATTGCCAAGCTCTCTATTTCCTAGTTATTATGTCATAACTTGCAAAAATTTAAGACCAATGCACACTCGTACCTCTCTTTTCTTCCTCCCTAAGTTTGATTTGCCCATGCTATTTGCAAATATTTTAGATCAGAAAAGCCAAATTTTTACAATACGGCATATTTTGAAAAAAAAAAAAAAACCATGAGCTCTAATTCGATTCACACCACCTATTCATCGATTTTACGGTCGCGTATGACAGCATCTATAGAGGAGATCTATACAGAACAACGTGTAGTTTTGGCATCCGTCCTTTTATGTAGAATGCCAGCTTCTCCATCAAGGTCGATAAAGAACTCACCGATACTTTTGATGTCAAAAAAAGGTTTATACGCTGTCATGCGATTTCTTTAACATCATTCTTGAAAGAATAGTGCTATACTCATGTGCAAACTCAAGGACCACAATTTATCAAAAATCTGTTCAATCACTCGCATACGTAGATGATATTGACATAATCGGAAGAAAGCAGAGTGATTCAGTGGCGCTTTCACGAGTATTGAGACGAAACCGGTGAAGATGGATTTACCGGTCAAAGAGGCTAAGTCCAAGTATATGCTGGTAGCCAGTAAGGACACCCAACACCGAGGTCTGCGAAAGAACGCCACCCTCGACAAATATAATTTCGAGGTAGTAAAAGGCTTTGTCTACCCAGGCTACTGAGATCAAACGAAGAATAAAGTTTGTCAATCGCTGCTTCTTTTGGCTAAGAAGGCAATTGACTAGCAAAATTCTCCCCCGCATCTATATAAGAGCTTCATATTCCCAGTCCTGCTCTATGGGTGAGGATGCTCTAGACTGCTTTGAGAGGAAAATTATTCGGGTGACTTTTGGTCTGGTCTGCAGAGACGGTGAATAGAGATTGACATTGATCTAGTCAGAAGAATGAAGGTCTAACGACTAAGGTGACTTGGCTATGTAGAGTAGATGGACACCAATTCTCTGGTTCGAAAAGTCTTTAAGTTCCTTCTCGAGGGACAGCGCATCAGAGGAAAGTCACAACACAGGTAGCGCACCCAAATGGAGAAAGATCTAAGCTTACTAAGCGAGCAATCAAGCTGATTGGAGACGCTTGTTAGTTGAGGCCCAGGTTAATCTTAAGGTCTAGTGCCGGAGATTATATCCACCTCGAAGTGGATATAAGCTAAACAAAAGGCACCCTTGTGAAATTAAACAAAAAACTTACCCCACGAAACTGCTGCTACTCCAATTAAATGAAACAAAAAGATTCAATGCCCTCACTATAGTTTAGAAGACGAAATGCATGCCCTACAAAGAACGCCAGTCCTCTAATATAGTATCGAGTGCTAGACTGCAAAGAGGGTAAATAGTGGAGAATATACAAATCAACTCGGTTCGTATTCTTATCACGATAAACACTAAGACCTAATCTCCGATGGAAGAACCAAACAATAAAGGATGGCAGATCATCAAAAATCATCAAAAATTCTATAATACTTTGCATATCGCTACACAGATGTTAAGCCGGTTCCTTGTAAATATTCTAAAATTTTAAGAACCGACTCTGAAAAAAAATGTACACTGATAAGATTTGGCGCCATGAGGTCGCACCAATATCATCGGTCGCTTACATAATTATTTCTTAAAAAATCAAATCGCCTACCTATCTCCCGAATAACACTTATCGAATTCAAAATTTATAAACAATCCCATCCAGCACCGGGTTGTAATAACATTAAAAACAAATGATCACCACGGAGTAGTACTGATTATTTTGGTTATTCGTGAAATTACTTTATTTTGGCGTTTTCCTTCTCATAGTTATTTATTCAAGAACTTCATTTTTTCGGATACGTTATTTTTATCATACAAAATTAACCCACTTTGCCCACCACTTTCCGTCACCTTCCACCACTTTCTACCATTTTTTACCATTTCCTACTGCTTTCCACAAGAGTTTTTCCCTATGCCCCAACCAGCACAGTTTCGGTATTTCTCTATGTATGTGGCACATCAATGGCAATGAGACTTACTCCAATATTCCTTACGATCAAAACATTTTATAAAAAATGAAAGAAGACCTATCAGAAAATCCTCCACAGAGAGGAAGATAGTATACTGAGAATAAAGAGAAAAAAAAAAGTGAAAATCTTTTTTATTCCTCCGTTTCCTCTTCTCGCTGTATTTTGTTGAGTTGATGGGTGATGGGTGAAGCCCAAATCACAGTATGCGGACATTTAGCTAAATTTCACCCTCTTATTCTATACCTATGGTATATTCGTTCACTGTTTCTACTGTGCGTTGCCCTTTAGTTACATAAAGTAAACGATAAAAAAAAAAAAATGTTGGAGAAGAAGCCAAAACGAGGAAAATTGTCAAGCAAGCGAATGATATGAGTCTGGGAAAAAAGAAAAAAAGACCGAATGTCTTCAAAACAACAAGCAATAAGAAGAGAGAATGGAAGTAATGTCCTAGATATAAGTATGACAGTATCAGAACCCTATTACCATTTTTTTTTTTTTTTTTATTACTATTCAGAATCTCAAAATACGAAACCGCGAATAACATGAATAGAAAAGACAAAATATAATAAAAACTTTCTCAAAGTTCATTCCAGTGGCAAGGAGTAAATGAGTTTTTCGGAATTTGACAAAAGGGCTGACAGACTGACATTTGCCACCAATCCCAACCCTAATCCTCTAACGAATGCATAATTCTCACTGTCATTTGTGAATTTGAAAAAAAGCTCTTCTCGATTTTTTCATGTTGAATATTTTAAAATGCAGTAGCAACTTATCGCTACGAAAGTACAAAATATTTCTTTATCCAAGAAAAAAAAAAAAACGCTCAATATAACGGTACAGAGAGAAATTTACATAGTCAAATTAAGTATGCAGTTAAAAACAAGAACTGGGGGTACGGCAAGAAGGATAATGGATAAAGTAATTAGGAATCACGAACGAACATGGGCGACAAAAAGCGAACCCTATGGACACTGTGATTGTGCTAGTCCTTTTGTTTAACTGGTACGAGTATTGCTTTTAACAAAGCAGAACAATGGCGGATTAAGGATGAAATGAAGTGCTACAAATGAAACGAAAATAAATCGGGGAATTAAGACGGCTAACATGAGGCAGTAAGTGATAAGTGATATGATTGAATGGCAGGGGATCAGGATAAGCATGCAATTTTCCAATGAAAGCAGGGATTTGATTGGCATAATAGATTAAACCATTTCATTTACAGGCAAAATAATGGAGATGTTTTAAGACGCCTGTAAGAGGCTGGCTTAAAAGATGATGGCCTTTGTCTTTTAGAGGCATTTGAAATTATTATTCTCTTAAGATGGATTTCTTTTTAATAAATTTTGAATGGTTAACTATGAAACAGATCATTGAAATATGTTATATCAACTAATAAGTAGAAGCGAATTATTAATGAATTCAGATTTATGTGCCTTTTGTAGAAATATTTATCTTTAATTCCAAAAAGATTCAATAGAAAGCTCATATCTTTCAACAGCTATTTCACTACGTATAACATCTTCAATTAATCGACTTACTTAAATGCTTTTCCATATCCGATGATTTTATTAAATAATTCCGGAAACATAGGGAGAGAAAATATTTCGAGATTGATTAAACCAAAGATGTTTCACCAATAGCAATGTCGGACACTATTTTTGCAGGCTTTCATTGAACTTGAACGAGTATCACTCTTACTTCACCATATTTACTGAAGCCCTCATATCTTTTCCTGAAAATTTTATGAAAAGTTATTGATGTCTTGAGATAACACGCTCACGATACTTACTCTTCAATAAATCGATTGTAGCTTTTGCTATGTGGCTTGTGGCACCATCCTGTTGAAACCACATGTCGTCCAAGTCCATATCTTCCAATTCGGGCAAAAAATAATCGGTGATCATGGCGCGATAACGTTGACCATTTACAGTAACGTGACGATCGTTATCGTCGACGAAAAAATATGGCCCAAACAGTTATTTTTTGTGGATGAAGTGGTGATTCATGAAGCACATGTGGGTTTTCACCCAATCAATAACGCATATTTTGTTTATTGACGAACCCATTGAGCCAAAAATGAGCTTCGTCACTGAAGATGATTTTGCGATGAAATCCATCATCTTGGCGCATCTTCTCCAGAACCCAACCGGAGAACGTAGCTCGTTAGTGTACCTTACCATGATAAAAATGTTGAGTTTATTGAATAAATTGACAGTGACGGTTTGATGATTAGTGAAAGAATGCGTTCGCAAATTAAATTCGAAGTTGTCAAGTCCCTATTTGAAAACCCTATATTTCCTGTGGGAAATTACAGAGACCTATAGCGTGAGCCAACAGCTAGAGTGGACGTTTTCATGAAATTAAATATATATTTGTTATGAAATTAATACAGAATTTTATTGGTTAATAAAGGTTAAGTTATGGCAATTATAAATAATGTACCAAGTTGTTACACAAATATCATAGCTTTTGTTCCAAGCGAACATCCGAAGGTCAAAATTATCGATGACTTTTTGAAGAATAAATGGGTCATAGGCCGCAATTACAGTTTGGATGTTATGCGTGAGATCTTAAATTGTCGCTAGGTTATTTGCATAAACTTTACTTTTCAAGTAACCTAACAGGAAGAAGTCTAAAGGTGTTAAATCGCATGACTTTGGAGGCTATTCAACTTCTTCTCTAACCGAAATAATGCGATCTTCAAATTTCGTATGCAATAAATTGATTGATTGGTTTCTTGTGAGGGCGGTAGCACCATCCTGTTGAAAAAACACATCGTTAGTTCTAGAAAAAAAAAATAGCCGGTCAACATGGTGCGGTAACGTTTTCCATTCACTGCAACTGTCTCTCCAACCTCATTTTCGAAAAAGTACGGCCAATGATGCCGCCAACCTATAATCCGCACCATCCCATTTTTTTGGATGCATTGGTTTTCGTGAATCTCGTATGAGTTTTTCAATGACAATTTTGTTTATTTATGTACCTATACATCCAAAAATTCGATGACAAATTGTCCTGGCGATCCAACATCCAGTTAACGAATCGGCGACGTCATAGATGGTCCAAAGGCTTATATTGTTGTGTAACTTGGATGTTATATGGTAGGCGTGAAAATGGAGATCAACTTTTAAAATTCGCCGTAAAGTGTCATAAGTGAGGCCTAATTGCTGACTTTGGCGACGAATTGAGGTGGCTGGCTGATTTTGAATATTTTCGCTGATAGTACGATTATGCTGATATGGAGATTTCGAAGGAGTTTCTTCAACGCTTCACTACTGCACGAATTCCGGACTCACTAGAGCGATTATGTTGACCGAAAAATTTACGAATTTTGCGAAATATTACAGAATATAAACACACCATCACCCTTAAGAATGATCATGAATTCACGAGCTGAGTCAAGTAATGAGTCAACTACAGATTTCATATTCCTTGTTAAAACATATAAAAATCTAGAAGAGGTTAAGTTCTTAAGTTCTTCTGTCTGAAGATTGTGGGGCAAATACTCAATAGAAGCACAACAAAATTTGGATGTTCGGATCCCGGACACACTAAACAAAACTGCCCGAAATTAAAGTACAATTCTAACATTTGACTAGGTGTTCTCAAAAGCTTTTTGCTCTTGCTAAATGGGATTCAAAACCGTATGATAAAACACATAGATGACGCCAGTGAAACCCAATCAATCAATATATTTTATCGCTATTTTCACTTCTAGTGGCCCAACGAATTTACTTTCTTTGTCGAGCTCTTTGCTGTTTAATCATTATAAACTTTAAACATTCAAAACCAAAGAACATCGGTATCTTTCTTTCCTTCCTTTCTGAATTTCCTTTGCTACCGGTTTGTGAAAACATTTTATAGATGTGAAAGAAGCAATTATCACCACCAGGCAGGAACTATTGCGACGCAGGGCGGAAGTTCGTTAAACAAATCTGTAACATAAGGTGTTTTCAAAAAGTAAAGTTATTTTATATTTTTGTAAAAAAATATTTATATATTCATCAATATAAATGTTGTTCCCTTCAAGCTAATCCCCCTCAGATATAATACACTTGTGCCACCACTTTTTCCAATCCTGGAAGCACTTCTGATAAGTACTTTTTGGTATAGCCTTCAGCTCTACCAGCGATGCCGTTTTTATTTCCTCGATTGTTGCCTTTCATAGGTCTCTTCTGTTTTTGGAAGAAGAAAATGTCACATGGGGTCAAATCCGGTGAATGTGGTGACTGAGGCATGATTATTGTGTTGTTTTTGGTCAAAAAATCTCTCACAAGTAACGATGAATGAGCAGGTGCATTATCGTGATGCAAAAGCCATGAATCGTTTCGAATTTCGAACTGATGCACTAAGTCACGATTTTCAAAAAAAAAAACAGTGATCAAAAATTTGACAGTTGATCGAACTTGATCGAACCCAGGCTTCCACTGAGACGATTAGGCTGATCGAACTTGATTGAACCCGGACTTCCACTGAGACGATTAGGCTTTGGTTTCGACGTCATTCCCATATACTCATGATTCGTCTTCAATTATTATCCTTTTGAGCAAGCCAGAAAGTTTCGGAACCAACTTCGCTACCACAAGTCTCACGCCCAAAACATCCGAAAAACTTGCATGACACGAGCCCATCGATATGCCAACATCCTTAGCAACTTTTCTTATGGTAATTCGATGATCACCTTACATTTTGAACACACTTCGTATACATTTCCAATTCACTTGCTACCACTACGTGCTGTAAATTTGAATGAACTGAGTGTTTACTATTTTGTCAGCTGAGTGAGCTGAGTTTTCATGAGCTCTGTGCACAACAACAATATAGGAAGATATAAATCAGTAAATAAAGTGATTTAATAGAATTTTTTATTTGTATTATTGTGCTTTATTTTCACAGGAGGAGATGGGTAATTCTTAGGTTTGTAGAAGGTGAGAGAAGAATATTCGGTTGTTTAGGGACTTGTAAGACCGTAAGAACAGTTCCCAAAGCTAAGCGTATTTACAGCTCGGGTTGTAGGTAACCTTTTGAAAATTTTCGTCTAATGAGGGATAAACTCGTAGTTTCTCATTCCAATAGAGAATAGTGTTTGTGATCATGACAGGAAATACAACAGCCGGCTAACCGCTCCGGTTAGCTATTTCGTGTTACCCAATAGCATTCTAAGAAATGTTTTCTCTAATCGTCTGGTCAGTGTAAGAGAAATTAGTTGATATGATACTATGTTCCAACGAGCCTAGAGTGGATAGCACATTAACTATGTGCTTATCAGGATGAGAAGTCAAAAACAAGTATAATATTTTGAAAGTATAACAGACAGTCCTTCGGGTGTTGTCTGTTCAGAATGGTAATGAATGTAAACGGTGTTTTCTTAAAATGATTAGACTTTTTTATTTAAATGAAACACAGAGGTTAACTTGATAAAAATTTATTAAATTCATTGAAAAGAGTATTTTACGCCATTTAATACTTGGAAATATCTTTGGGTATACTCGTACAAAGCACAGTCTAGAGGTCCAATTTTCGAAAAAATTTTGAAGCAATTTGGAGAGTATATCACTTATTACTTGAACATTGTTTGATGCGAAGAGTCAATACTTGATGATATATCGGTATACGAGGGCTATTTATATATATATATATATATATATATTGAAACGATTTTTCAATCTTTCGATACCAGTTTTGTAGTACGATTTCGGTTTAGCCTCAAAATAGGCCTCTGTTTCGGCGATTACTTCTTCACCGGTCTTAAATTCTTTTGAGGTCTGCGAACAGGAAATAGTCGCTGGGGTCCAAATCTGGAGAATATGGTGGGTATGGAAGCTTGATGAAACAGTGCTTTATTTTTCTTCAAATGCGGCCGTTTTTCTGCGATTTCGTCCTTCAAACGCTCCAAAAACGCAATGTAATAGTTGCTGTTGATAGTCTGCCCCTTTTGGAGACAGTCGATGAAAATTATTCCATGTGTATCCCAAAATACGGATGGCATAACCTTGCGAGCCGACTGCTGAGTTTTTGGTTGTTTTGGACGAGGTTTGTCGCCTGATCGCCACTCAGCTGACTGCCGACTTGACTCTGTCACATACGAAATTCGGCTTTGAACACTCCTCTGAATCATCAACACGTTGTTGTTTTTGGTCGACTGTGAGCAAACGCGGCACCCACTTTGAACAGAGCTTTCGCATGTCCAAATATTCGTGTATGATATATCCAACACGCTCTTTTGATATCTTCAGAGCCTCAGCTATCTCGATCAACTTCACTTTACGGTCATTCGTAATCATTTTGAGGACTTTTTTGATGTTTTCATCTGAAACAGCCTCTTTTGGACGTCCACTGCGTACATCATCTTCGGTGCTTGTATGACCACTTTCAAATTTTTCAATTCACTTGCGAATGGTTCGCTCGGCTGGTGCAGAGTTCGGGTAACAGCTATCAAGCCATTTCTTTACAAAAAGCAATGAGAAATCAACACACGAAATTGCTTTGAATCAATTTTTTTTTTCACAATAACAAAAGTTGCTTCACTCACAACGCTATATCTCGAGAACTAATCGTCCGACAAATTTATACACGTATCTTTTGAAGGTTAGTACTAACTGAAAATGGTATGGATTTAATTCTCTTAGAAACGGCATGGATGTATTACTAGCGAACATTTTCAATGATATTTTTGCTAAAGTTGGTGCAGCGTCTCGCTCCAATTTGTGATCTGTATACTGTTCGAACTGAATTGCATGGAATCTAGTGGAAGATCCGGTTTGTAGAGACAGTTTCTTCTTTGAATCAATCATTGGTGGTGAAGTTCTATCGCTTATAAAATCGCTTAATTGCTCGCCTTGATGTGGAGATGATAGCTTCTCTAATAATATACTAAAGCATATCGCTCTGAATGTTGTAGATAAACTCGCTTTCCTTTTAAACCTAAGTATTTCCACTGGTACATTCCCTGGGAGGCTAAAATATGCAAACACTTCACCAATTTTTAAAAAGGGCAACAAAAGAAATAAGAACAACAGTCAAAAATAGAATTCTGCGTTGAAGAATAAGTTTTTTCAGTTCCTTGCAATATGTCTTTAGGGCAGGTTTCTCTAGTGGAGATGCCCTAATGGTTTTTTGTTCGATTATAAATAAAGGCCTAGACTCAAAAAAAAGTTATGCCGGTCTATTTGTTGACATAACCAAGGCTTTTGAAATGGAAAAGCATACAATTCTCTTGAGGCTGGAATGGTATCTCCATGGTAGAAAGCAAAAAGTTAAAATTGGAGATTGTTTTAGTGATAATAGGTTTAATAAACTAAGTGTACCCCAAGGGTCTGTATTGGGCCCTACTCTATTCCTAGTCTACATAAACTCCCTGATTCTTCAACCTTTGCCGTTTCGGCCGAAATGTGTGGCTAAGTCGTTGAAAATTGGGTCCAACGAATCGACCGCTGCAAACGTGACCTCGGTGGCCATATGAACGAAGTCGAGTTCCATTCATAAATGTTTTGATTGTACTCCAAGCCAATAATAAAGTTTTTGAAATATCTCAAATGGTTTGCCTTTTATTTAAAAAAAAATTTGTCAAGTCGTTATTAGAAAACACTATATTTCTTAAGGTCGCAAAAAGTAATTAGAAATTAAAAAGAAACAGCTCTCTAGGTTGGTCGAGTTGATGGAAGGGAATGTTGAGCTCGTGAAGGGACTTTGTTCCAAGGCTGAAGCACGTGAAAAGTGGTCAAAAATCGCTGTAGAGTTAAATAAAATGTAAATAAAATTAAAAAAAAACCTTAAAACAAAATTGAAATACTAGCCGCTGGTGAAGGCCCAAATCGACTTCATGACTTTGCTTGATTGCTAGAACTGGATACAAGCGCTTATCCACCTGGAAGGAATTTTGGGTTGGAAAATTTTAATACTTTCAATGTAAGTGAAATAAGAACTGAAGATGTCCATGAATAATGTGCAGATACGATTGACTCAGTTCCAGTTGAAGAACAGAAGAAAAAAACTGCTCGGAAAAAAACTGCGCTTTATCAGGAAAATATGCTTAATATTTTGGGTGATATTAAAAAGAGTCTTGAATATAAGCTAAAGAAGAAAAGGAAAAAATCCTAAAAATTAGAAGGGAAAAATTGAAGCTCTACAAGGAAAATTAAAGACAACAAAGGAAGGGATAGCAAAGCCAAATTGAAGTTGAAAATTGAAATGTTGGAGCTGGAAAAGCAAAAGCTTCAAATAATTAATTATTCATTTTTTTTAATGTTATCTTTAAATATGGTATTTATAGATATTTTTCTTTGTTTAATGTTTTTTTTTAGTTTTTATTTTAAGTTAGTGACCTTTATTTTTTTTATTTTTTAAAAATAAATATTTGAAATCGTCGTTGAAAGATTCAATGTCTTGATTATTATTGGGAGAACTATCACTGTATGCATGTTCAACATTATCTTTATTGCCTTTTCCGGCTTGTAATGAAACTCTCATGCCTGCAATATGCATTTTAATCTACCTTTCAAGGTCTTATATTATATTTCTTCCCCCAGAATGCTTTTCATCGAATCTTGCTTGCAATGAACCTCCTTTAATATATCTATATGGAGTCAGAAGATACAGTGCAAAGGATAACTACCGATTCCTAAAAATAAGAAAGTAAAAAGTGTATGTTTCTGTATACATACTTGTGTGTACAATGAAGATATAATATAATAAGCTGAGGACATACGATTACCAAGAATCCAAAAGTCGTTGCATCCATTAACGATCAAAGCATTAAGGCTATAGAATACTTTCCGGTTGTTGTATAAACGTCGTATGACGCCTATGATCTTAATGTGTGTACCATCCAGGCATTCTACTACATTTGGAATGGCACTTTTTTTCAAAAAATATAATTTTGCTCTCCGTTCTTCCTCCTTTGTGTATTGGAACTTTATCCATTTGGGCACACATAGAAAATTCAAAAACTTGCTTAAGGATAAGCGATGAAGATGTGCAAAACCAAGAATGAAGTCATTTCCCAAGCTGAACTGATAGTTTCTATGTGCGCAGAATCTTGGAACTGTTGCCAGTTTTAAAATGTTCGACACAGCTTGAATGCTTTTGCAGGGCTTCAATTTGTCCTCTATTTCTTACAAAAGATTAAAAAATACATCCTTCGATAGAAATGTATGCGACTAGAAATGGTGCAGAGTTGGTATAGTACTTACATTGGATTTTTGAATTCCAAAGGATTAGATGTATCCCTCAAACTTCTTGACATTTAAGCTATCACAACGAAATCAGAATCATTTAACTCCTCATCTTCATCAAAAAAAATTCAATTGAAGTCATATTTTGTCTTTTGTTTATAATTTTATTATGATTTCCCTTGCACCTTTTTCAAAAAAAAAAAAACTTCTATCAAACGACAACCCCATTCACAATAATGGAAATATTTTGCAGGCCAAATTCGATTTCAATTGAAAAGTTCTACCAATCGTCAATCGGTTAGTAGTTGATCTTCGTAATAAGGACGATTGATTAATTTCATATCGAACTTGAACGGTGGAGTTACGTTGACCATGACCACAGTCCACTTTTGTATGAACCTTTACACACATGGCGTGATAAATCTACTGCATGGTCTATCATTAATTGTCAAATTTTAAAGTGAGTGTAGAAATGATTACAATTACAGTTATACATATATTGCGAATACGCGGCTGTCAACCAGTGACCCAATCCAACCGCAGAATGCGCAAAACATGCACGCTGCACATACTACTTTATGAGCAATTTTACTTGAAAACACCCTTCTTTACCCCGATTTTCAATTCATCTTAACTTAACTGCAGAAATTATATTATTTAAGATCATTTGTAGAGCATTTTTAAATATATGTAGCCTGTTAAGTCGTTTTGATATATGAAAGACTGAGTGAATGAGTGTTTTAGTTGTTAAATTAAGAATATCATTATTTCTTCATTTTCTTGAAATAACAAATTTTTCTTTTTATTTCAGAATAAGGCGAAATCTGTTAACTCGCATACCGAATGAAGGCAATTTACTGACATAAATTTAAACTACTTAAAAAAAAAAAACAAAAAAAAACAAAACAAAACAAATAAAGAAAACAATGGCGTTAGTTAATCTCAGAGATTTTGATGATCCCTAGGAATGAAATTCATCCAGTCAATTATGCATAAATTTTAGCAAATAATTCATATTTGACAACTGGATTGCAAGAAAAGAGAAGAAGAACAATTCTTTGTGGATACACGCCAAAATAACTCGCACATCTAAGATGCCTTGGTGATACACACATTTTCCATCGCTCATATGCGACAAGGATTTATCCTTACAACATTTTTTGTTTTGCTAAAATAAAAATAAGGCAAACTTGCAGTCATATTGCCGAGGAAAAACGAAAGAAAAAAATTAATAGTTCATGTCATAACTAAAGACTTCAGCACATAACACATGAAAATATGGTGTTGCCCGACGATGACGATGTACTATTAAAGTTTTCAAATGCAAGCATTAGCAACAGGAGTCAGCAAATTTTCAACGCCACCCCAGTTACAACAACTATCACTTCCAAATTAGTAAGCAAATTCACAGCAGAAAGCAAAACTAACAAGTATAGTAGTAGAATTACAAATAACAGTGACCACTTTAATGAGAGCGTAAATTTTGAAAAAATCAACAATACCAACTACAGTGACTACACGAAACGAAGAAAAACTTATTCAAATACAATTCTTAAGAGCAGTAGTAACCAGAGTAGTAGTAGCAGCAACACTAGCCATAGTTGTATTAGCAAAATCTACAACAAAAATAAAAATAAAAACCAAATTAATAAAAACAGCAACAATAAGCATTTGCACAATACCACAGTATTAAGTAATAGCAATAATAATAATTACAATCTTAATATTAAATCTAGTGTAATATTAAACAATCAACCAGAGAGACATAAACAAAAACAACAGCAACGGCAACAACATTCAATTAGTCATAGCACAAGCCACCAAAGAGAAGAAGACAATTCAGCATACAACGACAGTGATATCAAATACTATATAGAGAGAAACGGATACGAATACGCATACGGATGCGGATACACTGGGGTGGGGCATAGCTTAACAGTTGACAATTGGATAGGTTGTTGTTCGAACGAAAGACTGCATCAAGAGCGTAAACGAAAAACGCGAAGACGAAGAAAAGTCACTCACGATTCACCAGCAACAGCAATACAATCCACAACAACAATAGCAACAGTTTTAACATCATCTTCATCTAATTTAACAACAAAAACAACCACAACAGCATCGGTACCAATATCAACATCAACATCAATAGCAACAGCAACAGCAACAGCAACAGCAACAGCAACAGCAACAGCAACAGCAACAGCAACAGCAACAGCAACAGCAACATCAGCATCAGCGGTATGTGTATCAACACCTCAAAGATCCTGGAGCAATTACTTATTACCAGCTTCAGTATCAGCGAAAAGGGTTGTTGCCTTAGCTGCTACAACTGCACTGCCGCCACTGGTACAGATACAGCGAGGGATTTACAGACTTAATAAATACTCATGGATATTTTTATTAATCTACTTGAATTTATCTGCTAAATGTAAGTACAATTATTATATCTTCTATGAGTTATAAGAGCCAATATTACAACAATCAACACTTATCAGCACTAATATCTGATATTGCGGAGGGAACCTAAGTTTCCTTAGGACTTACAAATTTCTTGTGAATTTAAACAGACTAAAATGAATGAAGACACTTGACTATTACATTTTTCAAAACTTTACTCGAGTTCTAAATTGAATTTATTGGACAAATGTACGCGACTTTACCCTCTACACTATATAAGTGGCAAAATTCTCAGTAAAAATCCTTGGCTTTCTGCAACAGTTGATAAACTCGGCTCTTTCGAGCTCTTATATTGTTCAAATGCAATTTTTCAGCAAAGAACAAATTTAATTGAAAACTTACAACCAGCTGGCTACTCCTGAAGCATATGCTGCACCAATTGTACCTCTAACTAAGTTACTAGAACACACAATCTTTTGCAACAACGAAAAAAAGGGCAAGTCAACATTCAACATTCCAAAAGCTTAAAAAAAAAAAAAATACTTCTCTTCAGCAAGAGAACGAATATGTCCTGGTGAATAAACTCACAAGTGGCATTCGGCCTGATTGTCCCGCCGTCGTCTTCTTCATAGTCGTTGTTGTTGGCGTTATTGTCGCAACTGTAAGACTTGCCGTAGGGTCTTACTTTGTAAACATTTCGACTTTCTATTGTACTTTCTGCATGCAACTCAAAAGTCCCAAAGGCAAAGAAAAATGCATTAAGACGATGTGCGAGGTTCCTTTTTCGAATTGCCAAGCACTAATTGTTGTTGAGTCTTTTTTCATTTGTTTTTTTTTTTTTTTTTTTTCTGTTTACTATGTATTTTACTCGAATACTACGAGTATTATAAAAGGATACTTTACACTAGACTTGCATTTATTAGAGTGAATACTCGTTTCGTTTTAGCCTTCTCCTGCAATTATGTAGAGGGTGTTAATTTAATTCGCTTTCGAATGCTACAAGAAAAGAAAGGATTGGCTCGCGTCCAACAGTTATTCAGTTATAGGAAGGAATTTTTTTTTTTTTTTTTTTTATGTGCTGCTGCTACCGCCAGGATACTGAAGCGGCTATAGTGTTCATGTGTGAATTTCCTGTTTAGGGATTAGCATTGGAGTGCATGTAGATCCTTTGTGGAATCGTGTAGTTTTTTTTTTTTTTAGCGCAAACATAGAGGATGTAGTTATGTAGTTTTATTTGGCACGTTAGGAAATGAAATTTAAGTCGAAAAAGCTGGTTGAGAGCACTTAGACAGGAGATTCCAATGTGCATATACATATACGACTACTAAAACCTAAGTACACTATGCATAATAAGAGGATTATGGGAGATTTTTCTTTTGAGTTTATTTTGTAAAAAAGAATTATTGCCACCGAACATAGAATGGAAGAAGGGTTAAGTGTTTTAAATGACATTTTGATATAATAGTTCAAAAGGCAGGAGATGGCTGTGTCTCCTTTGAAACTTTAACGGCACTGCCGGGTTGACTTCAGAAAACATTTGCATTTCCTTTCGTAGAAGAATAATGTTAAAATTTTGAAGCATTATTAAATCGCTTCATTAATTCACTAACTATTATGTTGTTCTTTCGGCCTCGATTCCACATTGGCTAGAAAGTAAAGTCAATATTTGAAGATTGCTCGCTCTTTATTTTGTTCAATCTGCACCGGACTTCCTTGAATTTTCATAGAATTTTTGGGTGATCTTTGTAGATAAAGCTGATCATGCAGCTTGCGAAAAGTACAATTTATAGTTTTGATTTCATTGTATGTGGCTAATGTGCATAAGTATACTATAGCTAGTTTGTAATTATTTAGCTGAAAGACGTGCTCGTAGAACTAAGCGGTTGGTTCAAAGATTCGCTAAGTATACTTGCGAATTGTCGATTGTTAGATGACAATTTGACTAGGCCTCAATGGTACAGCTTCTTGCCCAACAATATTTAAAGATGTTCGGTGTCCATTCCTATTGTAAACACGGCATGATCGTCTTTCATTTAGTCCTGGCGATTGCGCTTGTATTGGGTATATAAATTAATTCGTGCGTTTTTTTTTTTAAATTTGAACGTTTATTAAAGAAAAACATGTAGAATAGTATTATTCAAAGTATTGCCCATCTGAAGCTATCACTTTTTCCCATCTTTCTTTCAATTTGTGGATCCCATCCCAAAAGAACTGCGCCGGCTTGGCAGCCAAGAATGAATCAAGCCAATTTTTGATATTCTGCTCTGATGTAAACCGTATTTCAGTGAGGGCGTTCTGCATCGACCGGAACAAATGGTAGTCAGAAGGGGCTAGGTCTGGGCTATAAGGCGGGTGGGGTAAGTGTTTGTGTAAGTGTGTTTGGCAACAATCTTCATAGAGTAATGCTTCCAGTTCTTCATCTTCAAACTTTTTTGGCTGCCCAGGACGTTCATCGTCTTCCAAACCAAAATCACCACTTTTAAATCGTGCAAACCATTTTTGACACGTTCGCTCAGCTAGCGCATGTTCACCATAAACTTCCACCAAAATACGATGACTTTCGGCAGCAGTTTTCTTCATATTAAAGTAATGAAGAAGAACTCCCCGCAAAAACACTTTTTCAGGAACAAAGTTCGACATATTTGAGTGAAAAAAAATTATTGTTGTTTACGCTTCAAATGAATGACAGTAGCTTTCCAACGCATGTTCCAATGGAACAAAAACAATGGAATAATACAAGTTACGCAATCTCTTAGCAAACCGCACGAGTGTTATAAGTTATAGACTGGGATTCTGTTTAATAAGTGTTATATTTGAGTTTAAAAAGGTTTATCAAGCGAGTACACTGGCCAGATATGTGCACTTCTAAGCGTTTTTATGATAATTTTTGAAACATTCTTTCCCAATGCTGAGTTTAGTTTGGCATTTTTCACAAATCCATCTAACTCTGTTGTGACACAACTTGCATCGTAACTAATTTTTAATTTTTTTTGGGAAATGTCCACCTTCACGGCGCACCACAGATATCGGTGAATTTGGTTTGTTCGGTGCTTTGGTGGATGATGGTGAGCGAAATAAGTCCATGCTACTGTCCTGACAAATGAAAGAAGATTGCAGTTTTAACCATTATTCATGGTTTCTGATGAAGATCAACACCGCCCATGCCCTTATTGTATGAGACCAAGGGTTTTGTCTGCGAAATCGATATTTTTTTGTTTTGCTGTGGTTGACTATCTCTTAACTTTTCCTAACGGTTCCAAAGCAACGTAATTTGGTGCGACTGTAACAATTGCATTGTCTTTCCATCGGTCAAATAATATGATGTTGTTCTTATCGAATTTGTGACATATATACCCACGTTTTACTCTCATAACCGTCTTCAAAGATTTAAGTGGACATTTTTTTGTTCTATTGTCCCGAACGGTACCTGTTACGTGAAATCCTTTCCTTCTCAATTTTGGCAAAATGTCATGGCTTGCGAAATAATTATCAAAAAATGCGCTGTTATCACTTGGAGTATTTATTACTTCAATCGAGTTCTACTCGAGATCCAAGTGGTAAATATTTGTTCGTTTGACTTACGTTCTTGGTACCACGATAACAAATATATCAAAATTTTAGCAATAACCATCGTTACTGCAAAGCATCCACTCCTTATAACCAAAACGAACCGGTTTTCCACGAATGAATTGTTTTGCACAACAATGGCCAAAGTATTTTATCATGGCTTCGTCTATTGACAACTTTTCATTAAAAAGGCCCCATTTTTGATAGTTATGACAAATCATTTTCATCAACGGCCGAACTTTTGCCATTTTATCGGTATTGTCAATCGTTGAATTGCTTGCCAAATGAATAAAGCGAATGTTTTTATCGTATCCGTGGAATAAATAACGTGGTTTAAGTATTAAGGAGCACGATCATTAGGCTCACCTTCTTCTCTTAGACGAGTAATTGCAATGTCGTCATCACTTTCAAATCCATCGCTTGAGTTGAGCAAATCATCCTCGCATAAATCCTCTTCATCCGTTTGAACACCAACATCCTGTGGAATTATAACTATTTCCCGTTCATTTGCATCATTTGGGATATCATCAACAGCTATAAACAGACTAGGATAGCGCTTTCCATAAAAATTTTTGCAAGTTATGGTTTGAGAAGTAATTTTTCTGTAGGTTCATTCATAAAACAAAATTAGCACTATTAGGTTTTGACCAGTGTACCCGAATGAGTACACCACTTTTGTTTTCAACTTGCCAGAATCTTGTTCTTTCATCAAAAACTTAAAATCCAGAATTCTTTATTCTTTTGTTGGCCAAAAGTCTAAACAAAACAGCGTTAAACAAGAAACACCGACCACAAAATTTAGCGCAAATACTTGTAAACAGATAGCAAATTTAAGAAAATGAATCCAAATGACAAACCACATAATTACGTTTGCTTTCAAATTCAAAGAAATAAAATTCAAAGCCTACCTTTTGAAAAATACCAGCCGAGCTCTTTAAGACAGCAGGAGATGACTGAATAGATGGTATATGCTTTCGTATTATACAAAATTTTCAAGTTGTGATCAGAGATCGATTCTGACCTTACTATAACATCCTTAACATCGGTTATAGGCCCTTGATTGCCATATGTGTGAGCATTTAAAACAACTTCGAAGCGATCTATTCGTTTTTATATCTTAGGGTCCTTGGAACAGAGAATTGTTATCCCAAAATCTTCAAGTATATTAGTTACTAGTCCATCCGGACTCGAATTGCCAAATTTAATCTATAAGCGCGAGTGCTGACAAGCAGACATAAATAGCAAGACAGCGGATGAATTATCGAGATGGATTCAACAGTGAAGTAAAATGAAGTAAGGATTTCCGAGACACAGTCAGGGTCTTGGAAAAGAAATATTGACGGATAAGTCCTTAATGGACAAACAGCAGAGCTCATATCTCCGAACGGGTTACTGGCTCTGTTCTAACCGAACCCTCGTTCTAGATGTATCTGCAATGGAACTGGTCCTCTAGGTTGAAGGTTGTACTACCGGGGTAACTGCCCGACCACCGAAAAAATAAACCAAGCTATGACGCACGTGTGATGTCGCACGATCTAGGCGGTCAATTTGCCGTAGCAAAACGTGAAATTAAATTCTCATCAAAACGATTTCTCAATAAGTCAATTGTTTCACGCGCCATCTTGTTGAAACCAGAGCTCACCGAGACCATGTGCTTGAATTTCAGGAATCACATAGTCCGTTAACATGGCGCTATAACGGTTACTATTGACGGTAACATTCTGATTTGCTTCAGTTTTGAAGAAATATGGACCAATGATACCACCAGCCCATAAACCACAACTTACCGTTGTTTTTAATGGATATAATGGTAGCTCTTGGTATTTTTCAGGTTGCTCATCAGCCCAGATACGGCAATTTTATTTTTATTAACGTATCCATTGAGCCAGAAATGCGCTTCATCACTGAACAAAATTTCACGATAAAACAATTGATTTTCATTGAGTTTTTCCAGAGCCCATTCACTGAAAATATGACGCAAATTCAAGTCGCCTGGTTTCAATTCTTGCACAAGTTGAATTTCGTGCGCTATTAGGCCGGGATCTTTACGTAAAATACGCCAAGTTGTCGAATACGCCACACCAAGCTGCTGAGAACGACGACAAATTGATTCGTCACGGTCTTCGCGTACACTCTGCTTCTCATAACTGCTATAGTCTTTTCACTACGTGCTGCATGTGGTCTAACTGGTCGAGTATCATCCACTAATGTAAACTGGGACTCAAATTTTCGAATTGCATTGGAAATAGTGGTTTCAGTAGGTCGGTTATGCACCATAAGTTCCTCGAATCGCACGAAAAACATTTCTCACAGAATAATAACTTCAGTCCAACCGTCGATAACGTCTAGATATGCCAGCGTTTTAAAAAGATGGTCGCAATGCATCATCCAACAAAAACTTCATCTTCATCATCTTTGTTCCCTGAGCACAGATGTCACAGATTCTGAGACTAGACGTCGTCTTGCGATCAACTCCTATTTACTTCGGTCATCACATATTGCCTCAGTAAGGTTTTGCTCAACGGTATTGCTGTAATCCGCAAAACTAGTGATTCCCCCATGCTGTGTTGCCTGTTGCATTATTTAAAGCATGTCAATAAAAAGGCCAGGACGTACTTCTTTTTGTTAGATTTTGAAGCGCAGTCTCGCAGGATTTTCCGTGTTGGTAGCATGGATTATCTCTTGCTCTTCAACATGTCCGCTAGTATACGGTAGGGACGCAAGGCACTCCTCCAGTACAATGAACGTTTCAAAGAGCCAAAATCGACTCGGACACCTACCTTATTGTAGCCAAGGTACGATTGTGAATATTCCGAACATCGCAAAGGCAAGCTTATACTATGAGGAAGTTCGACGTTGGACGGCTACAATCGCAGGAAATCACCAAATCCTTTTCCGATCCTTTTAAGAGCTGCTATGTCTCCAGCATCAAGTATCAAAGACCAGTATCAACACTGCCGAAAAGCCATCAGAGATGCCTCCTCTATTCTGGGTTTTACTCTGGGTTTTACTCAGCCACCACAACGAAAACCCTGGCTTGACAACAAATGGCGACAAGCACATGCATATAAATATACGCTTCAAGGAAGGACTAGAGCTGCTCACGAGTTCTACGAGCAGAAGAAAAGATGAACACCAGTTTCTTAGAAAGAAAAAGAAAGATATGCTACTCCAGGAATGAAATTCGAAAATTTTACCATAAGGCAAAAAACATGCCACTGACACATAGACCCACTCATCTGTCGAGCATCCTTTCTCATTGTTAAACGAAAGTATGCCCAATGAATGGAACCTCAGCATTGTTTATCCGATACTCAAGAAAGGAGGCCCAATTACAGAGGCATCAGTTTTCTTAACATTGCCTACAAGATCATTTCTGCCATATTGTGTGATGCAAGCCGTTTGTCAACAAACTGATTGGTCGATATCAGTGTGGCTTTCAGCCAGGAAAGTCCATTATCCACCAAATATTCATACTATTGCAGACATACCACCTATTCATCGATTTAAAGGCCGCGTAAATATTCAGAGCAATATCTAGTTTTGTGCATCCCTGCCAAACTCGTCCGTTTGTATAGAATTACGATGGTGAATGCACGCTGCTCCATCAAGGTCAGTAAAGAACTCACCGAGACCTTTGATGTGAAAAGAGGGCATAGAAAAGGCAATTGGCTGTTATACGATTTCTTGAACATCATCCTGGAAAAAATGTTGCAAAACATACGCACCAATACAATCTTTCAAAGGTCCATCTATTTAATCGGAAGAAACCAGGGTGATGTCAGTGAAGCTTTCACGAGTGGTGAGACCGAAGCGGCGAAAATGAGTCGAAACAGCAAAGTTCCAACGACTGATCGTTGAGGGACGCCAGCATTTGGACTTAGCAAAGGTTCACTCAAAGTTTAATTTATATGAACGTGTTGCCTTCGATGTTGTAGATATGACATGAATCATCTTGAGGAATAACTTATAATTAACTAAATCAAATGCCTTAGTCAGATCTTAAAAGAGACCAGCACATTTGTTGTTTTTATCCAGCGCCTCATGAATATCCTCCAAAAAATGAAACAAGAGCATCTTCGGTAGATTTATAGAACCTTTCATAAAGCCAAATTAGGATGCATTTAAGAACTTGTATTTATCTAAATACTTGTATATTCCTTTCGCAACCAATTTTTCCAAGATTTTTGAGAAAATTGACAATAACCAGATTGGTCTATACTTGCACCGTATCATATAATTGGCCTTCTAGATTAGTGTCCTGCTATTCCATTTTTTTTTTCTTTTGGATTTGAATGTGATCCTCCGCTCTTTTGCAGCTTCACACAGAGATCTTTCTGCAAGCTTTATGCACATCTTTACAATTTCCAAGCACATTTCGTAGCTGTTTAAATCGATTACTAAGTCCGTCGCTTTCATTATGTGCAAAATTAACGTAAACTGCAATATCCATAGCTATATCCAACACAGTTTTACTACCAGAAATGGATTTTGGAGCCAATGAGCGAATTAAAACTTTCACTACAATTTTGAGCACCGCCGATGCATCAAGTAAGAATATCGTCTCTGGTCAATTCTTCGTAGATTGGATTGAAACCTTCATATACTTCAATTGGAAGAGATGGCTTAGCATTTTGACATGAACACCATGTATCCTCTCTTCATTCGGACATTTATCGTGCTATGGTTTTGCATCAGTAGATAATTTATGATCGCGTGTAGCCCACATACTGTTTCTCATGTTTTCAACTGAATCAACAATGATAAATCTATTAGTTTTCTCGTCAATCTGTCCCTTCCCCCTAGACCTTTTGTATTATTTTTCTAATTACGTAGGCGGATACCGTTCGTACGTGATCTACTCTTTCTTAAGTACTGCGACATTCTCATAGGGCTTAGGATTAGTAATGCCTTTAAAAGTCTTAGAATCACCGTCACCAATAAAATGGGTGTAATGCTGAAACATCTCAACAACATTTCAACAACTGCATTGACTTTCATTTTTCCTGCTTATCCGTCGTGATTCACATCGCACTTATCTTAATGATTTCGTGCCCATTTCGTATATTTTTCGGTATCTTCTTTATTCTTCCAGTACTCACACCCCTTACAGTATTTTAATTTAATTGTGCAATCTATAATTTTTGCACTGTAATTGCCAATAAGAGTAACTAAGCCAAACAAGGATGTAAACCCACGATTTCTCCACGAACCATACCATAATAGTTATCTCATCTTTCGCTGCTTTCATCATACTAATTTAGTTGCAGTTGAAATTCTTTTGACAACCTCATCACAGAAAGAGTGAAACATAACCAAGGGCACACCAATTCCAAGTAATCGCATGAAAACTACAATTCTACGGTTTATTTTACAGTCTTTTTCAAAATAAAAAGTGTACACTACTAGGTATCTCAGTCTGTAGGACACTACTATTTTGAATCCCAAATCACGCTTACCACATTCCATAAATTTCACTTGCGATTTGCAGACTGTACGAACGACAACATTTAAAACAGCTGAAAAAACTGCAATAAAGCTTATCATACGATAACTACAACCTGTATTCACTTCAATATCGTACATATCTTCCGAATGTATTCGTTTCACTTGGTGCCTCTAACTCATGTCGATTGAGTGGTCTACTTCTAGATACTTTGCTGAATGTACGTGTCTCTTTTGTAGGTACCTTTTTGATCATAATACACTTTGCCACTCATTATATGTCATTCGATTTACCAACCTTGACCAAAAAGTTCCCGGTGGCGTTGAGTTGGTGCATCTGTCGTTGACATTCGCTCTAAATCTTAGAGCTTAACATTTGCAAAAGTTACGTAGCCAATAGTACATTTACCTCTTCGTCTGTTGGCAATTTTTTACAATTTAAGAATTAAATTTTGCGTAAAAAACGGATTTAATGGTGCGCGAACGTTGGAAATTTTGGAAAAGTGTTTCGGCAACGATTCTCTAAAAAAAACGGTCGTTTACCAGTGGCACGAGCGGTTCGAAAGTGGTCGTGAGTCAATCGAAGATGATGAACGGAGTGGCAGACATTGATTAAGTATCTCTCAGAGAGATAGCGGAGGACTTGAACATCGCCTATGGATCCGTCAAGGACATTTTCGATAATCAGTTGGGTTTCCTTAATTTCATGCAAGAAAAAAAAAAAAACCGTGTTGACGTCGCAAAAAAGATGATTTTCGAGGCTGAATCCGATCCCACATTCATCAAAGGGATCATTACAGTACATTTATGAGTACGACACGCAATTCAGTCATCATGCAAGTGAATTGCGTTCACCAAATGAGCCAAAACCAAAAAAACCACGTCGTTTTCAGTCAAAAAAGAAGGCAATACGCACGGTTTTCATGGATTACAACGGTGTATTGTACAAAGGGTATTACTAGGTGGTGAAAAGTAACCTCCTGGAGCGCCAGAATGCGCTACTACCGCAAAATAGGTGCCTTGAAGTCCTTTCATATTTAGGCAGACATTCCAAATTCCAGTGCGATACTGTCTTTAGTTTTGTTTTAACAGCTGATTGTTGGTATCATGTTGAGTATAGACAAAAACGATTTTCGTTCTCTCATAAAACATTATTTTTTGAGAAGCAAAACGGCAAAGGAAACAAAAGAAAAGTTTGATAAATAATATGGAACTAATGCTCCGTCAGATTACACCGTCAAATATTGGTTTCTAGAGTTTCATGGTTTCCGCAACTCCACTACTGATCAAGTCCGCAGCGGCAGGCCCTCCGATGCGGTTACAGAGGACAATGTCAAAAAAATACATGAAATGGTGTTGGCTGACCGAAAAGTAAAGGTGCGCGAGCTAGCAGATACCACAAAGATTAGTACTGAGCGCACATGCCATATTTTGGGCAATATTCTGCATATGAAAAAGTTTACCTGCCTTACTTCAAAAGAGTGTTTGGACTTGCTGACGCGGAATCGGGCGGTCTTTTGGCATCGACTGGTAACTGTTGATGAACACACCAGAGAACAGAATGAGTGCCCGGCAATGAACTGAAGCCGGCATGAGTTCTTCGAAGCGGCCGAGCGAGGCTCGATGGGTCGGAAATTTATGTCGTCGGTTTTCTGGGATTGTCATGGCATAATCTTCGTGGACTACCTCGATAAAGGAAAAACCATCAACAGCGAGTATTACTGTGAATTATTTGAGCGATTGAAGGCTGAAATCGCTGCAAAACGGCAGCAAGACAATGTACCCGCGCACAAGAGCATCGCAACCCCTGCTAAAATCAATGACTTACGGCTCCATTTGCTGTCGCATCCACCGTATTTGGCCGATTTGGCTCCTTCGGACTATTATCTTTTCCCAAAAAGATTAAAAAAAATTCAGCTCATGCGAGGAAATCATCGACGCCACGGAGGAGTAAAATTTCTTTTCGGACGGGATCAAGAAGTTGGAAAATCGCTGGAATAAGTGTATATATAATGTATATTGAATAAAACAAAAAAAAAAATCATTCCCAAGGAGGTTACTTTTCACCCCTTCTAGCATTTAGGCGTTATGACAGTTTGCGTGAAGCAATTCGCCGAAAGAGAACAGAATTGTAGGCAGAAAACTCACCATGATATCGCACCATCGCACAATGCCAGTGGTGGCCGTGGTGTAGTGGTACATGCATAGACTCCTAAAGCAGAGGGTCGCGGGTTCGAATCCCGTGCGAGACAATTTTCTGAAAAAGTCTTTTCATAGAATTTGTATGTAGTTATATGAAAATCTCGTCGGCGTCAACTCTGCCTTGAAGGCATAACACTGATGTTGGAGTGGTTGTAACGAACTAACAACTAGCACATACTAAGATCACTGGTTGAGGATGCACTGGCTCCAGTTTAACAACCACCTCTGGAAAAAATATCGAAACCTAATACACCTGAGTTTTAAACTACAACACCACCCACCCGCGTCAAAATGGTATTCATATCAGAGTGCACGCGCGGGATTTATAAAAAAAAAAATCATTACTCTTAACTTTTTGAGGAAAAATTCAACAAGTACCATCCAACAGCCACCGAATTTACCTGATTTGGCTCCCTGTGACTTCTTTCTGTTCAATCGAGTTAAAAAAAACTACTACGGGGAATGCGTTTCAGCAGCCAAGAGAAAGTAATAGTAAAATTGCAGGAAGCACTGATGGACATACCGAAAACCGAATATAAAAAATGTTTTGAGGATTGGATCAAGCGCTGGCATAAGTGTGTTGCAATCGATGGTGATTACATTAAAGGGGACAAACTTGTATTTTTAATTTTCTGAATGCATTCCGGGAATATCAGGTTCCTCAATTTCATCCATTATGTGCGTCCTAGTAGTAGTCGTATCCTCTTGAGTGTTAAGTTCTTAAAAAAAAAAGAAATATTCTTAGAGTCCTTAGGTATATTTTAAGACTTGCAGTTTTGATAAATCGTCTCATCGTATCATCTTTTTTAACTAGCTACTGTTGGCACTATCCTTGCGAGTTACTTACCCAGAAACCTATTTTATCCTGAATATGACACTAAGTTCCTGTTCATATATTTCTGTGCCAAGCTGAAACATGACGTTCTTTTTATTTTAGTTTTGATCGTTCACGTGTAAGGAAGTGTAAAGAGGAAAAAATGTATTTTTCACGCCAACTGCTCACCTTAAAAAAAAAAAAAAAACAATGGTCCGCCGATTCAAGTGTTTCGCTTGTCAAAAAGTCTTTCATCTTCATAAAATATGGACCTTCACGGAAAAGGCTTTCATGCCTACGCCAATGTGGATAGGTGTTGGCAGTAGCCTTCCTTAGTTTGTTAAAAATTCATTACTCCTCGTGTGGCAAATGCTGGCAGATGATCAAATGCAATTTCTGCATAGTAGGGCATCAGTGAATTAATAGAATAATTCTCATGAAAATAATTATTGTCTAAAGTTTTAATGATAGCACTGTTTAAACGTACATACATATACATAATGGTATACATTTGATGGTTTAATCCCACTTCAAACGGCTGAAACTGCACAAAGTTGGCAATTCAGCAGTCTGGCTCAGAAATTCTGCATACACTGCATTGTTTAAAACCACCCCTCATGACCACTCATTTGCAATATTATGAGTTTTCATGCGGTGTCACACTACCTATTTTGTAGTTACGGATAGCATACGCGATAAGCTCTAACCTGTGACACATCGGTTTTCCATTTATCCTCGAGATGGTTCTGGATACCGCTTCGCAATCCATCACAGGCTCAATATTTTTGCCAGAAATTTCAATTAAATTTAGTCAACAAGCCCCGAGAAGTAAAATGTTATATTTAGCTATTTTTAGAACGAACACTACAAAGCGTTCGACTCCCCCCGAATGAATAAGCACAGCACATAACATAAATGTGAAATGTAAATATGTAACAAGGCTGCAATGGCAATAGAAACGTGAAGCACAAATGATATTTCCACAGGGATAGCTGAAAAGGTTACACCCACTTCAAGTGCTCCAAAATAATAACTGCGGTCTAGAAATGAACTACGCCAACCAAGTCTCATAGTCGTAGTCGTAATCGTTCTCGTATTCGTACCCGTTACCCGTAATATGGTATGTCGCTTACTCTCTGCAATTTTCAGAAATAATATCCAAGGAGATCGCTCATGATATTTTATCGTTTGAGTGTTATGATAGGCAGGACAACAGGGTTAAAAGGACAACAGACACATGTCGATGAAAACACAGTCGAATGAACAACAGCAAAATGTCAGTCACCCTTTGAACCCCTAACAGTCCACACATTGGGGTGTAATACATACACTGCGGTCATGGCGAAAATAAATGTAAAATATATACCATTGACCTACTCGCGACCCCACAGTTCTTTAGTTGTTCGGTCTGATGTGTTCGCGCTCTATGGATGCTAGGTGGAGGATGATAATTTAGTTAGCGAAAGAGTATTTGAATGACTGAGAAGGGTGTACCAAAGGGGTTGAAATGTCGGTTTCAAATTTGTAACAATTACTCATACACTCTGGCACAACTCAACCCTTAAGCGCTTCCGTATGTCCAGTTTCCTTGGTGGAAACAATTAAATTCGTTGCAACAAAACTTCTGTGCAGTATATGCATTTTTGAAGCTCTCCTGTCTTATGAAATCATATGGCAGAAGAAAAACTAAAAACACAGGGTGTTGCCAAAGGAAAAAAAATCAATAGAAATTCTTTTAATTCAATTTCGGTCTGTTTGAGTTTGCCTTTTTTTTTTTTTTTTTTTTTTTTTTTTTTTTTTTTTTTAAGAAAAGGGAGAGATGGTGAAGTGATTGTGTAATTTGCATTTGTCTGTAGGAGTGGTGCGGCTACTAGCTGCTGACTGCCATTACTTTCGTACTGCTTTCATCAGGATCTGCCATGGAACAGATGCTTTTTCAAAATTTAGACCAAATGGCTTTTGAAGAGCGTCGACTTTCTGGGAGTCGATCGGTGGCAGTATAGGAAGGAGTTGATTGTAAAATACTTTACAAAATGAGGAACGAGAGATGGATGAAGGTTTTTCCCAGAGTAATTGAAACGTTTATTGGTTTTTGTTTTAAGTGGTATGCTTGTGTTTGCGGTTGTGTGTGCTTGGAGATGCATTCGTTTTTTAAGTGGGGCTTCGCAATAGAAAAAATGAATTATTTTCGAATCGAATTGCGATTTTCACTGTAAGGCAGGATTTTTATTTTTTTTTTATTAATATGAAAGGCAAAAGGAATATAGGATGAATACAGCAACTGAACTGTGCCAATACTTGAAATTCCAGTAGAGAAGAAATCTACTGTAATTTGTTAAAGGGAATATGGGCATGAGTAAAGACATTTCTAAAATTTATCTGAGTCGACGAGCATTGAATGAAATCTCTCATTAAAAGCCCGACGTGAAAAATGGAAAGTCGCCTGGATCTCTAATTGCGTAAACAAGATTCATTTAGATCCGTTTCTGGTAGTACTGCTCAAGGTCAAAATCCATACCTTTGCAAAGCTATCTGACTCTCTATTGTTGGATTTATTTCTAAGATCTACCGGACCAAAAACCCGACTGATAAGAATCTATCACGATGTTGGCATCCAGGCGTTCACAGAGAATGTTATGTAGAATCTACATATATACGTTGTAGTTGGCGCTGAACTGAGCATGCGCTCCTCTGGCCAAATGGTTTAGGTATATGAGCATGTTTCCTACCAGGTAGTTTCCTCCAGCTTAGGAGAGCTCGGCGGTTAAACGTCGGATCCAGGGAATTTGTTAGATTTAATTTTGGGCATTTCATTTCGTTTCTTTAATGCGGGTGGACATTTTCGCAATCTTCGTCTGGATTGATGTATCATGCCTCATAGCCGTATTTTCATCATCTAATTTCCTTAACAATCCGCGGAAATTTTTCTTCCAAATTTTTAGTACAGATGCGTGTAAACTACGAAGTTCCCTTGTACCTTTTACCAGAAGGTAAATTCCCACAGTAAAACATCTCGATTTCTTCAACTTCATGTGTTTGTTTGTATCGAAAATAGCTCCCAAAAACGCTTTCGTCCTCGAGTGCTATGTTGAACTGTGCTCCCCCTGTTTGGTTTAAAATGCACTTCGGCACTCTCCGTCGAACGACGGTTTTCTTGTTTCTGATTGTCTTATGAAACCTAAGACATCAGAGACGGCCTTTCTGATGGATTCCTTGAAGAATGGCCACTGCTTCTCCGCATTTGATATTTTTGAAGTGCTGTTATGAGAAGTTGAGGGACAAGCGACCCGCAAAGAATCTGGTAATTTCATGCAATTGTAGCCGCCCAACTCCTCACAAAATATATTCCTGACTCGGTCCAAGTCAATGTTGGCACCCCGGAATGTGTGGGCGTCCAGAATACTAGATGCATGTCTTTGGTCTATCGAAATATGATCAGTCAGACTTATCACATTTTGATCAGGAGAAAGTCATGTGTTCTTGTGGTCCTAGGATGCATAAAATTTGTGCTGCTACAACGCTGTTTCGTAAATTTTTGGATGCGACTTTGTACCCACGACATTACCAAATGTGGCCACTATTATTATGGCATTTAGGTTACCGTGTGAAATTTTTACGTCGTATTTGGGACACTGTTTAAGGTTCTTTTCCGTAGGTCGCAAGAGCCTTCCTTGGTTGTCCCCTCTTTTTCAGAAATTTGGGCATGCGCGCAAATAGGGCTGTCATCAGTTGTTCGCTTATAAGTCTAAAACGGATGACTTTATCTTTAAATCTTGCCTCTTATAACAAACCTACATGTAAATATGTACAGCGCGCAATTACAATCGCAAGTTGTCCCATCTCATTTCTTGGATGTCGGTTATATCACCTCGCAGGCTTCAAGTTTCTTCACTAGATTTTCGGGAGCAATATGCGGCCCTTTTTAAAAAGTGCTTTAAGTGCACATAGAAAGGAACATTCACTACCAGTCCAAGTATTTAAAATTTCCTCTGAAAGATGTTTTTTAATGATTATGTGCGTCCAAATTCGGGACTTCCGAAGTGAGTACGTAAGTAAGAATATCGACACCGATCTTCGGATTCCATAATCTTGTCTGTATGAAATGTATAGATCTATGGTATGTCTGGTAATACGTGAGTAGATTAAAGGTAAATCAGATACTCTACGTACCAGTCCCTAAAAGTTGTTGATCAAGTATTCTACGAGTATAGACCCTTCAGTTATACAGCAAAATCTACATCAGTTAGCGCAGATATTTCCCTATTTGAAACGATCCTCACACTACTCTTACTTTTTTTTTTCAAGGAGTATTTGATTGTGCAACACTAAAGCCCAAGGCTTGGCAGGATCTGGTAAATTAACTTTCGGGACTTTATTGGACTAGTGGTGCGAATTTTTATTCCCATTGTGACTTTCATGCCCTAGTGCGGCTTTATTCAAGTTTGCAGGTAGAATCAGCACAGCTTTCAATAAGGCAGTTTGTTACGCCTAAAGATGGTGTCATCTTTACTTAGTGCAATGTAGAGGTGATTCGAAGTTCTTTACCTCCCGTTCCTAAGACTTAAACCATCAAAATAAAATCGAGTTTTAGTGGTCTAAAGTTTGGGATTAGGCAAAGGTGCCTTCTATATCCTTCAGTATTTCCTGGTGACTAATGTGATTACTTTATTTCAAGTGGTTTGCGAAATGTAGTTTGAGTGCTTTTATGACTGCTCCCTCTTGAATTTTTACATGAGCTTGGTCTAATAACGCATCCATGATCAGATTGAGGCCATTTTCTTATCTCCTGTAATGCACAGACACGCAATGCGTTGACTCCTACTCATTTCCTAATTATTTTTTGGATTTACCACAATTTGTTAACCGGTAGACCCATTTTTGCCGCTTCAGCTCATATACTCGCAAAAGCGTCAGTGACAGATCGCTGTGTTCTACCAATAACATCAATACTGTCGGCGTATGTATACAATTGGACAGACTTTTGAAAAATCTTACCTCGTGTGTTGACTTGTGAGTTTTGCACAATTCTTGCAGTTTTGATGTCCGCCTTGCCTAAATCCTTTTTTGACATCGAAGGTCTCGCATAGGTTGTTACCAAACTTGATGCAGCAGCGAGATTTCTCCATCGTCATCCTACACAAGCGGACGAGTTTAGAAGAGATGCCAAAAAGATGTATATGCTGTCATATGCGGCTTTAAAATCGATAAAAAGGTAGTAAGTACCGGTTTAAACTTCTTGGGTTTCTCCAGAATCTGTCGAATTGTGAATATTTGGTCAATTGTGGACTTACTGGGTGTAAAACTGCACTGATTGAGTCCAATTAGATCGTTGACAAATGGTTTCAGGCGCTCGTACAATACGGCAGACAATGTAATATGTTCGATGTTTACGAGACTGATACCTCTACAGTTGGCGCGCTTTAGAGAGTCTCCTTTCAGCAAACGCTGCTGACGTTTCATTCAACATACATTCATCCGACCAAATCCTAGAAATAAGTTGGTGTGTGCTCTCCACCAAGGTAGGGTAGGTCGTTCGGCTATGCCTACTTCATTCTGGTCGGGTGGACTGGTTCGCTCTGCTTGAAGGCGGAATTTGTGTCATCTTCACCATTTAGCAGTCTGCAGAAATGGTTTTTCTATATCCTCAGCACCAACTGTAACTCTATTACAAGGTTTCCTTGTTTATCTTTATAGGTTTCCGTTCGGTTCTTATTAACTTGGTACCTTCTTTTTACCTTTTGGTAAAACTTCCGATCATTATTCCTGGAGTAGCACCTCTCTATTTCCTCATGTTCTTTCTTTTTTCTCCAGAGAAGTCGATGTTCTTCCCTCCTCCTTTGGTCGTAGAGCTCACGATCCGCTCTCGTCCTCTTGTACGGCGCCGCTTTGTAGGCATGTTGTTTTGCTGTATGTGCTTGCCGGCACTCTTCATCAAACCAGGAGTTTCATGATGGTGGCTTCTCAGCATTTAAGCCAATGGTTTTCAGCACTTGATGCTGGATGCTTACGATCCGTATAGCAATCACCGTAGTAAACATCACAGTTTTTCATCTTCCTTTTACTTGACCCATCGCACCGCACTTCATGGATGGTGGTGTTATTTGCTTTATAGCAGTCTAGGGCCTCCGCTTATTGTTCGACAAATCCGAAATGCGTTGTCCTTTGTTCGTTTTGCACGCTCGTCAACAGTGAATCTGTCTGTAAAAATTTAACCCATACACGGTTGACATAAATGTCAGAGACCGTCCGGGAATACTGTGCGCCTGGTGAACGAGTGACGTTCGTATGTGTATCTGAGGTTATTGGTCGCTGCGTATCAATTAATTTTTTACTAGGTTGGGTAAGTTACCCCACGCACAACCCCCAACCAGGTCCTTTTTGGGAACCCTATTACAAAAGCAGCCGGACTAAATTCCGGAAACAGTAACCCGCTTAGGAGATGTAAGTGCTGCCGTTGGCCCTTATTAACGGCTCATCCGTCACCAACTCTTTTCCAATACCCTGACTTAGTGTTGGAGATCCCTATACCATAGACCTGGTATTCAAATAGGTTGAAACATCTCATATAGAGATAGTACTAGTTCAACCTTACTGGAACTGTAGACGTCGCCATTAATTTTATCTTAAGAAAATGCCCCCCCTCTCTCATCAGTTCCCACCAGCGACCTTTAACAAGATTGGTTATTTTGCCTCCATGTAAGATTCAGACTAGGTCTGAATATTCGAAATAGTGTTCGGGTTTGTCCGTTGGTACAAAAATTACGTTATGATTCCGTCTGCTGCTGGTGATTTGTAGGATTCGAATAAGTTTGCTACCTACTCTATCTTCTCAAAGGTTGAAATCTTGATTATTATGGAGTCAAACTGTCTCCGGCAACCAGGAAATTAGGTCCGCAGTAGGATCTCAAATAAAAAGTGACCAGATAACGATAGAAAAAAAATTTAAAATTTAGATTCTGGCTTTGTTTTAAAGATACGTTCATGCCAATATGTGTGGAATAGCAGATCGTTTAAATGTGGCTTCACTGGCAGTGCTTCAAGCGGTCAGTCCAATTTTTGATGACCCAGTGCAATATGGGTTTTGTTGGATCTCCAACTCGGGTATATCGATATTGTCGAAATCAATACGTAAAACCATTGATACCGCTATGCCATAAACCACATCAAACAGTTAATGTTTGCGGATGGATTGATGCTTGGTCGAGCACTTGTGAATTGTGTTCGCTTCAATAACAGCAATTATTACTTGTTGACATAGCCGCTGAGCCAAAAATGGACATGGTCCAAGAAGGTGCATGTTTGGCCAAAATTTTGATCTCCAGCCAACATTTCCGGAGCTTAATTAGCGAAGTATAGTCGTCCGGCTTTAATTCTTGCACAATCATATGTAGGGTGATTTATCGTAAGGTTTGATTAATAATGTAAAATGAAACACATAAATTTGAAAAAAAACTTACAATTTTTATTATCGTTAAAAGAACAATTCATGGCATCTACTTTTTGAAAACGATATCATGTAAATGTTGGTCACGACTACGTGTGAGGTGGTCCATTGGGAAGGTCTATTTTTGGCGACTCGTTCGAGGATAGCGACTGGAATCTCGCGGATAACACAAGTAATGTTGTCTTCCAAAGCGTCAATTGTAGCTGGCTTATATCTGAACACCTGAGGCTTTACATATCCCAAGAGAAAATAGTGCAAAGATGTGATATCACACGATCTAGGCGGCCAATTTACCGGAGCAAAAACAAACTTGAAATTATTGGGTCTATAACTTGGTCTGCTAAGAGATGGCGTAGCATGTATTATTCTATTGTTATTATTCCATTAGGACATGCGTTGGAAAGCTATTGTCATTGTACGTCATTTCAGTATGTGTCATTTATTTCAAGAGTAAACAACAATAATTTTTTTTCACTCAAATATGTCGAACTTTGTGGCTGAAAAAGTGTTTTTGCGGGGAGATCTTCTTCATTACTTAAACTGCTGCCGAAAGTCATCGTATTTTGGTGGAAGTTTATGGTGAACATGTGCTAGCTAAGGGAACGTGCCAAAAGTGGTTTATTTGTGATTTTGGCTTGGAAGACGATGAACGTCCTGGGCAGCCAAAAAAGTTTGAAGATGAAGAACTGGAAGCATTACTCTATGTAGACTGTTGCCAAATACAAGAAGAGCTAGTAGAATCTTTGAGTTTCACTCAAGCAGCCATTTTAAAACGTTTAAAAGCAGCTGGATATATTCAAAAGCAAGGAAATTGGGTTCCACATGAACTCAAGCCGAGAGACGTCGAAAGGCGGTTTTTCATGTCCGAAATGCTGCTGGAACGCCACAAAAGCAAGTCATTTTTGCATCGTGTTGTTACTGGTAATGAAAAATGGATCCATTACGACAACCCCAGGACAAAAAATCATATGTGAAACCCGACCAACCGACCAACCAACCAAATCAACGGCAAAGCCGAATATCCATGGCGCGAAGGTAATGCTCTATATTTGGTGGGATCAGATGGTTGTCCTGTATTATGAGCTGCTAAAACCGGGTGAAACCATCAATGGACAACGCTTCCGAACACAATTAATCCGTTTGAAGAGAGCAGTAGTCGAAAAGCGGCCGGAATATGCGACCAGACACGAGGCAATAATTTTCCATCATGACAAGGCTCGGCCCCACCTTGCTATTCCAGTTAAGAACTATTTGGAAAACAGTGGATGGGAAGTCTTACCCCACCCGCCTTATAGCCCAGACCTTGCCCCTTCTGACTACCATTTGTTCCGGTCGATGCAGAACGCCCTCACCGAAATACGGTTTACATCAGAGCAGAATATCAAAAATTGGCTTAATTCATTCTTGGCTGCCAAGCCGTCGCAGTTCTTTTGAGATGGGATCCACAAATCGCCAGAAAGATGGGAAAAAGTCATAGCTTCAGATGGGCAATACCTTGAGTAATACTATTGTACATGTTCTTCTTAAATAAACTTTCAAATTTTGAAAAAAAAACCGCACGAATTAAAATATGTACCCAATAAGTGCTCACCAAAATGATTTCTCATACAGCTACGAGCTGTATGGTTCGTAGCGCAATCTTGTTGAAACCAGAGGAAGCATATAGTCCGTTAACATGGCCCGATAACGGTTACCATTGACGGTAACATTCTGATTTGCCTCATTTTTGAAGAAATATGGACCAATGATTCCACCAGCCCATAAACCACACTATACCGTTGTTTTTAATGGATATAATGGTAGTTCTTGGTACTCTTCGGGTTGCTTATCAGCCCAAATACGACAATTCTGTTTATAAGCGTATCCATGGAGCCATTATGTTCATCACTGAACAAAATTTCACGGTAAAACACCGGATTTTATTTGAGTTTTTCCAGAGATCGTTCACTGAAAATATGACGCAAATTCTTATACAAGTTGAATTTTGTATACTTTTAGCCCACGTAAAATACGCAAAGTTGTCGAATACGCCAAGCCAAGCTGCTGAGAACGAAGACGAATCGATTTGTCACGGTCTTGCCGTACACTCTCAGCTATAGCTGCTATAGTCTCTTCATTACGTGCTGGATGTTGTCTAACCGGTCGAGTATCATCCACTTATGTAAACTAGGACTCAAATTTGCGAATGGTATTGGCAAAAGTGGTTTCAGTAGGTCGATTATGCGCACCGTAAGTTCCTCGAATCGCACGAAGAACATTTCTCACACAAGCTGATTTTCGTTATACAGCTGAACAATTTGGAGACGTTGTTGTGGTATGAGTTTTTCCATGATGATTTGCCACAAAAAAAGGCCTATTGAAAATCCTACCTCACCATGAATCACCCTATATATGGATATAGGCCCAAATCCAACCGTAAAATATGCCGGGTTGACTATCTGGTGATGCCCGGTTCAGCTGTTTTCTTCATTTTACGCCGATCTCTGTCTGGTTTATGGCTTGAAATCCAAAAGAGTGTACTCAAGCTCAAGAACTAAAGCATTTTGCATCAGGTATAACTTAAAGGCTAGTCGTCACAACGAATCGACTATCTTTAGTGGAAATAATGACATTATCTTACAAATCTACTTCAAAAGTAAAACATATTTCTTAAAGCTACGCAGTTGCAATTTCCATCCATTTCCATAGTTTAAGCCGAATAAATTATCTAAGTGTAGATGAACACTTTCCGTAAGTTTTGTTATCTTCTCAACTTGTCTCATTGTGCCACTTATCGTGTCATATTCTCCAGTCACCGAAGCCATTGTCCTTTGCAGAAGATTTTGATTGTGATTGTGATTTCCTTTTTTTTTTTCGTCTTTTTATCTTTTTTATTGTAACACTTCGCTGTTGCCTTCGCATAAAATGAAAATGGAAAAAAGTAAGCACTTGCATATATGCATTCACTTGACTGCACAAACAGTCATCATAAATGACAGTTTGTCCTTAGGCTACTAAATTCAGGCACAAGATAGGCAGCAAAGAATAGAGTCCTACATAGTGCCCCCAGCTAAGCCATTGACTTCGCCTCCCCAACCTGTAGAACTATACTTATTATGTGAATTTTTTTTTTATTTTTCATGCATTTCCAGAGGGAGGGAAGTGCTCGTGTTGTCTCAACTGGCAACATGTTGGTTGCATTCATTCACAACATTTTGGCATAAGTGTCATTTGTCGCAGTAGACAATCTACTCATACTCTAACTGCTCATATGATGGGGCTTGCACAGAAAAGTTTAAAATTGGAAAATGTCCTTTAGGTTTTATTTTCATCGGATCAGGATAACAGAGGTTTGGATGAATGGGAGAAAAAAAAAAAAATTAAGAGCGTAACATTTGCCACGTATGTGGTTTACTGAAAACAAATTTTAAAACCGGTCATATGCTGTCCGACTGACGCCACACTTTCTTTATGAGCACATAAAAGTACCACATAAATCATTAATTTGCTGGAAATGGTCTGAGCCTAGTATATGTGATAGTCGCACATACTCGTACTCTTGAGCTTGGAAAATATATGATACATTTCCTTTTTTTCTTCGTTTATATACTCGTATTTTATTTTAACTTCTTTTACGCGCGCCCCTCGTCATAAAAAATAACAACACAACATTTTTCCATCCCTACAAAAGTTACCCGTTTCGGAGGCAACGCAAAACGTGAGCTCACGTCTTTTCAAATGTATCTACACTACACTAGTCTTTCGATTCATTTCGCAGCTTTATAGAGATGGGGCTATAGGATTAATGCCACGATTAGAAGGAAGAGGGTTGGTTTAGAATTGATCTGAATAAGTCTGAATGAAAAGTCATCCTAGGAAAAGTACTGCTACCATGGGCTGTCTTCGCTTCAACTCGGTTTGTGATAATTTGGGAAGTCAGTGGATGAAGTTTTTCGCTCGATTGATTTTGGGCGTTAGGTGGATGCCTTCCACCCATAAATTATTACCCGAGGGGAAATACGAATAGCTTGGAATGAGGAAAACTTTGACATTTCTATCTCTAACCGATATTGGGTCTTGCTCCTTTATTACGCAAAGATTTAGAATTGTGTTTGTAAAGAATAAGATAAACTAGTACGTATGTACATATTGTATGTAACTCATATGTGAATATGTATATGTATATCCTTTATGGAATAGAAAGTTTGGTTTCCTTTATGTCCAAGGATAATCCGACAATGGCGACTCTAGAAGTAAGAAGTGAATGGAATAGAATAAACAGAATTACTTGTGTTAGTTATATCTATCTGTCTACTAGTCATTAATCCAATTTTTATCAACGACAACAATCTGCTGTGTGAAAAAGTCCTAGAAATCGATTTACCAACTCTTAGTTCAAAACAAAGCAAACAACATCAAACAATTCCATTATCTTGTTTTCGAGCCAACGCCTTTAAACTACTTCTGCCCTCAAAAATACGTTCTCAGACGTCCTCGAGAAATGGTGTGTTGGAATATAATTTAAAATCACAGTTCAAAAAGAAAAAATAAAATAACAAAAACAAAAAAAAAAAAAAAACACAATAACAATGCAAAACAAAAAACGAAGTAAATCCGGTCCATTACCCTGTTTTGCATAAGATAATGATTCAAGGAAAATTTCACCCATAAACCCTTCATGTAACAGAGAAAAAATTCTATGTAACATCATCAAGCACCACTACGAACATTTTCTTGTTTCTCTGCTTATGGCCCCATTTAAAGGCGACAACAACACCTAGATACTGAGAAGTAGATACCTACCGAATTATGGAAATGTTTTCAGTGAATCTCTACCCTAAAATCGGATTTATACATACGAGAACAATCGGCAGGAGTGAGCATTTTTTTTTTTTTTTTCTTTCACAAACATATCACGTCCGATTGAGGTTTTTACTCAAGACAGAACAGGGAGACGAGCCTACCCTCATGGGCAATGCCAAAAGGTTCGATCCAGGGTGCAAATGAAGGGATTCGAAAGGGATACGAATGAGGGCTACTTGGAATTTTCTTTGACAATTTCGTTGTGTATATGTTACTCATAGATACACCCGTACCTGCACGACTATCAATGCATGGGCATTCTGTAATCGTTCGGGACCGCGGGATTTTAGTACGTGATGGTTAATAAGAGTTTTTTTTTTTTTTGTATTGTATCTGGTGTTATTTGTCTAGGGTTGAAGCAGAAAATATTCAATTGGGGACCTACATTAATAGGGAAACGAAAAATTAGGTATTTTCCAGTTCCCTGAGGGATTTAACATTTATTATTCTCCCCCATTTTCCCTTAACACTTATAGATAAGGTGGGGGATACCTCTAATTATTCGATGAAAAAAGTGGTCAATTAAAAATGCTTACCTTCCCTTGAGGGTGAGGTGGTAGGAGCAATCAACATTCAAGTTTTAAGGTAAAAGGCAATTTTGAGAGAGTAGATAGCGAAACGGAGATGAAACTTTTAATCTAGCAAGTTAAGAGTAATTGAACTGGTGAACGGTAAGGATGAAAGGGGATGAAGGGAAATTAGGGTGTGTCTCAAGGAATTGAGCTTGAAAGAGGAGAATAAATTGTGAACCTCTTAGAATTTGATAGTTAATTTGAAAATCTTGTGATGTTAAAATGTTGCTTATTTATTGCTTACGTAGTTAGCGGGGTTGATTCAATTAAAAGAAAGAGAATTGAAAACATTACCTGTACGCAAATGTGTCTGTGTATTCCAAGAGCAGATTTTCGAAACTCCAAAAAGCTATCAGTCTCTATGTCAACTTGTTTACGCCCTTACTTACTTTACATTATGTAGTCCTACAGTTCGCGGAGAATTCTTGTCCCAACCTTTAGCTTTAGTTTCCATTTTGTGCCGCTTCGCGTCGACTTTCTCTAGAAGCGCACACCAAATTGGTTGATTTCACTTTCCACCTGAGCGTGCAATTTTAGAAAGGGTTGTTCCTCCGAAATATAATTAAGCACACACCTTGCCGGAGTAGTATGACCCATGTCGTTATTTGTTGTATCTTTTCGCCTAAACTCTGTTTTGCAGGCCAGGAAAATCACTCGAAAAACTTTAATACTGAAGCAACCATTAGCTTTATCAACTGCCAGAATCTTTGTCGAACGCGTATCCCGAGCTTTTATTTCGCTTGCATCAAGTAACGAATATGCCAATGTCTCATTAGAGATGCCGCAACGTCCAGCAAGAAATCCCTGTTCTAAAGAAGAATGCCGGAAAACACGTGCTCCTGAGAAAGATGCGTACAAAGCGGCCTTGAAACGAATGACAAGCTCTGCTCATGAGGGAAGAAAATTGGCATCTACAGAAGATAAAAAAAAAGCTCACGAAGTGCACGATATAAATAAGATATTGAGAATTTTTATTCTAGAAACACATAACAAAAGTTGAAGGAACAAGTAAAAACAACATGTCACGCCTGTGAAGAAACCTGTAGGGATGAAAAGGAAACCTCGTAGCAGAGTAACAGTCGGTGCTAAAAATATGAAATTGCAGACTATTTAACTGCGACGAAACACAAAATCGAGCCTTCAGGCAAAATATACTATTCAGTTTAGAAGATGATAGACTTTACTTCCGTCCTCCTGACCAAAACGATTTTTCTCTTTCTGCTGTAAGAGGATTTGCGGCAGATCATTCCGCAATCATCATTGTCGGCCTAAACAAAAGAATCAAGGTCTTACTTAAAAAGATTTCGGAGAATCTGTTATTCTTCTGTTCCGAGTATATTAATATCTCTCTTAAACATGTTCTACTTGTTGTGACTTCAATGAATCCAATCATAACTCACTCGTCAGACTGATAACGGATAAACTATCAACCTTCAAACAAAGTGTAACATGTGTGGAAGGGATCAAAAAACAAATCAGTCGCTTAATTGAATTAGAGACCGCTAAATCCAAAAATGAAAAAAAAAGATTCAAGCCCCACAACGTTAAAGTGTTGAGTGAAGTTATATCTATTGCTTCCTCAATCATGTATTCCAACAATAAGACCGGTAGTTCTATCAACTCCAATCGGAAAGACATAGATATTAATTCCCAGTAATCCACATACAACTCCCATCTGCAATCTGAATGCATTGATGAATGAATGGTTTGGAAAAACTCATTGAAACAGTAGGCCGCAAAATCAATGGTCTTCCAACTTATCCCCTGCCGCACAACAAATCTATTACAATACTTTAATTTTGACTGAACTGTTACAAACAACCTTACCTCCAAATTGCAATTCCAATCAATTCAAGCTTAACTCATAAACGGTTATTTGTATCTCTAAATAGGCGGATAAATACTAACAAGTCCTTTCCCAATTTCGACCTTACAGCTGGAGACGAATATCCAATCTTTATTAGCTGGTATGTCTTAAATCTTGCTTCTAACTCACCTTCTTCCTCAGTTGAATTGGCCTCTGCACATAGTTTTACATCACCTTTCGCCACCTAACTTCAAATTGACCTAACAGAATATAGATACCACGGAACGCCGTTAAGCGCTCTATATTTTAAGGGATAAAAAGATATATGCGAAAATATACATCTCTCTCTGGCATATCTTCATGACAAATCCAACTCTGTTTTCTTACAAAGAAAAATCAAAACAAGTGTCATGGGTTCCATTCAACAGAAAGGCCTTTCTACTGACATAACCAGCCTCAGGAATCTTTACAACAGGTAACATGAAATTTTTAACACTCCTCTCCAAAAGGCAACAGGTGACCTTGTGGCTTTCCGGAAATATGTACTCTCTATAAAAGTATCTCACCTTAATCCTAGCCGAGCTGATTATGATAATTTTTTTCGTTCTGAGCTTGCCTTCCTTGTTCACATTTCAACTACATTCCCCTACTGTTCCACGTAGTCTCTTCCTCTGTTAAACTGTACGTTATGTGTTGCTACATTCTCCCGACCCAACCCACCGAATCATATATCTTTGCTATTAAAACAGTTGAGTAACCTTAGTGATTCCATCATCGATATCCTTATCTTTGGGGACTTTATTCTGCCTCTGCTGAAATGATTCCCTGCGGTTGATCAATTGCTTTTTACCACGTCAAACACTTCATGCAAGGAATGTTTATTCATTAATCGTAGAACAGACTTAAGCTTATACCAAGTAAATAGCCAACTAGACCATTTTTTTACTAGAGTTCCCTTTGTCTTTTAACACTATCAACTATCAAAAACTTTTACCCCAGTCCGCTTCTTCCCTTACCCACTCTTCTACACCACCCATAAAGTTAATTTTCACAAAGTTAATAACTATCTAAGCAAATCTTCTTTTGATTTTACCAGCCAACTGATGCTGTCTCTATTTTTTACATTGATATATTTAATTCTATTTCTCTTTACGTCGCCCTTCCCGCCATAAAATATCATCTTCTTAACCTCCCTGGTATAACAGCTGATCCCGCTTCTTACGAAACATAAGAAACTAATTCTGACTACTTTAACTATCTTGGAACCTACCTACAATTCACCTCTATCAACGTTTTCTCGACACAGCACCTCAATGACCCTAAGACATTTCATCAATTTGATAACTACAAAAGAAAATCAGACGGTTATACTCCTTTCCCCTTGTTCGATAATACATATATCATTGACCGACCCACATACTGTTGTCAACCATTGATGACAATCATGACCCACAAACATCTGCAGAGAACTTCTTCGTACCTGAAGTGCTAAGCGTTGAAGTGCAAGTCGCTTATAAAATGTAGATCAACAACTACAAATTCGTATCCTTTGCGCTCTTAGCCCTAGAAAACGGCACTGAAATCGATGTTATTGTTAAAAATTTTGCTAAGGTCTTTTATAAAATATCTCGTTAAGTGGTCCTTTTCAAATTATCTTCTCTCGGTGTTGACCCCATACCTTCTTGTCTGAACAACCGTTATTATAGCGTTCATTTTAGGTCCGCCTTCTCAACCACGTTTTTAGCCATTTGTGATGTCCCACAAGGTAGCCATTTAGGTCCCCTTCTTTTCATTTTAACTATAAACGATCATGAGAATATTATTAAACACTGCTCTCTCTCTTTCTCTCTATTTACGCCGATGAAACTATGATCTCCAAAACTATTCCTTCACTTCAAGACTCTATTCTTCTTCAAAAAGATCTCTATAGGTTTTTGCACTTGGTGTGTAAAAAAATTGCTTAGAGCTTTATGTGTCCAAATGTCAATCTATAACTTTGTCAGATAAGTCCAATCAATCTTCTCCCCGACTTTATTTTCTGTATGGTGCGCCTACACCCCAGGTTCAATCCCCTCGCGACTTTGGAATATTATACTATTATACTACCGCAACGTGTTGACCGGGTTTTTTTTTTTCAAAACTGAATGAATTTGGTCTGGACAATCACTGTTTTCAACAGGCGGGTGCAACTGCCCACACAAGCTATCAATTAATTAATTTATTGCGTACGAAATTTGAAGATCGTATTATTTCGGTTACAATGACAGTCAAACTGTCAGTTCTTTAGACAAGCCTTATCAATGGGACGAATCCAAACTCGCACTCGTGTAGCAGCAAGAGTACTTAAATATTCAACATACACAAACCGCTGGTCCAGATGGCATATCTCCCCTTTTTCTGAAGAGGTGTTCTTTCTCACTGGCAAAACCACTGCATAAACCTTTTCATCAATCCTACTCTTTAGGACGCTTTCCGAACAGATTGCAAACAGCATTTGTTCAGCCCAAGCCGAATCTTCTTCTTTTTTCTTCTACAAACCAATTGCACTTACATTCCCTTCTTTCTAAAGTCATGGAAACGCTGATAAATCGCCAGCTCATAAAATATCTCGAAACACGAAAACTTCGCAATGACTGGCAGCACAGTTTTCGTAGCAACAAGTTTACAGGTGATTGAAGGCATGTCTAACCGAAAAGTGCAACCAACGCGTACATCAACTTGACGAAAGCAAGATAGTTGCACTTGATATTTTTTTAAGGCATTTGACAGAATTTGGCATCATTTTCTTTTGTCGAAAATACGTGCATTTGGGATCGACGATTCTCTTCTTCAATGAATTAGAAACTACCTTTCGGAACTTTCAATTCAAATTCTCTTGAATGGTTTCAAGTCTGATATTCACAAAATAAAAGCTGGTGTTCTGTCTCCGGCACTCTTTTTTATTTTGTCTGCTACTTCTAATCCAATATATTTCTTTGCTGACGACAATACTCTCTGCTTTTTATATTCGTTCTTGGACTCACGTCCCTGCTCTTCTGCTGTAAAACAGGAACGGCAACGAATATTAAGCTCATTAAATTCCGACATTAATAGCATAACCAATAAGGAGACAACTCGTATCAACAGAGTAGAATTTATACATTCCAAAATACAATGCTGTCTACTTAAGTTAAAGCGAAATTTAAATACACAGCCATTATCCATGAATAACACTTTCACCGTCGAAACCGAAAAACTTTCCATTCTCGGTATGTGTGTCATTGACAACTTACGTTAGAATGACCACATATTCGATGTCGCCAAAAAAAAATACAAATTGTCTAGATTTCCTTAAGTGATGAAAATATACTTTTCGCCTTCTGGCCTTAATACCAGGTGGCGCAAAATTAAACACCCTAGCGGAAGATTGTGTAATTTTTGCAAGTGGCGTCATACGTATACCTATCATATATGACATTTGTGAACTAGACAGCTGCAGTCGATTTCCTGATAGTATCGCGCCAACTGGGCAAACATTCCGGCACTAAGCTACTCGACTCGAACAGAGTGGAACCACAGGAGACCATTCAGAGCGTGGCCATCCTACAATGTATTTTAGTGAAAGACTTACACATTGTCCCGTACATAGTGCAAACAGTTCATCAGCTTATGCCTTTTGATCGTCAGTTGCGTGTGAATTACTGTAAAGCCATCCGAAGATTTAGTGTCAAAAGTCATCATGAGCGACGAGGCTCATTTCCACTTAAGCGGTTTAGTCAATAAGCAAAATTCTCGTTCTTGGGGCACTGAAAATTCGCGTGTGATGCACGAAGAGCGAATACATCCACTCAAAGACAGTGTGTGGTGCGGCGGAATTGGATGAGCGGAGCTTAGTCAACAAGTGGTTTCAACAAGACGGTCCAACTTTACACACAGCACGAGCCACAATAGATACTGTGAAGGAATCATTTCCTAGTCGCGTAATCTCCCGTCGTGGCGATTCGGCATGGCCAGCAAGATGGCCCGATTTAACCATCCCAGACTTCTTTCTTTGGGGCTACTTGAGCGCGAGCCAATAAGCCTCAGACAATGGCAGACCTTAGGGAGAATGTACGACAGGAATGCGAACAGTTATCTTGAAATCTTGCGGAAAATCACGGAAAATGCACAAATTGGAACAAATGTGTATCAAAAACTGGCAGCTGCCACTTGGCGGATATCATCTTTTCGATTAAACAGAAGCAATTGTAAAGTTCCAAATAAAGATTTCCATCACTCAAAATAATTTTTTTTTTATTTAATTAAAAAAGTAATTCAAAAACAAAATTGTATGATGAATTTTGCTCCACCTTGTATATACTACAATATTAGCTCATAGGTGATGCTAATATCACTCGATCAATGAGCATCCTTGAACATCGACGAAATATCTCGCGTCTCATGTTTTCCTATCGCTACTTCCACCACCAGTGCTCCATAGAAGTCGCAAGTAACATTTCACCCTTTCAGACTTTCAACCGTAACATTCGTTTCACTATGAATGCTCATAAGTATACCCTCATCCCCACTATCAGACGTACTCTGAAATATCGTGATTCGTTCCTAAGTGAGTTGTTCGCTTTGTAACATTCAAACATTTAAAACCAACGTACATCGGTACCTATCTTTCTTTCCTCCCTAATTTTATTTCGCGCGCCCTGTTGGCAAACATTTTAAGGTACCTTAAACACTTGAAGGTGCGCTATTTAAAAAAAAATTAAATAAAAAAAGAGGAGAAGTCAGTTGGCCTCCTAGGTCGTGCGGTTTGACATATTAAGACTTCTTCCTGTGAGGTTATTACAAGAGTAAGATCTTTGCCAATAACCCAGCGACAATTTAGGATCTCAAGCGTAACATCCAAACTGAAATTGCGGCTATTGACCAACTTATTAATCGGCAAAGTCTTTAATAACTTTGATTTTCGGATGTTCGCTTGCAACAAAAGCCGTGTTAGTCACATGAACGATGTTTCCCTTTATTATTGACAAGGGACTTTGTCTACCTTGGCTTTGCTATAAATTCTGCCAACAACACGTCAACAGAAATAAAACGAATAATCACTCTTTCCAATTTCTGTTTCTTTGGGAGTAGTTAGCCGGTATCCCTCTATATGAAACCTTGATCATTATTTTATTATTTTATGGCGCTACAACATGACCTCTATAGGAAACGGATGAGGACATCCTCGGTCCTCGATCCTTTTGAGGTGCAAGAAGAAGATTCAACGACGATATATACAGCTGAACAGGGGCATTGATCATTTTAGAAAACTGAGCATTAATCGTCTGAGATGGCTAGGACATGTCATGCTAGTGGACACCAATGCTCCGGCCCGCAGAGTCTCCCAATCTAATTCGGAGAGAAAACGGAGTAGATGAATAGTTAGTTAACGCGCACAAGTAGAAGGGGACCTCCAGTAATTTGGAGTATACAACTGGAGGCAGTTAGCTAAGAATCGGAGAGACTTGTTAGTTCGGAATATGATCAACCCGAACTGTAGTCCACCTAAGTAAATAAGAAATAGTTTCAGTTCAAAAGTTGCCCTCTTGCCTTGAAAGCTATCGAAATGTGATCAACGTTGTGTTGGTTTTGAAAGCAAATAATTTTATTGTCTGAATCAGTGCTTCAGAGTTAAGTTTTGTTGTGCTTTTTCTCTTAGCCCGACTCGGGTGGATATACGAACTTTTGTCAATAGGTGTTGTTACAGTACCCTGTATATGTTGCGGAGATATGTGGAAGGTATTGGCTCCGAAGCGATGTCACATTTAAGATGTGGAAAAAATGCTTTCTCAGAGTATAAATATTTAGTATTGGTAGCTCGGTTTCAGAATTGTGGTATAAATGATCATGATTGATAATTTCCCGGAATTTATTCAGAAAATTTAAGAAATCATAACGCCCAAATAATACTCTTTGCTTACTGTCTGGCCTTCTGGCATAAATTCATGATGCACTACACCGTTATAATCCATGAAAACCGTGAGCATTGCCTGAAAACTGACTGAAAACGACTTGGTTTTTTTGGTCTCGGCTCATTTGGTGAACGCCATTCACTTGCCTGATGTCTGGATTGCGTGTCGTACTAATAAATTAACATCTCGTCTCCAGTAATGATCCTTTTGATGAATGTGGGATCGGATTCAGTCTCGCAAATCATTTCTTTTGCGACGTCAACACGGTCTCTTTTTTGCATGAAATTGAGGTATTTTGGCACCAACTTTGCTGCTACACTACAGAAACCCAAATCATTAACCAAAATGTCTTGGACAGATCCAAAGCAATGTTGAAGTCCTCCGCTATCTCTCTGATGGTTATTTTGCGGTTATTGACCAACATTTCTTTTACTTCATCAATGTTTTCGTCGGTTTTCGATGTCTATGGTCTGCCACTGCGTTCATCATCTTCGATAGACTCACGACCGCTTTTGAACCGAGTGCTGAAACACTTTTCTAAAATTTCCAACGTTTGCGCACCATTAAATCCATTTTTTACGTAAAATTAAATACAAATTCGTTGTTGCAAATTTAAATCCATTTCTAAAATTGTAAAAAATCGCCAACACACACAGAGATAAATGTACTCTTGGCTACCTATTTTTTGCAAATGTCAAACTATGGCGCTAAGAGTTAGAGGGAGTGTCAACAACATATGTGCCAACTTACCAAAAAAAAAAAAAAACCGAAATCAAATCGGAACAATGGGAGCGCCACACGGTGGTGCGCCGGAAACTTTGATCGAGGTGGTATCTTAGTTTATATTTCGACAATCTAAGGACTTTCTCTATGAAGTATTTCAGCAATTTTTCAAGATCTTCGTACCACATACTAGGCTCTTCCATTAAGAAACCAACATTTTTTTCAAAAGTGAACGAACCTTAAATGTTTTTTTTTTTTTTTCTTTTATGAGCTGTCATTAGTATTTTGCTTGTCAATATATACCATTAAGTCCGTCCTGGTTTAGTATATGGACAAGCAATGTTTGGCGCTAATGCCAATTTTTGGTCGTTATAATCAGATAGGGAATCCGACTCGCAATGTCCAATTTGGTGCAAAAATTTGAGTCTACATTTTTGATGCCAATTCCAATGCCAGTGAGAGAAGAAATGTTAGGACTGTTAAAATTATGTAGGAAGTAACTTCATCTGTTGACAGCGACCCAAATTAATCCATTCGTTCGCATGAATTGAGCACCCTTCAGGTTCCCGGTCTACACCTGTATAAGATCAAATTAACTTAATAACTAAAGCCAAATCACCATTTGAAGCGTCTAAATTCGGTCTCTGCAAATGGTTACAATCGCTTCGGAATTTTATCGCAAAATCATTTCTGACTTTGTCAACAAGCATGCAAAGTATGCGCTAGCGCACAACTACAAACCGACATTCACAAAAAATCAACTATTTGGTGTGGTCTGTAATGCCGGCTTCGTCATTGGGCCGTCACGTTTATGGAATTGGCTTTTGGGACATGTTAAAACGTGTTGCGGTTTTCCACAATCGCATGTATTCAACACAGCTGGCCGCACAATCGTCCTATTGAATCAAAAAAAAAATTGGATAGTGCTTAATAGAAAACCCGATATTTCATAATTTGTTTAAGCCAATAGTTTATTTTTTTGCCAAGTATATAAAGGTTTTTCAAATAGGGACTTGACAACTTTGAATTTAATTTGTGAACGCACTCTTTCACTAATCTTTAAACTGTCACTGTCAATTTATTCAGTAAACTCGACATTTTTATCATGGTAAAGTACACTAACGAGCAACGTCTGCAAATTATAAAAATTTTCTACAGATATTCGGAGTCGGTGACTGCAACTTTAAGAGCGTTAACTCCAATTGTCGGTTGTAATTCTCGCCCTAGTAGACAGGCAATAACACGTTTAGTGCAAAAATTTGAGTCTACATATTCGTTGTGTGATGTTGTCGTGTCAGTGAGACAACGGGTTGGTCGAAGTGTCGAAAATATAGCTACAGTTCAGACGTCCGTAGAAAACGATCCAAATCAATCAATTCCACGGCGTACTCAAGAATTGGGCATTGCTAAGACCACGTTATGGCGTATTTTGTGTAAGGATCTTGGTTTCCACCCATACAAGATCAAGCTGACTCAAGAATTTAAGCCGATGGATCATTTGAAGCGACGTACGTTCTCCGATTGGGTTCTGGAGAAGATGCGCCAAGATGATGAATTTCATCGCAAAATCATCTTCAGTGACGAAGCTCATTTTTGGCTCAATGGGTTTGTCAATAAGCTAAATATGCGTTATTGGTCGGGTGAAAACCCACATGTGCTTCATGAATCACCACTTCATCCTCAAAAAATAACTGTTTGGTGCGGTTTGCATCCCGGCGGCGTTATTGGGCCATATTTTTTCGTCGACGATAACGATCGTCACATTACTGTGAATGGTCAGCGTTATCGCGCTATATGGACTTGGACGAAATGTGGTTTCAACGGGATGGTGCCACAAACCACACAGCACACAGCAAAGAGCTCAGAGTAAACATTGAACGCGAAATAGCGGCCGTTTCGGCCAAAATGTGTGGCCGAGTCGTTGAAAATTGGGTCCAACGAATCGACCGCTGCAAACGTGCCCGCGGTGGCCATATGAATGAAGTCGAGTTTCATTCATAAATGTTTTGATTGTACTTCAAGCCAATAATAAAGTTTTTGAAATATCTAAAATGGTTTGCCTTTTATTTCAGATATTGGAAAACCCGATACATCCCTCAAGCAGCGATTGCTTCAAATAATTTTTGCTGCAGGTATTTTCGAAAGGTGGATTGTGGAAATTCAATCACTTGTTCTCCCTTACTCATTTCAATTATGTAACTTGGTTGCGACCCGTGAAAACTCACTGCCTGAGACACGGCAGCCTTTGACTCTTTTCTATTTCGGGCACGCTGTTTCCAGTTGACAAGATGAAAAGCCCATCTTCATCATTTCCCATTTGCTAGATAAAGTCAAGTCAGTCAAGGCGACATGTTTTGGCTTTCTGGACTACAATTTCATCTTGATATAGCTTATGGAGTTGGAGTTGGAGTTGGTATGTTCTTCTCGCATACGCGACCAAATATTCGACGAAGACTAGTTCTGTTTTAACTTTTTTAATTTTTCGCTTATTCAAATCCGTCTTTCAACGCTATTCGGAAAAAAACATTATTTTGGGCTAATTGTCCAAATTCTTGCGTTAACGTTTCAGATAAAAATATGAGCGTTGTTGAGAAGTTTCGTTCTCACTCCATCTAACTCGATTCCTGGCGAAAAAAAAAGTTGGAAGGTCATCTAAAAATATTTCAAAGAGTAGAATACTCATAAAAGATAGTTTTTTAAGCGTGACCGCAATTCAATTTAGTTTTACACTTAGTGTACATCCCATACTGAAGTTCTATACCCATTGTAAAGACTTTGAATAGCCTGAAGTGCTATGTTGACACTCCTGGCTTACTAAGTTAATCAGGTCAAATGCCGCCTTGAAATCATATAATTGGTCAGTATGAAGATATTAGCTACTGGTTTAGTACTAAATGCGGTGAATGCTGCTGATGCTTGCCGATCGAAGAGACTGATTTTACTGAATTTAAAAGCGGACAAAGCAAATCTAAAAGAAGGAAGAATGGAACCGACTTCCAGCACATAGCCATACTATACAAAAAGGGCAAGCTCTGATAACAGACACAAGTAAGAAAATATAAATTCATGACATACTCATGGTTTCGATCTCTGTTTGTTTTTTAGGAATAGATGTAGAGCCAGATTGATATATGAAGTAGTTGGAGGTGAACCTAGGTCTTAACTGGGTAAGGTTGGGCTAGAGTGGTCCTTATTGGGGTGAACATTCTTAGACCAGTTTTAAGTTTATTATGATACTACTGAGAGATCTTTGGAGAGAAACGTAGCAATTCCTAAAACCAAAAATACTGATTTTGATGAGCTCGAACGATCAGAATCGAGTACGGGTCATGTAAGTATAGATGTGTGACAATCTCGTATTGGAGGACCGCCGAATAAAAATTCGCAAGTTGGCTCAACTAATCGCGTTAGCTAAATCCTGCACGAGATTTTGGGCATGAGAAAGCTGTTCGCGCTATGGGTGCAACGTTTATTCACACCGGAGAAAAAGCTCAATCGTGAAACCACTTCAAACACATGCTTTGTCCTGTTTAATGGAAGAGAAGTTTCTGCAACGTTTCGTGATCGTCGATGAGATATGGATTCATTGGTACATACCATTAGTACAGACAATCAAAACAATGGGTTTAATCCGATGAATGTGCTTCAAAGTGCAATCCACGTTGACTACCATACTTGGAGATGAAAAAACTAGTCATAGGAGCATACTACGTCGATTTATTGGGAAGATTCAAGACCCATTTGAAGAAAAGTTACACAGCCAAATTGGTTGAATTTCACTACAAATTGCTCCCCCATCCCCCGTATTCTCAGGATTAGACTCCCTGTGACTTATTTTTGTTTCCAAACCTTAAAAGATCGCTCGCCGAAAAGAAGTACGGGCGATTGAGGAAGTCATTTTCGCTGCCGAGAAGTATTTTGCAGCCCAACAAAAGTCATACAATACGGAGGGGTTAAAAAAAATGCACCAAAGCTGGGAAAAGTTTATCGAGTTGAAAGGGGATCATATTGAAAAATAAATTGTCAAAAACTGAAAAAGTTGGGTTGTCATTTGTAATCCGGGTATTTCTCAGAAAGCCCTCGTATGACTTGCCTTAAGGACCGCTGGGATGTATGTCATTACTTTTCCGTAGGACATTGGTGCCTGTTTCTAGAGATCATTTCTAGAGTTCATTTGCGACGCAAATCTTAAAGAGTCCAATCTAACCTCTTACAAATATATAGTATTCGAAGTTTGTGATCTGTTCGCTGCTTGATCGGTTATGCAATGTACTCGTATACTGCACTATCTGATAGATTTATTAGATCCAGCCCGAAATCTGGCAGCGGCCTGATGATGACACTTCGGTTTGAAATACATTACAGTATGTGGGTAAATTGAAGGATTAGTGTATGTAAAGGCTACTAGAGAGGACTTCCGTACCAACGTTTTCGGCTGTCTTAAACTCGCTTTCCGACCAATCACTTGAAATCGGTATTGAATTCAAATTGAGATAATTGATTGAAAGATGCTGCGATCCACCAATTGAAATTGCTGATTGCCTTTCAGCATGAGGTTATAGTGAGTTTTGATCTGCATGCGGAACAGTTCTTTAAGTAGGGAATAAAGCAAAGTTTGGAGAGCTGCCAGTAGAGAGTTGAGATTTCTGCATGCAGGGCAAGGCTTCTTTTCTAATAGATTTACATTAATCCTGCTTTCCAGTGAAGGCCATAAGACTACTATATTATACCATAGCATTGGTCTCACGACCATGGTATAGGCTCAGTTCATAAGATTTTAGCCTTCAGCTGCACATGAAGAGAGGCCTTTTTTGCAATATGCTCTATATACTCGTTACTCCTTCAGAAGATCAGAGGAATGCTATTTCACTTAGGTGGTTGATGCTTAAAAGCTTTAAGTAACAAACTACAGGACGTGGACCAGTTTTTAATTCCCTCTTTCTATTTGCGCACTCAAATTTTTGTACTCTGGCTAAGAGTGCTAATAGAAGGCAGTAGGTTCTTTTGCCCATGATACTAATACTGAACGGAAATACCTCTTTTGGTGTTGTTATTGGCTGTAAGCTACTCTTGCTTTTGTATATTTTAATTTATTCACGTGACTTACACGAGTCTTCGGCACGTATCCCAAAATTCTTCGATGTTTGACATATAGGGAAATACTGCAGCAATATTCCATTAGGCGTTTCTATACGATGTGTACCTATGTCCTAGTAAACAACTAAGAATTGGCATTTACTTTACATCCAATTTTGTAAAATTTTCTTTCAGTTTACCATGTGAGAGCATTTGATTGCATTGAATATTCCAAATTCCTTTAAAAATTCAAGTCAAGTCAAAATGTCGGTTTTCGAGAAAAAAGGATATCTACAACGTTACCTACATTGTTACCTACATTTTTCTCAATTTAAAGCTTACTTACCTACTAAAACGATACCCTTCTCAGGATGTCTTAAATATTCCTTCAAACAAACACACAGATACGAATACAAGAGCACACTTCTCTAATATACCAAGCTGTGTAATCACTTTCTGTCTTCCTATAGTTGCAATTAAATTCTTTTCTCAAACGTTTTCCCAACACCAACATCAACAGCACCATATCAACCATCCATTTAGCCAGCCTCAGAGTACAAGTATGCCTTTCGTGGATGCAGCTGTGTGTGTACTTTGTGTGTTGTTCATTTTGGTATCATCCTTTTCCACCTTAATTAACTTGACAATTTAAATTCCAAAATATATTACCAAGCATCTCTCTAACAAGAGCATCCTTCCACCACCCATCAATGCCAAACTTTCTACTCACAAGCACACGCATTCAGGGCAATGTTGCGGCATCGTTTCACAGAAGAGAAAAAGCAGATTCTCTGCACCCTGATAAACAATGTTGTTGTTTATTTCTTGTTTGTTCTCTTTTTTTGGACCCTAATCGGAATACGAGAGATATTTTCGCCACACAGTTTAGTGAACATTCTCTGTTAATCTTATCATAGTTCCACTTGATCCTCCACTAAATAAGGACATAAGTACAAGCTCTCGATTTCGAACGCAAACATGTTAATAATCTGAGGCAGAAACCATTTTTCATCCCCTTACCCGGCCATATTCCTATTGCCGTTAACTGCATTTCAGTTATGGGACGGAAAACAACAAAAGATTACTACCATCCAAAGTACAGTTCATTTATAAAATCGTTAAATCGATTTTCCACCCACACTATCGTTACCCCCACTAAATTCGCCATCTGCAATCCAACCCCAACCTCCAATTTTTACAATAGAACACGGCACAATAATTTTTACCGTGGAAAAGGATAAGTCTTCGGCTAGCTATTGGCAATGTCTGTTGTATCACGTATGCTTGTATGTACAATATAACCGTTGAGTTGTATAATACTCGGGGGATATCCACCCTTCTCCATTTTTCAGTACCCCCAGCAGATTGTTTTCATTGGCTTAGGACGAAGGAAATACTTGGGAAAACTGGAAAATAAAATATTCGGGGTGTAAGAGAAAATTTCTGTCTCCCTGGAGAAATATATTTCTCACCTTAGCACCGTTTACTTTAAGTTACTTCGTGCAATTATTTTACCCTTATAATCGTCTGGAGCATAGAGTACTACCCACACACCAATGACGAACATCGAAGCCAACATGTTTTTTTTTTTTTTTTTGTTTGTTTGGCTGCAGTTTTAACTGATTTTATTTAGTGATTGTGCCACAAGGATGGGTCGTTCAACTGTTTAGTACAAGGGTTGGTGGTAACTGGAAGCGGGTGGTGTAATAAATTTTAATGAAAGAACTGGCTGAGCTATTACATGTGCGGTTTATAATAGGAAATTGTTTAAGGACTATTCACTGTGGGGTTGTGGATCCTATTTACTCGCAGTTCTTGTTCTTTAATGAGTTTCATGTCGATTGTTGTCTACTAGTGTAAATTTTGGCACAACGACTATTTAGGGGAAAAATTCAAGAAATCTTAAACAAGGTGCTTATCGTTGTTGTCGTTGACGACGACGACAAAGAAGAAGTGCGGATAGGCTGAAGGAAATTGAATTACGAAATCACGTAGAGATTTTAGAGAAATTATTGACAAAAAGTAAGTAATCGGTAGAGGATAGAGAGAGAAAGAAAAATAAGAAAATATCACAAAATCGCTGTATCAGGAGTCCTTTAATAGAACAAACTAAACAAGGAATAACTACTCTACGTAATGAATAAGCTACGGTTTCCTGATTTTGAATGTTTCTAAAGGGTTTTCCAATAGAGACTTGACAATTTTGAATTTGATTTGTGAACGCACTCTTTCACTAATCATTAAACTGTCACTGTCAATTTATTCAGTAAACTCAACATTTTCATCATAGTAAAGTACACTAACGAGCAACGTCTGCAAATTATAAAAATTTTCTACAGATATTCGAAGTCGGTGATTGAAACTTTAAGAGCGTTAACTCCAATTTTCGGACGTAGTTCTCGCCCTAGTAGACAGGCAATAACAAGTTTAGTGCAAAAATTTGAGTCTACATATTTGTTGTGTGATGTTGCCGTGTCAGTGAGACAACGGGTTGGTCGAAGCGTCGAAAATATCACTGCAGTTCAGACGTACGTAGCAAACGATCCAAATCAGTCAATTCCACGGCGTTCTCAAGAATTGGGCATTGCTCAGACCACATTATGGCGTATTTTGTGTAAGGATCTTGGTTTACACCCATACAAGATCAAGCTGACTCAAGAATTGAAGCCGATGGACCATTTGAAGCGAAGTACGTTCTCCGATTGGGTTCTGGAGACGATGCGCCAAGATGATGAATTTCATCGCAAAATCATCTTCAGTGACGAAGCTCATTTTTGGCTCAATGGGTTTGTCAATAAGCAAAATATACGTTATTGGTCGGGTGAAAACCCACATGTGCTTTAGAATCACCACTTCATCCTCAAAAAATAATTGTTTGGTGTGGTTACATGCCGGCGGCGTTATTGGGCCATATTTTTTCGTCGACGATAACGATCGCCACGTTACTGTGAATGGTTAGTGTCATCGCGCCATGATCACCGATTATTTTTGGCCCGAATTGGATGATATGGACTTGGACGACATGTGATTTCAACAGGATGGTGCCACAAGCCACACGGCACACGCTACAATCGATTTATTACGGAGTAAGTATGGTGAGCGTGTTATCTCAAGACATAGGCCAGTAGACTGGCAACCTCGTCCGTGCGATTTATCGCTGCTGGACTATTTTCTGTGGGGCTACGGAAAGTCATTGCTTTATGCCAACACGCTGACGACGTTTGAAGAGCTCAGAGCCAACATTGAACGCGAAATAGCGGCCGTTTCGGCCGAAATGTGTGACCAAGTCGTTGAAAATTGGGTCCAACGAATCGACCGCTGCAAACGTGCCAGCGGTGGCCATATGAACGATGTCGTTCCATTTATAAATGTTTTGATTTTACTTCAAGCCAATAATAAAGTTTTTGAAATATCTCACATGGTTTGCTTTTATTTAAAAAAAAAGTTGTCAAGTCGTTATTGGAAAACCCGATACCTAAAACACTGATACCTTTGATTCATCTTGATCCCGCTAAAAGTTCTGTATGCGCTTAAATTTAAAAACCTAAGCTAGGTCTACTACGAGCAAGAAGACTAAGCTTTCTGAAATTTTGTTCGACAGTTGGGTTTAAATTCATTTCCATGCAAATGGCAACATCCAGTTTTTTTATAAAAATGTTTCTTATCGGTTCCGCTTAAGGAGATTGCTTGCTCGTGCGACCACTTAAACAATCCCCACTTTGTAAAATTGATCACAAGGTTTCATACAACTGCGGGTTGTATTAGGCTATTGCCCTTCTGACATGTATATGGGTCAACATTTTTGTATGTGCACCGTTTTTGCATTGCTGTCTTTTTTTCATTGCATATCGTTCAGGGGCAAATGCTTATGAAGTGTAATATTTTTGCTCCTTGGTTTTTGGGTGTTCTATTATTTACAGTTAACACGTCATTCGTGAAATGAGTTAAGCCCATACATACTCAGTTAGCATTGCCACTTCCTCATGGAAAAATCTACATGCGAAAAACACTTATAAGTTATTGGATTTTATTATCAAAATTCGCCCTCCGTGTAAAATGTTTTTTGCGCACTTCGACCAATTTACGGTCGTCATGAGCAGAAAATTCAAGTCGTAGTGACCAAATTTCGCACCAATTTCACGCTATTGAATATCAGGCTAGCTACCTGTAATCTTAGAGTGTTTACAGAGAAAAATATTGCCGCTGTATCGGTCAGTGTTAATGAAGATCGCGATTTGTCCATTCGACGCTGTTGGGATTGTTGGATTGGGATTGTGTTACTCGACTAATTGAAAGATTTTGCGGAAGGATTTTGGTCTAAAAGCTTACAAAATACTTTTCGTGCAAAAACTGAAGCCGAACGACCAGCCACATCATCGAATTTTCTGTGAGTGGGCTTTAGAAAATCTGAAGTAGGATCCGCTTTTTTTTATCGAAAACTTGTCTTCAGCGAGGAAACTCATTTTTGGTTGAATGGCTGTTAATAAACAAAACTGCCGTATTTAGTCCAATGAGCAACTTCAGGCAATATAAGAGCTGGCAATGCACCCGGCAAAATGCGCTGTTTTTTTAAGTTTATTGCCCGGCGTAATCAATGGCCCGTATAACGACCATGAGAACAATGCTACCATCGATGGCGCCCGCTATCGTTCAATGATTTCGAATTTTTTTTTCCCCAAAATGCCTGAGCTGAACCTTTTCGACATGTGGTTCCTGAAAGACGGTGCTTTATGCTACACAGCACTCGAATCGATGGACCAATTTAAAAATGAGTTCGGTGAGCAAATTTTCTCTCGTTTTGGACTGGTGAATTACCCGACTAGGTCATGCGATTTGAAGCCCTTAGACTATCTTTTATAGTCACTTGTCTTTGCCGATAAAATAACGTCAATTGCAGCCTTGGAAAATAACATTACAAGTATCACTAGCAAGATACCAAGCAGTAAGCTCGAAAAGATTCAAAATTGGACTCTCATGATATAATATTTAAAAAGTAAATGGCAAGCATTTGTTGAAAAGTCATTCAAATAAAAATTCGCTTTTTCAATTTTACTGTGCTTTTTTAACAATTAAAAACCAAACGCTTAAATAATGTAGTTTGTTTTAAGTGTCCTTACGACACAGCTTTTCTGAAGTGAGTCTTCTTAGATGGACAAACGACCGTTGACTACAGGAATATCCCAGATTGAATGTGAGGGTAAGCAATAACGATATTCTAGTGTCATATTTATGCACCTTGATTTTTAGCTCCAAAAAGCATCCACCAAGTCCTTCATTAGTCCATCAGAAATGCTCCCACCTAAGGTGTTTGATTTGCTAAGACGTCACAATTGACAAACGAATAGTTCTATTCATAACAAGATCCTAAATAGTTCAATCTCTAGTCTTAATCGTTTTTAACTGATTTAAAATCTTATTTCGAAAATACTCGTACCAAGCAGGACAACAAGCCGCAAAAATCGATTTCAACCATCTCAAAGATGCAATTCCAAACTATTCACTTGAAAGAAAAGCAGAATACCATCTTTTAACACTTCACTTCGTCTTTGCGAAATAACCACCAAACAGAACTTTTAAACGATTTTCAGCTCTATGCAATAATTTCTCGACGAAAAAAAAAAAAATTGTATCTTTTACGTTTGCTACCATAGCCTTCTAACAATGACACTACTATCCATCGTTTGAACTGCAAGCAATAGCCACAGGACCACAACAACCGCTTTCATTGCTGGGTCAGGCAGTTTAAGTTCTTTTTAACTTCACTTTCCTACCAAAGTGCAATTCATTTCAAAAGTGTTTCACCCCCTAAGGTCAACCACAAAACGAAGATGGACGATTTTTTTCGCTTTTTCATTTTTTCCTACACAAGTTACGTTTATTTCTGGTTATTCCGCCGCTAACCATTCCTGGAAAAGAGCTATACACTTTTTTATCTGTCTTTTGCAATGGAATAAGTATTTTTTCACACTTTTTTCGGGTGAAAGTGGGTCACATTTCTCGGAATCCTTTAGCCTAACACAGTAGTACAAAAAAAAAAATAAAAATGAGCACAAAAGGTACGTGTATAAATGAAATAATAAATTGCACCCTGCAACGCTCGTAAATTTTATAGGACGAACAAGATCCCTAGAACATTCCTACATTCTTCCGTTTCTTCGGTTCTTCATTCCTGCATTTCTTTCGTTTAATTTACATTTCACCAAGCGAATGCACCTTTAAATGGAATCTGTCATTAGACAACTTGCCGTGACTCCTTGAAAGGCCCTAACATCCGCAGTAGCTCACAAATACAAGTACACATACCCATTCTGACTTACATTCCACCATTTGACCATTCGTCATTCCTTTGTTCTTCTCGAAGGAACCTGGGTCTAATGTTTTCCTGGCATGTTGTTGAAGATTTCCCAAACAAAAGAGGTCAGTGGAAGTGTTTAAAGTCGATGTTTAGAGTGAGGGCAAAAACCCGCAAATCAACAACCAGCAATACTTCCGTTTCGAATAAATTCAACATGGAACTCGTTCGAAGAACATGTTGAGGGCAAGAAGGAATTTGGAAAAAAAAGCCGTGTTTTCTGTTTAGCTTTGTAGTTGTATTCGAGGACTCTTGTTTGCATTGAGAAAATCGACATAAATCAAAAGTTGAAGGTGGAGCACAAATAAACTAAAAACAAAAATGAAAGAGAACACTCTGATGACGCCAAATCCAGTTAAAGTCAAACACTCAACCTTCAAAAAGCAATGCCTTTTATAGTTGTGAACCTCAGAAATATCCCTATGTCCTCAGTCAATCAGTGTCCGCTTTCCCTGGGTTTTTGAAATAAGCACTTTATCTACTGCCAATGATAGTGAAGGCTAAGGATATGTCTTTTCAAGTTGGAACGGTATCCTGCTATTCAGATCTAAAATCAATTTGACAGTCGATTTCTAGAAAAATATTCCAAAAATTTAAAAAAAAAAAATAAAATAGTCTCTGAAGTGGGCGACAGTGACGGAAAGTAGGTCAACAACTAAATGAATTATTTAGAAGCAATATATCTGCAGTAACGTCAGGACTTTATATATTTTTGATAAGCAGAATTTTCTGGGGATACACATAAGTAAATAAATTTGACTTCATTGGCATTTTATTGAATCTCAATCTAACTCCACAACAAGACAAAAAGAAAAACAAGCGGTTCAAAGTCTAAACGTAGAAAATTGAACTGTAGCGACTAGGTAAGGACGTCAGAAAACATCTGCAACTTTATTGGAATTACTGGGGGAAATCAGCAAACTAATGGAGGATCTCAAAAGACCAGATAGCCACCAGCTGCTGCCAATTCTGAAGAGATTTTTGAATGCCAGCCAATTGACCTTATTTCTTATACCCTACCTTTAGACAGGAGTAAATAACTTCTTATTATCTTCATTCATGTCTACTGAAGGGCCGTAAGAGTACATTAATCACGCCTTAGACAACGCAATTTTTGACAGCTCGAAAACGTGGCCGAACCAATTGATTGCTGGTTTTGCGGATTAAAGCAATGTCAAGAACTGAGCCGGACTTGACTGCTTAGCGGCTGAGGTATTCAAAGCCGATGGAAATGGCTTTGTGGAGAGTATACACCAATTCATTTCTCAGATCTGGCCAAAACAGTGTATGCCTGATGAAAGGAATCTCAGCATCGTTTGCCCGATCCACAAAAAAGAATACCCACTCAACTGCGCCAACTACAGAAGTATAAGACTCCTCAACATCGGATATAAGATCTTATATGCCACATTGTGTGAACGTCTGAATCCCTTCACCAACAACTTAATTGGCTCCTCTCAGTGCAGTTTTAGACCAGGAAAGTCTACAATCGACCAAATCCTTACACTTCGGCAGATCCTGGATAAAACTCAAGAAGTCCAAGACTATACTCACTATCTTTTCATCGATTTTAAGGCCTCATTAAACAGCATTTATAGAGATGAGCTATATATGTACAGTCTTGACAAGCTCCTGCGTCTGTGCAGAATGATGATTGAGAACGCTCACTTTTCCGTCAAATTCGGTAATCGGTAATGACTCTACCAACACCTTTTATGCCGGAAAAGGTTTTAGACTTCTTTAATATCATACTTGAAAGAATCGTGCGGAACTCGCAAACGAACACTGGAGGCATCATTTTTCGAAAGTCTGTACAACAATTGGGTGAACTCAGCGGGCTGTCGCTAGTATTTTTCAAAAATGAATTAAACCGTAAATGAGGTTGCAAGGGACTTTGTCCACATTGGCTCTGCTGTAAATTCTGCAAGCAACAACTCAGCACAAATAAAACGACGAATCACTCTTACCAATTGCTATTTCTTTGGGCTAAGGAGGCAATTAAGCAGTAAGGCCTTATCCCGAACAATTAAGGAGACTCTATATAAAACCTACTTTATGGCGCTAAAGCATGGACTCTATCGAATGAAGATCTCCTCGGTTGTTTAGAGAGAAAAACTCTTCACAAAATGTTCTCAAAACTCTTCGATCTTGCTTACCTTGACGAGCACTGGAAGAAAAAATTCCAAATAAACTGCGCATCAGTCGCTTGAGATGCCAAGGACATATGGAGCGAAAAGATACCCGTACTCCGACCTGCAGAGTTTTCGAATCTAACCAGGAGGGACAGCGTAATAGGTGAAGTCCTTATCTCAGGTGGCGAGCACAAGCAGAAGGGGACCTTAACTGACTTGAAGTGCGTAGCTGGATGCAGCTGGCTAAAGACCTGGTTAACTGAAGATGCGTGTTAATTGAAGCCAAAGTTCAATCAACTTATCGAATTCCAGCAAGCTGCTACTGATGCGATTAACAACTTGCTTCGCTTATCGGACTCTCTTAGTGGTATCATTATCTTCGGCGATTTTAATCCCTTTTCCACTAAGGAATGCCTTTATAGATCTCTTATCAGACTCTAGTCTACGTCAAGTCAGTGACGTTTACAACTTTGTGGGTATGCAATTAAACCTTATCTTCACAACTGATCCCATTAACTCAATGGTGTCATGTTGTCCTCTATCACTTTCAACTAATGATAACTTTCATCTTCCGGTCTTCTTTAATTTTCCCACAACTCTCCCGTCCAGACGCCTTCTCTCCTCTTACAATCGTAAAGCTCATTTCTGTAAAATCAATACCTATCTAGGCAGGTCTTTTTCGAGTCATCCCCGTCGCTTCCTTATTCATTTTAAGAGAGAACTATTCAAAGCCATTTCTCTTCATATTCATATTTCCGACAAAAAACCTCTTCTACATCCCATACCAGACGTCGAGAACAACACCGCCCACACCCTGTATTTTTTTTTAACTTCTCACTCTGACAAGTACAATGTAAATATGCTACCCCCTTTGGGATCATCGGATCACTGCGCCATATCAGCTAAATTCTCTTAACCGACCGCACAGTTAAGGAAAAGACTCCTTTTCACCAATCCTTCACTTTAGGACTCTTTCCGAAGAGATAAAATAACATTTGTCCAGCTCGTCCCTAAAAAGGGCAAATCTATCTATTTATAAGGCATTCGGCAGAGTCAGGCATCAGGTTCTTTTATCGAAAATGCGTGCATTTGGGATCGACGACTTTCTTCTTCGATAGATTAGAAACTAGCCTTCAGAACGTTCAATTCAAGTTTTCTTGGATGATTTCATGTCTGATATTCACAAATAAAATGCTGGTATACAGAAGCGCTCCGTTCTATCTCCGACACTCTTTTTAATTTCCTTTAATGATCTATTGTCTGCTACTTCTATTCCAATATATTCGTTCCCGGACTCACGTCTATGTTTTTTGGCGGCATTTATTATCAGTTGTTCAGTAGTGTATTCCAACTTACGAGGGAAGATTATAGCGTTAATAAACGTCCGCAAATCATTAAATTTGGGTTTTGAAGTTGACCCTAATTTCGACAAAAAAAAAAAAAAATCATCTTTAGCGATGAGGATCATTCTTGGGTGAAAGGATGTGTCAACAAGCAAAACTGTCAGACATGGGACGATACCATTTAAAATAAGTACGTCTCTTTCAATAAGGACGCTATACCCTATATGTATAGAGTATCCCTGATTATCCCAGTCCTTTACGGCGCGGAAACTTGAACACTGACGAAAACAAATGAAAATACTCTCGGGTGTCTTGAGAGAAAATTTCCTCGGATAATTTACGATCCCGTCATGTATGGAGAACACAGGAAACGTTTCAATAACGAACTGTACGGGCTGTACAGCGATGTCGATATCTTCAGGAATGCTTGGATTTGATGGCTAGGTCTCTTCGAAAGCATGGATACCAGCATTCCGGCCTGAAAAGTTTTCGACTCCAACCCATAGAGGCAATGCAGAAGTGGACGACTTTATTTTAGGTGAAAGTCAGGTTAACTGAGGTCCTGTTGTACCTCAGATTGTAGCGCCAAGAAAATCAACTGAATAAGTATCTCCTTCTCTGGATAAGTGTTAATGAACTGCTTTTATACCTGAAAACGGGTGGTAGCAGGGTGATTGCCTAACGTCTCAGGTAAACAACTGATTAAATCAAAAATGATCAAATAACTCCTTCAGCCTTAATAGATTCACCCGTTGGGCAGATCGCTGTGGATTGGGAGTTAACCCATGTAAAACTGTTATTGTCCTCTTTTCCACGATATATAAAATTCCAATCATGACAGGAAACTAAACTGTAAACCTAACATTCAAGAAAAAGTCAAGAAAGCTATTGGGAACAAATGAGGCCTTCAACGTCGCATAACCCACTGACTTCACATCTCGGTCATATGACCGATACTCACCTATGGGGTTGTTGTCTGGTGGACGGTGGTAGTTTGGCGATTAATGAAGCTCTGTCCTGGCTGAAGAAAACAGTAATATCTGCAAAGGATATCCGCATCGTTTCGGATAGCCAGCCCCCTATCAAATCCCTGGACTCAGTTTCATTAAAATCTAAAACAACAACAATGATTTAAACAACCTAAAGAATATAGACGTTGACAGTCTCCTTCGCTTCACCACAAGCTCAAATTGGTTCCATGATAAAGAGGATCACAGATCCACGTGGAATCACAATGCGCCAATAGGCCTAAAATTAGTAGATTGGTCTTTCCAACCGCCACTTTTACTATATTTACCTACCTACCTTCCTAAATAGGTATCTTGTGAATGGGACTCTGCCTATATCCAGCTCTTATAAAAAAATATCTCTAGGACCTTATACTAATACAAGTGTCGAATTGGTATTATTTTCGATTGACTAAATAACTCCAAAAATTGAGTTAAAAGAGCAGAATTTAAAAGTGCCTTGTGCACTCACAGGCATGAAAATATAAGCACATTTGTTCCAGAATTAAACAACAAAAATTTTGTTTTTTAGCGACTGATAGGTTTATGATCTGGATTCCAACTCCATAACGGGTTAAAAACGTGATTTGTTTTACATCCTTATTTAAAGGGATTAGTTAAATCATATGTGATTGCACGGTCATCTGCAAAAACTTTGAAGTTTCCCATAAACGGCTGTTAACTGATAGAGTATATTAAAAATGGAATGGGACTATGGATTAATCATTTACTCGTACTAAAAAGTTTTGTTTCCCTTTCTAAAAAGAAGTATCAAAATCGCATATTCTAATTCCTCAGGGAGGATATCTTTACTTAAATAAATAATTTGTGCTAAAATATCGGCAATGTTATACGCTAGTTTTTTTAAAAATATTTTTAGAAATACCATCATTACCACAAGAATGAGAGTTCTTTAATTACCTAATTACTCTTAAATGTTTTGTACCGGAAATAGGTCAAAATTAAAGCAATCTCTAGTAAAGGATCTGAGTCTGTAACAACTACATCAGTTACGCGAGAAAGATACATCGCTTGGAAATAAGTCTTAACCAACATTAAGGGGTGATACAGACCTAGGAGCCGGAAAAGAAAGTCATTTTTGTATATTTTTTTGAGGAAAACTCTTAAATTTCGGATTGAGAGCTTACGTATCTAAAAAAATACACATTCAGAAATATGTATGTTTAATTCTTTTTATTTAAAAATATCAAAAATATACAAAGATATTGTATGATTCGTGGAGCGTCGTGTAAAAATCTGCGTAAATGGTACCCACTGGCGTTTCTTCAAAAATCATCTGAAAAAAAAAACTAAAAAGATTAATAAATAAGATACTATAAACTAGTACTTATCATAGCTGATTTTGAAACTATTTATTTATAACAAAATAGTGGTGGAAATAATGATTTTTGCACGGAAAACTGCAGCTAGGTAAAGAAAAAAAATTCAATGCCAAGTACTAGATAATGATGTATACTAGCTGGAGTGAAAAGTAGCCTCCTTGACCGCCAGAATGCGCTGCTACTGCAAAAACGGTCATGGTGCCTTGTGCGATACTGTCTTTAGTGTTGTTTTGACAGCTGTTTGTTGTTGACGTGTTTGGCATCATGTTGAGTATCGACAAAAACGATTTTCGTTCTCTCATAAAACATTATTTTTTGAGAGGCAAAACGGCGAAGGAAACAAAAGCAAAGTTGGATAAATATTATGGGGCCAATGCTTCGTCAGATATCACCGTCAAATATTGATTTCGAGAGTTTCGTGGTGGCCACAACTCCACTACCGATCAAGTCCGCAGCGGCAGGCCCTCCGATGCGGTTACAGAGGACAATGTCAAAAAAATACATGAAATGGTGTTGGCTGACCGGAAAGTGAAAGTGCGCGAGCTAGCAGATACCACAAATATTAGTACTGAGCGCACACGCCATATTTTGGGCAATATTCTGCATATGAAAAAGTTATCCTGCCGCTGGGTGCCGCGCATACTCACTCCTGACCAAACACACGAACGCGAGGGCACTTCGAAAGAGTGTTTGGACTTGCTGATGCGGAATTGGGCGGACTTTTGGCTTCGATTGGTAACTGTTGAACACCAGAGAATAGAATGAGTGCCCGGCAATGGACTGAAGCCGGCACGAGTCTCCGAAGCGGCCGTGGCAGGCTTGATGGGTCGGAAAGGTTGTTTCGTTGGTTTTCTGGGATTGTCATGGCATACTCTTCGTGGACTAAGGAAAAAGGAAAAACCATCAACAGCGAGTATTACTGTGCATTATGGGAGCGATTGAAGGCCGTAATCGCTGCAAAACGGCCTCACATGGAGCGAAAAACAAATTCCCTGTAACGCACAGTTGTACGAACGGCAAGCTACTGACAAAACGTGCCTATTTCTGGGAAATAATAACAGTCGAATGATATTTTAGTTATACCTGGAGTCGAGCACTCTCAAAAACACAATATAATCATAAAATAGGTCTAGGGACGCTTTGATCGAAGCGTCGTTTGACGGTACCTGTATAATTTTTCTTAACATTGACTTGGCGTATTCAGCAGATATTCTCGAGATCTCAAGCTTCACAAAGATGCAGAAAAAAAATCGATCATGTTAGGTGTATATCTCCCTTAAAAATGTGAATTATTGAATTAAAATCGTAAAAATCAGACCCAATTCAGTATTTTTAAGAATATATTCGCACATTATACACTTTAAACCATACAAATCCGCAGAGATATCTAGGTCAAAAAAGAAATAAAATGTTGATGGACTCATCGTATATTTTGTTATTTGAATGAACCCCTAGCATTAGCAACAGATTCTAGTTTTGACCTATTAGCTTACCACTTCGGACTTTCAGCGTTTATGAGGGGATACTTAGGTACTAAGTTGATTTTGCTTCCGTCATACTCGTATGTTGCGATATTTTTTATGATTTTAAAATTGTATTCATCAATATTATTGTTGTCCCCTTCAAAGTAATCCCCATCAGATACTATACTCTTGCGCCAATGCTTTTTCCAGTCTTCGAAGTATTTCTCATAACCACTTTTTCGTAAAACATTGAGCTCTTCTAGCGATGAATCTTCGTCCTTTCATAGGTCTCTTTAGTTTTGGGAACATGAAAAAGTCGCATGGGATCAAATCCAGTGATGAGGCATAATTGGCGTATTATTTTTGGTCAAAAAATCTCTCCCAAGCAAAGATAAATGAGCAGGTGCATTATCGTGATTCAAAAGCGACGAATTGTTGTCCTACAATTCCAGACTTTTTTTTTCGTATTACTTATCGCAAACGGCGCATAACTTTAAGTTAATACTCCTCATTGACCGTATGTTTTTGGGGTTAAAACTTCTGATGCATTGCGCCACGGTAATCGAGAAAAAAAATAGTGATCAAATCTTTGACACTTGAAAGAACTTGACCTGCTTTTTTCGGTCTTGACTCTTGTGTGTGGAACGGTTGGGTCTTGGTTTCGACGTCATAACCATATACCTATGATTCGTCGCCAGGTATGGACCTTTTGAGCCAGGATCAGTCAGGATCCTTGACGTTCTTGACGTCATTCAAGAACTCCTGAGCGCTGCTCATGCGACGGTTCTTCGGATCAAAATTAAGAAGATTCGGAGCAAACTTTGTTGACACACGTCTCATGCTCAAAACATCCGAAAAAAATACATGACACGAGCCAACCGATATGCTTACATCCTCAGCAACTTCTGTTATGGTAATTCTAAGATATTCCAAAACAATTTTCTTCAGGGCTTTGATGTTAACATCTTATGTTGATGTGCTGGGGTGTCCAGAGCGAGGTTCGTCATCGGCATCTTTTCGGCTTTCTTGGAAGAGCTTGTACCACTTGTAAACATTTTTTTTACATGGAGCAAACTCAACGTATGCCATTGTCAACATTTCAAGTGTTTTAGCACTTGATTCAATTTTTTACACAAAATTTAATGTAAATCGATGAGCAAACGAAAACACGTCTAACTTTTCTATCTCTCGAAAACAAACTAAGCATGCTATGTACTTAAAACTTTAAACATAAGTTCGGGACATGTGTACCAATACAGCACAAAATATCCGTAATCGAATGTACTTTGCCCGCAAAATTCCAAAAGTCACCTTACTTTTAGAACACACCTCGTACATTTTATATTACCATTTGTCTTTTGTCTATTTACCTCCAAATTTTTAATCAAATTCTCATCTATCTTTACAGTTTGTATAGCAGGATATCATGAAAAGAAACTCTTACACGATCTACTGGATCCATACAATACTCTTGAGCGACCAGTGCTAAACGAATCGGATCCATTACAATTGAGCTTTGGATTAACACTGATGCAAATAATCGATGTCGTAAGTATAAATTGCTTCTCTTCCTCTTTCATTTACTCTCGTTTTGTCATTCTTCCTGTGTACTATATACTAAAAAAAAATGCAGCAATAATCACAAATTCCCACTTCATTTCCCAGTTCGACACCCGGAAACATTAAATAATAACCACCCAACTGCATTCACCTCCCACAGCATATCATCTGTTGAAAAAAAAAAAAAATCCATCAAAAAGAAACCTAAACTTTAACCAGGAAAAAGATAGAAAATTGTACTCGCAGTCGTGCAGAGAATACTAGAGGTTGAGGTTAGAGCAAATGGTTCATTTTTTTTCCTTTTTTCTTTTAACCCGAAAAGGAATATTAGGTTGTGGGGAGAATTGTTAAAAGTCTTCCTTGCCTCATCGCAGGACCAGCTATCTATGTTTATCTGCAAGTGTATCTATACATCAAATGGCAGTATGGTAAAGGACTCGTAAGGTTGCGTGCAATAACTGCAATCATCTTCATCTACTCATTTCTCGTTCAAATATTGGAATTATAGGAAGAAACAGTGAGAGGAAGAAATGAAAAAAAAAAGCAAGAAAGATAAATGACAAGTTCATTCGACCGGCTACTATTGACATTGGCGTTATCCTGTGAAGGGTGAATAAAAATCTGGTCTCTGTCTGTAAAAAATAACATTGTAGGATGATGAATTAAAGATGTTTAATTTTTTTTCTCTTTGCTCCTCTAATTTATACCGGACATCGGGTTTATATTTTTAATTGCCCTTCCTAACTTGAATTTAGTAGATGGGGTTGAAAGGTGATTAAACCATTAATGAGTAGAAGGGATGGGCAATTTTGGCGGTTAATTGGAGATATCCCCAGCTCTTTTGAAAACGTTTTTGCTTTTAATAGCAACCTAAAAGAACGCCATCAGTTGTTTTCACCCCGATTATTAATAAAATTGAACTCCTGTAAGGAAGATCTCATTAATGTTCTTTAAGGTTTACAATGGAATGTAGAATTTTCACTGCACGACTTTGCATGCCACCAAACCCGATGTTTGTATTACTTTTGTCTGTTAATTATAATAACTCGGGAACTCAGAGTGGATGTAGCCTATACACGCGGTCCAAAAGGTACTAACTTTTCAGGTCCACTGGTCTATAAATTCTGGCTAGCTATTCTGGAAATTGGTGAAACCCAGATGAAACAACGCCCAAATCCATCTGATCACTCTGAGCTGAAGCACCCTAGATATGAAATTATCCGTAAGGATTTAGCTTTCTCAACTCCAGCAACAATGTGATCCCTGTTGCAATAAAGATTTCAATCTCTATCCACTCTGGACAGACAAAATCAAACGAACTTTATGTTGAGATCTTTATACGAATACGAATGCCAGAGTTGGTAACTATGCTACCCATACCCTTGTACTTGTTTACAACTCTTACGCTGTTAAGAAAGGACCAACCCACTTAGACTCATTGTGATCTGAGCTTATGATGTAGTGCAGAGGACTGTTAACGATTCTTTAAATCGTTTCAGTCATTGTAGAAGAGAGCTTCTAAGTGGAGATGTACAGCCAATGGGTTATACGACGTTAAATGCCCCACTTGTTCCCAATGGAGTACCTCTGCTGACGCATTTTTTTTCTCAGAAGTCCCACCAAGTTGATGGAGTTGATTATCATGCTATTTACCATAAGACTTATCAACTCCCAAGTGAGTCGTCTACCTGCAGATTTGAAAGCACAGTCGTGATTGCGGACGTCCAGTAAAGCAACCATTGTGTATTGTTCGATACGGCTAGTCAGTGAATGCATAGACGTTTCCACTGACTTTTCTTTACAGTTGACATGTTAAGCCGTTGGAAAAATACATGGATCAATTGCAGCTCTTATATGAATATCAATCAGTCGTTCTAGAGTTTTCTAGAGAAGGAAAGGTGATAGACTTGTACGACTGAGGTCCTTTGGAACAACATGAGAGCATTTTCCGGTTTTGAGTATGAAAACTACATTGACTTCCCTCCATAAAAGTGAAATATGGATCTGTTCTACATAGCTCCTCATGATATTCTTTAGCGTAGGTAGGATAATATCTGAGGACCGTAGCAGCTCCGCATGTATTATACCTTCCAGACCAGATGATTTGTATGGTTTGGTGAAAAAAGGAAGAAAACGCTTCTTTTAGTTTCAGGACTCGTCTGGAGAACTTCTCAAGATTCATTGATCTGCAATTTCGTTTTACGACATCGATAATAGACATCGACGACGGCGATCCCAAAATAGGTTGCCATTTCACAACGCTTAGAAATCAATGAAACTCACCGTATTCTACGTCCAATATACGCTCGACATAATATACGTTGCGCTTAAGAAGTTTTTCGAATAACTATTGAGCGTTTTCACTCCTCGGATATTCTGCTTGACAATGTAAAACCGAAGAGACTTGGTTCCGTATGCAACGAAGAATTTGTTGCTGCTAATATTCGTTGTATTGAAGAGGATTCAAATGACACGTTTCGTTCAGTAAATGTGCCAAAACAGTGATTGATCCTAGTTTTCTTTTCTACGTGCTCAAGTCCTCAAAAAATTGTTCAAAAATTAGACTAAAAGATTTCTCTTTATTCGAAATAGCTACGACGTCTATATGCCAGAAGTTAAATGAGGCATAAAACTATTTCTTTAATAAAGCCAATACGATGGCCCTTACTACGTCTTGTATGTGTCTTCTTTTAAGTTAAAATTCCATTCCTTGGTAATTTGGTGGTTCTTCAAAAGCATTAGAAATGTTACTTCATCCTCCAGGTAAACATTCAAATATTAATATTGGCATTCCAGCCATAAGCTATCTGAAAAATGCCAATCTGCTTTCATACTACATTGCAGTCAGCTCCACTTTCCAGTTAAACTAAATCGCGTCTAATTTTCAATGATAGAATCGAATTATATCTCTTAAGTTCACTGTACACAAATTTAGAGAAGAGCTTGGCAACTTCCTCTAAACTCATTAAAAAGAAAAAGCTATAGGATCCTATTCAAAACTTGAATGATACACTCACCAAGTGTTTTAAACTGACTCATCCAGCCTGAAAAAATTCCTGCAGTTTGCCAGCTTCTAAAAGGAACGCGAACAACTATGTCATGAAATCAGAAAATTTCTCAACAGGTCAATTAATGCTAATGTGGAGGTAGATAAGAGTCTTTACTGATCGAAGCTAACTCGGATTTCGGAGCGTCTTATCGGTTGTGGTTACAGACGCGTTTCAAAAAGGTATTAGTCAGCTAGTGGTAGCTCTGCATACAATCTTCACCGCTAGCTGGAGAAAAGTGAGCGAAGCCTCTATACCAAAAATCTGAAAAGAGGTCGACACGCGTGCTAGGAGCTACAGACCTATAAGTCTGACCTTCTTTATGTTGAAGATCATGGAACATCCAATACCCTTACCAACGCGGAAGATCTTGTGAGAGTGCGCCTCAAAATCTGGTAGGCAGAAGTGAAAGCGCAATTGATAAAAAGTAACACGCTCTCGGCATTTTTAACGGCATTGAGGGTGCTTTCGACAACGCATTTTTTGACGGCATGTATAACTCGGCCAGACAACATTGCGTAGACGATTCACTAGTTTTGTGGATAAGAGCAATGCTGGTGAATAAGACGCTGCTATTAGATGCATACTGTATCCAAAATATTATGACGGGAGTAAGCACGGGTTGTTCATATTGTGACATTCTGTCTCCACTCTCCAACGAGCTCAATAGTTCTGACGTCTATGCACAAGCTATACTGGCAAATGACTGACTGCTTTAAAGCGCAGGAGGCTCTAGACGTGATCGACGATATGTGCACTAGAAATATACTTTCAGTCAATCCTCTTAAAACTGAGGTTGTTCAATTTATGAGAAGGAGAAAGCTATCTAGTTTTACTCATTTAGTGCCTAAAGGTACCACCACTCAGTTCTCCAAGGTAGCTGAGTATTTGGGTGTCATTCTGGATAACAAATTTCTATCGTTTAAAAATGTTACGTTTCAGGCCTCAAAGGCCGTGTAGGCTTTCTTGCAGTGCAAAGGGGCTATCGGCAAGACAGTGGGCCTGTCACGAAGAAGAATTCTCTGAATTCAAACGGCTATGATAAGGCAAATTATATCCTATACATCAGTTGTCTGATAGAATAGCCTCTTACGAAAATACGTGATTGCTGCTTTAACCAAACTCCAAAGAACGGTATGTCTCGGCCGAATCGGGGCTTTCCCCAGCACTTCTAGTTTCACTCTTTATGCGTTGATGAATCTATCTTTCCTTTACAATTATATCATTGGCTGCTCTCTCAAATTCATCTTCGTTCAACACGTACTGAAACTTTAATGTCCTTGTGCGCCGACTATCTTATGGACACGCCGTCTGAGGAAATGATACGGGAGCTCGTATTAATGCAAAAAAAAAAAAAAAAAATCGACTTTTTCTCTGCCAAGGAATGGTTTTTGCCAAAATCAGTGGGTCTTCAGGGTCGACTCCAAAGCCGATTTAGGATGCGGTGCTTCTATCCCTCTGGAGGACAATAACCTGAAATTATACACCGCCATAGGAAAACTTTCGTCTGGCTATATCTGATAACAACGGTAGTTGAGGAGAAGCATTTACATCTGTAACGACAGCTAAGCTTCACTTAAAGCCCCCTCTTCTGGCTTCCAAGCTAGCTCCAGAATGTAAGATTTCACTGAACTGAAGACTGAATTCACTTAGTTGGAACCCAAGGTCATAATAAAATCACGAGATATAAAATCGCCGATGAACTTGATAGGCAAAGGCTCGAAGAAAAGTTTTCCAAGAAAAACTGAGAAGTTTAAGTAAAATTAACATACAAAGAGTACAGTTGACTAATTTTTTGTCCGACTTTTGTGCTGCATCACAAAATAAAATAAATAAAAAATATACCTATCCAGATAGGTGCAGATAGTTTGCCTTCATTTCAGTTTTTGTAGCACCAATTGGACTTTAAGCCACGTCACCTGAAAAAGTAAAACCTGAGACGGGCGTAAGCACGATTTTTGCGCTTGCTTTTGCAAATGTGTTTGACAGACAGAGCCTGTTTTCAATATTTTTTTTTTCAATTGTTTGGAAATTACCTTTGGGAACGTTTGATTTAAATGATCTGGAAAGTTTTCAAGTTTGATATTAACGGAAGAAATACCAGTGTGATCCTGGCCTCCGTGTTGTCTTCCACAATATTTTTAATATTTCTAAGTGATCTCTGCGTCTTGTAATACATTCCTTTTCTGATTCAGGTCCTTGTGGTTCGATGTGGATTTGGAACGAAAGCGTATGTTCAGCTCGGCTAGTTCTGAAACAAATAGACTAGAGATACAAGGCAAAAGGAATAAAGTAGAATTTATTGTTTATAAAATTCAACGCTGTCTTCTGTCATTGAATTGACCTCTGGACTTCAAGCCAGAAGCTAAAAAACTTTCACTGTCAATGACAATTAATGCCGTAATGGATCCAAATTTTCTAATCATCTATACTGATGGTATTCATAAGCCCGAAACAGATGAAAAATGCTCACATCTAGTCGAGTGGCGCCAAGAATCTTTACGCCTGTTGGATGAGATCCAAGACTGTTCCATAAAGAACGCTAGTATTGGGTAGTTATATGACACACTTTAACAGTGACGCAATTTCCCTTGTTGCACCTTATTCTATAGCAATTATCGCCACCAGTGCTTCAACTGAATTGCTAGTAGCATTCCTCTTCAGTTGATTCTAAATCTCAACTGTGTACGCACTCTGAAACGTCGTGATTTTCCCCAAACATTTCCACTCATTAGTATCACAAATGCTGTGAAGTGGTGAATTTGGTTCGTTATTTCGATAGTGTTCGAGCATTTCTTATATCTATCTGAGGCGTTTTATCTAAAGTTGTATGCAAATGAGAGGCTTTCTATTCCTAGATTTTATGAATAACATCATCCTAAATAAGCTAGAATAATGTAAACAGGAAAAAGATGTCAAGGTATACATATCAGACAGTCCAACTTGAGAATATCACATCGTTCGTTCTTAAAGTCTTACTTTCTGCCTACTCGACATGACATAGAAATAAAGTGAGTAAAATCAAATCTTCATAGCTTTATTGCCATTTCAAATACGAACACAAATAGACAGCCAAGACAAGATGTAATATCTTCTCCAAAGCCACAGAGAGCAGATTTCCGCCAAGAGTACTTCTGTCTCACACTCATCTTAACCATCATCTTTCCATCATTTCAATCTCACACTTGCTCTTCACTTTTCTGCACTTAATAACACCAAAAGAATCTTCTAATTTATTTGCCATATCCACTTTCATTCCGAAAAGAAAGCCATTCATCTAAACGAGAAAACGACTACCAAAAGGCGAAAAAATAACATAGAGAACTACAGTCTATGGTATGTTATGTATCTGAAGTGCATATATTTCTACATTAGAATGGGTACATGAATACGAGTGCGCATTTGGAGATGTATTTTTCAAGAAAACGAAGCAGATAAAACTTATGGAGTAATTGGAATTTGAGATAGCTCAAGTTCTCCCTTGTTAGGTACACACCAGTGGCAGTGATATTTTGAGCAGTTTTTCATTTTTCCATTGGAGTAGGTTACGGTCTTTCGACGAAAACTTTCCAGGACGAATTAAATAAAAAATTAAAAAAAACCCAAAATGCTTACATTTTAGTGGTTTATGTTTGGTTGCCCGATGTTGGAAAATATGCATTCGCTAGGATACAGAGAGCACAGATGCTGCCTGTAGGCACTGCAAACAATATACATACAATATACAACCGACATCTGAGGAAGGCAAACACTAACCAACATTTTGCGGTTCTTATGCCGCATATCCAGTTTTAGCATTTGCTCAAATGGAAAAATAGGATTTCGGTGCTTGTGTGCCTTTAATGCATTAAGCTCTGCTAATTCTCAACAAAAATGTACCCTAATCCCCCTGACTGTTGTATGGAATCAAATTCTTTACGTGGAATTCAATATCAAAGACGTTCTTCTCCATTCTTGTGACGTTTCGTGTACCATTTCGCAACCAGTGCTGCCTTTCTTTAACTCATCCTGAGTGTCATATCTGGGAAAGCGTATGTCATCGTATGACATGTTTTGCAATTCATTTTCCTTTGGGATTCCATGTTTAGCCAGTCTACTGCCAATGCCAAGGTAGATAAGAAAATGACGCAGTCAATGGATTCCCTGATAGTGAGGCAGAACTTAAGACGCTGGACAGAATCATTTACCCGTATTTTTTAAAGATGACCGTTCAATTATTTTGAACATTTTTTTTGGCCAAAATGCACGAGCTGACCCTGGTCGTTATATGGTTCTAGCAAGACGGCGCTACAAACCACCCAGGAAGCGAATCTATGAATCAATTGAGAAATGATCATGCGATTTGACGCCTTTAGATAATTAATTTGGGGAAACGTCCAATCACACATTTATACCGATAAACCAGCATTAATTGCAGCCTTGGAAGACAGCATTATACGTGTTATTAACGAGATTCCAGCCAGTTTGCTATAAAAAGTGATTCAAAATTCAACTCTCCGTATGAAGTCGGCTTCGTGCTCAAAATTTACATTCCTCAATATCGTTGTCTCTTCAATTCAGATTCGAAGAACCTCCGGGCCAGATCATTGCTGTTTATTTTCTCTACATTTTCTCTGGGCATCTCAGGCGACTAAAGCCCAGTTTGCTGAGTAGGTCGATTTCGCTGTGCAGCTCGTTTAGATCATCGTAGAATCTTCTTATTGTTGAAAGAATATACTCGGTTTTTCGTTTACACCTAAACACATGTTGGCAGCTTCCGTTGCAATTCTAGCGAAAACACATATAACAACCTTAGTTCTGCCAACTATGCCGATATCATAGGGAACGCTAGTAGTTGCAAAGCCTTTTTAAAAGATTGTGCCTTCAGTGATCACTTGTGAGTTCCGCACAATTTTTTCAAGTACGATAGTGATGCATTTAACAGATGTGCACTGCCCCATCCGTGACATTGAATACTCTGTTTCGCTTGACACCCCTCCATATTTTCATCAGGCTGTTTCGGTGGCTGTTAACGCAGCTACTGACCATTAAGCTATGCACTGTACAAATACATTGTTTGACCACCCTAATATTCTTACCACGCTAGGAATTTTTCCAGAGAACATCGACTACTTTATACCTCAACATTGGTTTAACAAAGACTTTTATGTAAGCATCTCCCCTAAATCTTTTTATACAGATGGATCCAAGGCACCGAAGTCAGTTATGGCTTATACTTCCGCCTTGCAAATCAATGTAGCGTGGTCAAGGTAAAAAATTTTGCGATTAATGAAGACCTGTTATGGTAGAAGAAAAATGTTACATAGGGTGATTCATCGTGAAGTTTGATTTATAATGTAAAATAAAACACATAATATCATGTAAATATTGGCCATGACTACGTCAGAGGTGGTCCATTCGGAAAGTCCAATTTTGGGCGACTCGTTCGAGCATAGCGACTTGTATCTCGCGGAAAACACGAGTAATGTTGGCTTCCAAAGCATCAATAGTAACTGACTTATTCCTGAAGACCTTACACTACATATCCCCAGAGAAAATAGTCCAAAGGTGTGATATCGTACGATCTAGGTGGCCAATTTACCGTAGTAAAACGTGAAATTAATTGCTCACCAAAATAATTTTTCAACAAGTCCATTGTTTCACGCGCTGTACGGCTCGTAGCTTCGTCTTGTTGAAACCATAGCTTACCAAGACCATGTGCTTCAATTTCAGGAAGCACATAGTCCGCTAACATTGAGCGATAACGGTTACTATTGACGGTAACTTCTGATTTGCCTCATTTTTGAAGAAATGTGGACTAATGATTCCACCAGTCAATAAACCACATCGTACCGTTGTTTTTAATGGATTGGTACTCTTGGTACTCTTCGGATTGCTCATCAGCTCAAGTACAAAAATTTTGTTTATTAACGTATCAATTGAGCCAGAAATGGGCTTCATCACTGAACAAAATTTCACTGAAAATATGACGCTAATTCAAGTCGCCTGGCTTAAATTCTTGCACAAGTTGAACTTTGTACGCGTTTGGCCGAGATCATCACGTAAAATACGCCAAGTTTTCGAATAAGCCAAGTTGTCAAATATGCCAAGTCAAGCTGCTGAGAACGACGACGAATCGATTCGTCACGGTCTTCGCGTACACTCTCAGCTACAGCTGCTATAGTCTCTTCACTACGAGCTGTATGGGGTCTAACCGGACGAGTATCATCCACATATGTAAACTGGGACTCAAATTTGCGAATGGTTTGGGCAATAGTGGTTTCAGTAGGTCGATTAAGCGTACCGTAAGTTTCACAAATCGCACGAAAAAACATTTCTTACAGAACAATGATTTTCGTAATACAGCTGAACAATTTTGTAACTTGCTAAGCAATACTGAACAAAAATAATAAAGCATTTTGGTAGGAGTCATGCGCGATTTGTCAAAAAAAGCCTAATGAAAATCAAACCTCACGATGAACCACCCCATATATGCAAAGGATATCCACATCTTTTCAGGTAGGCAAGCCGCTACCAGACTAATCAGGTATGGGTCTAATTCTCTCTTAATTTTGAAACCGCTCATCTTCGCTTTTACCTATACCATATGAAGGTGCCGTGAAATTACGCCGAGTGAAAAAAGGCCAAATTTTAGAGTGAAGGCAAGGGAGTTAAAATCTCTTTTTCCCGGTGAGCGGTCCATGCATGTACCTGTACCTGACAGAGACGCCGGTTTCATAATTACAAACAAACCTTTAACAAAGCGACCAAGTCGCGTCAGCAGCTTAACCCTGCGGAAAGTGAGTTGAAATGCGTTTTGCCGGCGAAGCGGTCCACGCTACGAGCTCACGGTAAATTTTCTAGTTTAAAAATATGAAAATAAGTACCCTTGTCTAAATTTGCGTATATATTCATAGCTTATAAAACCAAGTCGACTTTATTTCGCATTTGAAAGTGAAATAAGGGCGAATTATTTCGACATTGTTTCACGACACCGCCAAAGATCTCGCCAAAGTAGGAACTGCTCTACCTATCCTATCACAAAAAGTAAGCACCGGTATACCAATCGCTACGTGTAAGCTAATATTAGAGCTGGATGCTAACATAAGAACAAACTTTGGTCTGTCTATCTTGCCAAAACTGAATCTGAATCGCTCTAAGAGTTTGATCTTTCAAAATAGGAAACATCTCAGCACTATCATAGGTGTTATAAGTGAACACTTTCTTATAGGCAATCATGCAAAAAGGCTTGGTGCTTTTAGAAATGACAATCCTCCATCTAATCTGTGCATGCCCAGCTCTCTCCCGAAGAAGTAAAGTGCACTTATAAGCATTCTTCTACAAGCGATCTTAGCAATATAGAACTTAACATTCTTCTATCCCTCATAAGTAGCTCAAAATGGTGAATGGCTGATCCACGTGTGATGCCACTAGGCCGAGAGGTCTAAGTGGGTTGGTTTTTGCAACAGCTACTCGTACGTAACCTAACTAACCATGATGTTAAAGAAGTCGTTAATCCGTTTTTGGTAACAGGGATCTCGCTTTAGTTATTACCGACCTTGACAGAGTTCTTAATCATTATTGTACGTAGGACTTGGCAGTGATGCCGAAACTAAATATCGTTGTCCTTTAAACTTTTTCAGGGTTTTAGCTTGCATTAGCAAGGGCTGACTCATGGAGTTACCAGTAACAACCACTTAGAGATAAAGCATGCACTTTGTTAGATTGTTGCGCTGCTGGCCCAATCCATGTTTTAGAATATTCAGCAGTATCCGCATCAATCGCACTGAACAGAAGTCAACTTAACAGAAGGGAAAAATAATGTAACGTATTAAAGTATGGTTCAACGAGCCAGGCAGACTAAGAGAAAACTTTTCCTTTTTAAGAAATTTCATGATATCGAATTGTTTTCCAACTTTCTCTACGAATACTGTTATCTGAAATATTATCCTCACAAAACAAAACTTTCTTCCAAAAACAAGGTACATGATACTTCAGAATATTTCCAATGCCCCGATGAGTACAATTCTTAACTTCATGAGAAAAGTTAAACAGCCTCGGCACCAAAGACGGCATTGACGTTGCCACGAAAAACCTATTACAAAACTGACACAAAGTAACCTGCACATACTTAAGTTAATAAAAGTGTCATTTCAACGTTGGGCTGAAGCATTGATTTTCCCAGAACTCAGAACATAAGCAAAATGATTTGGAACATGCTTCTTTGGTATAATTGTTTGATAAATACTTTTCACTCTGTTCTTCATTGGAACCTTCATCGCGTCTCCAAATTTCGCAGCCCTAGAACGCCATTGATTAACCGGAATTTCATTCTTCCTACAAACTGTCATTCGAATTTGGGTCCTCTGGTCCACAAATGAATTACCTACAGCGGTTTATCAACCGAGTTATTCCGAACTGAATTCCTTTGTAAGCCCACTTTGATAGTTGTTGCACACTTATTTCATCATAAGTTCATTTCGCAACTTATTGCTGTATCTCTTGTCTCCGGAGTTCAAGCATTAACGTTCATTATACTTCATTTCTCTTCTGGACTTTTAGATCTTTCTACTGCTGGGCCAGCAGTAATTTTAAATGTAACTAAAATATTTTCTCTAATCCGTCTACAAGTGTTTGCTGATATATGTATTTCGTGTGTTATTTGTCGGCGTCTCACCGACACAACCCTGTCTTTCAGTTGCAAAAATGTTTTTCACAGATCTGCAGCTGTCAACCGTAGTTGGAAATTGAGATCTAAGGATAGCTTCCGCTTCTAAATTGACATAGCCCTTGCATTGTTGGAGAACAACCTGATACGGAAATTGAAATTTCACATCACAATTGTGATAACACAGTAAGGCTTTAAAATTGTTGTACTTCTCATTCTTAGATTTGGATTCCATCGGTGCATGTTGTGCTCAACTTTCGCCTTCGATTTGATGACATAAGTCCCCTTTGTGCCACTAGTGTAAGCATTAAATAGCTTGCAGGGGTAGAACAAGATGGTTTTTTGGTTGACGAAGGGTATTTTCCAGCAAAGCTCCAAAATGTATATCTTGCGCCATCAAGAACTGCCACTCAAGGTAAAGGAATCCGGTGTCTTAAGGAAGGAATTTTCGTTGTCCGCATTTGATAACGAAGGTAAAGTCCGTATCTAAGGCGTTGATTTTCGTTTTGGAATAATGAGGGTTCTACAATAGGGCTAGGTGGGATGAAACCTATTCTCTGCATGGGGCTCGCCATTCTTTGTCTTTACTTTGCAATCTCTAAAAACCTTTCTAGTAATCGCCTTGGTAAGACATAAAGTAGGGCTTACAAGCAGCACTAATTCCGAAGTGGGTTTAAGCCTCAACAAATAATTTTGAAGGGATTGCGCGGTGTCCAGATGGTTGATTTTAGCGGCAGTTATCTAAAGCAAGGTCATCTTCTACTGCGCCGTCCTCCCGTGTAGGAATCAAAAGCTCTTCCGGGTGAGCGAATAAAAATCATTTGCTATAGATGTCTAAGTTATTAAAGGTGACGGAATGGCACTTTTCTGACTATAGGTCCATTGCAGCTCCTAGATCTAGTTGTTATATCTAAAGAAGGTTAACGCATACAGCACGTAAAATTACTCAAAGAATGCCGCATTTACAAGCGATCAGGGATTACTTCATTACTTTGTTAGCTTCCATACTTCTGCGCCATAGAGCTAGACTGGAATAACTGGGTTGTTATACGGATCAAAGTGCATCTTGATAAGATCTTATTACACGTAGAACACGAAGACAGTGATAAAAAAGATTAAATCTCCATATGATGAGGTGTCACTATCAGAGTTAATGGTTGCAAACGCATCAGTAACAGCTCCTGCAATCTACTGATGATATTAATTTTTTTTTTGTTCGGAGGAGAGAGCATCATGACTACACACCGTAGAGCTGAGACTCTTACCCACTTAACCTAGCCTTTGCAAGGAATCGTCGTCCTTGTCTTACCCTTATCTTGCACCGTAGATTTAAGATTTAAGCTAGAAATTGGATATTTTGGGTATCCGATATAAGCCAATGAGTCTATCTTCCTTTTGAAGACTGATTCTATCTCTCCCGCCACGTTCACATGCTTCGCTGTCTTTCTTTTATCTTCAAGAAGGGGTTGACATCATAGGTCCTTTGAAGTTCGCTAGCCAAAGTATCCGACGGTAGCAACGATGGACATGATAGAGTCCGATAAGGACAGCGCACACAGACAGTTGACAGAGTTAATGTTTTTTGCATAAGATTTAGTTTTTACTGTTTTGATCCATACTGGTGCCGCATATATTACCATACACTGCATCAGCCTTGAAAGAATTAGTCTCCTTTGTTGTCTGGGTCCTCCAATTTTCGTCGTTATTCTAGATAAGGTAGCACTCACCCGATCACCGGTTTTGACATTATATCATATTTTATTCTGATCGCCTACCCTGAAGTAATTGTCTCTCTTTTCTTGCGACTGCTTACTAAAATTGCTTCCCTTTTATGCTCGGGGAGCTCTAAGCCGACTACCATGCTCGACTACAATGTCCTCTATTTCCTCTAGGTGTTTCGCCGTCACAACGACCGAAGCCTATGATTTTCTTCTTGTTTGAGATATCAAGCCATCTAACACTGTTATACATAATATTCCACAGGATGGGACCTAGTACCGTTTCTTCTGGTACTCCGCCAGATATATGTACTGCCTTACTATTATTTTAATTAGGAACCCTGGCATCATCATTTCTCGGTAGTGCACTACTATATAGGTACACAGTTTGCAGAGTTGAACGCATATTTGACGTCAAGTGTTATTACAGCACCATCTTCTACCCTTCTTCCTTCTTTCAGGATTATGTGTAGTTACCCTGTGTAACTACGAGCTTTTCTAAATACATATGGTTGGTTTGAGAGTGCTCCGGCTTCGTGAATTCCCACCACCAGTTTGTTGCATATGATTCGCTTCAACATTTTACCCATTGTGTCTAACAGATGAGACGATATGACAAGTAATTTTGGTAGTTTCTGTTGGTTTTTTTTTTCAGTACTAGACGTTACTTTTCCCATTGGTGTGATAAAACTCCTTCTCTTAGATACTTGTTATACATTTCCACAAATGAATCTATGTTTGTTTTGATAGCTAGCTTAAAGGCCTTATTTGGTATGCCATCCAATCGAGGTGACTTATTATCGTCGAGTCGTCTGCAAACGTCCAGGAGTTCCATTTTCGTGATGGATGCGATCTTCTGTATTATCGATACAAATTTTCGAATTGGGGGAAAGCGTGAGGTTGCCCTAGTGTCTTAGAGTTTTAAAATACCTGTTCATTAGGCGGTACTCCAAGGATTTACATCTCCTTGCTCTCAGAGTTCTTTAAAACTGTTACTTTTGCTTCTTTGTATCTTTGTATTACACATGTAGATCTTGATGGTGGGGCAAATCCCTGAATGGGTAGATCAGTGTTCTCGCTCTATGACATTTATTGGGTAGCTCTGCTGTCTCTTGAGTACACCAGTATACTGGTGGCTGGCGAATTGTTGGCGTCTTCTGTACCATGGATGCGTTGCAAGCTCTATTAGTCGTTCAATAAGTTTTGCGGCTATAGCATTTGCTGTTCCTGGATTTATTGTAGCCTCTCCAAAAATCAGCAAAAGTGTCTTTGTCCAGTGTGCTCATTTTCTACCCCATTCGTTGTGCCTCTTTGGCAGACGTTCCAGGTTCGCTCTCCTCAGTTGTACCTCAAACTAGATGGCTGATTGGTCGCTGTATGTAAATTGGTTACTGACTCTCCAATTGCCCGCTCTCGCTAGAAAACTCGTTACAAGGGCGATGGCAACTATGGACTCTATGTCATTTCTGCTAAAGTTGTGCTCTCTTTCCGTATTGACTTGTATTACGTCTTGTGACAATACAGCTTTAAGTATAGCGTTTCATCTTCCATTGGCCCGGGTGCTGCTTTAGTCAGTGACCCATGCGTTGAAGTCTCCACCCATAAATGTTGGCCTTTTACCTCCAGCATCACCCACCAAATTATCCAACATATCCTGGGATTCCTCAAAGGTTTTTGGCAGCGTTTACCGAGAGGCTATTCTCATAGATTTAACGGATGAGGTATGCGTAGCTCTTGCTCTTCTTCGAATTGCTGAGACAGGGCTTGGCAGACCTCTTCCTTTTCCCGGTAATTGCTTCAACGGAGAAAAAGAGGCCAATTCGCTCGTTGCTGATGAATGGAAAATTTGAGTAGCTTTAGACGCTATACTATTTTATTTTTTGTGTTGGTGTATTGTACTTTCTAATCTCGTGATGGACATTGCTTTTCCTCTTGATGGATTCCATCAATGTAATGATATTCTTTCCCCTGGATTGCATGACCTTACGCTTTTCTCTTCATTCGCTGCCGTATTGGTTTCGGACGTGAAACTACAAGTGGGGGTGCAGTTTGACTGCATCTGCAAGTATGTCTGTTCACTTAATGATTCAGATGAAGTGCCCACATCCTTGCTCTTTTTCTGCGTCACATCCTGTGATGATGGCATCAGTACAGTACTTATTTTGAACGGATTTTTCGTTTTTTCCTCTGTATTTTCGAATCCTGCGTTTTCTACTTTACTTTTCATAATTGGATCCCACAAGTATATTAAATATATTAGAGTCCACCATTCCACCATATTCTTCATTACAGCCAGAATACGCCAGGTATCTGGAGGGCAGCTAAAAGAATCTCCCTTTTTTGTGGGATTCACTAACGTTAACCGAAAATTTTTAGTCTACCCCACTGGCTACAGGTTTCAAGATGAAACGCTTGCAATGTTATCAACTAACTAAACTTTCTAAACTTGACTTGAAACTTTTACTTTCCTTAACATTCTAGGGAACGTACTTAAAATACCATCTAGTGCCGCAAGCAAGTCTTAATTTAAATTTCCAACCAAAGTCAGGTCATACTCTCAAAGTTTAGTGGTGCCCCATAAAAGGTAATAGGTTCCCATTCTTCAAAAGTAAACAACTCTCAATGCATACATTACGATAACTCAGCTTAGCCATCAATGCACATGCCCGCAATGTATCCCTTTAGAGTTGTAACCCCATAAAATCAGGACATGTAGTACATCTGCATCCTACATCTACATCTGCGAGTATATTTCTATAGTATCTATCACTATAGCTATTGACAGTCTGTGTAACAACATATATGTACATATATACGTCCAGCACCAGTAAACTTAAATTTGCATTCAAAGTGAAAATTATCAGTCAGGTGTACAATGCATAGCGGGCTCGTCCTGAAAATACTAATACACTCCAGCGCAATTCACCAGCACAGTGGGACTATAATACTACCAAAGGTGGAGTTCAAGAGTGTAAACAAAATTACTAAGAATCCATTTTCCTTGCTCAACTACTCATAAAAGTGCATTCAATGTTCCTGCACGAATGACTTCAACTGCATGAATGTGTGTGTATATTACGTCGAAGGCGAACGAACTTATACTTCATCTTGTGATCTATTGCCCAGTAGGTGCTTTGGGATTTGCTTAGAGAAAGATGGGTCTACAGGATGGCTGCAGTACCAGTATTTGCATGCATATCCCATTTACCCAGTTCCCACGTTACATCTTCTATCACAAGAGTATACCAAGCTATTTGCACAATTCCAAACCGTACTCTCGCAGTAAAAGGGTTCAAATGTAAATAACACACTTTTGCTCGTATACATACCATACCACATACAGTGAATGCGCAGCACACCACAGAGTCTTGTTTCCCAGGGGAAAGCATTGTGACAGGAGGATTCAATGATACGAGCACGTTAGTGTGTTTGTGACCAGGACACAAGAACTAGGTCACATTCACTGCAAAAAAGGGGGATACTCGTACACATTAGCGATGCTACAACGAACAGGATACCCTCAAATATAACCTAGATAACGATTTTGGTGTCAGTGGGATCTCTTTTCGGATTATACGGGATGAGCTCACATACGAACACACACATATATATGTATCAAGTTGTATACGTAAAAATGCCCACATGGCAAGCATTTACAGGGATTTGCTAACAAAATAGATTTCTTAAACCTAAACCCTATTCCAGTGAATCCTTTGATCCTTTGACTAATGCTTCTTTGATTCTGCTAGTGCCACTGGTTGTACTGGTGCTGACAACACCAATCACCACTAGTACACTACTTTACCACTACAAACAGAGCTCCAAGTATAGTACAACGATTTCCTTCTTTTTGCAATGAAAAGTGCATCAAAATTTAATTTTCAATTTTCTCTCCAAAAACGTTGTGGAAGTCGTATATCTCCATCCTGACATCACAACACACAAGCAACAAACTCCTATCAAGTAACGATGCATTCAAGTTAATCGTTTTTCTAAGAGAAAACTTTTCATCAACGTTCCTTGGAGATCTAAAAAGCTAAGCACACAAATGACTAATCTTTCCGTTTAATGCAGTAAAACACATAAGGATTTACGAATTGTACTATAAAACACATCTAGAGTCCGGAACCCAGTATCCATCCGGTGCAGAAAGTCAGAAAGTATCTCTGTTTGTTCTCCTCATTTCCTTCTTCAATAAATAAAAAGGAAATTTCAATTAATAATTTGTATGTCTGGCGTTAGTCGTTGCGTCGCACTTTGAGTAGCTTTTAACTCTGACAGAATCCTTAACTTATAAAAGGCATGACACCAGAAATGCATCAAGACAACTTGGGGTTTCGCGACAATATGCACTAAGTAAAGATGCACATGATCCTTAGACACTCAGAACTGAAGAAGGATTACGCTATAAGATGTCGTGTAAAGCAAAGAGGTTAAGCTTTGTAAAGGAGTGCTAAAATATAGGGCTTAACGGTGCAAAACGTTTAAGATTACGAATAACGACAATGAAGAGGTTCTTTTGGGGACTTAAGAGATTTTTTAAGACATTTGTAGGTTGACACACATCGGATCAAGGTGAGTTAGGGGAACGTTTAAGCAGTTACAAGATTTTTTTAAATTTTTAGAGCATAAACAATTAGCGAGTTTCTAGCATAGAGAGCGAATACTCTAAATGGGCTTATTAAACGAAGCATAAACCAGGATTTCGAGTACATGCATAAGAGCATAGTAGTTTGTAATTTTCGGCTTAACTGAATCGTGTTTGAAAGGTTCAAAAACAAAGGGAAATCCTAAAAGAAAAGGGCGCCACTCATCCCTATAAAAATTTAAGTGCAATTGAAAGCCAAAAATGTAATCTGCCTATCACAGACCCACAAATCATGCTTATGAGGGAGATCTACTAATTTGTTCGATTTCTAATGGCTCTTTACGAACCTGAAGCACTCAGAAAAACATGCTGGCCCAAATCAGGCGAAAGCTATTTTCATGTACTCTTAAAATGAAATTGTGTTAAACATCTCCAGTGCGCAGGTTGTTTAAGGTGTTTTTCCATTTGAAAGTTCTACGAGTATTTCAGATCGGGTTTTCTTTAAGGCGTTGTCCTTCCGGCGTTTAATTCAAGGTTTTCCACTTCCCTTTCTTTCCTAGTCGATGAAGTCGAAGTATTTACTAGTGCCACTCTCCATGGATTAGAATAGCTCTGAAACTATTTGCGAATTGGAGACATATGTGCTATAACGGCCTTGTGTGGGTAATAACTTTGCCAAAAATAATCCCATTGGCTAGACTTTGTTGTTTTTTAGTTGTTGGAACTTGGCACCGAATGCTATTTCCGACGCATCTATTGTGAGGATAAGGGATACTTTCGGATCGACGTGGTTCAGTAGTGTCTGAACGCCTCTTCCGCTTGGGGATTCCAGACAACAGATTGTCGATCGTGTTTTTTTTTTTTTTTTTTTTGAATCTTTCATAAACATATTCAAGGTATATATATTCATATACACAGTTGGGTACGTATCGCCTATAGTAGTTGAATACTCCGAGGCAGCGATGTAGTTCCATGATAGTAGTTGGCTTCGGATAGTTGACTTCGGACTCTGGCTTCTGACAGTTCGCAACCAGCTTTGCTGATGGGGGACCCAGGTAAGTGACTTCGGACTTTCAAAAGATACAATTCTTCATGTCTATAATCAGATCAAGTTCGTGGAGACGTTGAGAGGTTTGGTGGACGTTTTGTCGATGTTCCTCTTCAGTGTCTGATGCTTATGTCATCGATATAGTAAAAGACAAAATCCAGTCCACGTAGCACCATGTCCATTGGAAAGTTTGAGTTGCGTTCTTGAGTCTGAATGGCATGATTACAAACTCAAATAACCCAAAAGCCGTGGTCACTGCGGTTTTTTCAATGTCATCTGGGTTCATGGGGATCTGGTAATAAACCTTGTCGAGGTCGAGTATGGAAAAGTAGCTTTTGTTGTTCAACTGCTCCGTGAAGTCTATGTTGTGAGGAATCGGATAACTATCTGGTTGAATGAGATGAGATGAATTGAACTTGCCCAAGGACTTCATGATCGGCGGCAGTATCCTTTCTTGAAAAAGTCATCAAAATGTGCTTCGGCCAGCTTAAGTTTATCGCCGGTAAGACGTCGCGGTCGTTCTACAGTTGGCTGGCCAGTGGTGATGATGCAGTGTTGGGCGGTCTTAGTGATTGACTTGTTAGTTTTGTCGTTGGCTAGGATGAATTCCTTGACGAGGGTAGTATACGATTCAGGGCCATTGACAGTGGAAGAACCTCGCCGAGAATGGTTAAAGATGTCCTCTTGTCGATGACGTGTCTGGCTTTCAGGTCAATCACTTTTCCAAAGTGAGCAAGCAAATCTGCGCCGATTATTGCTGCCTTGACGTCGGCAATGATGAAAGGCCAAGTGTTGACTCGCCGGAGGTCAAGGTTGAGGGGCAGGGTCTTCTCGCTGTAGGTGGGTATAAATGTGTTGTTACAGTGTAATCTCTCCCCTGTTGTACTTCCAGCCGCTTGGCCAAGGCAAAACGTTTATTGTTGAGCCGGAATCCAGCAAGAATTTTTGATAAGGAAACTATGTATTGTATGTATTTCCAAATACGTAAAGGCGGTGTTCTGTTTTGATTCCAATGCGTTACCGAATTTCTGGTGGAAGTAGTAACTTTGTGGGTTGGCTCGGTTAGTAGATTTTTTTGAAATAGGACTCCTGGATATTGAATTCACTGGTGACTGCGATCTACTGTTGTGAAGTCTTGTCGAAAGGGTTTGTACCAATGCAGTTAACCAAGCTAAGGAGGACTCGTTGGTGTGAAGGTGTTGGTTGAGTACATTTGGAGGTTCGATGATCTCAGTGTTGCCGGTTGAAAAGACTGCTGAAGCGGACATATTTTTGACGATTTTATCCGCTATTTCGGCCAATTCTGTGAGGATAGGATAGGATCATGCGCACGTGATTTGGCCATCCATAGCGCAGAAAGCATGTCATCTGGTACGTTCTCTCCGGCCAACCTTCTCATCTCTCTGAGAATGGTTAAAGATGTCCTCTTGTCGATGACGTGTCTGGCTTTCAGGTCAATCACTTTTCCAAAGTGAGCAAGCAAATCTGCGCCGATTATTGCTGCCTTGACGTCGGCAATGATGAAAGGCCAAGTGTTGACTCGCCGGAGGTCAAGGTTGAGGGGCAGGGTCTTCTCGCTGTAGGTGGGTATAAATGTGTTGTTACAGTGTAATCTCTCCCCTGTTGTACTTCCAGCCGCTTGGCCAAGGCAAAACGTTTATTGTTGAGCCGGAATCCAGCAAGAATTTTTGATAAGGAAACTATGTATTGTATGTATTTCCAAATACGTAAAGGCGGTGTTCTGTTTTGATTCCATAATTGTTGCTAACCAACTTAGTGAACAATAGTTGCTCTAGTGTTTTTGCTGGTAATTGCAAGGTTGTCTGCAATTACGTGCTGCGTTACCGAATTTCTGGTGGAAGTAGTAACTTTGTGGGTTGGCTCGGTTAGTAGATTTTTTTGAAATAGGACTCCTGGATATTGAATTCACTGGTGACTGCGATCTACTGTTGTGAAGTCTTGTCGAAAGGGTTTGTACCAATGCAGTTAACCAAGCTAAGGAGGACTCGTTGGTGTGAAGGTGTTGGTTGAGTACATTTGGAGGTTCGATGATCTCAGTGTTGCCGGTTGAAAAGACTGCTGAAGCGGACATATTTTTGACGATTTTATCCGCTATTTCGGCCAATTCTGTGAGGATAGGATAGGATCATGCGCACGTGATTTGGCCATCCATAGCGCAGAAAGCATGTCATCTGGTACGTTCTCTCCGGCCAACCTTCTCATCTCTCTGAGAAGAGTCGGGGGACGTCTGTCGCCTACCTAGCTTAAGTATGGTCATGATCCTATTGAGCTGTCTCCCCTTGGACTCCGTAATTCTATCTAAAATTTGTTTTCTTAACTCTATGTACTAAGGATATTACTTGAAGGTCTTTGCTATAATAACGTTGTAGCGACTATTGTGTGAGGTGATGGGGTTGATCTGGAACCATAGCGCTGGATTAGCCTTCCAGAATGCAGAAATCCTCAGGTTTTTTACAGCTAATACTTCTGCTTCCGATGAAGCAGCAGATGAACTATTCGAATATGTCATGTTGGATGCATTGTCTGCATTTATTGCCTCTTGTTGTTGCATTATCAATGTTTGAAGAATGAGAAACTTGATTGTTTTTTTCTTTTTCGGTTTAATCACGTCGGGGTCAGCACTTATAGGCGCTGTTTGCACTGTTCTGTTCGTCTTTAATCAAACACGTTAAACTCTATTTGTTCTCTAAATTTTACGTGAATATTCGATAGCAAAAGGACAAAACAAACTACCGCTTAGACAGACGCACCAGAAGAGAACCAAAAAAAAAAAAAACTAAGAACATTCAAAAACGAATTTAAACACCTGTCTCTCTTTAGCGACGAATGCGATCCGTAGTAGCGATTGCTGGGACTTATTGGCAACATCTCTGGTTCTGTTGTTCACCAGTAGAGGTCGCCAAAGCTTTACCTAATGATTCAACCTTTACTTGGAGGGTCAGTTGGATATAAGCCTGCGTTTGTTCCGAGGGAAGCTACGATTACTCCACCAATAAAGATTATATTTTTAAGAGGTTCAGACTCTTTTATTTTTATGTATTCAATACATACGAAATATTATTTCATGGTTCGCATTCTAGAGAACCAATTTTCAACCACTTTTTCGAGCAATTGGGGGTTTATCAGCATAATCTAGTGACTTGAAGTAGCCCCGCAAAATATAATCCAATTCATGACTCTATTGCCAAATCTTTTCAATAAAGGATCATAGTATAGGATAGAGCATCATCTTGATATGCCACAAATTTGGGAAGAAAAAATAGTGAATATTGCATTTTACATATTATTGGGGTCTATCGACAGTAACTTGCGCGCTAAGGCCTCAATTTTGATGAAATAAGAACCAGTAATGCCACCAGCGTGCAATCCGCAGCATATGGTACATCTTCCTGGATGCGATGATGAACTTCTTGAAGATTATTCTTGCTCCGGATTCTGCTTGTTTATGTATCTGTAGAAATGAACACCATCAGTGAACAAAATTTTACGCCAAAAAACTGGGTCAACTTCTACATAATTTAAAGCCCAGTAACTCAATACGCGACGCAATAAATGATCACAGGTCTTGAAACCAAGATCGAATTATCCAAATAGTGGATGGGCAAAGACCAGCTTTCTGCGAACGAGTGCGCGAGTGCGACATTTTCCAATAATTCGCTAAATAGCACATTCAGATGACGGGTGAAATCTACTGTAAATTTCACGAAGTGAACGATTTGTTGCTTGCTTTTCATGGGATTTGGGATATGTGTGCGTCAAATATAGTCCTGACCATCATCTGAGTAGATCGTCATGAGCGAACTCCATTCACATCAATACCAATTTGAAGTGATGTGTAGGAACGACTTTCCTTTGGTGAGTGTTGAGGCTTCCTAAAAACATCCGCCTATACAATGGCGCCTTGTATCACGTCCTATAATTTTCGACTAAACCGACTAAAGTCTTAAATCCTTGCCTTCCTTTAAGTTTAAGCCTACATGGGGGCCTACCTCTACAAGTAAGGTTGGAACCAAAGTAACAGAAGCTCCTGACTCCCACAGTGCTAGAGTTAAGTCCCTTCTCGGGATACTATAGGGTAACCAGATAAGAAGGATAGTAAAAAATATAAAAATAATACAACAACAGTGTAAAATATAAAATAGATTCTGGCTTAATTTTAAAGTTATATTCATGCCATTATGTGTGAAATAGCACATCATTCAAATGGCCGCCTTGGCTTCGCTGGCAGTTTTTGATGATTTGGTCCAATATGAGCGGCATTTTTTCGACAATAGCATGTCGAATTTTGGCCTTAAGCTCATCCAAATTGGTTTTCTTGTTATCGTATAATAAGGTATCAAATCGCATGATTGCGGCGGCCAATTGATGCGTGAGATGACCTATTTTTCCTTATAATTTCTCCTTCGCAACTTTGAGCGTTCCATCGCTTGTACGGCATGTAGCGCCGACTTGTTGGAAACACAGCTCAGATATATCAACGACAGAAAGTCCGTTAACATCGCTGTATACCTGTATACCTGTATATCATGGACGGCAACGGAGTATCCTTTCTCATATCGAAAGGAATAAGGCCCAATGATGCCACCATGCCATCAACCCCACCAAAGACACAATCCACAAACATGTGGATTGTGTTTGCTCTAGCAATTTTCTTGTTTACACAGCCGCTGAGCCAAGAATGGGCCTCGTCCAAGAAGTTGATTTTTTTGCGAAAATCCGGATCTCCGGCCAACATTACTAGCACACAATTAGCGAACTTACGGCATTATCTATGGCCGTCCGGATGTAGACCCAAATACAACCACGAAAATCAGCCGGGTAGGCCCTCTGGCATTGCCAAATTCAGCTTATCGGTGCCGAATTTATAATTCTGTGTCTTTTTCGATACTGACCGCTATGGCGGCTGTTTTCTTCATTTCGCATCAATCTCTGTTCGGTTAGTGGGTCAAGCTCAAACTGAAGTCATTATGGCTATGTACGAAAAACATAACAAGTGGTAAAGCTATCACTGGTATCTAGTCACCTATTGGTGCCGTTCAAAATGCAGCTACTCAAATGTGTTGTACATCAGTCACTCTTTCTGATGTCTTTTAAGTAAGACCTGCTATTGTTCTTCCCAATGTAGCCTGTGTAATTGGGTGGATGTACAGGTAACGCTACATTCCATTTCGTTTTGCAAGTTAATTAAAGTCCTTTTCCACCTTACCGCCCTATTTAAGAACAGGCCTTCCTTTATCCCGTTGTCTCTCCGGGATGGATTTGAGGACTCTGGGCTAAGGTATTGGCGTTCATACTCTCTACATATCAGAGCCTTCTGATGAGGTCAATGTCGCTATAAAGCACGTGTAGTTCCTTGTTATTTGTTATTCCTCAATTTCATTTTATGCAAATGGGATCACAAACCACTAGAACAATTTTCCTTTCGATGCAATCGAGGGTATTTTCATCCGTTTTCGATAAAGTTCATGCTTCTGCGTAATATAGTAGGACCGGGATGATTAGGGTCTTACACGTCGCTTCAATCGTTGTTCGGAAAAAGGATTTATTTTTGAAACAAAGAAACAACAATTTGGAGAAACTATCATTCACTTGATTTTAGTGCTGTAGTAATTCTCGTCCTCAGAGCTCATGTAGACGAAGTTCCATACCGCCTCGAAGTTATATCATATCTCTCTGAGGTTCTGATAGAAATATTTGTTTTGAGTGAACTATTTTGTTGACAGCATACATGGTACGAGTATACATTATAGTATTTGTATATGTTACGATTCTTTGTTCGGAGAACTATATCCTATTATTCATTTTTGCAGGTTCCAGCTCGGATATTGGTGTGCTCACTTACCCTTTGCCAAAGTGTTGGAATCTCATGCTTCCAATAGCATGTCTTCTTTCTTTTGAAAGCTTGCTTTTCACTGATCTTTTTCTTTCTGAGAAGTCGGCATCGATTCTGTGTCTACATGAAAAATGCGGATGTGTGTATATATTTTCGAAATCCTTCACAGAACCAGGGGTTTTATTGCAGTGAACAAGAGAAGCTCAACAAAGTAGAGGAGCACATTTGAAGAAATCTAAGTAGCGCTGGAGCCATTTTCCGTATCTGATGCTAACGAAATGGAGTCTCTTGAGAGTTTGAGAAACACTCGACTGCAAAGCGGTCCGGAGAACTCTTACTGCTACGATGCTTATTATCCTAAACCTGTTATCGAAGGATGTGTACAGTAGCCTATTTTGTTCAGAAGTACCACAAAATAATTCCTCATTTTCCAACTTTGCGTTAAGATTTTCCAGGATAGGCTCAATATCATACCTAGGGCACTACTCGTACGTGTTGTCCAAGAACGCGTACAAGATATTTTTATGTCGTCGCCATTCACCTGTGCGGAATATTAGGCCTTGATTCGAAATATTATGCTCATAATTCGCTCTTTTGTATGTCGGAAACTCAATTCTTTCTACTTTGGTCTGACTCGAGTAGTAGGTTCGCATTCTACTCAGCGCTTCTATTGTTTCCGTTAGCAATCTTCCATACTACATACACCGGTATGCCTTAGTTTTCAGACAATCACATTGCACCTCTCGGATGTCTTGTTATCATGGGTTTACAATAATTATCCATTTTCATCCTTCTGTATCTGATGTAAAAATTTGAGAAGATAACAAGACAGTCAGCACTTAATATGCAGGTTACAGAGTTTTAGTTTTAGCCGGTGAACCATGAAAGTATTCTCTGTTTTCTGTGCCGTACTTCCCTTACATGTTGTCATTTGAGCATAGGTAAATGGGAAGAGTCAGGTTGTGTTTGACGGAGGACTGGTAGTCGTTTAATCTCTACCTTCTGCTTCCGAGCCTATTTAACTTTTATTAACTACTGCCACTAATTCATTCCTTAGATTTGTTTCTTCTCACACTTAACTCACCGACGTTGCACTTCGCAACATGTCTGAAGTTTTGATAGCGCCCACGGTGTAAAAAGTTTTTGCTCGTTTTCCATTTTTCTCAGTGTATCTGGTAGTCAGAACTTTGATACTCCTTAGAATATTTAGTTTACTGTTATAAGTCAGTTGAGCCAGGAATGACGATAATACCCGCTTCTCCATTTTCATTTCAGTTATGATGAACATCTCAGCTCCTACAAAATTGAGCTCGTTGCACTCTTTCCCTTCGAGCAATACGCACAGGTCCTCCGAATCGGTTGACGGTTGTTAACATCATAGTTTTCAGGTTGTTACTTTTCAACCTATATACTATATATACTATCTCAACTCAATCATATAATAAACAAAGATTGGCTACTGTCGACTTACATAGATCAATACGAGTAGATATATTCATTTCAGAAGTTTTGATTGCTGGAACCCTCTGTTTGACTGATTTCTGATTGTTCTGTTGTTGCTGTTGTTGATAATGTTGTTGTCTACTGTTGTTATTGTTGGTTTTTCTCTTGTGGTTGATGTTGTTTTTTTTCGATTTAGTTGATAGGATTTTGTATGTTTAAATCACTGTTTTGATTTTTGTTTTTGCTGCAGTTTTTTCCGCAATTATTGTTGGAGATGCTAGGAGTCTAATTGGCGTTCCCTTTCCCTTTTGATGATTGCTTAGCTTTTATATAGAGCAGTCTTTGCTGGGGCTGTATAATGCTATTGTTGACAGCTTCTGATTTCTTCTGATAGCAGTGAAAGAAAATTGAAACACTCAGTACTCCGCGTGCCGTTGACAAAAACGCGCCACATGGGCATGGTACCCCGGCGTTAAATCCCTGACCCTACAAATTAATTTGTATCGTTCCCTTGGCAATAATAATAATAATAAAATCGAAACATGTGGATCATCGTCATAGTTTGATTTATGGCGTAGTTTCCTTTTATGTACGTCTTCTCTTGCTCTACGGGCAATTTTTTGGCTAAAATTTAAGGAAGAAAGACATAAGCTTCGTATTCCTTCTCGAGTTCAATTCGTTGGCTATTGCTGAATGCCCTGATTTGTTTGATTTTGTTGTGTCCCACTTAAGGGCGCTTAGAATACTCGTTGTTCTGCATTTTTTTATTTTTATTTTTAGCGCTTTGACGGGTTTTATTTTTTCTGATCACTTTAGTGTGTTGGGCATAAGTAACACATCATTTGTGAATGATCGGTTCATGCTCGTATAAGGCTAAAGATACTTGAGATTGACGTGGTGGGCCCTGGTACTTTAGGGGCATTTCACTTCTGCTAAACACTTAAATGAGCTGGGCATAAGTGACACAACATCCTTGCTTGAAAAGTGTTAACGACATCATGGAGCACTATCTCTGCATAAGGCTGAAATTAGTTGACGTTGACGTGGTGGGTGCTGAAACTGTAAACACTTTATCACTGAAGCTCTCACTCGACTTTCTTCGTAAGACTGAAAGGTTCTATTAAAAGGAACTTACAGGAATTAGTTCTGAGTCAGGCCATTTTTGAGAAGCTTTGAACTAAAGTGGGATATTCGGGGATATCAGAGCTGTCGTCGTTTTCTGTTGGCCTTCCTTCTGGAGTCATTTATTTTCGAGAGAGAATTGTGGGTTTTTACAATTGATCGTTGAACGTTAATCTACGTTTCGTTTATAGTTATTAAGATGACAAGGTTATATATGGCGCATAAACATCAATACTCCAGCTCGAAGGATCTTCGATTTCACTTCGATGCAACTCCACAACGGTGCGGGATATAAAATTGATTCTGATTTAATTTTGAAGCCACGTTCATGCCAATATGAGTGGAATATTGGCAGTGTAAGCTTCGCTGACAGTGCTTTAAGCGGTCAGTCCAATTTTTGGTGATTTTGTCTAATATGTGCGGCGGTATTCTGGCAATAGAATGTCGAATGTTTGCCTCGAGATCGTCTAAAGTGGTTGGTTGGACTAAGGACTTGACGTAGCGCCGTCTTGTTGAAACCACAGCTCAGATATATCATAGCTGTCGAGCTCTGACCACAAAAACTCGATTAACATCGCTCTGTACCTGTGACCATTGACGCTAACAGCGTCCGATAATGTCGCCGTGCCATAAACCAAACAAACAGTTAATCTTTTTAGATGAATTGATGCTTGGCCGAATATTTGTGGATTGTGCTTGCTCCATTAACGGCAATTTTACTTATTGACATAGTAGCTAAGCCAAAAATGAGCCCCGTCCGAGAAGATGATTTTTTGCCCAAATCCGAATTTCCGACCGAGATTTCCAGCGCATTCCGGCTTCAATTCTTGCGTCAGCACAAACTTATACTTACTAGGTGGAGTGAAAAGTAACCTCCTTGACCGCCAAAATGCACTGCTACTGCATAAAAGGTTATGATGCCTTGAAGTCCGTTCATATTTAGGCAGACAAGCCAAGTGCGTACATATTGTCTTTAGTTTTGTTTTGACAGCTGATTGTTGTTGATGTGTTTGGCATCATGTTGAGTATGGACAAAAACGTTTTCGTTCTCTCATAAAACATTATTTTTTGCGAGGCAAAACGGCGAAGGAAACAGAAGAAAAGTTGGATAAATATTATAGGGCTAATGCTCCGTCAGATAACACCGTCAAATATTGGTTTCGAGAGTTTCGTGGTGGCCGCAACTCCACTACCGATCAAGTCCGCAGCAGCAGGCCCTCCGATGCGGTTACAGAGGACAATGTCAACAAAATACGTGAAATGGTATTGACTGACCGGAAAGTGAAGGTGCCCGAGCCAGCAAATACCACAAAGATTAGTACTGAGCGCAAACGCCATATTTTGGACAACTCACTCCTGACCAAAATACGAAAGCGAGAGCACTTCGAAAGAATGTTTGGACTTGCTGCTGCGGAATCGGGCGGACTTTTGGCGTCGATTGGTAACTATTGAACACCAGAGAACAGAATAAGTGCCCGACAACGGACTGAAGCCGGTACGAGTGCTCCAAAGCGGCCGAGGGAGGCTCGATGGATCGGAAAGGTTATGGCGTCGGTTTTCTGGGATTGTCATGGCATGCTCTTCGTAGACTACCTCGAAAAAAGAAAAACCATCAACAGCGAGTCTAACTGTGCATTATTGGAGCGATTGAAGGCTGAAATCGCTGCTAAACGGCCTCACATGAAACGAAAAAAAAATTTTGTTTTTGCAAGATAATTCACAGGCGGACAAGAGCATCGCAACCACGGCTAAAATCAATGACTTACGGCTCCAATTGCTGTCGCATCCACCGTATTCGCCCGATTTTGCTCCCTCGGATTATTATCTCTTCCCAAACGTCAAAAGATGAGTCATCAGTAAAAAATTCAGTTAACGCGAGGAAATCATCGACGCCACGGAGGAGTATTTTGCAGACCTTCCGGAAAATTACTTTTCCGGATGTAGGCCCAAATCCATCTGCAAAATAAGCCGAGTTGACTCTCTGGCGGTGCCCAATTCAGCTGATCAGTGCCGATTCGACATTTCTAGGTTTTTTTCAATACTAGCCGCCGCGGCCAGTTTTCTTCATTTCGCACAAGTCTCTAGCTGGTTGGTGGCTTAAGACCCAAAAGAGTGTACTTACGCTCAAACTATAGCCATGATGACGATCAATCTCATTCACGTTGCGTATTTACAACTGAGCCGGAGTTTCGGAATATTTTTTAATAATATCTGCACGTTCGGGAAGTGTAAGACGATGCATAATGAAATGGCAAACCTTATTTAATATTTTGACAGCTGAATGTCGAGGGTACAACTTTTGCCTCCAACACAAGTTCTTCTTTGGTATCAAAGTGAATTGACGGGAAGCGAATGCAAGGCGTATACTTGCTCCCATGGATGTATGGTGGCTACATCTGTTATGTTACATATCTGTATATGTGAGTTGCATCTTTCGATCTGATCTGCCACTGCCATAAGTTACACGAGGCTACACCAAAGCTTCAGTCTGTATCTCACCTTAAATCTAACCCAATAGACCTAGCTATCTCGAGAGCTGTAACCGGGAACTTACATAATTACTTTTTCCGAAAGAGATAAAATGTCTTTCTTTTTTTTTTTGTATATTCTAATCACGTGTCCAAGCGAAGGACATGGTGAAGCACAAAAAATTAGATTGACGAGGGAAGAAGAAGTCCAAGAAAAAAATCGAAAGTCCAGGAAATCAAAAGGTGCTGTAACTGGACCAGCCGCTGAAGTTTATGTTAAAAACGCAAACACGTAGTGATTTTTACTTGAATCCTATTATCGATCCAAAGTGGAGAGTAGATGCTGGACATGATGATCTGCTGGATATATTTATCAATCCATCGCACGTATAATCAACATACTAAAACTGAAATTAAATGACTCAAGTATCGGCACTACATAATCCATCTATAAGATCCGGTATAGTGTTTATTTTCGGATCCTGCCGAGTCGGCTTCAGTTATGACGTATAGAGTTTGGAAACAATAAGTGTTAATAAACTACTTCTCAGCATTGAACAGATAGTGTTTGGTGAATGTGTTAAGAAGAAGGATGATACATTTAACAAGTTCACCATTGCTGATGAAAATGTACAAATTTTAAACTTTTACTGCCAAACCGATCAAATCTGTTCAAAATTCTTGAATCTATCAGTTGTAACGGTGAATGGTGAACGGTGAAATGCAGAACCGATTTTGGAGTTGTTTGAAACAAAATATTTCATAGCATGCTAGTGCCTATGTACGAGAAAAAACCCCAGGCACAATCCCTATAAGACGGCGAGCGAATGGACCCCAATGCTTCAACACTAGTGTCTTTGAATATCAACCCCTTGGATGAAGAAAAACCGAATCTCATATGCAAGAACAAATTGGCAGCTGTATGCCCGAAATCGAGATGGCAGGAAATTTGGAGCCAAAATGAGTTAGTGTGATTAAACAGTTCAATATTAATATATTCTGTGCCTTTGTAATGTATTCGCTGATGTTACTACCAGTATAAGTATTTGCTTAATAATATACCGGATTCCGTCAAAAATCTCCCACGTGTAAGTTCGTATTCAAAAAACATGCGTTCTGGTTCGCCTGGCTTTTCGCCAATTTTCATGTGTCTCGAATGTCTCATTGTCACAACGCCAGTTGAACATCAAATTGCAATATTTATGAAATTCGTATGCAAATTCGGGTGGTTACATTCAAAGTGCGAGGGTCAGGGTGGGTTGTATGAAATGTCATTAATACGATGAAATCCACATGTTAGTAAGTATCTGTATGTAAGGCTGTCTCTTAGAATTCATGACTGAGGTCATGGAACCCTGCTCCATCCATCGATACATATTTCCAAGTCTAATTTCATTTATCACAGAGCGGGTGATGCTTGAAAATTCATAACTTATCTTTTACTCACATGTGCACTCACATCCACATTCAGGATGTAGTTACATAAACGTAGACAATCTAGAAAACCATTCTCGCAAGGGAATGCAGCTTTGAATATTTTGGAAGAACCAGCAAGGCAGCCCTTTTCCATTTGGCCTCATAAATCCATCCACCTTACACAAACTACATTCCGTGTGTGGTATATGTGTATGGTCTGTGCTCTGTGTTCTGTGTTCGGTGTGGCATGTGCACCAGCCGAAATCCAACGATCCACGGCACGTTTAGATAAAATACAGAGACAGAGAAAGAGACAGAGAATCAACCCCCTTAAGATTCATTTATCATAGGAAGTCTAAGTAAAATGAAACCCTATCGCATGTTAGCGGTAAATTTATATGAATTTCTGGGTGGTGGAGGTTTTGACTTTGTTCATGTAGTAAGAGTGTTAAAGACTGTTATCTAGTTTAGGTTTTGCCGTTGCCTTAACATTCCACACCCTCATTCTCAATGATTCTCTACAGGTTTTACAAAGTCAATTTCCTCATTCCACTCATGCTATGAGAAGAAGACAGCCACGGTGTGTCAAGGAAAAGCTTGGAGTAGTGACTGTAAGTATCTCTCACATACTATAGTTAACGATCATTTGACTAGGGAAATAGTTTAGGAGTTGCCAGTCAAAATTTCCAGAGTACAACTCATCTGAAGTGTACTTTTGCAAAATATTCTAGAGACTCTGATCAAGCCTCGTTGTTGACGTTGACGTGTCGTGTTTCAGTGCGATATTGTATTTAGTTTTGTTTTGACAGCTGATTGTTGTTGACGTATTTGGCATCATGTTGAGTATGGACAAAAACGATTTTCGTTCTCTCATAAAACATTATTTTTTGAGAGGCAAAACGGCGAAGGAAACAAAAGGAAGGTTGGATAAATATTATTACACCGTCAAATATTGGTTTCGAAAGTTTCGTGGTGGCCGCAACTCCACTACCGATCAAGTCCGCAGCGGCAGGCCCTCCAATGCGGTTACAGAGGATAATGTCAAAACAATACATGAAATGGTGTTGGCTGACCGGATAGTGAAGGTGCGCAAGCTAGCAGATACCACAAAGATTAGTAATGGGCGCACATGCCATATTTTGGGCAATATTCTGCATATGAAAAAGTTTAACTGCCGCTGAATGCTGCGCATACTCACTCCTGACCAAAAACACGAAAGCGAGAGCATTTCGAAAGAGTGTTTGGACTTGCTGATTCGAAGTCGGGCGAACTTTTTGCGTCGATTGGTAACTGTTGAACACCAGTGAACATAATGAGTGCCCGGCAATGGACTTAAGCCGGCACGAGTGCACCGAAGCGGCCGAGGGAAACTCAATGGGTCGGAAAGGTTATGGCGTCGGTTGTCTGGCCATGTAATGGCATACTCTTCGTGGGCTTCCTCCAAAAAAAATTTTGTTTTTGCAAGACAAGGCACCGGCGAACAAAAGCATCGCAACCATGGCTAAAAACAATGACTTACGGCTCCGATTGCTGTCGCATCCACCATATTCGCCCGATTCGCCTTCCTCGGGCTATTATCTCTTCCCAAACCTCAAAAGATGGCTCATTAAAAAAAAAAAAATTCAGCTCACGCGAAGAAATCATCGGCGCCATGGAGGAGTATTTTGCAGACCTTCCGGAAATTGCTTCCTTTGAATCCTAATTTTTTACGCCTTTAAGTGTTTGGTTTGCAAGTTTTCTTTAGAGTTATGTCATCTGCAGCTATTATTAAAGGAAACTTATACGTTAGCGGCAGTCCTAGCGTAAGTTTGAGACCTGAGAACTGCAACCTGGGACCTAAGCACGTCTTAGTTATTTGAGCTTTAGAGGTGAGGGGGCTTAGCAAGGACTTAAGTGCTCGTTGGCAACAGAATTGTGTATATATTCGCTTTGAAGGCAGGCGTAAGCTTTTCTAGTGTGGATATATATCCTCCAAAAATATACCAGTGCCGAATCTAAATCGATTTTGTAGCCTTCCATTGAAAACCAAGTACATCGCTTTTCTAGCAAATATTCCGACCCAAAAAGTTCTTGACTGGAAAAATCTATTTCGTATTTTTGTAGCATTAGGGAATCTTTTGACATCGCAACAAATGAAATGTGTTGTAGAAAGCTCTTTACATGGGTAGAATGCTGACAGTTCTTTTGAAGTCTTCCACGCGACATGTTCGGTGTAAAGAGCTTTGTTAAGCACAATTAAACCCAAATATTAAACGGAATTTGACGCCTGTAACCACCGCATGGATCTGAGCAGTCAGATTCCTCCAATTCGTAAGAGAACATCATCAGCTTTGAAAAGATTGACTAAAAGCTCAATTCTTGTGCATCAATAGTCGATCCATGATCCAACAGAGTACAGGTGAAGTCACTTAGTTTACGTAAAAGCCTGCCACGTAAACTTAAGCCCACGCAGAGCCATCACACATGGGAATAAATAGTACCTTAATCATCATCCTGGTCTTGCTCTATAGATCATTCCATTTAATTTAGAACCAATCTGAAGTCAAGAGTAGGCATGAACTCTCCCCTTGATAAAAGGTAAGATCTACGTAAAACGTCCACCAATCTAAGATTCATGGTGTCTTGTGTTTGCTACATTTTGAGGTAATCCAACGAAGGTCGAAAAGGCTTCCTTACGATGTAGGTTGAAACCACAGCCACCATTATGTTTCCATAAGGCGGCCAAACTCTGATGCGTTAGGCTGCAACTGAAGTTCCAGGGAGTCCAAACTGCCTTGATGTCTGAATTAAGTCTCAAGACTGGCCACTAGAAATGATCAAAATATGTCAGATGCGTTGTTCACTAGATACAGGTCTAATGTCCATCGTCATTAGGCCAGCTACTGTTGAGTTTACCAACTTACATTATAGTAGTGAAGGCGAAATACCGCAGTACATCCGCAAATAGGGTCCTATTCCCTAGAATAGCTCTTTTCCACAAAACTAGTGATTCATCTACGGCGTTTTGTCTATCCAAATTGCTAAAGGTGCATTGTTTAAATCACAACCCATGTCAATGGAAATGCAAAACTTGTATTGTTCAACAGATTTTAAAACGCATTCTTGCACTTGTCGCTGTGGTAGACATATTCCATTTTGAATAGAGGATGCATTCATATACCAATTTTTCCACACAATCCATTCTCTTCAATATAAAGGAAGTTAGACTTACTGGTGTAAAACCTGTAGTGATCATTTCCGAATCTCCATATAAAGTTTATTCTAACTGTTCTGTATACATATATGCCGTGCCAGGAAAGAAGAGAAAATTTTCTTCATAGTGCCCAGTAACCAGTAATTACCTGGATATATGCCATTGATGCAGAAACAGAGTATCTGATTGCCCTTTATGTCACCACGAACAATGACAGATAACAGCTGAGGCTTGTTGTGTTACTCATCTGAGTTGCAGCTTCAGTGAACGAAGATGATGTTGGCCGGATCTCAGGAAGGAAGTGTTAGTATGACATTAAAAGTTACTATGAAGCAAAAAAATCTTTTTAACTTTTCTACTGTCAAGTCTGCCACGCTTGAGTAAATTTTTTTTTATGGAAGTGAAGTTCCTTTTACCAGACTCTCTGAAGCCTGCTTACTAGATGGATGTTCATATCCCTTGCAACTGTTCAAAAATGTTGATGAACATCAATATATTTGTATCATGAGTCGTTTAACACTTAAAAAAGAACTTTATATCGACCTAAGTGGCAATGTCCGCCGACAGAATTTCCATTAGACCGAAACTGTCACCTTTCTATCACTGTCACCACGCTCTATAAAAAGATGTCAGATCTTCACGGATGGTTGCAAAACCAATTAAGGGTGTGAGACTGGCAGTTTAGTAAAAGTTGGAAATCAAAGGGTTTGCACTTTTTTAAATATTCGGAATTACATTTTATTATGAAAGATAAGTAGAAAGGTCCAAGAGGCTCTTAAGGCTTTTAACCGCTTCCGTTTCGGGAATACAATCGTTTTCTGAACAGAATTGTAAGGCTGGATTTATTCACTTTTTCCCAGGACTTGAGTCACAATCTGATCGTCGGAAATAGGATTACATGCTTGGCTCAAACGACGTACTTCTCAAGATCTAAGAATTTTTGAATATCTTCGTTCTTCTGATAGTGGTTCTTCCCTCATATCAAAACACCCTAAGATGCATTAATCTCAAAGTTGTGGACAGATTTTCGGTGTCCTATGGAGAAGGAAGTTGTAAGCTTTGAGCACCTTGATGTGCAAGGCATAAGAACCATATAATTCAGAGGCTAATTGTGAAATAGAAGACGTCACCGCGCAAAAGTTCTTCTCTTATTCCATCGGATTACCCTCGGATCAGATTACATTTATAAGACGCTGTATGTTGGGTGTTGGAACAAATAAGCCATAGAAATTGCCCACAAATCCAAGCTTAACCATACAGTAGACAATACATTGAGCAAGATATTCACCTGAGTTATCTGTTTTAGCAGACAAAAACAATCATAACCGAGGGATTCAAAGATGGATTTACCATATATTATGTTCCAAGGTTTAACTAGCCCACATACATAAGTATATGGTAAATGCGTTCATTTGAAGTGGTTTTCATAGCTTTTTTACTTCCAGACGATAAGTTAATTTTTCATGACTGGCAACACGAGAGAACAGACAAAAACAGAAATGTATAACTTTCGAAATGAACAGGCATAAAAAGTCTTTTGTCTTAATGAATACGAAAAGTACCTACGAACGTACATACATATATGTTCACATAGTCAAATCTCTCTGCTTCTACTGCCAATCTCATCGGCATCGGCATCAGCATCATCTTCTTAGTCACTACCGCCATCACCACTACTATACCATCTGGTTCACCACCGTCTCAACCAATGAGCAATCCTAATTATATTGGCAATGGCACACAACAACCTCTCAATTGAGGTTAGGTTGACACTGTATCTCTTGAATCGTTGCCGCTTGTGTCCTCTTGTGTCTTCTGATGTGTCATGTCCTTTCTTCCACCCTCACTTCCAGAGGTTATCTCCTATATGCAAATAGATTGACGTTATTTGTTTGCTATTGTGAAATGTATGCGCATACACACACTCTACTCAAACGAACGAATATTTAATGCAACAATCTCCCCAATCCTGTGGCAGAGTGTCATGTGTGTCGTCTTCTTGACGTTCTTAAAGATACTCTATCTTTATACAGTGCGAACTCAAGCATTGGTATCTACTACCTACCAAAGGTACAATAGGAACTCGAGGTGGATCTTTCGAAAGGCATAATTAAAATATCCTCAACCCTCTATGTCAGTTTGTTGTACGTGTTGGAGTCATTTTGTTTCATTTAAAGCTTTTCTTGCCTTTTTCTAGCATTCTTGCAACAGTTGGATGCTGTGTGCTACTAAAAGTGTATGTTTCGTGTATTTTTGTATGAGCTACTACTACTACTACTACTACTACAACGTGTGGATGTGTTTTCTATGAAACCAACTCAAATCATCCGTAATCGTACTTCTCGATAGCTCCCCGAAGGAAGACGTATGAAATCGCTTTTAATTTGCGAATGTATGTCAATGAACTCCTTCTCACGTTCCCCCATAAGAAATCGTTGTGAACTTACTCTGATAGTGTCAGACTATTTAACTCGCATTCGTTGTATTTTAGAGTCAGGCGTTAAACAGGGAGCTGCATGAAATTGATACTCGTGTGAAAATGCTGTTAAATTTTCAGACGTATATTCACATTTACCCTCTGCCGTCTTGCGCCATCCCCAGTTGCCTCTGCTAAAAGATGTAGAAACTTTTCCCAAGGAAAAGTTGCAATAAAGTTGGATGAAAAGTTTAGTATTTAGTATGCGGTTGGTGGGCTTAAGGATTTAAGAGTTTTTCTTTGAAACTGCGATGGTTAAGGGAGCCTTTCGGTGGCAGAGTGGTAAGAAATGTTCGTTTTCGTTTCCCTGATGAAATTAATTTAAGAAAGAACTTGCCATTTTTGCATGGAGGGAGAAAAAAATCTTCAGCAGGCTAGTGTGCTCTGTTTAGGTTAAGGAACTAAAAGCGAGCAGAGTTTTTCTTCTTTGGATTATGCAAAAGCAGGTGAAGTTGATGGCTTTTGGTTTTTTTTTCACTTATTAAATTAAACCCAAACTGTTGGTCGAAAATGTTTAAAAAACTTAGCTTGGTTTGTATTTTTCGTGAAAATTTCGTCTTTTAAATATCTGATGTGACGCCAAAAAATGGCGCAAAGTAGGACATACAAAAGGGAAACAGAAAATCGGCGAACGTTTTCATTGATTTAACGAGCCCAACTCCGCTTATGCCACTCTCAATACCTACCGAGGAAATAAATTGAAGGAATGCAGTATTCCAATACCGCAACGTGCTCTTATGCACAGTTACTGTAACAAATCCAGGCTTAGGCAAATCAGAATAAAGAACTTCCGTTCCTGTACTGACACAACTCCAACTTCACAATTCTTGATCCCTTGCTTTCACCTGTCCTTAAACTAACCAAGAAGCTAGTCGATGAGGAAAATGACGGTCGTTATGTCCTTTTCCGCCTAAAGGACCGTCGGCTTAATCAGCACGTGCGACTTTACCTTGCTCACTTGCACGATAAATCCGATTCTATCTGCATCGATGGTACAACTCGTACAAATATCATGGTTTCAATTCAACAGGAAGGACTTCCTACAGATCCCAAAAATCTTCGACGAATTTTTGCTGATTGTCACAGCAATTTCAATACGTCTTTTGCATCTCCAAAAAATGCGCTCTTGTTTTAAAAACTAGTATCCGTCCTAACACGCCCCATAATCCAGCAAATGTGTGGGTGCTGCGTACAAAATATCTTCTATTTATCTCAGCTCTCAAAAGCTTCCATGTGATATTTTTGGTTTAACCGAAACTAATCCAATATCTAATATCTACACCTGAATTTCGTTTATTTCACGACGATGGACGTGAAAACAATGATGATTCTATAGGACGAAGTATCCTTCTGGCAATCAAAGTTCGTTTGAATCTTGAGCTTGTCAAAAAGTCATTTACTGCCGATTTCGAATTTATCTGTGTTAAATTTACTCTCTTCAAACACAAAATTTATATCTTCTGTTCCTAAGTTCGCCCCTCCCAACCAACACATAATTATCAACTCGCGACTTATGTGGTCGATTCCCTCTTTGAAACCACAGATCCCTTGATGAAATCATTGTTCTCGGCGATTTTCACCTCCCCTATCTCCAGTGGACTTACTCGGATAAAGAATCTCATATTGTTGCCACAAATGCAATATCTGGCAAAGAAGTACTCTTCACAGATTTCCTCACAAACTGCGGCCTTTTTAAAATAAACCCAATTTCTAACTTCATGAGTCGGAATCTAGGTCTGATCTTTACATCCGACACCATGAACTACATATCTTACTCTCCAGTATAGACTTCTTTTTTCGAAATTAATACGTAACCAAAGATCCTGCTGTAGTTATCTTCTACGATAAGATCTTCCACTGTATAAGGCAAACTACTCGTTTTATTCGACGTAGAAATCCTTCGTCGTCTCCTCGCTGGTATAACAAACAACTTCGTGCACTTTCTAACAGGAGAAAAAGTTATGGCACCAATACATTGAATCTGGTTCTGACTTTGACCAACAAAATTATCTCCAAATCTCCTTATCAAAGGCCAAAAATATCTCAGCCAAATGCATTCTACCATCTTCTCAGACCTTAAAAATTTCTATCAACAACAAATCTCACAAACTTTCCAATATGTCTTAGGATGACTCAACAAGCTAATCTATTTCCAAACTTCTTTAGTCAATTTCCAATTTGTTACCTGAACAACTGTTGTCAAATATCTCCCTAGTCAGTTGAAATTACTTCAGTTACTAGCCAAAGTACATAAACTGAAAGACGATTTTTCTCCAGGTCCTAATGGACTGTCGCAGTTGTCTAAAAAATTTTCTGATAATCTTATTCATCCTCTCACTAGTATTTTTAAACTGTCTTTGTCCGAAGGGCTCTTTTCTCATCTCCGGAAAAGCGCCTTTTTTATCCCTATTCACAAAAACGGGACAAAGCACGATATCACCAATTATTATCGGACCATTGCTAAACTATCCTGCATCCTCAAGGTTTTTGAAAGTATTGCATGTGATGCACTATATTTTCAATGTAAATCGCACAAGTTAATTCTATTCAAATTCAAAGCTCTTATTTTCGACCACATACTGACCTCATGGATTAAATCCTACATTAGAAAACGCTACTATCTTATCCATTTCCGTTCCCTTTTTTATGATCCAAGGGTGTTCCACAAGGCAGTCAGATTGGTCCATTAATTTTTACCTTGATTATTAACGATGTTGTTAACGTCATAAACCACTCCCACATATCTATCTACACCCTGCCTGACGCGAACTGCAACTTTTTAAAATGCTATAATTACATCAATTCTCAAAATGTGTCAGTAGTTTATAATATGTCCACCTTTGGCGCGAACAGTGGCCTTGAGACGACCGAAGAAAGCATCGCACGCTGCATGCAAGTGGCTCTGCGGTATTTTGGCAGATTCCCGGCAAAGTGCTTGATTGAGGTGGTTCAAACTTTGGTATTTTTTAGAGCCAACCTTCGCCTTCAAAATGCCCCAGACAGAGAAATCCAAAAGATTTGCATCCGGAGAATTTGCAATCCATTGTGTCGAAGAAATTAAGTGTTAAACATTGTGTTTTAACCAATCTTGGTTGACGCGCGCTTTGTGAGACGGTACCGAGACTTGTTGAAATATCCACGGTGTCCGACAAAAATGATTGTTTTCACAAGGCTTCAATACTGCCTCTAAGACAGTTTCACGGTATACGATCACATTAATTTTGACGCCACGGTCCAAAAATACAACGGAGAACGACCATCGGCGGTTTTGGCGACCCAAGCCATCACCATCGGTGCTGCCTGCTTTCTGGTGGTCGTCCGAAGGTGTACTATAAATTTCTGAAGGACCTCTCTGGCAAGCAAACTCGGTCATTTTGTTTGTTGACATATTGCTCGATAACAAATTGCGACTCATCCGAAAAAAAAAATTCGGCAACTCACCACTTTCGTGCAAGCGTAGCAACTCCTTCGCTCTTTCGACTCTAACTTTTTTCTATAGCGGTGTAAGATCGTGTGTTTTTTGGAACTTCAATGGCTTGAGCCCAAGCTCATTTTTCAGTATGTGTTGCATCCGTTGCGACGATATGTTGAGCTCACGAGCCATTTTTCTTTAACTTCGACGCGGATTTCACTCAATTCGAGCCTTCACTTTCCGAACCATTTCTGACGATGTTGCTGTTTTTTTATGACCATCTCCATGGCCAGTATCATGGTAGCGATTTATGGTTCGAGACACAAATGATTTATTCACGTTGAGATGCTGGAGGGCTCTAACGATAGCTACTTGTGGTTTTCCAGCCAAATATAAAGCATTCACACTACACGTTTGAATTCGCGGATAAACATTTTTTAACACAACTGAGACGCAAATAATTTAAGAGGCTTTTAACTAATAAAATTGTCTGTCATGTGTCAAAATTTGAGCTCACTGTCATGAACGGTTTGGAAATTATAGCAGTCTGAAGTTGGTTGCAATTCGTGTCAGGCCGATGCCGATGATATGAAAATCTATAGACAGATTTCAAGCCTCTCTGACTGTCAACCAAGATATTCTTAATAGGTTCTCGATATGGTGCCATAAAAACATTTTCGAGCTCAACATAGAAAAATGCCAAGCCATGATATACTCCCGGTGGTGTTTGAAAGTTCCAACCCGCGCCTATTATTCATCAAAGAGTAGCTGCAGTTACTTTAATGCGGGACTTGGGTATAATTTGTGATACACAGCTTATTTTTCGCACCCATATCGATTCCCTAACGAAGTTCTAAAGAATTGTCCGACCCCTATATCACTAAATCCTTGTACATAACTTTATTTCGTCCACTTCTCAAGTTTGCTAGCGAGATATGGTACCTTTCTATGATTTACATATTCTGCGCAATAGAAGCTGTCCAACCGAGATAATATTCAATAATTGACTCAAACTACTCGGCTTCCTTTCTTTGCAAAAACGTCGGCAGTCCGCTGGTATTTTCATCATCCACATAATCTTAGCCGGCATTATCGACTATCCCACAATACCCACGAAATCCAGTTCAATACCTACCCGTGTCATTTAAGATCTGTGCACCTTTTTCGTCCGAATAATCACAGGACAACTTATGGTCTTAACGAACCACTTTATCGAATGCCACATGAAACAAATCGAATACGTCAAGTGTTCGATTTTCACCGCAGTAGTTTAGACCTTTCAAATTTCCTGAACAATCATTTTTCCCGTCATAAGACCTGAGTTTAAGTGAAAATAGTTTTTAGTTATAAATCATAGTTTTAAGTTTAGTTTGTTAAGTAATATGTTTGTGATAAACATCTCAATAAACTGTCCGGGGTTGACCCGGGTGACAGTAACTTTAGAAGCCAAGTCAAGACAGGATTTGGGATGTGATGTGTCGTACGATTAGGGTAGGGACTGACTGGCGGTGTGAGCTTTATGATGGCCAGTAATTTACTTATAACGTTCTTATAGTTCTTTGCTATACCTACTTCCCTACAGTCCATCATCGAAGACAATTAGCCAAATATCCCAGCCAGAATTGTTCGTGCAAAACAACTCAGACAGCTTTCATGCGCTCTTGGAATTGTCTGATTGTCTGCCTGAGCCTTACAACAAGGCATGCATATGCTTTTGGACAACAGCATAAACTAAGTTTTGATTTATTTTTTGCCACCGGACTCATTTTCGCTACGTCTACCTCAATGCTCACAAAAAAAACCACTGACATCCGCCTAATTTCTGCCAATTATGGGTTGTCAATGTCACCTGCATATGCAAGAAGTTGGACAGAGTTTTAAAATATGTTGCCCACAATACTCTCAAGTACGACATTAAAGAAGTCACATGATAGCGAATGGCCCTGTCTAAGACCCATTTTACCATCAAAAGGTTTGGTGATGTTTCTTCCGACTTTGGCAGAAAAGTGAGAGTGTTCTATTGATCTCATTCATACACGAACATGGCTCTTAAAATAGTTAAAATGTGGTATTCACTTGTTATTCAATCTCTGCCGATGGATAAAATTTGGTCAGTGATGATATAGACCTGTCAAATTGTTAGCGATCGTTTAAAGATGTTCCTATAATATAGCGCCCACGATCTGGTGTGCGATATTGAGTAGACTTGTGCTGTAGTTGTCGCGGCTCATAGGATCTTTTTTCTTCAGAATCTAACAACCGATGCTCAGATTCGATGTTCTGATTTCGAAGAAATATTGTATTTCATCCAAGTTCAAAGAGGTCTTCGTCTAAACCGTAGGATACAAAAGATTTACCAGTATTGAATTTGGATAGAGTTATCTTACTTCGATTTGGTCATATGGACGGACGTTTTCGTGCTGTTCGTTCGGATTGAATGGTGTATCGTGCTGAACTGTAGTATTTCGTCCGTTGATGCAGTTCTTTCAAAATTTTCACGGACTGCGTATTAACTACGATGTTTCCTTGGTCGTCTTTGCAGGCTTCAACTCCATCCCACATAGAAAAGAAATTATTGTGTGTTAGAGCAGTACGAGTATATCTTAAGGAATAAAAACTTTTTCACTAATTACATCTCAAGACGTAATCTCTGTTGGTCCACGGAGGACCAGGAAGTACTACTTCTTGAAAGAATCAACGTTACTAATTTGGACAGGACTACGTCATGCGGAAAAGTGCTTAAGAAGTGAAGAATGTGATTTTGTTTTTGGCTTTATTCTTCTATGCTCATCCTTTTGACACGAGATCTACATCGAATTTTCAGACGAGGGGGAGGAAATTGCTTGTCTTATGATTTGGTGGGAACGAAGGCCCCCATTTATTTGACAAAATACAAGCTTTACAAGTTGTTTTACAAGTTAAGTTAAACTTAAACTTAAGCTTAAAACTAACGTTGGATTTGAGGCAGGGAGATGATCTTTCGTAGCATACGAAATAGGTGGGCAGAAGAAAAGGATCATTCCAGGTCATACCTCGAAGAGAAAATCGAAGAAAATGGCGCTTGATGCTTTCGATTCTCGAGCTATGAACACGATGATATGAGGACCACACTTGACTGGCGTACTCTAGGAGGGGGTTAACAAATGTAATGTAAAGGACCTGGTTACGTATGGGCTGATAAATTCTTTGGACTACCATTTTACAAAACCTAGTACAGGATTATCTCATCTCAGAACTTAAGCTCCCCAACACACGAATGGAGCAGATAGCTTGGTTGTGGAGAAGGTAAAGTCGGGGAGGAGATTGGTGTCGCTTATCTGAAAATGATAAGCGGTACTTATCGAAAAAAGATCAAGGTTTTGTTGACTCCTTCCATTGGGTGAGGAAATGGTTTTGAAAAATTTGGTATCGTCAGCGTTAAGACGAGTGTTTGATGATCCTATTGAAATCATTTATCGTTGATTTAAAAAGAAGAGGACCGAGATGGTTGCCTTATGGAACTCCAGAGGTGGCCAAAAATGGAGCCTAGTAGGCTGACCTAAAACGAACACTGTAAAAACGGTTTTTTAGGTGAGAGGATATCCATTTTAACAGTATGGGTTAAAAGCCGGGGGCAGACAGAAGAATATTCAACGATGAGAGATTTTATTGAAGTCCTTGCTAAAATCGGATGTTACTACATACACTTCTCTAAGGCTGAGAGGGGAAAGGAACGAGATTTGTGGTGGTTGACCTACTTTTCAGGAAGCCATGCTGTCTAGGTGAAATAAATTAAGATTTTTATTGGGAGCTTAGAGCTTCATACAAAATACTTTCGAAGAGTTTGGGTATATGGTAGAGTTAAGCGATAGAACATTAGTTGGTAATTGCATTCTTTGTTATGACGGAGGTTTCCCAAGCCTGAGGATATTCGCCTGGTAAAACGGATAGACGTAAGAGATTAGAAAGGGTAAGAGAAAGAGAGGAAACATTTTTTTTTTTTTTTTTAAATCTGTGTGAACTCATCATTCAGTTGACTTAACTTATATTCGATAAAAGACAGGTCTAAGATGTGAGGTAGAAGTCGGCCATTGGAGAAGTTGTGTAGGTAATTAAAATATTTAGGATGGTCGGCAATGATGAGTGGATCGGCTTATGACTTATTGTTGAAAGAGAGGGAAGGAGAGTCACCACCGGGGTGGTCACTTTTGTAGTTAACAAATTGGAAAAATGATTAAGGGGCCTTTATAAGGTTGACTTGCGCATTGTTAAGATAGCCCTGGTAAAGGCAAATTGTAAAGTTCGGTGAAATGAGGATAAGAACCGAGATAGTTGAAATAGTCTGAAAAGGATCTGGTACGAAGGAAAACAGCACATAACTTGTTTTTCTTATTTTGTAAGGAACGAAGCCAGCGATTATACCAGGGAGGACTAGTATATGATGCTTTAAGGCGGGAAAACGGAACATAAAAGGAAAAACAATTAAATGTTTCTCAATAAAAATGAAAAGGCCATCATTTTAAGTTACTCGTGGGCTGTGAAAATTAACGAGGAATCTGCTTTATGAGAGTCGTAGGACGAGAGAGTTGTAGGGGAAGTGGACTGGACAGAGGTGTTATGAAAAAACGAGAGAAGAAGGGCAAGGTGGTAGTTATCAATGTTATCAATGTAATCAATTTTAGTTATCATGCTGAAAGAGATATGGACAGAGTGAGACTGAGGATTTAATTGAATCTGATGTGAAAATAAGGTCTAGTTGTCTGCCCATGTCGCTGGATATATCACTGACTTGACATCGATTTAAGTCTGTTAAGCGATCTAAGAAGAGACATTCCTTAGCTGAAGTAGCATTTGAAGAGATAAAAAACGTTTGAGCATCTGTCTCCTGTAGCCGAAAATAAGGACATCGTCAATAGAGTCGGATAGGTCAATTAAATTCGATAGGTTGAGCTGGTAGAATGTAGCAATATAAAACGTAAATATAGTAGTTTACTTCTTATCTTGAGAATCAGACTTCAGCTTCAGTCAGGGCATAAATATCAAAGGAAAGGGCGTGCGATTGGCTTTAGTTGATCTGTTTTCAAGCCGAAAGAAGCAGCCTTAATGACAAGTGCTTGTTGAGTTGAGGTTATTCGTGGTATAGAATTCGGGAATTCTCAAAACGGTGTCTATGCAGAGCCCTTTCACTGGCTTAACCAGTTGAAATTGATAAACCTTTTCAGTTCGAGATGCAGAATAGACTTTTACTGCTTGTCAAAACAGCAGTTCAGTTGCATATTGTCTCGAAATGTGATATAAGAACGGGCATAGAATTTTTCGATTATTTATTAAGGACCTGATAGTCAAAGTAATATGACTGTACGTCCACTTTTTACTGATGTAACGTAAGAATCTGGACCTACAATTCCCCGTCCAAACCGAGTTGAATGCTAAATTAGTGAATCCTGTTATCGCCAGAATCGAACAAAATCGATAAGCAATAATGACCGTCCTAGTAGCTGTAATGTTTGGTATTTCCTTTTTTTCCCACAAAATTGCTGCCAAGAAATTTTATTTTATTTTTTTTTTTTTTTTTGTTTTATTTTTTTGTTTTATTTTTATGGCAAATTTCTCATGCACTTGTATTCGTATATATTGTACATATGCACAGAAAAGATGGCTCCATTTTAACCATAAAGCAAGTGTTGGTCGGTTTTTCTCCATTAAACGCACCAACGCTCTTTTAATAGATTGTGTTGCTGCATCCAAACACAATTTGTCGTTTATTGAACCGACAACCGATGGCGTTTTCCGTTTTAAGCCATGTGATGCAGTTACCAGCAAATTGATAGATCTGACATAATCTGTTTAGACTTGCCTATCCTCTTTCGCTAAGGACATAGAGTTGGGGTTGAATGGGTTGAAAGTGATTTAAGGAAACACGCGAGTGAAATATTAAATTTGTTCATGGCAGTAGCAACACCCCATAAAGCAACAGTGACAGCAGAAGTATCAGCAGAATATTGAAAATATCAGTGCTGGTGACAGTTTTGTCAGGACAAAAATTAAATTGTGAAAATTTGTTTGGTGTGACACATAATTGTGAGAGGCGTTTGCGAAATTGTCTAAAGTGGCAGCCTCTGATTGCTCTTGGTGGGGTGGAGTTCTTTTGACGAGATGAAGATTGTCATTCATTCTAATTAAGCCAGAGACTTTTAATTTGCTTGAGTACTTAATTTGAGGTCGAAATAATCGTTGAATTTATGAAAGTAGGTCACAACTCAAGGACATTATTTACAAGCATGAATGGAGTTCCTCACATGGCTTCCACACCATCAACGGTGGCGATACAGAAAAAAAAAATTAAAATTCTGCAACCAACCATGCCCTGTAATGCGGATATCACTTTTTGTGCCATCTCTTTAATATACATGCATATAGTGTGTATGCAATCTGGGCGGCGGTATTTCTCTTTGCTTTCATCGATGATTGAATAGAAAAATCTCTACCACTTGCATTCCTTTTGCTCCTGCTACCCTATGCATGTATAGGATTTCCGGCAGGGAAATAAGGTCAGTTCCGCAGTTGGTTCGTTTGGATCGATTTTTTTTTTTTCTACACTTGTGTGGTACTAGAGTTCAATTTCAGTTTCTGTATTTTTTTTTCCACATTTCAACATTTCATATGTCTAATGGATGAATAAAATTAAATTTTATGTAGTTGTTCACCCTTTTTGATATAACTCTTTCAAATAGCTTTCCGCAGAGTTATTTATCACTTGTGGTTGATGTTAGGTTAGTTAAATGGACATACAAGTATGTTTGAATACATCCTGGGGCGCAGGTAATGTGTTATATCTTGAGAATTCTTCGTTCATGAATAAATGAACGTGAATGAGCGTTCTTTTCGTCATGGATGTATTAAAATGGAATTTTTATAATCGTATCTGAATATTTCGGAATACGTTGGTTCACTACCATGTCTTGGCAAAAAGTATTTTACTGTCGTCTTAATGCAGGAGAAGTGCATTGACAGCCATTGAACAGAAAATTGACTGGTTATCAGCAAACCTAAAATTTCAGGAGCACTTTTATCTAACAATCTAACACGTTCGCTGCCGTAGAGCATTTTTTTTTTTTTTTTTTTCATTAGAGTACCAAGTGTGTTTTGTTTTGTTTGTTTTTTTTTTTTTTTTTTTTTTGTTTCATAAATAATGTTGTGTATTTAGAATTACGTTTTTGTCATTTTTATAGTATACCCTACCAAGTCAAGGTCGATAAACTTTGCAAATCGTTTTATATCTGGGTTAACAGTATCTCGTCAAAGGTAGAACGGTTGCGATTGATAACTTCTATATGTGCGTCTCTTTAGCGAAAATGTTATTCAATTTCAAGCTCATCTAACTAAAACGCCCCGACATGATCCGACATTATCACCATCTTCCGGAAAGCATGTCTTGAAAGAATTTGAGACTAAAGACACCCCAAATGACATAACAAGAAAATGATGTCTAAAAATACTAAAAACAAAGACTGAAAACAGAAACGCAGTTGCAAAAAAAAAAAGAAATTCAACGTTCTGCCTCTCTTGAAAATCATATCTTGTAAGTATTGGCTATACTTACGTCTGAGGTGGTCCATACGGAAGGTCCAATTTTGGGCGACCCATTTGATCATAGCGACTACGTCAAACGTAGGTGGCTTATTCCTGAAGACTTGAGACTTTACATATCCCCAGAGATCGCACGATCTAGACGGCCAATTTCCATTAACGAAACGTGAAATTAAGTGCTCACCAAAATGATTTCTCAACAAGTCCATTGTTTCACGCGCTGTATAGGTCGTAGCGCTCATTTGATTTGGCTCATTTTTGAAGACATATGGACCAATAATTCTACCAGGCCATAAACCACACCATACCGTTGTTTTTAATCGATTGGTAGTCTTGGTACTCTTCGGGTTGCTCATAGGCCCAAATACCGCAATTTTGTTTATTGACGTATCCATTGAGTCATAAATGGGCTTCATCACTGACCAAAATTTCACGATAAAACACCGGATTTTCATTGAGTGTGGATAGTGGCAAATAAATCCCTAATGGATCCAAGGTAACTCTCCTGTCCTCGAAGTGAATTATTGGATCTGGAATGTTCGGTGTGTTTTAAAAAGAACTCACAATGAAAAGAGCAGTTTTTTCTTCGCCAAATGTGGTCGTTTCTTCTTCAAATCTGCATTGAATCAGCCCAAAAAATCGATGTAGCATGCTCCTGTGATTATTTTTCCCTTTTCCAAATAAATAACGTGGATCACACCTTGTGCGTCCGAAAAAACGGTGGCCATCAGCTTTCCGGCCGAAGAAAGGGTCTTCGCATTCTTTGGAGCACGTTCACCGGGTAAAACCCATTGCTTCGGCTGTTTTTTGGTCTTTGGTGTGTATCAATGAATCCATATCTCATCGCCGGCCAAGAAACATCGCGATTAAACAGGACCAAACACGCCTTTGAAGTGGTCTCACGATTGCGCTTGTTCTCCGAAGAGCAAACGCGGTACTCATCACGCGGACAGTTTTTTCATGCCAAAAATCTTGTGCAGGATATGACTAACGTGCTTATTAAAGATACCTGATTGCCTGCTATCTCAGTGAACTCGCAAATTTTCACTCCACGGTCCGCCAATACGAGATCATAGATTTTTTTCCACAGTTTATTCTGTGGTAACCGTTTTTGGGCAACTTTTTTTGTTTTTTTGGGAAGTGTCGCAATAGACAAACGTCTTCGAACTTGATATTTAGAACAGTTGCATTACCTTCGTCAATGTAAAATTTAAGATCTGGGTCCTTCAGCTGCTCCTGCGCCATCGTTTCGAAGTCGATTCCTGTCTAATTCGCGACAACCCGTCCGCAACGTTGTTGTTGTCTCCTTAATTGTGAAGTATGTCGGTAGAAGCTTTGTCCGAATTTTGCTGAAAAGCGAATGTGATCGGTTTATGTTTTGTTAGGATCACAAATTGCCTTCCTTTAAAGATGTTCCTGAAAACTTTAATTGTTTGGTACACTCCAGTTAGCTCACGGTCATATGTGCTATAGTTGATCTGCGGCTTAGTTAACTTCGCCATCAATTTGATTTGAAGCGTCAGTCTGAAGGATTAAATTGGCATTTATAGCTGGATGATGCAAAAGCGTAGCGTTCGCCAAATCTTGTTTGCAACTTTCGAAGCCTCTATCGCCCCGTCTTCCCAACTAATTGGAGTCATGTCATTTATTTTGCTACCAAACATCAAATTACCATCACCAAATTAGAGTTCAGCGCACTTTAATCTCCGCCACTCCCTATCTCCACTCCCCATTGGACTTTTTCAACATGTGCAGCGGACTAGACCACGCACTTTTTGATGGTGTGCTCTTGATCTGACAGGACGGAGAAGGCGCTGTAGTTGCCGGTTTATTTGCTGGAATTGACCCTCTAGAGATGTTTGTTGATCCATAGGCATGGAACTCGATGTACAGTCCACGTGTGCTTGTGCATGTCGTTTACCTTCATAATTCTGTCTAAGAGAACGGCTTTGTCTTTTAAATCCTCATTGGACGCTTATAGAATCGCTCGAACTTGCATTAGAAGTCTGTTCAGCCAAAGGTTGTGAATAAGTTGTTCCGTAACGTGCGTTGCTCTCAAATGCCTCATCTCGTTGAGAAGCTGTGTTAGCTTTTTGTCCCCCATTTCGATATCTGAATGTAACTTACGAATATTTTCTTGTTCTGATGCTCCTAATCTCTCTAGTAGGAGCTTCTTGAAGTTTTTGTATTTTCCGTTTTCAGGCGGCTGGAGGACACCATCTCTGACCTGTATTAGGATTTTTGATTCTATCGCTGCGACCACCGTATTGAATCTTGAAAGGTCTGAAGTGACGTTTGTGATGGCAAATTGTGCCTCCACTTGGGCGAACCAGATTTCCGGACATTCATTCCAAAACGGAGGAACTTTGACCGAAACTCTGTTTAACACCTGCTGCACCAGCTCCGGTTGTATCGTCTGCACACATAGCTAAGCAATTGGTCTGCTAGGCAGCAAGCGATGATAAGCCAAATAGAAAAATGTACACTCGAATGTATAGTGGATATATTGTGCGCAATATGAAACGTTTCGGGGTCACCAATTGTCTAAAGCTGTCTGAAATAAATTACGCTTCTTAGCTTTTCACTTCAGTTTTGATAATTTTATTGAAATCGAATAATAAACATTGTGCAAACTAAATTAAGAATTGACAAATTTTATTTGTATTGAAACGTGATAGATATTCTAGACTGCGACCGGCAATTGGCTGAAGCGGGATAACAAGAAGAAAGTTAAGAATGTGGCGCGGGTTTTAATAGGTCGTGTTTGTAATTTGTCGTATGTGCCTATCCACTTGCTGCCATCTGTTCGCTTCCGCGTTGCCTCCACATAGGGACAATCCCTCAAGTTGTTTATGTAAAGAAGCATAGCACTGTCTACTAGCCTGCTTATGACCGTAGAGAGCTTGATTTAGACGATATACCTTTTCTGGGTGAATACAATCACCAAAACCTTTAAGTTAATTCATAAAAAACTCCTCGTCGAGTTTGCTATTTAAAAAAGCGGTTGATACATCTAAGTGGTTGAGTTCCATATCATTTTCCACAGACAATGCATAAATTATTCGAAGCGAACTTTGTCGTATAACCGGCGAATAAGTTTTATCATAGTCAACTTCGAATCACTGAGTGTAACTTGTGAAGCTACGAGTCTCGCTTTTCGTCTCTCGATTGTTCCATCTGATTTATATTTGGATTTAAAGACCCATAGACAGCAAATAGCTCTCCGATCCGATGGAGGATCGCACAAAGTCCAAACCTTTTTTCCATTAGACTATGATATTCCTCCTTTATAGCAACAGTCCATTCATTGCCATCAGGTGAGTTCATAGGTTTCTTAAAATTTTGGAATTCAAAGCTAACTTAACTACATTTTCCAATATATTGCGTAGCCTTAACCTGTTCCTTTCTTCCGAATACCTTTCTATATTGTCCCTCCCTTCCTCAAGAGATATGCTTTGGACTCTACAGAATATCCAATAAAAACAAACTCATCGCTTTTCGGGTCAAACTTTGATCTTCCAAGGGTTTTGTTTAGTACAAAAGCTCGACACCCACAGAAGTGGCTAATATTAGGAACCCTACCTGTCCAAATATGTATAGGCCCTCTTTATTTATTTAGTATTGCAGGACAATGGTTCCATATATAGGCCGCAGTATGAATCAATTTAGCCCACAGCATTTTTGGAAGGTCTGCTTTAATCATTATACAACGAGCCATCTCAACTAATGTGCGGTTCATGCAATCAGCGACACCGTTTTGTTGAGGAGTGTACTCAACAGCCAACTGACGCTTAATTGTGTTTTCACTTAAAAACTCCCTAGCGTTGGCACTCCTAAGCGCTTTGTTTTTGTGGTTTGTCTCATTTTTGACTAACTGCTTGAACCTTTTAAAGACACTCAAATACTGACTCTTCTGCCGAAAGAAGTAAACGAAAACCATGCGAGAATAATCGTCAGTTAAAGTAGCAAAATAAATATTTTTGTTAATTGATTCGGTTATCATCGGGCCATTTGCTTTTGTTTATAAAGTAAGAATCGATTGTTTACTATTTACGCATGTTGAACAATTTACGAAAACAAGTTAAATTTAAATGACCATATCTTCTATGAGAGCATTCTAAAAGATTATTTCCTTCCCCAACTTTGTTACATGTAAAGGGTGATTCATCGTACGGTTTGATTTATAATGTAAAACAAATTACATAAATTTGATAACAAACTTAAAGTTTTTATTAATGTTTAAAAGAACAGTTCATGGCATCTATTTTTTAAAAATGATATCTTGTAAATGTTACGTATGAGGTAATCCATTCGGAAGATCCAATTTTGGGCGACTCATTCGAGCATAGCGACTGGTATCTCGCGGATAACACGAGTAATGTTGGCTTCCAAAGCGTCAATCGTAGCTATCTTATCCCTAAAGATCTCAGACTTTACATATCCCCAGAGAAAATAGTCTAAAGGTGTGATATCGCACGACATAGACGGCCAATTTACCGTAGCAAAACGTGAAATTAAGTGCTTACCAAAATGATTTCTCAACAAGTCCGTTGTTTCACGCGCTATATGGCTCGTAGTGCCGTCTTGTTGAAATCGGAGTTCACCGAATCCATGTGCTTGAATTTCAGGAAACACATAATCCGTTAACATGTCGACGGTAACATTCTGATTCGAATCATTTTTGAAGAAATATGTATTAATGATTCCACCGGCCCATAAACCATACCATACCGTTGTTTTTAATGGATATGATGGTAGCTCTTGGTACTCCTCGGCCTACTTATCAGCTCAAATATGGGAATTTTGTTTATTAACGTATCCATTACTGACCAAATTTTCACGACAAAACACCGGATTTTCATCGATTGTTTCCAGAGCCCATTCACTGAAAATATGACGCAAATTCAAGTCGGCTGGCTTCAATTCTTGCACATGTTGAATTTTGTACGCTTTTAGGTCGAGATCCTCAAGTAAAATACGCCAAGTTGTCGAATATGCTAAGCCAAGTTGCTGAGAACGACGACGAATCGATTCTTTACGGTCTTTGCGTATACTCTCAGCTACAACTGCTATATTCTCTTCACTACGTGCTTGATGTGGTCTAACCGGTCGAGTATCATCCACTAATGTAAACTGGGATTCAAATTTGCGAATAGTATTGACAATAGTGGTTTCAGTAGGTCGATAATGCGAGCCGTAAGTTCCTCAGATAGCACGAAAAACATTTCGCACATAACACTGATTTTCGTAATACAGCTGAAAAATTTGTACAATTTGACGCTGTTGTAATGTGAGTCTTTTCATGATAACTTGCCAAATGATACTAAACAAAAATGATGAAGCAGTTTGATAGGAATGATATGTAATCTGTCAAAAGGAGCCTATTGAAAATCAAAGCTCACGATGAATCACCCCTTATTTTGTTCTGATGCTAGTATCACTGAGTACAATCCATTATATTGAAATATGTGTGCACGTACTCCTTCTATAAGAACTCTGCATTCAATGATGTTGCTCATTAAAATTGGAACATATAAGGTACGAAAAAAGTATATAGGGATTTTTTCTCCATTTACTTCTATATTTATCTGAACGGTTCCTATTCCCTCAATAATAGCTGATTTGTGGGAAACTTCTTTGGATGTTTTCTTATGTACTAATTCGGTCGTATTAAAACATTCTTCAAGTGAAACATTTTCAATAAATCGTAGCTTTCCTTTTTGTTGAATATTTACACGACAATCGCACTTCATACGCCCCTTGCGTCCTCATCGATGGCAGTTGTACTTAAAACCAAGTTTGGTGTACCTAGTTCCTTTTCGTAATTGCAATTATATGTGGGTTTTGACATATATGATTGCTGTTCATGAGGCTTCCTTGAACATCATCCTTACGTTCAGTTGTTGATTTTGTTTTATCGCTCACCTCTAAGAGACTACAACGCACAATATCCATTCCCGGAAATTGATTAAACCCATCGAAAGCAGCTTGTATGTAACTACAGCTCTCCGACAATCTATTCAGCAACAACATTACCAGCAGCTCATCGTCCAGCTTGGCATCCATTTTGCGCAGCCGATTTACAATTGAATTGAAGTTTATTATATATTGTTCCATATTTTCATCATCATGCATTTTAAAATGTATTAACTTACGGAATTCTTTCAGAAGGAAGACTTGAACTGGTTCCATAGCTATAATTCATGCCACACACCTGGCATCCATGTCCTTGATTTTCCATTCTTCTCCTTGCACAATTTTAAGAAGACAATTCTTGTGTAGAACAGCCTCCATTTGTGGCTTCCACGTGTAATAATTTCCCCCATAATGGAATTTTTCCAGTGAACGTAGTCATTTCGACTTAAAATATATTTTAAGTATACTTTATTTAATTGTATTTTCCAAAACGATATGGGCCCGTAACCTGCCTGTTTTCAGGGATGGATGCAGGAAAAGGTTTTGGATAAAAAAACGTTTAACACATGGGCTGAAAAGTCAGTGCCGTTTTATAGTAAAAAATAATTTTTTTTTCAAAATTCAACTTTATTTATCAATATAGTTGCCTTCGAGGGTGATACACTGATTGAAACGATTTTTCAATGTTTTGATACCGGTTTTGTAGTACGATTTCGGTGTAGCCTCAAAATAGGCCTTTGTTTCGGCGATTACTTCTTTATCTCTCTTAAATCTCTTTCCGGCGAGCATTCTTTTGAGGCGTGCGAACAGGAAATTGTCGCTGGGGACCAAATCTGGAGAATATTGTGGGTGGGGAAGCAGTTCATAGCCGAATTCATTCAATTTTGCCATCGTTTTCATAGGCTTTTGACACGGTGCGTTGTCTTGATGAAACAGCGTTTTCTTTTTCTTCAAATGCGGCCGTTTTTCTACGATTTCGTCCTTCAAATGCTCCAACAACGCAATGTTATAGTCGCTGTTGATAGTCTGCCCCTTTTGGACATAGTCGATGAAAATTATTCCATGTGTATCCCAAAATACGGATGGCATAACCTTGCCAGCCGACTGTTGAGATTTTGGCTGTTTTGGACGAGGTTCGTCGCCTGCTCGCCACTCAGCTGACTGCCGACTTGACTCTGGTGTGAAGTGATGAAGCCAAGTTTCATTCATTGTCACATACCGACACAAAAATTCAGCTTTATTGCGGTTGAACAGCTGTAAACACTCCTCTGAATCATCAACACGTTGTTGTTTTTGGTCGACTGTGAGCAAACGCGGCACCCACTTTGAACAGAGCTTTCGCATGTCCAAATATTCGTGTATGATATATCCAACACGCTCTTTTGATATCTTCAGAGCCTCAGCTATCTCGATCAACTTTACTTTACGGTCATTCGTAATCATTTTGTGGACTTTTTTGATGTTTTCATCTGAAGCAGCCTCTTTTGGACGTCCACTGAGTGCATCATCTTCGGTGCTTGTATGGCCACTTTTAAATTTTTCAATCCACTTGCGAATGGTTCGTTCGGCTGGTGCAGAGTCCGGGTAACACTTATCAAGCCATTTCTCCCATCAAAAAGCAATGATAAATCAACACACGAAATTGCTTTGAATCCATTTTTTTCTCACAATAACAAAAGTTGCTTCACTCACACTCACTTTTTGGTACTAACTGAAAATGGTATGAATTTAATTCAAGTGGTGCCCTCTCTTACAAACGGTACGGACCTTTCAGCTTATGCGTTACTTGTCTTCAAGTCTTTTTATTAACAAAATTCATAAGAAGTAGTAAGAGTTTGGGAAACTAATTTTAGTAAAGTAAGAGATTAACGTAATAGTTCACAACAAAATAAGGGGTGACTCATCGTGAAGTTTTATTTTCAAAAGGCTTTTTTGGACAGATCACGCGTCACTGCATCATGGAAAGACTCACATCACAACAACGTCTCCAAATTGTTCAGCTGTATTACGAAATTCAACGCTCTGTCGGAAATGTTTTTCGTGCGATTCGAGGAAATTACGGTGCGCATAATCGACCTACTGAAACCACTATTGCCAATACCATTCGCAAATTTGAGTACCCAGTTCACACTAGGGGATGATACTCGACCGGTTAGACCACTTCCAGCACGTAATAAAGAGACTACCATATAGCAGCTGTAGCTGAGAGTGTAAGCGAAGATCGCGACGAATCGAATCGTCGTCGTTCTCAGCAGCTTGGCGTGACATATTCGACAACTTAGTGTATTTTACGTGAGGATCTCGGCCTAAAAGCGTACAAAATTCAACTTGTGCATGAATTGAAGCCAGTCGACTTGAATTTGAGTCATATTTACAGTGAATGGGCTCTGAAAAAACTCAATGAAAACCCGGTGTTTTATCGTGAAATTTTGTTCAGTGATGAAGCCCATTTCTGGCTCAATGGACGCGTTAATAAACAAAATTGCCATATTTGAGCTGATAAGTCCAAGAAGTACCAAGAACTACCATTATATCCCTTAAAAACAACGGTATGGTATGGTTTATGGGCTGGTGGAATCATTGATACATATTTCTTCAAAAATGATGCGAATCAGAATGTTACCGTCGATGGTACCCGTTATCGCGACATGTTAACGGACTATGTGCTTCCTGAAATTCAAGCATATGGATTCGGTGAGCTCCGATTTCAACAAGACGGCGCTACGAGCTATATAGCGCGTAAAACAATGGACTTGTTGAGAAATCATTTTGGTGAGCACTTAATTTCACTTGCTACTATAAATTGGCCGCCTAGATCATGCGATATCACACCTTTAGGCTATTTTCTCTGGGGAAATGTAAAATCTCAGGTCTTCCGGATTAAGCCGGCTACGATTGATGCTTTGGAAGCCAAGATTACTCGTGTTATCCGCGAGATACCGGTCGCTATGATCGAACGAGTCGCCCAAAATTGGACCGTCCAAATAGACCACCTCAGACGTAGTGCTTGCCAATATTTACAAGATATCATTTTTGAAAGATAAATGCCATGAGTTATTCTTTTAACCCATAATTAAAATTTTAAGTTTGCTTTCAAATTTATGTATTGTGTTTTACATTATAAATCAAACCTGACGATGAATCGTCAAAGCAAAAGTTAAAGTATTACTTTGTGGGTGTTTTACTTGAAATTTATTTTGTAAAAGTTTAAGTTATTATAATGTATTATTTCAAATATTGCTAGTTTCAACAAAAACGAATCAGATATACTTATGAACTTTATGGCCGAAGCAGCTAGCCATCCACAAACCACTAAAAGCCTTAAGAAATAACAAGCTTGGTTTGACTGATAATGTACGTCAGCAAGGAAAAAAGCCTTTAACCTACTTACGCCTTGTTAAAAGAACTAGTAATAAACGAGATCTGCTAACTGTTTCCAATCGCATTAACGCATCTATTCGAAAAATATACACTAGCAGGCACACGTAACTTTCATAGCCAATTGCAATTTACCAGTATGAGTTATGTAAATAAAGACTTCAATTTAACTATAACTGTAACTTTAATAAAATTGCACCTACAAACTAATCCATTAATCGCCGAATGTTGTAACTTGCACCCCTCGATAGCAAACGATGCACTCCTGATAAATGCGACATTATGACTAAAACCCTAGGAGCCTCGATATCTTAACTGACGTGAACCTCCCCCAGAACCGTTTAAACCTTTTTGAGATATTTTAAAACATCAATCGGATACCATATAGCTACATATATTCACTTTTACCTCCAGCTAAGGTAAAGCTTCTCCAATTGCCAAATTTTCGCCTAAGGTGCGCTACTATGGTTTGAAGGCGAAAAGAGACAGTCAATACGAGTTGCTCGGATAATATTTTTTCTCCCGCGCCTTGATTCATTTTGAGCCGTCAATATGCATGAATAAATTAGGTCCTTTACAAAACGCTATCCACAAATGTTGGGAGAAGCCACGATGGAGCCGATATTTTGGCCGATATTCTGTTTTGATTTAAAAAAGGAGAGTGGCCCATTTGACGACTATTTTATTGAAACTAAGTTCTAAGGCGCAAGCTGCCACTAATTAAAAAACAAAAGGCGAATGTGTAAATTAAAGTTATAGATCCCATGTTTTAGGAATGGCTTATCTGCTTGTGAATAAAGTCATCCAGACTTTACTTACACTGATCAACGAACTCTTATTTGAGTTCGGATTTGGGGTTCCATGTAATATGTAGTTTTAGTCGAAAGCCGCTTAAGAAGTTATCATTTTCTTTACAAAAATTCATCCGGAAATCTTGAAGAAGTTAAGATTGATGCGAGAACTTTGTGAAATTTCCAGCCTTCTCCCAATGTTTCCACAATTGAGACTCCAATTTTCTACTTCTGCAAGTTTTCCTAAGTTCAGTTTTGAATTTTCGTAGGAGTTTGTTACATGTCTGCCAGTCAGAGGCCAGTCGTCGACCTCTCCTTGAAAGCTCAATGCATGCAATCTGGACTTTTTTGGAACAAGCAGATTCTAGTATGTGTGCTGTGTAAATGATCAGCAGTCTCAGTAAGACGTAAGGCCTCGAAAATCTATCATCGACCATGTTCTCACATCAAATCTTGAAAAAACACAATGGCAAATGGACATACACCACTTTTTTGTCGGTTCAATGTCGCTGTCGGCTCTCTGAGTGCTGACAAAGCCCCTTACAAATCGTTTGAAACCGAACGCGCTTTCATACAAGATACAAGCTTCACATAAGTTGTCGTGCTGCTGGATGTAAAGATCAAAGGCTAAGCCATTAACTATTAGATTTTACTTTTGGTTCAGTAGGTAATTGGAAAATAGGGCCCATTCGACACGTTATAGTGTGATCTGATAACAAAGATAGTTTCTCCAATTGTTATGTTTCAGCAGCTGTAAGAGTTACCAATGACATCCAGCTGTCAAATTATACAGTAATGCTTGCCATTTCATCATGTATCGTTTCACTCATTAAAGATATTATCGAAATTCCGTCTCAGTTGTGAATACGCAGCGTTAATTTCGTCTTGAGGTCGGTCGTCATCATGGCTTCAGTGTGCAGGCAAGTCGTCGCGCCGTCGTGAAAAAGTTTGAGAGTAGAATCTTTTGGATCTTAAGCCACCAATCAAACAGAGAATAGTGAGAAATGAAAAAAACATAGTCGCCGTAGCATCCAGTATCGAAGAAGACCCAGAAATGTCGATTTGGCGCCGATTAGCTGAATTGGGCATTGCCAGAGAATCAAACCGACTTATTTTGTGATTGGATTTGGGCCTTCATCCATATAAGATTGTACTGACGCAAGAATTGAATCCAGTCGACCATGAGTTCGCTAATTAGGCGCTGAAAGGAAATCGGGATTTTGGCCAAGAAATCTTCTCGGTCGAGGCACATTTGTGTCCCAGCAGCTATGTCAACAAGCAAAATTGCCATTATTGAAGCAAACACAATACACAAGTGTTCGATCAAGCATCAATGTATCCAAAAAGATTCACTGTTTGGAGCGGTTTATGGCATGGCGACATCGACTGGCGGGCTTTCATTAAGTGTCCGCTACGATCATGCGATTTGACACTACTCGATTATTTTCTCTGAGATTACGTCAAGTTCTTAGTCTACTTTGACAAGCCAACTACTTTGAGCTAGCTCAGGGTCAACATTCGACACGCTATTGCGGGAATAACGCCGCACATACCATATTGGACCGAGTCATCGAAAATTGGACGGACCGCTTGTAGCACTGGCAGCAAAGCCGAAGTGACCATTTGAATGTTATGATTTGGTCGGTTGGAAATTCCTTTCTTAAACATTCGTTGCTCGAAATAGCATACGATTGCACAAATCATCTGTATAGAGATTGGAGCTGATATTACAATGTCTATTTATCTATAATTCTTGTTTGTAACTGGGGCGTATACGTACTATTCTGCCTATACTTAACTTTGTGTCAGGATCTACATCAAATGTTTTCTGGGAATAAACTTAAATTTTACACACATCTATTTAACTTCTGCTTCAATTCCCCCATACGCTCTATCATCAAATTTGCATAAAATTTTTACATTAAGGTGTAATCTCAATTTACCATCACGTTTGCTTCTTTTTATTTTTATTTTATTTTTGCAGGATGAAAAAAACCAATTGCTCGTCACAAATGTCTGGCTAAAACTGGTAAGTGTCAGCTTTCTCTTTATAGTTCATTGCCATCCTCAACTCAGACCCAAAACCCTCCAAATACGTAAACCACAATTCCCTATCGCATAACCCTTCCCACAAAAAATAACCAAAAATATCCTAGTAAAATAAGTAACAGTTCACATACCTACTACGAACGCCGTCCGAAAATACCAATGAAAAACGAGGAGTCGGGACGAGGGGCCATTCATTGGCATATAACCTCCAAGGAAAATACACCCACCCAACTGGAGCAGCAACAGAAAATTAATAAATCATGGACATGAAATAATAAACAGACCCAGTTATCCTTTTTCAGCATCCTTTTATCCAGGAATATGCCTTTTTATTTGATATGAGTATATCTCTCTGTTTTTAATATTTGCATCTCTCCCGTGTGTATTTCCATGTCATCATTTATCACAACGACAACAACAAAATGTGTGTAAAAAATAAAAAAATAAAAATTACAACACAACAACCTCAAACATCATCGAAAATGGATATCAACGACCGATAAAACTCAAACTCCAACAAAAAAAAAAAAAAAAAACACATCCCATCAACCCTTTGCAAAACCTTTCTGTTCAACTGTGTGCGAACATATGCAAACACACACATGCAAATACACTAACAAAATACTGACAACATTCTGTACCATATCCATACATATTCATATGATCCGATGGGATGCTGTTACGTTATGATACTGACTGTGACGCTATGATGCTGTGATACGTACGATACATCCCATAACCGAACAGGAATGGAACGATATGAATCTTAGATGGAACACATCGGACTACGGCGGTGTGAAGGATTTACGAATACCACCACATCGGATATGGAAACCGGATGTCCTGATGTATAATAGTGCGGACGAAGGTTTCGATGGGACATATCAAACGAATGTTGTTGTACGTAGCAACGGATCGTGTCTGTATGTGCCGCCTGGCATATTCAAATCGACATGCAAAATCGACATAACATGGTTTCCGTTCGATGACCAACGATGCGAAATGAAATTCGGCAGCTGGACCTATGATGGCTTTCAGGTTTGAATCCTTTTTGCCTTTGCACTTTCCTTTTATATTTTATGTATCATACATCCATATACAGAGAGTAACATTTTTATTTCTTTTCATTTTTTCCGTACTATCTACTTTATTTGCCGTCATGTTCATTATCTTATGTCCCGTATCGCGTTCATCTACCATTTCTACCGGTCTGAATGGTGTGTGCGTGGAATAGCTGGATTTACAACTGCAAGATGAAACCGGAGGAGATATCAGCAGTTACGTGCTCAATGGTGAATGGGAGCTACTGGGTATGTATCCTTTTATATATGAGTCACTCTATGCATATATATTTTATATCTATATATATTTTTTAACCTCCGCTTGTACTCTCTCTTCCTCTTGGATAGTACGGGGGATTCATAAAAATTAATTTCTTGGAAATTGCAACAAGTAAAGTGTGCTCTTGGTATTACATATTGTATATATGGGTGTAGGGTGTAGGGATAGATATCCGTGAACGACAAAATGCTCGACTTTACACTTGCTCGTTTTGAAATGAAAATGGGTGTCTAAGCGTGCAGATATAATATATCATACATTCCCATTAGCACCTGTACTGCATAAAGCAAGAAGGGATCACTTGATGTGTGCACTTTTCGTCCTCCTGTGAACAATTTGTCATTTAATTAAGTAGGATACCATGTCTTGGATTGAAATTATAATGGAACAATCTAAAAACCAAAATTAGTCTAATGACGTTTAGTTTTATTAAGCATCAAGCTACAAAGATTTGTATCTTTTTGTGTTTCTTACTTTTGAGTGCTCTCAAAAAAAGACCAAACGACCGAAGTAAAATAAATCTTCCTTCAAAGTTATCATGTTAACATTCTATGAAATATCCTTTCTAGATAAGTTTCCTACGAACTCTTTACGAACACCTCAGCTGAGCTCACTTTAGCAGACAATCTGAATATTTTGGATTGGAAACAGGTGTGCTAGAAGTCTTAGTTTTGAGACCAATTCTGTTAATTTCATCATAAATTGACGATGTATCTGTAGGTGTTGCTACTATTAACAGAGTTACTTTGACAGTTAACGACCCCAGTACCATACTACCCAAATACATATTAATAAATTCAAAAAATTGGTGTTAGCTAACAAATTCTTGTCGTGGTATCAAAGCAGAGGAAGTCGCTGAACATGAAAGCGATTGAATCTATTGTCGCGTTTTAGATTCTACCAGGTGTACCGGAGCGTCAAGATACTCATGTCTCGATAGGAAACATTTATTGTGAACGGGCTTAAATTTTCTTTTTTGTTTGGTTGCTATGACACCTGTCAAACATATTTAGTATACATCAAGTCATTGAGCAAACAACATCATATTTTTTCATCGTGTTAAAAATGTCGAATTTTGTACAAGAAAATGATGACTTGCGGAAAGCATTAATTTTTTGTTTTCATTTGAAGAAAAGTGCTGCAGAATCGCATCGAATGCTTGTCGAAGCATATGGTGATCATGCTTTATCAGTAGCAACATGCAAAAGATGGTTTCAACGGTTCAGAGATAACGATTTTGAGGTGAGAAATGAAGAACCTGGAAGACCACCAAAAAAGTTTGAAGACGCCGAATTGCACACAATATTGGATGAAGATGACACTTTGAGTCAGAAATAAATGGCAGAAATGTTAAATGTTGCACATTAAACAATTTCTGATCGATTAAAAGCTATGGTAACGATCCAAATGTCTGGAAAAGGGGTGCCACATGAATTGAATGAAAGACAGATGGAAAACCGAAAACCACTTGTGAAATTTTCCTTCAAAAGACACGACATAAAATCAGTTTTGCGTCGAATTGTTACTGGCGAAGAAAAATTGATTTATTTTCAGAATCTTAAACAGAAAAAAACATAGGTTAATCCCAGACAACCATCAACTTCGACTGCAAAACCAGATCGATTCGGCAAGAAGACAATTCTGTGTGTCTGGTAGGTGTAGAAAGGTATGGTGTACCACGAACTCCTAAAACCTGGTGAAGCCGTTAATACAAATCGCTACCGACAATAAATGATCAATTTGAACAGTGCATTGATCGAAAAATGACCAGAATGTGCCAGAAGACATGGCAAGGTAATTTTGCTCCATGACAATGCACCAGCATGAAAAGCCAAACTGGTTCAGGATACAACCAAAGCACTTGGCTGGGAGCTGCTACCCCACCCGCCGTATTCATCAGACTTAGCTCCTTCCGACTACCATTTGTTTTCATCGATGGGACACGCATTAGCTGAGCAGCACTTCGAATCCTACGAGGAAGTAGGATTGTTTGCTTCAAAAGACGAACAGTTTTATTGACGTGGAATCCATAAATTTTCTGAAATATGGGAAAAATGGCCAACACTTTGAATAAAATGTTTTTTACTTTCCTAAAAAAATAATGTTTTATTTTCACAAAAAAAAAAACGCTCACTTCATACCGGTGCACATGGTACTTTTATCATGTGTGGCATCTTGTTGCACAATTTAGCCGATCTAAGTAAAATTAAATGACTTCCATTGCCGGAATGTCGGCAAAACCAAAAAAGTGAAAACCGATCCAAAAGCAAAACAAAAAAAAAAAACCAAACTACACAGTTGGGTGCTGAAGTCTGTGTGACGATCTGTCACTTATGTTTCAAAAGAGAAAAAAAAAAAACAAAAAAATGCCCTGGGGGAAATTTGCAATGGCAGCAAATCGTTTGCAGAACCAAGTGGTAGCTCAGCTGGGTTGAGCTCAGGTAAACAGATATTTCCAAATAAATAAGCTTTTAAATGTTAGGCCCCATGCACTTTTTGCTTTAAGTGGAAGTGCAAACTGTATGTGGCAAATCAATCTCAAAGGGATACTTTATAAAATGACGATTTATTGGCAAGACAATAAATTGTAAAAGCCAGTTGGCGGCAACAACAAAACTGCACCTTATACGGTGGCGCTGAAGGTACCACAAGGTAGATTGGATCGCTAGTTGGGGACCCGATACCGAATAAGCGAACGGATACAAAACCTTTTTATCCTTTTTTATGGAAAACGCGAGGTGAAATGGTTTAGAGTAAATAACGCTACTTATCTTATATTTTCTCCTAGAAATGCTTAACTCCTGCCTATCCTGTCTGTCTTAATTTCGTCCGTGTTTCTCACTTTTGGTATATTCTAGCTGTCCTTCCTTTTGTCAAAGCCTCTCGTATTTTTTCCTTTAATAGGCTTTCCTTATTGCTATGAGTATTTAAAATTTTGTTTTGAGTTTTTAATTTTTTTTTCCTCCTTACTCTCTGATGGACAACCAAGAAGTGGTTAACCCTATCCAACCGATATTAGCTCTAACCGTAGATCTCAGCTATCCACACATTCAAACATCCGTTCAGATGGGTGCAACGGGCCAATTTTGGTCTTTGTGTGCAACGCTACGCAAATTTGCTTAAAGTCGACATCCCGGCGAATCCTTTTGTTCAGTATTAAATTAATTAGGGGCGCGGAACTATTGGTTCATTCTTTATAACTTTTTTTTTATTAAAACTTTATTCTCTTTCTTTATTTAAGGTGGGTGGCCGTCCGTCACCGAATAGAGAATCTGTGGCGGTCCGCCTGGCTCTGTGGCTTTAGATATTTCTTATACGCAGAGGGTTCCAGACCATCGATCTTGCTCTAGACGTACAGCTTTGGGCTTAAGGTGTCCATCTATCAATCCACCGAGATTCCTGTCTCTATTGGTTGTCCATTCCGACAAGTCTATGGTAAAAGCAGAAAGACCAACTTCAAGAATCCACCAATTCTTCCCGCTAATATGATTCTCCAAGGAGACAACGGACATGAACTTAAGTGTTGGGACCAAGCAACCGATCGGGCAGGAGAGCTAACGGTGGAGCGGATAACACAACACAATGGACAAGAGTCGATAACTTCATCAAAGGCTCTTGTTTACAGCTATGTTGGACGCGGGTCTCGCGTCTTTTTGTTGACAGATTCTCTTTCTATTTTTAAACTGACCGTCCGTCCTACCTGCGGCTGTTGATCCTTCAAGATACCAGAGGATGCAACAGTGGCTGATGCCACGCTTCTAGCATTCTGAAGAACCAACGGAAAAGAATGTGGATTGTTGTGGTAACTTTTGCCGCAACCATCTTTACTTCGAGTTATAGAATATTGTGAAAATAATTTTTAATTATAAAAAAAGCAAAAAACCCATTGGCCAATTGAAGTCTCCATTTCGAGAAACCAATCGTCCAGGGTATTTGTCACGCAATAGGGCCATTGTTTGACTAGCTGTGTGGCACGTGGCACCGTTCTGCTGAGCATAAACGTGGTCCACGTTCATAGCATTTTTTAAAGGCAACATTATTCGTTAACGCAATCCATTCACCTAAACGGTTTCACCCACATCATTTTTGAAAAAATATGGCCCAATAACACTACCAGCTTAAAAACCGCACCAAACTGTTGAGTTTTTGGAATCCCAGATGTTTTGTTTGTTTTCGTACCCTTAGAAATGGAAATGATGAAGCTCATCACTTGAAATAATTTTCTGTAAAAAATCATTATTTTGTTCATTCATTAATATGCATACGGTATCGTTCGTGAACTTCTGGCTCCGAATCATATGTTAACTGGACCTTACAAGCATTTGGGCGAAGAATTTTATGCAAAATGCGCTGCAAAGTGGTTGCGGATAGGCCCAATTCACGTGATCGTCTTGCTTTCTGAGGCAATCAAACTTATCGGTTAAATATACTATAGCTTCGCGAGAAGGGCTCGATGGTTACCAAAAGCAGCACGAACTTTGCGAATTATTGTAGTAAATTTTCACTATTTCAATACGTTTTGCGAGTAGGTATCGATCCATATTTAAAAATCTCCCGTGATAATAGTTCAGCAATGGCACGAAATTTAAAATGACATATCTTGTTGGATGACCGTCTATACGTGAACCCGTTCACTGTGCAAGGGGATTTGGGTTCAAAGCTCAGCCAACACCAAAACACAGAAAAAGGTTTACTTCATTTCTCACATTATCACCTTTTCAGGAAAAAATAACGAGCCTCCTAACGTGAAAAAGTAACTTTTTCCCGCCCTTCGGTCTGCCGCGCAAGCAATTTATTTGAAAGTGGTACGGTGATTGTAAAAAACATGCTCAAAGCTGTGGGATGGAGCTGGATCTCAATCCGGAGGCTGATTCTTATGGAGCTAATCGTTACACTTGATTTGCAATTTCGAGGAAAATCCTGTAGAAAAATGACGGGATAGGAGCGCACATAGTTATAAAACTCGAACTGACTATTTTCGGGATGAGAATACAACACATCAAATCTTAATTGAGATATTGATGATACGAGAGGAATTTGTCCATTTAAATTTAATGTTACATAGAAAATACTTACTCATCCTTTGTGACATATGTAGCAAAGGTCCTCAGTCTCGGACGTTTTCCATTTCATAGAAAGATGCCAAACATTCCGGGAAACAAAGAGACATTACCTGAGAACTGATTATTTATCAGGCGAACAAGTAATCGGCGATTTTTTAATTTTTTTTTTTAAATTTTGGTGGGGGATGACGCTCTCATTTATTTCGCTAAATAGAAGCTTAAACTAACTTGAAAACGAGGACTTAAAAACTAACAAAAATTTAGGGTTAGAGAGTTAGCGAATGATGGATGAGATGAGTGCTCAGGTTAAAATCAAAAAGGGATCTGATCTTACGGAATATGCGGGAGATGGATTCATGCGAACCATAAACAATGCGATTGGTTGGAATATACAAGAGACGAGAACCAGAAAGCAGTTAATGAGTGAAGACAATGTCAGCTAAGTCTCTGCGTTTTTCGAAGGTATTCTGGTTAAGAAGTTTGTGGAGGTCATGGTATGGAGGTACAATAAAAGAGTCGTTTCAGTGTAGTCCTTAAAGGGCAAATCGAAAGAAACGACATTGAATGTTCTCGATTCGGGATATATGAACTCGCTGAAGGGGCGACCGAACTTGGCTAGCATATTCGAGAAGAGGCCGGACAAGAGTAATGTAAGGGACCTTGTCACACAGGGGTTGTAATAGTGGCTCATCCACATGCAAACGGAAGTTTAACACACTATCGTATAATATACCAAAGTCGCGAAAGGATTGAACTTGGGGAACAGGTTGGTGATGTAGAAAATAAATCTTGGGTGAAGAAATAATTTTAGAGAACTTAGTGTCCTCGGCGTAAATGAATAGGAGGCAGTGCTTAATAGTCAGCTTAAGATCGTTTGTAGTTAAAATGAAAAGGAGGGGACCTAGATGGCTGCCTTGTGAGACACCAGAAGTGGCTAAAAACGGGATTGAGAAGGCTGACCTAAAATGAACGCTATAATAACGTTTTTATAAACCAAGGGAAAGACAATTTGAAATGGATCAAGTGATGAGACATTTTATCGAAGGCATTAGCAAAAACTGTAGCAATAACATAGATTTCGTTGCCATTTTCTAAAGACGAAATAAGAAGAAAAGTGAGAACGAAACATTGAATGCATACTTTTTGAAAAATATTGTTGGGATAAAATATTGACCCGGATTAAAATTCATCATTGAGATGTTGTAAATTTTTTTCGATAAGGGTATGATCAAAGGATTGAGAGAGAGGGGGGCCAATGGAGAAATTGTGAAAATGAGAAAATGTGGGGTCAGATAGCAAATATAATCGACCGAGTTAGAGGAGATAACCGTCTGATTTTCTTTTGAAGGGTCGTTGATAAAGTTGGTCTGCGCTGTATCGAGAAAGAGCTGGGTGAATCGGAGGTGGGTTCCAAGATAGTAAGAGTAGTTAGAATAAGAATTGGTGCGAAGAAAAGCTGTCCATAATTTGTTTCCTTACTTTCTTAAAGAGCGAAGCCTTCTGTTTTATCAGGGAGCAGAAGTACTCGTAGATGGTGTTTTATGCCGTCAAAAGGGGACGAAAAGAGAAATGAAATTAAATATTTCACTGTAAAAAAATGGGGACATCATCAGATAAAGTAAGGTTGGTAAAATCAAAATAAACTTTGCTAAGATAGATATTCATTCTGGGAAAATTAGCTTTATGCAAGTTGTTAAAATAAATAATAGGAGGAGAAGTGAACTAGGGTTTGGAGTTATGGAAAAATTAGAGTGAACGAGTTGATAGTATAAAGGGATAAACATTAACTGTGGAATGAGGTCGCCAGTGGAGAGAAAATGTCTGGTTCCCTAACTCCAGCACGCCACTTACTTGGCATAGGCTTGAGTCTGCTATACGATCAATGAATAGACATTCCTTGGATGAACTAGCGTTTGACGCTGTTAAAAAGAATTGATCATCTGGTAAAATCCACTTCAGTAGAGGCAGATTAAAGTCCCCAAAGACAAGAAATTCGACTAATTGACTTAGGTCAATTAGTTAGTCAACCGCTTTAATAGCAAGGATGTATGATTCGGTGGGTTAAGCCGGCAGAATGTAGCAACATGTACAGGAAACTATCGGTGAGTGTTATTTTAATTGAAACAGAAGAAGAAATAGCCTTGAGAGAAGAGTTGATGTTATAGTCAATGGCAAGTCGACATTTCGACATGGAGAATCAAGTTTAGGAAGAGGTAGATGACTAACCACTATAAGAAGATAGGAATATGTACTGACTGTTTATGTCGAGGATCAAATTGGTTTCTGTAAGAGCATAGACGTCGAAAGATAGGCCATGAGATTTAGACAAAACAGCACGAGTTTTAGAGCGCAAGCCTCTTACGTTGTGGTAGTAAAATGTAAGAGTTAGTTTGTTGCGTGGTGGAGTAGAGGATTCTAGATGAAATCCAAGTAAAGAAGCCAAGTTAGGAACAAAAAGATTTTTTATTATTATTATTATTATCAAGGGAACGATACAAATTAATTTGTAGAGTCCGGGATTTAACGCCGGGGTACTTTGCCCATGTGATGCGTTTTTGTCAACAGCACGCGGAGTACTGAGTTCCCATGTGGTCACCTACCTACGTACTTACTGCGCCCAACACTGCTTGATTTCGGTGATCTAGTGGGAACCGATGCTTTCAGTGTGGTGAGGCCGTTGATAAAAAAATTTTCATGCGTAGTTAAAGCTGAAGGGGAGAAACTCATTTAGTGTACATAGCAGAGCGAGGTTATCCGCAACCTTTTAAAGAGGTTAGTTGAAAATTTCGTTGAAAATTTGTATCCCTTAGCCTATATATTATTTTGGGTCAATGGTTAAATGGTTAGGTGACAAAATGGATCGAAGAAGGTGAGCTAGAAGCACGATTTAAGATATGCGAGCTGATAAAGTTTGGATATTTGGCTCTAGTTATTAGATCGAAATTAGGAAAGCATGTGGATGAGGAATGGATCTGAGCGATTTATAATTAGCTTTAATAGATGAGACGTTGCTTCGTTTCTAAGTTTTTATTGGTTGACTGATCCGTCCATTTGGATGAGTAAACAAATAACCATTGATATTATGTTTGTTTTTGTGGTGAGATGTTGGAAATGTTGTGCATTGGCTGATGTAATGTCGTACCTCTTTTTGAAAGATTGAAAAATCCAAGCAACATCTACATAATTAGGGCCACCTTTTACGAGTAGGGTGGTGAAGACCTGATTTGTTGTGCGGAGTCGGTCTAGCCTACTTTGCCACTCTGAAGGCGTCCACGTCGTGTTTAATTGTGAAACATGTTTCTGTGGGTCGGCGACAGGAGGGGTTTTGAGCAGTTTTATCACCATAAGATTTTTGGATCGAAGGGCTGGTACGAGGATTTGAAGGTTGGGTTGTCGACACAGGATTCGGCTTCGGTTAGTAACAATTCAGCCAAAATTGTGATCTTATGACGTTCTGTTTCAATAAAGTTTTCTAAATCATTCAACACTGCTCTATTCGCTGTAAGTTTATCATTAAACTCAATTTTATCGAATATAATGCCAAGCATGAACTCGTAATGCTTTAAGAGTGGATAATTGTATGTTGCAGATTGGAGATGGAGATTGGATGGAGATGCCTAGAGATGAATATATATGTATGTCTTCCCGGAGAGAATTGATGGAACTGCACGTTTTCTTGTTGGAATCCATCATTACGGAACCTATTTATATAAATTCATTTAACACTTTATCCAGGTGGTGCTGGGATGTTTCCTCATTTCAGGATCATGCACTTTCTAATTCAACTAAATGCGCAAATTGTTTTTCGATACCTAAGTGTTTCGCACATCTTACACTTCAAAGATTGATAGTCAGTCAGTCAGTCTGACGAGTGAGTTTTGATTGGATTCATTGAAGTCACTGAGGCACTTAATTGCAAGGAGCACATGTGAGAGAGAAACTCGTTTACTAATACACTCGTATCGAACAGCATATTTTCTGAAGACTCTAACAATTTAACAGTGTAACAAAAATTGGTTTATCCACAAGAAGACATGACAAAGACTAGAAAAACAAAAATTATTGTGGCAGATGGGAAAGCCATCCTTTGATATGATTTTTTTCTCTTATAAAAAATTTAAAAAAATATTTTTACATTAAAACTATCCGGTCTTCATTCTAGTCCTTTGATGCTAAAGTTGTATTAGCAGGTACCTCTCCGCATTAACGGAGTTTTTCGGTATTTTTGAGTGATGCGTCCTCTAAGGGTTACTGGAAGTGATTTTTAAATGTTTCCAGAATTTTTAGTAGATCGATGTCAAGAATCGTGTTGAAGTAACGAAAAGTCTGCAACCAGTTCCTTAGGTTTCTTCTACAAATCTGAATTATGGTCTCATGCAATTAGCAGAAGTTTTCGATTTTCTTTAACTGGTGTCCTGTGTGTTATTTTTGGAGCGGAATTGTGTTCTCTTCTTCTATATCTGGTTTTTGTGGCTATGAATTCACTTTCAGTTAGGAATTGGGTAACGAGACATTTCATACTCCTGAGACTGGCACATAGATGGCGACTCAAATAACATGATGACATTTCGACCATTTGTCATCGAGATATTGATGCACCTTCAAAACCATGGAAAATAATGAGTTTTGTGTGTTGATAAAACAATGTTATTTGATGGGATGAAATAATGTCAAAACTCAAGAATGACTTGAAAAGCATTACAAAGAATTTTCTTCATCGAAAGCAACTATTTGTCGCTGGTTTGATGAATTAAAATGCGATCGTACAGACAGAAATGATGCTGAACGCGTTTAAATGAGACTGTTGCTTAGAGATATCAATATACCGCGTATGAAAAATCATATTTTTCAGGAGCATGTCGGTATGCGAAAGCTCTTTTCGAAGTGTTCATGATTCAGAGTACTCTTTATAGCTGTTTAAGCAACATGTGACAATTGATGAAATATAGATCCTATTATCTGTTCGCAAAGCTCAAAAAAATGTAGAGTGGAAAGACATATGGGTCCAATGAAGAGGTGATTGCAGAAACTGAAGCGTGTATTGAAGGGCTAGGTAAATCTTTCTGAAGTATAAGAAAGGGATAGAAACATTAGAGCGGCGTTGAAATGATTGTTTGACTTTAAATTGTACCAAAAAGTTTTGGTTTTATATATTAGTCTCGACACGAGCAACCTGTTATTTTTGTCATATATCAGTTTCTCTTGAACAGTAGGACTCTAAAAAAAAGTTAAAGTCATCATTTTAAAACCATACCAGCATGTAGTCGATTTACTTCGCGGTTCATCCATGAAGTAAGCCAAGTTTTTGAAAAGCAAAAAAAAAACCCTCACGAATATTTATTCACGTTTTAACCATTTGTTGAAATATTTGGTAATTTAGTCCTCCCAACTACTGGAAAGAATATATTTGTATCAGGCATGTATTCCCAAATAACATTTTCGTATTTTTAAATAGATTTTAAGTGGAATAAAGTACGTACACGTGTTTCAAAAGCACGTCATTACAAGTCAAAGTGTTAATTCGCTGTAGAAGGCTTAAGCCTCTTTCGAAATAGGTTAGTTTTTTGGACAGTAGGATATCTAAACCGACACATAACCCCTAATCCGGCCTGTTGGACAAAGTCCAGGTAAAATGGAGAAAATAAACACATTATAGAAGTTCACATGTAAACTTAAGTCAACAAGGCTTGCGATTCGCTGAACTTTCCTTTTGTAACATCGATTTTACGTTCGATACAGTCCTCTACTTGTATCTGCATGAAGCATACTCTTTTTTGTTATACACGTCCGCAGACACGTCGTAAAGTTCGCATGAAAGATGACCTAAAACGTATGTTTTTTTTTTTTTTGTATTGAGGAGAATCCGAATGAGTCGATTCACCATCAATTGCACAGCAATTGGATATGTGTTCATCCACTGTATGGAAGATGTTGCTGAAATATTATGGTGGTTAACCTTATACGTCACCTTTATGTCGACTAAAATATCTGGTGTGCCTTATAGGCTTATTAAATCATATTTTTTTAAATTTTTCAGGCTAGAACATAGCAGTCGGTGAAGAGCGTTATAGATCCAAGATTAGTGACTTTTCCTTTTCTTAATTGAATAACATAAATACGGAAGAGTTTTGTTTCAACAAGATGGCAAAACATGGTACACAGCGTTTGTCACAATCAATTTAATGAAAAACACATTCGATGAGAGAATTATTTGGCTTGTGAGCTGGCTTTCAGTCACATGATAACCACAATCACAACTTCTTTATCATCTTATCATCTGTAGGGATATATTAAGTCCTGATCTTCATCAATAAACCAAAAACTCTAATTGTCTGGGAAGCTCACATTCACTGCGCTAGTGCCGATATATGGACCCAGCTGCTTTTTAAATTTATCAAAAGTTGTACTTCTAGATTGAGCTTTATGCATGCCAGTCCATATTCCCGATATCTTTCTAATGAAGCCATTACCACGACTTTTATGTATTTTATTTTAGTTTAATTAGCGTTCTAAACATTAGGCTGAAGTTTTCTTGAATGTGCTTTTGTAGGACAATATATTTTACTCCATTAAAAGACTTTTAAGATAGCTGACGTTGAAGAAGAAGGAGTCGTTTATACCTAAAAGTTCTCTGGTTGAAGATTCGCATTTTCATATGGAAATCAAATGGTGTCAATACCATAAGTTCGGTTAATCGATAAGGCATTTCAATCAAAGAAATGTGATGATTCTATTTATTTTGGGAATATAGTAACGTCGTCCGAGTATTCATTGAATATATTTACTTTCCTGGAAGAAGTAAAGTCGAAGTTAAAGACTCATTGATCTTATTAATGAGATTATTAAATTATTGGCAATCTCTCCTTAGTCTCTGAAGTAGAGATTGTTAACATTTCGAGTACTTGCTGAAATTGTTCATTATAATAGTGCAGCAGTAAGAATTTACTGTTTCCGTTACTGAGACAGTGTGTCAATATCAGGGTTTTTATAAGCGATGGTATAACACTGTACTACTTCATGTTTTCTTGAGGTTTGAGCGGCTCTTAAGGCGCTCACCCCAAAAATTCTATCATAAAATCCTTTAGCTTTCTTCCCGTGTCATTTTGTACCCGAATATGGTGTTTGTCTTTGGAAACTAACACAGCACAGCATTTTTCTGTTCTTGAAACTTTCCTAGAAAAGTAACACGTCAGCTAGTGCCACTTAATAGACCACTGTCAGATTTTGAGGAAGTTGCGTCAATTAGTTTGTTTGTAGAGGAAATATTCATATCACATGGATAAGTGGTTTCAGTTTAGAACCACTATTTGGGTATGGAATATGACCACAAACCCAATCGTGTGAGGACTTGGAAGAAATGCCTGACATTGTTCAATAGCAATCCTGACCAGTTTTTGGGCGAGTTCGTTACCATACATAACACACAAATGTCTGAAAAGCAGTGAGTTTTTCTGGGAAAATCGGCACCAGAGAAAAACAAGATGGTTCTCTCAGCAAACAAGGTCATGGAAACAGATTTTTGGAAGGCACGTTGCATAATCCACACGCAATCGGGAAAAGCAAACAGTGATAAGCAGAATCTCTACTTAATGGACTGGGTCAACGATGATTTTAAAGAAAACCGACAGCATTTAATCCAGAAAAATGTCATCCTCCATCAAGAGAGTACACTTGCACACACGTGCGAAGTTGCCATGGCAAATTGCTCCTGGATGTTGACCTAAGTGGCCATAAACTGTTTTTAAATCTGAAGAAATGGCTTGGCTGGAGGAGACTTGACTCGAACTATGAAATCAAAACTCAAACCAATGCATATTTTAAAAATGACAAATCCTATTATTTTAAATGGATAAAATAAGGTCTGTTGAGCTTAAAGGAGATTGTGTTTAGTAAAAAAATGGTCACGGAATTTTTGATCCACCTAGTTCAGGCACCTTACCCACATGAACATTGGTCTTTACATCATAATTCATCTCATTGTCTGGATTTTTGTCGCGGTTTATCCGGTGGTCTTTTAAGTGGAGTTTAAGTGGCCATTAAGTTTCAGGTCGAGATCTGAAACGGATTTGGCTACAGAAAGCTCCGCAAAGTATCAGTTATTGATAGGGCTGAGTCTGAGACATAGTGTAGTACTACCTTTTTTCTTTACTAGTAAACTATAGCCTTGTGTTGTCTCGATATATATGTATAAACATCAGAAGAGTTTTACATACAAAACTATTTAACTCTGTTATTTGTAATAATATGTCTACAGATCTGGTCTGGAAACTGTCATATACATATGTTCTTTAAGGATGTAATTTCACTATTCAGTTCCTATATACAACCAATATTTTAATGAACTCCCCCTGGCTCGGAACTGGTATTTCCATACATATAAGCTGTCTTGAAGAACTTTTTAGTTAGCTCTTGTCCTTTAATTCGATTCTCGATATCTCAGATATCCGATACCCAAAATCTGTTATAGCAATCTTGGTGATATCAGTGGTTAAAAAGCGCTATTTTGGGATTGAATACTACAAGTTGTAACAGCGCATGCATCCATAAAGTTAACTCGATCTCATTTTTAATTGAACCGGCATCTTTACACTGTAAAATCCGATGAGATAAGTTAACGCAGCCTCTCCATATTAATTGTTTTTTTATAGAATGCATAAAGTGCTCCCTTCTTACAAATCTCTTAAGCTTACTATGCAAACGAAAATCTGTTGAAAATTCCGCAAAAGAACATCATCTTATACCTCTTATCCTAAGTTTCCAATTTAAAAAGTTTGCTTTCTAATTTTCTTATTACAAACAGCAACCATGCAGTTAAATCAGTGCCACTCGAAAGGATTCACAATAGATTTCTTCTTCAATCTCATACTCCTTAATCTATCCATAGATAGAGACTACAAAACTATCAGTCACATGAATACACCTGTCCTCTCCTTTCTCATTGTCATGCTCATCGTCGTCGTCGTCGTTGTTATCGTTGTCGTTGTCGTTGTCGTTGTCGTTGTCGTTGTCATTGTTGTCTTCTATCTGTTTTCCCTCTTGAATAAGCTAAAAATGTTCACAAATTCACTTATTCCTGCTGATGTTCTCTGAATAACGATGACGAAGAACTTCTCCTAAATCCTTCTGTCAACAACAGTAAAATGGCGACTACTTCTTTCCACCTACCATTTACCATCTATCTACCCATCTACACACAATCCCCCGACCATTTATAAATAAATCGATATCGGAGGATGTCTTCAAAAAGAAAAAAAATCCTAAGTTTTGTGATATAATTATGTACGAGTACACACCTTTCTTGACAGAGCACTCTCCACTAACTCGTACTTGTGCGATGTGCTCCTCGAATTCTAATTACGAAAATGAAAATACGAAAACTTCATTTTAACTACACAGAATCAGGTGCACCCTCCGATGGTATCTCAACTGGACAACAATTCTAATCAGTTCTAAGCATTGATATATGCCACTGTCCTATAGGAGCTGTTTAAGTTATATATATACTCGTACTTGAAGCTGCATGCATACTTATCTCTCGATTTATTCCCCTAATTGAAGTGCATTCATTGTTTTGGTGGCAAAAAAAGTCAAAGTCCTAATTTAAGAACTCTTGTATTCTAAAGCAGCTCTTAAATATACCACAGACGATCTCATACAATATAATAAGACTCAGCTTCTTAATAAAGTGTTTTTAGTTCTCAGCATCCCTCCTTTTAGCTGTACGAGTATACAAAAGGAGATTTTGAGACAAAAGGAAAAGCAAAATTTTGGTAAACTTTTCTTAGTTGAGTCTTGTACACAACAAACATGCCAAACTCATAAGCTAATGTTAAATTAAATTGAGTGTGGCATACCCCGAGAAAGGGCGGTTAGGAAGTTTTGCGTTTTACATTTTGCGACACCGTCAACCGCATACCACACTACGAGTAGTGCATTGTGGCCCTACACTACTGTTTAATGTTTAGTGTTTACGTTGTTTGTTGAAAGTCGTTTATGAAAATTAAGACATGAACATTTTAGCTTTATTATGGAACCCCTTAGAGAGAAATTGGTTCTCCGGTCCTCCGGTCCTCCGCCATGCACCACATAACAATTCTGAATTAAAGAAATACAATAAAAGTGCTGAAATTCTTTGAGAGATGCTCGGCATCTTTCCGCGTTGCAGCGAAGAAGTTGAAAACATTTACATAATGTTATCTTGTGAAGCTAATTTAGAAGTTTGGGCGAGAGCTAATTTAATAAAAGCCACAAGAAAGCATTATAAGTTTGTAGCAAACAGAAGCCAGCAGGAGAAATGATAATTTACTAGATTTGATGGTGGAATAGCACAAGTTGTAGATTCTAATTTTAAGCGTTTTTGGGGTTAAAATATGCAGTTTAGCAGGCGATATCTTAAGATGTTGCGTTTGCTATCTGTCAGGGAGTTAAAATCTTTAGATGTTGAATACTTATATTGAGTAGTACCTTTTCACTAACAGGTAAACATGAAATAAATGTGTGAGCTTCTACAAATACTGTCTTGTTTTTAATACAATCTTAAGATCTTCAGACGGATCCTTTGTAATCAGAGACACTTCACTGCAGTCTTAAAGTATGAGCCTTCCTAGACGACTAACTTCTTTCATGCATGGAGATTGAATTTTATGAATAAGATTGGATTTTTTGTAATGAAACTTGTTATGTTTCGTTGGGCAGTAATTTCGAGCTCCGATGAAATGAAAACGCGACATGAAGTGATTGCGAACACCAATGAAACGAAAAAGCGACATGAAGTGATTCCGAACTCCTTATTATAACACACTTTTGAACCCAGTAGTAATACTTCTAAATGACACTAATATAATCCAACAAGGATGAAGTGCTCCTTTTCGGCCAATAATAATGTTCCAACGTAGTCAGTAAAGTTCTCCTACTTCAAATTCTTCTCACATCTCGTTGTGAATGCGAAAAGCCCGGAGAAACGAAAAAGCGGCAGGAAATCCGAGGGAATCGCTCGTGTTGTAAGGTAGCTTAAGTAGAACACGACATGGGAGAGGAACAAAAAGGCATCAAACTCGGAGAACGGAACAAAAAGAGAGAGCACTAGCTCGGATGAAATGAGCCATGAGCGGCTTCGGCTTAACAACTAAATTTGACTTTTGCTTGTCAACGCCAAGAAGATAAGCAGCACAGAAAAGCCCAGCAGTTGAATTTCTATAGAGACATCGGTTGACCTAGTTTGGAAATAGCGGCACTAGCAATGCAACCAAACAACATGATTGTTAACTTTTTCACTATTAACTCTTCATTGCATAATGGTATTTTTTTAAAGTACCGCAAGCTCAAGGGGTTAAGGTTCCTATAAAAGGCTTGCACAAAGTTCAGGCGAAGGAAAATTAGGGAGAAAAGAAAAATAGGTAACGATGTACGTTGGTTTTAAATGTCTGAATGTTATAACGACTAGGAAATAGAGAGCTCAGAAAGGCATTCCACAAGCGAGTTGTTTGGTTTAGCAACGAATCACAATATTGCAGAGTACATCCGAAAGTAACTAGGCTTGAGGTTGAAAGTTTGTAGAGGTGGAATTCTACTAGTGATTGCTATGGAGCATTGATAGTGGAAATAGCGATAGAACAAAGTGAGAAACGACACATTTCGTCGGTGTTTGAGGGTGTCTATTAACGGAGTGATATTAGCATCACCTGCAAGTTTTACCGCACGGTTTTGAATCCTATCTGACCGGATGTGTGCATTGTAATTCAATTTTGGGCAAACAAATGCCTTGTTTACTGAGGATCAGAAAGTATTTCTTAAATCGTTTAAGGAAAGCTAGAATTTTCGCAGCATTTTCGGCGCATCGAATATGCGGGTATTCCATACAGGGAATGGGAAGTTTTTCGGACAATTTTTGGGTGTTTAGATTTTGCTTTAATGACAGCAGACAGCATTGAGTTTTGGAAGCATTAGATTCCACTCTGTTGATAGTTCCCTTATGAGTTATGCCGTGAATATCAGAATTTAATGAGCTTAACATACGCTGCCTTTCTTGTTCTACAGTCGAAGAGCAGAGTCTTGAATCCGGGAATGAATGTGAATAACAGAGAGTACTGTCGTCAGGAAAGCTATATACTTTTATTCAAGGCATTATCCTAAGTTAGTTCAAGATAACAAGTCAGACATGTAAAAGGCAAGTTTTGTTTTATTTGTTCTTAGATAATATCAATTCAAAGTTAAGTTTTGGCAATTTTGATCTAAATCGATTTGGTAGGCCAAAAGAGCTAGACGATGAGCTAGCTCCTGAAGTCCTTCTTCGAAAGAAATCCCACACCTATCGCAAAATAATTTTTACTAAAGAATCGAAGTTTGTACTACGCTTTTGTCACTTCACAATCAAGAGCCATTTTTGAACCAGATCGTTGCTAGAGCTGAAAAACGGATTCATTATAGAAACGTTTAACGTCGCCATCAATTGCTTAATCCAGAAGACGAACCAGCATAACAACCCTAAAAGGACTTCAACCGCTCAAAGTGTTTCTGTGTGTATAGTAGGATTCTAAGGGAATAATTTAAGTTGTGCTGTTGCCTTGCAGTGAAATAACTTTGGAAATTCTTATGTCATCAGCGAAAATAGAAAGATTAGAATTCATTAAGATGAGATTTATATCGTTAATCGCTAGGAAAAAGATGATTGGTCCAAGGTGGCTATCCTGAGTGACACCAGATATTGCTTTAATGGGGTCGGATATTGAAGATCTGAAGATGATTCTGTATTCTCGGTCTTCTAAATAGGATTTGGCCCATGCCACAAAATGAGGGGAAAAACCAAGCTTTTTGAATTTAAAAATGATTAGTTGGTGAGAAATCTTATCGAATGCCTTGCTGAAATCTGTGGAAATTGAATCGAGTATCCGTAGCATTTGTTATAGAGTTTATGTAGCGTATCGAAGTTATTGAGGTTATAAAGAAGTCAGAAATACTCACCAAGAAATTGCGGTGTACTGTTTAGGAGAGTTGCTGTTCGAAAATCCCTGTTGCTCCTTCAGAATAAGTAGAAAATGATAGAATGGACCAGTCCAGTTCCAGTTTGTATAGAAAAAGATTTTCACAGAGTCTTATTGAGCGGTAAATCCAAGAGGTATAGTATTGGGCACAAAATGGAAAGATTTCGTTCGCGATGGGTGATTTTTACCGTCAAGCATAGAAGTTATTGTTCAAGTAGAAAGAGAGATCTGGAAGAGGCTGTGACCTCTGGGTAAGAGTAATTTGCAAAAGATTTATATTTCAGTAGAACAATGACAATAAACACACGTCAAGGCTACCTGAAACAGAGGGATGATGAAAAAAGTCTTACAGGTCGTGTCATGGCCGACGCAATCACCATATTTCTACCCTATAGAACTGTAGTAGGGGGGAACATCTCGTCCGTTTTAGATGAACTACTTACAAATATAAGCCTTAATTTCACTGAATGCCCAAACATTATTTGGAGCAAGGATACGCCTTGTCATCACCCATGTTAACGCCAAAGCAGAACTTGTTTTGGAGGCACAAATTCCACCTTAATATGAGTAGGCCCCGATATAAAACCCCTTTCTAATTTTAGAATCACAGTACACAACACTTACTGCAACTGAAAGACCCTCGCTTTTTATTAGACAATTTATTTAATTGAAGAATCCTTCGTACTCAGAAGAACAGGGATCAGTGAACAATGCCCATCATCAGCATCTGCGTTTTTAAATACGAGTATACGGTGATAACCGCTCATATGAACAGCCCCATCTTTTTTTTAAATAGCAAAAAACTCCAATGAATAATGGAATCTCTTTGAAGTTGATATTGAAAATTCCGGTCAGTTATATGGAACGTTGAAGTGGTTGATAAAAGCGATTGTTGATAAAAAAAAATTCTCGTTGAACTGTGATTTTGAATAAAGCGATTGCGTTGACAGAAATAAGTTCTTTGTTTTGAACCCACACAAACATTTTACATTGGTGTCAGAAGTGACACAGGACTTGTGATTGTGTTATGTTATGGGTCGTAAACTATTGACTCGTCCAACTCAAATCTGAGTTGAACACGAGAAACCTCAGCACCAGTGGAAGAAAAAGCGACTTGATGCTCTAACAGAAGAACATATGACTACCGGTAATGACATTGCTACCGAGATGTAACAACGAACAAAAGAACAGTTTGGAGCAAAAATTGGATGAACAGAAAACAAATCTAAATGAGCAAAATGAAAGTTTAGAAGAACAAAAGAATATTCAACAGCGAAAGTTCGAAAAAAACGACATAAAATTCGAAAAATAGACGACATAGTTGAGCAACGGACAAAAGAGCGCAAAAATGGAAACTGCGAAAGTGTTTTTTTAAGAAGATGGCCGATGGCCAGCCCTCATTGTCTGCGTATAAAAAGCTGTTGGAAATTACTGCTTCTGCGAACTACTAGTACAAGGTAGAGAAATGCTTTTCCATAACATTGCCCTACAAAGGTTTTGCAGCAGAGTTGTTACAGACAATCGACATTGAAAAGCATAAAGACTATATGGCTTAAATACAGCCCATCAAGAAACGGTTTGGGGATAGCCACATGCAGGAAGTTAACAATGTTTAATTGCAATAGATCAAGAAATCATCAATGAAATGGCAAAGTAAGTAAGGATGACTGGCAAAAGAACTCTTGCTGAAGCACTTGCCTTTCTCTCTTTCAACGGAAGCAGTCAATCAATCATTTCACCAGGGAAGTAGCATCTGTTGAATGCTCCTGCGATAGACTAAGTACTGAGGAACGGGATAAACAAAATAGACGAAGAATTCGCTGCTGGAACTGTGATAAAGAAGAACACCTTCAAGAGCAATTTCTTTCTTGTGAAATCTCCGGATGTTGTTTGAAAGCGGGGCTCTTCAATCTCCTTAAGCTGAGAGGTTGCGTAGTCCCTCTTCTTTCAACGCAGGATCTTCTTCTCTTTTCTTCTCCTGTCTTGATACTCTTCCTTCGCTGTCCTTATTTTGCGCATTTTCTTGTGTGCATCTTTTGTCACCTTTTTCCGGTAAACGAATTCATCATCGTACTACGGGCTCTTTCCCTGGGGCAGCAGGTACGCTGGAGTGGTTTCAACTACCTCCGTAATGAACCACTGGCAGTAATGAGTTTCTCAATCAGGCGCTTTCCTTAGACTCTGGCTACTCCAGGCATCCAACGTCGAATTCCTTTTTCTGAGCAGTTCTCAACTTCTCGTTGGACAGTCGAACTCTGAATTTAGCCGTAAGAAGACAATGGTCATGTTCGACGTTTGCCCTTTGGAATGTGTCTACATCAAGGATGTTGGATGCGTGCCTTGTATTGATGAGCATATGGTTGGTGGTTCAACCGTTGCTTTGTGAATCATAGCCTTGGAATCCTAATGACACTTATCACCGTTTTAGGAGCTGCTGCAAAATCCATTAGACGGTAGCCGATGTCTGCTGTCATATAATGGATTCTGTGTTAACCAACATCTCAGCGCCATTATAGGTGTCATCACTAGACACTGCCTTATAGGCAAGCATGCAAGGATTGGCGTTTTTACAAACGATTTCTGTAGAAGCTACATGGACGAGGAGGAAGAGGAGACAATACTCCATCTTCTCTGTACATGTCCAGCTCTCTCCCAGATAAGAAAACTCCAACTAGGAGCCTTCCTCTACAACGACTTAAGCGATCTAACAAATACAGACATTAACAGTCTCCTGCGCTTCATCGTAAGCTCAAATTGGTTATATGAGTGAGGGGATCATAGATCCACGTGGCAGCACAACGGGTGGGTTGGTTTTTCAACCGCCACTCTAACCTTAACAACGAACCCGCCAAAAATGTTTTCCTACTCGGCTTTAGCATTAAGCTCCCCGAGCACAATTTTGACATCATTATCCGGGCAGGCTCCGTAGACTCCATCTAAGAGATCATAAAACTCCTCATACAACAGGTTTATGTTTGGGCATTTGATGCGGATCACAGCCCGGCGATCACTTATCACTTAAAGTCCATGACTTTTTCCCTAAGTCGATTTCCCACCACGAATCCGCATCGACATGTAATTTTTTATGCCAGCTGTAATAAATGTCGCAATTTTTTTATTTTCATCTTATCTGATTCTATCCATCGTATCTCCTGTATCGCGGTAAATTCAAATTTTTGAGTACATGTTCGTACATTCCAAGAACATACTCTCAAATCGTAGTCCATTGACGTTCCGCACCTGGTTGCAATTTGAGGATATTCATTATCCGAAGCTGGTTATGTCTCTTTTATAACAAAGTTTTTTGACATGGTCGGGAAGGTACCCCGGATGACACCAAGCCGGATATTCCGGTGAAAGTTACCTACTTCTGGACATGAGTGCTGCCATTTACCTAATAAGAGTTCATCCGCCATCAACTCTATTCCAACACTAGTATCCGGATATGTTGAAGCAGCTCCTATAGGGATTCCATTAAGTATTTCGGCCTAACTGGAACTGTAGATGCCACCGTTGATTCCATCTAAAGATTTCATGCGCTACCGCCTGGAACACGAAGAAGTGACTAAGTGAGAATATATTACTGCCCCCTCCCTCGACCACTGCCTCCGACCAAAGGAGTTGGTTACCCAATCTGCAGTCGAGGTACTAGGCACCCACCTGTCACCAACGTGGAGGTAAGAGTAGAAGTTAGTAGTGTACTCAAGGCATCGCATCACTATCCTTAAACTAGTATGCCAAAGGGGTGGCCGTGGTGAAGTGGTATATGCATAGACTCCTCAAGCAGAGGGTCGCGGGTTTGAATCCCGTGCCAGGCAATTCTGTGAAAAAGTCTTCATAGAATTTGTATGTAGTTATATGAGAATCCCGTCGGCGTCCACTCTGACAAGAAGGCATAACACTGATGTTGGAGTGGTTGCTGGCTGGGCTAAATGTAACGAACTAATAACTAGCACGTACTTAAGACCCACTGGTTGAGGAGGATGTAATAGCTCGTCCCATCCAGTTTGGCAACCACTTCTGGGAAAAATATCGAAACCTAATACACCTGAGTTTCAAACTACTACACCACCCGCCCGCTCCATGGAGAAAAAGCCAGTAAAAGGGTATTCATATCCTCTTGGTGCGCGCGCGATATTATAAAAAAAAGCATGCGACTGAGAAAATAATCGGGTGCTACTCCACGAATCATCGTACAAGATCGTGTGAACGCTGATGGAAGAGACTCGCTGCTCTATAATTGTGGGAAGCAAACTCATCCAGAACGTTGATGTCAAAAAATGGCTTAGATCGTTATATACGCTACTATACGTCTTTTCAACATCAAACGCCAGAGAATTGTGCGAAATTTGCAAGCCAATAGATGAATTAGGATTTTCAAAAAGTCTGGGTTTCTGGTTGCAAACGCTGATGACCTCTGATGATGAAATCACATCATTGGGAGGAAGCGGAGAACTGTCCTTAGTACCTTTGCAAGCATTAAAACAAAAGCAGCAACAACTATTGGGTATGTAATTTAATTCGTGCGGTTTTTTTTTTCAAAATTTGAACGTTTATTAAAGAAAAACATGTACAATAGTATTATTGAAAGTATTGCCCATCTGAAGCTATGACTTTTTCCTATCTTTCTGGCAATTTTTGGATCCCATCCCGAAAGAACTGTGCTCGCTTGGCAGCCAAGAATGAATCAAGCCAATTTTTGATATTCTGCTCTGATGTGAACCGTATTTCAGTGAGGGCGTTCTGCACCGACCGAAACAAATGGTAGTCAGAAGGGGCAAGGTCTGTGCTACAAACCGGGTGGGGTAAGACTTCCCATCCACTGTTTTCCAAATAGTTCTTAACCGGAATAGCAACGTAGGGCCGAGCGTTGTCATGATGGAAAATTATTGTCTCGTGTCTGGTCATTTATTCCGGGCGTTTTTCGGCTACTGCTCTCCTTAAACGGATTAATTGCGTTCGGTAGCGTTGTGCATTTATGGTTTCACCTAGTTTTAGCAGCTCTTAATACAGCACACCCATCTAATCCCACCAAATACAGAGCATTACCTTCGCGCCATGGATATTCGGCTTTGCCGTGGATTTGGCTGGTTGGCCGGGCTTCACATATGGTTTTTTGCATTTGAGGTTGTCGTAATGGATCCATTTTTCATCACCAGAGACAATCCGATGCAAAAATGACTTCGTTTTGTGGCGTTCCAGCAACATTTCGGACATGCAAAACCGCCTTTCGACGTCTCTCGGCTTGAGTTCACGTGGAACCCAATTTCCTTGCTTTTAAATATATACAGTTGCTCTTAAACGTTTTGAAATGGCTGCTTGAGTGACACCTAAAGATTTTGTGAGCTCTTCTTGTGTTTGGCAACAATCTTCATAGAGTAATGCTTCCAGTTCTTCATTTTTAAACTTTTTTGGCTGCCCAGGACATTCATCAACTTCCAAGCCAAAATCACCACTTTTAAATCGTGAAAACCACTTTTGGCACGTTCGGTCAGCTAGCGCATGTTCACCACAAACTTCCACCAAAATACGATGACGTATAATACGTAATGAAGAAGAACACCCCGCAAAAACACTTTTTCAGGCACAATGTTCGACATATTTGAGTGAAAAAATAAATATTGTTGTTTACGCTTCAAATGAATGACATATACTGAAATGACGTACAATGACAGTAGCTTTCCAATGCATGTTCCAATGGAATAATAACAGTGGAATAATACAAGTTACACCATCTCTTAGCAAACCGCATGAATTAAGTTATAGACTCAATAGTTTAGCTTTAAAAATCGATTAGGCTAACACACCATTACAGTAGACTTCTTAAACTTTGAAAGAGTTAGAGATTCTTTCCGGTTTACGGTGCCTGTAACTTTTAAAATGACATCTCGTCATAAATCAATCATAAAGTTACTGCTACCAATTAGTATTTCTTTGCCCAAGGGAGTCAATTTGGTACTTAAACCTGGGTAAGACCCTTGTCATCTAAGTCATTCTCCACTGCACAGAAGCATGTATGTTGGGATTTTTGGTCCGCTTGCGTAGATGGCCTTGGAGAAAGAGATATGAATTTACGAGCTTTACAGAATGATGGATTCGGTCGAAAAGCTAGGCATCAGTTGCATGGGGATATGTATATCATATTGATACCAAGACTCGGTTCTCGAGAATCGGTCCTTAATCATTATGAAGTGTAGAACTTAAGACAATATAGAGGAAAGATCTTGAAAGTTAGAGAACATTTTTGGTTGAAACCCAAGCTCACCCGTGTCTTAGGGCACTCGTCAGTATTTTACACCAATTGGTAGTTAACCTTTTCGCTTAGTAAATAATTATTTGTTTGCCTTTTGTATTAAATCAAAGAAACTGTCGAAATTCCAATCAAAAATATATTCTCAAAATTTATTTACAAGTTATTTATCATTTCGTTATTAACGTTAATTAATTTTTAATCTTCTCTTTCAGGTGTTCCTGGTAAACGTAATGAAATATATTACAACTGCTGCCCAGAGCCGTATATCGATATTACATTCGCCATTATTATTCGTCGACGAACGTTATATTATTTTTTTAATTTAATTATTCCGTGTGTTCTAATTGCATCAATGGCATTGCTGGGATTCACACTGCCACCAGATTCGGGAGAGAAATTATCATTAGGTTTGTATCCGAATATTTGTCACAAAAAATTGCCTCATCATGCGTTCGTTATACCATAATTCGAACCCAAACTATTTGCTTATCCTCACTTTAATTCCTAATTAAACTAGTTACAGTTAGATGGACAAACAAAAATCTACAAACTTTTCTGGTTTCTATTTCCCCACTAAACTTATCCACTTCAACCAAAATAGTTTTTTTTTCTCTCTCTCTCTCTCTTTTTTCTTATCAATTTGCAGATTTGCAATTTTTTTTTTGAGTACACATAGCAAGATCTGTTTCGGAAGCCACCTCACAAGGAGGACTACCAAAAAAAAATATTTGAAAAAGGATTCATCTCATCGATTATGCTATTTACCTCAACTAAGTTAAGTATATAGAGGTCCTTAAGCATAAGCAGTTTAAATTGGAAATTGGCAATTGCAATGCTGCAGCCAATTTATGGCAGTTTTGGCTGTGATACTGGAGATCGAAAGGGTTTCATTGATATTCTGAAACCATATCAAGGATGCAAGTTAAAGTATTGAATTCATTTCGTACAGACATATGCACATACTCGTATTCATAGTGAATGCGTTTAAAATTGATGTACGATGAGAATTCCATCGATAAATTCGGCTTAATCACACAATCAACCAGCCAAACATGCTGTGCAAGAGGAAAATTACGAACATTTTACATTTAATTAGTTCGAAGGATATACGAGTACGAGTACTCCTTCGTACTTCACCTAAATATGGTATGGATTCATATGTACGAGTATACACAGTTGTATATACGAGTCTCTGTGTGCCGAGATGACTTCATGACAATTTAAAATTTCATTTAAACTCAAACACAACATTTCACAACACACTACTCGTACTCCGATACAACCTTGTTGTGGACTTTAGTCCTTGTCAGCTGAGACCTGGTTTTTAAAAATTAAACAAGGACGACCTCCTCTTTTTGTTGCGGGCAATTTTTCACCAAGATAGAAAACTTGTCAATATTTGCAGTTTGCACAATAATATTGAGCATTCCATGAGCACATAAATCCGAAGAATGCACAGCACATAGTGATGGTGTGGCCTTGCTATCTAATGTTGTTCGCCTTCGAATGCGCGTAGTAGAAGGTAACGAAATTTTTTGAAAATAGAATAAACAACAGCAATATGTTTTACCATTACTGCACCAAAAATTCGAAAGGCTTCTTCAAATATTCTGATGAAATGCCGATGCATCTGGAAGGAGCAAGAATAATATAATTCACTTTTCTACTCGTATACAATTTCATTTGAGGCAGAACGATAGAAATTGTTGCTGATGCATTCTTGATATGAAATCGAATTCAATTCGGTTTTCTCTTCTTCAAATATAAAGGCAAACGAAATACATTTTCTACTATTAAGGGTTGAAGGCTATTTCGATGCAATCATTTAAATTTTTTATATATCTCACTTGGCAATAGCATAAAATTGCCGGCAGTGAAAAAAGCTTCCAACAGATTGTGAAATTTAATTTCTATAAAATAGTACAGTACTCGTATAGTGGATTGTGGTATAGTTAGTTGTTAACTTGTCTAAATTAAGTGTCAAGTAAACAGACCCCCAACTTAATAAACTGGGACGATACTTAAGTCATTTTTTAATATTTTTGAACTTTGTCCTCCTTATAAGTTTCTTTTGATTGAATTCCATCAATTTATCGATGAAGTGCCTACAGTTCAAGTACCAGCCTCACCACTTCAACACCAAGTATCTGCAGCTTGAAACGAGAGTAAGCCGGACACTCACAGAGGTAGTGGTCTGCAGTGTCGTCTTAATTTTCATAGCAAGCATTGCAGGATTTTGTATCGCCAATGCCCTGCACATATAGGTACTTAGCAAAAGTGTAGTGCCCAGTCATGACACCAATAAGCAGTCTGTAGTCTTTTCTGCTGAGGGACACCAGAAAGACCACTGACTTTTTAGAGACGTCAAGAAGCCGACAACCTAGAAAGTCATGCTATCTGCAGTTATGCTCATAAGAAATCCAACTGCCAATTGAAGCACTAACCGAGGACGCAGGCAGACCAAAAATAGGTTCTTGTACTGAAAAACTCTCCTCTGAGCTTTGTGTAGCACGATTTTCGGCGATTTCGTTTCTTGTGATTCCATTGTGACCTAGCACCCAGACAAGACTCAGCTTTCCGCCCCCGTTCATAAAAGTCTTGCGTTCTCGAACTAGCTTGGAATTCGTAAGTCGCAAATTTTCCTAACGAGTACTCAAATCTAACCTCGCGGTTAGATGGCTTGGAGCCATGCGTGAAAATCCGGTTGCATTCCTTTCATCGATCAGATTCTAGTCGAAACCAGTCTTGGGCACAGGGAAAGTGGATTTCGTATTTTTTTTTCCGCAGTATGAGTTGTAGTGTCATTGCATATCCATAAGATTAGAGTCTAGACAGCCAGCGCGAAAGGTCATCAAAGCACTTGTACGTGTTGTACCAAGGACCACTTCTTTTTAAACGGAAGATGTCTTTGAGATTACAAACCTCGGTATGAATATCAAGGAGATTGAGATTTATCAGACCATTAAGAGAAGAGACAGACCGTTATTTGTAGTCTGGTAAAGGTAACAATGATGTATTTGCATGAAAACTTATTTCACCAGACAACCGACGCAATAGAATATAAAGGGTAAGGTTTGATTTATAATGTAAAACAAAATACATAAATTTGAAAGTAAACTTAAAACGTTTATGACTGGTTAAAAGAACAATTCATGGCATTTATACTTTAGAAATGTTATTATGTAAATGCCTTGGCACGACTACGTCCGAGGTGGTCTCTTCGGAAGGTCTAATTTTGGGAGACTCGTTCGAGCATAACGACTTGTACCTCGCAGATAACACTAGTAATGTTGCGAATGATATTGGGAATAGTGGTGTCAGTAGGTCGATTATGTGCACCTCGTAAGTTCTTATTACGCCTTATCATAGAAGTGTAGATCCAGAGCACCTTCTCGGCGATAGTCCCCATGTCCTGACGGCAGCGTCTTTGCACTGATAGAAGGCAGGTAGCACCTTAGAGGCTTTCGACGTAGAATGTTTAGTCCATAGAAGTTTGTTATTCAGGATGACACCCAAATATTTAGCTTCTTTGGAGAATTAGATGGTGATGCCTTTAAGCTATAGATGAGTGAGACTAGTCACCTTTCTACTTTTCGTAAAGATAAAGATCTCAGTTTTAAGAGAATTCCCTTAAAGCTCGTTCGATTACGTCTAGAGCTGAGCGCTTTGAGCAGTAAGACGACCAACATGCACTATAGTAGTGGAGACAGAACGGCGACTTACTGGCAATCCCTGTTTACCCCCGCCATCATATATTGACCACTGTAAGCATCCGCAATCAATATCCTATTCACTAGATTATATTTATTCACAAAACGAGTGATTGGTCTACAACGTGTTGTCTGGTCAAGTTACAAATGCCGTCGACGGTTACGTTTTTTCTTTTTGTCGAAAGCACCTTCAATGTTGACTACCAGATTTTGGTGTAAGTATGTTCCATCTTAAATAGAGGATGCAGTCAATCACATAGCTGTTTCGTGCACATAGAGCTTGTCCATGCTTTCTACGCTGTTCAACATGAAGGAAGTTAGACCTTAAGGTCTCAACCTTTTTCCGCTATAAAGGCTATTCTCACTGTTCGCCAGGGTTTCGGTATGTATACTTATCCCAAGCTAGCAGTGAAAATTTTCTTGAGAATAAACAGCAAAAAACTGAAAGGTCAGTGACTGTGTATATGCCATTAGTGCAAGCCGCCTTTAGTGATTAAAGGAAGCAACAGCAAGTTTAACGGCATTATCCGTAACCATAATGCGATATACCAGCTACGGCGTTTTGTGTTATTTAACTCACTAGCAGCTTCGTTAATAGAAGCTGGTTGTGATTTGGTTCTGAATAGGTTCTTATTAGGTTGCATGGGAAGTAAGCATGAGACGGAAAGCCTCTTCTTTCGTAGAGTAATTCCAGTGATCTTTTCGCAAAATTCTAAATCCGAAATCCGAAAAAGCTTCTTATATTCTTCGTGTTTTGATCTTTAAAGACTCTAGTCTTCTTTCAAATTAGTCTTAAGCTATCTGTTTAAAGGAACTAATGATCTGCATTCCATCAAGGAACGGGCGATCTGCAGGATTGTTTTCTAGCTGCACATGCTAGTTTAAAAAGCTTGGTTAGTGAACCGTTCAGATTTTGAACAGCTTTCTCTAGCTTTTGCTTTTTTTTCCTGAGTTTAATAGAAGCACTATTGTACTTGCCTCCTTAAATCGTGTCCAGTTGGTTTTCTATGGTTTCCTTCTCTTCAATAAAGTCGAAACTTCGCATTCGATTCTAAATTTGATGTATCTATGTTAAGGTCTGACGGTAGTAGTTTCCAGACAGTAATCTCCTTGCATACCTGTTGGATGCAGTTAAGTGTGCTACTTGCTGTCTTACTCTCGTATTAAAAGTTGACTATGAGCCATAATTGTTTATAAATAGGTCAGACGATAGTATAAAATCCAGGTGATGATTGCTTTGCACGCTGCATCTGCTACTGCCCCAAAAAGTCCCATCGCAGCTAGGTCCCATATTTCTGGAATCACAGTATTCAATGAGTTTGGCTACTAGAGAAATGACGAATGTGAACCATTCTCCGTTCATTCCGTAGTTAATTTTTGCAACAATTAAATGTTGGTTGTAAAAATGTGCAGGTTAAAATGGTCAGAGTGAGTTCGGTACATACACACAAGTTCACAGTCTTTCCGATCGCTCATCATATAGTGGTGTGAAACCCTTTAAACATCTTAAACCACAGATGAGTTTCATCCATTCCTATGGTCAAGGGATTATAGGACTTCAACTTAACCCACAGGTTTTAGCCTAACTACTGTTAAATCAATTTCTAAGATGCCAATAAACGTAGTGAGTAACTTTCTCTAAGTGAGTCTAAGAACTTCATCTGCATTCTACGCAGGCTTAATAAAATGTCTTCCACCAACACGCATAAAAGTCGAAAAACAACTTCAAATGAGTCGGTGCATTTGCTTACTGTTTGGAACACTTGGTAATAAAAAGAATTTTCTTGTGTAGTCTCTAAGACCCGCATTAAGTGATGCAGCTATCTTTTCACTGTTCAACTTTTTGATGAAGTGTGTTATGAACCGTCCAGAAGTCTATCAAATGCTTTGAGTATACGAATACCTATTTGCCTGTTTTGCTTGTAAAGTTTGCATTGATTTCTAACAATTTTTTCTGACGATTACTATGGCTTTTTATAGCATGTTTTTCGAGATATCGAGATTTTTACCGATTGCAGTACTGAATCCATCTTTCATCGAAAGCTATATTGCAATCGGCTGGTAGACAACATTATCATTAGAATATTTGAGACTTGACTTATGGTATACCACCGTACTCTGCATTTGGCGAGTTCTTACCTACTTCAAAAATATCTGGCACAAATCTGGTTAGCCGTATTGGGTACAGCTTTAATCCAATTCTTCACAAACTATTACTTGCCTAAGTTGCTACTTGGCGGTTGCCTTTGATGTATGGTATCTTTGCTGAGATTAATATTAAATGCACATCCTTCCGCTGCTTTTCGACTAATAGTTCACTTCAGTGACAGGAAAAGGAGGGGCTATGGACTTAGGTTCCACTTTAAGTTAACACTAAAGAGAATGGAAATTTTTTTTAATGTGCGGTATATGCTTTTTACATATCCTACTTTTTAGGGCACTTCCTGAGGTGATGGAGGTTCCTCGGGTTCAAAGACTTTTCGGACCGGAGCATTAGTGTCCATCCACTCTACATGACCAAGCCACCTCAGTCATTGGACCTTCACTCTTCTGGCTAAGTCGATGTCGCTGTACAGCCCGTACAGTTCATTGTTGTACCTCCTCCTCCACTCACTTTCTATGCAGACGGGATCAAAAATCATTCAAAGAACTTTCCTCTTAAAGCAGGCAAGAGTGCCTTTATCCATTTTTGATATAGTCCATGCCTCGGCGCCATAGAACAGGTCTGAGATTACTAAAGCATTGTATGGGTTAACTTTTGTTGTTTGAGAGATGACTTTGCTAGTCAGTTGCCTTCTTAGGTCAAAGAAGCAGCGATTAGCAAGAGTTATTTTTTGCTTGATCTCGGCGCTACTGGTGTCGTCTTATGAATTGATAGCAGAGCCTACATAGACAAAGTCCTTAGCTACCTCAAAGTTATATCTATTTTATTTTGTCCGACGTTGACAGCATATACTTGGTCTTGCCCTCATTGGCCGTTAAAACTCGGGAAGACTCCACTGACATAACACTACTTTCTTTCTTAATGTCAATATCATTGGCATACGAGAGTAATTGGACGGACTTTTAAGATATTAATTTAAGAATAATGTTAAGGAATTCGCATTACAGCGCACGGCAAGTTCTAGGTTCTTTTTTGAAATCAAAGGTCTCGTTGAGTTCTTTACCGACCTTGATTGAGTAGCGTGCATTCTCCATCGTAATCCAGCACAAACGGGTAAGTTTGGAAGGAATGCTAAAGCTAGGCATTGCTCCTTATAGCTCCTCTCAATAGATGCTGCCATATGCGGCCTAAAAATCGATAAATAGATGGTGTGTATCGAGCTCATGCGGTTTTTGCCTAGCATCACCCGTAGTGCGAATGTTTGATTGATGGTAGACTTGTTGCAACCTGAAGTCACACTTATATGGACTGATCTGGTTGTTGATGAACGGTTGTTAATTTTACGGCAGATAGGATCTTGTAGGCGATGTTATAAAGACTGTTTTCAGGGGATCTCCTTTCTTTCATTGGGCACACTTTCGTTCGACCTTATTTTGAAGAGCTTTGAAGAGTCAGGCCTTCGCTTCTTTAGCTTTTTTGGACTAAACCTTCACTTCATTCTGGTCTGGTGGAAGGAATTGTTGGTCTATATCGTCCAGATTGCAAGGTTAAATCAACCTGACAGCAGTATTGGGTTATACAGTTTAGCGTAATGCTGTTTCGACTGTGACTCTACTACTGCATACCCTTGTTCGCCTCTATAGGCTATGGTTCGGGGTTTGTGTCCGTAGCATTTTTTTTTTTTACAATACCTTTTGGTTAAACTTCGAATCTCATTCTTGAAGTAACATCTCTCTATTTCCTCGACAGCGCGCTTCTACTGCTCCTTCTTTTTCAACCTGAAATGCTGATGTTTGTCTATTCTTTTCTGTTCATAGAATTCGTGAGCAGCTCTTGTCCTTCTTTGCAGTGCCCTTTTGTATACATCTTGTCCTCATCGTCATTGAGCCAGCGGTTTCGTTGTGAAAACCGACGGAAACCTAGCACTGATTGCTTTTTTTTAATGCTGTCACACAGTATTAGGTTGCCTTAACGATGTTCGGGACATTCGCAACCGTATCTTGGCTACCACAAAGTAATAGTCCGAGTCGATATTGACCCTTGGAGCGTTTGGTATCCTTAGTACTGGATCAGTTGGTTGATCAGAAGTTTACCAAGTCGCCTTGTGAATATCGATATGTGGGAACCGCGTAGTAGCTACGAAAATGTTTCGCCCCACTGCAAAGTCGATAAGTCTGAATCTGTTATCGAAGGTAGTGTCGTGCACGCTATACCTTCCGACAGTACTAATAAAGATGCCCTCTCTTCGTAGCTTTGCATTAAAATTACCGAGGACAATTTTAAATTCATACTTAGGTCATGGTCGTAGATTTTGTAAAAGAGCTCGTATCAGCTCTAATTATTGTATAATTTGTCAAAATTTCATGTTGACTTAGAATGTTTCAAGTAATAGATATACACTCTTACCTTTGTCATATTTTTCGTGTACAGTACAGTACAGGTATATTTGGGTTAAAACAGGGGTGTATTGGATATGCCATCGAACAACCATTAGACACCAGAACGGGCCCATCGTGATCCCTGTGAATTCAGTTGATTTTCTATTCAAATAGCAAAAACCTAAACAATCTCTCTGTTGAAACATCTAATTTCTTTGCAAAAGGCAAGAAGGTCTCTAAAGTTCGTGAAGTCTATTTTCTCTAGGTTTTCGGAAAAGTAATTGCCTAAAAATTTTCCTCGACTTCGCGAAATTGCACTCACACAGTATGTGTGTTATGTTCTCTACAGCTTGCAGATCACTTCAGAATCTGCAAATATCTGTATCTGATAATTTGAGTGCCTTTGCGTGTTTTCGCAAAGATCCCTAGATATTATGCCGTCAAAAAGTAGCGAGAGAGCCTTGGATACCCTCTGTCCTCCATGACTTGACCACCTTAGGTGTCCAGTCTTTATGATTTGTTCCTTAATAGTGCCCCTTAATATGCAAAGGGGTGGTTGGATGTTAGCAACCTTACTATTAGCGAGTAGCCCTCCTCTTCTTGCACGCTCATCCGCTTGTTCATTCCACCCGGTTTCGACTGCATAATGCCTTGAGCACTGTGCCCCTGACTAGATCAAAGTTGATGTTGGTCGATTCCATTGCCTTGCCATGTGGCCTGACTATCGATCTAGACAGCAATATCTCTCTCGGATACCGATCTCATCTGCATTAGCTCAGCTACCCTGAAGACAGCCAAAACCTCTGATTGAAAGACACTGCTTGCGTCCGGCAGTTTTATATAAACTCTTAGTTCTGGATCTTTTGAGGAAATACCAGAACCTGCTCCACCCTCTGTTTTCGAGCCGTCTGTGAAAATTGCAATTTTATTTGACCTGATTATTGCATCTTTTTGTCAGTCCTCCCTCTCCGAATATATTATATCATACAGAATGTCGAAGTCGACCAAGTACAGTATTTCATCCGTCAGAATTGGATTACCTGGCGGTAGCTCCGGTAAGACCGTGCCATGTTCAAAACTCCTTCGCTTAAAATAACTCAAATAAGTGAGTCGTTTCACACCATTGCCAGCAAGTTTTTGATCTGTGAAGAGGTGGTTAGTCTCGACTTGAAATTTGTTGGCCTCTTCCATAATTTGCTTAGTGTGAAGATGTTTCCGATCGACGACCAGCCTGATCAAAAGTCCATTGTTACGCGCCGATTAAAGTATTCAAGAAGGACTTGAAACGTTGACACAATACTCTTAATAGGATCATACATATATGCGACATTTTAAAATAATATATCTCGATATTTCTAACAAGATATACGGATGACTTTTATGAAAAATGGGGCAAATAGAGCTGATGGTTCAGTCATTAGACATGCTTTCTTGTCCACACGTGGTTAATGATTTAGCACATGCACCTTTCCAACGCATCATATCCGCTGGGGGACGATCGCAGCCGGAGATCCTCTTCTTATTCAGCTTTTTTATAGCCGAGACAACTTCTTCTATACTGGGAAGGGAATGGTTTCTTATGTAGAATCGGTTTCTGTGGTTGTCAGATACCAATTTCATGCAGTAAAAATGGTACGGTTTCTGATGTGTGTTACACCCATTGTATACTGAATCATTAAAAAAATATATATATCCGCATTTGGTGTAGCAAAATAATATTGAAGCCCTCGCGAGCAACTGTAATGTATCGTCTTCTCAAAATCGTATCTTTAGTTACATATCAAAACGAGCACATAAATAATATATTTAATTCTCCTGGGATAAACAATTTCACAAGTATTATACCTTCGTCGAATGTCGATGCAAATTGACAAAATGATGGTTCATTTTTAATCTTTTAAGCCCACAAAGAAGACACATTAAGTGCAATGTCAAGCTTTTGCCGTTGCCATTCCAGCAAGATATGCAGGTCTAACCCAACCTTCCACCCTGTCACATTTATCACATTTATTAATCAGGTCAATTCAGTACATTTTCACTTTGATAGGAAATTGCTATGCCTTTAGAATTATGTATCTACGAGTACCTACCTATGTATGTACGAGTACATGTATCTTTGATATTGCCTTCAAGTTTACCCAAATAAAACTGGATGGCTGGGACGTGCCTTACCTCTACAGAGTTGGAATTTACCTTTGGCAAACTATCTAACCCTTGTGGCTGTAATTAATTGAGTAATTGCTTTGACTGCAATTACTATTCTGCATAAGCAATACATACATTTGTAAAAACCTTAACTCTCTAGATAATTATGTATGAGTCAGGTAAATTGCCTGTGACCCAGTTATCAGTTATCAGTTTCCAGTAACTAGTGACTAGTTACTAGTAACTAGTACCCAGTTATCACTCTACGAATACCGATGCACTTTCTAATATGACGTTTATTTATATGTATTATATAGGGTGATTCATCGTAAGTTTTGATTTTCAATAGGATTTTTTTGACAGATCACGAGTGACTCCTATCAAAATGCTTTGTTATTTTTGTTCAGTATAGTTTGGCAATTCATCACAAAAAGACTCACATCACAACAACGTCACCACATTGTTCAGCTCTATTACGAAAATCAGCGTTCTGTGAGAAATGTTTTTCATGCGATTCAGGTAACTTATGGTGCGCATAATCGACCTACTGAAACCACTATTGCCAATACCATTCGCAAATATGTGTCTCAGTTTACATTAGTGGATGATACTCGATCTCATAGTGAAGAGACTACCATATAGCAGCTGTAGCTGAGAGTTTACGCGAAGACCATGACGAATCGATTCGTCGTCGTCCTCAGCAGCTTGGCTTGGCATATTCGACAACTTGGCGTATTTTACTTGAGGATCTCGGCCTAAAAGCGTACAAAATTCAACTAGTGCATGAATGGACCCGGAAAAACTCAATGAAAATCCAGCGTTTTGTCGTGAAATTTTGTTCAGTGATGAAGCCCAGATCTGGCTCAATGGATACGTTAATAAAAAGAATTGCCGTATTTGGGCTGATGAGTAATCCGAAGAGTACCATTACATTCATTAAAAGCAACGGTATGGTGTGGTTTATGAGCTGGTGGAACCATTCGTCCATATTTCTTCAAAAATGAGGCAAATTAGAATGTTACCCTCAATGGTCACCGTTATCGCACCATGTTAACGGACTATGTGCTTCCTGAAATTCAAGCACATGGTCTCGGTGAGCTCTGGTTTTAACAAGACGGTGCTACGGGCCACGCAAGGCGTGAAAAAATTTACTTGTTGAAAAATCATTTTGTTGAATACTTAGTTTCACGTTTTGCCGCCTAGATCGTGCAATATCACATCTTTGGACTATTTTCTCTGGGGATATGTAAAGTCTTAGATCTTCAAGAATAAGCCAGCTACGATTGACGCTTTGAAAGCCAACATTACTCGCATTATCCGCGAGATACCAGTCGGTATGCTTAAACGAGTCGCCCAAAATTGGACCTTCTGAATAGACCACCTCAGACGTAGTCATGGCCAACATTTACATAGTATCATTTTTAAAAGATAAATGCCATGAATTGTTTTTTTAACTTTTAATAAAAATTTTAAGTTTGTTTTTAAATTTATGTATTTTATTTTACATTATAAATCAAAGCTTACGATGAATCACCCTATATATGCGGAAGGCAGAATTAATATTGTATCTATTGCTAAGTGGATTTTAATTCAATATTTTATTCGTTCTCATGTATCCATGTATGTATCTTTATATCTCTTTCAGGTGTAACAATTCTTCTCTCACTTACTGTCTTCCTTAATATGGTAGCAGAAACGATGCCTGCGACATCCGATGCTGTTCCACTTTTAGGTAAAATAAAGGATCATTCCTCTCACATATAATACCTTCATTTCTATCCTATTTACTCGTAATTGTATTTCTTCCTTTCTCATATATTTTTTTCGTCCTTCAGGTACATATTTCAATTGCATAATGTTTATGGTAGCGTCATCCGTTGTGTCAACGATATTAATATTAAATTATCATCATCGAAACGCTAATACTCATGAAATGTCCGAATGGGTAAGTCTGTTTGTTTTAACATACACATTGCCTTTTTTTTTAACCGTAATTTTATTATAATTAATTTTTTTTATTTAACCCTGGTGGGGAGGGTATGTCAGCTGATATTTTTGAGCGCACTTTAAATCCCTTTTAATTAATTTATTTATTAAGTACGTTTGCCAAGAGGGATTGAGGCAGACGCCAACGCACTTTGACGCCGAAACCAAACTGAAGTCAAAATCGACGCTATTGCTGGCGCTGCCGCCAAAAATCGAATATTAATTGCGTTTGTGAATTGGTGTCAGTGGAAACGAATTGAAAATCATCGAATGTGAATTATTCAAGCAGAAAATTGTTAAAAATTTAAGCGTATCCGGAAGTGGAGTTGTAACCATTGTTTCAGCAAATTCCAGTACATTCAGTATAGCATAGGCGGACTTTTCAGCACGGATGATTATGGTTATTGGTGAAGTCTTTATTGGTAGTAATTGGATGGATTTCGAATTCGAAAGGAGGGTTAATTTATGATTGGGTAGATGGTTAATCGCAACACAACAGGTTGCGGATAATCTGGTGCGAATACATACCCTGTTTCCGTTGCAAATATATGCAATTAAAAAACCACTTAACCATTTTATGGATAATGAATGCATTAAGCTTATAAAGAAACAGATAAATGTGTCCTGTCTATATTCATTAAAATGCAACAAGCAGACTTAAGCCTTACTTCAGTATTACTTTATTTACAATAGTGTAAATAACATAGACACAAATTGGTTGCCTTTATAACCAATTTGTGTCTATGTTATCTAAGATGTAATCTGAATTCAATACAAAAAAGTACAATATATAAAAGCGCTGCTTTTTCGTACTTGAATCGTTGACACTATCAGGCAGATGAAACTAAAGTGGAAGAGATCGTATCAGACATTAGACACTATAACTAGAATTTTATCAGCTATATATATATATATATAACTAGATGTCAGCTGTTCTAAAGCCTTATACAGAAAAGGAAATACTCATACGTTTTTTACGTTTATGAACGACCCTAATATCGTTTGAAAGAGCTCCATACAGCTGTTTGAACTTATGTAATAGGTGTACCTATGCATAAGTTTCTCCGGTTTTTTCATTTTTTTATTCAAAATATCGGCCGTCGGCTTCTACACATTTCGCCCATTTTTCAGGTAATTTATGAATGCCAGAAAAGCTGCTTGTCTTTTGCGACAAACCAGTTGTCGAACGATTTTTCAACTTCCTCGAAATTGCTGAAGTGCTGCTCGGCAGCGCGTACCAAATTGATGCGAAGAGGTGATAATCAGATGTTGTCACGTCTGGGGAGTACATAGTAGTTTTGTTGTGTGAGACGGCGCGTTTTCGTGTAACAAAATCACTTTGCCATGTCTTCTGGCTCATTTCGATCGTCTTTCAATTATTTTGTGGTTTAAATTAATCATTTGTTGGTGATATACAATACTGCTCTGGTCTCATCAGACACAGAGCATGGACTTCTTCCCGAAGCGATTTGGCATTAGTGTTGAAGGACCGGTTTCACCAGATGAAAGCCACGAATTTTTCCGCTTCGGGTTTTCAAAATAAATCCATTTTTTGTCACCCGTCACAATTCGATGCATTTCACAAGTGACTTTGAGATTTTCTATTTGACTGTCATTCAAATCGTGTGGGACCCATTTACTGAGCTTATTGATCTTCCCCACTGCTCGTAAACGTCTGCTGATTGTTTCTTGTGATTCATGTACTCCTTCTGCTAAATACGTTTGAGCTTGAGTTGCGTCATCATCCAAAAACTGTGTAATAATAACATCACCTATGAGTTTTATCGCACGATTTTGCTTCCTATCTAGCAAGTCAAAAAGGAGTATTAGGGGCGCCTGGCCAGATATGGGCATTGTGCTCCAGTTTTGTGCGGATAAACGCCTTATATATTGAGGCCAGGTCAGAGGAAGTGAAATATTTCTTTCATCGCTTAAGGAAACCTTGACATTTCGCAGCATTTTTGGCGACATCAAATATATGGTCATTCAATCGTAAGTTGTCATTGACACACATACCGAAAATGGAAAGTGTTTCGGTTTTTACGATGCAAGTGCCATTCATGTATAATGGCTGTGTGCCTAAATTTCACTTTAGCCACATCCGAAAGCATTGTTTTTTGGAAGCATTAGATTACCGCATTAGGTACACATGCATCTAAGGCTTTAGTTGATTAGGTAATAAAGGAAAGATAGAGTATTCCCTAAGCGTATTGTATGCCTTAAGAAAGAATCACAACATTTTAAAATACGGCCAAAAGCTGATGAGCATTCATAGCGTGACTTGCATTACGGTTGAAGGTTTAAAGGGACGTAATACTATCAGCATTATCGATGAAGCGGTAGTGGGATAGAACAAGGGGAGGCAAGCGACATTACGTCGGCGTTGGAAGTTATTGATTGCCTGTGTAATATTGGCATCATCTATGAGTTCAAACGCTGAGTTTTTAATTCCATTTAACAAGTTCAGAGAACGAGCCCCGTGCAAAACACAGTTTTGCGCAAATAAATGCTCCATATGTTGAGGCCAGATTTTAGGGAAAAATTATTTCTTATATTGCTTGAGGCAGCCTAGACATTTCGATGCATTTTTGGAGACATAGCATATGTGGTTATTTTAACGTACGTTGTCATTGGCTCACATACTGAGAATGGAAAGTCTTTTGGTTATAATTATCATTTTTCTTTAACGACCGCAGACAGCATTGTGCTTTGGAATCATTCAATTCCACACGATTAGTGGTTCTCCGAGTTATTATTGGCTATTCTGTTTATATCTGAAAGTAATGAGCTCTATATAAACTGAGTTTTCGTTCTACACTTGAAGAGCGGAGACATGAGTCCAGCAAGATATATGAAAGACAGAGACTACTGTTGTCAGTAAAAAAATATACTGCATAAGTAGTGTCAGTCAAGAAATAACAAATAAAAATTAGAAAGAGTGTCGTAAACAGAATGGAGCCCTGGGGCACATCAGCATTTCTATATTGGATAATGGACTTGAATACGCAGATTGGCAATTTCCAAATTTTTGAAGAAGGGATTCGTCAATGCCATTGAAATACCAAGTGCAACCAAATTGGTATAGACTATGGTTCCGTTTTTAGTGAGACACTATGTAAAAATCTTGCTTCGAATACCATACTGCAGATTTCATGAGCTGATATCTTATTAGCGTTTCCATTATCTCGGAAATAAAGGACCTTTGTGCTGTAGGTCTGTAGTAGGAGAGAGAAGAAGTTTCGCCTTTTTAAGCATCGAGCGACAAGGGAAAGTTCATCAAAAAGCTTACAAATTGTTTCACCACCTGTTTAGGAGATTGGGAGATGTAATATTTCGACCAGCGGATCTGTTTGTAGTTCTTGCAACTGCATAAATGAGAAAGTGAATTCGTGTAATAGAATGTCAGAGATTTGATACAATCAAATCAAGTTGATTTGATTCAGAAGTGTGCTTGTTATTATCATTTTTCTTTAACGACCGCAGACAGCATTGTGCTTTGGAATCATTCAATTCCACACGATTAGTGGTTCTCCGAGTTATTATTGGCTATTCTGTTTATATCTGAAAGTAATGAGCTCTATATAAACTGAGTTTTCGTTCTACACTTGAAGAGCGGAGACATGAGTCCAGCAAGATATATGAAAGACAGAGACTACTGTTGTCAGTAAAAAAATATACTGCATAAGTAGTGTCAGTCAAGAAATAACAAATAAAAATTAGAAAGAGTGTCGTAAACAGAATGGAGCCCTGGGGCACATCAGCATTTCTATATTGGATAATGGACTTGAATACGCAGATTGGCAATTTCCAAATTTTTGAAGAAGGGATTCGTCAATGCCATTGAAATACCAAGTGCAACCAAATTGGTATAGACTATGGTTCCGTTTTTAGTGAGACACTATGTAAAAATCTTGCTTCGAATACCATACTGCAGATTTCATGAGCTGATATCTTATTAGCGTTTCCATTATCTCGGAAATAAAGGACCTTTGTGCTGTAGGTCTGTAGTAGGAGAGAGAAGAAGTTTCGCCTTTTTAAGCATCGAGCGACAAGGGAAAGTTCATCAAAAAGCTTACAAATTGTTTCACCACCTGTTTAGGAGATTGGGAGATGTAATATTTCGACCAGCGGATCTGTTTGTAGTTCTTGCAACTGCATAAATGAGAAAGTGAATTCGTGTAATAGAATGTCAGAGATTTGATACAATCAAATCAAGTTGATTTGATTCAGAAGTGTGCTTGTTCAAAAAGCTGATGTCTCCAATACCAACCAAGTTGGGGCTTAATAGCCACTATAATTTGCTAGGCGCCAGTGTAAAATAACTTTTTTCAGATCTAGTTATGAGTATAACGATCGCGCAGCATGTGCTTTGCGACTTTCTGGCTTATAAAGGGTGACCAGATAAGAATAATAGGAAAAAATATTTAAATACAACAACAACGGTGTAAGCTATAAAATTTATTTTGGCTTTATTTGCGATGGCCTTGGCTTTGCTGGTAGTGTTTCAACAGGTGGGTCCAATTTTTGATGACACGGTATAATGTGCGGCGTTATTCCGGCAATAGCGGGATGAATGTTGGCTTCAAGCTAGTCCAAAGTGGTCTTCTTCGATACTTTCCGCTACGGCGAGTGTGTTTTCTTCATTTCGCACCAATTTCTGTCTGGTCGATGGATTTAGATCCAAAAGAATGTACTCACGCTCAAATATATATATTTTTGTATAATTTCTGCACGTTCGGCAAATGTAAAACGATGCATGATGAAATGGCAAACCTTACTGAGTATTTTGACATCTGGATATCATCAGTACCTTTGTTGAAACATTACAATTGGAATAACTGGTCACCAGTTAGTTGCTTTTGCACACACTGGGCACTAGTGGGATAAAAGCTCGATAACTCGAAAGCATTAACTCGTCTTTTTTTTCGAAAATCCTGACACTATTTTCATAGAAACATATGAGCAATACATTTGGATATTGTCTGGGTGCTCAATTTCTACTCAAAAATTAGCGATTCACAATTTTCCATTGAATTTTTTTGTAGAATCAGTTAACAATATTTTAACTTGGCTCGAGAAAGCAAATTCAAATGATTTTTTACTGTGCTTTTCCCAGTAAAACTCATTAACTATGTCAATAATCGTAGAATCTAAATACAGTTCAATTTGGCTACCCAATGCTATTTAAACCTGATATCCCATAACTTTCACCTATTTTTAGGTCAATACCTCGCACTGTAAAAACCTCAAAATGGGAATTTACTACGTTGTGAACACATATCCTTGTAACCGATAGAGGTTCTCATGCCACTCAGGTCAACGACAGCAATTCTATTAACATTGCTAACGACCGTCAGCTAAAGTCCTTTAACCCTAAGGCACGACGCAACATTTCACATCTTATAAGATACATACACTGAATCGTGCCAGGCACCACTATCCGCCATCAACACGCAAATACTAATGCACCAACAAGGCAAATAGATATATGAGTACCCTGCAGCGTTATGCAGAATCTACAGCCTTAGAAGGATATGTAAAGAAGACGATGAACTACGAGTATGTAATGTATTGGCACAGGTTTTTCACTTAAAGGACTATTTATCACTTGAGGGGATTTCGCAAACAACCGACAGGATATGAACATGCATTACATTATCCCAAAGAAACGTTAACGTTTTCCAAACAATAAGTCTACACATGAGTGATCAATTGGTAAAAAAAAAAACTGTAAACTTTCAAATACTCGTACACCTAGGAGTTATGTACGGATACGGATAAGGATACAAATACAGATTCCGATGCATAATGTACTATGCATTTTTATTTCATCTATCTTCATTCGATTGCCACTCTGGACAAAAATCTCTATCTGTAGAGAAAAGTCTACTCAATGAAATGTAGTAACTAAATCAGTATTGTCATTACTCCTGCGTTGGCGACGGGACTACTTCATTTCTTTTCCCCATTTTGAAATATGTAGTTGATGTTACTTGTCTTCCTAATACAAGTACGTATGAATAGGTTCAGTTTCGCAATACTATGAAAATAGGATAATACGCTGACCGCACCTCCATACCATTTCAAACGATATGAATTAATATGGACATGACATCGTACATATGTTTGAATTGAATATTATCCTTGCACTTTCATCGATCCGCATAGTGGTATGGTTATCTAATGGATTAGCTTTCGGTTTTCCTATTCAACATGAAACCAGAGATTGATTTCAATTCATGTAGGATACCCTGCATTACCATCGTATTCAAAAGACACTCGACCTCTTATATTGATGCAATGGCCAAAACTACACCAAAAAGGACACCAATTTATTAAAAAGCAAAAAATTATTGTATAGCCAAAGGATTTTCATCTTGAAAATTAATATTTATGTGCAATGCTATGAGAGTAAGAGCCGTACAAGAGGTACACTGTCGAAGCGACATCCAAATCGGGATCAATAGAATAGCATAGTATTAATCTCAATTCTTTGCTGAAAAAAAAAAAGAAAAAACCAACTTAATGTCGTTCCATCTAGCCGACTATTCTTTCGACGTGAAAAAAATTTATTTAACTAGGATAAAGGGGGGATCATTCCGAATTCGAATCTAGAAAATACGAATAGTGAGTACGAGAGTGTGTATGTGAATGTCTTTTGTGGGCACACTTTGTTGTACATACGACTCATTGCAAGTGTCGTTGATAAATGGGTCAGAATGAGTGTGAAAAATGCAATATGCTGAGCAATGGCGGCTTTGGGATCCCTGCACCAGTTCTCGAGAAATGGAGCGTAACGGTAGCGCGCTGAAAAAAAGAAAAAAAAAAAAAAAGATTGATTTATGTCAATGGTCTGGGAGCACACGGTTAGGATACTGAGACTGGTTAGTGGACTTTGGGGTTGCTCGCTCTCGTCTCTTGAAACAATACTGCAACTGTTGCAGGTTCATTCGATAAATTTGGAGGAATGAAATTGTTTTTCTGAATGGTTTGGACAGTCTGGAAAGAATTTATTAGGAAAGTACTCTTTAAGAAAAGTGGTCGTTCATCAATTCCTAGGCACTGCTGACGGGTGAGGTGATTATGTTTCATGAAAAAAATAATTTTCCTACGTAAGACAATGTAGAATGAAGTAGTGGTGAGAGTTTGTTTGTGTGTTCATAAGTAAATTTAAGTTCAATGATGAATGGCTTCCTTATCAAATTCAACATGGAATTCATAAGCCGTAACAATATGCTTCGTATAGACGTTGACTTTGATTATCTGGTGAAGTTTTACTACCGAATTTATTTATCTTTTCTTTTTGGTACGCGCTCAAGAGATTGAGTGCCCTTTAATTGCTTGCACACGCTGCGGCGAAAGAAAGTTAGGGAGAAAAGAATGAGGGGTATCGCTTAACGTTGGTTTTAAATGTTAGAAGGTTATAATGGCTGGGAAATAAAGGCAGGCCATGCAACACGATATTTCAGAGTGCATCCGAATATGGGATTGAGGATATACTAATGAGCATTCATAGCAAGACGAGCATTAAGGTTGAAGATTTGGAATACTACTGGCAATTACGATGGGGAACTCTTGGTGAGGGTGTCAATTGATAAAGTAATGTTAGCATCACCTGCATCTAAGTTTTATCGCACAGTTTTAAAACCTATCTAGCAGGTGCGGAAATGTTATAGAAGCACCTTATATATTGAGGCCTCATGAGAGGTGGTGAAATATTTCTTACATCACTGGAGGAAACCAAGACATTTCGCAGCATTTTGACGACATCGAATATATGGTCATTCCAACGTATAGGATAATGTTTGCCCTCATACACTAGAACCACCTGCACACAGTTACAGTAGTTCGGTTGGAAAAATATAGTGCATCCGCCTTATTCTATAGACTTTCTCCAGACTTAGCACTTTTAGATTTCCACTTGTTCTGAAGACGGCAAAACTTCCTTCATGGGAAAAATTTTACATTTTGGAATGATGTCCAAGAGGCTTTTGATGTATTTTTTCATACGCAGTGAATCAGAGGATATTGAGAAGTGCTTATAGATTTTCATGTTATCTAAGGGATTTTTTGATAACGATGTCTCCATCATTGATTTCCAATAAAAATTTTAGAGGGCCGAGGTGACTTCCTTGAGGTACACCAGATGTAGCTGAAAGAGTAGATCTCATATTGGCGCTTTGTCAAATATTAGTTGATTCACAAAATTATCCCAGTTTGAAAGCTGAAAGCTTTAAACTCAAGAAAGACTATTTCTTGCGAAATTGGTAACAATTACGAGGTATATTCCAAAAGTAAAGTGACTTTTGAAATCTCGCGGTAAACTTACATTCAATAACCGATTTTTTATTTTTATTTATATATTATATATATTATATATATTATATTTATTTTTTTTTTTTTTTTGCTGGGTTAATATTCATGTCCCGAACTTATGCTTACAGTTTTACAATCGAAGCTGTGAAGAAATTGTTTTGGAAAATCGTCGAATGAGAGAAGTTGCTGAGCATGTTGGCATATTGGTCAGCTCGTGTCATGAAATTTCAATTAATGTTTTTTGCATGAGGACTGTGTCATCGAAGTTTGTTCCAAAAGTTCTAATTCTCTTCACAAGAACCATCGCATGACCATCGCTCAGGAGCTTTTGAATGACGTCAATGATGATCCTGAATTACTCAAAAAATTCATAACTAATGACGAATAGGTGTATGGTTATGACGTTGAAACTAAAGCCCAATCGTCACAATGGAAGCTCACAGGAGAGCGAAGATCGAAAAAAGCGCGTTAATTCGATCAACTTTCAAAGTTTTAATCAATGTTTTTTCCGATTACTGTGGCGTAGTGCGACAAAAGTTTTTACCTCAATATCGTACGGTGAATAAGGAGTATAACCTTGCAGTTTTGCGCCGTTTGGAATAAGCAATACTAGAACAACGATCAGAACTGTGAAAAAACAATTCATGGCTATTGTAACATATGACGATAATGCACCTGCTCATTCATCGTTGCTTGTGAGAGATTATTTATCCAAAAACAACACGACAATAATTCCTCAGCCACCATGTTCACCGGATTGAGGAAATAAGAATTTCATCGCTGGAAGAGCTCAAAGCTATACCAAAAAGTGTTAATGAGAAGTGCTTCGAGGATTGGAAAAAGCGTTGGCACAAGTGTATTATATCTAAGGGGGATTACTTTGAAGGAGACAACATTAATACTCAAAAAGTTCATGGAATTCATTCAGAAAATTAAAAATACAAGTTAATTCATCTAAATCTATATTGTCCTCTTTAAGGTAATCTCCATCGACTGAAACACACTTATGCCAGCGCTTGATCCAATCCTCGAAACATTTTTTTATATTCAGTTTTCGGTATGTCCATCAATGCTTTCTGCGATTTTTCCATTACTTCCTCTCGGTTGCTGAAACCCTCTCTACGTAGTGGTTTTTTAACTCGATTGAACAGAAAGAAGTCACAGAGAGCCAAATCAGGTGAATTCGGTAACTGTTGGATGGTATTTGTTGCATTTTTCGCAAAAAAATTGCAAATAATGATGGCATTGTGCGACGGTGCGTTATCATGGTGCAAAATCCACGAGTTTTCTGCCCACAATTCTATTCTCTTTCGGCGAATTGCTTCATAACGCCCAAATAATACTCTCTGTTTACTGTCTGGCCTTCTGACAAAAATTCATGATGCACTACACCGTTATAATCCATAAAAACCGTGAGCATTGCCTTCTTTTTTTAGTGAAAACGACGTAGTTTTTTTGGTCTCGGCTCATTTGGTGAACGCCATTCACTTGCTTGATGTCTGGATTGCGTGTCGTAGTCATAAACTCACATCTCGTCTTCAGTTATGATCCTTTTTATGAATGTGGGATCGGATTCAACCTCGCAATTTTCTCTTTTTTGCATGAAATTGGGGTCTTTTGGCACCAACTTTGCTGCTACACGACGGAAACCCAAATCATTAATCAAAATATCATCAATGTTTTCGTCGGTTTTCGATGTCGATGGTCTGCCACTGCGTTCATCATCTTCGATTGACTCACGACCGCTTTTGAACCGAGTGCTGAAACACTTTTCTAACATTTCCAACGTTCGCGCACCAATAAATCCGTTTTTTACGTAAAATTTAATTCAAGTTCGTTGTAGCAAATTTAAATTCATTTCTAAAATTGTAAAAAATCGCCAACACACACAGTGTTAGATGTACTCTTAGCTACGTAACTTTTGGAAATGTCAAGCTATGACGCTAAGATTAAGAGAGAATCTCAACAACAGATGTACCAACTTAACAAAAAAAAAAAACAGAACTCAAATCGGAACGATGAGAGCGCCACACGGTGACGCCACCGGGAACTTTTTGATCAAGGTGGTATTGATGAATAAATAAATATTTTTCTTGAACACGCCTCGTACATCGATTTCGTTTCCGTCTTCCAATGCACAAATTCCTTACCATTAGTAGCTGTTGATCTTCCTTTAAGAAACCCGTGCAGATGAAGAGAGAAGATAGGTTTGTACTGAAAGATTTCAAAATTAGGGTGTAAAAAAGTTCAATAGCATTATTTATGGAAACATTGGAGCTATGCTTTAGAATGTGGCACATATTTATCTTAGTTGACTAACTGATCAAACGTTTCGTTACATTCAATACCTACCGGAGCCTAAAGTTATTGCGCTCGCCTAGGTCTTTGTGGGCACATTAACCTCTCGCGGTTTTGGGGTATGTATACATATTTTGTTCTATCAAAGGTACTAAAGGGCTTATTTGCCTTTTCATGCTTTCTATTTATTTATCTTATCTGTTGAAGAAGATCTGCTAATTTCATATGACCGTGGCGGTTATTATGGGAGTCTTTTCACTTTTTGAAGACCTGTTCTGCAAGAACACCTGTTTTGGACGCATTTACTTTAAGACATACCCTGTTTGATTTGAGTTCTAAATTTTTGATAATTTTTTGACCAAATATAATATATTTAGTAAGACGTAGTGGCGGCATTGTAGTGCGAATAACATCGCTCAATATTACATTGAAGAAAATCAATGAGAAACAATAGCCCTATTGTAAACCGCATTGGATTCGAAAAGCGCCTGACAGCTTAAAATTGCAAAGACAACATTATTTCCCTACGTAACATCTAGATTTAATAACTGCGATTTTGTGGCGAATTTCTTATTCGAGCAAGACTGTCCATTATAAACCAAAAACCACGCTATAAAAGGCCGTCAAATTAATTGGGGAGTTATATTCAACAGATCGGGAGTTGGATTCAGACGTAATCTCATGTAAACCGCTAGTTCTCCTAATGAAACTTATTTAACATTCCGGCGAAATGCTAATTTCCCTATCAGAGATGTAACGGTGGATGTTCTTTATTTTGGAAATATGTATTCCATAGGAATGCAGTCAATTGTTTCAGTCTCTGTAATACTGGATGACTGATTTGTATTCGTGGGTTGTTTATTTGGAATCGTATCGAGAAAGATGTGCTGCTTATTTAGTTTGATCAATTTGATTTACCTGACTACGTAATTGGGTATAGATATATCTTCTGAAACTGCCTCAATTTGTTCTGGTTTCACTTTCTCTTACTAACATATCTACCTGTGCTTACTGATTATGAAGACTTTTGTCACCTAGCTTTAGCAGTTCGTTCGACTTCTATGCCAAAATACCATAGTCTATGGTGATACAACAATTATTGAGTAAAAGAAACCAAAAACGGAGAAAGGAGACTTAAGCAGGTTATGAGTCAAGTCAAGTTCTGGTTAAAAGTTGAACCAATGATTTCTTAACTATACTTCCCCCAATTCCTTTGTGGGTATTTGTGGAAAATTAAACTGGACTGTCTGTGTTCTTGGAATATGATGTAAAATTATACCGTTTTACGCATAAGTACCTACATGTAGCTCTTTGGAAAACTATATCAGAAATATTCTTCCAATATTTTTCCATTTTTCGCGGCAATATATCAAACCCGTATATGTGTTGCCCCATACCCCTACAATATTAGGTGCGCAACTGAGCTCAACATCCCTTGGCTTCAAATCAAAAGAAACCCAAGTTCATTGTTTTTTAATCATTCCCAACGCATACAATCGCTTAGCGGGTAACTTCTAATGCTGAAACAAGCTTTCCTTTTTTTTGGCATAGATCATTGAGCAATGCCTCCATTGGCCTTCCTTCACGCGGATGGTCGTCAAAATCTAACTCACTGCGACGGAACCAATCATGGCATGTTGTTTCACTAAGAGCAGCATCTCTGTAAACTTTATGGAGCTCTCAATGTGATGCATTTTCTTCGAATAAAAGAAGAAAATCCACACTTCCCCAAAATGACAATTATTTGGTACAAAATCAGACATTTTCACACAACCAAAAGTATATGACGCTAAAACAAAATCACTATGTGCCAAAATGGTTTGTTTACCATACTTATGTCTAAAACACTCTTTTTAATTTTTGTCAATGGTCTCTTGTCTGCAAGAGGATTACTAAGCAAAAGAAGTTTCGAAAACACAATGCTATCTGCTGTCATTAAACCCATCGTTTAAAGTTTAACAAATTGCATAGTTGAAACTTTTCATTCTTGGAATGGGTTTCCTTAAGCGACGTAAGAAATATTTCACCCCATCTGGTCTGGCCTCAATATATAAGCCACTAGGCCGCCTAGAATTGGAGTACAATACCCACATCTAGTCAGGTGCTTTTGAAACATCTCTGCACTTGCTTTGAATCCTACAAAACCGCGCAATAAAACTCAAAGGCGAAACTAATACCAGTCAGTAAATTGACACTCTTAAGCACCGACGTAATGTCTCTTGCCTCACTATGTTCTATCGCTATTTTCACCACCAGTGCTCCATTAAAATCGGCAGTAGATTGAAGGGACGGATTTCAAACCTTTAGCCGTAACACCCGTCTCGGTATGAATGCTCATCAGTATACCCTCAAGTCCACTTTCTGACGCACTCCAAAATATCGTAAGTCGTTCCTAAGCCATACAACTCGCTTATGAAATGCCCTGCCGTACTCTCTACTTCCTGGTCGTTATAACTTGCAAACATTTAAAACTAATAAACGTCGGTACCTCCATTTTTTTCCTCCCTAAATTTCCGTCGCACGCGCTGTATTAAGGGACACAAATCCCTTGAACACGCGCTAAACAAAAAAAAATTAAACTAGTTCTGAAAACCCTTACTAACCGCAGCTCCAAATACGTTGAATAAGTTAGTAAGGTAATTGCAATATCTACTGTTGAAGTCATCGTTCACTCAATGATTTGTATTCATCCGCTGTACGCCCTTCTTCTGAGATTCAAACATCTTTGACTGAATTTTTTTATTTTCTCTTGCTTTATGCTCGCGCTTTAAATTTTGGCGGGTCACATCCGGTTGGGAAAGACCACTACACATCGGCTAACACGAGGAGGTAAAAGAACCACAATTGATTTGTAGTCACAGTTATGCTCGGTGCATCTCATTTACATTAACAATCTTTTACATAATTTTTTCCTCCTGAGATAGATGACGCCCAATTCTGCAGATGTAATTTATTTCAAGATGATATCATAAGAAATCGCATCTGTGACATATATACATGCAAACACAGATGTGCTTGGAAAGATATTCAAAGCACAAGCTCAAAGATATCACAATTTTACTGCAAAATAAATCCATTCATTATTTTTTTATGGAAAATATGGTGCCAATAATACTCGTATATTGCTCACTATTCCACGACCTCCCGACACTCAATTTCCATTTATGATTCAAAAATGAGATGATCCAATTTTACAAATTCAAACGATTTATCATTCTTCTCCAGCTACATACGCTGGAATGACATCATTCCATCGTTAATATAGAAAATAACGAGTACTCCCATCCTAGAGACACTGACCCTTTAAGTACACATATTTCAATTTACCGAGAATTTCCTCCCTTAAGAATAACAACTATGATAAATGGCCGTTTGAATATTACTTCTACTCTAATTGAATATTCAATTGCCGTTTCGTTTAACAGATACGACTAATATTTTTGTGCTGGCTACCATGGATTCTACGAATGAGCCGACCCGGTAGGCCATTAATATTGGAATTTCCACCAACACCGTGTTCTGATACATCATCCGAAAGGAAACACCAAATACTTTCCGATGTGGAACTCAAAGAGAGGTACAATTGTAGATAAACATTTTCAAATACTCGTTGTTATCTAATTCTAAATTTGCAGATCCTCAAAATCGTTACTCGCAAATGTGCTGGATATCGATGATGATTTCCGGCATAATTGTAGACCAATGACTCCAGGGGGAACACTGCCACATAATACTGCATTTTATAGAACTGTATACGGGTAAGGATACACGTTATCTAAATTGGGTAAGGGCACAATTTCAACAGATACTAATATGGAATCATTTGAAAATTTCAGTCAAGGTGATGATGGTAGCATCGGACCGATCGGCAGTACACGAATGCCGGACGCCGTCACGCATCACACATGTATGAAATCCTCTACGGAATATGAACTAGGGTTGATTCTGAAAGAAATACGCTTCATAACAGATCAGGTAAGTTCTGTCGTACGAAAAATATACAATTTTTACTTAATCTTATTAGTAGTCTCCTTGTACACAGTTTTTGATTCCATTAAAATAAAGTTTGTGATCGCAAGTAACACAACTTTTCTTTTTGGTTTCCTTGCATAAACTGATTTTCCTCCTCTCTTAATGTTTTTATCTACTGATCCAAAATACTTGCTTTTATCTTAATAACTCCAAAGTAGATGTAAATAGCTTTAAGCTTTTTGCATGTCTAGTCCTTAAGTTCTTCCATATTTCTAAACTATAGAAAATAGCAAACAAATATAAATTTTACCAAAAAATACGTTTTTTTTTTCTTTCTCCTTTTCTTTTTTTTTATAAACAAAATCACTGTCGTAAAATATCGCAAATACGTATATATATCGAAAATAAATAAATAAAAAAAAAAAAAAAAAAAAAAACAAAACAAAAAACAGCTCCGTAAAGAAGACGAGGACAATGACATTGCCAATGATTGGAAATTCGCAGCTATGGTCGTTGACAGACTGTGCCTTATCATATTCACAATGTTCACAATATTAGCCACAATAGCTGTATTACTTTCAGCACCACATATTATTGTCTCGTAGCCATATGAGAGAGGTTATTGTTATTGGTTTTTTCATAAAATCAATTTGTTAATTATTAAATTAATATCGAAACTTTTAAAATAAAACAAAACAAAATAAAAAACAAACAAAAACCGAGCAAAATTGATAAAAAAAATAAAGAAAAATTAACAGCAAAAAAATTCAAACCAAAAAATTAAATTAATAAATTCAATTAATTTAAACAAAAAAAATATATAATTATACAACCCTCTTCCACTAAACAACAAAAAAAAAGAACTTAAATGAGACAACAAAAAATTAAAAAAAAAAAAAAAATACACAGATAACACAAATTACAACACACATACACTATTTTCATTTTGTACCGACGGAGATATTTTTTATTAATTCGAAAAAAAGGATATATAAAAAAATAAAAATAAAAAAAATCGAAAAAAATAAAGAAAAATACAAAAAAAAAATAAAATAATACAGAACTCTCATTTAAACAAAAATAGAATATATATATAGACGCTAACAAAAACTAAGTATATAAGAAAGGTCGATTAATAACAAAAGCAAAACCAAACTAACAAATGTAAATAGGTAAACTACAGCAAATCACAAACCAAAAAAGTTAAGATATCAAATTAGGAGAATCAATTTTTTGAAACAATATATCTAGAGAAAATATAAGGAAAATCAATTCAATACTCGCACAGCACTGGTGCTTTCTTAGATGTCTTTATTGCTACTTTGGATAGACACGAGTTCAAAGAAATTTCATTTAAAAAAGCCCCATTGAAATCATTTCTTTTTTTTTAAATCAACCTAAAATAGAAAATGAAAAAAAAGGGCGAAAGTAGATAGAAGACTCGCCATACTTTCAAATCAGATGCAGATTGCTTTTAGTTGCAAACAATCTTGCTCAGTTCCTTCAACTTTAAGGGGCCCTCTCACCATCACCATGCAAAGTTGGTAAAATTATAGCTAAAACAAAACGGCTTCAACATATTATGCGCTTTAGTTATCACTAAGAATACAAGACAGGTCCTAACAGTCAAACAGTCTAAAAACCGGACTTAGATCAATAATGTTCGATTGGTATACTCGTATTGTACTTAGAAGGATATGCAATGCCATAAATTTAACAGATCTTGGCTTGGCAATTTAAATTTGACGAGTGGTTTTTATCTAAGAATATAATTCATCAGGACAAAGTTGCTAAATAGTAAGCACTGAACATGAACAATAATTTGTTAGTAAATTTATTAGACCACCTCTCATGACGACATTTATTAGTGTCAAAAAAACTTCTAGAACATCTTTTCATGTGGTAGTATCTAATACAGGTTTCTATTAAGGCTTACAAGGCCACTTCTCATGACGAGATTTGTAAGTGCCCAAAAAAATTCTAGAACATCTAAAAGCCACAATTGATTTTCCTCACCAATAGCCGTAGATCCCTGTGGTAGTATCAGATGCAAGTTTCTATTAAGGCTTACAGGACCATGAAGAGGTTTATATATTCTACAACATTTTATTGTCGCAAACGAATTTCCTTACCAATAGCTGTGGGCTCCCGTAGTATCTAGCATAAGATATACATTTCTTCTAAAGCTAAACACGAATATTTGTTTTGCCCCCAAATAAATCTCCTTTTATATATTATTGGATACATTTCTTCTTAAATTCAATAATGAGTTTAGTTCACATTTATTAGTCGTGTTTTCGGATAAAGGTTTCCGCAAATTTAACTGCCGTTTTTTCATTTTTAAATTAATATTAAAATTTTAATAGAAATGCGAACAATAGTACGACTTGTAAAGTTTTTTTAAAAACAAATACATAAATAAATATTATAGAAAAAGCTACAGAACTATATTTAGAGTGAGGAAAACAGGTAATAATAACAAAATCACTTTTTAGAAAAATTTAAACAATACAAAACCACATACTACACCCTAAATTCAAAACTAAAAAACCTTAATAAACAAATAATTCCAACATAATAAAATAAACTAAAACTTACTCTTTAACTAAATCACAAAACCAATAGAAATAACCCAAAAGTAACAAAGAAAAAAATAAAAAATTTGCAACACAAGGAGTAAGACATTTTTTGTAACATACTTTTAACTCTATAGAACATATTAATAAAGAAACCAGAAAACTTAGGTAACAAAAAGCAAGCAAATCCAAGCGAAAAATAATAAAATGAAAATAGTGAACGAATTCGAATTACAATAAAATAAAATAAAAATAAAATTGATAAAACATTCAAAGAGTTGGTTGCGAGCAATAATATCTGCGTGTTGATACGATTTCGAGAAGCAGTGGTTATTCGATTTATTGTTGGGAATTTGTCGGTGGTGGATAGCAACATCATCCAAAGACCTTTCTGGGGTATAAGTGTTTTCGTATTTATCACAACATGCCCAACAAGAGATCCTCTAATCACTAAAACAGCATTTTTAGTATTTAAATACCGACACACGTAACAGCCTACATCCAACCCCCCTGATTCCAAAAAAAGTAAAACTAACCAAAATATTAATAAATACTAAAAATAAAGCTAAATTTTAAATATTAAAAAAAATCCTTACACAAACATATTAACTAAAAGAGTCTTAAAATACCAAATGAAAAATAAAAAATTAAAAAAAAAAAAACACACTATCAAAAATTTCTATTTTTCAGTTACAGCCTATTTGTCTACTCATTGTAAATCTTGTGCGATAGATAAATCAGAATTTTCTTTGAATATAAAAATATTTTTTACTACAAAAAAAGCATTAAAAAAAATTAGAGAAAAGAAACTCAACTCTGTATATCAAAAGCACAGAATGAGCATTGTGAACCTAAAACTATATACATATGATATAAGCAGACTTACTCAAAGCCTACTGTACTCGTATATTAAAACAGTTCTCTTCCATTATAGTTTCCCAAAATCACTCTATTTTTTTTTTCTATGTATTCCCTTAAATATACTTAAGTGCAAAAGTGAGTATAAAAAATATAAATTTATATACATACTCGTACTTCCAAAGCATTCCTTATATCCCCACCACCAACACAGCCACAAGAACATCTCTCACAAAACCACGCTCAAATATAACCAAAAACAAAACTAAACCAAACCACACTCAATTCATAACTAAATTTATTAAACTGAAAATATAATTCACAGCAGCATAGGTAAATTATAAAAAAAGCAAAACAAAACAAAATCAAATAAAAATAAATTAAAAAACAAATTATATATAGTAAATAAATTTTTTTATTTAAAATTTTCTTATATTTTTTTTTTTCGAAAAGGAAAACATTTTTCTTATATATGAAAACGAAAAAAAAGCCATAATTCTAAATTAATAAGAGTACATAAATCGCAAAGATACTATCTGAAGAAGAAATTGTTTTTATTTCAATGGTAATTGCTCACCAGCATCCACGGACATAAAAACAATTCAATTCTTTATTCTTAGCGAGAGTATTATAGCGAACCAAAAAACAAAACAAACAAAAAAAAAAACAAAGTATGTATTTGCAAAGAAAAAAAATATCATTAATCATTAAACTTAATATTACTGTTTAAATTCATAGCATATATAAAAAGCAAAAAAGGCAATACATTTAATAAAATTTTAAATGAAAAAAGGACAAAAACTGACAAAATCATACACTTTTCCTCATCTAGTTGCATTAAACAAAAAATTAATAATAATTATTAATATTAATAAACTCTCTATATATAAATACCAAAAATAAAAAAAAAAGATTTTTTTTTTTATAAATTGAAAATCTTCTCTTCCCCTACTTAAATAGTTATTACAAAAAAAAAATCTAAATTGTAATTTTTATTCTAACTTTAAAGTAAACACAAACCAAAAATATAAAATCGAAATTGAAGTACTAAACAAAAACAAAATGAAATAATTTCTAATTAAATTTTATTTGTGTTCCCTTTAAAAAGAAAAAAAAAACAAATTCCTTTAATTTAAATTTTAAATTTAAATTAATATTTAAATTAACAACCTAATTTATTAAATAAACACGAAGCAAATGATTTAAATTTAATTTAAACCAATACTATTATCAGCAGCATGACTGTGATATATATTTTAAAGATAAAAAAAATATATTTAAACTTAAACAGAGGAAAATGATAAAAAAAAAACAACAAATAATAAACCATAAAACAATATCGTTTAAAAACAAGTGAGAAAATTTTTTAAAATGAAACATAAATAGGTACATTGGGGTCAAAATTAATTTTTATTAAAATTGAAAATTAAACTGAGAAAAATCTTAAATTAGAAATAAATTAATTGTTAGTTGACAAAAAACAAAAAAAAAATAAATAAAAATTATGAAGCGAGTTTAATAGCAAAAAGTAATAAAATTAAATTTTTAAATTTAAAATTTAAATTGAATTACAATTGAAAAAAAAAACAAAAGAAAAATAATAATAATTAATTCAAATTAAATTTATTTCTTTGTGTTATACACAAAGAGAAAATACTTGCATTTGCATTACATTCAATCAACATACACTAAGTGGTAGGTATTCTGTAAATTATGATTTATTTTAAAAGTGTCTTGTTGGTTGAATTGAACAGATTTAATAAATAAAAATAATTTAATATTTAGTGGTACGAAATTATCTCGTATTTAAGTAAATCTTCTTCACTTTTCTATTTAAATAAAAGGAAATTACAAAAGCTAAATAAATAACTAATGATTATAAAGAAAAACAAAAATCAAAAGAATAAAAATTCAATTTTAAAAATTGCATTCTAGCAATGTTCACTTTTAGGGCTATTATGGGCACGACTGTTGATTTTCTATGGAGAGGGATGCAAGTATATTTGAAGGATGCAGTTATCGGAAAAAAAAAAAACAACAAAAAAATATTTATAAAAAGAGGCTGAATATTTTAAAATAATTTTATTGAAATTTGTATGGAACTCAATAGGTTTGAGAATATCGACAAGTATGTTAGAGTATCTAGGGTAATTAGTCAGTTAATTAGCTAACAAGTAACTTAAATAGAATTCGCGAAATATTATGAGCCAGCTTTGTTCACTAAATGTTTGTTTCCCACCCTTTAACTTATGTTTACAAATTTATTGACTTTTAAAGCGGCCTCAGCTTGTATTATTTTACAAATTCATCAAAGCATAAGGACGCAATTGGTAGTCATAACCATCTCGTTAACTAAATATCTGCAAAAGAGAATCAATAAGTACCCATATTAGGAATATGTTTTACCTTACTGATGACCTCTTCGTTCAAGGTGAATAGGCTTATTTCCTGCGATCTACGTTTTTATGGTGAGGAACAAAAAACAATCGCAGTGAACTAAGTTGTCCAAGTACAGTGGATGCGGCAGCAATTCGTACTGTAATTCATAGAAGTCGATTTCGGATGTTACTTTGTCTTCGTGGAACAGCATTTTTTTCACTGCCACTGTGAAAGTGTTTCATTTTATCAAAAAGTCCATCAGGATTATTTTCTTAGAATACTTAGCTGTTCCTTTTTTCTTTTAAGCAGTTTTGCCTGTTTGGTACCGTTTGCGCATTAATGGATCCAGATTTCATCAACGGCAACGAATTGGCGTTTAAATTCCCGTGGATTTCGCTTAAAGATCTACAAGCACAATTGTGTACTGTAAGCAACCGCGAACCTTCTTATGCTTAATTAATCATGTAAAATGTTGATTGCCGTTTCACACGATAGGCCTACCGGCCCTTTTAAATATTTTCCCAGTCTGCAGATTTGCCTAACGGCCTGAGCATTTCTCATCGAAAATGGATGTAGGCACGCCTTTAAATTCGTTGAACCAATATCTCACACCCTTGTAAGTGTCTCTTTTTATAGCAAATTTTTAGTATTCTTGTTCCGCGTTATGAGTTATTTGATTCTCTACTATGATTTCCTTTCCAAGGCCAGTAACAGGAATGGCACGTCCGATGTTTTCTTCTAAAGGTGGAATCGTTGTTAGCCAGTCTAGTTGGTTGGACTTCAAATAGCCCAGCGGTGTCACATGACATGATCTTTACAACCAGGCAACTGGACATAATATTGCCATAGAAAACTTCGTTCAATAGCTCGGTGGTTTCGAATATGGAACTGCATATGGTATGGCATATGGATAATTCTGCAAACCATGTTGACGCACTTTTAGAAAGAGAAAATCGTTGGTCGGAACTCTGTACCGGTCGCCATTGACATGGGCACTTTTATCTTCTTAACAAACAGCCTAGGGTGCATCGGTAGCTAATGGATCACTTTTTTTTCTTTCTTTTTCCACTTTTAAAATTCCACGATTTTGCAAACTAACAAAGCCACAAAGACAAATGTAAGCAGCCTCATCACTTAATCGACTTCCAATTATTCAAGCGCCCAATAAGCGAAGAACAAGCAATGATCATCTAGCTTAAATTTTTGCTTCTTACTTCTTGTAAGAGACTAAACCAAAAGCCTTGGACAAAGGCCAATTTCCTACACGAGTTGACGATTAAATGAGTGAACGTACTGCGAAATTTTTCAATTGTGTTGCGAACAGCCGACTTACTTGATCGGTTATTTTGAACATAAAATTGGCTTAGCCCTCTATGAAAATTTTTTACTTAGCCCTGATAGTGTCAGCTGTCAGGTTTATTAATTGAGTGCTGCTATACGATTCAATTTTTTCTTGGTATCATGAACTTAAAAGGATCAATTAACTAGATGTTTTATTCTCTGCTACAATATGAGGTATTTAATCTTGAACCGTTCAGAAATATCTGATTTTCTTTTTAAACATGAGGTATATTTTGCTGAACTGAGATACAAAATTGGTGTATTTTTCAAACTCGTCTGCCTGGCTGTCACAATAACTTTTCTTAAAGTTGCATATGTGGAAAATATTAGAAGTCTTCGATTTTTGAAAGATATCATGGATATTGTAATAATATATCTTCAGAAAGCATTTGTTACATAGAATTAACAAACATAATCTATATTAGTGCGTAGTGTTGAGCTCTTATGTAGTCATGGCAACGCATCATAGCTATTTGAATTATGAAGCAATAAAAGGAGTCATCAGGATTAGGTTTTTATATTTGTTTACTAAGCAAATCATATTTCAGATGAAAGATTGAAATTATATTGTAAACATCTCCTATAAAATAACAAAAATGTCCCCTGCGATATGTTTCTGGGAAATAATGGACCATTACGATCAAAAATCTTATACATTCATAACCCGAAAACTCATAACAACATACCAGTACTTCACAAATAAGAGAGACCATACGACGTACTAAAATGTAAATACGTCAATCTTCAAGATCTAACATCACTCTGTTTAAAGAGTGTTAACCGAAAATATAATTAAGATTCCCGATTTTCATTCAGATATTCGTTATTTGTTCAAAAAAAAAATTCAGCCTCTTTGTTATAAATAAATAGATCTAGCAAACAATAAATGTTGTGAAATTTATTTTTATATTTGTAGTAAAATCATAAATCATTAATTCATGAAAAAAGAAAAAAAAAAAAAAACAAAATAAAATTAAAATATCCATACATCTCACACTATCATTACAACATAAAGGCATCCATTGACTTAATATGAAACTGGATGAATTATCGTACGTATTTTAATCTTATCCCAGGTTCTTAAAAAACCTTTTGATTTTCATTCATTTTTTATGCATTCTTTTTTGTTATTTTCACACCTCCGATCACTGAAAAATAAAACTTTTAAAAAAGAAAATACTAACAATAGTTATAGTAACATTTTCTTATAATTTCTGTTTTTTTTTTTGTTAACTGAATCTTTTTACTCAAAATGACCATAGATTCCTTTATGAATTTTTTTAAGACCTAGTATACACATTACCCTTATTACAATGCGTCATTAAAAAATAAAAAAATTAACAAATATTCAAAGCCGTAAAACCTAAGAAAAGAAACATAAATCAATCGTTTTGATTTGAGAACTAAGAAAAACAACTTTTACGATAAAATTCTGATGTTGCGCAGTTTGTCAACGTCCATTATAAAGGATTATTATTTTTATAGTTAACGACGAATTGAATACAAAGAAAATTCTGTCCAGCGCTCAATACCGAAAACATAAACGGATTTCTTAAAGTATGTATTAAAAAATAAATAAATATATATATATAAAGAAAAAAATATCAATTTTAATATATAATACATATACTAGAAAATATTTTTTTTTAAACTTTTTTTTATGAAATATTTATTTAATGACTTTCACTTGCACTTTGTTTTTCTACAAAAAATATGTTTGACCTGCATTTAGTTGATCAAAATGAATCTTGAATATACTATAAATTTTTTTTTTCAAAACTAAATTGCCGAATGCGACAACAATTTGAAAAAAAAAATAAAAAACATTCATTAAAATAATTTGAGAAATAAAATTTGTTTCTTCTTAAAATTTTGCACATTTGTATTTCCTTATGAACGCATGAAGTCAAAGGCTTAACTCTTTTTGATAGCTTCTCTGATTTGATCGGTCATTTTCCATAACAAACAAACCAAATTTTTTTTTTAACATATTTACTGCATGTGGTCACCATCACTTATAACTTTATTAATTTTTTATATTTTTATTTAAATCATAATATATTTTTATTGCATGATTTTAAATGATGACTATTAAAGTGAGTGGTAATTTTTGTCATTTGAAATGAATTTTTATTGCAGCACTTATGGGTGGAAAACTTATTCAAATATTTTTTTTTTTTATCTAAAGAGTATGTGTCCACCAAAAAGTGGAACCAAAGTATACGTCAGTGATATCAAAATATTGGCCCTTGATATTTCAAAGTCATTTGGCAGAGACTTCAAAGGATTCGAAATTACATCTAACATTCAGAGAATAAATGCTTTTGTGGTAGATTACTGATGTTCAGTCGGCAACTTTTCTTTGATAAGGACAGTACTCTTTGCTTTTCGTATTTCTTCCCTGTTATCACCTTAGCAATGAGAACTGCTTTTAAAACACAGTTAAGTCTTCTTCTGATAAAGCTGAGCTAGGGAACTCAAATGCCATCACGGAATGGCCTATAGTTCCATACACTTGTTTTGTGCCCCCAGGGGGTGAAATGTAAATGTAGGGAGGAAAATAAGGGAGGTAGCAGAAAAATTGCTATTTGTTCGAAAATGTTTCCTGAAGATGACATTCACATCTTTGCTTTACTCAGCATCTTAAGAATGTATATCATTCCGGAGCAGATTTAAAAAAAAAAAGAAACGAATTAAGACAAATCGTGTTATTTCAATATAGTATCCTGCCGTCTCTGTACAAATTTTTCATTGTACATTTTCTGCCAAAATGCCTCGCAGTATCTTCGTTTGGTTTCTTTGAATAACCTTATGTTACCGTCATTAAAATGCTAACCTCGATGGCAGTCTTCAGCTCAAAGAATGAAAAAAATACCCTTAGATTAGGAGTGAATGGTGGGTGATTGATCGAAGAAACCGGTTTTTACCTGCATCTACAGCTCTTGTTTCTGGCCCTTGTGGAGCAAAATTCGTACAAATCTTTCGTTTGAAGATTATCGTGTAAAATAATGTGAATGCTTCCTACTAACATTCAATTCCTTATACAACACCTTAACCATGACTCGTGGATTAGAAGACAAAGTGAGCTGCACAAGTTTAATGGAACTGGCTGGGCGCTCCTTTTTTAAATGAAAATATCTTCTTTATAAACAAATGCTGCTTTAATTACTTTCCGCAGTTTTATTATGTTCCCTCCAGATAGATCATTCCTATCTACTTTTTTTGTTACAAGTACCCCATCTTCGTCAGGATTATGAAGGACCCAAAGATATGATCAAATATTGTATAATCTCATTAATTTTAGCGATAAAAAATTTCAGAATGCAAATGTTTTCATGGACGTAGAACACATTTCAAAAATAAGTTGCACTGATCTTGGAAGATTTGATATGCCAACCATTTCACCAATTCTGTTCTCTCTTTTAGAGAGAGAAAACGCATTCCTAGCCATGACTCCTTACAATGTAAAAAAAAGGTCTTAGTCTGCTTTTTCTGCTGCTTTACTTCGCTCATCGATTTCATCAGCCTAACTCATTTCATATACTTTCACGGCCGCCACAGCTCACATACTACTTACCACAAACCTCACTTAAAGACCGTCGAATTTCTGTAGGGCTTAAATATAAATATTTGATCTTTAGCTTTATACTGTCCACCGTAGTTTAAATGTGTTGAATGAATAATGGTACACTATATTAAATATGAAATATCTAGAAAAGTATTATTTGTCTAGTGCACAGTCGTGTTAACCAAAAAAAAAAACATACACACATACTTTTTTTAAAAGTTCAACATTTCTTCTTTACGAAAATATTCACATTCCCAGCATTTAAAATAGAATAGAGAATCTTTCAGTGGCTTGCCATGGTCCGATAATTTAGATTTTCATTGAATTTTTTTCTGAGCTTGGACTCTGACTCGGCCATTATTTTCTTAACCTTGTTAGGAGTTTGCAGATGGTATAAAAAAAGAAACTGAAATGATGGACCGAAAGGTTCGCGAGGCCTATTCCGTTGAAATAACGTATTTTTCAAGTTAAGCTAAACCACCCTCAAGTTATCATACTCATTTATACGAACATCAGATGAATAACAAGGCACTTCAGTCAAATCGTCTTCACTATGGCTGAAAACGATTTTCTCGACTAAATCGGCATCAGCCACCTTTTGCTCGAAAAAGATATATCCAATTACACTGGCAGGCTGTGCTATTGTTCTCAATATGAAAACCCGCTCTCCTTAAAGTAAGCATAAATGTTCAAAAGATTATAGAGTGCACGATCACAATATTTGGATAACCCTACAGACAATGTTTTAGTTTGAAAGCCAAATTTCAGATCCAAATTGACCGCTTTTGGTGGCAAGTAGCACTGAATTTGTCAGTCTAAACAAAATCATGTTACTGTTAATAACTTAACAGCTACAAAGGCCTATATCTGAACAAAAGAAGATAGAATAATTCTGGTAAAGGGCATTTACCAGGTCTCAGAGTGAGCTTCTAAGTCAGTTTCCATAACACAAAAGCAAACAGTTCTGGAAATGGCCTTAGCACCATCACTTTTGTCTTATTCGAAATGAGGTCATAAGTTGCCCTTAGAGCTATTAGTTTCTATGCTTTTGCTGATTTGACAGGCCTCTTAGTTAGGTTTAAAAACCTTTCACAGATAACAAAAGAATACACCATGCTGCTTCAATTTTATGCATTCGTTAGTATGAAGGAAGGAATATTATAGCTGCAATAGTGTACATTCGTCTGTAAGAGATCCGATACGAATCTCAAATACAAATCCTAATCACATAGTAGTGTTATGCAGCTTCATTTATGGATCTTGTCTATTCTCGTGACTTGCATACTATATATTTATAGACACATATTGTGTATGAAGCCTACAAAATGTCTTGCTATTCATTCCGAAACTGACGGTTGTCTCATTTCTTTGGTTCCATACAACAAAACAAATCAAACAAACATTTTACTTGATAGATTTTGACATGTATAAAAAATGCTGACGTTAGTCCATCGTCTATCGCCGTTGATAAAAATTATCACTCACAATTTAAGTTAGTAAACATTGCTGTAGGTAAGTAAAAAGCAAAAAAAAAATTTACAAAAACCATATAATATTTTTTTGAATCTCAATTTTTTACTTTAACAATTTTATATGTTATATACAATTTCTAACTAAAAATAAAAAAGTCTATTTTTTTAAGAAAACAATAAGTGGCTTAAGGTTATTTTTCTCTGGAAGTTAATCTACCTCCATAGAAACTCCATCGCGCAGAGCCTAAATTCAAAAAACCATATATACTAATATTTATGTATATGCTTGAGTTTGACTACAGAAATAATTTGTTTCAACAATTTTGCAACTAGAAAAATTTAAGCATATTTTTCAAACTTGTTCTCTTAACTCGAACAAAATCTTTAGCTATAGGTTTGATTGTTATTTTCGAAAGAATTTTTATTGTTCACAGTTTCACTTTACCAGACATAGCCAAGCGATTTGATGCAAATTGAAGAAAATTAAAAGAAAAAACCAAAAAACCATATAGACAAAGATATATTTCGAAATTCTCTTTAAATAGATTCATTCAATCATTCACAGATATTCAAAAAATACTAAAAAAAAAAAATAACAACAAAACAAAACCAGTTAGCTAACGCATAAAGTTTAAATTAAGTTTAACAATTTTTTACGCTATATTCAGCACAAAACGTCAATAAAAAAAATACATAAAATAAATTAAACTATCAACCAAAAATAAATTTAAACAAAAAACTAAGTTAATAGCTAAATAAAGCAAAACAAAAACTGACTGGAAATAGATAAATAAAATAATTTGAACAAACAAGAAAAAAAATGTTTCATAGAATTTTCATTATAAGAATCATTTGTGAACAGAAAAAATAAAATAAAAATAAAACTCCAACAGTAACGTTAGACATAAGAAAGACAAATCTCCAAAGGTTGAAAGAAATATTTGTAAACATTTTAATATTTATATATATATATGTATATATATATAAATATATACTACAATAACCAGAAAAAAATATATATAGAAAATCAAGCATCATTTAGAGAAAAGTTATTTCGAAATGGTTTTTTACAGAGCGTCACGCAATAACTTTTAAGTGTAAAAATAACAAATAACTAAATCTCAGCCTTTTTCTTCAAAAAATAAAACAAAAAACATAAAATAAAAAAGCGATATATAAAACAAACCAACTCCTTTTGTATCTCATTCACTTAAAGTACATCAAATAAATCCAAACCCATGCGACACAAAATTTCGAACATTGACGGTTTAAAACAAACTCAAAACCAAGGCAAAAAATAAAAAAAAAAAAACTTTAGAGCATATAAACTTTATTCATACTTAAAAAAATACGTTTTTTTCCATTCGACTAGTTATAAGCATAGAAAATGGTAAATCTTAAGAAAAAAAATTCGAATTCATACAAAACCGCTCATTATAAAAATAAGAAAGCAAAAAAAAAAAACATTTTAATGGCAACATTAGCGAAAAAAAGTTAAAACAAAACCAAATAACTAATTTAAATTGAAAAGAAAAAAACAAAATAATTAATAAAATTGTAGCTAAATAAATTAAAAATTGTGAATAGATATAAAACGTCTAGCATTACAAGAAAAAAAAAACAAAAAAAAAACAAAACTACTTACATTAGACAAATTGTAATAATTCCAATTAAAATTATTATAATAATGAACATATATATAAATATATATATGAAGGAAAAATAATTTAAATATAATGAAAACAGCACAAAGACTTTTTTTAAAGAATAAACAAAAATATATGAAAGTATGTATGCATGAGTAAAAAAAAAACAAAAAACAAACCATCAATTACATGATTTTAAATGAAGTGTAATTTGTAATTTACTTAAAAAATAAAAAACCAAAATAAAAATAATAGCATTAGTAGTAATTTCAAAACTTAGTTATTAAAAAAATGAAAATTATAATTACAATAATTATAAATATTATAAATACAAAAAAAAAACCAAAACAAAAGAATGAATAATGAATATTTCAACAAAAAAAAATAAATAAATAAATAAAAAATTCAGTAAAATTTTTCTTGATAAAAATAAAAATGAAAGAAATTCAAACTCATAGTAAAAGGCATTTAGTTTTATTCGAATTTTTAGCGACAGGCTTCACTTATTTTGTAAATATCTTTCCAACTAATTTTCTTAGGGTTTCTCTTCTACTAGTATTTATATATTTTGTGAAATACTATTGTAATTTTATTTCTATTGTTCTCGCTTACACGCCTTCCATGGAGCCGAAATGAGGTAACACTATCATCCTCATAAACACTCAAGTGAGACATCATCAAGACCGACTGAAATCGTTCAACTAGTCCTTAAGAATGAATATTGTTACATCCGAACATATTTGTATTAAAAAAAGATTGCTCAAATAAATTTTCGTTTTATTTATATAAGACTTTAAATATAAAGGAAGATGTAAGTATATATAATTTTTTTTTTATAAGTTAAGTGCTACCGTAAGATTTCTGTTTCTTCTTTTATCAACCGTTGAAATGTATGTCTACACATATATGAGTAATAAAAATGTAAGGTTTTTCGGGTGAACATTTTTTTTTTTAAATGTTACTTAGGACTCCAAGAAGGACATAGGCTATGTCGTTTTTTACTCAGCCTACTTTTCGTGAGCGTTTTTTTTTTTACTGACTATACTTTACTTTGAGGAAAAAGTCTAATCTTCCTCGAATCTCAAAACGTGCTAGGACAATCCGTCAAACTCGATCACATAAAACGAATGAAGAACGTCACATTAGGTCAGGTACGGAAGATGAATGTCTTGCTACAACTCACGAGTCACAAACAAACACACATCTTTAGTGAATCAAAAAAAACAGAAGTGGGTTTTATTACACTAAAGGAATTAATCATGCAGAATTTTCTGGTATCTGTGGAATGACCCAGGCCTGTGATCATTGTCAAGCTCTTAAATGGACAAAAGAGTCGAATGGAGTCCGTTGCTCAGGCGGAAATGTAGGTTTAGATGTTTTCCAAGAACTACCAGAACCCTAGAAATCCCTATTGACCGCAGATCACCAACAATTTAAACATTTTTTGGATGACTTCGTTCGGGGCAAACCAAATTGTAGAAGGGTCATTTATGCCCACCTTCAAAATTCATGGTCAAGCTTATCATTTAATTGGATCTCTATTGCTAGCAGATGACCCGAAATTCCTACAAATATATAGTACATTGTATCCGACTATTGCGAACAAGCTAATATCAGGAATTAACATTTCCAAAATTTAAACGCCAGTCTGATTTCTGAGCTGCAAAACCTGTTTCATATTTCAAATTTGTAATCAGCGCTGATAAACGACCCGCGACAGAACATCGCGGCCGATACAATTCCTCTAGCATGAACGAAGTCGCCGTTATTTTGGTGGATCACGAGTGCGGTAGGCGTGATATTGTGCTGCGCATCCGTAACGATCACTTGCAACGGATAAGTGAAACGCATAGGGCATATGATAGTCTTCATTACCCACTGATTTACTGTCGCGGTGAGGACGGATACAGTTTTGCCAAGTCAATCCTACTACCGGGGCACCAAATTACAATAAAAAAAAACATCTGCTCCGCAGTTCTATTTATAACATACCTCTTGCATATACGACGCAACCATTTTGTTAATTTGCACCACTTCCGAGGTATTTTGAATCAGTTTGTGATTGATATGTACGCTAAGATCGAAACATCGCGTTTGGTATACATTTGAACAAATCAAAAAAGATTGCGTGCTGAAAATGATATTGATCTACAAGACGCCATGCAGCAGGATGCTTAAGTTGAGGAACTGAGACGGTTGATATTTCTGCCGTCGAGTTTCACGGGTGGGCCGCGCTACATGTACGAGCGCACACAAGATGCATATTGCTTTATAACGTTTACCACTAATCCTAAATGTGAAGAAGTCACCGGTCAAGCTTCTTATGATCGACACGATGTCATAGCAAGAGTTTTCCGTTTAAAAAATGATAAACTTGCTGACAAAGGAAAATGTGTTCGGTACGTCCTTTTGCTTTATGTATAGTGTTGAGTGGCTAAAGCGTGGTTTGCCTCATGCGCACATTCTTCTATGTTTGAAGGAAAAAGTCCATCCCAACGATGTCGATAATATAATTAGTGCGGAATTTTCGGACCCCAACAAAGATCCAATATTACACGATATCGTAAAGAAACAAATGTTGCAGGGTCCCTGTGGTACATTGAATACCAATACTCCCTGCATGCAAAATAACCGCTGCACGAAAAAATATCCGAGAGCGCATATCCAACAGACTGTAACAGGAGAGGATGAGTATCCATTATACCGCAGACGTTCTCCTTAAAAAAGTGGATTTACTCCACAAATAAGACTGCGTGGACAGCAAATAGTGGTAGACAATAGATGGGTCGTACCATACTCGCCAGTACTGTCAAAGTGGTTTTGTACCCACATATATGTGGAAATGTGTAGCAGCGTTCAGTCCATAAAGTACATATGTTCGTATGTAAATAAAGGCAGTGATCAAGCTACTTTTGCATTGAGAAACAAACGCGACGAATTGACACATTTGCAGTCTGGCCGTTATACACTCTGCCTGACTCGAACTGCAACTTTTTAAAATGCTATAATTTTTTTATTTTTTGATAAATTTTATTGTTCCAAAGCAAAAAATGTTGGAAAATACATCAATTTTCAAATTGTATCAGTAGTTTTCAATATGTCCACCTTTGACGCGAATAATGGCCTTGAGACGGCCGAAGAAAGCATCGCACGCTGCAAGCAAGTGGCACTACGGTATTTTGGCCCATTTCCGGCGAAGTGCTTGTTTGAGGTGGTTTAACTTTGGTATTTTTTAGTGCCAAGAGTCTTGTTTAAATGTCCACGATCTCCGACCGAAATGATTATTTGCACAAGGCTTCAATACTGCCTCAAAGACAGTTTCACGATATAAGATCGCATTAATTTTGGCGCCACGGTCCAAAAATACGAGCTGAGAGCGACCATCGGCGGTTATGGCGGCCCAAACCAATTTTATCGGTTCTACCTGCTTACTGATGGCCGTTCGAAGGTGTACTATAAATTTTCGAAGGAGCTCTGTTGCAAGTAAACTTGTTCATTTTGTTTGTTGACATATTGCTCGATAACAAATGGCGACTCATCGGAAAAAACCAAATTCGGCAACTCACCACTTTCGTGCAAGCGTAGCAACTCCTTCGCTCTTTCGACTCTAACTTTTTTCTGTTGCGATGTAAGATCGTGTGCTTTTTGGAACTTCAATGGGTTGAGCCCAAGCTCATTTGTCAGTATGTGTTGCATCCGTTCCGACGATATGTTAAGCTCACAAGCCATTTTTCTTCCACTTCGAAGCGGATTTCGCTCAATTCGAGCCCTCACTTTCCGAACCATTTCTGCCGATGTTGCTGTTTTTTTATGACCACCTCAATGGCGTTTTGCGACGCTGCCAGTATCACGGTAACGAGCTATGGTTCGAGACACAAATGATTTATTCACGTTGAGGTGCCGGAGGGCTCTAACGATAGCTACTTGTGGTTTTCCAGCCAAATATAAAGCAATCACACTATCACGTTTGAATTCCATCGCGGATAAAAATTTTTCAACACAACTGAGACGCAAATCGTTTAAAAGGTTTGTAAATAATAAAATTATCGGTCATGTGTCAAAATTTGAGCTCATAGCAATGAACATTTTGGAAATTATAGCAGTCTGAAGTTGGTTACAGTTCGAGTCAAGTAGGGTGTATATGGTCTTCCGAAGCTATGTGGCGAATTTTCAGTTTTCCGATGCGCGAGAGGTACCCAACGATCATAAATCTTAACGTTCACTTAGAGGGCGGACAACGCATATATTTTGTCCCTGAGAACATCAAAGAGCGGTCTGTACGAGGAAGTTCCATCCTACTACACATATGATAAGCCACATATTTTTAATCGTCGAAAACGAGGTGCTACGGTATAAGGTGTTCCAGGCTTGTTCAAAGAACACGTTATGGGAAGGGCTTATATAGTTCATCTAAACAATTCGGAATGTTATTATTTACGCTTGCTGTTGCACACAGTACGGGGACCCACTTCTTTCGCAGTCTTTCGAATGGTTGATGACATCGAATATCTCACCTTCCAGCACTTGAACGATACACTGGCGGAAGCATGCGTCAGCGAGAACCCACGTCTCTTGCGCCATTTTGTTTGCCATAATTTTGGTATTCTGTGGACTTTCTGATGCTGCTCTATTGTGGCACAAATATCAACAGAGTTTATCTGAAAATTTTTTCCGTGACACGAGGCAAATTATATATTGGTGGTGGCAAACTGAACGACCGGCTGTGGGATAGTGTTCTTAATTTATGTTTAAAAGCTTTACAAGATACAGTTTTGTCTATTGGTGGTAATCTTCTGTCAAAATATGGTTTGCCCGAACCAAACTCAGATGGTGAGCGTGGTAACAGAGAGTATGTGGTATAGCCGCAACCAATTATGACCCCATCGAAACAACACTAGCACTTCGAGACGCTGTGCCTCGCCTTACAGCAGTGCAGCGGAGAATTTTCGATCGTGTTTGTCAAAGCGCCGCCAACAGCTTTGGGAGATTGTTGTTTTTAAATGCCCCTGGTGGGATGGAAAGACTTTTTCAACAAGGGTAATGAAGAGTGATTTATCGCGAAGTTTGATTTTTACTGAATGAAAAAAGACATAAATTTGAAAGTGAACTTAAAACTTTTATTATCAGTTAAAAGAACAATTCATGGCATTTACCATTTGAAAATGATATCGTGTAAATGTTTGCTATGACTACGTCTGAGGTGGTCCATTCGGAAGGTTCAATTTTGGGCGACCCGTTCGAGCATAGCGACTACTTTAAACGTATGTGGCTTATTCCTGAAGACCTGAGACATTACATATCTCCAGAGAAAATAGGAAAATAGTCCAAAGCTGTGATATCGCACGATCTAACCGGCCAATTTACCGCAGCAAAACGTGAAATTAGGTGTCACAAAAAAGATTTCTCAACAAGTCCATTGTTTCACACTGTATGGATCATAGCGCTGTCTTGTTGAAACCGGAGCTCACCGAGACCATGTTCTTGAATTTCTGGAATAGTCCGTTAACATGGCGCGATAACGGTTACCATTGACAGTAACATTCTGAATTGCCTCATTTTTGAAGAAATATGGACCAGTGATTCCACCAGCCCATAAACCACACCATACCGTTGTTTTTAATGGATGTACTTGGTACTCTTCGGTTTACTCACTACCCCAAATACGACAATTTGGTTTTTTAACGATGAGCTTCATCACTGACCGATAAAACACCGGGTTTTCATTGAGTTTTTTCAGAGCCCATTCACTAAAAGTATAACACAAATTCAAGTCACCTGGCTTCAGTTCTTACACAAGTTGAATTTCGTACGCTTTTAGGCCAAGATTCTCCGTAAAATATACCAAGTTGTCGAATACGCCAAGCCAAGCTGCTGAGAATAACCAAGAATCGATTCGTCACGGTCTTCGCGTACACTCTCAGCTACAGCTGCTATAGTCTCTTCGCTACGTGCTGGATGTAGTCTAACTGGTCGAGTATCATCTACATTAGTGGAATGGGACTCAAATTTGCGAATGGTATTGGCAATAGTGGTTTCAGTAGGTCGATTATGCGCACCGTAAGTTCCTCCAATCGTACGAAAAACATTTCTCACAGAACGCTGATTTTCGTAATACAGCCGAACAATCCGGAGCCGCTATTGTGACGTGAGTCTTTCTACTATGACTTGCCAAACGAAGCCAAGGAAATATTGCATTGGCTGTTACATCGTCAGGAATAGCAGCTACATTGCTGCCTGGTGGTAAAAATTCTCATCCAATGTTTAAAATACCCATGCAAAGTCCAGTTTGCAACATTCCCCGAAATAGTGATTAAGCTCGAGTTTTCCGTGACTGTTCTCTAATTGTTTGAGACGAATTCGCTATGCACAACATAAGGCAGCGGAAGCAGTTAAAAGAACTTCACAGGGTATTCGACAATATGATCGACCGATGGGAGGCATTACAGTGCTATTTTGCGGAGACTTTATATAAACATTGCCGGTAGTGACACGAGGCACAAGAGCTGACGAAGTAAACGCCTGTCTGAAAAAGTCAAGTCTCTGGTCCAGAGTTATTCAAATTCACTTGACGCTCTCAAACGCACAACAAAAAAGCTCTAATTTATTACTTAAAATTGGTAAAGGGAACGCTTCCGGAAGAAAATGTAAAAGTAAATTTATCACATCATTTTTGCCAAACAGTGTCTTCTACCGAAAAACTTATCTCATCCGTTTACGGTGATATATCGCAACTAACAAACCGTAAGAATCCTTGGCTTTGTGAGCGAACAATTTATTCGTCTCGGAATGATGAAGCTGCAGCTATTAATAACAAGATTTTGACACGTGTTAATAGTCAAAGTGTAGAATACACTTTAAACAACCGGGTTATGGACCAAGCCTTTAGAGGGCGAAGCAAGGAGCACAGGTTCAGCTAGTTGTTGTATATTTTTACACAGCGCACTGTCACATTCTGTCGTCCAGTTGAATTTTATCTGGTGTCCGTGGTGGTTAAAGCTTTCATAACTTATCTCACAATAAAAGCATTACTTAAACGGTGTTTTTCTTATAATTTATGTGGTCAAACCGCCACATTATTGGTGACCTTGACGTGATTTATTTTATACGTATTCTCGAAAACAATTTTTTGCAATTTTTAATATTAAATTCAAAAATCCAAAACGCAAGTACTCAACCGCCTCAGTACTCAACCTGTACCAAGCACTAAAAACAGCAGTCATCACACGTTTTTCTAAGTCAAAGGAGGCTAATATTATACAGTTCTTGAACGGAGAAAAACTAGGAGATCACACACCATCACAACATTTATGTCATCTAAGGAGTTTTGTGCCAGACATCGACGAAACAGTGTTTAAAACTCATCACTTGCAAGAAGAGACAAGAGCTTGCCTTGCAATCCAAAAATCCGCTACTTTCGCAGAGCTAGCCAGTCAAGCTGACATCCTCTATGAGGTTTATTCACCGCAATATTTGGTGATCAAGTTCCCGGAATAACCACCAAGGGCTGCTCTCATTGTTTTGATTTTAATTTTTTTTGTTAAATTGGTACATCTGTTGTTGACATTCCCTCTTAATCTTAGCATCATAGCTTTACATTTGCAAAAATTACGTTGCCAAGAGTATATCTCTCTGTATGTTAAGGCGATTTTTTACAATTTTAGAAATGGATTTAAATTTGCAACAACGAACTTGTATTAAATTTTGCGTAAAAAACGGATTTAATGGTGCGCGAACGTTGGAAATGTTGGAAAAGTGTTCCGGCAACGATTCTCTAAAGAAAACGGTCGTTTACCAGTGGCACGAGTGGTTCAAAAGTGGTCGTGAGTCAATCGAAGATGATGAACGCAGTGGCATACCATCGACATCGAAAACCGAAGAAAACATTGATGGTGTATCTCTCAGAAAGATAGCGGAGAACTTGAACATCGCCTATGGATCTATCCAAGCCATTTTGGTTAATGATTTGGGTTTCTGTCGTGTAGCAGCAAAGTTGGTGCCAAAAAACCTCAATTTCTTGCAAAAAACAGACCGTGCTGACGTGGCAAAAGACATGATTTGCGAGGCTGAATCCGATCCCACATTCATCAAAAGGATCATTACTGGAGACGAGACGTGTGTTTATGAGTACGACACGCAATCCAGACATCTGGCAAGTGAATGACATTCACCAAATAAGCCGAGACCAAAAAAACCACGTCGTTTTCAGTCAAAAAAGAAGGCAATGCTCACGGTTTTCATGAGAGAGAGACCAAAATTGTGGGCAGAAAACTGGTGGATTTGTCACAGTGCCATCATTATTCTTATTTTTTTTTTATGAAAAATGCAACAAATACCATCCAGAATTGAACAATCGAGTTCAAAAACCACTACGATGAATGCGTTTCAGCAGCCGAGAGGAAGTAATGGAAAAATCGCAGAAAGCACTGATGGACCGAAAACCGAATATAAAAAATGTTTCGAGGATTGGATCAAGCGCTGGCATAAGTATGTTGCAGTCGATGGGGATTACTTTGAAGGAGGCAATATAGACTTAGATAAATAAACTCGTATTTTTAATTTTCTGAATAAATTTTGATTAAGTTGTAGATTACAGTACTTTTCATGGAAAAAATAACACAACTTGATAACTCCTAACTGGCGTCACTGAATAAGATTCCTGTACTTCCCGCCGCTTACGAGATATCACGTATTGTTACTTTTTTCAATAAAAATTTTAATAAACAAAGACATTTTCTTTTCGTTTCGCTTGATTTTACAAGCTTGTATCCACATTTCGGTACTTGTTTGTATACAATTATTTTGTTCTGGATAGAAAGTTCTGAGTATCTTCCCAGTAATCACTACGTTTCTCGATATTTGAGATTTAGTTCTTCTCTTTTCTTTTTGATGTGCTCTTTCCATTCAAGCTTTGCATCCAAATTCATTCCAAGACATTTGGCAGTATTGGCATAAGGAACAGCGTTAACCCTAATAAAAATCGCAGGATTTCTTGTGATCATGGTAGCATTGTTGTCGACTGGAATATCCCTAGTACATAGCAAATACAGGTTTGGTCCTAGGACACTTCCTTGTGGTACACCGGCTTTAATTTGCTTGTGTTGCGTATACTCTTGTTCATATCGTACCCTAAAGAGTTGGCCTGTATTAGTTCATAGTACTGCCTGGGTAGCTTCAATTGCTATACCTAGTCAAAGAAACATACTTGTTGCCCTTCTACTGCTTTTTCCACAAAATTTGTTATTTGATGTATAGGGTTTTCTAACAAAGACTTGACAAATTTTTTTTTAAATAAAAGGCAAACCATTTGAAATATTTCAAAAACTTTATTATTGGCTTGAAGTACAATCAAAACATTTATGAATGGAACTCAACTTTGTTCATATGGCCACCGCGGGCACGTTTGCAGCGGTCGATTCGTTGGACCCAATTTTCATCGACTCGGCCACACATTTCGGCCAAAACGGCCGCTATTTCGCGTTCAATGTTGGCTCTGAGCTCTTCCAACGTCGTCGGCGTGTTGACATAAACCAATGACTTAACGGCCAATCGACTGGCCCATGTCTTGAGATAACACGCTCACCATACTTAGTCTTCAATAAATCGATGGTAGCGTGTGCTGTGTGGCTTGTGACACCATCCTGTTGAAACCACATGTCGTTCAAGTCCATATCTTCCAATTCGGGCCAAAAATAATTGATGATCATGGCGCGATAACGCTGACCATTCACAGTAATGTGAGAATCGTTATCGTCGACGAAAAAATATGGCTCAATAACGCCGCCGAAATGCAAACCGCACCAAGCAGTTATTTTTTGTGGGTGAAGTGGTGATTCATGAGGCACATGTTGTTTTTCACCCGACCCATCCCATTGAGCCAAAAATGAGCTTCGTCACTGAAGATGATTTTGCGATGAATATGACTTCGAATATCTGTAGAAAATTTTTATAATTTGCAGACGTTACACGTAAGTGAACTCTACCATAATGAAAATGTTGAGTTTGCTGAATAAATTGACAGTGACAGTTTGATGATTAGTGAAAGAGTGCGTTCACAAATTAAATTCAAAGTTGTAAAGTCCCTATTGGAAAACCCTATAGGTGTTCTTCCTCGCTGGCATAGTCATTGCGTAAATTTTTTTACCAATCCTTCTCTATAGGACTCTTTCCGAGCAGACGGAAAACAGCATTTGTCCAGCCCTTCACTAAAAAAGGCGAATCTTTTTCTCTCTTCATCTACAGACCCATGGCACTTACGTCCCTTCTTTACAAGGTCATAGGAACGCTGAAAAATCGTTAGATTATGAAATATCTCGAAACGCAAGAACTTCTCAATGACCGGTAGTACGGTTTTCGTAACAACAGATCCACTGGTGATTTGACGGCATTTCTCACCGAAAAGTAGAACCAAAGTCTACACCCATCTAGCGAAAGCAAGATAGTTGCACAAGATATATCTAAGGCATTTGACAGAATTTGGGATTATGTTATAGGATTACCGATTCTCTTCTTCAATGAATTAGAAACTTTCTTTCGGAACGTTCAATTCGAGTTGTCTTGGATGGTTTCCAGTCTTGATGATGCTGGTGTGCTCTAGGGCTCCGTTCTCTCTCCGACACTCTTTTAAATTTTTATCTCTTTTTTGCAACTTCTAATCCAATAGATTCCTTTGCTGATGACAGTAGTCTCTACTTTTCATATTCGTTCCCGGATTCACTTCCCTGCTGTTCGGCTGTAAAACGGGAACGGCAGCCTGTGTTAAACTCATTAAATTCCGATATAAGCAGTATCACCAATTGGGGAACAATCAACCGAGTGAAAATTAATGCTTTCGAAACACAATTCTGTCTGCTGATATTAAAGAGAAATCTAAACACTCCGTCATCATTCATGAATGGCCCTTGCATCGTTGAAATCGAAAAATATTCCATTCTCATTATGTGCGTCAGCAACAACCTACATTGGAATGATCGCATATTGGATGTCTCCAAAAATAATGCGAAATGTCTAGGTTTAAGCGATGTAAGAAATAAATATTTCATCCCCTCTGATCTGGCCTCAATATATAAGGCATTCGTCCGTCCAAAATTAGAGTACAATGCCCACATCTGGTCAGATGCTCCTAAAACATCTCTGCACCTGCACCATCTTGTTTTATCGCTATTTCTATGGAGCACTATGACCATCTTCTTGAACGAGTCCCATTTTTGTCATTATTGGAGCGAGCACAATCCACAAGTGTTCGGCCAAGCATCAGCGCATCCAAAAAGATTGACTGTTTGGTGCGGTTTATGTCATGGCGGCATCATCGGACTTTATTTCTTTCGAAATGAAGTAGGAGACATAGTTACCGTCAATGGTATCAGATAAAGAGCGATGTTAACCGACTTTTTGTGGTAACAACTCGATAACATCGATATATCCGATCTGTGGTTCCAACAAGACGATGCTACATGCCATAAAAGCGACGCAACGCTCAAAGTTGTGAAGTAGAAATTTGGTGACTGGGTCATCTCACGGCGAGCGTTTATCAATTGGCCCTTATGCGATTTTCATCACTCAATTATTTTCTCTGAGGCTACGTCAAGTTCTTAGTCTTCGCTGACAAGCCAACATTCGGCACGCTATTTCCGGAATAACGTCGCACATATTGGACCAAGTTATCAAAAATTTGCCAGACCGCTTGAAGCACTGCCAGCGAAGCCGAGGCGTCCATTTCAATGATGTGCTATTCCACACATATTGGAATGAACGTAGGAAATAAAGCCGCAATCAATTTTATATCTAACACCGTTGTTGTTTTATTTACATTATTTTTCCTACCGTTCTTATCTGGTCACCCAGATTTTTGTGATTACTGTTTATGTTGGCTGAGTTGAACGTTTGCACGCCCGAATGGCTAAAATGTTCGCTTGATAAAATAGAGTCAATCATAGATTGTTGTCTTTGCGCATACTCGAAAGTATATTTGTATTTGAAATCATGTTCAAAGAAGATGTTTGTTTTCTGAAACTTTTTTGTGTATAGAAGTTCGTTAATAGCTTTGCATTTTCATTTACCATATGATACCTACTATCGTTAAATCGTTGTTTAATTCCATGTTATGTTGGTTGTGTGTATTCTATAATATCCTCTTGCTAACCGCATGGCTTTGAAGCATCTAGAGCATATACACCCATAACGTTATTGAGTATATTGTTTACTTGAAGCTTCAGCCTGTGCTATGTGCCCATTTACATGTTTTTTTTTCCACAATATCTTTTCGAATGTATCCGCTTTTGTGCGTTCTCCTTTTTTTATCTCACTGTTCACAACTATGTAATTTTCAATTTCCTTTACGTTTCATTCCGTAATTCCGATTCCCTCTTTCTTTAATCGATATCTGATATTTTTCCGAGGCTGAAATTCATTGTCTTTAAATCATTTTCTGCGGTCGTCAACATTATATCCTTGCGTATTGTCTCTTAATTGTTTTCGTTTTTGCACGCATTGGTAGTTACATTTGGCATATGATATGAGAAGGACATGCAATGAGCTTCAAAGTTTTATTTACTATCCAACCATATTCATATTCACCAAATCATAATCAACTACAGAATGTCCTAGCTCTAGAAATGTAAAGTCCGCTGTCTCCCATTTCTGTTCTGGTAAAAATATGGTTGCTACATAACTGAAGGCTGTGACATAAATCCAGTATCGACCTCTTGATATTTTCAAAGCGTTCTTAGTAACTTTTGCATTGATGTAGAAAACAAATTAGTGACAACAATTCAACAATTGATCCAGCAGTTAAGTTTAAGCTGCTGTCAATGCAAAGCTTCAATGACAATGTTGATCATTAAAAAACGGCCTCAAGTGCTCTTGTTGATACAATTATTATATGTGCTGCCCAAAAACTCTAGACTACGTACGAGTACATACGTAAATACAAATTAAAACAAATTCCTCAAATGATCGATGCAAGTATCTTTTTAGCACCACAGTGCTAAGTGCACCTTCCAGAAGTGTAATATTGACCAGGTATTGCCAATCAACACTTTTCTCGCCATTTGGATATGATGGCTTATCCATTGTTGACGTTGTTATTGTTGTTGGTGATGAAAATATTGATGTCAATTCACAGTTCCTATTGTAGTAGCCTTAGATCGATGTGGACTTTAACAAAAAACAAACGCGTCGTTCATATGCGAATCGTGAAAATTGAATCTGAAGTAAAATAAATGAAGGAGTCACCAGCAAATTGTAAGTAGTAATCCACTTCGCCAATAATATTGACAATTTCTTTGAATTTTTTTTTTTTTTTTTTTTAATTGGGTGACGTTTTTTAAGATCTTGAAGTAATATGTTGTCAAATTTGTGGTTTCGCTAATTCACAAGAACAAGGTTAACAACAAGTACGAATGTGCAAGTCCATTACGCTCTTCAAATTTTAAATTGTCTTTGGATTGACAGAAAAGCATATATTTAATTGAAAAACAATATGTCATGGAGTAATAAAAATTATGTTTTTTACTCCATGCTTATTTGACGTCTTAAAAGTTAACTAATCGATCGGACATGGCTTCGAATAGCAGTGAGGAACTATAAATTATTCCAGACATAGCTATGCCCAGTTTCGTCAAATGACCTTTACGTCGTATGATTTACAAGAAAAAAAGTGGACGTACGAATAACCGACGTAGGTGTTCGGTTTCTTGATATTTGCTAAGAAGTTGATTCTAACAATCTGGTATGAGGTCATCCCAACTTCTTTCAAACTGGTATAAACGTGAGGCAATAAAAGTCACCATATATAGGTTAGAGGTGATAAGTTGCCATCATTTCATGATTTCATTGTTATAAGATGTCGACGTTGACAGTGGACATACATATATCGTATTTAAATTTTAAAAAGAAAGGTTGTATACTAATTATAGCATATACACGAAACAAAATTTTTTTGCGTTGTTTGCAAAGACATCTTGGTTTAAGGTTTAAGTCCGACTTTGACTTACTATCTTTTGTAATATAATCTGCACACTGTGCGTCTTCTGCTTATATTCCGGAGACGTTTGTCCCCTCTTTCAATTCCCTCTCACCATTACAGCTTCTTAGAGACTTCGCACTGAGTTAGCTTTGGCATATTCATATATCAACCCTAAAGCAAATCCTCCAGTTGAGTTCATTTAATGAATCGAAGAATGAACTGTATATCCAAATCTAACACTTTGTGTGTTTTTTTCTTGTTGTTTAGTGTCCCAGACAATTCCACAATATGAACTGGAGCTTGTTACAGAATCTGCAGCAACCTTCATTTGCTGTATCTATTTTCCTCAGGTGTTCTCTTATTCTACAATGCTCCATTATAAAACCATTTTTTTTTTTTTTTTGTTTCTTTTTTTCAGGATAGAGTAACCTAAAATATTTCACCCCTTGTATGTTCCATTTACTGAAATTTTTTTCGAAAATCATCGAAAATCACATCACCCACCTACTGAGTAAGTAGGTCAGAAACCCACCGATGTAGTCTTCTGTGGTGTAATCATCACTCTATCAGTTAACTGATGGACTGGACTAACTTACAAAAGTAGCAATAAAATGCGGGGTGAACCGGAGCATTGACGTCCATTGGCTTTACATGTCCTAGCCATCTTAGGCGACTGAAGTGCAGTTTTTTGACAACATCGATGTCACCGTATAGCTCGTTGTCGTTGAAACTTTTTTTTTCCGTCAATGCAAACAGGACCGAATATTTTTTGAAGTATTTTCCTCTAGAAGCGGTTTGTCCGCTTTCATAAGAATCTATGCTTCAGGGCAATAAAGTAAGCCTGGTATGATTAGGACCTTATGTAAGGTCGCCTTATTTGTTTGGGATAGGACTTTGCTAACATCGATTGGCCAGAGTGATCCTTTGTTTTATTTCTACCGAGATGTTGTTGGCAGAATTGCTAGCAGAGCGAAGATAGATAAAGTCCTTTACTATCTCGAAGTCATAGCCACCGACTACGACACTCCGCCCAATACGTCAACATTATGTTCCCCTTCTTACTGACAGCATATACTTAGTTTTGAACAGGCTTACCACTGTCAATATCATCGGCGTACGCTAGTAGTTACAAAAACTTTTTAAAGATTGAATCTCCTTAGCTGGCAGCGTATCACCTTGTCTAAAACCACCCGAACTTCTGCTCACACAAGACCTGACTGTCTCACACAAGACCTACTTGCATGTCCATAAAACCAAAGTAAAAGGATTGTCCAGATCAGGGAAAAGTAGCGAGGATGCATTTTCATGAAAGATTGTTCCATTAAACAACCCACACATAGTACGTTATTGCCCTTGTCATAGCCAGGTAGATCCAAAAAACCTCCTTCGATGACAAGCTCCACGTCTTGGTGAGTCTTTCTTTATACTTCCTTGTCCTTTTAAAACGACTTGCTTAGTCCAAAGATGTTTTTTTTTTTTTTTATCCAGAACGACTTTTTTTTTCAGTGTGGTTTTGGGTCAGAAAAATTCACCATAGATGAAATTTGGACATTCCTGCAGATCTAGGAAAAGACCAAGTTGTTCACTGCCAAGCCTATTTGACTATGAGACCTTCAGTAATAGAAAAAGACTTATCAGATGAATGTTTCAAAACCGTTTTCGAAAGAAATGTGTAAAACTCATAAGTTAACTCCCGAGGCACCACCTTTCAAAAATCAATTCAGTTACTAATGTCAATAGAGCGTTTACGATCGTAGAAGTAATAAATTCCTAAAGTTCTTTTCCTCTAATTACGTAGACTGAGAGTGGCATGAAAGGTGAAGGATATCCTCTCGTGAGCCTATGTCTCCACAACCTATGCAGAGGTCGTCGTCGGTAAGGCGTAGCTTCAATTGCCTGCTCCCCTAAAATATTAAGGTCTGTAAGTAGTCAAACAAGCGTATATAGTTCGGATGTGCTTTTTAAGTAAATCTTACTTGATTTTCTGAGTTCCGGTAATAAATGTCTTGAAGTCTCACATGTTGAAAGGTTTTTCCACCTTCTATTGGCTTTTATTGTATCGTTGGATCCACTTTTATATTGTCCGAGTGTAGACTGAACGATTGATACTTTGGTCTGCTAGTTCCCTTTTTAAGAAGGATCAGGCACTTCCGCAGATTCAAAGCCAGCCACTTATTTGAGGTCAGGGACTCAGCATAGTGTAACCTTATACTGAACTGAAGAGATGCCAGTTTAAGGTTAAGAAATTATTTAGCGCTGCTAGATAATCGGAGGGTTGTCCCATCTATGGAAGAAGGCATTATCTTTTTATGTGTGAATATAATAAGCTCTATTTTTTTCTGGTTAATTCCCAGCCCACAACGCATGGCCCATTCTCCAAGAATTCATCACTGATCTTGGGGAAGAACTTGCAGATGGCCATAAGAACCACATCATCCGCACATGCAGTGGCATCTATTTCTTCCCTTTTTAGATCCAGAAGTATTTTATTATAAAAAAAAAAAAAAAATATTTATATAAAATGAAAGGTGATATCATTCTTCCTTAAGGGGTCTCTTGAGGTGGTGACTTTCAACTTTTGGCTTTTCTTAATGCACATATGTATCCCAGTGGCTGGCTAGCAGTGAAGATCCTCTTCAAAGTGGTCAATTGGTGATCTATATCTCTTTGTAGCATAACTATTATATAGGGTTTTCTAATAACGGCTTGACAACTCTTTTTTTAAATAAAAGGCAAACCATTTGCGATATTTCAAAAACTTTATTATTGGCTTGAAGTACAATCAAAACATTTATGAATGGAACTCGACTTCGTTCATATGGCCACCGCGGGCACGTTTGTAGTGGTCGATTTGTTGGACCCAATCTTCAACGACTCGGCCACACATTTCGGCCGAAACGGCCACTATTTCGCGTCGAATGTTGGCTCTGAGCTCTTCCAACGTCGTCGGCGTGTTGGCATAAACCAATGACTTAACATAGCCCCACAGAAAATAGTCAAGCGGCGTTAAGTCGCACGAACGAGGCGGCCAATCGACTGGCCCATGTCTTGAGATAACACGCTTACCATACTTACTCTTCAATAAATCGATTATAGCGTGTGCTGTGTGGCTTGTGGCACCATCCTGTTGAAACCACATGTCGTCTAAGTCCATATCTGACCATTCACAGTAACGTGACGATCGTTATCGTCGACGAAAAAATATGGCCCAATAACGCCGCCGGCATGCAAACTGCACCAAACAGTTATTTTTTGTGGATGAAGTGGTGACTCATGAAGCACATGTGGGTTTTCACCCGTCCAAAAACGCATATTTTGCTTATTGAAGAACCCCATTGAGCCAAAAATGATCTCGTCATTGAAGATGATTTTGCGATGAAATTCATCACCTTGGCGCATCTTCTCCAGAACCCAATCGGAGAACGTACGTCGCTTGAAATGGTCCATCGGCTTCAATTCTCGAGTCAGCTTGATCTTGTATGGGTGTAAACCAAGATCCTTACACAAAATACTCCATAATGTGGTCTGACCGATGCCTAATTCTTGAGAGCGCCGTGGAATTGACTGATTTGGATCGTTTGCTACGGACGTCTGAACTGCAGCGATATTTTCGACACTTCGACCAACCCGTTGTCTCACTGACACGGCAACATCACACAACGAATATGTAGACTCAAATTTTTGCACTAAACTTGTTATTGCCTGCCTACTAGGGCGAGAATTACGACCGAAAATTGGAGTAAACGTTCTTAAAGTTGCAGTCACCGACTTCAAATATCTGTAGAAAATTTTTATAATTTGCAGACGTTGCTCGTTAGTGTACTTTACCATGATAAAAATGTTGAGTTTACTGAATAAATTGGCAGTGACAGTTTGATGATTAGTGAAAGAGTGCGTTCACAAATTAAATTCAAAGTTGTCCCTATTGGAAAACCCTTTAATAAAATGACAGGAAGATTATCTGATCCTAATCTATTCAGTGTTCTATGGGGAGAACAGTGGTAAGATATATTAGTTACAAAGAAATCAAGAGCGGAACGATTTACAGAAGGTGTGGGTCGAATTAACGTGTGTCCAGGGGAGTAATGTAAGGCGTAATTATTGGTGGATTCAACAATATCTTAGAGAATATTATCCCAGCAGTTTGCCCGGTATATTCGACTCCAGGATTCTGTTTCCTTAGGCGAACTAATAAATTCGTTTTGTGGATTACTTGCTTCCAATTGATAGTTTCTGCAATCAGCAACAAATGCCTCAATTTGCTGGTCAGTTTTTTGTAACCGTATACAAGCAAGTACTGCCGGTCATTCAGAAGTTTTCGTGTTTCATAATATTTCATGAGCTGACTGTTTATCAGCGTTTCCATGAAATTGAAAAGAAGGAAGGGAGAAGAAGATTCGCCTTTTTAAGGGACAGACTGCGCAATTGCTGTTTTCCATCTACTCGGAAAGAGCCCTAAAGAGTTTAATTAATGGAAAGACTTACGCTGTAGTTTTGCCAGCAAGGAAGAACACCTCTTCAGAAGAAGGGGAGATACCACCTTGATAAAAAAAAAAAACGGAATAACCACCGTGTGACATTCACATTGTTCCGATTTGAGTTAAGCTGTTACATCTGTTGTTGACGTTCCCTCTTAATCTAAGCATCATAGCTTTACATTTGCAAAATTACGTTGCCAAGAGTATATCTCTCTGTGTGTTAAGGCGATTTTTTACAATTTTAGAAATGGATTTAAATTTTCAACTTGTATTAAATTTTGCGTAAAAAACGGATTTAATGGTCCGCGAACGTTGGAAATGTTGGAAAAGTGTTTCGGCAACGATTCTCTAAAGAAAACGGTCATTTTCTGAACCAGTGGCACGAGCGGTTCAGAAATGGTCGTGAGTCAATCGAAGATGATGAACGCAGTGGCAGACCATCGACATTGAAAACCGACGAAAACATTGATGAAGTAAAAGAAATGTTGGTCAAAAACCGCAAATTAACCATCAGAGAGATAGCGGAGTACTTGATCATTGCCCATGGATCCGTCCAAGACATTTTGGTTAATTATTTGGGTTTCTAAAAGACTTCAATTTCATGCAAAAAATAGACCGTGTTCACGTCGCAAAAGAGATGATTTGCGAGGCTGAATCCGATCCCACAATTATCAAAAGGATCATTACTGGAGACGAGACGTGGACTTATGAGTACGACACGCAATCCAGATATCAGGCAACTGAATGGCGTTCACCAAATGAGCCGAGACCAAAAAAACCACGTAATTTTCAGTCAAAAAAGAAGGCAATGCTCACGGTTTTCATAAATTACAACGGTGTAGTGCATCATGAATTTTTGTCGGAAGGCCAGGCAGTAAACAAAGAGTATTATTTGGGCGTTATGAGACATTTCTGTGAAGCAATTTGCCGAAAGAGACCAGAATTGTGGAAAGAAAACTCGTGGATTCTGCACCATGATAATGCCCATTGCATAGTACCATCATTATTCGTAAATTTTTGACGAAAAATGCAACAAATACCATCCAGCAGCCACCGAATTCACTTGATTTGGCTCCCTATTACTTCTTTTTGTTCAATCGAGTTAAAAAACCACTACGGAAACACGTTTTAGCAGCCGAGAGGAAGTAATGGAAACATCGTAGGATGGACATACCGAAAATCAAAGATAAAAATATTTTCTAGGATTGGATCAAGCGCTGGTATTTTATAAACTTTTAATTTTTCTCTGTTGGGTGTGTATTGAAGGACTGAAAAAACATTTCTCTAATCCCGACAGCCTCTTTACTATACTCTTCTTCCAATGAGGGATGAACGATCTCATTCCAAAGACAATAGTGTCTGTGTTCATATCAGGCAGCGGTATCCACATCTTTATCGAAGAAAGTTAAAATTCCTAAAGAAATCCTAAGACCGCTCCAATTGGCTTTCTCGTATGTCCATACGGTTCTTTAAGGAATCTTTTCTTAAACTGTGTGGTTGATGTACGAGAAATCAGCTGATATAACACAATGAAAAAATGTATCTATTGGATCTGATTGCATTTGGTTTTCTCTCATCCATGTGGTGGAAGCAGTTTTGTTTTGGTCGGAATTTTTGTTTATATTCACTCAGGTTGCTAGCATTTCTTTTTATTATAAAAATATGTTTTCAGAATTCCAGCAAAAAGGGAAACTTTCATGCTAAAAGAAAAGATAGACTTAATTAACTTTTCGGAAAAATATTAAAAAAGCATAAGTGAAACAGCAACAAAGTTTTAAGTAGGAAAAACCCAGGTTGCTGACTTATTCAAAAAGAAGAAGAATTTAAATACAACTCACCTTAAAAGGCATTTTGTTTCATCGAGCGGGAGTCTAGATAGAATTGTTTTTGAGTGGTTTTTAGCAGCTCGAAACAAATGATTTCCTATTTCTGTAACCGCAATTCGACATATAGTAAGACAGCAGAAGTTGCAAATCGTTCGGGAGTCGCAGATTTTAAAGGATCTGCAAGTTAGCTGGATAAATTTCGAAAACGTCACTGTATTTCCTGCAAAAACGTGAGCGGAGAGGGTGGAGATGTTAATCTTGGGGACATGAAAATTTTTCTTCAAATCTATGTTATTCTACATAACCATTAGGTTATGATCCTGACTTCATTTACAATTTTTTCGAGCGTTACCCACAAAGACAATGGCTTTGAAAAGTGAAAAGTGCACAGGAGTAAAGCTTTTAAAGGAAAGGCTCACTGTTAAGCACTGTGCCAATATGGCAGGAAACAAAGAAAAACTTTTAGTCATCGGAAAATCTAAAAAGCATGATAGAGAAATTATGATAGAGTGGCTTCGTTGATTCAACAAGAATATGAAACTACAGAAGGAAAAAATGTATCTCTTTCTTGACAACGCTGCTTCCCATCCTAAAGATTTAAAGCTGGAAAACATAAAAGTTGTATATCTTCCGCCAAACACCACATCGATTTGCCAGCTCTTGGATCAAGGTGTGATAAGAAATTTTATATTTCAGTACCGCTCGCTCGTACTGGACAGCTCACAATCCACCAATAAGTTAATCAAAAGCATAAACGTCCTAGACGCTATTTATTTTATTGGAATCAATGTGTGGAAACAAAAACAGTTGTAAATTGTTTTAAAAATATTTTTGGACAAAGTTTAGGTTTGTCTCTCTCGAATTTAAGGGAAATTTTTAAGCTTCTTACGGATTGGAAGCAGAACTTCAACATTTTGTCTTGCTGGATGAAACCGGTAATATAGAAGATGACTTCGAGATGGTACCAAAAGGCGTTGCAGTTCCTGTTGAAATTGTCGAAACTGAAAGTGATGCAGATGGAGGATGATTATAACCAGGTAGAGGCATCAATTAATTCTTACCAAGAAGCCAACGCTTCTATTGAAAGCTTAAAAATGTTTGCGGCCAAGAAAAATGACGGTGAGGTTGTTCAACTTCTGTTTGATCTACAGCCCAGATTTCAAAACAAATCCACCTTTTCTAAAACTAAACAAACAAACATTGAGATTTTTTTTTTGAAAAATACTAATTTTTGTGTGATGTAACATAGAGGCTCATAATTTACCACCTAATCAATTATTCATTTGAAGAAAGTTATGTGATAAAAAAAACATCTGAAGTTCATTTGTTTTTTGAATTTTTTTATTTTCTATTAATAAATGAATACCTACTATATATAGGGTAATTCATCGTGAGGTTTCATTTTTAATAGGTTTTTTTGACACATAACGCTTGGCAAATCATCGTGGAAAGACACACCACAACAGCGTCTCCAAATTGTTCAGCTATTTTACGAAAATCAGCGTTCTGGGAGAAATGTTTTTCGTGCAATTCGAGGAATTTACCGTGCGCATAATCGACCTACTGAAACCACTATTGCCTATACCATTCACAAATTTGAGTCCCAGTTTATATTAGTGGATAATACTCGATCTGTTATACCACATCCAGCACGTAGTGAAGAGACGTAGTTTGGCTTGGCGTATTCGACAACTTGGCGTATTCGACAACTTGGCGTATTTTACGTGATGATCTCGCCCTAAAAGTGAACAAAATTCAACTTGTGCAAGAACTTGCGTCATATTTTCAGTGAATGGGCTCTGGAAAAACTCAATGAAAATCCGGTGTTTTATCGTTAAATTTTGTACAGTGATGAAGCCCATTTCTGGCTCAATGGATACGTTAATAAACAAAATTGCCATATTTGGGTTGATGAGCAACCCGAAGAGTACCAAGAGCTACCATTACATCCATTAAAAACAACGGTATGGTGTGGTTTATGAGCTGGTGGAATCATTTTTCCACATTCCTTTAAAAATAAGGCGAATCAGAATGTTACCGTCAATGGTAACCATTATCGCGCCAAGCACATGATCTCGGTGAGCTCTGGTTTCAACAAACCGGCGCTACGAGCCATACAGCGCGTGAAACAGTGGACTTGTTGAGAAATCATTATGGTGAGCACTTAATTTCATGTTTTGCTACGGTAAATTGGCCGCCTAGACCGTGCGATATCACGCCTTTGGATTTTCTCTGGGGATATGTGAATTCTCAGGTCTTCAGGAATAAACCAGCTACGATTGACGCTTTGGAAGCCAACATTACTTGCGTTATCTGCGAGATACCAGTCGCTATGCTCGAATGAGTCGCCTAAGATTAGACCTTCCGAAGGGAGCATCTCTGACATAGTCCTGATCAATATTTACATAATGTCGTTTTTAAAAAATAAATGCCATAAATTTTTCCTTTAACTAATGATAAAAAGTGAAAGTTCACTTTCAAATGTATGTCTCTGTTTTACATTATAAATCAAAGCTTACGATGAATCACCCTATATATCAGTTTCGAAAAATTATGTTTTTTTATTTGATTTTTCCCTTAAACTGACAACTCTCTTAGGCGGACAAAAAATTTTGCACCATACCTGTCCACGCAAGGGAGATTTCACTGTAGTTCCCATTTATTTTATGTTTTAACAAGAAGTGTACTGTCTTTTTGCGTGTTAAACATACTTTTCCGAGGACATTTTGGTGTTTTTTTCTTTCGTTTACTTCGTAATATTTTGGTAAGAGTCTATTAGATTGTAGATATGTGTTATTGCGAGTGTTTCCGAATGTGTAATACTCTTTGATTCAAGAATTGCAAAATGTCACGTTCAAAGAAAATAACAATGAAGGACATTGAAGTTATATATAGTTGAAAGATGGAGCCAATTTAATTGCAATTAATTCGGATCCAAGTGCTTTGTTTGATGTTGCCGGCTATGTGGAAATTGAGACTAAGCAAAACATTCGTGAGGGTATTGGTTATGAAAAGATTGTTGAAACTGAGCTGGAAGTTGTGTTGACAACTTCAAAATCGGCTGCCTAATCGACTTCTCCACCTCGAAAAATAAACCATTGAGTTAATTTGGGACTCCAAAATGGTCCAAGAACAAGATCAAGATCTGAGCGCCAGAGTGGAAAAACGTTTATTCGGAGAAAGCCGATTCCCTTTGAATATAAATTTGGTTGCCTCTAATCGCTATTTATTCTTTTTCGGTCGATGGTGTTAGCGCAACGTGAATTTCAACGTCGATTTCCTAATCGTGTCGCACCAACTAAGCAAACATTCCGGCGCTAAGCTACTCGGCTCGAACAGAGTGGAACCACAGGATACCATGCAGGGCGTGGCAGCCACCGGACTGGTCGTTCGGCCGAGAATATCGCAACTGTAGCTGCCGATGTCACTGAGAACGAAGAAACATCAACCAAATAACGGGTGACGCAATTGGCAAAATAGGTAAAAGGTTTTATGTCGGCATCCAATCATACCAAGGGAGGAGCTGTGTCCTCACCACAGTTTCGAATTTGTATCTTAGGAAGGCAGCATACGTCATAGACGTATGGGAATCCCGTGAAATTAACTCTTCAAAGACAGGAGTTCACATAAAACCCTGGAGATATCTGTACTACCAAAAACGAAGATTTTGGTTACCCAGCGACAGTAGAATTTTTAAGTGCCCGAACATTTAAGTACACACAATTGTCAACTTGGTGTTCCAGCCGAGAATAAGAGGCTAAATATTAAGGAGATAGTAACCCTCTTCTGTTCTATAAGATCTACCACCGACCCATTTATTATTCAGCCGGCAAAATCTCAAAATCCTTTTTGATCTCAGCTTCAAATATATAGAAACAGCTCATATAAAAAATCATTCAAGGTGACTGCCGTCTAGAAGAAGGTCAGACAGGATATTTAAGTACTGCCACTTTCTCCCGCTTAGCACTTCCGTTTATAATCATAACCAGCATGCAAAAAATTCACAAATGGTGTACGGTCAGAATAAGAGCAGGTTTACGCCGCTTAGTGTTTACCCTAATCGTACAACACCTAAACATTAATTCATTAGTTAATGTTTTACTCCCTTATCTACGTCGAGTCAAGATGTACTCGTGTTTCATATCAGAGGAGGAAAAATTAGACAGAGGTAACTACTAAGCTTCCAGTTGTTGCATCTTCAAACACTTGGCAGACCTGAGAGCTGCTCATCGCTGTGGCTCTATATTTTAGCTATTCCTGCAAACGTTTAAATATGGTACATCTGCTGTTAGGTACATATGCACATATACGCTAAAGTTCACACACACCTGTTTGCGTAGGTTTTGCTTATCCTGTGTACGCGTATTTCTGACGAAAAGGTTTTTCCGTGTTTTGGGTAGTCGGCTCCCCGAATCTGTTGGATTAACCCTTCTTTTCGATGGATAGCATTTTTTAACCTAGAACTGTAAGGGTATAAGTTTAGTTATTCTTATTTATATTGTCTAACGCGTCAACTTTAATTTGATTTCGATCGGCAATTTGTGTTTGAGAAAACAGATCCAGGCGATGTAGTACTACGCTGTAGGGAATGGCTCTATTTTTTGAGCTTCATATGTATTTATTTATTTATTTTTATTTTTTTTTTTTTGATAACTGTACAAAATAGAATTTACTGCTATCACATGCCGAGAATCTGAAAAAGGCATCCTTGTACAATCTGTGGCTACTAGAAATTTATTTATCTCTGCAAAAGTATCCTAAAAGTCGTATTTTTCCAGAACTAACTTTCTCTTAAATTGGCTGCACCTAGGCATACATTTATCACCTGAAGTTGGAGGAAACAAGTTTCACCTGTAAGTCTAGGATATTAGAATTAATTCTAAACCTAATCTTCAACCCAGACCATACCACTCAAAGCACTAACGTGTCCTTGCAAACAAAAACCAAAAGGAATACATCTCTTGCTTCTCTGTGGTTCACGATAAACCGTTATTATTGCAGTACAGTTTCGATTGCACTCTAACTGTGATTTTTTAGAAAGCAAGTATCTACACTACTCCAATACTAGCTCTGGAAATAATCCTCGGACTGAAGACAGCTTAAAATATTTTTTAATCCTGAATGCTCTGCAAATGATGGGACAAATTGCCAACAAAATTTTTTGGTTAAATATTTTTCATATATTGGCCAAGTACCATTCACAAACGTACTTTCTTCATACTGTAAGAGTTGTGCTTAACCGCAATTAATTAATGAAAATCACTGGCCTAGAACACTACAAAATCATTAGCTCGCTAAATAATTCCAACTCATGTGAAAATGATGGCATCACCAATCGCTTACTCAAGCACATTGCACTAAAAGTAGTTAATATATTAGCCTACATTTTGAATATAAAAGGAATTTATCCTGAACAACTAAAGTGTATCAATGTGCTTACTCTTTTTAAGAAAGGAAGTAAAAATGAAATAATCAACTGCAGGTCTATATCATTACTAACATCAATCTCAAAAGTGTTTGAAAAGGCTGTTTAAAACAGTGTTTTGGTATATCTCGCTAAAATTAACTTCCTTAACTCTGCTCAATTTGGTTTCAAAGAAGATCTTTCAACTGAGGATGCTTTGTTTTAATTCAGTTCTTCCATATATGTATAAAGCATTAAACAGCAAAAAATGCTGTGCTAGCCTTTTTGTTGACATCTCTAAGGCTTTTGACATAGTTAATCATCAGATTCTTCTAAACAAACTATATTGCCTTGGTTTTATATTTACGACTAGTTTGAGTCGTATCCAAAAGATAGGAGTCAAAATAGAAGAAGTTTACAGGAATCTAAACTAAAAACTATAAACCTTAGTGTTCCTCAAGGTTCAGTTTTGGGTCCATTATTGTTTTTAGTGTACATAAATTCTCTATTTAGCCAACATTTCAAAGGAAAAGCTTCAGCTTTTGCGGATGACCTTGGTATTGCCTACAAGTTAGATAGTCCTCTTAAGTTATTTGCTAACATGAACCATAATGTTGCTATTTTAAGAATCTGGTTTGCGGAGCACGAACTTGGGGTTAGTTGTAAAACTAAAGCTATGCATTTTAGTCTTAAACAGAGAAATTCGCCTGATTTTCTTTTACTCAACATACTTTGATAAATTCGCAGTATCAAATTGCCATTGCAGTTTAAATTCGAGTAGTGAGCTACTCAATGAACTAAAATCTTGCGACGCTCATTGTTTTAAAATAGAAACGGTTCAAAACTATAAGTATCTAGGTATCATCATTGATAGAAGTATGAGCTGGTCGAATCATATCCTCGCTTTAAAACAGTATTTACGTTCCACGGTTCGAAGCTTTTACCGTATCAAAAAAATTCTTGATAACAAAACTCTAAAAAAATTGTCCTATGGTCTATGGTCAAAATATATAGTATTAGTTGTTGGGAGGGTGCTTACACTAGCAATCTTCAGCCACTGTTTATCTTACAAAATATGTTCTCTGATGTTGTTCAGAACATTGGGAATTCTGCCTACGAAACATTTGTACCTATATAAAGTTTTAAAAATATCTTTTATAAGAGGTGGCTATTTAGAGTTCAAACACTAGTACCTAAAATTTGCGTAGCTTTTCAATGATTCTTGTAAATGTTCCTCCTTTTCGCACCACACTCTACAAAAGCTTCTACTCTATTGTTTCGTGTAAATTGTTCAATAAACTACTTGCATATATTCTCGGTACAAAGCATCTAAATAGATATCTGAAACAAATTAATATTTGGCTTCTTGGTTTCAATCACGATGATATTAAAGATTTGTTGTAAATTTTTTTTAAATGTTTTTTTTTTTATTTTATTCAATATAGTCCCCTTTTAGTTTAATACACTTATTCTAGCGATTTTCCAACTTCTTGATCCCGTCCGAAAGTAATTTTCCGGAAAGTCTGCAAAATACTCCTCCGTGGCATCGATGCTTTCCTCGCGTGAGCTAAATATTTTATTGATGAGCCATCTTTTGAGGTTTGGGAAGAGATAATAGTCTGAGGGAACCAAATCGGGCGAATACGGTGGATGCGACAGCAATTGGAGCCGTAAGTCATTGATTTTAGCCATGGTTGCGATACTCTTGTGCGCCGGTGCATTGTGAGGCCGTTTTGCAGCGATTTGAGCATTCAATCGTTCCAATAATGCACAGTAATACTCACTGTTGATGGTTTTTCCTTTTTCGAGGTAGTCCACGAAGAGTATGCCATGACAATCCCAGAAAACCGACGCTATAAACTTTCCGACCCATCAAGCCTCACTCGGCCGCTTCGGAGCACTCGTGCCGGCTTCAGTCAATTGCCGGGCACTCATTCTGCTATCTGGTGTGTAATAGTAGATCCAAGTTTCATCAACAGTTACCAATCGACGCAAAAAGTCAGACCGATTCCGCATCAGCAATTCCAAACACTCTTTCGAAGTGCTCTCGCGTTCGTGTTTTTGGTCAGGAGTGAGTATGCGCGGCACCCAGTGGCAGAATATTGTCCAAAATATGGCGTGTGCGCTTAGCACTAATCTTTGTGGTATTTTCTTGCTCGCGTACCTTCACATTGTCCTCTGTAACCGCATCGGAGGGCCTGCCGCTGCGGACTTGATCGGTAGTGGAGTTGCGGCCACCACGAAACTCTCGAAACCGATATTTGATGGTGTAATCTGACGGAGCATTAGGCCCATAATGTTTATCCAACTTTTCTTTTGTTTCCTTCGCCGTTTTGCCTCTCAAAAAATAATGTTTTATGAGAGAACGAAAATCGTTTTTTTACGTACTCAACATGATGCCAAAAACGTCAAAAACAATCAGCTTTCAAAACAAAACTAAAGACAGTATCGCATTGAAATTTGGCATGTCTGCCTAAATATAAACGGACTTTAAGGCACCATAACCTTTTTTGCAGTAGCAGCGCATTCTGGCTGTCAAGGAGGTTACTTTTCACTCCACCTAGTATATAAGAATACTGAAAATAAAATAAAATAAAAAAATCCAGGTATTACCTGGTGTTGACTTTTTGATTGCAAAAGATAGCTTAGCCCTTTAGCTATAACCTCTCATCATAACTTTTGTTTTTGTATTGTAGTTGTATAGTTTTAATATAATTTACAAGAAAGGTCTATCGGTAAGATATTTTTCAACCCGTAAATGGGTTGAATCTAATTATTGGCTTACAATAATAGGAACATTGGAGTAACCAATGTCAATCTTGTATAACCAATGTAATATTACAACACAAAGATCTTAACAGCAGACATATAATCTTAGTTAATACTTCGAAAAGTTTTCGCTGGTTAGTTAAATAGAAAAGTTCAACAACTCACATAAGCACAAACTATTCATATGGTAAATATTGCCTTTGTTCTAAACAGAAGGACAAGAATTATCTTTATACATCACTAAAGCAAGCCCACAAATACAAAGGGTCAAGTGAGATCACTTAAGATGTTACCTTAACACATCGAAACAGTTTGCCGAAGATATCCTGTCATTTCTTTTAGATTATCCTTGTAAACAAATAGCACTCAAACAAACATCAGGGTGCTTCAATATGAATTTCCAGAAAAATGTAAGAGAAGTTTGACTAGCTTTCTCAAAGATAATTTGAAATTTAATCGAAAAGTAAAAGTATTCTTACCTACAAAAAAAAAAAAAAAAAAAAAACCAAGCAAACGGGTCTACGGAAAAACCCAACACATTACAAATTGCAGTAGTCAGTCCCAGTGTACTCAATTCTAATTCAAATCCATAGACTCCAGTTCTAGTTTTGTCCATTTTCGAACGAAATACTTCCTGCCTGTTTGCTATTACCATAACAATCTCTTACCGTTATCCATTTTTCTATCTAGATACTTACACAAACAGAAAACAAAAAATTCCACGTGAATTATAATTCCATTCCAGAAATCGTCAATCGTCTATTCTCCGTCGTCCACATGCTAAACCAAATTGAAGGTCACTATTAAAAGCAAAAGCAAACTCAAGGACGTGTCCAATATAACCCGTGTTTTAGCTCTCGTAGCTCACGTAACAAGTTCAAGCTCCAGAAATTCATTCAATTCTGAGGCAGTTTACCGGAATGGGCGCACGGGACACCGAAAAACTAACCTGAACTAGGCAAGGGAAGGTGAATACAATTAAACGAATACATTCATATTTATACAAAAAAAAAAAGAAGCTATTTTACTCCAATCTGTCAAGTCCTTGCGTGACTAAGTAGTATTTTGTTGCCATATTCGTTTAAAAGAGTTGTTAAAGCCGTTTAAACTATGTATAGACCAAAACACAAGGAATGAGCTCACCGTACTAACGATAAGGGTTGCCATTGAACAATTTCAGTCGTCTTATGCTCGATTTATGATGCTGTCATCAGGTTTGAGGAAATTGGAGAAACAGTATAATTTGTCTACAAGTTAATGGAAAGGCCTCAACAAATCACACATGATCCAAAATACCTTGTCTCTTCTGCAACAAACTACAGGAAAAGCTTTTTTGGCTAAAGATTCCTTTATTCACGGATCTAATTGGTACATCAGTACATGCATATTAATAAAAAGGATTCAAATGGACTAATTTAAAAATAAAATAGACCTTAACAATTATACCTAAGGTATGTTGTTAAATGATATCGCCGGCCTTAGACACAAGCCGCTTCGCCGCGGTCGGCGTTTGTGATTATGTGCAGAGGGTGGCCAAGTCAGAAACCCGATTTTAAAAAACGGTTTTTTATGTCAAGTATTCTTAAATACCAATCAACATAGCGAAGAAATATTTTATCTAATTAATTCTGGGAATTTCAAAAAATCTTTTTAGTATAGGTCAAAGCAATAATAATAATAAATCAGATTTGCATGTTTTATTGTTTCATCTTTCCATTCGTTACAAATATTGTGATCGAGTAACACATCTCTACCGCTGTCTTCCTAATTTATAATGTCGACTAAAAAAATTGGAAAACGAGTTTCAACGCGAAAAAATCTGTGTTACCCCTTAAAGTGAAAATGGAAATGCTTGGTCGTTTACGCCTTGGAGAGTCGTTTGCATCCATATCACGCTCATTCAATGTCAACGAATCAACTGTACGATCGATAAAAAAATTCGAAGATAAAATAAGGTCGTCTGTAGCTTCAACTTCACTGTCAGCGAAAATTGTTCGTGATCCAGCAATAATATAGAAAAACTGGAAGTGGCGTTGTCATTATGGATTAAAGACCGCAACCGAAAAAGGGTGCCCCTGAGTGGTACAATGGTGCGGGAGAAGGCAAAGATTCTTTACGCACATTTTAAAGAACCTGATAACAGTTGTGGTGGTAAATATACAGATAGAGGATTTCAAGCATCGGAAGGTTGGTTCAATAAATTTAAGGTGAGACAATCATTGCATAGCATTAAAGTCGTTAGAAAAGCTGCATCTGCAGACATTGCTGCAACAGAAGGATATCCAGAAAAATTTGCAAACCTAGTAGCTGATGGAGAATACAAACCTGAGCAAATGTTTAATGCAGACGAAACTGCACTGTTTTGGAAGAGAATGCCAAACAAAACATTCATTTCTAAAAGCGAAAAATCTGCCTCTGGATTTAAGGTAGCAAAGGATAGGATTACACTGTTGCTATGTTCTAATGCATCTAGAGATTGTATCATTAAACCACTGATTCTTTTCAGATCGTTATATCCTCGTGCTTTAAAAAATCAAAACAAGGACCATATGCCAGTGTTTTGGCGTGCCAATAAGAAAGCGTGGGTTACCTGCGTTGGTTCCTGAATTGTTTTGTTTCTGAGGTTGAAACTTATTTAAAGAAAAAAATAATAATTTATACTTTAAAGCAGTTCTAGTTTTGGACAATGCACCAGGTCATCCTCGCGAGCTTGAAACTATGCATCCAAATATAAAAGTGACATTTTTACCTCCCAACACGACGGCTTCGCTTCAACCTATGGACCAAGGAAGAATCCGGGCCCTTAAGCTCTATTTCATTAGACGAACCTTCAAATTCATACTGGATAATATGGAATGTGAAACAGATATGAATGTTACGAAATGCTGGAAGAAATGGAAAAAACTGTGGCCTGCTCTGACTGCGGAAAATGACGAAAAATCTGTGCAAATTCGAACTTTGACTGCAAACATAGCAGGAATTGCAAATGGAATAGGATGAAATGGGTTCGAACAGATAAAATCAATTGACATTCAGGAGTTGCTTGAATCGCAAGACGAAGGTTTGACTGAAACCGACTTAGAGGAAATGTTATAGAAAAAGAATGGCAAATAAGCTTTGTGACGAAGTCTCCTACCGAAAAGCGCTGTACAGCTTATCATCCTTAGATGTTAAGGAAGAAAGACATACAACGTTTAGGCAAAAGGTTAAGAGATCTAAGAGAACCCGACTGGCAGATCTTATTAAAAAGGTAAGGTGGTTGACGCGATAGCAATATATTGTTTAACAATGTTAAAGTTCTTAGCTTAAAAAGATTTTCAAGAGTAACGCCATATATTGATTTGCTGTTGTAAGCACCATTGAGTTTACGCTTGTGCTCAGAATAACAAGCAAAAGAGGGATGAGTAACGTTTTGGAACGATTCTTGAGGATTCTTTTAAGGTGTAATCCTATGGTTGGTCCACAGCATACAAAAGCCCCCATAAACTCTCCCATGTGTCAATCTGACATGAGTATTCCAAGACAGTGTTTTTGTGAAGGTAATACCAAGGTTTTTGGCTAAATCCACGAATTCAATTTGATTACTCCAATCAATGGATTTTTTTGAGATAACCAAGCATTTAGACTCAAGTGGGTTAACACATAGACCATTTTTTCTCGAACAATTGCGAATATATTGCTAGACCTAGGGGAAAACTTTTCCGCATCTGAACATCATCAGCATACATATCTACTTCAGTACTTTGTAAGCAATTCGTTAATCATTTATGTATATCGAGAATAATAGCAGTCCCAGTATTGACCCCTGAGGGACCCCTCTATTTAACCTGAGAAGTTCAGATACGGAACAGTTTGACACAACTGCCTGATATCTATAATTTAAGTACGACTGGACTAACATTTTCGAAGAATAGGAGAAATCAAACTGGCTCATTAACTTACTACACAGGACGTTATGGTTAACTGTGTCAAAAGCCTTAGAGGAATCCAAAAGGTTTAGAAAACTTAGATTGTTAGAGTCAAAATCTTGTCTTATGTTTTCAACCACATTATGTTTGGGACGAAAACTTGACTGGTTAACACATAACAGATTTCTGTTGCACAGGAATATTCGTATTTGTTTATTCATTATTCTTTCTAGGACCTTGGATAGAAATGGTAGAATGGCAATTGGTCTAAACTTATGGAGCATATACCCCGCGAATAAAGAGCTTTTACTGTATAGCCGAAATGGCAGTAGCTCTATATTAATATCTAAAAGATGCCAAGAAAAGACCATACTCACCGCTGTTTGCTTTAAAATATAACAAAGCCTCGTTCAACCTTTCAGCATTCGTTACATAAAAGAAAATTTTTGTCGCTCATTTGGGATGAATCTGTGTTGAGTATTCATTTGCTATCTTAATATTTAGCGGATATCAACGTGATGACATTCGCCTGGTCAGCATCATGAATCTTATTTCAACTCAATATTCGGCGTGCAGGTTGTCTACATGACAACATGTTGTGGATGAATAAATGTAGAGTTTCGGACGTCCTCCGATGTGAGATTCCAGTTCGCTGTAGTGGGAAGCTTATCATAAGAATTTCTGTTCGCTTTTGCTAACTTTAAACCTTCCCACCAACCTACCAGCGGTGGACAAGAAATAGGTATCAATTTGAAGTCCCTGGGTATCTCCATAATCTGCCAGGAGGTGCATATCTGGCGATAGTAGTTTAGGGAGCTATAATTTTTAAGAATCGAGTAAACGATGCTGACATTCTATTCATGGCGTATACGAGTTCTTCCAGTCTTTCCTTCTTTAGAGATGAGTTGATAGTTTTTTTCACTAAATTGAATTCCGTTGATTTAAATATTTTGGATCCTCTAGCCTCATTTTTTGTTTTAATTTAGAAATCCCTTTCCTTTTCTTAGTCATGCAACAATGAATAGTTTATCTTGGTGACAGTAGTGTTGGCTAAAGAAATCATGTCAGAATCAGCACCAACTATAAGTCCAGTTTCACGTTCTTATTCTCATTCTTTCAGACGTCTGCTTGGTCGGGAAAAATATCGTTTCTGCAACGGAGTTTCTCCTTGGCCGCAGTAGAGCTACTTTTTTGTCTTCCGGTGAAGCCGATGTTTTCCCGCTTCCTTTGCTATAACAGATTGTGAGCATCTCACATACTTCTCTGGACAGACATTTAGGACGTGTCCTGTTTTTTTGATCACTACCTTTCATAAGAATTTCCAGGAATGTCGTTTTGCAAGTCATTATGTAGATACGAGTATGTCTTCTCTGATAGGAATGCCATCACTGGTAGACACACATAGAAGGCTTGATGCTGGAAGAAGGGAACTTTTCGTGAGTTTTAGGGTAAATCAAATTTATTCACAGTATTGCTTCGGTGTCTAGCTATCCGGATATTGCATTCGTAGCTGGAAACATTCGGGTATGTAGGATATTCACTGGAGCTTTGTTTGCAATGTGATCTATCAATTTCTTCCTTTTTAATCTAGTGCTTTCAATTTTATCATTGGTATTATTTTTTCTGTCGGAACAGAGCACTCAGACAAAGAACTAGTACATTGTACTCCTTGTACGTTATTTTTACTGAAATTTACATTTCACAGAATGTCGTATTAAGTATTATTTAAGTTGGGCTGGGCTGTGGCTACAGATATAAATGCTTTGACGCCTCCACCAATTCTTCACAATAAATTTCGTTGCCATCCGGATTGCTTCACTTGAAAGACAGACGGAAATTTTTGTAACGAGGAATAATATCTAACCTTGTCGTACTCAAGGAAGACACTAGCACCGTATCCTAATTTGGTTTGGAAGCCATTCGTGAAAACCCGACTGCTTTCCTTTCCTGGTTCAGATTTTGGCCGAAACCATTCCTTGGCAGAGGGAAGGTCGGTAAGGCGAAAATACTCAACACGAGTTCTGATGTTAGTGCATCTGTCCAAAAGAGCAGAATCAAAAGATCAAAATTAGCAGCTGAGATAAACTATTCCATGGAGTCAACCGGCGCATAAGTTCTAATTGGTCTTATCATAGAGTGGGAGACCACTCCTCCATGACTTGCCAAAAGTTACTTTACACTGGCAAAAAGCCGAGAGCGCCAAATACAATAGTACAATAGTCCAAAATACTTAGCTTCTTTGGAGAATTGGATGGTAATGGTAATGTAACGATGGTAATGTCCTTAAGCACTAGATGAATCAGATCAGTCAACTTTCTCCTTCACCTGAAAAGAATAACCTCAGTTTTGAGACGATTGACTGAAAACCAATTTCTAGGGCACAATTCATCAACCACGTCTGGGGGTACCAGCGCCTTAAAGCATAGAGTCTCTAGACTTTTGTCGCTTTCCGGCAACTCCTGCTTACCGCCGCCGTTACGTGTTGGCCGCAGTTAGCATCTACAATCAGAGTCCTATTCATCAGCTTTGCTTTGATCCACAAGACTCTTGATTCGTCGACACTGTGTTGTCTGTCTGAGTAACACATCAGGTGAAATATTGCGCTGGCGAAAGCACTGTCAATTTTGAACAAAATGCTCAACGCGTATTCCTTCTTGTTAAGTGCGCCTTTAATTCTGTCTGGCAGATTTTGAAACGAAGTCTCGCAGGATTCTCTGAGTTGATAATCATGTTGCATATTTAATAGAGGATGTATCCACTAAGTATATTTTCCAAAATTGATTTTGACATAGACATAGAGGGAACTCTATGCTATTAAACATAACGAAATTCAGACTTATAAGTCTGAAGTGTTGGGTAGCGCATAGTCCACTTTTCTGATTTTCAGTATAAAGACTACTCTCTTCTACATACTGAGAGTAAGCTGGAATATTATGCATTGATGCGGTATAGAACTAGATGTCCGTTCATATGTCTTAAGCTCAAGTCTTTCTTTGACGAAAAATCTCCCTGGAAGAAAATATCAAATAAAAAAAGCATGACAGTCTCGAGTACAATCTCGGTTTCATTTCCTAGGCTCGTCAACAAGGGAATTCATCCATAACCGAGGTCCTATTTCACAACACATGAGTATACTAGTTTGTGTAGGCAGTCAATCTGGAAACACAAGCCCTATCTGAAGGACAGGTTTTATAAAGGGTGAGAATACTGGAGTAAGAGTACCGCCAGAAGTACGACGAAGACTAAACTCCTCTTCCACCACTTCAAGCTGATGAAACTTCTTATATGTCTCACACATGAGCTCCGAGTTTGTCGAGATTATCTGAGGAATCTAAGAATTTATTAAACTTGACTAGTGTATGGGTACACCGGCAATGCTAGTAGTGATCTGAGCATCCAGTCAATGTAAGTTTAGTGAAAAAGGTCCGGGAGTTATATTTTGCAGATGACACCACTTTTGTTAACCAGGTTTTGGGCAAGAAATAACACGATAGGGAGGTAAAACAGGATGCAGGCGTTCAGTTAAATATAACTTATAAAACACTAGCCTACCTGAGCTACCACAGACATTCCCTGTACCCAGTTGGGGCCTAGCTTCCTAAACCCAACCTCAACGATCTAGGAAACTATTCATAATATTCTGCAATACATCGACTTCTCTATTTCCCTATACTAATCGCTAACCTAGTCTAATTATACCACGGCGGGGGAAATCCCCTTCTTTTGCCCACCACGTGGGCAACTGCGAGTAATAGCTTCTGGTCTCGGATGATAAGTTTCAGCTAAAATCATACACACATGCTCCAACCAGGTAATCCTTTAAGAAAGAGCTGGGAGACAACCTTAAATCTCACTTCTTACATGGATATGTGAAGACGTCGCTGCCGAAAACTACGAGACCAAGAAGTGAATTAACTCAATTGGTTCTAACAGAGATAGCTGCGTCGATCATAGCAGTGGATATGCCGAATCCAGTCACGTTCTCAAGACGTGACCACACATAGGTATCTCTAAAAGAAGCAAGCTTGCCACAACTTTAGCAACTAGTCACTCCATTTCTCCAAAGCCGCAAAAACCAGAGCAAACCCTCGTCCTTCGCAGATGTAGCGAGAGACCACCCTTAGGTTGCACTGATGGACGAACTCTCATCTGACGGCAAAGCAGTGGAGGTGAAGTGGGCCTGCATCGAAGACAGGCTTACAGAATTAACGGTGAACCATATGCTGAATCATTAGGCTGGACCTATGACGGCATAGAGTCATAGATGAGATCGTCCGATGTTAACAGATAATCAAGTGATACTTGAGAAGGCCTTAATTTGAAATTCACACCTGCTAAGGAAATCCCTAAGAAAACAGCAAAAAATCGCCCCAATGCCTAAAGCTTTCGAAATCTGGAATCACTTGTGATTGGAAGCCGCAATAAAAAACAGCCTGCTGTCAGTAAATGAGGATTGCGTCACGCAACTAGAGAAAACCGGTTTCAGATTCATGTTCATGCTATGGTTCTCCAATCTGAACATCTTCAGACAAACAAATCCTCCAGACGACGATCTGGACAGCGGAAATTCTCCCCAATGTCTGAAGCTTAAGAAATCAAGCATCACTATGGACGGCTGGAAGACGTAAAAAACAGCTTGCTGTCAGTAAATGAGGATTGCCTCACGTAGCTAGAGAAGACAGGTTTCAGGCTCAGGTTCATGCTATGGTTCTCCATGGTTACGGGGGATCACTGAAATCAACGAACGAGGTGAGTCTTTATTTGATTTCCCTGTGACCTTAATGCGTGCAATGCGGGTGACACGCCAATCTTGAGGATGATGGTATTGGAGGAAGTACTCGACATTATTTTGAAAACTACAAACTTCAAGACCTAAGATGAATGCTATACAATGTAAATCTCTCGCAGAAACGTCTGCCCCTTTTAGAAAGGACAATATACGTTGGCCACTTTCCTAGACATATTATAGATCTTAGATAGTACAGAAGCTTTTGAGAGCAACTGGATCACACACTTACTCTATCCTCCAGTGAAAGGTACCTAAGGTACCTTGACCTTAACCTCAACTGGAAACTTATCATAGAAAGCATGTGCCGCTTTCTGTGCCTGAAGCAAGACCTTTTAAAAAAGTGGGGACTTCAGTCTATGATAGATAGATAGTAGTTCGTCCTATTGCTCGTAGGTAAAGTCTACAACATCACAAAATTTAGCAGAGTTGAACAAACAGCTGCTATTGAGAACATAGGGGCGCTACGATCAAGGCCATTCCGAAAAGGAACAATAATCTACACCTTCTTCCAGATGCAGGTAATACCGATTAAATATGTACTTAGCCTCAACTCCATCGCCGATAAAGGATTTTTTAATGACAGTCAAGCTGCCATCAAAGCGCTCCACTTAATTACTTCCTCCTCTAAACTAGTAGAACAGTGCAAGGATTATCAAAACGATGTTCCTAGGAAGATGTGACTTAGCAAATGCAACGTGAGAGCCAATCATCTCCTAGATTTCATGCTATCGTCCTACCTGGCTGTCAACAATGTTGGCTCCCAGCCAACTTTTGTTACGAGGGTAAGACAGCAAGTAATCGACTTAACTTTACACAACAGGTGTGCTAAGGAGATCTCCATGTCGGACCATAAGTACATCGAATTCGCATCCGATTGCAAGGTCTCGACCTTTTCACCAATGTTGAGGGTGCTTACGACAATGCACCTTTTGACGGCATGTGTAATTCGGCCAGACAACATGCGTAGATGAATCACTAGTTTTGTGGGTAAAAACAATGCTGGTGAATAAAAAATTGATTGCTGATGCTAGCTGTGGCCAATGTTCTGCCTGCTCTGCTCTGGTGCATGCTAGTATGTCCATATACAAGCATCCGCGAGTGATACAGCTGTACTCTCTGTTGGATCGTGTCTAGGGATTATCTGCTCTAAAGCTGTCTGGAGAAAGCCGTCTTCTAGTGTCAGTTAGTACTGTATTTGGGTGTCATCCTGGATAACAAACTTCTATGACCAAAACATTATGTCGAAAGCCTGTCGGCCTTCTGACAGTGTAAGGAGGCCTGTCACCCAGAAGGGCTCTCGAGATCCACACGGCTATAATAAGACCAATTATATTCTAAGCGTCGGTTGTCTGATGGTATTAATATCATGAAAAAAATACGAAATTGACTCTCCCTGTGCCCAGGACTAGTTTCAGCCAGAATGCGCCAACCAGGAAATAAATTCGTTCGGGTCTTCACGGACGGCTCCAAAACCAATATATTTGATTTCACTTCTCGGTAAAAAAAAAGTTGCGACTGTCTCCTGAGTGGAGATATATGCAGGAAAGTCAGCGGCCTTTCTACTGTCCCTCAGCAGAAAAGAATGCAGGTTGATTACTGGCAAGCAAAGCACTTAAACGTGCTACGGAGAAGGAACACAAAGTCGTGCAATGCTTGCTGTGAAATTGATGACGAGACAACGGAGCACTATTCCTGTGAATGTCCGGCTTACGCTTGTCGCAGGCTGCAAGCACTCGGTGTAGACGTAGTAGATGCTGAGTGGAGATAAATGCAAGAAAGTCAGCGGCCTTTCTACTGTCCCTCAGCAAAAAAGACTGCAGGTTGATTACTGGCAAGCAAAGCACTTAAATGTGCTACGGAGAAGGAACACAAAGTCGTGCAATGCTTGCTTTGAAATTGATGAGGAGACAACGGAGCACTATTTCTGTGAATGTCCGGCTTACGCTTGTCGCAGGCTGCGTGCACTCGGTGTAGACGTAGTAGATGCTGGTACTGTAGGAAGTTTATCTCTGAAGCGCTTACTTACTTCGGAAGACAGAAAGTTTTCCTCAAAGGGAACTCACACTGGTCACTGACGAAGTGCCTCACACGTTTGCAAGCAAGGCATTCTCTTAAACCTCCCTGTTGTAGCAGGGGGTTCTCTATGACTTCCCGGCACTAGGTAGAACCAGTCATTGAACACTTGGCAAATCCTTTTTTAAGGGATTATCACTAATTTCTGGCATAAAATTCTGCAACGTTATTAATTTTCTGAACTCCAAAAAATGGATCTTAAAACTGAGTGAGTTGTGGTATAAAAACGGCGTATCCGCGCTACTTGTGTTTCCGGTAGGACCTTACCAGATAACCACTTCTATATACCGCACCCTAATTTTATCACAATATATTATGGTATTTACGAGTAGAACCTCTTTTCCAGATTCTCCGGGATTGTTTCTGACCCATTTTGATGCATAAGACCTCCTAACTCTGTTCTCTGGAATCCTGACATGATGTCCAAATTCAAATGTTAGCTTCTTTAATATTTTATTTGTTTTGGTACTAGTATGTGAAAGTGACTCGAGTAAACTGGAAATTTCTCTCGGCGGTAACCCTGCTCCGACGTGAACGGTTACTGAACACGATTGGCCGGCTTTTAATTGTTTTGCATGAAAAAATGTTGCAAAGTTTACAGGAAATTTCTAAATAAACTCATGTACGAGTATATGAGTATATACCAGCGACGACCGGTTCAAAGAAGACCTTGCCTCGTAAGAATAGTTTCATTTCTATTCTTTTTGTTATTTAAGCTTCTATTTTAAAGAAGTCCTTTAACGATGTAAACATTAAGGGCACGTAAGTAAAACGTGCTCATATCGTTTTCATTTGCTTAGTGACAATAGGCAGTTTTTTTCCGCAATAGAAACACATTAGGTCAAATTGTATGTAAGTAAATGCACGACTGCTCGTAGTTCGAATGTATTGTAATTATGTCCATTTGTTGGTCTAATTTTAGCCCTCTATTGTTGTTTACAGGCCAGATTCGGTTATATCTCCTTTCAAGCCATTGACTTTGACGCAACAAATCAATGCGGCAATTCGAATTCCTTTAACTGTATTGCCAGGAAAATGCATTCGTTAGGCTGTTCGGATTGTTCACATTTACTCGTCGTATCAGGTCGTCGTAGCTATTCGGCTCAGTTGTCTGATTCGTGTGCGATTTTAAAGTTTATTTTTGTTCGTGCCCCTGACGGTGATTGGAGTTGCAATAAATAGTTTGATGTTTTCGAGTGGCTGTTTTGTTGTCGTCGTTTTTGTTTTTTAAGTGTACAACTAGTACATATGCAAATTGTCTAAGGCTTCACATGGGTTTTTCAAAGTGAAGTTGTCTTTAGTTTTCCAAAGAACATCACAACGTTGTTTGCAGTCGAAGTGCGGTGCAAATTTTTGAAATAACGATTTTCCGGTTATGTAAATTGCAGTATTGTTGGTGCTGGTGACTACCCTTCTTGTGAACCGACTTAATTCAGAATATGGTTGACCTTATTTTGTGAGAAATTAATAATAACTTAAATCGAGGACTGTTTAGCATTCCGGGGTTAGGTAAGTTCTAAATTCGTGGATGATTTGATGAGTATGCGTACTCGCGTACTTTCATTTCAAAATTTGTCGCATTTTCGGAAGTTGTGGCTTTTTGTGTTTTCGTTTAAAATCCTTCCATTGAAATGTACAATACAAATTTTAATTTTTAAAAAAAGGAAACACCAAACTGGAGTTTTGAGTATTTACTAGAAATATTCAAGTCGATTTCCTCGTAATCGTGCCAGTAAATTATACCTTCTTCTGGTCTCATCTGAGTATGATTGTGAAAAATGAATTGAAAAACGTTTTGTTAAAAATCTCAAAGGATCCATTAATGCAAAGAGAACTTAATAGCTTTCAAAACAGTCGTGAATACCTTCATCCGCTTTGGTGTAAGTTTATGCATCTGAATCATAAAACTGGATTATTGCAAGGATTTTACTACAATAATCCAATTTGGTCACCCAATTATCCAAAGTTGGCTCGTGAGCCTAATAAGTTAAAAATTTCAAAATTTTGGCTGCAGATGCAACGTTGTTGTTCTTAAGATTCTTAAGATTGTCTTTGAATATGTGAAAAGTCCAAGATTTAATTGGAAGGGTAGGCTAATTTCGGGGATGGAATCGAAGTGTAAGTGATCAATCAAACAAACATATATAATTATCTTACGGGCAATTTACTCTGATACTTACTTTACTTAACGGCCTTCCGAACCTCTGCCTAAGACACAGCACCCTTTCACTATCTTCGATCCTGGGCGTGTTGTTTACAGTTGCCTGGACCAAGAGCTCTAAGTTCCACGATGTCTTGGTCCTTAAATCTGCGATTCGGTTTTCCTTGTCGCATCTAACCTTGAGGCTTTGATTCGAAAACCATCTTTGCTGGAACATAATGTTCCACTGGCTCGATGTTCCCGAGGCAGTGTGATCGAAATGTTTTAATTTTTTAAGTTACATCTACATCTTCATACAGCTTATAGAGTTCGCGACTCTATCTTATCCGTCATTCACCCTCTTTGCATACGGGACTAAGTATTTGACGAACAATTTGTCCCTCGAAAGTATTCAATATTTACTCTGCTTCATTTCCCTAGAGTAGAACTGGCAGGATCAACGGTTTGTGTCAACCGAAGTGTCAGCGGTTTCTTAGGGTAAGTATTCACCCAATCACCAATAGATTGTCATTCGTGGAGGTGATGTTTACTCCGAGATATACTCCTCAACCGTTTTGAAGTTACTGTTGCCAACAGTGACAATATGTACCTGATTTTGCCCTCATTTACTTCAAAAACAACTATTTTCGCCTGTTCTTCGATTGCGGTAAATGGCTCAATGGCGGCACTGAGGGCGACCAATCATGTCGATGTCGTCTGCGTATCCCCGCAGCTAGATAGATTTGTCGAAGATAGTGCCCTCCGTGTTAAAACCTTCCCTGCAAACTATTCGTTCCACCACTAAATTGAAGAAATCACATGACAGTGCATCTCCGTGCCGAAATCCGGTATAATTTTGGTTTAGTTCAGAGGAACTGTTTTCAGCGCTGCGCTTTATAGCTGGGTCATTTTTGTCTAGATCCCGAATTCAGCCATACCCGCATAGAGCTCAAGACGGTGAGTGTCGTCAAATGCGGCTTTGAATTCGATGAAAAGATTGTGAGTCTCGACTCGAAATTTGTTCATATTTTCCAAGAGTTGCCTTAGTGTGAAAATTTGGTCGATTGTCGATTTGCCAGCCTAGAAGCCACACTGGTACGTACTGATTAGCACGTGCTGTAGCACCTGAGTATGATCTTTTATGCTACAATTATCAGAGATATGCCTCGATAGTTTTTACCAGACATAGGATCTCATTTCTTGAAGATGGGGCATATACAAATGATGTCCATTCATCAGGCATGATTGATAATTTACACCTTATCTAAATATCACCCCCATGTTTGAGAAGGTCCGTTGGTAAGCCATTAGAATCAGCTGTCTAGTTACTCTTCAGCTTTTTGATAGCTGAGCCAACTTCTTCTATACTGGGGGAGGGATGGCTTCTTCATTGACTGGATAAAGGTTTTCTACTTGCCCTTTCCAGTTCTTGCTGGAAATGCTGCTTCAACATATCCATATTCTCTACGCTTCGACGATTAGGTTTCATTCACTGTTTCGGAGAGCTTGCATTCCGAACTTAAATCCAACTGTCAAATTCCTAACTTTCCTGAATAATGCCCGGATGTTGGAGACTTTGTATGCTCTTTTCCTTTTACGCAAGATTTTCTTCTCCTTGCTTCTTCTGGCTCGATACTCTTTCCTCGCTGCCCTTGTTTTGTGCTGAAGCGTTTGCAGGTGTACATTTTTTGGCGAACGCCTCTTCATCATACCAAGTGCTCCTTTACGGTGGTGGCTGGTATCCTCCGATGGTCTCTACTATCTATTTGCTTTGGTGATGTCGCAATACTGGTACCACAAACTGGGGAATGCACAGCGTAGAGCTTCTCGCTCAAATGTTCTCTGTAGGCTCTGGCTGCTGAAGTCGGCTAAGGCTTTATTTCTTTAGCTGCTGCAAAACTGGTTAGCCAGAAGCCACTGTCTGTTGTCGTGTCATGGAGGCTATCTAATTCCCCGAAGATGCTTTACTCTCCGATTTTGACATCAAATCAATCGAGCACCATTTTGACATCACACTCTGGACAGGCTCCGTCTAGGAGGCCATCAAACTCCTCCTTAATAGAATCTTCAGCTTCGTCAGAAGGGAGGTGTGCACAAATTATGCTGATGTTGTGGAATGATGCCTTGATGCGGATCACAGACAGATAATCACTTACAAAGTCAATAACCAGCCGATCTCCTAAGACGAATCCTCATCCTAACATCTGCAGTCTTTTATGTGAGCTGTAATATTGGATCTATAACTATAATTCGTGCGGTTTGCTAAGAAATGGCATAACTTGTATTATTCCATTGGAACTTGCGTTGAAAAGCTACTGTCATTGTACGTCATTTCAGTATATGTCATTCATTTGAAGCGTAAACAACAATAATTTTTTTTCACTCAAATATGTCGAACTTTGTGCCTGAAAAAGTGTTTTTGCGGGGAGTTCTTCTTCATTACTTTAATATGAAGAAAACTGCTGCCGAAAGTCATCGTATTTTGGTGGAAGTTTATGGTGAACGTGCGCTAGCTGAGCGAACGTGCCAAAATTGGTTCGCACGATTGAAAAGTGGTGATTTTGGCTTGGAAGACGATGAACGTCCTGGGCAGCCAAAAAAGTTTGAAGATGAAGAACTGGAAGCATTACTCTATGAATATTGTTCCCAAACACAAGAAGAGCTCGCAGAATCTTTGGGTGTCACTCAAGCAGCCATTTCAAAACGTTTAAAAGCAGCTGGATATATTCAAAGCAAGGAAATTGGGTTCCACATGAACTCAAGTCGAGAGACGTCGAAAGGCGATTTTGCATGTCCGCAATGCTGCTACAACGCCACAAAAGGAAGCCATTTTTGCATCGGATTGTTACTGGTGATGAAAAATGGATCCATTACGACAACCCCAAGCGCAAAAAATCATATGTGAAACCCGACCAACCAGCCAAATCAACGGCAAAGCCGAATATCCATGGCGCGAAGGTAATGCTCTGTATTTGGTGGGATCAGATGGGTGTGCTGTATTATGAGCTGCTAAAACCGAGTGAAACCATCAATGGACAACGCTACCAAACACAATTAATCTGTTTGAAGAGAGCAGTAGCCGAAAAACGCCCGGAATATGCGACCAGACACGAGGCATAATTTTCCATCATGACAACGCTCGGCCCCACGTTGCTATTCCGGTTAAGAACTATTTGGAAAACAGTGGATGGGAAGTCTTACCACACCCGCCTTATAGCCCAGACCTTGCCCCTTCTGACTACCATTTGTTTAGGTCGATGCAGAACGCCCTCACTGAAATACGGTTCACATCAGAGCTGAATATCAAAAATTGACTTGATTCATTCTTGGCTGCCAAGCCGGCGCAGTTTTTTGGGATGGGATCCACAAATTACCAGAAAGATGGGAAAAAGTCATAGCTTCAGATAGGCAATACATTGAATAATAGTATTGTACATGGTTTTCTTAAATAAACGTTCAAATTTTGAAAAAAAAACAACCGCACAAATTTGCATACTTAATTGTATCTCCTGGATCGCGGTAATGTCTGCCTGATTCTGGTTGAAGATTCAAATTTTTGAGCAGCACTAGGAGTGAACAGTCTATATAGCCACTTTTTAGGTGGTACAAAAGTTACCCCGACAGCACAACCCCAACCTAGAGGGCCAGTTGCATTATGAAAATACCTAGGTCAAGGGACCGGTTAAATCGATGCCAGTAACCCACTTCAGGGAGGTGGCCGCTGCCGTTGGCCCACTAAGACCTCATCTACCACCATCTCTTCCCGACTTATTCTTGGAGATCTTTATCAGTCTTAGCTCAAAATTTGTTGGAGTAGCTCGGATAAGGTCTCATATGTTATATTTATATGCTACGAAATATATAGGTCTTTTCGAGCGATGTAAAAAACAAGTTTGCCCCTCTGATCTGGCCACAACCCGTCCAAAAATGGAGAACAACGCCTTTCTAGATAGGATTCAAAAAACTGCGATAAAACTAACGGGGTAGGAAAATTTTGATCGACAATTGTAACGTAATGTCGCCTGTCTCACCTCTTCCTATCCCTATTTTCATAACTAGTGTTCGTTCGAAATCGCCAGTAGCATTCCGACCTTTCAGACCTTCAATCGTACACCAGTATGAATGCTGATGTGCCGTCTACACTTTTAAGGACATTTTTGGATCTGAAATATAGTAATTCTTTCCTTTCGTACAACTCGCTAATGGAAGCTGTTTATTTTCAAGCGTTCAAGACCAACGAGCATCTGTACAACTCCTTCTTCCTCACTAACAATCCTTTGTACGCGCTGCATGCAACCCTTTAAAGGGTACCAAAAATCCCTTTAACACGTAAGCTTCATTAAATTGTTGCACTTTAAGCAAAATAACATACAGACACCACATTTCTCACTTGAATCGATTTCGCTTTACGACAGATATAATAAACAAAATTAAATCCGTAAAAGATCCACGCGACTTCATATTTGTGTGACATCTTAAACCGGTTCAGATTAGAAATAATCAGTAAAACTGAACCTAAATCTCTTAAACTGGTAGATTCAGGGATTAAATTCTTTTTACAGATAAAATCAAAATTAGACTTTGGTATGCTGACTGCTGGGCCAACAGACACAAACAAGGCGAGTACTTCATATGAAGAATATCTATCTATCGACGCTTAACAATTAAATTCTCTAGCTGTATTAGCATATTAACAAACGTAGCTTGCCTATTAGCATCAGCATCATATGTTTTTTTAAAAAATAAGTGCAATTTTATATTCATAAGAAAGCACATACAGCTTAGCAACAAAATTACATTAAGTGGTGTAAGCACTAGGTAAACAGCAACAGCTGGGTTAGCTTGAATGGCAATAGTGAATTGGAACAACAATTGCCAAGCCTCCAATGTCAGTATGAGTGTATGACACTTGTGTTTCAGTGAAACAATGCTTCATGGGGTGAGCAACAAGTTGCTAGGCAAAACATTTGAAAACCCTTATGCGTTTGTTATCTTTATGGTGTTTGTCTGTTAGATATCTAAATAGGTTAAGTCCTTTGTGTCAATTTTTTGTAAGGGCAGGTTATATACCTACAAGGGCATCGAAACTCATAGCATAAATATGTAATGGGGGGCCACAGCAAAAGCAGTGCATAATATAGTTAAGCCCTCTCAGTTTCTATGTAAACTTACAAGAAGTTCGGTCATTTTGAGCACTTGCTGGCTTATGGTATATTGGGTCATATAAAAAGTTTCCGCGGTTTTTTGTCACTAGATGGTGTTGGTATCCGTTTATCTGGAAATACTAATCTGATTGTGTCAAACGAACACGTTTTTAAAAGATGACATGTCAGGCTACATTTTTTGTGAAGACAGCTGTGTAATTCGTTGCTGGTGGTAAAAGTTATACTGATAGGAGTATGAGTGAAATATCTAAAGAAACACACTATGTGAGGCTTTTTTACTATAAAAAAGAGAAAAACGATGCAAAAACATGCCGAAAAATTTGTTCAATTTACGGTGTGAATGCTGTGAGTAAACGACGGATCCAGGAGTGGTTTATTCTATTTCGTTCCGAAAATTTCCATGTAAAAGATGCTACTCGCACTGGTCGGCCTGTCACTGAAAAAGTCGATGAAATTTTGCAATTGCTAAAGCAAAACCGGCACAAAAGCTGTCTGGAGGTAGCGGAGGCACTTAACATCAACCGCATGATAGTTTGGAATCATCTGAAATGAGAAGGGTACTCAAAGAAGCTCGATGTTTGGGTAGCACATGAATAACCGCAAAGAAATTTAATTGACCGAATAACCATCAGTGAAACGCTGCTAAAAGGTAACGAAATGGAACCATTTTTGAAGCAATTCACCACGGACGATAAAAAATTTTTTAAATACGAGAATATCCAACGCAAGCGATCATGGTCAAAGGCCGGTGACCGATCACAAACGACTTCAAAGCCTGGATTGACTGCAAACAAGGTTATGTTGAGTGCTTGGTGGGATTGGAAGAGAATTGTCTATTATGAGCTGCCAAAATGTGACAAAACCGTCAATTTAATCCTCTACTGTGCACAACTCGACCATTTGACTGAAGCTATTAAGAAAGAGCGGCCAGAATTGGCCAACAGAAAGGAAGTTGTCTTCCATCACGACAAAGCTGGAACACATAACACACATCTTTGATGAACCGGAACTAAATGACGGAGCTTGGTTGGAGTGTTTTGATGCATCCATCGCATAGCCCGGACCTTGCAGCCTCTGATTACCATTTGTTTCGGTCTTTGCAAAACTCTATTAATGGTTAAAAATTGGCTAACCCAAGTGCCGCTGAAAATCACTTTGCCAAGCTTTATTCAATTAAAAAAAAAAAAAATATGTGAAAAATAGAGCATATCTTTTCGTGTCTCAAATGGTCCAATTGGACAAATGGGCAATTGTATGCCCAAAAACAAGACACATTGACACTTCCATAGGAACAATACTTTCGGGCAAACATTTGCATTTGTAAATATGCAAAAGTGCAGTCCCAACAAACGACTTCAAAAATTCGCAAGCATTCAGAAATGGTTGATCAAATGAATTTAAGGTAACCATGGTAAAGCGGCTTATGGCAGGGGTAAAATTTAAAAAAAATTTCAGTTCAATACGGTTGCAACTTAATTTTTTTGCATACTCACCCTAGATCTGGTTAGGCGAATGAACAAAATGTATGCCTTAATCGGGCGACCAGGACATACGTCCACATGAACCGATTTTGTATGAGGATCTTAAAGCATACCTTTACTTGGACATACCACTCTGTAGTATCAACGAAAAGGTAATAATCTCCTACAGAACTTTATCTACTAGAACTGGTACTGTTACTTCTTAGGTCCTCTGTTACGCGGTTTAAAAATTCTCTGATACTCGAAAAAAAGGAAAAAATTATATTGTACTCTGCAGCAGCCTAGTACATCTAGGTCCGGACTCTAACCATCTAGCAACAAAACACCAGCTTCGTGTATAAAAGCAATGCTAGTGAATAATGCACTGATTGCAGAAGCTGTACCCAATACGTAGCGGTGGTGGTAAACATAGGCTGCCCGCAAGGTGACGTCCTATTTCCTACACTATACTGTTGTGTATGATGGTCGACTCACTGCTTCACTCTCTCAATAATCTTAACGCCTACTATCAAATATATGGTACACATGATGTAACTGTACTGCTTTTTTTCGGATGGGGAAGAATGATGACTGCACACCGCGCAGAACAAAAGTGGGTGGGGCGTTATCGAGTCAATTGAACTAGAAATGCCTCAAGGTTTGGTGTTGGGAGTTATTATTTTTCTGTTTTGTTGTAAGGGCGTAACACCTACAACAATTTGATTCGTTAAACCAACTTTGAATTTTTACTTCACAGCTGTGCTTAGCTACATCGGTTTTTGTGTTTATTGTGTTTGTCTTACTCGGGAGCTTAAAGTGGATATAACCAATATTCGCAGGCTAAAAAGTAATTACTTTTCTGCGTACGTTCAAGTCTGTAAATGTAGACCAGCTGTTTTGGCACTTAGTGAAACATAGGTACGACTAGACCCCCGCCCACACCTCTCAGATCACTCTGATCTGAAGCTACTTGGAAACGAACTAGTGCCACTATTCTTCACTCACTGTCTCGCTATTTACATAAATAGTGATAACTCCACCACAATGTAGTCCCTGTTCCAATTCCAATTTAATTTCCTGTGGTTAAAATTCTATCTCCGTAAGCAAATCATCCACTACTGCACTATTTACAGAAACCCCAAACTGGACAACAATTCGACCTTTAACGAGTTTGAAGCGCTGTCGGGTTCCATTCAAAGAATTGTATCCCTATATCCTCATACTAAAATCCTTATTACGGGCGATTTCAATATACACACATCTGGGTGGCTTCGCCATTCTGACAAACAACACCCGAAGGACGGTGTGTTGAAAACCTCGTTGCAGAAAATAGCTTTGCCTAGCTTGTAAATGAGCTCAAACGAATACCAGACGTTGACAGTCACACCACCAATTCCCTAGACTTGTCTCTAACTTCTCACCCTGATAAGTACACCGTTGATGTGCTCTCCCCTCTAGGCTCGTCAGAACATACGAGGAAGACAATTGTAGCTATCTTAACACCTTCTTTAGGAATTTTAGCTGGTCATTATGTTTCCTCGATAATGACATGAAGGCTGCTGCTTATATGATCAGCACTTTACTCTTTGGAATGAGATCCTTTATCCGTCATCTGATGAAGAGTATCAAACCAAAAGGAAAGGTATGGTACGACTTAAACGTAAAGAGGCTGCCAGGGTTAGAGAAGTGTTTTTTCGGTCCTTCAAGAACAACCCAACAGAGGAAAACCAAAAAAAAAATTCAAACCATCTAGGAATGACGGCAACGTCCAAGAAGCGTGCGAGATTCCAATATGACCAAAAACTGAGGCTAAAAGTACTACAATGTCCTAAAGGTAGTGGAAGCTTTTGTGGTTCAGCGCTCATTTACCCACGTCTCTTCTCCAGTATTATCCTTTTGATGAATGTGGAATCGGATTCAGCCTAGCAAATCATTTCTTGCGTCGTCAACACGGTCTCGTTTTTGCATAAAATTGAGGTCTTCTGGCACCAACTTTGCTGCTACACGGCGGAAACCCAAATCATAGACCAAAATGTCTTTGACAGATCCATTCAAGTCTTCCGCTATCTCTCTGATGGTTAATTTGCGATTATTGACCAACATTGCTTTTATCTCATCAATGTTTTCGTCGGTTTTCGATGTCGATGGTATGCCACTGCGTCCATTATCTTCGATTGACTCACGACCACTTTTGAACCGTTTTTTCCACTGGTAAACGACCGTTTTTTTTAGAGAATCGTTGCCAAAACACTTTTCGAACATTTCCAACGTTAGCGCACCATTAAATCATTTTTTACGCAAATTTTTTGCAAATTTAAATCCATTTCTTAAATTGTAAAAAATCGCCAAAACACACAAAGATAGATGTACTATTGGCTACTTAGCTTTTGTAAATGTTAGGCTATGATGCTAAGATTTAGAAGGAATATGAACAACAGATGTACAAAAACAGCTTAACAAAAAAACAGAACTTAAATCGGAATAATGGGAGCGCCACACGGTGACGCCACCGGGAACTTTTTGATCAAGGTGGTATTTGCACCACCAGCGCACCATAGAAATTGTTATTAGCATTCCGCCTCTTCAAACTTTTATACGTTACACCCACCTCGCTATAAATGCTGTTCGAAACACCGTCATACCCACTTTCGGACGTACTCTTAAATATCGTGATATGTTCCTAAGCCGCACAACTTGCTTATGGAATGACCTGTGTAGCTTCTTATTTTCTGATCATTATAACATTCAAGCATTTAAAAGCAACGTTCAAAGACCCTCTGTATAGGTCATCGTCGGTAAGGCGCAGAATACTATTGCCTATGAGAATTCTAATAAGAACACATCGTTCAACTCTGGCTCTCAAGAGAATCTTACAATACTTCTTCCCACTTGCTGAGCTTCGATCATAAATGTCTTGAAGTTTCAGAGGTTGATTTGTATCGTTTACTCCACTTGCATGTTTAGAGTGCAGAATGAGGGTGTGATACTTTGATCTGCCAGTTCTCTATCAAAGAAAGATTCTCTTCTATCAAGCTCGTCTGCAAATTCGTTGCCTGCCACTCCTTTGTGGCGAGGGAATCAGCAAAGCTGAACCTTATACTGAACACAAAGCGCCTTAAGCTCTTTACGACAGCCCCTCACAAGCTTAGATTCAATATCGGCTGCGCCGATGGTCTTAATAGCATCCTGGCTGTCAATAAATATAATGATATTCTGGCTGCTTCTTCTATTGCTAATATCTGTAGTAGGACAGGCGACATCTTAAGTTAAATTGATCGAGTTAGAACCCGGCACCCGTGAAAATAAATTTCGATTCTTCAAAAATTTGTTTCAATCTCCATGTCTCCCTGCACGTAAAAATACAAGGTGGGGCGAAAGTAATATCATAATGTGGATTGGCTGCCATTTTGTTAGACGTGAAAAAATTTAGCTCTATTTTCACAAAAAAATTATCTAAAGGTGTAAAATTGACGACATTAATTTGAAAAAATTATATCGGTAAAGTGACCAGCTCCTGACCAGCTGATGAGCATTTGTGCTCGTTTAACGACATCTGGCTCCAAACTGGTGATTTCTCTTTCAATGTTGGCCTACAAGTTTTGTGATTTGCTGTGGTAAGCGCAAGATTACAAAAAGCCTCAAAGGAAGATAGTTCTGATGCTGTCAGATCTGTTGATCTGGCCGTCCAGATCAAATCGCCAGAATGGGAGATCACAGGGCTAAGAAATTAGTGATTCAAAATCTCCATCGTTTTCTGAGCTGTGTGGACGATTGTTCTGTCCTGGTGGAATAAAGAATTCTCGTAACCTAATTCATCAGCTTACGTCAAAAAAGAACTTAGTTAACATCTATCTGTAGCGCTAACCAATTACAGTTAAGTCCGTGCCGTCAGCAACCGTCTGACAATGGCGTGTACAGGCAATTATTTCTTATATATCCCCATCTTCCCCCAAATATACGACTGCAAGTGTATACATACTACTTCCAACTCAGTTTACTATCTAGTACTACGTGAGCTGTCCTATCTATGCAAGGAAGATCGAATTGCGAAATTATCCTTTAATATGTGAATGGGACAAGCTTTGTTTTTGGCGGGTTGAACTTCAGCCCAAAGAACTTGGCCCATTCCCCGAGGATTCTAAGGGCATTATTTAGAATTTCACTAATAGTTAGGAAGAATTTGGCGGCAAGTAGCATATCATCTGCGTACGCAGTGGCTTTTACTGACAACTAAAAAATAATTAAAAAGAGCTGATATCACTCCTTTTTGAGGTAGTAACTTTCGATACGGTATTGCCCAATGCTGCATTGATATTTCTGTTGCAGAGCATACGAGTTATCAGGTTCGTTAATGTCGGATTAATTCCGACTTCTAAATTTCTACGTAAAGTGGGAACTTTAATATTATTAAAGGCTTCTTTAATGCCAAGGAATACAGATAATGTGTATACTTCATCGTAAAGAATTTTTTCAATCATGCTGAAAAATTCATGCAGTACCATTTTCATGGTTTGCGGCTAAAATATGATTGTCAGGCATACATTTTTGGAATAAACGATTTAAGGCATTCGGGGTTGAAGTCTTTTGGATGTACCATATCTGGCTGGCATTACCTGCCTTGGGAATGAGGACAACCTTCACTTTCCTCCGCCATCCATTATTTAATGCTACAGCTAAAGAGTCTTTTTAGGAACAGTATCACAGTCTGCTTCGTTTTTTGAAGCATTATTGCCTTGATCCCTTCCAGTCCTGGGGATTTGTAAGCGGAGAGTGAATCTGCAGCCGCGCTTATTTCGCTTGGCTCTATTATACTCCTTGAGATTTTGTGTTGACCAGGAAGATGAATGTCACTATCAATTACTAATGCTGGAGTCGGAGTGTAACCAAGAAACTAGATGGCAAGAGACGTCAAACTTTAGTGCTAGATTCTGTGGCGCAGGCGGGTGGTGTAGTAGTTTGAAACTCAGGTGTATTAGATTTCGATATTTTTCCCAGAGGTGGTTGTCAAACTGGAGCCAGTGCATCCTCAAACAGTGGGTCTTAGTACGTGCTAGTTGTTAGTTCGTTCCACTTAGCCCAACAAGCAACCACTCCAACATCAGTGTTATGCCTTCATGTCAGAGTTGACGCCGACGGGATTTTCATATAACTACATCGGGTAGTTTAAGATTTCCAGCTTCTGAAGTTTCGTAGATATGACTCTTGTTAGTTTGGCATAGTCTGTTGTACTTTATATTTTGGAGTACATCCATGATTGGCTTTTAGCGCAGCAGACTGCGAATTTATATTTTCACTGACTGGGCTTATATATGTCTATAGTCAGAGCAGAGATTGGAGCTCTTGAACATTTTTGTCGCTTCTTTTCTAATACGTTGTAGCTCTTTAGTCCACTAATGTAGGGAATTCTTGGATTTATTTATCCACAGAAGGTCAAGTTAGAGTACGGGTATAAACGTAAAACTGTGGGTGATTGAGGCAAGTTCTTCTTTGATGCTTAATGTGAAAACTACATTCAGTGTAACTAGTTTGAGCTTCACCTCTAAAATATAAAAACGCGTCTAAAAATAATGACCCGCTTCGAGATGGCAAAATTTGTCGTCCTACAGGTTGTCGTTACATGTCCCTCTACTTTAAATCAATGAGACGGAGAATTTATAGATATTTTTGTATTTGAGTGACCCAGATATCTTTACTTGATCATCTGCTTAGGTTTGAGTTTTCATCGCTTCTCGGACCGAGTTTTTTAACGTTTCTTAAGGCTTTCTATAGCATTTTTAAGGCGTAAGATATAGCGAATTCGGAAACATTATGATAAAACACAGATTAACTGCAGCCGACTACCGCTAGTACCTTTTGAAAATGACAGAACAATCAGTCATTCATAAAGTATGTGTATGGTAGGTGCCTAAACTAACCAAATATAGAGCTTCATTCAACGATTTGCTTAAAGTGGCAATTATAAACTAGACATGTAGGCATAAAGCAGACATTCATCTGATTATAAGCGAACTTACGTATAGAGAAGTAATCGTGACTTTGGTATACAAATTTTAATTCCGCTTTGAATTAAGTCGTTTTTATCCAAAATTCTTAAAGAGTTTGGTCATCTAAATAAGGAAGTTTCAACAAATAGTATGTTCAGACTGTTTAAGCGTCGTAATAACAAGATTACTCGAAAAACTTCAATCCTTTGAGGAGCACAATAGCCATTCCATTGGAGGAAGAAAAAATCACACAATCTTGTTATCTCTTTGGTATACCTCGCAACAATACCAAATAATTTACACTCATAACTATTCCAATTCTGGAGAATTTTCTCATCACTATCCCTACAGAAGCCCACATTGGTTACTCACAATTTGAACTCAGAATAAGTAGGATTCTTTCCCAGAACAATCTGGGAGTACTGTAATTCCTGAATCAAATGTATTCGGGTGTCAATCTTTTGATGACAAAAGCAGAGCTGAATCAATTTGCAGGAAACAAAAACCAAAAAAAGAAAAACAAAATAAACCCTAAACAAAGCTCTGGTGTGTGTCATAAACACAGGCAGACAACGAAGCAGCAAAACACATGTGCCCCCTAAGCTTTTGCCTGCTGCACAAAGCCCATAACCGGCAACCATCCCTTAAGAGACATGTACGAGTAGACTACAAACAGTAAGCATCCCCCAAGTGGGGTTACTAAATTTACACAACTCTCCCACTGAGACTACTATAAGATTCCTATAAAGCTCACACCTTGAGGGTATGCAGAAGTAAGGTGCAGACATACGAGTGTGAGAGATATGCTGCTTTGTTTCTGCGAGTCTAGTAGTCGTATGTGTGTTGGCTGCGACTACGTATCTGTGTCTGCTGTGTGGTGTTGAGCTTTTCCGAACGATTAGCACCATACACATCGCTACCATAGATCAGTAATCTGTTTCAGTTCCACACTAGAAGGCTAATAAGTAAGACGTATTCGAGGTACACATCGTAGCGCTCGCGTACTCGTATCTGTCGAATACCAATAAAAGTGTGTCGTTTATTAAAACAAATGACAAATCGTACAAGGGTGGCATGGCTGTGATTAAAACAAAACGTTAAGTGTTAAATATCCTTCAACAGCGCAAATTTAACCACATTGAATACAGATATCGACGCGGATTCATTGTAAAGTTTTGTGCGTACCAAGCAAAGTCTATCTTCTGTCTAGCGTCTCATTCAGATTTAATATCTTTTAATATCCCCGACGTTTACAGTAATATTTTAATTGGTTTTCTTTTCCTGTGATTCGGTTCAAAGCGCATTCGATGTCTCTGCTAATTTGTGAGAGTATTAACAGTGATTTATCCATACATTAACTCGACACCAAGCGCACGGCACGAATAGAATTCTTCAAGTTTTGCGGTTTTTGTAATTTATTTTAAGATTAAGACGTGTTTCAAGACCAATTCATAGAAAATAATTTTTTTTTAATTCTAGTTTTGAGGGAATAAATCAAAAATTGTTTATTCCGCGTCTGGTGTCCGTTTGTTGGTCATGCATGACTTGAATGTTATGATAGTTGAGGAACGTGTAGATCGTGTTAATAAACAATTGATCTTGTACTCGCGAAAACGTACCATTCGAATCCAAGGGCACGATAGTGACAAGCCTGTTCAGTATTCCCATGTGAAGGTGTCTACAGTCCATTGTAAGGACGATTGCGATTGTTATCTGATTAGAATTAAAGCATATCGCGGTCGTGACAAGGATAAAAAATTCACAAAATCCTCGAGTATTTAACAGTGTTTTCAAAACATAAAAATATCAAAATAAAAGAAATACATATTTACATATCTATTATCTCGTACAGATACCTTACGTTCTATATCAAATGTTTAGATTTTTAATTAGTGCCTCTTGTGTTGCTTTTACTTCAAAGCGCGACTAGACATAAGTAAATACTTTTTTTTATGAACATTTACTGAAGATACCATAGCCTGATCGACAAAATTGAACGTGCGATGGAAGTTGCAGGTATAAATATTCAAACGATCACTTTTATTAGCACCAAATTTAAATGCACAATTGAGACATAAATTTAAGCGTGACTACTTAAGTATCGGATGGTCGGGTGGTGTATTTATTAGTTTCTTTTATTTTTATTTGCTTTTTAATGACGCAAATATTCTTGTTTAAATTGCTATACACTTTGGAGTGATATAATGGCGACTGCTAGTAATTATAAAGTAATTTTATTGATTAATGCAAAATCGGATTCTTTGTTGATTTATTTTCTTTATTTAATTTTTTTCGATTCAAATGTTGATTCTGTTATGCTGCCGACAGTACTGACAGATATTTACATCACTCATTGCGATCTGGACGTAATTGTTAACGTCATAATACGGATCGTGCCCTATTCACACGTTTGTTGGCTGCATTCTTGTGTAATGGCATTATATTGACACACTAATGTATGTACATGGATGATAAATTTAAGCTCAGATGAGACAGCAAAGGTTGGGGCAGACTTTCAATCCTTGTTTACATAAGGAGCCGTAGGATTCTGCAATTGAAGCTTTTCTTGTAAGCCCCTGTATATAAGGCTTTTTTTCCAAAGATAGGTGAAAATCTTTCATAGACTCTATGAGAGGATCGAGATCTTTCTTTGTAGAGTTTTGATTCCATCTTTAACCAAGCCTTCTCTTAGCACTTTATTCTTGACAATTTATAAAATATTGGCTTTCTTTTTCATGGTACAACCCAATAGATGTATACCGTAGGTCCACATCGACTTTGGTACTTATTGCAGCTTATTCTCAGTGCTATGCTTCGATGATGAGAACAAATTTCCTTAAGTAAGATCAATAGGTATCATTTATCATTGCGATGGCTTTTGATAAACAAAGCTAAGGGGTTATTGAATATGGATCGATACACACTCGCACAATGTGTTAAAATAGAGAAAATTCACTACGAAAATGCGGAAACGTTTCGTATAGTTCATACTATATTTGGTTACTATTAAAGTCCTTCTGGCACAGGTATAGTAAATTTAATCGATAAAATTAGAGCATCTCTGACTCCATCTAGCATTCGTCCGACAAGATTAGCTGAAAATATTGTCGCCGTACCTGAGAGTGTGATTGAAAACCCAGATGTGTCCATTCTGAGACGATCACAAGAATTGGGCCTATCCGTAATCACTTTAGACCACATTTTCAATTAATATCTTGACCTACATGCTTAAAGGGTCCAGTTCACAGAAGACTCTAACCCACAGAGCACGCATAATGCTGTGCTTTCCCCTTATTGGATGCTGAAAATGAATGGGCATGAAACGAAACGAAACTATAACATAGAGGGAAAGAAAAACCCAAAAGATATAGTGGGAAAACCTCTTCATTCACAACGAGTGACAGGTGCGGTTTGTGGTCTAACGGTCTCAGTGGGCCATATTTTTTCGAAAATTATGCCGGTGCGACGGTTTCAGTGAATGTATTGCATTATCGAACGATTTTGGACATGCAACATTTATTTTCAGTAGCACAGGTGGTGAAACAATGTGTTTTCTTGAAGTGGAGTCTTCAATTTACCGCCAAGATCGCGCGATTTAATATCAATAGACTTTTTTCTTTGAAGGCTATGTTAAATATAAAATCCAGATCAATGTTCCATCTCAATCCAGATCAATTCAGATTCTTAAAGCAATTATTAGAGCTGTTATTCGCGATCACGTGATGAAAAATTTCATCAAAGGAGTCACTAATTGTAGAGCCGTGAAGAACATTTCACTGAAATTTTATTCCATCACTATTCCCAGAGTTTTTACTTTCGACAAAAATAAAAATATTACCAATTTTCATAAAAATGTTGCACTTTTCAATAAATTTAAAATGACACCTCTTGTTGGATGATACCATACTTGATTTTGAGATCTACACGTTAACTCTTCACTTTCGACTGTCAATTCAAACTTCCGCCGAGTGTTATTCCGTGAAAAGATTACGACCAAACTTATAAGAATAGGCAACTTGTTAGTTTTTTGTGAGTCAAATTTATATGAAGGAACTTGGTTTTATTAAGACTGATTCCTCTGGCCTTTGTCAATGAACGTCTTTTCCAGTAAAAGAGCTATTTTGCTCTGTCAATAAGAGTGCCATGAAGCAAAAACGCTTAAGATAATATGTTAAAATTCACTACAAAAACGGTGGCAATTGTTAGACTTGATCAAAATATTTAACTTTGGAACGAGCTAGGGATCTGGATAACCGTATACAAACAGTGCCTGTCACGCAAGAACAATGGGAAATATTGCCTGTGTTCGAAGTAACGACTTCACAAAAACATTTGATGTCAGAAAAAGTTTTACTACGTGACACGCTCTCATGTAGTAGGTAAGTAGATAGAAGTGGTTGTCTGGTAAGGTCTTACCAAACACAAAAGTAGCCGTTTTCATACCACAACTCATGTGACCTTAATGTTGAGGGATACTGCTAAGAGCATAGTTTTCAGATCCTTCTTGTTGAGTTTAGAAAATAAATAATATTCCTGAATTTTATGCCAGAAATGTCCGATAATTCCTTGAAAAAGGGTTTACAGAGGTTTAAATGGTCACAGAGAAAATGAAATAGGGTTACCTTTTCGCGTGAGTTGTTATAGCTACATAGATTAAGATGAATGTCTAACTTTGCAGCGTATGATCCAGTGATCCGTGATAATTGCTTGATTCTTGCTTGGAAGACCAAAGTCATAAGCAAACATCGAAATACACCAGCATTGTTTTATCGATCTGATTTACAAATTGTATAATATTGGTTTCTCAACGAAAATAATCAATATTCTAAGAGCAATGTGTGCGAATAATTTGGCGTATATATGGGATGTGGAGTCCATATCTAGAGAATTCACAACGATGGGTGTTAAACTAGAACGTATCTTGTGTGGTTTACTGTTTATACTATTCATCAACGACATATCAGGTGCTGTAAAGGGTAGAATCGAGTTCGGTAGCATGAAAATTACGGCTCTTAAGTACTCGGATGACATTGTTTTCCTTTCCGACACTGTGAATTGGTTGAAGCTTATGGTGAATAGGCTTAGGGTTTCCTATAAATACTGAAACCTGACAATGAACTTGAATAAATCGAAGGTAACGGTGCTCATAGGCGGCGGTGGCAAATATTCTCAAAGCAAAAGGTGGACGTATCAAGGAGAAATGATGGGAGTTGTTCGTGAGTACAAATATCTAACAATTTTAGTGTTCTCAAATTTAAATATGAAGAAACATCTAGAAGCCAAACGAGCAATCTCAGCTGTATAGGGTCACTGCATCAACAACAAGTATATTACAAATAGCCCGAAGCAGAAACTTTTTCACTCAACTGCAGCATTAGCTCCTTTATATGGAGCGCAGGTGTGGGGATACTGTTCTTTTGTTGAAGTTAAGAAATTTCTTCGGTACTTCTTAAAGCGAGTATTCCGTTTCAGTTTAGAGACTAATGCACCGCTTATATTTTTTTGAACACATTGAAACTACATTTTGACTATACAGTAAAAATGATCGCAATGAGTGATGATAGACTGCCAAAAGTTGTACTCAAGTGTGTAATAAGAAGCAGAGCAGGTTTCATTCAAGAATGGGAACACCTTGCAACAGACTGTGAAAAATGTATAAGGACAACACCTGATTAATATTTCGAACATCTTAAAGTACAACTCTATGTCTTATTGGAAAAAGTAGGTCGAAGTATGTATGATTGTTATATAACGGATGCACAGTCTTCTAGGGCATATTTTAGTAAGCTGAAATACCATCTAGCAGAAAAAAATTACTCTTCCCCATAAACTGCAACGCAGTAGAGAAGATCAAAATTATTTTTAAAACCAGGAGAACTACTGAATCTGAATTTCATTCCACACCGTCCAGAATTACCTATCTTGTGCAATCTTTGCAACATGAAGATACGAGAAGATGTATTTCACTTCTTCGCAATATGCCCAGTTTTAAAATAAATTCGAGTGAGACTCTATAATTTGTAAGTATATCCTGGAAATAGATGAAGCCATTCAAATCTTAAATGGAGTCCGAGAATTGAACATACTTTACGACTATATATAGAAAATGTATAGTTGAATAAGATTTTTAATGCTTTATGTAAAACTAACTACAGCGACATCAAGCTAGCTAATCAGAAAATTGCGTATCAGTTTCCTGAGATGGTTAGGGCATGTAGAGCTAATGGAAACCAATGCTCCGACCCACAGCAGAGTCTTCGAATCTAATCCGGAGGGACTATGTAGTAGAGGAATAGCTCACCAGTAAGCTAGAGATAAGACTAAAGAAACTTATTAATTGAGGCACAGGTTCACCCCAGACTATAGCCTTACTTAAGTTTAGTACATAAGTAAGTAAACTCAACGTAATTTCGAAAATCCAAATTTGTCGATTCCGCATCGTTCACAGGAATAGGGCACATCACAAAAAACATTCCACCGCATAAATCCTAAAATGTTCCATAGACACAAGAACTTGAGCCTGAATACAATTGGTAGCGTGGTAACTTTGTCAAATTGGTGTGGAAAATGCCCGCAACTGATGAAGAATTTACTGGAAAATTCGCTTTGTACGATAAGGTACATTTTCATCTCTAAGGCTATGTGACTTTAAAAAAGTCCCAAATTGACTTCGAGTAGGTATTTCTCTCCACAATCTGCTACTTTTATGATATTTTCAGACACAAGGAAGTTATTTCTTAGAAAAAGAGTCGACTATGTCTATGTCGAACCATAATGAATGAATTTTTTTAGAAAGAGCTTGGTTGTATGAATGTGGGTGATGATTTACAATAAAACGGTGCTACGTAACACACACATGGCGAAACCATTACTCCTTTACGAGAAAAGTTTTCTGCATGACTTCTTTGATCAATTGATCGACTTAAAGTCAACGTCCGAATAAAACCGCAAAGGTGTGAAAATGTGAAGAACAATGTTTGTCAAAAAAACCTGGGTGTGCCAGACGTCGTGAGGCCATTTGTCTGATGTTGTTCTTTATTATTAGTAGCAACCATTTTTCTGTCGATTGAAATGAAAGTTAAAATTAATTTAAAAAAATTAGTGTGAATTTTTTATGAATCAAAATAAAACCTCTTATCGGGACCACTTTTATTTTTACGAGGTGTGTTCAAAAAGTAACAGAGAATTTTATATTTCGAAGATTGTATTCCTCGAATTCGCTCAATTTTTCGTAGTTATGTTGACAAATATGACCTTATTGCATCTGTAGACTGTTGGACATATCGGGTGATTAGTCAGTTAGTTGTTAAGAAGGTTACGTGTATTTGCTTGTAAGTGGCAATTTTTGATTTCTTGGAAAAATTGATCAGAGAATTTGTATTCAATTCTGCGGCATAGTGCACAATGAGTTATTGTCATTAGTTCCAGCGATCAATTAGGAGTACTATTTGCCTACAAATTTAACGCCGTTTGGTGAAAGTAATTAAAAGAAAACCCCCGAAACAGTTAATGCACCTGCACACGTTTCATCGCTTGTTCGTGAATTTTTTCCAATAAACAACACTTCAATGATTCCCTAGCCCCTAGATTTGCCTGATATGACTAAGTAAGACTTTTTCCACTTTTCAAAAATAAACATTAATGAGCAAGTTCAATTAGAGAACTAAATGCTATCTCAAAAATCGAATTCCAGAAGTATTTCGGGGACCGGAAGAAGAGTAGGCATAGGTTTATAATACCTAATGGGGACTACTTTAAAGGTAATAATATTAATTTAGGTCAATAAATAAAACTGTTTCCAAAAAAATACAATTACAATGAAATCCAGATATAACGACGCACAGTGAAGGGACCAGCCTCAAATGGTCCTTATAGCCAAATGTCACTATGAGCGAAGGTCAGGAAAGAAGAATAATTCTTTTATTAGTAGATACTACGTAGATACATACATAGATATTGGGTATATATTTTTTTCCAAAATTTGAACGTTTATTTAAGAAAACCATGTACAATAGTATTATTCAAAGTATTGCTCATCTGAAGCTATGACTTTTTCCCATCTTCCTGGCAATTTGCGGATCCCATTCCAAAAGAAATGCGCCGGCTTGGCAGCCAAGAATGAATCAAGCCAATTTTTGATATTCTGCTCTGATGTGAACCGTATTTCAGTGAGGGCGTTCTACATCGACCGGAACAAATGGTAGTCAAAAGGGGCAAGGTCTGAGCTATAAGACGGTGGGAATAGCAACGTGGGGCCAAGCGTTGTCATGATGGAAAATTATTGCCTCGTGTCTGGTCGCATATTCCGGGCGTTTTTCGGCTACTGCTCTCTTCAAACAGATTAATTGTGTTTGGTAGCGTTGTCCATTGATGGTCTCACCCGGTTTAAGCAGCTCATAATACAGCACACCCATCTGATCCCACCAAATACAGAGCATTACCTTCGCGCCATGGATATTCGGCTTTGCCGTTGATTTGGCTGCTTGGCCGGGTTTCACATATGATTTTTTGCGCTTGGGGTTGTCGTAATGGATCCATTTTTCATCACCAGTAACATGAAACATGTGGCGTTCCATCAGCATTTCGGACATGCAAAACCGCCTTTCGATGTCTCTCGGCTTGAGTTCATGTGGAACCCAATTTAATTGCTTTTGAATATCTCCAGCTGCTTTTAAACGTTTTGAAATGGCTGCTTGAGTGACACCCAAAGATTCTGCGAGCCTTTCTTGTGTTTGGCAACAATCTTCATAGAGTAATGATTCCAGTTCTTCCTCTTCAAACTTTTTTGGCTACCCAGGACGTTCATCATCTTCCAAGCCAAAATCACCACTTTTAAATCGTGCAAACCACTTTTGTCACGTTCGCTGAGCTAGTGCATGTTCACTTTAAACTTCCACCAAAATACGATGACTTTCGGCAGCAGTTTTCTTCATATTTAAGTAATGAAGAAGAACTCCCCGCAAAAACACTTTTTCTGGCACAAAGTTCGACATATTTGAGTGAAAAAAATTATTGTTGTTTACGCTTCAAATGAATGACATATACTGAAATGACGTACAATGATAGTAGCTTTCCAACGCATGTTCCAATAAGACCCAATAAGTTGATAAGAAGATAAGAATTCATGTTTGCTTAACCCATGGGCTGAAAAGTCAGTGCCGTTTTATAGTAAAACACAAAATTTTTGCAAAATTCAAATTTGTTTATCAATATAGTTGCCTTCGAGGGCTATACACTGATTGAAACGATTTTTCAATCTTTCGATACCAGTTTTGTAGTACGATTTCGGTTTAGTCTCAAAATAAGCCTCTGTTTCGGCGATTACTTCTTCATCGGTCTTAAATCCCTTTCCGGCGAGCATTCTTTTGAGGTGTGCGAATAGGAAATAGTCGCTGGGGCCGAATCTGGAGAACACGGTGGGTGAGGAAGCAATTCGTAACCGAATTTATTCAATTTTGCCATCGTTCTCATCGACTTGTGACACGGTGCATTGTCTTGATGAAACAACACTTTCTTTTCCTTCAAATGCGGCCGTTTTTCTGCGATTTCGTCCTTCAAACGCTTCAACAATGCAATGTAACAATGGCTGTTGATAGTCTGCCCCTTTTGAAGATAGTCGATGAATATTATTCCATGTGTATTCCAAAATACGGATGCCATAACCTTGCCAGCCGACTGTTGAGGTTTTGGTCGTTTTGGACGAATTTCTTCGGCTGCTCGCCACTCAGCTGACTGCCGACTTGACTCTGATGTAAAGTGATGAAGCCAGGTTTCATCCATTGTCACATCCCGACGCAAAAATTCGGCTTTCTTGCGGTTGAACAGCTTTAAACACTCCTCTGAATCATCAACAACTTTGTTGTTTTTGGTCGACTGCGAGCAAACGCGGCACCCACTTTGAACAGAGCTTTCGCATGTCCAAATATTCATGTATGATATATCCAACACGCTCTTTTGATATCTTCAGAGCCTCAGCTATCTCGATCAACTTCACTTTACGGTCATTCGTAATCATTTTGTGGACTTTTTTGATGTTTTCATCTGAAACAGCCTCTTTTGGACGTTCACTGCGTGCATCATCTTCGGTGCTTGTATGACCAATTTTAAATTTTTCAATCCACTTGCGAATGGCTCGGGTAACACTTATCAAGCCATTTCTTTATTTCTTTGTATCGGCTGCATTTTTTCCCATCAAAAAGCAATGATAAACCAACACACGAAATTGCTTTGAATCCATTTTTTTTTTTTTTTTCACAATAACAAAAGTTGCTTCACTCACAACGCTATATCTCGAGAACTAATCGTCCGACAGGTGTCAAATTTATACACGTATCTTTTGAAGGCTGGTACTAACTAAATGTTATGGATTTAATACAAGTGGTGACCTCTCTTACTTTTCAGCCCATGTATTACTGCTTAAGCTGAAGTTGAAGCTATACTTTCAACAATCTCTTGGTTTGTAGGATTAGCGACTGTCAAAACATGGTTATCTACATCAATGTTAGCATCCCAGTTACATGATTTTTCCTCATTCGTCCAAATTTGAGCGAGTCCAGTCCAGTCCATCATTTTCTTATAGTCTCTGGGTGTACTCTTTCACACTCTGTTGTTATCATTTCTATTGCGTCTAAAAGATTAACTTGAAATTCTGAAGTGTTATTCTCTAGATGATTTATCTTAATTCGATGGGTTGAAGAACGGATGTTTTGTTTGTTGGTAAAAATGCCAATTTAATATTTTTCAAATTGTCAATACGTGGATGGGCAGAACAGTTATCAATAAACAAAATAATTTTTTTTCGCGCTCTAACTCAGAGTTTCATGTTCTCAAAGTCTTTTCAAAAACTAGAGAAGTCATCCATGCCTTTCTGTTGGCTTCGTATTAAACTGATAAGCATTTAACATTCTGCAACCATCCTCTGACGATGATAAGTAGTTTTTATTTCACCGCATTATAAATTTCAGAATTTGCATATCCTTCTCTTAATTTTGGAAAAAGATTTTTTACCATTCACTGCAATCACTTTGAGAAACACTTGCTGCTTCACTACAAATTTTGCCAACCACAATGTTATGACGTTGTCAAAATCGAAAGATACAACTTTCAAAACATTTGAATTTTTTTTTTACCCTAATAGGATGCCAAATTGATTAGCCTTTTCTTATAAAATGCGACTACTTTTTACGTCTTTGCGATTTAAACTATATGAGAAGCGAGTGTTCAATATCTTCATGTTCGAACTTATGACCATAATGCAATGGATTTCCCCAGAACGTTAGAGAACTAAAGTAAAAAAAAAAGCATTAATAACAATGGAATGATTGAATACACGAATGTCACCTACATAATAAGTTGAATAGCCAGCTTAAATTACTTAAATTAAACGAATTTAATTTGTTCTACAAAATTTAAGTAATATTCGAAAAAACTATTACACAGCTTACAATGTTAACCTGTTTTCTCTTTTTCTGAAGAAAAGGAACAAAGAAGGAAGATAGGCAAACCAAACAAACGGTAATTTGTTTTTATTGCTAAATTTTAATTTTACACTTTAATTTCTTTGCTAGGACCTAATTTAGTAATTCTGACAATAAGGCCTACCTGTTTTCGCTTTCAGTAAGGGTTTCATTACACAAGCATACGTGGATGATGTAGCTGTAGTATCTTTTGGATCGTGTCTATCGACTGTCTTCTCCAAAGCGTAAAAAGCCCTAGATGTGATCCAATTCTCGAAAGAAGCTAAGTGTTTAGATGTCATCCTGGATAACAAACTTCTCTGGACTTAAACATGTCACGTAGAAAATATCTAAGTCGCTGTCGGCCTTCTGCCAGTGCAAAGGAGCTATTAGTTAGACATGGGCCTGTCACCGAGAAGTGCTCTCTGGCTCTGCTCTATGCGTCTGTTGTCTTGTGGAATAACTTTTCGTGAAAAACTGTTTGTTTGGGATTCAATGGGGCTTCCCCCAGCACTCCTCACTTCGCTCTAGACGTATTGATGAAAATCAATAAAGGATGTGGCGCTGTCTGGTGCCTTTCCGGAGGTTGACAAAGCTCGATTTCACGTTCACATCTGTTTTCCTATTGGAGATTTACGAACTATATTGCGAAAAACCGGTGGAGGGGACGAAGCATTTGCATATGTAGCGACAGACAAGCTGCGTTTAGAAACTTGCTGTACCCTCTTAAGACTTTCAAGCTGGTTCGAGAATGCAAGATATCACTGAACGCAGTCGAATGGCTAAATTCAGTGACTTACTGGGTCCCAGGTCACAAAGGGATCGCGGGAAATAAAATAGCCGATGAACTTGGCAGGCAATATTCAAAGGTGGAACTAAACCTACGTCTTATCTACCTGCTTCTTCGGTTAAGGCAGTTGGGTCTCATATGAGCATAACTTCAGATGGCATAGCTCCCCGAGATCCAGGCGGACCAAACGAATGCTTCCCTATGTTTCTAGAAAGTCAGGCCTTTCTGCTGTCCCTCAGCAAGAAAGACTGCAGGTAGATTACTGACGACGTGACAGGGCCATACACTTAAATTTGCTAGACATAAGTGACACAAGTGCGAAGTTTGCTGTGAAAGTGAGGACTACACCACGGTGCACTATCTCTGTAAATATCCAGATTACGCTCTTATAACCTGCAGGTGCTCGGCACTGTACCTGCTGGTGAATGCTGGTACTGTAAACATCTTATCACTGAAGCGCTTACTTATCTTTCTTTGCAAGACTGAAAAATTTCATTTAAAAGAACTTACAAAGAGTACAATGTTTGACTAGTTCCTTGAAAAAAAATTGTTTCATTTACTCTCAAAATGACTAGAGAATAGTCAGCGAAAAGGTCAAAGCTTTCATCTGCTTTTATAAAGTTGTTAAATACTTCATTTAAAATAAGGAAATTTATTAGCTATTAGCGATTAGCTATTTTTGCGGTATCAACCTAGCCGCCAAAACTTGTGCCCCATTTCCGCTAATTAAGGCATTCTATGATACCTTTCGAAATTCGTCATTCGTCATAAGTCGGATAGATCTCTGCATTTGTTTTGCATTTAAATCGTCGTCAGTTGTGAAGTTCAGGCTAAGTGTTTTGGAAATAAATGGTTGATTTGATTTGAAATTGCAATAAAATGCAAAAAGTTGTTTAAATGAGCCAAGGTTTTTCCTATTTGATCGATAACTTCACAACATTTGGGGCATATAGCTACTATGGCAGTGCCTCAGGAATTTTATTCTGGAGCTCCAATAGTCGACCATTTTTTTTGAGAATTTTAGGCCGTATCTCATGATGTAGGGTTCCAGGGCTTGAATCATTATTTCCTTGTCACACGATCGTAAACGACAGGCGACAGTTAAAATTAAGATAATATTGGCATCAATTATTTCTTTCAATAATTCGAAGTTTTCGCCAGGAGTATGACATGTGGTACAGTCCTTTTGTAACTAAATATCTTGCTGACCATATTTACGCACTACCATTGTGGTAGCATTTCGATTTTCTTCTATTTGAAGAAGTTCGTCCCGTTGACGCTGCCAGTCTATTAACCGCACCAAGCAGTTATTTTGTCATTTGTAAGCTTCATTATCAGTCTACAATTATGATGTACTATTTCCTTTTAACTACTATTCGCTGCTTGAATGTCTTAATGAGAGAAAAATTTCGCGTTGGTACCATTATTGGGTACTGGAATGAGATCCTTTATCCCTCATCGTATGAAGAATATCAAATCAAAAGAAAGAGTATTACATGACTCAAACTTTAAAGAAGCTGTCAGGGTAAAGAAATCAAAATTTTTGCCTCATCCTTCATCCCAACACTCATTTACAATAACATTCCAGCTATCAACTCTTTGGACAAGGCCAATCTGCTTGCTGCGCATACTTTTTGGACAGTTCAACACTTCCAGATTTGTCTCCGCTTGCAATTTAGTGCGTCATAAATTCAATGAAACGAATCTACTTTCGCACTCATGTAGTTGCAAGACTACTTAAAGATCTTAACACATATATGGTACACAAAACCTCTGGTCCAGATGGTATAGCTGAAAAGATATTTTTTTACCCTGGCAAAACCACTGCGTAAGCTTTTCCATTAATCCTACTTTTTAGGATTCATTCCAAGTAAATGGAAAACAGTATTTGTCCAGCCCGTCCGTAAAAAAAGCGAATCTTGTTTTGCAGTTGCTACATAGGATCCAAAATGCTGCCATAAAACTCATAGCTGATGCCAATATTACACAGTCATTCCACACCTTCGAAAATCGGCTTAACGTCTCCTGTCTTACCGTGTTGTATCGCTATTTTCACCACAAGAACTCCACCGAATCTTGTGGATTCGTGATTCTTTCCTTAGCCAAACAACTCTGTTATGAAATGCCCTACCGAGCTCTGTATTTCCTAGTCACTACAAACTGCGAACATTTAAAACCAACGCACATCGGTACCTCTCTTTTTTCCCTCCCTAACTTCCTTTCGCTAATGCACAAAGTTTTTGGGGGAAAATTGATGAAATCAGATATCTGTTAACGTTGGGTATATGGTTTATCCGAAATATGGTTTGACCCGAGAGTAAGTATTATGCTTACTCCATGCATGGCTGGCAGAGAAAATAAAATTGGTGGTTTTGTAGCTATTTATGTTCGTCACTGTATGGTAAATCCCCAGTTTAAGGGGATTTCTTGGTTAGAGGCACAACTTTCAGGGTTTTTTTTTCAATTGTGACGATAAAAAAAAATATTTTTAGTAACGTATTTTTGCTCAAAATTGATCAAATACCACTGTATAGAGCTCCCATTGTTCCAATTTGTTAAGTTGATACATTTGTTGTTGACATTCCCTCTATATCTTAGCGTCATAGCTTGACATTTGCAAAAGTTACGCAGCCAAGAGTACATTTATCTCTGTGTTTTTGGAGATTTTTTTACAATTTTAGAAATGGATTTAAATTTGCAAAAAATTTGCGTAAAAAATGGATTTTATGGTGCGCGAACGTTGGAAATATTGGAAAAGTATTTCGACAACGATTCTCTAAAGAAAACGGTCGTTTACCAGTGGCACGAGCGGGTCAAAAATGGTCGTGAGTCAATCGAAGATGATCAGTGGCAGACCATCGACATTGAAAACCGACGAAAACATTGATGAAGTAAAAGAAATGTTGATCAATAACCGCAAATTAACCATCAGAGATATAGCGGAGGACTTGAACCTTGCCTATGGATCCGTCCAAGACATTTTGGTTAATGATTGGGTTTCCGTCGTGTAGCAGCAAAGTTGGTGCCAAACGACCTCATTTTCATGCAAAAAAGAGACCGTGTTTACGTCGCAAAAGAGATGATTTGCGAGGCTGAATCCGATCCCACATCAGGCAAGTGAATGGCGTTCACCAAATGAACCGAGTCCAAAATAAACCACGTCATTTTCAGTCAAAAAGAAGGCAATGCTCACGGTTTTCATGGACTACAACGGTGTAGTGCATCATGAATTTTTGCCAGAAGGCCAGACAGTAAACATGCTTGGAGATTCAAACTAAAATGAACTGAATACAAAACATGAAATGATTTTAGCAAAAAACGTTACAAAAACCTTCGGATAATAGATTTCTAAGTCAATACGGAGTATAAAGGGTTTTCATGGGGGAAATCTACCGTCTATTGTTCGATTCGCTCCGACAGGACCACTCTAGTTGCCGCGTGACTAGGGTAGCCATAACTCCGTAAATAATTGGAATCTTGAAATTTCCTTTGGAAGGTATATTCTCAAAGGTATATACTTTGAATATATGCAAAAAAATCGATACTTTTTGAAATTCTAGACCAGAATACCTCCTTTAGTCATCTCCGAATAACCCTTTTCAACACTAGTTTGTTGAAGTTAAAAAAAAAGCCTCCTCGGTGCTGTGTTCAGGCCATATATATTAATTTGTCTTCATCCGGATGTTGAATCTAGATATCGTTGACTCTACTTAACAAAAGCGCTTTACTTGTTCTTGTGGATGGCCATGCACAAGTGGTAGTGTATTAGCTTCCCAATCGGGAGGTTCGGTGTTCAATCCCAACATCGCTCGAAAGCATTCTTTTTTCAGGCAACTTAAATGATAAAAGATGAGTAGTTGCCTAGAATACAGCGACAAGTCCAACTACATTAATAATTTATTCTCCCCATTAAATGTTAGATTTCACCAATGGAGCGAAACAGCCACTGAGTTCAAATATCTTTCTTTCCATTTCTGTCCCATTTTCCGAAAAACTTAATACATGCTTTGGCATCATAAGTGAAGTCATACCCACTTGAGTTTTAAGTTCTTAAAAAAAAAAACACAATAGCACTCTCTTGGACATTTTCATCACCAATGACAGACCAGATATATTTTCGATCCAGGTTTCTGCTCATTTCTTTTCTAGGCATGATCTTATTGTTGCGACATTTAGCTAACCACTACTAAAAAACCGTTTACGTATATATTTAGAGATTTGAAACACTTAAACTCAGAGCTACTTGAGCAAGGTCTTATAACAGTTAATTGACTGTCAATTTCTTACAAAACATCGGTTGAAGTCCAAGTTAAGTATTTTTACAGCTTTTTGATAAATATTTTGCGTTGCGTTATGCCACGTACAAAAAGTCGAAACGATTTAGAATCGCTGAGTACTTTGTTAGTTTTTGATTCTTACGGAATAAAGTAAAAAAGCCAAGCGTAGTTAAGTTATAGTTACAGTTAGGTTACAAGCTTCCGACTTAAACTCCTTGGACAAACTTTCAAGAGTTGTGTAAAGGACGTAACCTAGAGCCCGAGGTGGATTAGGTCGGTCCTGATGAATTAAATAAAAAATTCGCGAAGTTTCATCCAAACTTAATTTCCAGGTTCTTTTGAATTCTGCAGAGTGGACAAACCGACGTTGTTAAAGCTAAAATGAAAATAAAATCTAGGGCTGTTGGCATCGGCAATATTCACCCACATTCTGTCATACGGTTTAAGTTTAGTTCCTCCGCTATCTCCAGACAGCTTCGGTGCCGGTATTCCTCCATCAGTTGCAAAATTTCATCGACTTTTTCAGTGACAGGCCGACCAGTGCGAAGTGCATCTTTTACATCGAAATTTCCAGAACAAAATCGAACAAACCAATCCTGGGTCCGGCGTTTAGTCATAGCATTCTCACCGTAAACTCCACAAATTTTTCGGCATGTTTTTGCATCGTTTTTCCCTTTTTTATAGTAAAAAAGCATCACAAAGCGTTTTTCTTCAGATATTTCCAGATATTTCAGTGTTTCCAGATATATGGACACCAACACCATCTATTGACAAAAAACCACGGAGACTTTTTATATGACTAAATATTACCATACGTTCAAAATTTATGTTTACCAATGTTAGAAACAAGCTAAGGTTTTACCAATCCCAAATAAGAATACAGACCTATTGCTATCCTTTCATACTTATCGGAAATCTTCGAAAAGATAATACACCAATAAATGTCAAATTTTCTACAACAATTTTCAAAATTCTTATTCCTTAACAGTCAGGACCCCAAAAGAACCGCAGTTGCACATCAGATTTTCTCAAGGTATCTGACGACACGCGTGTTGCAATTGAGAACAAATTAGAAAACAATAAATTCGCCTGTAATCCTATGCTGAATGAAAACAAGCAGTTTTCGCTTTCGATATTAGGTCAAATTTCAGCATGTATTCCATAGGGATCAATACTGGGACGCTTGCCTTTTGAAATTCTTATAAACGATCTCCCGAATATGATTAAGAGTTGCAATTTTCACAATGAAAGCTTTGAAAATGACCTTATTGATCACGTCACTTTACAAATTAATCATAACCTTAAAGGAATTCAGTATCGGGTACATATAAATGGTATTATCCTTACCTAACCCTCTAATTCAGCCTAGAAATGTGTCAATTGATTTTGTAAGCAAAGCAAAAACTCTCGGCGACTGGTTTAATTCATCATTAAATTGCGATGACTATAACCGTTTAGTCATTCTAAAAATAAACGGCCGCTTAAGCGTCACTCCAGTTAACACGAAACTTCTGTTGGTTAAGACCTTAATAATTCTCCCGATAACGAAAGTTGCTTTAATAATATTGCACGCTTCGTATATGGCCTAAAACGTTATGATCATATGTCAACGTACACCGAAAAATATCCTTGGCTCTACACTTGATAGAAATTTGGGCTTCTAACCAAGTAAATACTTATTAAAGCTACCATTGCACAAATACGATCGCTGCACGAGAATAGTGGAATTTATAACTTCTGAAGATGTATCCCCAACTTCAGGGAATTTCGTGAAGATTCCAAAGGATGCCACTCCAGCCTCCTTCTTCTGCTTCTGCTTTTAAAAAGGAGTCAACTGCTGTTGATGAAAATACTGCTGCTTATGTGCTTCTGAATCTGGGGTATCAATGGCCCCATTACCTGTGGAGGATTTTGAGGAGCAGCAACTTCTAACATATAAACATCAGATTCTTTACGAGTATCTACTTCAGACAAACCTGGTCCTGTGCACTACCTAGCTTCTGCAAATATACGATCTTTCGAAAGTACGGCATCCGTTACAGAAAAATAACGAGAGCTACGTGAAATGGAGCTAGTTACCGGGCCTGGGAGGCAAGTAGATTTCACCTACATTGAAAACGCTGTCCTAGATTTCTGACTTTGAAGATGTCGTACAATCGTTAGTTACCTCAGATGACTGCTTAAAAAGATGACTACTTAAAGACTGCCAAAATCCTTCTTCGAACAGTTTGTGTTGACGACTGGGCCCCCTCTGAAGAATCGACAAACACATGATTCGTCGGGAAGTTTATCAAAAGCTGAGCCGAAAGTCACTCCGCAAAGACGAATCATTACTACAATATGTTCTGTCTATGCAGGAAATTGTCTCACATGCTGATATCGGGGAATCCGAGATGGTCGACTTCATTATAGAACTCTTTGGAGACAACTCATGGAACATATCCATCTTCTATGCTGCCAAATTTATCGTCGATTTAAAGAGCCTTCTGTCGAGGAACAAAAAAAGAAAATTATGTAAGTTACCATCGCCATCACCTGCAAAAATCGTTTCGTTGCCTACATTAAATGCGTCCACACACTCTGTAAAGAAGAGCCATAGTTCAGTTTCCACAAAAGCACAGGACAGGTGTTACAACTGCTAGAGTTATGACCATTCGCGAATTGTCCGGTGGTGCTTTCTCTTTAAATTAAATTTAAAACCATTAGATTTTTAGATGAGTATTCGACTTACGAATAGTACTTTTTTCTACAAATTTCGTTCGCGGAAAAATGTGAAGTAAATAGCATTGTTAAAGACCTTTTAGACCGAAAATTTATTATTAAACCTAGTGATTCGCCATACCCGTCGCCTATTGTCGTTGTTAAGAAGAAGACTATGCGTTCAAAACCACTTAAAAAAAAATGCAGTTCAAGATAGCCAACCAACCAACCAACTTCTGTTAACTGAAGACTTCTTAGAGTCTTTCCTTAGAAGGAAGGAAAGCGTTCGCCTTATTAGATTTAAAAAGAAGATTTCACCATGTTAAGGTCTTTCCTAATTCCACTCATTTTACTGCATTTGTGACACCTGACGGACAATATGAGTTCCTTAGAATGCCATTTGTACATAAAAATGCGCCTAGTTCTCTGAGAGTTGGTTGAGGCAAGCTTAATTACGGTGTATATGAATGATATAATCATCGCAAGTGTTAAAATTAGTGTTTATACTTTGTCGTTAAGTCGGGTCCTTCAATGCTTAGCGGTTTGGAGCTTAAGTTATAGAAGTGCCATTTCGGATATTCATCTATAGAGTATCTTGATTACAGAGTGACTAAACGTAGTATTCAATCTAGTGACTCAGCCAATACCTAAAAATAATAAAGAATTGCATTCGTTTTTCGGCTTAAGTTCCTACCTTAGACAATTTGTTTGTTCCTTTTCAAGAATAGCCAAGCCACTTTATAATCTTTCGAAGAAGGATATCCCATTTAAATTCTCTCCGGTGTGTTTGAAAGCTTAAATATTTACAAGATTCATTAATTTTGTCCCCTGTGTTATAGATCTATAGCCCGAAGCCACCTAGGAGTTACGTAGTGTTACGAACAAATCAGAATTTGTTTTCAGATATGGAAAGGAAAAACTTAGAGAAATCTGTAAGAAATTGCATCAGGCTCATAATGTATTCATCGCCTGTTAACAAGGCGGAACGAAATCTTTTTAATATCTCTAGAGGAATCGGCCGCGATGGTGGCGATAGCCTAATGGTTGGCTCACTGGTTCTCACGCCAACTTACATCGGATCGAATCACGGTAGGAGCTCAACAACAAAATTTTTCAAATCGTCATCATCCTTTCGACAGGCATTGGCAAACCTCCGAAAGTCAAATTCTGCATATAAAAAAACTTCTCAGGAGAGCCGTTCGGAACCGGCAATAAACAACAATAAACCCTGCTGTGTAAAAAATTTACAAAGTGAGAAACACAAATGAGTTCGAGAAGCCACACCAGGCTGTTACTCCAAGAGATCGGTCGCATTCCACACACTTCACTTGGCCCATATCGGCCCTCTCCGGTTAAAAATGAAGCATATCCTCCTTGTTATCGATGCATTTACGAAATTTGTTAAGCTCAACCCGATTATATCGATAAGCACGAGGGAAGTTTGCGCCTTATTGAACAAATACTTTGTTTACTATTGAAGTGCTTTTAGGATAATTACGGACGGGGGTTCATGTTTTACTTCCTTAGAGTTCAGCTCTTTCTGTTGGATAAAAGCATAACTCATGTTAAGGTAGCCGTTCAGTCGCCACAGGCGAAAGAGTGAGCAGAGTGCTAAGGGGTATGCTAGGGAGACTGTGAATCGGAACAGCATGTTGACTCACTAGTAGAATATGTGATAAATAACCCTGTGCAAAGATCTATTGGTACCACCCATAGCAGACTTCTATTTTGAGTTGATCAGAAAGGTCCTGAGGTGGACAAACTATATGAATTTCTTCAAAAAAAAGGGTTTAAAAACTCCGGCTAGTAATTTGACTGTGAGTAGGAAAAGAGCCTCCGAATCAATAACAAAAATTCAACAATAGAACTTGAATAAAATTATCGCCCCGCACCGCTGTATACAAAAGAGTATTATGTAATTATAAGGAATATTGATAATACAGCCGGGGTAAATAAGAATCTAATACCTAAAAACAAGGCCCGTACGTTGGTCCTACCAATATATCATTAAAGATACAGAGAATTGCCAAATAACACAGTTGCCGTATATTGGAGTTGTGGATGCAAAAAGCATTCGATTTTGGAAAAGATATTGCTCAGCTAAGTTGAAGGTTATTATAAGAAGCACGAAGTTTGGCTAAAAATTAAGTAATTGTTAGTTTAGATTAAATTTTATCATACTATGACTGTCTATTATAAAAACACTTGCACTAAGGTTAGTTAGGTAGGTTGAGGTCGATCTAAATGCCTAGTTGACCGAAATATGCTAATAAAAAAGGGGGAAAATGTATATTGCAGCAAACGTTCTTCCCTAAGTGTACCACCACGACAATCTTAAAACTTTACCGCCTGAGAAGCCATTTCTTGTGCTTGGGCTGTCCATCTTTTTTCGGACGCCTCCTTTTACCGCTTTCTCTTTTTTGTGGAACGTGAACAACATTTACGTGTCGTAATAAAGGTATATATTTATTTTAAAGTCGCAAAGTTAGTATTATTTCTTTTTTTTTTAACCAATTTGAACTGAAATCTTTCCATTATAGTACACATTTAAAGCTTAAAAATTGAAAAAGTCTTTCGTAATTGTTTTTGAATTTAATAAATTTAATGCTTTATGCTGTTTACCTTGTAGTGGTTTTTTAACTATATTCCAATGGCTTCCTTTCTCTATTGTTAATTGAAACCTCTGGGGTCCTTCAAAACTTGTAGTTTTTGGGCTTTTTTCTTTTCAGCTCTAAGAGTTTGCAGCTTCGATAAGATTGCGTAGAAATACAGCTGTATCAAATATTGGCATGAAAAGATAATTTTAACTTTACACTGGTTACACTTTCGTTTGGGCACAAAACATGTGTCTACGAGAGCTGTTTGATGAATACCCGGATTAGAAATGACAACTCATTTTTTGTAGGTTTTAACAATTTATTTTTCAATATAATCCCCTTTCTACTCGATACACTTTTCCCAGCGGTGCTGCAACTTTTTTAACCGCTCCGCATAGTACGACTTTTATTGGCCTGCAAAATACGCCTCTGCGGCGGCGATTATTTCCTCGTTCGACCTGTACTTCTTTCCAACGAGCGATCTTTTAAGGTTAAGGAACAAAAAGGATTCGCAGGGAGAACGGTGGGCATCACCTTTCCGTCTGAAAGCACGACCTTCAACTTTTTTGGAGCATGTTCACCGGATAACGTTCAAACACGTCTGTGAAGTGGTCTGACAATTGCGATGGTTCTCCGGTGTGAGTAAACGAGGCATCCATACGAGATCATGGATTTTGTTCACGGTTTCCTCTGTCGTAACCGTTTTTGGGCCACCTGGACGCGGTTCATCAAAAACCCGAAGTGTGGCCACGGCGAAACTCTGCGAACCAATGATAAACGGTTGTACGAGAAGGTGAATGTCCCATACACACTATCGAAAATGTATCCTCTCTCAATAGACGGTGCCAGTTTAGTGTTTTCTTTCAAGAAAGAGCAAGAACACTTCAGTAGTTTCATTATCTTGAAAAAAAACCATTGGAAACTAATGGGGCTTTCATCCTCGAATAACCCACTGGCTATACTCACCTACGGTGTGGTTGTCTGATGGACGGCTTTAGACATTCCAATAAACTGCAAGAAACTAAACAGATTCCCAAGAACAGCATGTCTATGCATATGTAGAGCTCTACGTTGCACTCCCTTCACGGCTTTAGGCGACACCCTCGATATCTTCAGCAGCCAAGTAGCTGAAGCGACCACACAGTGGTCAGTGGCCACGATAATATTTTTAATATATTAGAAATCCACACAGAGAACGTCGCTGGACAATTGTTGTTGTCTTATCCACATAGATTCTACATCCACATCCACAACCCAAGAAAGTAGTCTAATATATGGCATGATACCATAAATGGCATGATATATGACCAAGTAGCCATAGACCGCAATAGCTTAATGTTTCCGCATGTTATGTGACTCGTAGCTCCATCCTGTTGAAAATAAAGGTCGTCTGTGTCTATTTCTTCAATTTGAGGCCACAAAATATCTTTAATCGTTTGTCAATAGCGCTTCCCATTAAGAGTAAAAGCTCTTGCACTCTGTACTACAGCAAAAATGTTCGCAGTAGAGTGTCCGTTTTTAGTCTACCAGACCCTTTTTGATCCTCAAGAGAACCAGTTTCTTCAAATTTTTTTTCCCCAATTGAATTTTTGTCTCATTTAGACGATTACTTACAACAAAAAATTACAAATTTTACGTTTTTAAAGGTCTACTTAAATGCCTTGTTCTAGCGTGTAAATACGATATTCATGGATAAAACTTAAAATGTGCCTACTTCACAAATACCAAGGATGGATTGAAAAAAAAAACGTTCCGTTCAAAAATTATTCTGTACTGACATTTAGGCGAGACTTCTGAATGACCCCTTTATATGCTGTCGACAATAAAGGACACCCAAAACCTATCAAACAGCATACCACAACGGCAACCTTTAACTTTAAGAAGGTAAAAGACATTTTCTACCTAGGCCCCCTTTCACACTGAAATAATGAAATTACACTTTTCAATCGCTGCTTCTTTAGGCTAAGTAGGAAAACCGACATATAAGTCTCTTCCGCGAACAACAACGAAAGAACTAACGCATGGGCTGAAAAGTCCGTGGGCCGTTTGTAAGAGAGGGCACCACTTGAATTAAATTCATACCATTTCAAGTTAGTACCAAAAGCTGTATTAATTTGACAGCTGTCGGACGATTAGTTCTCGAGATATAGCGTTGTGAGTGAAGCAACTTTTGTTATTTTGGAAAAAAAATGGATTCAAAGCAATTTCGTGTGTTGATTTATCATTGCTTTTTGATAGGAAAAAATGCAGCCGATGCAAAGAAATGGCTTGATAAGTGTCACCCGGACTCTGCACCAGCCGAACGAACCATTCGCAAGTGGATTGAAAAATTTAAAAGTGGTCATACAAGCACCGAAGATGATGCACGCAATGGACATCCAAAAGAGGCTGTTTCAGATAAAAACATCAAAGTCCACAAAATGATTACGAATTACCGTAAAGTAAAGTTGATCGAGATAGCTGAGGCTCTGAAGATATCAAAAAAGCGTGTTGGATATATCATACATGAATATTTGGACATGCAAAAGCTCTGTTCAAAGTGGGTGCCGCGTTTGCTCACAGTCGACCAAGAACAACAACGTGTTGATGATTCAGAGGAGTGTTTAAAGCTGTTCAACCGCAATAACGCCGAATTTTTGCGTGGGTATGTGACAATGGATGAAACTTGGCTTCATCACTTCACACCAGAGGCAAGTCGGCAGTCAGCTGACAAGGTTATGGCATCCGTATTTTGGGATACACATGGAATAATTTTCATCGACTATTTCCAATAGGGGCAGACTATCAACAGCGACTATTACATTGCGTTGTTGGAGCGTTTGAACGACGAAGTCGCAAAAAAACGGCCGCATTTAAAGAAAAAGAAAGTGCTGTTTCATCAAGACAATGCACCGTGTCAGAAGTCGATGAAAACGATGACAAAATTGAATGAATTCGGCTACGAATTTCTTCTCCACCCACCGTATTCTCCAGATTCGGCCCCATCGACTATTTCCTGTTCCCAGACCTCAAAAGAATGTTCGCCGGAAAGAGATTTAAGACCGATGAAGAAGTAATCGCCGAAACAGAGGTCTATTTTGAAGCTAAGCCGAAATCGTACTACAAAACTGGTATCGAAAGATTGAAAAATCGTTTCAATCAGTGTATCGCCCTCGAAGGCAACTATATTGATAAATAAAGTTGAACTTTGCAAAAATTTTATGTTTTATTGTACTATAAAACGGCACTGACTTTTCAGCCAATGTTTTATAAGGCAAAAGCATTAATTTTACCATAGAAGTGAAGCCGACCTTAGTTGCCTCGAGAGAAAAGTGTTTCCGTTTAAACAGTGTATCTCCTAATTCGTCAAGGATAATTTGGTAAATGATTTTTGGGTATATTCCAAGAAACAAATCGTTCTACAGTAAGGGTCTATCTCCAATGTTGACATTATTTATAGAGGATCTAAGAAAAAGATTACTTTGGGGTACTCTGACCCATGTTAATGGAAATTGCTCTCTTAATACGAATGGTAGAAATTTTGTTTAGGACTTTGTTTTAAGAAGAAATACTAGCCTTTGTAACTGCGTTATAATAAAATTGTTATTTTGCTTGAGTCTTCAGATAGCCCATTTCTAAGCCTGTTCCGTTTTTCTTGTCCATGCTAATTTTTGATTTTAAGATGACTTTTCTCCAGTAAATTCGTAATAAATATAACGTTTTACTATTTTTTTCGTACGAACGCAACAATAATTAAACAAAATCATTAAAAAGTTTACATAAAAACTCCATAGATTTTATGATACTTGGGTAAACATGCAGCAGGTAAAATTGACAAAAATGAAAGGTTTTTTGCTTTAAGCTCCAAACGCTATGAATAAAAAGTAATTTTGTGTGGTTTTAGATAACTTTTATGTTATATGTGTACTAAAACAGTTATAACAGGTGGTCAAAGTGTCCTCCTTGGTTTCGTATGGTGCCTCATTTTTTACGACGCTTCGAGAATACGCTTTTCCAATTCACTTCAATAAACAGGTTGTATCATTCTCCCCTTTACAACAAAATCCAATACCATAAGGTCGGAAGATCTTGCAGGCAAGTAAGCTCGCCCAATTCATCCTATCCAACGACTATCGTACTCTTCATATAAACAATTCTAAACCTCAAGACCATAGTGGACTAAAGCACCATCCTGATAAAAATATGATGAGTCTAGCTAAATTATTTCGTAAAAACTTCAGATAGTTTGTAGAATTAAGCCTAGGTGGTAGTTTGAAAGGGCCGATTAACTTGTTTCCAAGTCTCCTTGCATTTGGATTATCCACAACTCATGGGAATTTGTGATCCCATTCCTTGTTAGTTGAGTACTGAGTCGACCACCGACAAGTGCACGCGTCACACAGCGCACTTTAAATTCTCGTGTGCTGTACAACAAAAAAAAAATAAACTAAACCGCGCAACGTAAAATAACAAAACCAAGAAAAAAAACAAAAATATCACACAGTGCGGGTATCCCACCCCCCGCTCCTGGTGATTATGACTAGGGAATTCAGAGTGACCCTAGCCAATATACGCGGGCTAAAAATTTATCACGTTTCTGCGTACAACCACGTCTGTAATATAGGTACCATATAGACCAGCAGTTTTGTCACTTAGTTAAACAAGTGACCATACCTCTTAGATCACTCTGATCTGAAGCTTTCTGGCTACGAACTAGTGCCACTATTGTTTTCCCATCGCAGTCTCGCTATTAACGTGCGTAATGATGTAGCCTACCAAACTCCACCACAATGAGGTCCCTGTTTCAATCCTGAATTCAATTTCCTGTGGTTAAAATTATATCTCCGTGAGCAAATTATCCACAGGAGCCCCAAACTGGACAGTAATTCGACCTTTAACGACTTTGATGCGCTTCTGACTCCATACAAAGAATTGTATTACTGTATCCTGATTCTGAAATCGTTATTACGGGCGATTTCAATATATCATACATAATTTTGGGTGGCTTCCATATTCTGGAAAGAGAACACCCTGCAGAAAAAAACCGACGCAACCTGTAAATGAGCCCAACAGACGTCGATACTTATACCGCTAACGCCCTGGACTTGTTTTTAACCTCTCACATGATAAGTACACCACTAATTCCTTATACATCCACCACACAGTTAAAGAAAAGATTCCCTAAAGAACCATATGGAAATACGAGAAAGCCAACTGGAGCGAACTTAACAACTTGTTTAGGAATTTTAGCTGGTCGTTATGTTTCCTCGATAATGACGTGGATGCCGCTTCTGATACGACTACAGACATTATTCTCTTTGGAATGAGATGCTTTTATCCTCATCGGATAAAGAGTATCGACTCGAACTGTAAAGAGGCTGCCAGGGTTAGAGAAATGTTTTATTTGATCCTACAAGACCAACCCGACAGAGGAAAACCGAAAAAAGTTCAAACGAGTCAGAAATGGCTGCAACGCCTAAGCGTGTGAGATTCCAATTCAACCAAAAACTGAGGCAAAAAATACTACAATGTCCCAAAGGTAGTAAAAGTTTTTCGTCGTTCGTCAAAGACATTAGGAATTCTGCATTATTCTCCAGTGCTGTTAGCACTTTGGACAAGGCCAATCAACTTGCCGCACACTTTGCAGCCAGCTCAATATTTCCAGATTGTGCTTTGTCTCCTCCTAAACTAGAATGCGTCGAATCTTCAATGGGACAAATCCACTTTTGCATAAATCCGCTGATGCAGATAGTATATGTACCTCCTCTTCTTCTGAAGAAGTGTTCTTTCTTTCTGGCAAAAACACTGTGTACGCTTTTTCAACAATCCTACTCTTTATGACTCTTTCTGATCAAGGTAATGGAAACGCTGATAAGCCGTCAGCTAATGAAATATCTTGAAACCCGAAAATTTCTCAATGACCGGTAGTATCGTTTTCACAGCAACAGGTCCACTGGTGATTTGATGGCATGTCTCACCGAAAATTAGAACCAAGGCAAGATAGTTGTACTTGATATTTCTAAGGCATTTGACAGAGTTTGGCATCAGGCTCTTTTGTCGGACATGCGTGCATTTGGGATCGATGACTCTCTTCTTCAATGAATTAGAAATTACCTTTTCGAACGTTCAATTCAAGTTGTCTTGGATGGTTTCAAGTCTGATATTCACGTTCTGTTTTCCACAAAATTTTCAATTTTCAACAGTGATCTCTTGTCTGCCACTTTTAATCAAATGTATTCTTTTGCTTTTCATATTCGTTTCTTGACTCACGTCCTTGCTCTTCGGCTGTAGAACGGATTAACTGATATTAATAGCATAACTACTTGGGGAACCACTAACAGATTAGAATATAATGCTTCCAAAACACAATGCTGTTTGCTGTCGTCAAAGCAAAATCCAAGCACCAGCACTTGCATCATCGAAACCGAAAAACTATCCATTCTCAGTATGTGTGTCAACGACAATTTACGTTGGAATGACCACATATTCTGTGTCGTCAAAAATGCTGCGAAATGTCTAGCTTTCCTTAAGCGATGTAAGGAATACTTTACCTCCTCTCATTTGGCCTCAATATATATGGCATTTATGGTATATACCCTAAATTAGAGTTCAATGTCCACATCTGATAGGATTCAAAACCGTATGATAAAACACATAGGTGTTAATAATATCACCCAGACAATGGACACAAACTTCATGTCTTGTGTCTCACTTTGTTTTATTGCTATTTCCACCACAAGTGTTCCATTGAAATCGTCAGCAGCTTTGTGCCCCTTCAAAATTTTTAACTTTAACACCCGTCTCGCTATAAATGCTCATCAGTGTACCATCAAACCCACTTTCGGACGTACTCTAAAACATCGTGTAACCGCACACCATAAATGCTCTGCCGAAGTCTCTAATTTCTGGTCATTATAACCTTCAAACATTTAAAACCAATGTACATCGTCACCTCTCTTTTCTTCCTCGGCTAATAAACTTGTTGTCATCCAAGCTCTGATCCAGCTTGATGATTTTCCAAATCATCTGGAAGCAGTTCTTACACAGGTGTTAGAAATTTTATGTCTGGAAACATTGAATTGCAAAGCGAATCGTCTGATGCTGATTGATGGATTAGTTGTTACAACAAAAATTCCTTCTTTTACCTGCTGCAAGTTTTCCCAAGTATCGTACAATCTATGGGATTCTTTGCAAACTCGTTGATGATTTTGTGTTTATTGTTATTGTTACATTTATAAGAAAAAAATTGTAAAACGTTATGTTTATGTTATTCCGCATTTTCTGGAGAAAATTGACCTCAAAATAAGAAACTACATGAGTATGGGCAAGAAAAATTAAACAGGCTTGGAAATTGGATATCTGAAAACTCAAACAAGATATCCACTTTACAAAGGCTAGTATTTCTTCTAAAAATAAAGTTCTAAACGAAGTTTCTGCCATTCGTATTAACATAGCAATTTCCGTTAACATGGATTAGGATACCCCAAATTATACCTTTTTTTACATCCTCGATAAATGATGCCAACATTGGATACAGACCCTTACTATAGAACGATTTTTTTCTTAGAATATACACAAAAATCATTTTCCAAATTATCGTTGACGAATTAGGGGACAACCTGTATACACGGAATTTGATACCTTCGAATCCATTCCAAAGTAAAAAGACAGTAAATGAAGACCTTGGTTTAGCCTTCCTACGGTTCTCAAATTAAATGACGCGAACTGGCTTTGGGTCAAATTTTACCCAGTACGAGTACTCTATTTTCAGGCTTTGTTTCAGATAATCATAAATCATAAATACTTTAACAAAACTTTTATACAAAATACAGTCAGTTATTACAATTCGTACACAAAGTTATGATGGCATAATTGACATCGATTTCCTTTAGTTGTTCTTCTTTCTGAACTATTTCGCGATTGAGATGATGAAGATGGTTGTGTATCGGTTTGAAAATCACTTTGAATTTTTTTGGCAATTTCAAGTGAATGTGCTCGGGGAAATGTTTGTATGGTCTCCGGATTTGAATAAAACAAAAGCGTTGTAAGCGGAAATATTGAAATTTCGATCATATTACTGAACACTACTTGAGGCCACCGTTTTATCATCCTTTTGCAAGTGTAGCCACTTACTGCTTTGTCCAATTTGTCTACACCCCCTTAACATTTGTTATAATCCAGGATTATCTCTGCCCTCTTATCCGAGCGATCACTTAATTTTGAGTCATGATGTAAAGTACTTAGTAGATTTACAAATTTATTTATTTTTTTTTTCGGAATATAAGATACGAGAGTAGTATTCTCGGTAAATGCAAAATTAGAGGAATATATTGGACTCCCTTTTATATTTACTATTTCTGATTGTAATTCGAGATTGTTTTTGAGTATTGTTCCTGTTAGTGTAATTTGTCTCTCCAGTAATTTTTGTGCCAATTGATAAGACGTGAAAAAGTTATAGGATGTGACATTGTGTCCTTGTAACCTTACAATCAAATCAAGAACTACACCCATACCTTGATTTTTTCCTGGAGTACTTCAGATTGTCTTGCCAGTATAAGGTTGAATATTCCAAGCATAGCTTGTTATGTTTAATTCCCGACTGATTCCAAGACAGCGTTCTTTCGACCTTCAGGTAGCGCTTTTAAAGGCAGTTAAACCTGGAAAAACAAAAAAAAAGTTGAGCGCCACGTGATTTTAGAGGAATTATGAAACCTTCACTTGCGAAAAAGAAAAAAAAAGTTTTAAATAAAAAAACGGATTTTCCACAACGTGTTAATGGCTCCGTTGGAACTCGACGATTTATTCTTTACGGGGATAACAGTACACTCGTCGATGGAGTGGCCCGCTATGTAAAGAGTCTCGAACGTACAAAACTAATTAACCGGTCGCGTGTCTCGTCGCACGCGCGGCACACCGGAGTTTCACTTTCAACTTTGAAAAAAAAAAAAAATCAAAAAACAAACAACGCTAAACTAACCGCACTACACCATACTTAGCTTTTTTCCTTTCCCTGGCGGTTCTGCACCCCTTCTGGCACAGTCCGTCCTGTTATCCCTCTTTATTATCCCGATCGCACAAAAAAACTCGAGTTGACCCTCACCCAAGTGATTTCCAGATCTTTTTTTTTTTCCACAAACTCCCGCCAGACTTTTACACACACATTCGCTCATACATTCAGGGCACTAGCGGACCCAACAACGGGGTTTCCGACTCGCAGACTTTGCTAGTATGTGCTCCCGTGTCCATCTAGGCCTCTCATACATTCCAATTGTATACGCTCATACTAAACTCCTCAGGCACTGAGTTCTCTTCCGCTTCCAGTGATAGTTGGGAACTCCACTGAGCTAGTTTGTGGATCCTAGCTATGCCTAGCTATTGCCCTAACCATTGAAAATAGTAGGAAAATTGGAAAAAGCAGTGTTTCTTCTGCTTCTGATTCCCGGGTAATTTTCCCCCATCGAACTACTCAAATAACAAAACCAAACCAACGCGAAGGAGATAGAAAGTCCGATCGGTGTTAGATGGAGTGTGGAGACGAAGAAGAAAGGTTGTATGGGTATAGTTCCAAACTGATTATACCCCGATCTAGCCATTCTCTAGATCGCCGCCCCAAATAAAGCTAAGTACAAGTGTCTGTGTGCCACTTTATTTCGCGGTACCCTAACTACTCCAGTGGATCGGCATTCAGATTTTCTGTGTGGGCCTTTCCGCTCTCCTAGTATATCGTTTTGGTTTGTTGTTATTGTTTAGCTCGGTCTTCCCACTCAAAAGAAGAAGGGAAAGAAGGGACCTGAACAAGGATAGGGGGTAAACCTCGTTGCAGAATCACAAAGTACCCAAAACTTGATTTCATATTTCGCTGATGGCATGTACTGTCGGAAGGGACATCTTCCTCTGAAAGCTACTAACTGCCCAGCTATTGTCACATTTGCTGATGGATTCTAAAATTTTGGCAATATGTCAATCCACTGATCCCACAACTCACGTATAGGAGCAAATTTATCTAGCAGTCGTCATTCACTTCGTTTTTCCCTGTTGTCGAATCTTGTAAGTCATCTTCAATGACATGGTTGCATCAAATATTGGTCTCTCTTTTTCAGAGTTCCATAAACTTTCAGTACTTTCGTTGTTTGATCAAAAAACGCCGGCCAATAAAAGTAGTCCAATGAATGCAAATAGGTCGGTGCTATCAACATCAACCCATTCTTCACCATATATGCGTCTGCCCTCAAGGTTGGTAAAAGTCAAAATAGTACGTATCAAAAGGAAAGTTCGACTTCTGTAATTCTAGAACAAGAATAACGTGTCAATCCTGGCACCAATTTAATAATACTTTTCCTTGAGGCTCTTCCGGCACTGTTTTCATTAGGTTTTGTTAAGTAATTTATTTATCCATTTTTTGACACCATCATTTCATTCTTTCGGTAGGCACAAAGAAATTTTCAAGATCACTAAAATCACTATCTGATGAATCAGGTGCCTCAACATGATCCACGAAATCAGAACAAGATTTATGGTGCAAGGTTATGGTGCATTGAAGTCCGTCCATATTTAGGCAGACATACCAAATTTCAGTGCGATACTGACTTTAGTTTTGTTTTGACAGCTGATTGTTGTTGACGTTTTTGGCATAATGTTGAGTATGGACAAAAACGATTTTCGTTCTCTCATAAAACTTCTCAAAACGGCGAAGAAAACAAAAGAACAATTGGATAAATATAGGGTTTTCCAATAGGGGCTTGTCAACTTCGAATTTAATTTGTGAACGCACTCTTTCACTAATCATCAAACTGTTACTGTCAATTTATTTAGTAAACTCAATATTTTCATTACGGTAAAGTACACTAACGAGCAACGTCTGCAAATTATAAAAATTTTCAGTGACGAAGTTCATTTTCAGCTCAACGGGTTCGTCAATAAGCAAAATATGCCTAATTGGTCAGGTGAAAATCCACATGTGCTTCATGAATCACCACTTCATCCACAAAAAATAACTGTTTGGTGCGGTTTGCATGCCGGCGGCGTTATTGGGCCATAGTTTTTCGTAGACGATAACGATCGTCACGTTACTGTGAATGGTCAGCGTTATCGCCCCATGATCACCGTTTATTTTTGGCCCGAATTGGAAGATATGGACTTGGACGACATGTGGTTTCAACAGGATGGTTCCACAAGCCGCACAGCACACACTACAATCGACTTATTGAAGAGTAAGTAAAGTTAGCTTGTTATCTCAAGACATGGGCCAGTCGATTGGCTGCCTCGTTCGTGCGATTTAACGCCGCTTGACTATTTTCTGTGGGGCTACATTAAGTCATTGGTTTATGCCAACACGCCGACGACGTTGGAAGAGCTCAGAGCCAATATTGAAAGCGAAATAGCGGCCGTTTCGGCCGAAATGTATGGTCGAGTCGTTGAAAATTGGGTCCAAAGAATCGACCGCTGCAAACGTTCCCGCGGTGGCCATATGTTCGAAGTCGAGTTCCATTCATAAATGTATTGATTGTACTTCAAGCCAGTAATAAAGTTTTTGAAATATCTCAAATGGTTTGCCTTTTATTTAAAAAAAAAAAGTTGTCAAGTAGTTATTAGAAAACCCTCTATTTTGGGGATAATGTTCCGTCAGATTACACCGTCAAATATTGGTTCCGAGAGTTTCGTGGTAGCCGCAACTGCACTACCGATCAAGTTTTCAGCGGCAGGCCCTCCAATGCGGTTACAGAGGACAATGTCAAAAAAATTCATGAAATGGTGTTGGCTGACCGGAAAGTGAAGGTGCGCGAGCTAGCAGATACCACAAAGATTAGTACTGAGCTCACACGCCATATTTTGGGCAATATTCTGCAAATGAAAAAGTTACCCTGCCGCTGGGTACCGTGCATACTCACTCCTGACCTAAAACACGAACGCGAGATCACTTCGAAAGAGTGTTTGGAATTGCTGATGAGGAATTGGGTTGACTTTTGTCGTCGATTGGTAACTGTTGATGAAACTTGGATCCCCTATTACACACCAGAGAACAGATTGAGTGCCCGGCAATGGACTGAAGCCGGCACGAGTGCTCCGAAGTGGCTGAGGGAGCCCGATGGGTCGGAAAGTTTATGACGTCAGTTTTCTGGGATTGTCATGGCATACTCTTCGTGGACTACCTCGAAAAAGGAAATACCATCAACAGCGAGTATTACTGTGCATTATTAAAGCGATTGAAGGCCGAAATCACTGCAAAACGGCCTCACATGAAGCGAAAAAAAATTTTGTTTTTGTAAGACAATGCACCGGCGCACAAGAGCATCGCAACCATGGCTAAAATCAATGACTTACGGCTCCAATTGCTGTCGCGTCCACCGTATTCACCTGATTTGGCTCCCCCGGACTATTATCTCTTCCCAAACCTCAAAAGATGGCTCATCAACAAAAAATTCAGCTCACGCGAAGAAATCATCGACGGCACCGTGGATTATTTTGCAGACCTTCCGGAAAATTACTTTTCGGACGGGATCAAGAAGTTGGAAAATGGCTAGAATTAGTGTATCAAATTAAAACATTTAAATTTTTTTTTTTAATTCGCAAGGAGGTTACTTTTCACCCCACCTAGTAGATCTCTATACTTGGATGAATAAGTTTTTCTCCGGATATTTGATAAAAAGGATGCAAATGCACAATGCAAAGATAGATAATATATACATACAAAATCGCAGCTGAAACAACAATATGCTGGTTAGGTCATAAATGACCAAAATTGAGTAGGTAATTACTAGAAATCAAAGCAAAATGCAAATACGGTTCGATTCATATGTTGGGTCAAAGGTTAAGATAGCGCGCGTAAGTAGAAAACGTACGCAATTGCGCAAATGTGATTTGTGGAAGATCGCGTTAAATGAAAGAGACTGTTGGTTGAACTATGCTATACAAACTGTAGCACAAATAAATTCTGTATTCTCATCGTCGAGCTATAAAATAAATCACTAATTAGATGTTTAAGTAGCGATAGATACATAATGAACTTCCTAATGGTTATCTGTTGTTTATAATTTAACGGCTATAGATCAGCAATATATTATCTTATTTTCTGGCAAACGTGTAAGAATAATTTAGTTGTGTGTAGTGATTTAGATTTTTCTCAATTCTCCTATGAAATATAAACATATGAGGTCTTGTTGGTCAGGTTTGCAGCCCACTGGTATCAGACTGGATCTTCCAACATTCATCCAAATGTCTTACAACGAATAGTAAACAAAGAGATGCGGGCGACTTAATTATTATGCGAAATAAAAATTGACATAAAAATTGCGAATAGAGTTCACTTCAAAAGGCACTATAAAGCAAAGTAAAATTAGTCATTAATCTGCTAGTGTCAACAGAAAGGTGTCAGCTTTTAGCAAACACGGTTAATTGATGGCCTATTAACGCAATTAATTTAAATAAGCCGACATCAAGGCATGCACTGCAACTAACCTAATCTTAAACTCTCTATATGAATTCTGAAACTATTTTATGTTTACACTGCCAAATGCTACAATAAATTGTTTGCTAATTCACTTAGTCGTATCTCATTATGGGATTGGATTTTTTTTTTATGACACATTTGACATTTAAAGGAACTTCTAATTACCATCTCGCTACTTATTATTCACCTAAATTGGCCTAAGATGTTACTCAGTCTGAGATAAATATGTATAAACTGGTGCATATTAAAAAAGTATCTTGTATTTTTTTTTTTTTAAGTTGTTGAATTTAAGAGGCAAACCAAATTTACTCATCCGAATCATCCGTCAACGGTGATTTCTTTTATAGTGTCTTAAAAATAATCGCTCTATCAGCATTCAGAAAAGCGACGAAAAATGTATCTTTTTTCCTTTTTATTTCTTAGCTGTGATTGCGGATGGTTTGATTGTACAGGTATCATGTATTATATCGCATTTGATTGCAGTAAAAATTCAAGTCACGTGCGTGTGACATCGATAAATATGTAATATAAACATTGAGTCTGTTGGTATGAAAGAAATCAAGTTTTTTTCTTTTTTTCATTTTTCTTTTTGACAAGAAATATGTACGCAATTGTTGAAATATAGAATAGGTTTTGTTTATAAATTACCCAATCGGCGGTATTTGTTATTGTTGTTGTTTTTTTCTTTATTTTAGTGTAAAGAACTCAACACTTGGCTGTTTAGACGTTATTAACAGATATATGAGTTTAGATTGCGAATAGAAGTGGCAATATGAAACAAAACGACGATTTATAGTTATTAAGTCAAGGTGAAGTTTTAAGGCAAAACGGGCTTTCTATTCAAGGCCGTTTTTTCATTAACGAAGATACTTTCTTTGACGTAAGGCATACAAAAATAAAGCCCTGAATTCAAGTTCAGCTATTTGAATTGTAATTTTAGGTGCTTCTGTGTTTAAGTATAATTTGCAAACATTTGACGATTTCGTGACAATTTTACCTAAGGTTGGCAACTCGTTGAAAGATGCAGTGTTATCTTGTTTGACAAAAAGGTTGCAGAAGACATTTCACTTATTCATAATTAAAATGAGAATGGATCAAGGAAAACATGTTATTTGATGTAGAGCGCTAGCTAAACTATTTTATAATTCAGTGCAACCGAATGCAAGTTTCATAAAAAAAAGGCCGAAATGAGCAATGTGTATGTAACAACCGACGAATAGCGGGTTGTGAGTGTGAATTTTTTTGGTGCATTGTTTCATATTGTTGGAAGGGTATAACACCTTGTATTCGGTAAAACAAGACCAAGGTTCTTATTTCGCAGCCTTACTTAACGTCGTCACTGTTTGTGTTTTCTATGTTTGTGTATAGTTATGACTAGGGAATTCAGGGTTGACATAGCTATTATACGCGATATTAAAAGCAATCACTTTGCTGCGTACGTCCACGTTTGTAAGTACAGACCTACAGTTTTGGCACTTAGTGAAACATAGGTACATCCTTGCCCACACCTCTCAGATAAATCTGATCTGAAGCTACCTGGATACAAACTAGTGGCACTATTCTTTCTCATCGCTAGTCGCTGTTCCATTCGGAATTCAATTTCCTGTGGTTAAAATTGTATCCCCGTAAGCAAATTATTTACAGAAGCCCCAAACTGAACAGTAATTCAACCTTTAACGAGTTTGATGAGCTGCCTGACTCCATACAAAGAATTGTATCCCGTATCCTCATACTGAAATCGTCATTACGGACGATTTCAATATAAAATACACAATTCTGGGTGGCTTCAAAATTCTGGACAGACAACACCCGAAAGACGGTGTGTTGAGATCTTCGCTGCGTTGACAGTCATACCTCCAACACCATGGACTTCTTTTAAAGCTCTCACCTCTAGACTCGTCAGACCACTGTGTCATCAGATAATCAGTTAAAGAAAAGATTTCCTAAAGAACCATATGGCAATACGAGAAAGTCAATAGGAGTGGAGTTAACAGCTTCTTCGAAATTAGATTATCAAACCATGGTACGACTGGAGCTGTAAGGAGGCTGTCAGAATTAGAGAAATGCTTTTTTGGTCCTACAAGACCAACCCGACAGAGAAAAACGGATAAAAGTTCATACGAGCCGGGAATAACTGTAACGCCTTTCTTAAGCGTTTGGAATTCAAATACGACCAAAAGCTAAAGCAAAAAATACAATGTCCCAAAACAAGTAACAATTTTTGGTCGTTGGTCAAAAATATTAGAAATTCTGCTTCATCCTTCATACCAACGCTCATTTACAATGATATTCTAACTTTTAGCTCTTTAGATAAGGCCAATCTGCTTGCTGCACACTTTGCAGTCAGTTCTACATTCTACATTTGAGTGCGTCGAATATTCTATAGGACGAATTCACTTTCACACTCGAGTAGTACCAAGAGTACTTAAAGACTTCAATATACACAAATCCACTGGTCCAGATGGTATATTTCCTCTTCTTCTGAAGAGGTATTCTTCCTCGCTGGCAAAACCACTAAGTAAGCATTTTCTTCAATCCTACTCTTTAGGACTCTTTCCGAGCAGGATGAAAGCAGCATTTTTCCGTCCCTTCTTCTTCTTTTCCTTCTTCCCAGAGACTTGTCTTGGAGAGTTTCAAGTCTGATATTCACAAAATAAATCCTGTTGTGTCACAGGGCTCCGTTCTGTTTCCGACACTCGCTTATGGAATGCTCTGCCGAGCTCTCTATTTCCTGTTCGTTATAACTTGCAAATATTTAAAAACAATGTACATCGGTACCTCTTTCTTCTTCCTCCCTTATTTTCCTTCGCCCGCGCTATGTACAAACATTTTAAAGGTACACAAATCCCTTGATTGATTGAATTCATTGGCTACAACAGAAGAGATCTAAGTTCAACATAAAAAAAAAATTAGAAGCAAAAGCGTTTCCACACCACCTCCTTTCGGCAGACAATGGCAAAGTTCCTAAAGAGTAAACTTCTGCTTACGAAACTGTTTCGTGACCGTACGTAAGTCTTTAAATGGATAATGCGACCTTCACTATAGTCGCAAAATATTTAAATTGGAATCACTGCAACTGGGAGCGCGATTTTAAGGACATATAAGAAATGGTCACGTCCATCGAAAGCCCAAATCTATGTAATGGTAATTCGATACACGAACTTGGAAGAAAGAACCGAGGAAGGCACAATAAGGAGGAACAAATAATCAGATAGAAATCTAAGTCCAGGCGAGAGAAGTTCATGAATTTTTGCGATTCTTTCATGCTTAGAATTTTAAACGGGACGAGTAAAGTTGACCTGAGTGCTGAAGTGACCTTAATTGGCGAGCAAGGAGCGTCCATTATTAACTACTGTTTACTCCGGGGAGTGTGGAATTTTTAAATTAAACTACTTTCTCTGGTCAGCTTCCCATTTTTTTTTTTGTCGGAATGTAAGGTTGCTTTTGATGAAATCTTTCAGTTTTACGAAGAAAGATGAGTAAGCGCTTCAGTGATAAGGTGTCAAAAGTATCAGCACTCATCACGTCAGCACCAAGTACCTGCAACCTAATGCGAGCATAAGCTGGAAATTACTTTTGCAGCAAGCATCGCAGAATGTTGTGTCACTTATGCCTCACACATTTAAGTGATATGCAAAAGTAAAAGTCCTGTCACGACGCCAGTAGGCAACCTATAGTCCTTTCTGCTGTCCGTCAGCAGGCCGCTGATTTCCTGCAAAATTCCGGGAAAGGGAGGCAACCAAACAAAATAAAACAACAAACTGCAGCAGTTTTTACAGCTCCTGAATGGCTGTTTTGTGAGATTCTTGCTGAAATAAAATAAAGCTTCGCAAGCATATTCTTGGCACCCATAAGCCATAAGCATATCAGATGTCGTGGGTTTGTTCTGAGCGGTATGTACCTACATATATGGAGGACCGCTTGGGGCCTCGGTACCAATTCCGTGTGCTGTTGGCAGTAGGAACACATGGAGTACATTGGACTAGTTTAGGGTCAGAGTGCTACCGTACCGAAGAAGATGTTGCGAACTATATGCGAGTGAAAAATTTCATCCGCATATAATTCGCAGTATTTTTCATATAAAAAATCTGTATCTGTAGTAAATTAGTATCTGTAGCACTAAAAATATGTGCGACATTGGGGAATATGATTGGCAGGACACTTTTGAAGAAGGTACAATCTATTTCATCGATTCCGATTCTATTTCGCTTATTCAAAGATATATCATCACGGTTTGACAAAAAAATGTCATAAGACAAGGAAGCTTGTGTTCTTTGGGCTTGAGCTGTTTCTCCAGTATAACGTGGGTGTTATGAGAAATCAGAATGTAAAAACCAATTCGACGTATAAAATCACTACGAGAACCAAGAAAAAAACATACCACGAGTCGCTTGCAAAGACGAAACCCATCGGAGCTTTGGAAATCTGCGAGGACACTTAATAGTGGTCGGTATATAATAAACAGCAAACTATACTGCAATAGACAGTTGGAGCACTTCTGCAGCTTGCTAAACCCTTGTCCGAGTAATGTATGTATAGGGTGGTTCATCGTAAGGTTTGATTTATAATGCAAAATCAAAAATATAACTTTGAAAGTGAACTAAAATTTTAATTACCAGTTAGAAGAACAATTTACGGCATTTACCTTTTAAAAATGATATTATGTAAATGTTGGCCACAACTACATCTGAAGTGGTCCTTTCGGAAGATCCAATTTTGGGAAACTTGTTCGAGCATAGCGACTGGTATCTCGCGGATAACACGAGTAATGTAGGCTTCCAAAGTGTCAATTGTAGCTGAATTATTCCTGAAGACCTGAAACTTTACATATCCTCATAGAAAATAGCCCAAAGGTGTGATATCGCATTATTTAAGCGGCCAATTTACCGTAGCAAATCGTGAAATTAAGTGCTCGGAAAAATGATTTCTCAAAAAGTCCATTGTTTCACGGGCTGTATGGCTCGTAGCGCCGTCTTGTTGAAACCAGAGCTCACGGAGATCATGGTGCGATAACGGTTACCATTGACGGTTAAATTCTGATTTGCTTCATTTTTGAAGAAATATGGACCAATGATTCCACCAGCCCATAAACCACACCATACCGTTGTTTTTAATGGATGTAATGGTAGCTCTTTATACTCTTCGGGTTGCTAACGTATCCATTAAACCAAAAATTGGCTTCATCACTGAACAAAATTTCACGATAAAACGCCGGATTTTCATTTTGTTTTTCCAGAGCCCATTCACTGAAAATATGACGCAAATTTAAGTCGCCTGGCTTTAATTCTTGCACAAGTTGAATTTTGTACGCTTTTAGGCCGAGATCCTCACGTAAAATACGCTTGTCGAATACGCCAAGCCAAGCTGCTGAGAAAGACGACGAATCGATTCGTCACAGTCTTTCACAGTCTCAGCTATAGCTGCTATAGTCTCTTCATTACGTGCTGGATGTGGTCTAACCGGTCGAGTATCATCCACTAATGTAAACTGGGACTCAAGTTTGCTAATTATATTGGCAATACTGGTTTCAGTAGGTCGATCATGCGCACCGTAAGTTCCCTGAATCGCACGAAAAACATTTCTCACAGAACGCTGACTTTCGTAATACAGCTAAACAATTCATGATAATTTGCCAAACGATATTGAACAAAAATGACAAAGCAGTTTGATAGGAGTCATGCATGCATGCATGACATGCATGCGGCAAATATAAAGTATTTTTATCTGTAGGCAGTCAGCATGATACCGTCAAGAAGTTGTTACGTTATTTCGTCAAAAAATGTATTTTTTCACTGAATACATCGAACTACATGATAATGACGGAAACAGGTTTATCTCCACTCGTTATCAGAGTTCCTAAACTATAGGTTGATATCCTTAAACCGCTAAAACTGCGAGATCGCCGATGGCCGAAAATAATAGCGCTTTATGCAATACAGAAAACATCAGAATGTCTCAAAGATAGAGTGAGCTGAACTGCGACGGTGAAGAATGGAAATTGCGAATCTGTCTTTTAATATCCTAAGTGGACATGAAGGCTCGTGAAACCTACTTTAAGAAAGCTTTGAGATCTATGTATAGAATGACCTAAAACAACCTAAATCACAACTTTTGTAAAAAGAACTACTTCTAAGATAAATACAGCATCAATGAAATAGACATCACATTTAAGTTGGGAGTAGAGTTGACCTTCCACTCTTGTGCAACTTATGTAACTTATGTATGTAAATTGAAGATACTAATCATTTTATGGAAGATGCCCAGTTGTATTCTAGTTTTGGGCGGATAAGCATCTTATATGTTATATTGAGGACTGAGGGGGTGAAATATTTTTTACATCACTTAAGGAAACCTAAACATTTTGCAGCATTTTTCGAGACCATATACCCGGTTGTGGTCTTTCCAACGTAAGTTGTCATTGACACACTTACCGAGAATGGAAAACTTTTCGGTTTCTACGCTGCGAGGGACATTTATGGATAATGGTTTGGTATTTAAATTTTGCTTTAGCGACAGCAGACAGCATTGTGTTTTGAAAACTTTAAACTCCACTCTGTTTATGGTTCCCCAATTAGTAATGCTATTAACATCTGAATTTAATGTGCTTAAAATACATTGTAGTTCCCGTATATGAGAAGCAAAGAGTACTTTCGTCAACAAAGTTATATATTGGATTAGAAGTGGCAGACAAAAAATCATTAGTGAAAGTTAAATAGAGCGTCGGAGACAGAACGGAGCCCTGGGGCACACCAGCATCATTTATTTTGTGAATATTAGACTTAAAAACATCCAAAGCAACTCGAATTGAACGTTCCAAAAAGTAATTTCCAATCCATTGAAGAAAAGACTCGTCGATCCCAAAAACACGCATTTTCTACAAAAGAGCCTGATGCCAGGCCGCTCCACAAAAACCTCGTAAAACTAGGAGAATTATGTTACCTGATCTAAGAAAAAATATCGGTACCATCATCTTCTTCAAGTCATTAGGATTCTTCAGGTTCCTCCTGAATGAGTCGTTTTTCCTTTCCACCGCATTGATGGAAATGGCATTATATTGCCAGAGTACCATCCTGTTCTATACTAATTCTTTTGCCTCAATATGAGGTTCTTGATTAAATCTGAAAGCAGTGTCCTAGGTATGACGTCAAAATCGCTGTGGACATTCTTAACTTATAGCTAGGAAGGGAAAATTGGTGGTACTGTTGAGGGGCATAATTTGTACGACAATACCTCTGATAAACGATTTGGGGTAGTAAATTATCTTAGAGAGAAATATTTTCGTGGCTGTGCATTTTTCGCATCTAAATATTCACCAGTGACATTGGAGACTCTTGACTAATTGGTTACAACCAGATTGAACACATCATGATCAGCGCCAGACCCTTTTCCAATATGATGGATATAGTGTGAGCGTTTCGGATGGCGAGCATCTGGAATAACCAGAGCTTCAACTGAATCTTTACGAACAGAAGAGAAGCGATAGACACTGGCTTCTAAGATGGAAAATAAGGACTCACGTGGCCAGTTGAGAAAATACCTGCTTACTTACCTAGATGTTGCAACAGAACGTCTACTGTTTTTTTTAAATGAACTCCTGACAATACATATAAGCGTTAATTCCACTAAATTCACATACATTCATGGAAATAAGGATACCTCTTCCCGTCGCTTGCATGTATTACGTATGTCAAACTGAAACATTTCCACCCTTAGTATGAGTCCAGGCCTAACCATTAACCTCTCGCTATTCTTAGAGTCCTTATTGAAACTCTACATCGCGTCGCAATCAACTGGGCCCTCTGTCGGGCCCGGACCGAAGTACGGTGGGTTCCTGACTACGATGGTATCATGTTTAAAATCCTAGTACAGACTAACAGGACCTACGACAGGCAGATAGTAACTGTTCAAATCATAACAACCGTCAATGGCGTTAACTTCTTAAAACCGTAATAGAAGAAACCCTGATAATTGGGCGAGGTCCGTAGATGTCGCTTCAGTCCGCGCTCCTCCAGGACCTTAGCTTACATGCCTCTTCCACTTACTTATGGTACTTACTTAGGTGGCACTACAGTCCGGAGTGGACCAGGGCCTCAACCAATAAGCCTGTCCAACTAGCGCGATTTTTGACTTACTGAATCTCCAAGTCGGTTGAGGTCACATTCCCCTTGCGCACGCTACCTAAGGCGAGGCCTTTCTCTACTGATTAGAGTCGAAGATTCTGCGATCTGGAGCGTTGGTGTTCATTCGTTCTTCATGTCCCAGCCGTTTCAAAGGTCCAGTACGCAGTTTTTTAACTAGGTCGATGTTATTAACAGCTCGTAGAGTTCATCGTTGAATCGTCTCCTCCAGAACTCGTTAACGCATACGGGATCAAATGTCTTAGGAAGAATTTTTCTCTCAGAATGACCATAAAGCAGGACTGGGATTATAAAGATAATATATAGAGTTTCCTCGATTGTTCGGGAGAGGGCCTAAATATATAGTTGCCATATTCTTCGTTTGATTTCTGAGGAGATGTCGTTTTCATATATGATAGCAGAGCCGAGGTATACAAAGTCCCTTACTACCTCAAAGTTATAGCTGTCGATTGTGACATTCTGGCCGTATAATATTAAAGAAATCACAAGATAACCTTGTCATAATCCATTTTTGACATCAGATGTCACGGTTAGGTCGTTACTGACCTTGATGCAGCACCGAGCTTTCTCTATCGTCATTCTGCACAAACGGATGTGTTTGGCAGGGATGCCAAATCTAGACATTGCTCTGTACAGCTCATTTCTGTAGGCGCTGAAATATGCGGCTTTAAAAACTATAAAAACTTAGTCAATTTCCAAAACCGCACAGATGGAGTCCAATAAGATCATCGAAAAGTAATTTCTGGCGTTTGCAGGGTTTTGTATGCCACGTTTAGAAGACGGATACCTCTATAGTTGGCGATGTTAATTAGGTCTCCTTTTCCGTTAAACAGGCAAACAATCCTGAGGTTCCATTCATCAGGCATACATTCATCCGACCAAATTTTGTAAATAAGTTGGTGTATGCTCTCTATCAAGTCATCTCCTGGTGCCTTAAATAGTTTGGCGGGTAGGTCGTCCGGCCCGGCAGCCTTGTTTGACTATGGTTTAGATATTGCTATACTCACTTCATTTTGGTCCGATGGACGGAATTCTTGACTTGTAGTCTTCGCCGTTTAGCAGTCTGCAAAAATGTTTTTTTTATATCTCACAACGACTGTGACTCTATTACAATGTTTCCATGTTCATATCTACAGGTTTCCATTCGGGTCTTATTACCTTGACACGTTCTTTTTACATTTTGGTAAAACTTTCGAACAATATTCCTGGAGTAGCACTTCTCTATTTCTTCGATCGCGCGTTTCTAATGCTCCTTCTTTCTTTTCTGGAGAAGCCGATGTTCGCGAACCGCTCTCGTCCTTTTGTGCAACGACGATTGCACCTGAAATATGCGTAGAGGTACTTGGGCTGCAACTAGGTAGTGGTCCGAGTCTATGTTAGCCGGTCGAAATGTTCGGACATCTAAGATAAGATAAGATAATCTAGTTGACTCCGGTGTCTGCACGTTACGTCCCGCAACGAAATCGATGAGCTTAAGTCCGCTTCCAGCCATGCTACCAAAGATGTCCTCCTTTCCAATTTTGGCATCAAAGCCACCTAGGACGATTTTAACGTTACACATCGGTCATTGATGATATGTTTTGTCGCGGAACTCGTAGAAACTTTCTTTGGTAGCATTTTCCTTTTCCTCTGTTGGGGTGTGAGCGCATATAAGGCTAAGTCCGCAAATAGACACTGTTTACGTTCCCTATAGCAGTCACTGTAGTAAACATCACAGTGTTTCTTTTTTTTTTTGCCAGGCCCATCCCACCGCACTTCCAGGATGACGGTGATATCTGCTTAATAACAGAGCCGTCAACGGTGAATCCGAGGCTATTGGTCGGTTCGTAACAATTAATTTTTTAAGTGGTTAGTGGGTAGTTAATCACACGCACAACCCTAACCTGGAGGGCCAGGTCTGTTTTGAGACCCCGGTTCTAGGGGACGGACCAAATTCCGGACCCGATAACCCGCTTCGGAGATATGAGTGCTGCCATTGGCCCTGGTTAAAGGCTCAACAGCCACCTGGCGGTATTCAAATACGTTGAAATAGCTCATATAGGGATAGCACTAGTAGAACCTAACTGGAACTGTGGACGCCATCGTTGATTCCATCCTTAGAAATCGTCTGCTCTCACCTGGAAATAGTGAGATGGCACTCCTCCTCTCCCCTCTCTCGTCAGCTGCCACCAACGACTTTCCACAGGGGTTATTACCACATCTCCAGTCGAGGTATTAGGCACCCAGCAGTCACCAGGTGGAGGTTTGTAGTACGAGTTGATGTGTGAGGGGCTAAAGTGAGAAAACTTTTCAGGCCTAGACGTGTTGTCCCTGCTTTCACAGTGACCTAGCTATTTAAGTCGGATTACACAAGCTTTTCTGACCGGATCGCTATATAGCCCTTAAAGTTCGCTGTTGAAAGTCGTCTCCATTCTTCATTGATACCAAAAACTATCCTAAGAACTTTTCTCTCGAAGGGATCACACGAGTAAATATATGTAGATAAGATAAGCAGGTGGAAACTATGTGTTCGCTTTTTACGAACATTGTATGTGCCAACACACTACAGTTCGGATCATAAAAAAACTTACCTAGGTGGCTGCCTTGAGGAACTCCAAGGAGGCTGAAAGGGCTCATCTTAAACGAAAATTATAATCACAGTTTGCCAAGTAAGAAATATTCCGTTTTAATAATGTGAGTTCGCAGCCGAGGGAAGACAATTTGAAAGGAATCTACTGATTGGATAGCTTATGCTTTAATGAAATAATTTGCAATAACATCAACGTAGTTGCCACTTCCTATGGCTGCAAGGTTGAAATGCCAACCTTGAATCCGAAGTCAACCTACCATGCGGTTTAATTATATTTCAATTCGGCGACAATAGTAAATATCTTTCATAATTACTTAAGCTTAAGTAGCAAATAAATTTTCATTGACTTTCCGCGTTTTCGTAATACATACTATATGTACGACTTTTTCCAAAAAGTCACACATTTAAGATTGTCTGCATAAATTCATTGCCCGTTTTTCTCTTTCTCTAGCCAATCTAAAGAAAAATAAAATGAAAATTAAGAAGAAAAATTCTTACATTGAGACTTGTTATCTTAATTCCACCGAGAAAAGCAAACATATCAGATCACCCTAATGACTAAGATGTTGCGAAATACTGGCATACATTTACGTACAACTACGAGTATTGTGGAAAATGAGTCTGAATATCTTTCACCACTTAGATAAGAAATCAATTTAAACAATAACAAGATGCATATGAGGATGAAAAAACTCACACTACGAATAAGCGCTAATTACCGGTAATTTAAGTGCCTTGGGGATGCAAGTACGAAGCAATAGAAATATAAATTGTATACGACAAAAAATTCTATTGAATCACGGTCAAGGTGACATTTTTTTCCGGTTTTAGTTCTGCTTCTACTTCTCTGGTCCCTGGTCCCTGGTCCCTGGTCCCTGGTCCCTGGTCCCTGGTCCCTGGTCCCTGGTCCCTGGTCCCTGGTCCCTGGTCCCTGGTCCCTGGTCCCTGGTCCTTGTCCCTTGTCCATGGTCCCTGGTCCCTTGTCCTCTGCGTCACAATTGAGTTTTCCCATAACCGTACGTCAATTGAAAGGTAAATTTTCTTGAATGCCGCGGATGTACTCATATATTTATGCTCCGTCATATCTAGACTCGTATAACTAATAAATTCCCTAGTTAAAACAACAGTCGGTTGGAATAGTAAATAGAAAAGTAAATCCCAACAGACTTTAGTTATCAAAGAAACCTGTCCTTGATTTTCCATGACTGCATAGATACATACTTGTATGAGTAACCAGTATCTCTCACCCAAGGGAGTTGGCTGTTTTACCTAATAAGTCTCTGAATAATTGATAAAACTCATCCTAAATTATCTACATATGCTACTGGAAATTACCATAGTAAACTTTCCCCTAAATTCCAAAATACAGATAGGCATTGCTTGGTCGACGTCACCTTCATCCAGTCATAACCACCTACAATGGTGGTATTTCATTATCTGCACGCGTCTAGCATAGATGGAAATTAAAAATATATATCCAGACTTATATCTATGTATGGACTTATGCTAGCATAAAGATTGTATCTGCGACAGAAAAATAAAATAAAACGGAGAAACGATAGAAGTAATCGTAATCGTTTGCTCTATACGAACTCACTTTGTGTGATTTAAAGCATTTGTTTGTCAAAGTGCGAAGTAGGCTAGATCAGGCGTGATAATTACAGAAGAGCTTTATTGTTTGGCAAGTAATCAGAATTTTTCAGTGAGTTAGTTCTGTTTGCAAATGGTTTAAATAAAAATTGAAGATACGAATACCAACGTCTCAAAGTAACAATGGAAATTTTTTTTGAAATCACTGGATATTCAGAGCACCTAGAGGGTTAACAAATACATTTTGTATTCTTAAGTTCTAACGACTATCCGCGGTGATGAGAAGAAAAATCGATTCCCTTAGTTCTTTGAAAACTTTCAAGATCTTAGAAAATATTAAAAGTGTTAGACGTAAGCTGTTTACAGTTTTTTTTTTTCGGCTTTCGTTATTAATTCTCTCTTATACTAACAATTCTAATGCTGTTTTTTTTATTTTTATTTTTTTTTTTTTGTTTGTTTTTATTCCATTTCAAGTAGTTCAAGGACTTTGCATCAAACCCCGACCAATTAATTATTTCACAGCTGTCAGCGTCACCAAAAGGTTTGATTCTGTCAATTGAAACAGATAATGGTTTTTTGACTTTTCAATTATGAACTGTTTGCGTAATTTCTCAATTACTTGAAAAGGACGCTCATAAGGAGATTCTAATGATTTTTTAGCTTTATCGCTTCTTACCAAGACCTACTTGCAAGTGGATGGATATTTGCAGTGCTTTCTCTGGTTTGTAATATTTCTTTTCTGTCTTTTTCGAGCCATTAGACAAAATAAAATGCGTTTGAATCCCTCGTTTGGTACCATGATGTTGTCTACGTAAATTAATTCAGACGGATTGTCGCCTCTTCTTCGTCGTCTACAGAGATCGTTTGTAAAGGCGCCAAGCCTTTTTGTATACCTGCCTATAAGACAGTGTCCAGTAATGATAACTATAATGGCACTGAAGAATCAGTTTCTAAGAGCGATTGAGATCCAGCTTTGCCCAGATTTATTTGGTTACTGGACATGTTGGTCCAATATTCCACCTAAGTTTTGTTCTTTTATACACTATTAGCGATTGGTATACTTATGCTACCCTTTCCCTTTTCGAACTTTCCCAAAAATGCGGAGTTCCCTTGCAGATATCAAGTTTCTTCTTTAATGGCCAAATTTTCTGTCTGACTACAGTTATTTGGAAGACGGAAGGAGAGTTTTAGATTTAGCCTATCTGAGAAAATATCGCCACCGGTTTTAGATCCATCTGCGTAAAAGTGGATTGACTTATCCTCCATGAAAACACCTTCTCCCAGAAGGATCTAGAGGGTAAGCTTACATGAAAGTCTTTGTCAAACCAAAGTTCAGGTATGATATAATCGCTGTTCTCTGTGAGGATTCCTTGTATATTAAGAATATTAACGTGTCCAAATAAATTATTTGTCCACTGTGTGATTGCTTTAAGGCGAATAGCAATTGCAGCTACTTACCTGCTGAAGATTTTGAGGGGTGTCAAGTGAAACAGAATGTATTAAGATGCGGAGCGAGTAGCTCCAATTATTCTTAGACATGCTGGTCTTTGGAGTCTGCTTTGTCTAAGGCCATCCACCAGACAATAACCGCATAGGTATAACCTACTTTATGACTACTTTAGGTATGACCTCTTTATGACCGAGATGTAAAGTCAGTGGGTTATGCGAGGTTGAAGGCATTTGTTCCCAATGGCTTTTTTTCACGAGAATAAAGCTAGTATAGCTTTTTTGATTCCTTCTTGAATGTTAGGTTTCCAGTTTAGTTTCCTGTCAGATATGAAACCTAGATATTTTGCTGTATCTGAGAAGGCTTAACTGGTACCGTTGATTGAAGGAGTGTCCGTATTTGAAATTTTATGTTTCGTGCAAAAGAGGGCAAGATCAGCTTACTCCCAATCCACAGCGATTTGCCTAACGGGTTAATCTGTTAAAATTGAGCTGAGTGAGTTCTTTGATGGTATAAAGATGCTTACTTGAGACGGCTATAGCAAAGTTATTCGCATAGTCAATCACCGCTTCATCCCGCTTCCAGGTATATCAGCTATTTATTAACCACAAAGTTTCAGAGAAGGGAAGAAAGGACACCACCTTGCAGCGTTTCTCTGCTGGCACATAGCAGAAACCCCACCCAATTTGGAGTTTATTATCCTGCTATATACCATAAGACTGATTAACTCCCCAAGTGAGTCGTGATTGCGGATGTGTTGATATTGTTGAAGAGGTCCTATATGTCCGGGAAATCGACCAAAGTGTACTTTTTATATTGGAGAGAGCGTTCAATTTTACTGGTCAGTGAATGCAGAGTCGTTTGCACCGACTTTCCCTTAAAGTTCGGACGCTGAGCCGTTGACAAAAGCCTTGGATCAATTTTAGCTCGTATATGAATATTTATCAGTCATTTTAGAGTTTTCTAAAGGAAAGATAATAGACTTATAGGTCTGAGGTCTTTTGAAACAACATGAAAGCATTTTTCGGCTTTGGGAACGAAAACTACATTGACTTCCCTTCATGAAGGTGGAATGTGGATCAGATCTACACAGCTCCTTATGATATTCTCTAGCGTAGGTAGAATAATATCTGAAGACTTTTGTAGCTCAGCAGGTATAATACCATCCGGACCAGCAAACTTGAGAGTGAAAGTGAGTGTTCAGTAGCAGGTTGAGTGATTCATAACTTGAGGTTATCCAAGAGCCATCCAACTAAGCTTCATAGGATTTGTAGAGTGGATATTTCTTAGCCCTGATACCGCAGAGGTTTCTATAGTTTTGTCACAGAATGAACTCCACTATCTTCATTTTGCCTCCGTCAGGTCTTTTTTTTTATATATTTTGAGGGATTCTTTGTATGAGTCCCAGTCAGTCACTTTTTTTGTGCTTTTTGCTAAGTTAAAAAGTTTTCTGTATTTCTAAGCTATCCTAGTGCTGATGCCCACCAGCAATTGAATTAGAGGACAAGAAGCAGTCATAGCCCAATTGAGAACCAGAGTGAATTCCTTGACTTTCATATCAAACTCAGTGTGTACAGAGGATAATGTTTCTGAGTGAGGAGTATCACTCAGGCTGAATTTAATGTATCTGTGGTCTGAAAATGAATGTTCAGCCGATACTATACAGTTCGTTAGCGTTTGAGTGATGTTGTCGGAGACAAGCGTGATATTTTGCACATCAGTCGTTGTCATTCGCGATCGTTATTGCATATTTTGGGACTTTGTTAAAAGACCTCAAAGACGTACTGTTGGATGGCCCAGAAGTTTTGTTGTTATAAGTTTTGAGCCTCTTGGGAACCGACATAGTTATCTCCTACGATCTCTGGCACTTGGAGGAGTCTGTTAACGTTTTGAGAGCAGTAGGTAATTCGTTTTTTGGGATGTTGTTAGCCCACTTAATTTTGCTCTTTATGTCCGCACTTCTCTTAATCCACGGAATGGATCCGAAGGTTTTGATAATGCGTAAAACATTTCGGCGTCTAATGTAGAGCGCCTTACATGGAGCTTGCCGTTGCGGCTGAACCCCTGATTCCTCCTTAGGGAGAGGAGTTGTAGTAGCAGAGGCAAGCCCGTGGTCTTCCATAAACTTGCATTGTCGATTTCACACATTTCTACATAACTCAGCCACCTCAGTTGTTGGACCTTCACACTTCTATTACTAAAGAATTTTCCTCTCAAGGCAGCCTCATCCATTTTTGATAAAGTAGGTACGGATGAAGTCCATAACTTTTGCATTACTGGGATTTAAGGGTCTTATATAGGGTCACTTTTGTTATTCGAGAGAGAATTTTACCAGTCTGTTACCTTCTTAGCCCAAATAAGCAGCACTTAGCAAGAATTGTTCATTGTTTTATCTCAGCGCTGGTGTCGTGCTTGAATTAATAGCAGAGCCTAGGCAGACAAAGTCCCTAACTACCTGCATGACAGCATATACTTGCTCTTGCCCTCATTGACCGTTAAACTCATCTTCGCCGCTTCCATTTCAATACTCGCGAAAGCGACATTGACACCACGCTACTTTCTTCTGCTTATGTCCATACCATAGGCGTATGCGAGTAATTTACCGGACTTTTGAAAGACTGTACATTCTTGTGTTAATGTGTTAGTTTTGCACTATTCTTCCAGAAATGATCTCAAAGAAATCGCGTGACAGCGCATCGACGTGTCTAAGTCGTTTGAGTGATTTCTTTACGGACTTTGATGAAGCACCGTGCATATCTAATCAAATATCTTTCACAAACGGACGAGCTTCCAGTTTTTCCATGTTCTATGCACCGACTACTACAAGGTTTCCTTCTTCATCTCCACAGGTTTCTGTATGGGTCGTCTTACCTTGATACGAGCTTTTTACCGGTTAGTAAAACTTCCGTTGTATATTCCTGGAGTACAACTTCTCAATATCTTCGAGAGAAATCCATGTCTTTCCCATTAAAGATCACGAGTGACTCTCATCATGTTGTTAATGAAGAAGTGAAGCCCTGCACATCAGTTGTGACGTCTCTGATGGCACGATTTCGGCATTCCGAACGGTACTTGATGCTGGCAGCATAAGAGTTATAAAGAGGATTCCGGATACGCGTTCAGGGAAGATCCCAGCGGTCTCTTGTGATTGCAGGTTATCTGTTTTTATAATTGGACAACGCTCGGTAGGAATTACTTCTACCGAAATGATGCCGAAGACTCTGTTATAAATGGAGGTTTCAATAGATCGGCTTGTGTAGTATTTGACTTATTAAACACAAAGTTCAATGTTTTCTTTTTCGCCAGAAATGATTCAGTTTACTCTTTCAATATTTTTTCGTTGAGGCAACATTAATTGTACGGATCTATACTAACAAGCCAGAAACTTCAATCGAATTGAAGACGAAGATTCAGCGCGGAATTGCTGAAATATCGGTCGAATTGTAATACAACCTCATTTGAACCCAGCACGTACTCTTCCAAGGGATTTCATGGAGGACAATTGAATGCATTGTTTTCATAACAATAGTTTTGAATACATTTCAACCCCGAATGATGAGCTATACAGCGGTTAGTCATCATTAAATTTGGCAAAAAGTTTTCATCATGTTCAACGATATTTAGAATTGCTCTTCCATATTCCAATCGCAATATGAGGTCGAATTTCGTACGAAAACAAGTGTAAATCCTTTTTTAAAGTCCGCTGAAGTGCAGTCAAAAAGCTACAACTGAGCAGATAGTCAGAAAATCTGCAAGCTGAGGCAAATAACGTAGGGCTTAATATAAATGCAGGGAAAAGAAATACCCTAAGCAGTTCAAACTCCGACGGCCAACCTTACGTTGGTGGACAATAAGTCAAGAAAGTCAAAAGCTTTCTATATTTAGGAAGCATCGTCATGTGGACAGCAAAATCTGGAAGTCAAAGCTGCATTTGAAATGCTATCAAAAACCAGAACTGTTCAAATCTAATGTAGGATTAGTACTACTATACGGGTGTAGTACTAGGATAGATAGGATAGATGTCTACGTAACATCTTAAAGATATTTTTGATTGAACCGCATCGATTATTAACCCATAGACGTCGCCTAACAGAGAAAGAAGTAGCAATGGATTGGTCACAATTTACGGCGTAAGAACGGCCCAATTGCGAAATATGACATATAGTGGAATTCACTCACTCAGTCAGGCAGAAGAGCAGAGCAGCATAAGCAAACGATCAGTCGAAGAAGAATCGAGACTACTTGAAAAGAGCTGGAGTGAATTGAAACGCATTGTAGATATCCGAAAAAGACGGCGCGGTACGCAGGCATTATGGATGCCTTATGCCCTTTGAGGATTGACAGGATTTAAGTAAGTAAATAAATGAACGGACAGGAAATAAAGGATGAGCCATCAAGAGGTGTGGATGCTGGCTGTCAATTACTGTCATTTACTGAATTCAATGCTGTTGATCTTTTGGACTGATGTCAAAAAATATTTGGAAATTTTAGTCATGGTGTCGTTTAAAACGCACCAATGCATTTTTGTTATTTAATCTTATAACGAAAAGGGGCGATCTATAAAAATAACATTCGTAAGTTTGAGTGGATGGGTACTTAAATAAACAAAATTATCGTTTCTGAGGACCGGAAAACTCATTCGAGATACACGATACATCTGAAGTTGATTGGCCTTCAAGATCATGCGATTTGACACCTTTAGACGTCTCCCTGTGTGTTTTTTTGAAGAGTAAGGTCTATGTAAATAACAAAGTGACATAACAGGATCTAAACTGAAATTGCGGCCATTGACCTACTTATTTTTCAAAAAATCTTCGATAATTTTGACCTTCGTTTGCTATATTGCCATAGAACGAATTTTGTTGATACATTGATTTCACAATAAATACGTGCTAATTAAATAAAAACTTCTACGCTAGCTGTTTATTAAATTCCTTTCCCCAGTGCTAATGTAATGAATATCAAATTATCAAAAGAAAATTTTGCCTAGATTAGGCATCGAACTCTTTCATACTTGTACTTTGTTTCGCGTATCAAGGCCAATAAAAATCAGTGAAGTATCAATAAAGATTGGCTTTGAATGGAAAATAAATGGAAATAAAAATTTCATAGCTCCAGAAATAGACCTAAGATAAAATTCGTTGAAAGATACAAGGAGTTACAAATTTACATTTGAAGAAAACCGCCGACACCATAAAAATCACCGAACATCAAATCCATTTGATCGGGATTTTCTTATTTTAACTAAAAATTAGTCATCCCCTGTCACCTGTTGAGTGATTTTTTCTATATCTAAAGGTCACAGTCTACACACACGCGACGTTGGAAATATATCACATATATCCCTCCAAGAACCTGTGCCAAAACTGCAATAAAATACATCCTCAGCTGAAAAATATGTAAAACTATTCTCAAAAAATAGATTTTGACAATAACAAATATCATAATAAAATGCAGAAAGTAGTATTAAAAAAAAAAAACAAATGACTATTACTGAAGTTTGTCAGGAAATTAAAGATTAATTCGTTTTCCGCTTTCCTCAAAATTCAAAACACCCCTGCCACAGCAAGCAAAAAAAAATAGAACATTTTTTTTAAATCTTTTTGGCTTTTATTTATAAATTTAGAAATTGAGTATTGAACGGCCAAGTGTCTAAGTAATTAGTTTATTTTCCTACATCGATCACATTAGTCGAAACATTTTTTTAAAAAATAAAATCACGAACATACTACCATGCATACGTTATAGACGCCATCAATAATTATTTCTTATAAAAAAAAAAAAATCTATTTAGCTATAACGTCAACGAAAATATAGTGAGCAAGCGTTAAAAAAAATACATTGATTGACAGTGAAAACGAAAACAAAAAATCGGCTGATGACGACACGAGCCCATAGCACGTGGGACATTTGGCGGCGGATATTAAAGACTCAATTTAGCAAACATTTATCTAAATTTAAGAACTAAAACAGTAAACAAATCTAAATTGCATTCAAGTCCACAAGTTTATCTTTTAAGATACAGAGTGGCTAAAGAAACCAACAAACTTGACTTATGAGAGCTTTCACAATGACCCCCAACAAAACCACATGACGAAAAAAAAAAACGCATTCTCTAAAAAAGAAATTCAAAAATAGAACCTATAAAAATAGTTGTAAACAAATAGTTTACCATATTCCTTTCGTTGGTACGACAAGGCACCAAGCACCGACATTTTTAGTACAATACAAAACCGATAAGTCATTACAAAACAATACACCAAGAACTGTTTTGGTAAGCCAAAGAATTTATAGCTAACAACTTTGGAGATACAAACCAATAAATTGTTATGTAGTCTAGATCCAAGGCGAACTTTGAACACTCGTCAGCTCCTAAAAGCAATCATAAATAATTGCTGGAGAAAGATATTTTAAAAAATTTCAAAATTCAAAGCCAACATCTGCTTGTTGTATTATCTGTACATTTTGTTAAAATTTCGGTGTTAAACATTTTTTAGAAACGGTAGGATGTATGGTACCCCTCATGGTATCATGCAAAACATTTTAGAACATGCCAACTTGAATATGGGGCAAAGCCATTGAAGCGAACAATAATTTCATTGGCATTTTTTAAAGAGCTTCTTCATTGTATTAACCTCATTTAAAAATAGATCGCAAACCTATTTTAAAGATATTTTAAATATGTTCATGATGGATCTGATACATTACTCTTGATGAAATGAAACATCCGATACTTTAGCCTGAGTACCACTTTTAATTGGGGTAAAGCCTTTTCACGATAGTCCTTTTGAAAGATGTGACTCAAATGTTCAGTACCATAGTATTGTGCTAAAAATATTTCTCACATTCAGAATTGTATCAGTATATCAACGTATTGGGCTTCAACCAAAACATCTATACATATTTTTAAACAAACTTGTTTACGTCTAAAGATCGCCTGAACAAATACTGCTAACAGTGGGTATATCATGTCGATGGTGACAAATTCTTTACGCTCGAAGATCCACAAGAGTAAGAGATCCAGGAGATATACAAAACGAATGAAATGATTGGCCTTAACAGCGACATAAAAAATCGTGTCCCGTTGCTCATGTTCAATCTTTGAAATGATATGTATAGGGTTTTCTAATAATGACTTGACAACTTTTTTTAAATAAAAGGCAAACCATTTGAGATATTTCAAAAACTTTATTATTGGCTTGAAGTACAATCAAAACATTTATGAATGGGACTCAACTTCGTTCATACGGCCACCGCGGGCACGTTTGTAGCGGTCGATTCGTTGGACCCAATTTTCAACGACTCGGCCACACATTTCGGCCGAAACGGCCACTATTTCGCGTTCAATGTTGGCTCTGAGCTCTTCCAACGTCGTCGGCGTGTTGGCATAAACCAATGACTTAACGTAGCCCCACAGAAAATAGTCAAGCGGCGTTAAATCGCACGAACGAGGCGGCCAATCGACTAGTCCATGTCATGAGATAACACGCTCACCATACTTACTCTTCAATAAATCGGTTGTAGCAATTCGGGCCAAAAATAATCGGTGATCATGGCGCGATAACGCTGACCATTTACAGTAATGTGAAGGTCGTTATCGTCTACGAAAAAATATGGCCCAATAACGCCGCCGGCATTCAAACCGCACCAAACAGTTATTTTTTGTGGATGAAGTGGTGATTCATGAAGCACATGTGGGTTTTCACCCGACAAGTAACGCATATTTTGCTTATTGACGAACCCATTGAGCCAAAAATGAGCTTCGTCACTAAAGATAATTTTGCGATGAATATGACTTCTAATATCTGTAGAAAATTTTTATAATTTGCAGACGTTGCTCGTTAGTGTACTCTACTCTAATGAAAATGTTGAGTTTACTGAATAAATTGACAGTGACAGTTTGATGATTAGTGAAAGAGTGCGTTCACAAATTAAATTCAAAGTTGTCAAGTCCCTATTGAAAAACCCTATAGAACTAACGATTCAAGAACTCAGGCAGAAATATGGAAAAGAATTGCGGGAGCTTTCCCGTTCATTTTAAAGAAAGAGCTTCAAGCGATCTTCGAATCACAAGGAAATAATTAATTAGTGAGAATCGGCAGCATACTGATATCTTCCAATAAAAACTAAATCCGGATGAATAATTCTCATTATCCACCGCCTTTCAATAACAGCGAATCTTCTTTCAACAAATCTTCTTCCGAATATCAGCAAATTAGTTGAAAGCAAAAAAAATTTTTCCGGATAATCAATTCGGCTCCAAGACGAAACATTATATCCAGATGCTGTGTCTAAGTTGACATCTGTATCCAATGGAAGAAAAGAAGAAATAATTCCCGTATTCCTAATGACTGATTAACTTGAAGAAGGGCTTCAACACTTGGATGGACTATTTTTTAAGCTAAACAAGTCTGAGTACATTCTTTTTAATATGCTTACCAGTCAGTGGACAATCGCTGGTCGCGTACAGATCAAGTCCATTTATTGAGGTAATTACTACATTCTTACAAAGTGATTTGGATACTCTCAACTCTATTGCGATGACTGAAAGTCAAATAATAACTTTCATAGGTTGGAAAGGTTTCTTTTAAGGACGACTTTGTCTGAGTTCATAAGAGAGAATTTGCCAAAGTGTTAGATCATGAGACAATCATTGCGATCTGGGAAAAATGTAATCTCTCCAGTGTGTGAGAAACAAAATTATTGCAAAATATTCGGGTGTTAGAGAGCGCTTTTACAGAACAACAGATCGAGCACAAAAGGACAACTTAATAAGAATGTTCCAATTAAAATTCATCGCACATTAGAACGCACTTACTTATTACGAGAGTGTGTGCTTCATTGGCCTCGTCCCCCAAGAGGTTTTCCTCTATTTCGATATTAAGGAACTGATCGGGGAAAAATTATTTTGCTGCTTGTCTTCCATGTGAGAGACATCGCACACATCAGCGTGGAGCATCTCCTGTAGCAAAAGGTCAACTAGAGACAATTAAATAGCACCGATCACATTCTTCAGAGGTACGCTTCATTCGCACCTTATCAAAAATCGTTGATATAGATGGTTAGAAAGTTTATTAGCTGAAATGATTGAAGACGATAGAATGGTTATTTAAGGGCGGAAAATGTTTTTCTGTTATACTGTATAAAGTCAAGAGCGACACGCGAAACTGTAACAATTCTGAATCTATGAAGCTATCTATATAATCGAGCTCTAGAGAGTCAACAGCTAAGTTAGGCTAGGCAAAAGTGGCCCTTTTTGATGACAGGTGGATCTGTGATCCTCTTACTCTTGGAACTAATTTAAGCTTGTGGAGAAGCATAGGAGATTGTTAACGTCTATATTGTCTAGACCGCTTAAGTCATTTTAGAAAACAGCTCCTAAATGGGGGTTTCTTCTTTTAGAAATGGACATTTACAAAGTAGGTCGAGGATAGTCTCCTCCTCCTTGCAGCTTTTGCAGAAATCATTTGTTAAGAGGCCATGTCTTCTTGCACGCTTAACTATAAGGCAGTGTTCAGTGATGACACATATGATAGCCCTATTTAAAAAGATCAAACGCTTAGGGAGATTCAGATCCAGCTTTGGCCAGATCTGTTTGGTCCACTAAAGCTTTGTTATTTTGTTAGGATATTAGTTTGCATGTAGCGATTGGTATACCGATGGTACCCTTTTACAGGAGCATAGGTAGAGTGGTTCCAAATTTGACGAATTCATTGTCCCTTCAATTCCCTGGAATATTTCTGTGCCCCGTATCCAACATAGGTGAAGGTTGAACTCCCGTACCATCTCCCTAAGAGATAATCGGCAGTCAAGGAGGGTTCTAGAGTTAATTTAGACTGAGTCTATCGACTTTAGAGCGGCCTGAATATTGGAAAAAATGCGGATATCTTTTTCAGATATCACGTTTTCCTTCAGCCAGGATAGGACATCTTAAATCTCAAAAATGTACGCCAGAATACGCTTCACTGATTTGGAAGGCAGAAGTAGAGGTTTAAATGAATCTTAGATCCATCTGTAAACAAGTGGATTAACTTGTCAACCATGAAAGCATAATCATCCCAGAAGGATCTAGAGAGATACATAAATATTTTTGTCAAGCCATTGTTGTGGTATATTGTAATCGATATTCTTTGGAAGGATTCCTAGTATGTTAAGAATATTAGCGTGACAAAATAAATTATTTGTGTGGTCGCATTTCCTTGCCTGTTGAAGATATCAAGGATTGTCAAGTTTCAAGTAGGGCTCCGCTTATGCATAGACAAGCTGTTCTTTGGACTCTGCGCAGTTAACGGTATTTTCTTAAGCCGTCCACCAGACAATAACAACTTAGGTGAGTGTCGGTCTTATGACCGAGATGTATAGCCAGTGGGTAATGCAAGGTTGAAGGCTCCATGACTCTCTTGATTCTTTCTTGAATGTTAGGATTCCAATTTAGTTTCTGTCAAGAGGACAAGATCAGTTTTATGAAGGCTTACTTCCAATCTACAGCGATCCGCCCGACGGATTAATCCATTAGGATTTAGCTGAATGAATTCTTTAAAGGTATTAAAATCCATCAAAAAACCCAGCTACCACCCGCACCCACGTATATCAGCACTTTATTAACTTCTAAGTTCCAGAGAAGGGTCTTAGCAGGAGCGCCACCTCGTTTGTAGTTGATTATTCTGCTATCTAGCATAAAACTGATCAACTCCTCATTATCTATGTCCGCGATAATTGTCTATTCTCTATATTGTAGGGATCGTTCGATTTCGTTGACCAATTTTAGATCGTATATGAATATCAGTCAGTCGGTCTAGAGTTTTAAGAAGAAAAGATGAGAGAACTATAGGTATGAGGTCCTTAGGGACAACATGATTTTTTCCGGCTTTGGGAATGAAAACTACATTAATTTCTCTCTATAACAGTGTAATGTGGATAATTTCTATGCAGTAGGGAGGATAATATCGGAGGACCTTAGCAGCCCGGTAGGTATTATACCATCCGAGCTATCAGACTTGTATGGTTTGAAGCCATGTTGATTGTTTGAGAGATTGTCTGAGAGATTGTCTAAGAGCCATCGGCTTTACAAACAGATAGGCATCGTAGGATATGCAGATAGGACTTTTCCTAGCCGCGATGCCGTAGAGGTTTCTAATATTCCGTCACAGAAAAACCTTCAGAACTGTCGCTTTGCGCTCCTTCATTCTTCTTTATATATTTTGAGGGATTCCTTGTATGAGTCCCAGTCAGTCACTTTTTTGTGTTTTTTACTAGGTTGAAAATTTTACTGCAAACGTTTCTAAACAGTACCAGTGTTGATGTTCACTAAAGCGGCTTTTTCTTGCCTCTATGTCGAATTAAAAGCGGGAAGCACCCATAGCCCGATTGAGAGCCTGTGAAAATTTTTGAATTTCATATCAAGCTCGTTGGTGTCACTCGGGGGACTTGAGAGTTCAAATTGTATTTTGGTCAATCAATTTTCCTTTAATTCCAGAATATCACTCAGGCTAATTTGGACGTATCTGTGGTCTGAAAATAAACGTTCAGATGATACCATCCAGTTCGTTATCATTTGAGTGATGTTGTTGGAAACAATCGTGATGTCTAGCACTTCCTGTTATACAAGTGGGTTCATTTACAATATTGCAAGCAATCAGGTTAGTACTTCTAATATAATCAAAAAATGGCCCACCTCTATCGTTTATGTCGGTACTGCCCTGTACCGTGTGATGATAAAGCCAGTTTTTAGCCTTCTGTCTTCCAGTAACATCCTTTCTAGGTTGTCACTAAGGAGTGGGATTACATGATCGTGGATAACATATGCCGATGCCAGCCAGTAAGTGCCTTTGGCAGTCTGCAGTCTGGCAACGGTTATGTAGGAGTCGCTGAGATTAGGAAGAAAAGCTACATTTCAATAATACACAAGTTCTAATATTACCTGGGTCTTTTGAATAGAGTAGAGTGTATACGGGTATCCGAAGCCCACGAACAACGTCTTCTGTATATTAATCCATGGTTCCAGCCGAGACCTTTTGGGAATGATGGAGATAAATCTGGAGAAACCGTATCAATGCTACAATCTACCAGAGGCGCCTGCACCACGGTGCTGTTCGAGTCATCCGATTCTGATTCTCATCTTCGTCCTCTGATCGTAAAAGATATCTTTATAATTCGTCGACTGTTTCTATTTCCAACAGAGTTTCAGAGGAGGAGACCGACAGCTTAGTTGTCGCCTCCGATAGATTGAAGTTATCGCTATCTATTGGGTATGTAATTTAATTCGTGCGGTTTTTTTTTAAATTTGAACGTTTATTGAAGACAAACATGTACAATAGTGTTATTCAAAGTATTGCCCATCTGAAGCTATGATCTTTTCCCATCTTTCTGGCAATTTGTGGATCCCATTCCAAAAGAACTGCGCCGACTTGGCAGCCAAGAATGAATCAAGCCAATTTTTGATATTCTGCTCTGATGTGAACCGTATTTCAGTGAGGGCGTTTTGCATCGACCGGAACAAATGGTATTCAGAAGGGGCAAGGTCTGAGCTATACGGCGGGTGGGTTAAGATTTCCCATCCACTGTTTTCCAAATAGATCTTAACCGGAATAGCAACGTGGGGCCGAGCGTTGTCATGATGGAAAATTATTACCTCGTGTCTAGTCGCATATTCCGGGTGTTATTCGGCTACTGCTCTCTTCAAACGGATTAATTATGTTCGATAGCATTGTTCATTGATGGTTTCACCCGGTTTTAGCAGCTCATAATACAGCACACCCATCTGATCCCACCAAATACAGAGTATTACCTTCGCGCCATGGATATTCGGCTTTGCCGTTGATTTGACTGGTTGGCCGGGTTTCACATATTATTTTTTGCGCTTAGGGTTGTCGTAATGGATCCATTTTTCATCACCAGTAACAATCTGATGCAAAAATGACTTAATTTTGTAGCGTTCCTGCAACATTTCGGACAAGCAAAACCGCCTTTCGACGTCTCTCGGCTTGAGTTCATGTGGAACCCAATTTCCTTGCTCTTAAATATATCCAACTGCTCTTAAATGTTTTAAAATGGCTGCTTGAGTGACACCCGAAGATTTTGCGAGCTCTTCTTGTGCTTGGCAACAATCTTCAAAGAGTAATGCTTCCAGTTCTTCATTTTTAAACTTTTTTAGCTGCCCAGGTCGTTCATCGTCTTCCAAGCCAAAATCACCACTTTTAAATCGTGCAAACCACTTTTGGCACGGTCGCTCAGCTAGCGCATGTTCACCATAAACTTCCACCAAAATACGATGACTTTCGGCAGCAGTTTTCAGTAATGAAGAAGAACTCCCCGCAAAAACACTTTTGAAAAAAAAATTATTGTTGTTTTCGCTTCAAATGAATGACATATACTGAAATGACGTCGAATGACAGTAGCTTTCCAATGCATGTTCCAATGGAATAATAACAATGGAATAATACAAGTTACGCCATCTCTTAGAAAACTGCACGAATTAAGCTATAGACCCAATATTTCAAGAACTGAATTTCTAAGATCTGAGGCTAAATTTGATAATTCAGTTAAAATAAAAGGAGATTGCTTATTAGCATCCAGCTCATACTTTTTATAAGCCATTAATTGTATTGACTTGAAGCTGAACCGAATCATGCTTTTAGCCAGCCCTAGAGTGTTAAGGGATTCTTTAATGATCATAAAGAGGGTTCAGCTGGGATCCTGGTGCAGGTTTTATGTTTACTTGAGATATCCTCCTTAGCCATGATCTTGAGTTATGCACACGGCCAAAACTCTGCTAATCCAACTAGGTATGTCTTTGATGTACAAAGAGAGAGATCTTTGATCTGTGATCTTTGAACTCAGCCAGTGTCGCTTGTGAGGCTGTCCTCATTATGGCCAAGAAGTTGCTCGAAAATTAAGCTTGACCAACTGCCACCATTCAGGTGTTATCGATCTATCGGTGTCATTTTTGTCCATTAACGCGGTGGTTATTGCATCCCTTAAGACTTCGCTAAGGGACCTCAGAGATGTGATGTTGGAAGGCCCAGGGAAGGTTTTGATGTTTTTAGTTTTGGGCCTTTTGTAAACCTTGGCTTGGAGAAGTCCTTTAGCATTTTGGGAGCAGTGGGTAGTCCGTTTTTAAAGATGTTGTAAGCCAACTCAACCTTGCTCCTTATGTCCGCACTTCTCTCAACCTCCGGAATGGATACGAAGGTTTTGATAATACGTAAAGCAATTTGGGGTCTCTTATATATAGCGAATTGGATGGGTCTTGCCGACACGACTCCGGCTGAGCCACTGATTGCTAGCTGTAGCTAGAGGTGGAGGAAATGATGGCTTGCCACAATCTTACCACTCCTTAAAAGTGTGTTTTTTGGCTCCTTAAAGTGTGACTTAACAATGCAGGAGCCTTGCCGGTAGTCGGTGCAGTAAAAGGCAAATCAACGTACATTACAATACAAAGTTTCTGGATAACAATTAAAAAAACATTGTGGCTTTTCGGGAAATCTGAATATCTTACTCTTGTATCTTTAACAAAGCACGTTATTCACTAATTTTGTAGAATTGAAAGACACGAGCTCTCTCGCACAATATTCAGATTTTATTTAATCAATATTCGGTCAGTCCCAACCACGAAATGTACATATGTAAATGCCCTCTATATCAACATTTACCAAAATCACTAACCACAGTCCTAGTCCAATATTTAATTAAATCCCGTGGTTCACCCTACGATTCCATTCATAACAATTTATTTTTAGGAGCCAACTCATACCCAGCTTATCGACAAATAAGTAGTCTAAAATCATTGAAAATCTTTTTGGACATGATAATTCGCCGGAACCTTAGCTCGCCGTCTGTGAGCTGTCAGGTTCAACATTTTACTTATTATGGTATCCACGTTCCGCAGACCTTGTACAATATTTAACAAGAAAATAATGATAACATATAAATTCTGACTGCCCGCCAATGCATTGTCAGGTAAAATAGAAAAATCACTTCAGATAGTGTCACCCCGGAAAATTAAATACAGTAAGTCGATTAGGTTTTAAAGACAGGTAGGCTTGTGTTAATTGCAGAAGATATGAATAATATGTGAAAATCAAAAACCAGAAAGGAATACAAAACTATAGCATCTGTCAGTTAAAAATAGAAATGGAAATCCACACAAAGTCGTGCCGGTTTTAAATCATCAAAGTAAACTGAAGATGTCAACAAACAAACATTTTGATCACGAGCTAAGGTCAGAGACGCGTGACTGCCACAAGACTGAACACAAAACAAGAGTCTTTATCATCAATGACAAATAACATACATATACTCGTATAAGTGTCAAGGTTGAGGACTAAGTGACATCCTAAAATAAAATTAAAATTTATTTCAAAGTTGGGAGTGTCACCATTTCAAACAGAATATAAGCCACGTAATTCAGTTTAAATAGCATTTAAGTCAAATTCTATTCCAAGTAGACCTAGATACAATCCAATTATTTATTCTTCACTTTCGCTTATCTTTATCTCTTCTTTATCAAATCCATTCATGTGTTATCTCCTGCACAAGAGCCACTCAAAAACAGCTGACAAGTGCAACGAAATTACCCTTCACAACTTCGGACTATGGTATGACTACATTTTAGCTGTAAATGGCTTTCAAATTCGAATAGTGACCGATAATTGAAATGAACCGAAACAATGACTCGAATTGTGCTCCCGACTGTAGCCAAGATTGGCCCATGCCGATAGCCTGTCCAAAAATTTCTTCCAATTTCCATTCCATGTTTGTTATTGACAGTAAACACCGTCAAAAGAGAACAATTTACCCGAATATGAATAAATAAATCTATAAGTACAAAAGACCAGTCACCAGATTGCGAATTTCGCTTATCTCGCAAACAAAACGTGCGCGAAACAAAACCCAAGCGCACGAAATACGAGCATTATCATAAATAAACGAACCCTGTGGATATAAAACATTTTTTAACACCGATTATTTTTAACCGTAGAATGTTTACCCTTTAAATGTTGTGTTTGGTGGGCTCTAGATATTTTCTTTCTTCTCAGTGCTAACTAAATACTTTAGATTCAACAATTAACAAATCAACAAAGCCATTGTACCTTAAGTTGGAAAGCAAAGGTGAAGGTGTTTAAGTAACAATACAAATTTCAGAGATTTAAATCTGCAAGAGGGTTTTTTTTTTTTTGACGCAGATACCGTGCTCGTTAAAAATAGCTTTTTGCATATATCGTATACAGATAAAGTTACACATAAAGAAACTACAATTACAAAGGCGAAAGATAAAAATATTTGTGAAACATTTGATAAAAAAAAAATGTATTTCGGACACTCACAATAGGGCCAACACCCTAGCACATGCGCTATTTTTTTCAATAAGTTTTGGAATAATCTTGCCAATTGACTTATGAAGGTGAAGTGAATGTAGTCAAAAATTCGAGAATATATCAAAGACCTCACCCCTTGTTCGTAGATACGAGTGGAAAATGTGGCCATAAACAGGAAGTTCTGGAGTCATTTTCTTGCGTTAACAATTATTTCTCAGAACTTGCGCCTATTTTTTTTTTCAGGTTAAACGCATTTTTATTTAATTAATTCTTACATGCTAGACAAAAAAACGCTTAAAAATTGACTTAAATTACTTAAAAAACTATCTTATTCTAATTTACTGGCCCCATGCGGGCACTCTTAGTTATACCTAACAATAAAATTTTGTCTTTCGACGTACCGTACAGAGATTTATTTTTTTAATTTTAAAACGTAGTAAATTAATATTTTTTATTATAATATAAAACTTAAGTCTTAAAACTAAAAACTACCTAAAATAAATCTTAATCTACTTAGCCTACTTAAACTATCTTGTTATACCAGGTATTATTTCTTTTTTTTAGAAGGTTTTGTATTTTTTATTTTTTTGTTCTTAACAACTATCTTAAACCTACCTAAAGCTATGCAAGCCGGCCATGGCTAAAAAATTAAGGCTGACCAACTCTGCTCCTTAATGGAGCTATCCTGCACTAGAGGAATTCGACTACGTAGATTTCTCTCCTTCAACAAGCCAATAAAATTGTTGGTGCTGCTGAGCAACATCCCTCATGTCGCGACTCCCTACCGCCTACTTAACTAGAGACGCTCCGCACTGCAGTGTGCAACGTCTCTGCCGAAGTTGAGTCGCCTATCCGCAGCTGTTCGAGCGACATGGAAGATAAACGGCACCGCTAATCTATCCTGAATCAGACCTTTTCTATCTAGGTAGAGGAACGCTTCTGGAGGAATAAAGCTGTCAAGGCGCACTCTCTCGTGATACATATAATTGGTGTAGTAAGACCCGCAGATCAGGTTATTCGACGAGGTCATTGCCCTTGCAATGTGCCTTCGAATCAATTTAATAACAAAATTGTCCACTCTTATTAGGTTCGCCCTATTGTACAAAACCTCGTGAGGATAGAATTTTATGAACTCAGAATCTGGTGTTCTGTATAGGCAAAGACAAGACCTAAGACAAGCCCTCTCAAACACCCGAATCTTTTCCAAAAGACTTGATCTCACGTTAAGCCACACGGAACAACCAAATACAAGCATAGGCCGGATAAGTGCCATGTAGCAGATCAGATCGAATTGTCTGCTATAAAACAGTTTCTTTGTAAGGGCAAAAGCACCTTTGGCTCTGGCCAGAGCAATATCTATATGTTTGTTAAAATAAAGATATTGATCTAGCCAGATCCCATGGTATCTGACTATATTTCGATAAGCAAGTGGCTGCCCGTGTTGTCCCAAGATCTGAAACTTTCGCCAATTCTTTCTGGTATCCGTAGAGGCCCCAGACAATGGTGCATAAACAGACACCATGTAAAGGGTTTTTTAATAAAGACTTGACAACTTTCAATTTAATTTGTGAACGCACACTTTCACTAATCATCAAACTGTCACTGTCAATTTATTCAGTAAACTCAAAATTTTCTACAGATATTCGGAGTCGGTGACTGCAACTTTAAGAGCGTTAACTCCAATTTTCGATGGAAATTCTCGCCCTAGTAGGCAGGCAATAACAAGTTTAGTGCAAAAATTTGAGTCTACATATTCGTTGTGTGATGTTGCCGTGTCAGTGAGACAACGGGTTGGTCGAAGTGTTGAAAATATCGCTGCCGTTCAGACGTCCGTAGCAAACGATCCAAATCAGTCAATTCCACGGTGTTCTCAAAAATTGGGCATCGCTCAGACCACGTTATGGTCATCTTCAGTGACGAAGCTCATTTTTGGCTCAATGGGTTCGTCAATAAGCAAAATATTCGTTATTGGACGGGTGAAAACCCACATGTGTTTCATGAATCACCACTTCACCCACAAAAAATAATGTTTGGTGCGGTTTGCATTCCGGCGGCGTCATTGGGCCATATTTTTTCGTCGACGATAACGATCGTCACGTTACTGTGAATGGTCAGCGTTATCCCGCCATGATCACCGATTATTTTTGACCCGAACTGGAAGATATGGACTTGGACGACATATGGTTTCAACACGATGGAGCCACAAGCCACACAGCACATGCTACAATCGATTTATTGAAGAGTAAGTATGGTGAGCGTGTTATCTCAAGACATGGGCAAGTCGATTGGCCGCCTCGTTCGTGCGATTTAACGCCGCTTGACTATTTTCTGTGGGGCAACGTTAAGTCATTGGTCTATGCCAACACGCCGACGACATTGGAAGAGCTCAGAGCCAACACTGAACGCGAAATAGCGGCCGAAATGTGTGGACGAGTCGATGAGAATTGGGTCCAACGAATCGACCACTGCAAACGTGCCCGCGGTGGCCATATGAACGAAGTTGAGTTTCATTCATAAATGTTTTTATTGTACTTCAAGCCAATAATAAAATCTTTGAAATATCTCAAATGGTTTGCCTTTTATTTAAAAAAAAAAAGTTGTCAAGTCGTTATTGGAAAACCCGATATAACCGCTTTTCACTACGGAGAGGGATATACACGATGCATGCTTTAAGCACCTGAAACCTACGCACTACACGACTGTGTGTATATTCTTTTAAGACGTATCCCTTTTCTCACGAAGATCGCAACGCCTCCTCTTTATATGGAGTTGGATCGGTTTCTTCGTATTGTTTTATACCTTCTGTGCCCCATTTTGTGTCTTTTGGTTAGTTTAGTTTCGCAGCCCTTCGCTCAATCCTGATCAGTGAATTAACATTCACTGCAAGGACCTTCAGGGTACATACTCCGCCATGTACGTGCCTATGACGACTATAAGTGCGTTAGTCCCGGCAGCAATGCGTAGATTTGATGCACGCTAGTAGCTTATTCAGATATCTGACGTTGTAGCTGAGCCATCTACCCTGGATAGAGAGCAAGATAGCTAGCATATCAGTTCCAGGTTCCGGTGCTTTAGGTGCTAGGGCTTCGCTTGCTATGCCGTGTTGCCCCTACCTGCCACCATTTGGTCGTAGTTTATTTGGGGAGTAACGGCTGGTATTTGAATTTGAACCGGTGGACGCTTAACTTCCACCTTTTGCTCCCGAGCCAAATTTACCCTTCTTATGTACTGGGATTTTGGACAACGCCGATAGTTTGCAGTGTGTCCCGTATTCTTACATAAAACGCAAGAGAGTCTGTTTTTTTCTGACGCTCCGTCCTTATCTAGAGCGTATTCCTCGGACTTGTGGTTCTTTCCACACTTCACGCATCTGGGCTCCATTTCGCAGTTCGACGCGGCTTGCCCAAATCTTTGTAAAATGTTTTCACTCCTCTCTAATTTTTCCCAGTGTACAACCTGGTAGTCTAGGACTTTTATACTCCTTAGATCATCCAGTTTGCTATTGAGACTTAGCTGGACCAGGAAAAACGGTAGTTTCTGCTTCTACCTTTTGGCTCAGGCCGTGACAAATGGCTTTACTCCCACAAACTTGAACTCTTCGCACTTTTCCTTCAGCAGTGCAAGGAGATCCTCCGGATCAGTAGAAGATTCTAACCCCCTCAGCAGCATTGTTTGCAGTTTCTCCCCTTCGGTTTGTTGGAGAAGAACTGTATTGCAGTGGATCGCGTGCCTATCTACGCTTAATCTCTTTAAAAAAAAATTACAGTCTATGGTTGACTTACATAGCTCTATTGTATCCTTTAAATCCAGTTTATATGTGTTGAATGGAAGTACTTTCTGTCTGTTGTACTTTCTACTGTTTTTGTTGTTTCTGGTGCTGCTGCTGTTGTTGTTTCTGGGACTTGTGTTGTTGCTGCTGCTGTTGTTGTTGCTGTTGTTGTTGCTTTTATTGTTGCTGTTGTGATTTTTGTTGTTGTTTTTTTTTTTGCTTTTGGAGTGTCTGTGCTTGTATTTTTCGTATCACTTGTGTTGTAGTGGCTGGTTTTTTCATTCAGTCCTCAGTCTAGTGCGTATAATTACATCTTATGCTACATATTTCTTCCAAAAATCTACATAACTACTGCACCGCTTGTGGCAGTAGCTAAATTTGTGAATTTTTCAACCATTCTACTGGCCTTTCTCTTTTGAATCCATCCGTAAGGGAAGTTTATATTTTGCTGATGTTTTTGCATTTGTTCTCAGCTGGAGCTTTAACTTCATTTGCTTTTCAGATCAGACTTTCAAACGACCTTCGTTGAACATGGCATTACCAGATAATTTACTCAACTTAAAATTTATCCACTATCGCCTACGTAATGTGGAGAGTTCCGCGAACGCACGAACTTCTTATAAGATCACGTTTTGTTACTACCACTGGCATTTGAAACATTCTCACTTGCGTCGCCATCACTGATGACAATTAACTTAATTCATTCGAAAGATTATTTCATTTAATTGGAAATACATAGTTACGGGCATAGTTACGCCGTATAAGGCGTATTCTAGAGGTCCAACTTTCTACCACTTTTTCAGGCAATTGTGGGTGTATGTACAAGGTGGGGCAAAAGTAATATCATAATGTGACTTGGCTGTTCGAAGTCTAAAATTGATGACATCAAATTGAAAAAGTGATACCGGTGAAACGATCACCTTCTGAGTCGATGTACGTTTGTGCTTATTTTACGGCATTTTAAATTATTGGTCGCAAAACATCTGGCTCCAAATTGGTGATTTCTTCTCCAATGTTGGTTTTAAAGACTTGCAAGTTTTATAGTTTGTTGTGGTAAGCGCGAGATTTTAAAAAGCCTAAGGGAAGAAGTCTGGCACCGTCAGATCTTGCGATCTATTCAAATCACCAAAACGGAAGATTACACAGCCTGGAAGTTGGTGATATAAAATCGTCATGGTTATCCAAGCTAAGTGAGCGATTGCTCTATCCTGCTAAAACCAACAATGCTCGAGACCCAATTTAGCAACTTATAACCAAAAAAAATTGTTTAACATCTGTCTGTAGCGTTCACCAGTTACGGTTATGGCGGTGCCGACAGAGTTTTCAAAAAAATAAGGGCTAACTACTTTTTATCGCTGCAAATTCGCCAAACTGTCACTTTGAAGGGATGAAATGCATTTTCGTGCATTTAACGTGAATTCTCCGTGCCCCAGGAATGCAAATTTTGTTTATTCACATAACCAGTTAAATGGAAATGGTCAGCAGGGAACAATTAGTAAACGGATTACACTTTATAAGGAAACATCTGTGCATCGTTGTCTCGTCGAACAAGCAATATGGAGCTGACATCTCTAGTGGACTTAGTTTGAACGGGACGCACATGGTGTAGAACGACGAGGAAAACGACGTCGGAATTCACGTTGCGTGAGCGGAAATTGGTCAAATAAGCAGTAACAATAATTCCACGTTCTTCAGATGTGTATTGCTCTATTGCTTATTGTCAACTAATTCTCTACCTGTCGGGACCTGACCCCATTAGCAGAAACTATGGTGCATTAGCATTATGACCTTATTTTTGTCCCACCTTGTATATCGCGTATTACCAAAGCGTCAATAGTTGCTCGGTTATTGGCATAAACTAGTGACTTGACGTAGGCCCACACAAAATAATCCAATGGCATCAACTGACCGGTTCATTTCTTGAAATGACTCTACTGCCAAGTATGTATGTAGTATGTGGAGGAGCACCATTCTGTTGTAAATTCTATTCTTCCGAATTGATGTCACGCCAATTTGAGAACAAGTAATAGTCGCTTATCACATTGTGCAGGTGTCTATTGAAAGTCACTTACGCTTCGCCCTCATAAGGACTGATGACAACATTGCACAATCCGCATCTCAGGGTACATTTTCTGGATACAATACCATCTGGTGAACTTATTGAGGATTGTCCTCGTGCCAAATATGGCAACTTGCTTGTTTACGTAACTCTTTATATCTCAGGCACTAAACATCCGACGAAATAAATTGCTACGCGGCTTTAGCTCTTACACTAGTCGAGCACAGCACTAGCTTTGAGCACAAGATCATTATGCAGAATTTTCAAGATAGTAGATGGACCAAAGGCTAAGTGACTGTAACCGACGGATCGATATATTGGGGTGCTCTTCAACACTAGCTTCCACAGTGGTAATATTTCTATCGAACGCACTTCTCTCCTTCTGTTTGTGTTGAGCATTCAAATACCGAAATTGTTCCAATATCCGATAAATAGCCATTCAGGTGGCTAACGGTGTCTACCGTTAACTTTACAAAGTGCTCTACCTATATAAATTTCGCGAACACAGCTTCGAGTTTGGAAATAAATTTCAACTATTTGGAATCATTGTTGTGGCGTCAATGACTAAATGAACCTTGACCACTCAATGTGACAACTGAGTTCACATTAAATGCATATTGAAAAGTTTGAAACCTAAATTTTTGTCATTCTGACACAATCTAAATACAAACATACCTAGTACTAGCAAAGTACATTCTTAAGAACCAACTTAACGACTATTTGACAAGCGACATTTGTGCAAAGTTCCCGCGTAAAAACGTTTTGGTGTCAGTTGCTTGCAATCATGAAATGCAAAAATATGCTCACAAAGCTTTCGGATATTGCCGTCAATGAAAATCACATGAAACTTTGTGTACCGGGGGGTGAAATAACGCCAAGCGAAATAAGGCCGCATATCAAATGCTTCATTTCCCAATATGGAAGCGAAATAAAGACGAATTCCGTAGATAAGACAGAAGAATTTTGCCCGCGATAGCATGTACGAGCAAGACATAGTCACCTATGTTGTTGACATACGAGGTGTGTTCAGAAAATAACAGGAATTTTCAAATTTCGCGCGTTTGGAGAGTCCGATTGTCAATTTTTTTTTTCATAATGTTGGTATACCACTTTGATCCAAAAGTTCCCGGTGGCGTCACCGTGTGACGCTCCCATTGTTATGATTTGAGTTAAGTTGGTACATCTGTTGTTGATATTCCCTCTAAATCTGAGCGTCATAGCTTGACATTTGCAAAAGTTACGTAGCCAAGTGTACATCTATCTCTCTGTGTGTTGGCGATTTTTTTACAATTTTAGAAATGGATTTAAATTTGCAACAGATTTGCGTAAAAAATGGATTTAATGGTGCGCGAATGTTTGAAATATTGGAAAAGTGTTTCGACAGCGATTCTGTAAAGAAAGCGGTTGTTAACCAGTGGCAAAAGCGGTTCAAAAATGGTCGTGAGTCAATCGAAGATGATCAACGCAGTGGCAGACCATCGACATAGAAAACCGACGAAGACATTGATGAAGTAAAAGAAATGTTCGTCAATAACCGCAAATTAACCATCAGAGAAATAGCGTCCAAGATATTTTGGTTAGTGATTGGGTTTCCGTCGTGTAACAGCAAAGTTGGTGTCAAAAGACCTTAATATCATGCAAAAAATAGACCGTGTTGACGTCGCAAAAGAAATGATTTGCGAGGCTGAATCCGATCCCACATTAATAAAAAGGATCATTACTGGAGACGAAACGTGGGTTTATGAGTACGACACGCAATCCAGACATCAGGCAAGTGAATTACGTTCATCAAATGAGCCGAGACTAAAAAAACACTTCGTTTTCAGTCAAAAAAGAAGGCAATGCTCACGGTTTTCGTGGATTACAACGGTGTAGTGCATCATGAATTTTTGCCAGAAGGTCAGACAATAAACAAAGAGTATTATTTGGGCGTTATGAGACGTTCGCGTAAAGCAAATTGCACCATGATAACGCACCGTCGCACAGTGCCATCATTTTCCTAATCTTTTGACGAAAAATGCAACAAATACCATCCAATAGCCACCGAATTAACCTGATTTGACTCCCTGTGACTTCTTTCTGTTCAATCGAGTTAAAAAATCACTACGGGGAACGCGTTTCAGCAGCCGATAGAAGGTAATGTAAAAATCGCAGGAAGCACTGCTGGAGATACCGAAGACCGAATATAAAAAATGTTTCGAAGATTGGATCAAGCGCTGGCATAAGTGTGTTGCAGTCGATGGGGATCACTTTAGATGAATAAACCTGTATTTTTAATTTTCTGAATAAATTTCAGGAACTTTGGGAAGGTGATACATGTTCCTGAAGTATGATAAAATTTTCGGCTGTATTCATTGTTTACTTTGCCTATGGCTAAGGTTTCGTTTGTTAAAAAAAAAAAAATGGATCAAATAATTTGCATGAAATTTTGCCTAAAAAAAGGAATCAAATTGTCTAAAATACTTGGAATGTGACACTGACATACGGTAAGTCTGTTCTAAGTAAAAAAAAAAATGTTTACAAGTGGTACAAACTCTTCGCAGAAGGCTGAGAAGACGCCAATGATTAACCTCGCTCTAGACGCCTCAGCACATCACCAAAAGATGATAACGTCAGAGCTGTGAAGAAATTGTTTTGGAAAATCGACCATAAGAGAAGTCGATGATTGTTGGTATATCGGTCGACTCGTGTCAGGCATTTTTTTTTTCGGATGTTTAAAGCATGAGACTTGTGTCAGCGTAGTTTGTTTCGAAACTTCTTAATTTTCATCAGAAGAACCGTCGCATGAGAATCGCTCAGACGCTCTTGAATGATGTCAATGATTATTCTGACTTGCTCAAAAGGGTCATAAAATCGTCGAATTACCATAAGAGAAGTCGATGATTGTTGGTATATCGGTCGACTCGTGTCAGGCATTTTTTTTTCGGATGTTTAAAGCATGAGACTTGTGTCAGCGTAGTTTGTTTCGAAACTTCTTAATTTTCATCAGAAGAACCGTCGCATGAGAATCGCTCAGACGCTCTTGAATGATGTCAATGATTATTCTGACTTGCTCAAAAGGGTCATAACTGGTGATAAACAACTGGTTCTGTTTCCAAAACTGAAGAGACCTATAAAGGGACATAGATTTGCAACGACTGAGCAAATAAATATGGCATCGCAGGAAGAACTCAAGGTAATCTCAAAGATCGAGTTTGAGTAGTGTTTCGAGGACTAAAAGAAACTCTGTCACAAGTGCATAGTTTTTTTTTTTTTTTTTGAAAACGACAACATTAGCATAATGTAGACGAATACATAAATATTTTTTTCAAAAAACTAAATTTCCCGTTGTTTTCTGAACACATCTTAAACGGAACTACGAAGCCGCGTAAGCGGCTAAACCCTGTGGAAAGGGAGTTTATTTCGCAATTAAAATAAAACTTTGCACCTTTGTGTACCGTGCCGTGAAGTTATTTGAGAATACTGGTCTAATAGTCGAACACTGTGTGAACGTCACAAGTCAGCAGAGCCGTTGAGAATCTAATTCACTGAAATCCGCTATGCTAGCAGAAAATTATGTCTCGTGTGATCGATATCAGCAAAGACAGCATGTAACGTATACAAGAGCGCATACTTAAAATCGAAAGCCTTTCTTCGCCAGTGCGCTAGTACACACGAGTTGTTTTTTTTTTTATAATAGTATGAATACACGTTTACTGGCTTTTTCTCCAGGGCGCGGGCGGGTAATGTAGTAGTTTGAAAGTCAGGTGTATTAAGTTTCGATATTTTTCGCAGAGGTGCTTGTCAAACTGGACGGCACGAGCCAGTACATCCTTCTCAACCAGTCTTAGGTACGTGCTAGTTGTTATAGTTCGTTACATTTAATCCAGCCAGCAACCACTTCAACATCAGTGTTATGCCTTTATGTCAGAGTTGACGCCGACGGAATTTTCATATAACTACATACAAATTCTATGAAAAGACTTTTTTACAGAATTGCCTGGCACGGGATTCGAACCCGCGACAATCTGCTTGAGGAGTCTATGCATATACCTTTACACCACGGCCACCCTTTGTCTCTACTGAAAAAAAAATTTTCACCGTTGAAAAGTCGTTTAACAAACAAAGTAATAGAGTATATGCTCTGTCATCACGACATGCGTCTGAACACTTTCCGAGAGTTCAACGTGGCCACCTCTCAGCTTTTTGGTAGTCGCCTACGATGAGGTCACCAAGTTCCATTTCTACGAGAGAGGTATCAAAACCTTGGCGAAAGTGTAACAACCGGACGCTTTGGAGAACGTTGTTGAACTCTATTCGAAAATAAACCATAGATCTTTCAACAAGACTCCGCTTTAAATCATACAGGAAAAATTCTACGGATGGTTGGCCATCCGATAGCTCAGAATTCAGCCCTGTAGTCGGTTCTAAAGACTTCGGCTTACACTCCCTGACATTCAAGTAATGAGCTTGTCTGAGCAGTGGAAAATGTTGCTGTAAGGCAAAAGGGGACCATTTCGAATAAGTTGTTCTACAATTTGTAGATTTGTTAACCGACCAATAAACCAAAAAAGAAAAGTTTTGGAAAATATTCATTTTACTAGCCAAAAACCGTATAACAAAACATTTCCTAGTACTGGGTAGATATCAGGATTTGACGTTGCTCACTTAGAAAAAACGTAACCGCAAAAATCTCTAGGAACTCTATCCTCTACCTAAATCGATGATGACGAAAAGCAGACTTTTTCGAAGCTTCGCGATGTTTTTCCACCATAATCCGCAAACTTTGAATCGCATCATATGTTGACAGCCATTCAAATCAGTTGAAATCTCAATTATCATTCTCACGTAAATATTCCGGCCACACAGATATACATATGTATACACCAATAAATATATGGAAAAAAATAAAACCTTTCAGTCTCCTCACTTTACCTCAGTTATTGTTCACCTGCAACCGACGCCGCGTCGTAGCACGTGTCACATGTTTAACACTAGAGTGTCACCCACAACTTAAATATTTTCCAGACTAATTCACAACCCCAAAACGAATGTCAAAGTCGTGCGCTGTAAATGTATCTACTCCTACTTTGGTGTACAATACACAGCTTGACAAACAAGTACTCTTCAGCATGATTATGATTATGTGTTTGTGTGGGGCGCTAATGTATGGTATATTATATTTCCTTATTGAATTTGATAAGATACAATATTCACGAGTTAACGATCGCATTGCTCTTCTCGTTGACCGTTCACAATCAACATCCAACAATATGAACACAAGTTTACGATTGTAGATAGTACTTATACCAACCAACAAAAACAGAAGTGAATAATTGTTTATATAGTATCGAAACGTACGAATATGAGACAGATTGTGTAGTCCAAAAACATTTCATAGAATCATATGAGAATGATGTATGATTTTTAGTACATAGATTTTGTTAATTTGTCTAGCTAAAGTTCACTGACAGTTTTCAAAAAAGGTCGCCATAACATGCGTAATCCGGGCAATCTACGAAAGACTTTCGAATGGAATATTCTGATGATGAGCAACAAAGTAATACCTAGGCATAGTTGTCGATAAGACGTGACATATAGGTGTTAGATAAATAATTCCACAGATAAATGGAGCAATTAACCGCTCTATCTATCTGTAATATTGGGGAAGTACGTTCAGTTTATTGTGTCCTCATTAAATTCAGGGGAAGTTTTCTTTTGAAAAGGGCATTCAGTTGATTCGGTATTGTTTTAGGCCGGCATAAAAAGGAGTTGACATTTCGTCCTCTATAAAAAATAAATGAAAACTTCAGTTAATTAATAAGTGTAACCCTTAAATGTATAAGATTTGAAATGTGATATTTTACTTGAGAAATGTGAAGGTTCTTACATGACGTTTACACAAGAACCAATTGCATTTCAGTTTAGGGGCATACAAGTTTGTACTTATTTTTCATCATCTGTGAATCAGCAGCAATAAACAGGCTGCTCAGGACAATATGACATAGGTATCAGATGAACTAATCCTCACCTTGGATTATGCTGTTAATAAAGGCATAATTGATAGCGAGTGTAAGGCCAGCACACGATCGAAGAAATCGTATGTCTTACAGCCCTTTATCGCCCACCGTACTTTATAAAAAACACCAATATTTCGGATGAAATCAAGCAATTTTGAACATATCATATGTACGAGGGCTTCCTGATGAGCACCCGGATTGGAAGATAGGTGGCTACTATAGGATAGCTACGGAGCAAAACTTAGTGTTCCATCATTAAGTTGAACCTGTTTTAGCTCGCCTGTTAAAGATTTGGTGAAAATACGACGCTTAGTAGTGTTATTTGCGTGATCTGATTCTTGTTTTTGAGTGACAAAACGTGCCAGGAAATCAAGCCATTCTCGATGGTGTGTATAGGACCCATTCACCTTCCCGTACAACCGTTTACGATTGGTTCGCAGAGTTTCGCCGTTGCTGCACGTCAGTTTTTGATGAACCGCCCCCAGTTGACCTAAAAACTGTTACCACAGAGGAAAATTCATGATCTCGTATTGGCGGGCCGCTGAGTAAAAATTCACTAGTTGGCTGAGATAACAGGTATCTCAACTGAACGCGTTAGCCACATCCTGCACAAGATTTTGTGCATGAGAAAACTGTCCACACGATGTGTGCCGCATTTGCTCATACCGGAGAACAAGCGCAATAGTGAGACCACTTCAAAGACGTGCATTTCGTGACCGTCGATTTATCGGTACCACGGTGAACGTGCTCCAAAGAAGGCGAAGACCTTGCCTTCGGCCGGAAAGGTGATGTTCCCTTATCCTCTGAATTCTCCCAAATTGGCTCCCTGTGACTTCTTTTTGTTCCCAAACCTTAAAAGATCGCTCGCCAGAAAGATATAGGAGTTGAACGAGGAAGTCATCGCAGCCGCGGAGGAGTATTTTTCAGGCGAAAAGTTGAAGCACCGCTGGGAAAAGTGAATCGAGTTGATAGAGGTTATATTGAAAGCTAATTGTCCAAACCTAAAAAAGTTGCGTTGTCGTTTCTAATCCGGGTATTCATCAAATAGCCCTCGTGCAATACCTGGCCATATTATAAGACTCAGGCAATTGTTTTATGGACTTTGTCTACTATTACTATGTTCAAGAGAAAAAAAAAAAACATTTTCGTCCAGAGAAGCAAACTTTTTTCTCATAAATTTAAAGAATGTGTTATGTTAGAATGCAGAATATGCCCTCCTTTCAGAATTTAGTGTGTGTACCTTTAGCTGCGATGAGTATTTTTATACTCCGAGGCATGCTCTCTGTACATGACCGATGGTGTTCTGGAGGTGCGTGTTATAATTCCACTCAAATATGATTTTTCTCTGAGCTCTCTTTTGGTGGTAATAGCACTAATAGCCACGGCCCGCTTTAGAAACTCCTAGATGTTCTTTATCCGGTTCATGTCGGGAGAATTACCTGACCAATCAAAACCTAGATTTTTTTTTTTTTGCTCCACAAAGGTCGTTATGCTTTTGGCTTTATGATATAGAGCCCCAGGAAACCATTCTGCGAGTTAGGGTATCCGTCTTTTTTTCAGAAATTTCTTGAATTAGTCCTGCCTTAAAGTGTTTACTATGATGTAAAGTCGTCCAGTGCTGTTACCAGAAATCACAGACGAAACCATTATCGACGGTTTATTCTAATCGCCTGGTTCTCGTTGCATAAAACCGATTCGTCTGATATTTTAGGTGCCCTCAAGATGTTTTCACATAGCATGGCGAAAGGAAGTTAGAGAGGGAAAAAAGGAGAGATACCGATGTACGTTGGTTTTAAATGTTTGCAAGTTATAATGAAGAGAAATAGAGAGCTCGGCAGGGAACTCCATTAGCGAGTTATACGGCTTAGGAAATACTCACGATATTTCAGAGTATGTATGAGGGTGTACTGATAAGCATTCATAGCGAGACGGGTGCTACGGTTAAAAGCAGAATGGTGTTTGGCAAATTCGATGGAGAGCTGGTGGTGAAAATAGTAATACAACAAGGTGAGATAGGAGACGTTTCGCCGGTGTTCGAGAATGTCGAATGACTTTGTCGTAATGGCATCACCTATGATAATTTTTGATCCTATTTAGCAGGGGCAAATAGGTCTTAGAAGCACCTAAATAGATCTGGACATTGTACTTCATTTTTTGGGCGGATGAACGCCTTATAACAGGTCGGCTGAGATGTTCCTAGGCTAACACATAGATGGTGTTAATAGAAGTAAATCCATATGGTTTTTTGTATGTAATATTAATCTTCCAACGAGCTGTCACACAATTGGTCCGTTAGAAAAAATAGAAAAAAAAAATTTTCGTGGGTTAATAAAGCGTTGCCTTATCATGAGAAAAAATAGTGTTGAAACCAAAGTTTGGCTTGATAAATATTTTTCGGAATCTGCATCAGGAAAATCAAACATAGAAAAGTGGTTGCCGCTAGGAAAAGTGGGTGCCGCGCGATCTCAAAATCGAACAAAAACAACAGCGTGTCAATGATGGCTAAATTGCATGAATTAAGATAACGAATTGTTTCCCCATCCACCGTTTTCTCTAGATCTGGCACCCAGTGACTTTTTCCTGTTTGCAGACCTCAAAATGCTCCCTGGAAAAAAATTCAGCATTAAACATATGAAGAAGTAATCGTTGAAACTAAGGCTTATTTTGAGGCTAAAGAGAAATCGTGCTATAAAAATGGCATCGAAAAATTACATGACTATGTGGAATAATACAATCGAATTTACCAATGTTACCAATGTTGAGGTTGTAATGCAGTAATTAATTATAGGATTAATGATAAATGAAAGAATAGGAATTCCATTTATCCCGCTTGAATCCCAACTGATAGGTAAGTAGGTAGATAGGCATGTTGGCCCATTGTACTGCCACATGGGTCTGTGATCCTCTTACTCATGGAACCAATTTGAACTTATGATAAAGCGCAGGAGATCTTTAGATCGTTTAGGAAGAAAGTTCTTAAGTGAAGTTTTCTGCTCTGGAAGAGAGCTGGACAAATACAGAGAATGTCAAGGATTACCTCCTCTTCCTCCTTGTCCATACAGTCTACTACAGGCTACAGATCTACTTGAAGGCTTATCTATAAGGCAGTGTCCAGCGATGACACTTATGATGGCGCGTTAGATTTTTCCTGTTTAGGATAGAAAGATCAGACTCTTAGAGCGATTCAGATCCAGCTTTGACCAGATCTGTTTGGACGTCAGACATGCTGGTCCAACAGTCCACCTAAAATCTATTCTTTTATTAGCATACAGCATTAGTATTGACTTGCATGCAGCAATAGGTATACATACATTTCCGTTAAAATAGGTAGATTGGTTCCAATTTTGAAAAGTTCGTCGGCTTCACTGGAATGTCTTTGTGGCTCAGCACTCAACAAAGATGAACGTTGAACGGCTCTGCCATTCCGTAAGGGATGGTCGGAATTCAAGGGCGGCTTTAGAATTTAATGAGACTGAATTCAGGGACTTGATAGCGGCCTACCTATCCGAAAATATATTTCGTGGAAAAGAGAGCAAGATCAATTTTATGAGGGCTTACTCCCATTACCCAGCAATCTGCCTAACGGGTTAGTCTGTTAAGGCTTAGCTAAAAGAGTTCTTTGATGGTACAAGGATGCTTACCTGAGATGGCTTTAGGAACGTCATCCGCATAGGCAATCACCCTGCTACCTATCGCTTCATTAACCAGGACACCGCTTTGCGGCGTACCTCAACTGACGCATCTTTTAGCAGAAGTCCCACCCAGCTTAAAGTTGATTATCTTGCTGTTAAGCATAAGACTGACCAACTCCCCAAGTGAGTCGTCTACCTGCAGATTTGACAGCGCAGTCGTGATTGCGGATTTGCTGACTAGGTTAAAAGGCATTGTAAAGTAACCACTGTGTACTCTCTATATTGAAGAGATCGTTCGATGTATCTAGTCTTTGGCAAAAGTCTTTAGCTCGTACCAGTATATGGATATCAATCAGTCTTTCTAGAGTTGAGGTCCTTTCGAACAACATAAGAGCATTTTCCGGCCTTGAGAATGAAAACTGCATTGACTTCTCTCCATGACAGTGGAATGTGGATCAGTTCTACACTGATCCTCATGATATTCTTTAGCGTAGGCAGGGTAATATATGAGGACCTTTATAGCTCGGCAGGCATTATACCGTCTGGCATAATTTAGTATATAAGAGCCCAAAGCAGTTTGCCTTTTGTAATCTGACCATGAATTTTGGTAACGTTTTCAATAATCCTATTTGGCATACTACTGGCCGCGATAATGAGCTACCTGAAAAGGCGTTGCCCAGTAACAGGTTGAGTGATTCATCACTTAAGGTTGTCCAAGAGCCCACAGTTTTTTGTAGAGAGAATTTTTATTTGCCGCGATGCCTTAGAAGTTTCTGTGATTTTGTCATAGAATGATATCCAAGATTGTCGCTTTGCCTTCTTCACTTCTTTTTTTATATATTCTGAGGGATTCTTTGCATGAATCCCAGTAAATAACTTTCACGTTTCTAAGCAATTAGAGGATAAATCCAATGAGTTAATCTTGTCGCCAGTATCAAAAAAGTGGTCATTAGATCCAATTCACACTAAGTACTGCTTCTATTTACACTAACAACAGTCTTACGCAAATTGTTCCAAAGTTTTTTGGGCGGGAGCGATGTATTCAATTTGGAAGTAAAAAGGTTTCTTCTAGCAGTGCAAAGTACTCAATTAGCATTGTTTTGTATTACTTTATACGCTTCCTAGTTAGAAGTAGTTGAATTACGTTTCCACTTTTTGTAGAGCTTATTTCGTAGTTTTATCAGGTCAAAATTAAACTAGGGACAGCTTTAATTGGAGATGTTGACTGTCTTATTGAACATGCATTCATAAAATAAGTAAGAAACAAAATGCTGGAAATGATTCAATTTTTCATCCGAGTCAGGACGTAGTCCACACATCTTCCAGGGTAGAGCCATAGCAAAGTCAACTGAAAATCAACAGCAGAAAAGAGTAAATTATGCTCGGAAATATACTCAAGGGAAAGGTGTTTAAACAGAAGAACAAAAGCGGGATCAGATATAATTTCAAGGCCAAGTTAACTAGCTTCACAATCTGTAGAGAAGTGTGTTGTATATTGAAGACTTATGTTTTGCAGTCCCAAGAAGAAAGCAAGGTCCTGAATTTGAAAAGCACATGAATTATTTTTCAGTCGGTGAGCATTAAAATGGCCCAATGTTTTTCTACATTACAAAACATTCTGAAAAATGTTTCAAAAACTGGTAGAGAAGAGAAGAGCGCATGAGACTGTCACGAACTTCAATAATAATATATTCTACACACGACAAAGAGTCAGATTTTGTTATTGTATCTGAGCGGAAGCCAGATTTGAAGTAAAGCCGCAAGACCGCCTCCTATTCGCCATAATTCTCAAGTTTCACTCACACGCACAACACCTACGCCACGATTCACTAATAACTAGCTCAAATAATCCAATTTATTCATATTGACACTGCGCGCATTAAGATGACATAATTTCAGTCCTTCCCTCTGTCTACATAAAACATTTAAGGGTGGAACTCCCACTCACACGATTAGTACTTAACATATATACGGAACATATGACGAACTTCTATCCATAATCAAATGTATTTTAATTTTTTATTAACTCCAAATCTATCCCACCGATTTTTTTAACCTTAAAAATAAAAACCTCTAGTATAACCAAAATAAATTCGTAATTCTTTTTTGAAATAATATTTCTGAAACATCGGCTTTGGTTAACATCTTGTAATGATTCACTTTGCTATACTTTTAGAAGTAGGTATTGTAGAATAGGCTTATGTGTGTTTAAATTTTGTGTTGTTATCACAACTGCAGACATCAGCTATGAATCATGAATGCCAGTTATTTCGGCAAGAAAATTCTATGAAAAGCTCACGATGTTTTTGAGAATTACGACAAAAATTCCGATCTTGATATTGTACACGTTATACTGCAAGCGGATGTGGGTGTAGCATATGACGAGGAAGATGCAAAGGGTGAGCCAACAACCAGTGTGGAAGTTTTTATTAAATTAAATACACATTTATTGTGAAATCAATACAAAATTTTAAAGAAATAAAAACACTGTTCTATGGCAATTATTAATCATAAATCTCAAGGTCACAATTATCAAAAACTGTTTAAGAATAATTGAGGCAATGGCCACAATATCAGTTTGAATGTTATACAATATTTGAGATCATAAATTGTTACTGTGTTATTGGCATGGACCTTACTCTTTAAATAACCCAACAGGAAGAAGTCTAAATGTGTCAAATCGCATAACGTTGGAGGCCAATTAAATTCTCCTCTAACAGATCTTCAAATTTTGTACAAAATAAATTGATTGACTGATGGCTTGTAGCAGCACCATCCTGTTGAAACTAGGGATCATCCAGACCCAATTCATTCAATTTAGGAAAAAAAAGTCTGTCAACCTCTGTCAGCCTCTCCCCAGCCTCATCATCGAGAAGGTACGGGTCAATGATGCCGGCAATCCATAATCCGCTCCATACATTGATTTTTCGTGAATCTCGTATTGGTTTTCCGTTCCCCAGAAATGACAGTTTTGTTAATTTTTTTCAATTCAATTTTATTCAATTCAATTCAATTTCATTTATTACTTTATATTGTAAATTCTTTACAATATAAAATCAATTTTACAATTTAGTAACTTAAGAAGCTTAATTTAAGTTTATAAAGTATCTATAGGGTTTTCCAATAGGGACATGACAACTTTGAATTTAATTTGTAAACGCACTTCTTCACTAATCATCAAACTGTCACTGTCAGTTTATTCAGTAAACTCAACATTTTCATCATGGTAAAGTGCACTAACGAGCAACGTCTGCAGGCTATAAGAATTTTCTACAGATATTGGGAGTCGGTGACTGCAATTTTAAGAACGTTAACTCAAATTTTCGGTTGTAATTCTCGCCCTAGTAGAGAGGCAATAACAAGTTTAGTGCAAAAATTTGAGTCTACATGTTGCCGTGTCAGTGAGACAACGGGTTGGTTGAAGTGTCAAAAATATCGCTGCCGTTCAGACCTCCGTAACAAACGATCCAAATCAGTCAATTCCACGGCGTTCTCAAGAATTGAGCATCGCTCAGACCACATTATGGCGTATTTTGCGTTAGGAACTTGGTTTACACCAATACAAGATCAAGCTGACTCAAGAATTGAAACCGATGGACCATTTGAAGCGACGTACGTTCTCCGATTGGGTTCTGGAGAAGATGCGCCAAGATGATGAATTTCATCGCAAAATCATCTTTAGTGACGAAGCTCATTTTTGGCTCGATGGGTTCGTCAATAAGCAAAATATGCGTTTTTGGTCGGGTGAAAACCCACATGTGCTTCATGAATCACCACTTAATCCACAAAAAATAACTGTTTGGTGCGGTTTGCATGCCGGCGGCGTTATAGAGCCATATTTTTTCGTCAACGATAACGATCGTCACGTTACTGTGAATTGTCAGCGTTATGTATGGTGAGCGTGTTATCTCAAGACATGGGCCAGTCGATTGGCCGCCTCGTTCGTGCGATTTAACACCGCTTGACTATTTTCTGTGGAGCTACGTTAAGTCATTGGCTTATGCCAACACGCCGACGACATTGGAAGAGCTCAGAGCCAACATTGAACGCGAAATAGCGGCCGTTTCGGCCGAAATGTGTGGCCGAGTCGTTGAAAATTGGGTCCAACGAATCGACCGCTACAAACGTGCCCGAGGTGGCCTTATGAACGAAGTTGAGTCCCATTCATAAATGTTTTGATTGTACTTCAAGCCAATAATAAAGTTTTTGAAATATCTCAAATGGTTTGCCCCTTATTTAAAGCAAAAGTTGTCAAGTCGTTATTAGAAAACCCTATATAACCAAAATAAATTTGTAATTCTTTTTTGAAATAATTTTTCGGAAACATCGGCTTTGGTTAACATCTTGTTATGATTCACTTTGCTATACTTTTAGAAGTAGGTATTGTAGAATAGGCTTATGTGTGTTTAAATTTTGTGTTGTTATCACAACTGCAGACATCAGCTATGAATCATGAATGCCAGTTATTTCGGCAAGGAAATTCTATTTAAGTTTTTGAGAATTACGAAAAAAATTCCGATCTTGATATTGTACTCGTTATACTGCAAGCGGATGTGGGTGTAGCATATGACGAGGAAGATGCAAAGGGTGAGCCAACAACTAGTGCGGAAGTTTTTATTAAATTAAATACACACTTACTGTGAAATTAATATAGAATTTTAAAGAATTAAAAACACTGTTCTATGGCAATTATTTTCTGCAATTAATGTGACTACCATGGTTTTTGTTGCAAACGACTATCCCAAGGCCACAATTATCAATGACTTTTTTAAGAATAATTGAGGCAATGGCCACAATTTCAGTTTGAATGTTATACAATATTTGAGATCATAAATTGTTACTGTGTTATTGGCATGGATCTTACTCTTTAAATAACCCCACAGGAAGAATTCTTAATGTGTCAAATCGCATGACGTTGGAGGCCAATTAAATTCTCCTCTAACAGATCTTCAAATTTTGTACAATTGATTGGTTGATGGCTTGTAGCAGCACCATCCTGTTGAAACTAGGGATCATCCAGACCCAATTCATTCACTTTAGGAAAAAAAAACGTCTGTCAACCTCTATCAGCCTCTCTTCAGCCTCATCTTCGCGAAGGTACGGGCCAATGATGCCGCCAAACCATAATCCGCTCCATACATTGATTTTTCGTGAATCTTGTATGGGTTTTCCGTTCCCCAGAAATGATAGTTTTGTTTATTTTTTTCAATTCAATTTTATTCAATTCAATTCAATTTCATTTATTATTTTATATTGTAAATTCTTTACAATATAAAATCAATTTTACAATTTAGTAACTTAAGATGCTTAATTTAAGTTTATAAAGTATCTGCATATCTATAGTTCATAGGGAACTAGAGGCGAAAGCAGTGAACAAAGTATAGATACTAAGCATTATACAATTTATCAATTTTTAAATGTAATGGGGTCATAATAAGTTTATTACTCTTTATCTGTTATATTTCAGCATCCAATTACAGAGCCAAAATATATTAAAATTAATGTGGTATATAAATAATTATGTAGTTGTGCAAAGTAAATCAGAAATATCACTATAATTAAGTTGTAAAAGCCAATTTTTCACATTTTTTAGATAATTAGATATATTACTTAATATTGTTATTTCATGGAGAAGGCAGTTAAATAGTCTTGGCGCTGTAGACGTATAAAAAATTAAAAAAATGTGGTACTGAAACCAAATTTTGATTGTTGATTCTAAGGTTCTAGCTAGACCAACATCAATTCAATTGACAGCCAGATCTCATGAAAATCTTAATGCTTTGTAAAAATAAATTTGTTTTAAAGGAAGTATCTTAAGGCTTCTGAAAAGTACTATACTATTTGATTGCGGTTTTTTATTGCAAATAAGGCGTATAACGTGCTTTTGAGAGACCAGAAGTGGGTTTATTTTGTTGTTGTGTGTAATTTTAAAAAAACATATTTGCCTAGTTGCAGCTATCAGGTATGTTTTAAGTGCATGAGTATGGGCAGAGCAACTCATCTTCGAATCAAGCAAAACACCAAGATAGTTAAAAGTATTAACCTTCTCAATTTCGAAATACTTATCAGAGTATACACGTGAGTCAAAAAATGTCTGAGAGCCTACCATCGAGTTACAAATATTTTTGCTATGTATATATTTATTACACATTGCACAGTAAAAAATGAATTGTCTCAAGTCTTATACAATGTCTGCTACAATATTGTAACAAAAGGGAATTAATAATATTAGAAAAAAAAATCGGATCAATCATAGAACCTTGTGGAACTCCTATAGAAATATAACTATAAGGGCTGAGTTGTCCATTAACTTTCGTCCTCTGCCTTCTATCACATAAATATGAACATAACCATCTATACATTATGCTCCTAAGCCCGCATTTACATATAGAGCTTCTCAAAAAGAATTCTGTGATCGACGGTATCGAAAGTTTTTGTTATGTCAAAAAATAGAGCATCAAATAAATTCTTTTTACTTAAGCCATCATAAACATTCGAACAGAAATTCAAAAGAGGTCTTTCAGTTGAAAAACAGGAACCGAAGCCAAATTGACACTCACTTAAAAATTTTACGTACCCATCTATCCAAAAATGCACTTCATCGGAAAAGATCAAATTCGATGAATATAAATGTCTTCTTATTCAAACAAATAAACTTAAACACAAAAAAGAGCAATAAATTGTGCAAAAAGTACAACTTTTTAACTAATCGAATAATCAACGGATTTGAGTTGAACTTTAATGGACGAACTGCTTTATGTTTCCTCTTGTGAACAATTATCCATCGCTGATGGTTTAGGTGTTCTTGGCAGAGCTTCTTCTGGTGAAGGATCGAAATTCTTTAGGTAGTCATAATTTGGTTAACAAAGGAGGAAGCTTTAGGCTAATTCCTTAATTGGATTCGTCAAGCTTCTTGTTCGTGTGTAACCATTTCTCCTCTCGTGGAACTTGAACTATATCAGAGAATTTTATTTCATTCTTTTTTCCGGGGTCATTTTTGAGCGCCAGCGTTCCATTTAACGCATTTTTATTGGTCTCATTCGCGTTTGGCATCCGATAGAATCGAATTGGCAAACATGCAGGCAATTCATCGATTGGGGTTATAGGTGGTAATGTCCGTGATACAACTGGATGTTGATAGAATTTCGGATGAAACAGTTGGTTGTCGGACGACGGAACGTTGGTTGAATTTAAGTCAGCAACAGCTTGTGTATGGGTAGAGCCACGTGGAAGAATGGTATGAGATGTTGATGGCATATATGGGTGTGTTTGTGCATTATTAAACGTTGGTATGTTTAGCATTTGATCCTGTACTTGCGTCCAACTTGAGCGTTTAGTGTTTTCGTTGGAAGCAGAAACGTGCAAATGATGTAGATCAGATAGTGGAGGAACAGATTGGCTTACTATTCCAAAGTTCGATATATTCGGTCGAGTCATGTGGGGCTCATTCTTCCTGAAGTTGTGCGTTGATAAAGGTTCATTGGGACAATATGACAATACACTCTTGTATTCGAGGTTTTTCTCTGCAGCTTGTGCGTTTCGTATGAGAGTGGCAGATTTGCTAGTGCAAAATAAACCTGAATCAATCATTCTCAATTCGGGCCTCTGCATGCTCCATCGCTTGGATGGCATAAAATGCAAAAATTCTGGATTTATTTGGATTCATTTTGAACTTGTTCAGATTCGTGTTAGGTAACACTAGCTCGTGTTGGGTATGAGTTAATGTTACTAATCGTCTTGTGCTTAGGACAGCAGTATCTGAAGACATTAGGATTCTTAATTCAGGCTTTGAAATGTTTATTCGAATGTTCTCCGCATTGAAAATTTTCGACTTAAATTACGGCAATGGTGGAACGTAATTTTTAAGAGTACTAACACCTTTTTCGTGTTTCCATTGACCCATTGGCTAAATTCGAAGCAACTTATTTGTTCTCCCATCATGATCGACATTATGAAAGTTCTCTACAAACTCCTGCACTTACTTCTCCTTTTTTGGAAACGCAAGAAGTTCATACGAAGTGCATCGTTCTCCGACCAGCAATACGACATTGATTCCAAATGGGCATTTTTCAATTTGAACATATGTATGTTTGCTCGATCCTGATTCCTGATCCTGTGGGGCAAAGGAAATACTTCATTCTGCAAATTTTTTGCCCAAATTGCAATCAAATTGCCACTCGGATTCACAGCCAATTTCCTTGGCAGTTTCCTCTCCGACGTTGCAAGGACAAGAACATGAAATACCTTCGGATCTATATTTGGCATCTGAAAGTGCAAAACTGTCAGTGATCACGTCGGCAGAGAATTAATTAATTACACAGATCTACTACGCCACTCGAAATGGAAGATTTTTTGGATTTGTAACAACTCGTCAGTTGCGTCTTTTAGAATTGCGGAAAAGAATTTAAAATAAAGAAAAAATAAATCTGAAATGCAAAATTGACGTTGACATGAGTTGACACGTTGACAAGTTGACAAATTGTCCTGGCGATCCAACAAACTAGTTAACAAATCGGCAACGTTAACAAATCACTCACAGTAGTGATCTTTTCGCATGTACGTACTGGCCGAGTATGCTGATATAGAGTTTGACACGATACTGAACCAGTTCCTTCAAAACACTTCACTGCTACATGAATTCCGGACTTATGTTGACCGAAAAAATCACGAATTTTACGAAATGTTACTTTTACAGATCGTCCATTTTCGTAATAAGATTGAATAAAAAGTATGCGCACTCGACAAGAAGACATAGGCCCTGGCCATTTTTATCGACATTGAGGTGCTATCGATAACGTAACTACGGCGTAGAAGTAATTTTCTAGATAAAAGCAACACTGATGAATAGAGTACCCTAATTGCGGGCGCTGACTGTGGCCAACATATTTTAGCGGGCGTAGAAAGTGATTGAATTTTTGTCGACTCACTGTTCAAAAGTTCAAAAGTCTCTGCTTAAGCCTAAGCGAATGTAGCTTTGTTGTCTACTGGATCATGTCTAGCAACTGCCTGTCCTTAACCGCAGGCAGCCCTAGACGTGATCGACAATTGGTGCAGAAAAAGTTAGCTTTCAGTCAATCTTTTCAATACTTAAGTTGTTTTTTTTACGATAAGAAGCAAGCTATCTGGTCTAACTCATCTACTTCTCAATGCTCCATAGAAGCTAAGTATTTAGATGTAGGCCTAGATATCTTACTTATATGAACTAAGGATACTATATTACTTCGATAGCCTCTAAGGCAATGTCAGCCTTCTGGTAGCGCGACCGATCTGTCGGAAAGACAAGAGGCTTGATAAGACCAATTACCTATATCCTATGCATCGGTTGTCTAGTTGAATAAGCTCCCACGAAAATTGGGATTGCTACTTTTACCAAACTTTAAAGAACCTGCATGGGGATTACCCTAGTACGCTTGGCTCCACTCTAGATGCATTTATGAATCTCTCTTCACATGATATTCATATCTCTGAAAGCCATCGTCCATTTAAAAAGAAGTGGTCTTTGAAAAAACACACACTGGAGTTTCGATGAACTTGCTCGTCTATTGAATCTAGTCTTATAGACATGCCATCTGACGCAAAAACGCCAGAACTTCTGATACAGAAAAAATACGAAGTCGACTTTCTCTGTACCCATAAGTGGTTTCGGCCGAAATCTGAACCAGAAAAGGGATGTTGGTACACACAAACATGTGTTCACAGTTTCAAGTATAAAGCATACTTAATTTTCTTCTGACAAATAGAAAGGTTAGACATGTTTTCGTATCCTCTGCGATTTTTAATTATTCTAAAAAAGGAAGCAAAAAATTAGCATCAAATTTTGTGTAAAAAATGGAATCAAGTGCTCTAAAACACTTGAAATGTTGACAGTGGCATACGGTAAGTCTGCTCTAAGTAACACACAATTTCTACAGGTGGCACAAGCTCTTACAAGATGGCTGGCAAGATGCCAATGACGAACCTCGATATCGGATCCATAAGAGAAGTTGCTGAGGATCTTGACATATCGCTCGCCTGGTGTCATGCAATTTATTTGGATGTTTTGAGCATAAGACGTGTGTCAGCGAAGTTTATTCCGAAACTTCTTAATTTTAATCAGAATAACCGTCGCATGAGCACCGCTCAGGAGCTCTTGAATGACGTCAATGATGATCCTGACTTGCTCAAAAGGGTCATAACTGGTCACCAATCATGAGTATATGGTTATGACGTCGAAACCAAAGCCCAATCGTCCCAATGGAAACATCTAGAAAACCAAAAAAAGCACACATCGCTGGAAGAGCTTAAAGCTATACCAAAAAGTACTTATGAGAAATGCTTCGAGGATTGGAAAAGCATTGGAACAACTGTATTACATCTAAGGGAAATTACTTTGAAGGGGACAACATTAATATTGATGAAAACATAAATATTTTCTCTTAAATTGCAGGTTGGAAGCTTTGTTTGGTTCCACAATCCCAGAAGGAGAATATGAGTCTGCCCAAAGATTTAATCAGATTGGGATGGACCATACCGGGTCATGAAAATCATAAATGATATCACGATCAAGATTCTGAAGACGCCACGATCTAGGGCTACACATTGATTGGCTTACTAACTACAGAGGCAACAATTGCAATTCCTGGCCTTTCAAAAAAATATCTTTCGACCAATGTGGTTCCAGTTCAAGTTTTACGCATTTACGAACGCTCCCTGGAAGGCACAGCGGAAGTTTGACAGATAAAGCTGCCATAAACCTAAATGTCATGAGACCGAGAACTTTTGATTAAACCATCAATCAAAAAAGAGATATTTGAAGTTCGACCTCTTTCCTCAGTTATCTATTTTTTTATTAGCCATTCTTTCGTTGAGCACCATAAAATTCGCGAATATGCAATAATATCTTTGATGCTTTTATCTAGAGTATTATTTAGTAGATGATTTGTACAAAAAATTTGGTTCAACGATCGAAAAGTGAATATTAAGCTAACATCCGAAATCCTCTAAGGCACTATTGACCTTCGCCTTAATATTCTGCAAATTCAACACGCATATATGTTGGCACTTTCGGAAATGACAGCAAAAAAAAAAAAAAAAACAGCTAAAAAAGTTTGCAACGTTTGCATCCATGAGTACACGACTTTTTTTTTAATTTGTCCAAAAAGTGTTATAGCATAACTTCAACCAAAATTCTCATTCTTTACATTTTTTTTAAACGAAACGTACCTGTACACGATTCACTTTTCATAGACCTAAAGTCTTAAAGTCTGCTTACCAGGTTTGCTTCTTTGTGGTAGTGAATTGTGACTGTAACGTACGAATTTTGCAAATAATTGTCGGTCCAAATGTTAGGCGTTATCCGATAGCCAATATTTTAGATTCTCACAATTTCATCTCTTTTAACTGACAAACATTTGTTATAAAGGAATAAAACGTTTTGTGAAATGGTTGTCGGATGTGGTAGCAATTTATCGATGTCAACATGTTCATTATGAATATTGGACAATTTTAAATGGCTGTGTGTTACGACACGGAGACACTTTCTTCTGTCATCAATTCCCACATCGAATTTTCAGTATTGAAATTATCGCTTATCATTCTGCTTATTTAGGCCCAGTTTTTCAGTGCTGAGTTAACTCCGAGTTAAGCTAGTGTTTACTAACTCGGGCCTAAAATGAATCCAAATTTGACTTTGGAAGGAATAATTTTAACTCCATGAGTGGTGGTTTAATTTGGCATCACTGCCACTAAATCGTTCAGTTTTCAAAACATTATCGAAATCTGTCATTCTCATCTGCTCATTGTTTATTGTTTTGTTTTTTTTTTCTTTTTTTTTTTTTTTTGTTTGGTGCATAACAATAATAATGAGCAAAAGAAGCAGCAATACTTCACAAAAATATTAGCGAAATCAACTTTTTTCCTTGCTATTTTCAGATCTGTCAAAAAAATTTTGTTCAGCTAATCCAGAGTTAACTCAACAAATTTGCTGGGTGAACTCGGTCTTAGCTCAGAATTAAAATTGACTGAAAAACATGTTTCCGGAGTTAAATCGAGTTTAACTCTGAGGCTCAGATGATCTCGCACTGAAAAACTGGCCCTAAAACACTTTTTGCAGGCCACTCAGCTTGCAATTTCCTCACCATGTGCTTTTTGTATACTTCCAAATATGATACATGGACTGAAAAGTCGGTGCCGTTTCTAAAAGAGGGCACCACTCAAATCCATACCGTTTTCAGTTAGTACCAACCTTTCAAAGATACATATATAAATTTGATAACTGTCGGACGATTAGTTGTGAGTGTGTGTGAAGCAACTTTTGTTATTGTGGAAAAAAAAAATGGATTCAAAGCAATTTCGTGTGTTGATTTCTCATTGCTTTTTGATGGGAAATAATGCAGCCGATGCAAAGAAATGGCTTGATAAGTGTTACCCGGACTCTGCACCAGCCGAACGAACAATTCGCAAGTGGATTGAACAATTTAAAAATGGTCATACAAGCACCGAAGATGATGCACGCAGTGGACGTCCAAAAGAGGCTGTTTCAGAAGAAAACATCATAAAAATCCACAAAATGATTACAAATGACCGTAAAGTGAAGTTGATCGAGATAGCTGAGGCTCTGAAGATATCAAAAGAGCGTGTTAGATATATCATGCACAAATATTTGGACATGTTAAAGCTCTGTTCAAAGTGGGTGCCGCGTTTGCTCGCAGTCGATCAAAAACAACAAAGTTGTTGATGATTCAGAGGAGTGTTTAAAGCTGTTCAACCGCAAGAAAGCCGAATTTTTGCGTCGGGATGTGACAATGGATGAAACTTGGCTCCATCACTTCACACCAGAGTCAAGTCGGCAGTCAGCTGAGTGGCGAGCAGCGACGAACCTGGTCCAAAACGACCAAAAACTCAACAGTCGTCTGGCAAGGTTATGGTATCCGTATTTTGGGATACACATGGAATAATTTTCATCGACTATCTCCAAAAGGGCAGACTATCAACAGCGACATTACATTGCGTTGTTGAAGCGTTTAAAGGACGAAATCGCAGAAAAACGGCCGCATTTGAAAAAAAAAGAAAACGCTGTTTCATCAAGACAATGCATCGTGTCACAAGTCGATGAAAACGATGACAAAATTGAATGAATTCGGCTACGAATTGCTTCCCCACCCACCGTATTCTCTAGATTTGGCCCCCAGCGACTATTTCTTGTTCGCAGACCGCAAAAGAATGCTCGCCGGAAAGATATTTAAAACCCTTTGAAGAAGTAATCGCCGAAACAGAGGCCTATTTTGAGGCTAAACCGAAATCGTACTACAAAACTTGTATCGAAAGATTGAAAAATCATTTCAATCAGTGTATCGCCCTCGAAGGCAACTATATTGATAAATAAAGTTAAATTTTTTAACACAGCCCATGTGTTATTTCATACTCTACTTCGGCCACTTTTATTTCTAATCTTAAGTTCGCCGGTTAAAAAGTTAGCGTTTATAGCGCAACTATTGAGCAGGCGTTGTTGCTTGTCATCGAAACATTCGAATCTCTTCTTGTTTTCTAGTTTTAAGATTTTTTTTCTTGTTGCTTACATCGATGGCCTCCATTTTAATATTCAATAGCATTAGCAATTAAAAAAACAATGTTTACAATAACAATTAAAGCGTCAATCACGGAGACGGATGATAAAACAAAGACATCCATGTCAATAAGTGCGCAAATTGAAATAAGTGGACTCATTTTACTCAGAGTTCTCAGTGTATTTTTACTCTTAAAAGGGTATGCGCGTTTTTTTTTTTTTTTTTTTTTTTCAATGTAAGAACCCATTCATAAAGATTAGAGCAAGACGTGTACTCATTTTGATATTAAGTGATTGAGTGTTGCACAGCAACAAGTAACATATTTCTATGAGAGCGATGAATAGAATACACTGAACGACTTTTCCACTTTAGATAAGGCAGACCTGTAGTATCTATGTAGACATAGAGGTAAAGCTACATGAGAGTTCTATGACCAGAGTTCCATACCAACCAAATAAGGTTCGAAATCAATATTGTTCATTGTTAGCTCAATTTAATTATACCAACAGTACGCAGGATGATACACGGTTGCAATGTGGCCCTTGGCCCTTCATCTTTGAGCTACCCGTGCCCAGCACTGCTCTATTTCTGTGAACAAAAACCAGGAAACTCTTGCAAGGTCTTGAGAGTTATCGCAAAATTTCAGCCCAACTTTAGTTGTAAGAATTTGACATTACTGCTCAAGCACCAAAAAACCACGAGACCACAATTAAATATATAAACGTTGACATAGGTGGATTACCATATATCAGGTAACCTTTCGATCACTGTTTGTTAATTAATTATTTCTTAGAGCCCGAGGACTCTTCTCAACTTTCTTTGGAACATGCTCTACCCCAAGCTATTTCTTATTAACAGAGTTCACACTATCTACCCATGCATAAATTCAAACCTACAACGATATTTCATGCCCTCACTTTCCTGTTAAAGTAATATCCTTGTATTTAGGGAAACTCCATAGTATATTTTGGTTTCTTCATTAAAAATCAATTGATTTCGACCTATTGGCTCAGGTGGAGATGACCTATTGCGTGAGTAGCACTCATTAGCACTAAAGTTCTTCCACAAAACTTCGAAAGGAAGACGTTTTATTTGCCACTTTCATCTATTTTTTGTGTATGTGTTGTCTATTTGTTATTCCAATTCAACCATCATGCTCTCTGTAATAAAATTCTTATTTTTTTTTTTTAAATAAATCGCCGTTCATTAGAGGCGCAAATACCAGTTACTGATGTGTCAAAACAAATAAAATATTTTGCACGATCTTCTCACAATTTTTATTTTTATTTTTATTTTTTTTTTTTTGAGTGTTAATGATTTAATTCAATCTTTTTTTAATTTGACAACCCTTACTCATTTTTCAGCTCAACACATCCAACCGCAAAGTGATGGAATTATAATCAAGCCAACAATTCAAAAGTCTTTTAGTCAAATGGAGAAAACTTCATCGCATATTAGCCCCAAACGTGAAGTACGTCCCTTACAATCCCATGGATTAGTGAGGGCTAACAGTGATGTATTTAGTTGCACGCAAGCCAGAGAACACTTGATAAAAGTTCAAATCGATCGTAATCAAACCGTGAGGGTAGATAACAGCAGTGATGGTGCCGATGAAAAGGACGAAAAAGAGTTTGGCAGTGTTGGTGTTGCCATAAATAAACATTCAAGCATACATTCGACAGCAAGTTTTCGCCCAAAGTTCCGTAAAAGTCATACATGTGGTAGTCTCTTTGCAAAATGTAGTTGTAGTCCGCCATCGCCTATTGATGTAGGTCTACATCTCCCACTTACCCCAATGATAGACACCACCAGCGATAGCATCGATACAAGTTTTAGTAATTCAAAGCTCACTCACAACCACAGCCAGTCGACGTCGTCTACCGTTTCGACACCTAACACGAATACATCAACCGGTCTGTCGCATGAGAGCAGTATCGAAGGGGGGCATTCACAGTTTTCTATGGAGATTGTCACAAGCTTGAGTAGCCCCATCGATGTCGGTTGTAATCAACAGCAGTTGCACGGTGAACGTATACCGAGAATCTCATCCCCGACTTGTGAGAATAAAGATCAGCGTAAAGTAAAGCGATTATTTCAATCTTACTCTCATCCTGACACAGACTTTGTATTCACCGACGAGAATAAAAATCCTAAGAAGGATAATCTAAACGTACGACAGAGCGTAGTTCAGACGATAACAACTCGAAGTGGCAAGGTAGAAATTAAGCACCCCAAACGGTCGTCATCACCGAATATTGGCCAATTTACTGTATTGGATGTTGCAGTTCATCCAGATATTTTAGTGAAAATCTCCCCAAAGCACTCTCCCAAGGACATACGAAAAGAAAGAAATGACCGACCAATAACACCCTTAGGTGCTCGAAGTGCTCAGCAACGCAGAAGACTTTTGAAACGTAGTGAAGAATTTGAATCCGGTTCAACTTCAGATTCGGAAAATTCTGCAGATCCTCGATCGCCGACAAAACCTTTAGAGTTGAAATGTCCTTTACCACAAAGTCCGACGAATTTGAAAAAGGACGAAAAAAGCTTTAACGCTGCACAGAAATACTTTCAAGAATCCGGTATTTTGGGCCCAATTGCATCCGCATCCACAAATCTCATTCGAAAAACATCGAAAATCTTGCACGATCCGAATGTTATCGATCAGGTATGTATTATAGGTTTGTACAGTCTTTTCAATGATGTTGTTCCCTTTCATATCCAGATACGAAAAACTTCGATGATCATTCGCAATTCATCAAAAACATCGATTACATCATCCTCCGCTTCACAGAAAGGTTATGATGATACTGACTCACCGCCGCAAGGATCTTCACCAAAGTCACCGCCTAAAGCTAGACCGCACTTAGAATATACCCCAAGATCAAATATGGACGACCGAGATGCAACAATTAAGTATCTCCAAGGCGAGATATTATCCCTGAAGGATGCACTTAAATGTAGGGATCAAGAAATTCTCAAACTGCGCCGAGAGATACACAAGTTAAAGGTGAGCTTGAGTTATTTTATTGTCGGTTTGTTTATACAATCACTTAGATACGCACGAATTGGTACTGGTCTACGAAATAGTTTCAGCTACAATATTTAGATTGCCATGTTGATCGGTAATCAAACTTTATCTGCTAATTTGCTTTGTGAGTTTTTTTTCCCCTCTTTTTTGCTGTCATGTGTCGGCTTACGTAGATTCTGGAAACCAGTTTGAACCAATTTAAGTGAAATTTTTAGTCCAAGTCCGGGAGTTATTCACAAAATGATTTTCAATTTTAAATTTTTAGAGCGTCCTGCAACAGACCACCAGCCATATACCAATCAAAAATGACGACCTTCTGCAAAGCCTTCAGAGTAATCGAGGTATGGCAGGACAGCAGCAGTGTTCTGATGTAACCAGCACAAGCGATACGAGTAGATGCTCTCCGGAACTGGTGGGGAATGTAACACCACTTATAAATGGTAATGCCGCAGTCTCTGTTAGCCAGATCGCTCATGCAACCTGTGCACTGGCTGTCGAAGGTGAAGATAAGGTTAAACCTATGACAAGCAAGCCTCATGCAAATGTGGCGCCAGTGCTCAAGAAGCAGGGTGTATCTGGCGAGAGCTGTGATTCAACAAATGTACAACAATCAATCAATGTTCCTATTCCAAAGTTCGATAAGGATTTCAGGTACGCTTTAATAAAATCTATGATTTAGTAAGAGATTCTATGAATATGCATTTAGATCAAAACAACTCATCAAAGATGCCATAATGGACAATGACTTCCTCAAGAACATCGATTCATCTCAAGTCCGTGAGCTGGTCGAATCCATGTACAACCTTGAAGTTGCCGAAGGCGAATATGTGATAAGAGAGGGAGATGCTGGTGCTCATTTATATGTTTCGGCTGAAGGAGAATTTGAGGTTGTGAAATCTGGCAACGTCCTGGGCGTTATGGGTCCGGGTAAGGCCTTTGGTGAATTAGCAATCCTCTATAATTGCACAAGAACGGCTTCGATTCGAGTTTTGTCGAAAGCAAAAGTCTGGGTCTTAGATCGACGAGTCTTCCAGCAGATTATGATGCGCACAGGCATGCAACGAATCGAAGATAGCGTGAATTTCCTTAAATCAGTTCCTCTACTCAAGAATTTGAGTAATGATGTCCTGGCTAAGATTGCCGACGTTCTGGAGGTGGTAAGTTTCCTTAAATCCCATATTTTCAACCCTTTCTTCATCTTCATCTTCCTTTGTAGGAATTCTATCCAGCAGGAACCTATATCATTCGACAGGGGGCTAGTGGTGATACATTCTTCCTTATAAGTCAAGGTTGTGTTCAAGTGACACAAAAGCTCAGCACAACTACCGAAGAAAATAAGATCCGAACGCTCCAAAGAGGCGACTACTTTGGGGAGCAAGCTTTGATCAATGAAGACAAGCGAACAGCGAACATAATCGCTCTAGCACCGGGAGTTGAATGTCTAACTTTGGATCGCGAGTCATTTACTCATCTTATTGGGGATCTCTGTGAGCTAAAGGAAAAGAACTACGGTGATGAGAATCGAGTTTTGGCTATGAAATTCGAGCTATCCAAGGAGATCTTTGGGGCCAACGTCAAGCAAGGTTTGTTGTAACCTAAATATGTCACACAAAGGTCACATTTTGAAAAATTTTTGATCTTCTTTTAGAATTTCCCGATATGAAGTTGACAGATTTGGAAGTCGTAGCAACTCTTGGTATTGGTGGTTTCGGTCGAGTAGAACTTGTCAAAGCTTATCGAGAGAATTTAGTAGAGACTTTTGCCTTGAAGTGCCTTAAGAAGAAGCATATACTCGATACACGGCAAGAAGAACATGTCTTCAGTGAGCGAACTATCATGCTTTCCTGCAATACACCATTTATCTGTCGATTATATCGCACTTTCCGAGATCCTAAATACCTTTACATGCTACTCGAAGCATGTATGGGTGGAGAGGTTTGGACTATGCTACGAGATCGTGGGAGTTTCGATGAGAACGCCACGCAATTTATCATTGGATGTGTACTGCAAGCTTTTGAGTACCTGCATGCTAGAGGGATCATTTATCGGGATCTTAAGCCTGAGAATCTAATGATTGATGAAAAGGGCTATGTGAAGTTGGTAAGTTGATATTTCTTGATATCTGACATGTTACGATTCTTTGAAATCCTCCTTTTTTAGGTTGACTTTGGTTTTGCTAAGTACATTGGTAATAGCAGTAAGACTTGGACATTCTGTGGCACTCCGGAATATGTGGCGCCTGAAATCATATTAAACAAAGGCCATGATAGAGCTGTAGACTACTGGGCCTTGGGAATACTCATTCATGAACTGCTAAATGGAACGTAAGTGCGAAATTTTTCAACTCGTTAAGCCGATGTTTTTTACTTTTTTGTCCTTCAGGCCACCGTTTACAGCCAACGATCCAATGAAGACCTACAATATCATCCTCAAAGGTATCGATATGATTGATTTCCCGAAGCATATGTCACGCTCCGCAATACAACTGATTAAGAAGCTCTGTAGGGATGTTCCTGCCGAACGTCTAGGATACCAAAAGGGTGGCATACAGGATATTAAAAAACACAAGTAAGTCAAACATCATAGAAGTTACGTAGAAGATTTTGACTAAGGTTTCAATTTTCTAGATGGTTCCTTGGCTTCGATTGGGACGGCTTATCGAGCCAACTACTTATCCCGCCATTTGTCAGACCGGTTTGTCATCCCACAGATACAACCTACTTCGATAAGTTTCCAATGGACCCACAGGTCCCACCAGATGAAATATCCGGCTGGGATGCCGATTTTTAGCATAATACTTGTATATGTTACTTTATTTATATAGAAAAAGATTGAAGAAACCAAGTTGCCTTAGCTTTTAAGCAAAGTCCTTTAGAAGAACTTTTAAATTGCTCAATATATTTTTATGTACAAATATGAGTCTAAATTAAAAAGAACAATTTGTTAAATTAAACACAATGACATTGTTAAGATTTAGGCGAGCTTTCATTTCTTGATTATGAATGTCCTGATCTGCATCGGTTCAAATGTTACATTAAAGACTGCGTCCTTATCCTTCTTGTCAGCTTTTAGTGGTGCATGCTTGGATTTGATGTAGGTGTCCTTTTTGACTACGCTGCCAAATTCGAAGAATTTAAAACGTTTCATATCACCAAGTGTCATGGAACCGTCAAGTGTAGTCTCGGAAATTTTCGAACCCCCAAGCTCATTGAAGATTGCACGAATGTTGAACGTTATGTTGGTACCCTCTGTTCTGTCGAGGAAATTCTCCAGACGCAGCAAAATTTCAGTGTCTGACCAGGGTTCCAAACTAAGAAGATGTATACTTGATGGAAGTGTATTGAATGTGGGAAGAGCTAGTGGTTTGACCTTGGAGTCGGTACCAAATGAGCTGAAGAATTTTTGGAAAGGCAAAAGCACATCAAGTTGTAATTGCCGTTCGAGTGCGGTTTGCTTTTGTTTAGCCGAACTAAGAACCAGATAATATTTGCCTCTTGCGATTAAACCTTGGCCGTAAGCGGTCTCATTAAGAGCCTCACCAACTCCAAAGGCATCGTCTCTCAATAGTCTACGATGCAGCATTAGTTCGACTGCTCCATCTTTCAAACTGGACCCACCTTGAGCACGATCATTAAGTACAGCAATACGACTTTTATCATCTTCAATGGCAATTCTTGACGTGATAGGATAGTAGTTACCCGACACATTTTCTGTAAGATTAGCCTTGAAATTTTCTCTTGCATTGCGAACTCTTTTTAGCATTTCTCGTCCGTTGGAGTCAGTGTAGAATACACCCTTCGAAGCAATTGGACTGCTAAAACGAGTAATGATCTCCTTACCGAATGTGTCAGCAATTGGAATTGGACCAACTTGCCATTCGAATTCAACATGGCTCTTGCCGTTGTAGATCCTTATAACTTGGGAAATCCAATCGTTAAACTTTTGCCGCACTTCTTGGACTAAATTGCCTTTCACAATGGTCATTTGGACTTGAGGTCCAACCAGAATTTCACTACCATTCGGGCGGAAAATATAAGCGCCAGAGGATCGATTTTTGAACTCTGCATTATTACCAAGTGCTCCACGGTAATAGTAGAAATCTTGACGGATATCCTGGTTAATACCATTCATCTGAACAGCAACAAGATGGCCGGTCGAACTGAAGTTTAATCGAACTTTCTACAGTGAGAAAAAATATTTATAAAATTAGAATCAGTTACAACCTCAAGAATCTTAAGAAATCTTACCGAATTCTCAACGATGGTATAGTTGGCTCGGGGCTGAATTTCACTCTCTACTATGGTGTAAGCTGGTGAAGGGTTTTGGACAACCTTAGCGCGTTGGAACCATAACGGAACGACACGGATAGTGGCCTTAGACGTTCGTTTTACATAAAACGATTCAAGTTTTTTGACATTAGCTTCGAAAACCAACTCATTTGTTGCATCCGTTTTCCGATATGGAATGTTCACCACTGGTTCTGGAACGGCTATTAACTGCGATGGAATGATTTTACTGGCTTTATCCGTAACAACATATGTCCCTTGAACAACGGGAATTCTCACAAACTGAGTAGACTCGTGGCCTAGTGGATTAAATAATGTTACAACGAAGTTTGCATTTTTTGTTGGAAGAGTGCAGATGCTTATATTCAACTGACGACAGGTTTCGAATTCACCACGTGTTAAGTTGGTCAGCTTTTGAAGAGATTGTTTAGTGTTAACTTCACAACTGGCTAGGGCTTCATCGAGAAGTTGATCGTAGTCGAAAGCAACTTTTTGTTTTTCTGTTCCTGTGATAGCATCATGGTGCTGCATAACTCCCATTACTTTACGAAGGCCTTCTAAATTTGCCTTTGGAGTGGCGGCAGTCAAATTTCCAAATAATGTCAATTGTTTGCAGACTTGAAGAAAGTGATTTCCTTCGCGCTCGAAACGCTTCTGAGTTGGACGTGAGCTGTAGTAGCCAGTCCAGTAGGTATGCCAGTCAGTTGAATATGGGAAGAAATCTTCGGTTTTATTTGGCCACGTTACCAAATCATCATAGAGTGACTTTAGATAACACGACGGTGTAGAGTAGAATACATTTACCTTTGACCCAAATCTTTGTCGGTCATTGACATACCTTATAAGATTGAATATACTATTTACCAATGAAGAGGTATAAGAAGGTGGTTAGTACTCACTTAATCAGTTTGTCCATATTCTTGTAGTTGATTGCGGCGCTTTGATAGTTGAAATCATCTCCCATGGGAACTAGTAAATTGGTTGTCCGATACGAACTGGCCATCTTTTGGATATAAGTAATGAATTCTTCTACTCTGTTATCCACATTGTTTTCTGTACTCTTTCCATCTATGATCGGATCATCCTGGCAAAGCGTGTCAAAGCAGAAACCTGGTGGAGCAGAGTAGTGATTGTAAAGCAATCCTGTGAATAGTTCTGCACTTTCACCTGTAAACATGCCGCAATGGATTAAAAATTGACTATTTCCCTTAGACTGATTTCACACATACCCAAGCTAGCACTAGCCTTCCAAACCATTTCAGCTGTGATATTCTTCAATCTTAAGCTCTTTTCTACCCAATCCATGCGGGCAAAGAACTCTCCATCAAATCCCATTTGTGCAAATATGGAAGCCATTTCCCTGGAATGGCCAAACGGATCGATTTGCCAACCTATTCGTGGGCGACCACATTCCCCAAAAGTCTCAGAGAGTTTCCTAAAGTCAAAATTGTACATCAGAAGCACTCTATATGATACCATACAACTACTTACTTAAGCCCAATGGTAAACTGATCAATAACGCTTTGATAGTGCACTGCTGCCTCATCATTCATACTCCATGCACCACCGGCAAACTCAAGGCGTCCATTAGCAACTAAATTCTTTACCTGTTTCTGTACTTTTGTGGTTTGTTCGTCCCACCACTTAAAGAAGAAAGCTGATTCCACATAGATGAATCTAGAAAAAGTCCAGTTTAAACTCGATATGAATGTCTAAGATAAACCTGTACGGATACCGTCTCGCAGGATCCTTTTGTAGCTCAGCTATCACAGAATCTAAAATATATTGCACACCAGCTCGTTGAACGCCAGTTTTGCTGCCATAGTAATATTGGTCAACGGTTTTTAGCCAGCCAACATCATCGTGAGAATGTGGCACTAGGTGGACGTTTATTCTATTCGCTGCGACTTTTGGACAAGCCTTAAATTAGACGGGAAATCATGATTAGATAATGTAATTAATTTTTTCAAGTTTTTTGATAAGCAAAGTGGTTTATGAAATACTGTGATGGGATTGCTGACACATTATAAATCAAAGATACCGATATCATGCCAATTGGACTGCAGTTTTAAGGTTCAAAGGAAAAATTTGCCACTTCTCGTGCATCTGATAAATTTGGGTGAGAGAGTGTTGAACTCTTGAAGGTAGAGGCCTTGTGTATTTTATAGCGAAATGATTAAGATTACTTCAAACGACCTTTACTGTGACCAGCTCTGGTCTCAAATTTGCTTAGATTGCCTCTAACATGGCAACTTAAGTTAGCGAAATTCTTAATTATGTATCTGGAAGCGTTCTTGATTACCCGGAGGTAATCAAGTGATTTTTAGCGGCTCTTCGGTCGGCCAATTTTTTAACATCAAGAGAGTTTTTCAAAGACTGCAACGAATGGTAATCAGAGGGAGCAAAGTCCGGGCTATACGGTGGATGCATCAAAACTTTCCAACCAAGCTCCGTCAATTTGTTCCGGGTCATCAAAGATGTGTATGGCTTAGTATTGTCATGATGGAAGACAACTCCCTTTCTGTTTAGTAATCCTGGTCTTCATTCAATGATGGCTTCATTCAAATTGTCGAGTTGTGCACAATAGAGGAACGAATCGACTGTTTTGTCACGTTCTAGCAGCTCATAATAGACAATTCCCTTCCAATTCAACCAAACACTCAACATAAGTTTGTTTGCCGTCAATCCAGGCTTTGAAGTCTTTTGTGGTCGGTCACTGGCCTTTGACCATGATCGCTTGCATTGGATATTGTCGTATTTAATCCATTTTTCATCGCCCGTAATGAATCGCTTTCAACAGCGTTTCACTGATGGTTTTTCGGTCAATTAAATTTCTTAGCGTTAATTCATGTGCCACACAAACACCGAATTTCTTTGAGTAGCCTGCTCATTTTAGACGATTCCAAACTGTTGATGTTTAGTGCCTACGCTATATCCAGCCAGTTACCGTGTCAGTCTTACTCCATCAGTTGCGAAATTTCATCGACTCTTTCAGTGACAGGCCGACCAGTGCGAGGTTCATCTTTTACATCGATATTTCTAAAACAGAATCGAACAAACCACTCGTGGATCCATCGTTCACTCACAGCATTCTCACCGTAAACTGCACAGATTTTTGGACACCAACACTAGTGACGAAAACCAGCGGAGACTTTTTATATGACCCAATATTTGATAAAAATGTCATATTTGCAGACTGCAGATACATAGACCAAACAAATCTCCTGTAGCGTTCAGCATAATACATCTTCAAGTGTCTCTTTTTGATGAGATATTTTTAAGATGCATTGAAGCAAGAATGTGGAGGTAATGATCAGCATGCAAATTCTACCCGACTTTTTCTAGCCCGTTGATGTCTGGCTACTGGTGGGCTGTGGAATTCTATTTTGCAATGGTGCTCCGAAGAAATATTCGATGTTACTTCAAGCGGAAAACACTCCTATTATCCTTGGATCGTTCATCCTTGCTTCCATCTGAAAATTATGAAAGATACTAATGCTGCGACATACAACATGTTGTAGAAAAAAGGCAATGGCCATCGCTTCATCTGTCTTTTACATGTATATTCTTCCAAAATTTGATCCATGACGTCGACGCCAACTTTATGTTTGTTGTCAAATAGAATTGCCCCAACCAATTCGGTGCCATAGTGAACTGTTGACAGTAAAATGACTGCCTTAGATTTTTTCGGCACGTAAGACACTGCTGCGATATTATCCCTAAATCCAAAGATAGTGGATAATGTTAAGCGACTATGATCCTAAAGCATTTCTTTAGGACTTCACTTCTTATTCCATCGAATAGTTCCATCAAAAGCCAGTCCATATTCTCGAAGTTATTCCACACCTGCAAAACTTGTTTGTTAATTCAATCATCACCTTCGCGTCCAAATTTTCAGCTCTCTGATGTGCATCTTCATTGACCATATACAGAATCTCTTTGCATAGGCATCCGTTGCTGGAATCCCAAGTCCACCATAAGTTCTTGGCAGGCTTTGATGGTATGTATTGTGTTAATCGTGTCCATTGTCGCGAATGCTACTTTATCTGTACTTTTCCGTTCGACAAAAGTCTTTTGTTTGTTTTATTTTATAAACCAATTTATAACGCAAAGCCGGTTTAGCGACAACGTTGCTCTAAATATGGGGTTCATGTTGGTTTTAAACAACCCTTCTGTATGCAGCATGTTGGCATGATTTACACCAGCTAAACAAAGACCAAATTAGGCATATAGTTCCTCTTCAGTAAAAGATTCCCAAACTATTTGCTTTGTCGGGTTACTTTCGTTGTATTTTATAATTTCCTGTTGAGCTCTCCTATTAGTTTTTCGCATAATGATAACCACCATATCTTCTGATATCATTGTCTTAAAAATACCAAGATGACTACGATTCATTCCTCGTCTTGTGCAGGAATGTGATCGAATGACACTGTGTGCTCCTAGACGACCTGTTGCTGGAGGTTATTGGTATCATTTTGTTGCATTACGGGCCAAATAGTTTTCCTCTGAAAATTGTCCTTATTGCTCTTGGCGAACTCCGTCGATTTCTGCTTGTAACTCTTCCAGCATCTCGTCATCATCAGTATCTTCTCTATCCGATATTCCCCCTACTACCAAGTCTGTCTTCGCATCAGAATTATCTCTATCGGAAACATAGTTCTCATCGTCATTGCCACTAAAATCTTTTACCTGAGAGCCACTCTCTCGTATTTCTTCGGCAAGCCTGTTAACTTGCTCCCTTTTTTGTTCGCCCGTGCGTATATCATAAGAATGTAGTTCCTAATTTGCTTTTAATTCGTTCAAGTAATGATTACTGATTGATAATAATGATGCCTTTACTCTCATATATACCCACTAACTGAACAAAAATAACTAACTGTAAAATTCACTAATGATCTAATAATCTGGAAGTCGTAAGTAATAAACGATTTACAATCAAAAACGAAATGTTCAAATGACCCAATGACCATGCATACGTCATAAACATAAGTAATTAGTGGAAAACTCCAGGTAGTTGCATATTTTTGCAAAATACCGTAATAAATTATTTTGTTTGTATATAATGAACTAAACAAAACTAATAATTACCTGTCGAACTTAGGTAAAAAGAGTTTTTTTTTGGGATGAAATGTTAAATAAATACGTTTCTCCCTACAATATGTAGCAAGGTCTGGCCAGACCTATTACATCGATTCTAGGGGTTGTTGGAGAAAAAAAATTATTTTCCCACACTTGGATTTACAATATGTTGTCCACTCTAAAGCATTAAAAATATGTACGCTGACAAAGTCAGGAAATTTGGTAAAGATAGCTACACAATCAATTAGGAAAATATGGTTTCGAAAATGGAAAAGATCTGGCCAGACCTACTCATTGACAGAAGGGGAGTGCTTATTCCAATTTTCGGTTGTAATAATCGTTCCACGACGACAGTCTGTGCGTATTCCAGTAGATAAGTTCGAGTCAACATATTCACTAATGAGTGTTCCTATGCCAGTGAGAGATAATGAGTGTTCCTAGCTCAGTCCAAATTGTGGCTAATTTTGCGTAAAGATATTATCTTATACCCTTACAAGATCAAGTTAACTCGAGAACTGAAGCCTCTTGATCATTTGAAGTGCCGAAACTTCTTCTGAATTTCATTGAAAAATCATCTCCAGCGATGAAGCTTATTTTTGGCTTAATGGCTTTTTCAATGAACAAAGTATGAATTATTGGAGGGCAGCAAACCCAGATATGATTTCAGAAACTCCAAAGCATCCACAAAAAACGAACGTGTGGTGTGGATTTCTGCCGAAGGTGTGATTGAATCGTAATTTTTGTCGACTTGACGTCAGTGATATGTGGTTCTAACAAAATGGTGCCACATTTCACATATCTGATCAAACAATTAATTAATTAAAGGGGAATCTCTCTAAAGGTTTAATCTCGAAAAAGGGTCCAGTCGAATGGCCACCGCGCTCATGAGATTTAGCGCCGTCGGAAGTGGTCATATAACCGGGACCTTGTTCAATAGCTAAAACTTACATGTGTACTTACCTGAAATAAATTTCAGCCCGATATCTCAATTATTCTCTGATTATTTAAATACTTAATTGGTACGTCCTTATTGCAAAATCCGATAGGAATGAAGGCTAACAAGAAAATATCATTTAAGTGTCTGAACATCCCAAATAAGATGACTCCATGTCATCATGTCAACATGTACGAATCCACCAGATAAAACAGAGAAACAAAAATATATTTTGAGCATAGGATACGCATGTAACGGGTCAACAGATAGCAATGATAGTTTTTCCAATTCTTATGTTTTAGCAGCTGTCAAAGCTACCAATGGCATCTAGCTGTGAAAATATTTAGTACGGTTTGCCTTTTCATCATGCGTCGTGCGGAAATTATTAAAAAAAAATTTACCGAAATTCCGGCTCAGTTGTAAACACACAACATAAATTTTGTCGTGAAGTCTGTCGTTATCATGGCTTTAATGTGCAGGCAATTCGTTGCGCCGTAGAAAACTATAAGAATAAGTACACTCCTTTAAACCTTAAACAATCACCAGGCAGTCAACCCGGCTCATTTTGCGGCTGGAATTGAGCCTAAATCCGTATAAGATTGTGCTGACGTCAGAATTAAAGCCGGACGACCGTAGACAATGTTGTGAGTTTGCTAATTGGACGCAATCTGGATTTTGGGAAAAAAATCATCTTCTCGGTCGAGCTCGATTCTTTTCTCAGCGGCTATAATAACAAATAAGACTGCTATTATTGGAGCAAACACAATCCACATGCTTTCGTCCAAGCATCAATGCATCCACAAATACTGGTGCGGTTTATGGCTCCGCATTAGCGGAGCTTAATTCTTTCAAATTGAAGAAGTAAATACCGTTTGTATCAATGGTCGCAATATTAACCGACTTGATGTGATTACACATCGATAAATTCAATTTCATCAATTGGCCGCTGCGATCATGCGATTTTAACCCATTCAAATATTTTCTTTAGCACTACGTCAAGTCGTTAGTCTACGCTAACAAGCCAGCCACTTTAGACGAATAACGAATAAAGCCGCACATATTGGACTGAGTTGTCAAGAATTAGACCGACCGCTTGAAACACTGAGAGCGAAGCCGAGGCGGCCATTTGAATGATATGCTATTCCACTCATATCGGCTTGAATGTAGCTTCAAAATAAAACTAGAATCAATTTTATATCTCATACCGTTGTTGTTTTATTGAAATTGTTTTCCTATCGTTCTCAATTAGTCACCAGCTACAAGAATAGAAGGGGCTTCCCAAGGCGTCATTTTTTTATCCGCTATAAACTATTTGCGTACCAATCTCAATAATTCTAATGTCTACCCACAAGACTGTATGGGCGATATGGCCGCTGACTCTAAGCGTCTGTTGCTCCAAAGTGCAATTGCTTCTAGACTTGAGCAACCATTTGTGATCAAGAAACTGACTCTCAGTTAATCTTCTTTCCACTTTCAACTAGGACTGTGATCGTGTCGTGATCCAATTTCCTAATGAAGCCAAATGTCTGATAGTAACCCCAGAAAGTAAACTTCTCCGATTAAAACGTGATGTCGGTCTTCTTGCAGTGTAAATCAGGATGTTTCAGGACATATTTGAATCAATTATTTAGTGAAATAAGTATTTGCATAATTTTTTTCTATTGCTCGATTCGAATTTTGACGTTTATGTCGCAAAAGTATCCTAGGACGCCTATCTTGTGACGATATGATACCAGATCTCCGTGTCCTAGATTCTACTTCGAATTTTTTCGGGTTAATCAATGGTACATAATGGCACTCTGTTTATCAATCCTTTGCCGAAGATTTCAGGAGCAGTCAATGGACTAGACCTGATTTCATCGCAGACAGGGATCACCCCAGACTATATTTTTCAATGGGCAATTATGTCCTCCAAAAAGGGATATACGCAAATTTTTAAGACACGCATTACATTACCAAGAATGTAAAGGTAAAATGAAAGGTGAATAGTTTGTAGCTACAAGTAAACATTAGGATTGTTTTGTCTTGCCTACACTTCCAAAAAGCGAAATGTGTCAAGATTATACTAGATTACTCGATACATTAAGACTTTTCTTGCTAGAGACGATTCTGAAAAATCATTTGGGACCTGGGCCACTGTTGAGGTTTTGCTAGCTGATTATGAGTTTTATCTACAATTAGGGTTTTAACGAACATAAGCGCTTATGTCAGGACTCTGTAGCTAATAAATAAACTAAGAACATGCTCTTAAATAACACACATGTGACATTACAGGCCATTCCTCCCTTTTAAGAAAATTGACTGCCACAATGCTTTTGCAAGGCCTCTAAATATGTAAGGCTTAGCCAAAAGCAGTACTCCAGTAGAGAACGAAGTAGGTACTCTAGCGCTTTCTCTCAAGCATTGTATTGCCTCGTATCAAAAGGCAGATATCTGCAACTAATTATTTTTTATTGCGTAATAAGCGTATTCTCTAGGGATTATCGACAACCACAAAAAAGTGCTGCGGCGATTGAAACGAATAGTTGTCAGAAGAGGCCAAGTCAGTTGAATACGGCAGAATAGGGTGGGGCAGAACTTCTCAATTAATATTTGCCAAATACGAAGCGTGTTCAAAAAGTAAGGTGTACTTTCGATTATCGGTTTTTATGTACACATGTCCCGAACATATGTTCACAGTTCCAAGTATATAGCATACTTAATTTGTTTTTGACAGATAGAAAGGTTAGACGTGTTTTAGTCTGCTCTATTTAAAAGAAAAATGTTTACAAGTGGTACACGTTGTTCTAAGATGGTCGAGAAGATGCCAATGATGTACCTCGCTTTAGACGCCTCAGCACATCAACAAAAGTTGAAATCGTCAAAGCTGTAAAGTAAATTGTTTCAGAATATCGTCGAATTACCACAAGATAAGGATGTTGGCATACCAGTCGGCTCGTGTCAGCACTTTTTTATTTTTTTTATGTTTTAGACATGAGACGTGTGTTAGGGAAGTTTGTTCCGGAACTTCTTAATTTTGATCGGAAGAACCGTCGCATAAGCATTGCTCACGAGCTCTTGAATGACGTCAATAATGATCTTGACTTGCTCAAAAGGGTTGTGACTTCGAAACCAAACCCCAAAAAGTCCGGAATTGTAGAAAAACAATTCATGGCTTTTGCATCCCTAAAATATACCTACTTATACATCGTTGCTTGTGAGGGTTTGTTTGGCCAAAACCAACACGACTATCATGCCCCAGCCACCACATTCACCAGATTTGGCCACATTTAGCTTTTTCCTGTTCCCAAACTGAAGAGACCTATGAAAGGAAGGAAATTTGCAACGATTGAGGAAATAATAACGGCATCGCTGAAGGAGCCCAAGACTATACCAAAAAGTGCTTATAAGGTGTGCTTCGAAGATTGGAAAAAGCGCTACCACAAGTGCATTATATCTGAGGGGGATTACTTTGAAGAGGACAACATTAATATTGATAAATAAATAAATATTTTCTAATAAATATACACCCTGACTGACTCGAACTGCAACCAACTTCAGACTGCTATAAATTCCAAACCGTTCATTACTGTGAGCTCAAATGTTAACACATGACAGATAATTTTATTATTTACAAGCCTTTCAAACGACTTGCCTCTCAGTTGTGTTGAAAACTTTATCCGCGATACAATTCAAACGTGATAGTGTGATTGCTTTATATTTGGTTGAAAAACCACAAGTAGCTATCGTTAGAGCTCTCCAGCACATCAACGTGGATAAATCATTTGTGTCTCGAACCATAGCTCGTTACCGTTATACTGGCAGCGTTGCAAAACGCAATGGAGGTGGTCATAAAAAAAAACAGCAACATAGGCAGAAATGCTTCGGAAAGTGAAGGCTCGAATTGAGCGAAATCCGCGTCGAAGTGGAAGAAAAATGGCTCGTGAGCTCAACATATCGTTGGAACGGATGCAACGCATATTGAAAAATGAGCTTGGGCTCAAGCCATTGAAATTCCAAAAAACACACGATCACACACCACAACAGAAAAAAGTTAGAGTCGAAAGAGCGAAGGAGTTGCTACGCTTGCACGAAAATGGTGAGTTGCCGAATTTGGTTTTTTCCGATGAGTCGCAATTTGTTATCGAGCAATATGTCAACAAACAAAATGACCGAGTTTACTCGCCAGAGAGGTCCTTCGAAAATTTATAGTACACCTTCGGATGACCACCAGAAAGCAGACAGCACCGATGGTGATAGCTTGGGCCGCCATAACCGCCGATGGTCGTTCTCCGCTTGTATTTTTGGACCGTGGCGTCAAAATTAATGCGATCGTATACCGTGAAACTATCTTAGAGGCAGTATTGAAACCTTGGGCAAACAATCATTTCGGTCGGAGACCGTGGACATTTCAACAAGACTCGGCACCGTCTCACAAAGCGCGCGTCATTCATTTCTTCATTTCTTCGACACAATGGATTGCAAATTCTTCGGATGCAAATCCGTTGGATCTCTAAAAAATACCAAAGTTTGGACCAAATCAAACAAGCACTTCGCCGAGAATGGGCCAAAATACCGCAGAGCCACTTGAGTGCAGCGTGCGATGCTTTCTTCGACCGTCTCAAGGCCATTTTTCGCGCCGAGGGTAGACGTATTGAAAACTACTGATACAATTTGAAAATTGATGTATTTTCCAACATTTTTTGCTTTGGCACAATAAAATTTATTAAAAAATAAAAAAATTATAGCATTTTAAAAAGTTGCAGTTCAAGTCAGTCAGTCAGTCAGTATAAAGTCAGCTTACTTTTTGAACACACCTCGTATTTCTTTTTAGTGCTAATTACACTTTCACAGTATCTCTAAGTCATAGCTGACATCTAAAAACAAATGACGAGAGTACGCAAGACCAGTACCATGAGCGAAAGCAGTAATTTTGTCTTTCGAAGACTAAATAAACAAGAAATTGGTGTACAATTGGTGTACAATATGAAACACAAATCAGAGTCTTGACACCCACTAAAATAGACTTCTCCGAACTTAAACAGATTTTGATGTTTACCATTTGCTATCGACTTTTTATATATTGTACGTGGCAAATAAATCGTAGATAAAACCCCTAAAACACGCTTGATTATGTTGTTATGTTGTACAGTTATTAAAGGGCTGTTTGATGAGTACCCGAATTGGAAGATAGGTGACGCTACTAAGCCAAAATGAGTGTACCATCACTTAATATAACATCTTGTAGCCTGTTTATGAAAATTTTGTGACAATCCGAGGCTTAGTTTTGACGTGTTAGTGGTTTTTGCGTCCATGGAAAAATAGCAGCATCGCTTCGTGATCCGATTCTTGTTTTTTAATGGCCCATTCTCGATGATGTATATGGCACCCATTCACCTTCCCGTACAACCGTTTACCATTGGTTCGCAGAGGTTCCCGTGGCCGCAATCGTGCGCAATCGCAAGACCAGTTCAAAGACGTGCTTGGCTCTGTTTAATCGAAATCCGGAGAAGTTCCTGCGTCATTTCATGATCGTCGATGAGACATAGATTCATTTATACACACCAGAGACCAAAGAACAATCGAAACAATGGGTTTTACCCGGTGAACGTGCTCCAAAGAAGGCGAAGACCGTGCATTCGGCCGGAAAAAGTGATGGCCACCGTTTTTTGGGACGCACCAGGTGTGATCCACGTTGACTATTTGGAGAAGGGAAAATCAATCACAGGAACATACTACGTCGATTTATTGGGCCGATTCAACGCCGATTTGAAGAAAAAAAAATCGACCACATTTGGCATATGTAGAAATCGCACAATAACGCAAAAGCTCACACTTCCACAGTCACCACAACCAAATTGGTCGAATTGCACTACGAATTAATCACCCATCCTCCTTATTCCCCGAACTTGGATCCCTGCGACTTCTTTTTGTTCCCAAACCTGAAAAGATCGCTCGCCGGAAAGAAGTACGGTCAATTTCGGCTCTTAAACTGTCTGGAAATTTCTTAACTTTAGAAAGAGTTATTTTTTTTCATTATAATTGGTTTGAGTAAGGCTTAAAAAACCCGATTTTTTTGTTATATCTACAACTGGCTACAGTTTGAATGGATCTTGTGTATTGAAAATGTTATCCCAGAGTTTAAGTTTAAAAGTTGATTTAAGAGCAGCGAAGTTAATTTTATTAAAATTGTTACACAATGGTTTTTTAGTCGAGCTGAATACTAGTTAAACTGTGATAAGTCGGTCTTAATTGAAGGAAGCCGCTCATTGTAGAACATAATTGCTTCTGTAAATCCTTAAGAAGGTATGGTCTAGACAAAAATTTAGTCGACTTGGTTGAGTTAAAAGGGATTCACAACTAAACGAAGACAGAACTGAGAAAAAAAGAACTATCAAAAGTATGAGTCTATATTTTTATCAAAAAAAATTATCAATGGAAATGGAAAGCAAAGGTGTCCTATCACGTCAGCTTCTCGAGTTATTGCTACCTTCATGTGTTAAGTACAATAATAGCTTAATTAAATTGTTTTGCTCGTTCTGTTGCTAATCGGAATAATTTAAGTTGTGTTGAGATAGTCTTAAGTGAAAGTAAAATATAATCTATAAACTAAATATCGAAAAAATCGATCGTCGCACTTGTGAAAATAACCCCAGTAAATTTTATTATGTGTGTGTCCAATATATTGTAAAGCCCCAAGTAAGGGCTGTAACTAAAAAGGTAAAGCAGGCTTATCAACTTTATTTTAATCGTTCTATAAAACAACACAAAGAATGGATTCCGATTTTTTTTTTATCTCGTGTTATGTTGTACTTCAATTCAAGAGGCAAGAAAAACCTACATTGTGAACATTAACACTAGGACCGCTTAGAACCACTTGCAAAAAACTTTCAACCCAGCAAAAAGCACAAGAAAAGTGACTTACTAGGATTCATACAAATAATCCCTCAAAATATATAAAAAAAGAACTGGGGAAGGCATAGCGTCAATCCAGTAGATCATTTTGGAACAAAATCACAGAAAGCTCTGAGGCTAAAAATATCATCTCTACAAATCCTATGAAGCCAAGCTGTTTGAAGAAAAAAAAAAACGATGGCTCTTAGACAATCTCAAGTGACGAATCACTCAACCTGCTACTGGACACTCACTTTCAAGGTAGCTCACTATTCGCTGCCAGTAGTAACCCAAACAGGACTACTGCAACTGTGACCAAAATTCATGGTCTGATTACAACAGACAAAGTGCCTCGGGCGCTACATAGCTTCAATTTAATTTTTATTTTTTAATTTAATTTTTGACAGGACACTAAACTGAAAACCTAACTTTCAAGGAAGAGTTTATTCAACCTCGAATAACCCACTGGCTATACAAGTTAATACCCTGAATCATCAATGGCAAAAACTACTTAATTGCAATAGACAACAAAAAGATAACTTCAACAAAGCAATGGAAGTTTTTCTATAGAAACTTTTGAATTACAGTAAGTAAGAAGCAGCAGACACCACACCCACGCAAACTTATTCATCACAATCCATAAGTATATATGTAGTTCGCAAATTAGATTAGTTTTTAAGTCTTATTCTGTAACTTCAATCTTTCGCTTCCTTCGCCAATAATTTTTTTTAACCGAATCGCGAAGGAAATTAATAATTTACCTCTCGGTTGTGGTTGTGTGGTTGTCTGGTCTTGTCAACTGCAAGAAACGAAGAAGAGTCCAAAGAACAGCATGTTTTTATTGTACATAAGTGTAGCTCCCTCCACAACCACACAGTGGACAAATAATTTATTTGGCAACGCTAATATTCTTAATTTATTAGGAATCATCACAGATAAAATTGATTGCACTATACCTAAACTTCGGTTTTACAAGGACTTTCATGCGAGCTTCTCCTCTGGATCCTTCTGGGAGGAAGATGGTTTCATTGAGGACAAGTCTATCCACCTCGAAACAGACGGATCTAAAACCAATAGCGGGGTTGGTGGCGGTGTTTCTCAGGTAAGCTAAATCTAAGCCTCTCCTTCCGGAAAAGTTCATCTTTTCGAATATTCATAGCGCTGTCAAATCATTGGACTAAGTCTCATTAAATTCTTAGACCGCACTTGAATGCCCATCATCTATTATGGAGACGGCAGAGCAGTTCAACCTTCACCTTTGTTGAGTACCGTGCAACAGAGACATTCCAGGGAATTGTATGTCCGACGAACTCGCCAACATTGGAACCAATCTACCTATTCTACCGGAAAATGGTTGCATAGGTATACCAATCGTTACGTGCAAATCAATATTAAAGCAGAACAGACCTTAGATGGACCGGCGGACCAACATGTCCAGCGACTAAACAAATCTGATTCTGCTAAACAGGAAACATCTCAGCGCCATCATGGAAAGCACGCAAGAAGGCTTGGCGCTTTTACAAATGATTTCTGCAGAAGCTGCATTGACGAAAAGAAAAAGGGAACAATCGTCCACATTCTCTGTATATGTCCATCTTTTTCCCAGAGAAGAAAACTCCACTTAGGAGCTTTCTGCTACAATGACTTAAAAGATCTAAAGGATATAGACATTAACAGTCTCCTACGCTTCATCATAAGCTCAAATTGGTTCCATGAGCAAGGGGATCATAGATCCAAGTGGCTAAGTGGGTTGGTCTTTTCTAACCGCATCTAACGATGCCGTTTGCTTTTCCAATGATTTGGCGTGAACAAGTGAATCGTTGTGATGACTGTTATTTTAGTTTAACTAAAGTCAAATGGTTTTAAAAAAAGAAAATTAAAACAAATAAAAATAGCTTCTATGTCCATTCCAACACTTCATAGTGAAGAATTTCCTGTGCCTACGCCAAGAACACAAGAACCATGTGTCAAGTGATAAAGATGACCTTGAACAAAATTATGAGCTAGAGAAGGAAATATCCGAATATGTACCTTCTAGAAGTTCATTGAAAGAACAACACATGAGTCAGCAGTAAGAGTTGAATGAATTTATTTTATCCATCAAACAATCTGAAATTCTCAGTTCTAGTCTGCCAAAATTGAATATGTTATCATCAGAAACTAGTAAGATTTCTGTTCCAAGTAAAAGCAACAAACATTTAGCCACCTTCTTCACACAGAACGCACCCATATGTCGAATGTCGTCTCTTTATCGATGGATCTAAAATAGTTTAAAAGCAGTTTATCTAAATAATTGTAGCGAATATCCTTCCATACCTGTAGCATTTGCAATCACTTTAAAAGAAACATACGATCCTATGCAATTTACAGGGTGACTGACTCGAACTGCAACTTTTTAAAATGCTATATTTTTTTTATTTTTTAATAAATTTTATTGTGCCAAAGCAAAAAATATTGGAAAATACATCAATTTTCAAATTATATCAGTAGTTTTCAATATGTCCATCTTTGGCGCGAATAATTTCTTTGATACAGCCGAAAAAAGCATCGCACGCTGCACACAAGTGGCTCTGCGGTATTTGGCCCAATTCCGGCGAAGTGCCTGTTTGTGCCAACCATCGCCTTCAAATTACCCCAGACAGACAAATCCAACGGATTTGCATCCGAAAAATTTGCAATCCATTGTGTTCAAGAAATGAAGTGTGGAACATTGTTTTTTAAAAAATCTTGGTTGACGAGCGCTTTGTGAGACGGTGCCGAGTCTTGTTAAAATGTCCACGGTCTCTGACCGAAATGACTGTTTGCCCAAGGCTTCAATAATGTCTCGTAGACAGTTTCACGATCGCATTAATTTTGACGCTACGGTCTAAAAATACGAACGGGGAGCGACCATCCGCGGTTATGGCGGCCCAAACCATCACTGTCAGTGCTGCCTGCTTTCTGATGGCTATCCGAAGGTGTAAATTTTGTTACTTGCCTCTCTAGAAAGTAAGCTCGGTCATTTTGTTTGTTGACATATTGCTCTATAACAAATAGCAACTCATCGGAAAAAACCAAATTCGGCCTTCAATGGCTTGAGCCAAAGCTCATTTTTCAGTAATTTTTGCATCCGTTCCAACGATATGCTGAGCTTACGAGACATGTTTCTTCCACTTCGACTCGGATTTCGCTTAATTCGAGCCTTCACTTTCCGACCCATTTCTGCCGATGTTGCTGTTTTTTTATGACCAACTCCATGGCGTTTTGCAACGCTGCCAGTATCATGGTAACGAGCTATGTTTCGAGGCACAAATGATTTATTCACTTTGAGGCGCAGGAGGGCTCTAACGATAGCTACTTGTGGTTTTCCGGCCAAATATAAAGCAATCACACTATCACGTTTGAATTCCATCGCGGATAAAAATTTTTCAACACAACTGAGACGCAAATCGTTTAAAAGAATAAAATTATCTGTCATGTGTCAAAATTTGAGCTCACAGCAATGAACGGTTTGGAAATTATAACAGTCTGAAGTTGGTTGCAGTTCGAGTCAGTCGGGGTGTATATTAAACTTAATATAGAGTATAAAGACTCAAATTGTAAAGTTTGTAAATCAGAAATAAGTTTGTTTAAATAATTTAACGACAATAAACCAAAGAAATTAAATACGAACACTTTAGGCATAGGCACCTACAAATTATCTCCGAAAATATCTCCCTCATACCCACTTAAAGCCTATTTAACCGTCTTTAGCTATAATCAGCTGAAGAGTATCTTTCAGTAAGAAATGTTCAAAAGAAATAGTTTGCTTGTTGAAAAAAAATTCAAATTAGTTGGATGGTCCTTCCCCAAAATCAAAATTGATGAAAGAAATATGCTACGTCATGTAACATACCATATAAAAAACGAAAAACTTTAGATACAAATTTCAAATTAAAATACAAATCCAACTCAAATGTTAAACTGACAGCTAGAAGTAAGTGATATCATATTGTTTAAAGAAAAAATTCAATATTAACTAACCTTATATCCACAGTCTGCCTTTGCCTCGGCTATCCCTCCAGAAAAGACTATCGCACACAGTATCGCTGCTGCAATGGATGAGACCACCCTTGGCACCATTTTATCGCTGTTATACTGTTCCTTCTTTGTTTTGTTTTCTTTATTATTATTTTGCATAGGTTTGCCTTGATTTTGATTATTCACGTCTGACACTTTTCAATACTTTCTAGCAACTGGACTCGATTCGGCTGAAGCGCTCTGATAAAAAGGCAAAAAAAACTACTGTGTTCAAATATTTGCAGACACGTAGATACGTATCATAGTTTGAATGTGGTTCCGTGGCTTGAGAGTATTGTTATCGTTCTTGAAGGTTTAAAAGATTGAAAACAGATTTCTTGAGAAATCAAAGACGATAAGTTGCTTGTTATTGACAAGTAGGGGATTAAACATTCAATTATGTACTCGTATGTGGCTTAGGGCGTGCTTAAGATAAAGATTTTTCCAAATTTATTGCTGGGGATTAGTACTTTGACTAAATGAGGTGGATCATTTAGAATCTAATCAATATTCTTGGCTGTTGTCATGTTCATTTCAAGACTTATGGAAGTGAAGGTGTCCATAATGATATGATGAAGCGAAGCCTGATAAAGATATCAAAAAGTTGTCGGTCTCGATAAGTGAGATTTCTGATAAATTTAATTAGGTACTGTATAATTAGAAACTGATACATGAAAACTAATTGGAAAATGAATAGAAGAATCTCTCACGAGTATGTTTACATTTATTGGAGTCTTGTAAACTTTAGTTTTCGGAGTTTCTTATGTTAGCTGTTAGTACACAGTGCCTGTATTCGACGAAATTGTTGCGCAATTTTCGGTTGAGTAACTTTGGATTGAAGTTGTAACCTAGGATAGTGTACGTAGTAGTCCGGGTTCATGCAGTGAATGATAAAATGAGAAATGATAACAAATATACGGGCATGGAGTGTTCCAATTGAATTTTAAATAAATTTAAAATTTTGAAACGGCTTTTGATTTTCGTCAAACATTACATTTATGTCTTTAGATACTTTACGACTGATTAAAGAACATAGAGATTTAAAAGAACTTAAAACCCATTAATAAAAATAAGAAAAGAAATGCTTTTCCTCATGAACACTTCTAATAGATGTCAGAATGCCCCCTCTTGGTCACTGCTGTTGCTACAGCACGAGAAATGTCTAAGTGCATGTAACAAGCGATTGTAAGCGAATTGTGAGTGTGAATTTTGTTTGTGCATTATTTCATTTTGTTGTTAGGGCATGACATCTAGAACAATTGGATTCGGTAAACCAACACCAGAATATTCACTTCCCAGCTTTCGGTCTTCGAATCCTAACCGCGCCCGAAAGGCATTCATTATTTAAGTTAACAAAAATCAAGTAAGATGAGTAGTTGACTGGTAAAAAACAACCGGTAAACTACTACTAATAATATAGTTTCCCCATTAAATATTAGATTCCACCCATGGCGTGAAATAACCACTGAGCCCAAACATCCCTATCCCATTGTCGAAAAAACTCAACACATTATTCGTTCCCACTTAAAAAAAAAAAAAAAAAAAAAAAAAAAAAAAAAAAAAAAAACAAAGAATTGTATCCCTGTATCCTTATGCTGAATTCACTATTACGACCGATTTTAATATACCCGGTGTATTGAGATCTTCGCTGCGAAAAATAACTTCATCCAGCTTGTAAATTAGTACACACGTCAAAAAGTCTTTTCATAGAATTTGTATGTAGTTATATGAAAATCCCGTCAACGTCAACTCTGACATCAAGACAACCACCTCTGGGAAAAATATTGAAACCTAATTAACACCTGAATTTCAAACTACTACACCACCCGCCCGCGCCCTGGAGAAAAGCCAGTAAAAGGGTATTCATACCCCTTCGTGCGCGCGTGGAATTATAAAAAAAAAAAACACGAATACCAGACATAGTCATACCGCCAAGACCATGAACTTGTTTTTAACTTTTCATCCTGACAATTACTAGGTCGATATGCTATACCCTCTAGGCTCGTTGGACCACTGTGTCATATCAGCTAATTTCTCTTACACCCATCACAAAGTTAGAGAAAAGATTCCTAAAAGAACCGTATGGCAATACGAGAAAGCCAATTGGAGGGGACTTAACAGATTCCTTAAAAAATTTTAACTGGCCGCTATGTTTCCTCGATAGTAACGTGGATGGTGCTGCTGCTGTTATGATCACATATACAATACTATCTGACCAAAAGAAAAGGCATGATACGACTCGAGCTGTAAAGAGGCTGCCAGGGTTAAAGAAATTTTTTTTTTTGGTCCTTCAAGACCAACCCGACAGAGGAAAACTGAAAAAAAAATTCAAACGAGCCAGAAATGACTGCAAAGCCTTTTTTAAGCGTTTGAAATTCTAATACGACTAAAAACTGAGAAAAAAAAAAAAAACTACTATTTCACAAAGGTAGAAACTATTTTTGGTGGTTTGTCGAAAACACCTGATACATCCGCCATAACATCAATGGCATTCCAGATGTCACAATCTTTCAGATTGTATATTGCCTCCGCCTAGAATTGATTCCGACAAATCGTCAATGGGACGAATTCACTTTCGAATACATGTAGTAGCAAGAACACTTAAAGATGATAAAATTCATAAATCCGCTGATTCAGACGGTATATCTCCCCTTCTTCTGAAGAGGTGTACTTCCTCGCTAGCAAAACCACTGCGTAAGCTTTTTCATCAATCCTACTCTTTAATACTCTTTTCGGGCAGATCGAAAACAGCATTTATCCAGCCCTAGACTTGATTGTATGCCTTGCATATTTCGATGATTCATAAAAGAAGAAGCGCCGCAAAAATCTGGATATTCTCTTCTGTAGTATGTCAAGCCATGGAGTCTTTCAGCGGAGATGATCGTCCTAAACAAATGAGGTGTCGCACATATGATATTTCTTCACGAAGTCACTTAAAATACTCTCAAGAGAAATCTGTGTTTTATTTGTTCCACAGATAACAACCGATATTTGAGCGATAGACCTATTTAAAAATAAAAGTTTACCTATTATATTTAAGACAATGTACGCCATTGTCTTTCGTATTGCTCTTCTTTCTTTCTTTCCTTACGGTGGCGCTACAATCTCGAATAGACCTGGGTCTCAATCAATAAGAGTTACCAGAAAGCTTGATCTCCAGCTAGTTGCCTCCAACGTTAAGTTGGTTGAAGTCCCCTTTCACTTGAATGGTCACCTAAGTCTACAATAGGTCTTCCAGGACAACACCTCAGTCATTAGACCTTCACTCTTCTGGCTAAGATGATGTCCCTGTATATCCCGCATAGTTGTATATCTATTTAAGCGGTACCAAAAATCATCCGACGAATTTTCCTCTCAAATCAGCCAAGAGCACCCTCATCCATTTCCTATTGTCCATGCATCTGCGTCATAGAGCAGGACTGGGATTACAAAGGTCTTGCTAGTCAATTGTTTTCTTAGCCGAAAGAAGCAACGTTTTTAAGTTCTTTAGTTTTTTAGTTCCTAACTACAATACCTCAAAATTATATCTGTCGGGTGACGTTCTGTCCGAAAGCGCCACTGACGTCACACTGCTTTCTTCTGATTATGTCAATATCATCGGCGTATGCGAGTATAGTATTTGTATTGTTGTGCTGGAGCGTGAAATTTACATTATCTTTTGAAGAATGATGTGGAAAAAATTATGTGACAGTGCATCGCTTTCTCTAAATCCTTTTTTGACAACAAGGGTTTCTGTTAGTTCTTTGTCAACTGCATTGTCATTCTGCGCAAACGAACGAATTTGGCAGAGATGACAGAACTAGACATTGCTCTGCATAGCTCTTCTCTGTTGATGCTGTCATACGCGGCCTTAAAATTGATTTGGAGCTCCTGGATTCTTTGCAAAATCTGCCGTAGTGTGACTATTATTGGTGGACTTTTCTGGCCTGAAGCAACACTGATGTGGATCAATGTGATTGTATGCCAAAAGGCTTCAGGCAATGCTGAGGTTCCATTCATCGGGCATATTTTCTTGGGACAATATTTTCCATATAAATTGGTGTACTCTCCTTACCAAGTCATCGGCTGTCGCTTTGTAGAGCTCATTAGTCAGGCCTTCCGCTCCAGGAAGTTTGTTGAACTCAATCTTAGATATTGTCGAGTGGACGGAATTGTTGGTCTACATCGTCCAGGTTGAAAGATCCATTCCGCCAGACATCGGTATTTGGTTAGTCATCGCGGTTATACAATCTACAGAAATTCTCTTTAGAAATCCTCAGCATCGACTGCGGCTAAACTACGACGTTCCCTTGTTCGTCTCTACAGGGTTCGATTCGGGGTTTGTGTCCGTGGCATGTTTTTTTTTTTTTTTTACTTTTTGGGTAAAACTTTGGAATCTCATTCCCGGAGTAGAATCTCTCTTCTCGAGAAGACGTTGTTTGTCTCTCCTCTTCTGTTTGTAGAGCTCGTGAATAGCCCCAGCCCTTCTACTCATATGTTTTCCGGCACTCGTCGTCAAAGCGTGGGTGTTCATTGTGAAATGAAACCCATCACAACAGAGGCATCATCTCAGATGGATTTTGGGCAATGTTACCACTGATCTTCAATACTAGATGCTAGCGATATAAGAATTTTCAAGAGACTCCGCGGGACTCGATCGGATGACTCGATGTCTTATGATTGTAGCCGTTCCACATCAAACTTCCTTACAGTGTTAACTTGTCTTTGCGATATTCAGAATATTTACAACCGTACCTTGAATATAAAAAGTTAATGGCCTGAGTAGGTGTTGGCCCCTCGAGATGTTCGGACACTCATAATAGTGGAGGTGTGCCTTACGAATATCGAGATGCGGGCACCGCGTGATAGTTGCAGGCAATTTTAATGTCATAGATACCATAGAGCACTGCTCGTAGTTCTTGTCCAAGAGCTCCTAGAAGCTATCTTTCGTATCGTCATCTTTCTCCTCTGTGGTTGCGTTCGCGCATATAAGGCTAAAGTTCAGATTCAGAGAAAACATTAAAAGAAATTTCTATCGAAATGTTCACACGAACCTTCAAGAGATTCCGGAATCCTTATCACTTCACACGACCCTTATAAGGATACCTAAAAAGAACAGCACACAGCAATATTATATAAAGCATGGCCAAGGAGACCTGGGGGTGGTTTAATTTTCTTCATCACAGTGTAACCATTTTAAGAAGCTTTAAGTATTTTTTTAAGACAAAAATAAAGTTTTTTTAAAAAGAAAGTTTAAAAACCGAGTTATTAATTTGCAAATAGGCGCTGCTTTTGCCATCGATAACAATCGCCGTAGTAAATGTCGCAGTTTTTCACTCTCTTTTTGTGCGGCCCGTACCATCGCATTTCTTTGATGGCGGTAACATCTGCTTTGCAGCGGTCCAGTTCGGCTGCAGGTGGCCTATTGAAGAACCTAACATTCCTCATACAGATCCGAAGTGTGTTATTCTGTTTGTTCTTCCTTCGTAACTGTAGATTTTTTCCATAGCCGGGCAGTTACCCCGTGAGCATAACCCCTAACTTGGAGGGTCAGTTCAATTATACCACCTTGATCAAAAATTCCCGGAATTTATTCAGAAAATTGAAAATACAAGTTTATTCATCAGATTTAGATCTATATTGTCCCTTTAAAAGTAATCCCCGTCGACTGGAACACACTTATGCCAAAGCTTGATCCAATCTTCGTTCCAAGTAGTGGTTTTTTAACTCTATTGAACGGAGAGAAGTCACAGGAAGGCAAATCAGGTGAATTCAGTGGCTGTTGGATGGTATTTGTTGCATTTTTCGTCAAAAAATAATGATGGCACTGTGCGACGGTGCGTTATCGTGGTGCAAAATCCACGAGTTTTCTGCTCACAATTCTAGTCTCTTTCGGCGAATTGTTTACTGTCTGGCCTTCTGGCAAAAATTCATAATGCACTACACCATTGTAATCCATAAAACCGTGAGCATTGCCTCCTTTTTTAACTGAAAATGACGTGGTTTTTTTTGGTCTCGGCTCATTTGGTGAACGTCATTCACTTGCCTGATGTCTGGATTACGTGTCGTACTCATAAAACCACGTCTCGTCTCCAGTAATGATCCTTTTGATGAATGTTGGATCGAATTTAGCCTCGCAAATTATCTCTTTTGCGACGTCAACACGGTCTCTTTTTTCATTAAATTGAGGTCTTTTGGCACCAACTTTGCTGCTACGCGACGGAAACCCAAATCATTAACCAAAATGTCTTGGACAGATCCATAGACAATGTTCAAGTCTTCCGCTATCTCTCTGATGGTTAATGACCAATATTTCTTTTACTTCATCAATGTTTTCGTCGGTTTTCGATGTCCATGGTCTGCCACTGCGTTCATCATCTTCGACTGACTCACGACCACTTTTGAACCGCTCGTGCCACTATTCAACGACTATTTTCTTTAGAGAATCGTTGCCGAAACACTTTTCCAACATTTCCAACGTTCGCGCACCATTAAATCTGTTTTCAACGCAAAATTTAATACAAGTTCCTTGTTGCAAATTTAAATTCATTTCTAAAATTGTAAAAAATCGCCAACACACACAGAGATAGATTACTCTTGGCTACGTAACTTTTGCAAATGTCAAGCTATGATGCTAAGATTAAGAGGGAATGTCAACAACAGATGTACCAACTTAACAAAAAAAAAAACAAATCAAATCGGGATTTTACTTATTTTACACCGTTGTTTCCATCTGGGGAATTTTGTCTGCTGATCAGCACTCGCACTTATAAGTTTGGCAAATCGAGTGCGGATGGACATCGACTAGTACCAGATGATTACCACTCAGAGATAAAATAAGCACAATTGATGTGTAGAAACAATTGCAACACTGAGCATTGGCAAGTTCACACGTCTCAGTGGCTACCCTATTTAAACAGCACCCAACCATCTTGCTGTTTTAGGCGACTTGTTAATGCAGTTTTTGTATTTTTTTTTTTTTTTTTAAGGAAACCTTAAGTGCTTATGGAAGTCATAGGCAATAGTCTCCCAAGGTAGGAAATACGATCTACATCTGGTTACAATCATTCTAAAGGATTATACACTAAATGCGCACTTTTAAAATTATCAATATTATAATTGAAATACTTAATAGAGTGCGATAACTTGACGTGATATAACAAATCCGATAACTAATTCGATAACAAATTCGTTTCTAGAGATGGAACTGATACAGTAGAAGCCAGTCAACAATTAAAACTGACCAATAAAAATCTTCACACTGCAACGTAAACATATTTATGTTTGTACGCATTCCTGTAAGATAGTTTTTTAATGTGACATTGACCTCTAAAGAGCTACAACTCACAGAACTTATCTCTAAACTCGCATATTTGGTTTTCCTTCTGGAATTTGCGGTCTGTTTAAAACGGACGCGCTTCCCCTCATTTATTTATTTAGTTTTTAATCCGAAGTGAAAACAAAAAAAAAATCTTTTGATTTGTAGCCGCCAGCACTCATCCGGGAAGCACTTCGGCTACGACTTTAGTGCAATTTACTGATAAATCTTCTCTAAAGCATTAGTCGGCACAATATCCAGTGGGATGCGCATATAGACCTAATCATGATTATCGAGGTGTGCAGGGGTATATCCCAATCCCTGTCACAGTAACAATTCCAATATAAATTCTATAGTAAAGTAACCTGGGTAAATAAAATCCACTGATATGGCAGCCCACATAGAAGCAGCAATTTACTGATAATCTATATGTCTTGAGTACCTACTACCTACCCTCAACAACAAATCGCCGTCGCAGTAGTTAACATAAGCCGGCATTCTGTTTCCATGTTTCAGTTTGCATTTAGCTCTCGAATTGAGTAGACGTTCTTTTGGGTATTTATCAATCAGAATTGCAGTTCTAGATACGAATACGTTTTAATAAGTTAAAACTTAAAAATGAATTGGAAAATTGGGAATTTAGTGTGTCTACTCGCCTTTGTGGTGGGCATCGGTGCCAGACCTCCGGATGTTCCGAGAAGCACATCTGGATACATAGGAAACAAGTGTGGATACGAGGTGAGTTATAGATACTCGTTTGCGAAGTCAAACTGTGGGGAATTCGTAAAAAATTTGCATTATGTGATGAAAAGGAAGCTGGCGATACAACCACAAAGTGAAATCACAATGACCACTTGATTAAATTTAAATTTAGCAATGTGTACATACTTCTCGTACTATGCTTAATTTTACTATTTATTATCAGCGTTGCGGTTGGACGCTAAACTGAACTCTAGCGTGTGCGATTGCGATTGCGGTTGCTGACCTTTTTTGTTTTAGAGAATAAGTTAATGTTTATTTGAAATAGGTTTGAAAATGCAATTAAGATAAAGTAAAAATTTGATTTTGGAAACTTAGAAATGTGTCGAACAATTAGATATGTTTTGAGTGGAAAACCGACTCTAAAATCTGAGTGATAATCTTTCGCCCACTTGACCTGCTTTTCTAAATGGATTTTGACATTCCGAAGTCATTTGTTTGTTGATTATAACTGACAAACGGTAGTAAAGCTACTTAGATATTCGGACAACAGTTAACCCATTTAAGTCGAATTCTATGGATTTTGTATACGGAGAACATATAAATGAGTGTTTAGTTGCTGGTGTTTTGTTTTTTTTTTTTTTTTTTTTTTTTCTCTTTTTGTTCGGGGATTGCGGACAGTTATAATGCGTTTGAAATGTAACTTCTTCTTGGTCTTCGTTTGTCAAACGCTGAAATATGTACAGGGTGACTGACTCGAACTGCTATAATTTTTTAATAAATTTTATTGTGCCAAAGCAAGCCAAAGAAAGCATCGCACGCTGCACGCAAGTGCCTCTGCGGTATTTTGGAACATTCCCGCTTATTTGAGGTGGTCCAAACTTTGGTATTTTTTAGTGCCAACTTTCGCCTTCAAAATACTTCAGACAGAGAAATCCAACAGATTTGCATCCGGAGAATTTGGAATCCATTGTGCCGAAGAAATGAAGTGTGGAACATTGTTGACGCGCACTTTGTGAGACGGTGCCTAGTCTTGTTGAAATGTCCACGGTTTCCGACCGAAATGACTTCAATACTGCCTCTAAGACAGTTTCACGGTATACGATCGCATTAATTTTGACACCACGGTCCAAAAATCACCATCGGTGCTGCCTGCTTTCGTGTGGCCGTCCGTAAATAAACTCTGTCATTTTGTTTGTTGACATATTGCTCGATAACAAGTGGCGACTCATCGGAAGAAACCAAATTCGGCAACTCACCACTTTTGTGCAAGAATAGCAACTCCTTCGCTCTTTCGACTCTAACTTTTTTCTGTTGCGGTGTAAGATCGTGTGCTTTTTGGAACTTCAATGGCTTGAGCCCAATCTCATTTTTCAATATGTATTGCATCCATTTCAACGATATGTTGAGCTTAAGAGCCATTTTTCTTCCACTTCGACGCGGATTTCGCTCAATTCGAGCCTTCACTTTCCGAACCATTTCTGCTGATGTTGCTGTTTTTTATGACCACCTCCATAGCGTTTGGAGGGCTTTAACGATAGCTACTTGTGGTTTTCCTGCCAAATATAAAGCAATCACACTATCACGTTTGAATTCCATCGCGGATAAAAATTTTTCAACACAACTGAGACGCAAATCGTTTAAAAGGCTTATAAATAATAAAATTATCTGTCATGTGTCAACATTTGAGCTCTCAGTAATGAACGGCTTGGAGTCAGTCAGGGTGTATATGTAACACGCGCGCATTTTTCGATCACAAAACAGTGCAGAGTTTTCGCAAAATTTTAATAATTCCACACTGACTCGATATGCGATATAGCCATCAAAATTGCTCTACTAGTTGTCGAATGAGTCAATGTATTCGTATTTGAATTGTTTGCAGTTCGAGTCCGTAATTCTATCAAGATACAAGTATATAGTTGGGTTACGGATCAGAAAAAATGAATATCGAAAAAGTAATTTATCAATTTACAAACTATTTTTGTTAAGACATCGGATATTTACTTTGAGAATTTAAGTAAAAATATCTTATTAACAGCAAAAACAGTGATGCGATATCCATATGAATGGTGCATATAAGAAGAGTTTAATTTAGGGCATTCGAAAGCTATCGGCGAGTTGTTGGTCAATATTTTCAGAGCTCTGCATCAGTTTAGAAACAGGACATGTTGAAAAATATGCCAAATTATGAGAAAGGTACCACAATTTTGGCATTCCTCCGATGCTTCTCTGTCATATAGGTGGCTGCTTGTGAATAAATTTGTTCCTGCCCTGAATCTTAGATAAGAACGTTAGGGAAAAAATTAAATAAAACAGCAACGATGTAAGATATAAAATAGATTCTGTCTTTATTTTGAAGTTACGTTCATACAATTATGTGTGGAATAATACATCATTCAAATGGCTGCCTTAGCTTCGCTGTCAGTGCTTCCAGCGGCTGACTCAATTTTTGATGAATCAGTTTAATACATATTTGTGGCGTTATTCCGGCTATAGTATGTCGAATGTTGGCCTCAAGCTCGTCTAAATTTGTTGCCTTGTTAGCGTAGACTAAGCATTTGACATATCCCAGAAGAAAATAATCTAGTGGTATCAAATCACATGGCCAATTGATGAACGCTCGCCGTGATATGACTCAGCCTTCAAATTTCTCGTTCACAACTTCGAGCGTTACGTGGCTTGTATGGCTTACAACGCTGTCTTGTTGGAATCCCCCTCGATGTTGTCGAGCTCTGATTATAGAAAGTCGGTTAAAATCACTCTATACGTAAAACCATTGACGGAAACGGTGTCTCTATTTTCATTTCAAAGAAATAAAGTCCGATGATGCCGCCGTGCCTTTAACCGCACCAAATAGTCAATCTTTGTGGATTCATTTATGCCTGGCCGCACACTGGGGATTGTGTTCGTTCCAATAATGGCAATTTTGGTTGTTGATGTAACCGCTGAGCCAAAAAATGGCCTCATGCGAGAAGGTGATTTTTTTGCCAAAATCTGGGTCCCCGGCTAACATTTCCAACGCCCAATTAGCAAACTCACGGTGTTGTTGCAAAATAATAATAATGCGACGAATTGCCTGCACACTAAAGCCATGATAACGTCCGACCTCACGACGAAATTCACGTTGCGTATTGACAACTGAGCCGGAATTTCGAAAATGTTTTTTTTTTTTTTGATAATTTCTGCACGTTCGGCAGGCGTAAAACGATGCATGATGAAATGGCAAACCTTACTAAATATTTTGACAGCTAAATATCATTGGAAAATTTGACAGCTGCTGAAATATAACAATTGGAAAAACTACCATTGCTATCTGGTCACCTGCTATATGGTATTCTACTCGAGTGAAGTACCTATGTATTGTACAGAATCCGCGTGTCGCCAAAAAGTTTGAGAGCTTTTCAACGCTTTAGCTAACTCTAAAAATATTCCGGGTAAGTCGATATGTTGTGGGAATTGTTACTGTAAGGAGATATTTAAAGGTTTCTTTGACTACAGTTTATGCATGTTCGTTTCCAATATTCCAAGGACGGACACTTATTGAACCCACCAAACAGACCATTTAAAATACTTGGATTGTCAGGAAATGTTACAGTCTCTTTCGGACAAGTTGATCCGACAGATTTCCCCTTTTCAACTACCGGAAACTCTGCTGTCGCCTAGTACGATCTTAACGTCATACTTCGGAATTTGTATTGTCGAGGAGCTCGTAGAAACATTCTTTGGTAGCGTTTTCCTAGTCTTCCGCAGGGGTGTGCGTGCATATTATCCTTATGTTAGTGAATTTAGCCTTGATGCGGTTTTGTCATAAAATGCTCGCTCACGTGTCGAAAGCTCAAGACTTCTTGCCTTAGTCTGCCGCATATGGCAAATCCGCATCCACCATGGTACACATATGTATATCACAGTTTTTCATTCCCCTTATTTTTGGATCATACCATCACAGTCAAAGTCCTCGGCCTTTTAAGGGTATTTAAACACTTGCTAGGGCCCGAAACAGGGAGTCCATTTTTATCCGAAACCGTTAGTTGGTTCGTCACATATTTTAATTACTTCCGTGTAGGTTTGTAAGCCGTATGACGGCGTAGGCGTGTTTAATGCTACTGGTCGAATATGCCGTTGTCATGTTAGTACCGGAAACCACTACTGCGAAGTAATGCAAGCACTTCACTCGGAACTTGCTTGTTGTACTACTGGCCCAGAGCAGAGGACATTCAGCAGTATCCCGATCAATTGCCATCCAGGCCCCCAAAAGGACTCCCTGTGTAATGCAGACTTACTAACAGCACATGTGGAATTGTCACCCCTAAATGAGCCGTCAGTGTACAAAAATCGGTTGGCGCTCAAATGGGCAACCATTTGAGCAATGCTATGTAAGCATTGCGATTGTTTGTTTGGAGTATCTTTTTTTGTCAAACTTGATTTTCAGCGAACTTCTTTTCCAAGGTGGCAAGGGAGTAAATGTTTCGGTTTACCATAAGAACAGCTGAGAAGACACAAATTCTGAGAAGATAATAATGTTGCCATATTGTTTATGGAGAACGTAGAAGTCTATCGGACAAGTTTTTTTGAAGAACTTTCTTCACTGTGTGATGCAGTGGATGCATGGCGCCGGCTAGTCTTTTCCTGGCTACATAGATCCACTGATCTATGACATATCCGGCTTCTATTAGAAGTGCTACGATTGACACAGCTACGAATATGGATGGCTTCAATTTTAGATAGTGGGAGAAACGCTCCTCTTTTCTGTGCCTAATTGTAAATGGCTGAGTCTGCTTCTTTGTTGTCTACCGTTGTTTTACCCGGACGGGATCTTCGAGAGCTTATGTGTAGAAGTTGTTGGCATAGATTCCAGAAAAATCGAGGCTAGTTCAACAATAATTGAGTCAAAGTATGCGTCCCTGAGAGATTCAGTTTTCAGTTTTCATCAAGCATGAGTTATAGCCGGCGACGTTAACTTGAAATTTTCTTCCTGATAGAAATAAATTGATTAACTTTTTTTTTTGATAAACTTTTAGCATACCCCAAGAATGCAACTGGATTATAGCTGGAAAAGCCATCAATCGATCAAAAGCCTTTTCTAGGTTCCATGTCATGACCATATTGTGGCCAGTTCTAACTAAGTTTTCGGCGATTTTGTGTTATAAAAGATTTTTTTTATAATTTGCGCGCGATAACAACATAGGAGGAAAGAAAAGAGAGGAACGAATGCACATTGGCCTTAAATATTTGCAAGTTACAATGACTTGTTCAGCGGTCATATTTTAGCGTACGTCCGAAAGTGGGTTTGAGGGTATACTGATGTGCACAGATAGCAAAACGGATATAACGGTTGCTCTAAAGGATAATTAAATACTTAAACACGTCTGTTGAGTCAGAAAGCATGTTGCCTTGGAAGCATCTTTTCCTCTGTTGTCCAGCCGTTAATTTTATCAAAAATCTTAGGGAGGATAGGAAGAAGTGATATGCGACGATATTCTTCAAAAAAAAGTTTCTTGATCTGACAGATGGGAAAGATCGCTTATTTTGAAGCTCAACTTTTTTTATAGCGGTGCTATCAGGATAAGTGGAGTCAGCGCTGTACCTCCTTCATTATTTCAAAAAAATGTTTGCTATCACTTCCGTGTCATCTAGTAACATTCGGCTAATAAAATTGTATGGGTGAGGTTCAGGCTGCCTTGAAGTTCGAAATCATCTTATTCTATTCCACTAATCCTTAGAATTTAATGATAGAAGCATTTTGTTGGCGAATTTCTTTCAAGAAAACCTTTAACAATAATTTAAGACTGGAAGGATTCTCTTTTCTTGTGGGTCGGTTATAAGATAGCCTTTTGGTGCAGACGCTTTAATAATTTTTTTAACTTTTGAAGCTTCCTGATGATAGAGCTTGTGCTATTGACCCGAATACGAGTATGCTTCAATTTGCATTGTTTTCTTTGATTCAAATGTCCCTATGTACTGGCGTAATTTTAAGAATTGAGATATCATCCCTGCTCTCTGATCCAGTGAGTATTGAGATTTCCAAAAAGATGTTTCTGGTGCTGAAAAATGTGGGTGGCCCATCATTAAGAATGACTAGCTTACAATCGCTAGCGAATTCGTTGCTTTCGATTTATTGCATTCAAGCCCAATACTGTGTTGTGTGTATTCATATCTGGAACTATAATGTTGTGGCAGTTATTGACAAGTGGAATGTCCTTAAGGATGACTATGATACTCTCTGAATACATTTCTTGATAGCTTTTATATCCTGATTGTATTTAGATATTTTGAAGAAAAGATTAGAAAATCCATTTCCAACCATGCCATGACTAAGAATTATTATTTTCTTGTTTGGTATTGTTGATGTTGTGGATTGCAGTCGAGTTCAAGGTGAAGTTCGATACCAGTTGACGCTGGTTCAGTGTTTATTTGTTTTGTCTTTTTCATATTTGTTAGTTGGTTTGAAAGCTTTTTGAATGAGAAGTATGGTAAGATGTTCGATGTGGGGAGAATAAAGCGTGTGGTAGAGGTGAGTCTGGTGTTGGTTGGAGTTCGATGTCTAATTTGTTGCTTTGCTGATTAGAGTTCACGTCATGTTTTTGGTATTATTGTGGAATGTATTAAGCAAGTATGTTTGGTGACACTTGGTTCGGTGTGAGTTCAATGTTTTAAACGATGCTGGGTTGGGTTTCGATTTAGTTTTTTTGTGAGTTTTTTTATTATATGGGCTAGTCAGGATGTAGAGATGGGTTTTCGTTAAAAATTTTCTAAACATAGCGAACGGTGCAGCGACGATCCCCTTTGATTTTGTTCAGAGATTTATAACTTAGTGAGCGTTTTTTTGCAGTTAATGACTGCAACATTTTACAGAGGACCTTACAAATTAAAATGAAACTAAATCCATAAATAATAAGTGTTCAACAGGAGGTGTAGGATCTATAAATCCAAATCAAAATCAATTCCAAAAAGATGTAAAGACGCCGGAACGTGTTCGCCACGGACATTCAATGAAAAATATCGCCGCAGTTAAGGAAAGTGTCTCTTCTCAAGATCTTGACCTTTCCACAGCCACACTGAACCGAATGTCGACGAATGATTTAGCTCTCCATGGGTACAAAGTTCAGTTATTGCAATAACTGAACCCAAACGACCACCAGCAGGGCCATACTATACATCGTCGGATTGGGTCCTTCAACGCCATTTTGTTTCAGGAAATGTCAATGTACTCAGTAAGAGTAACTATTTGGTGCGATTTATGAACCGGAAGTGTCATAAGGCAGTCATAAGGCACTTTTTTCGAAAATGAGGCCAGCAAAACCAAAACTGTCAATAAAGCGCCTTACCGAGACATGAAAAACAGTTTTTTGTGGGCATAGCTCGAGGATATGGACGCCTTGCAACAGGATGGTACTACAAGTCGCTTAAAGAGACGGACAAGGGAACATTCTATTTGGAAAGAGCATTTCTGTAGAGTATAACGGCGATGGCGAACCAAATATTGCTGTCAGGCAGTATGATTCTTTCAACCTGGACGATGTAGATTAAGAATTTTTTCACCCGATTTGGATGAAGTGAAAATAGTTATATCTAACTTCAAGTTCAACAAAGCTGCCTGACAGTCGAGCTTTTCAAAGCGGCAGGGAATACCTTGGTAAGTAGCATACACCAACTCATCTGTAATACGAGTATATGGTCGGAAGAAAGTATGCCCGATCAATGAAACCTCAGCATTGTTTGTCCGATCCTCAAGAGAGGAGACCCTTTGAACTGCGCCAACTACAGTCTCCTTAACTTAATATCGCCAACAAGATCATATCTGTCGTATTGTGAGAACGCCTGAAGCGTTTTGGCAACCATGACATTGATCCACATCAGTGTGGCTTCAGGCTAGTAAAGTCCACCATCGACACAAAAAATCACAATACGGCAGAGCTTGAAAAAACCCATGAGCTCCATATCGATACTTAACATCTAATCATCGATTTTAAGACCGCGTATGACAACATCTACAGAGACGAACTATACAGAGCAATGCCTAGTTTTGGCAGCCCAACTAAACGCGTTCGTTTGCGCAGAATGACGATAACAAATGCACGCTGCTACATTAAGATTGATAAAGAACTCACAGAGACCCCTGTTGCCAAAAAACGATTTAGAGAAGGCGATGCGCAATCATACGATTTCTTTCACATCGTTCTTAAAAGAATAATGTAAAACTCATGCGCCAGCATTCGCATTACTAACATTCGCCGTTGATATTGACATAATCAGAAGAAAGCAGTGTGACTTTTGCGAGTATTGATGCGTATGCGGCGAAGATATCAACAAGAAAGGACGCCCAACACCGACGTCTCGAACAGAACGTCACCTTCGGCAGATATAAATTTGAGGTAGTTAAGGAATTTGTCTAATTAGGCTCCGCTGTCAATACAGACAACGACACCAGTACTGACATCAAATGAAGGATAACTCTTGCCAACCGCTGTTTTTTCGGCTAAGAAGACAGTTGACTAGCAATACCCTCTCTCGAACAACAAAAAAGACCTTATATAGTATATATATATATAGACGATGATTGGAGGAGGATATATGACGGCGAATTATATGGACTGTACAGCGACATCGTCGTAGCCAGAAGAGTGAAGCTCCAACGACTGAGGTACCTGTATCTTGTAATATAGATGGAAGCCAATGCTCCGAGAAGTCTTCGAATCCGCCACTGAGGGACAGCAAGATAGAGGAAGACCGCGACTCAGGTGGATCACGCAAGTTGAAGGGGACCTCAGCCAACTTAGCGTGTGAAGCTGGAGGATAGGATCGCTAAGGATCGAGCCGGCTGGAAACGCTTGTTAGTTGAGGCCCAGGTCCACCCCGGTCAGTTGTACCACCTTAAGTAAAGAAAGTTTGTAAAGAGTCCTTTAACCCGACAACGTGAAAAAATTCAGAAAAGACACGTGATTATGAATATTGGAGACTGTTATGGTGGTATTCAGTTTAAAAAAAAAAGAGAATCCTTATGGAAAAGTAGGAAAATCTAAATTTTACGACTTATCACGCGAATTTTGATTTTCTCATTGAAGCTGCAACCAGCCCTTTTCCTTCCTAGCCATCATCTACAATAGAACTGTTACAGGAAGTGTGCTATAATATTAGAGCACAGGCACTGCAGACTAATGTTTGCCAGGCTTGAGTTATAGTTACGAATCTTAAACCGGCAAAGTATGACGTAATTCGGAAACAGTGGTCAGATGCTGATGGACTTTTACAAGTTCATCAACAGCAGGGAAGTGTCGTTGAATTTCTTTATATAATTGAGTCACAATTGGAAACATTTAAAATAAGAGCACACTGATTCGTGAAAAAAAATTCGAACGCAGTATTTCAAAAAATCTAAAGGAAAATGTGCTCCATTCGAAGACTAGTGATCTTCAGAATATCTTTTGAAGACGATCGTTCTGCTGGGATCCAGGTGCGGGTACTAGCTCTGCTAGGTTTAACCTTCTTAGCAACAGCCCCTAGCTTTGCACCACCTTTTCAAGACCTCTCCTAATCAACCTCAGCTTTTGTATTGTGGACTCTCAAGCCACACACACAACAATATTGAATATAACACATTTTGAAGGCATATACATCGCATTCTGTTCAAGCATAAGGATGCTTATGTGTTGATGAAATTAAACGAAAAGAGTGGTAGCCATGATTCTTGAAATATTGGATTAAATAAGAGTTCGCTCGTAAAAATAATTTAGTGCTGAGTTCGTTATTGACCAAACTATCGATCGAGAGAGATTTTTTATCGGCAGCAGCATATCAAGCTGACGGGGCCGTCCAGGTTCAGGTATCCCCCATGGTATCCCCCCAAGAAGCTGGCTGAAAACTTTAACTAGACCAACTGTCACCATTCACGTAAAATTGATCGATCGACGTTGCTTTTATCGATCACTGCGATCATTATTGCGTCTTTTAGCACTTTGGTAAAAGACCGCAGGGATGTGACGTTGGAAGGCCCTAGTAAAGTTTTGACGCTTTTAATTTTGGGTTTTTTGGGAACCGGGACGGTTCCTTGGAGTGGCTTTTCGTTTTGGGAACAATTTTTAGGGTCACTTCATTTTGATCCTTATGTCCGCAGTTCTCTACCTGGCAGGACCACCGGTAGTAAATACCAGAACTTAAAGCATGGTACCATGGGAGTCAGGAGCCCCCCGGATTTCGGTCCGGGCCTGTCTTTTTGAATCTCCCTTGTTTAAACGTCATGGTGGCTGTGGTTTAAACCCAAAGTCGCGGAAAGAGTCTTGAGCCAAGATACTGGGTGCTGTAAGAGCAGTAAGAGGTTTTAGGTCGATCTCGACTAAAGGGTGGAACTTTTTGCCTCCAACACAAGTTCCGCTTTGGTATCAAAGATTTGACTGCGAGCAATAGCAAAGCGTATCCTTGCTCCCATGGATGTATGGGCATCCCGTGAAATTAGGCCTACAAAGCAGGAGGTCACGTTAAGCACGAGAGACGTTCTGTCCGCAGTTCTCCCGATCATCGGAATGGATCCGAGGCGGCATTTCGGCGCCGATATAGCTAAGCCTTTGATTCCTCTCTTGAGAGGGGATTTTTTGTAACATCAGGAATACCATGCCCTGCCACAAACCTGCTTCCGGTAGTCGGCATAATCCTGTATTACCGTTCGTTATTGAAATAGTACTGGTCTCGAATTTTGTTCCAATTTTGAAATTTTAGATGCAATAAGGGATCCCACGTGTAGCAGAGAAATAAAAATTCATCTGTACATCCGCGGTAAATAGATAAGTCTAGTTAATCCGAAGGTTGCCAGGTATCTGGATACCCCTTTCACGACTGAGCTATTATTAAAGAACTGGTTCCTCAGCCAGGGTGATCCTCGGCACGTCTCGTATGACACTTTGATTCAGCTTAGAGGTTCCCCTTAGAGCGGGAAGGAAGAAGGTTGTGGCGGAATAAGGGGTGAGAATCATTCAGTTTCAGAACTCAATAACTTCTCGAAAGTCAGTGACCTTACTCAGCCTGTACAACTCGAAAAGTTCGATGGTCAGAAGAGAGGTATCAGAGACGTTAAAAGTTTCTCACTTAGCTTCTCCTCTTGAAATACATTGGCCGATATATAAATCTTCTGCATGGAATGGCATAGAAGTCCTCTTATTAATCTTTTTAGGTGTCAATATTGTTAAAGATATTTCTTATTGTTAAATTTTCAGAGTTGCCACCCGACCAAGCCAAATATGTTGAACGTGCACTTGGTAGCACATACTCATGACGATGTTGGTTGGCTTAAGACCGTTGATCAGTATTACTATGGCAGCAAGACTCTCATACAAAAAGCCGGAGTTCAGTACATCATTGATTCTGTAGTGCAAGAATTACTCAACGACCCTGAGAAAAGGTAAGCAGTCTCACCCTAGTCTTTTGAAGTAGGTTTACTGAAAAATCCTTTTCTTCAGGTTTATCTATGTCGAATCAGCCTTCTTCTTCAAATGGTGGAAGGAGCAGACACCCGAACTTCAAGAACAAGTAAAACAACTTGTTAATGAGGGCCGTTTGGAATTTATTGGCGGCGCATGGAGTATGAATGACGAGGCTACCACTCATTATCAAAGTATTGTCGATCAGTTTTCATGGGGACTAAGGTAAGTAACGAGTAAATCAATTTAAATTTTCAAAAATTAATTTTGTACCTTTCACTTTAAGGTTTCTTAATGACACCTTTGGTGAGTGTGGACGACCACGAATTGGATGGCAAATCGACCCATTCGGCCATTCACGCGAAATGGCTTCACTCTTTGCTCAGATGGGATTCGATGGACTGTTCTTTGGTCGATTAGATTACCAGGATAAAACTGAACGTTTATCAGAGCAAAACGCTGAAATGATTTGGAGAGCTAGTGCTAATTTAGGTACAACTTGGGCACAAACTACGTTTTTCTTTTTTTTTAATAAAACCTCTACTCAATTTTACAAATTTTTTTTTAGGTGAAGCTGCTCATTTGTTCACTGGCGCTCTCTACAACCAGTATCAACCACCACCTGGCTTCTGCTTTGACATTCTCTGTGCTGATGAACCCATAATCGATGGCAAACATAGTCCCGAATACAATGTGGATCGCAGGGTAAGTGTCTTACTAATATGAGTCAAAATTACAGGGCTTGACATCTTATTTAGGTGGACCAATTCTTCAACTACATAAATGCCCAAAGAAAGTTTTATCGGTCCAAAAATATCATTCTGACCATGGGAGGTGATTTTACTTACCAAGATGCAAACGTCTACTTCAAGAATATTCAGAAGCTCATTAGGTGGGCCATACCCGTCAGAAACATTTCTCAATTTTAGGGAGTGCATTGCAAGCCAGATACACTTGTTCTTACCCAATGTCTTGCTTCTACTTTGACTCTCTTTTTCTTTATGTCTTCCCTTAGGTGGATGAATTCTTTAAGTATATTGAGTTTATGACGCATAGTTATCGAACCAATAATGTCTTGATAACAATGGGTGAAGATTTTCATTATCAAAATGCCAACTCATGGTACAAAAACCTCGACAAGTTGATTAAGTGAGTTTGACACCTCTTGCATGCACCCCCTAACACTGAATTTGTTTCTAACTTACGTTTCATAAATGTTCAACTAATCTATTCAACTTGGACAGGTACGGCAATGCTCGTCAAGCAAATGGGTCGGACATCAATCTCCTTTATTCGACACCGTCATGCTATCTTAAAGCCCTCCATAATGCCGGTATAACTTGGCCAACAAAAGATGATGACTTCTTCCCATATGCATCGGATCCCCATGCCTATTGGACTGGATACTTCACTTCGAGACCTACCCTTAAACGGTACGAAAGAGTGGGCAACCACTTCCTTCAAGTTTGCAAGCAGTTGACTGCGTTATCGCCGAAAAAATCCTCGGAAATGGAGCCTCATCTCTCTTTTATGAGAGAAACCATGGGCATTATGCAACATCATGATGCTGTTACTGGTACTGAGAAGCAAAAGGTTGCTTTTGACTATGCGAAAAGGATGAGTGTCGGTATACGTGCATGTGCTGTGAACACAAAGGATGTCTTAAACCAAATTGTCACTGGAAAAGATGCTCCACCAAACGGCAAGGTTCCCAAGCATAAGGATTATACATTTGACTTCCAAAGTTGTAGTCTATTAAATATAAGCAGTTGTGACCTGACGGAGACAAGTGATGGTTTCATTGTGACCTTGTATAATCCACTGTCGCATTCCACATTTGAGTATGTAAGAATTCCTGTGTCTGGCGAAAACTATGTCGTAATGGATTACAGAGGTAAGTAGGATGCAAAAACTAAGTTCAGGTCTTATTTTCCTTCTTCTTATAGAGGTATCAGTTGAATCCCAGGTTGTTCCTATTCCAAAGGCTGTAAGCTCATTGAAATTCAGAAAGTCCAACGCAAACTATGAGCTAGTCTTTTTGGCAAGTGAGCTTCCTCCCCTTGGTTACAAGTCGTACTACATAACCCTTGTGCCAAACATCCGCCTTGCACCTCAGCCTGAAATCAAGATAGTGAAGCGCTCCAGCATGACTACAATTGGAAACGAATACATTCAGCTTACCTTCGACACTAATGGCTTCCTCACAGCGGTAGAATCGGATGGAGTGAGTCGACAAATCTCTCAAGAGTTCCTTTACTATGAAGCAGCCATCGGTAACAACTATGAGTTCCGTAATCGCTCATCTGGAGCATACATTTTCCGACCGGCCAATAACACTGTACGAGTAGTTACACCAAATCCTGAACTAAAAGTCTTCAGAGGAGCCCTTGTGCAGGAAGTCCACCAGGTATTCAATGAGTGGATCACACAGGTAGTCAGAGTGTACAGTAAGGAGAACTTTGCAGAGTTTGAATGGCTTGTCGGTCCTATTCCCATTGCCGATGGCATCGGCAAGGAAGTCATAACCCGTTTTAACTCGGACATCAAATCAAATGGAATCTTCTATACAGATTCTAACGGCAGGGAAATGATTAAGAGAAAACGCAATCACCGTGACACTTGGAACGTAAAGCTACTCGAAACGGTTAGTGGAAACTACTATCCAATAACAACAAAGATCGCTCTCGAAGACGATGAAGCACGAATGGCTATTTTAGTCGACCGTGCACAAGGTGGATCTAGTTTGGCTGATGGTTCGTTAGAACTCATGGTACATCGAAGACTTCTTCATGATGATGCATTTGGTGTTGAAGAGTCTTTAAATGAAACAGCCTATGGGTCTGGTTTAGTTGCTCGGGGTCAACATTATCTCTTTGTCGGATCCTCACAAAGTAAAGAATCACCAACGATTCGAGCCAGAGAAAGGTTTACGCAGCTTCAAAAGTTGCTGCCAACTTGGAAGTTCTTCAATAATGCTGAACGGTTTCCGTACAATGAATGGAGAATGAATTTCACAAATATTGTGAGTAAAATTTTTTCAAATCTGTGAGAATTTTTATGAATTCTTTTTTTTTTTTTTTTTTTTGTCTTTTACAGTACTCCGGTTTAACCCTATCTCTGCCTCAGAACATCAACCTAATGACCTTCGAACCATGGCACGAAAACCAGATTCTCATTCGCTTCGAACATATTTTAGAAAAGGATGAAGATCCCGAGTACTCAAAACCAGTTACATTCTATTTAAAAGACGTTCTACGAGAGCTCGATTTAAAAGGTATACAAGAGACTACACTTGATGGGAATCAATGGTTAGCTGAAACTCGTCGAATGGAATTCCAACCAGACCCGGAGACGGCCGAATATGATACGTTCTCCAAATCTGGCAGAACATATGTGAATCTACGACTTCAGTCAGCTAAGAAACCATTAATGTCGACCAGTTTTATTGATGAGTATGTCCCTGTCTCTAACAGACTGCGACGTGGTGCTGAACGGTTGCCATTGAATAAATTACGTTCCGAGGAGCTGGCCCGATTAAAATTCAAGTCGGGAGTAGAGAAAATTGATCTTAAGGACGACGATGATCAGTTTATTATCATCATGGAACCAATGCAAATTCGAACATTTATTTTACATTTGCAACAGAAGATTTAAATTTGATTAATAAATTTTCTAAGGCTATTTAGTGATAGCCCATATTTTTGGTATAAAAGCCCGCCTGCTATTGAGTCAATTAGTCCTTTTCGTGATCAATGCTTGGATTGGTTAGAGCATAACCATAGTTGTCAGTATTATTCCTTCCTTGAAAGACCATGCTATGCAAATCTTACGGATTTTTTTCGCAAAACGCTTCAGGAGGGAAGATCCAGTCTACTGCATGTATATGTTAGAGTTGCCTTCGCACTTTGATGTCTTGCGAATTCTGGTTTGTTTTTATTGGGAACACTTAAGTTATACACAGTTCAGAGGCATCTACCAACCAAGGTCTCTAGCCTATAGTGACTGTGGTAAATCCACTGAACCTCTTTCCAGGGATTCAATTAAGGTTCCTGCCCTTTAGGTTAAAGTTTCCACGTGGGAAAAAAAAAAAACAGTTCACAGCCAATCTATAGCCTCGGATGCAGACGAATGTGATGGTGATAACCCCACATTCGAGTGCTGCCAAATAACTCGTTGAAGGCCTAGACTCCTATAAAGCAGATAGCAATCCAAAGCAATCCAAAAAGTGCGATGTGTTGAGCTGACAAAAAGTGAACGAAGAACTACGACATCTACGGCGACTGCTACAAAGGGGCAAGATACCGCTTATATGAATGCGGATTTGCAATTCGAGAGAAATTTGGACATATAGTCTTAAGCTTAACGCCTCATCACAATCTACATCAATCAACTCTTTATAAATCAAACTATAAAACACCAATGGGAATGTTGTCAACGAACCATCATGCAGCACATGCAGCACATGCAGCCAAACAAGAAGAATATAAGACTGCGCTACATAGAAGAACTGGAGCTGCTCGTGAGCTCTACGATTATATAAGAAGGGAAGAGTACATGCTTCTCGGAAAAAGAAAGAATGAGATCGAGTAAATGGTGAGATGTTAATGACGTTCGAAGTTATATAAGAGAATAAAACGAACACGCTAAGGCTACAAACCACAATACAATCCTTCAAAGATTTACATGGACAGCTAGTACTTGAGTCGCAGTCAGTGCTGAGAATATGGACATATCACAGAGAATTCTGTCCACAGAGACGATCTGTAAACTGAGATGTTTACAGCAAGTGGAAATAATCTTGTTGGGATTATCTAAAGCTCATCTAAAGCTCATGAATGCCCAAAGCATACTCGTAGAATCTCAGCATTGTCTGCCCTATCCACAAGAAAGAAAACCCATTTGACTACGCCAGCTATAGAAATAAGACTCCTAACAATGGTCCACAAAGTTTTTTTTCCGTATTGTGAGAGCGTTTATAACCATTTATGAACAATCTGTTGTTTCTTACCAGTGCAAAAGTCCACCATCGACAAAATATTCCTGCTATCGCAGATTTAGGAAATTTCATATCGGCACTGACCGTATATTTGTCGACTTCAAAGCCACATATGAGACCTTGCATGGGGACGAGCTATACAACGTCATGTCTAATGTTGACATCTCAAACTCGTCAGGTTGTGCAGGATGACTATGGAGAATTCTTGCTGCTTCACCAAGATCAATGAAAGAAAGGTATAAGATAAGGTGACGTATCATTCAAAACTTACTCCCAACAAAATGCGCACGCGTCAGTGATTGAAAGAACGCAGCGAGTCGTCAATAAAGCCTTTCATTCATTATTCACAATTATAACTTCTAAGCAGTTTAGGACTTTATATCAACGGCATCAGCGCAGCAAGCATTGTTTCTTTGAGCTTAAGAGGTAGTTTAGTAACAGAACAAGCGCACTTGGCCATTTCAAAAGGGAGATCCAGCTCGTGATTTTTAGTCCCGTTTGTATTGACGGGGTATAGAGAAGGAGATTCAACCACGAAATGTGCGACCTATATAGCAACGCTGGTCTAGTCACGTGTCTATGGATATTGACCGAATCGAGAGTCAGAGAGTCTTCGATTCTAACCCTTAGGGAGACGTAGCAAAATCCGACAGCATCTCATTGCGGAATCTGGCGGCGAGATATAATGGTAGCTGGAGAGGCTTGTTGGTTGAGGGCCAGGTTCACGACAGACTGTAGTGCCACTTTTATATAAAAAAAAAAGAAAACATAAAATTGTTTCGACAAACAGTCGCAGCTTTGTCTTAGTTTTCCAGATAGTTCAGCTGCCCAGCGCAGGTTACCTGTGACCATCTCTTGCAACGATGAAAGCTTTCCTCCTTAACACATCTGGTCCACCAAATCGTTTGGTGAACGACCTTCGCCCCATACTTAAGCAGCCAGTCAGGCATGAGATGGGGATATATGTACATTTTATTCCACTACTTTCTCTTAACTGTATAATGCAGTTAATTGTCACCAGGAAAAGAAATTGCTTAAAATGCAGCCCTGACGCACACCGCTTTGAATTTCAAAATGGTCTGGGAGCATACCCTTGCTTGTAATAAGAGCAGGAATCATCTTTATAAAAACGAGTTTCCCTTGCAATCCATTTGGAATGGAATCGCCATTTAAGCTGTCAATAAAAGTACTGAAGTTGATGGAAACGAATAGACCGGATGCATTGCTCTATCCAGAACGTCTTGGTGTTATTTGATGCTCTCCTGTATATTTTTCTTACAGTGGTCATCCACAGATGTGGATGGATCAGATCTGCTGATTATTTTTACTTCTATCCTAATTGTTAACGCGCTATGTGATAATTAAGCTCGTTGGTGTTTTATCCGGAAATAGTCATACACAAAAGGTTCCAACGAAGGATTCTTCCCAATATCCCAACATCTCATTTCACTCAGCCCCAGATGATCGACCTGTACAGCTTGAACACTCTCTTATGCTCAAAGAGCATTCTTCTTGAGCGTCGAAAAAGGCCCTCATATTATAGTATACAACACTTTTTTTTTAAATTGCGGATCTTTACTTGTCCTTTTTCCTTCGCAATCATTAAAAAAAATCTTAAATGAGCTCAGGGCTCATTTACAAAGGGTTCTTCTTACAATTGCGAACCAAGACCAATCGGAAGATCGGAAGACCATTCTGCCATAGCATATTTTCTTATTCGTTGCCGTTTATGAACCATCTTGCATCATCATATACAGCCATTCAAGTGTCCACTACAGATCGGCTCTCGCACCTTAAGACTTTTAAGCTGCTAGGCTAAAGCAATTTCATCACACAAATAACGAACTGAAGAAGGAATAGAATTTACCCCAGTCGAAATCCAGTGCTGACCGTCTTAAAGGTTAACCTGCAAAGTTTCTTCTGAAAGCTGTAGGCTGGTTCGGCATATATGTAGTTCAACTAATCACTCCTGGATTCCTTGTCGTATCAGCAAGGCTTAAAAGTCAATGATCCTAAATTACTAGGATCGAACTTAGTGCCATCCAACCAGGGTCTACGTGAGACTAATGCACGGTGCTGGTAAAAGTGCGAGTGCTAAAAGACTCACTTCTTCAGCGGCGACAAAGAAGAGAAACAGCTCGGCGGAACTAACACCCACTAAAACCGATGAAGCTCTCGAAACTAAGACTGCATCATTTTCTTTCGTCCCAACATAGCTAGAAAATGTTTAGCATTCCCTCTGTCGAAACCAGGATGAAATCGCTGATAAAATCCAACAAGGCAGCAATTCTGGCGGACTGTAATCGGATGTCGCGGAAAATCCAACCGCAAAAAAAATTCTCGAGATGTCAAAGGCATGGTAGGTGAACAGGACCCGGATTGCTAATGTTGCTGCGGCCAATATATAATAAAGGGAGTAAACAGCGATGCCCGAAAGGCACCTATAGTCCTAACGTCTTCGCTCAGCCACATGCAAATGAAATAGCCGTGCTGTCTGTATGTTAAATTTAAAGCGTAGACCTCCCTTTTAGTCAAACCTCTCAAAACCGAGGTTGTTCTCAGGAAGGTAGCTTGTCTGATTTATCTAGTCCTTAAAGGCGTCACCCTTCGTGTCTCCAAAGAAACGCCATTTGAGTGTCATTCATATCGAAATATTCCATGGCGCTCTATAGAGTTTATGGCATGACATGGAGCTTATAATTGAGGAAGACCCTCTGTATCTACACCGCCATAAAAAGACCAATTATATCATATTTATCGGATAGCTTGGATGGTTGGAACAAGCTATTCGAGGAATAAGTCACTGCTGCTCTTATCAGATTCCAAAGAATAGCCTGTTACGGCTGGGTCTGGGATATTCCTAGCAATCCTTGACCTAGTCTCTGTAGTATGATGTTTGGCACAAGAAGTTCTAGAATTTTAATAACTTTGAACACTGATTGCCTATTGACACTGGTTTTATTGACATGCCGTCTGATGCAATGACACCAGGACTACTGTTGCAGCGAAAGTACAAAATCGACTTTCCCTGTCTGTAGGAAAGAAATGTACATTTTCGCATCGTCCAGATAGCTCCAATGGCGATCTAACAGCGTCTGGATTTCATATATCGTCGGGAAAACTTGCATCTGTCTTCAAACTGAGATGGTAAAGAACTATATTGTGAAGAACGAAGCGAAGTGTCTGAACCTCTAATGACCGCTGAAGCCTGTTATGAGCTTCAAGCTAGTTCGAGAATGTAATACTACTCTGAATACTGTCAGGAGGCTGTTTGAGCCGCACGTCACATTGGTCGATGCCATGTTGCCTCGCCTGGTTACAAATCTCCTTTTTGTCGAGAGCACTTTGAATTCTGGACACCAGATTTTGAAGGTCCAACTGGTGCAAAGTTTCAGTTGACGAGTTGGACCTGGCCGGCCTCTTCGAAAATATGGACAACATTGGTCCAGAAGGTACATGATGCCTAATCATTAAACTCTTGAATTACTTGGGACTTGATTCAAAAGAGCATTATGTCGTGAATTGGACCATTGCAATTGCAAACACTTTGATGTATATTGATGAACCACAAACTATATTCAGCGCATATAGAGCCCTAAATGTTCGAATAAGAATCTCAAAATTCATCAGATAGAAAGCCCTAAGTCAAAAATAGCTGGGGAGATCATATGCGTCTGTAATCGTGTTTAAAACGCCATGAAACGTTCTTCATAATGAATGAAAAGTTATTGACACCGAATTAGTTTATGTCAGTGCAATTGAACGTTACGTTGAACAGTTACCAGTTACACACTTACACTCGAAAAATTGCCATTCTTAGCCAACTATCGCATAGTTTTGCTCCCAGGACTAATACTCCAATGAAAAATCCAATAAAATCATTTCGACACTCTTTCAAGAAAATTTAAATTCCTTAAAATTGTCAGCCGAAATGTCAACGCCATCTCTGTAGTCTTTTCATGTTGGTGAACAATTTTGTATTGCATACATTTTGCTAATTTATTGTAAAAGGTTCATGTATACGATATAATCATTAATTTATTATCAAAGTTTCAAACCAGAATTCATCTACTACATTTCTATTTTCAAAATTCGTTGAAAGATTTAACGAAATTCATCCCTGCTGCATCCTTATTCCACGCTGTTCCGTAATTTTGAATTGCAAGAGTACAACCAAATAAGTTGCCATAAACGACACATTCTACAAAAGAAGTTGAACTCATACTCACTCATACCACTCAAAAATCATCTTAAAACTCACCGATGTAATCAATTCTCGGTTGATATTCGCATATCCGTCCAAATTCATAATGGGTGGGTTCTTTGAAATAGCCACTAGGAACATTTCCACTTCCTTCTGGGTAGCTGTATCGACTGCCGTTAGATTTACATTCAAGAGCTTCGTTTGAAACTCGAGACCAACTCTCAACGAGGCATGATGGGCTTCGTTGCAAATGATGTACAACAGTCCCATACAATAGAAAACTATGACGAAGAGACCAACTTCTTTGTATGTGGCACCGTGATCAATAATTTCACTAAGTGAACCATAAGTTGCGATAATTGTGGTGAAGAAAATCACAAGGCAATAAATTCCGTACATATTCGAATAAGCACGGCCTATGATAGAAGAAAAGTTGGATTTGAATTGTCGTGGTTGGTAGACTTACCAAGTTGCTGCATCATATGGCTGAGATCAACCCATAAATGGCGATATTCCGTGAGCTTTTGAGCTGGTTTGTCACTTTCAAGTGTTCCTTGAAGAAAATTAGCTAGAGCTTGGCTGGCTGTTCCGAATGCGTTGCAGTTGATGTACCTTAAAACAGAAACACAAATACTAGTGTACTCGTATCTTTGTTAATTGAAGTAAAGAAATCATTGAACTTACCATAGACTGCAAAAGCAGTTTAGCATCGCAATGATCGGGTAATACGCCACTGTATACCATAATTCAAAATCCGGTTGAAGATAGTACTGCGACAAGTTTACCGCTATACTCAGCGTCCACGAAAAGATACATAAGCCCCACGTGAGTGGATACAGATTCGGGAACACAATTGGAGTACCAGTCACTTTAAAAAACTTCAATTGATAGTTTGTCCACATATTCTTGAATATAGCCACTTGTGGTCCATGTCGCCACGATGCCACCGGCAACAAAAAGTGCGTGAACAAAAGACTTATGAAAATCACATTGTAAATCGCCTCGTCGAAACGCCTATCCGAATTATGTATAAACTGGAAAACTCTCGCTTTCAATACCATCACCACGATGATTGTCTCCAGTGAATAGATAAACAGAGCCCAGAAGAATTGCTTCGAAGTCCAAGAGTATCCAGTTCTTGGCATATTAGCCACAACAGGATTCCGATGAATTGGCATAACACCCATTATTTGAAACAGAACCAACAGACTTGCTGTCGTATGATAAAACGAGTCATACTTATCCAACAATTTAGGATCGTCAAAAGTTGTTTCTTGCCTCACAAACATATTTGACAAATTGCCATCTTTCTTAGCCAACACATCCAATTGATTCCGATGTCGTTGTTCATCTTCTAAAAATTGCTTCTGATTCGGATTCAAAATTGGAGTTACTTTGGAAATTTTGCCCGGTCCCCAAAATGCCATGACGGCGGTTATATTGATTTTGATTGACCTACTCACGAGCAATTGTCTTTTATAGCCAACTCATCGCAAATTCATTGATGACTTTGGACAAACAAACAACACCCACAATGCCAAAGGTAAACAACAATTTCAAAATAAATTTTCAAGGCCTCAAAATAAATACAATTCTCGAGTGATTTGTAGAAAAGAAAAAAAAAAAAAACATGTTGTTAGCATTTATTAATAAAAGGACGCTTTTGGGACAGTAGCTTCTATTTATCTTGTCTCTGATGTAGAGTGCTCATTTCTACTGCGCAAAGATACGAGTAGACTAAAAAATTTACATTAAGGATGTGTGTACTACTTGTGGAAGTGGATGAGTGTGCGTTTGTTTATGTGGAAACCTGGGTACATTAAGTAATTTTAAGTGACACATCATGTGACTATTTCATTTGACTACAAGTAACTAGACAAGTAAGTAGATAAAGTGCATAATAATACATTCACAAGGAAAACACTAGAAAGATACTTAGTAATGAAAATAAGAAATAAAAAAAAAAATAAAAAAACGACCTTAACATCTAGAGATATATAAATTATCATTATCATTATCATTATCATCATTGTTGCTGCCTTCGTTTGGCCATTAAATTTAAGGATAACACAATTTCATTTACTTTTTCTCTTACGTTTAATGTTTATACAATTAAAGTGCTTATATTTAAGTTTAAGCTTATAGTGCAAATTAAATAAATATTTTTTGTTTTCTTATCGACAAGTGGAAGATGTAAGATCAACGGGGAATGGTATGTTTTTGAATCGGCATCATCATGCCAAAACCAAAATCGAATAACAAAACTGGCAACCTAGTACAAGAATTTTTAAAAAAGCTGTGATTCCTTCCCATTATTTGGTTTTGAGTATCCAAACAGAAAGACGTGCATGTTATGAACGATTACTTTCTTTTGTTGCAGCATCAACAGTTCCGGTCAGGACGAAATACTTAGTGAAAACTACGAAGCATTCGAAAGAACAGAATAGATTCTGAGCCTATTCTCGCCAAGGTTACGTGCATATTTGTGCCATAAATTTCCGCTTGGAAGGACTTCTGTGAGCTAGGACTAGTATGCATGCCGTAGTACACTTTGGCAGTAGTTTTTGCTGCCCACTTCTATTTTCTTGTTCACCACCCTATCTACCTATATAAACTGACTAAAAGTTTGACTTTAAAACAGAAACATCTGAAATACTGGTCAAACGAATTTTCGAGCAAAGATCCAGTCCATCTCAGCATACACTAGAAAGTTTTCTTCAATTTAATTAATGCAGTCAACAGGAAATGCTGTGCAAAAAGTGAGGATTTATCGTGGAAAAAGGTCATCGATTTCAAATTCGCCGGATTACAGATCCCTATATTAGAGAAAATTCAACAACAAGAGCATATGTGCGACAAACTCTTCTCACTAGATACACTAGATACCCTATAGAAGTATTTTTTTTTCCTCCACATATTGAACTAGGAAACACTCGTGAACTTCGGCAATGGAGAACGTTCGTAATCAGGATGGAGGTTGATGCGATATATACATCGACTCTTCTAGATTGTCATAAAACACTCAAAAGCCTCGACACCCTGAACAAAGTCTGACCAGTATGGGTATCAGGGCATGAGGCTCAAGATAGCAATGAAAATACAATTGTACCCCGCATAAGGTTTCACTTATAAAACACTAGAGAAAGCTATGCACAGTCAAATGGTCTTAACCACTCAAAGAAATTCCTAACAATAGATTCGAGTCAGCCTTAATAAACATCTTCACAGATTGGGCATCATCTCCACTAGCACATGTAGATATAGTTGTGAAACTGAGGAATCTATGGAATCTATTGTGTATTCTCTACGAGGAGGATCTGAAGCATATCTCACATAGCATATAGCATATAGCTCATACAATTCCTGAAAATATAGATTAACCTGGTCACAACTCAGAAGGGTCTGCGTATTGCTCTACCATACCATGCGTCAAACATTCAGTCTTCCGAGAGGGCAAAATTGAGTTTGACTATTTAATAGTTGGAGCTAAATTCAGAGCTCGATTATCTTATTACAAAGAGCTGCAAAAACTAATAATGAGAAGATTCGATATTCGATATTCGCTTAGACATATCGGCAACAGTCAGATTCTATAGAGAACATCTCGGTAATGCCACAACATCACCAAAGAACTAACTATAACCAATTCGGCCTTCCTACGCCTGCCGATAAGAAATTCACAGGATGATGACGAGTTTACACAAGAACAAGACGAAAACTGTGAAGGGTGAGTTTAAAATCAAAGCTCAGGAGGAAAGAAAACTAACCATTCACTCTAGACGAAGACGATAGAGAATTCCATCCATCAAAACTAAAGTTTAATAAAGCGAAGATGGACTACCTGCTGAGTTATATAATTTAAACCCACTGGAGATGAAAGCATCGAATCATGGCAACATTTGTCGAATCCACAAGAAATCAGACTATTTAAACTGTGCGAACCATAACGGAATAAGTGTCCCAAACATCGATTATCAGATCTTTTCTGATGTATTGTGTGGTAGTGTGAAACCATTCATAAAGAATCTGGTTGGACCATACCTGACCAGGAAAGTCCACCACCTATCAAATATTTATACTGCGGCAGATTGTGGAAAAAGTCGACCCTCACCATCTACTTATCGACCGAATATTACACCCTGCATAAGCTATACAACTCCATGTTTGATTTTGAAATACCTGCCAAACTGATCAGATTATGAAGGATGACTATGGAGAATTCTTGCAGCTTCATCAAGGTTAATGTCAAGCAAGAAAGAGTTTTTTTATATATTTAAACAGACAGAATCAACGCCAGATTTTTTTTAAGTCCGCACAATTACTTGTGTACGCGGATGACATTAATGTGTTTGGGATGAACAGAGCGAACCGTCATAAAACTTTAGTAAGTTTGACTTAAAAACGCACACCACCGACAGCTTGGCTAGAATGTCCTCAGTGGCAGTTACAATTCAACGTCAATTACAATTCAATTCGTCTACTTGGCTCTGTAGCTACAAACAGAAAGAATATCAGCCCAGAAATCCAACACAAAAATACTCTTTCGATCACTGTTTCTTTGGAGTCAATTGGTTCAAAGAGCCCTCTTTCGTTAGACCAAACTGGCTAACGAAATAAGATAAGAACCTTATCAACCCATTCCTACTCTATGAAGCAAAGGTTTTGACCTTATTTAACGCGGATGAGGAAACACTTGACTGATTCGAGAGAATGATAGTGCGTGGGATTATTGATAGTACAACCAACTGTACAAACTCTACTACAACATCGGTTCAGTCAGGCGTTTACGTATCAAACTTCTAAAATGGCTGGGTCATGTTGACTGAATAGAAATGATAGTTTCAGCCCAAAAAGTCTTCGATTCTAACCTCGAAGTACAGCGCAGCAGAGGTATAAGGGATCGCATACAATTGGTAGCGGAAAGTGGGACCTCAAATAACTTGCAGGGCGGCACTGGAAGCAGCTTGTTGTTTAAAATCCAGGTTTACCTCGGATTATAGAGTCATTGCAATCTCACAGCTCAAGAGTATTGAAGAGTCCAGGGAATCACATAAAAAGTTGAAAAAATAGCTACCAAAACAAGTAACTAAGAGAGAGAAAGAGATATGGAACGAAGACTCCAGTCGATGCAGTTTTGTTTCACCCAAAATAGAATAAATTGATACAGCCGTAAACTGGCTGAAAAATAATAAATTTATTGGTTAAATCGTTGGGAATGTGCACCAGATCACTGGACGGATATGGGAAATGAATATACATATACACGACATTCGGTGTGTTAACACCACAAATCGGCCAATATCAACTGACATCCCAACTCAGTGACACATTGTCTACATGGTCTACATTTACCACTTCTTCATCGACTTAAAGGTCTTGTACTCCGGCATTCACTTCTTGTAAGCACTCTTAGGCGATAGCTGTTTATACACACAACACTGCAACGCGCAGTGAGACTTGAAACTGAAGCCCTCGAATTCGTCCAAGCGTACACCCAATCTCCATGAGGACACGTGTTCCTTCTTTTGAAAGAAGAAGAATAGTATGACAAACAAACACGAACTCGGAAAGTACTATTTTTTTCAAATCAGAGCAGTTAATGAGATACGCAAATGGATGAAGATATCATTTCTCATTGGAGAGCAGGCGAATTGAGTTGACCTCGTCGTCGGAGGTCCTGAACAAAGCATCATTAAGCCTGATGATGGACGATAAATAAGACAGCCGAACTAACCTAAGGTGGCTAAGCTTGGTGTACAATACCCCACATAAAGTCATCCCTAAAATATCGACAGCAACTAGCTGAACATTGACGGTAAGTGTCAATGTATTTCTTACCACAACTGCTACTAATCTCAGGTGCCTATGGATGAAAAATACTGCCAGATAGCTCAGTCAAACAAAACTAAGGATGAAAGAGGGATGGAAGTTGCAAGATCCTCAAGTCCGTAAGTACGCAAGTAAAACTGAGTTCTGATGGATTTCGACCAACTAGATCCGGAGTACAAGGATATTTCAGATCGAAATAAGCCATCAATTCGGTTAGTATGACCCAAAAAGTCTCAGACTTCGAATAAGAAATTCTAAATCATTTTGAACCGAACTAGATTTTTGTTATTTCAGTTTCAGCGTTTTACAATTTTTTTTTTTTTTTTTACATGTACTCAAACAAAATTGATAAAGACATTCTTTTCTTCTTTTTTAGATTAACAACAGGTGGACAGAAAAATCACAGTCAACTTTGAATCGCTCTCAGATACACTTTACCATTCCCCATTTTCAATATCTTCTCCCTGCAATGTGCTTGGCATAAATACATTTTCTTTTTCTTTTGTTTAACAATACAAAACAATATAAGCTTTCGAAATAAAATTAAATTAATTTACAACAGAAAATTTAAAATTAAAAAAAAAAATCTATACCAATCAAGCGGATTCAGCTCCGCATGAGTAACAACAATTTTGCTGATAATATTCGTAACTGCAAAGTTTTGCCTTCACCGCCAAATGGCAGTTGGAAAACTCATCAACACAAGTTGGAGCAATATCGTTTTGTATTAAGTCCACTCGGGGTTCTGAAATTTTACAAAATTATTGAATCATCACAGAGAATGAATTCCTTTTACTTACCGTTGCACTTATTTGAGTTACAACTGCGATAGATCGGTTCTCGTTTTGAGTAACGACATTTTGTCGACTCTCTAAGTGTATTCTCATGTTCGTCAAATTCAAGGCATTTTACATTGCGACGTTGTGTTCCACCATCACAGCTTTTTGTGCACTGAAATCAGGGAGAAAAAAAAAATATATTGATCCAACTTGTGGAGTTAGAATTGTTTGATGTTACCTCGCTCCATGATGAATAGTGCCACCTTGGTGAACAATACTCCACATCGTTAAGTTCACATTTTTGCGTTGATTCTGGTTTATCGGCTTCCTTGCAATCTTCATCATCGACAATCAACTGATTTTGTATGCACAGAACCTGCCTGGTCTTTGTTAAACTGAAGCAACTTCCACTGCAATTCGACCAGGGTCCTGTAAACCAATCCCCTGTTATACACTCCAATTCTTTTTCACATGGCCTTGTTGTATCCGGTGTGAATCTCAAGTCACATCTTTCAGTGTTGGGCTTCGATCTGTCACAAAATATCGAACGATATTCTACACCTGGGCCACAGGATGCTGAGCAATAGTTATTCCAATTCGAGATGAGCCATGTTCCGGACTTGTCTTTTTCAGAAGTCACACGACGATGGTTATTTGTGGTGGAATTTGTGATAATTGAATGTTGCAATCTGCCATTGTGGTTCTTATGACGATGATGGTTCCGGCGTCTATTCACCTTCGGACAGTCACAGTATTTCTTTGCTGTTGGTTCTTCCTCAAGGCATGCAACATTATTTACTTGGATGACAATGCCACTGGCTAATTCCTGCACACAACCAACTTCACGTTCTCGAATCCCATCCCCATGTTGGCATTTACATTCACCCCACTCATCAACTCTCCAAAAAGCTGGACAGGGCTGAGTGTTACAACGTAATAAGTTCTCGTTAAGAACAGGCTTCTCGGAATGACTACAACGACGTTGTGAAAAGTATCTTGTTGGATTCTCACGAACGCATCGAATTACTGGAGTTTGCGTACCGCCGCCACATGACTTGCTGCACGGACTAAATCCGACAACTTTCCAATTGAATTTTCGTTTACGTAAAGGTTGACCAAGACCTGAGTCTTCATTTCCCGATTTTAGATTCATATCACTCTCAACAGATACTTCATTTTCTTCCGAATCCGAACCGATCGGGAGTAAGTATTCATACTTAACTCCGGGATTGACATCTCTAGAGTATATCTACGAAGTGAAAAAATTCAAGTACGGTTATGTTTTGCTTATACATATTTTGTTGTTTAAATTGTCAAACTCACCATCAGTTCCAACATTTCACGAATGGGGCCAGTGCACGTAATCCACTCGGTGACTCCTTCCCCATCCTGCAAACCATCGATTCGTCGATAATCAAAGACTCCTCCTGCTGCTTCATACGCACCATTAGGGGACTCAGCATTATCTCCGTTGAACAGATATTTCTGATCAGTTGTACGTAGCACTACAACCAATGAGAACAATAAATAATAAACAATTACTCGTACGTTTGAAATGAACTCCCGTCTTACCCAGTAGATTTATGCTATTCTTCAACTCAGTTATAGAGATATTTGAAGCTCCAGCTGGGATTGTAGCCACATGCACATAAGCATCCTCAGGCAAGGGATTCCTTGTGAAAATTCCAGTGATCGTGCGACAGATTAACCCTCCACAACCAACAGTTCCACTATTTGCTGAAAGCCCAGTAATAACTCCACTGGTCTGGATCGCCTAAAAAAAAATTAAAAAAAAATATACGAAATTCATTTCACACAATAAAATCATATCGGTTGAAATGTTAGATGTTCTTAAGTGATCTCTTGACCATCGATGATCTTACCAGCAGCACTGCCATCACTTTATTCATTAATCCAATCATCTTGCACTCCCAATCGAAGACGGGTCTTCTCCACGTAATTGGCCAACAAATTAAAAATCAATTCAATTCGAAGTAATTTTAAAATCACAACTCGACCGAGCAATAAATTTTCATTTTCATCAATAGAGGTTCTTAAATTATGTATCTGTATCGCATGTATGTGACCCCACTCGTTCCTCAACTATGTATCTATAATTTGATTTTGATTAAACGTAGATTCCTTTCTCGAAACATACCCTCGAAAGAAAACCACCGGGTTCTAACCTTGAGCAAACAATAAAACAAAAAAAAACAAAAAAATATCTGCAAGTAGAAAAAGATACAAATACTCGTATTCGTACATGGCCCAGACCGAAAAGAGTAATGCACTCTGTGTGGTGTAATTGTAACAATTTGACAGATACAAGTATTTGTGAAGAAAAACACATCACACCGTTGTAGCTTGCAACACAGGAAGTATCTGCGCGAGATAAACACGAGAAGATAAAGTCAAAAATCCTAATCCTTTTGAGTTCTCACTTTCATGGACCATAGTCGGAGCTGTTGTGAAGTTGTGGATGGGAAGCTATGCAGCACACATGTTGGCTCAAGGAAAAGAAGATGAAAATTCTAGATATGGATATGAATGTATTCATATGGTCTTATGGGCTTGTATGTTCAGCTACCGCACAGTTTTGAGTCGAAGATGATTAGAGATAAGATAAACGGTGTGTTACGAGTTAGAAAAGTGGAAAGCGTTGTGCGTTTGAAGATACATCAGCGAACCAATGTGGTTAATATATAATAGGGCTCATTGACCAGTAAAGATGTATCTATCGGGAATTGTGGATTAATTGTATCCTCAAGGCTGATTGACTGTTTATATTTACTATGTTTACAATGTTTAATCGATTTTAGAAAATGTATTCCATAAGACTAGAGTATCGTTCAGAATAGTAAATTGTTCCTAATTGCTGCGCTGGAATACAAATTTTGTATTATGTATTTGACGAGGCCTAAAGTTTTCATGGATTCCCCATAGTCGCTATATAGTATTCATACGGTTACTTGGTTGTAGAAACAAAAATCTTATTCGATGCTGTTTGTCATTCAACTACATTCTCTCTGTAGTAATCAACTAGTTACTCGAGAGCTGCGAACCGGCAATTTTCTACCTTGATTGTGCTAATCGGTGAGAAGGTAATATGAGTCACGGTAATATGAACGAAAATCATGCGATAATCTATTCATAAGGCATACTCAGAAATTCTAAATCCGAATACATCTTTTGTACATAGAATCATTAAACTTTCAATGCCAGCTAAGCATCCGCGCTTAACAGCTTTCCGATAGCATCGCAAAAATTAGTGTTATGACCAAGTACTTGCCTTACCACCTTGTGGTGGTCCCTGGTTTCTACACGCCAAGTCGTTGTATCATACAATTTTGTATATACTCGTGCAAAAACTGTCACCTGATGTTCTTTGGCTGTAACGTTTTTTTATGAATGAAAAACTTTTCGCTTTTGGATTATGTTTATCTGATGTCTTAATTTTTATTTTTTTTTTTCCATTAAGTTGATAAAATGATATCGGTCAGGTATACTCTTTGAGAGCTCCAAGAGTCTGAAGCTTGTTGACATACCATAGATTCGTGCCTTCAAAAAACCCAACAAAAAGAAGTATGGGACGGTTAAGTCAGGCGATCTTGCCGGCCAGTACAAATGGCCAAAACGTCTGATAAGGTGACCCGGAAATGCAGCCCTCAGAATTTCGGTTGTGGCTCGTACGGTATGCGCCGTTGTTTCATCCTGTTGTAACGACATATTTTCCAGTCCCAATTCATCTAATTGAGTAACAAGAAAATCGTTGAGCATGGCTCTGTAGCGCTCGCCGTCCACAGTAGTCATTTGGTCCTCGGCGTTTTCGATAAAGTAAGACCCGATGACGCCTCCAGCCTAAACAGCACATCATGCAATAAATTTAAGAGGGTGTAAAAGCTTTTCGTGGGTTATACACGGACTTTCGGTGCCCAGAAGTGATAATTTTGATTATTTACATATCCACTTAGATTGAAAGTTGTCTCCCTTGTGGTCGAGAATCAGGATGGCTTGAGCGTAAGTTACACGCGCTTGGCGGTCAAAAGCTAACAGCTGATGCACGGTCTGCAATTTGCAAGGGAACATCTTACAGTCTTTCATCAAAATTATCTGTAAAGACCGCCGGTTAATGCCCAATTGCGTGGCATGTCGATATGCCGGGGTCCTATACGACATCTTCAACCACAGAAGCGATAATCTCAGCAGAACGACTGCTCCGGGGCCGGCCAGACCTGGCAGCATCTCGTCTTGACCCATACTATTCTAGGCGATCGGCTAAACGTCATAGTGTTTGCCCAGTTGATTTCGGACGACCGGAAAATCTACGCCGAAATTCACACCACCGACGAATTGTTCCAAAACAAATATCGTAACAATTATTCACGTCTTGTTGACGTGCATTTTTTATCTGTTTACTTCACAAATGTCAAAGTGACATTTGCCCCCATTTGCAAAAATTATAGCATTTTCCGATAGGGTGATAACTTTTGCGCTTTTAGTAGTTCTCAAGCTAACTGCTTCCAGTTGTGCACAACAAGAAGGTTGAGGTCCCTTCTACAATAATTGTGCCCGTAACCTAATGTGAGGTTTCCCTCCGGTTTAGATTCGAAGACTATGTGCGCCAGAGCATTGATGTCCATTCGCTCTAGATGTCCTAGCCATCGCAGGCGGCGAATGTACAGTTTTCTGACAAGGTCGATGTCTCTGTACAGCTCGTAAAATTCGCCGTTAAACCTTCTCCTCCAAAGCCCGTCAAATCAAATGCGACCGAATATATTTAGGAGCATTTTTCTCTCGAAAGGACTGAATATATTTTCATCCGTTTTCGATAGAGTCCATACTAAGATGGTCAAGGTCTTCTATGAAGTCTTGTTCGTTTTTCAGGATACGGCCTAACTACTCAATCGCCTTCTTAGCCCAAAGAAACAGGAGTACTTCTTCGTTTTATTTCAGCTGAGATATTGTTGGCAGAGTTTTGTCGTTGTTGTGTTGAGAGCATATACATACCTACATGGCTTAACCTCATTTACTGCTAAATTTATTTTGGCAGCTTCCGTTTCAGTACTAGTGAACGCACCGTTGTGAGTCCACTAAGTTCTGCCAATTATGTCAACACTGTCGGCGTACGCATTACGTTGCATGGACTTTCAACAGATTCTTTCAATGAAATAATGATGTTAAAGGAGTCATATGACAGTGTGTCTCCTTGTCTGAAACCTTTTCTGACACCAAAGGTCTCGATTAAGTCGCTACCGACATGGAAGGAGTAGCGAGCGTTCTCCATTACCATTGCGCACAGACGGGTGAGCTTTACAAGGATTCTTAACCTACACATAGCTACGAGTATATATAACATAGTTCGTCTCATTATAAACTATCTATACTATCATATGCGACCTTAATATCGATGAAAATATGGCGTAAACCTTTACTGCAATCAAAGCATTGAAGGAAAACGAATCAGTTGGACTTGACGATATTCCCGCAGAGCTCCTACGAGTACCGCCAACAACATCGAGTGAGCTCCTGCACCCACTCATTTCGAGAGCACGAGAAACAGAGAGTTTTCCCGAAAACTGAAAAAAAAGATTGATTGTCAAGCTCACAAATAAAATACCATACGCAGTGCTAAAACTGCAGTAGCCAAGGTAATAGCAAAAATCGTCCTGGAGCGAATAAAAGGCCACCTCAAAGACACACTTGACGCCGATCTTTCTATGTGGACTATATCAACAGCTTGCGGATCATCATCGAAGAGTGCATTGAATATCGATCACCACTTTACCGGCTGTTCATCGACTTCGAAAAGTCAATGGACAGTGTGTATAGAGAAATTATCTGGCTGGTTTTGCGCAGGAGGGGCATCCCAGATAATTTGGTTGCTATTATCAAGGCTACATATGATGAATCTAAATGTCACGTTCTGCATAAAGGAAGGTTGTCAGAAGAGTTGAAAATCCTAAGTGGGGTTAGGATTATTCCTGTTGGTGATAAATGATGTACTGAATGCAACTTTGTTGACTGGAAATGGAGGAATTCAGTGGACTCTGGAATCATACCTCAAACATCTGGACTACGCGGACGACGTGTGCTTACTCTCTCATAGGAGCATGGATCTCCATCAAATGACAACAGGATCAATACGGCAAAAACAAAACAAAAACGGCCTTGCAACTTCATTCAACCAAGTAGAGGATTGTGGACCTTGTCTCTACTGATATCAAGACCGAACTAGATATAATCAACCGAATCGGGAAAGCTCAAATGCTCAAAATATGGAGAAATAACTAAATCGGCCTAAAGACTAAGCTACGACTGTTCGGCTCCAATGTTGAATCCGTGCTTCTTTATGGATGCGAAACATCTTGAAGATTTTCTGGACCAACTGTATCTCTAATGATGACCTTCATGCAAGAACAGGTTAGGAACCAATTGCCTGTATCATACGAAGACGTAAGTGGTAGCGGATTGGGCATAGATTCGTAAAAGTGCATTGCGAGTCAATGGATGCAATAGAACCTTCTCACGCAGAGAGGTAGACGAGTGAGCCGACCTAGAGGTACTTGGCGAGAAACGGTCGAGAAGGAATCAACACAACTGGGGAAGAGTTAGAGAGAGCTGAGATACATCTCCAAAAACCGTACACAACGCCGCGTAGGAGAAGTGCAGGCCCTATGCCCCGCAAGTGGAACCTCCCGGACATAACAGGTCCGAGGACCTAAGTTGATAAGTTACATATCCTGGAAGATGGCACAAAGTGGAGCTTTGCTAACAAATACGGAGGCGAATTGATATGGATGATTATATGCAGTAAAATGCATCTGATATTAAGGAACTGTTGAAACAAACAATCGAGCACGTTTTTGTGGTCGTGCGAGATATGCTCTCGTCGGCGAAGGCCATATACTAGATGGGGTGAAAAGTAACCTCCTTGGGAATGAAAAAAAAAAATTTTTTTAAGCCTGTGCTTAATGTTGATAACTATTATAATTTGACTACGTCCAAAGTGTGCGTATCTCAGCATAGATGCGTCCAATTGAAGAGTTAATGTGACATGTATTTTATGATTTACAATACTCTGTCAACAGCTTTAAAGAAGTCAAGCAAACATAATAAGGTGATATTGTCTAAGTCATATTCAATTCTGATGTCCTTTTGTAGTAAAGGTCGGCGGGGGTTTTTTCGGGTCAGGTAAGACCTTAGCCAACTTCCAACTATCAGGAAGAGATAAACTTGAAATGCAGAAATTGAACGAACTCAATATGTGGAGAAGTATCATGTAAATGAAGCCGATAGGTACGCCGCCTTCCTTAACTGCAACGGATTTGGTAGAAGGAATGCTTTCAATGAATTCAATTTCTAATGTCCAATGTTGGTTACAGAAATATTGTTGTCCGAAGCACTAGAAATAAAAGGCTCATTGAGATCATTAATATCAGGTATTCTACTTAAGGTACTCATTTTTCGGACTCCAATGCAGCGTAATTTTTTTAAAAGGTTTTTTGGTTTATTAGTCGGTGGCTAGTTTAGAAAGTGTGAACCAGGCGTGAACCATGAGCAAACTTCGATATACACTGACACAGTCTTTGTTGTACAAGTCCAGCAATAACAATTTTTCCAAGGAAGTATGCTCGCATTCAGTTGCAGAAAACTATTATTTACAGCAGCATAAATTCGGTGTTAGAAGGTTGTAGATGTAAACAAACGAGATAAATGAATATTATACATACGAAACGGCAAATTGTGTTTAGACATGGCTTTAAGGGAAAACTGATCCTGAAGCAGAACGTTAGATCGATCAGATACGATGAATAATTCCAGAGAAGTCGCTGGAGTATCATGTGTAGCAAAGCAGTTCATTACAAAGAGTCCAGATTTAGCAACTGAATCAAGAAATTGGCAAGCTTATTTGTCCGGTGTATGCAGGTTTATGTTGAAATCACCACACACAATTAACTGCTTATAGACGGCAGTAACTTCCTGAAGCGTCAAAAAATTGGGTCGAAGGAACAATAATAGCAACACCTAGAAATAACTTTTAATTGCAGTCAGCAACTTCAATCAGCATGTATTCGATACCATTAACATCAACAGATTTCCCACCTTCTCGAACATGATAGCTAAAGGATGTGTTACAATACACAGCGACTCCTCCCCCAATTGTGTCTGTGATTCTAGGCTGATGAGTCTGATCCTTTGCTGAGCGCATATGCTTTAATCTTCTGACAAGTTGTATGTAACCTGCATTAGGTGCTGAAGGTCAGAGTCATCCATGCCAAGAAACCGTCAGAAATGTCTCAATTGTTGTTCTACTGTTCCACATGACCACCCGCGTAAATCTCCTGGTTTGACGAAGCGTGTAAAAGAGCCCATCTACTAAAACAATGCAATTTTCAATGCTGTATGGAATACAAGACCAGCTCGTGCACTCGATCAGAAAAAGAGAAAAAAAACATCGGCTTCTCCGAATAAAAAAAAAATTAAGAGCATGTGTAACGAGTGATCGACAAAATGGAACAATATTCGTTTTACTAAAATATCTTCCCGAAAATTCAAAAGAATAAGACAAGGCAGTCAGACCCGAGCAGACCCTTGCAGAAGTGAGCATTAAACTAAGAAGTAGAATCAGAGTCGTAAAGCATGTGGAAAAAGTACTTTTGCAGACAAATTAATGGCGCTGACGATCTACATTTCACATATTTCCATCCACTCGGCCGTACAGATTAAAAAATCTAAGCTTTAGTATTACAAGGCCGCCAGACTGCGTAGCCTAACTAACTATCTGCTTAAGCCAGCTGGAGATGACTTGGTATACATCATGCATTTCAAAGATCTGAAATTTCAGTATCGTTTACCGGATCAATAGACACCAGTTGGAAACTAAAGAGGGCCAGGTTGATGAAAACCACTTTTTATAGTGGCATTCAGGACAAGTGACGATGTTTATACAGGGTGAGTTTTTTAACTTGAGACATCCAAATTACTCGAAAAATACGCGATATCGCGAAAAAAATTTTTTTTTTATAGTTTCGCGCGCGCACCAAGGGGATATGAATACCCTTTTACTGGATTTTCACCAGGGCGCTGACGGGTGGTGTAGTAGTTTTGAAACTCAGGTGCTAGGTTTCGATATTTTTCCAGAGGTGGTTGTCAAACTGGAGCCAGTGCATCCTCAACCAGTGGGTCTTAGTACGTGCTAGTTGTTTGTTTGTTACATTTAACGCAGCCAGCAACCACTCCAACATCAGTGTTATGTCTTCATGTCAAAGTTGACGCCGACGGGATTTTCATATAACTTCATACAAATTCTATGAAAAGACTTTTTCAGAGATTTGCCTCGCACGGGATTCGAACCCGCGACCCTCTGCTTGAGGAGTCTTTGCATATACTACTACACCACGGCCACCCCCGATGTTTCAGACAAAAGTCACAAGGTTCTGAAGGGGACATAAGATGGTGACCACGAGTTAGACCTTGAGCCCCATTTTCAAGGTCAAACGAAGGTCACTTTTGAATTTTTAATGGGAATTCCTATTTTTTTGACATATTCGTAATCTGCGTGAAAAATTACAATTCTTTTACATAAAACACCTTTTTCAAAAAGTGTTCATTTCCCGTCAGAGGGCGCCATAAATCTTAAGACATCAAAATTACTCGACAAATACGCGATATCGCCAAAAATGTTTCAGACAAAAGTCACAAGGTTCTGAAGGCGATATAAGATGGTGACCACGAATTTGACCTTGAGCCCCATTTTCAAGGTCAAACGAAGGTCACTTTTGATTTTTAAAATGATAGTTCCTGATTTTCATTGCTCAGTCGTATTCCTCAATGGGGCACACGACTTTGTCTCAAAGGTCTTATTCATTCAGTGGTAGATACCACTGCACTTAGGGTGTTAGAGGTCGACATTTGTTTTAAGGAAGTCATTATTGCCTCGAGTGAAGTTAAAACTCAAAGAAATATCAGATAGAGACAAATTGTCCTAAACTTATCCGAGAGTGTATGATGTGCACTCTGACCTTTTTTTCTACTTGAACGGAACTGTACTTCATTTAGAAGTTCGATATTTGTTTTGGGGAACTGATTATTAGTAACGTTTTCCAGATTAATAAGGCAGGCTATTTCAATTTAAAAGAAAATTGAAATGATATTGATTTATGGAGAAAGTGAAAGGAACATCGATGGTGCTGTTGCTCTTCACGCCCAGTGACCAGATACGATCGCGGTCAAATTAAAAAAATCACCCTGTAGAGACAAGCTATACAAAGCTATATTTAGTGTTGGCATTCCTGCCAAGCTCGTCAGATTGTTCTGAATAATGAAAGAGAATGCCCACTTAGGACTTAGAATAGATGATATATTATCCTGTGACTCCTTCAACCAGAAGTACAACCTTATAAAAGTAATTTTAAAAAAAAATAGCGAACTGTCACTAAAGCGTCTGTGATGATGGAAGCACAAGTGGTAAGAATGGGTTAATGAGGGCAAAACTTAAATTCATCCTGTCCACAAAAATAGTGGACTTCGACTTCTATGAGTCGTACAAAACGTCATTTTCAGGTAGTTGGAGATTTTGTGAGCATTGGCTGCGCTCTGATTGTTACATTATCAGAAGAACTATACTTATCAACCCCAGTTTTGGTCTATGGTGCAGAAGTATATGGTAAAAGTTAAGCAAGATGGCTGGTTTTGAACATAAGATTTTTTTTAATGATTGTTGGTCCTATTATGTATGGCGTATGTAAGAACAACAAAACTAACGATCTATACAGAACCATGACCTGTCGAGAAAAGTGTTCATGAGTTCCTTAGATAGTTAAGGCATGTAGAACATCAACACTCCGGCAATTCAAAAGCAAAATACCTCGCCATAGGTAGAGATCTCAAATGGAAGTCACCTTAACCATATAGTAGTGTGCAATTAAAGTCATCTGTCTAAAGACCACTCTGATGGTTGGACATCAAGGCCAGCGGAGACAGGTTCGAGTGACGGCCATTTCTTATTGACCTGAATGATTAAAATATGCTCTTAGGTTAGCAGGAGTGACATCCACAATCACAAATATACGCAAATTCCAACTTCTTTCCAATTTAAAGCCAATTGAACAAAATCAGTTCGAACCTCATGAAAACTTTGCATGGGCGCTAAATTTAAATAATGTTTATCACAAGTCATCCTGTTATGTTCTTGATTCTTAAGTATTTATACAGCCCATCTTAGCGGATAATTTAAATGAGATTTCGTCTCACTCTGCAGCACATTGAGCACCCAAGCGGAAAAGCAATCAGCACTAAACTACCCCATTTCATTGTTTATTTAAAATTTCAAGAATTATTAACTCGACAAGTTTTCAGTATTCAGCCTACCTACTCAACTTAACACCAATGATATTGATTTTGTAAATATTTACCAAAAAAATTTCGTTATCCACTCCGAAATACCTCCGAATACTCATCTGTAAAAAATTTAATCTGCTAAATTTAGCTTTTTCCAAATCTATTTAATATTAGCTTAAGTAGCATCTAAACAAAAAAAAAAATCAGCAGTCGGACGAAATCCAGACCAAAAAAATCACTCATTGGCATCTCATAAAACCGTGCAAACAATCCGTATTGTGATAGTCATAAAAAAGTGGTAAAACTCCCGCCGACATGTACAAATGTAAGTGTAATAGGAAATCCTGATCTAATCGATTACAATCAACGTTATGGTAGGTTCTTTGGTACATGCTACAAGCCATAATCAATCAACTTTTAAGTAGAAATACCTGTACGAGTCCCCCAAGTCCATTATCACCCGCTACACTTTCCACCAGCAATTCGTCGATAATGATCGCTACGCAACACAAGATCAGTTTGTCCAAATTCTGTTCGCGCTGGAGTAGCTGCCACGATCATTTGCTTACTTGCTGGAATTCCAAATAATTAAGCAATTTATCTGCCCACTCTTTGGTGAATTCCGAAATCACAATATCGAAAAAGAAAATTTTTTTCCCTTTTTTTTTTTTTGTTGAAAATCGATCGTAAAACTGAATGGACGAATGTATTATCGGAGGCGCTAACGATTGTTTCCACTTTGTGAGACTTTGAAACTTTATGGCTACATATCTAATTGGAGTGTTAGCAGTTTACGATTGGCATTGAAATGACAGTGATCTAGGCATGGTGAATACAAAAACCGACTCTGAAACAGACAAACTGATAGCGCGTAGAAAAAGATCGCCATTTACATGGGAATTATCCGTATTTTCAGATCCCTGTATGAGCTTGTTGATCACTTTTGAGGTCTTTCATCACGGTGATAGTTTTTGAATACAAATAAAACTTGTATATGCGTTGGCTAATTGATATTAATCAACGGATATGAAAAACTAAATTTGGTTCGACCGGCGATACATAATATTGACTTAATTCATTTTCGCCGGAATTTTATGGTCATGATGATCGATTTCGAACAAAAGTGGAACAGTCATTCAGAGTAAAGTGGAAAATGGATTTGTAACTAAATTGCTTATCATTATTGGTAGCTATGTTTGGTTGCAGCCATTACAGTTAATGTATCTGGTTTGGGGCATAAGTTTAATTCATATTGCATGACGATTTGTATGACCAGGCCAATTTTCAAAGACATAACATGACGCAGACAAGATCGTATCAGTTATACTAAGATTATGAAGGTGGATCAATTAGACCTGTTTGTCTTTAAAGACCAGTTAGTTCTGATTTAGGCACACTCAAGTTATCTTTAATCGATTTGAACTCAGAAGAGCCTGGCACCACTTAACGGCCTTTGATCGATTTCAACATAAGCAAATCACTTCTAAATGGTTCATCACAACAACGCACTGTTGCCACATACAGGCATACATACAAAATAAGCTTCAAAAATTAAGATGTGAATGCCATGGCTTTTTTCATACAGAAAGGATTCTTTTATGGTTTTTTAGAATAACATAATCAAAGGTCGAAGAATAATATGAGCTTCAACTAGCATCCCTCTTCATGATCAAACAAATTCTTGCGTTAATCGTCCCAAATTATGCACACCAAATTTGTAGAGGTAATTTTTCACTGAGCCATTCCATCCACCGTCCCTTCGGAATAAACTTGAAGTCTTTCCAGGTGAAACGTCGTTATTTATTTGCAGTATATGTGCTAGCCATCTTACTTAATGTGCCGCTACAGTCCGGAATAGACCTTAACTTCAATCAACAAGCGTTTCTAGCTAGCTCTATCTTTAACTGGTTTTAATCATTTGCGTGTGCCATGCGATCTTCCTCAACTGTACTTCAGGAGTAGATTCGAAGACTTTTCTGACCGGAGCATTGATGTCCATCCACTCTACATAACCCGGACATCTCAGTCGGTTGATCAGCACTCTTCTGACTAAGTCGATGTCGTTGTACAGTTCGTACAGTTCATCGTTATATCTCCTCCGTCTAAGCGGACGTTACCGAAAATCACCCGAAAAATTTTCCTCTCAAAGAGCAGGACTGGGATTATTACGGTGTTATACGAGTATAGGGTCACTTTTGTTGTTAGAGAGAGGCCTTTGCTTACCAAGCGATTGGAAAGATTTATTCTTTGTCTGATCTCAGCGTTGGTTCGTTGTCTGAATTAATAGCGAAGCCTAGGCAGACAAAGTCCTTAACTATCTTAAAGTTATTTCTATCGAGGGTAATGATCTGTCCGAAACGTCGGTTTTTGGATGTCTTTCCTGGTTGACACACATACTTGGTCTTGACCTCGTTCACCGTTAAAGTCATCTTGAACGCTTCTGTCTCAATACTCACGAAAGCCCCACTGACATCAGTCAGTATCATCATCGGGGTTTGCGAGTAATTAGACCGACTTTTAAAAGATTGTGCTTCTTGCGTTGACGCGTAGGTTTTGCATTATTTTTCCAAGAGTGATGTTAAAGAAATCGCATGACGGCACATCGTCTTGAATAATTTTTTTTTTTTTTTTTTTGCTTGATAGCTCGTCTTAACAGATGTAGTTATGCGCGGCCTTAAAATCGATAGGTGCTGTGTATGGATTTGGAGCTCATGGGTTTTTTCCAAGATCTGCCGTGTGTAAATATTCATTCGATGCTAGACTTTCCTGGCTTGAAGCCACAGTTATATGGACCTATCAAGTTGCTGACGATTTTCAGAAGGCTGATGCCTCTGTAGTTGACGCAGTTCAGAGTATTTCCTTTTTTGAGAATCGGTTGCATTCATCGCGTATATTTTTATTCGACCATATTTTATAGATGAGAATCAACTTTATGCTTTTTATTTCGCTTGCAGATTTGTTAGACTTAAGCTCAGATATGGATATCTTCTCTTCATCTAGGTTGAGTGGATGGAATTGTTTGTCTACATATATACCATACAGAAATGCTCTTCTCAAATCCTCAGCATCGACTGTGGCTCAACTACTATGATCCCTTCTACGTCTCTACATGCTTCTGTTCGTGGTAAAACTCCCGTATCCCAATTTCTTCTGCCGCTTTCTTTCTAAGAAGCCGGTGTTCATCTCTCCTCTTCTGCTCGTAAAGATCGTGAGCAGCTCCAGATCTTCTACGCAGCGCCGCTCTGTATGCCTCTTGCTTGCCGGCACTCGTCATCAAACCAGAGGTTTCGTTGTGGTAGCCGAGTGAAACCATGTGCTGGGTATCTCTGGGTATGAGGCGGTATCTCTGATGATTTTTGACAATATCGTCGTTGGTCTTCGATACTTGATGCTGATATTGACTTCTCAAGATATTAAGGAAGACTCGATCTGAATTCTCTTTGGCAATCTCTTGCGATTGTAGCCGTTCAACGTCAAACTTTCTCACAGTATTAGCTTGGCTTTGCGATGTTCAGGATATCTTCAACCATTCCTTGGCTACAACAAGGTAATTGTAGTCGAGTCGATGTCAATCGCAATGTCATCAACCTAGTTGACGGTTGGCATTGGTCGTAAGTCTTGTTCATAAGCTCCTAGAAGCCATCCTTGGCATCGTCCTCTTTGGGGCGTACGCGCCCACGTGCAAATCCGAAGTTCCTTGTACTTGTTTCGTTTGCAGAGGTTGTCAACAGTAGATCCGTCCGTATTTTAGGCTTTTTGCTGATTCGTAAATGTAAATATTTCCGTGGCCGGGCAGTTACGTCGGCACAACCCCCAACGTGAAAGGGCGATTCCATTATAGATACCTTTAAGACCGAAGCCAGTAACCGAGAAGCAAGGGCGAATCTGTCACCATATTTTTTCCAAAACCCTGACTTAGTCTTGAAAATCCTAGTCATATAAGCTCATGATTTCGAATTTTCTAATAAAGTTAGTCTCGCTGGATCTTCTCCTTTCAGTGCGTAGATTCTGAACTGATTGGTCCAATCGCTGACATTAGCATACAGGAAGGCTTTTGATTAAAATTATTCCAGTACCAGTAGTAACCCTAAAAACAAACTGATACCCCTTGGTGATACAGTAGGTGTTTTCGAAGTGCTTATTTGGGTCATGCCTTTACAATCTGCTAGTTCAACAATATCAAAGGCTCCTGTAATGGGGAGAATTTACAGATGTTTTCCAGGATAACTAAGCAACTGGCAGCGTCAAACCCGAAATGCAGGCTCTACGTGAAGGAAATAGTAGATGCAACTTAACGGGATAATATGGCAAGAAGAGAACTTGCTTTCAGTCAATTAACTAGCCTTTCCACGTCTATTGAAAAGCTTTAAAACGACAAGACCACCGGTTAAAATCTGGAGGTAATAAATTAGTAGAGTGCACCTGCCAATTTAAAAACCAGATCCGGGTGGATACCCAATAGTTGTGCTATTATCTTTTTATGCCCCATCTTTAACGATCCTTACTTTTCGTTAAACTATCTGCCTGCTAAGTGTCACATTTAATATCATATCCAACGCCTTCAAGCCCTTCTGCGGACACTAATAGCCAAATACCACGAAAGAACTGGCTCACCGACACAATAAATAACTAGCAATTTGGGTTTGCAGAAACACATATACTCCGAAATACTCAGAGCAACCTGGGGATTATTTTATCGGCTCTCCTTGAAACATTTTCCTGTCTGGATAAGGTTTTAACTAAGGTTAGAACTACAAATAAGTTTAGCACAACATGATCAGGTTATATCATTGATATTACGTTTTTAAGCAGCGGTCTGATGAAAGATAATAACCGGCGCCGCGTATAATGGCATAACGATCATACTCGTAATGCTGTAATGTTTACCGCCGCCACCCTTTTTGTAATCCGCAGTAACCGGATAACACTCAAACAATATATATGGAATATTAATACCCAAGGTAAGGATCTTCTAAGCTTCGTCATAAGTGAGGCGATAATTGAAGCTATAACAGCAGGGGGTTGCGATTAATAGTAATCATAGCATGAAGTGCGTCAATATCTAGCCTGGGAAATAAAAAAAAATTTGCCAGGTTCATACTGGTAAACCCCCGAAATCGCGGAAGTGTGATTGATATGCCACCGAACGTGAACAATTTAACAGCATTCTCGGGATGTCGACGATCACCGGGTGATATGTACACGCAATGCATATCGACAGCGAAGACATGACTAAAAAAAGCGATTCAGTCTAGCAACCGGCTTTGCTTCAGACATCTTTGCATTTGATTAAGACGTATCGGGTAAAACTTTTCAAATTTTATCAATGAGGCTGAAAGGCTATAGCATGCTATCGCCAACATATCTGATAATGTTGGGAAAAATAGTAACGATCCTTTTTCCTCACTAAGCAAGTAGGGCGTAGGTCGGTCAAATTCATCTCAAGAGTACCCCAATACCTATTATTAGCGAAGAATTGCTCAAAGCATGTAAAAAGATGCGCGGAAAAAATCAAAGGAACGTGCTATTAAAGCACGACCGGACTTATTTGCCGAAATGTTTAACGCGTGTGTTCAAAAGGTCATTCTCCCTTACTCTTGGAAGCGCCAACGGTTTTTACTTTTGCCAAAGGGGGAAGGTGATCCAAGTGATCCTTCAATATATCGCCTTATGTATTTGCTTGACACGTTGCTGACAATGGAGTTAAAGAGTACGAATTTACTGGCGGTGTGCCACAATGTTCGGGCTTAGGCCTCTTACTATGGAACACTATGTACGATGAAATGTTACAACTACAAATTTCCAGCGAAGCGTTGATTATCGAACTTGCATATGGCATTGCCGTTGTCGCAAGAACACTCAAAGAACTTCAGCACCGAAATAATCGCTGAACGTTTTTGGTTAACTAACAACGGCTTGTTAATTCGCGAAATGATAATGACTGGAATTGGAAGGCTTGGAATTATTTCTTAAACGTTTCTTAACTACCTCAGAGTTGTGATTGACAGTCGTCTAATCTTTAAATATCACCTGGAGCAGATATGGCTGTTTCAAGGGATATCTGTTTAAACGCAAAGATGAAAACATCGCAAACTGTCCATATTGTGAGACTGTCTCGGAAAACACGAAACACATCGGAGACGTTGGCTTGGCGTTAATAATTTGGAGAGTGGGCCACTCCCGATAATATCCTTGCTTACATGATTTAAAATGCGGAAAACTGAAGCTTTTTAGTAATATAGCAGCGCACATACTCAGCGAACTAAGACGGTTAGAACGTCAATGTGAAGCGAATAGGAAAAATAATTAGATCTTAAAGAGTACGCTTATGCGGCACTCCGGTACTCCGGTAATCCGATACTACCAACCGATATTGGCGCCTCATGCAAGGTTTACATCTTCTAACACAAAATATAAAAAAATGTCATTACCCAAACATATTTACTACTCCTTTTGTCCAACTTTTCGAAAGCTTAACACATGGTCAGGAATTTCAACAGTTGTCGTATCCTCCTGGATGTAAAGTTCTTTAAAAAAAATTGCTGTCGGCACAGCAAATTGATTATCAGCCCAATTAACAAATTGGCAAATTCTGGGAAAAAACAACGTTCTTCAAGTCAGGTCTCAACACCTCTTCATCAACTTCAAAGCCACACGTTGAAGCATCTATCATTTTGAGCTGTATAAGGCAAGGGCAGAGTTCAGGATCCCAGAAAATCTGATCCAGTTATGATACTGAAAAACATGCAGTGCAATATGCAATGTGGAAAAAGTTCCGCCGAACTATTACAGACGTGTAGCGCATTTCAGCAAGCAGATGCACTGTCATGTGATTTCCTTAAAGTGTACTGATCAAACCTATCTACTAATTCGGACGACAAAATGCATTCCCTACAAAATATCGATCCTGCCAGTTCTACTGTATGGAGCCATTGAATGGTGATATTGTCCTGTATGCGAGGTCGGAGAATGAAGAAGAGTTTACTACTGCGAATTCTATGATGTGGATATAGTCCAGGGAGCCAAAACATGTCAACTTCACTAACTCGGCAATATCGAGCTCTTAGCTCCAGCGAAGAGGATCTTCGAATTACAGATCCCAGGTTCGAGACGACAAGGTAGACCAAACACCTGTTTTAGGGTTCAAGGTATCGCACTGGAGCCTAGACAACTTAAATCAATCTGGGCGTAACTGAAGTGATTAGAAGGCCAGGCCCGTTTAGTGTCTCGGGAGCCCATTTAGTAGGTAAGTAAATGATGAGCCCTCATTTCTTCCGCATTATAGCAGTTTATTGTGTCCCTCATAAGGTTGCCTTTCACATTTCTATTATAGAGCACATTGTACAAGATTTTCCATTCATATACTTACACGAAGGTCGTAGGTAATTGAACATAACTAACTAATCGCCTTTTTCGATGATTCATGGTCAACTTTCTTTACTTTTCCCTCCATAATCACTTTGTACTGAGGCGCTTTAAGAAATTTTGCTATCTTTCAATGCCCAACTATTTGAATCATGGTCGTTGGCGACTGGACCATGAAGGACTTCTAACTTTAATCAAATATATAAACTAACTCGTTTAGTGTGTTGAAAATATTTTTCGAAAATATATCATCGTACCACCCCTACATGATGAAGTTAAGGGTTGCAGCAACATCGACTCGTTGGTTACTGAACTGAAACGTCGGACTATCCTTTATTGCTATTGAGCAAGATTGTCGATCGTCACCAAATTAATTTTAAACTAAATTATGCAAGCAGTTCTATTTCACAGTAGCAATTGTTCTTTAGAATACATTTTTCAAGGTGCTGTTGGAAAAAAAATGCTTCATTAATTTGTATTTCGTTAATTATACTGAATTCCGAATTAAGCCCCAGCCAACCGGATGCGTCTACTTGAAGACAAATTTCAACATCACAACTGATGCTATTTCATCAGATCATTTGTTGGGTGCCGACCTGTCAGAATAATTTTTATTTATTTGTTTACAAATCGTTTGTCGATTTTATTTTTATCAATTTACAGATCATTCACTAAATACTCCTATATCTCCACCGGATGATCGTTTTTTTCCCAGAACTCCCCGAAAATAAGGTTTGCGCAAAAATTCCACTCTGATGATTTCACTATCCAATGCTCTATATAGTCGTACTCGCCCATTCATTTGTATCTGTATCTTTGAAATGAATTGAATTCTGCCAAATTTTATTGTAGTGATATTTGTTTTTATGTTATTGTATCTCGTATTGTATCATTGTTGCTTTATATCTTTGTACAATTCTTGATTTCATTAGCTACACAAATGAAAATGAAATTTTCAATCTACTCTGCAAATTCAATTCAGAAGTTGATGGTCCAGAAATGGAAAAAAACGGTACGAATTGAACGTTTGAACAAAAGTTTTTGAATAATTTAAACGTCCAGTTATTGTTCAATTAGTGTCACTAGTCAATTGTAGATCGAAATGAGATCAAAGCATGATCGGTAAGTGTGACGTCAGATATCAACATGAGGTCTGATTTTTTTTTTTTTTTTTTTTTTCTAGAAAAATGAAATGAGTCTTTGCATAGACTGCAATCGGTGTGAAAGAGATATTTCCAGTTGGAAATTGAAACGCTTACATGGCAATAGTATATGCCTGAGAAAATTAGCAATTTTTTCAGTTCCAGTTCTTGCACGCAAATAAGTTACGAATCAACCTAAATATTCATGCTGCTTTCAAAGAAATTATATTGTAATAGCATCCGAAGGGGAAACTTGTTAAGTATCTTTTGCAGCTGTTTCAAGTAAATTATATCACCCTGAGATTCTAGTCAAAGGTTTTTGCGGCATTATCTTCAGTACGTAAAGGAATTAAAAATAAGTTACATAGTGTGCCCCCCATAAAGAGCTCTTATTTTGATGACCAGCCGCAACTCTTTAATATCATTTTTAGAAAATAAGTCATGATAAGAAATAAACTAAAAATGCTTGGATCTTTCTCTTCTGCGTACTCTTCTCGACGGCTTGTACAGAAATCGTTATCTTGCAAATCAAACCTAAAAATTTCATGTCTCACTAAAAATGACTTTGACGAGATCTAGTGCTCTACGATTTGATGAGCTTTTTGGACGTTTTCTGATAAGGGAGAGGCCATGAATCATCTGGCATTAAGTGCAGAAAGGTCAACACTTTAAAACTTATGTTCATCGAATATACACAGTCGGATGGGCGAAAAAAAATTAATGAAAATTCAGGCATCTACGACTTTGTGGTGTTGATAACACCCACTGTCGGAATATATGTGATATATATATGATATTCAGATGTGGGGTACATCCTGATCCTCCTGCCGAGAAGCATGTAAAGACATGAAAGGCTTTCTCTTCAATCCTGTTCTCCATACTATCACGCAATACATGAATATTTTTCCTAAAATCGAAGTGTACACTCAGCGGATGAAACTGAGCTAATATCTTTACTTATAAATTACAATCCTTCTACAAAACTATGTTTTCTTTTCAATTAACCTTCTTATCCAATCTGAATCGCATGTATCTAGCATTGCTGGTGAGATCAAAGTGATAACTTTCAAATAAGGTCAAACGAAGTTATAAATTGACCGGCAATGGCTTCTAAAAAATCATTTGTTCTACTCAATAAGGCACTTTAATACCAAAGATGAGGCACCACTAATTTGACTAAGTTTCAAGGTCTAATTAATCGAATTTCAAGGTATGAATACCAGCAATAGGGAACAAAAAGAAAAGAATACAAATTTCTGTATGTCCGCATTCTAGCGCAAAATTGGTGGAAGGAAAATATTATGAAAGAACAACATCATCGCCGAACACTATTCTTCCACCACAGGGGAACGATCCCATGGCGAATAAAAATGTTCGTTTCATAGTCCCACCGATATCTGGGTACAAGCAATATGCCACTTGCAGTAAAAAAAAAAACTTCGGTACAATGACAACTAAAATTTTCGAGCTAGAAAACGTATTACGGCAACGTTAACAAAATATATGTACGTTCAAGAAACCAAGCACCGCAATATTGGAAACGGGACCCGGAACTTGAACTTATAAACGAAAGGCAGATCGGAGTTGTTATCGTATTGGAAGCTGAAATCCTAGACAAGATCGTAAGAGTATCAAAATTTAGCGACTGAAAAATGGTAATAAAACAGATACCTCGTCAGAAAAAGAAATAATTTGGCGGGGCTTTGATGAGCTTATGAACAAAATATCAAAGGAGGAAATGAATTCATCGGAGCAGATTTAAAAGGATTAGATTGGGGAATCAAACTGAAAGTATATAAGAAATATTGTAGTTTTAGAGTGAGAACTCATTTACCTTACCCATGCAATTAAGCAAATCACATAGGCTCATTTTACACTAAATATGTTGCGCTATACACTAGTATTACCATCTATGTCAGAATGCCAGGGAACGACGAGTAAAAGATTCTAAAATGGTCTTAACCGAACCACCAGCAGAACTGACCACCTAATGGAAGAAGAGGCCTGCTCTGTGCAAGAAATTTGCACGGATGGCTCCAAGTGCAAGATTGCCAAAACCAGGAGAAAGACCCAAGCGCGTACGTTATGAAGAACAAATTCGATGAAAACCGCAAGAGAGACAGGAAAACTTTGCTCGGCGTTTCAAGAATTCTATTCCACATAAGTAAAGAAATGTGTTGGGAGAACAATGTGAAGGAAATGCAAGCCTTTCAGTCCCTAGCTAGGTACATGATAAATGAGTTCAGAGAACAATAAGTGGTAAAATAGAAGCCAAATTCGCGATAGTTAGAGCACTATAAAAGAGATATTGTATCGGAAATTAGACGCCGAAGAACCTGTAAGCGAGGTAACATTTTTAAGATTGCGGCACAACGACGAAGTGCACAAAAGACTTATACAAAATATGACAGACAAGCATGGTTACTGATAATGAACAACAAAGGGATTCGCAATAAATGAAAAGTTGCTTAACGAAGAAATCCCTCGCAGTGCCGTACCAGAGTTTATGTATGCCCAAGTTAGTAAAGCAATTAAGCCAATGAACCGTAGGCGGGCTATCAGATGGGATTACATACTTTCCGAAGTATAGGCGGCTTATGGTTTCGTTTAATAAAACGCCGACTGGCGATCCGATGCCCTATCAGTCGATAAATTGCAACAACTACCGATCGATGAAACTGAAGTTGCATATAAGGATTTTTAGACAGAACAATTTAATTTAACTTCATGGTGACATTTTCTGAGCGAAGTCTACATACAACACGGTTTAAAGTTTATCCGCATGCAGTTTATCAGAAAAGTCACGACAGTTCAAAACATCTGCATATTATTCTGGTCGATGAAAAAAAAAAAAAAACATTCGAAGGAGCTCCATGAAATATTGTTACAATATACCAGAGACATTTACATAAAACTACATTACTTGGACATCACAAGGAAAGTAGGAATAATCAAAGTTCGCAAAGGCTAAAGTTAATCGCTTTTCGGTGTCGTGTAAAACATTCAGTGACAAATCCGAAACGCTTTCATAAGCAAAGAAGTGGCAGCCCATAAGCAACTCCTAATAAATGGCAAACGATGCAGAAGGATAACGCTTTACGAATCAGAAATAGGAAAAGCGAGTATCTGGACTGCCGCATATTAGTTAAAGCTTTTAAATTGACAAACCGATAATGGAATGGTCATCTCAAAACTCGGCCTAATAATCAAATGCGATTCAAGATAATCATGATGATTCAATATATGTAGAGCGACCTGTATAACTGTCTCAATTCCAAGAATTTAGGTGACCCTATATTTCGCACAGAAGCAAAGCAAATACGTGATGAAAATGTGTAGCAGCAGATATATTGTAGTTATAAACGTAACATGAAGGGTGTCCCAAAATTTACTGCATATTTGTACGGTAAATTGTTTTCAACGAAAAAAAAAAAAGACAGCGTGACAGTTGGCAGTTCAGGATTATTAGAAACGAAGTGCTACATGAAAGAATAGACTCGTTTTCATTGCTGAGCAATATTTCAAAAGGTTTGGCAGCTACAGTTCGCAATTTTCGTAAAAAATATGGTCGGACTGTGACATCCTTCAACATCAAAGCAGTTCGTGAGAATGTTGCTGTGAGTCCATGAAGAACAATTTGGCATTGTAGTCAAAAATCGAATATTTTGAGACGCTTTCTAAAGCGTCTGAAGGATTTACATCTTCATAAATACAAAGTGCAATTGACTCAAGAAGTGAAGCCTACTTATTGTGGAAGAACAAGTGGATGCTGATTTTTTAAACAAAATCATCTTCAGAGATGGCTTCATCTTAATGGCTTTGTTAATCGTCAAAATTATCGAAATTGGGGTTAAAAAAGGAATAATTGTTGAGAAACAAATTCATTCACAATATGTCATCCCTCTGCACCAAGATGATCTACTCTCTCTTGATATTCTGTATCACTTGACACCCCTCGATTTCTTCAGCAGGCTAGTAGCTGCAACTGTAGCGTGTTCCAGACAGAAATTTTGGCGATTAAAGAAGCTCTGTCCCGGCTAAAGAAAAATATGATATCTGCAAAGGATATCCGCATATTTTCGAATAGTTTGGCCGCTATTAAGTTCCTGAACTCGGTCTCAATAAATTCTCGAACCGCTCTTGACTGCTGATCGTCTCTTTGGGAGATGGCAGAGCAGTTCAACCTTTACCTATATTGGATGCCGGGCCACAGAAATATTCCAGAGAATTGTAGGGCCGATAAACTCGCCAGTATTGGAACTACTCTACCTATTCTACCGGAAAATGTAGAATCGGGATATCAATCGCTACATGCAAATTAATATAAAAGATGAATGCTAACAATAGAACACACCTTAGCTGGACTGTTGAATCAACATGTCTAGCCAAGAAACAGATCTGGCCAAACCTGGATCTGAATCGCTTCAAGAGTGAATCATTTTAAATAGGAAAAATCTCAGTAATATCATAGGTGTCATCACTGGATACTGCCTTATAGGCAAGCATACAACAAGGATTGGCGTCTTTACAAATAATTTCTGCAAAGATGCATGGATGAGGAGGAGGAAGAGATAATCATTCACCTACCTTGTACACACCCAGCTCTTTCCCAAAGAATAACTTAAGTGATCTAGAGAATATAGACGCTATCAGTCTCCTACGTTTCATCATAAGCTCAAATTGTCTCCAAGAGTAGTAGGGTTACAGATCCACTTGGCATCACAATGACCCAAGTATTTTAGTCTTTCCAACAGCTACTCTAACCTAACTTAACCCTAACCATGCTGCAAATTTTAGTTTAGATGCATTATAAGACTTTTCTTCTACGAAAATGCGGCTGGTTAGGCAATAAAATTTAAGGGTGCCTACTATCTTGACAGGATAATCTAGTTTTTTGTGCTTAAATTACAAGATATGCATCTGAAACACATTTGGTTTCAACAAGACGGTGTTAGATGCCATACAACCCAAAGAAACAGTTTAATTAATTCCTTAGTCATTTCATGGTCGTTAAATTTCTCATTTTGATGATCAGAATTTGCAGCCCAGATCACCCGATTTTGGTTTTTTTTTAAGTCAAAGGTTTATGCCAACAAGCACGTACCCATCCATGCCTTGAACTTAATCTGTAATTAGACAATTTTTTATGAAAAATCAGTAACTCTATTAAAATTACTCATTGTGTGAGTCATATATTTCAGCGCTTAGTTACAGAAGAGGTTGAGATTTTAAGAAGAACCAGTTCCGTTTTGGAGCCGTTAACATTCAGGTCTGAACGGTCAACCCAGCCGAAAAGCTTGTTGTTGAAAAAAGTTAAAATAGATCAGAAAGTGTCTGCGGATATTTCTCACGTAGCACTATCGCTACTTATGCTGCTTATGCTACTTAGCATGCCAATAGAGGCCAACAACTTTTACTCTTTATTGTCTATTTCTAGAAGATCTTTGAGAAGTAGATTCCAGAACAGTTAAGAAAGTATTTTCCAATCGTCTGACAGAGCTTCTGCTCTTTATATTCAAAAGACATCGCAATAGCTGGGCTATGGTGTGGCGTTTGGATTTGAAAATGTTCACCCTCTTAAAGCACTGATAAATAATTTATTTTCAACATTATTGTAAATTTTTTGTTGGATAAAGATTTTTCGATTGTTAAGACGAGATAATAGGAAGCAGCTTCTGGTGACTTTCGTTTTTAATAGACATGTTATAGTTTGGATGTAAATGGTCTATCTTCAGCACGTTTCGGAGGTGTTCTACAAACATCTCTAGAGTTTCAGAAGAAATGAAGTCAGAATTATAGGTTTAAGGCCTTCACCATATATGAATGTGGATATGCTTACAAAACAACATTACCATCTAGTCAGCCAATCACTGACAAATCACCCACGAGTCATGAAAATTCGAAGGTCAGAGAGTTTTTGAGTGGTTATTTCAATTTTCCCTTGATAATGTGGCCACAGTAGTAATTTCGCTCCATTGATGGTATGCAATATTTAGTGGTGAAATCTAAAAGCCAGTATAAATGATGAGCCAACAACTAGTGTGAACATTTTCATTAAATTAATCACACATTTATTATGAAATATATGTAGAAATTTATTGATTAATAAAGTTCGATCTATGACAATTATGAATGGAATACAACATTGTTTATGTGATTACCACGGCTTCAGTTGCATGCGACCATCCGAAAGTAAAAATAAGTAACGATGACTCTTCAAATAACCCCGTAAGAGGAAGTGTAAAGGTGTCAAAACGAATGACCTTGAAAGCCATCTAACCGAAATAATACGATCTTCAAATTTTTCAAATACTCAAAAAATTGATTGATTGATGGCTTGCGTGGGCGGTAGCACCATCCAATTCATTAAATTTTCGAAAAAAAATAGCCGGTCAACTTGTAACTCAAAAAGTAAAGGCCAACAATGCCTCCAATCCCTACACTCCATCCAAAAACGACCTTCATCGGGAAAGATTAAATTCGATGATTAATTGTCCTGGCGATCCAACATCCTGTTAACAAATCGGTGACGTCCTGTATGGTACAAATGCTTAAATTGTTGTGTAATTTGGATTTTATAGGCGTGCAACTGAAGATCAACTTTTAAAATTCACCATAAAGCGCCATAAGTGAAGCCCTATTATTGATTTCGCCGACGAGCTGAGGCACCTGGTTGGTTTTGAACATTTTTGCTCACAGTGGTGATGTTTTGGCGTGTACGTGCTTGCCGAGCATGCTGATATGGAGTTTGTCCCGATACCGAACTAGTTTCTTCAAAACATTTCACGATTGCAGGAATTCCGTACTCACTAGGGCGATTATATTGACCGGCAAATTCACGATTTTACCCCCATTTTGTCCATTTCCGTAATAAGATTGAATAACAAAAATTGCGTTGTTGCATGATAAACGACTCCATGTCTAAAACTGCCAAAGATTGTATGGCATCTCGAGCTCATACTGTGCGTATCAAAGAAGCTATCGTCACTCTAGATTTAAGTGTGACCGAGGTGCCAAATTTATAATTTATAAGGCCTCTGCCCGTCCACTACGTGAAAGATTTTGAGGTAAGATCTTGGCTTGTATCCGTATAAGATCCAAGATCCAAGCCAATGGACCATCGTTTGCGTCGTACGTTGGATGAACAGAAGGATGAATTGAATTTTCGTCATCAAATCATTTTTAGTGGAGAGGCACATTTCTTGCCCATACATACCCATTTATATGTTAACAAGCTAAATTTTAATTTTAGAGTGGGCACAATCCTAGCAAAACTCTCGAGAGCTCTTGCCGGAAGCACAATTGGTCCATTTTTTTTTTTTTTCAAATCTGAATAATTCACGATTTTTTTGATTCCCTCTGTCAATACCAATCATCTAAGAGATAAATCTTTTCAGCAGAATGGTGCAACATACCATACAGCAGGTCAAACTATCACTTTATAGGGACAAACATTCGATGAGTGAATTATCTCAAGGAATGGACCTGTCAATTGGCCGCCAAGGTCACGTGGGGTATCAACGATAGTTGACGACTTGGAAGTCAACATTCAGCGCGTTATTTCTGAAATAAGACCAGCTATACTGGGAAAAGTGGTGCAAAATTGGACCGAGATGGCCTTCATAGAATGCTATCAGACTTTCTGTATTACAAATGAACAAAAACCAAGTTCCTGCTTACCAAGTAATGTCATGACACAAAACTTTCTACATCTAGATCTATTTACATAGAAATTAAGTAAAAACAAGAAAACATTTAGCCATTCGAGATCCCAACTTAAATAAGATCTATGTCAAATGGACGGTAAGTACTTTTCAAATGTAAAGCTACCTAACAAAGCAGATCGCACTAAATTTCCACTCGAATTACCTTGGCATCATAGGCAATTCACTCACAATTTACACACGCAATACAATATTTACATAGCTATTCATTCAATGGTCAATTAGGGACCACCATGAGCGTCTTGTAAAACAAATCCACAAAGCAATTGTCCTAGCATGCCAATAAATTGCCAACAAACAATCTGTACAAACAAACTACTCCGAATGCATCACAAGCAATGCTTACTTACGAACATTAATTCAATAAACAAGATGCCGTCTTGAAAAGCGAAACAAAAATGAATCTTAAGTCGTATATTTATGTCTGTGTAAATGCTCTCACGAATCCGATAAAACGCTCAAGTCGTTGGAAAACTGGGCCAGAAACAGCCTTCCACACCAATTATTGTCGATTTTCCACCGCATCTCGTCTTTTTTTTTTCCAAGTTCTTCTCGCAATCTAGACGCCCCTCTTTCCAAAGAAATTATTCAAAAAACAAGAATAAAACGACATCAGATAAGTTACACAATTAGGTTGCACGTACTTGCTGCCGTGCAATAAAATAATTTCTTAAATAATCTCATGCCCCTAAGTTGTGGAAAACGATGGAATCTCTTGCAAAAAATAGTAAAATCAGAAAGATAAAAGACTAAGAAAATGTATTCAAAGTGAATTTGTATCTATCTGTATTTTTTTACCGTCATAAATAGTCTAAAAACTAACTTAGTAGCTATATACAATATAATAGATATTTAAAGATTGGTGCTGTAACCGATCACCAAATAAAGACGTGTCTTCTAAATATTTTGTGAAAGATATTTGAAATGCTTTTGGGCTAATTTCAATAATCTTTACTAACAGTTTGAAAATCAATGGTTTTGAGGCTCCCAAACTGTTGGTACAAAATTGTTCTACATGTCCAAAGAATATTCATTACTGTACGAGTATCTCAAAAGGACATCGATGAGATTTAAATAGTGGCGGGATGTTGGATCATGAGCATTATTGTAAGTTTTCGAACGACACAGACTTTTGTATGTCCGGCACTTCTCAACTTTTATTGAAACTGTCTTTTACGACTGAGCACCCGCCCAATTATCAATACTTCGCCTTTTAGCGCCACTAAAGGTTCCTACGATTGGACCAATTCTAAGCTGCCCGGCATTGGTAATCCATACCAGGACTTAAATCACGATATCATGGGCGTCAGGAGCCCCCCAAATCTCGGTCCCAGCCTGACTTGTTGAGGTGGGCCCTCTTGTGGGAGCGTCATGGTGTCTGTAGCTTAAACAAAAATCGCGGAAAGAGTCCTCCTATTGATTGAGACCCAATGTACTTATTATAACAGTACTGGGTGATGTTACCCTAAGATCTGCAAAAACGGTTTAAAGCGGCCTCGAACCATACTAAGGGTAGAACTTGTGTCTCCAACACATGCTTCCATGGATGTATGAGGGTTAACAGGTGTTGACTTTAAATCCAAGAAACGTTGTCTTTTACGACTGACAGCCACCACTTTTTTGTGATCTTAGTACTCCAGATCTCCAGATCAAGTTTTATTATTTCTTTTACGAAAGCAATACTTGCCCTACCCAGACGTATCTACAAATCTCAAAAACCACAACAAATCGAAACCGATATTTTATACGCAACGGTGGCTGGCGCAATACATTTTTTCCAATTAATTTATGTCAAATTCTATCAGTTGAGTCATTTGAACTGTAGTCTGACGAAGGTGGTCGTTATGCTTAACCGCCACCATCAATCGGTAGCATCCGTCATGGGAAGATTAGACTCAAGATTTGAAATCGGTAAATATGTGTATCCACCGTTGTACCACCTGTCAGAGTGTGGACTAATGTTTAAGTAGTGCCAGTGCGCGCAACGATGTCAGCACCCCATTGAGAGGATCAATAAATAAATCAGCTGCCACCACCATGGCATAGGTAAGGCGATGACAAAGCTATGCACGGTATACGACAACGACATTCGGAATAAGGCATATGGCATACGACATACGGCATACGACTTACGACTTACGACTTACAATGTGCGGCCGGCGCTTAACATAGCTTTCGGCTTTTCAGTTGATAAATGACGATTAGAGGAGGTGAAATTTGATATGCAAAACGAATGCATAATATACGCGCAATTTGAAGAAAAAAAAAGTCAGCAAAACGAAACAATGCAAATAGGAATTAGGTGTGAATAAGTAGGGACAGTTATTGCATTGCAAATATTAGTATGCGTTACGGTAATGACATAGAAATGTTTTATGATATTCGCATGCATTTGAAAAGAGTATATTGAAAGGAAGTCAAATTTTTGAAAAGTGGCCATTAGTGCAGCTTTAAACACGATATCCGCCATACAATTATTGAACGCTTGCTTTCCCGGGCAATCATACACATTCTGATGACACATTCCCTGATGACTTATTTAATACAATATCTACTCGTACTTACAAAGCATTGAGATCTGCGAGTCACACCTTTGTTTAAAACTTACTTGTTCATCCATAAAAAATAGTCGCAAAAATATGATCATACACCATACTGCTTAAGACTTTTGATAACATTCGTAGCTCTGATTTTTATTTGCCGAATCGGATACCACATTGGTAAAGACAACTTCGTAGCTACATACAATTATCAATTTTTTTCACCTGCTATCTAGCACATTGTTAGCGAATTTAGCCGCTCAAGAATACATGACTTCTCCCATTGAATTCATGGAGCCTTATCTGTACTTCAAGTCGAAATAAGGAGGAAGGCATTGGGATCGCAGATGAACTTGCTGAAGATTGCACAGAAAGATACTGCATGAACCTGAATCTGCGTTACAAGACTGTAACGTTCCTTACACCTGTAAGCAGAAACGTTTTTTTTTTAGAAAAAGCGCGCAATCAAAGGATTTGAGTTCCCCTAAAATGTTTGTACATAGCACGGACGAAGGAAAATCAGAGAGAAAAAAAAAGAGAAATACCGATGTACATTGATAGTAAATGTTTGCAAGTTATAATGAATAGGATATAGAGAGCTCGGCAGAGCATTCCATAAGCGAGTTGTACGGCTTAGGAACGAATGGCGACATTTATGAGTACGTCCGAAAGTAAGTTTGAAGGTATACTGATGAGCATTCATAGCAAGACGGGTGTTTCGGTTGAAGGTTTGAAAGTGGTGGAAATAGCGATAAAACAAAGTAAACCAAAATACATTACGTCGGTGTTCGAGAGTGCCAATTGACTGACTGATATTAGTAGCACCTACGAGTTTTATTGCACAATTTTGAATCCTATCTGGCAGGTGCAGAGATGATTTAGAAGAACCTGCCAGATGTGGGAATTGTACTCTAATTTTGGACTGATGAATGCTTTAATTGTATATTTTAAGGCAAGATCGGAGGAGGTGAAATATTTCCTAAATCGCTTGAGGAAACCTAGATATTTCGCACCAATTTTAGCGACATCGAATATGTGCTCATTCCAACGTAGGTTATCACTGAAACACATACCGAGAATGGAAAGTTTTTCGGTTTCGACGATGCAAGTAGAATGGAAAATTTTTCGGTTTCGACGATGCAAGTGCCATTCATGGATAATGACTGGGTATTTAGGTTTCGCTTTAATGACAGCAGACAGCATTGAAATTTGGAAGTAAAAAATTACACTCTGTTCAAATTTCCCAATTGGTTATGCTGTTAATATGGGATTTTAATGAAGTTAACATACGCTGCCATTCCCGTTCTACAGCCTAAGAGCAAGGAACGAATATGAAAATCAGAGAGTACTGTCGTCAGCAAAGGAATATATTGGATTAGAAGTAGCAGAAAAGACAACTTTAATGAAAATTAAAGAAAGTTTCGGAGACAGAATAGAGCCCTAGGGCACACAAGCATTTATTTCGTGAAAGTCACACTTGAAACCATCGAAGGCAACTTGAACTGAACGTCCCAAAAGGTTAATTCTAATCCATTGAAGTCATCGATTCCAAAAGCACACATTTTCGACAAAAGAGTCTGATGCCAAACTCTGTCAAATGCCTCAGAAATATGAAGTTCTACTTTCTTGCTTTTGCCAGATGGATATTTGCTTTGTTAGTGAGACATGGCATCAAATCACTAGTGGACCTGTTGCTACGAAAACCGATTTCGTGTTTCGAGATATTTCATGGTTTATCAGCATTCTAATGACCTTGGAAAGAATGGACGTAAGTGCAATCGGTCTGTAGGAAGAAGGAGAAGAAGATTCACATTATTTAGAGACGGGCTGGACAAATGCGTTTTTCTATCTGCTCGGAAAGAGTCCTAAGGAGTTGCATTGATGAAAAAAAAACTACGCAATAGTTTTGCCAGCTAAGAAGAATATCTCTTCAGAAGAAGGGGAGATATACCATCTGGACCAGCGGATTTTTTTATGTTAAGTACTCTTGCTACCACACGAGTGCGATTCGCCCCATTAAAGATTCGACGTACTCAAGTGTAGGCGAGGACAAAGCACAATCTGGAAATGTTGAACTAGCCGCAAAGTGTGCAGCAAGCAGATTGGCCTTGTCCAAAGAGCTGACAGCTGTTGTGTCATTGTAAATGATCTTTGGGATGGAGGATGACACAGAATTTCTTATGTTTTTGAGGAACGACCAAACATTTTTACTACCTTTGGTTTTGAGAAACTAAAAAAAACATTTCGTTATCCCTGACAGCCCCTTTACAGCTCGAGTCGTACCACGCCTCTTTCTTTGGTTTGATCATATCAACAGCGGCATCCACTTTATAATAGAAGAAACATAACGACAAGCTAAGATTCATATTCATATATCTCATATTGCCATACGGTTCTTTTAGGAATTGTTTTTTCTAACTGTATGTTCAATATACGAGAAGTTAGCTAATAAGACACAATCGTCAACCGATTGGAGAGCACATCAACGGTGCCCTATCAGGGTGGAAAGTTAAAAACAATTCTAGGGTATTGGCGGTATAACTATCAAGGTCTAGCCTTCGCGTGTGCTCTTTTATAAGTTGGGTCCAGTTGTTTTCCTCAGCAAAGATCTCAACACGCCGTTCTTCGGCTGTTGTCTGTCCAAAATGTCGAAGGCACCCATAATTTTGTATGTTGAAATCGTTAAAAGTCAAATTGCTCTCCAGTTTTGGGCTTCTGTAAATAAAGCAACAGTGGATAATTTGCTTACGGGTATGGGATTTAACAAAAATTTCAATTTCAATTTCAATTTTGGATTGGTATGCTACATCACTTCCCACGTAAATGGCGAGACTGCGATGAGAAAAGGATAATGGTACTACAATAGTTCGCAGGCAGGTAGCTTCAGATCAGTGTGATCTGAGATATGTGAGCGCTGAAGTACCTGTGTTTCACTAAGTACCAAAACAGTTGGTCTAAATTTAGAGACGTGAACGTACACAGAAAATTGATTACTTCTTAGCCCACGGATGTTTGCTATATAAACTCTTAATTCCCCAGTCACTACAAAAAGGACAAACACAAAAAAACACGAACACCGACGACGCTAAGCAAAGCTGCGAAGTTATTATTCTGACGTTGACGAATCAAATCGTTGCAGATGTTATTCCCTTACAACAAACTGAAACAGTGCACCAACAAAGTTCACGCAAGCACTTATTCATTGCTTTTCCTGTATGACAATGTAATACAGTAACGGCAGTGATAGAGTGCAAGAAACACTACTAATAGCACCAGCAGAAGATGTGGGATGCCCGTACTATGATTTATATATAAATTTACCTCCGATAGCCTGCCACTGCACTGAGTATTTATGTCGTAATACCTTCGCATCATCTATCATTGATAACACTGTTCCGTTGCCATTTTTCAAAATATGATATATCACAGGACAATGCGACTATTCGGATGTTAAGAAATACTGGTATGTTGACCAAACGTCTAAAATTGTTCGCGGACAAAATCACAATTTGTTGAATATGTTCTATTGGTTCAAGATACAGGGTATATCAGACGTCAAGTATGGCATAAGCTACATTGTAAATAAAATACAAAATACACGCCGCTTCAACAAAGCATTACACTTCTTTCAACGATGTGCATTTCAATAAAAGACTTTAAAAAGTTAAACAAAATTAAGGCCAATATAAAGCACTTTCTAATTGGGACAAACTGTGACTTAAAAAACCAAAATCGTACTCGTACAACTGGGAAAACTGCTTCTGTAGCTCGAAGTTTGCCCGAAAACTCAAACTATTCGTATTCACGTCTATCTGAAGGAGGAGACATATCACAAACAATATTCAGAGGGACTCTGCAAAAAGGCTTGGGTCTTAAAACTTAAAGTATTGAATTAACGCAAGGACTTAAGCCTACCGATAATCAGCAGTAAAGAGTTCAATCCAAAAATCATTTTCAGCAATGGGACACATTTCCAAGAACGATCATCGAGTGTTACTGTTTGGTGCAGTTTTCAGTCAGGAGATATCATAAGATCTTATCACGGTACCGTGATTGGATTAACCTTTCGAACCAAGATCAAAGAATTCTTATGGTCGCAATTTGAAGGTATAGATGTGGGCGATTTATGTTTCTAGCAAGACGTTGCTACGTGCCACACAAGAGGAAAAACTACTGCTATCTTGTCATTTTCCGAAATTGTAGCTAAAATTGGCCTCTGAAATCATACGACTTATAGTACCATTGGGGTCATGTTTAAGAGATAATCTATGCCAACCCTCCCTAGTCAGTTGAACTACTCAAAGTCAGTATATGTGTTGTCTTCGATGAAATAAAGGGAAATTTTGAAAAATAAATATATCACAGTACCCTATATGTGCGTCACCGTGTGGCGCTCCCATTGTTCCGAATTGGGTTTTAGTTTTGTTAAGTTGGTACATTTGTTGTTGATATTTCCTCTAAATCTTAGCGCCATATCTTGATATTTGCAAAAGTTACATAGCTAAGAGTACATCTATCTATGTGTGTTTTAGCGATTTCTTACAATTTTAGAAATGGATTTAAATTTGCAACAACTTGTATTAAATTTTAAGTAAAAAACGGATTTAATGGTGCGCGAACGTTGGAAATGTTGGAAAAGTGTTTCGGCAACGATTCTCTCAAGAAAACGGTCGTTTACCAGTGGCATGAGCGGTTCAAAAGTGGTCGTGAGTCAATCGAAGATGATGAACGCAGTGACCATTGACATCGAAAAGATGAAGCAAAAGAAATGTTGGTCAATAACCTTATATTACCCATCAGAGAGATAGCGGAGGACTTGAACATTGCCTATGGATTCGTCCAGGACGTTTTGGTTAATGATTTGGGTTTCCGTCGTGTAGCAGCAAAGTTGGTGCCAAAAGACCTCAATTTCATGCAAAAGAGAGACCGTGTTGACGTCTCAAAAGAGATGATTTGCGAGGCTGAATCCGATCCCACATTCATCAAAATGATCACTACTGGAGACGAGACGTGGGTTTATGAGTACGACACGCCATCCAGAGATCAGGCAAATGAATGGCGTTCACCAAATGAACTGAGTCCAAAAAAACCATGTCATTTTCAGTCAAAAAAGAAGGCAATGCTCACGGTTTTCATGGATTACAACGGTGTAGTGCATCATGAATTTTTTCCAAAAGGCCAGACAGTAAACAAAGAGTATTATTCGGGCAATTCGCCGAAAGAGACCAGAATTGTGGGCAGAAAAGTCGTGGATTTTGCACCATGATAACGCACCGTCGCACAGTGCCATCATTATTTTTTACAAAAAATGCAATAAATACCATCCAACAGCAACCGAATTCACCTGATGAATTCTTTCTGTTCATTCGAGTTAAAAAAAACACTACGGGAAACGCGTTTCAGCAGCCGAGAGAAAATAATGGAAAATTTTCGAAAACTGAATATAAAAAATGTTTCGAGGATTGGATCAAGCGCTGGCATAAGTGTATTGCAGTCGATGGGGATAACTTTGAAATAGACAATATAGATTTAAATGAATAAACTTGTATTTTTAATTTTCTGAATAAATTCCGGGATCAAGGTGGTATTATTATTTTTCAACCATTCTACTATCGATTAAAATAAAAATCAAATCTCTATGTGTTTTCTTGATAAACCTCTTACTGGAAAATCCTTTTATATCAATTTTAAATGTTTACTATCTGTTACCTATTCCTTTAGTAGGTGATCGTTCGTGCTTTCCATCAAAAGATACATGTGACAGCTTTCTTTGAGGAATGAAATGTATACAAACGAGTAGCTACTTCGTTGTTCCCTTGCCATATTTCCATTGATACTCTTTATTGCTTATCTCAAAAATACCTATTTCTGGGAAATTTACAAAAACCAGACCATTTCCACTTCAAACACTACTCTCTGGTGGATTGACCCAATTCGGGCACCGTAACCCACCAAAATAAAACAATCCATTCCATTCGCCAATTTGTCTGTGCATTGTCGGAGTGTCAAAAATCTCATTTCAAAATCACAATCACAGATGTACGTAATACAAATCTGTAGTCATAGCTAAAATAAAAATTTGAACAATTTTTCGTATAGTTTTGCCTTTAATCAAAGCGTTTGCATGGAAATTATCTTATCGTTTGCAATAAAAAATTGTTTTGTTTATTTTTTTACTCCAAAACCAACTCAAGTCAACCTCACAACATTCTTCTGCGGCACCATAAAAATTATTAACGCGGCGATAAGGCGCAATTAGTTACGTGAATCCGTGCATACATATGATACAATATTTGTATAGGTTTTTCCTTTTCATAAAGTTCATGTTATTAAAAAATATTCTAATCAAAAGTCGGAGAAATGTATTTTTAAATATTATTTCACTTCGAAGCCGGAAAACAAGTCGTTTTCGAGATTTGAATCAATTGCATCTCTAAAATTGTCTCATTTGTTTACTTCGACATGAAGTCGTGTACTCATACCCTGTTATCATGACCTTCGTCGTCGTTCCACCCTTATTAGCTCACTGGCCATATGTATTCAAACACTCGTAAATGTTTTCCAAAAGATGGTTTGATCGTTTGATCTTTTGACGGAAGTTTTTAAATTTTTTTTGAAATAAATTTGGCAACGATGACTTCTTAGATATTCAAATGTATGTGCCTTTCTGCGGTCTGTTTATTTTTTTTTTTTTAAGAGTCGCCCCCAAAATTATTATTCATCAATATTCGGGTAAAGAAAATCTATTTGATGCTGTATTCGGTGGATCGCTTTTTTATGATTGTTTAATTGGTTAAGCGTTTCAAATCGACGGTTAAACGGTTGAATCTCGGCCATCTCGGTCTAGTTAAGGGAAGAATAGACAAAAAAAATTAACTCAAAGAATGTTATATTCATAAGTTTTAAATACAATCTCAGCCAATTAGATGTCGTACGAATATATCATTTTAGATGAGGACTGTTTATAGAAATTTTTTTTAATCTTTTTGTGGCCATGAAATTAAAAACCCCGCTTGGAAATTATTCTTAATTACCCTCGTGATAATTTTGTAGGTAGTCATCTGGTTTACTTTTGGAACTGGCGCCGATTGAGTGTTCTATAAATTTCCAAAAATAGTTTTATTAGACTGAATTTGACACCCAAATTTTTTTACGAGATTTAATTTGAATAAATTATAAAAGTAAAGAGAAATGTCGCAAAAATAGAAATCACTTGTAAAATGTATTGTTGGAGCTTATATATAATTTATGTGTTTCTCGAAAGTGTCAAAGTCTAAGAAAAGATTTCTATTTTGCTAAAGAAATACCATATATGATATTTGAGCTCAAAGGTTTCTTCTTATGCATATTGCTTACTGGTTAAAAGTGGAGCCATACAGTTGCATCCCTATAGAGGAAGTCTCAGTTAATTGCGTCGGCTAAAGTGTTTGATTTCTAGCTCATTTAACCGAAGAATCCAAGTAAGTAATACAGTAAGAAAAATTGCTTTTTACTGTCTTGAAAATACAATAATGCGCTTCAAATCCAATAAACACAACAAAGAGGAACCAAATAGTTTAAAATATGAAACAGCCAATGAGAGGATTAAACATCTTCCTTATGAATGTCAACTGGTCGCTATCTATCGTTGATGATGACATTGATGCCATTATCATTATATCTCTCATCGGATTAAAAGAACGCGAGAACTTGAATTAACATCGTAGATCCACTGCTCTTCATTGTCCGGAGTGGAATACTTCGAGGGCTATAAAGAAGTTGAGAATGACATCCCCTGGTTCGTAGTGGCCTTAACGATGGCAACAACAATCTGAATAATAGCGTAGGATTTGAATTAGAAGTAGCACCACACGAAACTCTACGCCTAGCGGAGATGAAAAATATTATATCATTCCAAGGAACAACCGGGCACGGATAAGTCTTCGCCCTGCTACCATAAGCTCTGGTAGGCGACAATCCAATGGCACGAGTTTCAACTCATCTGAAAGCAGCTCAAACTGTGATACAACATAAGGTAAGTACAGCGATGTAAGTATGGATGACGTCCAAGAGAAACAACGAGCAACAGACTTGGCAGATACACACGACGTTGCTGACGACAAAAACACGTGTACACGAACTGAGTACGTCGTACTACAGGCTCGGTATCATATGCTAGAGGAGCAATACAGAAGGTCAGAACCCAGTTCTGAAGAGAAACAGAAATGTTAACTTAAGGAAAAGCTCGAATTAGCACCTGACAGTATAGCATCATTGCAAGAAAGTCCCAGCGCGGCTAAGTTAAGTGAACTTAAATGTTCATCCCTCATCGGATGAAGAGTTTCAAACAAGAAGAAAAAGCATGGTACAAATCGAGATGTAAAGAAGCTGTTAGGGTTAGAACAATTTTTTTCCGGCCCTTCAAGACCAACACAACAGAGGAAAATCCAAAACAGGTCAAACGAGCTAGGAATGACTTCAACGTCTTTCGAAAGTGCAAAATTTCAATACCACCAAATACTGAGGCAAAAAATACTACAATGTCTCAAAGGTGGTAACAATTTTTTGTCGTTCGTCAAAATTAGAAGAGGAATTCTGCCTCATCCTCAAACTAAATATTCATTAATACTGACATTCCAGAAGTTTGCCCTTTGGATCAGGCCAATCTGTTTGCAGCACATTTTGTGGCTTGCCCAACGCTTCAAGATTATGCTTTGTGTCTGCCTACACTTAAGTGCATCGAGTTTTAAATGGGACGAATCCACTTTCCCACTCGTTTAGTAGCAAACGATCTTAAGACACACAAATCCGCTGGCTGGTCTAGGTGATATATCTCTCCTTCTTCTGAAGAGGATGTTCTCCCACGCTAGCAGAACCACCGAATACTCTTTACGAGTAGATAGAAAACATCATTTGTTTAGCCCGTCCCTAAAAAAGGCGAATCTTCTTTTCACTCCTCGTAAACACTCATTACATTAATGTCCCTTCTAACCAAGATCATGGAAACGCTTCAAAATCGTCAGCTCATCGAAACACGAAAACTTCTCAATGACAGGCGGTATAGTTTTCGTAGCAACAGATCCGCTGGTAATTTGTTGGCATGTCTCACCGAAAAGTAGAACCAAAGCTTACACTAATCTGGCGAAATAGAGTTTAGCATCAGGCTCACTTGTTGAAAATGTGTGTTTTTGGGATCGATGACTTTCTTCTTCTTCAATGGACAAGAAAACATATATTTTTCAAATTTTTTAATTTAAGTTGTCTTGGATGGTTTCAATCCGATATTCACACAATAAATGCTGGTGTGCCACATGATTCTCTTATGTATCCCATACATTTTCATTAATTATCTCTTGCCTGTTACTTCTGTTTCACTAGACATTATAACCTGCAAACATTCAAAAGCAACGTATGAGAACATGTACAGGTATATTTATTTCCTCCCTAATTTTCCGTCCTTCATAAGTCGCAACAGCTAAAACAAATCTATTTCTAATAGATATAGCGACGTCTTCTGTGTTTTGAGCAAGCTAAAATAAAAGAAGGCTGCTGGCACTCTTTGTGTCGATGGAGTATCCAGTGCACGAACACCCACAATTAATCGATACTGCTAACCACAAAAGTCGGAGTTTTAGCTTAAGAAGTGTTAAAGTCAACTACAAAAATAACAAAGGGATCAGCTTTTCCCGCCCTCCAACTGTGGGTAAGAACAATGTCAAACCAAGAAGAACTGCAGTTCGGATGAATGAAAATTAGATTTTGTGGGAAAATATATCTCGCCGAACGTTAAAAGTGAAAAAATCAGCAAATGAGTCTGGAAAGACTGGCAAAGACAAGCCATTTTCGTTCTCATTTGTCTTGATCAATTTAAGCCAATTCAGATGTCACATTGGTCCATTCATTTTCATTTTGACTTTCTTTTAAAGATGTTGTAAATATTATAAAGAACTCACTCAAAGAGAAATTTCCAAATTTTCTGAACCTCTACAAGACGTTCTCAATATGAACTCAATATGGTGCCAAAGAAACTTCCTTGAGCTCAACATAAAGAAATGCGAATTCATCTCTTACTCCCGGAAGTTTTTAACACTACCTGACCGAACAAACTTTATATCAACCCAAATTGTATATTTGGTAACTTCAATGCAGGACTTGGGTGTTATCTATGATACTGAACTCAATCTCCTCAACCACATAGATTCCATAATTAGCAGAGCTAATTCCTCTCTTTGCTTTGTTGAACGATGGGCCAAAGGCTTTTTTTGACCCTGTACATCATCTTTGTTAGGCCACTTCTTGAATATGCTAATCAGGTATGGTTCCCCTACTATGAAACCATATTCTACGTATCCGAGTTGTCCAACGCAGATTCCTACGTTTTGCTCCAAGCAGGCTTCTATGGCGTGATTACTACATCTTTCCCCCCTATAATGATCTACTCAAATCATCATCTTTGTTAGGCCACTTCTTGAATATGCTAATCAGGTATGGTTCCCCTACTATGAAACCATATTCTACGTATCCGAGTTGTCCAACGCAGATTCCTACGTTTTGCTCCAAGCAGGCTTCTATGGCGTGATTACTACATCTTTCCCCCCTATAATGATCTACTCAAATTGGTTTATTATAGCTGGAAAAACGATGCGAATTTGCCAATATTCTCTTTATAATCCAGCCTTTAACCAACTCCATCGACTCTCCCACGAGTTTAAGATCTCTTTCCCTTTTTCCTCCAAAAAAACCACCCTCAAAAATACCCTCAGTTTTCACCTATCCCGACCCTGATCTTTCCTGCCCTTTAGTTTTAGTTTTCGTTGTAGTTATAAGAGTAACTTGTACTAAAATCATCAAAGCCGTCCAGGGTTGACACAGGCTTGCTATATTAAACTTTTGCTCAGAATGCTGCTTTCGGTCAACTTATGGAGATGGGCAGATTCCGACGGCAGCCCTGCACTCTTGTAGCCATGTGTACACTGCATTGAGTATGTTAGTTGACTTTTCCCTCAAAGGCTCATTGCTTATATGTTTGTCAAATTCTGCTTAGAAAACTACTGCTCAAAGCGCAGACAACCGTAGTAACTAAGTAATTAAGCAAAAAGCAAATATTCGGAAATTAAAGCAAGAGAAAGTAGAAAGGAATGCAGACATCAAAATCAAGACAACAATAATAAACTGAGTAAGAGCCTCAATAACTATCATTTGCAACATGGACATCTTGTAGAATGACAGCGCCACCCAGAACAACATTAGAAAATCTCCTAAATTTTCATACGTTCACCGGTTATCTTGAAAACTATCTAACTGAGAATTACTACAAAACTGTTCATCCGGACCTTGTTCGGAATCTTGGAAGCAGAGAAGATCCAAAAACATTATACAAATTTGTAAAATTTTTCAAAAGTATGCGCAACAATCTGCATATAATGTGGCATTGACATCACTGGCAGAACACTTTAAACTGTATTAAAACAAACAAATATGGGTTAATCTGTAAATTAGGGCAAAACCAAGTATATGATGTCACAATAGACAGTTGAATCTTTAGGATAGCTGGGCACTTTTCCTACATCGAGTCCGCTATTAACTTCGATGATGACACCTCATCAGAAATCAATTGAAGATAACTTGTCCAATGCAGTTTCTTTCGACTATGGTCTAGGTAATACGTTTTTGGAAAAACATTATTAAGGCTGTATTTAAAACTCTCATTATCTCAGTCCCGCTATGGCGCAGAAACATGAATGTTAGCCAACGCAAATGAAAATACCCGAGAAAAAGGCTTATTAGTCGTCTCAAATGGCTAAAATATATAGAGCGAATGAACACTTACATTCCAACCGAGAGAGTCCTCGATTGGTGTGCCAATGAAAGCAGTAAGCCAAAGGTCGTGCACTTTACAGCTCGTGGAAATCGCTTATATACATATCTTTCCATCCAAAGACTTCTATGGAAAACTAGAGTTGCCCCGACTAATTGTTAAATCACCTTCTCGACGAATTGTGACTTCAATGGCATGTGGTGCCATCATTGTTGTAACCACTTTTTGTCCGGATCTCATCTACATAAATTTTCTTGGAGCATGATTGCTTCGGCGGACGATTATATTCATCAAAAATAAAACCAAAATGTCTATAAATTATCGGCGAAAATCGGTGACACTCAAGTATTTTTGAGGCGAGAATGTTACGAGTATCCTATACAATAATGTCATCCACAATATTTGACGAATTTGACGAATGATTTGAAAGTTATCACTATCAAAAATTCTTACAAATAAATAAATAAATGGCACGACAGCCCGGTGTGGGCCAAGGTCTAGCTTCTCGCACTCATTTGTGTTTCTCACGCCACGCCATCAAAAATTCTACCACTCTTAAATCAACATAGCATATACGGAAATATCGGCATTTAAAAAAGAATTCACCAACCAGACAAAAATTCATGCGAAATGAAGAAAACATAGCCGCCTTGGCGGTAAGTATCGAAGGAAATCCAGAAATCTCGATCAGCTGAATTAGTCATCGCCAGAGAGTCAATTCTGCTTACTTTCGATTGGATTTGGACCAACATCCGTATGAAATTGTGCTGATGCAAGAATTTAAGCCAAATAACCAAACACAAACCGTAAGTTCGCTAATTGGGCACTGGAAATATTGAGCGGAGATCCGGATTTTGACTAAAAAATCATCTTTTCGGACCTTTTTGGCTCAGCGGCTATGGCAACAAGCAAAATTGCCATTACTGGACCGAACACTGCATCCACAAAAATTGACCGTTTGATGGGGTTTATGGCATAGCGGCATCAACGAACCTTATTTTTTCGAAATAAGGAAGGTGACACCGTTGTCCACTTGCGACGCAACTCTCGAAGTCGTGAAGGAGAAATTTCATGTCGAGCGTTCATCAATTGGCGGCCGCGATCATGCGATTTGATACCACTCGATTATTTTCTCTGGGGCAACGTCAAGTCCTTAGTCTACTCTAACAAGCCAACCACCTTGGAGAAGCTCAGGCCAACTTTCGACACGGAGTAACGCCGCATATATTGGCCCGAGTCATCAAAAATTGGACCGACCGCATGTAACAGTGCCAGCGGTGCCGAGGCGGCCACTTGAATGATGTGCTATTCCACACATAAAAGCATAAACGCAGCTCCAAAATAAAGCAAGAATTAATTTTATTTCTCACACCGTTGTATGTTTTATTCAAATTTTCTTATCTAGTCACCCTTTACAAAGAATAGTTTAACCAATGATATAATCGTATTTTCGATTTGTTGGAGATCTTCTGCAGTCCTTGTGGCAACTTCATGATCTTGTGCTCATAGAACAATACCAAGTAAGATTTCCAACTCATCATCACTGGTAACAGTTTTGCCATTGAAAGAATTTTACAAATTTCGAAACAGATTAGGATCTGGTGGGCCTGTTTGGTGGAGTACCAAAGATTTGTTTGGTCTAGCGTTGTCCTAGTTGAACAGGATTTTCCTTACGATTATCCAATTCTGCCTGTTTTTCCTTGACTGTTTCCTCCAGTTTCACTAGTTATCAATAGTAGATATCTACAAATCCCTTGTCCCTTGAAAGCAGCTCAAAATACACGAGACTTTTACAATCCCACCAAATGAAATCGCACTTCATTTTTCAATATTTTTCAAATGATCTTGTTGTCGATGATCCATTTTCATCACCAGTGCTGATTCATTTCTAAAAACAATATCAATTTCATTGCCTATAAGATGCATATCGTAAATATTGATTTGTTGTGTTAAGTATATCTCTTTCAATTCATGTTGGATCTAAGTGGACAATTTCGCACCAAACATTGTCATGAGTGACGAGTCTCATATCCACCAAAACTTCGAATCAAAGTTTGAAGTCAAAGAATGTTTGATCGAAATATGGTATCTTTTAAACGATTAGAGATTCTTTCAATGAATTTGTTTATGGTGTCACATGGCAGTGATTCCCAGGTTGTTTGTAAGAGTCTCCAAAGGTGTGGTTTTGATTTTGGACACCTTTCTAGTTTTTTCCTATCGAGTTCGTCCCATAAAAGCTCTATTGGGTTAAGGTCTGGAGATAGAGCTTTTCATATCATATTTTGAACTAATTTTCGTTGCTCTCGTGATTTAACGTACTCCCTACTCCAAAGGAAAAGCGTGGTCAACCAAAATGTTTTGTATCCATCTTTGTTCAATGTTTCATCGATTTCTACCAAATCTCTAACTCCTTTATAACAAAACGATTCCCAGGCCACCACCGAATCGTCTCCATGCTTCACATTTGGAACCACACATTGTAGAACTATCTTCTCTTTGACTAATCGGCTGACAAAAACTAACATAATTGATCCAAAAAGTTGAAATTTGGATTCATCGGACTTTAGGCGGGGTTTTCGAGCTGCAATTTGCTCTTTAAGTCCCGCCGCAACTAGTCGGTAGTTTTCGGTGCAAAAAGACAGGGGGATTTCTCTGCTGTCATTGACTACTAATCCGATTTCAAGTGCTGTAAGCCGGCCATTCCTCTTTGAACCAGTGTCGCAACCAGTGACATTATGTGAATGAATTGATGAATATGGTTGCTCATTCAATAAAATATTCTCTAAAATATGAATGACCCATTCTTTTAAGATAAACTAAATAAAAGTAAATGATTTAGAGTGATGAAAATCGTTATATGAACCTTTACAATTGCTTCTGTTAAGTGGAAAAGATTATGTCCGCCAAGTGGCTGCTACCAGTATTGATACACATTTGTGTCCGTTTTATCTCGTTTTCCATGACTTTCCGCAATATTTGCGGTGATAACTATTCGCATTCCTGTCGAATATTCTTCTTAAGGGCTGCGATTGTCTAAGGCATAAGCCCGCGACTTCAAGTAGTCCCAAAGAAAGAAGTCTGGGATGGTTAAATCTGGCATCTTGCTGGCCATGCCAAATCGCCAAAACGGGAGATTACGCGACCAGGAAACGTTTTCTTCACAATATCCATTGTGGTTTGTGCTGTGCGTGCGATTGTACCGTCTTGTTGAAAACGCATGTTCACCAAGCCCCGCTCATCCAATTCCGGCAGAAAGAAGTCGTTTATCATGGCCCAGTAGTGTTTGCCAGTAACAGGACCGTATTGCCGATGGCGTCCTCAAAAAAATACGACCCAATCATCCCTCCCGAGTGAACGACGCACCATACAGTGGCTTTGAGTGGATTTAATGGCTCTCCTTGCACCACATGTGGATTTTCAATGCCCCAAGAATAAAGATTTTGCTTATTGACGTAACCACAGAAGTGGAAATGCGCCGCGTTGCTCAAAATGATTTTCGACACAAAATCATCCTCGTCGTTGTTGAGATTGAGGATGGCTTTACAGTAATTCCCTAGCGACTGACGGTCAGCAGGCATTAACTGATGCACTGTTTGTACGTATTTTGTACGGGTGATGCCCAATTACGTAACCCGTCGTCTGGTTGATGTTTCTTCGTTCTCAGCGAACGAAGCAGATACAGCCGCGATATTTTCGGCCGAACGACTAGGTGGCGTCCAAGCCCTGCATGGTCTTCTATGGTTTCACTCTGTTCGAGTCGAGTAGCTAAGCGCCGATTATTGATCAAAAACATCGACACAATCATTCCACGCCCTTACAAAGTATAAGGCACCATTGTTTGTCTGTTTGTAATACATGGGCTGAAAAGTCCGTTTGTAAGAGAGGGCACCACTTACACCATTTTCAGTTAGTACCAACCTTCAAAAGATACGTGTATAAATTTGACAGCTGTTGGACGATTAGTTCTCGAGATATAGCGTTGTGAGTGAAGCAACTTTTGTTATTGTGAAAAAAATGGATTCAAAGCCATTTCGTGTGTTGATTTATCATTGCTTTTTAATGGGAAAAAATGCAGCCGATGCAAAGAAATGGCTTGATAAGTGCTACCCGGACTTTGCACCAGCCGAACGAACCATTCGCAATTGGATTGAAAAATTTAAAAGTGGTCATACAAGCACCGAAGATGATGCACGCAGTGGACATCCAAAAGAGGCTGTTTCAGATGAAAACATCAAAAAAGTCCACAAAATGATTACGAATGACCGTAAAGTGAAGTTGATCGAGATAGCTGAGGTTCTGAAGATATCAAAACAGCGTGTTGGATATATCACACACGAATATTTTTACATGTGAAAGCTCTGTTCAAAGTGAGTGCCGCGTTTGCTCACAGTCGACCAAAAACAACAACGTGTTGATGATTCAGAACAGTGTCTTAAGCTGTTCAACCGCAATAAAGACGAATTTTTGCGTCGGTATGTGACAATCGATGAAACTTGGCTCCGTCACTTCACACCAGAGTCAAGTCAGCAGTCAGCTGAGTGGCGAGCAGGCGACGAATCTCGTCCAAAACGACCAAAAACTCAACATCTGTTGAAAATGGAATCTGTATTTTGGGATACACATGGAATAATTTTCATCGACTATCTCCAAAAGGGGCAGACTATCAACAGCGACTATTACATTGCGTTGTTGGAGCGTTTGAAGGACGAAATCGCAGAAAAACGGCTGCATTTGAAGAAAAAGAAAGTGCTGTTTCATCAAGGCAATGCACCGTGTCACAAATCGATGAAAACGATGGCAAAATTGAATGAATTTGGCTACGAATTGCTTCCCCAACCACCGTATTCTCCAGATTTGGCCCCCAGCGACGATTTCCTGTTCGCACACCTCAAAAGAATGCTCACCGGAAAGAGATTTAAGACCGATGAATAAGTAATCACCGAAACAGAGGCCTATTTTGAGGCTAAACCGAAATCGTACTACAAAACTGGTATCGAAGGATTGAAAAATCGTTTCGATCAGTGTTTCGCCCTCGAAGGCAATTTTGAATTTTGAAAAAATTTTGTGTTTCACTTTAACACGGCACTGACTTTTCAGCCCATGTGTTATATAGTCAAACATTAGAAGCACGGGATAAAAAGATTTTAAGAAGGATTTCATAGGATTGAGGCCATTTCAGCTCAGATTTCTGATTGATCCCAAATTTTTGAGCGGTAGAATACGTGGATATATGAATAAATAAAATTTGCGGTTCTGGAGTACTGAAAATCTGCGAGTAATGCACTAAAAGCCATTAAATTTATTTCACTGCATGGTGTGCTGGAAGAGTTGTTGGACCAATTTGTTTAGAACAGCGCTGGCCAAACGGTCGCTGTAGATGATAAGCGCTAAAAAGCCATGAACAATGCATTTTTCATGTCTCATTTGTATGATTTGGGACTGCAGTTCATGTGGTCCTAGAAAGATGGAGTAATGGCGCGTACCGAACCAGGCACAACCGAGTTTCTAAAATAAGCATTTCCCGGTTTTCCGATATCGTGTTTTGGTGATTTGCACTGACCCGCAAGATCACCCGGCATTATTTCGAGTCACGAGTTTAAGTCAACAAGCCAGGAACTCTGGCAGCCCTCAATGGAGAACCTATCGTCCGAAGTACTGAAGAAAACCAAGGACAATGTCATAAAAAGATGCTAAATGGCAATCAATGACAGCGATCACTTAAGCGATATAATTTTCAAAATATGATCCAAAAAAAACTTGAATTATTTGGGCATAACTTTAAAAAAAAAAGTATTTATTTTGTTTTTTGTTCTATTGCAAAGATATAGTCAAGGAAAATAAGGTCATACATTATGGCCCACCCACGAATTTAATTGAATGATCAATTGCTGTGCATGAATCATTGAAAGTCTTTGCAATCTCTCGCGCAGTCTTAAAATTTTTTGATTTAAGTACGATTTAATGTGGTTACTATCAACTTCATTTGGTCTACCCGAATTTTAATCACCTTTGAGCGAAAAATCTACAGAAAAGAATTTGTTAAGGGGTAAGGCTCAAGATTGCATTTTTCATGTTGGCCGCACTCATAACTTGAAAAATTTTCAACCAATTCACTTCAAATTTTAACAAGATCTTTAGAAATATATTCTCTGAATAAGTACGTAGGATTTTTTTTATATTGCATAGTTCATTTGTTATTAACATTTTCCGCCATTCATTTAATTTAATCAATTAATCAAAAAAATCATACGCACTTCTCTAGCTGCTGTTACGGGGGCTGTTTGATTAGATATAACAACGTTTTTAGTTTTTGACTATTTATTTTTCAATATAATCCCCTTTTAATTCGACACACTTTTCCCAGCTGTGCTGCAACTTTTTTAACCCCTCCGTGTAGTACGACTTTTGTTGGCCTGCAAAATATTCCTCCGGGAACAAAAATAAGTCCGAGGGAGCCAAACCCAAAGAATACGGAGGACGGGGAAGCAATTCGTAGTGCAATTTTACCAATTTGGTCATGTCGACTGCGGAGGTGTGAACCAGTGCGTTATCGTGGTGGAAGAGAACTTTTTTCTTCGCCAAATGTGGTCGTTGTTTTTTAAATCGGCCCAATAAATCGACGTAATACGTTCTTGTTATTGTTTTTCCCTTCTCCAAATAATCAACGTGGATCACATCTCGCGCGTCCGAAAAAGGCTGGCCGTCACCTTTCCGGCCGAAGGTACTGTCTTCGCCTTCTTTGGAACACGTTCACCGGATAAAACCCATTGTTTCGATTGTTCTTTAATCTGTGTGTACTAATGAATCCATTTTTTATCGAAGGTTACGAAACGATACAGAAATTCCTCTGGATTTCTATAAAACAGGGCCATTCACGTCTTTGAAGTGGTCTTACGATTGCGCTTGTACTCCGGTATGAGCAAACGCGACACCCATAATGGAAAGTTTTCCCATTCCCAAAATCTCGTGCCGGATATAGCTAACGCATTCAGTTGAGATAAATGTTATCTCAACCAACTCGAGAATTTTCACTCGGCGGTCACGAGATCATGGATTTCACGGTTTCCTCTGTGATAATCGTTTTTGGGCCTCCTAAGAGCGGTTCATCAAAAACCGAAGTGGGGCCACGGCGAAACTCTGCGAACCAATGGTAAACGGTTGTACAGGAAGGTAAATGGGTTCCATACACACAATGGAAAATGGACTTGATTTCCTCGTATGTTTTGCCACTCAAAAACAAGAATCGGATCACGGAGCGAGACTGCTCTTTTTCCATGGTCGCAAAAAACATTAACACGACGTTTTGAAATGAGTGTGAAAACAAAACTAAACGTCGAATTATCACCAAATTTTGACAGGCGGCCTAAAAGACTTTATACAAAACAATTTTTCTACCCGAGTAGCGCCACCTCTCTTCCAAACCGGGTGCTCATCGAGTAGCCCTCGTTGCAATTAAAAAAATTTTGTATTTAGTAATTCAAAATTTACAGGAGCTGTTGGTACGGCCGTTGACCCTGCCAAAAAAAGGAGGTCATCTGAGACTCGCTGCAGAGCAGACATTTTGAATATAAATTGTTCTTAAAAAATAAAGTTTGTTCAGTCAATAGTATGTACAATAAACTTTTACCTTCGTAAGCTCGATTTATTTTATATTTTTCCTGAAAAGAAAATTGGAAAAAAAAAACTTATTTTTGCGGTGTCTAGGGTGGCCTAACCTCTTTAAACAATTCAGACTGCGTCTTGTTAATCAGTCAAAAATTTCACACGTTTGCTTAAAGGCCTCAATAACTTAATTTTATTACGGAAATTAAAATCACACCATTTAACATTTGACACTATACAAAAAGGCGCAAACAAAATTAAGCTTGACCTGCTTCAAAAGTAAGTTTAAAGTGAGAGCTATGAAATGTCAAAAGGAAACAAATTACAACGTTGACAGCAACGAAAATCCAGAAACATACTTGTAACTCAATCTATTTTAGATAGCTGGTTTGACAGTTATTTTTAACGAAAATTCAACCATTAAAAAAAAAATCCTTTCTGAGAACCTTTCTACTGAACGGAATTTTTATAAAAATTAAGGCAGACATAAAAAGTTTTCCAATACAAGGTTTCATTTTGAATAATCCGCTATTCTACCACTTGTTAAAAAGTTTGCTATAATTTTTTGATAACCGTCAAGCTAAATTTACACCATTAATAAAAATATAGTAAAGCTTGCTTTAACTGTTCAGCAAAATTGTTAAAACTCTACAGAAATGGTGAAAATCCCACAGAGATTTTCGAAAAGCTAAACTATTTCTCAGTCGACATGAAGTACAAGGTAGCGCAAAAATTGTCACTCGATGTTCTTTGGCTGTAATTTTTTTATGAATGAAAAACTTTGGTCCAGCTTTTGGATTCTGTTTAATTGATGTCTTAAATTTTTTTCTAGTAGGTTCAGAGCATTATATCGGCTAAGGAGCCGCTGGCAGAATTTATGACCATTCAGGCCCGATTTATGACGGCATTTTCCATCACTCTTGCCAGATATTCTCTTTAAGGATTCAAAAGTCTGGGGCTTTTTACCATAGTTCCGTGATTTGAAAAAAACCCCACAGAAAAAAATCTGGAATGGTTAAATCAGGCGATCTTGCCGGCCAGCGCAAAGCGCCAAAAACGAGGGATTAGGCGACCCGGAAATGCACAACCTCAGAATTTTAGTTGTTACTCTTGCAGTATGCGCCGCTGCTACATCCCGTTGGAACCACATATTCTCCTGTCCCAATTTATCCAAGTGAGGAAGGAAAAAGTTGAGCATGGCTCTATAGCGCTAGGCGTTCACAGTAGTCGTTTGGCCTGTGGAGTTTTCGAAAAAATTTAAGCGTAAACTAGCAGTAACTTTGAGCGGGTATAATGGCTCTTCGTGGGTTATATGCGGACTTTTGCTGACCGAGAAGCGATAGTTTTGCTTATTCGTATACCACAGAGATGAAAATGGGCCTTGTCGCTGATGATGATTTTCGTCGTCTCCCTCGTGGTGGAAATTCAGGATGACTTGAGCGTAGATTACACACGCTTGGCGCTTAACAGATAACACCTGACGCACTTGCTGCACTTCGTAAGGAAACATCTTACAGTCTGTCACCAATTATACTTAATTGCGTGGCACGTCATGTGGTCGATACTCTGTGGTACTCTACGACATTTTCAACCAAATCTGCGATATTCCCATCAGAACCTCACCCAGCAGAATTTCTTCCAAAAAAAATAAAAAAATTTTTTCAGCTGAAAAAGTGATGGTGGATATTTTTTGTAATAGTCAGTAGTAGTAGTCCAAATCGATTAACTTGAAAAAGGAAAAACCTTTAGAGAATCATACTACGCATCGTTACTTGATAAGCTAGTTGCGTAAAAATGGTCAAGTTTTGGGGAAAAAAATTTCCCTCACCAAGGCATTGCGCCGTCACACACTTCAGCGGTTGCCATGGTAGAAATCTACGAATTACGATAAAAATATATAAATTTGAAGAACCTCGTAAAGAAGAGAACTAAGCTCACTCGTCGTCTTGTACATCAATTTTGTAAATCATACACTCTTCATGACGCATGCTTGAAGGTGACCCTATTTTTTTTTTTAAATCGTATTTAGCGATGAGACCCACTTTAAAATAAATTGATTTCTGAAGATCAAAGTTCCGCTTCAGGAGTGAAGCAAATCCAGAAAAGGCTCAATTTCACCCACATAAACGCACATTCCGAACAATGATCAGTGATTTATTCTTCGGAAATAAAGTAAGAAACTCTCTATAAAAATAATTAATTAACAAAATGGGCAACATTGATTCAGATGATATGTGAATCTAGATGGCGTTACTTGCTATATTGGCCATAAGATCATAAACCTACTGAGGACATTTCATCACGGATTGGACCAGTAAGTTCGCCATGACATCACTCGATTACTTTTTGTAGAGCTGTGTAAAGTCTTTGTTATATGCTGATAAAATGCAGCCAATATTCAGTTCGTTATTGGTAATATATGGTCCGAAATGACCAAATAGCCCAAAATTGAACCGGCAGAATGCAATCGTTTTGATATCCTTTGCATCGACCTATAGCCCTTTTTTCAGTAAAATTATACTTTAAAGCAAACTATAACCTATAGCTTTGTGCCCGAGGTCGTACAATTTGATAAAAATCTGGTAGCGATGACACGTCGTGCATAGCGCATTGAATCCCTTTATATAAAGACTTAAATGTACATCTCTAATGTAGCACAAAAAGGACATAGATTTGTTCCATGTTTATTGTACAATAATTCTACCAATAAGTCTGAATTAACGTATTTGCCCTAAAAATAATGGCTGTGTTAAGAAAATTCTTTACTTCTTTCAAGCGAAGTACTCATATCTTTTCAGGTATTTTAAGAACTTCAAAAATGTCGTATGAAATTATTCTTAGCTTAAATTCAAATAAATATTTTTGGTACTTAGATTCAATAAGTTTGTATGTATCTTCACATTGAAAATCCATCTAAGTAAACACACTTCAACAAAAAGTCGCAATAATTTTTATAAAATTTTTGTTTGTTAAGAAAACCTTTTTTAAAATTGTAAAATTGCTTAAACTCGTAATCATTGTTCGAGACAAATAATTGTAGAAAATCTACAGATTGGAAGCGAAATAATAGATACTTTGATCTTAATTCTTTTTAGAATTTTGTAACGTCGAGTATAGTCCTTAAATACGGAAAGAAGCAGTATTCCAATGTCAATCACATTATTATTTAATTGTGAACAAAGTCGTGATAGTCCTCTTATATTTTGCACAGCAAAGCGTGCATTGTTTCTTTCTAAACCAAGAACTTATACCAATGACCACTTATTCACTTCTCCTTCTGGAATTAGTATTAATAAACCACTGGCACCGCACACAAGATCACTGATCACCGATCACCGTCGACCGATCACCGATCACAGATCAGCGAATACCAAAATTGTCACCGATCGCGATTACCAATTGTCTTTTCTTAAGTACTTAAGATCACCCCGTCACTGTTTAAGAAATCTCCACCACTAATTGCTTGTGGCGTATCGGTGCTTCTACTTCTTGTCTTTTCATAGATATTCTACTCTTATAGAAGATACTTTATTCTCGTGAATGCTCGTACTTAGTTACAAATCTCTCCCTCTCTAATAAATCAATTAGCACCGTGCACGATTGAAGAGTTCAAGAGGAAAACAAGAAGGAAATAATTCGGATGATATCCGCCCGAGAAACGGACGCACGATTGAGTACTTGCTACGGCTGCCGCCACCAATAAATAAATTGCAAATCGAAATGCAAATTCCAAAAATTTTATCTCAGTTGACTCGATCAACTCTAAACAAAAAAAAAATACAAAATACAAAATACAAAACAACAACAAAAACGGCAATAGCAACTTTACTTGTGAAGAAAAAACAGAAAACCGATCGATTCGACTCGGCGAACACTTTGCCTCAGACTGGTGGATGGCCCCAATGGACGGTTCAGTTTTGTTACGACTGTTGATTGTATGTATCGCGGTATCCCCGCTGTATGGTCGTCATTGCTGTCGTAGTCGCGCGTTCTAAAGACTAGAGCATAGACTTATCTAGAGTCTAGCTACAGAGGTGGTTTGATTATGCTGTACGGATACTCCTCTTTGCGATGGTATTTGTATCTCGAATGTTGGCAAATAAATTTTGTCAGATTATTTCTACGTATAGAGTACGAGTAGGTACATTTATTTTTTTCCATATGAATTTGGGGGTGAGAAATACCACGATCTCTGTTATTTGTTTTCATCTCAAGACGACTGTGTCTAAGAGAAGAAAATACTTATAATCAAACATAGATAAAGTTGTTAGGTATCTCAGCAAGGTAGGTATTTGCTTTTGAATTTAACTTGAGTACCATTTCACTTTGGTATGCCACTATGTGACTAATGTTGAATGTAAGTAGGTAAGATTACATGTATATTGGACCATACAGAGGCACAGATGAGTATTGAAGTTATGGGTTGACTCCTCGTAAACACATGCTTTGCATTAGCGCAAATGATTTCATGTTGCAAAAATGGAATAAAGGAAGAATTTGTATACGAATATACATAGTCATAGAGTGGAAGCTTTTAAGTTTAACAAATACTATGCGTAAACGACAAAATTGGAATACACATGTGCAGGGATTTCAAAAAGAAACTCGGAACGAAAACCAAAACGTGAAAATCCGCATGGTGGTCTCAATGTTGCGAAACGGAATGCGGGTTAATGGACAAGTTTGTCGAACAACGCTCTTTGAATTTCACATTTTCGAGTTCAAACTTAAACTAGCCCATATCTCATTTAGAATGGGAACATATCTTTGTGTCAAAGGAGAATCGTTTTTCAACAACTTTGCTCCATATTATGATCAGGAGGTGGTTGTTCGTGTTATTAAATTTTATCAAATTGAAGAGTGTACTTACTTTATATTGTAAAGGAATTCCTACCTCTGAACTGATACCTTTTGTAAAATGCAGAATCATAGTCATAGGAAGAGGACGTGAAAAAGCGTTAGTTTGGCTTCACAGACAAATACACTTCGATTTGTTTGGGAATGTGAAAATTGCAATGACGAGCCTTTCAAATGGTGTTAACCATTTATTTCCTTAATTTTTCTCAGTCTGTGAATCCCTCTAAATATCGCATTACTAACGTCTGTTTTCTCTTTTCTGTCTAGTCATTGGACTCCACCGTATGCCTCTTACTTCTTCATCTCATTCTCTAAAATTAAATCAATTTGCATTCCTCACATCCTTCTGCGGAAGCAATCATCGCTACTTTCAATTCCAACTCCACTCACAAACACCCGACTCGACCACTTCGAAGAGTGACTTACGGTTGCAGATAAGAAGTTCATTTAGGCGTACACCCGCACTAAAATATGTTGCATGACATTCAAACTGAAAGATTTGGTTATCCCCGTTAACGTTGGGAGTGCGTTTTGTGTGGGATTCACCTCTCTTCACCGTCCTTTTTATCTAAAGGAATAAATAAGATGTTACCCAGACGCAGCAAGACATTTCAGAAGTTTCACGATACGAAACACGAGTTTATTAGGTGGGTGATTGTGTCAGTTGGTTTATTTGTGAGTTTTGCCAATTTCATACATAGTAACTGTCCGGAAGGGTCCATTGGATTTGAAAGAATACGGATAAATGCGAGACTTTACAGACGAACACATACATTCTATACTTTTATAAGCGGATTTACAACCGATCACAGTACAAATATTGTTAATTACAGCTGAAAGTAAAGGGTTGTTTCAACGCCGCCGCCAAAAATGACTTAATGATGTCATCATAGAAAAAATTAATGTGAAAACTCGTGCTCTCTTTACTCGATTCGCTTTGATTTATATCGCACCGTTTACATACATTAACATATTTCAGTGCCACTTTAGTCAGCTAAAGAACATCTAGCCGAAGATCGCTTAACAGAACGGCTGGTGGCAAAACATCGTTTTGTGGTTATATTTCTTGGAAACCATGGTATCGTTTTGACTTGTGCCCTTGATGGGCTGTTTATTGTGTAGGTAAGTATTACAAATTAGTGCCAAATGACACGTTAAGCCTCATAGCTTAAATTTAATATTTTATTCTGCCTTCTACGAAAGTGCTAATCTTGTTTCCACAAAAGTATGGTAGTTGCATCTTCATCTACATTATACTTTTGATATATTGATCTACAGACTGCCAACACTGACGACTGCTGCCAATCTTGATATCCACCTCTCTAATTTCTTAAGTTCATTCTTCATGTTTGCGATCCCTCCATCAGACATAGGCGTTAGATTGACATCGGCGATTCGGCATTCGTTTGCATTTCGAAAAAAATGTATTGAATTCCAACTACCATCTAAGATACGATCTTTTGAACGAGTCAATGCTAGCTTCTTAGGCATCTTAGTGCAGCCCATAGAGCCAGCGGTTATATATCCCCGGAACCTGATTACAAATATCTCCAAAACCATATCTGCCTCTCTACTTGTCATCCAGTACTCTAGACTGCACTATCTTCGTTATTCGAGCTTAGGCCTGGAAGTAAGTTATGTTTTCAAGCCAAAGTGTTAGTCTTCTTCTGATCTCCACTATGGTTAGGTCATTTGTGGGGGTACATTTTAATCTGAGCCATAACTGCACAGAAGTTATAGCTATCGACAGTGTCGAACTTGGTAGTAGTCTGGAATAATTCCTTTAGAGAGTATTCAAACCCCACAGGGCACAGGACAGGAGTGTTGAATCAGTTTTTACAAGATCCGGAAGCCAGTTATCAGCTGGTGACAGTCCAAAGAATGGATGATATCCTATGCCGCCACACTCGTAAGCCCTATTGAATGCTAGCTCTCGTAAGATGAACGTGAGACATTTAGAATAATCAGGAGAATTGATACTCGTATATTAGTATTAGCTCAGAAATACTATTACAGCATTATGCTATTGGATGATACGCACAACTATTGAGTAAATGTACTTAACCATTAGAAAGCAGATCTATTCACTTGCTGCTCTAAATGATTTATAAACATCACAAGGCTTGTCAAGAATGTGGAAAAAAGGATTCTATGTTATGGGAGTGTCTCACCACAATATAATGAACTATTCGGAGGACCGAATGTACTTTGCTGGACGATTCTGCACTGCGAAAAGACTTGAGACTGCCATAAATTCATCGCTATGTCAGCTTACCTGTTCCTTACTTCGGAATTACTGCAATTATTAAAGGCAGTATCCAAGTGAATTGAATATTGTGTCAGGAAGATGGTACTTATCATGTGTTACTGCAGCAAGAAAAGCAACGCGCGAGACAATCATGCTCTGGCCTTAATACTATCATTTAACCTGTTTACAAACAATGTTTTCTTCTAGCCAAAATTTGTTCTAAAAGGAGGACAGCAAGTAGAAATATGTACTTTGATTTTGAAATCAAATCCAAAGACTCCAACTTTCTGATGAGAAAAAATCCGAGAAAAACCCACTGAATACGCTATAAGAAGAAGCCTGACTAATCCAACAAAACAGGAACCGGAACGAAGCGGCGGATCACTCGAAAGCTTATATGCAAGTCATTTGAGACTGATTTTAAGGAAGACTGGATTCTTTACAGATTGAATCAAAAACATTTAAAGAAGCACCCAACCGGGGCGAAACTCAATTCTCGGATCATCAGATCAGAACCGGCTCATAACAAGCTGCTATAGTAAAAACTATCATCGTAAGCTTAGTAATACAAACCTCCGCAACTAGAATAGGTGTCAGTTGTGTTGATGGATCTGGTTATTAAATACGCTGTTGTGTCTTCTTGAATGGGTTCAAGTCGCCTGGCACCGATGGCATATTTCCAAATGTACTGCAAAACGGTATAGACTATTTCCTGGAAACTTTTAAGAGAATCATCACTTCTAGACTGGCCCTATTTAACATACCGAACCGGAACGTCTCTAGTGTTTAACGTTGCTCCCATGGAGCACCTACGCTAATACATATTGAAGTACATCAATCACCACCCTGATCTACAATACGAAATAACCCCCATTCTAGACGTTAAAATCATCATGGAGAAACCCTATTCAGATCAGCACCAACTTGAAATCATCGTATATGCTTTGGTCGAGGTTGAGTCCCATCTGAAACTTCCGCCAATCTTAAAGTCACGGTACCCTGTAGCGTTTGCTATTTTTTGGAGTTTTCCAACGTCTGCGATTTTTAGTTTAAACAATAGCCACAATGACACTCACACAAGTGGCCTACCTCTTCAAGCCAGGCCAGAACTGAAGTTCCAGGGGCTCCTGACTCCCATAGCAAAGAATTAAGCATTTGTCGCGCTACCAGTAAGATACTACAGGTCTCTTGTGTCGACTGGCCGCTAACCGTATTCACAAAATGTAGCTGGTCAAATGCTATGTACATCAGTCACACCAATCTGATGTTCTTTTATATGAGACAAGGTTTTTTCCACCCCTGTTTATTACCAGACTATACTTTGTTTTAAGCATTTTCATCGGTTTTGGGGTTACCTTGGACAACGCAAATTCTGAAGGTATGTTAACTCAGCCGGACATAACCACCGGGACGAATCGCTACTGATGTGGATTGAGGCAATGCCAATAAGCATCAGACAAAAAACTATTCCATTGTACTCTTTGTAAGTTCCTTTTAATTAAATCGTTCAGCCTTTCAAGGAAAGATAAATAAGCACTTCAGGAATAAGATGCCTGCAATATCAGCACAGAGTGCACCGCGGTGTTTTCATCACTTTTACAGCACATTTAAGTGTTTTGCAAAAGTTTAGTGCCCCATAACGACGTCAGTAAGCAACCTGAAATATTTCCTGCAGAAAGGCCCGAACAGACGTCGGGGAGCATTCGTTTGCTGTGCTGCAGCCTGGGGAGTCATTTCATCTACAGTTGTGCTCACATAAAACCCAATTATCAGCGGAAGTCCTCAGTTAAGGACGCAGACAGACCCAACATAGTTTCGGGTCCTGAAAAACTCACTTCTGAGCCTAGCCTGGCATGTTCATCGACGATTATGTATTTCCCGCCATCCCATTGTAACCTGGAACTCAGACAAGACTCAGTAAACTTAGCCTTCCGGCAGAGTCATGAGACAGTCGTCGCACAAGATCATCAAAGCTCCAGTGCGTATTGTACCAAAGACCACTTCTTTTTAAACGGAATATGGCTTTGAGAGTGGAGCCAATGATATTAATATCAAGGGGAGGGAAATTCATCAGTGCATGACAGGCGACTTGAATTTGTCATATTTTTAGTGAATGGGATCTGGAATGATCAATGAAAATCCAGTATTTTATCGTGAAATTTTGTTCAGCCCATTTCTGGCTCAGTGGATACGTTAATAAACAAAATTGCCGTATTTGAGCTGATGAGCAACCCGAAGAGTACCAAGAGCTACCATTACATCCATTAAAAACAACGGTATGGTGTGCTTTACAGGCTGGTGGAATCATTGGTCCATATTTCTTCAAAAACGAGGCAAATCAGAATGTTAATGTCACTGGGTACCGTTATCGTGTGCTTTCTGAAATTCAAGCACATTATCTCGGTGAGCTCTAGTTTCAACAAGACGGATCTACGAGCCATACAGCGCGTGAAACAATGGACTTATTGAGAAATCATTTTAGTGAGCGCTTAATTTCACGTTTTGCTACGGTAAATTGGCCGCCTAGATCGTGCGATATCACACCTTTGGACTATTTTCTCTGGGGATATATAAAGTCTCAGGTCTTCAGGAATAAACCAGCTACGATTGACGCTTTGGAAGCCAACATTACTCGTGTTATCCGCGAGATACCAGTCGCTATGCTCGAACCAGTCGCCAAAATTTGACCTTCCGAATGGATCACCTCAGACGTAGTCATGGCCAACATTTACATGAGGCCATTTCTGAAACGTAAATGCCGTGAATTTTCATTTCATTTAATTGATAATAAAAATTGTAAGTTCACTTTCAAATTTATATATTTTATTTTACATTATAAATCAAACCTTACGATGAATCACTCTATATAAGGGCACCTCAACCAACTTAGATTGCGACATTGGATGCACAGCTAACGAGAGATCGTGGTAAAAAAGGAATACAATGAACATAAAGGACATAAGTACGAGTAATATAAAGGGAGTAAAATAGACGGATTCTTAGGCTATGTGTGCTTTTCCGATAGAAATATAAGAAAGGGTTCTAGAAGTAGCCTGGCAATCTCCCTCCCATACTCTCCCAGTTATATCACAACGGACTTACAACTGGTCTAAGTTGACCCCAGATAAGAACTACTCTAACCACCATGTACCGTCTTGGATCTATCTGAGTGTGATGATGTAAGCTCTTCGATTTCCATAAGTTAGGACACTACATGTGCACTTTTTAGTGACTTTCTTTTCGTTTATTTATCCTGTCTCTGGTGTAGTTTTTCGCTGCGGCGGCTTTCTTTTAAGTACAACCCAATGGTTTTCTCTCGAAGATGAGAACAACTCAGACTTGGCTTACTTGATGATTGCACGGCAATATTTGTTGATGAAACGGAAAGTTCATGTTCAAACGTATAGCTCTAGCTTATTGCCAAGGTAGTGAGTTTAATTAGTAAATCCTTAAGTAGGGAAATTTTCTGCTAATTATTATTTTTTGATTATTATCAATCCGTAATCATATAAAGTTAACATTGAGAGAAATAAAAGAGGTATTTGTGTTAATACAAGCAGTTGCAATGCCACATCAAAGTCTTAACCAACGCAAGTACCTTGATATTTGTATAGGGTGAACCTTAAAAAAAGATACTCTAAATAACTTTTAAACAAAGCACGCTTATAGAACATTAAATCGTTACAGAATTTTAAAGCAGACTCGAAAGCAAATTTTCAACACTCTTGTTGAAGGAAAAAACCAAGTTTCACAAATATTATAAATTTTTGAGTTAAGTTCTCTGATACATTTTTGTTTTCATAAACAAATAAATGACAAGGAATGACGGTTAGCTTTTATAAGAAAACAAGTGACGGACTGGAAGACATGCTTTTGAATGATCAGAAGAGGTTGGCAGTACCATATTGTAGTCTCAAATAGAAAATTTCCGTAATATATCTTAACCAAAAGATCTAAGGAGCAAGCCTTGCTAAGTTTATGGATGTTTTTAAGAGTCCTATGAAAATAGATTCTCAGATCTTCTGTTTGGAGAAATCCTCTCTTCGTTCAATGATTAGCCCTTAATATTTAAGCTCCTTAACGCACACTTGTCACTACAACTAGTATAAATATCAACAAACAAAATGTTGTATTGAGGTTGCAAATCCGCATTCAAATGCGTAAAAACGGGCTGAAAATAGAAAAACGTTATTCTTGTTTTGGGGCTTATAACCAAAATTTGTTTCGTAATTCAGATTCTGAATACATTAGGATCCCAATTAATATCTGACACAAGATTCATCCCACATCATCCGCAAATGCTGTTACTTGGCCTTTAAACTTCAAACTGAACAGAGAACTGATGTATACAGAAAGAGTATAAGTTCTAGTACTAAACCTTGTGGCATCCCTATGTGAACAAGTTTAATTTTGCTTCGGACATCCTAAATTTTCAAACCATTTTAAAATAAAGCAACGAAATCTAGCTCTTTCAATTTTGTCAAACAACAAAAACTTATTTACTATATCAAAAGTTTTGATTATATCAAAAAATAAGCCATCTTTACAACTTTTATTATCAAGCTTGCTTAGTTTTTTCTAACAACATTGTAAGAGAGCATCCTCTGTTGATCTGCCTCTCTGAAAACCAAACTGTATAGCACTGAAAAAGTTTGTTTTATTTAAAAAAAAAAATTACAATCCCAATTTTTACGGCATTTTCCTTCTCAGAAGACCCAGAACTAAGAGTGTCCAAAAAAACTACCAGCTGAAACAGTGTCTTTCAACCAGAGGTTCTGGCAACTGAGCTAATGCAGATTACATCGGTATCTGGAAGAGATATGGAATCGACCATCATCAAATCTGATATAGTCAGAGGCTGTCGCATAGTTCTCAAGGCTTTGTGCAATCGGAACCGAGTCAGACTGTGCTGGGTACCGGGACACTGCGATATAAAGGGAAATGAAAAAGCGGATGAGTTGCAAGAAGAGGAGGGCTACTCGATAATAGTGAGGTTTCTATTATAAATTTTTTTTTTTTTGCCAAAGCAAAAAATGTTGGAAAATACATCAATTCATCGGAAAAAACAAAATTCGGCAACTCACCACTTTCGTGCAAGAGTAGCAACTCCTTTGCTCCTCTGTCTCTAACTTTTTTCTGTTGCGGTGTAAGATCGTGTGCTTTTTGGAACTTCAATGGCTTGAGCCAAAGCTCATTTTTCAGTATGTGTTGCATCCGTTCCAACGATATGTTGAGCTCACGAGCTATTTTTCTTCAACTTCGACGCGGATTTCGCTCAATTCGAGCCTTCACTTCCCGAACCATTTCTGCGGATGCTGCTGTTTTTTTATGACTACCTCCATGGCGTTTTGCAACGCTGCCAGTATCACGGTAACGAGCAATGGTTCGAGACACAAATGATTTTATTCACGTTGAGATGCTGGAGGGCTCTAACGATAGCTACTTGTAGTTTTCCAGACAAATATAAAGCAATCACACTATCACGTTTGAATTCCATCGCGGATACAAATTTTTCAACACAACTGAGACGCAAATCGACGCAAATTTAAAAGGCTTGTAAATAATAAAATTATCTGTCATGTGTTTGAGCTAACTGTCATGAACGGTTTGGAAATTATAGCAGTCTGAAGTTGGTTGCAGTTCGATTCAGGCAGGGTGTAGACTGCCAACCTAAGGTGGTCAAGCCTTGTAGGACACAATATATCACAGGCTCTCTGGCATTGAAAGTTAATAAAATTTTAAAAAGAGACAAAAAAATAAAAAAATAAATATAAATGGCGTGACAGCCCGGTGTAGGCCAAGGCCTAGCTTCCCGCACTCATTTGTGTCTCTCACTTTGTTAATTTTTATACTCCTGAGCAGGGCCTACTGTTTATTGCCGGTTCCGAACGGCTCTCCTGAGAAGCTTTTTCATAGACAGAATTTGACTTTCGGAGGTTTGACATTGCCGACGATTTGATAACGATTTGAAAAATTTGCTGTTGTGCTCCTACCGGCATTTGAATCCAGGTAGGTGGCGTGGCAGCCAGTAAGTCAACCATCACGCTATCGCCACCACCAAAGAAAACAGAGAAGCTTAGGATAATTAATGGGAAATCTGGCAGGACACTATCTCCTGCAGGAACACGCAAGGAGACTTAAATTGCCAGAAACGGATACTTGCAGATTCTGCGGTGTTCTTCAAACTGATGAGGACATAACACACATACTGTGTGAATGCGAAGCAATATCTCATAATCGAAGAAAAATTTTAGGGAATAACTTTTTCGATAACCCAGAGAAAATAGAGGGCACGAACTTTGAAGGCCTTATTGCATTCAGGTTGTTCCCATTAAAATATGAACTCAGCTGGTTCCACCTAACCTATAATAACAGCGAAATTGGTCTATAAGTAGCCAAACCATCCGGCGGTCCGTTTTTAAAAATACATAAAACATCTGCATATTTAAAAAATACTCAAAAAATGGTTTTTGTAAATTTATGTGCAAGAACGTCAACTACATTATACGCAACTTTCTTAGGTGTTACGTTTGCTAAACCATCGATTCCAGAACAATTTGTGTTTTTCAATGCACTAATTGTTTTTATTAACTCTAATGCTTTTGTTGATTAAAATACATAACTACGATACAACACATTGAGGCAGATCTCCAGGATTCAATTCGGTAGAACAAAATGAGCACATAAAATGTGAAGAATTTGGCATCTGATTAACAGACGAAGTTGTAAAGTGTTTATTAAACGAGTTAGCACTTTAATTTAATTATCATAGAATTCTATTGCTATTTGTGCTATTGTGATTGGATTCTTTAATGTTGGGTTTCGTATCACCCTGTGTCATACAGTTACGGTCGCGGTTTGACGGAGAGAAAAACGGGTGACCAGACAGAAATGAACTTTTTTTTAATTGTTATGTTTCAGTAGCTGTAAAAGTTAACAAGCAAAATTGCCGGTATTTTAGCGAACACAATTCGCAAGTATTTGGTCAAGCATCAATACATCCACAAATATTAAGATTATCGGACCTTATCTCAGGTATAAAATGATGTTAACCGACTTTCTGTAGTCAGAGCTTGACAACATCGATATATCTGAGCTGTGGTTCCAACAAGACGGCGCTAGATGTTGTAAAGGAGAGATTTGACGACATCTCACAGCGAGCGTTTATTCATTCATGCGATTTGACACCACTCAATTATTTTCTCTATGGCTATGTCAAGTCCTTAGTCTAGGCCAACAAGCCAACCACTTTGGCCGAGAACGAGGCCAACGCTGCACGTATTATATAGGGTTTTCTAATAACGACTTGGCAACTTTTTTTTAAATAAAAAGCAAGCCATTTGAGATATTTCAAAAACTTTATTATTGGCTTGAAGTACAATCAAAACATCTATGAATGAAAATCGACTTCGTTCATATGGCCACTGCGGGCACGTTTGCAGCGGTCGATTCGTTGGACCCAATTTTCAACGACTCGGCCACACATTTCGGCCGCTATTTCGCATTCAATGTTGGCTCTGAACTCTTCCAACGTCGTCGGCGTGTTGGCATAAAGCAATGACTTAACGTAGCCCAACAGAAAATAGTCAACCGGCGTTAAATCGCACGAACGAGGCAGCCAATCGACTGGACCATGTCTTGAGATAACACGCTCACCATACTTACTCTTCAATAAATCGATTGTAGCGTGTGCTGTGTGGCTTGTAGCACCATCCTGTTGAAACCACATATCGTCCAAGTCCATATCTTCCAATTCGGGCCAAAAATAATCGGTGATTATGGTGCGATAACGCTGACCATTCACAGTAACGTGACGATCGTTATCGTCGACGAAAAAATATGGCCCAATAACGCCGCCGGCATGCAAACCGCACCAAACAGTTATTTTTTGAGGATGAAGTGGTAATTCATGAAGCACATGTGGGTTTTCACACGACCAATAACGCATATTTTGCTTATTGACGAATCCATTGAACGTCCATCGGCTTTAATTCTTGAGTCAGCTTAACCTTGTATGGGTGTAAACCAAGATCCTTACGCAAAATACGCCATAATGTGATCTGAGCGATGCCCAATTGTTGAAAACGCCGTGGAATTCACTGATTTGGATCGTTTGCTACGCACGTCTGAACGGCAGCGATATTTTCGACACTTCGACCAACCCGTTGTCTCACTAACATGGCAACATCACACAACGAATATGTAGACTCATATATTTGCACTAAACTTGTTATTGCCTGTCTACTAGGGCGAAAATTACGACCGAAAATTGGATTTAACGCTCTTAAAGTTGCAGTTACCGACTCCGAATATCTGTAGAAAATTTTTTTTAATTTACAGACGTTGCTCGTTGATATACTTTACCATGGTGAAAATGTTGAGTTTATTGAATAAATTGACAGTGACAGTTTGATAATTAGTGAAAGAGTCCGTTCACAAATTAAATTCAAAATTGTCAAGTCGCTATTGGAAAACCCTATATAAGACCGAGTCACCAAAATATGACGGACCGCTTGAAGCACTACCAGCGAAGCCGAGACGGCCATTTGAATGATGTGCATGACCATAGCTTCAAAATATTTTATATCTCACACCGTTATTTTTTTTTCCTATTGTTCTTATCTGGTCACCTTATATGTCTATTTCTAGAGACTGTCCTTCCAAACATGTCATCTAAAAAAGGTAATTACTATTACTTTGTAATATTAACTATGAGTGCAAAGCAAAGCTTTCAGCTAAAAATGTTAGCTGTTGCTGTCATTTGCTTCTACAAGCGTAAACGCAATATTATAAAGCGCGCTGAAGAACAGAGTATTCAAACTAAACGGCTTGTTCATCGAAAATAAGATTTACGGTTCTGGTGGTGGTTGCTTGCAGCGAAGAATCTTTATTTAGTCTTTTTGCATGATCATCCAATGTTTGTTTTCTTGTTATTGTCGTAAACATACTCCCGACGAAAAGGTCCTTAGCTTCCTATAAACAAATTTAGAAAGGAAGAAAAAAATGGTTTCTAAGACCATTGGGGTGGCCGAATTACTATTGCTCACGTAGGTCTGAACCCAGCTTCAAGGTATCTTGTGTTCTTTGGTGAGGTAACTATTATGGGGATCTCTGGTCGTCGTTCACGCCGACATAAGCATAAGCATACGGCAACGGTTGAGACTAGTGAATATCCAATAACTGAGAATAGAGCTCCTAAATATCAGTACCGATGCTCTTGTGTGATATAGTCGTTATGGTCAAATTCATTTGAGAATTGCGTCCTAAGGAGGGCAATTGCGGGAATCAATTGATTGCTTTGTGCTTATTGTGAGGTAAGGGGATATATTATCTCTCATTGGGAATACCAATTAGTGTGAAGTAACGGAGTTGTAACTGCCTTTCACTCCCTTGACCTCCATGCTAAGAGCTTGATTTAGTTTGCCATACTTGTCGTCCTGATACTGTGGTTGCAAAATCTGTTGAAATCTTGGAGAAGGGTATCAACAGCAAGCAAGAGAGCGGTTGATAATTCCAAATTCACAAGTTTAATCGATGCATCCGCTACCGTTAAATGTGGATACCTGGGTTGCCTTTGATTTTTGAATTGGATGAAGGGTAAGAGAGAAAGTCAATACAATATAACTCGTGTTAGCAACGTAGTAGTCTGACTTTGCTTTCGATTACATCTACGTAAGAGTGGTTCATATAAGGCATTATCTGGGAAAAGTAAGACCAAACGCTGGCTGTCTTCACATCAATTCTGCGAACATCTCCCTTATTGTCCGAATAATACCAAGTCGCCTATGCAAACTATTCGGGTTAAGAATTTCCATTTATTCCTCTTCTGCAGCTGATGAAGGTACTCCCTGTGAAAAGATTCCCAAAATTCTTGTTGGTAGTTAGTGGACCAGCATCAATTACAGAGTTCTTAAATTTCCACTGCGCGATGAAGTGGAATGGTGAAAAGGTCGCTGCATCTCTACTTCTGATGACTCTGGATATAGTCGTATGCTATTCAAGATACTTTCGATGCGAAACAGTAAGGTGTTAAATTCTTCCTAGGTTAGGTTTTTGATACCTTCATTTCCTGCTTCCAGCGAAATTAGGATTGTAGAGCGGATTTTACACGATCTCTTGAATCGCCAATCATTCCTTGCTGGTTTTTGTGGCTTTGCTCCATTCCTCGTTAAGCTTTCTTTTCGCATCAATAAAATTTGTACTGTTGTCAGAGAGCACTAGGAAATGCCAGCCTGGTCTCCTTGCGAAGCATTTAAAGTCTGTCATGAATCTTTCTATACTCAGGTCTTTGCAAATTTCCAAGTTAAGGCCTTTGGTAACAACACAAATATAGTAAAGATTGCTGCCCAAACTTTGATCATTTTTTCGAATCTCAGGGCACTAGCTTAAATGTGAAAGGGATTTTGCTCAATTCTGGTACTAGAGTGATGCGCTTAGAGAGCAGATCTCCCATGATTGATTGCACTGTCTGGGCTTTCCATCGGATGCAAGCTGAATATTTCCGAATGAACTTCTTGACTTGTGATTTCACGGCAGAAATCCAAAATTCTTTTCTTATTAAGTACGCCATTAAAGAGTTTCCACAAAGGTGAGTTCGGCGTATTATTAAATCAACCAAGTGGCATTAAGTTAACAAGATCAGATACTTATGACTTTTTGGAAGTTTCGCATGAGAAATCCTGTTATCGTCGTCTGGGCCAAATGTTGGAGTAAGAGGAGTAAACCAGTTTCTTTAAGGAAAAATTTAGAATTATTTGAAGTGGGCTATTTCGTCAACAAATGATTGGCGCTGCTGGTATCTTATACCTGTGAGTGGGCTAGTTGGGCATGTTTGGTTCTTTCTGATCCACCGAAGGCAATAAATGTTAAAGGCACGAGAATTCTTCAATGAAGATTTCTTCGTCAGACATTTGGTGTCATATGTTATAGTAAAGCCTATAACTTTAAATGGCGATATTGTTATAGTGCAGCTTGTTTCTGGTCTGTTGGAATAGCTCGGTGAAGTGGACAATTCCTTCAAGCTCCATCTTGGCGATTGTGCATAATTTACTATCTTTGTTTGTAGTTGTCTTAAGTAGCGTTACGCGACCTCCGGAGCTTAAGTTAGCGGCTAGTGTAGGTAACTGCAATTTTCACTCGACTGTAGATCACTGCTGCATAGCCATTACCGGAGGCATCACATTTCAACTGGACTGAACTGGAATTTCATTGAATTTCATTGGAACTTCTAGTCATCCTAGTCGTACTTGAATAACCACAATTCATGGATCCGTATCCAGAGGAGCATGATAACTGGCAGCATCCAGCCCATGTAATAATACACCGATGACGAGACAGATAAAAACTCCTTTAACTTATCGTGATCTTGCCTGGAATCGTGACACGGAAGTAGAATGCGTCTTCTAATGTAGTTAAGCCCTAAAATTGTCATAGTTGAATCGGCGTCATTTTGTAGGCGCTAAGTTGTTTACTATCTTTTACGTTACGAAGAACTTCTGGGCTTTGGGTGACCATTTTGCCAGAGATAGCCTTCAGGCCTCTAGGGTAGCGGTTATCTTCGCAATTTGCTGTTTGCTACCGACTCCATGAAACAGATTATTCATATAAATGAAGTTTTTGCTGATGTCTGTGGTCTCTTGGTCTGAAGCGTTGTCTTCAGTGACCTAGCGGATCATCCGGATGGCTTGCACAGTCAACCCCTTGGGTTATTGTATTCGCCTAACGGCTCATTTTTGTTCGGGAGCCGGATGATTCTGAATTTTCTACGCTCTTACTCAGGTATCATGAATTGACGGAACATTTGTTTTATTTCAGGCCTGGGCAGATGAGTTGATTAAACGAAATCTCGCTACTTGAACGCCCGACAGCGTTAAAGACGTTCATTTACTTGGTTGTTATAGCATCTTTGCGGATGACACTAATGTATGAGATGTATTAAGCGTTTCTGGTTTCGTTTCGCTGTTTCTAAATTGGCACTGAGGACTTGTGTCTTAATGCAAGATAATCTTCCATTAAATCCTTGAACATTGTCTTGTGAGCTTCGTTTTGTTCCCAGTGTTTTTCTTGTCCGATGTAGAACATTATGCTGGATCGTCGATTTTCCAAGGAATTGAGACGATATACCGACCGCTTGTTGTTCGGGAGTGTTTTTTAGTAAACACTTTTCCACAGTAAGAACTATCGACTTCCCTGTTATCTTCATTGGAGACTGGCATGTGCCATAATTCTATCAAATTCAATTCAAATACTGAGAGTGTTGGGTAGACTGCGGTTCGTTTTCCGATACTGCTACCAGGGTCTCCAAAGACGATCCAACAGCCTAAGTACGTGTCTTGTAGTTATAATCCACCTTTTTTGTTTAGACCTGGTCGCAGTATTGTTGGGTGTACCGTGTGAAGAACTTTTTGTCAGGGATAGCTTTCCGCCCACTAGAGTTGCGATTGCCTTCATATTATAGGCTCCAAATAAAAGATGATGAAAAATTAAATGCAAATATAATTTTTTTAAAATCCTCCGTACAATTATCGTGTTCTCTGTCCAAAAACTGTTAAAGACTCCATAAAGGGGTCTTGTGTTTCGTCATTTAGAATGTCTGAGCAGGACCAAATCAGCTAAAATTCTTTTACCTTCGATATGTACCCATTTTTTACAACAAATCCGCCTCTAAAATATGCAATATTTGCGGCAGCTATAGTTGTATTTTGAAGTCTTCGAAACATGTACCCTTTTGCTGGGAGTTCAGTAATATCGTTTAGGTGGAAAATACATTTCGGGAAATCGAAAAAATAAATTTTTGTACAAGAATACTCAAGGATTGGAAATACTGGTACATGGGTATGAATGTACAATGACGATCAATTGTCTCGATATATGTATAGATATAATATGAATCCATCTTCTCAATGCGACGATGGTGGATCTTGTCGTGGAGACCTTGTGAAACAGAATATCACAACTACTTATTGCCTTTAAGCGATTTCGGTTGAGCTCCAACTGATGTGTCTCTAACTTAATGTGTGGTTTTTTAGTGCCACTTGTTGCTTACACATGTCATTAATTTTAATTCCTCTACTTCGCATGACACACATTTAGAATGAAACATTCAAAGCTCAATAGATCACCTAACCTCCGAACATCATAAATTTTATAATTCAACATCAATTGGCAAAAATTGATATTGGAAATTGCCAGTCAATTAATCACACGTCCCCAAAAATAATTTCAAAACAAAAAATTGAAATTTGTACGCACACTGTTCCAATATTGGTAATTGCCCCTCAGTTAATTACGCACAACCTTAACACCCTTACGACGCCGGCGGCAAGATATTGCTTTCAATTAAATTGTCACCTAATCAATGGTTGTAACGATCAAAACACATCATCATTCAATTGTTCAATCGTTCAAATAGCATGAACGACTTCCCTTTGGCATGATCGCAATGGAGTCGAAATCAATTTCATAATTTATTTGGACTCGTAGCACGATCCATGATGATCATGTTCCAGATTTTATTGTTCCACAAATGTACGAGTACTCGTAAAATAGTCGTATCTGCATCCACAAGAACAGAAGAAGAGAATTATAACTACAACAGATATGAGATATCAACTAAGTCATCACTTTCAGCTTGATTAATTAATTACACCATACCGCAACAGTAACAGCAGCTGTCGTTGCGTTCAACGCAAACCACAAACTCCACTGTCTTCTCTACCCCATGAAGCAACTTCCTCAAAATGTAGACTGGCATTTGAACAGCGGTAAGTCCAATTTCAATTTCAACTCCAAATCAACTCGCACCAACATTCTGTGTCGGAAAGGGTTGGTTGGTTAATGAATTGGTCGCAAGTGCAACTATGTACACCCCGACCACAGCAATTAAGTAATTACCACCACTTGGTCGGGAATTGAGGTAAATTGGGAACAGATCACACGATCACCAGACCACCAGATCAGACAAACACTTCAATTCTAATCAGATCGAAGGATCAAATGACCCAAAGGGTAGCCGCCGTAAAATAGAAAAAACCATCCATCTAGCGTCCGGGCCTACATTATAAATGTGTAATATGTCTGAGTGACGTGATTGCGGTAAGCTTGAGGAAGGCGCATTGGCCCACATTGCGCATGCTATGCGTAAGCGTAACGTGAAATATGAAGCCCCCGTCGCGACGTCTGTGGGATTAAGTTATTCATTAACATTCGCAACTATCAAAACAAAAAAAAAAAACCAATCAGTACGATCGTACAATTTAACTTATTCGAATTGGTGACAGTTAAACAGACCACAGAATGGTGTGCAAATGATCGCAAGCGATGTCAATGTGACATGATTAGTTCAGCGCAGTTCGGTTTTTTTTGTCACTTCATATGTTGCACAAACAGTCTGACTTTGTTTTGTGTGCTTCCCATGACTCGGGATCAAAAGAGTTCACTCTATACGTTTATGTCGGACGCATCTTTAATCAATTAACTTGGAGAGGGCCAGTATGTGTTGGAAGAACTTCCTGGTATAAATGGATCTGCGCATTAGCCTGAGAAACATCAGTCGTTACTTCAAGAGCGTGATTTGTATCAAATACACGTGTAGTGTGTGATGTACATATAAAAATTTAATTAGAAACTCGGAAGTTAAGTCAGTCGCTTACATTTGTAAGAGTTCCAACGGGCAGAAGTTCGGGGCTGCCAAATCAATCTGAAGTTGATTGTCATTAGCTGGCGTTTTGTAGAGCATGGCTGAGTGGTACGCTGTCTGGTTGAGTGCGATAAGCACTCACGATTGAGTCATTGTTTAGTGGGTGAAAATTAAGCATTCCGCCTAAAAGTATGCTGGTTATTCTGATTTGGAGATCTTATCTCGAGTGAGTAGGATTTCCTGATCCCAGTGTTACTTAGAAAGCTTGTCCATTCGAACTTGATTGATTGACTGCAGAGAGTTAATCGGTGATGGATACAAATTTGAGTAAGATTGCAGTTTTTTAAGATAAAATAGATTTGCGTTAATGTGTGGTGGTCTAGAACATCTAGAACCATTTTCGAACCACTTTCACTCATGAGCTACAAGTGGGCTGCCTTAGGCCGTTTAGTGTCACTCGCCCTCAGAAATCTTTCTTATTTTAATTTTTTTTACCGTTAAAATATGTAACGCGCATAAGTACATCTGTCCAACGATTTATCGAGGAACTGCTAGCACTCCTAAAGCTTGGAATTGGCAGTGCAAAAATCAATTTCGTAGAATAGTGCTTGCTCCACTTGCCAGTAATGGTCTCCGGTAACAGCATGCGTAAGTCCTTACTCAGTAGATCCTTACTCATGCAGGTTAAAATGACAAAGTGCTTGCTTGACTAGTAGCATTTTACTGGCCTAGGCTAACAAATGTGACAAAGCAGCAAATAGCCTCGGAAAAAGAGAAAAGGGACAACAGTCTTCGGATTTACACGTGAAAAGTTTGGACCCCTAACAGTCTGCGTTACATCGCATATAAAATCCTGTCGGCAAGATTATGTGGACTCCTAAGACCATTAGTCAACACTCTAACCGACCCATATCGGTGTGGTCTTCCCATTAAAGAATTTTTGACCTCGTCCTTGAAAGAATTTTGCGAGACTTAAAAGTCAACTTAAGAGTTACCATCTGTCAAAGGTCTGTTCAGTTAGTCACATATTCTGCACATTGGCAACGTAGCGTTGGCGATTATTGAAGCAAAAGAGGCAAAGACAGGTTTGAAGTCAACGAAGGAAAAACGAAGTATGTACAGCTATGTGATGTCTACAAAGAGGGACAAATAATAGCGACGCCCAGGCGGCTATAACTGTAAGGTAATAAGGAACTTTCCCTATGATACCTCGGCTCCGCTATCAACTCTGACAAGAAGATCAGCGTGGAAATCATGCGAATCATGCTAATCGCTGTATGTACAGCTATGTGATGTCTACAAAGAGGGACAAATAATAGCGACGCCCAGGCGGCTATAACTGTGAGGTAATAAGGAACTTTCCCTATGATACCTCGGCTCCGCTATCAACTCTGACAAGAAGATCAGCGTGGAAATCATGCGAATCATGCTAATCGCTGCTTCTTTGGGTTAAGACAACATTAGAGTATTAAAGCTCTTTCTCGAGAAATAAAAAAAACATTTTGCAGGATACTGATTATCCCTGCCCTGCTTAACGTTGTGAATACTAATGATAGAGGTTGAGAAATGCTGTCCCACGTTTCGAGAAAAAAAAGTCATTCGGGTAATTTTCGGTCTCGTTTGCATCAATAAAGAATGGATTAGACGTTTCTACAGGAATCTGTATACTGCACATTGTACGCATGGATCACCATCGTCCCTGCCCGGGAAGATTTCGACTCTAACCTGAAGGGACAAAGGACAACGGAAAATGAGCTCACCTAAGGTAAGGGAGGAAATCTCAGCAAACTTCATGTGAGAAACTGGAGACAAGTGGCAAAATACCGCACTGAAATTCTGTTCCATCTCGGAAAGCAACGCCATCTAAGTAAGAAATTAATACAAAATATTGTATATCTAACGCTACATACTTTTACCACGTACGTACTCGTACATTGCTGCTTCTCAAAGCCACTCAATTTTAGCTCACATCGTATTTGAGTGACATATTGACAATTGTGACAATCTTTTTTCTTGGCGGAGCCTGGAGTTTTTTTGGCAAATTTTTAATTGCATCCGAAACACTTTCCTATTTTTCCTTGCACTTATACGGATGCTTTCCACTGAGATCATTCAGATCGCAAAGGTTTTAATTACTGAAACGTAGTGCAGATGGTCAGGATAACTTTCTGACGGGGAACAACGATATTGTAAATAGATGAAAAGAACATTTTAACTTATAACTTTGACATAAGGTTTATAGAAGCTGAAGTTTGCGATGTAAAAAAAATCAACCAGTGAACCGAATAATTCAAAATTCAAAGCTCAAGTTGAAGCAAACCAACACAGTGTACAAAGACGCTACTTTTTAATGTCGAGCAAAATTTTCTATCTAAGCACGTCAACGAGTCCGAAACAACCTCTTCTCTTTTCGCCGATAATAGCAATGATGTGACACCTCTTCAGGCAACTTTTAGTAATTACATGAAGGTGGTGGAGAAGATAGAAAATAAAGAAGCAGCAGCAGCACAAGGATTGTATTTTCACCGACGTTAAGGTCGCATATGATAGGCCCTTGAAGCTATTGTGCAGCACTGGATACTCATTCTCGGTACTTTTCAGGGCATGTACTAAATTTCAGCATGGAAATAAGCTCTTTTTGACTTCTTTAGTTTGATCTTTGAGAGAGGTTGCATGGGATGAATCCTAACACCGAAGACATCAAGATCATCAATCGGACCACACCTATTGTTTTAAAAACGGTTTTGCTAATACAATATTGTTAGGGAGGATCTTTTAATAAACGCAAATAAGGTAGTCTAACAGTAGTTTTGCTAGCAGAAGAAAACTAAGGTGCAATGACTCTCCTTAATACAACTATTGAGTTTTCTTACTTTCTGAGCCTGAGCTAATGCTACTTTCTAGCTTTCACGGTCCCCGGCACTTTGCTTTCAGTTTACTATACTAAGGCTTCTGGCATCGGTGATTACTTGATCTTTAAACCAGGTGGTTGGGATTCGAAGATTCTCTTAGCTGGAGCATTTTCCCCATTCCCTCGATGTGGCCGAGTCAGTACAGTCGACAGATTTTTGCCTTCCGAACTACATCCACATCTTTATACAGCTCGTAGGGTTTGCCTTTGTTCGCCCTCCTCGTAGGTAGGACCAAATATTCGACCTCGATCCTAAGATCTGCTCCGCTGTCTTGCTTACCGTCCAGCATTCAGATTCATAAAGCAAGACTGTCAAGATCAGGGTTTTGTGGAGCACGATTTTGGACCTTCGAGTTAGGTGTTTTGACCCTTGTTATTTGGACAAACCGAAGTAGCAGCGGTTGACTAAAGTTATTCTTCTTCGAGTCTCCACTAGAGTGTCATTTTGTAGAGTTTATATTTGGCCCGAGATAGATAAACTCCTTCACTACCTTAAAATTATAGACGGTGTTCGATGGATTGGTTTTTGGTCGACAGCATGTACTTTGTTTAGTCCTCATTCATCATGAGGCCTGTTCTTCTATAGCAGTAAAAACCTCAATAATGACATGCTGCAAACTGGCGATATATCGTCTGCATAACCCAGCAGCTGGATGGATTTTTCAAATACAGTACTTTCTGCCATCAAACCGGCCTTTCACACTGTCTGCTTCAGAGTGTTCTGTTATATAATATTAAAATTAACAGATCAGTTGTCCCCGAACATCTAGCGGCGAGACAATTGCGGGGTATAAGGCTTATACAATATAACTGCCATTCAAGTACTGTAGTGGCTTGAGCCCGGACAAGAAGACACTCAGAAACTACAACACGAATACTCTAATGGAATACTCCATTGGAAGCAGATTTAAAAATGAAGTCGTGTGCTTTAGACGTTCAAGCGAGCGACAAGAGATATCACGGCTAAATTCCTCAGCAAGGGCCCTATATCCAAGCATGCCTCAGACAACATTGAAGGCGTTTAAATCAGTGCCAGCATAAGGAAGAAGAGTATTCTTGATATCACAGTTAGTGCTCAACCTCCAAGGCAGCACAATAGAAAGCGAACATCTGCTTATTGACGCATTTTAAGATTGACAACGATATATGACGGTCTTGTGAATTAAAACACGATAAGCCATTGTGGTGAAAATTAAGCTTCCAAGGACCACCACCCGAACATCGTAATAAAAGTACTGGGAATTTGGAAGATTTTTAGTGACGTAGATCATTAACATAGCACTTCTAGACAAGACGCACAACTCAATCCGGATGACTACAACGAGCCAATCACCCACTCGCTCAAAGCATAGCTGCCGAGCTCTTTAAAACTGGAGGCGAGGATCATGCAGCACATAAATAGTTAAATTTTGACGGAGTATATACCATAAATGGAATCTCAACATTGTCTATCTGAATTTGAAAAAAGGAGTTCTCTAAACTGCGCCCACTAAAGTGGCATAGGGCTGTTAAATATTGCAGTCAAGATCCTGTGTGTCATGCTACGTGAACGTATCAAGCCGATGCTCAACAACGTGAATGGATTTTATTCTCAGCTAGATCAATATCATACAAAATATTGACTCTGCTGAAGGTCATGAAAATGCTCCAAAGATATTAGCGTGGGCTTTGCAGGTATATATCTGATTTTGGATAAAGTACTACAGCTGCTCTATCAAATTCAGAAGAAACAGCACAGAAAATTTGATGCCCAAAAAGGTTTTAAGCAGAGCGAAGCGCCATCATGCCACCCCAGAGGCACAATATTTCAAAAATCAGTACAATGGCTTTTATTTGAAAATGACATGGGCATAATGCGAAAAAGACAGCGGACTGTCAATGGTGCTTTTGTGAGCATTAGAGCAGAAGCAGTAACAAACTTGTTGGTAAGCGTATTGGTGGTTTATTTTTCCTTGATCCTAGCCACCGTAGTCTGTGAATCTCTCTGAACCTTCGGACGTTTTTTCTATTGCAGTCTTATTGTTTTCTTCGGGAAAAGCCGGTATTAATTTTACCTACTCTGCTCCTAGAATCGCCGGGAACTGTGTTTCTCTGCGACATTGGCTGTAAAACCTTCAAATGTCCGGCCCGTGATTACTTAATGGTCACATCACCGCTAGTCTTCTACGCTTAGTTCTTGTAGCATTGGTTTTATAAAACTCAATCGGAGAAGGTTGCAGAAGTCTCATGTAGAAGATTTTCGCTACAATACTTTTCCGATTTTTTGGATTTAGTCAAACAAGCCTCTCCAGTTCGCTAGCTTACTGCATCCAAGTTCGCACTCCAAGTCGATTGAGTTCCCCTTCTATATACTTGTGCGTCCCACCTAAAGTGAGGTCTTCCTCTGCTACGTTGTCCCTCCAGAATAGATACGAATATTCTGCGGGCCGGAGCATTGGTATCCATTCGATCTGCATGTCCTTGTCATCTCAGGCAACTGATGCGCTGTTTTCTAACTAGATCGATGCCGCTGTACAGCTCGTATAGTTTGTCTTTGAATCTTCTCCTGCAAGATCCCTCAACTTAAATGGAACCGAATATTTTTTTCTCGAAACGAATAAGGGTATCTTCATCCACTTTCGACAGGGTCCATGCTTCAGCTCCATAAAGTAGGACTGGGATGATGAAGGTCTTATATATAATCTCCTTAGTTTTAAGTGATGGAGCCTTACTATTCCATTGTCTTCATAAACCAAAGAAAAAGCGATTGACAACAGCAAATCTTCGCTTTATTTCTGCTGAGGTGTCCTTTAGACATCGGAAATGCAACTGTTGACTGTGAAATTCTGTCCAATTCTCCAATGTTATGTGTCATTTCTTGTTGACAGTATATACTTGGTTTTGCCCTCATTTTGAGAGCTTCTGATTCAATATTAACAAACGCATCGTTGACAGCCCGCTGAGCTCTGCCAATTACATTAATATCATCGGCGTACGCTAGTATGTAGTTTCACAGAATTGTAAAAGATTGGAATCTGCTGGTTCCACACAATTTCTTCAAGTTTAATGTCACATGACAGTGCGTCGCACTGTCGAAAACCTTTTTGGACATCAAAGGTCTCGGTAAGTCGTAACCGACCTTGATGGAGCAGCGGGTGTTTTCATTCGTCATAATGCACAGACGTACACGTTTGGCTACCATGAAAATATGATAGGTACCGATTTGGACTTCTTGAAACCAGACTAATAGGGGCCGCACAAGACTTATACTTGTATTGCAGTTCAGGGGGTGTTCTTTTTTGTGGATCGTGTAAGCGATATTGAGATTCCATTTATCAAGCATACACTCCCCTGACCAGATCTGAGAAATGAGTCATTTCCAGTGTCTTTGAATACCTCAGCCGGTAAGCCTTCAGGTTTAGCTACTTCGTTGGATTTAGTCAAGTGGATGGAAGTGTTAGTCGCCGTCGTCTAAGTTGAATAGTCTCTTCTGCCTTGTAGCGGGATGTTGGGCTACGTCTACATACAGTCTGCAGAAAATGTTTTCCATATTCTCAGCACCAACTGATGGTTTCCTTCTTCATCTCTACAGGTTTCTGTACGGGTCTTCTTGCCTTGATACGTTCTTTTTACCTGTTGCTATAACTTCTGTACGTTATTCTAGGAGTTCAAATTTTCAATACCTTCGATCGCCGCACGCTTCTTCTGCTCATTTTTCTTCTTCAGCAGAAGCATAGAGCTCACGAACGATTCTCATCAGTCGTTGCAGCGCAGCTTTGTAAACTACATATATGTGCTTTCCGACATTCTTCGTCAAATCAGGGATTTCTTGGTGGCAGTCGGATGAAACCCAGCACATCATTTGCGGCATCCCTAGTAGCACATATGGCAGCACCAAAAAGACTTCGAGATAAGCGTTCGGTGAAGATTCTGACGGTCTCTTGCGATTGCGGCTTTTCTACGATATATCTTACTACAGTAGTTCTTCTATTTTATGGCGCTTGGGAGTCCCTCATTCGCTCCTTTGCTGAAACAAGGCGCTGATCCGAGTTAATGTTGGCTACCCGGAAATTTTAGACGTCCATAATACTGGAGGGATGTCGTACTTCTATCGTAAAATAGCCAATTTTATTTAACGTTTCATATTCCTGAAACCGAGATGTCCCCTTGTGTATATTACGATGAGAAAACCGTGTGTTCACTATTATGATATTCCGTCCCGCCTCAAAGTTAATTAGCCCGAATCCATTGCCAGACGTGGTGTCGTATAGGTTATTTTTACCACCTGTCCTACTAAAGATGTCCTCCTCTTTTATCCTGGTATCATACTTCGCGCATTTCTTATATGTCATGTCGACGACCGAGTAGAAACATTCTTTGGTGGTGAATTTAACCTTGATGCAGATTTTCATAAGACGCTTGGTCACGTGTTGAATGTTTAAAACTTCTTGCCTAAATCTATCAATCATCACAAATCTTAATCCGAATACGCGCTGTTTTTTTTCCTTACTATAGATCACAATTTTTCATCCTCTTGTGTACATCCCATTGCACTTCCTGGATGACGGTGATATTTTCGCTAAAGCTGTCAAGAGCCTCTGGTAACTTTTTGGCAGCACGTGGTCTGTTAATGGCCCGAACATTCCAGATCTGAAGGTCGTTGTTCATTGAACATATGCCAGGGTCGTCAGTTCATTTTTATCCGAGGCCAGTAGTTGGTTCGGCACATATTTTAATCTGTTCCGTACCGCGATGCCTACTGGCGTAAGCCAGTATTATACTTCTGCCCAAGTATGCCTTACAAATGTACCACCAAAAATTACCTCTTTCCTTAAAAGAACCATTCAAAAGATTTAGTTCATGGGTGGAACATTACTTGTACGTGGCATGATTCTGATCAAACGTACGCTAGCATTCCTGACACTGAAGACCTATTACATAAGTGACTATCGAAAAAGGGTCGAGAAGGTTAGAAAAAGCTGTTTTTTTTTCAGAGACCTTCAAAGGTCTAGGTGAGAGTCTATCCAGTGTGAAAGTATATCCGTTTAACTTTAAAACTACCATACAAACGTCTTCAAGATTATCTGACCGTCAGCAAACTAAGCAACGGTAAAAACCATACAGCGACCGGAGCTCAAAAGATGTAGTAAGACAAGTGTATTGACGGTTTCGAATTAACCATGCACGGCAATCAAATGGTGACACACACTTCGGTGTGCATCCGACTTATAAGTAAGTTGCAAGACATACTTATGCTTGACTTCAAATTTACTGATTCACTGATGTTTTATCACAGCTAGTACCGAAAATTTTAGTCTACCGCTAGCTTCTTACGTGTGTATTAGGATCACATAGTTGACTTTAAAGAAAGCAAACTGAGAAGATACCCCTTTGAGTAAAGTAGAATCAATCATAACAGTTTAAAATTAGGTCAAAAATTGCTCTTATGTATACGGCCGCAGTTAAGCTTCAAAAACAAGACACCGCAGCATAACAGATTACCAAAGTAAACCAACAACTTTATCGATTTTCCTCACTTTCCCACTAATTGAAATAATTTATGATAGCTCAGCATCTCACCTCGACGTAATTGTTTCCAAAAGAACATTCAATGAAAGGTGAATACATCTCATGGAGAAGAAGGTCATAGGTCTTTCACACAAAAGTCCTCAGTGATTGCGCTTTTTCCGGATCCTATCGTCACGCATCGATCTACCATCTATCGAATAAAGAACATCTTTTCCCACAGAAAACCTTCCAACCTAAATTACATTTTCATTCGATTCTGATTCCCAAATGATTGCACACGAAAAAATCTATACTCTGTCCCGTACAGAAGAGCCGCATTAATTAGTGCTGGCTTAGAGACTATCAGTGACGTAATCATCAATCATACACTCCTCCACTAAACTGTATTCCCTGGCATCTTGGCTCAATAGAAGAAGCAAAAGAAATTTTTCGTATATGTATATGTACGGATTGCAACACACTGTACTTACCTTACAAATGCCACCAACGCATATTGCACGTCCGCGATAGTTTGAGCGATAATATTCCGCCGGACGGAAGCACGTAGTGCCATCTATGACGGTGTCATTCAGTGTAGCGAAATACTTCATACCCAGTGGCTTGCAATTCAGCTCACATTCAGCATCATCTGGAAGAGTTCAAAAACAAAATAGATCTTCAGAACTGACCCCTTCTTTGACACGTTAACACAGTGCTCACCTTTGATGTACGGCTCCCACACGTATTTTCTGCCCTGAAAGTCGACATCGTCGAAAGCGGAGCACTGTTGCTGACGGAAATCTTCATCTGTCGAGGGACAAGCCTAATTTTCAGATAAAAAATACATTTGTTGTCATTTGTCGAATGGAATTCACATCTCGTGAGTAAGGTTTTTACGAGTATTCGTACTTACTTGCTCATTGCATAGATGGTATCGGCGATAGATGCCGATACAATCGTTGCTAATGTATCGCTTGCCTGTTGTCGGGCGCCTGAAATAATCAAACGAAATGCGAAACGAGTTAGTTAAGATCAAAGTTTGACTCGTTTGAGTCATTCGAATCATTTGAGTCATTTGAGTCATCGTCATCATCAGTGCGATGACATACCAGCGACAGTAATTTACAAATTCGCTGCGTTAAGCGATTTGTGGGCGCCAGCGTTTCGACCTCATTGGCTCTTTGGCTGTTAATTACTTTAAACCTTTGCGCATCCAATTTGACACAATTCGTTATGCAAAAGTGATCAGGACAAGCAAACTGTGACATTTCTTAAATCACTAACTGGTATCAAAGGATTGCTTCGATGCATGTAAGTTAGGTGTAGGGATGGAATTTATGGCTTTAGGAAGTATGGGGGGGTTGCTGTAGTCAGCACCTTTTAATAGTCGACAGCTTGGACAAGGTGTTTAATGTGTTTGCAACATCAAGAATGGACAGAATTTATTGCCATGGACTGTGATGAATGACAAGAGGTGGACACTTTATAAATTTGACAGGAATTGATGGCATTGAGAACATACGTATTATGGTATACCTGCAATAGCTCAGTTGAGCTCCTGTGGTTTGAGCATTTCTTTTAATTTTTGTTTGGCAATATTGGATTCATCACACTAACACTAAATAACACCTGCTTTGATTAAGCAAACATTTTTGCTGGATGTAGGAGAAGAGGGAAATTGTTGCACATCTGAGATGCTCCCAAATCAACTAAACAATATACCCTATATAAGGAGAGCTTTACCAAACTTCACTGAATAAAGGACAAATCAAACGGTACGTTCACATCTAGTCGGAAAAAAACGCCATGAGCTCAACTTAACGTACACTTCCCAGCTCGACTCTAAATCAATTCACATCTAACACAGTTCCTGATCATAGATCAGGCACGGATCCAGTTCTACCTATTATGGTTGCCTTATTTAGGTCCACCTTCCATCTGGGATACATACCACAAACCTGGAAGGACGTGAATGCAGTTTTTATCCCCAGTCTAGATAACACCCCCAGTGAGCTAAAATACCTAAACCTTGCCGTCTTTAAAACTTCTCATCGCTTTTCAGAAAAAGATTGAAATACCGATGAAAAGAGGTCGCATTATATGCTTTCCTAGACACTGAAGGTACTTTTGGCAATAGCGGATATGATCTCATATCGAATTCAATAGAACTCAGAGATATTGATCACTCTACCCGCAGATGGATGAGAACAAAACTCGAAAGCCTTATAATAGCCACTACTTCAGGCGATACTTCAATTACTGTTTCAGCAGCCAAGAGCTATCCTTAAGTAGTGTCGCTTGGTCACCTGTCATCGACGGGTTACTAGTCTAACTAAAGAATTAAGGCTACAACGAGATTGGTCATGCCATTGACTTGGTCACTATCGTAAAAGAACGATGACCTGAAGAATATTGCAACGTCTTCAGAACAATGCGTGCATAGGTGTCTAGTATGTTGCCTCACAGCTGCTTTCATTGGTCTGACTCCACCAAAAAATTGCCAGCTCAAAGTACAGTAGAAATGAAACTAGCATAACATCTTAAAGATTCCTCAAGTTGACGTGATAAGCGCGACACATTACCGCAGATCAAAACACTTATAATCAAAACCCAACATCAAATTTTAAAGTCAACAAGTGGTATACGGATGGATTCGAAATGAACACTGGAGTAGGTGCGTGTACCCACGGCCCAAAAAGAAATGCTGCAATGCCAATGGAAAAAAGTATCTGCATCTATCAAACTGAGCTTCATGATATCCAGTGTGCAAATATCATCCCTGGAACAGGAATGAAAGGCGCACCTATCCACATATTCACGGAAAGCCAAGTAGCACTGAAAGAGTTAAGCGCAAACCTGATTGACTCCAAATTGACACTAGACTGCTTCAACACTTTCAGATGTCTACCCTGGCCGAGAAACTGGATAGAAAATGTTCAGATGGCCCATCCGTATTCAGCAATAAATTCAATAACCAAAAGTTGTGAGAACAATGTATCTATCCAATTGGAAGAATATACCGGGCTTTCAGCAAACTGAAGGAGCAATAAAACCTTAAAAAATCAGGAGACATGTCAGCTTTCTAACAAAACAGTCAGGACACTGGCTGTCGCCTTTGTATTGAGTATGACGAAACCGCAGATCACTTACTATGTGAATGCTTGACTTTATGCACCATTAGGAGGCAATATTTTCTCAGAGAAATCGCAGTGACTGAGGAACTGCAAAATATCTCCACCAGAGTGACCATCAAATTTATTAAGAAAATTTGAGACTCACCTGGCATCTGACTTAAGTAGTAGATCCTTAAGGTCGCAGGGCCCACCACAATTGACGAAATTGGAATTTAGAAAAAAACCAAACATGTTATGGATAGCATTAGAGATACCTTCAAACAAATGCAGTTCCTAAAAGGGTAAGCGGTTCCACACTGTAAAGAGATACAAAATAAAGTATTAAACGCAAGCAATGTTACAGCCGTGGTAAGGTTGGACAAGGCAAAGTCGGTAGGAGTTGCAACGTTTCTGAGCAAACTAGATGACGGCCTTACAGAAGACGAAGACTAAAAGGGTGTTACTGCTTTTGGAAACTCAGTTTTAGTTTTAGACTAGTTATGAACTTAGGAACAAGACCAATTTATCAAGGAGAGGAAAAACTGGACAACAGCTTCAAGGAGAGGTTAGAATGTTAAATAAATTTTTTCGCCTGCAACCAACATTATAGTAGATCTACTACTAAAATTGCGAAATATATAACTACCACACTTAGTCAGACCTATAAGAAGCTGTATTCTTTTGGGTTGGTCCACATAGTGTGTAATAAAACAGCGAAAGTCGTTTGAAAAAAAACCGTTCACAAGACTATCAAACAATCCCTGAAAAGAATGTGGTGTGTGAACTGCTGAGAACTTAATCATCTGAAACTATTAGAGTGGATATATTAAGAAGCTGACTAGATTACTGTGTTACCTTTTACATGGAACCTAACTAAAAAAATCAAGCAACCTTAACGACAATCCTCAGCCATGTGTCAACGACATACTCTTAGTACTGATTGTCAGGGTAAATTCGAGAGAATCCTCGATGATATCATGCAAAAGGCACTTAAAGTAATCTTAAATTGGGTCCATACGTCTCGACTTCACATTAATGCGCAGGCAAAGGAATGTTAGAAAGAAAAAAAGAGAGATACTGACGTTGGTCTGAAATGTTTGGAAGTTATAATGACTAGAAAACAAAGACCCCAGAAGGGCATTCCATAAGCAAGTTGTACGGCTTTTGAAGCAATCGCGATATTTCGGAAATATTCATAGCGAGGCGTCATACCGGTTGAAGTCTTGAAGGAGCAGAATGTTACTTGCAATTTCAATAGTGCTTGTGGAGTTACCAGTAGAATAAGGTGGGGCAAAAGACATTTCCTTGATGTTCGAGGTCATCAATTGCGAATGCAATATTGGGATCATCTCTGAAATTTATCGCACGAATTTGAATCTTATCTAGCAAGCGCAGATATCAGATGTGGAACTCTACTCCAATTTTAGGTTGATAAATGCCTTATACATATATTGATCTTGTTATTGTTAATTTTAACAACAAGGTTGAAGGAACCTAGAATTTTTAGCGGCATCGAATATGTGGTCGTTCCAACGTATTGCTCATTGGCACATATGCCATCGCTTGACGATGCAAGTGCCATTTATGGACAATGGCTGAGTGTTTTGATTTCACTTTAACGACAGCAAACAGCATTGTGTTTTGGAAGCAATAAATTTCACTCTGCTAGAAGCTATCCAGTTTTCTTTGATATTAATATCAGCATCCGAGGAACTTAATTCCAGGATATAGTGGATGAGAAGTAGCAGATAACAGACAATTAATTGAAACTAAAAAGTGTCGAAGTCAGAACGGAGCCCAGCGGTACACCAAAATTAATTTTGTAGACTTAAGACCGTCCAGGACAAATTGAGTTAAACGTTTCGAGAAGTAACTTCTAATCGGTTAGAGAAGAGAGTAGTCGATCACAAATGCACGCAATTTCTACAAAAGATGCTGCTAAGCTCTACCAAATGCCATAAAAATATGAAATTCAAGGCAATATAGTTCCTTTGCCACATTAGTGTAGGCGATGGTGAAATTTTTCGGTGAAAAATGCTATCAAATCCTCAATGGAACTGTTGTTACGAAAAACGTACTGCCGGTTATTGACAAATTTTCGTGTTTCGAGAGACCCAATGAATCTGTAGGAAGATTGAAAAGAAGGTTCGCCTTTTTAGGTAAAAAGGCAATCAGAAGAAGGGGGAGATATATGTTCATCCGGACCAGCGAATTTGTGAATTATAAGTGTGCTCTTGCTACTACGCGAGTATGAAAATTCGTTTCATTGAAAATTCGATGCACACAATTATAGGCAGAGACATAGGAAGCTATCTGAAAAATATAGAGCAAATATATTGGCCTTGTCCAAAGAGCCGATAGTTGGAATGCCATTGCAATGGAACTTTAAATTGAAATTTTGCAAGGTAAAAAAAGCCGTTGAAATCATTCTTGGTTTGGCTTTTCGAGTTTGTTCTAGGGGGCTAGCCTTATAACCTTGAAAGGATAGTTCTCTGCTCTGATAGCCTCTTTGCAGCTTGAGCCATACAACACTTTCCTTTTGATTTGATATTCCCCATAGGATCTTATTCAAAAGAAAATAGTGTATGCGGTCATATCAGCAGCAGCATCCATGTCGTTATTGCGGAAACATAACTACCAAATAAAATTCCTAAAGAAGCTGTTAAGTTGGATCCAATTGGCTTTTTCGTAATGCCATATGGTTTTTTAAGGAGTCTCTGGTCTAGGAGTCGTCTTTGTACTTATAAGAGTGAGAAGTTAAAACCAAATCCAGGATGATGGCGGTATGACAATCAATAACAGATATTCGTGTTCGCGCAGGCTCATGTTACAAGCTAGGTTGTAAAGTTCTTTTCCATAGAGAAGATCTTAAAATACCGTCCTTCGGCTGTTGTCTGTCCAGAATATCGAGGCCACTTAGAATTGTGTATATTGAAATGACGATACAGGGACACAATTTTTTTTAAGCAGTCAGACATCATATCAAATTTGTTAAAGGACGAATTACTGTCTAGTTTGGAGCTTCTATAAACAAAGTAGTAGTGGATGATTTGATTATGGAGATGGCACTAGTTCGTGGACAGGTAGTATCAGATCTGAAAGGTGTTTGCGGGATTCTACCTAGGTTACTTTACGTGAAAAAACAGTTGGCCTATATTTATAGACATGGATATTTTCTATGCCCACACACAAACTTTTTATGTTGAAAATACACTTATAAAAAAGAGCCGAAGAGATCTCAAAGAAAGCCACCCATTCTCTCGTGATTTTAAGAAATCTAGCAAGAAAATGCTATAAAACCTGCCCTATTATTCTACGTTAGATGAACATTGGAAGTTTGAAGCAATTATTATTTACGGAATGGTAGCACTGGCAAAACGTCAGCCCAAAAATTAACGTACCTCTTCATGACCAGGGCAATGCGCATACAGCCAATTGAGCCAAAGGTGTTCTTGGAGTTGATGGAGTTCTAGGATGGTGAAGATAATCAAAAGGTAAAAAACGATTGCTTTGAAAAAATGTTATACATTATAAACATATGTAAATATGTAAACACAAACGTCCACTTCTGATTAATCCCTGAGATAATGTTACCAGGCAATTCGTATTTGAGGAGAACTTCTTAACCAAGCTCAGTAGTAAGGGAAATTGGACTGTCGAATTCACAGTCTATATGTTAGATAAGACAATCAAGGTACGCACAGGAATGTATCACTATTTTTTTAGTTTGAGATACTAGGTGGAGGAAAAAGTAATCTCCTTGACCACCAGAATGCTCTGCTTCTGCAAAAAAGGTTATGGTGCCTTGAAGTTCGTTCATATTTAGACAGATATGCCAAATTTCAGTGCGATACTGTCTTTAGTTTTGTTTTGGCAGCTGATTGTTTTTGACGTGTTTGGCATCATGTTGAGTATGGACAAAACGATTTTCGTTAACTCATAAAACGGCAAAATGGCGAAGGAAACAAAAGAAAAGTTGGATAAATATTATGGGGCCAATGCTCCGTCAGATTACACCGTCAAATATTGGTTTCGAGAGTTTCGTAGTGGCCGCAACTCCACTCCCGATCAAGTCCACAGCTTCAGGCCCTCCGATGCGGTTACAGAGGACAATGTCAAAAAAATACATGAAATGCGGTCGGTGTAGGCTGACCGGAAAGTGAAGGTATGAGAGCTAGCAGATACCTCAAAGATTAGTACTGAGCGCACACGCCATTTTTTGGGCAATATTCTGCACATGAAAAAGTTATCTTGCCGCTGGGTGCCGCGCATACTCACTTCTGACCAAAAACACAAACGCAGTAGCACTTCGAAAGAGTGTTTGGACTTGCTGATACGGAATCGGGCAGACTTTTGGCGTCGATTGGTAACTGTTGAGCACCAGAGAACAGAATGAGTGCCCGGAAATGGACTGAAGCCGGCACGAGTGCTCCGAAGCGGCGGAGGGAGGCTCGATGGGTCGGAAAGGTTATGGCGTCGGTTTTCTGGGATTGTCATGGCATATGGAGAGTATGGATTACCTCGAAAAAGGAAAAACCATCAACAGCGAGTATAACTGTGCATTAATTGAACGATCGAGTGCCGAAATCGCTGCAAAACAGCCTCACATAAAGCGAAAAAGTTTTTTTGTAAGACAATGTACCGCAACCATGGCTAAAATCAATGACTTACGGCTCCAATTGCTGTCACATCCAACGTATTCGCCCGATTTGGCTCCCTCGGACTATTATCTCTTCCCAAACCTCAAAAGATGGCTCATCAATAAAAAATTCAGCTCACGCAAGGAAATCATCGACGCCACGGAGGAGTATTTTGCAGACCTTCCGGAAAATTACTTTTCGGACGGGATCAAGAAGTTGGAAAATCGCTAGAATAAGTTATCAAACTAAAAGAGGACTATATTGAATAAAATAAAAAAAACATTTATTTTTTCATTTCCAAGGAGGTTACTTTTCACCCCACCTAGTATGTACGAGTATGTACTGTAGATAGATGAATTAGGATCAATCTCAGAAATTGCAACACAGCTACAGACTCAGATTCAGACTCAATGTTATTCAATCAGAGCTTATTTGGAAACGTATACACAGACAAGCAAGAACAAGATACTAACCGTCTACTAGATACACCCTGCCTGACTCGAACTGAAATTTTTTAAAATGCTATAATTTTTTATTTTTTGATAAATTTTATTGTGCCAAAGCAAAAATGTTGAAAAATTGATTTCAAATTGTATCAGTAGTTTTTAATATGTCCACCTTTGACGCGAATAATGGCCTTGAGACGGCCGAAAAAAGCATCGCACGCTGCACGCAAGTGGCTCTGCGATATTTTGGCCCATTCCTGGCGAAGTGCTTGTTTGAGGTGGTCTAAACTTTGGTACTTTTTAGTGCCAACCTTCGCCTTCAAAATACCCCAGACAGAGAAATCCAACGGATTTGCATCCGGAGAATTTTCAATCCATTGTGTAGAAGAAATGAAGTGTGGAACATTGTTGACGCGCGCTTTGTGAGACCGTGCCTAGTCTTGTTGAAATGTCCACGGTTTCCGACCGAAATGATTGTTTGCCCAAGACTTCAATACTGCCTCTAAGAAAGTTTCACGGTATACGAGAGCGACCATCGGCGGTTATGGCCGCCCAAACCATCACCATCGGTGCTGCCTGCTTTCGTGTGGCCGTCCGTAAGCAAACTCGGTCATTTTGTTTGTTGACATATTGCTCGATAACAAATGGCGAACCATCAGAAAAACCATATTCGTCAACTCACCACTTTCGTGCAAGCGTAGCAACTCCTTCGCTCTTTCGACTCTAACTTTTTCTTTGTTGCGGTGTAAGATCGTGTGCTTTTTGGAACTTTAATGGCTTGAACCCAAGCTCATTTTTCAGTATGTGTTGCATCAGTTCCAACGATATGTTGAGCTCACGAGCCATTTTTCTTCCACTTCGACGCGGATTTCGCCTTCACTTCACGAGCCTTCACACTGCGAAACATTTCTGCCGATGTTGCTGTTTTTTTATGACCACATCCATGGCGTTTTGCAACGCTGCCAGTATCACGGTAACGAGCTATGGTTCGAGACACAAATGATTTATTCACATTGAGATGCTAGAGGGCTCTAACGATAGCTACTTGTAGTTTTCCAGCCAAATATAAAGCAATCACACTATCACGTTTGAATTCCATCGCTGATACAAATTTTTCAGCACAGCTGAGAAGCAAATGCTTGTAAATAATAAAATTATCTGTCATGTGTCAAAATTTGATCTAACTGTCATGAACGGTTTGGAAATTATAGCAGCCTGAATTTGGTTGCAGTTCGAGTCAGAGACTGTGAATCGTCTCATATAAAACGATTCTTTGTACAACACACTTTACGTGAATATTTTAGGAAACTTCGACGTGAAAAAAATGCTGAAACCTTGTAGGACCTCCAAGCTGTGAGACACGCTCACAATCTTTTGAAACTATTACCAAAGAAGATTCTAGACACCCTCTGGTCTAAGAAAAGTTTTCTAGCCCCGAATTGATTTTCCAGGAAACAGCTGAGGAAAAAATAAGAGGATTCTGAGAGACCGTTAACCATTCTGAAACCATGAGGTTTAAAATTTCCAAATACATGATGAATTACTACTCGTTTTCTCTGAATTACCTATGTACTCTAAGGTGATATCTATGCCACTACTAAAACAGAACATAGCTCTAGCTCTAGAAGAGAAGCAAACTTCTGAAAAGTATAAGTAATACACAGTGCACTACATCCTGTCTAATATAATTACTATTGTTACCTTTTCAAATTAAAAGATATATCTGTCAAAAAAATTCTGCAATTTTTTCATGAATTAAATGTTCAACAACGCAATCATTAGAACTACTTAGAGTTCACAGAATATTAACGTTTCTTAAACAGTTAAGAAACAAAGAAACAAGACCTCTGCCGACTTACGTAACTGAAACTTCACTGTTTTCAACAGATGGTAACTCATGACTATATTTTCGTAACTTTTATTGAAAAGGAGGTCAGTCAATAGCCAAATAATTATTATGTTCCACTTCTATTGCAAAATTCCTCAATACATTCCACAGACGATATTTATAAGCTCTATCACAGAAATGAAAATTTCCTCTTTGCCTATGAAACAACGGTATTATCTGTAATTTTAATGCATGTCCAGCAACACCTGCTAAAGCCATGGATGCCCATGCGCGTCGCCCATAAAACTAATTCACGGCGTCGCCAAGGTGTGCCACTGGGTGGTCAATTCAATTGATTTGCTTAACATAAAAATATAGAAACTAACTCACTTGGAAATACACTTTCTCTGCTGCCACATAACCCCACCGCCACAGGTGCGTGAACATGCGCTCCATGGACTCCAAGTACCCCATCGGGGATATGGTTTCGATCTTGGCTTCGGTTTAAGGGTTGTTGTAGAGATCTCTTCTGATCTCGTCGAAATTGGAATGTTTGTTGTCGTTGTCGTTGTGGATCTTTTTGATATCGTTACCACTCTGGGAGATGTAAAGGTTGCTGGCTGATCAGTAGTTGTGCTAGTTTTAGTTGTTGTTGCAGTTGTGACCGGAAGTGGAGTAGTGATCGTTGAAATTTCTTGTCGATCTGTTGTTGTAGAAGATGATGAAGAACTCCATATAGTTGTGGAGTTGATTGTTGTCGTTGTTGTTTCGTTCTCTGGATACACGTCATTTGTTCGCGGATCATCAAATTGATTATGATTATTTGGACTTTTGTGGTCGATGGTTTTTGTTGGCTCTCTGATCTTCCAGAAATCACTAGTAGCTGGAGTTTTCTTCACTGTTTGGGGTTTTATAAGGCCTCGCTGTCGCAACCATTCTTGGTGTTTCTAAAGAGAAAAGAAAAAGCAAAAATATACAATTCATGTTTTTTTTTTAACTTTTAAATATGTATGTGCATTTGTATCTATTTTACGAGTATAAGTAAGGGAAAAACCCAAATTCCACGGTGCCAATGAAGCGAAACACCCCCCTATGGATATTCGTAGATTCCCATATTCGCTTTTTCCAGATTGATGCTTCCACAAGGTCGGTGCGATTGTTTGGCGTATTTGGTGGTTAATTATTACATCGTTAGCCCATCACTTGGACTTGGCAATATGTACGCTTTTCCATGACAGTTAATCGTAGCAATTTGGTTAGGCGTCATTAATTAAGTGGAGTAAGGTCGATACTGAGAAGTATCGACATTCTGTGCCTGCTAGAACTTTGAGGTGCAGTAGTCGCATCTGGTAATTACTTCTTAGATCATTAGATTCCACTGAATATTGACCCAAATTCATTTCATGATTTGCACTCGCGTTTCGGTTTCTTGCATCATTTTTCGGCTTAGAATTGGGTCGTGAAGCACACACGCCTCTCGTACATCAGTTCCATCGGCCAAAACTGATATTGTGTGTAGAAAAACAATTAACAATGCAATTAGAGAACTTTTAGACAGATACAGACCCAGAGTGTACAATTGTGAGTACGGGTATGAGCATGAATCGGTCCCTCAGTAAACAGACTAATTGGGAATATCAAGATAAACGCGATAGCGGCGGAAGATTTCAAGCTGGAGCACCATAAATTGGGAACTCATGGCAATAGTTGCTTAATTTTATTTATTTATTTATGACTCTGTTTCTTTTGTTATGCATACATATCTTGTATAAACAATTGCACTGCTCAAACATTATTTGTGTCTTCGTTTGTTGTGTGTATGATCTTAGCTACTCTAGACAATTAATTTAGTCATTCTTGCACCCTTTAGTGTTTCGGTGCGTCATTTATTGTACTTCCAAGGTTACATTAGAGGTGCTGCTTCCTTTTGTCTGTGTCTACAGTGTTGTTTATCCCGTCTCTTTATCAGCTAAGCAATTTGAACAATTTCAACATATTTTCCATAACCAGATACTGAATTCTTTTTGTTTTGTTTTTATTTTGTGATAAGAAGCAGCCACCACTCCCACAAATACAATTTCGACATCAACTTTTTGTTTCTTTTCTTGTTTCAGAGAAAAAGTCGCAGAGATACACTCATGTGCCCGTATGAGCTGTGGTTTACATACATCATACCTATACTAAAGCCATCTTTAGTTGGTTGTGTTTGTTCCGTCTTGAAAAGGTAAATATTTGCGATGAGACTACTTCTATGCGGGGAACATAACATATTAAAGCTTTTAAGGAGAACAAAATGTACATTTAGAAGATCAGTTTGATCTGCGACTTACCTTAATTCGTTCAATGGTTGACAGTTCGGCATGTATTGTAAGAATACAGATTGCAAAAATGATCAGAAATGTTCTGAAAGTAAACAGAAGACGAGCAAAAAACATGAAAATTAGTTCTAAACATTGCAATTACATAAGATTTGCAGAAAATATGGAGCTATAATAGCGAATATTCGATAATTTGTTTGCAATTTTTCTGCTCTTCAGGGTATATAATTAGCACGCACTCAAGAGATTTAAGTACTCTTTAAATGTTTGTACACAGCGCGGGCGAAGGAAAGTTAGGGAGGAAGTAAAGTAAAGATAGATACCGATGCACGTTGGTTTTGAATGTTTGCAGATTATAATGACTTGGAAATAGAGAGCACGGCAAGGCATTATATAAGCGAGATGTACGGCTTGGGAACGAATCACGATATTTCAGAGTACGTTCGAAAGTGGGGTTGAGGGTATACTGATGAGTAATCATAGCGAGAGGAGTGTTAAAATTGAAGGTTTGAAATGACTAATGGCGATTTCAATGAAGTACTGGTGGTGGAATTGGCGATAAAACAAAGTCAGACAAGAGACATTACGTCGGTGTTCAAAGGTGTCAATTGACTGACTGATATTAGTATCACCTATAAGTTCTATCGCACGAGTTTGAATCCTATCTAGCAAGTTCAAAGATGTTTTAGGAGCACCTGACCAGATGTGGACATTGTACTGCTTATTGATTGACGCCAGATCACATGATGTGAAATATTTTTTACATGTTTTGAGGAAACCTACGCATTTCGCAGCATTTTTGACGACATGCAAAATTTTACAGTTTCGACGATATAAGTGCCACTCATGGACAATGACTTCGTGTTTAGATTTCTCTTTAACGACACCAAACGATATTGTGTTTTGGAAACATTAAATTCCACTCTGTTGATATATTCCCATATGGTTATGCCCTTAATTTTGAAACTTAGCATACCCCGCCGTTTCCGTTCTACAGCCGAAGAACAGGGACGTGAGTTTGGGAATGAATATGAAAAGCAGAGAATACTGTCATCAGCAAAGAAATATATTGGATTACAAATGGCAAACAAGAGATGTTGATTAAAACTAAATAGAGTGTCGGAGACAGAACGGAGCCCTGGAGCACACCAGTATAAATTTTGTGAATATTAAACTTGAAAGCATCTAAGAGAACTGGAATTGAACGTTCATTGAAGAAAAAGGTCGTCGATCATAAATGCACGCATTTTCGGCAAAGGGACCTGATACCTTAGATATATCAGGTGCAACTATATTGCCTTGATTCCACCATTAAATGAGACATGTCATCAAACACATTCTGCCCGTCATTCAAAGGTTTTCGTGTTTCGAGATATTTCGTAAGCTGAGGGCTTATCCATGACCTTCGAAAGCAGGCACGTAGGAGCAATAGGTCTGTATGAGAAGAGAAAAGAAGATTAGCTTTTTAAGGAACGGGTAGAAAAAATGCTGTTTTCTATCTACTTGGAAACAGTCCTAAAGAGTAAGGATTATGAAAAAGCTATCGCAGTTAGAACTCAATGTATGGTGTGTCAAGTAGGCAGAATTGAAGACGCACTCAACAAGAAGGAATATACCATGGCCATTTTCATCGACGTTGAGGGTGCTTTCGACAACGCCACTTTTGATGGCATATACAAATCGGGCAGAAAACATGGCGTAGACGAGTCTCTAGTTTTGTGGATAAAAGCAATGCTTGTGAATAGGACATTGATTGTGGATGCTTGCGTAAACAGGGTCATCCCGCAAAGCGGCTTTCAGTCTCCACTACTATGGTGCACGTTGGTCGACTCACTGTTCAACGGGCTCAATAGTTTTAACGTCTATGCACAAGCATACGCGGATGACGTAGCTGAACTGTCTGTTGGATCGTGTCTAGCGACTGTCTGATCCAAAAGGCAGGCAGCCCCATACATGATCGACGACTGGCGCACTAGTAATGGGCTTTCAGTCCATCCTCTCAAAACTAAGGTTGTTCTATTTACGAGAAGGAGGAAGCTACCTGGTCTGACTCATCTAGTGTTTAAAGGTATCACCATCCAATTCGAAAAAAGAAGTTAAGTATTCAGGTGTTATCCTGGATAACAATTTTCTTTGGACTAAACATGTTACGTCAAAAGCATCTAAGGCGCTTTCAGGCCTTCTAGCAGTGCAGAGAAGCTATCGACAAGACATAGAGCCTGTCACCGAGAAAGGTCTTTTGGATCAACACGTCTATGATAAGGTCAATTATATCCTATGCGTCTATTGTCTGGTGGAACAAGCTCTCGCGATTGCAGCTTTTACTAGACTCCACAGAACGGTTCCCTTGCACTCCTGGCTCTGTTCTAGACACATTGACGAATCTCCCTGTCGTTGATATTCATTTTATCGGATGCACACTCAAAGTCATCTTTCGACTAAAAAGAGTGGTCTTTGATACAATACGTACTAGAGCTTCGAACCAAACCAAATATAGGATGTGGCGCTGGTGTCTTTCTGGAGGACGACAACGTTAGATTTCACTTCACGTTGGGAAAGCTTGCATCTGTCTTCCAAGCAGAGATTTACGCAATCCTGATATCAGCGTACTACATTGTGAAGACCCATGGAGGGGGCGAAGCATTTGCATCTGCAATTAGAGCCTTATCGAACCCTCTTACAAGTTCCAAGACAGTTCTAGAATGCAAGCGATTACTGAACGCATTAGTGACCTAGATCCCAGGTCACAATGAGATCACGGGTTTTTAGGATCCGAACCTACGTTGGGTCTGCCTGCTTCCTCGGTTAAGGCTTCCATTGACAATTGGGTCTCATATGAGCATAACTGCAGATGGCACAGCTCGGCGAGTTGTAGGCAGACCAAAGGAATGATTCCCGACGTCTCTAGGAAGTCAGTGACCTTTCTGTTGTCCCTCGGTAGAAAAGACTGCCGGTTTGTTTCTGGCGTCGTGACAGGACATTACACTTTTGCAAAACTTAAATGTGCTGGGTATAAGTGACACAAGATCCTATGATGCTTGCGGAACACTATCTCTGTGAATGTCCGGCTTACGCTCGCATAAGGCTGCAAATGCTTGGCGCTGACGTGGTAGGTGCTGACAGTAGGCACTTTATCACACATCTTTCTTTATAAGACTGAGAGATTTCATTAAAAGGAACTTTACATGGAGTACAGTGGACTTGTTCTTTGTTTGTTGAGTCCTCTGTTCCGACATTAAAAAAATAAAAAATAAAAATTATCAGGTTAGGTGTTTTTAGACATGCAACTATGCCTTTTTGGGCAAGTAAAATGGCGTTAAATCGATTACCTGCTGTCTTGCTTTCGTAACATATATTAGCTGGATAGCAACATTTGCATCGCAGCAAATAATGAGTCCCATCTTCCTGGAATCACAGCATTAAATTATTTGACGCAACGACGAATTTGGGCTATTTTAGGTTCGTTTGGTAGCTGATGGTTGTTGGAATGTGAGAATGAACCTGGAACAAACCTGCTGAGAGAGTCTCAATCCGAAGGTGCTAAAACTGAGATCCTGTAATTGTGTCCAGGTTATTTTAGCTGTAAGCGATGTGCCGACATTAATGTGCACATCTTTTGGTTACGAGTTAACAGCTTCGCAAGCATCCGTCAAAAATCATGATCTCGTAGCCCTAGTTGCTGCAGCAGCTGGAGATTGTACTAGCGTATGTCGAGCTCGTTTCGCAAAATTGTTCACACATAGTCAACTCACAAAGCCCAAACTTTTGCGATTGACGCCGAATCGACAGTTCCAGATCTTCCGCCACACTTTCACTCTCAGCGGTTATATTTAGTTCTTTTGTGCGCACATTTCGCTGGCGCGTTGTTGATTTTGCGTCTGCATTTATCCACAACACGGTGAATAGTGAACTCAGTTGGTCAATTATGAGGCCCAAAGAAAATTTTAGTATCACTTGGCGGTTTGTTGACTGATTTTTAAAACAAATTTTAATGACAAGAAAGTGAAAGTCATGATCACAAATCATGATGATTTGTCAAGCAATATTAGACATAAAGGAAAGTTATACATATTGAAGAATCTATCAGTAAAAAACACACTTTAATATGCTAAAACATTATTATTATTTAGAGTATGCGTCGTAGAAGATATTTTTCTTAGATGTTACTCTGGCAAACTAAAAACTGTCAATTTAGTTGAATAATTCTAAAATATTTTTGCCTAAAAAAAAACATTCTTTCAAATATCATCGTGACTGTGCGCCGCTATTAAGTCAGTAGCACTAGAATGTAAAAAAATATCTAATCCGCATATCGCAGACACATATGCCCAAAAGATATCCACTTTACGTATTTCTGGCCAGACTGTCGTCTCCCATATGACAATCCTCTAGCACTCTTAGGTCTGACGTAATGTTTTCGCACTTAATCCGCAGTCTACTTCCCCAAAATTCATCCAGCCTGAAACGTACAATATAACCCCGTCTGGCAATTATGTGCGTCTTAACCACGCGATCACATCTGATACACTTTTGATTTCTTATTTTCTTTTTCTCTTTTTTTTTATTTATTTATTTTCGATATTCGTTTGCGATTCTTTTTCCTCAAAATTGAAATCCATACGTTTGTGCAATATTGTGCTTGCAGTCAGCATCCATATTGCTTACCACACCACTTTTGCAAATCGTCTGCTGAAGCGTTAAAACCATAAAGACTGAATTCCTCGAAACGTCATAACTTAATTACGCAACTACAAGTAAACTTCGATAGGGTGCACGCCAAGACCCGGTATTTTGGTCATGGTCTTAAGAGTTGACGGATTACATAGACACTATGACTAGATAAGGTCTTGTACGGAATTGCACTTGCCACACTCCAATCATAGTAATCGTCGTAAACCACGTTTAAGTTCCTACTCTAGTTCCTAGTCGGATTAAGTGCTGCACCTTTTTGCTTCGTCTCCTTTTTTTGTGATTGTTTGTTTGATTTGTGGTTAAGGTTTAAGTGACAAACCGAAATGATAATCCAATATCTCGGATACAACTACGATGGAAACGACTTCGGTTCGCCTATAAATCCCATGTCGATCAGTGCACTGAACAGTTACAAGGAAGGAGGTCTGTTTGGTGCTCGTATCTTTTTGCATTTGCATTTTTATTCATTTAGCTTTAGGAGCCTTAGGCGGGAAAGGGTCATTGATGAAACCTGATAACTATGCTGAACAGTACACTCTTTTAGAATGGCAAATCGAAGAATCAATGCTTCGACTTTGGCTACGAATTTGGCTTCGACTTTGACTACGACTTCGATTTCAGCTTCGGCGTTCCCAGTTGAAATTAATTTATGGGTTTGCCAGAGTCTAATTGAATTATGAGATTTTCGGTCATATCTCATGGAAGAATCACAAGCTCTTTGCCGCGCGTCTAATACTCTCAACACTTTCATATGGTCGTGTACTTGTGAATGCGAGTAGCAGTTTTCGATTGAGGGGCGCATCTCCCACATACGGTTCGGCGGTTTGTGATTCATGGAAAGTGGACCACATGGAGTACTATTAACGATGTTCTCCTTCTTTTCTTTTTTTTTTTTTTGAAATTCGAAATTCGTTTAAATTCATTTCAATTCAATCGAATCGATTTGGTGGGGATGGGGATACACAAATGCGAGTACTTAAAGGCACAAAGGCACGTACAGTTTTTTTTTTTTTTTTTCTCAAATTGTACTACTTTGGTAGTCAGAACAATTGATACAATTGATACAATTGTTCTAAACTACTGCTGACTTCATTTTAGGCAATCAGAGAATAGAAAAGTAAAATTAATTTAATGATGTTCGCAGTTTTGGCTGTTTTACGACTTCACGCGTTCTAAAATCGTTCTTTTCTAAAATTTTAACAGCTTTATTCTTTGAATTCGAACCTAAAATTTTTATTATGTGTCAAACTGGTACTATTGCTCTACAAGTATTTTTCAGAATTGAGTTTTTGTGATAGGTATTCGAAGCTGTCTAGAGTATTTTCACTAAAGATGTGATTAAGTTTATGCAGTTTCTTCGCTGCTTCTCATAATCAACATGATAAACAATGTCCTAATAGGAGTAGCTCTGACATAAGTATCGAATATACGAGTCATTACTATTTATATACTTCAACGTACTGAAAAGAAAGCAAACCAAAGACAAATAGGGCCATGTGATACTTGTAACAACTAGAATATCATCACAGAACTGTAGCGAAAAGCGTACTACATCAAAGCACGCCGAATTGTCAAGAAGCCTACAATTTGCTGAAGTTCGTTCTGCACCAATGAATTTTAGCTCAGCAGATGAATAAATTTTAGCTCACGTCAGTTGTACAATATATAAAGTGTGAGCTAACAGATAGTGTAAACGTATTTGTTGAATAAAACACATTTTTATGAATTATTTTCGTGGATCTCATATGTAATACATGTGACCATCACGACTCCAATCACAGGCCAGCATCTGTGCGAACTTTTCAAATAAACAGAAGACTTACGGAGTTGAATCGCTTGAGCTCGGTAGCCAATCTAACCCTACTTTTAACGAAGTGATGTGTGTCTCGTGGCGTCGTCGTATTGAAACCAGAGCTCACCCACATTCAACTCATCCGAAAAAGTCGGTTCACATCACAAAGATTACTTTTGATGAAAGTTGCATCTTCAGCATACATCGAGCGAAATGTCTAGGTTGCGGCTACTACTTCGTATGAGAGCTTAAATGCAGATCAATGGTCAAAATCATACGCAAAGTGGCAGAGGCCATAGCCAATTGTTGTCGGCGACGAAAAGAGGTGCATTTGGAACACTTTGACTTAGAGTAGTGATGTTTTGGCATGATTCGATGCTGAATATTTGGACCAAATTTTCCGACATGTATTAGCGAGCGTTACAGAAATTTTACATGTTAAACTAATAAGCACTATAACACACTGTCGGGTATAACTGATCCCTTAGAAAGAGTACGTGCGGCGCGGATGAATTAAGTTCACAAAATAAACGGTGACGTTACCTGCAAGCGTGCAAAAACCTTATATTAGCCTCTTCAACGCACTTGAAGTCTATTATACAGACTATTCAACACTAGCAACTTTCCTTCATATTCGCGAAGTACATAGGTAAGGGGTTTCGGTATCAGCCCTGTTGACAATAGGACTTGATACAGTCAGACCGCAGATTTCCGACTGCGCTCCGAGTAGCTTTAGATTGTAAAGCTAACTGGTAAATAGTTAATGGGTTCATCAAGCTTTCAAGCACAGTATTTCTGCGACTACTTACTTTACTTGTACTAAGCAGCGAAACAGTCCGGTGGCTCTTCAATTAGCGCGATGTTACACTAATCGCCCCCAATTGCACTCACCAAATTGGCTAAGATTGTTTTTTCGTTGAGGTCACCACCCGTATGTCCTTGTCAACAAATCCGATAAACTCTAGCCCTTCTGACCAAGTTAATGTTACCTTATAGCCCATATAACATACATAGTTCATTATTATATTTGTGCGGTTTTTTTTCTTCAAAATTTGAACGTTTATTTAAGAAAAACATGTACAATTGTATTTATTAAAGTATTGCCCATCTGAAGCTATAACCTTTTCCCATCTTTCTGGCAAAATGTGGATCCCATTCCAAAAGAACTGCGCCGGCTTGGCAGCCAAGAATGAATCAAGCCAATTTTTGATATTCTGCTCTGATATGAACCGTATTTCAGTGAGGGCGTTCTGCATCGACTGGAACAAATGGTCAGAAGGGGCAAGGTCTGGGCTATAAAGCGGGTGGGGTAAGACTTCTCCTCCACTGTTTACCAAGTAGTTCTTAGCCGGAAAAGCAACGTGGGGCCGAGCATACTCTAGGCGTTTTTCGGCTACTGCTCTCTTCAAATGGATTAATTGTGTTCGTTAGCGTTGTCCATTGATGGTTTCACCCGGTTTAAGCAGCTCATAATACAGCACACCCATCTGATCCCACCAAATACAGCATTACATTCGAGCAATGGATATTCGGCTTTGCCGTTGATTTGGCTGGTTGGCCGGGTTTCACATATGATTTTTTGCGCTTGAGGTTGTCATAATGGATCCATTTTTCATCACTAGTAACAATTCGATGCAAAAATGACTTTCTTTTGTGGCCTTCCAGCAGCATTTCGGACATGCAAAACCGCCTTTCGAAGCCTCTCAGCGTGGAACCCAATTTCCTTGCTTTTGAATATATCCAGCTGCTTTTAAACGTTTTGAAATGGCTGCTTGAGTGACACCCAAAGATTCTGCGAGCTCTTCTTGTATTTGGCAACAATCTTCATAGAGTAATGCTTCCAGTTCTTTATCTTCAAACTTTTTTGGCTGCCCAGGACGTTCATCGTCTTCCAAGCCAAAATCACCACTTTTAAATAGTGCAAACCACGTTTGGCAGGTTCGCTTAGCTAGCGTATGTTCACCATAAACTCCCACCAAAATACGATGACTTTCGGCAGCAGTTTTCTTCATATTAAAGTAATGAAGAAGAACTCCCCGCAAAAACACTTTTTCTGGCACAAAGTTCGACATATTTGAGTGAAAAAAATTATTGTTGTTTACGCTTCACATGAATGACATATACTGAAATGACGTACAATGACAGTAGCTTTCCAACGCATGTTCCAATGGAATAATACAAGTTATGCCATCTCTTAGCAAATCGCACGAATTATAGACCCAATATATCCTTGTGTAAATTCCGTTTATGCAGACGGAACCACAAACCAAAGGATTATTTTTTCGATGCAACTAATACCATTTTCACCCTCCATGCATTCGTGCTATATTCTAGCAATGGGACTGGACGGACTTTCTTCGTTGTTTGTGAAAGGGACTTGCTTCTTAGCCCTAAGGAACAGCAATCGATATGAGTGACTGTTTAATTGATCTCTACGGGTCTGTTACCCGGTTCAACTCTTAAACTTAAACTAAAACCAAAACTAAAATTAAAATACGGGGAAGATCAAGAACGGAAGAGGTGATAATTGAGGACACTCTGCTGCAAGGGAAACCGAACACATAGTGAGTTTTACTTCCTTCACGTAACTTCTGACAAAATGGTTCGTTTAAACTGATCCAGCTGTTAGGGGCAGTTGATGGTTTTCCCAGAGATTGTTGACCTAGAAATTTTAGGCATATTCTAAACGTAGAATATGGTTTTCATTGTAAGGGTACTATACCTGGCTAACATATTCGAGAAGGGGACTAGCAAAGGTTATGTACAGTGATTTTGTGACCTAAGTATCAGAGAACTCACTGGACCATCGTTAAGCTTTCCTAATTTTTAAATCAATGTGAGTGCGGAAATTTTGTTAACTATAACAGTTACGAGTAACGTCTAAGTCCTGCATACAAGTTGGACTGTAGGTGGCTTGGCATTTCTTTATGTTGTTCTTTATCATTTAATTAACCAAGCACCTTACCGATTCAAGGGAGGATGGTCGGTTTGTTCTCTCTCGTTTCAGAGACTTCATATATCTCGTATATAATCGTATCTCGCCTATCTACATGATAAGAAAGACCCTGTCTATATCGGTGGTATAACGAAAACCAATGTAATAATTTTCATTCTGCAAGAAGGCCATCCCACTTATTAAAATGATCTGCGGCAACTTTTCATAAGTTTTCATGAGCAATTAGATAGGACTTCTGATTCTGTTGAAGCCTCATAAATGTGTGTCACTGTTTTATCAAAACGTAAGACGATTATAAACTAAGATTTCTGCTATATATCTTAGTTCTCACATTCTGCCCTACGACATTTTTGCCCTCACAGAAACCAATCTCACCCCTAATTAAGTATAATGAATTATTTTCAAAAGACTTCGATCTACACCGTGAGGATGGTCTAGATAACGAGGAGACTTTATATGGTCGCTGTGTACTTCTAGCTATACACTCTCATCTCGAGTCTAGACTCTTTAAAAAGTCGTCCACTGCATTCTTTGAATTCGTTTGTGCTATAGTTCCTATTTGCTATATATATTTGTTGCTGCTATATTCGCCACTCTCAACTAATTCAAGAGTACAAGCTAGATGTTGATGCAATCGATTGTATTTTTAATGCTGCTGATCTCAATTACGTTGTTATTTTTTTAGGTGATTTTAATTTACCTAAGCTTCTATGGAGTCAGACTAACCAGTCCTTTACTGCAACAAATCCCACCTCTGATAAAGAAAACGTTTTCATCGACTGTTTTACTGACTCTGGTCTGTATCAATTAAGTGGGACTAACAATAACAATGCAAGACCACTCGACCTAGTCATGGTCACTTATACAGATAAGTTGGATAGTTACCACCCCCCCCCCCTTGTCTTACGTTATCGTATGACAAAGGTCTTAATCTCGTTTCTATGAGTATTCCTATAGTTTTAATTTTCATAGAGCTTACTACACTAAACTGAACAACCTCAACTGTATGAGCAATTTTATTTAACTTTCTCTATGATAATCCTAGTCGTACGGTCAACAATGCTCTTGCGTCCTTTTATGCCGAAATTTTCAAATATCTTTCCCAATCAGTACCTTTTTTACCAAAAAGAATCTCTGGAATACCTACTTTAAAATACCAGTCTGCTCAAATAAATTTCCTGTACTTTCCTAAAATCTCTATGACAACTATTCAAACTGAATGGACCACGCATTTATTTCCGGCCCCGAAGGATTCTTTCAGTTTATCAAAACTAAAATTAAATCTCTGAATTTTCTTGATAAGTCCCGAGGCGATTCCCAAATTTTTGTAAATCTCTTTGCATTTTTTTTTTAGCCAAGCGTTCGCCATCCATTCCCAAGAGCCAGACCACTTTTGGTTTTCCTACTTAAATATGTAGCTGTCCTCAAACAACTTTGGAATCTGTATCTATAACTTTAGAGCAAGTTAATGATAAAATAAAAACCTCAAAGATGATTATCTTGCTGACCCTGATAAAAATGGACCTTGTCCAACCTCTTACAGCTCTCTTTTAGATTTCTATCACCCAGAAATTATTTCCCTCAACCTGGAAAAGGTCTTTTGTTATTCCTCTACATACATCGACTGCACACCTAAGCTTTTTGATTGCATTATTCATGAAATAATGCTTTTCCATTGTAATATAAGTCTATTGTTTCAAGTAGATCTACAACCACCAACCTAGCGGAATTCGTATCAAGCACTTTAAGTGCACTAGAATCTGGAAATGAAGTTGACGTGATTGCCACCTATTTTTTCAAAGCCCTTGATAGAATTTCTCATCATATAATCCTCCTAAAATTAAAGGCTATTGGTTTCCAAATAACCTTTGTAACATGGGCACAATCATATTTAGATAAAAGACATTACTATGTTCTATTTAGGGCCGTAGTTTCTAAACCAATTAAAGCCTCTTCTGGTGTCCCTCAAGGCAGTCAACCTGGTCCCCTATTATTTATTCTGACTTTTAATGATGTTGATTGCATAATTAAACATTTATACAGTCTCTTATCTTTTTGTACAGATGATATGAAAATCTTCAGATATATATCGTCTTCCGCAGAAAGCCTACTACTACAGAAAAATTTTGACAAATTTTGTATTTATTGTCAGAAGAATTCCTTGAGCTTAGCATCAATAAGTGTCAGGCTATAACTTATACCCATAAGCGCGCTCCTACTTCACTATCTAATCTTTGATCTGCCTGTTCCTTTAGTGAATGAGATGCTTGATTTAGGTGTTGGCTTCATCAAGCGTTGGTATAAGGAGTTTTCCAATACTTCAACGCAGGTTTTTACGATTTGCTTTAGGCAGTCTTCCCTGGGATGATAGCAAAAACTTACCACCATACGCTGATCGACTGAAACTTATAAATTTACAAGCCCTTTCTATACGTCGAAAAGTTGCCGATATTCTCTTTATTCATCAAATTTTAGTTGGTAATATTGACTGCCCTTCTTCACTTCATCTTATTTCTTTTAACACAAACCCACGCATTCTTAGGTTTGTGCCACTTTTACGGTGTCTGTGACATTTTTACGGTTCAATCTTCACAGAACAAATTTAGGACGTTTGAAGCCAATGTCTAGAATGCTTCGTGAAGTTAACGATATTCTGCTCCCCTTCGACTACCACCTCTAGTTAAATGACATCATATGACAATTTATTAAAATTGTCCTAATCCCCGTTTGGAGATTTCCCCACACTTTTATACCATAAACCTGGCGAAAACATACCATGCACTACTTGTCAAAATTGCGAGAAGATCAGATGATCAGGTTGGCAAAGAAAAGAAAATAAATACTGCAATTGAATCTCGATAAACAAATGTTCAGTCGGCTACAGTATGTTAAGCAAAAATGCGACAGAAATATTTTTTTTTTCCACCTATGCCTCACGTACTATCTTTCCTTAACCGTTCTCACGTTTTGTTTTATAAGTATTGTTAGCTTTAAGAATACTCGTATGCTTGCAAGAAGCCTAAATAAATCTGTCTGGAATTGACCCGAGCATTAAATTATGTTGAGCTCAATAAAGTTTTTTTGGCACCATGTTGAGAATCTATTGAGATCGTTTTGTCTACCACCTTGATCAAAAAGTTTCCGTATCACCGTGTGGCGCTCCCATTTTTCCGATTTGAGTTTTGGTTTTTTAGTACATCTATCTCCGTGTGTGTTGGTGATTTTTTACAATTTTAGAAATGGATTTGAATTTGCAACAACGAACTTTGGAAATGTTGGAAAAGTGTTTCGGCAACGATTTTCTAAAGAAAACGGTCGTTTACCAGTGGTACGAGTGGTCGTCAGTCAATCGAAGATGATCAACGCAGTGCCAGACCATCGACATCGAAAACTGACGATCACATAGATGAAGTAAAAGAAATGTTAGTCGATAACCGCATATTAACATTGCCTATGGATCCGTCCAAGACATTTCGGTTAATGATTTGGGTTTCCGTCGTGTAGCAGCAAAGTTGGTGCCAAAAGACCTCAATTTCGTGCAAAAAAGAGACCGTGTTGACGTCGAAAAAGAGATAATTTGGCGAGGCTGAATCCGATCCCACATTCATCAAAAGGATCATTACTGGAGACGAGACTTGGGCTTATGAGTACAACAGGCAATCCAGACATTAGGCAAGTGAATGGCGTTCACCAAATGAACCGAGTCCAAAAAAACCACGTCATTTTCAGTCAAAAAAGAAGGCAATGCTCACGGTTTTCATGGATAACAACGGTGTAGTGCATTATGCCAGACAGTAAACAAAGAGTATTACTTGGGCGTTATGAGACGTTTGCGTCAAGCAATTCGCCGAAAGAGATCAGAATTGTGGGCAGAAAACTCGTGGATTTTGCACCATAATAACGCACCGTCGCACAGTGCCATCATTATTCGTAATTTTTTGACGAAAAATGCAACAAATACCATCCAACAGCCACTGAATTCACCTGATTTGGCTCCCTGTGACTTCCTTCTGTTCAATCGAGTTAAAAAACCACTACGGGGAACGCGTTTCACCAGCTGAGAGCAAGTAATGGAAAAATCGCATCGCATGATAGACATACCGAAAACTGAATATAAAAAATGTTTCGAGGATTGGATCAAGCGCTGGCATAAGTGTGTTGCAGTCGATGGGGATTACTTTAAAGGGGACAATATACTATAGGTTTAGATGAATAGGCCTGTATTTTTAATTTCCTGAATAAATTTTTTGATCAAAGGGATGTGAATCAGGAAAATTGGAAATTTGTCTATTGATTTTCACATCGTCAGCATTGACAGATATGTGTGAGTTTGAATTAACAGCGATCCAGGTAGACAAGATCTTTTCGCATCTGAGGTTATAGTTGAAGGTTTTTGGCTTACTTCCTTCCTTCTCGATAGCATATACCTTATTTCACCATCACTGAAGCGTGACATTTCTCTCTATGTTGCAATTTCAGTGTACGAGTACTTATACCAGTTATTGTAAAGACTTTCAAAATTTAGTTTCTGTGAGTTTAGCACAATTCTTTCAAGAGTAACATGACAGCCCTCTCAGACCGTTTTCTGACAACAAAAGCTTCAGCTATTTTTATAAAGCAGCGATTATTCTTTTCCTCTTATTCTTCTTCTTCTTCTTCTTCTTCTTCTTATCATCTTACACAGACAAATGAATTTGGGAGATAACTACGTCGAGACTAGACATAGCTCTGTATAATTCGTTGTTTGCGGCTTTAAAATTAATAAGCAGGTGGTAGGATCGGCTTTTTCCTAGATCTGTCGTAAGTTACATATGGTGTTGATGGTAGATTTACCAGGCTAAAACTACGTTGATAACGATCTCTCAAATTGTTGGTTGCGAATTTTAGCCGTTCACGTAATGTACTATAGTAGACAAAACGTTGTAAACTGTGTTAAATTGACATGTTTAGAAGGTCTTCTTTCTTGAGGATCGCGCATTCACCAGTCACACTTTCATCAGACAATATTTTACAGATTAGTTGGTGAATGGTCTTTATCAGACCAATCATCTGGTCTTGTAGCCCTACTTACTTATTTAAAGTGGGGCTACAGTCCGGGGTATACAAAGCTCTCAACCAACAAGCCAGCTCGATCTTTAGGTAGCTTCCTCCAGTTTCGCATGTAAGTTCCATTTGCCTGCGCCGCCTCAGTTGCGGTCTTCCTTTACTGCATTGACCCTCGGAGGCGGATTCGAAGACTTTTCGAATCGGAGCATTGATGTTCATCCGCTTTACATGACTCAGCCATTTCAGTCGTTGGATCTTCATTCTTCTGCCTAAGGCAAGTCGATTTCACTATACAGCCCGTACAGTAAGTCGTTGTATTTCCTCCTCCACTCACAGTCTATGCAGACGGGGCCCGGAAATCACCCGAAGAATTTTACACTCAAAACATCGAAAAGAAGGTACAAATATTTTTATTAAAGTTCATGCCTCTGCGCCATAGAGCAGGACTTATATGGGATCGCTTTTGTCGTTTGAGAGAGGGCTTTGCTAGTTCATTGCCTTCCTAGCCCAAAGAAGCATCGAATGGCAAGAGTTATTTTTCGTTTGATCTCAGCGCTGGTTTCCTTGTCTGAATTGATAACGAAGCCTAGGTAGACAAAGTAATCTTGAAGCCTAATTTGTCTGTAGTGTGGGTATCACTTCCCAGACCTCTTCTTGATAAGTTGTAAGTTAAATGGTTCATTTTGCTTTCGAGCGAGATGTTTGTCATCTTTGCCATTAAACAGTCTGCAGAAGTAAACCATTTAGATTTTCAACACCAACTGCGAGTTTGCTATTACATTTCCGTATTTATCCTTGCATGCTTCTGTTCAGTGTTTATGTCCTTGCCAAGTTCTATCCGTATTTTGGTAGAACTTTCAAAAATCATTTCTTCAGAATTACCTCTCCATGAGTTCTTCTGCAGCTCCTTCCTCCTTTAAAGAATCGTCTTATAGGTCTCACCTTCACTGTATGCACTTGCCGACACCCTTCGACTTACCAGAGGTTTTGTTGCTGTGGTCAAATGATACCTAACAAATCAGATGCGGAGTCTCTACACATTGCCTTGCTGACAGTGTTGATTTTGGTCTTCTGCGTTTAATATGGCAGCATAGGACTAATCGAAAGGTTTTAGGAGACCTGGTTAGAAAAGGATCCAACATCAAAATTTCTCATAATAATTCGTCGGTATGCAGTCGTCCTACATTACAACAGGAGTCGATACTGGCCCCTCTTTTCGGATATCCAGAATATTAGTGGTGTGCCTTGCTTCGGCCGTCATGTAATCAGTGGGGTAAACAATTTTTTTGATTGAGCGGCTGTCATGTTCCTTTGTGAGTGTTGAGGTGTTGGAAACGTGTGCCAGCTATGAGGACATATCGCCCAGAAAAGAAGCAAGAGCCCATTTTTGAAGCAAGTATAGGCTATATTTCCCAACTGTGTGCGAAAAGATGTTCTTCTTCCTTTGGCATTAAAATCACCAAGAACTTTCTGTCGATGTCGTGCTTAAAAATTGCCCATAAATCTGGTCGAGGAGCTCTTAGAAGCAATCACTGCCCATCCGTGTTGTATCAATTTTCGACGAAGTTTGCTCCTGCATTAAAAGTACTGTATACTGGTATTGCTTTCATCCACAAATCCAATAATTCAGTCAAGCCATTTTGTCTGGCTGAGGTGCACATGTCGTCAAATATTTTATTGCTGAAAGCATCCTCAGTTGTTGATATTCTCTCTTGTTGTATACACGGTAATTCTACATAAATTATACAATTACTGTACGTATAGAACATACGTAGTCCCCCAAGATCTTCTGCATGTAGGCATATTGCACTCGATACAGAAAAATTATTTGGGAAGAGTCTAACGTTAGTAAGTAAGTTAGCAGAACTCTGGCATCTGCGATCGTTTGGTCTTTAAAACGGATGTTCGGTCTTCGTCATCTATCTTAACCTTGAGGTGGGATTCAAAGATCCCCTTTACTGTAATATCTTTGCCTGTTTGTTCAATGTGACCAAGTCAGTTTAATTGACGTAAATTGGCTTTTTGGTTAGGCGGCATACGAAGATACAGATTCTGAATTGACTCATTTTGAAAATATAATGTTTAGTCCATCTGTCTGGCTGGAAGACACACTTGCGGATAATGTGTCGCAGATGGGCTTGAGACATTCAAATATTTCCTTCAATGGTGAACCATTAGAACAAGCGGCATGCAGCATTTTATACAAGCTGATGAGTTTTTTTTTTTCGTTGATTGGATATGATATTATGCCCATTCATCAACTAAAAATACGCATCAGTAACTAAATTTTCTTAAATACTTCAAAAAACATTCAACCCGGCCTGAAAACGAGCTGGTAGCTATCTTTGTTTTCTATAGAACTCCTCTTCTTCTGGTTCGATAATCTTCCCGCACCGCTATTGTCTAAGGGTGCAATGCTTTAAGGTATGTATATTCTGTCAAATCTTTCCGGCATCCGCAACCATCATCATAGCACCGGTATCTATTCGTGGGCTGTTGGTAATCTAACTTAAATTCAGCTAACACTTCGATGCGATACCAAATCCACTATGGCTCAGGGGAAGGTAGTGCGCAATGGTGAGTCAGTCACTTGCCATTCCAAGTATGCCTACTCGTCCAACATTAAGTCTCTTTTGTAAGCCATTAAAGGCTTCCTTTCATTGGTGATCGTCCTTGGAATTCGAATGCAACGAGGTAATAGTCGGAGTTTAACTTAAAATGTGTCATTATGCTTTGATATTTATATTGTAGTCAGATAGTGTCCGGCCTCGTATTACTTATGCGACCAAGAATATCACAACTGTGGCCTAGGACATCCGAGAGAGCCCACAAACATTAACGAGACAACGATGTACACAATTTGGCATTAGGAGCCGTTTGTTACGCCGAATTTTGGTGAAAGACCTGAAGTTATTTCCTTATTAAGTGCAAACCGTTCACCAATTGCTGCTTGCTAGCCGTTAAGTAAGCTTAACTTCCTCCCATGCTCTGTTTAACCTGGTGCAAGAAGAGAATGATATAGTATCCAAAATTATAATGAGCGACGAACCCCATTTGCACTTAAGTGGTTGTTTGAATAAACAAAATTTGCCTTTCTGGTGGCCTGAGAATCAACATGGAATTCACGAAGAGCCATAACATCCCCTCAAAGTGACTGTTTGCTATGGCATTTACAGTGAAAAAGTGAGCGCTACAGATAGACGTTAAACGAGCTTTTCTTGACGCAAGTTGCTGAAGTGGATCTCGAACATTGTTGGTTCCAATAGAACAGAGCAACCGCTCCAACGATGAAGATTTTGAATCACCAATTTCCAGGCCGTGTGATCTCTCGTTTCGTCGATTTGAACTGGTCGGTCAATTCTGATGCGCGCTATGGCCAGATCTCTTTTGTCGCTAGACGGGTTGGTCAACAGTCAACCTAAGACCTGTTATTTTGTTAGCATCCGTCTTTAATATTAATTTACACGTAGCGATTGTTATACCGATTCTACCCTCTTTTTCAGACAAAACAGGTAGAGTGGTTCCAATTTTGGATAGTTTGTCGGCCATACAATTCCCTGTAATGCCTCTGTGGCACAGCACCCAACATAGCTAAAAGTTGAACTGCTCTGCCATCTCCGTAAGAAATGATCGGCATTCAAGGGCGGTTCTATGTCAAGGCAAGCAACCTTTGTCTACTCTCTATATTGTAGTGATCGTTCGATGTGGCTAGTCAGTGAATGGAGTGCCGTTTCCACCGACTTTTCTTTACAGTAGGCATATTGAGCCGTTGACATAAGTCAATTTTAGCTCGTGTGTATGGATATCAATCAGTCATTCTAGAGCTTTCAGAATGAAAGATAATAGACTTGTAAGTCTGAGTTCCTTTGGAATAACAGATGATCATATAACGGCTTTGGGAATGAAAACTACATTGAGTTTTCTCCATGACAATGGAATGTGGATCAGTTCTACACAGCTCCTCACGGTAAGCAGGATAATATCTGAGGACCTTTGTAGCTCGGCAAGTATTATACCATCCGGACCAGCAGAAACATGGCTTGAAGCTATGCAGCACCCAAAGCAGTTTGTCCCTTGCTATCAGACCATTAGTGTTGTTTTGGTTACTACTGGCCGCAAATAAGGAGTAAGTTGAGTGATTCGTCACTTGAGGTTATCCAAGACCCATCGGTTTTTTTCAAACATTTAGGCATCAAAGGATTTTTAGGGATCTCCAGGATTATCGCTTTGCTTTCCTCAGTCCTTTTTTATATATTTTGAGGGATTCTTTCTATGAATCCCAGTCAGTCACTTTTCCAAACGGTCTCAGATCTGATGTCCACCAGTGCGGCTTTTTCTTGTCTCTAGATTGAATAAAAAAGCAGAAAACAGCCATAGCCAACAGACCTAAGTGGGTTGCTTTTTCCAACGGCTACAGGTACTTCCAGACCAGTATTATTGTAGAAAACCCCTGGTACGTCATAGGTCATTTTCTATGATTCCTGCAGTGGATGGACAGTCTCGACGATGAGTCTAAGTCTTCTTTCACATTTTCCTTCACAGTGTAGAAAATGTTATTTCATCAATTAAAGCATAGGCATACATAGGCAGCTCTAACTTAGAACTTGTCAATGACTAGGGAAAACCCTCTGCCCTAGATTTCGAAGTATGGTAAGTGACAATGTTTCTTTTCCAATGACTTGTCCACTTTGTAATAAATCCAAAACAATGTCAAGGCTCAACAAAGTCTACACCAAAAGTAGATGCGTTCATAGTGTGAAAAATGTCCTTACCGCAACCACTTATTGAAGGGCTTGTAAGTGTCCATCGCGTGTGACTTACTCTTTTACACTTTCACTTCCTAAATCAAATTGATATTTCTGATGCTTATTAGGTTTCCATGCCGGACATTTGGCTGTGGTTGCAGGCATATAAAATGCCAGCTGCAGGATAGTGTCTGCAAAACCACATGTTTACTCCAAGTTGCAACAGGGCGTACATATGAAAATTGAACATATGTACGTACATCAAGTTTAATTCAGTCAGCAGTAGTGGTTTATTTCGATTTAGATATTGAATTGTTTGCGGTTTGTCAATATGGTATGCTCCATAATCGAGTGCGGTTTGTTCGATGATCTAGTTATCCTTTGAATATTAATGTTCTAAGAGATGATTTGTGACGCATACGCATTGACAAGAGTTGATGTAATGAGGTTTACAATTAACGGAAATTGTCAGGAATGGCCCACATTCATGCCTCATTTGACAAGACTTCATATGAATTCTAAACCTCAAAAATATATATATTTGAGTTTGTTGCGCTTAGGATGACACTAATGACAACAGGACAACTAAGACTCGACGCTCTATGGTATGGACCCGTGCCGGTCTTTATAATTTTGATGATATAACGTCGTTTGTTTATAACTTTTACAAACGCTCTTGAATATGATTCAAAATTAGATTGCTGCAACTAATAGCGTTAATAAGACATCACAAAATTGCATTTCATTCAGTTATCAGACTATTCACTGCATGAAGATCACAGTCGGAACAAAGTCGGCGCATTTCCATGCGTAAAACGAAAACACAATTGTGATTATCACAATTCAAATTCCTCATCTAAGGATTGCCACTTGGTCTAAATTTCCTACAAAAAGTCATTAAGCTTTCGTCAGATACTTAGCGAAAGTCTACTGGAATTCGATACAAGCGTCACACAAAGAGCAAAATGCAAAGATTCTTTAGAGTGGATTTCATGCCACATACACTAATTCGTATACGTAAATGCGAGTGTGACGAAAGAATAACGATCATGATTCTCGAATAGATGCAATTACTCGTACTCGCAGCTTTGAATCTGAATCTATTATATCACAACTCAATCCAACCAATAGGGTATCTAGGTCGCCGGTGGCCCATTTCTCACAGAAAAGTGATTCAAAACGATCTGCATTGAGCTAAAGGTTTTTATTAGATTGTTCCTACGCTACATACTCGTACGAGAACTCGAATTCTGTCGTTTTGTTGTATGCTGTTTTCAGCTCAGCTCAGCTTAACGCAGCTCAACTCTCGGCACTTCTGTGGTGTTTTTATGTTTTAATGTTGTCGATCTACTTCGATGACGATCGTGTTGATGAGTCTCTGCTGGCTCCAGCATCGACACTGACAATCGACGCGCTCTTATCAGTTGTGCGCCCGATTGAGAAACAACTCTGTTCTGTAGTGTGGTGAGATGTTGCGGATATAGTGAATACGAATACGCATCGTTCGCGCAATAAATATGACATTTGTATCTGTATCTGTTCTGTGCTGTGAATATACTTAAATTATTACTACATCGTTATAAGAGTATTTTTGCCGCTTTTTTTTAAATAATTTTTTCTATAATTTACTACTTAAGGGGAGTTACCTAATGTTAATGATCTTTAAACTAAGATCAACAACACTGCACAACCATCTAGTGCTTAATGATACGAAAATCTGCCTAGGTTTGTGGATAATTGGAAATTTTTAACGAAATCACTTGCCACTTTGGCAATTAACATATTTGAGTTGAGTGACCAGTGGTCCAAGAGCGCTGTTGGTGTTTGTCGAATTATGGACTATTTTGGGGGGCGTCTATTCTCCTCTTCGAATGTTTATCAGTTTAATCAAATAAAAGAAAGATGACTTAACTACCCGTACTGAGTCTGGCAGGCAGGGGCAACATGAAATTGGAGTTGAATTCTAAATTTGTGAATTTGCAATTGAATTTTAATTGACAGTAGTATCTAAATAGTTGTTCAATTGAGGAATTTGCTGAGTAAGCCAATGACTGGACAGATTTGTATTAATTAGTGTCTCCTTAAAGAAGTGACAAAAGCTGTTGTTATCAGACGATTGCTTTGTTTGATTTGAATTATTTCCTTGTAGCCAACAAGGCGGCAGGAAATAACGCCGAATGGGAAAGAAAATGCTCTTAATGACCCAACTAATGGGAAGCCACATGAAATAAAACCCGAGATCCCTTTAAAGAATTTTTTTTATTTTTTTGGTTTTTATTGTCAAAAAAACACAGGAAACTTGCAAAAGTGTGTAAAATTTTTATTTGAGTTGATAAATCAATGCTGGCCATTTACTTTTTAATGATTATTTTATGTACATTTGAAATGTTGACTATGACTTCGTCCAATTTTGAGAATATTGGCTGGTAATTCGCTACTAACACGTACAATGTTGTCTTTCAAGTCTGCAATTGAAGCATAGATGATGGATTTGACGTATCCCCAAATAAAAATAGTCCATAGGTGCCAATCGCATGATCAAGCTGGCCAATTCACCAGTCCAAATCATGAGTAAATTGCTCGCCGAACTCATTTCTAAATTGGTCCATCGATTCGCATGCTGTGGGGGAGCAAGCGCCGGAACAAAATATCGATCAGGTCCAGCTCGTGCATTTTGGGCAAAAAAAAAGTTTGAAATCATGAAATGATCATCATTGGAAAATAACGGGAAAATGATTGAGTCGGACCATAAACCGCACCAATGCATTTTTCCGGGGACATTGGCAGATCTTGTATTGCCTGAGGTTGTTTATCGGACCAAATACGGCAGTTTCGTTTATTAACACACCCATTCAACCAGAAATGAGCGTCTTCGCTAAAGACCTCCTTCAGCTTTTCTAAGACCCACTCGCCGAAAATTCGATGGTGTGGCAGGTCGTTTGGCTTCAGTTCTTGTACGGGCTCTATTTTGGAAGTTTTTAGACCAAGATCATTGCGGTTCTCATTAAAACTGGCGAAAACAGCAGCAATATTTTCCTCTGTATGCACTCTACGTATAACCTCCTTGACCACCAGAATGCGCTGCTACTGCAAAAAAGGTTATGGTGCCTTGAAGTCCGTTCATATTTAGGCAGACATGCCAAATTTCAGTGCGTACTGTCTTGAGTTTTGTTTTGACAGCTGATTGTTGTTGACGTGTTGGGCATCATGTTGAACATTATTTTTTGAGAGGCAAAACAGCGAAGAAAACAAAAGAAAAGTTGGATAAATATTATGGGGCTAATGCTCCGTCAGATAACACCGTCAAATATTGGTTTCGAGAGTTTCGTGGTGGCCGCAACTCCACTACCGATCAAGTCCGCAGCGGCAGGCCCTCCTATGCGGCTACAGAGGACAATGTCAAAAAAATACATGAAATGCGTTCGGTGTTGGCTGACTGGAAAGTGAAGGTGCGCGAGCTAGCAGATACCACAAAGATTAGTACTGAGCGCACATGCCATATTTTGGGCAATATTCTGCCACTGGGTGCCGCACATACTCACTCCTGACCAAAAACACGAACGCTAGAGCACTTCGGAAGAGTGTTTTGACTTGCTGATGCGGAATCGGGCGGACTTTTTGCATCGATTGGTAACTGTTGATGAAACTTGGATCCACTATTACACATCAAATAACAGAATGAGTGCCCGGCAATGAACTGAAGCCGGCACGAGTGCTCCGGAGCGGCCGAGGGAGACTCGATGGGGCGGAAAGGTTATGGCGTCGGTTTTCTGGAATTGTCATGTCATACTCTTCGTGGACTACCTCGAAAAAGGAAAACCATTAACAGCGAGTATTACTGAGCATAATTAGAGCGATTGAAGGCCGAAATCGCTGCAAAACGGCCTTACATGAAGCGAAAAAAAAAATTTGTTTTTGCAAAACAATGTACCAGCGCACAAGAGCATCGCAACCACGGCTAAAATCAATGACTTACGCCTCCAATTTCTGGCTCCCACGGACTATTATCTCTTCCCAAACCTCAAAAAATGGCTCATCAATAAAAAATTCAGCTCACGCGAGGAAATCATCGACGCCACGGAGGAGTATTTTGCAGACCTTCCGGAAATTTAATTTTCGGACGGGATCAAGAAGTTGGAAAATCGCTGGAATAAGTCTATCAAACTGAAAGGGGACTATATTGAACAAAATAAAAATAAAAATTGTTTTCGTTCCCAAGGAGGTTACTTTGCACCCCACCTAGTGCGTATAGGTGGCTTGATGTCCAATAGCGTAAAATTGGTGCGAAATTTGGTCACTATGCCTGGAATTGCTTGCTCAGTAGGTCGATTAGATGGTCGAAGTGCGAGAAAAACACTTTTCACAAAGCACGAATTTTGACAATAAAATTCAATGATTTGTAAGCGTTGCTCGGGTGTAAGTCTTTCCATGATGTAATGGCAATGCTAACGCATGTTTTACTTTGAAACATGTTACGAATCGTGATCTGCCAAAAATAGAACACTGAAAAGACCAAATAACAAAAAATTTTATCACAGTTAGTGTTCGATAAAAATGTTTGCATTAAATCCAGCTCTGTTGATGCTTCTCCAGTTTTTCAGTTTTCAGGAATTCAACAATTCGCTGTTTTATTGTCCACAACCATTTAATTCCCAAAATTAAAAAGAGCAAATGCTGGAACTATTTTAAAAAGCTAGCAATGGATTACGGCTTATTAAGCTAAGCAGATGAAAGATCTTCAAGATAAATTTAAAAACTGTGGGGGCAAACATGCAGCCCTAAAATACATTTACTTTTCAATATTAGACATAAAACCCTTCGAAAACAACTTGAATTTCTTATCCACTTAAGGGGAAAATCAAATTTCATGAATGTTCCACAAAAGAAGCTATCGACAAACCCTAATAAATACTCGTATGATTGAAATCACAATCTCAAAGCGGGACTTTCCTACTTACTTTCCTAGTGGCACCATAGCTCGGGTTAAATCTTAGTTAGCTCGATCTTCAGCCAACTGCCTCCAATTGCGAACTATAAGTCAATTGATGTACTCTTCTGCTTGTGTGCGCTACCTAAGGTAGGCCCTTACCCTACCATCTCAGGAGACTAATGCGCAGTTTTCTGACTAGGTCGATGTCTTCATACAGCTTATTTAGTTCGTCGTCGAATCTTCTCGTCCCAAGTCCGTCAACGCAAACAGATTCAGTTCTGTTCTTCTTACAAAGAATTTTTTCTCTCGAAACAACCGAGGATATTTTCATTTACTTTCTATAAAGTCTGATGTACTGGGATGATCAATGTCTTATATAGAGGCTCCTTAGTTCTTCTTCTTCGTTGGTTTCTTAACCCAAAGAAACAGCAATTGCTCTAGCCAACAGCGTGCGACAAAAAAGAAAAATACTGATGTACGTTGGTTTTAAATGTTTGAAAGTTATAATGACTAATAAACAAAGAGCTCGGCAGAGCATGCCCCATGCCCCATGCCCCATTTGCTCTGGAGCACACACTTACTACCGAAGTTGTTATATGACTGAAATAGTTTTTTCTGGACCTCGAATTAAATCCTTCCCTTGTATGAACTTATGTCTCTAGTTAATGGATGGTCATACTCGACCTCAAATTCTCCAACGTGGTATATAGGCGATAAGATATAATCGCCGGTTTCCGACGAGTTTGTACAAAAGCGTTTTCACATATTACGCTGAAAAGGCAGTATTTAACACAAATAGACTTTGGTAGGTCCTCCAAGCCCTAACACTGATTCTCTTGTATGTGGGGCATAAAATTATGTAGAGCTGATATTCAAGTCATCGGGGATGCTTTCATATTCCCGTACTCAATTGAGCATTTGATGCATGCTGTCCCTCAAAGCACCACCCAAAGTTATAAGTAAACCTGGGAGAGGTTGTTGCTGTTTTTTATTATCTTATTTGGTATGCATACCCTTTTTGGAAATATGATGCCTTGCCTTATATTTGATTAGATCTGTTTTCAAAATTTTCTATTTACTCGTAAACCCATCTGCAATTTCCTGCGGATTGCTCTCCAGCAAACTGCCACCTGCTTGGGATTATAATATGAACTGCAGATGTGGTTCTAATCATAGAATCCTTATGGTTTTTCGCTGCTAATATTTTTGGTTAAAGGACATTTCTAAAGTCATAGCCCTTGACCATGAGCGTATTCTTAACCACACTAGGCTTTAACTAACAAGCCTGTCCTGTTGATCCGGTCTTCAGCTAAATGGGTTACCTAAGGTGAGGTCTTCCTCTACTGCATTGTCCGTCTGGGTTAGATTCGAAGACTTTATGTGCCAGAGCATTGGTGTCCGTTCACTCTACATGTCCTACCAACCTCAGGTGACTTACTGGCGGGGTTTTTTACTAGGTCGATGTCGCTGTCTCCTCCAAAGCGCGTTAACAAAAGCGGAAGCGAATATTTTACGAACATTTTTTTTTTTTTTTTTTTGGAACCACTAAATATATCTTCATCTGCCTTTGGCTGCAGCATCATATAAATTGACTGGTATAATTAAGGTGCTATATAGAGTTTCCTTAGTTTTTCGGAGCAGGACCTTACTACCCAGTTATCTAGAGTAATTCTTCGTTTTATTTCTGATGAGGTGTTGTTGGTGTTTTCCCAATTATCTCAATATCATTGAAGTACACTAGAAGTTTCACCAAATTCTAAAAGATTGTTCCTTCAGTGTTCACTTGTGGGTTCCACACAATTCCATCGAGTATGATGTAAAAGAAATCACATGACCGCATGTCATCTTGTCTAAAACTTTTTTTTCGGTAAGTTTCGGTAAGTCGTTACCAACCTTGTCGGAGCAGCGAGTGTTCTCAGTCGCTCTCAATTTAGCTCGTCTCTGTAAATGCTGTCATATGCGGCCTTAAAAATGAATAAATCTTATATCCGATGTTGAGAAGACCGCAATTGAGGAAGTCTCCTTTTGTATGGATCAGGCATATGGTAATGAGATTCCATTCAACAGGCTTACACTTTGACCATATTTGAGAAATGAACTCAATTAGAGCTCTTAACGAAGTCATTTCCAGCAGCTTTGAATACTCCGGCCAATTAGCTGTCAGGGTCAGCTGCTTTGTTGATTTTCAGCTTAAATATTGGTATCCCTATTTCATTTTGGTTAGGTGGACGGAACTTTTGGCTATAGTCGTCCAAACAGAATGGTCTCCTGAGCCAATCTACAGAAAAAGTTTTTCCATATTCTCAGCGCCGTCTGTGACTCTACTACAAGTTTTCCTTCTACATCTCTACTGGTTTCTGTACAGATCTTCAAGTAAAAAAAAAGTATCAAGTTCTTTTTATTTGTTGGTAAAATTTCCATACATTATTCGTGGAGTACAACCTCCCAATACCTTCAATCACGCGCTTCTCGTGCCCTCTTTTCTACTTCAGGAGAAGACGATGTTCTTTCCGTCTCTTCAGCTCGGCTTTGTACGCTTTTTCTTTAGCTACATGTGCTTGCCGGCATCTTGGCAAGCCAGAGATTTCTTGATGAAAGTCGGGTTAAACCTAGCACATTAGCTGCGGAGTCTCTAATGGCACATGGACAGCGTTACCACTGGCCTTCGATATTTAATACTTATTTGGGAATGCGTGCTCAGCGAAGATTCTGGCAGTCTCTTGCAATTGTAGCTTTTCTACGTTTTATCTTCTCACAGTAGTTCTTATATTTTGTAGTGCTTTGCAAATCTACATTCCCACTTTGGCTGCAGCAAGGCGGTGATCGAAGTCGATGTTGGGTACCCGGAATGCTCGGACGTCCAGAATACTGGAGGCATGCCTGCCGTCTATCACAATGTGATCAATTTGGCTAAGCATTTATTTATCCGGAGACCGCCATATCTCTTTGTGTATATTGAAATTAGAAAACCGTGTGCTTGTTATAGTAATATTACGTCCCGTCGCCGCAAAGTTTTTAAGCCTATAAGTCCATTGCCAGAAGTGGTCTCGTGCGGGCTATGCTTACCAACTGTCGTCTAGTAAGACTTTAACGTCTTCGGATATTAAGCTTCGTCCTTGACATCCAACGGGGCATCGGCGCATATAAGGCTTGTGTAAATGAATTTATCCTTGCTGTGGATTGTCATAGCACGTTGGCTCACGTATCGAAAGTTCAAAACCTATCTTCCTACCTAGTCTATTGCATCTTGCAAATCCACATCTGAAGAAACGCTATTTCTTTTGCATATAGCAATCACTATAGTAAAGGGTGATTCATCGTGAGCTGTGAGATGAGAATGTAAAATAAAATACATAAATTTGAAAGTGGACTTCAAATTTTTATTATCGGTTAAAAAACAATTCATGGCATTCACTTTTTAAAAATGATATCATGAAAGTTTTGGCCGTAACTACGTCTGAGGTGGTCCATTCCGAAGGTCCAATTTTGGGCGACTCGTTCGACCATAGCGGCTGGTATCTCGCGAATGACACAAGTCATGTTGGATTCCAAAGCGTCTATCGTAGCTGCCTGAAGATCAGAGACTTTACATATCCCCAGAGGAAATAGTCCAAAGGTGTAATATCGCACGATCTAGGTAGCCAATTTACCGTAGCAAAACGTGAAAATAAGTGCTCCACCAAATGATTTCTCAACAAGTCCATTGTTTTACGCGCTGTATGGCTCGTAGCACAATCTTGTTGAAATCAGAGATCACCGAGACCATGTTCTTGAATCACATAGTCTGTTAACATGACGAGATAACGCTTACCATTGACGGTAACATTCTGATTTGCTTCATTTTTGAAGAAATGTGGACCAATGATTTCACCAGCCCATAAATCATACCATACCGTTGTTTTTAATGGATGTAATGGTAGCTGTAGTTACTCTTCGGGTTGAATTTCAGGTTCATTGAGCCAGAAATAGGCTTCATCACTGAACAAAATTTCACCATAAAACACCGAATTTTCATTGAGTTTTTCCAAAGCCCATTCACTGAAAATATGACACAAATTCAAGTCGCCTGGCTTCAATTCTTGCACAAGTTGAATTTTGTACGCTTTAAGGCCGAGATTCTCACGCAAAATACGCCAAGTTGTCAAATACGCCAAGCCAAGCTGCTGAGAACGACGACGAATCGATTCGTCAGGGTCTTCGCGTACACTCTCAGCTACACTCTCAGCTGACATAATCTCTTCACTACGTACTGAATATAGTCATCCACTTATGTAAACTGGGACTCAAATTTGCAAATGGTATTGGCAATAGTGGTTCCAGTAGGTCGATTTTGCTCCTCGAATCGCACGAAAAACATTTCCCACAGAACGCTAATTTTCGTATTACAATTAATGCTGACTTGCCAAATGATACTGAACAAAAATGACAAAGCAATTTGATAGGAATCACGCGTAATCTGTCAAAAAAAGCCTATTGAAAATCAAACCTCACGATGAATCACCCTTTACATATCACCTTTTTTTTTATCCCCCTTATGTCCTGCCCATCTCATCGCACTTATTAGATGGCGGTAATATCTACATGATAGCATTCAAGGGCCTCTGCTAATTTTTCAGCTGCAGGTGGTCTGTTAAACATTCGAACGTTCCACATACAGATACGAAGGTCATTTTTCTTTAGACGTTTGCGAGGATCGTCAACGCTGAATCCCTTTTTATCCAAATTATTTGTTGGTTCCACATATATTTTAAACTCATAAGGTTGTGTGGCCTATGACGGCGTAGTGCAGCATAATGCTTCTGGCCGGGCATGGCCTTAAGAATTTTAGCCTTCATGAGTAAAAATTTAAGTGTATTCTTTCCACCTAGTCTGCTAAGGATGTTAGTGAAGTCTCAGAGTGCATTCTTTGTTCGTAACTATATACAAGCAGTGTGCCTATAAAAAGCCTGCTTCAGCTACAATAATTTGGGCCCTATGCTGACTATAGCAAAGCGATCCCTCATTAGCGAGTTAATTTGAGAGTTTCTTCCCCGAGTTCTTGCAAAAAAAAAAAAAAAAAAAACCGTACGCATTGGAAATGACGTAAAACTTAACTCTCTTAATAGTGTGTGCTTAGGGTAATTAAAAAAGAAGACGCACAAGCAAAACAATAATAACTTTGACCTATTCCTTTGTTTGTGAACATGTACTTGAAAAAGTTCTAAATTTGAGCAACAAGTGACAGTCTGCTCTCCAATTTTTCGTAACATTTTGTGTCTCTTTCAAAGCAATAACATAATTCAAATGACATTAAGAGGTCTTGCAACATGCAAAACAAGAACTCGTGGATTAAAATTGGAAATCTAAACTTCACTTTGACAAAAAAAAAAAAAAATCTATAAAATCATCCACTTCAACGAATCTTAAAATTACTGATTTGAATTCGTAAACTTGGATTATACAGACTATTTCCAGATCGAAATTAGTCATTCTACAGACACACATACTCGTATTTCGCCAACGGCGCCATTATACGACACCATCACTGGCAGCTTTATGAATTTATGACTCTTGTCATTTCGAAAGAAAATATTTGACTTTGTCCCATATCTCAATACCATAGACTGATAGACCGTAGACACAAACTAAATTTTACTAAAATTTATAGCTATTAACGCTGCTTTAAACGATTTTTAAATAGATCCGCGCATCGCCCAGTATTTCCTTACCCTCGAAAGCCTTACGAAAACAAAGATGTCTTTCACCAACCTAAATTCCCGTTCAATTGAACCCAATTGAATGGTCACCACACAACATAATTCAGGAGAAATTAAAAATTTGGGGGTGTTCTCGTACCTATTAATGCATGGAGTTCATAATTAATTTATGGTGATAACTTAATGGTGCATCAGATGAAAACAATCAAATGAGAACTATCGAAGGGTGACTTACCTGATTAAGAGCATCATGGTGACCAGCCTAGATGATCGTCTGTGGGTTCATTCATAAATTAATGTCGCTCGTCTGAGGGTTGTTGTTCTCGTTCTGTGCCGTTTCTGTTCTCCTTCTTATTTGTGACTTATTTACTTTCTTCTTTATTCGTTATCAGTTTTCGAATGTCTTTACTATTAATTCACTAATTAAAAATAAATGAAATCCTATGAATGAAATTTGTTTTGGGGGTAACGAATCCCACGGTCGCGAGTGCTTGTACTTTGCTTCTTTTTCGAATTTTTTATTGCGCGCTCATTAAAATGTTTTCAATACTTGGATGGGACAAGGGGTGCAGTGCGTTATTGGGTAGCAATATTTGATAAGAACATCCGCAGCATGTCTATAACCTTTTGAACTTGTAAGTTTCTAAAGCGCTGACACCTCAACATGTTCTTGCCACGATTTTGAGTCGTTTTTGTACATCTTGGAGGCGTTAATATGTAGAAAAATGTCTATTTCATAACATCTGGATATACGTATGTATACGTTTGTATGTTACAACAATGAATTCTGTCCTCAGATTGGATCTTTTCGTTTTTCAAGACTGATTAGCAATTATTTGTATAAAAATAGTGCCAATGATGAGGTACTGTCACCTTTCTAAGGAAATGTTTTTAGTCAACGAACAAAGAAAAAATTCACGAGAAATGCTCATGTTTTCAGAGTTTACTTTCCGTCATAATAGCTACAATATAATAGCTTGTTTAGCAGCCAGATACCATTTTCTACAGAAATATCCCCTCGAAAACATATTCATACCAAAGAACTACAGATTAAGACTTTAGCAACCTGTGACTTATTAACAAACCGATTTAATGGCAAAACCATTATCATATGATACCATAGCCGGACCCCATTACACATGGCCTTACTTTCTCACTTACTTATGTATATGGCGCTATAATCCGGGGTGGACCAGGGCTTCACGTAACATGCCTTTTCAGCTGGCGGGGTTTCACACACAGAGTTGGCTGGAGTCATCTGCCCCTTGTGTGCCAGCACGCTGGTGTCCATGTAATCAAGGAGCCATCTAAGTCGGGTTATCCGAGAGTTTGTGATAAGTTGGGCATCGCTGTGCAGCTCCTACAGTTTGCTGAGGAGACGTCTGCTTCATTCTCCATTGACGCAAATGCGACTGAAAATTTCCCGAAGAACTTTTCTTTCGAAGGGCCCGAGAACATTTCCATCCGTCATTTCGTCAGTGTCCATGCTTCAGTGATCAGAGTCTTGTATAATGCCTTTTTGGCAGATCGAGATCGAGATTGTCTTGTAGTCCAAGGCGTTGATGTTGTGTATCCCTCTTTGCCGACAGTATAGACTTTGTTCTTAATTCGTTAACCGGTTAAGACACATTTGCCCCTTCTGTTCAAATAGTCGCAAATGCTCCATTGACAGCTCCCTGTGTTTTGCTCACTAGTCAATGTCATCTGTGTATGCGAGTAACTGAACAGACTTTTGAAAGATGATGCTTCTGGAGTTTCAAGAACGATGTTGAAAAATTCCGTCTAAAATCACACTGACAGAGGCCGGTCAAATTGTTGATGAAGGATCATAGGTGTTCACATAGGTAGATAGGATTTGATATGCGAAGTTGGGGGATTTTCCCTTTCTTAGAACCGGACAAACAATACTGAATTTCTAGTCCTCAGTAATACTTTTGTCGACACAGATTTTCGAGATAGGTTAATGTATGCGTCATATCCAGCAGCTTTGTTAAACTCAAGCTTAGAAAAGTATCCAGATATCTCACAACAACAACTATGCTGCCAGTATCAATTACCAAAAATTAGTGGCAATATTGCCAACGTGCCATCACAGACGTAGCATTTTGAGAGCATTTTGCTTTGAGAATTCCTTCAAGAAGCCAACAAAGCGGCGCTGAAATGAAGAACGAGAGGTGGTTGCGAACTCTACGAACAGAAAAATGTCAGCCTCTCCAAAAGAAGAAAAAGAAGCACGAGAAGTGAGAGTCAAAGTTATTGAGAGGTAAGAAGAACGTGTCAAGGTTAGTAGAAAAAGCTTGTGGAGATGGAGAAGGAAACCTTGTATCATAGTGAAGTTACAGTCGGTGCTGATAATTTAGAAAAAACTTTTTCTAACAGGTGTATAACCAATATGCCGTCGTCAGGCAGAATATACCATTCATTTTAGACGATGAAAGTCTTAACTTCCGTCCACCGTACGAAAATGAAGAAAGGAAAACAAGGTGTTTAAGGCCGATGGAAATGTTCATTGCTCAGATCTTGTCAGAAGAGTGTCTCAAGAGAGTCTCAATATCGTTTACCCAATCCACAAAAAAGGAAATCCCCTCAATTGCGCTAACTAGAGAGTTAAAAGTCTTTTCAACATCGGATGCAAGATTTTAACTGACATATTATGTGGCCCGTATCAGTGCGGTTTCAAACCAGGAAAGTTCACTATCGACAAAATCTTTACACTCTGGCAGACCCTGGAAAAATCTTAAGAAGTTTAAATCGATCTTAAGGCCACATATGACAGCATTTAGTTTTGGTATCACTGCCAACCTCATCCGAATGTACAGAATTACGATTAAGAATGCTCGCTGCTCCTTCGAAGTCGGTAACGACTTAACCGAAACCTTTGATGTCCAAAAAGGGAGAAGCGCTGACATATGCGTCCTCTAATATCATTACCGACGTAATGTCTCATGTCTCACTTTGTTTTATCGTATTTCCACCAACAGTGCTCCATTGAAATCGCCAGTAGCAGTCCGCCCCACCGTAAAACCCGTCTCGGTATGAATGCTCATCATTACACCGTCAAACCCACTTTCGGACGTACTCCAAAATATCGCAATTCGTTCCTAAGCCGTACAACACACTATATCTATATCCAAGTAGTGAACTAATGTGTGAGGCAAATTAATCCCTCAGCTGTGATGATGAGTTGGATTCGGAACTCACCACCTAAAATTATCCAGCGAGAGAATTGGAGAGTGGCACTGAAAAAGACCCGTGAAAATTATGAGGCGAAATAGCTCGATGCTATGTATATACAAGTGCACTGTACTCCACCAAATTACCTCAAGTAGTGCCAACGAGCAAACTAACACAGGAAGCTTACTTGCTGGGTATTAGAGCCGAACTCCGTAAGGTCTTAATTAATGTCTACTGGACCTGTGGTATGAAGTTCGGATAAAGATATGCTTGGCTGTTCTGAACGCAAGAAGAATTGTTGGTTTCATTTCACAGCAAACTTTATGATCTGTACAACGACATAGACCTACAAACTGTACATCAATTATCTCAGATAACTAGGACATATAGGACATGTCAATACTTTTGCCCGAATAGTCTTCCATTTCAGCCCGAATAGACAATATATGTAGTCGAAATCTCCTAAGATCTCCACTTAAGAAATGGTGTATAGATTGGTAGGTAGGCCTCACATACGTAGAAGACATCAAATGGCTGCCAGATCATGCAAAGAGAAAGAGTCTTTGCTGAGCTCTAATTTGAGGTTATCGCAAAAGAAATTCTGGGGGCCTTTGTGATTAGGGATCTGGAACTTCCGTTAAAACTAAAAAGCAAAAAAAATAAAGAGAAAGAGAAAGATACATTTACAAAATGTATTCAGTTCCAATCGGAACCACCTTTTGTTCCCAGTTTCTCGAACATGCTTTGGTAGATATTTCCTTAAGCGGATGGAGGGGATAAGAACTGTCTAAAAGACAGAGATGATCATGATTTGATGTGATCTGTTTGAGAAGCTTGTTAAAGAGCGAGCTAGGCTGGTCAGTTTGAATCACACTTGAGACTTCTGTTATGGAAAAGGTGATCGAGCGACATCTCATAGAGCGATTTTGAACACGTGGAGGACCTACGAAACCATCGAACGCTGAAAACACAACACGCGGTGTTGTTAAATGCAACTTAGAGCTATCTTCTGCTTGTAACATTGCATTTACAAAAAAGTTCGCAACCGTTGCAAGGCAGAAGAATTATCAGCGTTTTTGCTAGCAACATACATGGAGTAACGGCTGCTTTAATGTGACAGTTCCAAGTTAGTCTCCAATTAAATACGAAACCAAGATATCTAACAGGTGGTCTATTTTTGAGCTATTTAACTTAATATCTGAAAAATATAGAATATGTTGCGATTGATGGCATTTTATTCACGTACGTGGAGAATAGAAGAGGCCCCAAAATCGAGCCTTGTGGAACACCTCTATTGTTCTTAAGAAATCGGACATATAAAGTCCACGACATAAGGTTCACAGCTGAATTTGAGAACCCAAAATGAGTTGATAATTTTTTGCAAAGGTTAGTGTGATCAACAATATCGAATGCCTTCGAAAAATCTAGAAGCACTACGAAAGTCACTTCATCCTTGACCAGAGATTCCCTGATATCATCAGCAACTTTGACGGTCGCTGTAATACAACTATGATGCAAGAATAAGTTATTCAAGTGAATGCATGCATTGATTTGTCTAATATTGAGATGGACCGGAAGTCGTTACTACTTTTGTTTTTTTGGAATAGGCATAATGTTTGCATTTTTCCATTGCGAGGCGTAGCAGCCCGTGATCAGGATAACATTGAAACGTGCACTAATAACTGAGAGAATAATATTGACGAATTTGGTGTAAATTCTATTAAAACCAAGAGCTTTAGATTTGACGGATAAAAGTGACGCGAGAACTTAGATTAACATCGTAGATCCACTATTTTCAAAACAGTAGAACTGGCTTCATAAACTTATCATCCATCAGGGTTCCCCAAATGCTCAAACATTCCGATATTTTCCTGATAATTCTGGTGATTCCAGTTCAAAACCACCAAGTGCAGATGTGTCAAAATCGTAGTGGTCTTCGTTGTCGGAAACTTCGGATACTTCGAGGGCTATGGAGAAGGTGAAGGTGACATCCCCTAGTTCGTAGTAGCACTAACGATGACAATAACAATCTGAAAACTACACGGAAAACTATGCCTTGTGGAAATAAAGAAAGTAATATCATTCCAGGACACAACTGTACACGGATGAGCTTTTCCGAACGCCCATAAGCTCTGGCAGGTGACAGATCCAAATGCCTTAGGTAGACATCATTACCGATCGTCAAGTTTCATCTCATCTGAAAGGAGCTCAAACTGTCATACAAGAGAAGATGGTACAGCGAAGTAAGTCTGAAGGACGTCCAAGATTTAAGACATAAGTTGGAATTATTAGCTGATACACAAAACTTAATTGAATACAGAACCACGCGAACAGGAACGGAAAAGCAATTCAGAAGGTCGGAACTCAGTTCTGAGGAGCGCCTAGCCGAAAGGCCTCTGTGAACTTCTCTCTCGTATAAAATGTGAAGCCACTTTACAAAGTAAAAATTGCAAAATTAAGATAAGAACCATTGAGATCGAGACAAATGCCTTACGATAGGATCCACAAAGATTAGCGATGAGTCCTGAACTAAAACGACTGCGGGCAGAAACTAGTCCTACACTGCCGAGTACATTACCAGAGGCATTAAGACTGGAAGAACTGCAACAGGGATTGGATGAATTAAGGCAGAAAAACCAATCTCTAGAAGAACAAACTGAGGAGCTCCAAACATAGTTGCTCAATAGAAATTTAAATTTTTTGTCACTAGAACTAGAGGAGAGGTCTCAAGTGCAGCTTAAACACGCTTTCCAGAACAAGGAAGACGTTCTGAACATTGAACATCAATCAGAGTGCAAAAAACTAGAGAAACTTCACAATAAAAACAACAGCTAAATCAGAAGTAATAGGATTAAATTTAAAAAAAAAATACAAACACGTAAAAGTCAAGTTTAGGAATAAACAAAAACCAGAAACGAACTAAAAACATTTAACAAAAAATCAACAAATTTAAACGGTTATACACAGAATGAATATAGAATAAATGTGAAAAAACTTATCCATAGCTTGTTCATGAACACGTCATAGACAAATTAAAAGTTATAAATAGGAAGTCATGCCTGAAGAAAGCGGATGCGGACAGCTGATTAAGAAAATGACGTTTTTATGTAAAAGAAAAGACATTTTTTGCCGACCTACTATAGTCCACACTCACATAATTCAATAATCAAATATTCGTTGTGAATTACATCTTCTTAATGACCTTCACCATGAATTCTGGCAAAAATCACCTCAGATCGCTTTTGACTAAAACAATCTTTAAAATTCCACTCTCATGCGGTCATCTTTATGCACTGCAACTGAACTTCAGGAAACCAAAACAATAGACTTGATAAACTGCCTGCAACTAATGTAACGTCAATTCTAAAAATAATCCAAAATCCTTTCAAATATCTACGTCACTCAATGATCACACACTAATCGTAAAAGCAAACGTAACCTATCAATTTGCCAAACAATCGGTTAACTAATCAACAAGTCTACACCCATTCACTCCTCAAAAGCCACTATACTCGTACTTGCTACCCCATAGTCTGATAGTTTCCTCTCCCATGCTTCGAAAATCACCAGAGGGTAACGACTCTTATAACACTTTTGCATGCATACACAATATGTTACATCAAAGATTCATCGATATCTCGAGGGGTGGAAAGGCAAATGCCCAAAGCTATTCTAAAAAGTACGAACATAGTCCCTGACCTAGATAGGCCCTCTGCTTGAAGTGTTCCCCATTGATGGTCCATTTATTTAGAAAAGAACAAAAAAAAAAACAAACATCGAAAACGCTCAAAATTGACATCATCCCAATCGAAAAAAAAAAAAACTTCCGACACTCCCCAAAAAAAAATGTTTCTAAAAATTTGCTTTGCCTCAGCTTGGCCCGCAGCAAACCGAATGTCGATCGATGATCTACGATTTAGATACATATATCCGTGAGAGTGGATTTTTTTTTTTTTTTTTTTTTTTTTTTTTGCAACTCTTATATAAAGTGAAGTATGTACATATGTATATAGACGAGTATGCTGACGACATACCCATTGGCATGTAAGGGAGACCCAAACATGATCACAAATCGCTGTCGATCCCCATCTCAAATGTTGAAGATCGTTCCGGTAGACCTACATATGTACATGCGAGAAGTTCGATCGGTTTTATCAACAAATTGCACTCATTCGAAGCAGAGTTGTCTTTAAGACGTCATTTATACATAATTTGTACGAGTAACATTTGCAACAGATGTAATGAGTTCGAAGACCTTGCGCGGTATATGTTACGTACCCCTAGTACATAGTGATCGATCTTGTCAAATAAGCTTGACAGGCCACTTGATTTGTTAACTCTTTTACATTGAAGATCTGCGTAGTACACATTGTTTATACCATACATGTATCCGCCCGTACTTTTATTTTGTTTAACTTTGACAGTTTAATTAGATCACCAGCAGGGTTGACAGCTAGATCACTATGCTGCAAAGGGTGCTTCCTAATTGGCTCTAAGAAATCATTTAATGCCCCCAATGAAGGGGCTCATCATCAATCAATTTCTCTTTCGACCCTTTTAATCACAATGAGCTGATGATGAATTGCTTGGCACCGACTATGTATTTGTTTTCCCGCCAAAGGCAATATTTTCACCATCAAAATCGATCATTCCACTCGATCTTTCTACAAAAATAAACGTCAACAAGGTGACTATTTTAACGTAATTAATAACAAAACGTGTGAAGGGTACTAGGAAGACAATAACAGCTTTACCACTAATTTGCTTATCTAGATTGCCGGCTTAACGATCGGCAATGATCTTCATTAAGCACGCCAATGCGGATTAGCTTCGACAACAGCGTTGATTGATTTTCATAAGTTTCATTACATTTTTCCATAAAGATGGTTTTCTATAGAGATTCTTTAACGATATCTTGTTCCATTTGTTGACTTCTGTTTATGGAACGAGTATCATAAGGGGACGCATAGAGGCATGGAGACATGAACGCGTATCCGACATTTGGCTTGGTAAAGATCAATTAATTACCTATGACCATTTAGGAAACTATGTGTTCATTTGTCAGTACATTGAATGGGTATTTTTATTTATTTTTTTTTTTCCATGTCCTCAGAAGGATTGTTTGTTTGTAAAACGAGGAGTGACTTCAGACGGAAAGAATTATTTTATTGTTTTAAAATGGTCATGTGTATTCATTTTAATGCTTATGAGGTAAATGTGCTTTAGAGGTTATTGACCGATTAGAAATCCTCTCTATTTACAAATTATTTTTATTTGCTATTAGTTCGACAGTTTATCTGGTTGGCTGATGGTATTAAAAGTGCGGGACACTCCTTCAATGATGCGCGGAAAATATGAACAATACCATTCTGCGAAATGATAGGCCGAACAAAAGATCGACTGGAAACCGTTTATTATCCCGATCACATTCCATATTATCATCACGGACATTCGAGGCGAGCGGACCGGCGATTAAATTGATAAAAGAAAAAATTTAATTAAAAGATCTACCTTCAACATCAAAAACCATGAAAGGATTTTTCTATCCCGAAGGTCGAAAACCCAAATAATTTATCAGGTCTGTCAATAGATAAAAAGGGAGCTTCCAAGGAGAAGGTGCAGAAATTTTACGATGAGTTCGCGGCACACTGCAAGGAATAAGTAACAATTTTCGAACCGGGCTTTGCTACATACTAGGTGGAGTGAAAAGTTACTGCCTTGGAAATGAAAAAAAAAAAAATTAGTTTGATACACTTATTCTAGCGATTTTCCAACTTCTTGATCCCGTCCAAAAAGTAATTTTCCGGAAGGTCTGCAAATTACCCCTCCGTGGCGTCGATGATTTCCTTGCGTGAACTGAATTTTTTATTGATGAGTCATCTTTTGAGGTTTGGGAAAAGATAATTGTCCGAGGGAGCCAGCAATTTAAGCCGTAAGTCATTGATTTTAGCCATGGTTGCGATGGTCTTGTGCGCCGGTGCATTGTCTTGCAGAAACAAAATTTGTTTTCGCTTCATATTAGGCTTCAGTCCATTGCCGGGCACTCATTCTGTTCTCTGGTGTTTAACAGTTACCAATCGACGCTAAAAGACCGCCCGATTCCACATCAGCAAGTCCAAACACTCTTTCGAAATGCTCTAGCGTTCGTGTTTTTGGTCTGGATAACTTTTTCATATGCAGAATATTGCAAAAAATATGGCGTGTGCGCTCTGTACTAATCTTTGTGGTATCTGCTAGCCTGCGCACCTTCACTTTCCGGTCAGCCAACACCATTTCATGTATTTTTTTGACATTCTCCTCTGAAACTGCATCGGAGGGCCTGCCGCTGCGGACTTGATCGAAAGTGGAGTTGCGGCCACCACGAAACTCTCGAAACCAATATTTGACTATATAATCTGACGGAGCATTAGCCCCATAATATTTATCCAACTTTTCTTATGTTTCCTTCGACGTTTTGCCTCTCAAAAAGTAAAGTTTTATGAGAGAACGAAAATAGTTTTTGTCCATACATGATGCCAAACACGTCAACAACAATCAGCTGTCAAAACAAAACTAAAAACAATATCGCACTGAAATTTGGCATGTCTGCCTAAATATGAACGGACTTCAAGGCACCATAACCTTTTTTGCAGTAGCAGCGCATTCTGGCAGTCAAGGCGGTTACTTTTCACTCCACCTAGTACATGCTTAAAATTGACAAACTGCGCAATTCTGTACGATGGAATTGCAGTTACTCAGACAGAAAATAAAAGCACCATCGATGTGAAGATAGTATCCGAGGAAGAGGATGACTCAGGTACAATCGTAGAATATGACATGTCATTCAAGGAAGAAGAACCGGCTACGTTTTCCAAAAACAGCGAGGATTTTCCTCCTATTTATTGTTTTTGGCTCATCGTAGCAGACCTCTGTGGCTTTGCAAAGCCAAAGGGGCTAACATACAAGACACACAACATAAACAGCTCGAAAGCATTCAAACAGTCAAAAATAGCAGAAAACTGAGTTTAATACGTACACTGCACAGGACCTTGTTGGTCCTAATGGGGTCCTTAACACCTATTAACGAGATCAAGAACGAACTCATTAAAGAAGGAGTGCAGCTGATTACTGTGGCACCATATAAATCTACCAGACCAGGCTTTAGAGGTGAAGTTACCCAATGGCTCTGCATCCATTCAAAAACGGTTTGCAAAATTGCAGATCAGATGGCATTACACAATGCCGTAATAGGCAGAAATTTGAACTTATTGCCAGCAACCGTGGTGCGTTAAGTGCAAAGAGGACCATCTACCTGAAAACTGCCCAGAACAGGCCCAGAAAAACAGGGATCAAAGGCAGTTTGGGCTGGATTTCGGTTGGATTTAGTTTTGCAACAGCAGCTGCTTTAGCAAACAAGGCAAAGAAGCCAGAATCTAGGACCCTTAAACCAACGCAACAACAACAGAGAACCACAAAGCTAGCATAATTATCAGCCAACAAACCTCCTCAACACCCGGCCTCAAAAACTCAAGCACAATATCACTTCAAAATCTTGGAGGATACTGAGAGGTTGTTTGGTACTGTCCTCTTGACTCTCCTATAAAAGGCAAAAAAGGTGATGTCATCCAACTGCCGCATCCTCGGTGATAAACAGAAAACAATGAAGTTGGCTAAACTTATCTGTGTTCAATAAATAGGCTTAGCGTACTTACCTACAACGTAAATTCAACTTACTTATTGGCCAGATATAAGCCAAATATTCTCTTGTTACAGGAAATTCCACTAATTAACTTCGAGGTATGCAAACCTTGATAGCCCGAGAAGATAAAGACCCTGGAAAAAAAGAAACTGGAATTGCTCTAAGGGAGTCATTCAAGCAAGCTTAATCCTCTGAAGATCACTGGACTTCGAAATATGGAAGTAGCGACTGTTGTCATACACGTCACAGAAGTATGATAACAAAACAAATATTCACCTTAATCTATCCAGGATAAACGACGCATGCAATTCCCACACATACTCGCTGAATGGCGGAGACTTCAACTCAACGCACCCGCATTGGCAAGACATTGAATCAACACCTCAAAAAGACGCCATTGAGGACTGACTAACTAATTACAATCATCCACTACACTTTAGTACTAGTGCCACAGCCAAGGAAAACTTTTTCCAGGACATCATTCCTGCTGGACTTCTTCTAGGTTTTATCGAAGAATTTCACTTACGTTTCCAATCTATGAGAGATTCTTAACTAATAAGGAAATAAACGACAATATTCTACAACCACAGGCAGTAGTGAACGGAATCATTGTGCGCCGAAGCCAGATAAATACGGGAACCTTACTTAACATATCAGACTATCTACACCGACAGACAGTGGTTTTACAAACGCTTTCAGAGGATCTCTCACTGAACATGGAACCGAAATAATGACAAATACAGAGCTATTAATTCACAGATCGAATTTGCAAATATAATGTGAAGAGGACTTCAGAAAAAGTCTTGAGGACATCAAACCGAGACCCAAAGCCTTTAGGAAAAAAAACGGATCTTCGGGAAAGCGAACACCATCAAACTCACCACACCAAAGAAAAAAGCTGAAGCCTTCGCCTTGCAATTTTGAAGGGATCTTTACTGACCGCTGTCCAGTGCATCTGCCAGACTTCACTGTCACCACATCCTTCAACCATTTCCACCATATTACAGAATTCAGTGAAACCAATCTTTCGGAAGACCTTTCTCATGGGGAAATATTAGCCGCAGTTGAGAAAGTTGCCGAAATTATCTACCAAGAAATCGTCTGGTATTGATCAGATTTCTAGCTTTTTTACTAAAAAAGTTACCAGATCTCGATAACGATAACAGATAACGATAACTTTCAATAACTGCATAAACAATAGTTATTTTGAAAATTAATACATAATAGCCAAAAATAATTATTGTGCCAAAGAAAATGGGACGCAACTTCGTATAAATATAGAAGCCAAATTCTTTGCTGTGTTGTGTAGGCAAGGTTCTGGAATCAATAATTCCAAGAAAGATTAACCTTGAGAGAGGGCAGAGAGGACTTCTGCCGTCAAATCAATATGAGTAACGGGGGAGTACCACAAGGATCACGACTTGGGCCAATATTGCTTAATCTACTCAAAGCAGACCACCTGATCCAGAGGAAGACAAGTGGGTTTAGCCTGCGGACTAAGTTGCTCGCTTATAAGCAAGACCGGTCATTACCTATGCCTGTCCAATTTTGTATACTATTTCACCCACCATCATGGAAAGAATCAGAGTCTTTGAAAGGAAGATCTTGCGTTCCTGTCCGGGATTTCATCGGAATCTGATGACACTGAAATATTACAAGAACAAGCATCTATAAATTGTAGCAAGAACCATGCCAATTGACCAACTCATGATGCAGATCACGAAACTTCTAAGTGACCACCTAAAGCAGGAAATGCAGGGTGCTTTGAGAACAGATACCTGGCGTAAGGGCTATCAGCGATCCAGACTTCGAAAACATCATTTATAACGATGCAATGCCGTTTAACAAAAAGAACACCACTAGACCTAACAGAGGGTAGCATCCTGAAATTGTTAATTTAACCTTTTATGTGAAAGGTTAAGTAAGCCATAAGAAGAACGTCAGTCCCCTATTGTTGATCAAACAAGTTTACTTTTAGTTATAAATCTAGCTCTAAGTCAATTTGTAAGTAGTACTATTAAATATATAAAAATTGTTATCTTGATATCTAACCGACAGGAAACTTTCTATCACACTTTCTTTTTAGAAGTCTTGCAGAAGCCGTATTGGAAAGAAATCAAAGTAGTTTTACCATCCCATACCATCGCACTTCTTCGATTGTGGTAATATTTGTTTAACAGCAGTTTAGAGCCTCCGCAAGTTTTTCGGCCGAACTTGGTCATTCCATGTGCAAAACTGAAATTTGATGTCCTTAACACGTTTGCTGAGGTCGTCAATATTACACTTGTCTGTTGGTTGTCCCGAAACTGTTTTTTTTTTTTTTCATGGTAAAGAAGTTGTCCCAAAGCCCAACTCCTAACCTGGAAGTTCAGGTCCTCAATAAAACTCCTGAACAAATGGTTCAGCTAAACAGTCCTGTACTATATGCCTCACTGAGGTTATGAATTACGCCATTGGACTATTCAGGTTTCTTGCGCCGCCATCTATATGCCAGGATCCCAAAACAACACAGAGCTCTCTTTAAACCTGTGCATAGAATACTTTGGAATATCTAGAAATGAGGGTATGCACCAAGTAGCCTTGGATGCCGCCGTAAATCCACATATTGGATTCCACGTCCGCAGTCACCAATGACGTCATACAAGGGTTAGGATGCCTAACTTTTTTCAAGATGCTATTCTCCCAGGTTTAACTATGTGGAAATAAGAGTAGGAGTTGAACTGTGGCTTTAACGGCAACAAACAGCCAGCGTCTTTGCCGTTTACGTATCAATCAACCTCTCGACACATCCGTCCTGTGCATACAACATCAAGTGCTAAAGACCAGTTTCATCCATGCAAATAAATAATTCCGTTGTTGCAAGGTTTACAATGGTAAGCTTTGCAGTCAGCTTGATTTATAGAATGCAGCCAGTATTTAAGAGCAGTTTTATAAATTTAAACAGTGTATAGTAGTCCAGTTTTCTCCATTTAAAACGCCAAAGACTTCATCTAAAGAGAGAATGTTTTAATTGATCTCAGCATTGAAAGAATGATGTCATCTCTTGTTCTATGGTTGCGCAGTGTACTTTCATGTGGCATGTCCCTGGCTGTGACTACTGTACCGATTACCATTAAGCTTTTCCGAACATGAAAATAGTTCTGATCTATAAGGTTATGGTTTAAAAATTTATAGAAGTTTCTTACTTGGCTTATTCGCTTTGCCTTTCAACTAACTTCAGCGATGATCCTTAAATCTTGATTAAAAGTTCCTGCAGTGCATTTCCTGAGCTTGTTTTGTTTACGTGTACTTCGGGTACTTTATGCTCACGCCCCAGTCTAGTCCATTCAGCAAAGAAATGAAGGTTCCGATTTTTGAGGTACAAAGCAATTTTATGGGGAAGACGATGGTTTTAATAAAATGTTCAAGATATACGAGTATAAGAAGTGTAGCTTAGAGTATTTTCTGGCAGCCGGAACATTTTCTTTAAAAAGTATTTTATACTTTATATTCGACACGATTTTCCTTTTCCCAAGATACATTTACAGTTACAATTGATTGCCCTTTTTGATTCATTTAACTTCTCTTGAAGGTGCTTTCTTTTTTCTATAATTAGAGCGCACTTAAAACATTTGTATACAACGTCGGAAAAGGAAAATTAAGGAGAAAAAAAGAGAGATACCGATGTACTTTGGTTTTAAATGTTTGCAAGTTATAATGAATAGGGAATAAAGCTCGACAGAGCATTCCCTAAGCGAGTTATACGGCTTAGGAATGAATCCAAAAGTGTGCTTGAGTGTATACTGATGAGCATTTATAGCTGGTGTTACAATAAAGCTACGTAAAAAGTTTACGCATTTTACATTTGCTGCTACTACCACTCTGCTAGCAACCGCTTCAAGGTAAAGCAGTCATTCATTCACCACTAAATTCCAGATAAGTTGTGAAATGAGACCTTTGCTGACACACTTTCCAGCACAATCCCTACTCAGTTTGAAGTTATCCTGCTGTTTAGCAGACTGATAATCTTCCCAATTGAGTCATCTACTTTCTGCATAATTAGCAGCGCGATTGTGATTGACGATGTGTTGACGTGATTATAGGCACCAGGTCTGAGGTCTTTTCGGGACAACATGGGAACATTTTCCGGCTTTGGGAATGTGGACCATTTCTTCTCAACTCCTTGTGATATTCTCTAACGTTGGTATGATAATGTATATCTGAGAACATTTGTAGCTCGGCAGGTATTATACCTTCCGGTATAATACTTCTATGGTTGGTACTATGCAGCGCCCAGAGCAACTTGTCTCTTGTAATTAGTAGTTTTTCTATGCTTGTTACTGTCCGTGAATGTGAAGCCACCTGGAAAGTGGGTGTCCAGTAGCAGGTTGAGTGATTCAGCGCTTTTATTTTGTTCAAGAACCAATAGTTTTCAAACAGCAAGGCTCTTATCCGTGAAGCCTTGGAGGTTTCTGTTATTTTGCCGCAGAGTTACCCTCAGCAGAAGCTTATTTTCGACATCAAGGACTCAAGAAAATGGTGTAGAAGTTTCAATCCCGATCTGTGCTTTCCTACAACGCAGCAGATATCCAGATAACTTCTACCCGAATTCCTCCGCATAAGATCGCCAAGTATTTCTAGATACCGGCATAAAAATACCGCTAGTGAACTCCAAACTTAGATCTCGGTGAAACTTCAATTAAGCACCTTGGCACCGACGACCAAGAACTACGAAGGATTCGTGGGTATAGTAATAAGTACATAAGAACCACATTCCCGGATGGAGTGCAGAAAACGACAGACTTAACCATGAAGTTGCAAAAGAACTACTTTAGTCGCTCGATAGAGCCTAAATCTTTGGAAAAAAAACCACTGAAAGCCTAAATTTCGCCCATTTAAGCTTAAAAGCATGGATTTTACACCGTAAACTAGGAGGGGAAAAATCCATCTCATCCCAAAAACCTAGAATCAACCCAGAACTAATCGCTAATCAGATAGTGGAAATTTTTTAAGCTAAATCAAAAAAAAAAAAAATCACACCCAGTCATCAACAAATTCCGTAAGACTGCCATCGTCAGCAGCAAATCTGGGAAAGATTCAGAGACTGACGGTATTTACTTAGAATTCATTAAAGTTAACGGCAAGAACGCCAAACTCTGGTTGGGCAAATTCTTTAGCCATATTCTACTGTTAAGAAATCTAGGACCATTGCGAACCTTATACCAATTGCTCTCTTAAACATTTGCTGTAAAATCCCTAAACGCCTTTACAACAATTATTAAGCATTCCAGCTTTGGATCAGGTCAAAGCTGCATAGATCAATACTGTCTCTAACAACACATATCGAAAATGGCTTTCAAAATTAGCTTCAGACAGAAGCTATATTCGCGGAACACAGCCGCCTACGATCTGGCCTGGCGTACAGCCACGATTTTCAAACTTTTGAAGGGCGTACCCTGCTTGAAGATATCAAATCTAATTAACAACTTGCTTAGCAACCGCTCCCTTCAATTTCATGCTAATGACAATGTGAGTAGGCCTAGACAACTGAACAATGGGTTACCACAAGTGTCAGTTTTTGTGCCACTTTTGCTCAACCTCTACTTTTCACGACATACCGGAAGTACAGTTCAATAAATTCACGTAAACTGACGATTTAACCATAGCCTTTCAGAGCCGGAACTTGAAGCTGATTCAAAACGCATTTACAAGTATCTCAAAGAGCTGAGAAGGCACTTTATGAAATGGATGTTTCCACTTCAATAACCATAGAATAACTCCCAATTGAAGTCAAATTCAGCGGTGTCACCCTTCAGCACAATAACCAGCCTATTTACCTCGGGATAACTATGGACAGGACCTTAACCTTCAAACATCATTGCCTCAAGTTTTTCGCCAAGTTAAAAACGAGAAGCAACTTGCTCCAGAAACTAGCATTAAGCTCATGACTCTATGCACGCACAACTCCTCTCAGTTGAATGTGCTGCACCCATTTGGCTTAACATTAAACATAGCAAATTTATAGAGGGCCAGCTGAATATTAAAATGCGCCTTATTACCAGCACGATCAGGAGCAACATCCATCCACCTCTACTAAGACTAAGACGACATTATATGCTGGTTAGGGAATTTATGAGAATTCAGAACAACCAAAACCTCCCAATAGACGAGGATATAAATCTAAATCATCGGTACCGTCACGTAAACCACCCATGAGGCTAGCCACGAGGCTGTACGACACTAATTTTGATATCTATAAAGAGTGGGAAAAAGCCTGGAGGAAGTTCCCAGCAGCTAACAACTTCATCGCCAATCCAACTGTCAAGGCATCATCAACACGGCCAATCAGGACACGATAACATCCAGCGCATGTGACTGTGGCGAACCCCGCCAAACAATTAACCACATCGTATCCAACTGCCCTCAACATATGTTCAATGGCAATATATCTTTTACATCCAAATAATAGTTTAAAGTCGTCTTTACTTAAAAAAAAAAAAAAAAACGAAAACTACCTTCAACTTCTGTCACGTAAAATGTGAATAATATCTCTTTGTTTGTATTTTATCGCCTTTGTACGCAAGGGTCCAAACAATCGATCCAACATGACATGAACAAATGTAAGCGCAACACCTATTTAGTAACTCCACACACCACCCATGCAGAGTGTGCACAACAAGAACCCTAAACCTTGTCACAACCAATCACCCATCAACCAGCTGCAATTCATCTCCTCAAATCAAATCAAAGCATTGAATAACCTATAACAAAGCACTAAAACGACATCAGAGTAAAAGATAAATAAAAAAAAAAAACCAAAAACAAAAGTACAAACTACAAAACAAATACCTCCTGACTTTAATTGCACCCTTCATCAAAACAAAAAGTAAAAAACAAAAAACTCAGAAGATGAAGCTGAAGCTGAGTCTGAGGCTGCAGCTTAACCCAGAGCCATACCCATAGCCAAGCTGTTCCATAGAATAAAAGAGATATCTTAGCCACAGATGCCATCACCATGAACATCACCATCACCAACGCCATCACTATCATCATCAACATGGTCTCGGTCTTGGAGTTAAATTCAAACCACATGTTCGATGGACGAGATGGACGGTTTAAAATGGAAAACAACGGTTCAGCAACAGCATGCAAATGAAGACTGAACTTGATTTTAATTTTACCTTTTCCTGACCTTGGAAAATGCTTACATCAACTCAAACCTAACCAAGGAAGTAATTGCACTTGATGTCAAACATTCAACAAAGATGCAGAGTAGCAGAGAAGCATCACCATTTGCGGCACGCTATCCATCCGATTCACGACAGGAACTAATAATTTCCTCGTCTATTACTCCTCCTCTGGGAAAATACTGCTGCTCCTACGGAGGCAGTAGGCTCCAGCTAATTTTCCTACCTCCCTTCTTCTAAGCTTCATTCTTTTTTTTTGTTTTTTTTAATTCTGTCTACGTTCGTAGAGATAACAATCGGTTATATTGAAATGATCTGTAAGTACGCGTACTCATACTTAGAACGATCAGTATTTATGATCAGCGTATGCGTAGTGTGCGATCGTAATCTGATTAGACGTTCTTGTTGGTTTTTGCCCAGCTCAAATCGCTGGCGTGTTTTTTTTTTTTTTCGTTTTGAAACGGGTACCTACGCACTTCTATTTGGGGTTTTTGGATGGTTTCAAGTACCTACAAATCTTTCATTGCTTGTTGAACAAAGTTGGAAGCTCCCAACGTTCTAGGTACGAATGATCCACGAATTTATCTATGTAAACCCTGTTTGGGTTCACTTTCGAGATATAGTATGCAAATATCTCTAAAGGGCTTGAGAACCCAGATATTTCTTCAACACAAGCACGCAGTTCTCGGCAAGTCAAAATAAATTAACAGATCAAACATGAATTCGCGGTATGCGACAGATCAGAATTGAGAATAGACTTACTGGGGTACGTGACGTTACATACCAAATGTAACTGCGAAAGGAACATGATTTCAGAATGATGGTGCAAATTCGGCCCCACAAACAAAGAGAACAAAAGATCGCGGATTGTAATTCTATCGATACTCTTGCCGCGTGTACTGGACGGGTAATTAGGAAAGAATTGAGAATTGTTGATCTTACATTCTTCTTTTTTTATTGTCATTGCTTTTGGGTTACACTTTGTTAAGGTTGACAAAATTCAAAAGTATCTAAACGATACTGAAAGTGAGATCATATGGTTTTATTCTTAAAATATAATTTTTTGTTGTTGTGTTGTGTTATATAATTGCCCTAGGGATGTTATTACATATGTATCACAGGGAAACAAATTTCACCTTGAAGAGGTTTCCCAAGGAAATGAATTTTAATTAACTTTTTTGTTTGGTTGAGAAACAACACCGCTTGGAGGCAAGTCCTCTTTATCCATGTCACACGTAGAGTGTGTTTCTTTCACTGATAGATCCTCAAACCGTCTTGAAATTGTTAACAATTCTCTAGGTTTTATGTACTCGTATAGTTCTCGAACGGTTCTGTGTCCAATTTGTGAAGAATGATTACGTGCTAATAATCAACTAATTAATCTCGCGATTTTTTTTTTTTAATATGGGTAAACTTCGTACTACACTTACTCTGTATGACACAGAGCCTACGTAATGTGCATTCAGAATAACCGTAGCCGGTGGGAGTGAAAGTATGTTGGCAGATCTGGAATCGTTTGGCCTTTGTTTGTCCCCCAGAACACGTCAGAGATCAACAAAGCCATATTTTGCAGCAGGAGTTCGAAACTTTAGCTTTTGAGCAGCTTGAAGTTGGCCCTTAATTTTATATAGAAATATCGTGTTTTGTTTTGAGGCTGACTGGTTTTGTGAATAATCAAACTTCTCGCTTCTGATTTGCTTCATATCTAGAAGAGACTCAGTTACACCCACGAAGATGCATTGTTTGATATACATAGTATTCCCACTGGTATCATCGGTCCTTATTTTTCGAAAATGAAATCTACCAGACAATGATCAGTGATAATTCCTTCAAAAATATTGACATTGACCGGATAATTTGGATTTGAATGCTATCCATATATGACCTATCTATGGCTCAACAAGCCTCAACATGCATACATCCACTGACCAGCTACATTAAACGGTTCCCGGACATTATTTTATTTTATACTTTTTTTTTGTAAAGTCCACTGCACTTTTTGTAAAATTTCTTTAAATGAAATCTTTCTGTCCTGCTAAGAACGATGAGTAAGCCTTTAAATGAGAAGGTGCCTACAATACCAGTACCCACCACGTCAGCGCCAAGTACTTGAAGCCTGATGCGAGCTTCTTTCCGAAACCACTCCTGAGCACAAGGAAAGTCGATTTCATATTTTTTCCGGTTTCATTGCATCGGACGATATGTTCATAAGACCGGAGTCATAAGACTGTCAACGCGCAAGGTCATAGAAGCTCCAGTGAGTGTTGTACCAAAGACCACTTTTTTAATCGTAAGATGGCTTTGAATATCAAGGGGAGGAGATTCGTCAATACTTCCAGAGCGGAGCCAGGAGTGCTAGAGAAAGCCCCAATGCATCCGAGACAAACCGCTCTTTCGAGTCTGTTAAGAGCTGCAATCACGTATTTTCGCGGGAACATATTCCACCAGACAACCGATGCATACGATATAATTGGCCTTATCATAGCCATGTAGATCAAAAGGACCCTCCCTTGACACCCTATCGGTGTCTTGCCAATAACTCTTTTACACTTCCAGAAGGCCGACATTTCCTTAGATGAAGTCGACTTAACATATTAAGTCCAGAAAAGTTTGTTATCCGGGATAATACCAGGATACTTAGCTTCTTTGGAAAATTGGATGGGGATGCCTTTAAGCACAGGTAGCTTTCTCCTTCTCGTAAATAGAACAACCTCAGTTTTGAGAGGATTGACTAAAAGCCAATTACTAGTGCCCCAGTCGTCGATCACGTCTAGGGCTGCCTGCGCTTTGGAGCGAGATCATCAGCGTCTCGGAGGATCTTCCGTGTTGGTAGACGTATTGCATCGCCGACAGAGAATGCATTCGCAAGGCGGTTTTATGTACAAGGATCTCGACCATTCTTTCGATGCTTTTCATCATGACGGAAGTTAGACTTATAGGTCTGAAACTCTTGGCGAGCGAGTAGTCCTCCTTTCCCTGACATAGAGGGTATCCTCAACTCACATAGAGAGTTGGTCATTCTTATGCTAAATAGCAGAATAATCAATTCCAAACTGTGTGGGGCTCTTGCTAAAGATGTGTCGGCAGAGGTACGCTACGAGGCGGTGTTCTTTCATCCATTCTCTGAAACTTAGTGGTCAAAGAACTGTTGATATGCCTGAGAACTATAGCCGCCTCAAGAAAGCATCTCAATACCATTAAAGAACTTCTACAAGAAAATCTTAACAGATTAACCCGTTGGGGGCGATTGCTAATGATTGAAAGTAAGCCCCATAAAACTGATCTAGTCCTTTTTTCCAGGAATTATAAAAATCCAATCATAGACCCTCCCGCAATCAACGGTGCCAGCTTAGTTTTTCCGGTACAGCGAAATATTTGGGTCTCAATTTTGATAGGGAACTAAGCTGGAAACCCAACATCCAAGAAAGTGTAAAGAAAGCTACAGTAGCTTTAATCTTTTGCATAAAAGCCATTGGAAACAAATGAAGCTGTCAACCTGAAATTTCTCATAGACTTACGTCATGATTGTCTGGTAGAAGGCCTTAGACAATGCAGTCAATTGCTGCAAACTATAGTAAGTACTACTACACTGTATATTTTGTTTCACTTGACAACCCTCGATATTTTCACCAGGCAAGTGGCTACTAATCAACTATTCGCCGTAGAACGACTATACATCGGACAATTAAACTAATATTCTTAATACACTAGGAATACTTCCAGAGAACATTGACTACATTATGCCTGAACATTGATTTGACAAAGACTTTCATCTAAGCATCCCCTATAGGCATTTTTGGGAAGAAGATGGTTTCATGAACGACAAGTCAATCGATTTCTATATATATACCCGTAGATCCGAAACTGATAGCGAGGTTGGTGATGGTGTTATCTCAGATAAACTTAACTAAAGCCTCTTACTCCGCTTTCCAAATCGCAACTTTGGTGACTAAAGAAGTTCTGCCCTAGCTGACGAAAAACGTGACGTTTTTTTTTTTTTTTTTTGATGGTTAGGGCACTTTCAAATTCTTGGACTTAATCTTGTTAACCACCCTCGACTGCCGATCATCTCTCAGGGAGATGGTAGAGCAGTTCAACATTTACCTATGTTGAGTGCCGGACTTTAGAATTATACACCAGAAAAAATCACTAGACACTGTCTTTTAGGCAAACATTCAAGAAGGGGTTTTTGCAAATGACTTCTGCAGAAGCTGCATGTGCCCACGAAGGCTGTTTGGTGAGTACCCGGATTAAAAGATAGGTGGCGCTACTTAACCAAAATGAGTGCACCATAATTTAGAATAATCTCTTTTAGTCCGTCTGTCAAGTTTTGGCGACAATTCGGCTCCTAGTTTTGTTTTGGTATCCATTTCAAAACATCGTGTTAGAGTTTTTTGCGACCATGAAAAAAGAGAGCAGTATCGCTCCGTGGTCCGATTCTTTTTTTTGAGTGGCAAAACCTACGAGGAAATTAAGCCCATTTTTTATGGTTTCCTTTCACCTTCCCGTACAATGGCTTACCATAGATTTTCAGAGTTTCGCCGTGGTCCCACGTCGGTTTTTGATGAACCGCGCCCAGGTGGCCCAAAAACGGTTACTATAGAGGAAACCGTGAACAAAGTCGTTGATCTCGTATTGGCGGACGGCCAAGTGAAAATTGGCGCGTTGGCTGAGATGGTAGGCATCTCAACTGAACGCGTTAGCTATAACCAAAACATGAGAAAGCTGTATGCGCGATGGGTTCCGCGTTTGTTCACACCGGAGAACAAGCGCAATCATGAAACCACTTCAAAGACGTAGTTGACCCTGTTTAATCGCAATCCGGAAGAGTTTCTGCGTCATTTCGTGACCTTTGATGAGACTTTAATTGGTACACACCAGAAACCAAAGAACAATCGAATCAATGGGTTTTACCCGGTGAAAGTGCTCCAAAGAAGGCGAAGACCGTGCCTGGCGAAGAACATGATAGACACCGTTTTTTGGAATGCGCGGGGGGTGATCCACGTTGACTATTTGGAGAAAGGAAAAACAATCACAGGAGCAAACTACGTCAATTTATTATGCCGATTTGAAGAAAGAACGACCAAATCTGGCGAAGAAAAAATTGCTCTTCCACCACGATAACTCACCGGCTCACATCTCCTCAGTCTTGACAGCGAAATTGGTCGAATTGCACTACGAATTGCTCCTATTGGAATTGGCTCTCTGTGGCTTCTTTTTGTTCCCAAGCTTTAAAAAATCGCTTGCCGAAAAAAAGTACGCGTCGAACGAGGAGTATTTTGTAGGCCAACAAAAGTCGTACTATTCGGAGGGATTAAAAATATTGGAGCACCGTTTGGAAAAGTGTATCGAATTGATGGAACAATAAATTGTCAAAACCTAAAAAAGTTGCGTTATCATTTCTAGTCCAGGTATTAATCAAACAGCCCTCGTACGCTGTACACGTCCAGCTCTCTCCCAAAAAAAGAAAACTCCACTTAGGGGCTTATTCTTTCTTTTACAACGTCTTAAGCGATCTAACCAATATACTATAGACGTTAACAGTCTCCTAGCTCAGATTGGTTCCAAAAGTAAAATGATCACAATGGGACAATAGCCCTAAGTGGGATGGTTTTTTAAACAGCTACTCCTACCTAATCTGGTTTAACCTTGACCGGGTGACATGGCACTACGTGTAAAACTGCCCATTAAACTATTGACTTACCGAGAACTTGGTTCTACGAATACATTATATCGGCAGGAATTTGGCCACCGTTATTGAGCGATTTGACGCCACTCGATTAATTTTGTAAGAATATGAAAAATCGTTAGGGTATACGAGTACTGACAAACTTCAAATTTTTGAAGTCTGGGATTCTGAAAATTGGTGAGATGGAGCAGTCATCTTGCCACTAGGCAACACGACTTTTTGCCGCGTATCAACAGAAAACAAATAAAAAAAAATGATATTACATAGAAATAATCAAAAAAATGATAAACTATACATACGGTATAATTTTTGACGATATATCGAAAAAAAAAGTATTGTAACCAGGTTTACTAACAAAAACAAGACTACTATTTGTAAGTACACGTTATACCCTCACATATGTACATTTTCAACACGACATTGTTCGTTTATTGACGTTAAATACGAGTATTGCTGCAACACTTACTACAGTTACGGGGTGCTATTTCAAGTGCTTCTTTTTCAACGGGTTATTGTTAATTGTGAAAAGTTTTTTTTTTTTTGTTAATTTTGAAGAAATTTACTGAATACATATAGCTTACAATCTGAATCGCAAATGCTTAAATTCACCGGATCTTTCATCTTTTATTTTTGGGGAGTTTATTTAAGGTTTCAATCGAGAACGGTCTACGCCGTTACCAAATAACATTTACAATTTGTAAGGGGTGATTCATCGTGAGTTTTGGTTTTTAATAGGCTTTTCTTGACAGATTACGCATGACTCCTATCAAACTGCTTTGTCATTTTTGTTCAGTATCGTTTGGCAAATCATCATAGAAAGACTCACACCACAACAGCTATATTACGAAAATCAACGATCTGTTAGAACTGTTTTTCGTGCGATTCGAGGAACTTACGGTGCGCATAATGAGTGGATGATACTCGATGGGTTAGACCACATCCAGCACGTAGTGAAGAGACTATAGCAGCTGTAGCGAAGACCGTGACGAATTGATTTGTCGTCGTTCTCAACAGCTTGGCTTGGTGTATTCGACAACTTGGCATATTTTACGTGAGGATCTCGGCCTAAAAGCGTACAAAATTCAACTTGTGCAAGAATTAAAGCCAGGCGACTTGAATTTGCGTCATATTTTCGGTGAAGGGGCTCTGGAAAAACTCAATGAAAATCCGGTGTTTTATCGTGAAATTTTGTTCAGTGATGAAGCCCATTTCTAGCTCAATGGATACGTTGTAAAACAAAATTGCCGTAGCAACCCGAAGAGTAACAAGAGCTACCATTATATCCATTTAAAACAACGGTATGGTATAATTTATGGGCTGAGGCAAATCAGAATGTTACCGTCAATGGTAACCGTTATCGCCCCATGTTAACGGACTATGTGCTTTCTGAAATTCAAGCACATGGTCTCGGTGAGCTCGCACGAACGAGGCGGCCAATCAACTGGCCCATGTCTTGAGATAACACGCTCACCATATTTACTCTTCAATAAATCGATTGTAGATTGTGCTGTGTGGCACCATCCTGTTGAAAAAACATGTCGTCCAAGTCCATATCCTCCAATTCGGGCTAGAAATAATCGGTGATCATGGCGCGATAACGCTGACCATTCACAGTTAAGTGACGGTCGTTATCGTCGACGAAAAAATATGGCCCAATAACGCCGCCGGCATGCAAACCGCACCAAACAGTTATTTTTTGTGGATGAAGTGGCGATTCATGAAGCACATGTGGGTTTTCACCCGACCCATAACGCATATTTTGCTTATTGACGAACCCATTGAGCCAAAAATGAGTTTCGTCACTGAAGATGATTTTGCGATGAAATTCATCATCTTGGCGCATCTTTTCCAGAACCCAATCGGAGAACGTACGTCGGTTCACGTCGGCTTCAATTCTTGAGTCAGCTTGATCTTGTATGGGTGTAAACCAAGATCATTACGTAAAATACGCCATAATGTGGTCTAAGCGATGCCCAATTCTTGAGAACGCCGTGGAATTGACTGATTTGGATCGTTTGCTACGGACGTCTGAACGGCAGCGATATTTTCGACACTTCGACCAACCCGTGTTCTCACTGACACTGCAACATCACACAACGAATATGTAGACTCAAATTTTTGCACTAAACTTGTTATTGCTTGTCTATTAGGGCGAGAATTACGGCCGAAAATTTGAGTTACCGCTCTTAAAGTTGCAGTCACCGACCCCGAATATCTGTAGAAAATTTTTATAATTTACAGACGTTGCTCGTTAGTGTACTTTACTATGATGAAAATGTTGAGCTTACTGAATAAATTGACAGTGACAGTTTAATGATTATTGGAAGAGTGCGTTCACAAATTAAATTCAAAGTTGTCAAGTCCCTATTGGAAAACCCTGTACAAGTAAACACCAAATAATAAAGGATCAGCTCAGATATACCAACAATGAACAATGAATGGCAGAATTCGCTACCCTGCTCTGTAATAACAATTTCACATGATGGTGGGCCCTTTTGACTTTTTTGAGCTTTTCATGGGTGAAGAAATAATTACGCACATCATCAACAATAGCGTTAAATATGCAGTAAGTAAACCTACCAACACTAGTTCTCATCTTCTTGAGTGCGCCCCTTCCAAGACGTCGAATGTATTGTGAAGTGAACGAGGATAGTCGAAGAAGCGCAATCGATTTGAGAAGATAATTCGGTACTTGCATGTCGCAGACAATGAAAGCCCACCTCAGGGTGACTAAATGGTCGACGTTCGTCCAAGATTTGATCTTTTGAATGAAAAATTTCTGTTGTATGCTCCAATTCAGAAAAATATCAGCATTGATGAGTGGGCAACTGACTACAAGCAGATATGTATCAAGTACGAACAGATGCAGGAATGGAGCCGGGTGAACATGTTCGCTATAAAGCTTACTGGGATCATACAGAAAGCGTTTCCAGATACTCAGTTTCCTGTATTTTGTAACAATTTTTTTACATCTCCAATGCTTGTTAGGAACTTGGGTGAACAAAATGTTAAAGTCACTGCAACAGTTCGCCAAAATCGAGCTAATTGCCTTCTTTTGGACGTTAAACTTTGCAAGAAAAAACAAAGAGGTTTTTATGATTTCAAGCTTGACGCAAATGACAACATATGTGCTGTTAGTTGGAATGATAAAAGTGTGGTGACACCGTTGTCAAATGAGTATGGTGTTCATCCTGTACAAAAAGCTAAAAGATATTCGGTGGCTAAAGCAAGAATAGATATTGATCAACTAAATGCTATCAGAGAGTATAATAAGTTTATGGGCAGAGTATACCGCATTGGTATAAGGGGCAAATAATGGTACATGCCTATATTATTTTAACAGATTGACGAAACAATTAATAACTCTGATCTAGTCACCCAATCACACGGGGCAAATATCAATACTCTGGATTCTGATTCTTACTCATATAACACGGAACAATAAGATCGCAACCTGGAGCCATGTAAAATGTTAGAAGAGCCATTTCTGCTTCCGTTCGCAAATTTATCATCGAATCATCTGATTCTGAAAGGCCAAATTCGCAGACGATGTGCAGTTTTTAAAAATAAAATACCAAAATATGCAGAAAATACAATGTCCATATTCATGACAAGTTTTTTATCGTATTCCATTCCTAAAAGAATATGTAATATATGTACAATAATATGTAATATTTGTAAGAAAAATATATTTGCTTCCACTTGTTTATGTTCCTCTTACAAAGTTATTTCCCTGAATTTATTCCTTGTACACTATACACTTCTAAGTTACAACAACGTAAAATTGAATTTATACAGTTGCTTATACATTCCGCTTATATATACCCCAACAGCTCAAAATGATTTTTTTTTTTTTTAAATAGTTCTGGACATATATGGGTTATTGTGTACGAGTACGTTATTTAGGAGGATGGTCTAAAGATACTAACCCATCAATACCTTTTTCTAAACTAGCAATTTAGAGGGAACGAAAAGACCCCAGTGAATGACTGTTTTACTAGAAGTAAAATTGTATATATATCCTGATGTAGAATTTGTAACTAAACCGCTTTCTCATGCTGACAGCCAACCACCGCAACCTTCAATGATGGAATCAGTATCTTTAACACAAACCACATTTAATACATCAGGTTGAACTACTATAAATGATTTAGTTAGAGACCAAAATTTTTCTAAGGCTGAACTCTTAGGTTCCAAACTTCAACAATGGAATTGACTTCATCCAAGTATATGTACAACTTTCAATATATCGAAGAAAGTGATCGTACATATTTCAGTGATGTTCAGAGGCTTATGAATACCACCTTGATCAAAAAAATAATCACCGTGTGGCGCTCCTATTGTTCCGATTGAAGTTTTTTTGTTAAGTTGGTACATCTGTTGTTGATATTCTCTCTAAATCTTACCGTCATAGCTTGACATTTGCAAAAGTTACTTAGCCAAGAGTACATCTATCTCTGTGCGCGAACGTTGGAAATGTTAGAAATTGTTAGATTCTCTAAAGAAAACGGTCGTTTACCAGTGGCACTAGCGGTTCGAAAGTGGTCCTGAGTCAATCGAAGATGATAAACGCAGTGGCAGATTATCGAAAACCGGCGAAAATATTGATGAAGTAATGTTGGTCAATTCACCGAAAGAGACCAGAATTATGGGAAAAAAAAACTCATGGATTTTGCACCATGATAACGCACCGTGCACAGTGCCATCATTATTCGTAATTTTTTGACGAAAAATGCAACAAATCCAACAGCCACCGAATTCACCTGATTTGGCTCACTATGACTTCTTTCTGTTCAATCGAGTTGAAAAACCACTACGGAGAACTCGTTTCAGCAGCCGAGAGGAAGTAAGAGAAAAATCGCAGGAGACACTGATGGGCATATCGAAAACCGAATACAAAAAATGTTTCGAGGATTGGATCAAGCGCTGGCATAAGTGTGTTGCAGTCGATGGGGATAGCTTTGAATTGGACAATATAGATTAAGATAAATAAACTTGAATTTTAATTTCTGAATAAATTCCGAAATTTTTTTGATCACCAGATCGGTAGATACTGCATAATGGCAATGATCTTTCATCATCTTCCATCTGCCTTTAGCAGATGGCATCAAAATAAAAGAAATATATGTTAACACAAAAAACCCGCTCGAGAAAATTCAGAGCAATCGTCATTCTTGGAAAATATATGCAGATCTTAAAGCTGTTAGAATATTGCTTGGGTTGCATGGAGCCTACACGAAATAATGTTGTTATTTTTCGAGCTGGACAACAGAGCTAGAAGTTAGCACTACATTAAAAAAGAATGACCAATGAAGAGTTATTTCATTGCTGGACAAAAAAAATATTTCTAAAAATTTTTTAGTAGAGCCGAACAATATTATTTCACCGCCTTCCACCTTCACCACCTCTTCCTAGATTGAACGAAGCTAATGAGAATTTTTGTAGGGTCAGAAAGGATTCCAGAATCCAGCAAACAATATTTCGAGAGATACAAGCTCAGCAAACTATAAGAAGGTGGATGTAATATACTTGTATCTTTGAATATTAATTTGCTTGATTCCAATCAAGATGTTTTCTCCGAAACTTAGGTGCCATATGCTCATGTTATTTTGATGTATACAAGCACACCATTCACAAAAATAGTAAAAATTTCGCTTAGGTTCGAAAAGTTAAGAATTGCCTTGGTCGTCATGAAGCACCTTATCTCCAAAAAATTGTTGATTGATTCAGAAATTTGAGCCATTTGTACAAGTTAGTAGTGTAAAGAACCGACATTCCTCAGGAAATATTTCTTCTGTAGCCGAAGTGTATCCGGAAACCCAGGTTTGTCGATTTCACGTCTATGCCCGGAATTGGACATATCACAAACAACACTCCACACTTGGTCATAAAGAACCACGCAAGAATCCAAGCCTGTCGACTAATAGCAATGTTTCAGCCCAATCTGGTGTTGGAAATGCATGAAATTGGTGAACTGGTCAGTTTATTCAGAAAATCTTTTGAATGATGAAATACAAGAATATTACCACATATGAAGCCTTAAGGGATTTTGTGTACCCTCAAATTGTTTACATGCAGCTCGAGCGAACGAAAATTAGAATGGAAAAAAAGAAAGGTACCCATGTCCGTTGATTTTGAATGTTTCCAAGTTATAATAGGTAGGAGAGAAGGAGCCCGGTAGGACATTCCATAAGCGAATTGTACGGCTTTAGAAAAAAATCACGATATTTGCGAGTACATATGAAAGAGGACTTTAGGATAAACTGATGAGCATTCATAGCAAGACGTGTGTTAGGGCTTAAAATTTGAAGAGCCGGATTGTCATTTACAATTTCTATGAAGCACTGGCGATAGAACAAGGTAAGGAAAGAGATATTATTTCAGTGTCCAAAAGTGTCAATTGACTTTGCAATATTAGAATCATCTTTGATTTCCGTGTTGCAAGGTGTTGCTGTTTGATGTGAAGCAGTTTTCGCTGTTGCCCAAATGGTGATCAAAATTGTCCTCCGAGATCATACAATTTAACACCGCATGACTTCTTTCTATGCGAGGTTTAACTGACGAAATTTGCGCATGTTTGCACTTCTTAATGTGCAAAAATGTGGTATAACTTGCAAACATTCAAAAACAATGTACATCGGTATCTCTCTTTTCTTCCTCGCAAAATTACCTTCGCCCGCGCTGTGAACAGATATTTTAAGGGCACACAAATCCAACACGCTCTAATTATAAAAAAAACATCAAATTGAACCAGCTTATTAGAAAACCCTTTATAAAAAAAATGTCTCCAAGTAAACAGCAAACAGAACGATTCTATGTTTAAGCTGGTTTATAAATATTAAAAGACCTTGAAACTATTCATCTGAAGATTCAAAATTAATTGTCAACCCATTTCTTTAGCCAGGTATCCTCGAACAACAACGTTCGGGTTTTTTTTTCCGTAGTTTGTTGAAAATATATTCTAAAACCGGTCTTACATCTAACCATTGAAATATATTTTCAGTAAAAGCAAAAAAATCCATCGGCTTAAGCTTGGAATGGACCCCTCTTCAGTATCACATGGTCAGTATAAATTTACCCAATTTTGCAGAGATTTTTCAGGTTTTCGAGAACTCAAATTTCTTACATTGCAAGGCATTATTCCCTCGAAATACAGCGTGAATGCTTAAAAGCCTAGAGCTAAGTTTGTGTAACCACCAATTTTACAAAATTAGTTTCCGATACAAGTACTTTTGAAATTGCATGCTACGTCTACTGTTTCAGTAAAACATTTGCTGAATCAAATGAATGAGCTTTGGTACTCCCAAGACTGCCATATAGGAGCTCTTACTTTGTTTTGATTGTCAAAGGGAGTTTGGTCAAGAGATCTTGAATCTTAAGAATGCCAAAACTATTTCCGTACACTACCGATTCTCAAAAACTGCAAGACGAATCATACAAGTTCTTTCTCTGATGACAACAAAACCTATCTAAGTATCAAAACAGAAGAATATACAGATTTCAATTACAATGAGGTTCTTTCTGTAGTTACTTCAGTTCGTTATCTGGATGATACACTTGACACAGCACTAGACGTACAATTAAAGCTTACACAGCTTTGATTGAAATGTGGGTTCGACGAGTTTTTAAATCTTATATCACCTGACTCCTTGATATGCCGTCTGGATTGAATTGTCAACAAAATCTTATCCCTATAAGAAAAGCTGCTTGGCGAAGATTCATTTGAACTACCTTGAGATGAGAACAGTTTATACGAATATTATCTCTCTGTTTGTTCTCGTTTATGTTGACAAATAATAGAACAAATTGCATGGCTTTTTTGGAAATATGTTTAGCACAAATCAGGAAAGGTTTTCATGTATGTATCAAGTCAATCCTTTATTCAAAGAGTACAAAGGAAACCGCTCCTTGTAATACTGACCACGAGACCCAACATGGCATTAGTCTTCGTTCTTCACGACAGTGTCAAGTTCAAATGCGGTTGGATCTACTTTTATATCACTAGTATTCCGCGCATGCTCAGTACTAGGTTCTCATTGAAGAATAGAAGAAGATTGAGCAAATATCAGGCCGTCATTCCGGGTTTTTAAAGAAATAATTAACCGAAGTTTGATTCCAAACTGTTTCATGGATACAAAATCTGACAAAAAATCGTTCGAAATGTATCTGAATATGCAAGTGCATACTGACCAACGCACAACACAAAAAAGTGAGAAGACAAAAGCTTTGCCTGGCCAATAAATTTAAGACCTCCTACAGATTTCTTACCCACTATGTACTTTTGTCAAAAGCAAGATTTTGACCTCCATTGTTATAGTACGCCTTACTTTTACTTTTACGAAAAATCAATTAAATTCAGATCTACCACTTATAGAATATCAAAATTGCTACTCTGTAACGCATCTGTATCTCATAAGACTACATATTGTCAAAAACAATTTCACTTTAATAATTATTAATTTTGATTGCAAAAAAAAATTCGGACAATTAAAATTCTAGATATCGAACATCATCAGTTCAATTGCGAAGTCGACGTCATTCGCTTTAAATGTATTCCAAAACGGTTACCACCAGCTTAGATTGCTAATCACAAAAAAGCACAATTCATTTTCATTTCAATTTCTTTCCGAATCTCTTCACAGTCCACTCAAAGACATTTTTCTATTTTTTCTTTTTTCTGTTAGAAAAAAAAACAAAAAACACACATCCAAATGCCTTTTTTAAGCGAATTAATGGACCGAACTATTTACTGTCAGGTCATCGTTCTAACGTAGAAAGAAGGCTCATTACGAGTAACTCATAATTAGCCACGCACTAATTTCAAAAACTAAATCAACATAAAAAAATGCGAAAAATTAATAACTTTTAATATTTTTTTTTTTAAAGTAAATTAACACCTTCAAGAATAACGTCTCGCAAAAATTGTAAAATAAAAAATTACGGTTAATACTGTTAATCGAGGAAATCCGGGGAAGTCAGTCTTAACACTACCGTACGCAAAATTCAACTAAAAAATCCCAAGGAAAACTCACGCTCAAAACTCCACTCCACTTCACTACACTCCAGAGCGTGTGCACACACAGCTATCGACCAGCGACCGCCAAAAATCCACGAGGAATTGAAGTCACCACATCAACCACCGAGCGCAACCCAACCAACAACCACTTAGCGTTCTGAAGGAAAGCCAACAAAAAAAAAAAATAAAAATCACTGCTCCCCCAGCAGTGGCAAGAGACAGTTTGCGCTAGATCTGTTTCAAAGAGAAATCCAAAAACAATACCTTGAGAGAGAGGATGGTTTTGGAGGTTTTCTTTCAACAACATTCCATATGGTGCATGTTCCCAGTTGAACGACAAACAATTTGAATAGTTCTGTGCGATGAAATTTATCCCAATCTGGAAGGCAACAAGTTGGGTGCTTACTAAAGGGAATGAGCAAGCGAAACCTACATGTTGACAGATACATTGTATCTGAAGTGAAAGCGAAATTTTGTTACTGTGACTTCGACTAGAGATGACAATGGGAATAGGAGCGTATACTCAAATTAACAGAAAGCGCCTACACATATGCAAGTCTCTACGGAATTGTTTCTGATGTCATCGGTAGCGTAATGTTGCAAGGTGACAACGAATTGCAATTTCATCGTTCAACGTTCCTTTGACGAACGGCACATTGCCGGGTAGGGGCATCAGTTGATGTAAGCTCGCTTAAAAAAAAAAAAAAAAAAACTTTAGGGTTGAAATAGTCCAGTTTTTTAATCCAGAACCGAAGCTCTCTAACGACGAATGGCGGCTACTAGAACTAAGGATTCTAGACGCAGTCAATGATGCTATTCTGATAGCAACTGGGAATATCCCGCTTATCGGACAGCACGCTAAACGAATTTTAAACTGTTCAGCACGTGATAATCACAATAGAATGGTTGAGAGGGTTCATCACTAAATGTCGAATTAGGTATTGTCGATAGAAATGAACTCCTGGAACTCACCAGACCCGAGAGACGGTTGAAAATTGCGGGTCCTTATAAACACTCGGAAATGTGTGCGGGCATTCCCACATCTCCTTCCCATTGTCATAGTGCTGTTATTTGCACTCGGCCACTGCCGTCACTGTACGAGTATAACACTGCCAGGCATAAAAATCAGCGACTGAGTGGATATGATAATTAGCGGGCTGCAAGTGTGAATTTTGTTGGTGCACTGTTTCATTTTGTTGCTTGGACATAGCACCTACAACAATTTAATTAGGTAAACTAACGTCAAAATGTTCACTTACAGCCTTCTGCCTACGTCCTCATCTGTAAATTTAGAACAGCTGTTTTGGCACTTAGTGAAACACAGGTAGATCCCCGCCCACGTTTCTCAAATCATTCTGATCTGAAGCTGCCTAGCTACGAACTAGTGCCATTTCTGTAAGCAAGTTATCTACTATTGCTTCATTTACAGAAGCCCCAAACTGGACAGCAAATCGACCTTTAACGAGTTTGATGCTCTGTCTGCCTCAATTCAAAGACCTGTATCCCTGTATTCTCATACTTAAACCATAATTACCGGCAACGATTTAAATACGGACAAAAAGTACACCGTTGATGTGCTCTCCCGTCTAGGCTCGTCAGACCATTGTGTCATACCAGCTTATTTCTCATATACTGAACACAGAGTTAGAGAAAAAATTCCTAAAAGCGCGGACTCAACAGTTTTCTAACTAGACGTTATGTTTCTTCGACAACGACGTGGATGCCGCTGCTAATATGATCACTGACACTGTTCTCCAACCTCATCGGTTAAAGAGTATCAAATCCGACAGAAGCTCAAATGAGCCAGGAATGACTGCAAAGTCTTTCTCACGCATGTGAAATTTCAATACGACCAAAAACTGAGGCAAAACATACTACAATGTCACAAGGGGAGTAAAATTCATTTATGGTATAATGACATTCTAGCTGTCAGCTCTTTGGACAAGGCCAATCTAATTGCTGCACACTTTGTGACCAGTTCCACACTTTCCGAGTGTGCTTTGTCGCCGCCTACACTTGAGTGCGTCGAATCTGCAATGGGAAGAATCCACTCGTGCAGTGGCAAAAGGACATACATAAGTCCACTGTTTCAGATGGTATATCTCCCGTTCTTCTGAACATGTGTTCTTCCACGCTGGCAAAAAAGAAATCCCGTAATCTTTTTCATCAGTCCTACCCTTCAGGACTCTTTCCGAGCAGATAGAAAACAGCATTTGTCTAGCCTGTCCTTAAAAAAGGCGAATCTTCTTCTCTCTCCTACTCAATTCCAAGTTCATGGATACGCTGATAAATCGTCAACTCATGAAATATCTCGAAACACGAAAACTTCTCAATGACCGGAAGTACGGTTTTTGTAACAATACATCAATTAATCTGGCGAAAGCAAAAAAGTTGCACTTAATATTTCTAAAACATTTGACAGAGTTTGGCGTCAGGCCCTTTTGTCAAAAATGCGTGCATTTGGGATCGACAATTCTTTTCTTCAATGAACTATAAGCTACCTTTCGGAACGTTCAAATCAAGTTTCAAGTCTGTAATACACAAAATTAATTCTGGTATGCCACAGGGTTCCCCTCTGTCTCCTACACTCTTTTTAATTCTCATCAACTATCTCTTATCTGCTAGTTCTAATCCAATGTATTCCTTTACTGACGACAGTAACTCTCTAATATTCATATTCGTTCCTGAACTCCCGTCTCTGAAGACAGCCATTCGGCTGTAGAATGGGTACGGGAGCTTATGTTAACCTTATCAAATTCCGATATTACAACATACTTTCAAACTCAATGTTTTCTGCTGTCACTAAAGCGGAATTTAAATAGCCAGGCGTTATCCATGAATGTCGCTTGTTTCGCCGAAACGTTTCATTCTCAGTATGTGTGCAAATGAAATCCTACTTTGAATTGACCATATATTCGATATCGCCAAAATTACCTTGCCGTGTCTTCTGGCCCATTCTGGTCGTTTTTCGATCAATGTATGGTTCAAATTGATCATTTGTTGTCGATAGCGATCTATATTAACGGTTTCACTAGGTTTTAGGAGCTCATGGTACACCACACCTTTCTGCTCCCACCAGACACACAACATTGTCTTCTTGCTGAATCGATCTGGTTTTGCAGTCGAAGTAGATGGCTGTCCCGGATTAACCCATTATTTTTTCCGTTTAGGATTCTGAAAATAAATCCATTTTTCATCGCCAGCAACAATTCGATGCAAAACTGATTTTGTTATCTTGTCTTTGAAACAAAATTTCACAAGTGGTTTTTCGGTTTTCCATCTGTATTTCATTCAATTCACGTGGCACCCATTTTCCAGACTTTTGGATCTTTCCCATAGCTTTTAAACGGTCAGAAATTGTTGGTTGTGCAACATTTAACATTTCTGCCATTTATTTCTGACTCCAAGTGTCATCCTCATCCAATATTGTTTGCTATTCGGCGTCTTCAAACTTTTTTGGTGGTCTTAAACGCTCTTCATTTTTCACATCAAAATAGTTATCTCTGAACCGTTGAAACCATATTATGCATGTTGTTTCTGATAGAGCATGATCACCATATGCCTCGACAAGCATTCGATGCGCCTCTGCAGCAGTTTTCTTCAAATGAAAAAAAAAAATTCTGGTACAAAATTCTACATTTTTAACACGATGAAAAAATATGATGTTGTTTGTTCAATGACTTGATGTATACTAAATATGTTTGAGAGGTTTGTATCTTGGCGCTCACTTCATACCGGTACACTTGGTATATCACGCCCTCTAATCTGGCCACAATATATAAGGCACCCATCCGCCCAAATTTAGAGTATAATGCCCACATCTGGTTAGGTGTTCCTAAAACAACTCTGCACCTGCTAGGCAGTATTCAAAACCGTGAGATAAAACTAATTGGTGTTACTTATATTATCCAGTAAATTTACATCCTCGAACACCAACGTATGTCTCCTGCCTCACTTTGTTTCATCACTTTTTCCACTATCATAGAAATGGACAGTAGCATTGCTCCCCTTGAAACCTTCAACCATAACACGCTTCTCACTATGAATATTCATCAGCACACCCTCAAACCCACCTTTGGATGTAATCTGAAATATCGTGATTCTTTCCTAAGTCTCACGTCTCGCTGACCTGCCAAGCTTATTTCCTGATCGTTATAACTTTCAAACATTTAAACCCAACTCACATCGGTATCTCTATAACTACCCTTCGCCTACGCTATGTGCAAACATCTTATGGTTGCATATATTACCTTGTACGCGCGCCAATTACAAACAAAAATAGCAAGGAATGGGAGGTTGTTTAAACGGGTAGCATAGTAGCGGCCAGCGCCAACCTTATCTACAATTAATATAGCCCTCATCGAGAAACCTTGGATGAACCGAGTCAAATTTAGGGGCTACTCAACCGACCTATAAGGCCGACTCACGTATTAAAAGTAGAAATACGTGCCTCTAGCCTTCTAAGTAATAATGACCAGGAATAAGTCAGCTATGAGCGTCGGAAAAAAACGCTACCCAGAGTAGCCTTATGAATCGGCTGACGGACCCAGAAATATTAAGCTACTTTATATCTAAAGCCCACCAGAAAGGTCAAATGTGATATTCATATGTTATGCTAACTCCAATCACACAGAACGGACATATGCTCCCGAGGTAAGGCCCTTTCTCAATATACATATAATTGATCACAATCGTTTGGTTTCTAACCGCGGTAATGAAATAACATTTATAGCGCAAAATAGACGATAGGTATTAGATTTCATTCTGACACCCTGTCGGTTAATAATTGGGAACTGCCTCCAGACATATCGTTCTCTGATTACAGAATTGCCAATGCCATATTGACATCCATACGCCTTAAATCGTATAAGATTCGCAGAAAGACCTACTGGGAACACGTTACAACAGCGATACATTAGAAATATTGGATCCCCAACGGACCGTTTAAATTGAAATCGCAACGGACACACTAGGGACAATCTTCTCCTATGCTTTTGACAAAACGGACCCCACATTGGTGGACCAAGGAACTATAATGCATTATAAAAGAGACGGGGAAACTTTTTAATGCAACCAAAAGCTCCAAACTTAGCTTTGAATAGGTCTAATACAAAGCCAGTCAGAAGAAGTACAAGATTATAAAGAACATTTTGCTCAAATATTAAAAGCACCACAGAGGGTGCCAGCAAAGTTCTATCAAAGGAATCTTCAGTAGCTGGAGACCTCAACCAACCCGATAGTTGTTACACGCAATCCAACTTTAAAGATCCAGGTCCCTTGCTAGAAACTCACTTTCGCAGATACACTTCGACTCCAGCAGCAGTAACAGAGAGTCACACACATCTTCCTGGTCAATACGATACTAGAAGATAGATACAAAATTAGCTAGGAAAAATACTCATTGATTTCTAACAAATCCCCTAGATTAGACGGAAACTTCTAATGCCGGATGGAAGTTTAGTTGGTTTTTATTCCCTAAGCAGTTAAGCCCAGTTATACCCATCCAAAAGATTGTCCATAAACCTGATACGGTTAATTATGCAAACTGCTTGACACTTTCGCATAGAACTGCTCCCAAAAAAACTAACCTCAAACCAACATACGATACCTACACTAAAGGTAAAGGCACGGAAACGGCCTTCCACTACATTTGAAAAAATCCTCTCGGAAAAGATTACATATTGGCTGTCTTCCTTGATATTGAGGGAGCCTTAAATAATGTTAAGGCTCTCGCTATACATATTGTAGAAACAATAGTAATAACAAACCTAATGTTGCCGGTTTTTGCCAACAAAATACTCCCGAACCTAGGAAAAGTGGGCGTGAGTGTTCTTAGATTGCTCGTAAAATGGGCCAAGCCACAAAATTCAGAACATAGAGGATAATTTAACAATTCTACCTTCCCTCCATAGATGGGAGAGCCTTCTAATATTGCTAAATACCTAGGTATCATACTAGAAAGTAACCAGAGCTCAATGCTGAAGAACGTGAAATGAGAACAACGGTCGCTTTCTACACTTTTTTGACTTCACACGGTGCAAGTGCAATTAAAGACTGTGACCCATTAAACCTAACCTCGGAAAAGAATCAGTATAGTTATCTCTCTACTCCACTTACACTACACATAGCTTCGTGGAGTAGGGAAGTAGCTTTAAGCTACAAATCAAGGGCTTGTTTGTCCAAGTAATCGTTTTGTAATCATTTGCAATTTATACTCTTCTTTCCCTGTTTGCTGTTCTTTGTTCCAAGAGAGATGCCATTTAGGTTTGGTTGCTCTCCCTAGCACTTTCCAGCTGTCGAAGTTCCTTTATAATTATTGCTGCAGTCTGTTTCGTATCATCCCGCGTTGCGCTCGATGTTCACATATGGTTCACAATTTTCTCGGGAGTTGGTATCTCCTCAACTCCCCGATCTGTACGCTCTATATAAAACCGTGAAAATGAAAAAATAAGTGTTGTGTACCCTCTCTGGCATCTCCGCAGTTTAAAAAGATAGGAGATTCATCAAGCCTAAATCTGTTCAGATAAGCACGGAAGCAGACATGTCCGGTAAAGAGCTGGCTGACAAGGAAATCTACTTTTCGGTGGTGGTCCGTCCATTTTTGGATATCCGGTATAAATCGATGGATCTTCCTTCCTTCCTTTTGAAGATTGATTCCATCTCTAATGTCATGTTCTCATGCATAGCTGCCTTTTTTCCTGCTTAATATCTTTGACTGAAAGTTTGGGTTCCTAGATTTTGTCTTCATCGGTGCTTTGTAGTGGATTAGCTAAGATTTTCGCTAATAGCATTCGCGCAATAATACATATAGCATCGCCTGACACCGTCCGATAAGCACAGCGCCCATAGACAGTTGACGGAGTTAATCCTTCTTGCATAAGACTTCATTTCACTATGGCCCATATTGGAGCTGCATACATTACTATGGACTGCACCACCATGACAGAATTAGTCTACTTTGTTGTCTGGAAACTCCAATATTGGAATTATTCTTGTTAAGGCAGCTTTTTCGCAAGTTCTTTCAAGGTGCTCCTTGTATGGTAAGCGAGCCTTATGTCGATCCTCACACTATCAGGTATCTGATCACCGATTTTGACGTTATACCTTGATCGCCTACCCTGATGACCGTCTCACTTTTTGGATACATTCATATACTATGACGGCTTCATTTTTCTTTGCACCTCTTCTCCATTTTCTGCCCTGAATATAGTTGCTTCTTCCAATATTAGAATTACCCTCCCTATACCATCTATCTTCAGAGCCTCAGACGTGTTTTTTCCATTGGTTTCGAAAAACCTTTTCTGTAAGACACTTGATAAACATTTCGACAAATGGTTCTTTGTTTTTGTCTTGTTGGCTAGCTTAAGGGACTTATTTGGTACGCCATCTAATCCAGGTAACTTGATATCATTGAGATGTCTGCAAATGTCCAGGATACGATATCCTATATTTCCGGAGGTGCTCCTGTACTCTATGTTGACGTTTGCTATGAAAATAATCCCGATACTAATTTTTGCATTTGTAGAAGGCAAGGGGGTGAAGATTCCCTAGTACCTTTGAGTGTTACCATGACTGTCCTGATTTCCTGATGACTATTCTCACGTTCCTATGCTTAACTTTGTATTGCGCCTGTAGATTCTATTGAGAGAGCAAACCTCTGGATCGCTGGAATAGTCTTCTCACTCTATGGCAATTTAGTGGCGTCTTCCGGACCATGGATGCGTGGCAAGCCCTTGTTACTTTGCTTATTTTGGACTCCCCAAAAATCAAGGTAAAAGACTCTTTGTCCAGTGGGCTTATCTTTCACCCCATTTTTTGGTAGAAGTTCCTGATTCGCTCTCCTCTGTTGCACCTCCAACTGGATGGCCAGGTGGTCGCTGTGAGTATATTAGTTACTGACTTTCCCCTTAAATAATAGCTGTGTTTTTTGGCATTGGTATCTGCGCTTAATTTTCAGAGCCCAAAAATACGGCTATCAGTATTGAATATTAACATTCGGATATTTGGCAGCACTGACGGTCGATTTGTTCAAAGCTCAGGACATGTATTGCGTTCAAGTTATCGCTATCATTGAAAAAAGGGTGTGGAAGCATTATTGCTATTCACTTTTACTCCAATAACACCTTCCATTATGTAACATAATTGCCTATAGGTTCTTATAACGACTTGACAGCTTTTTTTTAAATAAAAGGCAAACCATTTGAAATTTTCCAAAAACTTTATTATTGGCTTAAAGTTCAATCAAAACATTTATGAATGGAACTCGACTTCGTTCATATGGCCACCGCGGGCACGTTTGCAGCGGTCGATCCGCTGGACCCAATTTTCAACGACTCAGCCACACATTTCGGCCGAAACGGCCGCTATTTCGTGTTCAATGTTGGCTCTGAGCTCTTCCAACGTCGTTGGCGTGTTGGCACAAATCAATGACTTAACGTAGCCCCACAGGAAATAGTCAAGCGGCGTTAAATCGCACTAACAAGGCGGCCAATCGACTGGCCCATGTCTTAAAACGCTCACCATACTTACTTTTCAATAAATCGATTGTAGTGTGTGCTGTGTGGCTTGTGGCACCATCCTGTTAAAACCACATGTCGTCCAAGTCCATATCTTCCAATTCGGACAGAAAATAATCGGTGATCATGGCGCGATAACGCTGACCATTCACAGTAACGTGACGATCATTATCGTCGACGAAAAAATAAGGCCAAATAACGCCGTCGGCATGCAAACCGCACCAAACAGCTATTTTTTGTGGATGAAGTGGTGATTCATGAAGCACATGTGGGTTTTCAACCGACCAATAACGTATATTTTGCTTATTGACAAACCCATTAAGCCAAAAAGTAGCTTCATCACTGAAGATGATCTTGCGATCATCCAGAACCCAATCGGAGAACGTACGTCGCTTCAAATGGTCCATCGGCTTCAATTCTTGAGTCAGCTTGATCTTGTATGGGTCTGAGCGATGCCCAATTCATGAGAACGCCATGGAATTGACTGATTTGGATCGTTTGCTACGGACGTATGATAATCTAGGATAAACATCCTCATTTCAATTATTAATCGAGCTTCATGAAATTTTGCTTCTTACGCCCAACTTTCTAGGCGACCTTCTTTTTATTAAACTCACTAATATGAATTTAAAAATTTTTTTCTTGTGAACTGAATTCATAAGAGCCATACAGAGGCCTATACGAAAATACCGGAAGCAATATACTAAGTAGATGCGTACAATGTAAAAAATTTAATGGTTCTGTAGCCCCCATTGTTCGATGTGAACAATATCCTTATTTTGTCAAAGGAGAAAACTTCCTGTAGCAAAACATCTGCACCTGCTTTGAGGTTAAAGCAATATATTGCCGCAAGACGAGTTTACTCTGTCTCTGGATTTATTAGTCCAAATAATACACAGTAGTCCAGCCCTCTAGGTCGAAATTTTCGTGCTCTCTAGACAACTCTTCTTTTTCTACTTTTACTAACCACCAAAATATGTATCGCGCATAGTTACATCTAATGGTACATTCGGCGTAGGCCAATAAGGGTTTCACCTTGAAAATAGTTAATCGGAAATTATCGCATTGGAATGATTTTTTAATTTTTTTTTTTTTATTAAAAAGTTAAACATTCAAAGCCTTCATTGTCAAAGCACAGGTTGAACCTTATTTTCTTATCCCTCTTTCCACCATATGGATGGGTATGTTGGCCATTTCTCAATGAATGTTTCTTTTCAGGTCGTTCAGAGTCTGTGGGGGGTTGAAATAGACACAAAAAGAAGTCACAAAGGGTCAAATCAGGTGAATGCGCCAGCCACTCTAAATCATCGCTCAGTGAGATAAGGCACCTTGTGAAGTGCTCTCGCAACACACCCATCGATGTCCTTAAAATATGAGCCGTTGCTCCGTCCTGTTCGGACAAAATGTCTCCTAAGTCCATTTCATCAAGTTGTAGCAAAAAAAAATTCTTTGAGCATATTCACATGTCGTTCTGAATTGACTGTGTCCGTCTGCAGATTTTCCTCAAAAAACCATGGACCGATAATCCCAGTTCTTCTCTTTTGCACGTTGTGACCCATAAAAGAATTAAATTCCGGTCTCAATGGTTCACACGCTTATCTGAAACCACCGATCGGTTGTTGTAAAAATAGGCCTCTAAGGCAAACGCACGCTGCTCGTTACTCCAACGCATGATGACGACCAAAACCAAGGCAATAAAACTTTAGGACCACGTGTTTTAAACGAGACCAAGCACAGCCACCTGGGACTCTCATCAGCTTCAGAACGGTCGTTTAAAATATGGAAATTATCTTGGGGGACCATGTACTTAAATAGTTACTGGCTTAATGGAATAGACCTTTCTTTTAAGATACTTGTAACCCCAGGGAAAATACTTAAATATTTTAAGCGAGATTATGGAGGTTACCCTGAACACAATCAACATTTGGGCAAAAAGCTATGGTCTTAATGGCAACCAGAAAGTACAAGATACCGCAATCCAAATTCCCAAAACTCAACAGAGTGGAAGTGTCTGGGTATAATTTTGGACAAAAAATGGGTGAAACCCATTCTTATATATTTCGCAGTAGTATGGTGGAAAACAAAAAAGAAGAAAACGGTTTATTGAAAATTAGCGGCGGTTTAAAGAACGACTCCCATAGCCATTAAAGGTGCATCATTTCTGCATCTAACACCGCTTGATTTACAGATCAAAAAACTCACTAGTTTGGGTTACTTTAAGCACGGCACGGTGCTAGCCAAGCTACTGGAAGGCAATCCAATGAAATTCCTTCCTTGCTTGACTTCAACATTCCGTATGATATAACATATCCCAAGGATATGTTCAGAAGACTCAGAACTAAGATTGTCTATCTATAAGACTACTGGGCGCAAGCAGTGTCTTCCAGTCCTCATTGCGACTGAGCTAATCCAGATGAGATCGGTATCCGGAAGAGATATCGCTATCTACACCGATAGCTAGACCGCACTTAAGGCAATGGAATCGACCAACATCAATTCTGTTATAGTCAGGGGCTGTCGCACAGTGCCCGAGGCATTATGCAGTCAGAACCAAGGAGAAAGTCATAAAGACTGCCAACCTAAGGTAATCAAGTCCTGAAAGCCACAGGGTATTCAAGTCCCCCTGGCCACTTTTTGACGGCAAAAGATTTAGGAAGTTAAGAAATAAAAATGGATAAGTTAAGGTGAATAATATGAATCCTGACAGGACACTTTCTCCTGCAGTAACACACAAAGAGACTTAACTTGTAAAATACGGATACTTACAGATTCTGCAGTGATCTGCAAGCTGTTGAGGACATAACACACATACTGTGTGAATACAAAGCAGTATCTCGTAGGCGAAGAAAATTCTTAGGGAAATACTTTTTCGAAAACCTAGAGGAAACAGACAGTACGAACTTCAAAGGCCTTTTTGGCGTTTGCTAAGAAATTGGATGTTTCACTAAGGAGATTTTTTAAGTTTTGGCCATTTAAATACAAATTCAACTAGTTCAACTAGTTAGTGCAATAAATTTATTGTTGCATTGACTGTGTTGCTTGTCCACATCCATATCATCCAACTTGGGTCGTTCACCACTCACAGCATTCCCGGCACCATTTTTCAAAACGGTTCAATACTCTCTCCAGCCTAAAAACTACACCAAACGGTGAATCTTTAAGAATGCATCAGTTTCTCGACAATCTCTCTTGGATTTTCATCGGCCCAAATGCGAAAATTTTACTTATTAGCGTGTCCACTGAGATAAAAATGAGATTTGCCAGTGAAAATGATTTTTTTTGTTTTCAAAAATCTTCAAATTTTGTTTTTGCTCGTGCATACACCCGGCGAACGTTCGGCTCTAGAAATGGTCTGGAGGCTTCAATTTCTGCGTTATCTGAATTTTGGAAACGTGCATATTTAAATCTTTTGTTAAACTTTGATGTAATGTGGTTGTTGAGAGGTTTATTTCGTGCACAGGATGACGGGTGACCAGATAGCATAGTTTCTCCAATTGCTATGTTTCAGCAGCTTTTAAAGTTACCAATAACATCCGGCTGTCGAAATATTCAGTAAGCGTTACCATTTCATCATTCATCGTTTTAAGCTTGCCGTCGTCTTGAGGTCGGTCATCATCATCGACTTCAATATGCAGGTAATTCGTCACACCATGGAAAAGTTTGAGCGTAAGCACACTCTTTTGAATCTTAAGCCACCAACCATACAGAGAATAATGCGAAATAAAGAAAACATAGCCGCCGTAGCGGTGAGAATCGAAGAAGACCCAGAAATGTCGATTCGCCGCCGATCAGCTGAATTTAATATCGCCAAAGAGTAAAATTGCTGTAATTGGACCAAATACAATCCACAAGTGTTCAGCCAAGCATCAACAGCCACAAAGATTAACTGTTTGGTGCGATTTATAGCATGGCGGCATCATCGAACCTTACTTCTTTTGAAATGAGGAAGGAGACACCGTTACCATCAATGGTGTCAGGTATAGAGCGATGTTAATCGACTTTCTGTGGTCAGCGCTCAATATATTAGAGCTTTAGTTGCAACAAGATGGTGCTGCATGCCATACAAGCGACGCAGCGCTCGAATTTGTGGAGAACAAATTTGGTGACTTGGTCATCTCACAACCGCCGCGATCATGCAATTTGACACCACTCAATTATCTTCTCTAGGACTACGTCAAGTTATAAGTCTGCGCTAACAAACCAACCAATTTGGACAAGCTCGAAGCTAGCATTCGACACGAGGCTAGCATGCCGGGATAGCGCTGCATATACTGGACCGACTCATCAAAAAGAGGACCCACTGCTTGAAGCACTGTCCGGACATTTTCATTATGGTCTTCGATAGTTTTAAAAGAATGTTTCATTGAGTAGATGCCTCATCCATCACAGATGTCGATATGAAACAATTTCTTTTCTTTTTTTTTTGAGGTTTTATTCGACACTCTCATGGTGAAATATTCATTGGGTTTCCTTTATTTGCACGAAATACTTTTATAACAGAGAACAAGATTAAGGTGGTGTATTTCCATTTCTTTTTGTGATATTAGGATACATGCACAGCTCAGTTGACAAATAACTTTAAAAGCTATCACGTAAGCATCATAATCCCTTTTGTTTTAGCAATTTGGATCTTTAAATCTTGATTCCCGGTCCACTCCACATTCAGTAGAGTACATTTTTGATGAATGCAGAACAAAATCTAATATCAATGGCTTAAGTACCTTTATACCCTCCAACAGCCAGAATTCTGTCACTCTTGCCATCCGGGACCAGAAAAATCAATACTAGGTCCAACGCACCTAAATAATAAGTCAAAAAACGCAACTAAGATTCATCGCGAAATCTCGGCTCGATTTCATGCAAGATAGAATTTCTGTAACTTGCTTCACTTCAGCTGCGTTAACCGACTAAAATTGCATGGGTTCATTGGTTAATGTACACTCCTTCCATTGACTTTCACCTTTCACTCATTCAATACAATATCTGCAAACTTTTCATTCTCTGCCACGTAAGCCTCCTGAACTACATTGTTCTAAATGGTCACCCATATATTTTCCACTCACAAAAGGGCCATAAGGATAAATATGCTAACGTTGGCCGCCTCGAATGTTCACTTTCTGGGTCATGAGGGTTAACTGCGTTCAACTGCTATTATTGAACGCACTGACACAGCGACTGGTAATTCCATTTGAACCGAATCTCATCGAATTCGTGGGATCAGAGCTCGAAAAGAACAAATCCACACAATTGAGTATCGAGAGTGCACCTAGTGAAATCGTTTATCTGAATTTTATCTATGTCCAGAGTTCTATAGCCAACAATGGACCGATAAAAACTCATAACAGTGCGTGTGCATTCAACCAATCTGATGAACCATGCACGCAAAATTCTCAAATGATTTATTGGCGAACTAGTGGTTTGTGAATTTTATGGGATATGGTTACAAGAAGATTCAATCTTGATATTGAAGCGGATATTTGTCATCGGTTGAATGGATGGAATAGGCATTTACGATCTTGATTTCCTGGTTATCCATCTACTTCACTCCTGATACCTGCACAATAAAATTTAAACACACACAACACTTCTTGATTTAGTTTATGAATTCTATTGACCTAAGAGGTTTTTTTAGTTTAAATAAATAAAATACACAAGATATCCTGGGGCTTATTTTAAACTTAATCTAGAAAAAAAATCTGTAGGATTCCTTCCGTTACTTAAGGCTAAACTCTAAACAATCTTTTTGTTAAATTAAGATAAATATCCCTCGCAAGTTTTGCAGCAATTTTTCTGATAATGAGGAACCTTACACAACCTCGATTTGTTGATCCTTCTGCAATTTGAAAATTCATCTGCTGTACAGGATGGACCACCAATATCATTTTGTAAAGCAATGACATGTGAATCGATTTCTAAACAAAAAAAAAAAAAAAAAATCCAAAAAACAATCTGTCATGAGAAGTTCAACAAAATTCCTACCTTCACACTTTTGTGTGTTACAAGTTCCGTAAACTGGCTGTCGTTCAATATATTTACAGTTGTTTGACTCTTGTAGGGAGTTTTCTTTCCAATCGAATTCCAAACATCTGGCGTAACGACGTTGTATACCTTCACCACAGGATCTGGAACACTATGAACGAAAGAGAGATTCAATTAAAACTTTCGTAGATCCTTCAATATTTACGTACCTCAGACCACTCGGAATAATGCCACTTGGGTCCACAATATTCCACATCTCGATGGGTGCAATTCTTTGTTTCAGTTGGCTTTTCGTTCAAGTCACACTCCTCATCTTCCATAACAATTCCGTCAACAATACAAAGAACTGTCCTTCTTTTCAATAGATTGAAGCAATCCCCCGAACAATTGCTCCACGGTGATGTAAACCAAACACCTTCGGTACATTTCTTGTTGCGATCACATGGCCGTGATAACCCTGGAGTGATCCTCAAATCACAAAGATCTGTGTATGGTGCTGTTCGATCGCAATAAATTGATCGATGCTCTAATCCAGATCCACATTCTGCTGTACATTGATCATTCCATTCGGACATTAGCCAAACTCCAGACTTGTCACGATCATCTCTGAAACCTTTTCGAAGATTTAGTGTCTGATTAAATGAGTTGTAGACATTTGCAGAAGATCCAATTAGTCTTGAGTAAATTCTAGCCGACTTCTCCGTACGTTGGGCGTATATCCTACGTCGAATCTTTTTGGGGCAATCACAATTTTCACTTTCAACTGGTTTGACACTCGTACATTGACGTTCCTCCACCATTTCAACAACTCCAGAAGCCTGCTCCTGAACGCAATTCACTGTGCGATTATGTACTCCCACTCCGTCAGTGCATACGCACTCGCCGTATTCTTCTGTTTGCCAATAGGCAGAGCACAATTGCAGATTGCATTTATAGATGTCTTCATGGAAGCTTGGTTTTTCGGTGAACATACATCTTCGAGGTGTATAATAACGTGTAGGGGAATCACGGATGCATCGAAAGATCGGTGATCGTACACCTGCCCCACACGATCGATTACAAGGACCAAAGCCAAGAAGTTTCCATGTAAATTTTCTGCGTTTGCGGTCCTTGGATTTGGCCAGTTGAACTTCTACAGCATCAGGAATTTTGTTATCTTCGACATCGTCTAAAGGAACTCCAAGCTCATTCCAATGGGTCTCAATCTCTTCGGAGTCTGAAATGCCAGACGCGGCAATCGGAATGTTGTAGTCATATTTGATTCCCGGATTAATACCGCGTACCAAGAGCTGAAATAAATTGATAACCATCAATTGTTTGAAAAATAACCGACGATAAAGTCTTACCAAAACATCAATGGGCTTAGAGATGGGACCCTTTGCTTCAACGATTTGCAATTCCTTGTCGTATTCGTAAGCGTCACCGTTGTACTCATACGTGCCGCTCTCCGATATGTGGTTGTTTCCATTGATGATAAATTTATTATCAACCGATCGAATAGCTAACACACAAATTTATGAGATTCACAATTAGTTGAATAACAAATAGACGTTGTATAATTTACCTAATCGATTCTCGCTGGATGCCATCTGTTTGATTGTTATATTTGTTGCACCACTACCGATAGTTGTGATATAAATGTAGCCATGGGGTAAAGTTGCTTTGCCGAATATTTCCGAAACCGATCGGCATAACACTGATCCACATCGAGTCTTTACATCTTTGGTAGTTGCTCCGCGAATTGCTCCACTATTATGTACCGCCTGACCGCAAAAAAAAAAAAAAAAAAAAAAAACATCATATGACATTAAGAAAACCTCCTCGGAACAAAAAAATTTGGAAAACAATTACAAAAATAAAAACTCACCAAAAACATCAACAGCAAGATCTTAAGAACGGCAAACATGTTTGAGACTTTTAGTCAAATAATTGCATCAGTTACCTAAAGTTTGATAGAAACAAAATCAATAGATACATCTAAGTGACTCAAACAAGGGGTTAAGTGATTGAGCAGTAGACGAATGTAATGAATGTCTAATCACCCACTTTATACCAAAGAATTATTGTCAACTTGACATAAAAAGCACTTGCACTTGTGTAACATACAAAAGATATTTTTCTAAATTATGCGTTCACGAAAAGATATTTTTAAAGCAATTAACAATCGACGACATAATGTGGGTCATATTGCAGCCCAACCCGAAATGCTATTCAATATTCGATGCCAACAATTCAAATAGCCGGAAGAAACTCAACTCGCACTCGTAGTGCCTATATGGCTACTAGAACATTTCAATCCACTTCAATAATGTGCGCGTCACAAGTGTTTCTGCATTTACTGCGGATGTACGCAGTTGTTTTGTATCTTTGGAGATGTAATGGCTACCCATAAAAATTCAAAACAATTTCTAAACATCGACTTTGTGGGGAGCTGATAATTAATTTTCACACAAACATGTGACATCACACTTTCGTCTGTCCAATTACGACTATAATATTGTATTTGCAACATTTAACTCCTTATACTCAGCATCTTTAAGCAACACGTAGTGGGTGTTGATAAGAATTGTGCACAAACTACGAGTATGCATACACATGCATCAAATTGCCATAGATCAAAAGTATAACGATTATGACTCGTATTGCCACATTTGGTGGATGCAGAAGCAGACCACCTAGACGATGGAAAAACAAAGCAGTTAAAATAAATCTAAATTACCTTATCTCTTCCGTAACCACGCTAGCAACATGCGCAACATACGAATAAAAACACTTCGCCCGCCTCTATTATCTGAGTTAGTATAGAGAAAAATTTAACAAAAAGACAATTTATTGAGCTTCACTCGAACGATGGAATTAGATTTGTAAAGCGATTGAATCCGTCGTTTCGAATGTCCAGTACCGGAATGTGGTCAGGAAGCAGAGCCGTCTAGATATTTAGTTGTACTAGCTCTACTCGTATCTCGAGTATGAATACGAGTAAGCCACCTGCCTTCTACCCAGCAATGGATACATATATAGATACTCGTACATGGATCAAACATCGACACATGTCCAATGGAGGGTATTATTTTTTGGCCAAACGCCAATATATCGACGCTCGAGTATGGTATTGCCATTTATAAAGGAGTTGGCAGTTGAGTCTTTCTTAACTAAATCGCCTTTCATGCGAAAGATGCCAGCAATCGCTTCAGGCATCATCTACTCGGTGATTCTGTGATTCGATGATGTTTTTGCGCCTTTTTTCTGATCGATGACGCTTAATAACGCCCAATTGTTTTTGTACGAGTAACTATGTAGCTTTAGTCTTCGTATTTAATCACTTTGACGACAAATGTCGTCTGTCAATTTGTGCGTGTTCGCACATAACTCTTGTTGGTTGAGGCGCACATAACAACATTGTTGTGGGTGGATTTTTGTGGATTGTGGCATTGTGGCACGGATGGATAATTATTTAATTGCTTCGAGGGTGGTAATAAAGTTTATGAGGGATGATAAATTTTAAAGTATTTTAGCTACTTGTTGGTGGTGGGATCGGTATGACAAATGTAAAAAAGGCTACGGGAATAACTATAAAAATTTGTTAATCGCACAGGTTGCCTTGTAAAACACGAAAACTGGATCAAAGGCAATGTTATTAATTGTTGGCATCAGGTTGTGTCATTGAAATTAATTCCAATTTACTTGACAAACTGACGTTGTATAAATATAGTAACCGTGGGTGGTTAACGATTTTCCTTTTAAATTAAACTTTAATATTTGGTGTGTTTATGTAGGCCCAAGTTAATTTATTATCCGTATACAACGAAATACGTCTTGTTGTTCTTTGTTTTTTAAGCGTTGAAACAACATTTAACGCATATACCTATCTTCTTTCTTTCCTCCATCAACACCTTTCTCCTTAAGTGTGGTCTTGCGACAACCAGCTCCCGATATGCGCATCAAATTAGTAAAGTCCCATTTCATTTGAACACGCCACCGTCGTGGTCTACCTGTACCATTTTTCCGGCATGCATTGGAAAATACTCCGCAACAATTCAATTCATTAAAATTGTAAATATTCACTGGAAGAATTATAAAGTTTTTTAGATCAACATGAAGCACATTCTGTCCCAATAATTGTTAAATTTGAACTATTGGGACAAGGTAGTGATATAGAGAAACGAAATCATATCCCTCGCGCAAATACAATCGGGAGTATTGCTTCTGCAGCTCGAAATGTGGCCTTATGCCGGTCTCAGGTACAACAACACCCAAACGGTTTTCTCACAAAAACGTAAATCATAAAGACTGTAAGGTTCCAATGACGGAAAAACCAAGTCCTGTTGACCATAGGCAACGTCGTAAGTTTGGCAGTTACCGATTTGTCAAAAAGCTTCTTTTTTTTTTTTTTTTTGTTTTATAATCGCCATTCGCTCACGCGTGGTATGGTTTTTGGGCAGGAGGCGACATTGGATCTTTTCCTTGGAAGCAATAAAGGACACATTTTTACACTAAGAAAAGCTATATCTTAAGGCCACGCAGTGAAACTGGAACCCCAAGCATATCACAATGTCATTCGTGATTGGCACTTATTTTTCTGATGATATTTGCAAAAGAAACAGTGATTGACGAGGGTGATTATTCGTTCGATCTCTACAGTACTGTTGTCCTTAAATTAACAACGAAGCCCAGTCCCCTACTGTAGCACGGTATCTGAACCGTTGTTGTTGAGTATCATATGTCTCCGACTTTAATTTACCACTGAGCGCATCTTGCCGCTTTTACTTTAATGGCCGTGACACGTATCCCAGGTTTTTGTAAGATGATGCCTATTTAGGCATGTATGTAAGTTCCGTACAAGCATTTCAAGTTTACGTTCATCGAACATCGATTTGAGAATCGGGTGCGAAGTCTTGACCTTGTCGACACATAGGAATCCGCAGAAAATCAAATGGACACGATTTAAGACTCAGCGGTAGTGGACTGGCTTCCAACTCGAAAGATTCGGAGTTCGAGTCCTAACCGCGCCCGAAAGACATTTATTTTTTCCGTTAACAAAATTCAAGTAAGATGACCATAAATCAACAACAAGCCGTCTTTCACTTAGAACCTAGCCTCCTCATTACTATAAATGAGTGTAAAGTTAAAAAAAAAAAAAGCTACCCCCACCAAATGTTTTGGAATAGCAAGTTCAGCTAGTGAACAATCATGCAGATTGCAGTAACTTCGTAAAGAAACCAGAAAAGTTCTAAACAAGTTTGTTAAGGTCCTCAAGACTGACGGGAGGAAAACTGGAGTCTTTACAGATCGAATATGAATATAAGAAGCTCATTTGGATTTCTAAGAATGCCTCTAATAAAGACTTTTGCGAAAAGATCGAAATTGCCGGTGAAGATCAACCAGGTTGAAGCCACTCAGAAAATCTGATAGTATCTATACTGAATCGCAAGCGACGACTCTGCGTCTCACTTCCTAATCAAAATCAACTTACAACCAGCTCCTATTGACGAAGCTGCTAGTGAGCTGAATAGAACAGCACGCCATAGCTAGTATATCTCATCGGTTGTGGTTTCGGTTGAGGCCATTAAACGTGATTTTCCCCCTTTGATAGCTTCAATTCACCTGACACCGATTTCATATTCAGAGTAACATAATGTTACGAAAAGGTAACTCTAAAGAGAATTTTCACTGCTGACCTGGCGCTGGTATACAAACCGATACCTTGACGAACAGTGAGAGTAGTGTTGATACCGAAAATTGGAAAATTGATTACACTACACGTCAAGAGTTTCAAACCTATAAGACTGACTTCCTTCATGCTAAAGAGAATGGAGAGAATTTCCGAGATCCATGTGCGCAAGACTGCGATGCAAGACACTTACAAACACGGAAACCTTGCGAGAATGCCCTTGAAAATTTGATAGGTAGAACTGAAGGTGCACTCAACTAGATGGAATACGCCCTGGGCATTTTCATTGACACTGAAAGTACTTTCGACAACGCAACTTTTGCCTGCATCTGTAACTCAGTCAGACAATACGGTGTAGACGAATCACTAGTTTTGTGGATAAAAAGCTGATGAATAGGACTGGTGCAGACAGTGGACAATGTGTTATGGAGGGGGTAAATAGATGTTGCTCGCAAGGTTGCGTTCTATCTCCACTGTTATGGTGCATGTTGGTCTATTCACTGTTCAACGCGCTCAATATTTCTAATGTCTTTACACAAACATATTCCGATGATGAAGCTGTACAGTCTGTTGGATCGTATCTAGCGATTGTCTGCCGTCTGGTCTCAAGCACCTACAAGCCTATACGTGATCGACATGATTGGTGTACTAGAAACGGGCTTTCGGTCAATCCTCCCAAAACTGAGGTTGTTTTCTTTACGATAAGCAGGAAGCCGTCTCGTTTGACTCATCTTGTGCCTAAAGGCATCACCATCCATGTCTCCAAAGAAGCAAAAGCTGTCATCCTGAATAAAATAACTTCTTTGGACTCAATATGTTACGTCAAAAGCCTCTAAGACGATATCCGCTTTTTGGAACATGTCACTGTTGATCCACAGACCTATGATAAGGCTTATTATATCATAAGCGTCAGCAGACTGGTGAAATAAGCTCTCACGTAAATATGTCATTTCGGCTTTAACCAACCTCCAAAGAACGGTTTGTCTAGGATGCATGGGGGATTTCACCAGCACTCCTGACTCCGTTCTAGACCCATTGATGAATCTCGCTGCCCTTGGTATTCATAGCATGGGCTGTACTCTCTAAGCCATCTCCCGTTTAAAAAAAAAGAGGTCTTTGGTACAACATACACTGCAGTTTTAATGACCTTATCCGCCGACTGTTTTTTGACTCTGGCCTTATGGACATGCCATCTGACGCAATAACACCAGAACTCCCTCTGCAGAAAAACTACGAAATCAACTTTCTCTGTGCCCAAGACTCGTTTCGGCCAGAATCTAAACCAAGAAAGAAATGCGGTCGAGTCTTCGCGGATGGCTCTAAAACCAATCTAGGATACGACGCTAGTGTCTTTCTGGAGGACGATAACGTTAGATTTTACTCCATGTTAGGAAAACTTTCTTCTGTCTTTCAAGCAGAGATTTACGCAATCGTGATGGCAATGAACAATATTGGAAAGAACCGGTAGAGGAGGCAATTCATTTGCATTTATGGCGACAGCCAAGTTGCGCTCAGATCCTTGCTAAACCCTCCTATGACTTCGAAAATTGTTTAAGAATGCAAGACATTCAAGAAGGGTAAATTTACTAAGGTCACAATGGGATCATGAGAAATGAAAACGCCGACGACGACTAGCCAGACAAGGCTCGGAGGAAAGTTTTTGAGGTCCCTGGGTATGCCTGAGTTTGAGGTTAAAGCTTCCATTAACAGTTGGTTTCATGTGAGCAGAATTGCATCTGCTAAACTTTTTATGAGAACAACTTAATGGGCCTCAAATCAAAACCCCAGGTTGTAGGCGGACCAAACGAATGCTTTCCAACGTCTCTAAGAAGTCAGCGGCCATTTTGATGTCCCTCAGCAGGAAAGACTGGAACGTGTTTACTCGAATTGTGTGGAGGCACTACACTTTTACTGAGCACTTAAATGCCCTAAATATAAGTGATACTACACCTTTTGACGCTTGCTGTGAATGTGATGACAACATCGCGGCGCACTACCTCTGTGAATGTCCGGCTTACACCCGTATCAGGATGCAGGTACTCGGCGTTGACGTAGTGAATGCTGTTACTGTAAGCACGAAAACATTTTTTGACATCAAAAGTCTCTCGCTATCATCCAGCACAAGTAGACGAGATTGATAGATATGCCAAAACTTTGCATTCGGTTGAATGATAGTCAGAAAAGCAAAATTTCCGAATTGTCAGTACTTATTCTATTTCTATTTCTTTATTATATCTGTACGCTTTTGGTTTGGATTTTTTCCTTGGCAACTTTTTGCCACTCTCTACTGCCATTTCAGAATATCGTTTCTGCAAAAGCACCTCTCCATGACCTCGATCAAAAACTTGTCTTCTACTTTCTTTTTCTTTCTTCTCATAATCTTACGAAGAAGATCCCGTCATTCTTTACAGCGCCGCCTTGTTTGCCTCTTGATTCACTGTTTGTGCTTTTTGGCACTCTATGACAATGGTCTGCTGCATTTCTTGCTGCCATAATAGGATTTTTTGGAAGATGTTGGGAGACTCATTTAGGAAAGGCCCCAGAGATCTTTCACGAATGTAGCCATCAAATTATCTTGCAACACTTCCTCAGCATTTTGGCATCCGGTATATCCCCCCATTCGCACCTTGGCTACAAAGACGGATCAGTTGCAGTTGATGATGGATTCGTAAATCGTCCGGCATATAGAAGGCTGTAACTATACCTTGCGTCAATCACAACACAATAAATGTGATTGACAACTTTTTGGACAGGTGACTGCAAGGTTTGTTTGCGAATGTTGAGGTTTGGTAAATGCGTTGTAGCTACAATGATGTATCGCCCCCCACCATCTGTAAAAGACTGAGTTCGTTTCTAGAGCTGGTGACGTATAGGCTATGTTTTCCAAAGACGACCTCCTTTTCTGACTTGGCAATAGTATCATCAAGAACGATCTTTATATCGTATTCCTCATCAGGGAACACCATATCATATCAGATCTATGTAGGCAAACAAATCCTTGATTAGATTTGATTACATCCAGGCTTTCGCACACTTATCTTATCTCAAGATATCTCATTTAATTGGATTTTCTAGATTTGAGTCCATGTCAATGGTTAAAGCACGCATTTAAATGCTGGAGAAGACTTACACAAACTTTTTTATATTGCCTACAAGAAAATTTTAGTATCGCTAGCAAATGTTTTATTATTCTCGACATATGACGCATGGTCATATTGACTTGATAGCTGATTTTTCTGACATGTACAACATTAGTCCACTCAACCCTAACGAAACCTTCATATAACCGGTAGTGTTAGATGCCCAGAGTATAAAAAAGCCATTGAGAGCTTACACGCGAAAACATGAAAATATTGCGACTAAATTTAAATCACTGTGAAGTAGCTCAGGATCTATTGCATCAAACGGTTCACGAGCTAAAGGTCGACATTCGGAGCTATGTAATTTAATTCGTGCGGTTTTTTTTTTCAAAATTTGAACGTTTATTTAAGAAAAACATGTACAATAGTATTATTCAAAGTATTGCCCATCTGAAGCTATGACTTTTTCCTATCTTTCTGGCAGATTTTGGATCCCATCCTAAAAGAACTGCGCCGGCTTGACAGCCAGGAATGAACCAAGCCAATTTTTGATATTCTGCTCTGATGTGAACCGTATTTCAGTGAGGATTAATTGTGTTCGGTAGCGTTGTCTATTGATGGTTTCACCCGGTTTTAGCAACTCATAATACAGCACACCCATCTGATCCCACCAAATACAGAGCATTACCTTCGCGCCATGGATATCCGGCTTTGCCGTTGATTTGGCTGGTTGGCCGGGTTTCACATATGAGTTTTTGCGCTTGAGGTTATCGTAATGGATCCATTTTTTATCACCAGTAACAATCCGATGCAAAAATGACTTCCTTTTGTGGCGTTCCAGCAGCATTTCGGACATACAAAACCGCCTTTCGACGTTAGTCGGCTTGAGTTCATGTGGAACCCATGTTCCTTGCTTTTGAATACATCCAGCTGCTCTTCTTTTTTGTGAGCTCTTCTTGTGTTTGGCAATAATCTTCATAGACTAATGCTTCCAGTTCTTCACCTTCAAACTTTTTTGGCTGCCCAGGACGTTCATCGTCTTCCAAGCCAAAATCACCACTTTTAAATCGTGCAAACCACTTTTGGCACGTTCGCTCAGCTAGCGCATGTTCACCATAAACTTCCGCCAAAATACGATGACTTTCGGCGGCAGTTTTCTTCATATTAAAGTAATGAAGAAGAACTCCCCGCAAAAACACTTTTTCAGGCACAAAGTTCGACATATTTTAGTGAAAAAAAAAATATTGTTGTTTACGCTTCAAATGAATGACATATACTGAATTGACGTACAATGATAGTAGCTTTCCAACGCATATTCCAATGGAATAATAACAATTGAGTAATACAAGTTACGCCATCTCTTAGCAAACCGCACGATTTAAGTTATAGAGCCAATAGATTGCAACATTAATTCGGGTAAGTGGGCGCATGATGCGACTGAATGTGGTAATAAGACAACTTCTGTTTTTTTTTTTTTTTTTGAAATTCTTTGCGTCATATAGTAGCTTGACATTTGCAAAAGTTACGTAGCCAAGAGTACATCTATCTCTGTGCGTGAACGTTGGAAAAATGTTTCGGCACTGATTCTCTAAAGAAAACGGTCGTTTACCAGTGGCACGAGCGGTTCGAAAGTGGTCGTGAATCAATCGAAGATGATGAACGCAGTAGTAGACCATCGACATCGAAAACCGACGAACACATAGATGAAGTAAAGTAAATGTTAATCAATAACCGCATATTAACGTTGCCTATGGATCCGTACAAAACATTTTGGTTAATGATTTGGGTTTCCGTCGTGTAGCAGCAAAGTTGGTGCAAAAGACCTCAATTTCATGCAAAAAAGAGACCGTGTTGACGTCGCAAAAGAGATGATTTGTAAGGCTAAATCATCAAGAGGATCATTACTGAAGACGAGGCGTGGGCTTATGAGTACGACATGCAATCCAGACATCAAGCAAGTAAATGACGTTCACCAAATGAGCCGAGACCAAAAAACCCACGTCGTTTTCAGTCAAAAAAGAAGGCAATGCTCACGGTTTTCATGGATTACAACGGTGTAGTGCATCATGAATTTTTGCCAGAAGGCCAAACAGTAAGCAAAGAGTATTATTTGGGCATTATGAGAAAGAGAACAGAATTGTGGGCAGAAAACACTAGGGGGAACGCGTTTCAGCAGCCCAGAGGAAGTAAGGTGTTATATAAAAAAGAACTGAGGAAAGCAAAGCAACAATCCTGGAGATCATTTTGTGACAAAATTACAGAAACCTCTGACGCATCGCGGCTAAGAAAAATTCTCTTTACAAATCCTTTGATGCTTACTTGTTTCAAAAAAAAAAAGCAGATAGCTCTTAGACAACTTGAAGTGATGAAGCACTCACTTTCCAGATAGCTCCCTATTTGCGGCCAATTCGTAACCAAAATTCATGATCTGACTACAAGAGACAAACTGCTTTTGGCGCTGCATAGCTTACATACAAGTCTGCCTACGCTAGAGAATATCAAGAGGAGTTGCGTAGGACTGACCCACATTCCACTGTCATGAAGAGAAGTCAATGTAGTTTTCATTCCCAAGGCCGGAAAATGGTTACATGTTGTTCCAAAGGACCTCCGACATATAAGTCTATCATCTTTCCTTCTAGAAACTCTAGAACGACTGATTGATATCCATATACGAACTAAAATTGATCCAAGACTTTTGTCGACGGCTCAGCGTGCCTACTGCAAAGAAAAGTCGGTGTACATAGCTCTAAATTCACTGACGAATCACATTGAACGGTCCCTACAATAGGTATAGAGAGTACACAATGGCTGCTTTCCTGGACATAGAAGCACCACCTCCTTAATCACGACTGCCCTGTCACATCTTCAGGTAGACGACTCACTTGGGGAATTGATCAGTCTTATGCTAAACAGCACTAAAATCAAACTCGTTGGAGCTTCTGTGGAATGAATGACGTTGCTAAAGCCGTCTCAAATAAACATCTTAATACCATCAGAGAACTCCTCCAACTAAGTCTTAGCAGATTGGACCGTTGGGCAGATCGCTGTGGATTGGGAGGAAACCTCCATAAAACTGATATTGTCCTCTTTTCCAGGAAATATAAAATTCCAATTACAGACCCTCCCTCAATAAATGGTACCAGCTTAGTGTTTTCCGATACAGCAAAATACCTGGGTCTCATTTTTGACAGGAAACTAAACTGGAAACCTAACATTCAAGAAAGAGTCTTGCCAAACAGCCATTGGAAAGAAATGGGGCCTTCAACATCGAATAACACACTGGCTATACATCTCGGTCTTAAGACCGATACTCCCATACTGTGTTGTTGTCTGGTGGACATTGCAGTCAACCGCAACAAACTAAGCAGAGTCCAAAGAACAGCATGTCTAAGCATAAGTGGAGCTCTACGTTCTACTCGCTCCACATCTTTAGACATTCTGTTACACTTGACACCCCTAGACATCTTCAGCAGGCAAGTAGCTGCGACTGCAGCTATTCGCCTTAAAGCGACTATACAATAGACAAATAATTTATTTGGCCACGCTAATATTCTTAATATATTAGGAATCTTCACAGAGAACATCGATCACAACATACCTTAACTTAGGTTTGACAAAGGCTTTCAGGTATGCTTTCCCTCTAGATCCGTCAGGGAGGAAGATGCTTTCACGGAAGACAAGTTAATCCACTTTTACACAGATGGATTTAAAACCGACCACGGGGTTGGAGGCAATGTTTTCTTGCCTCCCAAATCACTGTAGCGTGTTCCAGGCGGAAATTTTGGCGATTAAAGAAGGTCTTTCCTGACTGAAGAAAAACGTGATATCTGCAAAGGATATCCGCATCTTTTCGGACAATTAGGCCGCTCTGAAGTCCTTGGACTCAGTCTCATTAAATTCTAACACCGCCCTTAAATGCCGATCATCTCTTTCGGAGATAGAGGAAATTGTATGGCCGACGAACTATCCAAAATTGGAACCACTCTACCTATTCCACCGGAAAAGGGTAGCATAGGTATAACGCCACTCTCACTTACCTACCTTCCTACCTTAATGTTGGAAGTTGGTTTGTCAAGCACGATCTCTTTTCATGGATACCAGTAAAATTCTAGAACTCTTATCCTCGTGGCTATTATAAATGATTTTGTCGTTAAAACCCAGAAGTTCATAGTTTGCCATAACTTGAATATACTCTCCACTTTCAGGATTTGACCTTTGGCACCTTTTCAAACTTTGCACTGTGTATTAACAAATTTTAAGGCGAAACACACTGATTTTACGTATAACCAATTCATTTTAAAAATTAAAAAAAAAAATCTAAATTATATCTATTTGTAGCATGCTTTTATTGATCTCCATTTATCTTCGTCATCAGGGGAAGCGCCGCTAAAAGTTTTATTACGGTCACTACCTACACCGACCGACTTAACTTTAGTAATCCTTTTAATCTGACTTTTTTAAGAAACAAAAAAATAATTTAGCTTTCTAGATAGCATAAATTTCATTAGTGACACCTTTTCCACTTAAAATTTATACATTTCGGTTCATTTAAGATCAATAAAATATTTGATGAACGCCAGTTGACTTTAGTTTTTTGCGTTTCTAATTCATTTTCTTTTAATTTACATACAAACGAACAATCACTTTACTCTCACTCTTCGACTTTCCCTGTCATCAAGTCAAATTTTCCAAAAAATAAAACCAAATATATGACTGCAATCAAATTGTAGAAATTCATTTTTTTTTTTTTAACTCAAATTCTTTAAATAAAATTTTTTATTTTGTGTCTCCGTTCTAAGTATTTGATCTACTAAAAAAAACCACTAAAAACAAAACAAAAAATTAAGTACTTAAAAAAAGAAAATATAAAACAGAAATCCATCCAAGATGATGATTAACTTATTACGCACCAGCATGGCGCTATAGATACTATGAGACATATATATTTTCGATCTTCTCCCACTGTGAATACATTTTTAATTTAATCCTTCTTGATCGATTTGGAAAAAGAAATATTTAGTACATGGGAATTGTTAATGGATTTAATAGAATTTGGCAAACAATTGTACGATCAAGAGTGCGGGAGTACGTAATTAGACATTAGATACATTCTCTAAATTGTACATAGTTTCAGATCTTGTTAGGAAGCATTCCATTATGCTGGAATTTCCGTTGATATCTTAATTGATGAGTGCTTTTGATAGAATCAATAATAATGGAATTGATAATTTTAAATTGTTTACTATCCTCTTATAAGAATAAAACGATTTGTTTTAAAAATGCAGCAGTAAAATTACATATGAAGGTAATTTTTGGAACACAAGTAAATGCAATCTAGTTCATGATCTATATGGTCAAACTATTTGAAACTACCCAATCGAAGCTGGTAAGCGAATTCAAGTCAAAAAATCACAGTGTACCTCATGATGAAATGCTCAAAGCCCTAACATACATAAATCAATCCAACGGCTTCTTAAACATCCACATCCTTCTCAAACATGTTACTGTTGTTGAATGCAGTTCAGTTCAAACCAATATTGTATTCAGTAATATTTATTGTGGCAATTGTGAGTTCGCTTATTCCAGTTCATTCAACCCAATAACCTAATTTCTCACGAAAAAATTGCTACCGCTGACGCGCTTTTTTTAACATTGACCTACTAGCCTGTTAATTTCCCGACAGTGCGTTTAGTGCAGTGCTCCACTAAAATATTCCACGCTATTTGTGTGGGCCTAGATAAAAGAAACACGGTCTGCGTTAAAGAGTTTTCGGAAAAACTTCTGTTCTTCTGTGACAAGTGTATCAGTATATCTCTCTTATATGTGCTGATTCAAATTAGAAAGTGCAAGATCCAGAAGTGACGAAACATCCGAACGAAACACCTCGATAAAGCGTTAAATGAATTTATATCTGTCGGTTCCATAATGATGGCTTCCAACAAGAAAACGTGTAGTTCCATCAACTCTCTCCGGGAAGGCATAGATATTCATCTTCATCTACACAATACAATCATCCACTCTTAAAGCATTACGAGTCCATGATTGACCCTATATTCGGTTAAATCAATGAGTTTAACGATGGTACTCACTACGAATAGAACAGTGTTAAATGATTTGGAGAACCTCATTGAAACATCCATCCAACGCCACACAACAGATACAATGCTTCAATTGAGTCTTCAATGAACCAAAGCCTACAACCCAACCTCCAAATTCTCGCAACAGCCCTTCGATTCAAAAAGGTTTTCGTGATATAACTGTACCAACGTAAACGTCTACTGTCGCCGCCCCACGGAAACGTGTTACACAGTTTAACACAACGTGAACGCCTTCAGAGTGGCAAAGCAGGCTAGACCCACTCCGCACAACGAATCAGACATTTACCACCCTACTCGTCAAAGGTGCCTCAACTTACGCAGACATGGCTTGGATTTCTGAATTTTTCAAAAAAAGGTATGGCATCACCATCAGTCAATGCACAATATTCCCAACATCTCACCACAAAAATAACATAACTTACCAAATAGACGAATCAACCAACCAATAAGAACATACAAACAATACGAAGCAACGTCTCACCTAAAGGTAATTATAAATTAGCCAGAGCCATTCCACATTCACATCCCTAACCTGACCCCAACTAGATGCTTAAAACCAAAATATATCCCAATTTTTCACCTCCTGTGTATACCATATCTCTAAGAAACCAACCTCACATCTCCCCACAAAAGCAACAATTGCATCTCTTCCGTCCAAGCCCCAATATCATCAGCTCGCATATATTAAATCCCGATTCTAGTTTACCTTCTTCATCGGTTACAAAGGCCCTTGTCCCTATTTTTGAACCTCTTTCACCACCTAACGTTCAGTTCAGATTTTTGTTAAATCCGACTCTGTTTGCTTTGAGGGAAAAACCAAAACAAGTATGGGGTGGCCGTGGTGTAGTGGTATATGCATACACTCCTCCAGCAGAGGGTCGCGGGTTCGAATCCCGTGCTAGGCAATTCTCTGAAAAAGTCTTTTCGTAGAATTTTCATGTAGTTATATGAGAATCCCTTCGCCGTCAACTCTGACATGGGGGCATAACACGGATGTTGGAGTGGTTGTTGGCTGGGCTTAATGTAAATAAATAGGAAAAATATCGAAACCTAATACACCTGAGTTTCAAACTAATACACCACCCGCCCGCGCCCAGGAGAAAACCAGTAAAAAGGTATTCATATCTCCTTGGTGCTCGCGCGGAATTATAAAAAAAAACGTGTTATGGTCTCCATCCCACAGGAAGGGGATATAGCTAGTCACATGAAACTTAACACTAGGTACCACAAAATGTTCAACATACCTCCTTAAAAGGTTGCGGCTGACCTTGCTACTGTCCGCAGCTATGTACACTATAAAAGAGTTGCTTACCTTCACCGTAGTCGAGTCAATCATGATAAATTTTTCCGCTCCTAAATTGCCTTCTTTACCTGCGTCCTCCTCCCACTCCCTTACTCCTCCACAGAAGAAACTACCTCATACGATTTTACTACCAAAACGTAAGAGGCTGGCGCGCGATGTCTATGTTCTTACTGAAACCTATCTGATCCCTGACATAAAGAGCCAAGACCTATTTCCGTCCTCTTATAGTGTTTTCCGAGATGACTATCACTCTTTCCCTAAAATTTATTCTCCATGCAGTGGTGTTCTACTTGCCATTCACAATACCAACTCTTCTCTCATCGCTGTCATTCCTTCTTTCAAACTTGACTTTAGGTTATAGGTTGCTACATTCTTCCAGCTCAATTATCGAATCCTACTTCCTTGCTGTTAAAGCGATTGACCAACTTTTTGACCTAACTGATTCCATCGACGATTGCCTTATCTTTGGCGACTTTAACTTGCCTACTCTGAAGTGGATTCCATCGAATGATCACTTCTTTCCTACCGAGTCAAATGCAAGTTCATCCAAGGAATGTCTACTTATTGATCGTATAACAGACTCAAGCGTAAGCAACTAGATCTTATTTTCATTAGCGATTCCATAAACTCTACAGTATCGTTTTGTCTCTTAACCCTATCAACTATTGACAACTTTCAGCCCCTTTTTCTTCTCTAATTTTTCCATAACTCTCCACTCCAGTCCACTTCTTTCCCTACTCTTCTTACAATATCCACAAAGCTAATTTTCACAAAATAATATCAATCTTCTTTTGATTTTACCATTTCTCTTTATGTCCCCTTTTCTATGCATGAAACACCATTTCCTTCCCTTCTCTGGTATAGCAGAAGTTTTCGCTCCTTACGAAACAAAACAAAATAAACTAATTATGGACAGTTTTTATTCGCACCAATTCTTATTTTGACTATTGTAACTATCTTGGAGCCTACTTCCAATACACCCAGATCTATAACTGCCTCTATCAGCGCTATTTCGACACAGCGCAGACCAATCTTATCAACGATTCTAAGAGTTTTTATCAATTCTACAACTATAAAAGAAAATCAAACGGTTTGCCCCCTATTTTTCGTTCGATACTGTAACAACGACCGACCCACATACTATTGCAACTATTTTGCGACCTTTTTTATACAATCGTTCACAGATAACTACTTCAGGGAAACTAAAGGAGGAAGAAAAGAGAGGAACCGATGTACATTGGTCGTAAATGTTTGCAACTTACAACGATTAGGAAATATAGAGTTTGGCAGGACTTCCATAAGCGAGTTATACGGCTTAGGAACGAAACACGATGTTTGAGAGTACATCCGAGGGTGTACACATGAGGGTGTACTGATGAGCAATATGAGTATGAAGGTTAAAAGATTGAAGGGGCGGAATGCTACTGGCAATTTCTATGGAGCACTGGTGGTGGAAATAGCGAAATACTTCAAGTATTTTCCCAATTTCTGCATAAACCCTTAACCTCCTTCAAATTATCTTCCCACGGTTTTGACCCAATATTGTTAAAATGGATATCTTCTTATCTGGAAAGCCGTTATTATAGCGTTTGTTTTAGGTCAGCCTTCTCAACCCCGTTTTTAACCACTTCTCGTGTCCCACAAGGCAGCTATCTAAATCCTCTTCTTTTTCATTTTAACTATAAACGATTTTGAGAGGATTATTAAACACTGCGCCCTATCCATTTACTTCGATGATACTAAGTTTTCCAAAACTATTTCTTCACCCCAAGGCTCTATTCTCCTTCAAGAAGACCTCGATAGGTTTTCCATTTGGTGCCTAAAAAATTGCCTTGAACTTAATGTCTCCTTATGTCATTCTATGACTTTTTCACATAAGTCCAAGCAATCTTCCCCTCGACTTTATCCCTTCGCGACCATGAAATATTATACGATAGAGTGTTAAAATTCCGTTCGCATATTGATGAGATAATCCTTAACGACAACTCATCGCTTGGTCTAATCAAACGACGGTCTAAAGAATTTTGCAACTTTTATGTGACAAGGTCAGCTTACAATACCTATGTCCGGTCCCTTCTTGAATTTGCCAGCCAAATGTGGTCCCCCTTTCAGTGAGTTAATTTATTTCGAATCGAGAACATTCAATGTCGTTTTCTTCGGTTTGCCCTTCGACGACTACCCTGTTCTTACCCCCCTTAACCCCACTCCCCTTTTCCATTTTATCTTACCACCCTACCGTCACCGCCTCAAGGTTCTTAATTTAAAAACATTTGAAATACCTTTCTGACGAATTGTCACCAAATTTTGACAGGCGAGCTAAAAGAGGATATACAAAATGATGGTACACTCGTTTTGGGTCAGTAGCGCCACCTATCTTCCAACCCGGGTACTCATCAAACTCATCAAAGCATAACAAGCTTTTAAAAATGCCGAAACAGACGATCATAGAAGTAGGCTACTTCGTTCGTCGCATACGATAAACGTAGCCTCGATTGCCTTAATTTTCTAACGTTTATATGAAGGAAATTTAATCAACTCCTTGACCTTGTTATCCGCGATTTCTCAATAAAAACGTTGTAAGATTATATGATAGACGTATCCCATTGAAAACAAAGAGTAGTACACCCCAAAGCAAGCCTTGGTTCTCTCCCCAGATTCGCTCACTAATGCAAAAGTCTGATCATGATCAAGCTTATAACCGATGGAATCGATTCAACGTCAACGAACATCGTGATTTAGTCTTGGCTTTTCTTGAACATGCGACAGCTATAGAAAAATCTTTTCCGAATCGGAATCGCTAATGGCGGAACTGATTGTGCAAGCCACATCGACTGTGATGCACTAAATCAAAACTTTATATTAAATTCAACTGACGACTATTTGAACCTATCATCCACAGTGTCTAGTCCTCCTTTTACTTTAAGGGCAATAGATAAGACAGAAGTGCTTAAAAGCATACTTTCAATCAATTCGAATGCAGTTGGTCTCGATCAGATACATTCACTGTTCTTGAAACTAATTTTACCTGACCTACTTCCTTTTATTATCCATGTCAGGTATACTTCCAAAACCATGGTTAACGTCAAGAAGTAGCTAAAAATTCCAAGTTTAAAGATTCTGGCTAAACTTACGAGCTGTTTGACTTTTGAAATTTCGTGGGCAACATGCATTCGTTTATCGATTTTTTTTCCGTTGATACACATGCCCCGAACATATCTATGTATGTTCACAGTTTTAAGTAAGGGGTGATTCTTCGTTAGGTTTGATTTTCAATAGGATTTTTTTGACAGATCACGCATCACTCCTTTCAAACTGTTTTGTCACTTTTGTTCAATATCGTTTGGCAAGTCATCATGGAAAGACTCACACCACAGCGGCGTCTCCAAATTGTTCATCTGTATTATGAAAATCAGTGTTCTGTGAGAAATGTTTCTCGTGCGATTCGAGGAACTTACGGTGCGCATAATCGACCAACTGAAACCACTATTGCCAAAACCATTCGCAAATTTGAGTCCCAGTTTACATTAGTGGACGATACTCGACCGGTTAGACCACATCCACCACGTGGTGAAGAGATTATAGCAGCTGTAGCCGAGAGTGGCGAAGACCGTGATGAATCGATTTGTCGTCGTTCTCAGCAGTTTGGCTTGGCGTATTTTACGTGAGGATCTCGGCCTAAAAGCTTACAAAATTTAATTTATGCAAGAATTGAAGCCAGGCTTGATTGAATTGAATTTGCGTCATATTTTCAGTGAATGGGCTCTGGAAAAACTCAATGAAAATCTAGTGTTTTATCGTGAAATTTTGTTCAGTGATGAATTTCTGGCTCGATGGATACGTTAATAACCAAAATTGCCGTATTTGGGCTGATGAGCAACCCGAAGAGTATCATACATCTATTAAAAACAACGGTATGGGGTGGTTTATGAGCTGGTGGAATCATTGGTCCATATTTCTTCAAAAATGAGCCAAATTGGAATGTTACTGTCATTGGTAACCTGAAATTTAAGCACATGGTCTCGGTTTTCAACAAGACAGCGCTACGATCCATACAGCGCGTGGAACAGTGGACTTTTTGAGAAATCATTTTGGTGAGCATTTAATTTCACGTTTTGCTACGGTAAATTGGCCGCCTAGATCATGCGATATCACACCTTTGGACTATTTTCTCTAGGGATATGTAAAGTCTCAGGTCTTCAGGAATAAGCCAGCTACGATTGACGCTTTGGAAGCCAACATTACTCTTAATTTTGATTAGAAGACCCGTCGCATGAGCATTGCTAAGGAGCTCCTGAATGACGTCAATGATGATCCTGACTTGCTCAAATGAGTATATGGTTTATACGTCGAAACCAAAACCTAGTTGTCTAAGTGGAAGCACCCAGTCAATACCGAAAAAAGCACGCCAAGTTCGATCAAATGTCAAAGTTGATCGGTTTTTCGATTACCGTGGCGTGGTGCATCAGGAGTATTACCTAGAAGTTATGTTTCGTTTCCGAGAAGCAATACGAAAAAAACGTCCGGAATTGTGGAAAAACAATTCATGGCTTTTGCATCACGGTAATGCACCTGCTCATTCATCGTTGCTTCGGAAAGATTTTTTGACCAAAAAAAATATGACAATCATGCCTCAGCCACCATATTCACCGGATCTACCTCGGACAACTTTTTTAAGCTTATTAACACGCAAAAACTTAAAGCTTAGCTTCAAAAACTAACAAAGATATTCTGTTCCTAATGGGGCATGGTGAAATGGCGGTCGAGGGAGATGTTAAGAGAATGACATATCGGGCAGTGATTTTTTGATTTCGAATTCGCTGCTATTTAGGTCAAAAACATCAGCGTAATTTTTTTGTTATACGCAGTATTCTAGATATTGGTTTAAAGTGACCGTAATTGGTGCGATGAGTTCGGATTAGGAGGAGCTGGACAGGTCTTAGATTACGGGGATTGGAAGTGAATGAATTATTTTGAGTTATTCTCGGGCAATCGATGTTTTATGTCAATAACTGGTGACAAAAAAGTACATCAGCGAATTCAGGACGTTTTTTTTTCGGGATATGCATGCTAATTAGTTTTAGTCTATTTTCATAGGGAGGTGATACATATAATTGAATAAAGCTCCGTTGGACTACTTCAGTTCTTTGGATGTGGATTTGTTTATAGGGTGACCAAACTTGGCTCCGAAATTCGAGAAGAGGCCTTACAAAAGTAATGTAGAGAGACCTTGTAAAGTAAGAATTGCAAAATTCTTTTGACCAGCGTTTGATAAAGGCAAGCGCTGAGTTAGCTTTATTTATAATGTTGTCAATATGTGAGTCCAAATTCAATTCTCTGTCACAAATTATTCTTAGATCCCGTATCGCTTGGCATTTGTTGACATTAAGCTCTAAATGTTAAAAAGTTTTGCTTGCACAATACCGAAAATTTATTTAAGTCATATTGAAGGCAATGGTAGTCAGAAGGCAATGAAATTAACATACTTTGGAAATTCTCACATCATCAGCGAAGATATTGTAAAAAGATTTATATCATTAATCGTTAGGATAAGGATGATTGGTCCAAGGTGGCTACTCTGAGGGACACCAGATTTTGCTTTAATAGGGATGGATATTTATAATACTAAATAAGATTTGATCGCACAAAGTGTCCTAGAGACGAACTCAGTGCTGATTTGTGCAGATAGTTGGCCTACAGTACGGAAGCAGTTGTTGACAGACTATGCTTTCGGAAAGTTTAGGTATGCAAGAGAACTTGGGCCTACAATTATCAACTTCAGCCTTACTTCTTTTTTTATGAATAGGGATGACATAAAATTCCTTCCATAGGAAAGAGAAATTACTTGTTGAAACAGACAAGTTAAATTGGTAGCGAGGGGAGGACCGAGATTATCTTTAAATTTGGTTATGATGATGTTGTTATATTTAGCGAAATGGATGACGTCTCAGGACAGTTTCTCATATAGCTAAAATAACTAGTCGGAATCAGATGGAGTTCTTAGGAATTTGTGCCACAACTTGTTTCTGTTATTACGGAGAGAGCGAAACTCCTTGCTGTACCAGAGAGAAGCTGGCCTGCAGTCCTTTCGGAAGGCATTTGGAACTGATTGCTCAAAGCAGAAGAAAATTAATGAATAAAAAGTTGATAGGGCAAGTTAGTTAGTTGTTTCAGCATTTAAGTCAAAGTTAATTTTGCTGACGAGGCTTTTAAGTTTGTTAAATTCGGTTCTTTGGAATTAAAATGAAAATTAATTTTCCGAATCGGATGTGAAGACAAGGTTGAGTTGCCTGTTCATTGTATTAGTTATTCCACTAATCTGATATAGACTTGAGTTGGTTAAGCAGTCCACCATGAATATTTCTATTTCTGAGGATGAATTAAGAGAGACGAATCGTCGGAAGGTACCCATTTTAAGTAAGAGAGGTTGAAATCACCTACTAGAATAATACAATCCTCAAGTTGTGCATCATCAATGAAAACATACACTGCGTAAACCACAGGACGAAAAGACTCAATCGGTTAAGATGGTTGAATGCAACAACGAAGTACGTAAAGGCAGCGTTTGGGGAGCATAACGTTGATATATACTAACTCAAAGCTGTCAGTGTGAGAAACGTCAACAAATGTTGAAATCTGGAAACGGTTCCAGATTGCTAGTAAAACACCCCTACCATAGGAATTATCAGCTCTTTCAAATCCATCTTTTCAAAAAACGTCGAGTTTTGGGGGAAACGGCTCATGGTATTTAATGTTAGGGATCAAATTTGTTTCAGTAAGACCAATTATGTCATATACGGTGGAGGTCTTAGAGTGCAAACGTTTTACATTTTGGTAGTAAATGTACAGGCATTTTGGACTGGAGGATACAAAATTCAGTTTTGTAGGAACTGTAATAATTTTTAAAATTTTAACGAGTTCTTCGTAAGTGGGAAAGACGTTTAGAGTTGACATGCGAAGACATTATAGGAAGATCATTATGAACTTCGTTGGAAGAAAATTTTTTAGTTAGTTTGACAGTGGATGGAAGGAGTGGGTTAAGGTATTTTGGGTAAGAATCGGAGGCAGTCGAATTAAGAGAACGAACGAATGAAGAAAGAACAGGATCTAGAATTGGAGTTAAATAGGGGGATTGCAAGATGAAGATGAGGGAGAGATGGGTGGGCTAACTATAGTATTTGGAAGCTAATCAAATTAGAATATTTGTCCGATAGGCGCAGAAGCAAGGTTAGATAAAACTCTGTTTTGTAACGACTTTGAAGGCTTAGTGGTAGGAGGAAGAGCATTTGGTGTCGCGGCTCAGGTGTATTTTATAGATAGAGCAAAAGAGGGAAGGAATGAGAAAAATCTTGGAAATATTTGAATCTTAAATGACCAGTTTGGGTCGGGACATTGATGGGATAGGGCATGTGGAACTTCTGTTAACAGATGTGTCAGCAGAGGTACGCCCCAAGTAGGTGTCCTTTCACCCATTTTCTGGAAGTTAATGATAAATAGACTGCGGATGTACCTGGAATCGGTAGTGGGTGATTGTCGATGCGGCTGACGTTACTATACATCCCAGGAAAGCATATTAATACCATTAAAGAACTCAAACTGTCCAATCTTAACAGATGAACCCGTCGCGCTGATACAGCGAAATCTTCAGGTCTCATTTTTTGACAGGGAACTGAACTGGAAACCCAATATTCATGAATGTGTGCAAGTGCAGGAAATATAATATACAGTGGCCTTATTTTCTGGTAAAAATGCCATTGGGAACAAATGAGGCCTTTAACCTAGCATTAGACAAGTCTCGGTTATAAGACCATGGTTGTCTGGTGAAAGGCCTTAGACGATGCAGTCAACTGCAACAACCTAAGCAAAGTCCAGTCCGCTGCACAAGAGATACTCTTTCACTTGACAGCCATGGATATTTTCAGCGGACAAATAGGTGCTAGGCAGCTATTCGCCTTAAATCGACTGTGAACAAGTGAAGTGAAAGTGAACAAATAAACTATTTGTCCACGTTAATATTCTTAACACACTAGGAATACTTCCAGAAAACATCGACTGCATTATGCCTCAACATTGGCTCGACAAAGACTTTCATGTAAGCACCCCCTCTAGATCTTTCTGGCAGGAAGATGCTTTCATCGACGGCAAGTCAATCAACTTCTATATGGACGGATCTAGGACTGATAGCTTCACATAAGCCTCTCTTTCCGAATACCAAATCACTGTAGCATGTTCCATTCAGAAATTTTGGTGATTTAAGAAGTCTTGTCGTGGCTGAAAAAAAAAACGTAAAATCTGCTAAGGATATCCGTATTTTCCCAATAGTCAAGTCGCTATCAAACCCCTGGACTCAGTCTCACAATATTCAAACATACTCCTTGATTGCCCATCATCTTTTAGGTAGATATGGCAGAGCAGTTCAACATTCACCTATGTTGGATGTCGAGCCACAGAGATATTCCAGAGAATTGTAGAGCTTACGAACTTTCGAACCACTCCACCTATCTTAACTAAAAAAGCTATCATCGGTAAAAATAAAGCTGGATGATAATCGCTGATCAAACCATAGGTGGACTTATATGGATCAAACAAACCTGGCCAAAGCTCGATCTGAATGGCTCTTAGAGTTTTATCTGTCAAAATACAAAAGAAAATATATCAGCGCTATCATAGGTGTCATAACTTGATGCCTTGACGTTCTTTCAAACGACTTCTGTAGAACCTGCGTGTGCGGCGAAGAGGAGGACATACCATCTACTCTATACATGCCCAGCTCTCTCCCAAATAAGAAAACTCCACTTAGGATCTTTCTTCTACAACGACTTAAGCGATCTAATCAATATAAACGTCAATAGCCTCCTACACTTCGTCTGGAGATCAGACTGGTTCCAAGAGTAGGAGGAACACAAATCCACCTGTCTTCACAATGGGCCAATGGGCCTTAGTGGATTGTTTTTTTCCAATAGTCACTGTTACCCAAAGTAACATTCCCTTTTATAAATATATTAGGCGGACGCTAACATTATTGATGATCATATCAGTGATTTGGTGATTCAAGGGACACATTGCACTTGCTGCTTTCCAGAAGTATTCATAGCATAAGAGTCACAACATATCATAAAGCATATCTTCTTGAAACCATAACACTCAATGAGTCTAGCTACTTCCTTTGATGGTATCGGCTCTACTGAAACAGATCATGCTCTCTTCGTTATGTAAGTTATGAATAGAGCAAGCAGGTATTGGTTATAAAATTGTTCTATTTTAGGCCTTGCCTTAATTTTTTCTTTTAAATAGAAAATGAATTAAAATAGAGCCAATGGGTTTCAAGTTAGAATAAAAGATATCTGTCGTCACTTACGAAGAATCTCCTTTATATACCATAGGTACATATGGTACAATAGGTGAAAGGAGCCTTAAATCTTGCTTTAAGCTAGACAAAACGAATGTTGAAAGAGTGAAATAATCAGAAGCCTTCAGCAAATACGAGTAAAAATATTCGTACATCACTTATGGTTCCACTGACTGTCAAGCACGCGCAGTTCCAATTATAGTAAAGGAACTTTCGAAATGTTAATTTTTAACACAATCTATGTTATCTTATTCCATTCAGCATATGTTAAATATCTTGTAATAATTGTTGCCATTCGTTTCCGAACGTATTTCAAAAATACACCTTGTAACAGATATTTGAACGTTGTAAGTCAGCGGCTTACGATTTTTTTCCAAATCTATGAGTATTTTCTCACAGTCCGTCAAAAGCGATTTCCTTAATTTATTATAATGTGTCACACATTATAATTTTTGATAAAACGATTTAAAATTAACGTATGCGAATATCCACTCAATTGTCAATCCAGATTATCGTAATATGTTAAACAACTTCAAAAAAAAAAAAAAATTCAAATCAATCCAAATCGACAGTGGAGCTCACTAGAGATGATCACAAGGCACCCAACCGTTGTTGGTAGTATGGACGTTTTTTGTGTTTTCTGCATTTAATCGAATATGCATTAATTATAAAAATTCATCGTTATCGATTGAGCTCGTAGTGATCTCATAACTCTCGGCTTTATAGTTACACAACATCCGTATTTCATTGATTTTGATTAGAAAGGTAAATACCGCCGAAAATTATGCAATTTCGCGCTAGCATAAATTATGCAACATATCGCTGGAGATTTGAAAATGTTTCATGCCCTTCATGACGACGGATCAACGAGTGTACAAAAGTATATATATAAGCCAGCCAGGCAATAGAGATACATTTCGCCGACATAATATTATATTATTCGCAGTGTTGCAGTGAATATCTGCATCTATGAGGTTGCATACAATTTACGAGTAACTTATCGTGTTGAAAGTGCGTTTTCTGAATGCATTTGTTGCAGGCGATTCATGTTAATCTGTAATTTTGATGGACATTTGCTGATTGCACGGCATTAGTTTTTGTCTCAACGTGTGCTTGCCTAGTGTCGAAGGTGTAATCTTTTGATTAATTGAATGAATGATAGAGAGGAATTTAAAAGGAAATTAGTTATGTGTAATGTACGAAATATCACGATGGTAGATGATTGTAAAATAATGCTCCTTGCCATGGAGGAGGAGTTTGCAACGCTGAGGTCTTGAAAGTGTAATTGCTTTCGTTCATTTCCTTTTTTTTCTTTATGGAATCAGTGAGAATAGATGTTGGCCGGAAAGGGGTTCATATAAACAATTACTCTCTAGAAAGTGAAACTGGAAAATAACTAAGGTTCATATGGCCTTAGTATTTTCTTCTTTCAACTAAGTAAATTCAAGATAATGTCAGCTCTTCTTCATATTTGAGCATATATAAGGAGAAAGTACTGTCATGTCGACCTTGAGGCTTACCATTCTACAGAAAGAGAAAATTCAGAAAGGTCTCTTTTGGCCTGTGTTGGTCTGTGATCTCAAAAAGTACCAGAAACATAGGGTTGAACTGGTCTTCAAGCTCACCCTTATATCACATTTCTTCTCATAGTACGACTATGGAACTTGAAATAAAGGAAGAAATAGAAATCCTAACGAATTACGTATAAAATAGACGAACACGGTAGTTTATTAAATACAAAACATATATTGTCCCGAATAAGCTAAGTTGATTTCTGGGGGAGCAACTTAAGCGAATAATAGGGTATCCTTAGGCAACAACAACGTCAAGGTGTGGATGGCACCGGATTTTCATCAATGATCGGAACAGAGCGTTGTATATCTATATCGAACAATAATTGAGTGATATTGCAACGCCTAAATCTTATGGAAGATCTGTGACATGAGACCCACGAAAATCACTAGAAGTAGATATCTCTGCGTTGTTAGGAAAATGCAGGCACTCGCTTATAGCCTTTGGAATGTCACATACGGAAATGGTACTATTTTACGATTTTTTCTGGTGCAAGAGCCTATTTAAACACATCCTGTGATTGGTTTAAATTTTGAATATATCTGCACGATATTTTTTCTAGTACGCAAACACCAGGTGGTTCTTTTCTCTTTCAAGGCCGTACTTACAACGATATAAATTTGTACTCGAATCACTGATGTTCTATTTGCATATTCGACCAAAGGAAACGATACTTAAATCTTAGACAGCAAGCACCCGATAAAAACTTACACCTAGACCTTAACCTCGAGACGGTGGAGGAGACCATCGCCAATATGTGAGAATGCACTTCATACGGAGACACCAATTCAACCGAGAAGCAGCAATTCTGAGTAATACCGCTGGACTGACATGAAGACTTAAACTAATCAAACCCCACGAGCTTTACGGCTGGCTCAAACCTTTTTAATTTCAACGTGCATAAGCTTATTAATTTTAATATAGCAAATATTGCTTTGCGAGCGCTCAAGGGATTTAAGTATCTCTAAAATGCTTACACAGAGCGCGAGTGAAGATAAATCAGGAGAAAAGTGAAATACCTATGAACGTTGGTTTTAAATGTATGAAGGTTATAATGACTACGAAATAAAGAGCTAGGCAGGCCATTTTATAAGCGGAATGGTTAAGGAACGAAACACGATAATTTAGATTACGTCAGAAAGTGGACTTGAGGGTATACTGATGAGCATTAATAGCGAGGCGGGTGCAACAGTTGAAAGTTTGAAGGGGCTACTGCTGATTTCAATGAAGTATTGGTGGTGGAAATAGCGATAAAAGAAAATGAGTCAGGAGACATTACGTCGGTGTTCGAAAGTGTCCATTGTCTGAGGGATATCACCTATGAGTTTTATCGCACGGTATTGAATCCTGTCTACCAGGTGAAGAGATGTTTTGGGCTCACGTGACTAAATGTGGGCATTGTTCTCCAATTACAGGCAGATAAATGCTTTATAAATTGAGGCCAGATCAGATGGGTGAAGTACTTCTTACATCGCTTGAGGAAACCTAGACATTTAGCAGCATTTTTAATGACACCGAATAGGTGACCGCTGTAACGTAGGTTGTTATTGACACACATACCAAGAATAGAAAGTTTTTCGGTTTCGACAATGTGAGTGCCATTCATGGACGATGACTGGATGTTTAAATTTCACTTTAACGATAGCACAGAGCATTGCGTTTTTGGGGCATTAAATTCCACCCTGTTGATTGCTCCCCAATTGGTGGCGTTGTTTATGTCAGAATTGAATGAACTTAACATAAGGTGTCATTACCGTTTTACAGCCGAAGAGCAGGGACATGAGAAACGAATATGCAAAGCAAAGAGTACTGTCATAAGCAAACGAGTATATTGAATTAGAAGTAGCAGACAAGATCGTTGATGAACATTACAAAGAGTGTTGGAAAAGAACGAAGGCCTGGGGCACACCAGCATTTATTTTGTGAATATCAGATTTGAAACTTGGGATGTAGGCAACTAACCTGTGGTGTGAGAAATCATCGGCATGTTAAAATGGTTCATATTCCAAGTGTATGGATTACAATAAGTGAACGAGTTGCTTGAAGCAACTTATCCTATGACCCGAGTTGCGTCACTATATCTCACAGTGAGCAAAAGCAAGGAATTCAAATTTAATGTTGGAGTACGTAAGACTTCATTATTCATTGTTTTGTAAAGTATTTTTAATGCTAAGTAAGATTTTTTGTTTCCCTGTTCCGATATTAAGGCATATCTTACGGCTTTAGACACAACTTGCACCTGATTTTCGGCGTATTTATAGGGAAAATATGCGGTGGTCCCCGCTTTATGGACAAATTTTCTGACACATGGAAATCAAAACTCTAATTGGGACGAACTACAGCTTTTTTCTGGTAACGCATGTTTTCAGCCAGAATTTCACACGTAAATTAATTGTAGTACACCTAACACATTTTTTCTCAAGAACTAATGAATGCACCCACTCCATCTTGACGATTATCTGACAAGAGACATTTATGCAAAGTTCTCGCGTAAAAGGTTCTTGACTTCAGGTATTTGCAATCATGAAATGGGATCCGCTCGAATCGTTATTGGCTTGCAAAAATGCGGCTACGAAAAAAACGAAATCTTATAGATGTGGCGACCACTTAAAATCACACGAAACCTTGTGTGTTGTACTCTGAAATTATTTGAGGGTGAAATAGTCGACAAAAATCCGGATGTCCGTGCATTGTGCGGACTCTGTGTCATCAGTGCCATGGCGAATCGAATTTGTTGGAATCCGCTGTAAAAGCGGAGAATCATGACTCGAGAGATGGATCAGCAAGGACAGAATGTGGCGCATCTTAAAACGGCCATTTACTCGCAGAAGAATTGAAACAGAAACCTAAGTCAAAATCGAAAGCCTTGCTCGGCCAGTAGGCGAAGAACCTTTCCAGACAATTTTTTTATAGGCAAGAAAACGTTCACCGTTGAAGAATGCTCTGTCTTCACGACATCCATCTACACTCATTCCGAAAGTTAAACACGGCCGCCACTCACCTTCTGTGATGATTTGATGAGGAGTCACCTACGATGGAATCACAGAGCTCTATTTCTGCGAGAATGGTGTCAAAACCCTGGAGAAAGTGTATCAAGGGAACATTTTAGAGAACGTTGTGAAGCCCCTCAACAAAATACTATTCGTAAATAACCCGTAGACCGTAAATAGTCCAGACCTTAATCTACTAAACTGCAGTTTTTAGCCCGTTCTGGAGGCATCCAAGTATTGAGTCTTTGAAACGCACCCTTGTCCGAGCAGTGGTGCGTACTGCAATCGATGAGTTGTCAGAACGACTTCGCCGTTGCTGGAAGGCGAATGGAGGCCATTTCGAACAAATTCTACTACAGTTTATAGCCATTAAGTAACCTAATAAATAGAAAGATGTTTTTTAAATATTTATACGTTTTCATTTTATAAGCCAAAAACCGTAAACCAAAACATTTCCTAGTACTAGATATAATGATGTTTCTGGAACAAACAGAAGCCCAAAACAAGTATCTAGGTGAAGATACAACAACTTAAGGCATAAGCAACATCCCAAATGTTCAATATTCTCAATATTATGATGAAGTATTGTCTGCATCACAGGTCAAAATGGCATTCTGAGAAATCAAGTCTGCAGTGAGCGTTCCGCGTAATTCTAAGAAAAATGATTCAGGACACAGATTTTGTCTATTTTCTACTGCGATTGTCGATCGGAGTCTTAAGAAACAAGAGACAAATTAGAGGGGATCATTACAACTCAAAAGCACATAAATATGCTAGTCCAAACCCGTACCAGCATTTTTCCCTCTTATGAAGGCTAGGACGATAGAGTTTCTACTTTTCTCTACTTACAGGTTTGCCATCTCATCATGCATCGTTTTACTCTTGCATTTTGCAGTTTTAAATACGCGACATGAATTTTGTCGTGAGGTCGGTCCTCATCATGACTTCAATGTGCAGGTAATTCGTCGCACCGTGGAAAAGATTGAGCCATTAGTACGAAATGAAGAAAACATAGCCGCCATTGCGGCCAGCATTGAAGAAGATCCAGAAATGTCGATTCGACGCCGATCAGCATAATTGGGCACCGCCAGAGCCTCAAACCAGCTTATTTTGCGACATTAGAATTGACAACAACAAAAGCCAACACCATCTTCTCGGACGAAGCCCATTTTTGGCTCAGCAGCTATGTCTACAAGCAAAGTGTTCATTGTTGAAGCGAACACAATACACAGGCGTTGGGCCAAGCATCAATGCATCCACAAAGATTGGCTGTTTGGTGCGGTTTATGACACGGCGGAATCATGAGACCTTATTTCTTTCGAAATGAAGAAGTAGATACCTATAAGCAGGTATAGAGCGATGTTAACCGAATTTCTGTAGTCAGAGCTCGACAATATCGATGTCGTAAAGCCATACAAGCAACGCAACGCTCGAAGTAGTGAAGGAGAAATTTTGCGATTGGGTCATCTCACAGTCGCCGCGATCATGCGAGTTGACATCATTCTATTATTCTCTCTGGGGTTACGTCAAACCCTTTGTCTACGCAAACATCCAACCACTTTGAACGAGCTCGAGGCCAAAATTCGACACGCTTTTGCCGGAACAGCGCTACTCATATTGGACTGGATCATAAAAAGGCAAATATTTGATGCTGCTGTAATGAAATGGGTCTCCTGATATTAGGAAGATCGCACACGAAAACAATTTTTTATTTGATCCGGAAAAAATTTAAAAAATATATGTACCAGGACGCCCGAAGTCAATTATTTCTGAAATATATGCTAATTCAGACCGGATATCTGCATATAAATCTTTGGCTCAGCTGAAGACTTTTAAGAAAACGTTGAGTTAGTACGGCTCAGTTAAAGGAAAAAAAAAATTCATTTAAGTAATTAATCTTCGACACAGGAAGTATTTTATTAATTGCAGGTATCTTAGTGGAACACCAAACTTGAACATTATCATTTTTATGTACAGGGATAGGGACTTATGGTATTTTGACCAGCTCCACTGACTTGCTAGTACGTGAACTAAACACCTCCATCATGTAAACTTTATGAAGAAAATGACGAAAGAGGAAAATATATCGTAAACTAAAGTTGCGCAGATTTTGTTTGATACCATTATGAGGACAAATTCATTAAATTTTCTATTGGCTCATTTTGCTTACAAAAATCAGCAATTCATGATTGGTCTCAAGGAAAGTCAAGTCTGAGTCCTGAGTTCTGAGTCTCCGAGCAGTGGTATTGAAGATGTTTAAGATCTATCTTGCGATGGATTCTTTTTAAGAGCTGAAATAATTTGCTTTTTTTGTTATTTCCCGACTTGTGTCCAGAACCACCTACAGGCATTCAAATGCGATATATTAGATGAATTATTTATCCCTCAGCGGAATTAGCTAAGAAGCATTCAATTTCCAGTAAAATAGGTTTTGTTCTATCAGAAAAAAGAAAGCAAGAATTCCATACCTATAATATTTCGGATATTAAGCAACAATTATTTTTACTTTCTATCTCGAACTTACAGCAAACTTAAACTCTTTAAAATTACCTCACATTCAAGTTAGAGTTTCCGCCACATCTACAAACATGTATACTTGCTCTGTAAATTCTAGAAATTCTAAGAAGTATATGGTACAAATGTAACTAATTCGTAATTTTTAAAAATCCACCCAATTTTACCACCCTATTCCTTGGTTGTCTACTTCATGTGTTATAAAATTAATTTATAATGTTTAGTATCCTATTATTATTTTTACTGAGATTCTTTAAAAAAAAATAAAATTCTTCTGATTTCAGAAAGAAACATACAACAATAAGATTTCATTATACTGACTTCCTGATCATAAAAAGCCAAACAATTTAATAAACATACGAGTACAAGTATCTTAAACATCGTCTTAAAGTCTATACTAATTGTTTGGCTTCTCTTTCAAATTGCACCCAATAAAACCTCAAAGCAAAAAAAAATTATGTATCTGCCAGTATGTCCATACCTTGCGTATAATCTTGCTGCTTAAAAACTTCACTACCCGTCAATCTAATCTTATCACTCTTATTATTTACCACACAAATTAATTACAAGCAATTTTCATCAAATTACATCCACAATTGATCAAATACCGTTCAAAATGATCCTGCAGCTAGATCTCTTCGCCAGGAATACACTTTTATTTATATGTACTTGTAAAACTAAGAAACGCGCAATTCGCGATGCACGAAAACCCGTTTGAGCTGTATTAAAACAATTATCCGCACGCAATGTATTCGTATTCGTATCTATGATCTGTGCAGATGACACTGAACTTAGGATATGGCCCGGAGCAAAACTTTAGACAAAAAATGCTAAGGCTAAGGCTACAATACGAATAGTTAGTTGTATCCACTGAATCGAATCGAAGCAAAGTACTGTCTGCTGATGGGTTGACAAATCACAAGTGTATGAACCACAAAATGTTCGATATCTTCCACCACCATCAATCTATAGGAAATTTTCAAAATAGCCCAACCAATAGATAAAAGTGAATATGGATACACACAAAACTGACTATAAGCTCTCCCCCGAGAGAGTGAATTGTATATTTTTTCTTATTTCATTGGATCCAACCTAATAAATGAGAGAAATATTGTTATCAAATTCAAGTTAATCACAGATGCCTTTCATCAATCTGATGAAGATCACGATCAGTGATCAGAGTAGTAGTGATCTTGAAAAGCCGTCGCACGAAAATGAATTTAAAAAAATATCTCTTGATAATTTCCGCACATAATCGCTTATTTCTTCCTCCCTCTTTCTCTTTTTGCATTCGTAACATGGATAAAATGTATAAAATGGATAAAACATGGCGAAATGGAATTAAAAAGCTATTTATTGAATTCGGGTTAAACTATTTGAGATCAAAGAAGATTAAGGATAAACGTGGGTAATCGATTGTTCGTGCTTGTGATGAAGCAAGACATTATGTCTTTCAACCTGAAGTCCCATGGAAATTTCGGGAAAACAGAGGAAAATCCAACACAGGTAGTTCAATATCAGAAAAAGATTAACATATTTATCTCTTTGGTATTTGCATTTATTTACACATTTGTGTAACGTTTATTTGACCGTTTGCATTCGTAAGGTGTTCGTTTTGAAATAGATTTAAAAAAAAAAAAAAAAATATTTTTTCTAAAGCAGAAGTTAATCTTTTGATCCCATTTTACGCGATCGAAACCATGATCATGATCATGATTATCGTCATTTTGCTTATTCACTGCTATAATGGTCCACAAATTGAACATGGCAAAGAAGCCGCAACATTTTCCGCAAATGTTTTAGGGCTGATTAACTTAATTGAACTGATTTTCGTCCGTTTAAAATACCATTAGTGAGATCGGTGTGATCTTGCTAAATTGATCTTGCCACAGAGTGATGTTCAAGGCGATTATTATTATTCCGTGTACTCACCTTACAAATACCTTCGACGCATACAGCACGTCCCCGATAAGAATGTGTGTAGTAAACCGATGGTCTGGTGCAGGGAGTTCCATCGACAACCCATTTATTTAAGGTGGTGTAATAGTTGAGGTTTACTGGCTTGCAATTTAATTCGCACTCATGATGTTCTGAAAATAAGGGTAGACCTTAAAAATCATTTAGGCACAGCTTTGGTTAGATCTGGTGATGAAAGTGACTGAAGATTCTTTCAGCTCAATACTGATGGCTGAACGATTTTGAAACAATAAATAAAGGATACCGGTTGCATAAAATATTTCTGAGCAGTAACAGAATTAATTTGATTCAGTGATACCCTGCGTCAAGCATTTACATTTAGGCCAGAGAAGGTTATATGTCCTACCGCAGGCTTTTAATATCCTCACACCTAGAAGTGGGTGTCTACATATGTCAGAGATACTTTAAGCTCGATCCATTCGACGATTGTAACAAAGCAGAGGGTTCTTGCCGCTTGTAAGAACAGTTCCTTTAGACTTTAGACTTAGATGTAGATGCTCTGTGAGCTGTTTTTGGGGCCGTGTACTCAGTGGACCAGATTTTGACTTTGAAAACTGCAATCGTAATAGACAGCTAGAATAGTTCCCGATCGTGTTTTCCTTTCTCTTTGTCAAAATCCAGGCGCCCATATCTAAACCGTAGAGTACCAATGGGCATGTTGTCAACGCGCCATCAGAGACGCTGCTACTGATGTGATTAGTTTCAAATGTCGACCACAAATAAACCTTTGGTTTGACTATGAATATAAGGAGATATATGCAGGCAAATAAGAAGCATATAAGCTGCGCTGATTCGAAAGAAGAGTGCTACTCGTGAGTTGTACAAAGGGACGATCGTATCCTACTCGGAAGGAAAAAGAAAAAGCACAAGAATTCCGCGATTTAGGAAAGTTTTATCAGAGAATAAAACGAAATAAAAGAAAATAAATAAATGGCACTTCTTTGTGTTTCTCACTTTGTGAATTTTTACACTCCTGAGCAGGGCCTACTGTTTATTTCCGGTTCCGAACGGCTACCCTGAGAAGCTTTTTCATAGGAAGAATTTGACTTTCGGAGGTTTACCATTGCCCGCCGAAATGGTGATGATTTTGAAAATTTTGCTTTTGTGCTCCTACCGGGATAAAACGAACATGCTAGGGTTAAGAATCCAGATTGGAAGCCGCTAAAGATGAACATGGATAACGAGTAGTAGAGTCACAGTTGGTGCTGAGAATATAGAAATACTACTTCTACAAGCTGCTAGTGAGGACGGACCTCCTGGGGTATTCAAAGCAGCTGAAAATGACCTGGTTGGGAGCATGCTCATCTGTAGGATACAAACGTAAGAACGCATGCTTAAAAAATGAAATATCAGCATCGTTTGTCCGATCTATACGAAAGGAAACTCTTTTGACTGCGCCAAAGTTTTTATTTTTTTTTTTATAACTGGCCCTCGCACAAGAGATTTTGTGTACTCTTAAGGTGCTTGCACATAGTGCGAGCAAGGAAAATTAGGGAGTGCAAAAAATAGAAACCGATGTATAGTATGTTGGTTTTAAATGTTTGCAAATTATAACTACTAGGAAATAGAGAGCTCGGCAGGGCATTCCATAAGCGAGTTGTCTGGCTTAGGAAAGACTCACGATATTTCACAGTACGTCGATAGGTGGGCTTGAGGGTGTATTGATGAGTATTCATAGCGATACGGGTGTTAGGGTTAAAAGTTTGAAGAGGCGGAATGCTACTGGCAATTTCGATGAAGCACAGATGGTGAAAATAGCGATACGATAAGTTGAGACAGGAGACGTTAAACCAGTTTTCGAAGATGACGAATGACTGTATAATATTGGCACGGTTTTGGATCCTATCTAGCTAGTGCAAGAAGAGGTATTAGGAAGACAACCCTAAGCAAAGTTACGAAGTGAAAATGATGACTCTAGTTTACTGATTCAAATTGTTGTAGGTGTTATGTCCTTACAACAATAGGAAACAGTGCACCAGCAACAAACATAATACGAGAGCATTCATGGAATTTTCATGGACAATCTTATCAGCGCAATTTCAGAACAGGAAAGTCCACCATCCATCACTACCAAACACATCAGGTTGTTCAAGATGACTATTTTGATTTCTCACTGCTCCATCAAGTCCGGTAATGAATAAATCAAAACCTTCAATAACAAAACGATGTAGAGTTATGTGACTTTTTGACATTACTCGTGCAAAGTTACTAACTAACAAAAGGGAAATAATCTCTTGTAAGTCCGCACAATTATTTGCATAAGCAAATGACATTGATGGGATTGGACAAACTCACCGAGTCATTAATGAGGCGGAAGCGGATGCACACTACCGAAGGCTTGCTCTTGGAACGTTACCATTGGCAATTATAACTTCGAGGCAGGGAGGAACTTGGTTTTCGTGGTTACAAGCAGCAACGAGATCAGCTCAGAAATTAGATGAAAAATTACTCTTGCCAATCGCAGTTTTTTTTTTTTAAACTCTAGGGGCAATTGGGTAACAGAGGTCAAACCCTTATGTTATCGGTCCTGCTCTATAACGCAAAAGCTCGAATCTTTTCCAAAGCTGATGAATAAGAATTTAGTCGGCTTAATAGAAAGATACTGCTCGTGACTTTCGATCCCGTTTATATTATCAAGAATCTACGGGGCTTACATCTACATCAGTTTTGTCGAACGATTATGGATATAACGCCTAAGATGACTGGGCTATGTTGAATGAATGAACACAATAGCTGAGGTCAAAAAAGTCTAAGAGTCTAACCCCAAAGCCCGGATCAGCAGAGAATGACCGTAATTAATATGGCACACACAAGTGGATAGATTTGTTGGTTAAGGCCCAGGTCCACCGCAGACTAAAACCTCATCTAAGTGAGTAAGTAAGTAAGTTAAGGGCGACTTAAAGAATTCCTTCGATTCAAAAGGGATGATATCAGAAGACTGGTTGGATTTCTAAACAGCAACCTTCGATGATTCAGGAAACTAAATGTCGTTTTCCGATACTTTCTCAGAGAAATTTGAGTTCCTAGGGAAATCCTCAAAATCTTAAATCTCAATATCAGAAAGGTCCTCAATTTCATCAAAAGTGAGACCTTGGCTTACTTATAAAGACTTTGTGGTACAAAAGATACTAAATATCGCTTTCTTATTCTTCCGAATATATGAGCTCCTAGCAGCTGTCAGCTGAAGTTAGCAGCTGTCCAAACAGCATGTGCAGGGTCCTTCTCAGGATTTAGGGCCCAGAGCATCGGAAGCAGCTCTAAGGCATGCTAACTAATGTCTATTGCTCTTTATACAGGGAAATATGGTTCAGTTCAATGTCAAATACAAGCGCAACACAAACACAAAATCGATTCAATGCTGCCGGGGCTATCGCACTTTCAGCCGTAATGTTCACGAATGACTAGTGCTGAAGGTAAATTCAGTTATAAGAATCGAACACTGTTTAAGTTAGTCAAAGATGAATCCCTATATTGGCAATGGCTAACATAAGACCTCGTAGGAGTAGCATCTTCTGATATAAATTGGTTCGCCAAATAATGAGACAGAAGTCTCTACAGTCAAACTAGCAAGCCCTACTCCACGCCACATCTCGTTCTTCATAAATTTGGAAGTGAAGGGGACAAATGGCGAACTTCTCTCGCCACAGAATAAGGTTGGTCTGTGGCTTAGCGAGCCGCAACAGTTAAAAGTGTATTGCTCCGAAGCGCGAAAAAAAGCAACGGATACGGACTAATATTTCGTTGATGACGTTTGGATATCGACTACCGACAACGATAGGATTCTGGATTGTTAGGACCCTCCTCGACTTACAAGACGAAGATTCTCAGAATGCGAGATTCCTTCGATAGATTTCTTGCGATTTATTGCAAGCCGTGATAAGTGTGATACCGTCACAAAGTCCAATGACAACAGCATGGAATGCATTCTAATCGAAATAAGACGATGTTATACCAAATGTAATTGTGTACGCTTTCAGTAACAATAGGAGCTGTTCCCCTTGCCTTCTTTATTGAAATCTCTAACAACTATGCACTCCATCAACACATAAATATTTTTGGTGATTTTAACATTGATTTACTAAGACATGACATCCTGGCCTTTCAAATGAAGGATTTAGTTTCCTCTGTAAGAATGGATGTAAAAATTATATGTTTCTGATCAGGACCTTTTATTTTGTATCTATAATGTAAATTTTATAAAGATTTTGACTCGACAGACCGTCAATCGTAGATTACAAAGAGAAGACCTGCTGAGTGTCCTATAACTTGGATTGGGCTAGCAGCGCAATAGTCAAGTTCGTAGCGAAAATATTGCCTACCTTCCAGTGATAGTCCTCGGTAACTCCATGAATAAACTCCTACTCATGACAATATACTGGTCTACGCCGTCATAGGGCTCACAACTCTATACGGAAAAGATTAAAATATGTTACGAACCAGTTAATGGCCTCCGATAAAATTGATGTTTCGGACCCTAGTAAATGCACGTGAAATTTTCAGACCCTTAAAACGCCACGTGCAACTGAACAATTAGCACTGGCCCTTGACTACGATCGGATGAACCAGACATAAGTGGGATGAGAAACTTTGCTATATACTACGAAGATTACTATAGCGAAAAGAAACAGCGCTTATTCGGCAGACTTAGGCAAGAAGTCTTGATCTTTCAACACGTGAGCGAGCTTCTTCAATCCGCAGCTAAGTTTAAATTCGTTAACAAAAGCCTAATGCCTCTAAATGCTCGTACGGAAGACAAGGACGACGCCACCAAAAAATGTTACTACGGGCTCCTCGTACATATAAGCTACAATATATCCATAGTATGATGTTAAAACCGTACTAGACAATTTCTATGCCAGGAGATTAAAGGAGGACATCTTTAGTAGGAAAGTAAGTAAGCATAGCATACACAACACCACGTCTGACAACAGACTAAACCTATTGACTGGAAGAGATATTGCTATAGCAAACGCACGGTTTCCTCATATCAATATGCACATAGAAACCTGGCAGTCTCCAGATCATCAAATGCTAAATCAAATTGATCATTTTGTAATAGACGTAAGGCATACCACCAATATTCTAGACGTCCGAGCATTCCTGGCAGCCAACATTGACTCGAATTACCAACTTCTTGCAACCAAGGTACGAATTGGGATTTCCACAATAAAGAAGAACTACTGTGAGAAGATATAACGATGATAAGTTGCAATTACAAAAGAGCTATACCGCCAGTACCAAGTACTGAAAACCCATGGCAGCGCTGACAACGTGCTATCAGAGACGCCGCAACTGATAATCACCAAAATATCGGTTGTAAGATGGTAAAATATCGGCTTCTCCAGAAGAAGAAAAGAGAACACGAGAAGCACGCGATCGAAGATATTAAGAGGTTGTACTCGAGGCATAAAATACGGAAATTCAAGCAGCAGGTAAAAACAATGTATCAAGGCATGAAGATTCGTAAAGAAAGCTGTAGAGATGGAGTAGAGTCACAGTCAACGCTGAGATTATGGAAAAACTTTTTCTGCAAACTGTATAACGGCGAAGAAGTCCAACATACTTCTGTCAGGCAGAATACATATTAGACGATGATAGCCAAAACTTCCGTCCACCTGACTAAAATGAAGTAAATATAGCAACCTATAAGCTGAAAATTAACAAGTCTGTTGAACCTGATCGTTTACTGAGCGAGGTATTCAAGGCTGCTGGAAACGACTATTCGAAAAGCATACACCAACTCATTTCTAAGATCCAGTCGGAAGAGTGTATTTCTGATGAATGGAGTTTTAGCACCGTATGCTCTATTCAAAAAAAAAATTGAGGCCCCCTCAACTGCGTCAACTATAGAAGGATAAGTCTCCTCAACATCGGATACAAGATCTTATCTGCCATATTGTGTGGTTTCAATCAGTGCGTCTTCAAAACAGAAAAAATTCCTGGAAAAAATTCAAGATGTCCAATTCGAAACTCAGCATCTTTTCATCAATTTTAAGGCCGCATATATCAACATTTATAGAGACGAGTAATATGGAGCCATGTCTAGTTTTGGCATCCTTGCCACATTGTTCTGTCTGTGCAAAAAGACGATTGAAAACACTCGCTGCTCCATCAAGGTGGGTAAAGACATAACCGAGACTTTTGATGTTGAAAAAGTTTTTAGAAAAGTAACGCGCTATCATGTAACATCATAATTGAAAGAATTGTGCGGAACTCATAAGCTAACAGCGGAGACACAATGTTTTTATGCAACTACTGGCGTGCGTCGATGGTATTAACATAATTGGGAGAACTCTGTGGGTTGTCACTGGTGCGCTCGGTGGTATTGAAACGGAAGTTGCCAAAATGTTACCGGTAAATGAGGACAAAACCAAGTATACGAGTATATTATTAACAAGATGAGATCACATTCGACAGCTATAGTTGGATCTGCTATGAAATCTGCCAACAACATCTCAGCAGAAATAAAATTAAAAATCATCTTTCCAATTGTTTTTTTTTTTTTTTTGGGGCTAATAAGGCTATTGAGCAGTGAGGCCCTATACCGAAAAACTAAGGCAACTCTTCATTAGACCTTGATCATCCCAGTCCTACTCTATGACGCAGAAGCATGGACCCTATCGAAAGTGTATTAAGATATCCTCAATCATTTCGAGACTTAAACTCGTTTTTGGACAGACTTTGAAGGAGAATGTTCAACCACCACTGTATCAGTACAGTGTACGGTGACGTCGACTAGTCAGGAAAATCCGCATCCGTTCAAACGGCTCAGAAATTACTGCAATTCCTTTGTTAAGCGTCTAAAAATCCAATACGACCAAAAACTGAGGCAAAAAATACTACAATGTCCCAAAGGTAGTAAAGATTCTTGGTCGTTTGTCAAAAACATTAGAATTTCTGCCTCAACCTCCATCCGAATGCTTATTTACACTAACATTCCAGATGTTAGCTCTTTAAACAAGGCCAATCTGTTTGCAACATACTTTGCGGTTAGCTCAACACTTCCAGATTGTGTTTTGTCCCCGACTTAACTTGAGTGCGCCGAATCTTCAATCCTGATGTGCCCTAGCGCTCCGTTCTGTATCCGACAACCTTTTTTATTTTCATTAATGATCCCTTGTCTTCTAATCCAATACGAGGGCTGTTTGATGAGTACCCGGATTGGAAGATAGGTGGCGCTACCAAGCCAAAATAAATGTACCATCATTTAGTATAACCTTTTTTAGCCTGCCTGTCAAAATTTCAAAACATCGTGTTAGTGTTTTTTGAGACCATGGAAGAAGAGCAGCATCGCTCCGTGATCTGAGTCTTGTTTTTGAGTGCCAAAACCTTTGAAGTAATCAAGCCCATTCTCGATGGTGTGTAAGGAACACATTCACCTTCCCGTACAACTGTTAACCATTGGTTCGTAATGTTTTGCCGGGATCGCACATTGGTTTTTGATGACTGCCTGTTTAATCGAAGTCCAGAGGAGTAACTGCGTCGTTTCGTGACCGTTAATAAGACATGGATTCATTGGTATACACCAAAGACCAAAAAACAATCGAAACAATGGGGCTTACACGGTGAACGTGCTCCAAACAAGGCGGGGACCGTGCCTTCGGCTGGAAAGTTGATGACCATAGTTTTTTGGTACGCGCGAGGTGTGAACCACGTTGACTTTTTGGAGAAGGGAACAACAATCAAGGAAGCGTATTACGTCGACTTTTTGGGCCAATTCAACGTCGATTTGAAGAAAAAACGACCAAACAATTGCTCTTTAAACACGATAACGCATCGGCTTACACCTCCGCCACAGCGAAATTAGTCGATTTGCACTAAAAATTGCTCCTCCATCTTCTGTATTCTCCAGATTTGGCTCCCTGCAACTTCTTTTTGTTCCCAAATCTTAAAAGATCGTTCGCAAGAAAGAAGTACGGGTCGAACGAAGAAATCATCGCCGCCGCGAAGGAGTATTTTGCAGGCCAACAAAAGTCGTACTATACGGAGGAGTTAAAAAAGTTGAGGCACCGCTGACGAGTTGATCGAGTTGAAAAGGGATTATATTGAAGAAGAAATTGTCAAAACCTAAAAAAGTTGCGTTGTCAGTTCTAATTCGGGTATTAATAAAACACCCCTCTTATATTCCTTTGCTGATGACATTACTTTCTGCTTTTCAAATTCGTTCCCGGACTCACGTCCCTGCTCTTTGGCTGTAGAATGAGAACGGCAGCGTATGTTAAGCTCATTAAATTCCAATACTATCAGCGTAACTTCTATAACTATCAACATTATTGCTTCCAAGCTACAATGCTTTCTACTGTCATTGAAGCAAAATTTAAATACCCAGCCATTATCCATGAATGTCACATATATTGTCGAAGCCGCAAAGCTTTACATTCCCTGTATGTGTGTCAGTGACAACTTATGTTCGAATGACCACATATTCGATGTAGTCAAAAATGCTATGAAATATTAAGCTTTCCTCAAGCGATGTAACAAATATTTCACCCCCTCTGATCTGGCCTCAATATAAAAGGCATTCATCCGCCCAATGAACAATGCCCACATCTGGTCAGGTGCTTCTTAAACATCTATGCATCTGCTAAATAGGATTCAAAACCGTGCGCTAAAACCCATTAAACCCTCTTTCAGAGTTCCTCAAGGTAGCCAATGTGGTCCTTTACTATTTATACTAACAATCAATGATGTTAAATGTATCATTGGAAGCTCATAAAAATTTATCTCTTTATGCCAATGACATGAAAATCTTCCAACATTTCTCAACCCTACTCTGAAGAATGATTTGGACAGATATTCTTTTTGGTGCAAAATAAATTTTCCAGGCAATACCGTACACTCGTAAGCACTTTCCAGCTCTTCTCGTATGTAGTTAATATTCAATTAAGCTGCTCGCTTAGTAACTGAATTGTGAGAGTTAAGTGTTAATTGTGATAGGTAATTCAATTTTCGTTTAAAAATGAAGCCAACTCCGCCCTCGATTTTATCAAGAGGTGGTCTAAGCAATTCTCCAACCTCAAAGCTACTAAGTCCCTTTTTAAAACCTTCGTTCACCCTCTGGTTGAATGCATTAGTCAAGTATGGTCACCTTACTATACCTCTCATATTCTCCGGGTTGAAACCGAACAACGTACTTTCCTCCGATTCGCTGAAGGGGACTCCTCAGGGCTGATAAATAAAATTTAAAACCGTACACGGTTCGGCTTACGACTCCTTTCTGTACGCCGAAAAGTTGCCGGTATTCTCCTTGTCCCTCAGATCGACATCGACAGCACCCTTTACTTTAACTTATCCCTCTTAACACCAATCTCACCGAAGAAATTATGGATACCCAGGACCAACATCTAGGATACCACGAAAGAAGTTAACAGCATCCAAACTGTTTTCGATTACCACCTTAACAAATCTCCGTAAGCATCTCCCTTAACTATACCGCTCGACTCAATCTCCCAACCCTTTAGTTTTAAGTTAATTTTATTATTATAGAATACTAGACTGTGCTTTGTGCTTGTAATAAGCTACAACAAATCCGTCCGGGTCAACCCGGGCCTCAAGTAATATCATATGATGCACAGTTCTTAGTTCTGAGTCCTAAAACATATTTGCAGTCTTAACGTACACAACTTTTCGATGTAATAAATGAAATGAAATTTTAAAGCAGACAATGTTAAAACAATACCTCGGTTGTAAGCTTCCCATTCGTATAGTTTTCCCTTGTAAGGTATCTTGTTGTAAGTGGCGCATTGTTGGTCTCGAAAATCCTCGTTTTTAGGGCAAGGCTGCAACAACAAATAGTTAAACGTTTTCATTGATTATGAGTATTTTAAGAAAATGCAAACCTTTATATTGCAAATGCGGAACTTCTTCAAAATTCCAAAGCAACCAATACGACCATCAGCTCCTGGTTGAAACTCTGTTATCAATAGTTCGGTTCCTGTTTCTTTCCTTAAAGAAGTTTATTGCGTATGAGTGTCTACTACAATTGATGAATTATTATGTACTCTACATACTTTTCGATGCAATTTCGAACTCGTATTTGGATCCCTCCGCCACAAGTTCGAGAGCATTTATTCCACTTGGGCCACTTAGCCCATGTGTAGACTATGCCAGTTTTGACCTCAGTTTGATTTGTCGATATAATTTGTTCTTCTTCTTCGTCGTAGTCATAAAATGGTTTCTCGATGGTTTCAAGATTTTCCTCATCATCATCATTATCTGAAAGGACCGATGCTCCATTTGAACTTATACGTTCTGTTGTAGTCAAAAGACCATATGTCAAGTTGTCCTCTGCGACACCAGTATTTGAGAAAACTAGTTGACAATTGTGCTGCCTGACAGCTAAAAATTCTAAAAACCAAATCAATATCCAAGTCTCCGCAAATCTGCAAAATTCAAAGAAAACATTTATTCTAAGCAAACAAGCAATTAATCTTTTGTTTATGTAAATACACAGCTAAACGGATGATAAATACGAGTATATACGAATACATTGTCTGAATACGTACGCGAACGGTTTGCCGATAGCCATTTCCCAAGAGACATCAATACTCTTATTTGTATACAGTCTAATGAACTTCTGTAGTTCATTTTTAAGTCTCGTATAAATAAACAAATCGTAGGCGTGGTAGGTAAATATTTTTGCGCGTTTGTCATCGAAAGGAAAAGATAAATCCGGAAGTTTTGCACTATATGCTTGTTAATTAAACGTTCTATCTGTTCGAATGCATTAAATAGAGCGTTACACTCGAAAAACTATCTGACAAAAGCTCAAAATCCGCATTGGTAACTAATGTTGCAGAAAAAAGTGCCCAATGACACCATCACTCTGTGGATGATGAATTAGAAGTTGTAGGACTTTGTGGCGAATACATATATATCCACCTAATTGAACGTCATTTGTAAATATGCATATAGCATGAATTAGCATGATTCCAATTATGATAACACCAAACGCAATTAATGAAAAGAATAGGACACACCAACTACTAACAAACTAACAAATATGAAACCGGCCTACATTAGTAAGGAATAACTTATCGGTATGTTAAAATCACATGTAAAGCTTTCTTACTGATAATTGACTCAGAGACCTTGCTTCTACGCCCCTTCTTCTATTCAAACTCCCAAACAAAGTTCAGATAACACACAAAAGATACATAATATACGTGCACGGGTACTAACCTTAGACGCTTCATATTGCCCTAGTTCCAAATTCGAAAAAGACAACAAGAACAATCGGGTAAACAATAAATATTTTAAATCTGTAAACACTTGTCCACGTGATGAAGAGATGAATTCCCCGCGCAAGGTGTTCCCATTAGGTGTGCTCTCTTCAAGACGACTGCAAGTGTGATTTTTTTCGGTTACGAAGAAGCGGCAAATTTGATTCAAATTAAAATTAAATCCAATTGACTTGCGCACGCTGGTGATAGTTGAAAAAAAAAACGCTTAAGGCACACGCTCGAAATTAAGTGCCCAATGAACGATGTGTAACTAAGTTACAGACCATGCGCTCCAAGCGAATGAGGCTAAAAAAAAAATCATTTGAAACTTTTATCTTACATCCAAAACTATTGGTAAGATTAGACAGATCAGTCGCAGTCACCTGCAGCTGTTATTCAACAGATTTAAAGATTTTTTTTTTGTGAGTTAATGGAGAGCTGTTGTCTATCTGATTAAGTGAACTGTTTAGAGGCAGTTGTAGATACATTTTCCATTGTGAACAGACGAGATTTTTCAACTATTTTTCACACGAAACAAGTTGCATACTTTCAGACGTCTTTTAATGTCTGCAACATGTTGATTAAAATTGAAATGTATCTAGGAAAAATTCGTTATGACGTTCTGGTTAGTGGTGAATAAATGCAAGATTAGAATGATGAACTAGGCCTCCAGACTAGACTTTATATGGTAAAATCGTATGCAGGTGACCCCACAACTGGATTGTAATCCATGTGCTCTTCTCGACCCTGGACATGTCACTGATTCTAAAAGGGCCAACTTACAAACTATTCTTAGAGAGCTCAACACTAATTTAGACATTATTCCAAGAATTGTTAGATCTTTCGACTCCGATGACTTCTTCTAATCTTTTTACGACACGTTCTATGGAGCTATTAAGAGAAGTGGTCAGTCAGAGTGCTGTTTTTGACGCCTTGTACCGTAAAAGACACACTCTGAAGAATCAGTTTCAGAGGAGAAGACGACAAGTGCTATAACGCCAAAATTCTCACACCCCCAGCGACGATAGAGAAGTCACAGATCAGCGAAAGTGACATCTACTGAAACCGACCAAGCCCTCAGAACTGAAGGTGTACAATATTCGTTTCTTTTTTTTATAATTCCGCGAGCGCCCCAAGGGGACATGAATACCCTTTTACTGGCTTTTCACCGGGGCGTTGGCGGGTGGTGTAGTAGTTTGAAACTCAGGTGTATTACGTTTCGATAATTTTCCCAAGCCAACTGGAGCCAGTGCACCCTCAACTAGTGGGCCTTAGTACGTGCTAGTTGTTAGTTCGTTACATTTAGCCCAGCCAGCAACCACTCCAACATCAGTGTTATGCCTTCATGTCAGAGTTGACGCCGACGGGTTTACATATATCTACATACAAAGACTTTTTCAGAGACTTGCGGGTCACGGGCTTGAATCCCTGCTTGAGAAGCCTATGCATATACCACTACACCACGTACCACCTTGAGTAGGGCCCGGAGGAAGAAATTTTCTAGCACTCCCACTGTGAATGGATTTTCCACGCAAGTTGAAGAATAGGAGTAGTGCTGTAAACAACCCATTGGTTAAATCCAAAAACGAAACCAGTGGAGGCCGTAGTACCAGCTGTCGAAAGTCGATCCTGACGGTCAAACCCACCATGAGGAACAACACTGGTGGTGTTCTCCCCGCACAAAAGGTCTGGTGGAAACCAGATCTACAATCAGCCTAGATTCCAGTTCAGGTAAACGAAATTTGGATCATACGGGAAAATCCACCTCCAAGCAAACTTCAAATCCCCAAAGGGGATACGAATGGATTCACTATCAGGATGCCTCTACCACTTCTCTAATTATTCGAATTTGGAAAGCTCTTAATGACAATAATCTGAACGACACTGAGCGCAAGTACTGCCTTGATCTATGGTAAGAAGATGTTTGCATTCAACCAAAGGTTCGTGGTTCAAGCAGGTCTTAGGGGAAAACGCTCCCGCATTCCCTTGTGGGAATTAAGATTTTAGAACTTTCTAGATACTTTACATAAAGTGAGGGATTAAGTTGCAGGGGAAAACATAGATGGCGTATAAGGTACACAAGATGAAAGGGCGACAGTGTATCAAATAAAAACGAATATTCCAAGCCGTTGTCTGGATTCCATTCGACAAAGGGATTCAGACGAAGTAAGACGTATAAAAGCTCAAATAGTGTAAATTAGTAGTCATAGTTGAATAGAGCCATCGAAGCTAATGCGTACCATCCTCTCGATTCTGCCGCACCTCTTGGAAATGGAGGCTGTGTTGCGTGTTATACTCGAGACTGAAAAGTGAAAAATTCATTCCCATTGTAAGCCATGTCCCTATATGAACCTTGGATAGGTTAGGTGAGAGTGGCGGTTGGAGAACTCACCCGCTTAGGCCTATTGGCCTGTGTGCTGCCACGTAAATCGATGATCCTCTTACTCATGGAACGAATTTGAGCTTAGGATGAAGCATACGAGATTGTTAACATCTAAATTCTTTAGATCGCTTAAGTCATCGTAGGAGAAAGCTCCTAGGCGGAGTTTTCTTCTCTGGGAGAGAGCTAGACCTGTACAGGGTTGTCTCCTCCTCCTCCTCGTCCATGTAGCTTCTACAGAAATCGTTTGTAAAGACGCCAAGCCTTCTTGCTTGCTTGCTTATAAGGCAGTGTTCAGTTTTCTATTTAGAAGAATCAGACTCTTAGAGCGATTCAGATCCAGCTTTGGCTAGATCTTAGGTCTGTTCTTTTATTGGCATCCAGCTTAAATATTGACTTGCACGTAGCGATTTGTATACCTATGCTACCCTTTTCCGGCAGAGTGGTTTTAGTTGAGTTGGTCGGCTCTACAATTTTCTGGAATGTCTCTATGGCCCGGCACCCAACAAATGTGAAGATTGAATTGCTCTGCAATCTCCGTAAGAGATGATGGACATTCAAGAGCGGTTTTACAATTTAATAAGACTTGATAGCTTGACTACCCAAAAAAAATGCGGATATCGTTTGCTTCTTTAATCGTCAACAATTCCGCTTGGGACACGCTACAGTGGTTTTGAATACATCGAGAGGCTTAGGTTTAGCTTATCGGAGAAAACACCGCCACTAACCCCGCTATCAGTTTTAGATCCACCTGTGTAAAAGTGGATTAACTTTGTCCTTTATTAAAGCGTCTTCCTCCCAGAAGGATCTATAGTGGAATCTTACACGAAAGTCTTTGTCAAATCAAAGTTCAAGTTTGGTGTAAGCGATGTTCTCCGTGAGGATTCCTAATTTATTATGATATTAACGTGGCCAAATAAATTATTTTTGCACTGTGTAGTCGCTTTGAGGTGAATAGTCACTTTCCTGCTGAAGATGTCGAGGGGTGTCAAGTGAAACAGAATGTCTAAAGCCGCGAAGGTGGAACGTATGGCTCCACTTATGTATAGACATGCTGTTCCTTGGACCCTGCTTAGTTTGTTGCAGTTGACTGCAATGTCTAAGGACACAACCACAACGTAGGTGAGTATCGGTCTTATGACTGAGTTGTGTAACCAATGGCTTATTTGAAGTTAAAGGCCCCATTTGTTCCCAATTGCTTGTTCCCATTGCCAGAGACAAAAACTTATGTAGTTTTGGTTACTACTGGCTGCGAATAAGCACCTTGGATAGGTTTATGTACATTTTATTACCAAGAGACGACTTCCACAATACTTATTCCTTATATTTACTCTGACAAACCTGCTACAGTATGCCTATGTAGGAAACCTTTGGCCTTTAATACAACACCTCACATAATATCCACATATTCGCCCGCGCTGTGTACAAATCCCTTGAGCGTAGTTTCGGATGCTTAAGCAATTCCACACCACTAAATGACCGGCAATCGGAAAAGCCGATGACTTATCTCTTGTGTCAGACCAATCAGTATTATAACCTTGATAAGCCTGAAGAGAGAATGGTTGAGCGTCATATGCACGAAACTATCATACTTTGTGAATGCATCCATCGAACCAACTGGTGAGAAGAACTAAAGGCCCACTCGAAAAGAAGAAGTACGCGTTACAATCACAAAATCCTATCTTGTGTTTGAAAATACAAAAACTTGTTTCTCCAGCAGAACTATGATATCATTCTGTATAAACAATTTATTTGAAGAAAACACGAACTTAAAAGTGCTACAAGACTTCTTAAAGTGTACAAAAGTACTCGGCAAGACACTTAGCTGTTGCCGAGGACACTGAAATGAAAGATTTCTATCGGCTGATGGGTACTCTCCTTTAATAGACTGAATCTGCTCTAAAGACGCTGATGAATCTCACTTCTCTTGATACTCATATCATAGGCTGGACTCTCAAAGCCATCTTCTGTTTAAGAAGAAGTAGTGTTTGATTCAACGCACACTGGATTCCGCTCCGATTTCTTTTTGACTCAGTTCTCATGGACATGGTGTATGATAAAATGATATCAGAACTCATGTTGCTACGAAATCGACTTTCCAATTCCAAAATTTAGAATCTCGGCCGATATAGCGTCTTTTCATAGTTCGAGAACGCTTGCGGAAAACTGAATATACTAAGTCTTGTTCGGGTACCATGTCACAATTGGACCACAGTAAATAAAATCGGGATAAACTTGCTAAGCACAGCTCATTTTGGCCTTCATATGATCATAAGTGCAAATGGCAGCATTATTTCTGCTGTCCCTCAGTTTGAAAGACTGTAGACGGCAGGCATAGGTAACACAGAACCCCGCGACGTTTGCTGTGAGGTTGATATGCTAAAGATTTGCCAAATTATTTGCAATATGCAGCGGAAGTGCAATCAATTCCCAAACGAGATTTAAACACGTCCAATCCCACGAATATTCTTCCGAATATTTTGATATCTCACACAGTGCACCGATGCCTGCTTAAACGAATTATAGAGGGCTTTCAACATTGTACATTTAGAGGGATTATTTTCCAAGCTAAGCATCTTGGACAAAAGTTAAGCAGTAGATAGTTAATCGGGAAGAATGGTGGTATGTCTTCTGCTGGAATATTTACAATTAAAAATGGTCTGCAACAACAAGACTCGCTAATACTATTCACAAACGATCTTGTGCGATCAAGACACTTGACCGCATACAGATCAAGTCTAAAGATTGAAGCCTTTAATATACTCTTACAACGTGACTTCGAATCGTTTAAACGATTTTGCAAGGAAAACATTTTTTTTCGGGACGCTATTGTTTGTGAAAATTGGGGAAAGTTTCCGACCGTGGGACAATACCGGCAACCACTTTCTTGTCGAAGAGTAGTTAGGATTAAGTTGGGTTAGAGTGGCTATTGAAAAAATAAAACAACCCACAACGGGGCTCTGTGATCCACCTACTGTTGGAACAAATTTGAGGTTATGACGAAGCGTAGAGGACTTTTACGGTCTATAACAGTTCTAAATTGGAGTCGTTTGGAAGAACATATAAGGCAGTGTCCAGTGATGACACCTATGATAGCGCTGAGATGTTTTTTTTTGCATTTTGAAAGATCAAACCCGGAGAGCGATTCAAATCCAGTTTTAGCTAGATTTATTTGGTCATCAGTCATGTTGGCCGAACAGTCCACCTAAGGTTTAATCTTCAAATAGCATTCATACGGATGATATCTTTTCCTATACTCATACCGTGTATAGATAGAGCGGTTTAAGTTTTGGTTAGTTCGTCGGCCCTACAATTTCTTGAAATATCTCTGTAGCCTAACATTCAACAAAGAGATGATCGGCAATCAAGGGCGGTTTTAGAATTTTATGAGACTAAGTTCAATGGATTTGATAGCGACCTTGCTATACGAAAAGATGAGAATATCCTTTGCAGATTCAACGTTTTTCTTCAGCCATGACTGGACTTCTTTAATCGCCAAAGTTTCTTCCTGAAACACGCTACAGTGATTGGAGAGGTTAAGGTTAAACTGAGCAAACACTGTCACCAACCCCGCTATCAGTGTTGGATCCATCTGCGTAGAAATCGATTGACTTGCCCTCCATGAAAACATCTAGTGGGGATGCTTACATGAAAGTATTTGTGAAACCAAAGTTCTCCACTGTGTATTCAAATTAAGGCGAATAGCAACATTGCCTGCTGAAAATATCAAGAGCTATCAAGTGAAACACAATATCTAGTGCCACGCAGAGTATAGTACGTAAGGTTCCGCTTATGCACAAAAATGCTATCCTTTGGACTTTGTCACACGACAACCACATCCTCTGTGAGTTATGGTCTTATTACCGAGACGTATGGCCAGTGGGTAATGTGAGGTTAAAGGTCCCATTTGTTCCCAATGGCTTATTTGCAAAAGAATAGAGCTACTGTAGCTTTCTTAACTTTTTCTTGAATATTAGGTTTCTAGTTCATTGTCCTGTCAAATATAAGACCAAATCTGTATCTGAAATGATTAAGCTGGTACCGTTGATTAAGGGAGAGCTTACGATCGGATTTTCTTTTTTCCTTGAAATGAGGAAAAGATCAGTTATATAGATGTTTACTCGTAATTAACAGCGATCCACCCAACGGATTAATCTACTACGCTTTTGCTGTAAGGGTTCTTTAATGGTATTCAGATGCTTTCCTGAGTCGGCTACTGCAACGTGATCCCCAGAAGTAACCACCTTACTATTACCCACTTACAGTTATATCAGCAGTTCATTGACCACTGAGTTCCAGAAAATGGATGAAGGGACACCTCCTTGTGGCGTACTTCTGCTGACACATCTTTTAGCAGAAGCACTGCCCAGTTTCAAATTGATAATCTTACTATTTATCATAAAACGGATCAACTCCCCAAGTGAGTCATCTATCACAGTCACAATTGTAGATGTGTTGAATTTGTTAAATGCACCCTCTATGTCAGGGAACGCTACCATTGTGTACTCTCCACCATATTAGGATTGTTCAATGTAGCTAGACAGTTAATGTAGTGCCATTTCCACTGACTTTCGTTAACAGTCTGCATGTTGAGCCATAGACAAAAGTCGTGGATTAATTTTGGATGGTTTGTGTGGATATCAATAAATCGTTCTAGAGTTAGCAGAAGGAAAGATGATAAACTTTGAAAGAACATGAGAACATTTTCTGACTTTAGAAATGTAAACTACATTCTCTTCTCTTCATGAAGTATAAATAGATATCTTGGAATATGTGTGTACATCAATACCTACATATGTACATAGATGTTGCTTTGGTCAGTACCAAACAAAGAAATTATTTTATAGAAGCCAATACGATGCGAGAATGAAAATAATCTGCTACTTGGCCTTTATCCGGCAGGATTCGGGTGTTTGCGAGCCTTAGGGCCAGAGTCGAAGTACATAAAACTCTCCCTATCTAGCACAACAGGACATCTTTAAATTTTCCGTGTCGCCAAAAAGTAGTATCTCAATTGTCATTTTGCATAAAATAACGAGGGAAAATATAATAGAGCGTTCCAAGGTCCAACCGAATGAGATGTGTGAATCTACAGCTCGATAATTGATTCCCACCTGACAGGTAATATCTAGGATGTACCAACAGTTAATGAGGCTGAACAAAAAACACAGCCAAAAAATAGGAAAAAATCATCGATAATTCTCAGATTCTATTTTCTAGCTTTTTCAATTGAGCAAGCAGTTGGGTACCAAGAGCACCGGAAAAAGTTACAATTAAATTTGTAGAAATTTTGTCACGAGTGCCTTATATAAAATGCTAAGCAACACACTTTTGTTCATAGTTTAGTCACCAAGGTTCAGCTAGACAATGAGATACTTTTTCAAAAAAAAAAAACAAAAACACGCTTCCGATTTTTCTGATAGATCTATCAAATTGAAATGACTCGGCCCAGTGCCATAAGAAAAATCTACTAATAAAAAAGTGCATTCTAAATATTTGCGCTAGTTACGGCATCCAAACAGGTGTCTGCTTAAATCGTTTTAACACGAGCGTCGGGATTGTTACTTCCGCTAGTACAATATATAAACGCGGATGACCTTGTGCGCTAAATGTGAACTTCACTAACAAGTTTCCACCAAGCCTTTCTCAAATACAGAAAAAACTAAACGCGAACTTTGAGAAATTAAAAAAGCTATGCAAGTACTCGTATGTATGTATCTCACTCAATACTTTACATTAAAGAAAAAAATTTAAAAAAACATTGAAACAATCATACAAATGCACATTCGTTGGTTTTGTGTATTCGTATCTATTAAAACAACTTAAGTGACTTACATTGACCAATAAAGGCACAAACCCAAAACATGTTTACTCATTCATGTACAACCAGGGAAATCCACTGCAACTTGAATAAATTGATGCATACGTCACGAAACGTAATCAGAGGCTGATTCATAAATATTTTTTTTTTTTTTAAAATGTCGTTCGATGTTTTTTTTTCGTGAGCGCTATCGGTATGAGCTTTCAGCATAAACTAAGAAGCTACTAGATGTGAATACAAATCAGAGTGTACCCTATGGAAAAGAAATTCAAAAAGTGTTTCAATAGCAATGTTCAAAGAAAACCCTCTCTCACATCGCACTAGTGAAAAAGTACCGATATATATCTTTACACTTTGGAAAATATTTGAGAAGGTTAAATACATTTCAAATTATATTAATATACACCGTCTCTTCATCGAATCTATCTATCAAGGCTCTACAATGAATCTCCGTAATCACGTAAGTGGGAAGATCAAGCGAAGAATAGCTATTGCAGCAAAGCCTTATCTCAAACAAGACTCTCATTACCCGTGTTCTATTTTACGACCCTGAAGCATGGACCCTCTCAAGAACAGATAAAATCTGTCTTAAATGCTTTGAACAAAAGATTTCATGTTTGACTGCCAGCCTCATCTGCTTTGATGAAATGTAGAGTAAACTATACCGACATAGATCCGACCAAAAGGCCTAGAGAGGTTATGGTTAGAACATCTCGAGCACATGAACATCAGTATTTCAACCCGAAGAAACTTTAGATCTCCACTTAATGGGACAAGACATTAAAGGGAACATTTACCTAAGTTTCCCCGCTCAGTTAGAAAGGTGTCTAAATGGAGGTAAAGATCGAACTGACTGAGAAGAAATATTAATTAAGGCTCAGACTCCTGCTCTGTGAGATGTCACCAAAAGTAAAAGTGATTACTTAATCATTTGCGCGTTTTTCTCTGTTTCGTCGAAAAAGCTTTTACATTAATACCTTAATACTGTTGCTTTTATCAGACTCCAAAGGACGGTCTGTCTCGGCTGCATTAGGGCTTTCCCTACTCTAGACCCACTGAATAATCATGTCATAACCATACCATCTTTCGACGGCATGTGTAACTCGACCAGATAACACGGCGTAAACGAATTACTAGTTTTGTGGGTAAAATAATGGTGAATAGGACATTGATTACGGATGCTGATTGTGGCCAATAAGTGATGGCGGGGTTAAACAGGGTTTGCCCGCAAAGCGGCGTTCTGTTTCCACTGTACAAAAATTAGTCGAGTCACTACTCAACGCACTCAATAGTTCTGAGCTCCATGCACAAGCATATACATATGATGTAGTCAAAACTCTCAAAATTGAAGTTGTTCTGTTTACGAAAAGGAGGAAACTGTTTGCACCGCCATCCAATTCTCCAAAGAAACTAGGTGTCTGTGAAACTAGTTTGTGGACTAGTTTCTATGGACCTAAAATGTTACGTCGAAAGCCTCTAAGCGACGTCAGCCTTCTGGCAACGCAAGCAAGTTGCCGGCAAGACGTAGAGCCTGTCACCGAAAAGTTTTCTATAGATCTACACGACTATGATAAAGTCAGATATATCCTATATGTTGGGATGAACGCCCTCGCCACACTGAAAGCATCGGTTCCCACTAGATCACCGAAATCAAGTAGTGTTGGGCGCTGTAAGTACGTAGGTGGGTGACCACATCTTGACCACATGTTGAATAAACGCGCCACATGGGCATAGTACCCCGACGTTAAATCCCGGACCCTACAAATTAATTTGTATCGTTCCCTTGATAGTTATAATAATAATCCTATATGTTGATTGTTTGGTGAAATAAGCTCTCACTAAAATACAGACTCCAAAGAACAGTGTGTCGCGTCTGCATCTTCTTCCCCTTGATGTTCATAACATGGGTTACATACTCAAAGCCATCTTCCATTTAAAAATACGTGGTCTTTCATACAACACTCACTGGAACTTTGATCTCTTGATTCTGGTCTTATGAAAATGCCATCTGACGCAATGACACCAGAACTCGAACTCCCGCCGCGGAAAAAAACGAGAATAAATTTCTCTGTGCCCAAAACTGGTTTCGGCCAGAATCTGAGCCAAAAAGAAAATGCTGATGCAGTAGGGTATTTAAGGATGGCTCCAAAACCGGTAAAAGTTGTGGCGCTGTTATGTTTCTGATTAGGAAAACTTGCGTCTGTCTTTCAAGCTGAAATATATCCAATCCTGATATCAACGAACTATATTGTGAATAACCGGTGAAGCCAAACTGCGCTTAGAGGCTTACTGAACCCTAGCTCAAGAATGCAAGACATCACTAGTCGTTTAGTTCTTTGTCTGAATACTTTGTTTCGACAGAAAAAAACAAAACACCAACATTCGTTGGTACAACATACACTGGAATTTCGCTATTTTTGCACCGTGACTGTCTTTTGATCGTCTTATACTGCATTGAAAATAAGAAACGGAGTTATCCTATGCCGAGGAATGGTACTGGCTAGAATCTGAGCTAGGAAAGTAATATCTGGTTTTCACAGATGGCTCCAAAACTGAACTGTAATACGGCGCTGGAGGAAATATATGAAACCTGATGGCACTGAATTATATTGTGAAGAGTGGCCTAGTTAAAGTCTGACTGAGGCTTCTCACGACATTCGGTGATAAAAGGCTCTTCTAAACTTAATCACGAAAAATGAAATCGCCAGTAAACTTGCTAGACAAGACTATAAGGAGAGTTCCTCAGGACCTAAACTTAAATCCGGACTGCTGCGACCTCGAGTAGGGTGTCCATTAACAGTTGGTTTTCATTTTCGCAAAACTGCAAAATCTGGTCATAAGTTACTCAACATACTGAGACGCAGTTATGATGATATCGCGGAACACTATATTTGTAAGCTTGCAATGGGGTGCAGGTAGCTGGCGTTGCTCTAGTGGGCTATGGTACTGTAGGCAAATGCCAATGGCGCAAAATTGTGTCAACTCTTCTTGATACGAAAGGCTGGGAAATTTAGGTAAAATTAACATATGAGGAGTACAATGGACAAGTTCTTTGTCTGAGCACTCTGTTCCGGTAAAAAAAAAAAAAGCTATATCTTCCGAATCATTTAGAAAAAATACTAAAGCCGACGATTGTATGGAGAATTCACGAATTGATGACTGATTTCGGAATCTTTCAAAAATCGAATGCAATTGTATAGTTATACTCTGATGCACCAAGTGTCAGACTTTGAACGCGGAGCCGATACACGGGTCATAAAAAAAACACTAGGTCGTGTTGGCAAGGAGGACGAATGGAAGGTCAAGCACAACATCGAATTCCATGAGCTGTCCAAAGATTTTTCTGTACCCTGAAAATAAGATTTAAAGACCAGATTCAGCCATAGCCTAAAGTGTTTTCTTTCTCTAGCTCCCTGGTTCGACATATATAGTAAAAAAGGACCGAAACTCCAGTTCAATATACTCGTATGTAGAAGCTGAAGGAGTTCGAAGACGATAATTGTTAATTTGGATAAGCAAAAATCAGTAATGCTGGTTATTACATATATTTCTTATTAATTTATATTTCTCACATTGAAGAAACAATTTGACAATAAGGGGGTCCTTGGAATGTAAAAGTACCAACAATACGAAAGGTTTAAGCATCATTTTCTTCTTCTAAGGTCGTGACCTTTGTATCCTTTGCGCTTTCATCCCTAGAAAATGGCAACGAAATCGATGTTATTGTTTGAAGATTTTGCTTAAGCCGTCAATGAAAAAACTTATCAAATTTTCAAATTGACTTTCCTCATTTATTAATATGGACATATTCTTATCTGGAGGAACGTTATTATAGCGTTTTCTTTAAGTCAACAACACCGTTTCTCACCATTTCTGGTGGCCCACAAGGCAGCTAATAGGTCCCTTTCTTTTCATTTTAACAATAAACGATCTTAAGAGCATGATTAAACAGTACCCCTGCCCGTTTACGCCGATGAAAATAAGTTTTCCAAAACTATTTTTGCACCCCAAGACTCCATTCTCCTTAAAGAAGACCTCGGTAATATTTCCACTTGGTGCCTCAAAAATCGCTTTGAGCTTAATATCTCCAAAAATCAATCTATGTAAGTCCAATCAATCTCTTCCTCGACATTATTTTCTGTATGGCCATCATCGATTATCGATAAGATAATCGTTGGTTCTATCAAACGATCGATTATTCCTTTAAGGACTATCCTGGGATAACCCTCTTATTTTACCTCGCTATATCGTGATTGCCTCAAACTTCTTATCCTGAATACCCGCGGAAACGGAAAGATATAGCTGGTATTCTCTTCATTCATCGACTGCTCTCTGGTTTTGTGGATAAGGTCTCTCTTCTACTTCCTTCAACTCTTAATATCGTAATTCGTAATTCGTCTCTTCTAAAGGGTGACTAGATAGAAATGATAACTTTTCAAATTGTTATGTTTCAGCAGCTTTAAAAGTTACCAATGGCATCCATCTGTCAAAAGATTCAGTAAGGTTTGCCATTTCATCACGCATCGTTTTACGCTTACCGAACGTGTGGAAAATATTAAAAAAATTATCAAAATTCTGGTTCTGTTGGAAATGCGCAACGTAAATTTCGTCATGAAGTCGGTCGTCATCATGACTTCAGCGTGCAGGCAATTCGTCAGAACGAGGTAAAATTTGAGCGTGATTACAGAAATTGGTGCGAAATGAATAACTTATAGCCACCGCAGCTGCCATTATCGAAGAAGACTCAAAAATGTAGATTTGGCGTCGATTAGGTGAATTGGGCATTGTCAAAGAGTCAACCCGACTCATTTTGCATTAGAATTTGGGAGCTGGAAATTTTGACTAGAGATCCGGATTTTGGCAAAAAAATCTTCTTCTCGGACGAGACTCATTTTTGGCTTAGCGGCTATGTGAACACGCAAAATTGCCGTTAATGGAGCGAACACAATCCACAAGTGTTCGGCCAACCATCTTCGGCCAATGCATCCTCAAAGATTGACTGTTTGGTGCAGTTTATGTCGATGGTCTCAGGTATAGAGCGATGTTATTCGATTTTCTGTGGTCAGAGCTCAAAAACATCGATATATCCCAGCTGTGGTTCCAACAAGATGATGCTACATGTCATACAAGCGACGCAATGCTCTACTTTGTGAAGGAGACTCATTTGGCGAATGAGTTATCTCACGGCGAGCGTGGAGCATTACCAGCAAAGCCGAGGCGGCTATTTGAATGATTTCACACATAAAGCCAAAATTAATTTTACTATATATCTCACACTGTAGCTGTATTATTTAGTTTTTCTCTCATCGTTCTTATCTGATCACCCTATATATTCAACCTCATCGCAGCTCTTATCGTTCCAACGATCCAATCTCCCGGGTGCTCCGTAAGGTCAACTCAAACCTAATCCTTTTCGATTTTGCTTGTCATAAATTCGAGCTTCAGCACCCACCAAAATTAAATGGACATCATCAGGAATCAAACGAAGAGTTACTTGCAAACTATCCAATCGCTATTTTTTGACCAAAAGAAGCAAATGAGTAAGAAGTTCCCCATCATCGTAATCGTGTTATTGATAGTTTTGAACTCAAGATTCTTTGAGTAATCTTCGGTTCAGTTTAGTTCAGAAGAAAATTTATAACGCGTTTATCGATCAAATACACAGAACCACTGAGGAACTACAAAGTAGAGAAAGACCTAGCATAAGAGTACCTATTTGAAAGTACTATGGTACTTGAAGAGTTTAACTTCAGACTGTAGGGATATTTAAATGAGAAAGTAAGTAAGTCCTACGCAAAACACACTACAAAAACTGTATCTTATGGTGAAAATTTAGAAAAATCTCCAATAAATCTTTTGCGCTACGACATGACGAACAAACCCCGTCATTCTCTATAGTATGACTACAAAAAGCTCCTGCTGAAAGCTCTTGTTTCCAAATACCACGAATTTATTCAGAACTCTCTGTCTGATGGGGATTTACAAGTTCAAAACCCTATACTGCATTCTCCGGTATATTTACCTCTCAGATATTTTTATTCGGATTCTAGTCATGTGCGCTTGCTAATAAAGATAAGATTGCAGTGAGTGAGCTATTACGCTTAGTTGACATACTCTTGTTCCGTTTTATAGTTTATCAATTTTACCAACAGCAGTATTAAACGTTTGTCACTGCCAGTTTGTGCGATTATAAATTTCTATCTTTTACGGTGATTAGTTAAAAATAAAACGCGCCAATAAATAAATAACTGAAAATGTTTGAAAACGTTTGCACCTATCACTTCTAATTCAACATTTCTCCTCTCGTGATTCTAAGCCCCATACCGAATTTAAATAACAAATAGCTGACCAAATAGATACGAGTATCTAACATTGTGAAATTGTGAATTAATTTATCTTTCCAGCAGTTTAATCCATCGTAGTTAAGATAAAAGAAACCATTCCCAAACGAAACAACAGCACGTGAGCCAGTGGCAACAAATAAAAGGGCTAGAATTGGAATTACAAATTGGTGCTCACGATTAATATATATCGTACATCTCAATCAAAATCGTAACAATGTCTTCGGATACATGTGATATGGCAGTTGCAGCATTGCAGACCACATCGGCAGTCAGTACCTCACAAATTGTTGCATTTTTGGTCAACATTTTGAATCAAATGTTTATAAGCTTTGTGGCAGTTTACATGAGTTGGTTATGCATCCAGGCAAAGTTTGTAAAGACAGCTTTTCATGCGTGGTTTTGCACAATTGGAGTAAGTTAAGCAATCAAAAAATTTTTGTTGGAAATTTATTTCTAGAACGGCTTATGTATTTTCTATGATAGTTTTGCTTTTTGATGGCTGAAGGATTGATGACTTTCTATCAAGGAAATATTGTAACACATCCATTTAGTAGTGAAGCAAAGACAACGATACATTGGGTGCTACAAGCAGTTGGTGGTGCCTTCGGTATTATCGGTAGTGTACAGAAAATTTTGGGAAAAAAGAAGCATTTCACAACAATCCATGGGAAAGTCGGTGAGTCTCTAAAAGATTTCTATTAAACTCTTCATAAATATGAAAATTTGTAGAATTATTCAGTAGACAATAGAGATGTATTTTTAAAGTAGTCAACGTAAACAAAATCAGTAATGTAGGTGCCAGCCAATGTCTATTTAATTTCACTGTATGGTAGTTAGCCGAACATATGGCCTTTGTTTGCTTGTTCCTAAAGATAGGACTCGCAGTTTTCATTTGCATTAATTGTTGCTTATCTATGGTATAAAAGATTTTTACACGAAACATTGTTTATTTTAGTAACGCCGAAAGCAATAACACTTTTGTTGTAGCTAGTTTATTACAACTCGAGTGAGCACTTAGGGTAGAAGCCCACTACAAAATTTAAGTCGCGCAACAAATTTTCCGCAAAATTTTTTTGTTGTGTTAATATATAAATTTTTGCAAATATTGCAAATTTTGACACTAGATGGTGTTGGTGTCCATTTACCTGGAAACACTAATCTGATTGTGTCAAACGAATACCTGTTTGAAAGTTGACATGTCAAGCTACATGCAGGGAAGAACGCTGCAAAAACATACCGAAAAACTTGTTTAGTTTACGGTGAGAATGCTGTGAGTGAACGCCAGGACCCAGGAGTGGTTTGTTCGATTTCGTTCCATAAATTTCGATGTAAGAGTGTACCACGCACTGGTCGACCTGTCACTGAAAAAGTCGAAGAAATTTTGCAACTAATGGAGCAATTGAAGTCATCAACCGTATGACAGTTGGGAATCATCTAAACCGAGTAGGCTACTCAAAGAAGCTCGATGTTTGGGTGCCACATGAATTAACGCAAAGAAATTTAATTTATCGAATAACCATTAGAGAAACGCTGCTGAAACGTATCGAAATGGAAACATTTTTGAAGCAATTCGTTACGGGCGTAGAAAAATGGATTAAATACGAGAATATCCAACGCAAACGATCATGGTCAAACGACCACAAACGACTTCAAGGCTTAGATTGACGGCAAACAAGGTTATGTTAAGTATTTGATGGGATTGGAAGGGAATTTTCTATAATGAGCTGCTAGAACGTGGTGAAACGGTCAATTCGATCCTCTGCTGTGCATAACTCGACCGTTTGAATGAAGCTTTCAAGAAAGAGCGATCAAAATTGGCCAACAGAAAGGGAGTTGTCTTCCATCATGACAATGCTAGGCCACACACATCTTTGATGACCCGGAACAAATTGACGGAGCTTGGTTGGGAAGTTTTGATGCATCCTTCGTATAGCCCGGACGATTACCATTTGGCACAAGAACAAAGTGTCATCCCAGCTAATTTCTCGCACTCCCACCATACAGTTAGAGAAAAGATTCCTGAAAGAACTGTTTGGCAATACCAAGAAAGTCATTTGGAGCGATCTTAATACCTTCTTTAGGAATTTTAACTGGCAAAACCACTGCGTAAGCTTTTTCATCAATCCTACTCTTTAGAACTCTTTCCGAGCAGATGGAAAACAGCAATTGTCTAGCCAGTCCCCGAAAAAAGCAAATCTCTCCTCTTCCATTGCACTTACGTCCCTTCTTTCAAAGGTCATTGAAACGCTGATAAATCGTCAGCTCGTGAAATATCTCGAAACACGAAAATTCTTCTCAATGACCGACAGTACGGTTTTCATAGCAACAGGTCCAGTGGCATGTCTTACCGAAAAGTGGAACCAAAGCGTACATCAATCTGGCGAAAGGAAGATATTTGCACTTGATATCTCTAAAGCATTCTTTTGTCGAAAATTCGTCTCTTCCTCAATGGAATGGTTTCAAGTTCAATGTTCACAAAATAAATTCTGGTGTGCCACAGGGCTTCGTTCTGTCTCCGACACACTTTTTAATTTTCATCAACGATCTCTTATCTGCTACTTCTAATCCAATATATTCCTTTGCTGACGACAGTACTCTCTGCTTTTCATATTCGTTCCCTGACTCACTTCCTTGCACTTCGGCTGTGGAACGGAAACGCCAGCGTATGTAAAGTCATTAAATTCTGATACTAACGGCATAACTAATTGGGGAACCACTAATATATTAAAATTTAATGCTTTCAAAACACAAGGATGTCTGCTGTCGTTAAAGCGAAATTTAAACCGAATAACTTTCCATTCTCGGCATGTGTGTCAATGACAGTTTACGTGGGAATGACCACATACTCGGTATCGTCAAAAATGCTGCGAAATGTCTAAGATTTTTCATGCGATGTAAGAAATACTCTACCCACTCTGATCTGGACTCAATATATAAGGCATTTATCTGCTCGAAATTGGAGTACAATACCCACATCTGGTTGGGTGTGCCCAAAACATCTCTGCACCTGCTAGATAGGATTCAGGTTTTTTATCGCTATTTCCACCACTAGTGGAAACTTCAACCTTCAAAATTTAAATCGCAGCACCCGTCTTTCTATTAATGCTCATCAGTATACCCTCAAGCCCACTTTCGGACGTACTCTTAAATATCGTGATTCCTTCGTAAGCCGCACAACTCGCTTATGGAATGTCCTGCCTAGCTCTTTATTTCCTAGTTATTATAACCTTCAAACGTTTAAAACCAACATTCATCGGCACCTCTCTTTCCGTCCTCTCAGATTTTCCTTCTCCCGCGCTGTGTACAAGCCTTTTAAGAGTCATTTGTTGTATTTTGGTCAGGTGGATTTCTTCGTCTAAGTTAAATGGTCTATTCTGCCTGCCATCGGGATGCAGGTCTTGTGGTTTTACTTCCTATGTATCCTATCCTATACGGTTTAAAACCAAGATCTTTTCACAAAATGTTTCACATAGTGGACGGGAAAAACCAAACTGTTGCGATCGACAATTCCGGATCCTATAGAATTTGCATCATATATAGACGTACAGTAAATGTAATACACAATGTAGCAACACCACGACGAACAGCAAGCTCGGATGGTCAATGACATCATCTTACCTAGGCTCCGAGAATTAATATCAGATTTTCAAAATAAGTTTGAATGACACTCGTACTAGAGCGGTTTTCTGATTGATCAGAGAAATGTCATCTTCCAAACTTTGTATATAACTGGCTTTCCTGTTGAATGCAAGCCTCACCATGATATCGATGTAAGAACAACGGTTTTGGTTATTTGCGGGTTTTCAAACACCTCCATGACTTGCATTCCAAAGGACCTATGATCTGGTTGCTGCAGTCTTAGTTATTAGTAGATATAATTTTACAAAATTTTTCTTACAAACCCGCATAGAAAATATTCAATAAATACTCGTAGGAGAATAGAAAAGATAATTCTTAAAACAGTGCTAAATTTCGAGTCGTAAATTTCGAAAATGTAATTGGCTTTCTCAACACCTCAATCACCTGAAGAATAATCTTGACAAGGACACTCATATAACTTTAACTTTAGATAAAATCAAAAATAGATAAAAAATATTACATCAAAATATCATGCACCAAATTTAGTAAAGCATCCTTCAGACAGGTTAGCATTTGTATCTGTTTGATAGCTTACATCTCCAATTTAATTTGAATTTATACCATATTTTAGTGCGATTATTTAATTTATAATTTTTTATTCCAGGTCTTGCTGCAACTGTGATATGTGGTGTTAATATGCTTGCCGGGATTATTGCCTTATATTCGAAAGAGCTTCAAGAATTTTATTCACCGCTCTTCAATACAACACTTCATAGTTTTCTGGGTGTAACGACATTCGTACTGGGAATGATAACCCAATACTATGGCTATGAGACTGGATTTTTCAAAAGAAAAGTGGACCATGACTTTAAAATAATGATAAAGTTCCTAACGATAGCAACCGTTGTTCTTACAATTATTAGTCCAGTGAAAAATTTAATCAGTACCGTAATTAGTTAATATTGCCGAAACCTTCTTGCATCTAAGTTTTAATGGATTAATTGTATAAGCATCAACATAAATTTAAGTTAAATTTTAAGAGTTTCTATACGTAGATATGTACTCGTGATGTATTTAAACAGTTAAGGTACGGATTATTCTCAATGAAGACCAGTTAAAAATGTCTTTCAGGGATCTCATGTCATGTATGTGGGGTTAATACCGCACGAATAAAATGTTTTTAATGTATTATAGTTCACTTCCATTGGTCTTGTAACGATATAACAATAAAATTCATAAGTACAAGTTGGTATATTTAATGTGATTTTAAGAACGAGTATCAGTATGGACACGCTTAAGTACTAGTAAAGCAACACATCTTGATCCAATCCTCGAAACATTTTTTATATTCGGTTTTCGGTGTATCCATCAGTGCTTCCTGCGATTTTTCCATCCAAATCAGATGAATTCGGCGGTTGTTAGATGGTATTTGTTGCATTTTTCGTCAAAAAATTACGAATAATGATGGCACTGTGCGACCGCGACGATGCGTTATCATGGTGCAAAATCCACGAGTTTTCTGCCCACAATTCTGATCTCTTTCGGCGAATTGTTTCACGCAAACGTCTCATAACGTCCAAATAATATTCCTTGTTTAATGTCTGGCCTTTTGGCAAAAATTCATGATGCACTACACCGTTGTAATCCATGAAAACCGTGAGCATTGTCTTTTTTTTGACTGAAAACGACGTGTTTTTTTTTAGTCTCGGCTCATTTGGTGAACGCCACACACTTGCCTGATGTCTGGATTGCGTGTCGTACTCATAAGCCCACGTCTCGTCTTCAGTAATGATCTTTTTTATGAAGGTGGGATCGGATTCAGCCTCGCAAATCATCTCTTTTGAGACGTCAGCACGGTCTCTTTTTTGCATGAAATTGAGGTTTTTTGGCACCAACTTTGCCGTCACACGACGGAAATTCAAATTATTAACCAAAATGCCGTGGACGGATCCATAGGCAATATTCAAGTTCTCCGCTATTTTTTTGATAGTTAGTTTACTTTTCTGCACATTTCTGTATATATAATACATGGGTTGAAAAGTCCGTTTCTAAGAGAGGGCACCACTTGAATTAAGTCCATACCATTTTCAGTTAGTACCAACCTTCAAAAGATACGTGTATAAATTTGACAGCTGTCGGAACGATTAGCTGTAACTTTTGTTATTGCGAAAAAAAATGGATCCAAAGCAATCTCGTGTGTTGATTTATCATTGCTTTTTGATGGGGAAAAATACAGCCGATGCAAAGAAATGGCTTAGTAAGTGTTACCCGGACTCTGTACCAGCCGAACGAACCATTCGCAAGTGGATTGAAAAATTTAAAAGTGGTCATACAAGCACCGAAGATGATGCACGCAGTGGACGTCCAAAAGAGGCTGTTTCAGATGAAAACATCAATAAAGTCCACAAAATGATTACGAATGACCGTAAAGGCTCTGAAGATATCAAAAGAGCGTGTTGGATTTATCATACTCGAATATTTGGACATGCGAAAGCTCTGTTCAAAGTGGGTGCCGCGTTTGCGACCAAAGTCGACCAAAAACAACAACGTGTTGATAATTCAGAGGAGTGTTTAAAGCTATTCAACCGCAATAAAGCCGAATTTTTGCATCGGTATGTGACAATGGATGAAGCTTGGCAGGCGACGAACCTCGTCCAAAACGACCAAAAACTCACATTTCAGCCCATGTGTTATGTGTTCGTCGGTTTTCGATATCGATGGTCTGCCACTGCGTCATCTTCGATTGACTCACGACCACTTTTGAACCGCTCGTGCCACTGGTAAACGACCGTTTTCTTTGGAGAATCGTTGCCGAAACACTTTTCCAACATTTTCAACTTTCGCGCACCATTAAATCCGTTTTTTACGCAAAATTTAATACAAGTACGTTGTTGCGAATTTAAATCTATTTCTAAAATTGTGAAAAATCGTTAACACACACAGAGATAGATGTACTCTTGGCTACGTAACTTTTGCAAATGTCAAGCTATGATGCTAAGATTTAGAGGGAAATTCAACAACAGATGTACCAACAAAAAAAAAAAAAACTGTTGTTAATCTTGCGGTTCTCTGCAAGTGGATCCTCGCTTATAACTGCGGGAAACTTTTGTGGTGTATATAGATAGTCCGCCAGTGGAATTTGTTAAATAGTCTCTCATCCCATAATTCTACTTCAAGAAAAGTAAAATAAGTTCCCGACAACAGATGAGGAAAATTTGGAAGTTGTAAACGGATTTTACCTATTTGGAAAATTTCCTCAAGTTATTGCTGCTTTAGATTGTACCCATGCTCAAAATAATGGATATGGATCAAGTCATGATTCCACTATTTTCAACAATTCAAGAATCTATTCTGGGCTTAAAAATGGAGAATTTGGAAATCATGTCATAGTAGCGGACATTGGATACCATTGAAGACGCTATATGATGACTCAATGTCATTGTGATCTTTCGACTTGAATAATTTATTTATCTGTGAGAACATATTCGGACTACTGACTGACTTACAGACTGACTGTAATTTTTTAAATTAATTGTTTAGATTTTTGATCAGTGACTTTAGCGTTCTTATTTCTGAGTCATTTCTATCAGTAAACTGTCTTGAATGCTTAAGCCCTGAGAGCAGACTACTTTATCTTTGTCCATTCTCCTTATAGGCTTATCTCCTCTGTTAGTTTCGTTAGTCCTTTATTTCCTTGTGCGTACTTCGTTCGTATTGCGTCTTGACGTCGTTTTAGTTGCGTCTTTGTCGTCCTTCTACCGAATCCCACAAAAAACAGAAAACAGCAACAAGCAGCAGTTTAATTTGCCTACAAGAATGTGAGATTTTGCACCTGTGCTAATAAACAAAAGTGCAAGGAAACCAAAATCAACTTATAAAAGAAAGTACACAGGACGATTCAACAGTTAATTTCTGTAAAGATTTCAAAGAGAAAAATAAATAAAAATAAGTAACCCTCTGTGTTATTGTTCTGTTGACTCTTGCAAACCATCATAGATACTTTTACTTCGTCTAAATAACACAAGGTCAAAACTGAAGGCGAAAACTCAGTCATAATACAGCCTACGTGTTTGTTGATTTTATAAATTATATAAGGCCCAGACATAACAATATATTCGGTGCTTTTTATTGTGCGACATTTAAAAAAATTAAATCAAAGATACTCAAATTTATCACAAAAAGTTGTTATCTTGTTTCCTAATTGAAATTGAGGCGATGATATTTCATGTATTGCACTCACAACAAAAGATAATCTAATCGTAAGAAAATATCAACAAGAAAAAGCTCACAGCTCAGATGCATTTAACGAGAAATCTTAATATAGATTGAGTGACTATGAAATTGTTTACGAGCACACAAAGCAAACATTTCCAAGAAATGCTTTTTTATAGAGATCAAAACAGAATTACTGAGCTTTTCATATACTGTTCTCTTGATTTTATGACTAACGCTGTTTTTGTTGAAAGAGCAAAAGAATTGTTCTTGTCAGTTTTACTTCGATGTACACTTAACTTTACTGTACGATTAGGACTTAGACAGTCTGAGTTGTTGGGTCTATCGGAGATAATTTGTTGGCTAGGGCGAACAACAATTTCTTATTAAATGTTCATCATATACCACCCTGTTGTTGAAGGAACATTATCTATCACGTGTACGCGCGTGAATGCTCCCGAACATGTGCCACCCCGATTATTATGGAATCTTCATCATAGCCTATTCCTTGAACGATGTTGCTTAGTAAATATCGCTCACCTGATACACTTCTCCCACCTGTTGGGTGGCTTTTGATAAAATCGAGACTCATCGGTGAAGAGAACTAAATCTGTAATCCTCTTCAAATCAGATTGCCTGAGTTCGGCCGACACTAGAAAGCCTTATTCTATGGCGTCTAGTAAGACGATGGACCTTTGCTGCTTTGTCTTTTTCTAACCTCCATGAACGTTGTGGACCTGCTTTGAGGACGTAGTTTGCACACACAGCATGGGTGAAGGAAAATTAGAGAGGATACAAGGAACGACACCAATGTACTTTGGTTTTGAATATTTGGAAGTTATAATGACTAAGATATAAAGTGCTCGACGAGTCGTTCTATAAACGGGCTAAATGAGTTATGAAAGAATCCCGATATTTCAAACTACATCCGAGGGTAAACTTATGAGCATTCCTACGGAGATGGGTACTACGAATAAACGTTTAAAGGGACAGAATGCTACTAGTAATTCTGGTAGAGCATTGGCGTTAATGATATCAATTGTTATTGATATCACTAATGCATTGCACTCCAATTTTGGACTATGGATACCTTATATTGAGAGGCCAGATCAGACGGAGATCGCTTATGTAGACATTATAACATGAAATCACACTTCCAATTCGGAATTAAATTTCATGTGGTTAAATTTCCATCTCGCAAGCAAATTATCCACTATTGCCTTATTTACAGAAGCTTCAAATTGGACAGCAGTTCGAACTTTAATGAGTTCGATGCGTTGTCTGACTCAATTCATTGAATTGAATTGAATCGATGTATCCTTATAATGGAATCGTTATTACGGGTGATTTTAATATACACAACTCTGGGAGGCTTGGACATTCTGAATAGACAATACCCAAATGACGGTGTGTTAAAATCTTCGCTGCGGAAAAAAAAACACAAGCAAATAAGCTCACACAAATACCAAACGTTGATAGTCATATCGCCAATACCCTGGCCTTGATTTTAACTTCTCACCCTGATAAGTGCAGGGTCGATGTGCTCTCCCCTCTACGTTCATCGGACCATTGTGTCATATCAGCTAATTTCTCATATTTCGACCACATAGCAATACGAGAAAGCCAATTGATTTAATCACAGACACTATTCTCTTTGGAGTGAAATCCTTTATCCCTCGTAGGATAAAGAGCACCAGATAAAACGAAAAAGCATGGTACGATTCGAGAGTAAAGAGGCTACCTGGGTTAGAGATCCAGATAGTATATCTTTCCTTCTTCTGAAGAGGTGATCCTCTACGCCGGAAAAACAACTACGTTAGCTTTTGAAATGAAAATTATTATAGCTCGTCTGGCAATATTACCGAACTTCAATGAAATGAAAAAGCGACAAAGAATGATTTCGAACTCCGATGGAACAAAAAAGCGACATAATATGATTATGAACTCCGATGAAACGAAAGAGCGCCATGAAGTGATTCCGAACTTCGATGAAACGAAAAGCGACATAAAGTGATTGCCAACTACGATGAAACGAATCCTTAGACACGCCTGCACCCACTACCATACAAGGATAAAGTGTTCCTTGTTCCACGATGCAGTATCGCTATTTCTACCAGTACCTGGTGGGGAGTTAATGAGCCAGAATGAAACTAAATGAGCCATGAGCGGTAAAGTGGGTCAGTGTACAATTGCACAATTTACACCATCAGCATGACACCAGAAAAGTGTGTCAAGTATTATTATGGAAAAACAGATATAAGTGGTCTTAAAGAAATTCAAACCGAACGGTGCGATTTCAGTAATATTATCTCACGTCGACCGCCTACCGGTCTCGCAAAAAAGGATGGAAAAAACCCGTTTTCTATTTGGAAGAAACTTATAGAATGCGAAATTCTTTAAGAAATTATTACGTTGACTAATACAAATTTAGCACTGTTGGAGATTCATAATAGTTTTGACCCTAAACCTATCAAAGAATCTCATTCGGGACTCATAATAATACGCCTTTTTCACTTCATAAATACCAAACGAAAATCTGATAATTACCCACCTACCCCGAGATTCTCAAAAGAATGCTCGAGCAAACCAGAAAATATCTCGAACTTAGTCTCTAAATTCTTTAGCCAATCATTTGCTACGCATGTTTGAAAACCTTTGCTTTGCCCAAACTTCATTTACATCAGTTGATCTTGGCCAAACCTCTCTCCTACCCCTTTCAACTCTCTATACCGAAAAATATTTTTCTTTCATTTTGAAAAGATTGTACATAATTCCGCTTTATAAAAAAGGTCCCAAAAATTTAAACTCTAATTACCGTCCCATCGCTACACTCCTGTATACCCAAACTGTTTGAGAGCATTGTTTACGGCCTGATATTCATTCCTTGAAAATCTATCTTTTTTAATTATCAGCACGGTTTTCTAAATGAAAGATCGAAAATTACTAATTTAACAGAATTCATTTCTCTCTGTGCATTAGAAAACCGAGACGAAATCGATTGAAGCTCTCGAGTTCCAACCTGGGTTCACCTTGTGCATTTTGATCTTGTGCTTTTTAGATGTTCTGTTTCTGATCCCATTGTAGCTACATCTGGTGTACCTCAATGAAGTCACCTCGATTCTTTGATATTTATATTGGCAATCAATGATTTAGATTTTATACTAAAAGAATCCCGCATTTCAATATATACAGATGATATGAAGATCTGTAAACACATCTCTATATTCATTTACAATGACATTAAATCTGTCAGCTCTTTATACAAGGCCAATCTACTTGCTGCACACTTCCAGCTCAACACTTCCAGATTTAGCTTTGTCTCCGCCTACACTTTAGTGCGTCGAATCTTCAATGGGACAAATCCACTTTCGCATAAATCTGCTAGTCCAGATGGTATATCTCCACTTGTTCTAAAGAGGTCTTCTTCCTCGCTGGAAAAACCACTGCGCAAGCTTTTTCACCAATCCTACTCTTTAGAAAGAACTCCTTTCGATCCCTAAAAATGACGAATCTTCGTCTTTCTCGTCCTACAGACGGGACAGTCCTACTTACGTCGCTTATTTCCAAGGTCGTTCAAACGCTGATAAACTGTAAGCTTATGAAATATCTCAAAACACGAAAGCTTTTCAATGACCGGGAGTCCGGTTTTCATAGAAACAGGTCCACTGCTGATTTAATGGCATATCTGATCGAAAAACGTACAAAAAATCTGGCGAAAAGAAGATTGTTGCACTTGATATTTCTAAAGCATTTGACAGAGTTTGGCACCAGGCTCTTTTTGTTGAAAATGCGTTCTTTTGGGATCGATGACTCTCTTCCTCAATGGATTAGAAATTACCTTTCGAAATGTTCAATTAAAATTTTTTGGATAGTTTCAAGTTTCATGTTCACAAAAAAATGGTGGTGTTCCCCAAAGCTCCGTTCTATGTCCTTAATTTTTTTTTTTTAATTTTTATCAAGGATCTCTTGTCTGATACCTCTTATCTAATACATTCCTATGCTGATGACAGTACTCTCTGCAATTCATATTCGTTCCCAGACTCACGTTCCTATTCTTCGGCTGTAAAACGGGAACGACAGCGTATGATTTATTCCGATATATATTCCGATATAAACAGCACAACAACAATCAACAGAGTGGAATTTGTTGCTCCCAAAGCACAATGCTGTCTGCTGTCATTAAACCGAAATCCGAATACCCAGCATCGTTGAAGTCGAAAAACGTTCCATTCTCGGTATGTGAGTCAATGACAACCTACGTTGGTAAGTTTCTTCAAGCGTGAAGTACGCTATGGTAATCGACTAGTACGTCGATACTGTTTCGATATTCCTTCCATTACTGATGTTTATAAGTTCCGTATCCGGGTGGTCTTCCTTCGATATCCGCATTACTTTGCTTTTGTCTGCATTGAATATCATCTCTTTCGTTTTGAGTTCTTCATTCAAGATGTCTTGCGTTTGTTGAAGTCTGTCCCTAGTATTTGCAACGATGACTATGTCATCTGCGTAGAGTAAGAACCGCGTGTAAATGGGACTTAGTCTTCTCATGCCGACTATTGTTCTGTTAGTTCGACTTTTGTAAACTTTTGCAATCTCGTCCAGGTAACTAATGAATATCAGGGGCTTAAACTGTCTCCTTGTCTAAGTCCTTTGTCCAATTTAAAGGGACTAGATTTGTCGCCATCCAACCTAATAGTTCCTGCTGGGTCTTTATAAGTAACTTTATTGACGTAAATAATCTTTCTGGCGCATTTTTTGTTTTTTGTGTCTCCCAAATGTGTTGCCTTGGTACCCGGTCGAAGGCGGCTTTTAGGACCAGGAAAGATGGAAATAAATCTTTGTTTTGTCCTACTGATTTTTCGAGGAGGATTCTTAAGGTGGATAAGTGATCCTTTTCCGTCTTGGTCTAAAGGCTGCTTGATCTTTTCCTAGGCAGTATTCTATGGCTTTCCCCAGTTGTTTCTCGAGGATTTTCGTATACAGCTTATAGACATGTGACAACAGACTAATGGGGCGATTAGTTATTATAGTCGTAGCTGCATTCTTTTTCGTGAATTGAGATGACGATGCTTCCGTTCCATTTTTTTGGTATCTTGGATTCTTCCCACACTTACTGGAATAGCTTCGTGAGTATGGTATTCTATTATGCTCGTTCCCTCCGTGTTTTATTAGTTTCAGTTTAATTTGGTCGGGTTCGACTGCTTTTCCTGATTTTAAAGACATGATAGCTTCATTAACTTGCTCTGCGGTAATCGGGCTTTGGCTTTGTATGTTCTGTACCTCCGGGTATGACCCGTAGGACATTCTTTCTTCCACTGGCTTACTTCTTGTTTATCCATAATTTATCTACCATCTTTTATTGTTCTGGAAAAAGAACAAAGAAATTTGGAATTTTGCCAATGGCTAGCGTAAATATTTAGGATGGATTGATAGAAAACACTCTAGTAGGCCCGCACGTTCTTCCACAAACAGTGGAAGAACAAAGAAATTTGGAATTTTGCCAATGGCTAGCGTAAATGTTTAGGATGGATTGATAGAAAACACTCTAGTAGGCCCGCACGTTCTTCCACAAACAGTTAATTCCCATTACTACCTTGAATTTCTTAGAGAACGATGTCCGGAGCTCCTTAAAGATGTTCCCCTTGTACAGAGAAGAGCGATGTTCTTTCAACAAGATAGAGCACCTTGTCACAGTGGATTAGTCGATTCGGTCCCAACTCTTGGCCACCCATATCTCCTGATCAAACACCCATGGATTTTTTCTTCTGGGGTGCTATGAAAGAAAAGATTTATTTTAGAGAAAAGTCGAGTCCGGTAGAGCTCCAAGAAAATATTAGTGCCGCTTTAGAAGAGATGAGAAGAGTTTTGCTGCGCGTTAATCTGCCATCCGAAATGATTAAACGCGCCCAAATGTGTATTCAAATGGAAGGAAGGCACTTCGAACAATTGCTATTGTATAGACATTCCATAAACTGTTCCAAAAAGGTCCTTCTCAGGACAACAAAAAACATCTAAGAGATTTTATGAGTAATTCAATAGGTACACTTCTTTTTAGCTATTTTCTTCTGAAAAAAATGGCTTTTACTACAAAATCTGTTGATCGAACGTAAAAAAATGTTTAACCATAATTTTTAGAAAATTTAGTAAGGATAAAAATTTCATAAAATTTCAAAAAATTTATTCAGAAAAATTCATTTTAAGTAAAAAAATGGAACCACAAATTTTCATAATTTTGAGTTTAACGAGCCATAACTTTTTTTTTGCTGAACAGATGTACCTTAAGCATTGTATGTGCTACTAAATTATCTTTTCGAAATGTCTTAAACTATTTTTGAACCTGTAATAGTTTAGAAGTTATAGTGTTTAAAGAGGTTATATCTCCAAATTAGAGAAGTGAGAATAGGCCTCCCTGTCATACAATTTTTTGTTCGGCGAAACTTCAGGAATAACATATGCCCTTAAAGAATTATACTGCTAAACTGAGACACCCTGTATTGATCTATTCAAATATGATCGATTTCTACTGTAAGCTTTCCACTCCATTTTCTTCTCTTGGATATTCTATTGTACTTAATTTGTTGCGTCCACCAGGTGGTACTCTTTTCCTTAGTGTTTTCCAATCCAATAGTGTATCTTTTAAGTTCTTCCAACCACATTCTATTTACGTGCCATCGTTAGCGATCGATAGCTATCGATATCGCTGCTGTGTGTTTCCTTTCTTTAATATTTTCAACTTAAGTATTTCAAACACCTTATGTCTTGGTTTTTGCGGTTTCCTAAATCTGGGTTCACATATTAGTAATCAGTGATCTGTCCTATGACCTTTACAACCGTTATATTCTTTTTGTTATTCTGTAGAGGAAATAGCCTATTATGCTGTATTCTTCTCTTCCTTCTACTTTAAAGGTAATCTTGTGTGCTTTCTTATGCGGAAAGAAAGAACTGCCTGCCAATTAGTCGTCTACCGTTGTCGTTTAACGTATTTTCGCCACCGTGATTTTCCATTATCCCATATGGTCTACTTTTATCGTTTCCTGTTACTGCGGTTAGGTCCCCGGTAATGATTGCGACTCTTCCTGCAGCTGACTCTTAGTCAGTGACAGCTTGAAGCTGTGAATAAAAGAATTCTTTTAAATGTACTGTCTTCTGTTGGTGAATAATAGATATTTTGCTTCGAGATCCAGCTGTGTTCCTATAATTCTTGAATTTACGGGTTTCCAACTGCACACTTGTTGCTCCAGTGCCGATTTTGTCACTATGCCTACTCTTTCTTTCGTGAATATCTCAGAGTATAGTTATTTGGCAATAATTTTGTTCCGATTCCTTTATTTCTTACTTCGCTTAAGCCTATGAGGTCCAGTTTGTGGTTCTTCATTTCCATAATCAATTATGGCCCTTTTCCTACTATATTTTGGTTTTGAATCGATGTTAGCTCTCGTAAGGGATAATTCCAACGGGAGACGGTTCCAGGTGTCCATCCCTTTGATTTTCTGTTAGGGTTTTCTCCCTAGGCCTTTGAAGTTCCAACTTTTCCCATAAGGCAATGGGTTCCTTCCTGAGCTCTTTGCTCTCGAACTTCTTCGCCGTTGTGTACCGAAATTGGAGTATAAACCCACATCTAGATGGGTGCTGCTAAAACGTCTCCGAACCTACTAGATAGGATTAAAACCCGTGCGATAAAACTCATAGTTGATACCAATATCACTCAGACAATGGACATTCCCAACACAGACCTTAAATCTCGTGTCTCAGTTTTTTTTTAACCGCTATTTCCACCACAGTGCTCCATTAAAATCGCCAGTGGCATTAGGCCAATTCAATTCTTTAACCCTAACATCCGTCTCGCTATGAATCCTCATCAATTTACTCTCAAGCCCACTTTCTGACGTACATTAAAATATCGTGATTCTTGCCTAAGCCGCACATATCACTTATGAAATGTTCTGCCGAGCTGTTTATTTCCTGACCATTTAACCTTAAAGCATTTAAAACGAACGTACATCGGCACCTCTCTTTCTTTCCTCCCTAAGTTTCCATCGATCGCGCTGTGTGTAAACATTTTAAGAGTACGTTAATCCGTACGTTAATCCCTTGAGCGCGCGCTAATTGGAAAAGAAATAACTCCTAAAAATATACCTCTTTCTAATGAGTAAATACTCTCATTAATTCAAGCAAGATATTGCATACTTCTAGGTTTGAGTAAATTATTTTTATTTGTATCTTCCTACTAGTTCTGGGCGACTCGTACTTTATGGCATTTTAACATCTGCCTCACGTGAGTGAGACGAATTGAATTGATTAATTTGAAAAAGAGGCGCCAAATGCAGAAATGAAAAGAGAACTGCGACTCTTTTTTATTAATCAATTAATTAGAGAACATTAAAAGTAATAACAAAAGTGAGTATACCATCAGGTACCAGAAGAAAAAATAAGTTAATGGGAATTATTGCCAAATTCCGCACACTTACACTCGTACCTTTCCGGCATACAACTAACAAAAATTGCTAAAAATTTGATTCTTCAGATCTAAAAAGCTCATAGATTTCGTTCAGGATATCGACCCTGGTATAAGAAAGATTTTCAATAGATCATTCTTCCTTTAGGAATCATAATTGATGTGACTTTGAAGATTGTCAGTAATAGAAAAAATGTACGATATCGCGTATATAAGTATAGTGCTTGCAGTTATCGATCCCATTAAAAGACGCCAGCTTAGGTAAGAGTGTGCCTCGATCGTACGAACTTATGATTAAAACGTATCGTAGTTAGCGCGTTTGGCTTATTTATAGAAATTCGCTTTAAAATAGACAACCGATGGGGCAAGATCAAAGTGCAGTAGTGAAGTTTATGCTTTTGATCAGTAGTATGGAAGTATAGATGCCTCTCTTCTTAACTCTTCTTAATATCCCCCAGAACACACATATGTATGTAAATTCATTTATATTTGCGAAAGTAAATCAAACTGATATCAGCACGGGGTATTCCCGTCCCCAAATGGGAATTACATCTCTGAGTGTTGCAGTTCAAGCAAAGCTTCAGAATATATAGTACATACAACATATGGTAGATACAATAAGCTTGCAAATAAATCGAGGGCGGATTGTGCCAGCAAAATAAAGGCGCTGCTCAGTGTCAGACAGTTGGGGGTCGTGATCGGTTTGTGGTTATTGCAATTTATTTTTATTCTCTCATCTGTGTCTGTCGGTTCTCTTTGTGTATAATCATAGTAAGTTTTGTATCTAATATCTGCAGTTAAGTAATACGGTGTGCATGACTGAGTAAAGTATCACGTTTTCGATCATTGAAACTAAATATGTATGTGACAACAAGTACCTTTGAGGTGCAAAATTGTTTTTTTTTTTTTTTTTTTCTGTTCGTTTTATTGTTTCGGCAAACGGAATTGTTTAAAAGTTTTTAATTAATAAAACTCACACATACTATTTTTGATTTTATTGGAGCTACAATAATGTTTAATCAAGTTTGTAATCGATGTAGGTAATACCCGCTGAAGTTCAAGACAACACATATCGCCAAGCAAATTCTTTCCTTCGCGCGTCGTACAATATTCTCGGTGTGCTTCAACAAATTTAAATACAAAGGTCTCAATACTTGCTTTCCCCTATCTTAAACAGTTTAAAGATAAAAGCGTTTCATGATTCAACTACGACTCAAATTCTGTTTACCAGTGCCACACGTTTTTATCGGCCAAAACCACTTTCGATGACTGATGCTCTGAAAAAAAGCACTCTGTTATCAGTTTTTGTTTCCTTTAAATCGCCGATTTATTGAAAAATTTCACTGCCTTACAACGGCGCAATTAAAGCCTTTACATGGAACATTGATCACTAATCTCTAACCCAAGATCAATAACCCTCGATCTTAAAAGGATATAGTTGTATACTAAATATTAGTTAATTTAATTAGTTAGTTAACAGGCTTCAGATCCGTAGAGATATGATTCACTTACTTCAATCCCTGACGTTTTGTTCCCAGTTGTCCAAACCGAAATTGAAAACTTCCTTTCGTCCCAAATCTTTATGATGTGATTCAAAGCACTTCCTAATGATCCACATTGTCCTTTTGGTTGATGTGTCTGAGCCAGTGAAATCGATGTAATTTGGCCTTTTGGACTACATCCACATTTTTATACAGCTCATGGAACTTGGAGATACAACCTTCTCCTCCATTTGCCCCCCTCGCCAATCTCTTTGGGTACAAATTTGACAAAGAGTTGTTATCGAAAAGTGTTCGATATCTGCTCTGCTTTACTGCTAGTCATCCAGCACTTTGCTCCCTATAGAAAAGCTGAAAGGATGAATGATTTTGTACAGCATGCACTTCGTCTTCCGAGTTCGGAGTATTTAATTTATTTGTTATTTTCAAAACCGAAGTAACAGCGGTTTCTATGTTAAGTCTTCGCTGAATATTCGTACAATATGTCTTTTGAGGTAGGAAAACTCCATAACATGTTATGTACTATTGCTAACGGGGACATTTTTTCTAGGCAGTGACAGATGCCCCTTTTTCTGTTGACAAAGTCTACTTGGTTTTGTCCTCATTTACTTCAAGGCCAACTCAATTTGTTTGCTCTTCAATTGGAGTAAAAGCCTCTATGACAGCGCACTGGAAGCGACCAATGATATCGTTATCGTTTACGTACCCCAGCAGCTGGTAGATTTGTTGAAGATAGTGCATACTAGAAACCACATGAACCCAATACACGTTTTGTATACATAGTTCAAAGGAGCTGTTTCCAAATTCGACATTGCACCGTGTGTTCTCCAGCGTCACATTTTACCGCTGAATCAGTTTTGATGGAATTCCGAATTCGACCGTCGGCCTGTAAGGCTCAAGACGATAATGCTTTTATATGCACCCGGTAAGCCGATGAAGTGTTGCAGATTGGCTTGAGATATTTAGACTATATGCAGGATCTTATATGCGAAATTAAGCATGGATATGCCTCGATAAGTCTTTCAAGTTATAGTATCGCCTTTCTTGAAGATGAGGTGCATAGAGCTGATATTCAAGTTATTAGGCATGCTTTAATCCACTCATACCTTGTTGAAGATCTGTCCCATGCACCTCACCAAACCTTACCCTCATGTTTTAAAACAAGGCCAGTGGGCTTTTTGAGAGTTGAGCCAACGTCTTCTACACTGAGAGGGATGGCTTCTTCAACAGAAGCGAGTTCTGTTCTTGCTCTATAACTCTCTATAGCCAATGTCTATTAAGTAGCTGATTGAAGTACTCCTATTCTCCCATCTATTATTCACTGCAATTCGTGACTAAGTTTCTTTTTTCTCTTTGGATAGTCGAACTCTGAATTTAGCTGCAACAAGTAAGTGAGTAGAGTCGACATTTCTCCCTCTAAATGTTTTCGCAATCAGACAGCTGGATATGTATTAGCACATAGTCGATTTGGTTGGCGTTTTAACAATTTGGAGAATGACAGGCTGCTGTGTGGGTTCAAAAGCTTAGAAACCTAGTACTACTTATGAATCACCATAGTTGTACATCCGGAATACCTAAAGTAAGTTCTCTGATATTCTTCCTAACAATAAATGATTGTAGATCCTAATACTAAAGAATCTCAGATTTCAGTCTACGCAGACGATATGAAAATCTGATGGTATACAAGGACTGTTTGATGAATACCCAGATTAAAAATGAGAACGCAACTTTTTTAGGTTTTGATAATTTATTTTTCAATAAAATCCACTTTCAACTCGACATATGTAATTTTTCCAGCGTTGCTGCAACTTTTTTAACCCCTCTTTTGACTTTTGTTGGCCGTCACCTTTCCGACTGAAGGTACGGCCTTTGCCTTCGAAACCCATTGTTTCGATTGCTCTTTGGTCTCTGTTGTGTGCCAATGAATCCATGTCTCATCGACAGCCATGAAACCACGCAGTAACTCCTCTGAGTTTCGGTTAAACAGCGTCAAGCGTATCTTTGAAGTGGTCTCACGATTGCGCTTGTTCTAAGGTGTGAGCAAACGCGGCACCCATTGCGCGGACAGCTTTCTCACACCCATGCATCATGCAGGATGCTATCTCAGCCAACTCGCGAATTTTCACTCGGCAGTCCACCTATACGAGATTATGGATTTTGCCAACGGTTTCCTCTGTCGTAACCGTTTTTGGGCCACCTGGGCGCGGTTCATTAAAAACCGACGTGCGGCCACGGCGAAACTCTGCGAACCAATGGTAAACGGTTGTACGGGAAGATGAATAGATTCCATACACACCATCGAGAATGGGCTTGATTTCCTCGCAGGTTTTGAGCGATACAGATATTTTTCCATGGTCGCAAAAAACACTAACACGACGTTTTGAAATGGGGTCAAAACAAAACTCAGCGTCGCATTGTCACCAAATTTTGACATGCGAGCTAAGAGAGGTGCACTCATTTTGGCTCAGTAGCACAACCTATCTTCCGATCCGGGTACTCATCATACAGCCCCCGTACTCTTCATCAACTCCTAACCAAATAATTTGAATTAACTCCAACTCGATTAGGTAACCTTACAACTCCAGCCTTTTCCATGCAAATAGCATGAAAAGTTCGATTTCAACGTCCATATTCCTCACTGAGTTGTTAGAACTAAGTGTTTCGCAGTAATAAATCTATGACATTCGGGGTTGACCCAGGGCTCAATTTTTTTTTTTATAATCCCGAGCGCGCACCAAGGGGATATGAATACCCTTTTACTGGATATTTTCCAGGGCGCGGGCGGGTGGTGTAGTAGTTTGAAACTCAGGTGTATTAGGTTTCGATATTTTTCCCAGAGGTGGTTGTCAAACTGGACGGGACGCGCCAGTGCATCCTCAACCAGTGGGTCTCAAGTACGTGCTAGTTGTTAGTTCGTTACATTTAGCCCAGCCAGCAACCACTCCAACATCAGTGTTATGCCTTCATATCAGAGTTGACGCCGACGGGATTTTCATATAGCTACATACAAATTCTATTAAAAGACTTTTTCAAAGAATTGCCTTGCACGGGATTCGAACCCGTGACCCTCTGCTTGAAGAGTCTATGCATTTACCACTACCCCACGGCCACCCAGGCCTCAATTAATAAATTAATGTAACAGTTTGTTAATGTGGAGACTTAAGCAAATGGGCGTACCTTTACCAAATCTTTACGTTTAAGTTTCATATTTCTAAGGCAGATTATGCGTTGGCGACATCGTTACCACAATTTCCTCGATAGTTAACTACAGAGCCTAAAAAAAGTTTAAAATTGTCGCACTTTGACACGATGACTCCATTTAAACGAAGATGAATTTGCGGGTTCGAAAGAATGACAGATATTCGGCCTTAGTGTGGTAAATTATTATCCGGTTAACTTGCACTGCCTTATTACAAAAATAGGTAGATAGATAGATAGTTTATTTCATATAAAAATTACATTGATGTTGCTATCACACACAAATTACACACAGAGATATGATAATATTTAATGTTTCTGCTGAAACATTATTTACATTAAGTTGTATTTTTTTGTAGTATGACCGCCAAAAAAAAAGTAATTTTTGGGAATTTTTTTAAAGATATATTTATACATAAATAATAAATATGCACTGACATTTTCAAAAGAAAAACTTCAACTTTCAGCAAGTTATTCGCTATCTCCCAAGTCACAAAAAAAGTGATTGCGGCCTTCACCGTAGCTAAAATAAAAAAAAAAAAAAAAAAAAAAAAAAAAAAAAAGAATTAAAAATTATTAAACTAAAAATTACATTCTGCCTATACAATGGCTCTCAATTGGGAAAAAAATTTAAATTTAATGAAATGGCAAAGTTTTAAAAAAATGTCGAATTTTACTTGAAAATTACATTTTTCTTACAATCGAAAAAGGGTCATTGTATAGAGAAATATATAAAAAAATAAGCAAAATTTACATTAATAAGCAAATAAGATAATTTGTCTCCGAGTAACAACTGCAGTAAATTTGAAAAATGTACTTTCGAGAAAAATGCGTTTAAAGATAAAATAATTCATTTCTGAACGCTGAGCGGTTACTATTTGGAAGGCTTTAACTCAAAAACTGTTTGAGATATTCATTTAAAATTTTAGTTTGTTATTTTTAAATCTATAGACTACCGAAATATCAAAAAAAAATCATAAAAAAAATTTCACCTTTAAGGAAAATGCAAAAAAAAGACTCTTAAGTAGTTGAAAAAAAAAATAAATAAAAAAGTGGTTAAAACCCGGAATAAATTTATTTAATGTGAACAAATAAATATTGAAATCTATGTTAGTAAATCAATATATAAATAAATAGGTTAATCATTATTAAATATTATAAATAAATAATAAAAAAACGATAACCAGATAAGAACGATAGGACAAAAAACTTAAATAAAACAACAACGGTGTGAGATATAAAATTGATTCTGGCTTTATTTTGAAGCTACATTCACGCCGTTATGTGCGGGTCGCCTTGACCGCACCGAGTGCATTGATGCTTGGCCGAACACTTCTGGATTGTGTTCGCTCCAAAAACGGCAAGTTAAGTTGTTGATATAGCTGTTGAGCCAAAAATTAGCCCGTCCGAAAAGATGATTTTTTGACCAAAATCCATCATTTCCAGCGCCCACATAGCAAACTCACAGCATTGTCTATGGTCGTCCGGCTTTAATTCTCTGGCGATGCCCAATCTAGGCGAATCGACATTTCTGGGTCTTCTACGATACTGGCCGCTACGGCGGCTTAGGATCCAAAAGAGTGTACTCACGCTCAAACTTTACCACGGTGCGACGAATGGCCTGTACACTGAAGTCATGATGATGACAGACCTCATTCACGTTGCGTATTTACAACTGAGCCGGAATTTCAATAAATTTTTTTAATAATTTTCGTACATTCGGCAAACGTAAAACGATGCATGATGAAATGGCAAACCTTACTGAATACCATCTTGATCAAAAAGAATTTATTCAGAAAATTAAAAATACAGATTTATTCATCTAAATCTATATTGTCCCCTTCAAAGTAGTCCCCATCGTCTGCAACACACTTAAGCCAACGCTTGATCCAATCTTCGAAACATTTTTTTATATTCGGTTTTCGGTATGTCCATCAGTGCTTCCTGCGATTTTTCTATTACTTCCTCTCGGCTACTGAAACGCGTTCCCCGTAGTGGTTTTTTAACTCGATTGAACAGAAAGAAGTCACAGTGAGCAAAATCAGATGAATTTGGTGGCTGTTGGATGGTATTGTTGCATTTTTCGTCAAAAAATCACGAATAATGATGGCACTGTGCGACGGTGCGTTATCATGGTGCAAAATCTACGAGTTTTCTGCCACAATTTTGGTCTCTTTCGGCGAATTGCTTCAGGCAAACGTCTGATAACGTCCAAATAATACTTTTTGTTTACAGATGGCCTTCTGGCAAAAATTCATGAAGCACTACACCGTTGTAATCTATGAAAACCGTGAGCATTGCCTTCTTTTACTTCATCAATGTTTTCGTCGGTTTTCGATGTTGATGGTCTGCCACTGCGTTCATTATCTTCGATTGACTCACGACCACTTTTAAACCGCTCGTGCCACTGGTAAACGACCGGTTTCTTTAGAGAATCGTTGCCGAAACACTATTTCAACATTTCCAAAGTTCGCGGACTTTTAAATCCGTTTTTTACGCAAAATTTAATACAATTGTAGAATATTGCCAGTACACACAGAAATAGATGTACTCTTGGCTACGTAACTTTTGCAAATGTCAAGCTATGAAGCTAAGATTTAGAGGGAATGTCAACAACAGGTGCACCAACTTAACAAAAGAAACAGAACTCAAATCGGAACAATAAGATCGCCACACGGTGGTTATTCCGTTTTTTGATCAAGGTGGTATTTTCACAGCTGGATGTCATTGGTTACTTTGACAGCTGCTGAGACATAACAATTGCTATCTGGTCACCCAGTATTTGACAATATAAGCTTAGTAAATCGAATAGGTACACTGTCTACACCAGTCGAATTTGGTTTAATGGCTAAAACGCAGTCAATAACTTCTCCTTGGGTAATAAAAATAAAATCACCCAGTCTATAAGTTTGTGGTTCAGAAATAGTCACATCGGAGCAGCATCCTAGAAAACATTAATTTAGAACATCAGGATCTAGGTCACATTGTGCACTGTTAATAATAGTAGGAACACAAATCCGGAGCAAGTAAGTCCATAGCTGTTTGGTTAGAAGTGAAGTACTTAACTGAAAAGCATAGTAGTTTCGTTTTGCAGTACGGATAGCATAGGTTGCATTGTTACGCGCTTCTCTTTAAGCAGCCAAGTGAATTTGTTTCTAATTTGAATTTGAGCACTAACTTCACACGTTAACCAAAGACAGCTTTTATTGTAAATACTTTCAATTTTGGTATTACACATGTATCAAACCGTTTCCATAAGATATGTTGGAAATAGTTAAGTTTTTCGTTGAAATCCGCACTTAGCCTGCCACCATACCAAGGACCTGAACTAACTTTTCCTTTTCCTTTCCTTTCCTTTTTTCTCTATATACAGGTTGAGTTTTTTAACTTGAGACATTCAAATTACTCGAAAAATACGCGATATTGCGAAAAATGTTTCAGACAAAAGTCACAAGGTTCTGAAGGGGACATAAGATGGTGACCACGAATTTGACCCATTTCAAGATCAAACCAAGGTTACTTTTGATTTTTCAAATGATAATTCTGGATTTTCATTGCTCGTAGGCTTGTCATTTGTTTTTATATACTGCGTTTAGCATAAACCAGAAACAATGACGTGGACGTAGCAGTATTTTGTTTCCTTCGGGGTGATTAATTAGAGCGCTTCCCCTTGCCTCCCACGGTTGAATCATTGAATTCTTCCCATTTCGACGTTTATTTCCCGAGACTATTTCAATAAATGCTCGAAAATGTGACCATTCACTTCAATGCACTTGTCTATCCGCGCTCTAAATGAACCAACAGAACTCAGAAGTATTTCTGGCGTAATCTTCCGGCAAGCTTCAGTTATTCGTCCTTTCATGTCCTCACGTGTTGTTGGCTTTTTTCTATAAGCCTCACTTTTTAAGTAGCCCCACAAGAAGAAATCAAGTGACGTAATATCAGGTGATCTAGCAGGCCATTGCCTCGGACCCCCTCGTCCGATTTATCGTTGATGGTAAACATTGTTTAATACGCCCCGGGCTACTTGGGAATAATGGGCTGGACAACCATCATGTTGAAACCACATTGTTTGTCGCAATTTCAATGGCAGTTCTTCTAGTAATACTGGAAGATGGTCCCGCAAGAAGTTTGCATACTTTTCGCCATTCAAGTTGCCTTCCATAAAATATGGACCTATTAATTTATCCCCAATAATTCCCGCCCAAACATTAACATTCCAAGGGTGCTAGCGTCCAACATGTCGCAAGCGAAAAGGGTTTTCGGTAGCCCAGTAATGCATATTACAATATGTCGATTGACCGTACCGTGATTGGTGAAAGTCGACTCATCAGAGAATAACACCTTAGCGAAGAAAAGGGGGTCTCGTTCAATTTGCTGAAGTGCCCATTGACAAAAGGAAACCCGGTTGCGAAAATCCTCACTAGAAAGTTCTTGATGCATTGAAACATAATAAGGATAGTATTTATGCCGATGTAATATCATACAGTCGTTTGAGAAAATCCTGATTCACGACTTATTTGGCGAGTGCTAATGTGAGGATCATGTGCAACGGCAGCTAACACTGCTATTTCATTGTCCTCAACAGCCACCCTATCTGACCGATTCCTTTTCTTTGGCTGCTCACTTCCTTCATCAGTAAATTGTTGGATGACCCAATAAAAGGAAGCGCGTGATCGTATCTTGTCTTGGAAACGTTGGGCATAAAGAGCAACAGCACCACTGATGTTCCTTCCACTTTCTTCATAAATCAATATCATTTCAATTTTTTCTTGAATTGAAATAGCCTGCATTATTAATCTGGAAAACGTTACTTATAATAATCAGTTCCTCAAAACAAATATCGAACTTCTAAATGAAGTACAATTCCGTTCAAGTAGAAAAAAAGGGCAGTATGCACATCATACACTCTCAGATAAGCTTAGGACAATTTGTCTCTATCTGAAATTTCTTTGAGTTTTAACTTCACTCGAAGCAATAATGACTTCCTCAAAACAAATCTCGACCTTCTAACACCCTAACAACGTCGGAAACCGATTAATGATTTAGTCGTGCCAGTGCAGTGGTATCTAGCACTGAATGAATAGGACCTTTGAGATAAAGTCGTGTGCCCCATTGAGGAATACGACTGAGCAATGAAAATCAGAAATTATCATTTGAAAAATTAAAAGTGACCTTCTTATGTCCCGCTAGAACCTTGTGACTTTTGTCTGAAACATTTTTCGCGATATTTCGTACTTTTCGAATAATTTTGATGTCTCAAGTTAAAAAACTCACCCTATATACGCAAACGATAATGGGACAGAACGATGAGAAAAGTCAATGTTGTAAGTACAGAAGAGAAGACCATGGTCAAAGATATCATGCAGGGAGAAACAATTGTAAGGTTAAGCAGACTGAGGACAGCATTAACAGAAAAGCACATTGGATTGCAGTTATTTATAGTACGATATGGAATCCAAAAGCAGAAGCTAAGTCTTGGATTTGAAAACCACGAGAATCATTTTTTAAAAGATCGTCATTGAAGTTGCCAGTTATAATGATGCCTTGATACATTGTCGAAAATCTCAGGGTGAGCACTGAGAAAGCGCTAAGTGAAGCAGCTTCTATTCGGCGCAGCACACTAAACATTTACTGGATCCGTAAGAAAAATTTGTTATAAGGTACTCAATGCCTGTTGCTTCTGACGCATCATGAGCCTTGCACTTCAGTGTAGAATTAACATATATTGCTACTCCTCTACCAGTCGTGTCAGTAATTCTGTCTGTTGTGTTATGTAATAGACGAATCCTCCTTAAATTGAACAGAAAATCCACAAGACTGTTGTAAGGCCAGCTATGATGGAGGAGTCAGAGTGTCACTGAAAGCACTCGAAAATAAGATCTCAATTACAAAACGATTACATCGGAGAAAGTCTAAAACTAGCACCCATAAACGAAAAATTAAAAGAAACGAGGTGACGTTGGTATGGGCATGTCATGGATAGAAATAGCAACCATATTATGAGAACAGTAATGAATTTAGAGAATGGACTGAAAAGACCGGGAAGACCGAAAGCGACGTGGATCAGCACTATTAGTAAGGAAATGAAAGCCGAAAATATATCTAATATAACAACTCAGGGCAGAATATCTTGGAGGCTCGGGATAAGAAAATCCGACTGCAACTAACTGGGACTTAAAACCAGAAAGAAGAGTGCATATGAAGTGCTTGATACGAATTCGATTAGCAGAGCAGAGCTTTTGCACGATTCTTAAATTCTTCTTCGAAGCTCCGCATACTTTGTGCACCTAGTTCTTCGTCTTAATTTATGCCATTTTGAAGCCATTCTCGACAATTATGCCACCAAAGCGGACGTCTTTTTTCTTGTTTAAATTTGGTCAATTTTCGTTGATTTTTCCCTGGTTTCTTCTACAAAAATTTTGTCAGCTAAGTTAGTGAAGACCTGCTAATGGTTCGTCAAGAATGACTTATAAATCTTTTACTCGTCGTTCTGAATTAATCCACCATAGAGGGATAATCTATCTATGTAGCTCTTTCTTTAAAAATAGCGTATTTAGTAATTCAGATCGTGTGATTTGGATGAGTTTAGTTAATTATTTTTGACTGAGTTTCTCGTTTCCACCGATAAACATAGATTCCTTGAAATTCCGTTTAATATCTCATCAAAATCGCTGAAAAATATTTCTCTTTCTGCTTGCTCACTGCCTACTTTTATTATCATTTGTCGGTCGGCAATCTCTACGATCTTATCTAAGTTTTAGGCTGTCAAGATTATGGCAACTCCATTCATATTCTGCTGTTCTTAACTCAAGTATTTTAACATACAAAGTTTTCGGAACTCATCAATGAAAATATTTTTACTTAATTCGTGTTACTTACAAGTACAGTAAAATGTATGGGCTTTATTTGCAAATAAATAAAGATAACTTCACTAAATCAGCAGCAGAGAACTCTCTCACATTTACCAGAAAGGATTAACCCGAGTTAATCTCAAGTGTGCTAACAATGAGTGACAAAAATTCCTAATACGAGTACGAGTACTACTTATGTTTTGATGAAAGCAAAAGATAAAGGAACAGTGGAAATTGTTAAAATTTGCATTTTAGTCTGAAAGTATCCGCTCCTATCTTCATACTCGTAAGATACATATCTCTATAAGTGTCCAATGGTCAAAAAGTAATTCTCACCGATAACGAGCATTGCTAATAACCCATCAAATCAGTGTTGACTTTCAGATGGATTGTTCAGTTGTACTACCGGAGTCACGTATTTTGGCCTCCTTATAAGTATTAATCTATAACTGATAACCCATTTTGAAAGGCCCTTGAAAAATATATTATCAAAGCAACCGTTCACGTACGTGGTTACGTGTTTCCGATACCGATACTAGATGCCTTTCACTTTTTAGATAAGATTGCATTTAATTTTACTAGACTGAACGTGTATGTTTTTTTTTTAAGGAAATATTACGAGTAGCAGAGGATATTATTTCTTTTAAGATTTACGAATGTTTTTAGGTTAGGTTAGGCCCAATTCAGATCTTCTCAAAACTCATTACCTCGCTAAGCATAATTTTCTTAAAAATAAAACAACTTCTCTCCCAATAGATTATAACTCCATGGACCAACTAAAATTTTTGAAAAATATAATCTAAAACGTGGAAAGGTCAGGTTCAATCAGCTATTAAGTAGTAAAACGATAAGACATTCTGCAGACGAATGGAAACCAATGTTGTGAATGGCATAAAACCCCAAAATCCAGTTACGTCTAGTAGTGAGTCTTTCTCCAGTCAAGGAAGTAATAATACTTTTCTGCTAGAATCAAGCCCAACTAGAAAAAGTACAGCCATGCCAAATCAGGATCCTAATCGTACCCAGAATCGAATGTTTCGATTTGAATTTGTCATTAACATTATCAATCATATTCTCATTGGATTTGTGGCGATCTATCTAAGTTGGATGTGCTTACGGTTGGGTCTGAAGAAAACGGCTCTGCATGCTTGGCTTTGCACTATAGGGGTATGTACTCAACTATTTTCTTGTATTCTTGTAGAAGTTAATTTTATGAATTGAAAATTAGTTCAATTTTCTGATGGCAGAAGGAGTCATGACACACTACAATGGAAATGCGCTGATGTTCTTTTATACACGCAGAACAAAAACAACCGTCCATTGGGTGCTGCAGGCCCTGGGAGGCAGTCTTGGAATAGCTGGCGCGATCGTGAAAATAGCTGAAAAAGAAATACACTTTACAACTACACACGGAAAACTAGGTAAGAAAAGAATTTTGTAATATTTCTCCTCTAATTTGTCTTTTTCATCAGGTTTGGCAGCGATCATCATTTGTGGTCTGAGTATGATTTCCGGACTTAGCGCGCTTTATTCCCAAACTTTGAGGCGAATAATTTTACCAGTGTTGAGTAAAGGCGTTCATAATTTCCTGGGACTTGGTGGCTTTGCGATTGCCATTATTGCGCAATATTATGGTTACGAGACTGGTTTCTTTAGACGAAAAGTTGAGGACGATTTCCGAGTGATGATGCAGGTGATAACTTTGTTGTCGTTAGTTTTAAGCTTATGGGGACCACTCAAATCGCTCTGGGAAAAAGTTTTTACCCTGTGTCGAAATCTATGACTTGGAAATTACCAGAAATTTTTAAACAAATTAAAAAAAAAATAGTGAGAACTGATTGTGGTGATAATTCTGATTTGTAGTCAGATAGGCGAATATTGGAATAAAAATTTTTATTTGTTAAATGTTACGAATTTTTATTACATCCTGGTTAAGAATTGATGGAAAGAGAGCTTAAAATTTTACCTATCGTTTATCAGTCTAATATTAAAGCAATATTTGTGCACATTATTTGGATATACTGCAATTTGCACGCTCCTGAGGTATCGGTAAGTATTCGTTTACTTCTCCTTTTAAGCCAGCTCTAAAGTATAGTTTGCGGAAATTATTAAAAGTATGTAACAAGATTCCGGCTCAGTTCAAAATAATAGTAAGCAACGTGAATTTCGTCGTCAGGTCGGTCGTCATCATGGCTTCAATATACAAGCAGTTCGTGCACCGTGGAAAACTTTGAGCGTGAGTACACTCTTCTGGATCTTAAGCCACCGACCAGACAGAGATTGGTGCGAAAAGACCCAGCAATGTCAATTCGGCACCGATCAGGTAAATTAGGCATCGCCAGAGAGTCAACCCGGCTTATTTTGCGGTTGAACGACCATTGACAGCGCCCTGAGTTTTTTGGCCAAAAAAAACGTCTTCTCGGCCGTCGTTGTCGTCGATTTTTGACTCAGCGGCTGTGTCAAAAAGCGAAATTGCCATTTTTAAAGCGCACACAATCCACAAGTGTTCAGCCAGGCATCAATGCATTCCCAAAGATTAACTGTTTGGTGTGGTTTATGGCATGGCTGCATCATCGAATCTTATTTCTTTCGAAATAAGGAAGCAGAAACCATTGCCTTCAATGGTCTCAGGTAGAGAACGATGTTAACTGACTTTCTGTGGTCAGAGCTCGACAACATCGATATATCCAAGTATATCCGAGTGGTTCCAACAAGATGGTGTTGTGAAGGAGAAATTTGACGACTGGTCATCTCACGCGAGCCTTCATAATTTGGGCGCCGCGATCATGTGATTTGACACCACTCAATTATTTTCTCTCAGACTACGTCAAGTCCAAAGCCAATCATTTTAGACGTTCTCGAGGCCAAAATTCGACACGTTATTGCCGGAATAACGCCGCACATACTGGACCGAGTTATCAAAAATTCGACCGACCGCTTGAAGCACCGCCAGCGAAGAAGAGGCGGCCATTTGAATGATGTGCTATTCCACATATAATGACATGAACTTAGCTTCAAAGTAATGACAGAATATCACACCGTTGTTGTTTTATTGGGCTGTTCAAAAAGTTTTGCGGTTTTTTTTTGGAAGTATGGCGTTATCAAATTTTTGTTGTTTATTCCACTAGAGAGAGTTATCCTTTACATTGTTACGAGAAATTATTTAAATCGGACGTGTTTTGAGTGCTCAATATATATTTTTTTTAAAAAAAGGGGGTCAAAGCGTGTTTGGAGATTCGTCTATAAGCGCTGACACTTATAAGCGTTTATAAGCTTTCGTTTAGGAAATGCAGACTTTGCTGATGCTGTTCGCTCAGGACATACACCCACTATAGACGACGATAAAATCTAGGCTGATGTTACCGTTGATCGTTTGGCAGAGACTGAAAGGGTTTGGAATGTCGAAAAAGATGGATATTTTGGTTCCTCACGAATTGTGAGACTTTCTCGAAAGGAGTGGTGACGGTAGATAAAATATGGATGGTTTACAACAACATTTGGAGTAAGAAGTCATGGTACGCCCCTGGTAAAACACCGCAATCGGTCAGTAAACAAGATTCGCATCCAAAAAAGGTTATGTTGACCATTTGATGGGACTGACTAGGTGTCCATTACTTCGAGTTGCTATCACGCAATCAGTTAATAAATTCCGTTAAATATTGCTCTCAGCTCGATACTTTGAGGCAGGCAGTGGAAAAAAACGCCCAAGGTTTGTGAACAGGAAGGGTGTTGTTTTCTACCATGACAACACCAGACCACACATAGCTTTTCATTTGGCTGGGAAGTTTTGCAGCACCCACAGTACTCTCCAGACCTTACTCTTTCTGACTACCATTTATTCCGCTCTCCTTAAAACAATTTGGACGGAAGGCTATTCAATTCCGAAGATGAGACATGATTACGATAAAGAAGTTCGTTATCACCGTGACTTCGAGTAAAGTTTTTAACATTAAAAATGGCTTACAATAGAATTCGGTTGTTTCTCTAATATTGTTCAATATTTACGCAAGTGATCTAATAGGTTACCTCAATAACGCTATAGCGTATACAGATCAAAGTCATTAACACGCTTTTGCAACGTAACTTCGATCATATTAAAAGGTATTGCGATGATTGGAAGTTGAAAATTAATTTCCAAAAGTCATAAACAATCTTATTTAGAACTCAATTGAGAAGGGCCTCTTGGGATACCAGAAATAACTGGCGAAATTTGGCCCTCTTTAGACAGAACGGACTACTACAAGCGGTGAGAAGCGCAGTTAGGTATCTTAGTATCTGACTTGATAAGTATTTATATTTCAATGAACTTCATTCCAGGATGAAAGTCATATGCTACGTGGCCCTAATCAGGCCAATCATCACTCACGGTTGTCCAGTGTGGAAATGATGCCTTAGAGCCTGTCTTCGATTGTACAGAACACCAAAGTCTGAGTACATAAAATATTATCCCAACAAAGTCCTAACAAGGGAGCTGGACTTAATAGGATTAACAATTTTCTAATTAAGGTGATTCGAAAGTACGTCGCAAGAGCAATGACAAACCATGATAGCCTGATCTTTGGGGCATATTACTCCAATGTAATATACTACGAGAGTACACTTCAATCTGGCTTTATCCTGTCTGAAGCATTTCTCCATATTGACGCCAAAGGGTTAGTGAAAATTAGGGATGGTATTCCGGGATTGTACCACCGCAGTGCGAGATAAAAGCAGCTCATCTACGACGGGTACGTCGCGGACATTGCGGACAGGGATACGATGTCGAAAAGCAGTACCCTGGTGGGTACGATACGCTCTCCTAGGTCGGTGCGTTATTTATGTAGCTTCGCTTAGGTATAAATAGATTAGGATTAGCTAGAGGGTTGTCGTGAAGAATCTCGTTATCATGTTAACACTCTCCGAGAGTTGACCGACGCTAGACTGTGTCGTTCAGGTTTTCGAGATGTATGTGCATCATGGAGACCACTGTCAGGCGCCCGAAAACGCAATCGAGATGGTAACCACTCTAATCAAAAGAAAAGTAGTGCTCGCCACCGTTATAGTTAAGTTAAATTAAGAAGAATAGAAAGGTTAAGGTAGCTTAAGTTTTAAGAAAAACTCAAAAAAGGTAAAACATCTAAGTTGTTTGGCAATAATTTCCTTAGAGAATCATATATGCAAATATGTTGGTTATATGAACTAAGTCCTAGGATAAATTAAAGGTCAAAAGTCATCAGTTGTATTAATATCGTTAAATTTAGAACACTCGGTAAAAGCTAATAAGCTTAATTCATAAACTATCGTTGACTAATTAGATTTAAGCATTTTCGTCTAGTATCTTAGTCAACATAAAGGAAAAGTAAGCAATAACTAAGGAATAATAATAAAGACCATCAAAACAAATTAAGTTTATAGTTCTATGTAGGAAACAGCAAAGGCAGAATGAATTAAAAGTATAAAACAAAAAATAATAAAAAGAATCAACAGCAATAAAAACTTAGGAACGTTGATCAAGAACAGTAATTGTGTTTTTTGGTATCAGTATCAGCGGTTATTTTCACGTGTAAATGCAAGATATTTATCGGAATTAACGCGGATAGCAACAATGCTCCCAAAAATACTTTTCCATGATAGCGATTACTTGTATGGAAACGCAAAGAAACGTGTCAAACTATCCCAATGTTAAGAGTTAACGTCGATATCCGATTTTTTTGGGCTATGAAAAGCGCTGATCCAATGACAATAGATGCGAATCCTATTAAAGATCTCGGTCGCAGAAAGCGAAGATAATATTTTTGCAAAATGAAAAAAAGTATTATATAGCAGAGAAATCCACACATATATATTGTACATCAAGATAAGCTCATAGTTAAGTGTTATATCTGGTCGGTACCGTTATATGGAATTGAAACATGAACGTTACACAGAGCAACGAAAAGAAAAATAGAGGGCTTCGAAATGTGACTGAACCGTAGAATACTGCCTACCATATGAGTCGACAGGAGAAGTAGAAACGAATAAGTACTACGACGAATAGGCATAACAATAGAGCTAATGTACAAAATAAAAAAAGAAAACTTGAATACCTCTGGCACATCGTAGGAAACAGGAAATACGAACTTCTGCAACGTATGCTACAAGGACAAATAGAAGGAAGAAAAGCGATTTGGAGACAAGGACTAGCTTAACCTTTCAACATAAGAAATTATGAGAGAAGTAAAAAACAAACGAACTATAAAAATGATGATTTCTTACCTCCGGAGCGGAAAGGAACTTTTAAAAGAAGACTGAAATTAACCTTGCTAACTTTTTAGAGCACCTGCCCAGATGTGAACATTGTACTCTAATTTCGGGCGGATAAATGCCTTCTATTTGAGGCCAAATTAGAGGGGGTAAGGTACCCTATTTCTTTCATCGCTTGAAAAATCCTAGACATTTCGCAGCACTTTTGACATTACGGAATATATGGTATTTCCAACGTAAATTGTCATTGACACACATATCGAAAATGAAAAGTTATCCGGTTTCGATGATGCAAGTGCCATTCATGGACAATGACAATGGCCGGGTGTTTAAATTTCGCTTTAACGACAAAAGACAGCATTCTGTTTTGAAAGCCTTAAATTTTACTCTTTTAGTGGTTCCCTAATTAGTTTGCTCTTATCAGAATATTGAGCTTAACATACGCTGACGTTCCCGTTCTACAGCTGATGAGCAGAGACGTGAGTCAGATAACGAATATGAAAAGCAGAGAGTACCGTCGTCAACAAAGGAATATATTGGATTAGAAGTAGCAGATAAGAGATCGTTGATGAAAATTAAAAAAAGTGTCGGTGACAGAACGGAGCCCTGGGGCACACAAAGCATTTATTTTGTGAACATCAGACATAAAACCATCCAAAACAACATGAATTGAACGTTCCAAAAGACAATCCATTGAAGAAAAAAGTCATCGATCTCAAGGGTACACATTTTTGTTTAGCCCTGCCAACTATCTTGCTTACGCTTTGGTTCCTGTGGATTTGTTGCTACGAAAAACGTACTGCCAATCATTCAGAAGTTTTCGTGTTTCGAGATATTTCGTGAGATGACGGTTTATCAGCGTTTCCATGACATTGGAAAGAAAGAACCTAAGTGCAATAGATCTGTCGGAGGGGAAAGAAGAAGATTCGCCTTAATTTTAAGGACGGGCTCGACAAATGCTGTTTTCCATCTACTCAGAAAGAGTCCTAGGGAGTAAGATTGATGCAAAAGCTTGCGCAATGGTTTTGCCAGCGGGGACAAACACTTCTTCAGATGAAGGCGAGATATACCATCTGGGCCAGCAGATTTGTGAATGTTAAGATCTTTGAGAACTCTTGCTACTACAAAAGTGCGAAAATGGATTTGGCCCATTGAATATTCGACGCACTCAAGTGTAGGACAAAGGACAATCTGTGTGTATTGAGGTTACCGCAAAATGTGTATCAATCAGATTGGCCTTGTCCAAAGAGCTAACAGCTGGAATGTCAGTGTAAATAAGCTTTGGGATGGATGGATGGATGGATGGATGGATGGAATTTCTAATATTTTTAACGAACGACCTAAACTTTTACTAGTAAAATGTAACAAATGTTGCAGATGATTTTTTTAACATCCGCACCAGTCAAACTATAAGAAACCAAACCATATTACGCTCATATGAATATCGCACAAATACTATACTCCTACAAATACGAAGTCTTCCTTTTCGCAAGAATAAACCTATATCGCCGAAAAGAATACAAAATCAGGAGAATTCATAAAAACTCCTAGACTATATAGTGACACGTCAAAAAATGTTCGGAGATTTCTTATATTTTGATGTACCATGAGCACAATATTGCATACAATTTTCTAAGAATAAACTCCGACAGTCTATACATAAAAAAAAGAGAAATCAACAACGAGTAGCCTGTAGACCTAGACACCACAAAGCAATATTTTGTTAATTCGATACACTTTAGTTCGGCGCGTTGAAATTTATTAAAAGTCTCAATCACGGTTGACAACATTTCTAATAAGTTGTCGCTATGATGACTGCACCAGATTTCAAATACAAATGCCTTATCCAAACGTTTTCAAATCAGCCGTACCCGCTTTAGAATACTTCTAATCAATAACAGTCTTATCTACCAAATTAAAAATAGAAAAACAATTATAATACTCCACCCTAAACCCTAATAAATCCCTTGCAAACCTAAAACAATATTTTATTCGCCAGCACCTGGAGGCCATTAGTCTTCTAGCAATCTAGGTACGAACACCTCGCAATGGAAATTCAAGCAGTCGACGAAAAAATTACAGTACAAATCGAAGAAACCAAGAAACGATCAAGAATTCGATGGCTTCGAGTAGAATACTTAGTTAGTACAATTAACCAAATGTTGATTGGATTTATTACTATTTATCTAAGTTGGGATTGTTTGCGTTTAAAATTGCGAGGAGTTGCATTACATTGCTGGCTATGCACCATCGGAGTAAGTATCTAATAAATATTCAAAGATCTTAATCACTTAAATATACTTTTCCTTTCTTGTAACATATGTATTACAGTTTTCATTCTTAATGGCTGAAGGCTTGATGACTCATTACAATGGTAATACCTTTATGTTCTCATATCAAAGGAAAACTAAGACAACAATTCATTGGGTTCTCCAGGCATTAGGTGGAGGAATCGGCATTGCCGGAGGAATCGTCAAGATGTGCGAAATGGATGTTCATTTTGTTACTCTTCATGGAAACTTGGGTAACTCAACTAACATACTCCAATTTCAGTCATACTCGTATTTCCTCTTCCATTTAAAAAAAATGTAAAAGATACTCATAAAATGTATTAATCTTTTCTTCCTTAGGCTTTGCAGCAATGATCCTTTCAGCCCTTAGTATGATTTCAGGCTTGAGTGCGTTGTTCTCTACAAATTTGAGGAGATTTTTTGCACCGTTATTAAATAAATCAGTTCACAATCTTTTGGGTTTATCAGCATTTGTACTTGCAATTGTGGCACAGTTTTATGGATACACTTCTGGAGGATTTGCCCCATATGTAACTCATAGCTTTCGTTACATGATTGAAGTTTTAAGTTTGCTCTCGATGGTGCTAACGTGTTTCGGTCCTTTGCTATCGCTGTGGAATAAATGCCGAAGTTTTTTTTAAATAACATTTGAACCAGTTACATTTAAAATTCTATAACCAATACGCTTTTAATTGTTAAGATGAATAAACAATTTCACTAAATTGGATATTGTTTAATTTTGTAGGAATATTTTAAATATTTTTATATATGTAAAAGATGTGAGTAGTTGGTGATAGTTATTTACCGATGTGTTGTAAAATATCCGCGCAAGGACTTGTGAAATGAAAGAAAAAGTATCGGCAATAGAAACAGGTAAATTCTAAACTCTAACTCCACTCACTACATAGTTAACTGAAAAAATTCCAGGCTTCGTGTCTTAATTTAATTGGTAACCAAACAGCAACCAACTTTTCCTAAATCTGGTGATGTTGTACTGGAATATCAACAAACAAACACTAAAGTGACAAGAAATAAAACTTATAGTCCATTCACCTGATCAAGTTGAAGTGAAGATAGCAAATCCAAACTTACGTACCATGTTGGTTGATCATCAACCGCATTCAAAGATTTCGTTGGCATCGTTTGTCCGATCCACAAGAAAGCGTCTTAACTGCGCCACTTATAAAAGCATCAATCTCTTTAACATCAAAGATCTTTTCTGCCATGAACGATCTCGCCGCGTGGTTGGTGGGTTCACAATCGATCAAATAATATATTTGCACTATATACAGCAGATCCTGTAAAAACCAAAGAAGTCAAATTTTCCAAAGTACTTAACACGTGATCCACATTTTAAGAGTAGTAATACCCTCTTGAATATTATTGTAAGTTCTTTAACAAAAAAAATCGAATCGCACCACCTTTTTATCGATTTTAAAGCCGCATGTAGCAGCTGTACAGATCCACACCTTGATAGTCCTGCCAAACTCGTCCGAATGTGCAAAATAACAATGCAAAACGCTCGTTGCTCCGTAAATATCGGAAGCAAACTCTCCGAGACCTTTGATATCAAAAAAAGAATTTAGCCAAGGTAATGCAATGCCGTGTGACTTTTCCAACATCATACTTGAGAATATTGTCCGAAACACGAAAGCGACACTAGGGCTCTCGATTTAAAGTGTGTATGTAATTACACGTGTATTCGTGTCACGTGTACACGGTTAGTAAGGTACTTTTACACGTTTTTTCTATTGGGTATATAAACTTATTCGTGCGGTTTGCTAAGAGATGGCGTAACTTGTATTATTTCATTGTTATTATTCCATTGGAACATGCGTTGGAAAGCTACTGTCATTGTACGTCATTTCAGTATATGTCATTCATTTGAAGCGTAAGCAACAATATTTTTTTTATTTTGGTGTAAGTGAACATGCGCTAGCTGAGCGAACGTGCCGAAAGTGGTTTGCACGATTTAAAAGTGGTGATTTTGGCTTCGAAGACGATGAACGTCCTGGGCAGCCAACAAAGCCGAGAGACGTCGAAATGCGGTTTTGCATGTCCGAAATGCTGCTGGAACGCCACAAAAGGAAGTCATTTTTGCATCGGATTGTTACTGGTGATGAAAAATGGATCCATTACGACAACCTCAAGCGCAAAAAACCATATGTTAAAAACCGGCCAAATCAACGGCAAGGCCGAATATCCATGGCGCGAAGGTAATGCTCTGTATTTGGTGGGATCAGATGGGTGTGTTGTATTATGAGCTGTTAAAACTGGGTGAAACCATCAATGGACAACGCTACCGAACACAATTAATCCGTTTGAAGAGAGCAGTAGCCGAAAAACGCCCGGAATATGTGACCAGACACGAGGCAATAATTTTCCATCATGACAACGCTCGGCCCCACGTTGCTATTCCGGTTAAGAACTATTTGGAAAACAGTGGATGGGAAGTCTTACCCCACCCGCCTTATAGCCCAGATCTTTCCTCTTCTGACTACCATTTGTTCCGGTCAATGCAGAGCGCCCTCACTGAAATACGGTTCACATCAGAGCAGAATATCAAAAATTGGCTTGATTTATTCTTGGCTGCCAGGCCGGTGCAGTTTTTTTGGGCATAGCTTCAGATGGGCAATACTTTGAATAATACTATTGTACATGTTTTTCTTAAATAAACGTTCAAATTTTGAAGAAAAAAACCGTACGTTATTAGTTATATACCCAATATTTTTTATTGAGATAAAAGTTTAATCATTAAACCGGTTTATGAATTGATGACGAAGAGCTTCTATCAGTTTTAGTTGAGTGTTGATCTCAAAAGGCTGATAAGTATATCTTTTGCTAATTCAGATTGTTAAAGTGATAAAATGAAACCAAAGAGTTGGATATGGCAATATGCACATCGAAAAGGTGATATAGCCTTCTGTGATTTGTGCAGTGAGGACAGAAACAATTCTTCCTCCTATCGTGGTGGTACGACAGAGTCATTAGGACGGCATTTGCAAGGAATTCATGCAATTCAAACAAACAAGAGAATAAAAATAGATTAACACTTTAACGTAAAAAATACAATACTTTTTGTGATTTAAATTACAGTATGATTGATAGAGATTCGTCAAGAACTGAAACCAACGATGATAGCAGTCCTGGACTGTCCTCTTTCAAAAAACGCAGAATACACAAAAGGAAAGCCTAAGAAGTTAGCAGTGCCCGGCCATGTTCGCCGGATAGGATGGAAGAGATCCACCATGCCCTAGCTAAAATGATTGCGTTAAACCAAATTCCAATTTCTTTCTGTTCAAACCCGGGTTTTCTCCAATTCATGACTTTTGTTGAGCCGAACTATATACCGTTGAGAGAAGAGGCAATTAAAAAACAACTGCAATCACTTAAACAGGAAGTTGAAGCAGTAATAAAGGACAAAATTGGTAGCGTTATTGAAGTTTCTTGCACGTCTGATTGTTGGACGTCTGCTGCGCAAGAATCATATATGACGGCACATTTCATAGATGACGATTGGGTACCTCAGTCTTTTACACTTGAGACAAGTAAAATTGATACACATCACAATGCAGAAAATCTCATGAACAAGATGGATGTCATTTGTTTCGAATGGAGACTTAATGAAAAAGTCACAGCAGTAATCACAGACAACGCTGCAAATGTGGTTAAAGCTGTGGAATCTATGAGGCAAGTAGAGCAGAATGTCGGTTTGACATGCGCAGTACACAGAAAAGCAGAAACAATTGGGTCCCTTTTACAATCATGCAACACTCTGTGGAACTCAATCTTTTTTATGCTTCAGCGTCTAACACAAAACCGGAGTCCAGTGATAAATGTATTGACAGATCGTACAGTCACTTCCTCAGCTGTCGCTACAAAGTTGGAAATTTTAGAACAAGAATGGGTATTGATGGAAGAATTTGGAAAAATTTTGCGTCCTATTCAAGCGCTTACAAAGATTCTCAGCAATGAAAATTCGTCTACATCCATGGTGCGACCTCTTATGTTAAAAATGCTGGAGCAACATATGAATTTTTCCGCAAGCGACTCAGACATGATTACATCGTTCAAAATCAGTTTACGTAATAATATACGAAATAGATTTGATTTAAATCAGAGTAACACAACTGATGTTTCTGCAAGGCAATTAGCATCTTTTCTTGACCCACGATATAAATACCTAGAGCATGAGAGCGTTGATGAAAAAATGTCTATAAGAAATAAAGTCAATCAGCTCATGACACATGTGCCCGTGTAATAAGGACCTCTAAGCAACACTAAAGAAAAAAAATTCCACAACTCTGTACAACTACAGAGTGGGGCAAAAATAGTGTCTTAATGTGATTTTGCCATTTTTTTTTTTTAATTGGCGTCAAGTGACAAATTTTCGGTTTGTCGTTTAAACGTAGCAAACTGGGTCCACTAGAGTTGTCGCAAAAATGGCCCGGCCTTGTAATGCTCGCTCTAACGAGAATATAACTATCCACAAGCATCGACGAGACAACGATGCACACAAATTAGCATCAGCACACGTTCGTTGCGTTGAATTTGGGTAAAGAAACCTGAAGATATTCTCTTATAAAGTGCAAACCGTTCACCAAATGCCGCCTCCTGACCGTCAACTGAGGTTAACTTACTTCCATGCTCTGTTAAACCTGGTGCAAGACGAGGATGATTTCGTATCCGAAATCATATTGAGCGACTAAGACCATTTCCCCAGAATGCACATGGAATGCACGAGGAGACATTTCATCGCCTCAAAATGACTGTTTGGTGCAGCATTTATAGTAAATGGATGCCGATGGCACCACCGTAACCGTAACTGGTAAGAGTTACATAAAGATGTTAAATGAGTTTTTTTTTTTTGCGGCAAGTTGCTGATTTGGGCTTCGAGTATTGATGGTTCCAGGAGGACGGAACAACCGCTCGCACAGCTCGGGCAACGATGGAGATTTTGAATCACTTTGGGAAAATCTCACAGTCATACTCAGCACGTTCCTCCTTGTCACATGTGGCCTTCCGTTTTCGTGATGAAATATGACACACTTTCTGTTGGCCAAAGATGGACAATTGCTCTGAGTTTCTGTGTTTAAAATATCAAGCTGGCTACAATAACGATTTGCATTTCCAGACGGTTGCCAACAACACAGCATTACCTCTTTATGGTGCACCTCTTTTGATGTGTTCAAAACGTAAGATGACTTTATGTTTTTATTAAAAAAAATTATTTATTCATCAATATTAATGTGGTCCCCTTCAAAGTAGTCTCCCTCAGGTATAATACACTTTCGCCAATACACTACCTAAATCGTTGCAAATCTCCGTCCTTTCATAGGTCTCTTCAATTTTGAGAACAGGAAAAAGTCACATGGGGCCAAATCCGGTGAATATGGTGGCTAAGGCATGATTGTCGTATTTTTTTTTTTTTTGCTAAAAAATCTTTCACAAAAAACGATAAATAAGCAGATGTATCACCGTGATGCAAAAGCCATGCATCGAAAAAAATAGTGATCAAAACTTTGACATTTGATCGAACATGTCAACATCCTCAGCAACTTCTATTATGCTAATTCGACAAAACGATTTTCTTCACAGCTTCGACGTTATCATCTTTTGTTGATGTATTGGGGCTTCCAGAGCGAGGTTCGTTATTGGCATCTTTTCGGCCACCTTGGAAGAGCTTGTATCACTGTAAATATTTTCTTTTTACTTAGAGCAGACTCACAGTATCCCACTGTCAACATTTCAAGTGTCTTAGAGCACTTGATTCCATTTTTTACACAAAGTTCGATGCAAACTCTTTGCTCAATTTTTTGTAATAATTGAAAATCTTCGAGCAAACAAAAACACGTCTAACCTTTCTATCTGTCAAAAACAAACTAAGTATGCTTTATACTTGAAACTGTAAACATTTGTTCGGGACATGTGTACCAACAGAGCAAAAAAATCGATAATTGAATGTACGTTGCCCGCGAAATTTCAAAAGTCTCCTTACTTTTGAACACAATTCAAATTTGTTCCGATTTATTCAGGGGTCAGGTCAGGGGTGGACCTGAGCCTCAACCAATAACCCTCTTCAATTAGCCCGGTCTTTGGCTAACTACCTCTAGTTGCGCACTTCAAGTTGGTTGAGACGAGGCCTTCCTCTATTGCGTTTTCCCAACGGATTAGAGTTAAAGATTCTGCGGGAGGGGCTGATGTTAATTCGCTGTACATGCCCCAGCCATATCAAACGCCCAATGCGCATGTTTTCGACCAAGTCGATGTCGCTGTAGAGTTCATCGTTGAATCGTCTCCTCCAGAGCCCATCAACGCATACGGTACCAAATATCTTACGAAGAATTTTTCTCAAAAAGCCCAAGGATATCTTCATCCGCTTTAAAAAGAATCCACGCTTCGGAATCATAGAGCAGGACTGATATTACAAGGATCTTACATAGAATTTCTTTGATTATTCGGAAGAAGGCCTCACTACATAATTGCCTTCTCAGTTCAGAATAGCGATTGGCAAGCGTTATTCTTCGTTTGCTTTCTGAAGATACGTCGTTTTCAGATGTGATATCAGAGCCGAGGTCGATTGTGACATTTTGGACGATTCCTCATTCTTGGGTATCTCTTTTTGTTGACAGCATATACTTTGTTCTGTCTTCGTTTACATCTAGATCCATTTTTGCCACTTCTGTTCCTATACTCGCAAACGCACCAGTGACAACTCGCTATGTTCTACCAATAACATCAATATCATCGGCGTATGCAAGGTATGTGTGGTACTCATACAAAATATTTTCACACAAATCCAAACTTTTTAATGCGATCCAACGAAATAGAAAAAATCGTGCAAAACCCAATCACCAACAGAGAAGGCACAATTTTTTTAAGTTCGCACCATAGATGTGATTATACAGAGCAAAGCGAATGAAGCTTTAGTGAGTAGTGAGTCGGAAATAGTCAAAATAGGTCTGACGGTAAGTAATGGCAAAAGAAAGTACATTTTGTCATCAAAAAAGGGCGCACACCGATGGTTTGACCGGGACGTCACTATAAGCAATTATAATCTTTGTTCTGTACATAGTTGCAAGCAGCTGCAAATACAGATTTATTTTCGCCGGTCGATATTTCTTGCAGAGGCAGGGTCGGGAGGTAATTGAGTAAGACCAAAATGGTTTTATATTAGACTTAGTCATCGCAATCTTGTTTCTTTACGCAGAGATTTGAACTCTCTCGAGTTCCGCCATAACAGAGAATGGTACAAGGGGGACCTCAACCGGCTTGGAGTGCGACACTGGAGGCAGCTTAGAGAAATCGTGGTAGCTGGAGAAACTTTTTGTTGAGGCCTAGGTTCTTCTCGAACTCTAGCTCCATCTAAGTAAGTACATATGTAAGTTATTGAAAAAATCTTCTCTACAAATCCTATAATGCCTAGTTGTCTGAAAAAAAGCCGATGACTGCTGGACAACCTCAAATGATGAATAACTCAACTTGCTACTGGACACCCAATTTCCAGGTTTTATTCGCGGCCAACAGTTACCACAATAGGACTACTGCAACCGTGAACAAAATTCATGGTCTGATAACAAAAGACAAACTGCTTTGGGAGCTGCATAGCTTCAAACCATTCAAATCTGCGGGTCCGGATGGTATAATACTGGCCGAACTACAAAGGTCCTCAGATATTATCTTGCCCACGCTAGAGAACATCATGAGGAGCTGTGTACAATTGATCCACATTCCACTTTCATGAAGAGAATTTGATGTAGTTTTCATTCCCAAGGCCGAAAAATGCTCTCATGATGTCCTAAAAGACCTCAGACCTATAAGTCTATCATCTTTCCTTCTGAAAACTCTACAACGACTGATTAATATCCATATTCGAGCTAAAATTGATCCAAGACTTTTGTCAACGGCTCAACATGCCTACTGTAAAGGAAAGTCGGTGGAAACGCCTTTGCATTCGCTGACTAGCCACATCGAACGATCCCTACAATACAAAGAGTACAGAATGGTTGCTTTTCTGGTTGCGACATAGAGGTCGCCCTTAAAAATGTCAACATATCCGCAATCACGACTGCGCTGTCACATCTGCAGGTGGACGACTCACTTAGGGAGTTCATCAGTCTTATGCTAAATAGCAGGATAATCAGCTCCAAGCGGGATGGAACATCTGCTAAAAGACGTGTTAGCACGCCGCAAGGCGATTTTCTCTCTCTCTCTCCTTCTTTGTAATTTATTATTAAATGAACTGCTGATAATCTTGGAAGCGGGAGGAAGCAGGGTGATTGCCTCTGCGGACGACGTTGCCGTCTCAGGTAAGCATCTTAATACCATCAAAGAACTGCCTCAGTTAAATTTTAACAGAATAACCCGTTGGGCGGATCGCTGTGGATTGTGAGTTAACCCCCATAAAACTGATATTGTCTTCTTTTACAGGAAATATAGAATTCCAACTTTAGACCCTCCCTCAACAAACGGTACCAGTTTAATGTTTTCTGAAGCAACAAAATTCCTGGGTCTTAGTTTAGGAGACTAAACTGGAAACCTTACATTCAAGAAAGCCAAGAAAGCTACAGTAGCTTTATTCTCTTGCAAAACCGTCATTGGAAACAAATGGGGGCTTTAACCTCGAATAACCGACTGGCTAAACACCTCGGTCATAAGACCGATACTCACATACGGTGTTGTTGTCCAAAGAACAGCATGACTATGCATAAGCGGAACTCTACGCTCCACTCCAGTGGACAAATAATTTATTTAGCCACGCTTATATGAAATTCTTAATATATTAGGAATCCACATAAAAAACACCGATTACACCATACCTAGACTTCGGTTTGACAAAGACTTTCATGCGATCTTTCCCTCTAGATCCTTCTGAGAAGAAGATGCTTTCATGGAGGATAAGTCCATCCACTTCTACACAGATGGATCTAAAAACGATAGCGGGGTTGGTGGCGGTGTTTTCTCAGATAAGCCAAATCTAACCCTCTCATTCTGTCTTCCAAATCACTATAGCATGCTCCAGGCGAACATTTTGGCGATAAAGAAAGCTCTGTCCTTCTTGAAGAAAAACGTGATATCTGCAAAAGATATCCGCATCTCTTCGGATAGTCAGGCCGCTATCAAGTTCCTGGACTCGGTCTAACTAAATTATAAAATCGCCCTTGAATGCCGATCATCTCTTACGGAGATGGCAGAGCAGTTCAACCTTCACCTTTGTTGGGTGCCGGGCAACAAGGACATTCCAGAGAATTGTGGGGCCGATGAACTCGCCAAAATTGAACCACTCTACCTTTTCTACCGAAAAAGGGTAGCATAGGTATACCAATCACTAGGTGCAAGTTATTTTTTAAGCTGGATGCTAATAAAAGAATAGACCTTAGATATGGCCAAAGCTGGATCTGAATCGGCATTATAGACAAGCAAGCAAGAAGGCTTGGAGTCCTTACAAACATTTTCTGTAGAAGCTACATGAACGAGGAGGAGGAGCAGACAATTCTCCACCTTCTTTGTACTTGCCCAGCTCTCTCCCAGAGAAGAAAACTCCACCTAGAAGCCTTCTTCTACAATGACTTAAACGATCTAAAGAATGCAGACCTTAGCAGTCTCCTACGCTTCATCATAAGCTCAAATTGGTTCCATGAGTAAGAGGATCATAGATAAACGTGGCAGCACAAAGGGCCAAAAGGCGCACTCTCACCTGACCCTAACCTTTTGACCTAAAACAATCGATTATCAAAAATAGACGCAAGTGTTATTAAGCTCACACAAAATTTCTTATATGAAAAAGCACTCAGCAACACTTTTCTTCAATAACTTAACCATTCAGCTAACTTATCAATTTTGTGGCTCACTTGTAATTTATTGTTTGCTCACAAGCCCACTTACAGAAATAAATAATTACAAATTAATTAAGACAATGCCGTAAAGCTCTTGAACGCAATCAGTACGATCCCGCTCATAAATAGTGCAGTATGTTTATTTCAGAAAGTGATACAAAAATAACTCATTTACAAAGGATCGATGTTTTTCTTAAAATTATAAATCGGATGCTAATCGGTTTTGTAACGATCTATGTAAGTTGGCTATGCCTACGAAGGCCCGATATACCATGGCATGCATTTTTCTGTACAATTGGAGTAAGTTGATTTGATTTTATTTGAATAAACGTTGAAATCTAATTGTAGATTGATCTATCCGTTTGTAGTTTAACTTTCTTATGGTAGAGGGATTTCTTTGTTATAGCGAGGGAAATTCTATCTTAACCAGCCGAAATACGAAAATGTGGCTTCATGTTGCTTTGCAGATATCTGGGTCTTTACTAGGTATTGCTGGAATAGTTGTACGAATAAGAATTGATGAAGTTCATTTTACCACTTTGCACGGCCGATTAGGTAAGAACTAAAATGTATATGTGTATATCTCTGCCTTCGGTTTTAATTTCTGGTTGCATTTTCCACAGGTCTATCAGCTCTAATCTTTTGCTTAGTAAGTTTGTCCTTGGGACTCAATGCATCACTTTCAGCAAAGATGACTAATATCATGCAACCCGTCTTAAATAAAACTCTTCACAATGTGATAGCGGTCACCACCTTAACTATTGTTCTTATAGCTTCAATTTACGGTTTTGATACGGACGTTTTTTATAAAATCTCACCTGTGAACAGTGATTCGTTGGTAAATATCGTTAAGGTGTTAAAAATATCAGTTGGGACAAGTTTAACACTAAGTATCTACGGACCGTTATTTGGATTGATCAAGAAATGGCGTAACTATTTCATAACTAAATAGTAACAAGTAGAATCCTGAGAATCGTTCCTCTTTAAAATTTTGAGCACATAAGATGTGATTGAAATAAAAATCTTTTAATTGTTAGCCTAAAATAAAAAATGTTTTAGTGCTTTGTTTAAACAAAAATAAACATTGCTACGTTTTAGGCGAATATTGACTGATGGGATTAGCTTTCCGGTTAGTTTACGAACATGTGTCGGCTCTAGTATAAACGTCTTTCTAACTCTGTTAAGGTTTTAGACGTAGTACAAATTATAAAGCACTGTACCAGATATCATGTTCATGTGGTTAACAGCAAAATGAAAATGTGCCCAATTAATAGATAGTATGTTCTGTGTAAATAAAATTTGATAATGCTTAGCAAAGAACAAAACAGGAATTCGAAAACGAAATTGCACCTAAAGAAATGACCAAAGACAAAATTTTTACCACCTTTGTGGCCTTCTTTCTTTGGCAATTTTTAAATAATATGTTATTATGACCATTCATCCAAAACATTAACTAAACATTGTTTTTCATGAAGGCCAGATACAAAGGCCTATCAAATTCTTTACGGACATACGGACACTGATTTGCAGAATCGAATCTTATGCAGATACATATACGACTGTTTGATAAATACCCGGATTAGAAATGAAAACGCAACTTTCAACTCGATACACTTTTCCTCGTTCGAACAAAAAGAAGTCGCAGGGGGCCAAATCCGGAGAATACGAATTGCTCATTCGACCAATTTGGCTGTGGCGACTGCGGAGGTGTAAGCCGGTGCGTTATCGTGGTGAAATAGCACTTTTTTCTTCGCCAAATTTCATCGATTTCAAATTCGCGTTGAATCTGCCCAATAAATCAACGAAGTATACTCCTGTGATTGTATTTCCCTTCCCCAAATAATCAACGTGTAACACACTTCGTTCAACGCAAAAAACAGTGACCATCATCTTTCCGGCCGAAGGCACTGTCTTCGCCTTCTTTGGAACACGTTCACCGGATAAAACCCATTGTTTCCATTGTTCTTTGGTCCCTGGTGTGTACCAATGAATTGATGTCTCATCGACTGTCACGAAACGATGCAGAAATAGTCTCACAATTGCGCTTATTCTTTGGTGTGACCAAAAGCGGCACCCATCGCGCGAACAGCTTTCTCTAGCTCAAAATCTCATGCAGGATATAGCTAACGCATTCATTTGAGACGCCTGCTATCTCAACCAACTCCCAAATTTAACTCGGCGGTCCGTCAATACGAGATTATGGATTTTTTCCACAGTTTCACCTGGGCGCGGTTCATCAAAAACCGACGTTCGTTCACGGAGAAACTCTGCGAACCAATGGTAAACGGTTGTACAGGAAGGTGAATGGGTCCCATACACACCATGGAGAACGGACTTAATTTCCTCGCAGGTTTAGCCACTCAAAAACAACAATCGGAACACGGAGCGATACTGCTCTTTTTCCATTGTCGCAAAAAACACAAACACGATGTTTTGGAATGGGTGTCAAGACAAAACTATGCTTCAGATTGTCACCAAATTTTGACAAGCGGACTAAGAGAGGTTATACTAAACGGTGGTACACTTATTTTGGCCAGTACCGAGTACTCAACAGCCTTCGTACACATATCTACATCAAATAATATGAAAAAGAATCGTTTTTCATCACAAGTTGAGGACCAATTTCCTTCTCAAAAATAATCCAAACGAATACAATAAGCTTTGTTATTTATTCGAAATATTTACCATCGTCTTCTACACATTTCGCCCGTCTTTTAGGTAATTTATGAATAGCATGCCAGAAAAACTGATTGTCTTTTGCAGCAAACCATTCGTGGAGCAATTTTCCAACTTCCTTGAAATCGCGGAAGTTCTGTGATAGTCCATTGCTCCATTGATACGAAGAGGTGATAGTCAGATGGCGCCAAATCTGAGGATCATGGCGGATGCAGAAGGATGTCCCATCCAAACAATTTCAAGGTGTCTTTCACTAGTTTTGCTGTGTGAGATGGCGCGTTATCGTGTAACAACATCACTTTGCCATCTGTGGTTTCAATTGATCATTTGTTGGCGATAGCTTATTGTATTAACGGTTTCGCCGGGCTTCAAGAGTTCATAATTCACAACACCGCTCTCGTCCGACCAGACACAGAGCATGGTCTTCTTGCCGATGCAATTTGGCCTTTGGTGTTTAAGGACCTTCTTCCTCAGGTGAAAGCCACAATTATTTTCGCGTCAGGTTTGCAAAATAAATCAATTTTTCGTCACCCTTCACAATTCGATGCAAAAATAATTTCCTTTCGTGGCGTTAAAGCAGCATTTCAGAAGTGACTGCGATTTTACATTTGACGTTCATTCAAATCGTGTGGGACCAATTTACCGAGTTTATTGATTTTCCTCATTGTTCGTAAACGTTTTCAGATTGTTTCTTGAGTATAAGTTGGATCATTGACCAATAACTCCTGAAATTGCTTGTTTTCGCATTTTTTGTAGAGCGCTCAGTCTTTCACATTGAAACCAGCACTTTTAAATTTTCGAAACCATGTCCCACATGTTTTAATGATGGAGCGCGTTCACCATATTTTTACTAGCAAACGGTGACTTCCAACAGCCTATTCTTTTGATTAAATAAGAAAAGCAAATCGTGCCGCAAATATTCTTTTTCAGGCACAAAACTCGACATGATAACAGAACGATAAAACAATGACCCTAGTTTTTAACGGACTCAACTTGTGTGTATTTGTAGTTAAATGTCAGACGAACAAAATGTGTCAAATTAATACGCTGCATACTTTTCGCCTGCGCCATCTCTTAGTTAAACCGGAAGAAATTTATGCATACACCTGGTATACAAATCCGCTACTCCAGATGGTATATCTTCCCTGCGTGAGCTTTTCCTTCAATCCTACTCTTTAGGACTCTTTCCGAGAAGATATAAAACAGCATTTGTGCAGCCTAAGGAAGGCAAATCCGCCTACAGAAACCCTGATAAACCCGAAACGCGAAAACTTCTCAATGACCTTCAGTAGGGTTTTCGTAGTAAGAGTTACACCGTATGATTTGATGACATGTCATACCGTTAAGTGGAACCAAAGCGTACATCAATATGGCGAAAGCAAGATAGTTGAACTTGAAATTTCTAAGATATTTGACAGAGTTTGGCATCAGCCTCTTTTGTCGAAAATTGTGCATTTGGAATCGACGACTCTCTTCTACAATGGATTAGAAATTACCTTACGGAACGTTCAATTCAAGTTGTCTTGGATGGTTTCAAGTCTGATATTCACAAAATAAATACTGGTGTACGCCAGTGCTCCGTTCTGTTTCCGGCACTCTTTTTAATCTTTATTAACGATCTTATTTCTGCTACTTCTTATCTAATATATTCCTTTGCTGACGACAGTATTCTCTGCTTTTCATTTTTCATATGCGTTCCCGGCAGCGCATGCTAAGCTCATTGAATTCTGATATAAACAGCATAACTAATTGCGGAACAATCAACATGCACTTACATCGTCGAAACCGTAAAACTTTCCATTCTGGATATGTGATTCAATGGCAATCTTACGTTGGAATGACCACATATTTGATTTCGCCAAAAAGGCTGCGAAATGTATACACGTTTCCTCAGACGATTTCTTACTTTTTCCCTTATGATCAGGCCTCAATATACCATATAAGGCGTTTATACGCCCAAAATTGGAGTGAAATGCCCATATCTGGTCAGGTGCTCATAAAACCTATCTACACCTGCTAGATAGGATTCAAAACCATGCAATAAGACCCTAGTGTGATGCTAATATCACCCAGTCAATTGACAACCTGGAAAACCAACAAAATGTATCCTGTCTCAACTTGCTCTATCGCTATTTTCAACACCAATGCTCTATTGAAATTACCAGTACCATTCCGCCCCTTCAAATCCTTAACCCTAACACCTGTCTCGCTATGAATGCTCATCAGTTTACCCTGAATTCCACTTTCAGATGTACATTGAAAAAGCGTGATTGTTTCCTAAGCTGTTCATCTTAGGATTACATAAGCAGGGCTTATGGAATGCCCTGCTGAGCTCTTTGTTTCGTGTCAATTATAACCTTCAAACATTCTAAACAAACGTACACCGGTATCTATTTCTTTCCTCCATAGCTTCCTTTCTCCCGTGCGTTGTGTAAACATTTTAAGGGTACCTTAACTCCTTTAGCGCACGCTAATTTAAAGAAAAAGCAGTAGAATGCAACTTCAAATCACAGCCAAACGCACTAACGTTTTTAAAATAATGAAAAAAAAAAATCTCGAGAGTGAGATCGTTACGAAGATGAACAAGGATACAACGAAATTTGCGATAGATTTAAAGAATGTTTTATTACGTTACTAAACGAAAAATTCCCGATTCCATTAACAACTATTCCTTCAGTAGTCGCTCACACGGCGAATTTTACGGAAGCCAAAATTAACGAAGCAGTACAAAGGATGTGGCTCATCCAACCAATCGAAAATCTTAGATTTAAGTGGCTTCCGATTTTATATGGTAAAGGAAATATGAGAAATTACAACCACCGACCGATGAAACTAGTGTCGCACAAATTGTGGTACACTCATTTTGGCTCAGTAGCTCCACCTATCTTCCAATCCGGGTGTTTATTCAAATCGATCTGGTAAGTACTTTTCGAAATAAACGCATATTTTTAAGGATATTTTTAAGTAGGTGGAGCACAAATTGGAGTAGCTCCTTTTATTCTTTGTGTTCCCAGGTTTTAAATGACCTTTTGAATATTCCATTTTATAGCTGATAACTTACTTAAATTGACTTCGAATCTGAGTTAAAATTCCATGATTGTGTCGTAGAAAAGAAAGAGCAACTGAAAAAGTGTACTTATCACGATCTAAAAGAAGAAAAAGTACATTTAATGCAAAAACAACTGAGACAGATGAAAGTAACCTAGGTACGTCCACGAAAAAATTCAAATTCCCAGTGATTCTTCTATTGAATATAGAATTTTGAGCTTTATAAGTGTTTACAGTGTTACAGCAATGGAATAGATGACTCTATGTAAGTAAATAAAATTGTCAACATATATGTAAACTTCTTCCGAAACTTTAAACGCGTTTTTCTCAAAATTGTGTTTTCGAAGTCGGTGATCCAAGATTTCTAAAAAAAAAAAAACGGCTTAACCGATCGGTCTGAAATGTTAACACAACCTTCTCAGATATTCTTCCTCAGGTTTTGATCGAAGGAACAAGATTTCGGATAAATATTTCCATTTTTTTAAACAATTTTACGTGGCAATTTTGGTCGAAAATCAAAATATGAACCTAGTTTTATCCATCCACTAAAAGAATCTATCGAATTTCTTAATTTCAGATGAACTAAACCGGAGATATCGTGAATACCGTTTTTGTGAGGACCTTCAGGAGATCGTCTGCAGGAGCACACCATATCGATATTTTTACAAATCATTAGTGCCATTGTAAATGTTGATGTTGCGACTGCGACTGGATGCACCTATACTTTATTTTTCTTTTGTAAAATATGGTAAAATACCTTTTCAGAAAAAAATCATAAAAAATTTGCTTCACAAATAATACCATGCTAACCAATTTTTCCACAACAATTTGATGTTCGCCCACTTGTAAAGTAGGTACTCATAGGATTGGGTAATGATCAGAGATACAACCTTCAATTACTTGATTGCTGAGTAAATTTATTTTTATATTGCTGCGCCTACTAATATGTGATCAGCTACAGACTTTGTTCCTATCTTTGGACCTACCGTGTGATGAGGTAAAACCAAAGTTAAATCCGTAGCGGGAATAACCGGAGAATGCAAATTTAAAGTTGGAGTTCATCAAGGTAGTGTACATTCTCTTCTTTTCGCCGATGAAAGGGATATCAAAAGTAATAATGTGTCAGCCTTTCAAACTCTCATTTAATAAAGGTGCTAGGAGAAAGCGGGATACGAATCAGTCGTACTAGGACCAAATATTTGTTTTTCCGTCATCCCGAACCAGCAGACCCAACTCCCACATCGTTAAAAGTACAAGGATCCGTCGTTAACCGATAGTCACTTTATTATTATTATTATTATTATTATCAACGGAACGATACAAATTAATTTGTAGGGTCCGGGATTTAACGCCGGGGTACTATGCCTGTGTTGTCAACAGCAAAGTTACTTGGTGAAAACGATTGTCTAACTAAAAAAAATTATTTTTTTGATTTTGGATGATCCAGAACCGAGTTATGAGAGGCACCACAATTCTACTATTTTTCGAGGCGCTTCGGAATAATTGCTGCCATTGCCGTATTTTTTGATAATTCCCTATGAAAATTTCACAGAATATTCTTCGAATGCTATATTTTAATGTACCATTAGCTTAAATTAAATGAAAAACAAAAAAAATTAAAAATAAATTAAAAATAATTTTAATTATTTATTATTTAATTTAAATTACCACAATTTAAGTTGTTTCAAGTTAAGTCGACATTTTTTGGATCGCCACCCGCCACCCCAGAATGTGCTGCTACTGCAAAAAAGGTTATGGTGCCTTGAAGACCATTCATATTTAGGCAGACATGCCAAATTTCACTGCAATACTGTCTTTAGTTTTGTTTTGACAGCTGATTGTTGTTGACGTGTTTGGCATCATGTTGAGTATGGACAAAAACGATTTTCGTGTTCTCATAAAACATTATTTTTTGAGAGGCAAAACGGCGAAGGAAACAAAAGAATATTATGGGGCTAATGCTCCGTCAGATTACACCGTCAAATATTGGTTTCGAAAGTTTCGTGGTGGCCGCAACTTCAGTACCGATCAAGTCCGCAGCGGCACGCTCTCCGATGCGGTTACAGAGGAAAATGTCAAAAAAAAATACATGAAATGGTGTTGGCTGACCGGAAAGTGAAGGTGCGCGAGCTAGCAGATACCACAAAGATAAGTACTGAGCGCACACGCCATATTTTGGGCAATATTTTGCATATGAAAAAGTCATCCTGCCGCTGGGTGCCGCGCATACTCACTCCTGACCAAAAACACTAACGCTAGAGCACTTCGAAAGCGTGTTTGGACTTGTTGATGCGGAATCGGGCGGACTTTTGGCGTCGATTGGTAACTGTTGAACACCAGAGAACAGAATGAGTGCCCGGCAATGGACTGAAGCCGGCACGAGTGCTCCGAAGCGGCCAAGGGAGGCTCGATGGGTCGGAAAGGTTATGGCGTCGGTTTTCTGGGATTGTCATGGCATACTCTTCGTAGACTACATTGAAAATGGAAAAACCATCAACAGCGAGTATTACTATGCATTATTGGAGCGATTGAAGGCCGAAATCTCTGCAAAACGGCCTCACACGAAGCGAAAAAAAAATTTGTTTTTGCAAGACAATGCATCGGCGCACAAGACCATCGCAACCATGGCTAAAATCAATGACTTACGGCTTAAATTGCTGGCTCCCTCGGACTATTATCTTTTCCCAAACCTCAAAAGATGACTCATCAATAAAAAATTCAGCTCACGCGAGGAAATCATCGACGCCACGGAGGAGTATTTTGCAGACCTTCCGGAAAATTACTTTTCGGACGGGATCAAGAAGTTGGAAAATCGCTAGAATAAGTGTATCAAACTAAAAGGGGGACTATATTGAATAAAATAAAAAAATATTTTAAAAATAAAATTTTTTCATTCCCAAGGAGGTTACTTTTCACCCCACCTAGTAAATTTGAAAGAATACAGCAACAAACAATAAACGTGCGGTTTGCTAAGAGATGGCCTAACTTGTATTATTCCATTGTTATTCCACTGGAACATGCGTTGGAAAGCTTCTGTCATTGTACGTCAATTGAGCATATATCATTCATTTGAAGCGTAAACAACAATAATTTTTTTTCACTCAAATATGTCGAACTTTGTGCCTGAAAGTGTTTTTGCGGGGAGTTCTTCATTACTTTAAAATGAGAAAACTGCTGCCGAAAGTCATCGTATTTTTGTGGAAGTTTATGGTGAACATGCGCTAGCTAAGCGAACATGCCAAAAGTGGTTTGCACGATTTAAAAGTGGTGATTTTGGCTTGGAAGACGATGAACGTCCTGGGCAGCCAAAAAAATTTGAAGATGAAGAACTGGAAGCATTACCCTATGAAGATTGTTGCCAAACACAAGAAGAGCTCACAGAACCTTTGGGTTGTCACTCAAGCAGACAAAACATTTAAAAGCAGCTGGATATATTCAAAAGCAATGAAATTAGGTTCCACATGAACTCAAGCCGAGAGACGTCGCCACAAAAGGAAGTCATTTTTGCATCGGATTGTTACTGGTGGTGAAAAATGAATCCATTACAACCCCAAACGCAAATAATCATATGTGAAACCCGGCCAACCAGCCAAATCAACGGCAAAGCCGAATATCAATGGCGCGAAGGTAATGCTCTGTATTTGGTGGGATCAGATGGGTGTGTTGTATTATGAGCTGTTAAAACTGGGTGAAACCATCAATGGACGACGCTACCGAACACAATTAATCCGTTTGAAGAGAGCAGTAGCCGAAAAACGCCGGGAATATGCGACCAGACACGAGGCAATAATTTTCCATCATGACAACGCTCGGCCCCACGTTGCTATTCCGGTTAAGATCTATTTGGAAAACAGTGGATGGGAAATCTTAACCCACCCGCCTTATAGCTCAGACCTTGCCCCTTCTGAATACCATTTGTTCCGGTCGATGCAAAACGCCCTCACTGAAATACGGTTCACATCAGAGCAGAATATCAAGAATTGGCTTGATTCATTCTTGGCTGCCAAGCCGGCGCAGCTCTTTTGGAATGGGATCCACAAATTGCCAGAAAGATGGGAAAAAGTCATAGCTTCAGATGGGCAATACTTTGATTAATACTATTGTACATGTTTTTCTTAAATAAACGTTCAAATTTTGAAAAAAACAAAAAAAACACGAATTAAAATATATACCCAATATTTTAAAAAAAAAAATTAACATTTATTTATATTTCTTTTGAAGAATAACAAGTAACAAAAATATATTTCTATTCACAGCATTGATGATTAAAATTAAAACAAGGATGCAGAGCAACAGTGTTCCTTCTATATATCATACTACCGACAAAGACTAGTCCTCATCCCATCCAAAACACAGTTTCTAAAAGAGAACAGAAAACAAACAGAAAAAAAAAAATACTTGTGGCGTATAACTGAACAGAGATTAAGTAAATATTAAATATAGATAATAAAAAAGAAAGTTGTATACACTTTTTAAGGCTTTTTGCAATTTTGTAGTTGTCTTCCGTTGGTTATCCTAGCTCATCAAAGCTGGCTGTGATATGCGTTAAATATCCATATCACAACCACTTGATGAGGCTTAGATAAGCAACATTTATTAAAAATGTTTTGCATTATTCATTGATTTCACTATTCATAATTAAATCTAACAGACAGTAAATATAAATGAAATAAAAATAGATGAAATCTTTTGTAGAAAAGTTTGATTAACCAAGCTCATCAAAGCTGGCTGTGATATGTGTCCAAACATTAACCATTTCACAGTCACTTTGTGAGGCTTTGACAACCAACAAATTTTCATTCATTCATTCATACATTTAAAAACAAAAGAAGGATGTTTCTCTAAGTCAGTTAAAACTGGTTGCTTTAGATAAAAACCGTCTCGCTCCTCAAAGCTGGCTGTGATATGCGTTTCAAATTGTTATTTACCATGTCGCAGCCACTCTGAAGAATGTGACAATTTTCAACGTTGTTATTTTTTAAATAATTCAATAAAAAAAAACGAAAAGGAATACATGTATAATTGATTGAAAAACTCGTCTGAAATAGTAAGTGGTGTGAGATAGGTCGAATAGGGCAATGTCAATATACCGATGACTAAGTCTTAAATAACGCACTTCTAGCACAGTATTCTACATTCTATCATCACTACAAGAGATGAATTTTGATAATTTTTCATTCTACGACTAGCAACAGAAACGTAAAAATAATTTATATACAATAAGCCGCGCGTAATCTATCGTTTCTTTCGGTTTGCGATTCATTAAAGATCTCTTAGTTCTTTTTTTTTTTTTTTTCTTTTTTTAAAAAAAAGTATTTCGTAACGTCATATATTTTGGGGATATTCCTTCTCCGTTATTATTCCAAATGAGACGTATTTTTATTAAGGAAAACAAAAAGAAAAAAAGAAAAAAAAATCAATGCAAAAGAGCAATGAACAATCTACGAGTATGTTCAAGGTTTTTACTGCGTTTTGTTGTTACTCTCACAGTATTTTGAATGGAAGTTGTGACATTGGCGGTCAGCGGTCTTATCACTTTATTGGTAAGACGGCGCCTTAATGTTAATTTTATTTCAGTGCCGCTGATATCAAAGATGATGCAAATTTATAACTAACAACATGAGTTATGTCGCAGTAAAATGTATGTTTTCATAGTCGCTAACTCAATTAAATGACTGTGAAATGAAGTACTTTTTGGGAAAAGAAATTCTTTACTGATTCATAAGGAAATGCAACTCAAAACTTTGTCATTAGAATAAAGTAACTCATATCTAGTACCTAGCCACACCATGAATCACTTTTTTTTTTTTTTAAATTCTATTATGAGAATGTGCGTTTTGAATGGTATGATTCATGGCAACAAGTATCAGGGCACATATCATAACACACTTATCTGGAGTCCTTCTTTGGAAAAAGAGAAATCAATAAATTGTTTTCAGAGGAATAGAACTACAGAATTTTTTATCGTTTGCTTAAAGTTTTCAACCACTCCAAACTAAAAGCGAATACGAATACAGTGTTTTAAGTTTGGGCTCAATTAAAGCATATCACAGAAAAACCTTCATACATTTAAAAAGCGCATACCAACGACGAGAACCTATCTGTGAATGAGGACTTTTGAAACAAGAAACCTTTCTGATAGATTTAGTATCAAGACTGTCATTAACAGAGGAACCTGAGGATACCAAACAAGGGGAATTCGTAGGTAGAAAACTATCCTCTTAAACCCAATAGGACAGACATTGGCAACGTGTAAGCCTTGTTGATTTTTAAAGGTGCAGTACCACCCCCAAGGGTTGACAAAGCAAAGCTGGTTAACTGGAAAACAGCTGAGGGTCGTTTTTGGAGTTGCCAATCGTAAATGTTGACCTCTTCGAGCTAGAAAAATTGAAGATTGCTATATTTATTTGAAACTGAATATGTTGTTAGGTGATACCTACATACAATTTTCACATTCACTTCTACATCATGTCATTTATCCAGAGTTTGTTTTGTTTTGAATTATGTGGAAGTGCTTTTCTTTGAAGAAGTTGATTGTTAAATTTTGTTGATTCAGCAAAAATCTTTGTTGGAATGAGATTTTGGAATGGCATTAAGAATGGTTCCTTTAATTTATCCCTTCAACAAGTACCTTTGAATATTTTTCATCGTCCTCCAAATCCAAATCTTTCAGCACAAAGTTAACACGTTAAACAAAAAAACAAATAAATAAAAACTCAGACAACAGGTTCTGGTGTGTAGTTGATAGTAGGTACACACTTTTTGTTCTATTTTTTGTTTACGTTTGTTGATTACAATTGAATCACGTAGACTTACTATTTTCAAAAAAATCGAAGGAGTAAAAAAAAAGCAAGTACTGAATGAATTAATTTTTTCTAATGAAACCCTCAAGTGGTGTCTTCTATCGTTGAAGAGAGCCGCACATAAAAGATAGCGCATAGTGCACATAGTTAAAAAGGGCGTAGGTACTTCCAAAGGAAAAAAAAAAGAAAGACCAGAACCGGCAAGGAAAAAAATTAAAAAAAAAAAAAAACTCCTTCAGCATCTACAAAAGGAATGTTCTCCATAAGCATCTTACTACTAAGAATTGAATTAATTTTTTTTTTATTTAAAGTTCAATGTTTTATAGAACCACGCCAAACTGTTGAACTCTTCTCTCTACACACGACAAAAACTGTTATACTCTTTACGGAAAAAAAAAAAAAATTATATATAAAAATTTGTATACTGAAAACGCCGAAAGAGGCAAAGGTATGCGTGCGTGTATGTGTCTGAAGTTTAAAAAAAAAAGTATATATACGAACAGTGTACTATCTCTCATCGAAAAAATCACCGGATATTGATTCAAAAATAGAAAATAAAAAAACTAATAAAAAGAAAAAATAACGGAGGAAATATTACTGTGGTGTCTCTAGTAAACACTTGCAACAAATAGATTCCGTTTCTCTTGTCCCTAACGTTACATAATTTTCTCCACAAATTATGTACTCGTATTTTCCATTTTTTTTTTTTTTTTTTTTTTCGAAAGAAAAATTCCACAAGCGTCCTTTTTCTCTGGTAAAAACAGGCGCGTCATTTTTTTTTTCCCTCTTTTACACATAACACAACTCAAATTCAAATCCAAAACCGAACACCAACCAAAACTAAACAGCAAACAGGAACAAAAAAAAAAAAGAGGAAAAATATTTTTCAATCAAAACAAAATTCCAATGAAAAAGAGACACGGAAAAAACGCCAGCCAAACTTGAGCAACTTGGGAAAAATCCAAAAAAAAATAAAAGGAAAAACGAAACACACAAAAACTGGTGGAAAAAACTGAAAAATCAGAAATATTTTTCGCAAAGAAAAATATGTGCGTGTAGAAAATACAACTCGAATTTCCGAATGAAGTGAGTTTCCTTCTTCTATTTTTTTTCCTTCTCCTCCTGTTCCTTTTTTTTTGTCATTTTTTTCATCGCCGTTGTAGTTTAAAAAAGCCAATGGTAGCAGGCAGTAGAACGTATTCGTAGATTAAGCACAGAAGTAGCAGCAAACGCAAAATAATATCGTAAAATGGACCTTCTTCTTTACTAGAGTAAAATACACCACACACACACACAAATTACATTCACTAGCAAACACACAAACCACACAAACAAACAAACACATAGAAAAAGAGAAAAACGCAGGAGTACAACATTCTACTACCACTTCCACTATGTTAGACCGGCGCTGTTTTTCATCGTTGAATCCTCTTTTCTTTCACCCGGTAGGAACGTTTCGTACTTATATTCTCTTTTACTCTTTCGGAATAACACGCCTTTTTAAATTTATATACGTGTACATGGAGGTTTATTTTATTTTTTGTCGTTCCTTTTTTTTTCTAGTTTTTCTATTTGTTCTACTATAAAATTATTCCGCTTGTTTTTCTAAAAAAAAAAAAATTTCTTCTTATTCTACTGCACCCTCATCATTCATTATGATAGGAAAAAAATGCCCGCACTTAAACTTTTAAGGAAAACAAATTCAAGAAGGAAAAATAATAAACGGCCAAATATCAAAACGAAAACAGAAATGACGCAATAATCGTGCCGCGAAGTCAATTCACTATTATGCCGCCTCGGTCATGGCAATTTTATTATTTTTTTTTTTCTTTTTTTTTATAAACGAAAATCAAAATTTCTTTCAAAAAGGCACAGGCAGCAGACAACAACGCAGTCCACAGAGAGCAAGCCGATACGACATAATCCACAGATGCAAACCACACGAAACACTACAAATACGAGACTATGGCTACGATCTACAAAATACAAACCACGCAACGCAAAGCAAGAACGCAAAATGGACGGCAATCTTTCCTTTTTTTTTATTTCATTTCAACCGACGAAGGCAAACAGCCAGAGAAAAAAAAAAAAAAAACGCCCGCCAAGAAAAGAAACACCGCACGGCATGTTAAACATTTTAAACAAAACAAAAACAAGAGTCCAATTGATGAGAACCTAAGAGTGAGACATACGAAACAAACAGAGAGAGAGAAGAAACTTTAATAAAGTACAATCCACACACATTCCACAGCGAGTAGAATGAAAAAACCGTAACGAAAAAAAAAAAAAGAAAAATAACAATGCGCACCGCATTGGACACCCGTAAAAGCAGCACACAGCACACACTACACCGCACACACATAGCACATTACAAATTTTCCAAAAGTGCCCACAGCAAGGGACAAAATACCACACCAAGGGCGTTGAACCAACAAAGTGAGACGGTGTGAAAAGTGCTCGAGTACACCTCAACACATAGAGAAGAAAACGACCCACACCAACAATTCGCGTTCCTATACGCGGGTACTATTCCCTACTGCTACCGATATACGAATTACGAATATACCAACAGACTACCGTTTATTCTACTTGTGTTCGACGAGGATTAGATGTATTTAGTATTTCTATATTCTGTCTCGGTTCTTCCCTACTGCGCATCTCCTCTTTTCATTCGATTTTTTTTTTTTTTTTTTTTTTTTTTTTTTTTTTTTTTTTTTTTTTTTTTGTTTTATTAATATTCTGCTCATTCCACACATATTTTATGGATTTCCTTTTTTTTCTCCTCTTTTTGGATTTCTGTTTCTTCTCGATTGGAGGGTGACTTTGAACCGTTGGACGAAGAATAGAAAGCAATGCCCCAAACGACCAAACCAAACCAACATTGCGCAGCGGCATCACTTTTTTTTTTTTTAATTTCCGTCGTTTTCTACGCTTTTGCGTTCCTTTGCTCTTTTCTAGTTATATTTTCTTCCCCTCTGTAATACGGATTTAATTTCCTTTTGAAGAAACAACAACAAAAAAAAAAAAAAAACGACAAACAGGAAATGGACGACAGAGCCTGCACAAGTGTTTGTCTGACTATGGCCTTTTGCCCGCATCCGTGCCTTATGCGTCGTCTACATTTACCGATGGACGACACCGATCCCGACATACCGCCACCGCGTGACATCTTTTTCTTCTTCTCTTTTTAGTTTGAATTGGAGAAATTCAAATTCCAAGAAAATCAAGTCACACAACCGAAATTTTGAAACGACACGACCGCGACCGCCGTCACAACATTTCTCAGAACTAAAACAACAAAAAAAAAAAAAAAAAATTATTTAGAATTTTTTAAAGCCACACCAAGGCGGACAGCACAGTCGTATTTTTCTGTGGCTGAGTGGGTAAAATGCTGATCAAATACTACATGACGGCACGGTACATCACTACTGGCTGTATCATTCGATGCGGCCAGTGTTCAGAGAGGTGTTGGAGAAATTTCCCTTCCGTTTGTCGGAAATAATCTGTTCCAACGACCTCATTTCTTGCCGAACTCAGACCATACCATAGCATACCAAACTGAACTACCAACCAACGATCGTCTAATAAATTGGCCCAATTGGCACACTTAAATGCCGTGAGCTTACAAGAGAGAGAGAGGAATGCAAAAGCAAAGAAAAAATAAGAAATAAATGAAATTCCCCTCATGCTCAGTGCTCAGTCATTGAACCAAGTATTGCTTTGAAAAAGGAAAATGCGCGAGGAGATTTACTGTACCGTAGTGTTGTGTTATCAGTTTTGTTTCATTTGTTGGTTGTGTTGTATTTTGTTTGAGCGCGGTCGGTTTTTTTTTGTTTTTGTCGTTTTTACTGCTGCTTTACTGTTTTTTTTTTTTTTTTAATTCACCTGTTATGCATTGATGATGATGATGATGATGATAATGATGGAGATGATGATAATGATGAAGATGATGATGATGATAATGATGATGATGATGATAATGATGATAATGATGATAATGATGATGATGATAATGATGATGATGACGATGGGGGAATGAATTCATTCATGTGCTTGTTGTTTAGTGTGAAATGTTTGGAATTCAATGACGAGTAGCAGTAAACAAGTATACGAGTACAGTTATAATCTAGATGGTAGTGCCCCAGTGCAATATGTTCAACGGGTTTGGAGCCATGGAATACGCATTATAGGGTGGTGCCAAGGTTTTGTATTAAACTGATCGCCTGGTTTAGAGTACCCACTTAGCTGTTTAGCAGTTTAACATGATCACAGTTTATAGGCACTTGTTCTTTCGATAGAACTGATCATTTTATTGATTAGGTGATCATGACAAATGAATGTAGGTCATGTCTTCTAGGCCAATTTGGTTTCTATTTATGATGCGGTGGCAGAAAATTTGGATATCGACAACAATAATATGCACTAGCGAACGTTTCAGGTTGCTAATTCTTCATTCTATATGGATAGCTTCGCATTTTAAGAGGAACGTACTCGTATGTAAAGCATATGTTTCCCTTTTCTTAAGATTGATCAAAACAGACCATCCAAGCTTGTTGTAAATAAGTCTCAAAGCATGATCTATTTAAAAATCAGAAATGTGAATTCTCTTAAATTTAACTGGAGAAGTACGGGGTAAAATGGAGAAATGGTCCATAACAATTGCCACTAGAACGTAGAACTGATGCTACAGAGGCACATATTGTCATCAAATTGAAATTCGTACTTAATCACAACATTGAAGTTCTAAAATTTGGAAGCTCTAGAGGTAACATGTACAGGTACAAGTCATTTGAAGCACTTCTTGATTATTTTTGTTTTTAACATACGGCTACGCTATATTTTTGGAAAAAGACGCGATCAAAACAAAAGAAAAATGTGTAATGGGAACAACCGAATATTGAAGTTTGTGTGGACCAGCTCTTTGCATCTCAATGTCGTCAAGACAACAGATTTCGACAACTAATTCGTCACCATCTCCAATCGTTTGTGGAAATCCCCACCCCAAATTAAACATCTATAATATGAAGAGCGAGGCGAAGTGTTTAATTTTGGTTACCACGGCGTTATCGTAAGTGTGGGTGTGACATCCGTTCAGGCAATATTTAATAATTAAATAAGGGCGTTAGCAGGTTATGTTTTCTGCCAGTCGACAAGCCCTGAGCACTGAGTTCAGACGAAAACACTCGCGTAAAATTCGGTGACGATATCACATATAGCAGCCTTCTGTAACCGAAACATTTTTATTGAAATCAAAGGACTACTATAGCCAAATTGCCTCGCAAGCGATACCAAAGTTTAAACAAAACAAAAAAAAAAAAAAAAAATCGAAAGATAGCAATGTTACTTCGGAAAAGCAGGTTGAAGGAAAAATAAATGGACCACACCTGTTGAATGATATGACCCAGCCGCACGAAATTTTAGATGAAAAATGCACAATATTTTAGAGCAGGTTCTCGCCAAAAACAAGAACAAGTACTCCAATGTCTCTAAGGTCAACAACACACCGAATCGTGCAGGATTTAATTGCATACGGAGAGAGAATTGACAGTTCAAGCTGCAGAAGACCAATATCGCGGGCTGTTTATCGTGCACTTTATAAGATAGGTTAAGGCGCAGACGGCAAAAAAAAAATAGTTAAATCTCCAGATCAACTAGTAGTTGGAAAAACTATCAGGTCCTACAAACCAAAGTTGATCACATTGGCAATCCGTATATTCATATTCACAGAACTGCTCATGATGTTTTCCGTGGGCATACTTTTCGTGGAAGTCTGAAAAATTCCTTTGACATTTTACGTCGAAGTTTTATCTTTTTTATTATTTATCAACAACCGGTCTATGTGACTTAGAAACATCATTCCCTCACACAACTCAAAAGATCTAAAATAATGACTTGGCAATGTGGATTTCTAGAAAATGAAATGACCGGTCCAAAGCACCGATTTCAAAATAAAAGAAAAAGAAATTCAGGGTCCGAGTGGTTCAATGAAAACTTAAAAACAGTGAAAATGTAGGAAATCATATTCCGAATGGACGACCATGCAGGCTTAATCAGAAACAAATGGTCAATATAAAAATTGGAAGCTGAAACCCACGTTATCGGAGATAGATCCACTCATTTTAAATTGTGAGAAAGTGGATAAAACGGTATAAAGTTGTCCAGAAAAGGAATTAAACTGTCCATCTACACGCCGTTTTTCAGAATCTAGCATCAAAACTAGGAGTACCAAAGGTTTTACTGATGCAAAATCATATTGAAAAGATGCTAAATTGGGCAACGCAGAATTTAGACCAGGACTGGAAAAACATTATATTTACAGATGAGACATCCTTTTTTGGTTTGTAATTATTGGAAGAAAATGCGTGGACAAAAAAAAAAAAAAAAAAAAAAAAAAAAAAAAAAAAAAGATGAAAAGTTTTGTTCATGTTTATGGATGCTTCTCGGTCAAAGGTAATAGTATTCACACGAAACTTTGATGCACAACTCATGGCACAAAACTACAATACACCAGAATTTGCTAAAGTCTGCCGAACCTCTATATGGACCAAACAATTACGACCAGATTTGGCAAGAGGATAACGATCCAAACCATCGGAGTCGTCTTTATACGCGTTGGAAAGAAGAAAATGATATAGGTATGTTAAATCGGCTGTTCCAATGGAAAATGTGTGGTAGGCCTTGGTTGTTGAATATTGCTTTTGGTAAGTCTGCTTTGATTTTAACAAGGACAAGACGCCCCATTACCTCAACAAACGATGAACATAAGGAAAAGGGAAAGAAATGGTTATGAGCGATTACCGAATCACAATCAGAGAAGTTACTGATGAAGTTGGCATATTAATTTGCTCATGCCATACAATTTTTTGGATGTGTTGAGTATGAAACGTGTAACAGCATTTCGAACAAAAAAAGACGAAAAACAACACTTTAAAATTGGTTCAGCCTCCACAATCGCTTGATACGGCCCCGTATGGTTTTTCCCTCTTTCCAAAAATGAAAAGAACCTTAAAGAACCATCGTTTTTCAAGCATAGATGAGATTAAAAACGCAACGCCGAGACAACAAAGTGTTTCAGAGACTGAAAAAAGCGCTGGCATAAGTTTATAATATCTAATGGGGACTACTTTGGAGGTGATAACATTGTTGCAGATGAATAAATAGTTACTTTTTTGAACACATCTCTTATATACTATAAGCATGTTCTGCCCAAAAGTGCGTTTAAGGTTAATTCGCAGCCATTAACCCTACTGAGAGCGATTACTATTTTCACGATATGCGTTTGGAGCAACGAATTTTAAGTCGGCGTCAAATGGAAGGAGGTTTCGTACTTGTATAAGTTCGAATAGGCTACAGATGGTGAACTGATATAGAAATTAAATGAGAGATTTAACAGCAGCAGATACGTATATTGAACTTAGTAACAAAGAAATTGAGAAGTTTGCTTCAAACACTGCCGAAGAAAACAACAAGTCAATGAGTCTCTAGCTCAAAAAACATATCATTTTTTAACAAAATCACCAGCAACTTATGTAGGTGGAAATTAGTACACCGATATTGCGGAATCATAAGAATCTATTATGTAGTATTGACTGGATCAAAATATTTTAGCCAACCGAAATTGGAGAGACCAGTGCGTCACGACGAAAAGTTCCTTATAAAAAGAATTTGCAGTATTCTCCAATGGTTTTTGATATTAGAATTCAGGAAACCCCATAAAAGTTTGGCTGATCAACTGTGACACTCCCGCCATTTACGAAAACGTATCACGCAAAACAATGAAATTGTGTTAACATTTCCTTTTCATTTATTCTCCGTTCACATCGATTACGTTTTCCACCACTGTATGCATACTACTTTGTTGCACATACCATACATTGGTTCCTCTTTTTAGTAAAAGAGAGCTATCGTAGACAATACGTTTGCTCTCAGTTCAAACAGGCTGATTATGTAGCCTAGCGTAGCATTATCAAGTGATATTAGAAAATCTATAACTGAAGCATATAAAAACTGACTATCGAGCTATAAAGTTGTTCGGAATTTAAGTCTGACACGATTGTCTGAGCAAAATATCGCTTTTGTTTTATAGTATGATGGGAAGAAAACAGGAAGGCCACCTGTATATTCAAGTAACTAAAATAGCTGCTGGAATAACTGTTGAATAAAAAACCGAATCAATAGAGAAATTTCTGTGGACACCTGTAAACGAACTACATAATTTCCTTCAATTGGAGTTCGAGTATCAAAAAAGGGTTTCATACAAAGTCCTTCCAAAGTATCCAAAACTTGTTAAAAATAGGTATTTCTAGTCGAACCACCTATTGACAATTAAATCGGAAAGAAAACTTTCATTTGGACGAATAGAGCTGAGTTGTTACGTTTGGAGAAGTCAAAAATGTTCAAAATGTTGTTTTACTATGACAATTCCAAGCGGATTGTCACAAAGAGTTCGTTACACCGGGCAAACAGTGAATTCACAATTCTATCTTAGTGTTTTGTGCATTGTTGGGTGAATAACATTCGTAGTATTCGATTAAAACATCGCACAGAAAAAAGTTGCCATTTATTGCACGTACCCCCGTGCTACTTTTCCCTTTTCGGAAAAAAAAAAAACACATTTGCCAATGAAAGGAATGTGTTTTGTGAACGTAGAAGGCATTCAAAAGGCTTGTACCGACATTCTGAAGAACATCCTGGCCGATGATATAAAACAATCGTGCAAATCTCCTAATTGGTTCGACAGGAGAGAGTTTTGCCAAAAAAAAAAAAAAAAAAAAAAAAAAAAAAAAAAAAAAAAAAAAAAAAACTTTTTGTTCTTATTTTTAAAAGTCTTATTTACTTTGGAATGCACATTGTATATGTATACCCCATTTGACGGGTATACGTCAAACTGGACACTACATCTATGGTGGAAAGTGATTTGGAGGGATGAATCCAGAATTTAGGTGTGTGCTGCCGATATCATCAACTAAACACCAAGTTATCTGCTGAAGCTGTTAATTTGATGGAATGAACTTCTAACTGTCCTAATCTTTCCCCAATTGACACCTTATGGCACAAAAAAAAAAAATAAATAAAAATAGACAAGAACCGGCAAGGGCTATGTAATATTTTTGCAGGAAAATAAATGAGATACGGCAATCATTCACCATTCAAGTGTCAAAAAATTGTGGACACTATGACAATTATTACGAGAGTGAATCAATAGATTCATGAAAATTAAAACAGATATCGTTGTCACCTCAAATTTAACATCAACAATCAAGAAGCATCTTTCGAAAAAACGTTTTTTTTTTTGACAGCAATTCGAAACAGGAAAAACGTAAATTTTGTGCGCTCACTGAACACTATTTTTTTAAACCAAACAAAAGCTTGGCAAGTGTTATGGGTTTTCTTTACGATTGGAACCATCCAACACTCGCGTACTCAATTTCAGTGCGGTCATACCAGCACAAGTGATGCTGAACGCTTTGACCGACCAATTGAGGTCATAACACCAAAAATGATCACGATTGACGAGTATTTGGATATGAAATGAATATATATTGTACGCCAGATGGGTCCCGGATTGCTCGCAATTGACAACAAACGCAATCTTTTGACAAGTTTAAGGAGTTTTTGGCGATATTAAATCACAATCCGAAGTTTTTGAGCCATTTCATAACCTTAGACGAAACATTGATTCACCATACCACCCAGAGAACAAGGAACAGGCGAGACAGTGAACCTCTTAGTAAATTGAAGCCGAAAAATGTTAAGGATGCGCGAGGTGTCATTCACATGGCATACCATTGAAAAGGTAAAACGATCACCGGCACCTTTTATGCAAAGCTTTTAGATCGATTCGACGCCGATTTGAAGCAAAAAGGACTACATTTGACAAGCAAGAAAACCTCGACCACCAAGGCAACCCACCAAAACAGTTGCAATGGCAACATTGCATGAATTATGTTAAGAATTGCTCTCTCAACCAGCATATTCCCAAGATTTCTAACAATTTCCTGTTTCCAAACATGGAGGGCCTTAAGATTCGTATTATTTGTAGGGCTTCAAAAAATTGGAAAAACATTCGGCAAAGTGCATCGATCTAAAAGGAGATTATGTTGAAAAAAAAGTGCTCCTTTTCAAGCACTTATTAACCCACCGTCGTATTCCTAGAATTAATAAAGTTTTACAACGCGTAAGTATTCTGTAACCAAATTAAAATTAATAGACCAACTGTTTGCATTTAGCACTTTTCGCTAAAAAAAAAAAAAAACATGCTAAACAAACTTGCTTCTATTATTTCGTACACCCCTATACATCCTCTGTTGGTTAATGATTCAATCATACAAATATAGGGTTTTCCAATAGGGACTTGACAACTTTGAATTTAATTTGTGAACGCACTCTTTCACTAATCATCTAATGACTAATGACTATCACTGTCAATTTATTCAGTAAACTCAACATTTTCTGCAAATTATAAAAATTTTCTACAGATATTCGGAGTCGCAAGGTCATCTTCAGTGACGAAGCTCATTTTTGGCTCAATGGGTTCGTCAATAAGCAAAATATGTGTTATTGGTCGGGTGAAAACCCACATGGGCTTCATGAATCACCACTTCATCCACAAAAAATAACTTTTTGGTGCGGTTTGCATGCCGGCGGCGTTATTGGGCCATATTTTTTCTTCGACGATAACGATCGTCACGTTACTGTGAATGGTTAGCGTCATCGCCCGAACTGGAAGATATGGACTTGGACGATGGTGCCACAAGCCACACAGCACACGCTACAATCGATTTATTGAAAAGTAAGTATGGTGAGCGTGTTATTTCAAGACATGGGCCAGTCGATTGGCCGCCTCGTTCGTGCAATTTAACACCGCTTGACTATTTTCTGTGGGGCTACGTTCAGTCATTGGTTTATGCCAACACGCCGACGACGTTGGAAGAGCTCAGAGCCAACATTTAACGCGAAAATTGGGTCCAACGAATCGACCTCTGCAAACGTGCCCGCGGTAGCCATATGAACGAAGTCGAGTTCCATTCATAAAAGTTTTGATTGTACTTTAAGCCAATAATAAAGTTTTTGAAATATCTCAAATGGTTTGCCTTTTATTTAAAAAAAAAGTTGTCAAGTCGTTATTAGAAAACCCTATATTTGGCCAACAAAATAAAGAAAACCTAAGCAAAGTCTGTAAAACATAAAACATACTCGTAGGTTGTCATAAATATAATTAATATTCTAAATAAAGCTATAAATTCAAATAGGTACAAGTTTTTTTCTTTAAGAATACAGAGGCACACCATTATTTTGTCGCAGAGTGTATGTTCAGCGGAATGTTTCTAGGGTGCGGTTGAACTTTTTCAAGGCACTGTAGTCAATTAATGTTAATAAGAAAGTTGTTTTTTTTTTAATATATATATATATAGTCTAACAAATATTTCTCTTTCTTTGGAAAAAACATGAATAGAGCTTTTTCAAAATTATTAATTTAAATTGTTTTTTTGCAGATGAATTCTGATTAAAAGAAAAAAAAATTCGAACTCAATTAACAGAGTGGGAATTTTTTGAAAATTTCCATCACTGAGCACCGATTTTACGTTCTCATTTTGGCTACAATTTCGCACTCTCTGGGACTCATATTTTTACTCTAATTTTTCACTTCTACCATTTTTTTTTTCATCTCCTACTCTACGGCTTTTTTTTTTTTTTTTTTTTTTTGTTCCTATTTTCTATTCTCTGATTCTTATTTTTGTTTGTGTATCTCTCACCTGTGTTAATTCCGTTTACGTGACCACCGCTACGCACCAGCGCCATTATTCTCTCTCCTCTTCTTCACTCCTTCACGTACAATTATGTATGCATGTTCAGTGTGTTGCGTGTATATGCCGCCCATTTATCCATTTCCCTCCTCTCAACCTTTTAACGTCTCAACCAACTAAAACCAACCTAACCTATCAACCATCCAGCTATCAACCATCATACCAATACCAATATCACCACATCGCGCGTAGCTAAATGAAGAATTTAGAATGGAATGCAGCAGTGCCGCTCACCCTCGTTATTTCCACTGCCTCCTTAATTCCTTTTATTCTTCTTTCATATCGTCATCCTCTTCAGCTCTCATTTTTTTTTTCAATTCTTCTAAATACTACACCAAACCAAACCAACTCAACTCAACTAAACCGTCCGTCCGTACATCAGTCCATCAGTCCATCAGTCTAACCATCCATCTACTCATCTTCATTCTGTCTTTCGTTTTTCGTTCTTCCCTAGTTTATTCATTATTTCTCCTTCGTGTTTTTTTTTTTTTTTTTTTTTGATTTTTTTTTTCATTCTGCTGCTGCCTTTCCTTCTTATACACACCACACTCTATTCATCAACTGCTGCTGCGTGTAGTACTCGCCGTAGTAGTAGTGTAGTACAATTTGCCAGTAGTAGTATAGATGATGGAAGACTTTTTTTTTAACTCCATTCCTTCTTTTTTTTCCTTTTTTTTTTTCATTTTTAGTAGAAATTTTTTTATTTCGCATTAACTTATTTAATTTTTTAATTTTTCCATTTTTTTTTTTTTTTTTTATGTATGCTTGCGTACAGATGGATGCATGAGTCTGGTTTAAATGGAAAGCAAGGCGGTCAAGTAGTGCTCTAGAACGGCCTGCGATAAGTTGGCACCATTCTCCATGGCCAGGCTGTAGGCCGTGTCTCCATGCTCGTTGGTTGCCGTTAAATCTGGATCCTTGGAAAGCAATTCATTGCAGGTATGAGGATGATTGCCAGCGGCGGCGTACATAAGTGCTGTATTGCCAATAATGTCGGCATGACGAGCGTTGGCCCCATGTTGCAGTAACAGTCGTACAACTTCGTGATGACCACCGGCAGCCGCCAACAATAGAGGTGACACCATATCCGGTGCCAATTTACTCACATCAACAGATCCGGTGGCAAGCAATTGGCCTACGGTTGCGAGTTGACCATAATAACACGCCCAATGGAGAGCGGTGAAGCCATTTTTGTCTGTGAGGTCAATGGTGTCTGATGCGGCGGCGACTTTCACTTGTTCTTCGGAGAGTTCACCTTGACCGGCACGCTCATGGAAACTTAACTGCACATCGCTGGGACAGAAGGTCGCCGCTGTATTGCCACGCTGAAGATTTGTTAAAACTGTCGATTTGGTTGCGTTTGCTGATGCTACAGCTGCGGCGACTGTATTGGTATTGGGCGAAATTGTGGATACGGTTGTTGCGGTTGCGGAGGCGGCTATAACTGGCGATAACGGTGAGGAGCTGACTTGTGGACGATATGGAAGAAAAGCACTTTTACGCTTTCCAACGCCGCCGACGCTGAATAATGTTAACTGCAATGGCTCACGACTCCATTTTGATGATGATCCGCTACGGCGATGATTTAAGTGGAACAGTTTTTTTCTTTTCATTCATTCGTTGGCGTTATTTTTTTTTTTTTTACATTTTACACTTTTTTTTCTCATTTTGATATTTTTAGACTAGCACAAAACTTACCGGCTATCTTCGGTGTCCGAATTTGGCGGTGAATTCGAGGACATTTTACCTCGTGCTGGGGTAGATTTTCTTGTTCTTTTTTTTTCGCTTTTTTGGAATAGACTTTTGCACAATTTACGGATAATAATGCTAGCTTGTGTGGAATTTGTGTAAACAAGATTTAAAAATGGCCGACAAAAGGGCGGACACTCACTCCGCGCTGCTGTCGATATTGCCAGAAATGGGAAAAAATAAATGCTGCCGTGCGATGCGATGAAAGAGAGAATGAGAACAAATGAATTTTCTCTTCTTCGTTCGATGTGCTGAAATGGGGTTTTTTTTTTCTTTTGGTCGTTTTTACTGAGGAAAATGAGATGCATAGATGGATTGGGAAAGGTATGTTGCGAGAGGTGTGAAAGTGATGGCTGTATGTGATATCGTAGACACAATTAGGCGTTGGTTTTTTGGCTTTGGTAAGTGCTTGGAAAACGGTAATTCGATGTTTGGTTGAAGTGGGAACAGTTTTTTCTTCCAGATAAGGTGGTTGCACAATTTTTTAATGGTGGTTGCACACAATTTTGCGGTACCGTAGTGACTGGGTATTGGGTTGAGATATGAGAGTGTTATTGGACATTAAATCGGTAAAATATTTACAATTTGTTTTATTTTTTCTATTTAATAAGGCTTAAATCTTTATTTTAAGAGTCACAAATGGTCTCTTAAGCCCTGGCATCCACCGCAACATTATTGAAATTATTTTACCTCACTTCTCTGAGTGCTTAGATTTTAACATCAGCGCAGATATTCTCTCATTTTCCACAATATCAACATTTATCTTTTCAGCATGTGATTGTTAAGTGCATACAACGATTCAATTCCTGCGATAGAGAATAACGTTTAACGTTATTATAATAGCTTGTACACTGAACTAATTTATCAAATCCATCGAACAGATATATCGAAGAGATGGATTTGATAAATCCATCAAGCAGAAAAGCGAAGATACATTTATGAGGGACAACCTGGAAGGCACAACCAAGCTAAACTAAGTTACCATTCAAGTCTTAAAAGCTTAGCTACGAAAAGTTCATGTGCTCTGATATATCGAGCGACTTGAGGATAACGCTTCACCTATCCTAGCCTGGTTGTCCGATAAGTAAAAAATGACTAATTTCAGTCTTTAAATACTTATGGATATGTACGGTGAAATAAAAGTCTAAAGGCGATGACTTTTAGTCTTCGCCTCCAAACAATAATTTCTTTTAATCCTTTCACATTTAGATTTGAATTTCACCGTACAGATATATGTATAACTGGAGTGTCAGAAAGTTTTGTATGACAAAGTGAACACAAAGTTATCAAGACCCAGAAAGTTGAAGTCCAAAGCCCCAGAACCAGTAATATGAATGAAAGTGAATTCATTTTTGTACAAAAACTAATATGCTATTTTGGTACGCAGGCGATTTTAAGGAAAATTTAAAGCCCAACGGCTGCAGTTGCAAAGGAATGAGCTAGATCTGATTAAGGTTTTGGTCAAGTCTTCTAAAATCAAGCGCAGAACAAAAGTGTTGTCTTAGGCACTAGTGATGTTTGCCATCAGATGTGCTTTGATGCAGCTTATTTATCAAATTAACTCTTCTAAACATATGAAAGCACCTTTTAGTAATGTGCTTATAAGCATATGTATTATACATTCAATAAACAAACTAAACTGATACTAGCCAAATATTTGGTTTTAAAAATATAGAAATATTAATTCTGTAGACGATTAAGGACAATAAGACATTTAAGCAAAATGAAAATTAGAAATTAGGGATCCCCTCATCGATCCTGGAGAAGGGAGATACTCTGAACAGCGCCAAAAACAGGGGGATCTTTTTTTTTTAATTTATTGTAAAAAAATGTTATCCTGTCTACCATTACTCTGTTAACCACGGAAAAACTGCAGCGCTAGCCTAAAGTTGTTCATCAGTGTTCTTCTAGCAAAAATCCGTGGGAACTATAAATGGATACTCGAAACATTTATAAAGACCTGCTATATGTATGGAATTCAGTTTGGGTATAATGTTTAAAATCCTGAGTTATCGCTGGGATATTGGCATAGACCTTACTCTTCAGATAACGCTACAGGAAAACGTTTAAATGTGTCAAATCGCATGATCTTGAAGGCCAATCAACTTTTTCTCTAATCGAAATAATGCGATTAATTGATGAACATCCTGTCAACATGCTGCGGTCGTTCTCCATTCACTGTAACTATCTCTCCAGCCTCATATTCGAAAAGTGTAGACCAAAAGTGCCATAACTGAGACCCAATTGTTGACTTCGGCGACAAATTAAGGTACCTGGGAGGGAGGCTACGCGAGAGCAAAACGCGCAGATCTACTACAAAAAGGCGCCGGTTCAGATACAACAGAATCTGCAGGGATAAACCCCATACACTCAGTTCAATACTATAAATCAAAGATTGCTCACAAAAAAAGGCATTGGCTCCTTCAGGGTCCATTGAAAGAAATTGGACCGAAATTGTTTAATAATTGATAAAGTCGGTACGACTGTTTGACTTGATTTGCTGTTGAAACAAAGAAACTTTAAGTACTATTATCTCCTTATGAGATCCTTACTTTCTTTGGCTACCTTAATGTGGTAGGAAGACTTATAAGTCAAAGATCCTAAGGTTCTGAAAAGAATGAGAAGAGAAGATCAGACCTCGAACTAAGCACCAAAGACATGCACACACCGCACTGTGTACAAAAATTTTAAGAGTACTAATAACCATACTACTAGATGTAAAAGTATAATTCTCAAGAGGTCTTTTTAACTGCGCCAGGGGAACGGATCTGGAGGCCCAACAAATATACTGTCAAAACCACCCGCCGACCCGAAGAGGCCCTACTTTTTATGGTTAAATTCAACCACAATAGACCAGTGGTTGGACAGAGTGCTGTTTACGTAAACTTGTCTCGGGATACCGAAAAGGTGGAACGGGCTGCATAAGAGGAACATATGAAGGACCTTCGTCTAAGAGGCAGTTGAAGAGAAAACAGAGAAGTGGGCAAGCGCATGGCACAAAGAAACGGCAAGTATTGTCGAAGACGCGTGTGCTAAAAGTGCTACTCCCCCAGGTCAATTAAAGTGAAGTGACACCCACTGAAACTTTTAGATCTGAAACTGAGCCCTCTTCTTCTGTCCTGAACAAGGGGTCCCTGCCCAATTATCAAGGTTTCTTCCATCAATGACTTTGTCTTATAAAAAGCGGGAGCAGAGCAAATACTGGTCTTATCGTAGCGGTGTTCTGAAATTAATGCCCCTGAAGTTTGCCATGATTTTACCAGTTAGAAGCTGCCAGTCATAGGTCCTATTGCTGACAGGACCACCGGTAGTCCATACTAAGAATTAAATCACGATATCGTGGGAGCCAGGAACCACCGAACTTCAGTCTGGGCCTGACTTGAAAAGTTAGGCCTCCTAGTGTGAGTGTCACGATAGCTGTGGCTTAACCTTAAAATCGTAGGAAGTGTTTTCGAACTGATGTAGAGTTGCAATTAGTACTGGGTGCTGTGATCTTAAGATCAGAAACAGGTTTAAAATTTTAGATCGGTCTCGACTCACGAAAATGGCACAAATTTGTCGTTGCATCTGTCGAACTCATTAAACACTGTGATTCCAGGACGATGGGGTTTTTGTGGCAATAGCAAATGCAACGTGAGATGCAATTATCTCCTGGATTTTATACTATCGTCTGACCTGTTTGGCAATAATGTTGGCTCTCAGCCAACAAGTAATTGACTTAACGTTATCCAATAGGTATTTTAAAGAGATAACCGGTTTAAAAGTATTACCGAAGGTCTCACTGTCAGACCATAGGTACATCGAATTTAAAAGTGGATGCGAAGTCTTGACCTTGTTGCGTAGGAGGAATTCGCAGATTTAAGAAGGAGCTCGGCAAATCCAACAGTAATCTCCCTAAGCTCAGGACAAAACAAAAGTCAAAGAAGTCATTTCAGAACCTGAACGGTACCCTCACCAAGTATTTTGCCCAACTAGAAAGCAATCCTGCAGATCGTCAGTTCCCTGAATCAATTCAATTCAATTAAATGCAATCGAGCGTATTTTAGAAAAATGGAACCTGTTTAGGCACCGGAATCCAGACGGATGCGTGCATTTTACAGCATCTACTAACGATGTTAAGTACCCAGATAATCACTCGCTGAATAAACACCAGTAGAACTAAAACTACTAGAATTGGTTCCGTGATTAAAAAATAAGTGATTTTGTTCAGATATTTGATTGAAATTATTCGGCGGTTGAATAGTAGCACCCTCGGGTACAGGTTTAAGCAATCATAAAAAAAAAATGATGAAGCTGCTGCTACTTTCCAGGCCGGCTTACGACTTTATTCCGAAATTCATTGAGATCGTAAAAATCACTCCTTTCGTCAACCTTTGTCATTACGCTCTTCCACGAAAGCTTCTATCCATACTATTCGAGCGCATCTCGCTTACAAGTTTTGACAGCCACTTGTCAAATCGGTTACCATTCGCCCTTTATTTTTTATTCGACTGGCGAAATAAGAATTTTTTTGGATTTTTCAATATTACCTTCCCAGACAGAACATGTCTGTACCAACAGGAATAGTCTCGCATGCCAGACAAGTATGCAGTCTTTACAAACGTTCCGTTCGCAATCTTGAAGCTTGGTATGATCGCAGGTATAGTTTTCCTTAAACCAAAAGTCAACTATTCTTATGTAAGAGCAAACGATAATGTATTTCTCTTGAAATATGTACATACAATCAACAGAAATGTTTTTCGCTACCGTGCGGTGCTTCTTCGCCAGCGATTTGAAAAGTATCGTAATATAACTGATATGGCTGAGGCAGCAAAAATTCTAGCAGCTGGCGAGAAGGAGCTGTTCGAAACGCAACATTACCAACCAAGAAAATGTAAGTACACTTCAAGTTTAAGAGTTTTTACTAATTGGTATATTTTTGTTGGTTTCAGTTGCGGGAAGTCCTGGAGGATGTGCTTTTGAACGTGAAGTCATCCCACCCGATTGGGTGTTGGATTACTGGCATCCATTGGAAAAGGCCCAGTATCCCGAATACTTTGCACGTCGTGAAGAACGAAAGAAGCAATATATTGCCATGTGGGAAAAAAAATATGGAAAGCCAGACCCAAAGGATCTGGGACACCATTAAATATTAGACATTATAAAGTTACATTGTAAACCATTGGGCAGAAAATAAAACGTTTTACTCAAATTGTGTGCAGTCTTTTGTTTTTAATTTGTACTGTTCGCCTCACCAACAGGACACCTACCACTCTGCGTTTTCTTTTACATATTTGCAACAAAATTCAATTTAGGCTCAGCAAACAAATACTTTTGCTAGGAGTTCAGATCTTAACGCTGCTAGGTACTAGACAGAATAATTTGCCACCTAACACATCTACGTGGATTTTCCTCGGTCCAAAGTTCCAGAAATTTCTAAAGTCACTCGAAATCGTTTTCAAACTAGATACAAAAGCATGGCAAACTTTTTAACAAAGCAAAAATCAAAGAATTTTTATTCAATGTACAGTTTACAGTTTCACTTATCTTATTCGAATGAATTTATGATTTGTTTTCGGTTTTCTTTCTTCTGTTTGTGTGCTATGTGATGGTTTACTTGAAAGTAACAAAACAAAGTAGAAAAACACAAAAGAAAAAAATGAAATTAAATGCGCTTCATGCATGCAAACATCCATCGACATTTGAAGTACAAAATTAGTAATAGTTTTTTAATTGTATTTCAATATGCTATAAACAAATTATAAAAACAATGTAAAAACGAATAGATACACATGTACGGGGAGGAAACAAGATACAACTACCAAGAATAGAAAACGAAGACTGTTCAATTCATTTCGACAGGCTCCATACGTGGACGCTTTTTGCAACTACTATTTGGAGTGTTCGTTCCTTCCGCTGAATGATCACGCTTCCTGAGTACTGTTTTCTTGTCCCATTGTTGGGTTAGATAGCGCAGTAGGATGCAGCGTTTTTCCAAAACGATGATTTGTTCGGCTGGATAATCTTCAGTGGGTAGGTAAACAGATGCACGTTTTTGAGATGTGCGTATGCCATTTTCGGTGTTAAACAGAGAAAAATTACTCGCATTATGACTAGGAAGACCTTTCAGGAAGTCGTCCACTGACATATTTGGTGAATTGTATTTTAGTTAGATAATTTAGATTGTTATCTGTTTTTAGAAAGTTAAATTAAAATGTATTAGAAAGAAATCAATTAAATTTGGAGTGCTTACATATTTTGATGTCGTTGCTATGATTTTGAGATAGTTTTCGTCCAAATAAATGGTGTTTTGTGGAATTTTGATTTCAAGTTTACACTTGATATGAAAGATATTCGTGAAATTGACGTTTTGTTGCAATTCTTTTTCTTTTTTCCTTTTTAATTTTTCTTCGTTTGATTTGAATGGCAGTTGGCAGCAATGGGTATGGCGAAATGAAGGGAATATGTTGAATTGGAAAGAACTGAGTGAGTCACAATGTATTTCGAAGAATTTTGAAAACTTTTGGTTTTCGAAACATTTTTTTTTCTAAATTTGATATAACGAAGTTCAAATATCAACTACAAAAAAAAAAATTTTAGTCGAAGGTGTATATTCGTAAATCAATTTTGTTTGAACTTACAATTGAGGCAAAAATGAAGTGGTCTTTGGCACAACACGCACTGGAGCTTTGATGAACTTGTGCGCCGACTGCCTTATGGCTATGGTCTTACGGACATGCTGTCTGATGCAATGATACCAGAACTTCTGCTGCGGCAAAAAAAGACGACTTTCAAGCTAGTCCCAGAATGCAAGACATCACAGAATGTAGTCGGAAGATTAAGTTCATCGAGCCTTGTCTGGGTCCCAGGTCGCAATGGGATCAAGGAAAATGAAATCGCCGATGAACTGTCAGGCAAGGTTCAGAGGGGAGGTTAAGGCTTCCATTATTTGTTGGGTTGTTTATGAGCACGCACGACGCTTGCTGGGAAAATGATGACGAAACCGCGGAGCGGCTACCTCAGTGAATATCCACCAGGTACTCGGCGTTGATGTGGTTAGTACTGATACTGTAGGCACTTTATTACTAAAGCGTTTACTCATCCTTCTTCGAAAGTTTGAAAAATTTCGTTAAAAGATTTCTTGTGTAACAGACATTAGCACAGCATGAGTGAGTTCTTATAAAATATACAGTCATGGACACACAAAAGCACATTTTGAATTCTTAATAAGAGGAACTATTATTTACTTTGCTATTTTTACTGATAATGCTGCCATTTTCGACAGTAGCAACAACAGCGTAAGCTGATAGAGTTAAATACACCGAACAGCGTGAGATCCTCAAACATCCAACAAGATGTCCTCAGAGGACGTGCAGCGGAGGAATTCGCAGCGAATGCAGCGCTCGCATCCCGAAGTAGATAACTGTTATCGGGGCATATGGCTCCTTGTCCTAAGAGTTAAAACCAAGGACTTGGTCCTCCACGTTGGTTATCGAGGTAACTTCTCTACAACGGGAAACAGGCCACATGTGGTAGAGGACTTTGCCTGCTATCATGCAGATATCACCGCCATCCAGGAAGTGCCGTGGAATAGGCCGAGCATGAAAAATTGTAAAAATCTGAAAATCTGCTACAGTGATTTCTACAAGGGACAGGTGCGGATTTGCGATAAGCGGCAGACTTAGGCATGTCTTGAGCTTCTGAAACGTAGACAAGCGTCTTATGAGAATCCGCATCAAGGCTAATCCCTAGAATACTTCGTCTTGGGTGATAGTGACGTTACGTTTTATTCGCTTTGTATTCGCTCTAAAAAGACATTTCTGATATTTTCTAGAATTGTTATACATACAGAGGACTGTTTTGTTTGCTGGTTGAAAACTTGTTTCTGTTTAATTTGTTTCGATAGAAAGTATGCCTCTATCCAAAATTAATCAGCTTAAATATTTAAAACTGTTCCGTCAACTATTGCACGAAACGTTTCGTTTTGCTTCCACAGCTGTTGGCTCTCAAAAGCACGCAAAAGTTCAGTCTGTCCCAACCTTTGCTTCTTTTTGAAGTCACGTTACATAGCATTACCTTATTTATTACGAATGTAAAACGTAAGTAAGAAAGCATAGAATTGACGTTGAACTTGAAACGTCAAAGCGAAGCCAAAGCAAAAGCACTATCGTGTTTTAGGCAAAGATGCACTAACATAAGAATAATATGCATTCATGCCTCACGGTAGACAAGAACGAAGCAACCAAAAAATGTGTCTATGAGTTCCTCGATAAGCCCCTAGTATTATTTGGGGCTCTAGCAAGTACACGGTTTGCTTTTCTTAATATATATAAGATGACATGATGGTCTCCAAATTGATCATTTTACGATCGACGTAAGGCATGCCTCAAATATTATCCTTCCAGGCATCTAAAATTGACTGGGATCACAACCTTGCTGCAGGCGAGGTATGAATTTGGTTTCTCCGAGCACAACAAAGAACTATCATGCTCGTAACTTGAATCTCTCAACAACTCCTATGCCCCCAGCATCAAGTTTCGAAAATCAATGGCAACACTGCCATCGTGCCATCAGAGACTACACAACTTTACCCGACCATCACTTAGATATCCCTGGTTTGCTGAAGAATAAGGGCAAGCACATGCAGTTAAACAAGAAGTGTACAAAACGCCGCTCCAATGAAAGGTAAGAACATGGGTTTCATCAGAAGAAAAAAAACAGTATGAGAAGATCGAAAACCAGGAATAACATACAGAGGCAAACTGTCAAAGCAACCCAACCGGTACAGAAAGCTGCAGAAATAGAAAAGGAAGCTGCACCAACTATAGAGTTATAAGTCTCCTCAACATTGCGTACAAGATCTTGTCGGGCATATTGCGTGAACGTCTGCAACCCCCTTCAATTCTTTATTCATATATTTTAGTCAAAAAGAAAAAAATTGTTTGATTATATTTTTAACCTAACAATAACACCTTTTATTTCCGCATATTAAAAACTTTTCTATGTCGTTGCAAACAAATAGAGTAAATTCTTTGCAAACTGAAAGATCTCTGTACCGCCTAGTTTCGATTGTCCATACACCCGATCAACGAAAGTTATTGGGACCTCACCAATTGTGAAATTATGCTGTCTAGCACGTACGAGCATTTCCATTTGGAATACATATCCTTTCGATACACAACTTGAGATGCATTTCTCCAGAACAGGCTTCTTATACAAACGAAACGAACCAGTTAAATCTGATGCTCCTGGTCGCAATAGTAGTTGTGATAAGAAATTAGCACCACGAGAAATCAACTTCCTTTTGAAGTCCCAACCATAGACCCCTCCATTTCCTTCATATCTTGTTCCAGATACAATATCCAAGTCCTGGGCTTGTTGAAGTTTAATAAATTCGGGAATGAACTTGGGCTAAAACAAATCAATTGAGGGCAATCTAATGAGATATTTAAATTAACATTTACATGATGACTTAGGTCAGCATCAATTATTATTATAAAATCCCCAGTGGCGTGTTTGATTCCATGAATGTAAGCAGTGCCTAAACCAAGCTTTGCTGTTCTAGGGCGTAGTATAATTTTATCCTCACCATAGATTTTCTGTAAGTCTTTGGCCACATCTAAGGTTCCATCGGGACTGCCATCATCGATAACTATGATTTCATAACTAAATTTACTAAAACATCAGAAAATAGTTGATAACAAGCCGAGTGAGTGGACTCTTAGATGATAAAACTAACCTTTCATTCATGTATTTGACGATAAGCCAGATAATGATGGGAAGATTATCCTTCTCGTTGTATGTTGGAAGCAGAATACTGTATTTGGAAGAAGTTTCAATCATTTTCAGGGCTGAATTGCGAATATAAATAAATTAATGCTTAAAGTTTGAAGAAAAAGCCGACGTGTTTTGACAGCTGTGGAATATCGTAAGAAAAGTCCCATGTAGCACGAAAAATATACACATGTCGGTTAGGTGGCGTTTTAGGGAAAAATGTTTGAGTTATTTTACTTAAGATTAAATTGTTGTATTCATTAGACTTAATGCTGCGTTTCCTAGGAACGTGAACTTGATTTTCTTCGTACGACTTACATATTTAGAAAGGTATAACCTTGCTTGTAATTGAACCTTAATACTCCCTATTAAAGGTTTATTTACTAAGGTAACATGACTGTACAACGTAGACAAACGCTTCAATTAACAGACAGTTTCCTTGTGCGCGTCACCTAAAATGCGGTCTGCCTGGGCTGTGTTGTCTCTCTGGTGTTGGTTCGAAGATTCATGCTGGAGGATTGATGCCCCAAGTCATCGAAGCCGTTCCATTTTTACCCTTATCATCAGTCGTTGAACCCGTGCCTCCATTTACCGTCAACACAGACTGGACCATAGATCAAATATGGTACGTTCCGCGTAAATGACTAATTGTACGGACGTTTAAAGAAGTACGCCTCTGGTGTTGATGTCCTTCGGATAATTATTACGAAGATGATGTTGAAAAATTATGACATCGCACCGCCTTATCTCAAGGTAGGCAGCGATAAGAGTAGATATGACAGCTTATAGCTCGTCCCTATAAACGCTGTAATATGCGGTTAAAGTGAGGTTGTGTATGGGGTTGGGACTACACGGGTTTTTCAAAATTTCAAATGTGAAAATCTGTTCAGTGACAGAATTTTCTGTTCTAAACCCATATTAATAAAAAGATGTATATCAAATTATTGACATGACGAACAACTTGTTCAAACCGATTCTTTTGTATCTTTTGTTTCTTTTTGATCAGACAAGCAATAGGAGCTATAGTCCAGAGTGGGCCTGGGCCTAAGCCAACAATCGTCTCTGTCGTCCTACCTTACCTCACTCTTCTGGCTAAGTTGATGTCGCTATACAGCACGTACAGTTTGTCATTGTATATCCTCCTACACTCACTGTCTATGTAGAAGGGACCGAAAATCAGCCGGAGAAATTTCCTCTAAAAGCAGCCAAGTGCATCCTTACCCATTTTTGATAAAGTCCATGCCTCTGCGCCATAGAGCAGGACTGGGATTATTAATGTCTTATATCTTGCTTTTGTTGTTCGAAAGAGGGCTTTGCTATTCAATTTTCTTCTTACCCCAAAGAAGCAGCGATTGGCTTAAGTGGGACTTAAGGTTAAATATGGCTATCTTCACTTTATCCAGGTCGAGTGAGAATTTTTGTGTTACACCGTCCAGGTTGAAAGGTTCATTCTGCCTGACAAGGAAATTTGGTTCGGGTGGACTGAATTGCTGGGTTAGCGGTATGTCAGCGGTATTTGACTTGTCATCGCATACAACAAATATTTTTCCAAATCCTCAGCATCGACTGCGACTCTATTACTATGTTTCCTTGTGCGCCTCCACAGGCTTCGGTATGGGGTTTGTGTCCGTGCCAATTTTTTTTATTTTTGGTAAAACTTCCGAATTTCACTTCTGAAGTATCGTCTCTCAGTTTTATAGAACGCGCGCTTCCCAGCTTCGACTTTCCTTTTAGACTCGTAGAGCTTTTGAGCAGCTCTAGTTCTTCTATGCAGTGATGCTTTGTATGCATCTTGCCTAGATGCATGTGCTTGGCGACACTCGTCATCAAACCAGGTGTTTTGTTATGGCTTTCCGAGTGAAAACCAGCACATCAGGGGTGGCATATCTAATGGGTAATGTTGCCGTTGGTTTTCGATACTTGATACTGGCGGCATAGGACCTCTTAAGATATTAAGGGAGATTCAATCGGAAAAGGATTTGGCGATCTCCTACGATTGTAGCTGTGCGAAGTTAAACTTCGTCACCGTTAAGGTACTGCTCAAAGATCTTGTCTAGGAGCTCGCAGAAGCCATCTTTCTCCGCTGTGAGGACGCGCGCATGTAAGGCTAATGTTAACTTTAGTACGAATTGCTACAAGGCGCTCGTTTACATGCCGGAAACTTAAGACCTATTGCCTAAGTCTACCTCTAACAGCAAATCCGAATCCATTTAGGTGTTGTTTTTGCCATCGATAACAATCGATGTAGTACATGTCGCAGTTTTTCATTCTAATTTTGTTCGGCCCATCTCATCGCATTTCTTGGCAATTCAGAGGCTCCGCTAGTTGTCGGCTACACGTGGCCTTTTAAGGCACCTAACATGCCACGAGCAAATCCGAAGTTAGTTGTCCTTGATTCGTTTGAAGGGGTGGTCAAGAGTTGATCTGTCTGTATCCGAGGCTTGTTAGTGCTTCGTAACTGGATTTTTTTCTTTTGCCGTGTAGTTATTCTGGCGGGACAGCTCTAAACCTGTTGGTTAGACAGAAGCTAATAACCCGTGAGCGCTGCTGTAGATCCATTAAGATCTCATCCGCCACCATCTCTTTTCGAACCCCCCGATTTAGTCTAGGAAATTCTTACCCGTCTGAGCTCCAAATATTTCGGAATAGCCCAAATAAGGTCTAATTTGTTTTATTTCATCGCTGATTACAGCTGGGGAATTCGTCTGCTGCCCCGTTTATAGTGATGCTATTTTTGTTACAACAGATGGTCAGTACTCGCGATTATAAGTTTTACAAGTCGAGTCCTGATGGACATCGACCTGTACCCGATGGTTACCACTTGCATGTAAAATAAGCTCACTTGATATGTAGAAACAGTTTCAACACTGGGCATCGCCAAGTTTAAATATTTTAGCGAAAACCCGTTCTTATCGATTTAAGTTCAGACGTTATCGTCAATATCGATCTGGTGGACGGAGATCGAGTCTTATCTCGACTTTTGCATTTTGTCAGTACATAGATACGTATGTAATGTCATCATATATATTTAATAGTCTGCAGAAGACTAGAAAATACTCGTTTGTAGTATTAGGCATCTGTCTTGCTTATCGTTGACGCTACCGGTGATTCAGTTCAGCAGATTACCAGGTGTATCGGTATGTGAAAATAAATCATTAATTTTTAATGGGAAAGTAAAAAACATTTTATTTAAAGTATTGGCCATTGCTAGTTACACATTTTTCCCATCTTGCAGGCAATTTGTAGATTCTACGCCAATAAAACATTTCGTCTTTTGAAGCAAACCAAAAAAGTCACCCAATTTTCGACTTCCTCGTAGGATTCGAAGTGCTGCTAAACTAATGGGTGTCCCATCGATGAAAACAAATCGTATTCGGAAGGTGTTAAGTCTGGTGAATATGGCGGGTGGGGCAGCAGCTCCCAACCAAGTGCTTTGGTTGTATCCTGAATCAGTTTTGCTTTGTGTGCAGGTGCATCGTCATGGAGCAAAATTACCTTACCGTGTCTTCTGGCCCATAATGGTCGTTTTTCGATTAATGCATGGCTCAAATTGGTCATTTGTTGTCGGTAGCGATCTGTATTAACGGTTTTATCAGGTTTTAGGAGTTCGTGGTACACCACACCTTTCTGGTTCCACCAGACACACAACATTGTCTTCTTGCCGAATCGATCTGGATTTGCAGTCGAAGTTGATGGCTGTCCCGGATTAACCCATTATGTTTTCCGTTTAAGATTCTGAAAATAAATCCATTTTTCATTGCCAGCAACAATTCGATGCAAAACTGATTTTTTTATCTTATCTTTGAAGCAAAATTTCACAAGCGGTGTTTCGGTTTTCCATCTGCCTTTAATTCAATTCATGTGGCACCCTTTTGGATCTTTCCCATAACTTTTAAACGGTCAGAAACTTTTTGTTGTGCAACATTTAACATATTTGCCATTTATTTCTGACTCAAAGTGTCATCTTCAAACTTTTTTGGTGGTCTTCCATGCTCTTCATTTCTCACATGTAAATCCTTATCTCTGAACCGTTGAAACCATCTTTTGCATGTTGCTTCTGATAGAACACGATCTCAAAATATGGTAATATCTTCAAATGAATACAAAAAAATTGATGCTTTCCGCAAGTCATCATTTTCTGGTACAAAATTCGACATTTTTAACACGATGAAAAAATATGATGTTGTTTGACAGGTGTCATAGCAACAAAACAAAAAAAAGAAGAGATTAAGGCCCTTTCATTTCATTTGTATCACTTCATACCGGTACACCTGGTATCTGAACAAATATGTATATTACCTATATAATACCGTGCCGTTTCTAAGAGGGGGCACCACTTGCAACCTTCAAAAGATACGTGTATAAATTTGACAGCTGTCGGACGATTAGTTCTCGAGATATAGCGTTGTGAGTGAAGCAACTTTTGTTATTGTGAAAAAAATGGATTCGAAGAAATTTCGTGTGTTGATTTATCATTGCTTTTTGATGGGAAAAAATGCAGCCGATGCAAAGAAATTGCTTGATAAGTGTTACCCGGACTCTGTACCAGCCGAACGAACCATTCGCAAGTGGATTGAAAAATTTAAAAGTGGTCATACAAGCACCGAAGATGATGCACGCAGTGGACGTCCAAAAGAGGCTGTTTCAGATGAAAACATCAAAAAAGTCAACAAAATGATTACGAATGACCGTAAAGTGAAGTTGATCGAGATAGCTGAGGCTCTGAAGATATCAAAAGAGCGTGTTGGATATATCATGCACGAATATTTGCACATGCGAAAGCTCTGTTCAAAGTGGGTGCCGCGTTTTCTCACAGTCGACCAAAAACAACAACGTGTTGATGGTTCAGAGGAGTGCTTAAAGCTGTTCAACCGCAATAAAGCCGAATTTTTGCGTCGGTATGTAACAATGGATGAAACTTGGCTCCATTACTTCACACCAGAGTTAAGTCGGCAGTCAGCTGAGTGGCGAGCAGGCGACGAACCTCGTCCAAAACGACCAAAAACTCAACAGTCGGCTGGCAAGGTTATGGCATCCGTATTTTGGGATACACATGAAATAATTTTAATCGACTATCTCCAAAAGGGGCAGACGTCAACAGCTCCATTGCGTTGTTGGAGCGTTTGAAGGACGAAATCGCAAAAAAACGGCCGCATTTGAAGAAAAAAAGTGCTGTTTCATCAAGACAATGCACCGTGTCACAAGTCGATGAAAACGATGGCAAAATTGAATGATTTCGGCTACGAATTGCTTCCTCACCCACCGTATTCTCCAGATTTGGCCCCCAGCGACTATTTCCTGTTCGTAGAAATAGAAGTAATCACCGAAACAGAGGCCTATTTTGAAGCTAAACCGAAATCGTACTACAAAACTGGTATCGAAAGATTGAAAAATCGTTTCAATCAGTGTATTGCCCTCGAAGGCAACTATATTGATAAATAAAGTTGAATTTTGCAAAAATTTTGTGTTTTACTATAAAACGGCACTGACTTTTCAGCCCATGTGTTACTGACGAAGATATTGTTTCGTCTTGGTGCTGCATATTTGTTAATCGACACAGAGTCTAGTTTTTGGGATTGCATAGAACCGTTCGTTTAGCTTGTATGTCAGACTACGGATGCGAAACAAATGGTCGTAGCCAGGTTCACCTTATTTTCTACGTTCTGATTCATCTTAAAAACATAAAAACCCCTTGATTGTAGTAAATCGTTTTAATGACATACATTTTTGAATCGATGGGAAGGAATAACTCTCAATATTAGGATAACGGTATAGCGACATATAAATCATTATTCCAATATAATTTCTTATTTCTTCGGCAAAAGTTTTGAAACCGGAGTTAATGTTTTCCATCAAAGCACAACGATTTGTCTCTTCAGTGTAGAGCTCAATTATTTCGTCAGTAAAAAACCAACTAAAGATTTCCATTGACATATCAAGGTTTTTGACACTCAATGGAAGTGATGCATTACCACAAAATGCAACTTCATTTACATGTAGGCGCATTAAGCATTTACGCCAGACCAATTTATAAAACTTTTTTGTGTCATTTGTATTTGAACTGAGTAAACCATTGAATCTCCCAGAAGAAGGCCCAGTTATCTCAAACGATGGTAAGGGAGATCTTGGCCTTTTTTGAGATTTGAAGCGCGAATTCGGAAATACAGATGAATTGGATAGCTGCAATTCTGTATCATTAGCAATAAAGTTGAAGCTGCTGGATTTTCGATTTCGCTAAAATTCAGGTGCATAGCGTTAACAAATGCATCTGATGTGTCAGCTTCGTTCATTTGCTGGAGGCATTCTTCAATTACCTGAGCATTATTTTCTGACATATCATCTAAATTATCCGGCTCAATGTTGGCGTCTTCGAAGATCCATCTAACACATTAGAATTCAATTTTATCATAAAATATTCACAAATTTAACAATTATGTTTTCAGATACACCAAAAACAGAACACAAGAACTAAACAAAAATGAACATTTTGTACACGTAAACCGACAATTGAATTTTTTGCTTTTAAAAGACACATAACACTGTTAAATGTGGTAATTTTTTTGATTCTAACTGATATTTCTTAACAATTAAAAATTGGCAAAATAAAAAATTAATTTCCGATAGAAATTCAATGAACTTGTGCACTAAATTGTTGACAGCACTCAAACGCGTGGTCAATTTGAAGTGATATACAATATATACAGAAATGTGCAGAAAAGTAAACTAAAACAAGTTTCCGTTTAAAGTTTAAAGCAAATAAAAATATTAAGTTTGGCGTAGGAGGCAAAAAACTGAAGGCAGTCTTGAGACCGTCTTACCCATTAGAGGTTTAAATACTTAATAAAGATATTAATCATCAAACAGTCTCATCTTTTATACGACAAACTAGGTTTCTCGTAATTTTTTGCTTAGTTTAATTGTACGGCGTACTGCTTATCAAGTCCGGCAATTTTTTGTTGATGCTATTCGTCTTTGGAATTCACTCCCTCTTAACATAAGACAGCTTTATCATACGAGTAGCTTAAGAGATGTTCTTTTTCGACGCTTAGCTACGATATTTAGAATGCATTATTTACAGTAGTAACATTTTCCACTTGATTATAGTTTTAGTGAGATCACTTTTCAATCCAATTCATTTTTATAAACTTTTTCAACATATTGGGACTATAACTTAACTCTTAGCGGTTTGCTAAGAGATGGCGTAACTTGTATTATTCCATTGGAACATGCGTTGGAAAGCTACTGTCATTGTACGTCATTTCAGTATATGTCATTCATTTGAAGCGTAAACAACGATTTTTTTTCCACTCAAATATGTCGAACTTTGTGCCTTCTTCATTACTTTAATATGAAGAAAACTGCGGTCGAAAGTCATCGTATTTTGGTGGAAATTTATGGTGAACATGCGCTAGCTGAGCAAACGTGTCAAAAGTGGTTTTAACGATTTAAAAGTGGTGATTTTTTCTTGGAAGACGATGAACGTCCTGGGCAGCCAAAAAAGTTTGAAGATGAAGAACTGGAAGCATTACTCTACGAAGATTGTTGCCAAACACAAGAGCTCGCAGAATCTTTGGATGTTACTCAAACAGCCATTTCAAAACGTTAAAAAGCATCTGGATATATTCAAAAATAAGGAAATTGGGTTCCACATGAACTCAAGCCAAATACTCTGTATTTGGTGGGATCAGATGGGTGTGCTGTATTATGAGCTGCTAAAACTGGGTGAAACCATCAATGGACAACGCTACCGAACACAATTAATCCGTTTGAAGAGAGCAGTAGCTGAAAAACGCCCGGAATATGCGACCAGACACGAGGCAATAATTTTCCACGTTGCTATTCCGGTTAAGAACTATTTGGAAAACAGTGGATGGGAAGTCTTACCCCACCTGCCTTATAGCCCAGACCTTGCCCCTTCTGACTAACATTTGTTCCGGTCGATGCAGAACGCCCTCACTGAAATACGGTTCACATCAGAGCAGAATATCAAAAATTGGCTTGATTCATTCGTGGCTGCCAAGCCGGCGCAGTTCTTTTGGGATGGGATCCACAAATTGCCAGAAAGATGGGAAAAAGTCATAGCTTCAGATGGGCAATACTTTGAATAATACTATTGTACATGTTTTTCTTAAATAAACGTTCAAATTTTGAAAAAAAAAAACCGCACGAATTAAGTAACCCAAAACAAGGGCTGTTTGAAAGTACCCGGATTAGAAATGACAACGCAAATTTTTCAGGTTTTGATAATTTATTTTTTAATATAATCCAATTTCAACTCGATACACTTTTCCCAGCAGTGCTGTAACTTTTTTATCCCGTCCGTATAGTATTACTAGTACCGTATTACTTCCTTTTCGGCGAGCGATCTTTCTAGGTTTGGAAACGAAAAGAAGTCGCAGGGAGCCAAATCCAAAGAAAACGGAGGATGGGGGAGCAATTCGTTATGCATTTCGAGCCTTTGTGGTGGAAGAGTAGTCAACGTAGATCTCACTTCACGCGTCGCAAAAAACGGTGGCCATCACCATTCCGGCCTAAGACACGGTCTTCGCCTTCTTTGGAGCAAGTTCACCCGGTGAAACCTATAGTTTCGGCCTCCGGTGTGTACCAATGTGGTCTCACGGATGCGGTTGTTCTCCGATTGCGCGGACAGCTTTCTTATGCCCAAAATCTCGTGCAGGATATGGCTAATGCGTTCAATTGCAATGCCTACTATCGCAGCCAATTCGCGAATTTCGTTCGGCGGTCCGCCAACCGAGTCCACGGTTTTCTCTGTGGTAACCGTTTTTGGGCTACCCGGGCGCGGTTCATCAATCACGGTTCATTCATCACGGACTTGCGGCCTCTGGGAAACTCTGCGAACTAATGGTAAACGGTTGTACGAGAAGCTCATCAAGGTACTCACCAAACAGCCCTCGTATTGTAAAATATTGAAAACACTGAAATCCATCCATCTACTATACAATATCACATTTATAGCTTAAAGATTGAAAAGTCTATTATAAATGTTGTTTTTTCTTTCTTTAATAAATACCAAATCCCAAATTAGTACAGCCACACATTACAAGTCACTTAACATGAACCAACGAATTGTATGTATGGTAGATATTTATGGTTCACGTACTCTTCAAATCTCATTTGTATGCCATCAACCCCTGCTCTCTGGTATGAATGTATGTACATATATGACAAATGACATAATTCCTATGCCTACATATAACTTATGTCCTCCCACTCTCACCTACGCCCACTCCAACACTCCACGTACCGTTTGGAAAACCCAAACAATAAACAAAACCAAAAACGCACGTGGCTCTTGTAAAAGTCAAAAACATATGAGCGCTGTATGCGCATGCTTACGAATATACATTTCAGTTCGATCCATAGAGGTCGCCTTGGTCGCTTAAAAGCGACAAAAGTTCCCGAAAATGATGTCCTGTACCTGTCAGTTGGGAAAAAAGTTGAACAACGTACAGTGTTCCTGTTCGTTTCCCAGTTAAAACTGTTCTTTTCTTACAAAAATTAAGTGAATATTTTTATTTCCTGTTTCCGTTCGGTTTGTGTTTTGTATTAGTCAATTCCTTTCATTTTATTTTCTGTGATGAAATAATAATCTACATAATTTGTGTACTACGAGTATGTGTGTGAAGGCGTTCAATTTGAACTTGCAGCTATTCCTGTTTATGAATAAAATATTCGGCTTTTGGTAGTTCTGTGAAAATATTACTTTGGAGAATGGCCAAGAAAATACCATTTAATGTGGTATTTTCATCAGGTAGGTGAAATTCAATTGGAAAAAATAAAACCAAGACCATATTTGTTAGATAACGAACTTTGGAAAACTGGATTAGACAAAGGATTTATGTCTGCGAGTGCTCATCCTTTTCATAGAAGGATGGCTTATAATAGTTGCGTGAGGTTGTCGTTGTATAGGATGGTGCTGTGAGTTTTTAGATAAATCGATAAGTCAAAAAACAAAAAAGTGCATTTACAAAATAACTACTGCTGTTGCTGATAATAATAAATGCCTCCCTGTAGACTGACGTGATGACTGCACCTAAAAAGATTTCACTCTAGGATACGATAGATTTTCGTTGTTTCTTTTTTTTTTTTTCTTGTCGTAGGTAGATATACCTTATGGCATAGAAGAACTAACATTTATGCCTTATGGGGTGAGCCAAGTGCTGTTTATTGATTTAAGGACTTTCCCATTCCGACTAAACTGAGGGGATAGTGGACATTTTATATTCAACGACGAGTTTATCTTTACATTGGCTTTTCATTCATATCCAAGTGGATAGGTTTTCATCATTGTTCGTCTTTTAAGGATATTGTACTTATGAACGATTCTCGATTAAGTGGTAACGACCATGAAACTGCACACAGTACAACGTTGGCTAATGAGTTTGGTAATGTATAGTAGCCATAGATCAGACCATGAGATATAATGAAAAAGGATTGTCCTGAGATACCGGACAGGAAATTTTTATGAGTTGGCGATTATGTCAAGACACGCTTGAGTCGCAATGCGTCATAGATTTATGTGAAACCTTCTTAACTTGTGATATGTGTGGTATGCCAACTATTTAAAAAGAAAAAAAGAAACATGGGCATTTGATGTCGAGACAACTGAATTATTGGCTCTTACTGCTGCATACCAATCAATACGTTCATTATGTTGATCGGAGTATACACTCGTACCTACAAATATATCTGGGTGTGTATGTAGGTCCTTCTGAAATTCGATTGCCCCCCTTGTTGATGCATGAAATATTTATTTCGATTCGTGTCTGTAATCAACTCGTTTATTTGTAATTTTGCGTCGTATAGCCAAGTTATCGTGATAACTCTTTAAAGGATAGGGAACCTACTTACATATGAATGAACATATGTATGTATCTTCTTTCGATCTACATACACATGTATTTGCTTGTATGCGGCTTTGCCGTCTTTATCCATACGGTTAGGAATGGTACCTTCCAAAATTTTCTATGGCAAGACTAAAGTAGACAAGTTGTCAGGAGACACGTATTGTTGTTGCTAGTGCTACCTTATAAATCAAAGTTATGAGTTCGTTGAGTCATCCTTCTAAAATTTGTTTTGGCGACTGCAATTAAATAAGTCGCGTGTTCTTTGAATCAATCAAAATAGTCGTTTAATGTGTCTTGGATCCCATCATTGTTGACAAATTTTGTCTGGCTTTTCTCATGAATCTTCATCGATTTGTTTAGACATAGATCTGTTGTTTGTTTCTCAAGATGTTTAGCGTAGTGTCCCGACAGTCACCAGCAAAACTATCCTTGGCCTTATTTGCATCTTGGGGAGTTGTGCTACTAAAAAAAAATAGATTGATAAAGGCCAAACTTCCCCTCTTACTGCGTTGTTCGCTTTGCAATTTTCTGAGAGGGGGTCTATATTTGCCTGCTTCTTTCGACTGGAAAAAGGGGAACTTTACACAGACAAAATATTTTAGTCACGTCCATTGCCCGGAGAAAGAGTCGGGACGTGAGAAATATTATATTTTTCTTTTCGGAGTTGACCCAAATTTGATTCAGATCCTTTTATGTAGTGACCGTAGAACTTAACCACTATATCGTGTCATTGTTCAAGAGTTTGCTACTCCTAGCAAATTTTATCGGTGCTTTTATTTCCCGATTACTGAAGGCTGAAGCCTTCCTTAACTATCCTACATTTTCTTTACAATATTGTTCATTTCTGTCAGGATTTCGTATATCCATGCTTGAAATAAAAACGGATGTTCGTTCATTGAGGAGTGAAGTCTATGGCTGTTGTCTTGAGGATGAGGATGGCAATGCCACATCCTAGATATATCTGTGATCTTTTAAGCGTTTGGTTTTGAATTGTCAGGAAAATTGCAAAAGTGTATAAAATTTTTATTTAAGTTGATAGATCAATGCTTGTCATTTACTTCTTAAAGATTATTTCTTGTAAATGCTGACCACGATTACGTTTTAAGTGGTCCGTGGTGAGAGTCCAATTTTGAATATTGGATGGTATCTCGCCAATAACACGTGTAATTTTGTCTTCCATGCTGCAACGCTGTTATTAACGCTGGCTTAACAGGACCATACGCCGCACCAAAGTGTGAATTTTTTCAAATGTTTGCAGTTTTATTTATCAACATTCAACCAACCATTCAACCAGAAATCAGCTTCGCCGCTAAAGACAATTTTTCGATAAAAAAGCGGATCTTCTCCTAGCTTTTCTAAGGCTCACTCACCCAAAATTTCGACGCTGTGGCAGATCGTTTGGCCTCAGTTCTTGCACGAACTGTATTTTCTAAGGTTTTAGAACAAGATCCGTGAAAGAAATCTTCTACGTAGTAGAGTAACACAATCTTAATTGCTACAAACGGGGACGAATGGACAAATCACGGTCTTCATTAACACTGGGGGATACAGCAGCAATATTTTCCTCTATACGCACTCTACGGATATGGGTAGGTCAGTTGATAATAGCGTCACTATGCTTGGACTGTAGGTCGATTATGAGTGCGGGAAAAACATTTTCTACAGAGCGCGAATTTTAATTATAACACAAAGTTCAATAATTTATAAGCATTGTTCGGCTTTAAGTCTTTCCATGATGAAATGGCAATGCTAACTGAACACGTTTGACTTTAACACATGTCACGTATCATCCGTGAGCTGTCTAAAATAGAACACTGAAAAACTAACCAGAAAAAAAATCAACGTTTATTATGAAGTTCCCATTCTTTTGCTGCTCATATCTGAACACAGCAGTAATCACAGCTCCAGTGTCATGGTGTCCAATGGTATGTCTAAGATAAGAATGAAAAGACATTCTTTTAAAAGTTTTTGAAATCCTTGCCAAACTGATCCGTCTGTAGAGAATGGTGAAGCAGAACCATCGCTATTCTATCAAGGCCGGTAACGACTTAACTAAGACCTTTGATATCAAAAATGGTTTTAGACAAGGTGATGCGCTGTCATGTGACTTTCTGACATATGTGACATATATTTGAAAAAATACTCAGTACAACCACTAGCGTACACAGCTAAGAATATTGCCATAATTGGACTGTCACCGGCATTGAAATGGATGCTCCCAAATGGGTTTAACGTTGAATGAGGGCAAGACCAAGTATATGTTGTGATCAAGATGGGACCCTCAATATCGATGAACAGGACTAATCGTCTTAGTAGACAGGTACAAAATTTGAACTTTTAAGGGATTTTGTCTACCAGATGGCTCTACTATCGATTTTGCCTACAACATATCCGTTGAAATAAAACGAAGACTACCTCTTGTTAGCCGCTTGTAACTCTGAAAAAAAAATCTAAATTACTAGCTGGCGTTGGCATACATACCGAGTACCGATACTCTAATGAACACTCAGAGCAGTCTTTATATTAAAAATCGGAAAAGATTTTATTTCACTGATAAATACAAATATCGAGCTTTTTATCTTATTTTATACAAATATCTACGCGTTTTATATGAGCACGACTGCAGATGGCATGGCTCTTTAGGTTGCCGGCAGACCAGACGAATCCTTCGCGACGTCTCTTAGACTTCAGCTGTCCCTTGGTAAGAGAGTCTGCAGACTGTCGTGACGGGTAACAACACTTTTGCTAAGCATTTAAGTGTACTGGCATAAGTGACACAAAAACCTGCAACCCTTGCGCTTATTCGCCTTTCTTTGAAATATTTAGAAATTCCCTTCAAATAAACAAGGAGTACAATGGACTAGTTCTTTGTCTGAGTGCTCTGTTCCGATAGAAAAAAAACTCTTGAAAATCGCTGTTCCTTTGAATGAATAACTCAGACTATAGAACACTTTGATCATCCAAAACTTACTTTATGCCGCTAAAGTATGGACTCTATCCAAAGCTAACGAAGATATTCTCGATCATTTTAAGAGAAAAATGCTCATAAAAAATTCGGCCCCGTTTGCGTTGACGTGCTTGGAGGAGGAGATTTAACGATGAACCTTACGAGCCGTAAAGTAATCTCTATGTAGTCAAAAAACTTCGTATCAGTCGTCAAAGATGGCTAGGACATGAAGAGCGAACTGACACAAATACTTCCGCCCGCAGGGTCTTCAAATCTAAGCAACAACGCAGCAGAGGAGGACCTCATGTTAAGTGGCGCCCACAAGTAGAAGTGGCCCTCAACCGACTTGGAGTCCGCAACTGGAGGCATTTGCAGATAATGCAGATTTTCTGCAGAGCTAACTTATTCAAAATGTATTACCATTGTGTTCATAAACGCCAACAAATCGTCACACTTGTGCAGATTAGTAAGGCATTTCAATTGTGGCTGCAGAAAAAGTTAGACGATTTTAAAAAAATTAAAAAGATTTTTGAAGACCGCCTATTTAAATAATATGTAATAAAATTAAATTACCTTTTACCTTTGACAGATGCTAATCTAAGATTTGGTTGAATACTTATTTTTGCACTGACATGACGGTTTTGAATGCCAAACAGATGACGATCGTACTAAGATATGTCTGCGCAGAGAATGCGTTCAAAAACGCACGAGGAAAGACCAGGATTGTACTAAGGTAGAAACGCTGTCGTTTATGAACCCACCCGTCATCGGTTCCAAAATTCTTTTCTAATTTGGGTGCCAGGCCAGTAGATGGTCTACATCGACTTGAAATTATCAAATGATGGTTGTTAGCTATTGGTAATGTCTGTTTTTGATGGAGTTTTTGATCCACTCAGAGTCTAATTTTTTTTTATCCACGATTTCAATTTAGTCTTTCCTCTTTATAATAAAATACTTTTTGTTGTATATACGAATAAAAGAATCTACAATCTGTTATAGTCTGAAACTTTTGATACAGAACAAATTAAATCCCCTTATGAATAGAGTGGGTAGGACAATTTAACGCTATTCACACTTGTGGATATGGAATTTTGTTGGATGAAAGCCAAAGTCTCTTGTTGAACTGAAATAAACACATTGAAGTAGATGGATTAAAAGATTAAGGAACAACGATTTTTCCGTAACTCATTCAAGATTGTTACAAAAAGGACTTAAAAAAAAAAACTCAAGACAAAGTTTTTGTATAAAAATAGGAAACAATTTATTGCTGCAATTTTCTTTTCACCTCATTGTCTTATGTCGATTTGGAATTGGAAATTTTACCAAGCAAAGCCAATGCTGAGCCAGTAAATGTTAATAACCAAACAACTAAGGTTACTGTGCTTATAAATGGAATGAACTGCGAATCCACATACATGTAGAAAAACTTTGTGTTATAACCGAGAAATATGGTAGACATGGCGGCAGTGAATGTGAGTAATCCAAAGAGTTTGTGCCGAATCTTGATTTCTGATGGTTTTAGGAATTTCTTTACTATAACGGGGAAGAGACTTGCTATGCCCCCTAACATACTGGCTAGACACAATAAAATTGTCGCAAGACCTGTAAGCAAAATAAAAATTCTCAATACAAATCCAATGAGAATGATTAAATAATGCTTACCGAATTTTCCATGAAGTGTGGTAAAGTGGACTTCAGTTTTTGAGATCTTTCCAAGGCCAGCTATAAAACCCATACCGCCACCAGCAATCTGTAATGCTGTGTGCAGTCTTAATTTATTTTTGTACGCCAGGTGTTGTGTGAATAGATTTTCTGGATGGTAACACATGAGAGCCTCAGCGGCTAACAAGTGGAACTGCAAAAGGAAGAAGAAACAAATTAATAACCTTAAATAATAAAAATTATTTTGAAATATGTACAAAACGACTTATAAAAATCAGTTCGTAGCTAAGAGCTTATTTAGTCTGCTCATCGTATTACTTCAATTAGCCTGAAACTATCAGTTGATTCATTTTTTAAACAATTTTTATAAAAATTTAACAGATACATGTTTAAATGATTATCATTTTCTACTTCAATAACCGATTCCCATTTGCTTGAAAGACGGTCGATTTTGCGAGCAAAGAAGTCGCGGTTCTTAGAGACAATCCACGCTGTGACATCAAGTCATCTAAATCCTCATAAGTTTTGTTTGCTTGCCAAATTTTCAGTGAGCGATTGACGTGAGAGTCCGCAAGCGTCTCTATTTGAGAGTACGAAGGGTGAGAAAGTATCTCCCATCAATTAACCGCTGCGATCATGCGATTTGACAATACTCGATTATTTTCTCTGGGGCTAGGTCAAGCTAATCATCAGAAATCGGACCGACCGCTTGAAGCACTGCCAGTGAAGTCATGCCATTCCACACATAAAAGCATGAACGTAGCTTCAAAATAAAGCCAGAATCGATTTAATATCTCACAATGTTGTTGTTTTATTTAAATTTCTTTTGCTGTTGCTCTTATCTAATCATCCTTTACTTCACACCAAACAAAAGAAGTTGTTATTAGTGAGCATAGATGGCGTTGTTTTTAAGACTTATCAATCCAACTTCGTATGTATGTGTTTCGAAGAATTTAGCGAGACGTACAGAAGCAACATCCGGTTTTTGGTCCTCATAGTCAGCCAACCGAACTTGCTGTATGTGTATTAGATAAAATTCGTACTACGAACACACTACCTGACGCAAAGCCAACAGTGCGTCATCGCAAAGGAAACTGTGGCCATTTTCTTTATCCTTTTGTGAAAAGATCTCGTTTTGTATAAGATCCAGCTGGCACAGGACTTAAAGATATAAGATAATTGGCATGGACTCCTGACCATCTTCAAGTCAATCCGTCGTTTAGTGATGAGGCTTACTTTGGCCCAATGGGTTTGTGAACAAATAAAGTGCAGTGTTTGGTGGGGATGTCATCGGCGGCGACGTTATCGGTACCAATTTCTTCAAAAATAAACCGGAACAAGGGTTACAGTTATTGGCCTACGTTATCGGAAAGTGATTAGGACAAAATTGATGTCTGGGATATGTGGTTCCAGTAGGATGACGCTATGTGCCAAACTGCATATGAAATTATTAACTTACTGGGTTACGATTGAACGATGACATTATGGGTACATATATCGTGAAATTGACCACCGAAATGATGCGATTTGACTTCTTGAAGGTATATAGTATAAATATAATGTTTTTGTTGTATGTCAATAAACGTCAAACTATTCAAAACTTAGGAGCCAATATTCATTGCGCTACTGATGAGACAAAGCTCGAATGGGTAGCCCAAAATTGCGGCGACAGGATGCGCTGTGCCAAGAACAGTCGAGGAAGCCACATGTCTGAAGTCGTGGTCAAAATATTTTTTTTATAATGAATACTGATCCCCCCGTACAAAACCAGTCTTTACCTGTTTTCGGCATAGGTACTAACAAAAATTTTTAAATCGTAATACGGATTATCAATCCTAACAAAAACTAATTTTGGGATTTCAATTTCAAATTTGAAGAATGTAGATATGAGTGAATACATCCGTAAATAGACGGGTCCAACATCAGAGAGATACGCTATTGAATCAGTATGTAGAACCCACTTCCATTTAATCAAATTCGATGTGTCAAGCAACAGGTCACTCGTTCTTGCTTTTAACTTTTTATCGCATATTAAATTCACGAATGTACATACGTGTATGTATCCGAATGTACATAGTTTTAAAATACACCGGCGATACCGGACTTGAAATAAATAAACCTCATGATAAAGTTGTCAACATATGCTATCAAAACTTGACCTCACTGTGCAGAATTTGATTGTATGTGATGCGATTATAAAATATGAATATGCGTGCATGTGTGACGTGTATATTCGTATTGGCATATCCAAATGTAAATAATGCTTGCATAAGATTCTCTACCATGATCAGAAACATGTCAAATTCAATTTGTTTATACTCTTACCGTTCTGTAAGATTTGTAAGGTGTTGGTGCCATTCAAAGGCAGACGACTAAGTGCTCTTACAAGTTTAAGTATAACGATGATAAGTTCCCATTTACACTTTTATTTTAAAAAAGAAGAAAAGTGTGAGATACTTTTGATATATTTAGAATCATCTCTGTTTCCCTCTCACTGGAACGCAGCACGACTACATAATATTCACTCGGCATAGGACAACTCTCTCACATAGTACTAATTCAAACTCACTTTTATATACACATGTAGATATGTATAGAAACCAGATGTACAATACAACATACCCCAGATGTGGCTAATAACGCATGCAGTGATGTATCGGAAAATTCCAGAGTTTTGGCCAAGAAGGCCATGTAAATGACCACAAATCCAATCAAAATATGATTGACCCTATTGAGCAGAGTACGTAATTGCTTCCATTTGGAAACCGGTGTTGGAGCTTGCTTCTTTTGAGTTGATTTAGTAGCGTTCTTTTGAGCCATGGTGTATGTATGAGTACGCGTTCGGGGTAGCTCGCACTCTTTTTCTCAAATTCTAATTTCTAACGCGCACGTTACTTGTGAAAAGTATCTTGAAGATTCGACGTTTGAATAAGAACTAATGTTGTCAAATGAAAACGAAATGAAATCGAGTGACTGACAGTTAAGTGAGGTGTGGTGTGACTGTGTATTGGGATTTTCTTTTTGTTCTCTTTCTGAGTGAATATCTCAAATGCAAAACCTAATGAATTGTACCTAGCGTAGACTCTATTGGTATGGATTTGAGTGGTTTTTTTTTGTCTTATTTTTGATTCGAAAAAGCACCTGTCTCTGTACCACACACTTTAGATATTTTTGTAACCTTTGGCACTGTACTATCTCAGGCACTTGTAAATTTATAATGGCGTATCAAAAGAAAGTTGCCACACTGGAAAAATTCAAATTTCTTATTTAATTTTTTTTGAATAGCCTTATATACATATTTATAGGTACAATCTTGACCAAAAGCATGAGGTACTCTAGAAAAATTCTCATAACTTCAAAAAGAGATAAAATAGAAAAAAATAATATTATGTACATTGTACTTACCTATTTATATAGGTGATTTATCGTGAGGTTTGATTTATAATGTAAAATAAAACACATAAATTTGAAAGTGAACTTAAAATTGTTATTATCGGTTAAAAGAACTATTCATGACATTAACTCTTTAAAAATGATATCATGTAAGTGTTGGCCACGACTACGTTTAAGGTGGTCCATTCGGAAGGTTCAATTTTGTACGACTCGTTCGAGCATGGCGACTGGTATCTCGTAGATAACACGAGTAATGTTATCTTCCAAAGCGTCAATCGTACCTGGCTAATTCCTGAAGACTTGAGACTTTACATATCCCCAGAAAAAATTGTCCGATTGGCGGCCAATTTACCGTAGTAAAACGTGAAATTAAGTGCTCACCAAAATGATTTCTCAACAAGTCCATTGTTTCACACGCTGTATGGCTCGTAGCGCCATCTTGTTGAAACCAGAGCTCACCGAGACCATGTGCTTGAATTTTAGGAAGCACATAGTACGTTAACATGGCACGATAACGGTTACCATTGACGATAACATTCTGATTTGCCTCATTTTTGAATAAATATGGACCAATGATTCCACTAGCATATAAACCACACCATACCGTTATTTTTAATGGATGTTATGTTAGCTCTTGGTACTCTTCGGGTTAATTATCAGCCCAAATACGGCAATTTTGTTTGTTGACGTATCCATTGAGCCAGAAATGGGCTTCATCGCTGAACAAAATTTCATGACAAAACACCGGACTTTCATTGAGTTTTTTCAGAGCCCATTCACTGAAAATATGACGCAAATTCAAGTCTCCTGGCTTCTATTCTTACACAAGTTGAATTTTGTTGATCCTCACGTAAAATACACCACGTTGTTGAATACGCCAAGCCAGTATGATAAGAACGACGACGAATCGATTCGTCACGGTCTTCACGTACACTTTCAGCTACAGCTGCTATATTCCTTTCACAACGTACTGGAAGTGGTCTAACCGGTCGATTGTCATCCACTTATGTAAACTGGGACTCAAATGTTCGAATAGTTGGCAATAGCGGTTTCAGTAGGTTGATTATTCGATCCGTAAGTTCCTCGATTCGCACGAAAAACACTTCTCACAGAACGCTGATTTTCGTAATACAGCTGAACAATTTGGAGACGCTGTTGTGGTGTGAGTCTCTCCATGATGACTTGATAAATAATACTAAACAAAAATAACAAAGCAATTTGAAAGAAGTCACGAGTGATCTGTCAGAAAAGCCTATTGAAAATCAAACCTTACTATGAATCACCCTATATTAGTTGACTTATAAATGAGATTTTATTAAATAAAAATTCAGAAAGTTAGTTTAGTTTTAATGACTTTAATTTTAGATAAAAATAATTCATTTCTATATATTTAGTCTTAAGCCTACATTGGTTTGGCCACCAGACCGTCTACCCGATTGACATTTTTATGTTTTTTACTGAGTATAAGCTCTAAAAGTGTTACATGACTTAAAAATCACCCTAAGTTATATTGTATGATTTATGCATGCAACGAAAATTTATGATTGGTGTTTCCTTGTACATCTGGCTGGAATTTTATATTTTTCATGGATGTGAGGATTGTTTTTCTTTTTTTCTTTTTTTTTTTTGAGTCGACACGATCATTAACTTTGAAACTGACCCTTCTGTTGCCTTCGACTTATTTATTAAAGTCTTAAAGAGTCATACTGAGATGTCTACGGAAACTAAAGCACACAGAAGCTCTCTAACGAAAAGACTCAAACCCCGGATGACTAAATGTTTGTTGAAAAAAATTGTTTTTAAAAATAAACTACGAATAAAATGTAAAAAAGTATCTAAACCACGCTAGACTACAGAAAAAGTATCGTAACATTTGTAAGGAAATTAACATCCTAATTCCTCTTTACAAGGAAAATTATTATGTTAATAAATTTTATTTCACAAAAATGGTTCCTCTGACTTGATAGCCTCTAATTCTAATAACTTTTTGACAAAGGTTGCTTCAACAACTCTTACAAATGCAGGCTTTGATAACAATTTTCCTGCTGTCTATCTCAAGAGAAAAACCTAGAAAACAGTTTTTACTTCGATCCAATTACATCCTTCGAATTATTGTATATATAACCAAATTATGTTATTAAATAAATCAAAATCCTTCACTCGGAATAGTTATTCGAATGCCTTTATTAAGAATATAGCTTTCAACATTGTCGATGTACTGGCACACATATAACTATAACAATAGCAAATATCCAGGCAGTGATATTTAAGATGCTAATAATTACCGACCTGTCGCTCCTATTTTTGAGAAGTTATCAAGAAAAGGGTTGTTGATTTTTTTGAAAAACATTCCTTCTTCAGCTGGAATCAATTTGGCTTTAGAGCTGGTAATTCAACTGAGGACGCTCTCTTGAATTTTTGTCATTAAATTTATGGTAGCATGAATAGTGAAAAGTTTACTCCTGCTTTGTTTATTGACATTATGAAAGCGGGTTATCCTTCCTCCCGCGCTTTAAACTTTTTTGCTACGTTTTTTAAACAATCATTTGACAAAAACTCCTTCGCACCAGACCTCTCACAAAGTTACAAAAACGTAAAGATGATTTGCTACCCGGCCCAAATGATCTCTCTGCCATTTTTCTTCTTGTCTACCTATTTCGTCTACCCTCATTTCTTCCCTAAATTTCGAAGACCTCTTTTATATCCCCCACACACTAAAAGGGATCAAAGAATAAAGTTACCAATTATTTTATCGTTGTTACCATTGCTAACCCAAACTCATTGAAAACACTTTATACGAAGCCTAAGTCTTTTATTTCGCCTAAACAACATGGTTTTCTAAAAGGCAAAAAAATTATTACAAATCTAGTCGAATTCTGTGGTTCCACAAGGCAGCTGTCTTGGTCCCCTTCTCTTGATTCTATTTACGATCTTGAGAGGGTCTTTAAACACTCTTTCATTCCCTTAAATTTTTTAAAACTATTTCTTCCTCCCATTAGTCCACCTTTCTCCAGGCAAATCTCGATCGTAAATATAACCCTTCTCATCCTTGACTTTATTTTTATGGTCAACCCATTTCCATGGTTCATTCGTTTCAATACCTTGGCATATTAGTGTAAAAGGAAATGAAGTTGTGAAGAGAAGTGCAATCAACGAAACCTGCGAGGAGTCGGTGAATGAAAAGAATGTCTGCTGCGTCCCTTCGTTCCTCAAGGTATTCAGGTTAATGAGTTTGTGATGGTCTCGATAGGGAGGTAAGATTAGAGATCATTCCAAAGTAGACCCCGTAGAGCAAATCGAAGAAGCGACACTGGATGCTCTCAATTTGGGATACATGAACTCGTTGAAAGGGACACCACGCTTAGCTAGCGTACTCGAGAAGGGGGAGAACAAAAGTGATATATAGTGATCTGGAAGAATTCTTTAGACAATCTTTTAACGAAGCCAAGTGATGAGTTTGCTTTAGTAATTATCTCATCAATATGCGAGCAGAAATTAAACTCTCTGTCGCATAATATGCCAAGGTCACTAATACATAGACTGAACAAGATATATATGTTGGCCGTGGAAAAGGTAAATTCACGGAGGAGATTGGTTGCACTTAAGTAATCGATTTTTATTTAGTGAGATTGAGTTCTTTCCACCAGGTGGAAAGATTGTTTAAATATATTTAAAGGAGGTTGGAGTCATGTTGTGAAGAAATGGGTTTAAAAAATTTAGTATTGTCAGCATATAGTGAAAGTGCTAAATGTTGAATGACGCTTTCCAGATCGTTAAAAGTTAGGATGAAGAGAAGTGGACCAAAGTGACTACCATGAGGAACACCTGAAGTGGCCAAGAAAGGGGCGATAGGACAGACTTCAAACGAACACTATAAAAACTATTATCCAGTTAAAAAGTAAAATATTTTAGCAAAATGGGTTCAACGCCCAGGACGGATAATTTGAACAGGATTAGTTTATGAGATATCTTATTAAAAATCTTACTGAAATCAGTTTTTTAACCCCTCCGTATACTACGACTTTTGTTGGTCTGCAAAATACTGCGTTGAATTGGCCCAATAAATTGGTGTAGTATACTTCTGTACCATTTGATTGTTTTTTCCTTCTCCAAATAGTCAACGTGGATCACACCTCGCGCGTTCCTAAAAAACAGTGGCCATCACCTTTCCGGCCGAAGGCACGGTCTTCGCCTACTTTGGAGCACGTTAACCGGGTACAAGGCATTGTTTCGATTGTTGTTAAATTTCTGATGTGTACCAAAGAATCCATGTCACGAAACGATGCAGAAACTCCTCCGGATTTTATTTAAACACGGCCAAGCACGTCTTTGAAGTGGTCTCACGATTGCGCTTCTTCTCCGGTGTGACCAAACGCGGCACCTATCGCGCAGACAGCTTTCTCATGCCCAAAATCTCGTGCAGGATATAGCTAACGCGTTCAGTTGAGATGAGTGCTATGTCATCAAAAACCGACATGCGACCACGGCCAAACTCTACGAATGAATGGTAAACGGTTGTACGGGAAGTTGAATGGGTCCCATAAGTACCATCTCGAATGAGAGAAAACTCTCAGGTTTTGCCATTCAAAAACAAAAATTGCATCACGGTCAGATTGTCACCAAATTTGGACAGGCGGGCTAAAAGAGGCTATACTAAATGATGGTACACACATTTTTGTTCATTAGCGCAACCTATCTTCCAATCCGGATACTCATCAAACAGCCCTTGTATATGATTCTTTTTATCAGGAATTATATTAGTTTCAGCCAGGACGTAGACCTCAAGTGGGAGAGTGTGAGATTGCCGAGAACAGAACGGGTTTTAATAGTAGAAGGCAGGAGGAATGTTATTTCGAGAGGGCGTAGAAGTGAATGGTTGAAACACTGACAATGGTACTACGTTAGATATTAAAAAATTTGTCGTTGTCAGCTCTACTCCGTTGAAGGTATGAGGTCCTTTTTGAGTGCACGTAGTTGTAAGGTCAGTAGGGAGACCTTAATGCTGTATGAAGACCATGACGCTTTTCCCTCATAGCAAACTGAGTTGAATTTGTCCTGCAGATACTTTAGAGGGAGACGTATGTTCTCGTACGTCTTTTTTTCTCTGAGCTTAGAAAGTGCATAACGACATTCTGTTGTGTCAAAAGTTTGTTGAGTTATTTTAACTGTGGGAGGTAGAGGGAGGTCAAAAATGGTGCTAGTGGACGAAGATTTTGGGGGGAAAGGACACAGGATTAGGGATGTATAATATGGGAACTAATGAAATTGGGATATTTAGCTTGGTATTTCAGTTTCGGACTCTTGGATTGAAGGGGCAGCGGAAAATTTTTAGATTAAATCAACCGTCGTAGACGAGGAGGTGGCGGTGAAAGTTTGTTGATTTCGTTTTGATTCTGGTGGTGGTGTTGTGCGGCAGCTGGACCGTCGCCGTCTCCGTTGATTCTATCAAAGATTACTTCGAGCATAGGATCAGGCTCAAACTTATCAATTTGAATTCTTTAGAAGAACGTAAGAATATATGTACATAGCTGACATTCTTTTCATTTATCGTTTACTCTCAGGTTCTACAGGCTGTCTCTTCACCGCTTCTCTGATAGTTTCAATGAACCTATCTCCGATATCCTTCGAAATGTCAACGGAAAACTCTCCGTGTTTGATTTCGACCTAAGCACACCTCGTCTCAAGTACTATCTCCTCCACCATTTTCTTGATTCCTAGTCATTAAGTCTTTTTGTTAATTGTTAGATCTTAGTTTTTAAGTCCTAGTATTAAGCTTGTATTAAGCAAAATAAATGGGGGCCTCAGCTTTCTACTAAAATCCAAAAAAATTAAAAGACACCAAAACACGCCTGACTCTGTTCTGCACTGTAGAATCATGTGCTGCACTGTTAAGGCATTTTTTTGTTTTAAAAATAGTGGATTTCAGTACAACACACAACCGAGTTCTGATGTTCCCCGTTTTGCATAAAATCAGAGCCGAGACAAGATTGTAGTCGGGTTTCCATAGATGTCTAGAAAACCGATCTAGGTTACGCAGTCAGAAAATTGGATTCACTGAGACTTATCTGGGTCTCAAGCCATCAAGAAATCATGGGAATTGTGATCGGCAATGAACTTGCTAGGCAGAGGTCAGAGGAAAGTTTCGCAGGACCCGAACGTTCGTCCGCAGTCAGGGTTTCTATTGACAGTTGAATTTCTTGTGAGCATAACTGCAGATGGCATGTACTTCCTGCTTAAAGTTAGACTAAGATGTATCTAAGATATCAGTTTGTAAACTTCTTACTGGCATTTTAGAGAATTATTACGCTTTTTTTAAGCATCACCTCCTGGGCAGCTTGCTATGACAGTGAAGGTACTAGGCAGTGAAGGTAATCAATTTTCCTTGAAAGATTGAGAAATTTCAATCATAGGATATAGAAGAAGTCCAATGAATTAGTTTTATGTTTGAATGATCTGCTTTGGTAGAAGAAAAAACCTTGCCTTCGATAAATTGATGTAGTGGACTTAATCTGTTGCGGCAGAAGGAAACACTAAGAAGTAATCGGGTCTTAGAAAAATTTCATAGTCTGGCAATGAATCTGCGTTTTCATGAACGAAACGAACGTGAGCATAATGTATCCATAAAAAGGAGAGAAGCAGGTTCGCCTGTTTTTGTTTCGGAGTCCTATTTTTCGAGAAGAATATTAAAGAATAGGACTAATGACAAGATAGAAGTAGTTTTTCCAGATTTGAGTATTATCTGCACCAGCAGATTCTTGTATGTGAAGGTCTTTAAGTATACTTGCAAATACATTAGATTGCTCATATGCATTATGTCAACGTTTGTGATGATGATGGCGGCTGAACTGCTCCAGGGTGACCTAATAGTTTTTTTTATATATACGTAAATGTTAGAACAATTCAAATTTAAAAGAACAAACGCATTAATATTCTACATACGAGCATGTATGTATATTTGACGTCACATATGTTATTCTATTTTAGACGAAGATCCACTTTTTCCGGCAAGTGAGCTCAACACACATGGACCAACAGTGCACGGATGGCGAAGCAGTCCCGGGAATACCATAACCCCACATGATATAGTTTTACGATTCCATAAACCGGCCAAAATCTGTCGCATACAAATCTTAGCCCACCAGTATATGATTCGTAAGAAGAATATTTTTTTTTTTTTTTTTTTCTGTTGACGAAGCACTTCTAATCTGTTTTTCAATTTCAGCTGAAAAAGTCGAGCTATGGCTTCACTATTCTCCCAAAGGGATACCAAGCACTCCCTCCAGCCAATGCTTTGATTTTTTAGGTTTTATTGCACTATCCGACAATGCCGGAACGAATTTTAAATCAAGGGAGCTACAAAGTGTTACAGTAAATCCTAGGAAAGGCACTCATCTTAAACTGCGCCTGAGCACACCACATCGAAACGACTACAATACAGAAGGGCAAATTGCATTAATAGCTGTTAATGTTTTGGGTGAAGATTTGGAAAACAATGGAAATAACGAGGATTCGTCTGGGGAAGTGCAATTGTCTGAAAATGGAGAACCAGTTTTGGCTTCAATTTGTGATGATCTTTTATTTTCGATGTATGTAGAGGAGTCGATAGCAGATATTATTCGTGAAATGGAAGAGAAAAAGTCCAAGGCAGTCAATGACGAACGATTTGAATATGCCCGCAAACTAAAACTCTGTATGACATGTCTTAAGGTTGCTGGAGAACGTTTAGGACGATACTCGTTAGCGAAAAGACAAGCGGTTCAGCAAGAAGATTTTACAACAGCCAAGCTAAGAAAGGAACAAATTGAAATGTATCGAGGGGCTGTACTGAAACATCTTTTAGTAGATCAACTTCTTGAGCGCACTGGTGTCATAGCAGACAACGATGTATCATCAGAAATTTACTCATCAAAGCCAACGTTGCCAGCCGCTCCGAGTCTTCAAGAAGTTGCGACAGCCTTGGCAGAAGCACATTTTGCCGCAACAATGAGTCCAAAGAGTGCACAAGAAGATAAATCGTCAACGGATGGCGGAAGCTCTGGAGGTGGAGGAGCCGGAGCACAGAGTACAGCAAGTGACACACACTCTACCCACTCCGCTGGTAGCCATCGAAAATCTCACGATGATATTCCAAATTCTCCAAAACTAAATATAGGTCGAAGTCCTAGTCGTGGTTCACCGATGTCCAGCCATCAAGGTTCTCTGAGAAGGCGAAACAAGAGTGCTCCTAGGAATAGCTACGAAGACTATGAAGAAAGGGCTATTCCTACATTAAGACAGTAAGTTACTCGAGATTATGCGAATGTATTAGAAAATACGCTTCAGATCGATGTTGTGACTAGATTGTGTAGATTATTTGATTTTAGCTAAAGAACATGCATGAGTCCTAAGCCTAAGAGCATTTTACTCATAGTTGTATCATACATACTCGTACACAAACAAACATCCATTACTCTGTATACTCTATCGATGGTGGTTCTCTTTAAGTTGTGGTTGTTATCATATTGAATTTTCAGTTCACATACTAATGAATTTTTAAGGGAATGTCAAGGCACAGCACTACTAGAAGCAGATCCGAACAGGGGGAGATCTCGTTTGAATGATCGGGAGAGACGCCAAGCTGCTTTGCCGATTTTGGTTTTTGGAAACGAATTGGTAAGGTTTTGCAATCATTTAACGGTATGTTTTCGTATAACGATTTTTTTTTTCATTTCTCTTGAGGTTGAGCAATTTTACTCTCGTCAATTTCAAGATCGCGAAGATGGCCTAATGCGACTGCGGAACTTTCTTAAGGGGCAAGAAACCGAAGGAGAATGTGCAGCTGGTGCGAATAAAGTTGCCCGCAGTGCTGCATTGCTTTTACATCGATCTGTACGAGATGCTGTTTATTCAGTGTTTAGTCAGGCCACAGAAACTGTTAGAGTGCTGTTCCTAGAATTCGTTCCAGGTCGAGTTTCACAAAGTGAAGTTGCTCGATGTGTGGATCGTCTTTTACCGGAGTTGTTAGCTAAAAGCGGAGATCCTTCTGCACGAATCCATACTCTGGCGCAACACACGATTCTAAGTATAGCTGCATGCCCTGAAGTAAGTGAGCAGCATTTAGTTGCACCGGCATTGTCGCGTGCTGTGAGTTCCGGTACTCATCCACGATTAGCTCTAAGTCGCATGCAAATGTTGGAACAGCTAGTGCTTAGTCAAGGAATAAGCACTGACAAGCATAGTGGCTTAACTTGCAGAGCATTATCTGAATGCGGATGTTCGGGAATACATCATCCTGCCGAGCCAGTTCGCAAGGTGGCCGAGAGAATTCTTCTCTTGGTCTATAAAGTAAACCCAAGATTAGTACGAAAGCAGTTACCACCAGATGATGATATCACCAGAAGAAACCTTCTTTATCGGCAACTATTTACAGAATTTGATAAGTTGGATATGGAAAGAAAGAAAGAAATGTTAGAAGCCAATAAGCACTTTTCGGGACCGTCAAGTGATCCAATTTCACCACCATCGAACAGATCAAGTGAAAAACAACAGGCCACACGGGGTGAACAAGTCGATAAATCAGTGTATGAGAGTCAAATAAGTTATGGCTTTGGCACAAAGAGCCCAGATTCGCAGTCAAGTCCAATGCGTCGTTCTGAAACTAGAATTCTCAAAAGCAAAAGTGGCCATTCAATTGGTGGCAGTACAGCAGCAGAAAGTAATGGATATGCGGCTGGACTTGCATGCAACGGAAAACAGGAATATAATGAGAAAGTGAAGCAATCAATGATTTCCAGTAGTTCAAGGAAAAGTTCGAATTCAAACTCCAACTCGGAATCGCTAGAAGATCCTGATGTGATGTAAGTTAATAAAATATGAAGTTCATGGTTGTAGGAGTCTCATGGAGTTAGTATTTTGATCATTTTTTTTTGCAGACGCTGCCCGTTTTGTGATTGGTCCTGTCATGGTGAGCAAGCACACTTAGATAGACACTATTGGAAAAATTGTCCATTTTTGACAAAATGTCCCCAATGTAGTCAAGTTTTAGAAGTCGCTGCGATGAATTACCATTTGACAAGTAAAGCTAATAATAAATAGAATGTAATCAAAGATTTGTGTGTTATTTAAATTCATTGCAGAGGAATGCGAAGCGAAGAACAGCTATATAACCTGTGATCGCTGTACAGAGTCGGTACACAAACAACTGTATGAATTACATCAAATGGAGGATTATTGTCGAGGTAATTGAAGGATATACTATAGTCCTTACAGTATAATTAATTTAAATAATAAAGGTTGACGTTAAGAACGTTAAGGACATTCGAATGAAGTTGATTGGGGTTGGTGAATGAAAGAATAACTTCTAGTTCCCTATAATTTTCAATGGTAGGCGGTCCTGGTAAAGAGGTATGAGAAATAGACCTTGAAAAAGTGATGTTGAGTGTTCTTATTTCTGGACAAATTGACTAGTAGAAAGTGGGAAATATGTTGATGACTTTCAACAGGATTGAAAAATTGTTTTATCAGTATAAGAATTATTTTATCAGTACATAAACGGAAATTGCGCTCATATTAAGTCGGTCGTAGAGAAAATTCAGTTGTAAGGAAACTTGCTAAACTTACGTAGCAAGGTAATAGATTGGTATTTGGAAAAGCCAAGCTCTTGGCAATTTATTTATTTATTTATTTTTTTTTTTTTGTAGGGGACCGAAGTCTTAGGATAAAGAAATAGCTTTGAAAAATTTCACATCGTCAAGGTAGAGGGATTAATGATTTAAAGAAAGGGACCTAGACGGCTGTCTTGTGGAAGATCAGATGGCGCCAAAGAAAACGCTGAGAGATAGGAGCTAAAATGAGCACTATAATATCTTTCTGAAAAATATGGAGTCAAAACCAAGAAAGGATATTTTCAAAAGGATCCATTTTGCATTTTCCTAGAAAATGCTGGCCATATTTGTTTTTCTTTTTAATATTAATTCGATACTGACTTATTTCTTCAATTACCCGAAATATGTCTAAGCCCTGATTATGAATAATAGACTGCGGCATTTCCAAATAACTTTACCGTCCCGGATAATTGAATTGCTTCAAGGAGTGATTGATTCACAATCTCTCCAATCTAGACCCACCCATACCCTTGACGTTTTCATATGCCAACGGTGTTGAAACTCTGTCCTATAAACACTACGCTAAACTAATCAGCTTTTCTCGAACCAGCTTGTTTATACACTTATAAATCAGTACATCGTGAAACATTTTATCTCTGATCCCAAAACTGGCGCTACAGGTCGGGGTGTCTAACACTTTCCAGTTGCGCACTTCAAATCGGTTGATGTTCCCTCCTACTTATACGTGCCATTTAAGATGAGCTTTTCTTCTACTGCGTTATCCCCCGCTTTACATTCGAAGACCTTGTGGGTCGGAGCTACATGTCCTTGCCATCTCAGACGAGTGATGCACAGTTTCCAAACTATTGTAGATCGATGCCGCCGTACAGCTCATATACTTGACCGATGATATCTTTATCCGCTTTCGAATGAGTCCACGCTTCAGCACGTTGTTCCAGATATTGCTTTATTACTTAATTGCCTTCTTCACCAAATGAATGTAAAACCGATAGCGGGGTTGGTGGAGGTGTTTTCTCAGATAAGCTAAATTTAAGGTTTTCCTTTCGTCTTCCAAATCACTGTATCGTGTTCAAGGCAGAAATTTTGGCGATTAAAGAAGCTCTGTCCTGGCTGAAGAAAAACGTGATATCTGCAAAGGATATCCGCATATTTTCGGATAGTCAGGCCGCTATCAAATCCCTGGACTCGGTCTCACTAAATTCTGAAACCGCCCTTGAATGCCGATCATCTCTTACGGAGATGGCAGAGCATTTCAACCTTAACCTTTGTTGGGTGCCGGGCCATAGAGACATTCCAAAGAATGTCTATACATATTCTATACTATACATATTCTACCGGAAAAGGGCAGTATAGGTATACTTATCGCTACGTGCAAATTATTATTAAAGCTGGATGCTAATAAAAGCACAGACCTTAGATGGGCCGGTGGGCCAAAATGTCTAGCGACTAAACAGATCTGCCCAAAGTTGGATCTGAATCGCTCTTAGAGTCTGATTCTTTTAAATAGGAAACATCTCAGCGCCATTATAGGTGTCATCACTGGACACTGCCTTATAGGCAAGAATGTGAGAAGGCTTGGCGCTTTTGTAAACGATTTCTGTAGAAGCGACGAGGAAGATGAGACAATCCTCCACCTTCTCTGTACATATCCAGCTCTCTTCCAGAGAAAAAAACTCCACCTAGGAGCCTTGTTCTACAACAACTTAAGCAATCTAAAAAATACAAACGTTAACAGTCTCCTGCGCTTCATCGTAAGCTCAAATTGGTTCCATGAGTGAGGGGTTTATAGGTCCACATGGTAGCACAACGGACCAATAGCCCTAAGTGGGTTGGTTTCCAACCGCCACTCTAACCTAACTTAACTTAACCTAAAGAAACAGCGATTGCCCAGAGTGATTCTTCATTTTATTTCTTCTGAGGTGTTGCTGGCAGAATTGATAGCAGAGCTGAGGTAGACAAAGTCCCTTACTACCTCAAAGTTACATCTGTTAACTGTGAAATTTTATCCAATTCATTGCTGTTGTGTGTCACTTCTTTTTGACAGCACACCCTTGGTTTTTCCCTCATTTACCGCTAAACTCATTGTGTCAGCTTTCATCTCAATACTAGTGAACGCATATGACAGCCAATTATATCAATATCAGCGGCGAACGCCAATATTATTTTTGCACAGACTTGAAAGATTGTTCCTTCGGTGTTCGATTGTGAACACAATTCCTCAAGTATGATGTTGAAGAAGTCATATGACAGCGCGTCACTTTGTTTTAAGCTTTTTTCGACATCAAAGATCTCAATTAAGTGGATCAGATGACGTTCTCCATCGTCATTCTGCACAGGCGGATGAATTCAAAAACTCTTCAAGTATATAGCTTGTCTCTATTAATGTTGTTAAAATCGAGGAAAAGATAATGTGTATTGATTTGGGCTTCTTGATTTTTTCCACGATATCCTGGAGTGTGAGAATTCGGTCAATTGTGGAATTTCTTGGACTGAAACCACACTGGCAGGGGCAAATCAAGTTGTTGACGAAAGGTTCCAGGCATTCCCACAATATAGCAGCAAAGATATTATACACAATATTGAGAAGACTTATACGAGTATGTACCTCCATAGTTGACACAGTTAGGGAGTCAAACGATGCTAAGATTCCATTCGTTAGGCCTACACTCTTATGAGCAGATCTTAGACGGGAGTTGGGGTATGCTCTTCACAGCAGCTTTGAAAACGCGTTTTTTCCTGCAGCTTAGATATTGATGTCCATACATGGTTTTAGAAAAGTGGACTTTTTTATGATATAAAAGAGTGTACTAATGAGCATTCGTAACGAGACGGGTGTTACGGTTAAAAGTTTGAAAGGGCGGAATGCTATCAACAATTTCGATGGAGCACTGGTAGTGAAAATAGCGATACGACAAGGTGAGACAGGAGGCGTTACCCCGGTGTTTAAGGGTTTTGAATGACTGTGTTATATTTGCATCACCAATGAGTTTAATCGCACGAAAACTTTGGAGCACCTGACCAGACGTGGTCATTGTACTCAAGTTTTGGGCGGATAAACGCCTTATGGAGGCCAGGTCAGAGGCCTGACACACATACCGATAATGGAGAGTTTTTCGGTTTCTACGATGTAAATGCCATTTATGGATAATCGCTGGTTGTTTAAATTTCGCTTTAACGTTCCCCAATTAGTAATGCTGCTAATATCGGAATTTAGTGTGCTTAACATACGCTATTATTCCCGTTCTAAAGCCGAAAAACAGGGATATGAGTCCGGCAACCCAAATAAAAAGAAGAGAGTTCTGTCGTCAGCAAAGAAACATATTGGATTAGAAGTGGTAAACAAGAGATCATTGATGAAAACTAAAAAAAAGTGTCGGACACGAAACGAAGCCCTGATACACATTATAATTTATCTTGTGAATATCAGACTTGAAACCATCCAAGACAACTTGATTTGGACGTTCCAAAAGATTATTACTAATCCATTGAATAAGAGAGTCGTCGATCCCAAAAGCACGCATTTTCGACAAAAGAGCCTGATGGCAAACTCTGTCAAATGTCAAGTACAACTATCTTGCTTTCGCCAGATTGATATACGCTTTTGTTCCACTTTTCGGTGAGACATGCCATCAAATCACCAGTGGACCTGTTGCTACGAAAACCATACTGTCGGTCATTGAGAAGTTTTCGTGTTTCGAGATATTTTATTAGCTGATGATTTATCAGCGTTTTCATGACGTGGGTCTGTCGAAGGAGGGAGAAGAAGATGGAAGTTTTGGCTATCATCCTGTGAATTAAATGGTCTATTCTTTCTGACGGCGGGATGGTAAACTTCTCCTTTTTTCAATAATCGATCAAATAGGCAAGAAAGGGAAGAGAAAGTATTCTTTAAAGAAAATAAGGAGAGACTATCGTCTCTCGGATAAGAATTCACCATAAAGTTTTCATAACTTTTCTTCATTTAGAGTAGTTAGAAAACAAATAATAATTTTTTTTTTCAAATAACGCCTTTAAAAGTGTAATAAAAAGAAAATAGTAATGTTGTATGATTTTATAAAAAAGTATTTGAAAATTCATAAAGACTGTCGAATCTTAAATCGTTTTTTGTTTTGCTGTATGTCTCGTTCATACAAAGAAAAATTAATTTGTTACATATACTTGTAGGTACAGATCTGTAATTTCTTACGCGATTAATTTTTTTTAAGGTTTTAAAAAAATATTTCAATCTTATGCCATTACACAACACTGCACTAACACAGTTGTAAATACGCAACGTGAATTTTGTCATGAAGTCGATCATCAACATAGATTTAGTGTGCGGGCAATTCGTCGCACCGTGAAAAAGCTTGAGCGTGAGTAAACTCTTTTGGATCTTAAGCCACTAACCAAACAGAGATTTTTGTGAAATGAAGAAAAAATAGCCGCTCGTTTCGAGGAAGACCCAGAAATGGCGCCGATTAGCTGAATTAGGCATCGCCAAAGAGTCAACCCGGCTTATTTTGCGGTTGGATTTGTACGTTTATCTGATAAGATATAATTAAAGCCGGACGACTATAGGCAACGCCGTGTGTTCTCATCAATGCATTCACAAAGATAAACTGTTTGGTGCGGTTTATGGCATAGCGGCATCATGGGATTTGGTGACAAAATCAAAATCAAAAATTTGATAGCGTTTGGTAAAAAAGTATTATAATGAAATTTTGAGAATCCATAACAACACTCAGCGACTAAACTGGGTAACAAAATTTAAGGACCACTTAACTAATAATTTTACTACGATATGGGAACAGCAAAGTGTGCAAGAATCTTGCATAAGCTTTCTCGAAGCCAAGAAGAGATTTCTGGTGGATGAGTATTTTTGGAAACCAACGGGTTTCACTTCTTGGCCGGCTCCCTACTTAAATTCAACTTTCAAACCGTTCGTTCACAAATTAGTTTTCCCAACAGGTATGCACATAAAATTGCCTTACATAAATGGTGATAGACATATTTTTGACTCAATGATGTTCTATGGCGACAGAGGGGGACATAAATTTAATACAAGATCGGCACATCGAAAAAGGAAGATATGCTGATTTGCGTTTTAAATAGACTTGTGGGTTATGCAAATTGACAATAGTTGATAGAGATAGGGGCCAAAGATTAAAAACCCGTTAATGGGATCCGCTGTAAAAATAAGGTCTTACTGCCTGTACATGTAGTTTGAGGTGGTAGTAATTTAGCATAGTATTGCATCTAAGAACCGACCTAACAAGAGGCATTCCAAGTCTAATAGTCATTTAGATCAACTAAAAAGATTTCTCATTAGATGAAGCCAATTAAGTTGAGACCGTGGTGGTGTGGTATATGAATAGACTCATCAAGCAGAGGGTCGCGGGTTCGAATCCCGTGCGAGGCAATTCTCTGAAAGTCTTTTCATGGAATTTGTATGTAGTTATATGTAAATCCCATCGGCCTCAACTCTGACATGAAGGCTTAACACTGATGTTGGAGTGGTTGCTGGCTGAGCTAAATGTAACGAACTAACAACTGGCACGTACTAAGACCCACTGGTTGAGGATGCACTGGCTCCAGTTTGACAACCACCTCTGGAAAAATATCGAAACCTAACACCTGAGTTTCAAAACTACTACACCACCCGTCCACGCCCTGGTGAAAAGCCAATAAAACAAAAAACACTTTTTATGTTTAGCGTAAATACCTATCGTGGAGACTAAAGTTACCGGAATACCCTAGCATCCATGGACTGGATATGCGCATGACCGTCGAATACCATCTTTCGATAATACCAAAGTTTGAATCTGTATTGAGGGCACAAGGTCATTCTAAAACCTCTTGCCGATCTTAGATTCACGGCCCCCAGTACTTATTTGCAACTCTACATCGGGTCAACCAATTTGTGGAAGACCGTTCCCGCGATTTAGGTTTAAGCCACAGCCAACATGTCGTTTCAACTAGTGGCCTACCTCATGGTCATGATGAGACTATCGGTAGTCGATAGCGCTCAAAGCGAATCCCATAACCGGCCTAACAAAATGTAACTTGTTAAATCGTAGTATCCTTCAGTGGCGTCAATCAGAAAGCCTTTACGATAAGACCAGTACTGCCCTACCTCCGTTTATTTTTAGACTACGTCATTGAAGTAATAGGTAGGATTCAATAGGTTTGGTTGTTAGAATTTACCAAATCATGACATAATTTTAAAATATAAAGACGAAAATAGAGAGTACTTAAGCTAAGCCCAGATACTCGTAAGCTCAGAATTCAGAATTCAAACACTAACTTGCCTAATTGTAATTTTATTTTTGCATTACCCTTTCTAAATATCAATTGATCTGTTCAGCTTACTCCTAAATATCTTTGATCTACTTTCAAGATTTCACTTAAAGATTATCTTTTTTTCTTTGTTTTAGAGCTTAAGACAGGTGCTGCTCGTTGTCCACTTTGCCACGATGATGTTCATCTACCATTAGACGGCGGCTGGAAACTGCATTTACTAAGTTCATCAGGCTGTCCCGGTAACGCACGACGAAGAGTAAAAAAGCAAACAAATTAAGCAAATTTGTATTAACATTCGCTTAAACCGTTTAAAACGCAAACAATTTAAACTTAACTCCGCTCTTATGCCTTTTTTTCAAAAAATCAACCAATTGATGTTTTGAAAATAATTAATAAAGAACTATCAATAAATGCTCGTTAGGGAAATGTGCAATTTTAAAAACCAATTACATTAAATCACATCACAATTTTTTGAGCTTACAACAAAAATACAATACAAATGTTTAAAAAAAAAAAAAAAGAAATCGAATATGTATATCTTATATATATTTTTAGTCATTCAAAAGAAAATAATAAAGAAAAAACAAGAAAATTTACAAACATTATGCAGCAAAATATAACAACAATAAACGTTTAACCGTCACAAATGTATCACCTATTAATTCGTAATTTATTTAACTTATAGATCAATTTTATTTCCTAATTTACATATTATACAACTTGTGTTATTAGCTTCTTGAATAGTTTAAATTAATTAGTTCGATTTTATGTATGAGTATCATAGTTAGATAGTCAAGTCCTAATTTAAAAGCAGACACATGATGTCTTACGTTAACTAATTTTTTCTACTTTGTTGTGATTGTTATTCGGTTTTCTATTTTTATATTCATATAAGAAGACTATTGATTTTGTATACTCTTAGTTAAATAGTACATATAATTCACTTTAGCGTTAAGATATCATATACAATTATTATATTTATATTTGAACGGTAACTATATTTTTCTGTGAAATTTTTATAGTTATATAATATTTTTGCAAGTAGTTTTGTTTAAGATCGACTTTGTTTCTTTCTCTCCGATTATTACGTCCGTTTTACAAATCCCATCCAGTAAGTATAAAGGAAATAACAAAATACAAGACAACAGATAAAACATATTTAAGTAGAAAGAAAGAAGCAAATCATATGGTAACTTCAATTAAGACATTTGAATAAAAACTATTATGCAAAGGTTTATTTTATTTGTTTTACAAATTTGAAGTAAAGATTATCTATTGAATAATATTTCTGCGTTTTCAGCAACAACGGGTTTTTTCTATAATGAGCGCGCGTTCAAGCGATTTGTGTATCCTAAAATGTTTGTACACAGCGCAGGCGAAGGAAATTTAAAGAGGAAGAAAAGAGGTGCCGATGTACATTGGTCTTAAATGTTTACAAGTTATAACGTCCAGAAAAAAGAGATCTCGACAGGGTATTCCATAAGCGAGTTGTACGGCTTAGGAGCGAATCCTATTTTAGAGTACGTCCGAAAGTGGGCTTTAGGGTATACTGAGGAGTATTCACAGCAAAACGGGTGTTACGGTTAAAAGTTTAAAGAGGCTGCTACTGGCGATTGCTATGTATCACTGGTAGTGGAAATAGCGATAAAAACAGAGTGACACACAAGACAATATATCGGTGTTCAATAGGTGCAGAGATGTTTTTGACGCACCCAATCAGATGTGGGCATTGCACTTCAAATTCGGGTGGATCAGAAGGGGAATAGTATTTCTTACATCGCTTGAGGAAACCTTGTCATTTCGCAGCATTTTTGACAACATCGAATATGTGGTCATTCCAAAATAAGTCGTCATTCACACACATACCGAGAATGAAAAGTTTTTCGGTTTCGACGATGTAATGAATAATGGCTAGGTATTTAAATTTCGCTTTAATGACAGCAGACAGCCATGGAGTTTTGGAAGCATTAAATTCCAATCTGTTAATCTGTTGATAGTTCCCCAATTGATTATGCAGTTAATATCGGAATTTAATGAGCTTAACAGACACTGACGTTCCCATTCTACAGTCGAAGAGCAGGGACCCGAGTCAGAAAACGATTTAAAAAGGCAAAGTGTACTCTCGTCAGCAAAGTAATATATTGGATTAGGGGTACCAAACAAGATATCATTAATGAAAATTAAAAAGAATGTCGGAGGTAGAACAGACCCCTGGGGCACACTAGCCATTATTTTGTGAATATCAGACTTGAAACCGTCTAAGACAACTTAAATTGAAGATGAGAGTCATCAATCGGCAAAAGAGCCTGCTGCCAAACTCTGTCAAATGCTTTAAAAATATAAAGTTTAACTATTTTGCTTTCGCCAAATTGATGTACGCTTTGATTACACTTTTCGGTGAGACATGCTGCCAAATCACCAATGGACCTGTTGCTACAAAAACCATACTGCCGAGCTAACGATTTATCAGCGTTTCCATGGACTTGGAAAGAAGGAACGTAAGTAGGTCTGTAGGAGAGAGAAGGAGATACGCCATTTTTAAGACGAGGTGGATATATGCTGCTTTCCATCTGCTCGGAAAGAGTTCTAAAAAGTAGGATTGATGAAAAATACGCAGTGGTATTGCCAGCGAGAAAGGACACCTCTTCAGAAGAAGGGAAAATATACCATCTGGACCAGCGAATTTGTGTGCGTTGAGTTTTTTAAGTACTACACAAGTGCGGAAGTGAATTCGTCCCATTCGACGATCTCAAGGATAGTCGGGGACAAAACACAATCCGGAAGTGTTGAGGTGGCCGCAAAGTGTGCAGCAAGCAGATTAGCCTTGTCGAAAGAGCTGTCGGCTGGAATGTCATTGTAAATTAGCGTTGGCATTAAGGATGAGCCACAATTTCTAATGTTTTTACGAACAGCCAAAAATTGTTACTACCATTGGGACATTGTAGTATTATTTACCTAAGTTTTTGGTCATATTGGAATTTCACACACTTAAGAAAGACGTTGCAGTCATTCCTGGCTTGTTTAAACTTTTTTCGGTTTTCTTCTGACGGGTTGGTCTTTTAGGACCGAAAAAACATTTCTCTAACCCTGATAGTTTCTTTAGAGTTCAAGTCGTACCATGCCTTTTCTTTTGGTTTGATACTCTTCATCCGATGATGGATATCAGCAGCGGCCTCCACGTTGTTATCGAGAAAACATAAGGACCAGTTGAAATTCCTAAAGAAGCTGTTAAGTCATTAACATTAAGCGTTTTCGTATTTCCATACGGTTCTTTTAGGAATCATTTCTCTAACGAGAAATTAGCTGATATGACACAATGGTCCGACAAGCCTAGAGGAGGTGAGAGGTTAAAAAAAAATTTAGGGTGTTGGCGGTATGTCTATCAATTACTGGTATTCACGTGGGCTCATTTACAAGCTGGGTTAAGTTGTTAAGTCAACACACCATCCTTCGCGTATTGTCTGTCCGGAATTATGTACCATATACAATATTAAAATCGTCCGTAATAACGATTTCAGTATGAGGATACAGGGAAACAATCCTATAAATGGAGTGAGTTAAAAATCGAATTGCTGTCCAGTTTGGGGCTTCTGTAAATAAAGCAATAGTGGATAATTTGGCCACGGAGATAGAATTTTAACCACACGAAATTGATTTCCGGATTGGAACAGGCAGTTTGGTAAGCTTTGGCGAGACCGCGATGAAAAAAGTATTGTAGCTGGTTGGTCCGTAGCCAGGTATCTTCAGATCGGAGCGATCTGAGAAGTCTGTATATACAGACGTGGATGCACGAAGAAAAATGATTAATTTTAAGGCTGCGTATATTGGCTACATCCACCCTGACACAAAAACCAATTATGCTAAGCAAGGTTACGAAGTGGCAGTTTTGACGTTGGCTTACCGAATCAAATTGCTGTAGGTGATATGCCCTTACAACAATATGAAACAGGGCACCAACCAAATGCACAGTCACAACCCACTATCCATCGATTGTTACATACACTCAGTCAATGCCTATACCATATGATAAATACATTAACGGCAGTGACCTAATGCAAGAAACAGTATTCCGACCAAGAGCGGTCGACGTGTGCACTCGTCGGTGGTGGTCTCGGTACTCTGTTGTCTGTGATCTTGTGCGTGCTGAAAAACTCGTGCAGTTCGAAATGAAGGAAGCATTGCTCGGGTGCAAGCAAGTATTGAGGAAAACTCCGAAACTTCCACCATTTTCACAGAGTGACAATATGGGTCTTACGTTCATCTTTTGTCTATTGTAGTATTTTCTAAACCAAAATCTCGTCTATTCTTCGATGCGCAAATTTGATATCGGTAAGTAAATTCATATACACAATTTATAGAACCATGAAGTAACTGTCGTATTCTGGTTAGTTTTTGACTTAGACTTAGACTTCAGACTTAGCCCATGTGGCTGAAAAGTCAGTGCCGTTTCTAAGAGAGGGCACCACTTGAATTAAATCCATACCATTTTCAGTTAGTACCAACCTTCTAAAGATACGTGTATAGATTTGACAGCTGTCGGATGATTAGTTCTCGAGATATAGCGTTGTGATTGAAAATGGTTTCAAAGCATTTTCGTGTGTTGATTTATCATTGCTTTTTGATGAAAAAAAAAATGCAGCCGATGCAAAGAAATGGCTTGATAAGTGTTACCCAGACTCTGCACTAGCCGAACGAACCATTCGCAAGTTACATTGCGTTGTTGGAGCATTTGAAGGACGAAATCGCAGAAAAACGGCCGCATTTGAAGAAAAAGAAAGTGCTGTTTCATCAAGACAATGCACCGTGTCACAAGTCGATGAAAACGATGGCAAAATTGAATGAATTCGGCTACGAATTGTTTTCCCACCCACCGTATTCTCTAGATTTGGCCCCCAGAGACTATTTCCTGTTCGCAGACCTCAAAAGAGTGCTCGCCGGAAAGAGATTTAAGACCGATGAAGAAGTAATCGCCGAAACAGAGGCCTATTTTGAGGCTAAACCGAAATCGTACTACAAAACTGGTATCGAAAGATTGAAAAATCGTTTCAATCAGTGTATCGCCATCGAAGGCAACTATATTGATAAATAAAGTCGAATTTTGCAAAAATTTGGTGTTTTACTATAAAACGGCACTGACTTTTCAGGCCATGTGTTATATGCTGTTTAAAAAAATGGGTTTTTATACTTCTTGGAGTCTTAGAGCAAAACTGGGATGGTTAATACCGTAAATAGACACGAAGTCGCTCCAATTGTGTTATATAAGACAGGACTTTGCTACTCCATTTTGCTCAGATCAAAAAAACTGCGATTGGTAAGAAGATGGTTTTGTTTGAACCTAGAGGTACATATGCAGACAAATTCACTTACTACTTCGAAGGTATGGATGCTGCAGATAGCATATACTTCATGTATCTCGTTTGACACTAGATCAATTTCAACATTACCAAGGCGATATTAACGGAAATGTTATTGAAAGCATTTGCGAGTAATTGAAATTTTTTTTAAAAAATCGTAACTCTGGAGAAAGCGTGTGAGATTTGAACAATTGATTCAAGAACGATGTTTAAAAAATCTCCTGATGTCTCGATAAGGTTTTTACCGAAATTAGAGGAAGATGCATTCTCCGTCGTCATTCTGTATACTCAGATGGATTTGGCAGGAATACCTAAATAAGACATTGCAAACATTCAATTATCATTGCGATGACTTTTGGTTATTAAATATGGATCGATGCTTATTCGCACAAAATGTTTAAAAAAAATTCTTTTGGTCATCAATAAGAGCTTTTTCGCATAGCTTGATCGATAAATTTGAACGCTAAGTTGACAGATTAGTGATGTAAAGATTCCAAATCATGTTCTTCCGATAAGTTAAGTTAAAAATTGGTGTTGGAAATTAATGAAGAAGATCATGACTTTCTATTCTGAGTGCTGAAGCTTGGATATAAAAGAAGAAGACTGGATATATAAAAAAAAAAAAAACAAATTTAAAGATTCGTTCTGAAACCAAAATGACACTGCTACCCAATAGAAAACCTTTTGTACACATTATCATTTAAATAAAATGGCCCTTGTCTTACAAAGTTTTATAAAGCGCCAATACAACACTTCCTTACCGACTCCATATCCACAAAGTCAAATTCGCGTGGCCCATCGCTTAAATCTTTTTCTACTGCCAAATTGACGTTGCTCTACAAATTGCACCATAAATCAACCTACCCAGGCAAAACTCAACAGTCGCGCTCAGGTCTAGTATACATCGCGAATTAAAATTTTATTCTCCCAGTCATCGGGGGAGGACGGCAAGTTAATTAAGCCGGTAGCTTTGTTAAAACAAATTTCATCTAAAAGCCATTACACTAATCTCTGCACTATTCGAATTTCGGCATTTTACCATAATGGTTATCCAATCGTATAAAGTGGTGTTCTATTGAAAAAAATTGGACTTGTCCTCGAGTCCTGCTAGCGACAACAAAGGAGACATTTTTCACACGATAAAATTAATTTAGATCTCAAAGGAAACGGTTAATTTAAAACAGAGGCTATTTTATTATTTCAAATTGAACCATGACATTCCAAGAGCTAATAGAGTACAAATATCTCACCAAAGATCATCTCGCTGGATTCGACAATTACAAGGTTTGGCAAAAGATTTCAATTTCTGTTGATGCTTCGAAGTGACTCACTTTTGATGTATTTTTTTTTTTTTTCTAGTATAGTGCAAGAGATACGTCGCCACTGAGTGTCTATGTTATGCATCCTTTTTGGAATTGGATTGTGCAGGTAAGTCGTATAAATAGAGAAAAAAAATAAATAAATAAAAACAAATAAATTTTTTCATAATGTAATAAATCAATAAATTAACACCATACGATAGTTCTTCCCCAGATGGATCGCACCAAATTTGATGACATTTCTCGGTTTTCTCTTTACCGTAGCAAATCTCGTCCTCCTCTCATACTACGATTGGAATTTCTTTGCCAGTTCGGGTGAGCCCGGATATAAACCGATTCCTCAATGGGTTTGGCTATGTACAGCAATAAATATATTCCTGGCATATACGCTGGACGGTATCGATGGAAAACAAGCCAGACGAATTGGTCTGTCTGGGCCACTGGGCGAACTATTCGATCATGGTTTGGACTCGTATACAGCTGTTTTTATACCTACGTGTTTGTACAGTATTTTCGGACGTTGTAATGCTTCTATACCACCAATTCGAATGTACTACATTTGCATGATGGTGTTTTTTAATTTTTACGTATCCCATTGGGAGAAATACAACACTGGTGTGCTCTATTTACCGTGGGGCTATGATTTCAGCATGTGGGGATCAACTGCCATGTACATGACCACTTGGCTGTATGGTTATGAATTCTGGAAACGTGATTTACCCTTTGGTATACCATTGGGTATTTTTATGGAGATTCTTTTGCATGTGAGTGCATTGGCAAATATGCCAATGGTTGTCATTAATATCTACAAGTACGTAGTAGAATTGTATATTTGTCGTTGCACTCGGTTCTAATCTGTTTATCTCTTTCAGTTCGTATACACAAAAAACCGGCAAAATGCGACCATGGGGGGAGGCTATGCGTCCATTTTATCCGTTTGCTTTCTTTATGGTGCTTCTGCTCGTTTGGCCTTGGATATCACCATCAAGAATTGCTGATACCGACCCACGAGCATTATTTATGTTGAGTGGCACAATATTCAGCAACATCAGTGTGAGTATTCAATTTTTCTATTAACATTTTTCTATCAGAGAGTTACTTTCGTTTTTTATTTAATTAATTCAATTGCCACGAACGATTACTGTTAATGTTGATCTTCACTTCATAGAATTGTGTGTGTTGTACGTTTAAGGGATTATAATTGGGCGATTTGAATGCAAAACGATGATCTTTCATGAATCACTGAGAGAACTTGTAAATTGATTTTATATTAATCTGTCGATGAATTTTATTTTCTTTCTTTTTAAATTAATTCTAAACACTTGTCTGCAGTTACTTTGAATGTTGAAGTTTTATTTTAATTAAACGCTTGAAAGTTAACGTTTTGAGAGATATGTTTACATACCTAGAGTCGTGATTGTTTTGTTAATTTAAAGCTTCGTTATCAGTGTGGTAAATAATTTCAAAAACTGATTAAATCACAAATTGTGAGTGATAAAATCACAAATTTTGTGCTGATGGGTATTAGTAATTCCATTTTATTTTGGTGAATCATATGTGATAGTTTTTGTTTTGGTTACGATTTGTCAATGCTAAATGATGGGGTTGCAATTGAGAAGTGTTCGGTATTGATATTGATGATTCAGTTATTATTAGTTTTTGACCAGCAAGTTGGGAAGAAATTTTAATCTAATGAGGCTCGACAATCTAGGATTTTCCGATTGCATTGCTATATGGGCTTACAGAGGCAACCAAAAATGGGTACTTAAATGGCGTTTTCTTTAGTTTTTAAAAAAATTATCTTGAAATGGGTTAAAATGCAACTTTAAAATTTATTTATACTAACCGTAGTAGGCACAAAAGAGTTACCACCCTAACATATCACAAAACCTTGATGTAGCGCACCTAATTTGTCCTTTTAATGGACAAATTGTTTGGTTTTTAGTGCAGTGTAGTGCAGTCAAAATGGGTGAAATGGCTTAAACCCGGGCTATTTCTAAGAGAATTGGATTCAGCTATGGGAACATATCAAAATTGCTACAAATTGTGTGGAACGTCAAAAGATAACTCAAACTCAGACTAGATTTTAAAACGAATACCGGCGCTAACTAAGAAAATCGGCAAAGTATATTTTTTTTTTAGGAAACACGAACAAGGAAATGACCAATCATACCGTTACCAGGAGGCCAAGAAAAATACCGTCCTTGACATCCGAAAATAAATTTGGAATTTGCCAAAACTTATTAAAATTGGACCGAAAATTTACGAAAGTAAATGGCACCTCAATTCATTACGAGTGGATGGTATCCGGTACGTACGCCCGATGAGCGGAGTAGATTTTAAAAGAGTGCTTATTACAAAAAATAGAGGGTACTGTTTAATACGTCTTATCGAAGATCGGCCATGAAGTATGAAATTGATATTTTTAATGATTCAAAGTAGACACCCGTCCCCTTTTAATGTTTCTAATCGGTTTAGTGGTCTCGGCCTCAAGACTCAAATCGTAGAGGAACCATCTGTGGTTTGAAAATATTTCCAGATTGATATCTCTCCACTTTTCAACCTTGAAGTTGTCATTGTTTATTTTGAGTGTAATATCCGTGGTATTATGCCCCGATTGACAGAGTTTTTCATCGACATCCTATATAATCGTACGAGTTTGAAAGGGGTGCCAGGATCAAACGAATCCGTATAACTCGTCTATATAGACTTTATCATATGCAACCTTAAAATCGATTTGGTATTCTGTGGTCTTCTTCAAGATCTGCCGTAGAGTGAACATTTGCCAGGTTGTGTGTATAAAGATTTTGTGCAATAGACTTATGCCCCAGTATTTGGCGCAGTTCAGGGTTTCCTGAACTATTCTTTTTCAGAACTTGATAGACGATGCTCAAATTCCATTCAGCGACCATCCATTCCTCTGAAATTATATAATGGGTGAGCCAACAGCTACTGTGGAAGTTTTTATTAAATTAAACACGTACATATTTACTGTGAAATCAATGTAGAATTTTATTGATTAAAAAAGTTCGGTCGATGGTTATTATGAATGGAACACAACATCGTTCATGTGACCACACGGCTTCTGTTGCAAGCGACCATCCGATTTCAGGTTGGATGTTATGTTTGAATTCCTGAATCTTGGGTTATTGACATTGACCTTACAACCCCACAGAAAGAAGTCTATCAAATTTTTCAAATTTTGTTCACAATAAACTGATTGATTGATGGCTTGTGTGGGCGGTAGCACCATCCTGTTGAAACAAGAGATCGCCCAGACTCAATTCATTCGATTTTCGAAAAAAATTTCAATAGAAAGAAAACATGTTGCGGTATGTTTTCCATTCACTGTGATTGTCACTCCAGCCTCATCTTCGAAAAAGTACGGGCCAATGATGTCGCCAACCCATAATCCGCATAATTGTGCCTTTTTTTTGGGGAGGCATTGGTTTTTTTGTTTATCTCGTATTATTTTTCCCATCCTTAAAAACGACAATTTTGTTTACTTACGTACCCATCCATCCAAAAATGAGCTTCATCGGAAAAGATTAAATTCGATGACAAATTGTTCTGGCGATCCAAAAAATCGGCGACGTCGTAGATGCTTAAAAGGCTTCAGTTGTTGTGTAATTTGAGTTTTATAAGCGTGCGAATGAAGATCAACTTTTAAAATTCGTCGTAAAGTGCTCTAAGTTAGGCCCAATTGTTGACTTCAGCGAAGTTTGGCTGGTTTTGAACACTTTCGCGCACAGTGGTGATGTTTCGACGTGTACGTGCTGGACGAGCATGCTGATATAGATTTTGACCCCATACCGAACCAATTTCATCAAAACGCTTTACTATTTCAAGAATACTAGACTCACTAGGGCGATTATGTTCACTGAAAAATTCACGAAATTAATGAAATGTTACTTTTACAGAACGCTTATTTTCGTAATAAGATTGAATAACAAAAATGCGTTGTTTCATGGTAAATGACTTGACGACTAAAATTGCCAAAGATTGTGTGACATCTGGTAAAAAGATCAACCACATTGAATTCAGCAAAGGACAGTAATTAATAGCCAACATCCACACCATCTGTTGACTCACACTTTACATATAAATATATGTGCTGGTGCATGCTCCTTGCCATATCATTTCCTCCAACTTTAAAAAGCTCGGCGGAAACCGTCAGATGAAAAAGATTCTCAAGTTCTTCGTCCGGATTGAATGGTGTATTCTGCCTAAAAGCGGTATTTTTGTCGGCTTAGCCGTTCCACAATTCGGAGAAGTGATTCTTCCAAGTTTTTAGCAATGACTACTATAATAATTCCTTGGTCATCTTTTGAGGCTTTGGTTCGGATTTTTTTGAATTATACGTCCTTTCTAATTTCTGGTAAAATTTCGGAAGATTATTCTTCGAGTTTTTCGGTTTTTTTCCGATTTCTCTTATCCTCAGGTGTAGTGTTAAACGGTACCACTTATTTAATTTATTTAAAATTAATTACAACTCGTCATGGGCTTCAGTGCCATTCGTTTTTGGCCAGCTTTCTTTAGGCAAAAGTCCACAAGTTTTCTTGTTGGCCGTCACATATCCTACTTTTTTTGCCATAAGAACTTTACGACGACTGCTCACCTTTACTTGTTTTACTATTTCGCGTGACGAGTGTTCACAGTATCAGCAGAAATGTATGGCAATTTTCCTGGATTTCGGAATAAGTGCACTATTTTATTATTTGCCGGTTAAAATTACTTACCGCCAAGATGATCAGTTATCAAGATATCAGTTATCAACACAAATTATCTTATAAAATTATAAAATGTGCCAGAAAAAATATCTATCTGTTAAAATACGGAAAAAATTAAACGTGCAAAACTGGATACGTGTTAATGAGTAACGAGCTGTTGTGTCTTTAGTTTTCAATATATTTAGTTAATAAATGTGCAATTATTTGAACAAATAAATGAGTGACAATCTGCAAATTTTGTTAACATTCATTTACGAACATTATTTTATTAAAAGACAGAAAATCACTATGCATCAGATTTTGTCCACCATAAGAAGTAAACATCCATTATTTCTTGCAGTACCATGGTGTAATTTTGTCATGAAAAAATAATTCTTTTTAGCTCGAAATCGTACTTCGAGGATAGCTTGGTGACATGTTCAAAATAAAAAGAATAATGCTTTGAACTTTTCTTTGGGGTTTACCATATATGTCTATGCTGAAGAGCTTCTTTGAATAGATAGGTTTCTAGTAGCTTACGTATTTTAAGGTACATATGTGAGTGTTATCTGATTTCTAGAAAGTGTCAACAATTTGTCTAGCCTCGTTGAAGGGCTTTCATGCGGTATTTTCCTAGAAACTGTTTTTTGAAAGTGTGAAAAATATTTTTTCTTATTTGCTTACTACGTAAATTTAGTATTTTATTACTCTCTATTCATTTGTGTCTTGAGGATACAAGACCGAGCTAGAGGCTTCCAAAATATACGTAGGGTCCGGAAAAGAGATTTAAATAAAAATACACGATCCCGCGTACAAACTACACCAAACAATACATTTTTGTCTATGTAATGACGTTTGAAAAGTTACTTGACACTCAAAATATGCCAATTGCGCTTATTGATATATTCATAACCGCTACACCGCTGAACACAACTTTGTCATCAAAATCCGAATCATAATTTTTTTTTTTTTTTTAGCCTCAACTACGGAGATTTTTTTTTTCGGAACGCACCGTCGTTTAACACGTTCAGATGTTAAAATGCGCAACAAATTTTTAGAAATAACGTTCACGATTTTTTATGCTTTCTATACGTACATATACGAGGAATGTTTGATTAATACCCGGATTAGAAATGACAACGCAACTTTTTTAGGTTATGGCATTTTATTTTTCAATATAATCCCCTTTCAACTCGATTATGTACTGTACTTTTCCCAGTGCTGCTGCAACTTTTTCAATCCCTCTGTATGGTAAGACTTGTTGACCTGCAAAATATTCCTTCGCGGCAGCGATGACTTCCTCGTTCGACCCATACTTCTTTTCGGTGAGCAATCTTTAAGGTTTTAAAACAAAAAGAAGTCGCGTGGACCCAAATTCAGAGAATACTCGACCAATTTGACTGTGGCGACTGCGGAGGTGTGAGCCGGTGCATTATCGTGGTGGAAGAGAACTTTTTTCTTCACCAAATGTGGTAATTTTTTCTTTAAATTGGCGTTGGATCGGCCCAATAAATGACGTAGTATGCTCCTGTGATTGTTTTTTCCATGGCCATCACCTTTACGGCAGAAGGCACGATTTTTGCCTTCTTTGGAGCACGTTTACCGATTAAAACCCATTGTTTCGTTTGTTGCTTGGTCTCTGGTGTGTACCAATGAATCCATGTTCCATCGACGGTCACGAAACAACCCAGAAACTGCTGCGGGTTACGGTTAAATAGGGCCAAACGAGTCTTTGAAGTAGTCTCACGATTGCGCATGTTCTGCGGTGTGAGCAAACGCGGTGCCCATCGCGCGGACAGCTTTCTCATGCCAAAAATTTCGTGCAGGACATGGCTTACGAGTTTAGTTGAGATGCCTTCTGTCTCAGCCAACTCGCGATTTTTCACTTGGTGGTCCGCCAATACGAGATCATGGATTTTGGTCAAGATTTCTCCTGTGGTAACCGTTTTTGGGCCACCCGGGCACAGTTCATCAAAAACCGACGTGCGGCCACAGCAAAACTCTGCGAACCAATGGTAAACGGTTGTACAGGAAGGTGAATGGTTCCCATATATACCGGAATGGGCTTGATTTCCTTGCAGGTTTTGCCACTCTAAAATAAGAATGGGTTCACGGAGCGATACTGCACATTTTCCATGGTCGCAAAAAACACACGATATTTTGAAATGGGTGTCAAAACAAAACAAAGCGTCGGATTGTCACCAAATTTTGACAGGCGGGCTAAAAAATATTCACCTCCGGTCCATAAACCGGACCAATAGCTACTCGTGCTTTGTAAATAAGTAGACCTTATACCCGTGGGGAGTCAAATCCTTCGTTAAAGTTCGGTAAAGTGTGGCTATAGAGAGATGAGAACGGTGACGAATGGAAATGTTTGGATCGTTTTCGACCGTTTCCTTTACTGAGTACATCTTGTACTCAGCCCGTTTCTTGGAATTTTCTGATTATGTTACGCACACACGTCTGGGAAGACACATGATTACGTTCAAAATTGGCACCAATTTTTCGTATCGTTTCCGCGATTGAACGTGAATTTTCGTAATAAAATCCAATGATTGGGTTTGTTTTTTTCACTGTGTAGCATTCCATGGTAAATTTTCCAAATTTATACGAATAGATGACATCTATCACCACATGCCAACCCTGGATGCATCAGCTGTTCAACTCTTGTTGATTATTATTATTTAACCACAATACTCTCTGCTCTTTGGCTGTAAAACGGGAATGACAGGGTATTTTAAGCTCATTTTACTCCGATGCCTAAACACTCAATGTGCCAATGCATTGGAATGATCACATATTCGATGTCACCACCAATTCCGAGAAATGTCGGGTGTCAAGCGATATTATAAATAATTTATGCAGTCTGATCTGGTCAGGCGCTTATAAAACTTCTCTTAACTAGTTAGACAGATTCAAAGCTGTGCGATAAACCTCAAAGGTGGCGTCAATATTGCTCAGTTAATCGACACTTCCCAACACTGGTGTAATATCTCTTGCCATACTGTGAACACGAATCAAGATCAAAACATATACGAGTATCTTTTTAAAAAGATGTTCTATAATTCGTAAGTTTATTTTTATTTATTTTTTTTTTTTTTGATGATTGGACCTTTTGTTTATATTTGTATAACTACTCTTTTGTGTAGTATAATTTTTGTGCTGTTTCATTTATTTTTCTTCTTTATCCATTGCCGACTATTACATGAATTTCATTGTGCTTCATTAATTTTCGATTACCATCTATTTTCAGTGCCGACTTATCGTCTCTCAAATGTCGAATACCCGGTGTGAGGCTTATCATTGGATGACCCCGATTTATATTATTTGCATTGCTCTCGGTCTCTGGATATCGTTTCTTGAACGTTTTTTCCTCTACGTGCTATTAATTGTTACAACTCTTGCCCATTGGCACTATGGTGCGAGTGTTGTCAATCAAATGTGTGAACATTTCAATCGGATTTGCTTTCAAGTGACCTTTGCTAAACACCCTAAAAAAGAAACTGAGCAATTGCTTAAAGCCGACTAAAAAAATTAAAGAAAACACAACTGGTGCAGTAAAAGAAAAATCAAAGAAACAAAAATTGAAGGATAAACTCGATTAAAAGCTATTTATCATTCATGAAAAGCTTTTATTTAGTATTTACGTGTATGCATATAATGCGCCAATAAGTCAATTTTCAATTTTATCCTTTTGGTAAACCAGAAAATTTGTTATTGTTTTGCTATATGTATTACATTTAACTGAGATTACAACTATTTTTATTTTTATCCATGATGGTAATGTGTACAATTTTCTCTCGTTTGCTTTTAAGTATATACAAGTATATGTATATTTTTTTCTCAATAGGCTAACATTTAACATTTTATTTATTCGTATTTTATTCTTCAAGTTCAAATTTATAGCTATCCATTCATGTTGGGGAAAAAAAATAACTCCATACTCAGGGTGCCACCTTCTCCCTTAAACAAATGCTAACACTCTGTATGTGAATATATTGTAAAATAATAATAATAATAATAATAATAATAATAAACAAAAACAAAAACAAAAAGAAGAGAAATCAAGAAAACTTCCAGTTAGCAAATATGTAAAACAAATACATACAAATTATAACTAATACTTCTTAAGCGCGTGATTCTAAACGTGCTTTTATATAAGGCTTCGTGTATTGTATTTTTGTTTATTCAAATTATTAGTCTAGTCCAAGTTAATTAAAAGCAACATCGATGCTCATATAAGGTAACTAATACAATTTAATAGAAACCAAACCACATACAGTATTTTGTTGCATACGATATTTTAAGTTTTCTCCCAATCAACTCGAATTTATTTGTAAAAGTATTATTTTTTTTTTTTTTTTATCTTTTAACTGTACTACAATAGAAAATAAATAATGTACTCGTAATCACAAAAAAAAAACAATAATTCAAAATAAGCAACAAATTCACGCGCAGCAGTTTTGCTCATTTTAATTAAGTTGTAATGTAGTTTTAAGTTTAGTTTTGACAAGTCAAGTGATGTAAACCTATAAATTCGTACAAGCCTACTAGGGGATACTACTCGCATAGAATAGGTGCGCTAAAAGAGTAATGTCTGTAACAAATATTTTTTATACAATCGAAGCACAAACAATACAAATAAATGACAGAAGACTCAGCAAAGATTAATATAAATATGTTTAAAGTTAATTTTTTAAACAATAAAAAAAAATTAAATAAATCTGTGCAGTTCAGCTCAACTTCATTTTGAATTTCGTTCGGGTGTTATTTATGTTCAAAACCAAATAAACAACTTAACATAATTCTCAACACTTTTTTATTGATTCCTTAGTATTGTTTTAGTTCGGACGTCGTTTGAGAAGCAAAAAGAAAAAATATAGCACGTTTTTCATATAGTCTCCGCAATAAGCCACCAAATTTTAGCGTCATATCGTGACATTTGTATTGGATACAGCGTTAAAATAGTTTTTTTTCTTATTGTTTTCGGTTGTTTTTGAAATGGATGGGAAAACTAAGTAATAAATTTGTGTTAAAAATGATGCAATCTTCAGAAGCGATCGAACATCTCTCGACGATAACGACGATGACCGTTCTGGCAGACATCAACAACTGGGAAACACGTCGATGAAATCAAAGATTTAAGGGGTCAGGCTACTCTACTAGGTGAGGTGAAAAGTAATCTCCTTGGGAATGAAAAAAAAATTTTAAATGTGTTATTTATTTTATTCAATAAAGGTCCCCTTTTAGTTTGATACACTTATTTTAGCGATTTTCCAACTTCTTGATCCCGTCCGAAAAGTAATTTTCCGGAAGGTCTGCAAAATACTCCTCCGTGGCGTCGATGATTTCCTCGCGTGAGTTAAATTTTTTATTGATGAGCCATCTTTTGAGGTTTGGAAGAGATAATAGTCCGAGGGAGCCAAATCGGGCGAATACGGTGGATGCGACAGCAATTGGAGCCGTAAGTCATTGATTTTAGCAATGGTTACGATGCTCTTGTGCGCCGGTGCATTGTCCTGCAAAAACAAATTTTTTTTTCGCTTCATGTAAGGCCGTTTTGCAGCGATTTCGGCCTTCAATCGCTCCAATAATGCACAGTTATACTCGCTGTTGATGGTTTTTCCTTTTTCGAGTATGCCATGAAAATCCCAGAAAACCGACGCCATAAACTTTCCGACCCATCGAGCCTCTCACGGCCGCTTCAGAGCACTCGTGCCGGCTTCAGTCCATTGCCGGGCACTCATTCCGTTCTCTGGTGTTCAATTGTTACCAACCGACGCCCGATTCCGCATCAGCAAGTCCAAACACTCTTTCGAAGTGTGCAGAGTGCAGAATATTGCCCAAAATATGGCGTGTGCGCTCATTACTAATCTTTGTGGTATTTGCTAGTTCGCGCACCTTCACTTTCCGGTCAGCCAACACAATTTCATGTATTTTTTTGACATTTTCCTTTGTAACCGCATCGGAGGGCATGCCGTTTTTGTCCATACTCAACATTATGCCAAACACGTCAACAACAATCAGCCATTTCTTTCGTCTGGAGCCGCTGCATAAATAACTTGTTTATCGAATATAGTTCAAAAATGAAAATTTTTCGTACAACTGCTGCATCAATATTGCTTTACGGTGCTCAAGTATGGGGATATTGCCCATTTAAAGAAGTGGAAAAATTTCTGAGGTATTTCTTAAAACGAGCTTTTCGGCTGCCAGCCTGCACGCCTATATGCTACATTTAGAAACAACAGTACCACCATTGGTACTAGACACCATCAAGATGCACTTTGAATATGTTTGTAAAAGTAATGGAAATGGATGAAGCAAGGCTGCCTAAACTAGTACTGAAGCACACACTTGCGACCAGAGGAAACCTTGTTACAAAGTGGGAAGAGCTGGGATTTGAACCCGGTAAAAACTTTCATATCCCATCCGATACAAATACTACGAACTTGAAGAACATGTTTAGTACTATTCTTGAAAGATTAAACCGCATTTCTTATGAAAAATTTAAAATAGAAGCACAATCCTCACAACATCGAATGATATACAGTCAACTGAACTTTGACCTTAAGAAAAATACGTACTTCCAAAACCGTTTTCCACTAAAAATGATAAACGTAATATTTAAATTAAGGGGTGAAATTATCAACCTAAATTACATTCCACATCGACCGGATCTACCAACTCTATGTGACCTTTGTAACCGACAGGAAAGCGAAGATATATACCATTTAATTGCCAGATGTCCCATCCTAAATGAGATACGAGTGAGTTGTTTTGGAGTAACCTTGATGGAAATGAATGAAGTCTTCGACATTTTGAAAGGAAAATTAAGTTGGGAAATATATAAATACGCGTCAACTGCACTGAAATACAGAAAGAGGATAATAGAGGTGACTTTTAATTAAATACCAACAAGCATATTAAGTAGTTAAATTTATAAATTATCTATCTGGTAGATGGCCTTTGGCCAAACCATATTAAACTTAGTTATCCAATTATGTAAAATTATATTTTGATCAATAAAGTTTACAACTACTACCACTACTACTACAATCAGCTATCAAAACAAAGCTTAAAACAGTATCGCACTAAAATTTGGCATGTCTGCCTAAGGACTTCAAGGCACCATAACCTTTATGGAGTAGCAGCGCACTTTGGCGGTCAAGGAGGTTATTTTTCACCCCACCTAGTATTGCGGGTGCAGAAGGATCTAACATCCAAACGGTTTTGAGGTGTTTTCACTAGTTTTGCTGTGTGAGACGGCGCGTTGTCGTGTAACAGAGGGTGGCCGTGGTGTAGTGGTATATGCATACACTCCTCAAGCAGAGGGTCGCGGGTTCGAATCCCGTGCGAGGCAATTCTCTGAAAAAATCTTTTCGTAGAATTTGTATGTAGTTATATGAGAATCCCGTCGGCGTCAACTCTGACATGAAGGCATAACACTGATGTTGGAGTGGTTGCTGGCTGGGCTAAATGTAACGAACTAACAACTAACACGTACTGAGACCCACTGGCTTAGGATGCACCTACTCGTCCCGTCCAGTTTGTATCGAAACCTAATACACCTGAGTTTCAAACTACCACACCGCTCGCCCACGCCCTGGAGAAAACCAGTAAAAGAGTATTCATATCCCCTTGGTGCACGCGCGGGATTGTAAAAAAAAAACTTTGCAATGTCTTCTTTTCCATTTCGGTCTCCTTTTGATTAATGTGTGGTTTAAATTAATCATTCCTCATCGATAGCGTTGTGTATTTACGGTTTCACCGGGGCTCAAGAGTTCATAATACACAATACAGCTGTGGTCCCGCCAGACACAGAGCATGGTCTTCTTGCCAAAGCGATTTGGCCTTGGTGTTGAAGGACTCATTTACCGAGTTTATTGACCTTCCTTATTGGTCATAAACGCCTGCCGATTGTTCCTTGTGACACATGTAATGCTTCTGCTAATTGCCGTAGAGTTTGAGTTGGGTCATCATCCGATAACTCCTGCAATTGCTCTCTTCGTATTTTTGTGGTCTACCAGAGCGCTCACTGTCTTTCATATTGAAATCACCACTTTTAAATTGTCGAAACCATGTCTCAGATGTTATAATATAATGTTTGTACACCACCTTGATCGAAAAGTTCTCGGTGGCGTCACCGTGATTTGAGTTCAACAACATCTGTTGTTGACATTCCATAGCCAAGAGTACATCTATCTCTGTGTGTGTTGGCGATTTTTTTTACAATTTTAGAAATGGATTTAAATTTGACACAACGAATTTGTATTACATTTTGGGTAAAAATGCGTGCGCGAACGTTGGAAATGTTTGAAAAGTGTCACAAGTTTGCTATTCGAACACTTGTGTTCGAACAAAGGCAATCTTTTCAAAATGTTATTCTCGTTTTCAGGCTTCAAATTATTTAAATTAGTAAATGTAACAAAATCTTTTGGACCAGTATTCGAATATCTTTTTTCTTAGTGTTCGGATCAAGGAAATTCTACATTTTTGGTTGTCTTTGTTGGACACAATGAAACGAACATATCAGGCGTATAGTGAAGGCTCGTAAGCAAATGCTTTAAGAGCTGTTCGTGAGAATTGTTTAAGCATTCGAGTGGCGAGTAGAGAGTTTGGTGTTTCCATTAGTACAATTTACGATCGCATCAAGGGGAATAACTTAACAAGGCGATGAACTTAAGCGGATGGGTCCTTCCACAGTTCTTACAGAAAGTGAAGAACTTAGGGTTGTAGAATGGTTAATAAATATTGTCAAAAGATAGTTAGGGATGAAAAGCGAAAAACTCCGTTCAAAGACGATAGACCCGACAAGAAGTGGTATTAAAATTTTTTGAAGCGACATAAGGAGTTAAGCTTACAGGCCTCAGAATCACTATGTAAGGCCAGAGCAATCGTTACGGAAGAAATTATGTGCAACTGGTTTCGTAATTTGGAAAACTACTTGAAAGAAATTAACGGACGAAACTTCTTTTAGTTTTTCCCCAAAAACAGATAAAGTCATTGGTCCAAGGGGTTTTAAAAATCTTTATGAGGTAAAATCATCAAATGAGAAAGAAAACTTGACGGTTCTTTTGGTCTTTAATGCCAACGGAGTGATTTTTCCCCCTGAACTTGTGTTCCTTTATTTACGAAACCCTCCATCAAAATTGGATTATTGGTCGCTTTGAAACGGGGTGGATGAGGTCGGAAACTTTCTATGAATATGCTGCAAATGATTTTAGCGGGTGGCTTAACAAAAATTATGTAAAAAGAGCGGTTCTTTTTCTGGTTGACGGACATAAGTCTCATTTGTCAATGGCCTTAAGCGAGTTTTGTTCTAACAATCAAATAATCCTCTATTCACTTTCACCTAACACAACACACATCATGCAGCCCGCAGATGTAGGAGCGTTTAAAGGCAATAAAAGTGACTATAAGGTACCAGTGAGAGAATGGCAGAGTATGCCTGAAAACACCGACAAGACTGTTACAAAAACCACTGTAAAGTACTCAAAATGGTCCTAGATAAAAAGATCGTTCTAAAATTGTACGAAACGCTTTTCAAAAATGTGGTATTTACCCTTTTAATCCAAACGCAGTAGACTACAGTAAATGCGTACAAAACACTTTGGAAACAATTGAACATATTGCTGCAGACACTTTGATCGATAAAAACAATTCTGTAACTCTACAAAAGCTTGGTACAACTGTAGAAGTATTATCATCTCTTAAAAACGACCTTCTAAGAAATGACTTGAACATTGAACTTTTGCTCAAAATTCTATCAGATGCTGAAAAGAACATTGAACTTGCGAAATTACCGGAATCCTTGGAATTACACATTGGTACACCAACCCATACAAATTTTGAACCATAACCATCGCCGAATCTCGTAAACAATGAAGTTAATCTGGATATCAATTTTGAGTTCACCCAAGCAACAGTTGAATCAGAATCATTTCAAAATATACAAATAAAAGAGTCTTGTAAGCTTTACAACTTTTTGACTATAGACTTTGTAGACTTTGAGGAAGTTGTAGATGCAATTTTAATCGATGAACATATTCTTGACGGTATACCTATCTTATTAACTAATTATATGTATAGTTCCGTGATAGCTGAGTCTTAATTTGAATCCGCTTAGCCCACATTTAGATTACGATCGAAACCTTTCCAATGCTGTTGAACCATTCAATGCTCCTGGACTGACACATTCTACTCCTGAACCATCCACATCAAAACTGAAGCTAATAGACTAACCAAGTAGTACTTCTTCTTATAGTTTTTACAGACATTTAAAATACCCAGACCCTATAAAAAACAAAGAGAGACAGAGAACTACTGCCTGCAAACAGACCACCAATGTCTATTTTATCTAGCAAGTAGAAGGAATTAAATGCACACCAGGAAAAAATTAAACAGAAACGAAAAGATGATGTTAGTACTGGAAAAGAACTAAGAACTGAACGAAAAAATCGAAAAGATACGATGAAGAAAAACAAAAAAGACAAAAAAACTATACCTAAAACAAACCGAAAACAATTTTGTGGTTTTTGTGAGGATGAGCTCGACACAGAGGACGAGGAAGATGGCCTTAAAAATATAGGCTGCGATACTTGCAAAAAGTGGTTTCATTTAGCGTGACTGAGCCTTGCACCATGAAATTTGAAGAGGCTCAAAATGAAGAATTTGTGTGTATTTTTTGCGCTTAATTTTAAACCTTAACTTAAAGACTGAATTAAACACATAATTTTTGTTTTTTATATTTTGTTTATGAATAGGTACTGTGATTTATTTATTTTTTTTTATGTTTTTTGTTTTCCTTTTAAGGGTTTATTAGTTCTGTATTTATTTTCAATAAAATTGAAATGAAATAAGACTTCAAAAAAAGTTTTTAATTCATTTTTAAGGTTTATTCCCACATGATACAAAATACCACTGAGCCACTTGCGTGCAGCGTGCGATGCTTTCTTCGGCCGTCTCAAGGCCATCATTATTCGCGCCAAAGATGCGTTGCAGTTCGAGTCAGGCAGGGTGTAAATAAATATGAAGTCTTTAGAAAAGACAGAAGTGAAGAAATAACAAGTCATGATTTTGGTGGTGGAGTACTTATCGCAATCAAAAATATGGCAACCTGCATTTTAATGATGTTAACATAAACGATCATAACAAGTTAATTGATCAAGTTGTTGTTCGCTTTTCTTGCCATTACAAATCAGATGAAATGTTTGATATAATTTGCTGTACAAGCTAAATCCCTTCTCATAGCTGCTTTGAATTATATAAAATGCATACCGATAATATACTTTCTCTATCGACTGCATCTAAATCAAGTGAATTTAATTGAGTCTTTGGTTATTTTAATTTATCAAATATTAAATAGAAGTTCGTTGATGAAGAAAAGATGTGGGTTCCGTTTAATATCTCTTGTGAAAAAGAAATCTATGTGGTAGATAATTTGTTCGGTATAAACTTGGCTCAAGTAAACAACATATGGTATCACCTTGATCAAAAATCAATTTAGCAAGGAGGCACTTGAAAGTGCCTCCTGATCATGATATAAGCAGGTATTTTCCATCAGATGTCGAATAAGAATAGGATGAAGAAATCTTTGATGAAGCAGAATCTTCCGCAGAATTATTTGAATAATTTAAATTCGTAGCGAATTTTGTATTTTGATTATATGTAAAGAAAAACAGAAAAATGTAACCAAAACCACTTTTAATTCTTTTAACCAAGGTCAAGCGTCTAAACTTTAAAAACAGTTATTTTAAATATAGGGTTTTCTAATAACGACTTGACAACTTTTTTTTTAAATAAAAGGCAAACCATTTGAGATATTTCAAAAACTTTATTATTAGCTTGAGGTACAATCAAAACATTTATGAATGGAACTCGACTTCGTTCATATGGCCACCGCGGGCACGTTTGCAGCGGTCAATTCGTTGGACACAATTTTTAACGACTCGGCCACACATTTCGGCCGAAAAGGCCGCTATTTCGCGTTCAGTGTTGGCTCTGAGCTCTTCCAACGTCGTCGCCGTGTTGGCATTAACCAATGACTTAACGTAGCCCCACAGAAAATAGTCAAGCGGCGATAAATCGCACGAACGAGGCGGCCAATCGACTGGCCCATGTCTTGAGATAACACGTTCACCATAGTTACTCGTCAATAAATCGATTGTAGCGTGTGCTGTGTGGCTTGTGGCACCATCCTGTTGAAACCACATGTCGTCCAAGTCCATATCTTCCAATTCAGGCCAAAAATAATCGGTGATTATGGCGCGATAACGCTGACCATTCACAGTAACGTGACGAACGTTATCGTCGACGACAAAATATGGCCCAACAACGCAACCGGCATGCAAACCGCACTAAACAGCTATTTTTTGTGGATGAAGTGGTGATTCATGAAGCACATGTGGGTTTTCACCCGACCAATAACGCATATTTTGCCTATTGACGAACCCATTGAGCCAAAAATGAGCTTCGTCACTGAAGATGATTTTGCGATGAAATTCATCATCTTGGCGCATCTTCTCCAGAACCCAATCGGAGAACGTTTGCAGACGTTGCTCGTTAGTGCACTTTACCATGATAAAAATGTTGAGCTTACTGAATAAAATGAAAGAGTGCGTTAACAAATTAAGTTCAAAGTTGTCAAGTCCCCATTGGAAATCCCTATATATACAATAGGGTGATTCATCGTAAGGTTTGATTTATAATGTAAAATAAAACACATAAATTTGAAAGTGAACTTACAATTTTTATTATCGGTTAAAAGAAGAATTTGTGGTATTTACTTTTTGAAAATCATATCATGTATATGTTGGCCACGACTACGTCTGAGGTGGTCCATCCCGAAGGTCCAATTTTAGGCGACTAGTTCTTGCATGCTGACTGGTATCTCGCGGATAACATGAGTAATGTTGGCTTCCAGAGCGTTAATCGTAGCTGGCTTATTCCTGAAGACCTGAGACTTTACATATCCCCAGAGAAAATAGTCCAAAAAAAATCACCAAAATGATTTGTCAACAAGTCTATTATTTTACGCGCTGTATGGCTCTTAGCACAGTCTTGTTGAAACCAGAGCTCACCGAGACCATGTGCTTGAATTTCACGAGGCACATAGTCCGTTAAAATGGAGCGATAACGGTTAGCATTGACGGTAACATTCTGATTTGCCTCATTTTTGAAGAAATATAGACCAATGATTCCACCAGGGCATAAACCACACCATACCGTTGTTTTTAATGGATGTAATGGTAGCTCTTGGTATTCTTCGGAGCCAGAAATGGGCTTCACCAACAAAACTTCACGATAAAACACCGGATTTTCATTGAGTTTCTCCAGAGCCCATTCACTGGAAAAATGACGCAAATCCAAGTCGCCTGACTTCAATTCTTGCACAAGTGGAATTTTGTACGCTTTTAGTCCGAGATCCTCACGTAAAATACGCCAAGCCAAACCGCTGAGATTGACGACGAATTGATTCGTCACGGTCTTCGCGTACACTCTCAGCTACAGCTGCTATAGTCTTTTCACTAAGTGCTGGATGTGGTCTAACCGGTCGAGTGTCATCAACTAATGTAAACTGGGATTCAAATTTGCAAATAGTATTGGCAATAGTGGTTTCAGTAGGTATTGAACGATACTGAACAAAAATGACAAAGCAGTTTGATAGGAGTCACGCGTGGTCTGTCAAAAAAAGCCTATTGAAAATCCAACCTCACGATGAATCACCCTATATTCATTAAACAAAAAAATTATTTTGGCCGGGTTTTCGCTACAAATACCGCAATGTGCATCATTTGATATTTATACATCGATACTGATTCTATATTCCTTCCTTTACTGACGATATTAAATTCTTTATTCGGGTGGTCTTTCTTCGATATCCACATTACTTTGCTTTTGTCTGCGTTGAGTATCATCTCTTTCGTTTTGAGTTCTTCATTCTAGATGTCAAGCGTTTGTTGAAGTCTGTCCCTAGTATTTGCAACTATGATTATATTGTATATATATATATATTGCGTAGAGTAAGAACTGCAGGTAAATGGGACTAAGTCTTCTCATGCCAGGTAGTTAATGAATAGCAGGGGGCTTAGACTGTCTTCTTGTCTAAGTCCTTTGTCCAATTTGTCGCCATCCAACCCGCTTGTTCTTGCTGGGTGTTCATAAGTAATGTACTTTTCTGGTTCATTTTTTGCTTTTAGTGTCTCCCAAATGTGTTGCTTTGGTATCAAGTCAAATCTTAGTTTTTTCCTATTGATTTCGATGAGGACTCTTGAGGTTGATAGGTGGTCCTGGGTTTGCTGTCCTGGTCTAAAGGCTGCTTGATCCTCTTGTAGACAGTGTTCTATAGATTTTCTCAGTCGTTTCTTCGTTTCTTGAGTTTCTATGTATACTTTACTAAATAATATTGGAGTGAGTCAGAAAATAAAAACAGCGGATATAACACGCACACATAAACCTAACTATCAAGTGACTGCACGTCTTACTTTTTCGAGCGAACGAGCATATTTGTGTTTACGTGTTTCAAATGTGTTCTCGAATATTCTTCAGTTACAAAAGAACAAAAAGGTCGACCCTTCTGCTTCTGCCGTTCTGTTTTATACCTGCTTTAAGATTCCCAAAGTCACTGTGCATAATTTGAATAAAGCTTACCTAGAATGTGAATAATTAAATATTGATGGAATGCATATAATTATTTTTAGTTCTACCAAAAAATTCGTGGGTGGCAGATGCTCTGAGTTTATCTGGGTGGCAAAATAAGGGTTTAAAAGAAATCCTGCGGCTCAGCTCATAACACACCTGACCGATATGGAACGCCAAGAACCCAACATTACCTACTTCCTGTTCACACCAGCTTTCATACTGGTTGCGGAGTTTTTATAAACATAGACATAAAGCGATCCAAGAACGGCCTCGGCTTATTAATTTTGTTTTTCGCTTAATTCTTGTGGTCCCTTTGACACAAAACCAAGCCATTTCAAACTTGAAGGATGTAGGACTTTCCCGTATCATATTGGGTAGCACTTCATCGTTAACATCTTCCTTATTGGCGTTCATCTTTCGAAGAAAAGTCACAGTTTCTAAACAGTTACTAAAGGGATCATACGCGGTTAGAATTTTCAAAAAATCGATTTTGTGTTTTCGTAATGTACATATGTACGATTATAGTATATCTGACTATATTCTCTGAAAATTTTAAATCGATCCGGCAAGTACTTTTCGAGATATACGCATATTTGTAAGGACGCCTCGGACTATGTGTACGAGGGCCGTTTGATGAGTACCCGGATGAAAGACAGATGGCGCTACCGAGCCAAAATGAGTGTACCATCATTTAGTATAACCCCTTTTAGGCCGCATGTCAAAATTTGGTGACATCATGTTAGTGTTTTTTGCGATCATAGAAAAAGAGCAGTATCGCTCCGTGATCCGATTCTTTTATATATTTGAGTGGCAAAACCTGCGAGGTAATCAATCCTTATTCTCGATGGTGTGTATGAGACCCATTCACCTTCACGTACAACCGTTTACCATTGGTTTGCAGAGTTTCGCCGTGGCCGCACGTCGGTTTTTGACCGTGGACAAAATCCATGATATCGTATTTGCGGACCGCCGAGTGAAAATTCGCGAGTTGACTGATATAGTAGGCATCTCAACTGAACGCGTAAGTCATATGTTCACGACATTTTGGGCATGAGAAAGCTGTCCGCGCGATGGGTGCCGCGTTTGCTCACATCGTTGAGGTCAGACGTGCTTGGCCCTATTTAGTCGAAATCCGGAGGAGTTTCTGGGTTGTTTCGTGACCGTAAATAAGACATGCATTCATTTGTGAACACCAGAGGCAAAAAAAAACAATCGAAACAATCTGTTTCATCCTGTGAAAGTGCTCCAAAGAAGGCACGGTGCCTACGGCCGGAAATGTGATGGGACGTTCGAGGTGTGATCCACGTTGACTATTTGGAGAAGTGGAAAACAATCACAGAAGTACACTACATCGATTTATTGGGCCAATTCAATGCCAATTTAAAGAAAAAACCACCACATTTGTCGAAAAAAAAAAACACTACGAACTGCTCCCCCATCCTCCGTATTCTCCGGATTTGGCTCCCTTTGACTTCTTTTTGTTTTCAAACCTTAAAAGATCACTCGCCGGAAAGAAGTCGGTACGTGTCCAACGAGAAAGAAGAACGCCGCCGCGGAGGAGTATTTTGCAGATGGAAATCAAGAGACGAAAATCGGAAGGCATTGAATGTTAGTATCAGTGGCAGTGGATGCAGCTTCTTAACCAAGCAGTTGGTAGCCCTGTCATAGGGTGCTATACTGCTCCCCCTTGATGTAGTCCTTATCGAAAACGAACTGGTAGTTGCACTTTGCCTCAGTATGGTGTGAAACTAACTGTTTTTGTCAACTGATCGGCTGGTATAACGTCGTTTTCTGAAATAGATGAAAAATATTTAAAAGTAATTGCAGCAGTTGGTTGCTCCGACATAAAAGCCGCTATGAGCCTATCATTCGAAATTTCCTTTTCTTTCTTATTTTACTCCTTCTTACATTGCCAGCAACTCACTGTCATCTGCTAAAGGATCCAAACGACTGGCACCGACCTTCAACAATTTGGTAAACTGCGGATTCTTTGGCGGTATCCGAAACATCGACACTGAGTGACAAAGTGGCTTTAGCGACAGGATGAGCGAGAACGGTTGCATTCAACAGGTCCAGCTTGCATTTTACAAATGCCTCTGCTGCTTCTTCGTTCCAAACCAAGGACGTCCTATCATTTTTCCGATTTTTGTTTCCTATAAGTTTTTGGAGCACTACCTGTATTTTAACGGCATTTGGAAGGAATATCCGATAAAAATTGATGATTTTCAGGAAACATTTTAGCTCTTTGATGGCGTTAGGCTGCTGAAAATTTTAGACTGCTTGAGTCTTCTCGTCTGTGGATCGAATTGACTTTTCCTTTTCCAAGTGACACTTAGACGGGTTGATGACCAATCCATGGGATCGAAGTCGTTCGAATACTGTGCGCAGGTGCTCTTCGTGTTGTTCCTTGATCTGAAGCGATAAAAATGTCGTATGTATTTCATGTATCTCTGAATGTGCTGCATTTCTCAGACCAATGGACATGAAGCGGAATTCAAAGAGTCCAAAAAGAATGGTAAACGCTGTTTTGGGTATATCTGCAGGTGTAGTCGGAATTTGATGGTATGCGCGTTGTAAATCTATCGTTGAAAAAATATTTTTTCCATGTAAGTTATTTGAAAAAAAAAAAAAAGAATCGGGAACAGCGACGCCATTCTCCTTTCGACTAACGCACCATGTGCAAGGGACTTGACCAATTACTATTTGATGAGGCATAAACGACGCTCTCCATCAAGTAACGAAACTCTTCTTTTGCCGCGCTGAGTTTTTCTGTCGATAAACGCCTAGGTCTTGCGAAAACTTGTGAACTTTTCGTCTCTTTATAATGCAGCACAGAACTTTCGCTTGGTTTTCTTTTCCGACCTACAACAATGATATCTTTGTATTCAGTTAAAATATGGGCGAAATGGTCACTGTTGTCAAATGTATAAATGCAAAAAATACTTGTCTTGGAATACGAGCCCTGCGATTCCAAGTTTGTCTTTCCATCGATGAGCTAACTTTTTCTCATGTCGATTAGAAGACCATAGTGTTTTATGAAATCCGAGTCAATAATAGATGTTACATCAGCAATAATAAAATTCTATGCAAATTGTCTTACACCATATGTTTTTATTCGCGTTCCATTTGTGGCGAAGAGATGTGAAGATGATCTGTTGTATCGTTCGTTGTGTAATAGGGGTACTAATGACACATCCGCTCCCGTGTTAATTAAAAACGTGTTTTTCGACTGCCTGTCGCTTAACGTAAGACGACTTATTTGTTGGTCGACTGTGGCAGTAACAGGATCGACCACATTCTCATTTAGTTTTTTGATTCGTTGGAAAAGAGGCATGGTGTAAAGTAGCGTTAAACCAACATATTCTGGGTGTTTTGAAATCTGAACGACGCTGTTGTAAGTTCTTACCCGAGAGTGAACTGGATCGATTTCCACTGTGGACTCGTGGGTGCCTGCCATTTGTAGCAGTTGTGACATTTGTTGCACCACGGGTGCGTTATCATGCGACGTCGTGTGTTGAAACAAAGTGTCATGCTTTCTGTATACTTGTGCATTAGAGATCGATGCGATGGATGTAAACTCACTAACTTCCATAAACTTGTCTGCGAGAATGCAAAATCATATAGCTTCTCGTTGGATGCTTATAAGATTGCGCACACCTGTAGTGATAGGCGTTGTAACCACAAGGATTTTAGCTAATTTTTTTCGAGCTTCTACCCACCGAAACTTTGTAGTTCAATAAGTAATTGCGTTAGGCGTTTATCGTCTAATTGAATATCGGTGAAAGGTCAGAGACTTGAACTAAAACACTAAAACACTGGGTTCTATTGCACTCACGACTGTATTAAATTTGGCGAAATCCGAACGGTGAAACTTGAAATTGAACCTCCATTTGTGCAAACCAGATTTCTGGTTTCTCCTGCCAAAATGGACAGATTTTAATGGAAACACGTGCAATTTCATTGATTCGTTTTCTGTTTGTTGATTCGAAGGGTTAGCCATGGAGTCAGATGAGCTGCTGTTGGTCTCGCCCTTAGTTTCAGTATCGTTTTTTATATTTGTAGCTAAATGCATTAAATTTCGAGGTCTCCAATTGTGGCATGCTGTTAAATAAAGAAAAAACTTTCCACTCCAACAAATACAAATGTTCATTAATTATTTAGTAACTAATGACAATGTATAATAGAAACTTCAAAAGGTAAGGTAATTTAGTACGTATTATTATTATTATCAAGGGAACGATACAAATTAATTTGTAGGATCCGAAATTTAACGCCGGGGTACTATGCCCATGTGGCGCGTTTTGTCAACAGCACGCGGAGTACTGAGTTCCCATGTAGTCACCCACCTACGTACTTACCGCGCCCAACACTGCTTGATTTCGGTGATCTAGTGGGAACCGATGCTTTCAGTGTGGCGAGGCCGTTGACAATTTACAATAATACGTAATAAACTGGTCGATGTCTCCTTCCCAAGCGTGGTTAAACAAGAGGCGAAAATGGGAAGGCGTTAAATGTTGGTATCAGTGGCTGCAGCCGGTTGGTAGTAGTGTCGCAGAGTGCCACAAATCGCTGGATTATACTACCTTGATATGCCCGAAATTTATTCAGAAAATTAAAAATACAAGTTTATTCATCTAAATCTTTTTGGTATGTCCATCAGAGCTTCCTGCGATTTTTCCATTACTTCAAATCGGCTGATGAAACGTGTTCCCCGTGGTGGTTTTTTGAACTGAAAGAAGCCACAGGGAGCCAAATCAGGTGAATTCGGTGGCTGTTGGATGGTATTTGTTGCATTTTTCGTCAAAAAATTACGAATTATGATGGCACTGTGCGACGGTGCGTTATCATGGTGCAAAATCCACGAGTTTTCTTCCCTCAAATCTGGTCTCTTTCAGCGAACTACTTCACGTAAACGTCTCATAACGCCCAAATAATACTGTCTGGCCTTCTGGCAAAAATTCATGATGCACTACACCGTTGTAATCCATAAAAACCGTGAGCATTGCCTTCTTTTTTGACTGAAAACGACGTTTTTTTATTTTTTTGGTCTCGGCTCATTTGGTGAACGCCATTCACTTGCCTGATGTCTCGATTGCGTGTCATACTCATAAACCCACGTCTTGTCTCCAGTTATGATCCTTTTGATGAATGTGGGATCGGATTCAGCCTCGCAAATCATCTCTTTTGCGACGTCAACACGGTCTCTTTTCTGCATGAAATTGAGATCTTTTGACACCAAGTTTGCTGCTACACGACGGAAACCCAAATCGTTAACCAAAATGTTTGGACGGATCCATAGGCAATGTTCAAGTCCTCCGCTATCTCTCTGATGATTAATTTACGGTTATTGACCAACCGTAAATGGTAAAAGACCATTTTTTGTAGAGAATCGTTACCGAAAAACTTTTCCAACATTTCCAACGTCCGCGCACCATTAAATCCATTTTTTACGCAAAATTTAATTCAAGTCCGTTGTGTCAAATATAAATCCATTTCTAAAATTGTAAAAAATCGCCAACACACACAAACTTTTGCTAATGTGAAGCTGTGACGCTAAAATTTAGAGGGAATGTTAACAACAGATATACCAACTTAAGAAAAAAAAAAAACAACTCAAATCGGAACAATAGGAACGCCACATATGTGGCGTTCTGAGTATTGTTTCGGAATGTAACATATTTTTGCAGCTTACGGACTATGCTTTTCTGTCAGACTTTATCAAAAGCCAACAGATTCTCCCGCTGACCCTTTAATCCAAGAGTCCGAAACTGTTTCACCGCCGACTCCTTCCGTCGCCGCACGCAAGCTCATCAAAAATGTTGGTCCCCTTTCCCTTTACGAAGGCGTAGGCTGGATAAAATTGAAAGCCAGATGATTACATATTGCATCAAAGGTACCCCCCAAAACGGTGATATTTCAAAATTCTTCGCAATTAAATACGGTATTACCATCAGCCAATGCAAAATGTTCCTCCCATCTCACCACTAAGGTTATCGAAAATTTAAATTCGATCTCCCTGCTACATAAGAATGGTTATTTAAAAATCCAGCTGATGCTAATTTCAACCTTTGGAAAGATGCGTTACGGTAAATGGATCGACACACTTACTAAGAAACTAAGAAACAGGATAAAAGTAAGTATTCAATCTAATTCTAAGTTTCCAAATCTCATTTCTAACTCCCGTCCCAAACCTAACTCTAATTCTAAAAACAAGATAACAAAACCCGTCCCAAACGGACCCAGACCTGACGCTAATTCTATTAATAAGAATAAGAGAAAAGTCAGCACCCACTACTCTGCCCTATCCAATCTTTTCAAAATTTCCAAAAATTACTCCAACTTTAAAAAAACACGACAGCCGCGACACCAAATCCTCTCCCTTCTACCACCAAACCTTTAAAATCGTTTCAAAACCTTGCTACTGCGCCCTTTAACCAATGTTAAACTGATGTTGCCCATCGGACAAATATTCTGATTTTATTAGCTCCCATATACTAAACCAAACCACCTCTTCCTCATCATTTCTACCAATCCCCCTGATCCAACTCCGCTCACTAGACAAATTCTATGTAGTATCTCGTTTGAGAAACAGCCGCCTACTTTGCCTACTTGCACGACAAAACCCAAATTCGCATTTGCATAACCAAAACCAATATAACGGTTTCAATCCAACGAGAAAATATTCCTATCACGTCAAAGGAATTTACTTGATGCTTTGACATATTTTCCAACTAAGTTCATAATAACTCGTTCAAATTTCAAACTATTACAGTTCCTAACAAACTGAATTTTGTATCCTCCAGTCCAGAATGCCTGTCCATTTATTACCAAAATGTAAGAGGTTTGCACTCTAAAATCTCCACCGTATTTCTTAATTCTCAAAATGACCTCCTTATGACCTAATTGGTCTTACTGAAACAAATCTAATTCTTCACGTTACAAACCATGAGCAGTTTTCCCAAAACCTCGACGTTTTCCGTTATAACAGAAACAAGTTATGACACAAATTCCGAAGAACTCGATCTGATTCCGACTACTCGTATAGTAATTATCGTATACAAACGTTTTTCTGAACTTTGTGAGTCTGTTTACCTTCAGTACCTCTACCACTTACAATTTAGCTTGGTCTTGGACCCAAAACGCTTCTACCAGTTTGGTTATACCAAAAGAAAATCAGACGGCTACCCATCTACTTTCGAATTTCTTAGTGAAACCACTGCAAATTTCTTTGACTGTCATATTAATAAACCCTTTTCTAATTAAACAACTGAACCCAATCCTAGCTACTTTAGCTATTTTTGAAAACTTTCCTGAGACGTTATCTATCTCGCTAAATACGACTATATTTTTGGCATCTAAAAATATTATCAAATTTAAAGACAATTTTTCATCTGGCTCCAAAGGCCAGATTGTGTAACCCACCTCGGTCCATTCCTCGTTGCCCTACTTAACTTGTCTCTTATATCTTTCCTATTCATAAAAAAAGGAAGTAAAGTCTTGCTTACCCAAACTTTTCGAAAGCATAGTCTATCAACAACTGCTTCCGTACTGTAGGCCAACTATCTGCATATATTAAATCAGCACGGTTTCATAAAAGGTAAAACAACCCCTACTAACCTAACTGAGTTCATCTCTAGGACGCTCGATTCAATTTCCACAGATTTCAGCAAGGCATTCGATAAAATTTTTAACCAACTTATCATTTTCAAACTAAAAAAAACTTGGTTTTTCCCCTCATTTCGTGGCATGGACCAAATCCTATTTATTATTATAAATGTCTGCCCCCATTAAAGCAACATCTGGTGTCCCTCAGGGCAGGAGCCTTGGACCAATAATCTTTATCTTAACGATTAACGATGTACTAGGTGTACCGGTATGATGTGAGCGTCAAGATACAAATGTCTCGATAGGGAACATTTATTGTGAACGGGTCTTAATTTTTTTTTTTGGTTGGTATGACACTTGTTTTACATCGAATTGTTAGATCGATTCGACAAGAAAACTATGCTGTGTTCCTGGTGGGCCAGAAAGGTGTGGTGTACCACGAGCTGCTAAAACCTTGGTGAAAAAAACAGATCGCTACCGACTTTGAACCAATATCTTGAATATTGCGTATAACAAACAACTAAGCCGAATTCTTTGACTTAAATAGCAGCAAATTTTTAAAAATATCTTTGTTCATTTTTTTAACCAAGCTTTAAGTTTTTGCTTTGAGATCAGATGATATGAGACTGGAAAATTTGCCCGGTTTTGATATTATCATAACTTCCACGACCTTGCACAAGCGTGGAACATACCTTAGTCTAACTGCAGTTATTATCTTCGCTAATTTTTGTTTTTTCATTCCTTTTATTGGGAGTTTTTTTTTTAGAATTTCACTCCTGGTTAGATCAAATACCAGAGCTTTTTTCGGGTTGATTTTTTATTTTATTTTTGTGGCTATTTCCTTAGAGGTTACTGCTGGAATTAATATCTCATCTTCGCATATTTCTTAGGTTTGTTATGAATAATCATTATCTTTGTATGGCTGGAAGAAGTTTTCAAGATGCCTGCAAATAGATTTGCCTTCTGTATGTATGTTTCTGCTCAGTTTCCATTGCTGTTTTTAACTGGCCTGTTTGTAGCCTTCCACAGTGAGTATTCTATACTAGCATCGTTCGTCAAATTTGTAAGGTATCTTCCACCAACGCGTTTTTCAATTCTATGATCTTTTTTCTGAGCTTATTGTTTAAAGTAGTTTTATTACTTTGCATTCTCGATAATTGCCAGCATTGACGAGCTGTACTCTTTTCAGGTATATCATAATGTCGCATACCATATATCTTTGGGATATACGTTTCTTCTTATTTTACTATGGGCGTTGCAGCCCAAGCAGCCTTTTGTATATCTACCATAAGGTGAATGTTTGTACTTTATTTTCTAATTGCTCTATTGTGTCGATTATTGTGAATAGTTCGATGCGTTCTTCTAGCAAATATTTGAAATATATCCAGTCAGTTAGCTTGTTTTCATTATAATTTTATTACCAAGTGTAGGCAGCACAGTTGAGTGATCTGAGTCAAGATCTGATCAGTCGAAAACGTCTGGAATTTCGTGCCTATCTGTGGGTCATACAGAGTTACTGGAAGCGCTTGAACGGATTGGTATACGAGGGATGATGGCAGACTGACTAAGTGATTACCTACTCAACAGCGCCTTTTGTGTAAAAATCAAGAACGGTTACAGTGAAAAAAAACATGTACAATATGGAGTTCCCCAAGCGTCGTAACTAGGTCCAATTATTTTCATTCTGTACACAAATGAACTTCACTTTCAAAAATAGCATTTCATTTGCTTACGCAGATGACACCGCCATAGTTGTACGCCACAGGTCTCTGGAGACGTCAACAAGACTAATGCAGGCAGAGTTTAATAATGCAGTCGAATGGTGTCACGACAATGAATTAGTAATCAACGCTACGTAGGAGCGAGTATTTTTTCAAAATAATGCCGGAACCAAATGAAGCAAACACTTAATTAACCTCGTAGAAAGCTATAAATACCTAGGAGTCATCATTAAAAGCCATTGCATCTGAAACAAGCAAATTAACAAGCTCGGATTTCAGGAAGGCTTTATTTGCATTGGCGCATCTAAGAAATCATGCAACACCACAAATTTTGGAGCCGGTATATTACGCCTTGATTAAATCAAAATTAAGGTATGGAATACTGGTCTGGGGTAACGCCTTCAAAACGCATATCGATAAGCTGCAAAAACTCCAAAATTCTGCGTTGAGGCTAATAAACTGCGGAAATGTTTCTGACGAAAGAAGATTTAAGGTACTTAAGGTCCAAAATATTTTGAAGATGACTCTGGTACTGGAATACTAGTGACATCCGCTTTCAAATGCCAATACAACATGAAATCAGCACCAGAAGACATGCTACGGGTTTGTTAGTAGTGCCCTGTAACTGCAATAACTATGGTAAAAAGGAATCTTGATTCCCAAAGTTTGATCTTTGCGTTGAATACTCCGCCTATTATTATTTAAAATTGTTTTGTTTCAGCCTGTAGCTAGAGCAATATGCAGCAGCTACCGTTAGATGACCGTTGCTCGTTCTAACACATGTTGGGTTAGAGATGCAGTATTTGTGAGTGTGACCATACTTTTGATAGTTTTTACATAGAATTTGTACTTTTACTACTAAAGGATCTTTACTATAATTTCATACAATATACTTAAGCATGACCATCGGCAGCGGTAATTTCATTTTATAATTAAGTATGTTGACAACTTTGCTTTTATATAGGGTAATTCATAGTGAGGTTTGATTTATAATGTAAAATAAAACACATAAATTTGAAAGTAAACTTAAAATTTTTATTATCGCTTAAAAGAACAAATCATGGCATTTACCTTTTGAAAATGATATCATGTAAATATTGGCTACGACTACGTCTGAGGTGGTTCATTCGGAAGGTCCAATTCTGGGCGACTCGTTCGAGCATAGCGACTGGGGTCTCGCGGATAACACGAGTAATGTTGGCTTCCAAAGCGTTAATCGTAGCTGGCTTAGAGAGACTGAGACTTTACATATCCACAGAGAAAATAGTCCAAAAGTGTGATATCGCACGATCTAGGCGGCCAATTTACCGTAGCAAAACGTGAAATTAAGTGCTCACCAAAATGATTTCTCAACAAGTCCATTGTTTAATGCGCTGTATGGCTCGTAGCACAGTCTTGTTGAAACATAGCTCACCGAGACCATGTGCTTGAATTTCAGGAAGCACATAGTCCGTTAACATGGAACGATAACGGTTAGCATTGACGGTAACATTCTGATTTGCCTCATTTTTGAAGAAATATAGACCAATGATTCCACCAGGGCATAAACCACACCATACCGTTGTTTTTAATGGATGTAATGGTAGCTCTTGGTACTCTTCGGGTTGCTCATCAGCCTAAATAAGGCAATTTTGTTTATTAACGTATCCATTGGGCCAGAAATGACCTTCATCACTGAACAAAATTTTACGATAAAACACCGGATTTTCATTGAATTTTTCCAGAGCCAATTCACTGAAAATATGACGCAAATTCAAGTTGTCTGGCTTCAATTCTTGCACAAGTTGAATTTTGTACGCTTTTAGTCCGAGATCCTCACGTAAAATACATCAACTTGTCGAATATGCCAAGCTAAGCTACTGAAAACGACGACGAATCGATTCGTCAAGGTCTTCGCGTACACTCTCAGCTATAGCTGCTATAGTCTCTTCACTACGCACTGGATGTGGCCTAACCGGTCGAGTATCATCCACTAATGTAAACTGGGACTCAATTTGCGAGTGGTATTGGCAATAGTGGTTTCGGTAGGTCGATTATATGCATCGTAAGTTCCTCGAATCGCACGAAAAATATTTCTCACAAAACGCTGATTTTCGTAATACAGCTGAGCAATTTGGAGACGCTCAGTCTCAGTCTTTCCATAATGACTTGCCAAACGATACTGCCAAAAATGGCAAAGCAGTTTAATAGGAGTCACGCGTGATCTGTCAAAAGAAGCCTATTGAAAATCAAACCTCACGATGAATCACCCTATACGTAAGCATGAGGAAAGGAATGCAGTCGGGTCTTCACGGATGGCTATAAAGCCAATATAGGATGTGGCGCTGGTGTCTTTCTGGAAGAAGACAACGTTAGATATCACTTCACGTTAGGAAAGCTTGCATCTGTCTTCTAAGCAGAAGTTTACGCAATCGTGATTGTAGCGAACAATATTGTAGGGAAAACGTGGGGGGGGGGTGAAGCATTTGCATCTGCAGCGACAGCAAAGTTACGATTAGAGCCTTAGTAAACTTTCTTAAGACTTCCAAGCTAGTTCGAGAATGCAAGAGATCACTGAACGCAGTCGGAAGGATAAATTCAGTGACTCTTTCTAGGTCCCAGTTCACAATGGGATCACAGGAAATGAAATCGCCGACGAACTTGCTAGGGACGGTTCAGAGGAGAATTTTTCAGGACAAGAACCAACGTTCGGTTTGCCTGCATTCTCGGTTAAGGCTTTCATTGGCAGTTGGATCTCATACGACGACAACTGCAGATGGCACAGCACCGCGGGACGTAGGCAGAACAAACGAATACTTCCCGACGTCTCTAGGAAGTCAGCGGCCTTTCTGCTGCCTCTCAGCTAGAAAGACTGCAGACAGGACATTACACTTTTGCAAAGCACTTAAATGTGTTGGGTATAAGTGACGCAACATCCTGCGATGCATGTTGCAAAAGTGATGACGACACCGCCTAGCACTATCTCTGTAAATGTCCGGCTTACGCTTGCATCAAGCTGCAGATACTTGGCGTTGACGTGGTGGTTGCTGGCATTATAGACACCTTATCACTAAAGAGCTTTCTCATCTTTCTTCGCAAGACTGAAAGATTTCATTAAAAAGAACCTTACAAGGAATACAATGAACTAGTTCTTTGACAACTAGTTTTTTTTTAAGTTTTTCTTCCTTAGGTCAGGTGTGCATGAGAAGTGGCTTTGCATCAACCTTTATTGGTCTTGTTTGTTTATTTTCAAACGATTACCATCGCACTTTTATCTGATTATTAATTTTTTCAAGTTTCTTTGTCTTCTTTATGCAGCTGCAACTCAATGTTTAATTTATTAATTTCGTTTGTTAGCTTTTCACTGAGTTGTTTAAAATTGTCTCTTCACAGGGTTTTTTGTAACAATCTTCCAACGTTGATACTTCTTTTTTTGGTTGGGATGTTATTGTTCGTACGATTTTACGACTATTTATGAAAGGGTACATTTTTAGCTATAAATGGTTCCCCCAGAATCCATGGAACCAACCTCCAAAGAAGGTGGATTCAACAATTTACCTGGCGTACCACCTGGGGTAGTAAAATTGTTAGTTTTGTTCATTGCATATTTGAATCTTTTTTAACTTTTTTAACCTATGGTTCATTGGTACATGCTTCTTGTCAAATCACCCCGTGCTGCCTTAAATACTACGGCAGATGCAAACCATTTTTCGGTCATTTTCGAAGTCATTGCCGATCGTCGTCCAAATTTTCAGAACAGATTCGACTGTAACTTCATAATTATGCTTTCATTATCTTATCTTTTCTTTTGTTCGGCATATGTGTCCCTCACAAGCTCTTTTCGGATTCTACGAACAACATTCTTGCAGAAGTACCTTTTCATGGTCTCAGTCTAACGCTTCTCTATTTCAAGTAAGCTGATGTTCCTCCTGCCACTTTTGCTCAAAGAGTTCGCGAGCAACTCTCGAATGTATTTTTTGAGTGTAATATACAGTGTTATATACATCCTTAATAGATGAGCTCATAAAAACATTCTTTGATACTCATAGCGTGGTCTTTTTCTTCTGTGGGATCCAATATGTGATCGCAACCGAATATCAAACTTGGTGCAGACTGTTATAAAGAGTTCGCTTACGTGTCAGAAGCTCAAGACTTCAAGCCTAAGTCTGCCGTTGCTTCTTTTTTTTCATAATACCTATAGCAATCACCGTAATATACGAGGCTGTTTCCATTTCTTGGGTGCTGGTGAGATCTGCGAAGCAGTTTACGGTGTCTGATACATAGTTGTTCGGCTGGTCGTTTCATGTTCAATACCTGAACATTCAATATGGAGTTCCAAATTTCTCCAACGAAAAGTGAGATGAATCGAATAGAAGGAATCGTATGGATGACAAGACCCTATCGCGAACTTTACATGATTAACCAGGCTATAGCCGAATAAATTAAACTTAATTATGTATGTCTATAACAATCACCGTAATATACGAGGCCGGTTCCATCGCATTTCTTGGGTGTTGGTGAGATCTGCCAAGCAGTTTACGGTGTCTGATACATAGTTGTTCGGCTGGTCGTGGCATGTTCAATACCTGAACATTCAATGTGGAGTTCCAAATTTCTCCAACGAAAAGTGAGATGAATCGAATAGAAGGAATCGTATGGATGACAAGACCCTATCGCGAACTTTACATGGTTAACCAGGCTATAGCCGAATAAATTAAACTTAATTATGTATGTCTATAACAATCACCGTAATATACGAGGCCGGTTCCATCGCATTTTTTGGGTGTTGGTGAAATCTGCAAAGCATTTTAGGGCGTCTGATACATAGTTGTTCGGCTGGTCGTGGTATGTTCAATACCTGAACATTCAATGTGGAGTTCCAAATTTCTCCAACGGAAAGTAAGATGAATCGAATAGAAGGAATCGTATGGATGACAAGACACCATCGCTGACTTTACATGGTTAACCGGGCTATAGCCGAATAAATTAAACTTAATTATGTATGTCTATAACAATCACCGTAATATACGAGGCCGGTTCCATCGCATTTCTTGGGTGTTGGTGAGATCTGCCAAGCAGTTTACGGTGTCTGATACATAGTTGTTCGGCTGGTCGTGGTATGTTCAATACCTGAACATTCAATGTGGAGTTCCAAATTTCTCCAACGGAAAGTAAGATGAATCGAATAGAAGGAATCGTATGGATGACAAGACACCATCGCTGACTTTACATGGTTAACCGGGCTATAGCCGAATAAATTAAACTTAATTATGTATGTCTATAACAATCACCGTAATATACGAGGCCGGTTCCATCGCATTTCTTGGGTGTTGGTGAGATCTGCCAAGCAGTTTACGGTGTCTGATACATAGTTGTTCGGCTGGTCGTGGCATGTTCAATACCTGAACATTCAATGTGGAGTTCCAAATTTCTCCAACGAAAAGTGAGATGAATCGAATAGAAGGAATCGTATGGATGACAAGACCCTATCGCGAACTTTACATGGTTAACCAGGCTATAGCCTAATAAATTAAACTTAATTATGTATGTCTATAACAATCACCGTAATATACGAGGCCGGTTCCATCGCATTTCTTGGTTGTTGGTAAGATCTGCCAAGAAGTTTACGGTGTCTGATACATAGTTGTTCGGCTGGTCGTGGCATGTTCAATACCTGAACAGTCAATGTGGAGTTCCAAATTGCTCCAAACATAAGTAAGACGAATCGAATGGAAGGAATCGTATGGACGACAAGATCCCATCGCGAACTTTACATGGTTAACCAGGCTATAGCCGAATAAATTAAACTTAATTATATCTATAACAATCACCGTAATATACGAGGCCGGTTCCATCGCATTTTTTGGGTGTTGGTGAGATCTGCGAAGCAGTTTACTGTGTCTGATACATAGTTGTTCGGCTGGTCGTGGCATGTTCAATACCTGAACATTCAATGTAGAGTTCCAAATTGCTCCAACGAAAAGTAAGACGAATCGAATCGAAGGAATCGTATGGATGACAAGACCCCATCGCGCACTTTACATGGTTAACCAGGCTATAGCCGAATAAATTAAACTTAATTATATCTATAACAATCACCGTAATATACGAGGTCGGTTCCATCGCATTTTTTGGGTGTTGGTGAGATCTGCGAAGCAGTTTACGGTGTCTGATACATAGTTGTTCGGCTGGTCGTTTCATGTTCAATACCTGAACATTCAATGTGGAGTTCCAAATTGCTTCAACGAAAAGTAAGACGAATCGAATAGAAGGAATCGTATGGATGACAAGACCCCATCGCGAACTTTACATGGTTAACCAGGCTATAGCTGAATAAATTAAACTTAATTATATCTATAACAATCACCGTAATATACGAGGCCGGTTCCATCGCATTTTTTGGGTGTTGGTGAGATCTGCGAAGCAGTTTACTGTGTCTGATACATAGTTGTTCGGCTGGTCGTGGCATGTTCAATACCTGAACATTCAATGTAGAGTTCCAAATTGCTCCAACGAAAAGTAAGACGAATCGAATCGAAGGAATCGTATGGATGACAAGACCCCATCGCGCACTTTACATGGTTAACCAGGCTATAGCCGAATAAATTAAACTTAATTATATCTATAACAATCACCGTAATATACGAGGTCGGTTCCATCGCATTTTTTGGGTGTTGGTGAGATCTGCGAAGCAGTTTACGGTGTCTGATACATAGTTGTTCGGCTGGTCGTTTCATGTTCAATACCTGAACATTCAATGTGGAGTTCCAAATTGCTTCAACGAAAAGTAAGACGAATCGAATAGAAGGAATCGTATGGATGACAAGACCCTATCGCGAACTTTACATGGTTAACCAGGCTATAGCCGAATAAATTAAACTTAATTATGTATGTCTATAACAATCACCGTAATATACGAGGCCGGTTCCATCGCATTTCTTGGTTGTTGGTAAGATCTGCCAAGAAGTTTACGGTGTCTGATACATAGTTGTTCGGCTGGTCGTGGCATGTTCAATACCTGAACAGTCAATGTGGAGTTCCAAATTGCTCCAAACATAAGTAAGACGAATCGAATGGAAGGAATCGTATGGACGACAAGATCCCATCGCGAACTTTACATGGTTAACCAGGCTATAGCCGAATAAATTAAACTTAATTATATCTATAACAATCACCGTAATATACGAGGCCGGTTCCATCGCATTTTTTGGGTGTTGGTGAGATCTGCGAAGCAGTTTACTGTGTCTGATACATAGTTGTTCGGCTGGTCGTGGCATGTTCAATACCTGAACATTCAATGTAGAGTTCCAAATTGCTCCAACGAAAAGTAAGACGAATCGAATCGAAGGAATCGTATGGATGACAAGACCCCATCGCGCACTTTACATGGTTAACCAGGCTATAGCCGAATAAATTAAACTTAATTATATCTATAACAATCACCGTAATATACGAGGTCGGTTCCATCGCATTTTTTGGGTGTTGGTGAGATCTGCGAAGCAGTTTACGGTGTCTGATACATAGTTGTTCGGCTGGTCGTTTCATGTTCAATACCTGAACATTCAATGTGGAGTTCCAAATTGCTTCAACGAAAAGTAAGACGAATCGAATAGAAGGAATCGTATGGATGACAAGACCCTATCGCGAACTTTACATGGTTAACCAGGCTATAGCCGAATAAATTAAACTTAATTATGTATGTCTATAACAATCACCGTAATATACGAGGCCGGTTCCATCGCATTTCTTGGGTGTTGGTGAGATCTGCCAAGCAGCTTACGGTGTCTGATACATAGTTGTTCGGCTGGTCGTTTCATGTTCAATACCTGAACATTCAATGTGGAGTTCCAAATTGCTTCAACGAAAAGTAAGACGAATCGAATAGAAGGAATCGTATGAATGACAAGACCCCATCGCGAACTTTACATGGTTAACCAGGCTATAGCTGAATAAATTAAACTTAATTATATCTATAACAATCACCGTAATATACGAGGCCGGTTCCATCGCATTTTTTGGGTGTTGGTGAGATCTGCGAAGCAGTTTACGGTGTCTGATACATAGTTGTTCGGCTGGTCGTGGCATGTTCAATACCTGAACATTCAATGTGGAGTTCCAAATTGCTCCAACGAAAAGTAAGACGAATCGAATCGAAGGAATCGTATGGATGACAAGACCCCATCGCGAACTTTACATGGTTAACCAGGCTATAGCCGAATAAATTAAACTTAATTATATCTATAACAATCACCGTAATATACGAGGTCGGTTCCATCGCATTTTTTGGGTGTTGGTGAGATCTGCGAAGCAGTTTACGGTGTCTGATACATAGTTGTTCGACTGGTCGTTTCATGTTCAATACCTGAACATTCAATGTGGAGTTCCAAATTGCTTCAACGAAAAGTAAGACGAATCGTATGGATGACAAGACCCCATCGCGAACTTTACATGGTTAACCAGGCTATAGCTGAATAAATTAAACTTAATTATATCTATAACAATCACCGTAATATACGAGGCCGGTTCCATCGCATTTTTTGGGTGTTGGTGAGATCTGCGAAGCAGTTTACGGTGTCTGATACATAGTTGTTCGACTGGTCGTTTCATGTTCAATACCTGAACATTCAATGTGGAGTTCCAAATTGCTTCAACGAAAAGTAAGACGAATCGAATAGAAGGAATCGTATGGATGACAAGACCCCATCGCGAACTTTACATGGTTAACCAGGCTATAGCTGAATAAATTAAACTTAATTATATCTATAACAATCACCGTAATATACGAGGCCGGTTCCATCGCATTTTTTGGGTGTTGGTGAGATCTGCGAAGCAGTTTACGGTGTCTGATACATAGTTGTTCGACTGGTCGTTTCATGTTCAATACCTGAACATTCAATGTGGAGTTCCAAAATGCTTCAACGAAAAGTAAGACGAATCGAATAGAAGGAATCGTATGGATGACAAGACCCCATCGCGAACTTTACATGGTTAACCAGGCTATAGCTGAATAAATTAAACTTAATTATATCTATAACAATCACCGTAATATACGAGGCCGGTTCCATCGCATTTTTTGGGTGTTGGTGAGATCTGCGAAGCAGTTTACGGTGTCTGATACATAGTTATTCGGCTGGTCGTGGCATGTTCAATACCTGAACATTCAATGTGGAGTTCCAAATTGCTCCAACGAAAAGTAAGACGAATCGAATCGAAGGAATCGTATGGATGACAAGACCCCATCGCGAACTTTAAATGGTTAACCAGGCTATAGCCGAATAAATTAAACTTAATTATATCTATAACAATCACCGTAATATACGAGGTCGGTTCTATCGCATTTTTGGGTGTTGGTGAGATCTGTAAAGCAGTTTACGGTGTCTGATACATAGTTGTTCGGCTGGTCGTTTCATGTTCAATACCTGAACATTCAATGTGGAGTTCCAAATTGCTTCAACGAAAAGTAAGACGAATCGAATAGAAGGAATCGTATGGATGACAAGACCCCATCGCTGACTTTACATGGTTAACCGGGCTATAGCCGAATAAATTAAACTTAATTATATCTATAACAATCACCGTAATATACGAGGCCGGTTCCATCGCATTTTTTTGGGTGTTGGTGAAATCTGCAAAGCATTTTAGGGCGTCTGATACATAGTTGTTCGGCTGGTCGTGGTATGTTCAATACCTGAACATTCAATGTGGAGCTCCAAATTGCTCCAACGAAAAGTAAGACGAATCGAATCGAAGGAATCGTATGGATGACAAGACCCCATCGCTGACTTTACATGGTTAACCGGGCTATAGCCGAATGAATTAAACTTAATTATATCTATAACAATCACCGTAATATACGAGGCCGGTTCCATCGCATTTTTTTGGGTGTTGGTGAAATCTGCAAAGCATTTTAGGGCGTCTGATACATAGTTGTTCGGCTGGTCGTGGTATGTTCAATACCTGAACATTCAATGTGGAGCTCCAAATTGCTCCAACGAAAAGTAAGACGAATCGAATCGAAGGAATCGTATGGATGACAAGACCGCATCGCGAAGCTTACGTGGTTAACCAGGCTATAGCCGAATAAATTAAAATTAATTAAATCATATTAAACTTAAGATCTGAACATATTTGAACGGTGATCAAAATAGAAAGAAAAAATAATTAAATAATCCTAACAGCTCTTACTACGTTTACATATACGAGTAAAAATAGAAAACAAAAAACGGGTTATGCAAAAAATAATTTTAAGTTCCCATTTTCAGTTATTAATAGCACACAGAAGTCCGAATCTAATTTTATGGATTCAGGACAGTTTTGTTTTTTGTTTACATTGTTTAGACAAAATTAAGTCGTACAAAATCTTAATAATAAACATGCAGCGCAATAATTTGCAAAATCGAAAGCAGTTGGCCGATTTGGTTGTTTTTACTTTCTAACATGTTTGAATCTCCGCTTTACTTTTGGCTGTTTCTTGATCTTTGATCTTGAATTAAATTTTAAACTTAGTTAATCGTTCCATCAATTACGTTGTCTGGGTAAGCAGTTGTAAATCGTATCTTCTTTTGTAGACACAGCATTTTAATTCATGATTGACAGGCTTATCCATTAGTTAGCTGTGAATAAAATTCTTTCTTTGCTCATAAATTGTTTAAATGCAAATGTATTTATATGTTTTTAAATCGACAAAGTATTCGTATTCGTACCTGTATACATGTATGTAATTTGAATTTTTCTTTAATTAAGCATTGAAATTTGTAACCCTTATAATTACATCTACGACTAGATATGATATTTCTCCCGCATATCCGTATCTGTATATTCCGCACTGTTTTACGGTCATTCAAGCTACCACACGCTATCTATGTATGTACGAGATTTCTCTGATGGTTAATGACAGATCCTAAGCACTACAATTTTTGTACTTTTGGACGATGATTCCTCGTACATAGATGTCAGGAATACAATTATTGAATTTTATGATAGTCTATCACGTCACTGCTTATGAAATAAGAGGGAATATTACTAATAGGGATTTCCCATTTTCGTTGTTCCTTGTTATAAACCATTCTTGATCGTGTAATGATACATTTTAAAGCGTTTGGATTTTAATTGTCAAAAAAAAAACACAGGAAAATTGCAAAAATGTATGGCTGTTATCCCGATAAAAACACGTATAATGTTGTCTTCCAACGCTGCAATTGACGCTGGTTTAGCGGCATAGATAAGTGATTTGACGTACAAGGGCTGTTTAATGTTTCCCGGATGGGAAGATATGTGGGGCTACGGAGCCCAAAGGAGTGTACCATCATTTAGTATAACCTCTTTTAGCCCGCCTATCAAAATTTGGTGACAATGCGTCGATTAGTTTGTTTTGACATTCCATTTCAAAACATCGTGTTAGCGTTTTTTGCGATCATGGAAAAAGAGCAGTATCGATGTCTTCTTCCACCACGATAACGCACCGACTTACATTTCCGCAGTCGCTACAGCCATTGGTTGAATCGCACTACGAATTACTCCCCCATACTCCGTATTATCAGGATTTGGCTCCCTGTGATTTCTTTTATTCCCAAAACCTTAAAAGGTAGCTCGCCTGAAAGAAGTACGAATCGAACGAGAAAGTCATCACCGCCGCGGAGGAGTATTTTACAGGCCAACAAAAGTCGTACTATAAGATGGGGTTAAAAAAGTTGGTAAAGTTTATTAAGTTGGAAGGGGATTATATTGAAAAATAAATTGTCAAAACCTAAAAAAGTTGCCTTGTCATTTATAATCCGGGTATTCATCCAACAGCCCATAAAATACAAATAAAAAATAGTCTTAAGGCGTTAAATCGCACTATCTAGCCGGCCAATTAACCGGTCAAAAACGAGGGATAAATTGCTCATCGAACTCATTTGTCAATTGGTTCATCGATTCGCGTGGTGTGTGACATGTTGTGCCGTCTTGCTGGAACCACATGTCGACCAGGTTCAGCTCGTTCATTTCGGGCAAAAGAAGTTCAAAATCATTGAATGATAGTAGACGCCATTGACAGTTATGTTGTTCACACGGTCAACTTGTAAAAAATATGGGCCAATGTTTTCAGCGGACCATAAACAGTGCATTTTTATTCAACCAGAAATGAGCTTCGTCACTGACAATTTTCCGATAAAAAACGGATCTTCCTCAAGCTTTTCTAGGGCACACTCATTGAAAATTCGACGCTGTGGTAGGTCATTCGACTTCAGATCTTGCACGAGCTGTATTTTGCAAGATTTTAGAGCAAGGTTTTCCTTCTTTTCTTCCACGTAGCCGAGTAGCACCATCCCAATTGCTGCGAACGTCTGCGAATGGACAAATCATGGTCTTTAGTAACACTGGCGAATATAGTACAACAGCAATATTTTCTTCTGTACGTACTCTACGCATACGAGTAGTTGGCTTGATATACAATAGCGCAATTTGTGCGAAATTTGGTCATTATGGCTGGAATTGCTTGCACAGTAGGTCTATTATGACGACCGTAAAGAGTAGTTGGCTTGATATACAATAGCGCAATTTGTGCGAAATTTGGTCATTATGGCTGGAATTGCTTGCACAGTAGGTCTATTATGACGACCGTAAAGTGGTCGAAGTGCGCGAAAAATATTTTTCACAGCACACGAATTTTGATTATAAAATTCTGGATGAAACCACAGCTAGGATATATCGATGTTGTCGAGCTCTGACCACAGAAAGCCGTCTCTATCACTAAGACCATTGATGGTAACAGTGTTTCCTTCCTCATATCGAAACAAATTAGGTCCTATGATGCAGGCATGCCATAAATCGCACCAAACAGTCAATCTCTGTGGATGCATTGATCATGCCTAATGTAAAGGAAAGTTGGTGGAAACGGCTCTGCATTCACTGATTAGCCACATTGAACGATAATTACGATATAGAGAGTACATAATGGTTGCTTTCCATAGGACATAGAGGGCATAGAGGGCGCCTTTAACAATGTCAACGCATCCACAATTATGACTGCGCTGTCAAATTACGACGAACTTGGGGAGTTTATCAGTCTTATTCTAAATAGATAATGAACTAAAAACTCAATGGGGCTTCTGTTAAAAGATGTGTTAGCAAAGATACCCTACAAGGCGTATGGATTGGGAGTAAATTCCCATAAAACTGATCTTGTTCTATTTTCCAGGAAATATGAAATTTCAATTCTAGATCCTCACTCAATAAACGGTACCAGTTAAGTGTTTTCCTATACATCAAAGTATCTGGGCCTCATTTTTGGCAGGAAACTTAACTAGAACAGTATCTTAATTCTCTTGCAAAAAAGCCATTGGGAAAAAATGAGGCCTTTAATACCGTATAATTCCTTAATATATTAGGAATCCTCGTAGATAACATCGATTACACCATACGGAAATTTTGGCGATTAGAGAAGCTCTGTCCTGGCTGAAGAAAAACGTGATATCTGTAAAGGATATCCGCATCTTTTCGGATAGTCACACCACTATCAAGTCCCTGGACTCAGTTTCCTTAAATTTTAAAACCGCCCTTGAATGCCGAGTATCTTACGGAGATGGTAGAGCAGTTCAACCTTCAACTTTGTTAGGTGCCGAGCTACAAAGGCATTCCAGGGAATTGTAAAGCTGATTATCTCGCCAATCGCTACGTGCAAATCAATATTAAAGCTGGATGCTAATAAAAGAACAGACCTTAGGTGAATTGTTGAACCAACATGTCTAGCGACAAAACATATGGTATCTGGCCAAAGCAGGATCAGAATCGCTCTAGAGTTTGATCTTTCTAAACAGGAAACATCTCAGTGCCATCATAGGTGCCATCATTGGACACTGCCTTATAGGCAAGCATGAAAGAAGTCATGGTTCCTTTACAAATGATTTCTGAAGAAGCTGCATGGACGAGGAGGAAGAGGGGGCAATCCTCCACCTTCTCTGTAATTGTTCAGCTCTCTTCCAGAGAGATCTAACGATCTAAAGAGTAGACGTTAACAGTTTCCTGCACTTCATCATAAGCTCAAATTGGTTCCATAAGTAAGAGGATCACAGATCTAAGTGGCATCACAATGGGCCAATATGCCTAAATGGGTTGGTCCTTTCCAGCCCCACTTTTATTTACCTACATATCTAGGTATGAATCGGTACAGAGCCAAATTGCGCTGACATACATATACAAAAATTAATAGCCAAGGTGGTTCAGATACCTCCTGCGCAGAGTGAAACACCAGATTTCCGAACGAACAGTCGCTATGGGAGGTCTGCTTAGAAATCTATCGATAATCTGAATAGAAGTCCCCCGATAAGCTGAATAGAAACCCACCGATAACATGCCATGGTGCTAATGGTAGGTGTCTATTAGACTGGTTAAAATACGAGCTTACTCGTTACTGTCGGGAACGATTCAAACCATTGCACGAGTAGTACTACCGTATTACGATGTCTGTTGCCCATTGTCCGTTGTCCGTTTTTCCTCACAAAAGGAAGTGTTATCAGAATGGAGCAACAAGTAGTATAAGTGGTTATATAAGAACTAATATAATCTAATGTACCCTAAGTCACACTTGGATATGTTTTGCGAAAACGCTCCACACCTTTATGTTTAAAACAATCTGATGTAGTTACGGACCTTCAATTTAAAAATTACCTTTAATCAAATCTAAATGGGTATGGTAGATAGTACAGCTTGTGAGTGTTACACTTCTTACCGTTAATCTGAATGCACATAAAAGAGGCCTTTGTAACCTTTCTTTACTAACTTATAACATTGACATGGCTTTCACTTATTGTACCGAAGTTATAAGTCATAAACCGTGGCAATTATAGCACATTGCAAGCTTTTAAAAATCATTTCATTTATGTGAACTTTTATGTGCACTTTTATTTTCTACCAAACAATCTAAAAAAAAAAAAACACCTTTAATATGGGCAGATTATAAACAATTAGTTGAATCGTTGGCCCATGCAATTGAGTGAGTGAAAAAAAAATCCAAAACTTGTTTACCTTATATTATAACTGGCATCCATGCGATACCTAACATTTATGTCTTGTTTTTTTTTTTTTTTGTTTTTTTTTTGTTATAAAAAAGGTTTTAGTCTGTTAAATGTTATTAAACAATAGCCAACATCAAACAAATGAATAAACTTAGAGTCGTCTTCTTTAGAACTCGTTTGCTTTGATATTCATTTGTATCTACATATGTACATATGAGTATACCATATAGTGACACAATTCGACTCTCTCCTTTCATTCGGTTTTATTCATGCGGCTTAAATTTTTATTGAAATTTCATAAAGTACACCTCACAGTCCAAATTTCGATGGAAGCAGCTAGAAAAGGAATAATTAGACAAGCTACTGGTAAAAGTAGGAATAAAAAATACACGAGCCACGATATCTGTTCACACTCTTTAGGCTACAGAGATTATTCATATTTATTTATTATTATTTATTAATTATTATTATTATTATTTTTTTTTTTTTTAAACTAGAAAACAATACTAGGGGTGTTAAGCTTAAGGCTATGAATTTTTGTGCTCATTTGGCACATTTAAGGAAATAAGACCTAAAAACTAGAAATAGCAAAAATCAGTTCGGTTTACTTAATAACCCTCAGCAAATCGGCAAATGCCGTAGCTGTCTCGCTTTCTTTCTGGTCCGCATTCTTCTGTTGCCCCTAAGAGTTTAAGTTCAATTTTTGTTGTCTTTCCACTGTCTTCCTCGTTGTACTTTGGATAGTCAGCTGTCATTGCTCTTGAGTGCAGGTCCAATGCACCTGGATTGAATTTTGATGGATTAAGCGGTGGGTATACGTAATTGTTGATAGCTTCCTCTAAACTATCGCTGCTAAGGGGCAAATCAATTGATCGCCCCTCTCCTATTTCTTCCTCGTTGTCATCCATGGTACTGAGAAGTTGCTCGTCGAAAGCAGTCCTTTGACGTGTTTGCACGCCATTTGCGCCGAGGGATAAGACACCATATAGGGAGCCTCCTGGAATTGCACGCGACATTCGAAAGATGTTACCATTAGCATCCATGAATTTGCCTGTGTTGCCTATTGGTTGCGGTGGGAGAGCTTGTATAACGGTGGGCTCTGCTTCCAGATGGAATGGTTTGATTAGGTGGTGATAAGAAAGTGGATATGGTGGCGGCAAGACATCAACCTGAGGGCCACGTTCTTGCTGTTGAAGTTGAAGTTGTTCTAAATCTGAATTGGAGGTTGAGATATCTACACGATAGGGCGTTCTACCTTCAATGAATTCAGAGATTCTTGCGGTCGGCTGGTCGTCGACTGCGATATGTGGATTGGATTGGTGATGACGTCCGAGAAAGTTGTAACTGTTGGAATTTGGGCTATACTTCAAGTTTTGGCGGTATTTAGAACCGCTTATTTCTGGCCGGTATTTTTTATGCGATGATTTAGTACGCTTTGAAGATTTTGATAGAAGATCAAGTAAATTTACACCGTCCGTGGGACTAGGTGGTATGAGAACAATCATGAAATTCTCTAGATCAGCTCGAATGTTATACTGACCCTCTTGTCGCTGATCATATGTTACAGTACGTCGTTTTGAGTTTGTATCATCTTCTGGTTCCTTTTCGGGTTCTAATTCACTAGGAAGAACCAATGACGGTGATTCAGTTTCTTCCAAAGGTTTTGTTGCTTCAGTAATTAACTGGGGCGCTTCTGTTGAAATCGTGGGCGCAGCAGGTGTGGGATTTTCCTGAATCACAATTACCGTTGGTGGATCTTTTTCTTTTTCTGGAGCGATTGTTGTTGATGCTAAATTTTCTTCTAATGGCTGCCCCCTACAGGCCACGAAAATTACTGCGCAAATTATTATTCGCCACATTTTGTGAGTGTGGAAAAAAAAAAAAAAAAAACGAAAGACAAAATCACTTAACTTAACCAGTATCTCGTTTAGTTTAAACCGAAAACCACACTACTCACGGCCAAGTTCAGAACCGAACTGATCGTGAATGTCGCTTTGGTGGACGAGATTACCTCTCTTTGAAAGTAGTTTTTTTTTTGTTTTTAGTCATACGGGTGTACGGGTATACGGGTATTTCTGCGAGCATACGAATATGCTCGTTCAAGCCTTTTTCTTCATCTTCTGTTATTTGTGTTTGACTATAGATGACGGTTATTTATTTATTTATTATTTTTTTTTTTTGTCGTCAGAATGCGGCTCTCTGCGTTCGTATCTTCCTGGTTGTTTGTAGTGAGTTGGCTTGGTAGAGCTGACAAATGGTATTGCAGCACTGCACCTCTTTATCAGTGCATTCTCCTATGTGTGGTAAAAGTGATTTTGTATTCTAAAGGCACATAGGTGATTTCGGTTAGAACCCAAAAGGTAGTTAGGATATGAAGCTAAATGCTTATAGGTGAGGTGAGATGAGCGTAAAGTGATGTTGCGTGGTTTGCTGACCACACTTACAATTTAGAATACTTTGTGCTCTTTAATATAAAATGATCCGTTGTAGCTAACTTAGAGTTAGTCATGTATTATTTGTTTAAAAGAAGCAAAAAAGAAAATCTAACGTTGTGGTTATATAATTCCGGGCGAAAAGTTCCAGAGGATTGTTAAGGTAAAGGTGATTATATGCTTTTATGTGTAGAGGGAATTTAGGCCATGTGTGCGGAGCAATTAAATGGGAATTGCCATAGCATTTCAAATAAAAGATACATGTTTGAATATTGGATTTGTTGGATTGGGAAACATTTAATTTGTACGATGTAGGCATCGAATCACAAGGTATATTCTATGTTTTCTGCTACTGAACAGTTACCAATGACAAATGTCCAACTGAGTGTAAATGGAAATACAAAAAAAATGTGAAAGAATCAAATTTATCAACAATCATCAGGAAATCTTGTGATTCTTTTTTTTTTTAATTAGTAAGTGCACTAGGGATTATGAATACTTATGCATAAAAAATTTTGCATATTGCGCATGGTTAGAAAAGAAAGAAACAGAGATATCGGTGCACGTTTTTTTGGATTTTCTTGAAGTTTGAGAGCGTCCCTAGACCTATTTTATGATTCTATTGTGTTTTTGGTCGTGCAGGTATAACGAAAATATCATATGACTATTATTATTCGCCAGAAATAGACACGTGGCTTGCCGTTCGTGCAACTGTGCGTTATAGTGGGTTTCCGCCCAATTATCAAGGCTTCGCCCCTCAATGACGTTGTCTAATTAAAAGCGGGGGCAGAGCAATGTACTGGTCTTATTGTAAAGGTTTTCGGTACATAACGCCTCCGAATGTTGTAACGATTTGACCAGTTACAAGCGACCGGTCATAGGTCCTATTTTTGGCAAGACCACCCATAGTGCCTACCAGGACTGAAAACACGGTACCATGCGAGTTAGGAGCTAGCCGGATCTCGTCCCGGATCTGACTTAAGGTGGGTTGACACGCTCAAGCAATTTGCACAAATCAGCTTGGGCAAACCAGTTTGCCCACGCGCATCCCAGAAAATCGACGTCATGACCTTGCCTGCAGATGAAATGGTCTTCGCCTTCTTTGGAGCCGGTTCTCCCTTTTGAATCTATTGTTTTGATTGTTCTTTTGTCTCGGGTGCAAAGTGATGGACTCATGTTTTATCCATTGTTATGAAACGAGGCAAAAATTCTGCTTTGTTGCTGTAAAACTTCGCTAAACACTCAATTGAAACATCTTCACGACACTGTTTTTGCTCCAGTGTGAGCAAACGCGGCACCAATCTTGCACACAGCTTTTTTCAGTCCAAATTTTTAAATAATATGCGATGTACCGCACTTTTTGAAATGCCTACAATGTCTGCTAGCTCGCGCACTTTCAGACAATGATCATCCACTACCGCTTTGTGGATTTTCTTCACCATTTCTGAAGTCGACCACTGCGATGCTCGTTTTGGCAGCTCGTACAGCCTCGTTTAAACTCAGCAACCCGAAATTTTACTGTTGTAAGCGAAGGAGCAAACTCACTCAGAGTAGAATCCAGTTCAGCTTTTATATTGGTTGGGCTGAGGCCTTTCAAATAACAGTATTGTATCACGTTACGATTACCAATTTTCACAAATTCACTGACAACGTCCACTATTGATAGCTGCCAAACAAATACTAAACAACGTGGCGCTTTCAAACTTGAAGCATATGCTTTATAAACTGCGTACTTTCCAATACAGTGATACTTTCAAACAACTACCGCCATGTCTTGGTCAGGTCGGGTACTTCTGGGACCGCCATTGTATGTTGATAAGCCTTCCGCTTTGAATGAATTTTGTTAATACTAGGTGGGGTGAAAAGTAACCTCCTTGGGAATGAAAAAAATTTTTTTTAAATGTTTTTTTTTATTTTATTCAATATAGTCCTCTTTTAGTTTGATAAACTTATTCTATCGATTTTCCAACTTCTTGATCCCGTCCGAAAGGTCTGCAAAATACTCCTTCGTGGCGTCGATAATTTCCTTGCGTGAGCTGAATTTTTTATTGATGAGCCATCTTTTGAGGTTTGGGAAGAGATAATAGTCCGAGGGATCCAAATCGGGCGAATACGGTGGATGCGATGCTGTTGTGAGTCGGTGCATTGTCTTGCAAAAACAAAATTTTTTTCGCTTCATGTGAGGCCGTTTTGCAGCAATTTCGGCCTTCAATAGCTCCAATAATACACAGTAATACTCGCTGTTAATGGTTTTTCCTTTTTCGAGGTGGTCCACGAAGAGTATGCCATGACAATCCCATAAAACCGACGCCATAACCTTTCCGACCCATCGAGCCTCCCTCGGCCGCTTCGGAGTACTCGTGCCGGCTTCAGTATATTGCCGGGCATTCATTCTGTTATCTGGTGTTCAACAGTTACCAATCGACGCCAAAAGTCCGCCTGATTCCGCATCAGCAAGTCCAAACACTCTTTCGAAGTGCTCTCGCGTTCGTGTTTTTGGTCAGGAGTGAGCATGCGCACCAACGGCAGGATAACTTTTTTAATGCAGAATATTGCCCAAAATATGGCGTGTGCACTCAGTACTAATCTTTGTGGTATCTACTAGCTCGCGCACCTTCACTTTCCGGTCAGCCAACACCATTTCATGTATTTTTTTGACATTGTCCTCTGTAAACGAATCGGAGGGCCTGCCGCTGCGGACTTGATCGGTGGTGAAGTTGTGGCCACCACGAAACTCTCGAAACCAATATTTGACGGTGTAATCTGACGGTGCATTAGCCTCATAATATTTATCCAATTTTTCTTTTGTTTCCTTCGCCGTTTTGCCTCTCAAAAAATAATGTTTTATGAGAGAACGAAAATCGTTTTTGTCCATACTCAACATGATGCCAAACACGTCAACAACAATCAGCTGTCAAAACAAAACTTAAGACAGTATCGCAGTGAAATTTGGCATGTCTGCCTAAATATGAACGACTTTAAGGCACTTTTTTGCAGTAGCAGCGCATTCTGGCGGTCAAGGAGATTACTTTTCACTCCACCTTGTATTTGGTGCGCAATTAAGCTATCGCTGTTTTTTTCTTTCTTTCTGGCAGAGCTCGAATATCGTTACGGTAAAAGTGTTTATCTTTCGAGGCTATACACGAATAAAGCAATTTTTTTATGTCTCCATATTAGCGGAACTGCTGATCAGCCAGACCATGTGCTATGGAACGGAACAAGTAATAATCGGACGGCGCAATATCTGGGGAATATGCTGTAGAATCACTTTTTCGTGCTTCTGCTCGTATTGTGGCTTTTCGGCTCAATCGCATCAATCGCATCAATTGAAGTCGATACCGTTCCCCAGTGATGGTTTCGTTGGGTTTCAATATATGTAAATAACACCGACCTGGTCCCACCAAATACACAGCATAACCTGCGCAGCGTGAATATTCAATCGAGCTGACGATGTGGAAGCATGACCGGGCAGTCCCTATGACTTTCTTCTCTTTGAGTTGCTATATTGAATTGATGCGGTGAAGAAAATCCTTCCTTTTTGCCGCTGGAACAGTTGTTCACAGGCGAAAAAAAGACGCTCAACGTGCCTTGGCTTCAAATCATAAGTATCTCAAGTTCCCAACGCATGCAATTTTGCGTTTGGCATGGATCCTCATTGAGCAATGCTTTCAATTCAGCGTCTTCGAAGGTACTCATTCAGGGTTTTCCGCGCTGGTAACCATGTTTCATCGTAGGTAGAGGATGCATTCGCAAAGAAGTTTTATGTTTTATGAAGAAAGTCAGATGTACAGGTATGAAGCTCTTGGGGAGCGTGTAGTCCTCTTTTCCAATTTTCGGTATAAAGGCTACTCTCATTGTTCGGCAGGGTTTCGGTTTGTATAACATATTAATGCCAGGGTAGAAGTGACCAGCAACTGCTCTATAACTTTTTGTATTATAACTGGGTGTCATCGGTACCAGACGACTTGAAGCCATCAGAGGAAGCAATATCATGTTTCTTAGCCTCGATATGTACGTACCAGCTGCTTAGTTAATTATGGGTGATTTTTTAAGCGTTTGGTTTTTAATTATCAAAACAAATCAGCAAAATTGCAAAAGCGTATAAAATTTTTATTTGAGTTGATAAATCAATGTTTACCATATCAATGATTATTTCATGCAAATGTTGACCACGACTACGTTTTAAGGGGTCCATACAGAGAGTCTAACTTTGAATCACTTTTTTCAGCATATTGGCTGGTATCTAGTTAGTAACAGGCGTAATGGTGTCTTTCAAGGCTGCCATTGACGCCGTTTTATTGGCATGGAAACGAGTGATTTGTTATATCCCCATAAAAAATAGTCTAAAGGCGTCAAATCGCACGATCTTACTGGTCAATTCACCGCTCCAAAACGAGAGATAAATTGCTCACCGAACTCATTTCTCAATTAGTCCATCGATTCGCGTGCTGTGTGGGATATAGCGTCGTCTTTATTGAACCATATCTCAACCGGGATCAGCTCGTTCATTTTGGACAAAAAAAAGTAGGAAATAATTGAACGATAGCGGGCGCCATGAACCCTTGTGTTGCCACCCAAAAAAAAACTCTCAGCATCTACCCGGGTACCCCGCCTATGAAATTCTTGGTAAAAGTAACTAAAAATAATTATATGCATTCGATCAATATTTAATTATTCATATTCTGGACCTTGGGAGTCCTAAAGCAGGTATAAATCAGAAGGGGAGAAGTGAAAGGGTCGATATTTTTATTTTTTTATAACTTTATTCGTCGATGACGAAACCGAAATTGATGGCGGAACTCAAGGAGAAGCAAGATGACGACGTATTAGCTTCAGATGTTTCAGCCAGCACTAGTAAAACTCCGGCGAAAAATATTGTTAAGCAGACCAATGCAATGAATAATGCATATTATCTAGAGCATTGGAAGACTGCGGTGGTTTATCCCATCCCTAAAAGGGGTAAAGATACATCCAATCCGGCGAATCTTCGGTCAATAAGTCTCCTTCTGAATATCAGTAAGGTGTTCGAAATAGAGTTTTGACTCATTCGATTGAGGATAAAAATATAATTCCGGATAATCAAGACGGGACATGGTGTCATTCATTCCGTGTCTAAACTGGTGTCAGATATCCAACGGATATCAATCCAATGCCTGATTGAATTGAAAAGGCCTTCGACACCGTATGGTCAGAGGGACTTATCTATAGGCTGACTCGGCTGGGTATCAGTAAACCACTTTTAACATATATATTCTTCATCGTAAAAAATGGCGATGCGACTTCTATTGGAACATTCCACATTAAAAACGGTCTGCAACAAGGTGCGGTTAATTCGCGAATATTATTCAACATTTACACAAACGATTTGATAGGTTCACTTCCCCATAGCATAGCGTAAGCTGACGACTTGATAGCGTACATAACAGGTCCAAAACGTGGCTTCAAACAAATTAGGCGATTTCGCGATGATTGGAAGTTGAAAATCAATTTCCAAAAGTCTGAAACTATTCTGTTTAGATTGTCGTAGTCGGCAGAAAAAATTGGCGAAAATTCTTGATCGTTGGACAACACGGTTAGCCACTTGCTTGCCGAAATGTGGTCAGATGCCTTGGGATCTAGCTAGACCAGTATCTATATTTCAACAAGAATGTAGATGCTGCTCTGACCAGAGCCAAGGGTGATCTTGCCCTTACAATGATACTGTTTTATATCAGCCAACTCGATGCGAGGGTAGAAGTTATCTACTTCATGGCCCTCATCCGGCCCATGCTGGTATATGGGTATCCCTTGTGGTTCCACGTGAGAGCAAGCTTAATTGAAAAGATTCGGGTACTTAAGAGGACTTGCCTTAGAGTTTGTCTTCACCTTTATAGAACACCAGAATCGGAATACATCAAACTCTACCCCAATGAGGTCTTTTACAATAGGGCGGATTTAAAAAGGGTGGACAACTTCGCTATTAAATTGACTCGAAGGCACATTGCAAGAGCAATGACCTCGTCCAACAACCAGATACCAGGGGCCTACTACCCCAATTATTTAATAGGCTGAAAAGCCGTTTCTAAGAGGGGGCACCACTTACCCGGACTTTGCACCAGCCGAACGAACCATTCGCAAGTGAATTGAAAAATTTAAAAGTGGTCATACAAGCACCGAAGATGATGCACGCTGTTTCAGATGAAAATATCAAAAAATTACACAAAATGTTTACGAATGACCGTAAAGTGAAGTTGATCGAGATAACTGAGGCTCTGAAGATATCAAAAGAGCGTGTTGGATATATCATACACGAATATTTGGACATGCGAAAGCTCTGTTCAAAGTGGGTGCCGCGTTTGCTCACAATCGACCAAAAACAACAACGTGTTGATGATCCAGAGGAGTGTTTAAAGCTGTTCAACCGCAATAAAGCCGAATTTTTGCGTCGATATGTGACAATGGATGAAACTTGGCTCCATCACTTCACACCAGAGTCAAGTCGGCAGTCAGCTGAGTGGCGAGCAGGCGACAAACCTTGTCCAAAACGACCAAAAACTCAACAATCAGCTGGCAAGGTTATGGCATCCGTTTGTTGGGATACACATGGAATAATTTTCATTGACTATCTCCAAAAGGGGCAGACTATCAACAGAAACTATTGGAGCGTTTTTGGAGCTTTTGAAGGACGAAATCGCAGAAAAACGGCCGCATTTGAAGAAAAAGAAAGTCGATGAAAACGATGGCAAAATTGAATGAATTCGGCTACGAATTGCTTCCCCACCCACCGTATTCTCCAGATTTGGCCCCCAGCGACTATTTCCTGTTCGCAGACCTCAAAAGAATGCTCGCCGGAAAGAGATTTAAGACCGATGAAGAAGTAATCGCCGAAATAGAGGCCTATTTTGAGGCTAAACCGAAATCGTACTACAAAACTGGTATCGAAAGATTGAAAAATCGTTTCAATGAATGTATCGCCCTCGAAGGCAACTATATTGATAAAGAAAGCTGAATTTTGCAAAAAATTTGTGTTTTACTATAGAACGGACTTTTCAGCCCATGTGTTAGATGTGGTAGTCAGGCTAACTCATGATTACTTCATCTGAAATTAAAAAACCAAAAAGATTTCTTTAGTACATAATTATCTTGGATTTGAAAGATGGAATTCACAAAATTTTCAGTTTTGAATTTTTGGAAAACATACAAACAAAAAACTCTCATTTTTGCCATAAATTGCTCTTTTCCTTTAATTAAAAAATAAGTTGCAATTTAAAAAAAAAAAAAGAAATCATTCGTTCAGAACCGAGTATTTAGTATATAAAAGAAGTATACACAGTTTAGGCGAAATCGGTCTTAAGGTTTTCGGGAAATTTTGTCTACCCGATTAAAAAAAAAAAAAAGTTTTGAGAAAAACTCGACTAAAGTTTGATGCATGAATAAAATAGAGCACAACTTTTTTTTTTAAACTTAAATGGAATCGTCAATTCCAGCTTCATAAAGCAACTTGCCTGCAGCTGCTGCCTGATTCAAAGCATCCTTTTGCTCCATCCTACGACGAATTTTCTTGTCTTGAGTAGCAGCTTGGGTTTTGTGATCTGCTTTCGATATGCAGTTCTCGTCTTCCCTCCGTGTGTACTCATGCGATCTTTGGTCAGGCTTCACACCTAAGCTATTTTAAAATAGCAACACAGCCATATTCCCTTTGTTAAAAATGCCAGCAGCATTATTTGCTGCTACTTCCACTACTTTAGCACCAACACGAAGGGTTTTTGGCGCTATTTTCCAAACGAGTTGATTATAAGTTTCGTTATTGTTTTGCGTTAATCCGCCAACACAACTCTCCAAAAGAACATCGTTACCCAAATTTTCGTACAGGGGCCTTATGGCTTCCAAAACGTCGGCTACCAGTGGATTATAATCATGTTGGAAACCATGAGTCTTCACCACTTGGGCACTTTTCATAATAGGGATTAGTGTTCGAAGGGCTGTAATGCATAAATTCTACGGAATTTGTATTTATCCTAATGGCTAGTCCGTAATAAACGGTCAATTTGTCAATAAGTTTTACGGTTAGTCGACCTTTACCGGAAAAAATTTTTTTTTTTAATTGTTTTGCCTTTTATCTTCTTGTCTTTTTGGACATGACTGACACACTCCTTTTTACTTATTTGATAATCTTGATCATATGATTGCGTCTCAATAACTTTTTTATATACTTTAGCCTCACCGTCTCCGATGTAATTATTTTATTTTACTGCATATTTGTCATGTAAGCGTTCAAACAATTTGAGTATTGCTTGCACTTCCAGATAGCAATACAGTAAGAACTTTTGCAAAAAACGTCTTGGACGACCTTGGCAGAGTAGTATTCTATTCTATTCATAGTATCCTATGACAGAAGTTACGCCGAACAAGGAAGTAAATCTACGTTTTTACCACACACCCTCTTCTAAGCAGTCAAATCTGATGAATCAATACACATTTTCAGTACACATTTTTTTTTCGGCGTTGACAGCAAAAGAAAGAAGTTTATCTGTAACCGTCGCACCCATTCAAGAACTTTGTTGATGTAAGAATCGTAAATTGTTTGAGTCAGGAAACTGCACGATAAATCATTTAAACCACAAAATTTATTGCACCCTGCATGGTCGAATTATTTCATACAATTGTCCTATTTTCTTGACTGAGCCAATGTACGTTGGATCATACTTTTCATAGTTCACTTCAATTTTAAGTTAAATTTTTTTTTAAAAAATATTGAATGCAAATTTCGATAGAGAATCAGTCAAATCATGGAGATTCGAGAAGGTTTTGCCCAATAATTTTTGGAAAAAAAAAAATTCAACAAAACGTTCGCCGATGAGTACCCGGGTAATCGGGTGGCAAGACTAGGGTTAACAGTAACGTTATCCTCACATTTATCTTTAAAAAAATACCAAATAGTGTATTTTTCCGGGTGCATTGGCGGCTCATGTACTGCCTGAGGTTGCAGATCGGACTGAATATGGCAGTTTTGTTTGTTAACATACCCATTCAACCAGAAATTTGCTTCGACACTGACAAGTTTTCGATAAAAAAACGGATATTCCTCAAGTTTTTCTAAATTCGATAATGTGGTAGATCATTCGGCTTCAGTTTTTGCACGAACTGTATTTTGTAAGGTTTTAGACCAAGTTTTTTGCGTAAAATTTTCCAAGTAGTCGATTAACACAATCCCAGCTGCAGCGAACCGCGATGAATGGACAAATCACGGTCTTCAGTAAAATTGGCGGATACAGCAACAATATTTTCCTCTGTACGCACTCTACGCATACGGATAGGTGACTTGATGTCCAAAGCGTGAATTTTGTGCGAAATTTGGTCATTATGGCTTGAATTGCTTGCGCAGTAGGTCGATTATGACGACCCTAAGATGGGCGAAGTGGGCGAAAAACATTTTTCACAGAGTAGGAATTTTAATTATAAAATTCAATAATTTGTAAACTTTTTTCGGGTGTAAGTCTTTCCATAACAGGTAAAATTGCTATACAAACTGAACATGTTTGACTTTGACACATGTCACGAATCACTCGTAAACTATCAAAAATAGAACACTCAAAAACCTAATTACCCTTTAGGACTTACTGAGGACTCGATTCAACGAGAGCATAATATCGCGAAATGGAACATTGAATTGGCTACCTACTTATTGTACCTAATATTGTACTGTATATTGACCAACCACAAAAACAAAAAGAAATTCAAGGAAATATCTCATAATTAGATCCGGCTGCATGATCAGTTGTGTTCAAAACACAATGTCATGACTCATCCTACCTAGTCCTGCCATAAGTTCAGTTAATAATATAAAACGCTATAAAAAAATAAACAGTAAACATAGTGTTAACAAAATTGTTTTATTTGTTAGACATATTGTGTGATTATTGTTAAAAAAAAATGGATTCACTCTAAATGACTGCCTTTTGCTTTAACCAAAACTTCCGATCGGTGTGGCCATTGGGCTATAGCGGCACGTACGATTTGCATGGAGATCGTGGACGCTACTCTAGTTAATTCTGTTTTAAGACTTTATAAATTTCTTTGGGAAGTCTTACAGGCTATGTTCTCCAATTTCCACAAACTATAATCCAGTGGATTCAGATATGGTCTCCCCTACGGCCAATCTTCTGCTGCTATAAAACCAGGAATATTAACTCTGAGCAACTCCTGTGTGGTTTTGGCTTTGTGCGCTGAAGCAGAGTCTTACTGAAAGATCCGTTTATCAATTGAAAAGGGTATTGATCGAATCCTTCACAACACGTTCTACTGCATCTTCATGGTAAACCTTTGCATCAGTTTTTACTCCATTTTTTATAGAAATGGAGAGATGTGACACCATGGTGAGAGACCCCCCACCAAGCTATAACGGAAGCGGGATGATGTCCACGGTGAACCCTAGGAACAACTTTTTTCGCTTCCTTAGATGACATGGCATAAATTTTGTCATTTCGTTTGTTGAAAATTTCTTCAACTGTAAAAATGTTCTCATCCGTAAACAGAATGTTTTCATGGTCATTGTCGCGTGCCACCGCAAAAGTCACTTGCATCTTTCCAACTTAATTTTTTTTAGTTGAGGAGTTAAAAGTTGACCCGTGGACCGACGATAGGCTTTCATATTCAGATCGTCCCGAATCAGCCTAGACATGGATCTGGTTAATATATCTAATTGCTTCTACATGACGCACTGCTTTTACTACCGCATTTGTAGTCTCTTGGCCTATCCTCTACTTCAGGCAATTCGCCGAAGCGAGCAATAGCCCGATAAGCGAATGTTTTCGATATTCTGGTTTCAGCAACTTGAAAATTTGGCCAGTACTCTTTCCGTACTTATGCAACGCCCCACTCCATGTTTGCAAACTGAAACCAAACTGACTAGTATTCTTCACTTATCAGTGCATGTGTTCTGAAAAAAAGGTTCTATTTCCCCAAGTAGTTTTGAACGATAAGCGCTGGAAATTGTGTAACAGAACTTATGGCAGGACTAGGTAGAGATTAGTTTCAAGAGGAGACATACCATATGATTGGCATTTCTTTGCTCCTTTTTCTTGCAGAATTTAAATAAAGTTTATGACAGGCATATGATAAAAAGTGAACTTCTAACATCTGAGAATTGGAATTAATTTTAATGCTAATTAGCTAAAAGAACAGAAAACTACGTAAAGCATCTCCACAAGTCAACGTCGTAGTTTTTATTTTTCATTGGCAACCATAAACATTATTCGTCAGAAATCTCCAACCTTGCTAATCATATTTATTCAGTAATGTAAACATTTTTACAAAACATCAAAACTACTATCTAAACGTTACGCATCTTTAAGACGCAAATTCATTATCATCTACCTGATCTATCTAAAGTGACTAAAAACGACGTTCTACTTCTATATCCCAGTGGCCCAGTTGCGAGCATTATTTCTTTGGGCAATCTTTATTTGTTAGTTGATCAGAGAATTAGACATTCGCAGATTGTAAAAGTGGCGACGACTGACTATCTTCAAATTGGGATTTCTATGTCAAATTCGAAAGATTTCTATTTCCGAGCCCTGGAACTGAAACAATTTAATTCGAGTGGCAGACAGACACAGTTTGTGTGGGCACAAGAACGTAGATAAAGATCTACGGGAAGAGATCACATTCTGATTATGGAAATAAATCGCACCTAGGTGAAAAAAAGTGTAAATTGGTAGCTAAACATATTTAAAAAAGCGCTCATGAAAATTGTTTGTTGAATGAGTACGAGTACAGCCAAAGGAGAGAACTCCAAACAAAACACATTCGTTAAAGTTTCTTGAACCCACACATTGTATATTCAGTGCACAGAGAGAAGAAGGAATACAGCAGGTAAGAAAATAAAAATAAAAATGGAAAAAAAAAAGAAAAGAAAATCGTCGACTTTATTATGACCAACAAGACCTACTTTGTGTGTTTGAATCTTGCTCGTTGCTCTTAGTTTTATATTGACTGTTGAATGTTAGCTTATTTTAAAGGGATGCAAGGCATTTGCAACAAAGCAGGAAGTGAACAACTTTAAAAGTCAAGTTGCAACTCAAATGTGCAGAAATAATTGCAAGGATTCCATGTGTGTTAAGTTCTTGAAATCTTGAACGGGTTAATAAGGATGGCTTCCTGGTTTGGACGACTTTTTCCCAGAAACCCATACAAACATAATTAGATTGGATAGTGTACCACAAGTTTTTGTATTACCAACATCAGCGGTGTACTCTTTGCTAAACTATTTATTGTATGGCATTATGTTGTCTTGCCTTGCGAATCATTGGACCGGTTTTTAGATGGATGTAGTTATGAAGTTAATTGCATAATTTAACAACATGCTGCAGTGGCTTAGAACCGGATAGGACCTACTTACTTCTCATAAATCGTTAAAGACTACTGATCGTTTAGTGTGTCGATTACATAAGTAATCGTTTGGATCGTTTATGTGGTAATACTATGCAATAAGCGTATGAGATTCGAAGAAACTTTGTTACATACCCGTACTCATATGTGTGGTGAGGAGCAAACTGAGATATGATGCCGTTACATATCAAGCTAGGTCTTCGACCCTTAAAATGTTTTGAAACGGGCTGAGGAGACGCTGATTTTTAATCTAAGAATCAGAGTTTTAAATATCTAGATACAGAATCTTTCTAATAAGGCTGTGAAAAAAAAATTCATGAAATTAGATCCGTTTCCAGTATAAACTTTCTAAATAGCAGACTGAGAGTAAGCGACTTATCACACCCAGAATGAGTTGTAAGCTTGCTTTTAAGACAAGTACATGCCGTATACTGTCTTGATTTGGTTTTCCAATCGATTCCTGAGTCGAATCCTGATCGGAGCCCGAACTCCCAAATTATGATATCAGTAATTGCCTAGAACCATTCACTCTATCCAAAGACGATAAAAATTCCGTCCCCGTGATCAAGACGGAATTAAAATGGCAATATTGAAGCTAATAATGTTTTCAGCGCAGACGGAACTGTTTACAGCAGCTGGAGATGGCCTGGTTTGAAGCATGCACCAGTTTATCTGTAAGATATTCTATCATACAGCAAAAACAATGGCTGATTGCATATAACAACTGATGGATAGCCGGTTGTGAGTGTGAATTTTTATTGGTACACTGATTCATAGTGTTGTAAGGATATAACAGCTACAAAAATTTGAGTCAGTAAACAAACTTCTGAATTTCAACTTTGCAGCCTTGCTTAGCATAGTCGGTGTTTGTAAGGACAGATCACGCGTGACTCCTATTAAACTGCTTTGTCATTTTTGTTCAGTATCGTTTGGCAAGTTATCATGAAAAGACTCACATCACAACAGCGTCCCAAATTGTTCAGCTGTATAACGAAATCAGCGTTCTGTGAGAAATGCTTTTCGTGCGATTCGAGGAACATACGATGCGCATAATCGACCTACTGAAACCACTATTGCCAATACCACTCGCAAATTTGAGTCCCAGTTTACATCAGTGGATGATACTCGACCAGTTAGACCACATTCAGCACGTAGTGAAGAGACTATAGCAGCTGTAGCTGAGAGTGTACGCTAAGACCGTGACGAATCGATTCGTCGTCGCTCTCAGCAGCTAGGCTTGACGTATTCGACAACTTACGTGAGGATGTACAGCATAAAAGCGTACAAAATTCAACTTGTGCAAGAATTGATGCCAGGCGACTTGAATTCGCGGCATATTTTCAGTGAATGGGCTCTGGAAAAAACTCAATGTTTAATCGTGAAATTTTGTTCAGTGATGAAGACTATTTCTGATTCAATGGATACGTTAATAAACAAAATTGTGCTGATGAGCAACCCGAAGAGTACCAAGAGCTACCATTACATCCATTAAAAACAACGGTATGGTTGTTGCCCATAAACCAGGCTGGTGGAATCATTGGTCCATATTTCTTCAAAAATGAGGCAAATCAGAATGTTACCGTCAATGGTTACCGTTATTGCGCCATGTTAATGGAATATGTGCTTCCTAAAATTTAAGCACATGGTCTCGGTGAGCTCTGGTTTCAACAAGACGGCACTACGAGCCACACAGCGCGTGAAAAAATGGACTTGTTGAGAAATCATTTTGGTGAGCACTTAATGTCCGCCTAGATCGTGCGATTTGGACTATTTTCTCTGGAGATATGTAAAGTCTTAAGTATTCAGGAATAATCCAGCTACGATTGATGCTTTGTTAGCCAACATTACTCGTGTTATCTGCGAGATACCAGTCGCTATGCTCGAACGAGGCCCAAAATTGGAACTTCCGAATGGACCACCCCAGACGTATTCGTGGCCAACATTTACATGATATTATTTTCGAAAAGTGAATGACATGAATTGTTCTTTTAACCGATAGTAAAAATTTTAAGTTCACTCTCAAATTTATGTATTTTATTTTACATTATAAATCAAACCTCACGATGAATCACAATGAATTTAGAGTGGACATAGCTAATATACGCGGGATAAAAAGTAATTTTTATGCGTAAGTCCATGTTTGCAAATACAGGCCAGCTGTTTTGGCACTTAGTGAAATACAGGTAGGTAAATCCCTACCCTATTAGAGAAAAAGTTCCTAAAAGAACCGCATGGCAATACGAGAAATCTAATTGGAGCGGACTTAACAACTTCTTTAGGATTTTTAACTGGTCGTTATGTTTCCTCGATAACGACGTGAATGTCGCTGCTGATATGATCGCAGAAACCATTCTTTTTGGAACGAAATCCTTTACCCCTCATAGGATGAAGAGTATCTAACCAAAAAAAGCGTGGTACGACTCAAGCTGTAAAGAGGCCGTTAGAGTAAGAGAAATGTTTTCTCGGTCCTGCAACGAGACGCTACAAGTAATACAAATCCATTTAATTTGAATAATTAAGCCGATGGCAACAAACCTTCGGAGGCGCTTCGAAAAAAATTGTCCGCCAGTGAACCGTATAACTCATCACTGGTTCATCTGAAATAAAAAGACCAAATTGCTATCTTTAGATAATTGTTTTCCTAAGGTATCAAAGGAAGAAAATTTTTATTTTTTTTTTTAATTTTAATTTTTGGTAACACTTAGAAGTAAAAACACCGATTTTCGTCTTAAAACTGTGCCAATTTGTTATTGTAAATAACAATGATACCTAGTCATTTATGTAAGGAAGTTGTATACTAAATTTCAAACGAATCGCTCAAGTAGATTTTGATTTAGACCATTTACCGAAAAATTTGTTCATACCTAAACAGAGTCATTGAATCCTGATCCATAAAATGCAGCAATGTCAGCACAGATACCTAGATCATCTTTTTGGTTTTATCTGCAAAACAACTCTCATTGAAGGTACATGATGCAATTTCAACAATAATTAGTATGCATTAGTACTATATACCTACAAAGATCCATCGACGAACAAAAGAATTAAGGGATTCTAAGAGCACAAAGCTGCCAGGTAAATCGGACAGTTCGGTGTTCAATACAAGACGCGCCCGAAAGACACTATTTTTTCAGGCAAACTAAAATCACGAAACATGAGTGGTTGCCTAGAATACAATAAGCCAATATCCACTAATAATTTAATCTCCTCATTAAATTTTGGATGCCACCCGTGCATTGAGCGAAATAACCACTTAGCTCAAAAATGTTTCTTTTTTCTATCTCTGTTCCATTATCCTAAAAACTTACCGCGTGCTCAGGCACTTCAAATGTAGTCGTATCTTCTGAAGTGTTAAATTCTTAAAAAAAAAAAAAAAAAAAAAAAAAAAAAAAAAAAAAAAAAAACATACATAAATCTGTTGGTCCAGATGGTACAATATATATCCTCTTCTTCTAAAGAGGTGTTCTTCCCTGTTGGCAAACCAATTGGTGAAGCTTTTATAATAATCCTACTCTTTAGGACTCTTTCCGAGCAGATGGAAAAAAGCTTTTGTCCAGTCCGTCCTTAAAAAAGGCGAATCTTTTCTCTCAGGCTCGTTTTTCGAAAATGCATGCTTTTGGGATCTACAACTCTTCTTCAATGAATTAGAAATTACCTTTCCAAACGTTCAATTTAAGTTGTTTCGGACGGTTGGAAGTCTGATATCCACAAAATAAATGCTGGTGTGCCCCAGGGCTCCGTCTGTCTTCGGTGCTTCTTCTTCTAAACCAATACGAAAGTACCCTCTACTTCTCATATTTGTTCCCGGACTCACGTCTCTGTTCTTCGGTTGTAGAACGGGAACTGCAGCGTATGTTAAGCACATTAAATTCCGATATTAGTAGCATTACTAATTGGGGAACAGAGTAGAATTTAATGCTTTCAATACACAATGTGGTCTGTTGTTGTTAAAAGGAAATTTAAATACACAGCCAATATCCATGAATAGCACTTGCATCGTCGAAACCTAAAAACTTTCGTTTCTCGGCATGTGTGTCAATGACAACTTACTTTGGAATGACCACAGACTTGGTGTCATCAAAAATTCTGCGAAATGTGTAGATTCCCTTAACCGATTTAAGGAATATTTCATATCTTCAGACCTGTCCTCAATATACAAGTCGATTATCTGTCCAAAATGGAGTGCAATGTCTACATTGTACGTGCGTTATAACTCAGGTGATACTAATATCTTTTAGTCTATAGATACACTTGAACACCGACGTAATGTTTCCCGTCTCACTTTATTTTATCGCTATTTATACTAACAGTACTCCATAGAAATCGCCAGTAGCATTCCGCTCCTTTAAACCTTCAATCGTAACACCCGTCTTGTTATGAATACTAGACAGTACACCATCAAGCCCACCTTCGGACGTTCTCTGAAATATCTTGAATCCTCCTAAGCCGTACAACTCGCTTATGGAGTGTCCTACTGAGCTCTTTATTTCCGAGTCACTATAACTTGCAACATTCCTCCCTAACTCCCCTTCGCTCGGGCTATGTGCAAATATCTTAGAGGTACATGGAATCTCTTGTGCGCGTCATTTATAAAAAAAAAGGAAGATATAATCAGAGGAAAACATACCCGAAGCACGGTTGCCCGATTCAAAATAAAGGAAACCTTTTGATTATGAAAACTAAAGAAGATCAAATATTCTTTACATCGCCTATAAAATCTTTTCCGCCGTATTCGTAATATGTGAGCTGCTGAAAGTTGAAAGGTTTGTCCATACCAGATCTTGATATTGAATCAGTCTGATCCAAGTGCTTTACATGGTTCCATTGAGTTTGTGGCCAGATAGACTGTTAATTCTGTTGTTGTAGGGAAAGCTTGTGGCTTCAGAATTGACATACACTGTGTGTTGTTGAAAATGGTCGAGTCTGGGCAATGAGTCGAGTTAGAGTTTCCTCTCGACTAGCTGTGAAAATATCATCTTCTTTTTGCAGCAGACTTAAGATATTTGAGGAGTCCTTTGATAGAAAGTTTTGGAGACACGAGACTTCTGGTAGTTTTTCTTGGATTTTCTCAATTTTTTATTGAATTGGCTAAGGCTGACTTGTACAGGTCCGGTGTATATGGATTTGTTTAAAAAAAATTGTTCTACCATTTTTGCGCTTTTGATAAAGTTTTAATTGCATCTAAATGACGATATAATGTCTTCATTTAGTTGATCCGGTGTCAAAATTTATAAAAAAGGAAACGCAGACTGTCGTAATAACACTTATAAAAGGTGATTCATCATGAGTTTTGATTTATAATGTAAAATAAAGCACATAAATTTGAAAGTGAACTTAAAATTGTTATTATCGGTTAAAAGAACAATTCATGGCATTAACTTTTTGAAAATGAAATTATGTAAATTTTGGCCGCGACTACGTTTGAGGTGGTCTATTCGGAAGGTGCAATTTTGGACGACTCGTTCGAGCATAGCGACTGGTATCTCGCGGATAACATGAGAAATATTGGCTTCCAAAGCGTCAATCGTAACTGGCTTATTCCTGAAGACCTGAGACTTTACATATCCCCAGAGAAAATAGTCCAAAGATGTGATATCGCACGATCTAGGTGGCCAATTTACCATTGTTTTTAATAGATGCAATGGTAGCTCTTGGAACTCTTCGGGTTGCTCATGGGTCCAAATACGGCAATTTTGTTTATTAACATATCCATTAAGCCACAAATGGGCTTCATCAACAAAACTTCACGATAAAACACCGGATTTTCATTGAGTTTTTTCAGAGCCTATTCACTGAAAATATGACGCAAATTCAAGTCGCCTGGCTTCAATTGTGCAAGTTGAACTTTGTACGCTTTTAGGCAAAAACTATCGAAATGACATATAGGAAATACATGAATACTTAAAATTAAAAACTAAAAATTTACAAGATTTATTTCAGAAACGCATGAAAAGACGCAAAACATTTATCATGGAGTGCAACATTCAAAGTCCCACACCTTTTTACTGTTTGGTTGTGGAAGCTCGACATCTCTGATTGTGTCAAACGAACACATGTTTGAAAGGCGACATGTCAGGCTATATTGTGGGATGTTCGATTCCGTTCCGGAAATTTCGATGTAAAAGATGCACCTCGCCGATGTAACAAGATGACAGTTTGGAACCATCTAAAACGAGCAGGCTACTCAAAAAAGCTCGATGTTTGAGTGCCACATGAATTAACGCAAATCAATTTAACTGACCGAATAAACATCAGTGAAACGATGCTGAAACGTAACAAAATGGAACCATTTTTGAAGCGATTCATTCAGCAGACTTCAAAGTCTGAATTGTCGGCAAACAAGGTTATGTTCAGTGTTTGGTGGGATTGAAGGAAATTGTCTATTATGAGCTGCTGGAACGCGGTCAATTCGATCCTATACTGTGCGCAACTCGACCATTTGAATGAAGCCATCAAAAAAGAGCGACCAGAATTGGCCAACAGAAAGGGAGTTGTCTTCCATCATGACAATGCTAGGCCACACACATCTTTGATGACCCGGAACAAATTGACGGAGCTTGGTTTGGAAATTTTGATGCATTCACCGTATAGTCCGGACCTTGCAGCCTCTGATTGCAATTTGTTTCGGTCATTACAAAACTCTCTTAATGGTAAAAAATTGACTATTCAGCCAAGTTTTTCGCTGATAAACCACATAAGTTCTACACCGATGGAATTATGAAGCTATCCGGAAAATAGCAAAAGGTCATAGAAAATAATGGCCAATATGTACTTGATTGAAATTCATTTCGAATAAAGAAAATTTTTTTTCAAAAATGTACCAAAAAACCTCGGATATATTTATATGACCTGTTATTTACTTTTAGGTGACGACCACCACCTATTGGCGAATAACCATATTTTGTATCGACTGCTGAAACTATTTGACGTCGAAACTCCAGCGAATCCAATTTTGACCCAAAATTTCTTGACAACATCCAGGCGTTCACTATCGCAACATCTAACATCCACAAAAAAATAGGGCAGTACCACTTCTTTCCGGGAGTTGAAATTTTATAATTAGATACATTGTTGTCTAATTGGTCAACTCGACCCATGAATATATTTGTTAAACTGCTTGTTGACGAAAGGTTGCGGAACTTCACATCTCGTTTTGGTCTGCCTGTTGAATCTCTTGGCCTCATCAATAAAATATGAAAAATTTACACTATTGTATTCCTGCCAGATAATTGTACGCAATGCCTTAGACGAGCCGCTGCCACTCCTGCCTTGTATCCACATTGTACGGTATAATGGCTTCATCAACGTAGAGCTGCATCTCGATTGGAACATACTTCACAAACATTTTATTTAATTGGTTTGCTAGCGGTCTTACCTTAGCCATTTTATCTGAACCCTCAAGATTCATTGTTGTGCAAATCTGTTTCTGCACAAGAGATAAGAAGAACAAAATTTTCAATGCAAATAACGGTCCAGTCAAAAAAAAATAATAACCATGATCCGACATGCTGTTTAGTATTGCGATAACGCAATGCTGGGTTTAAATGGGTTAATAAAAGTGGGTTTGTTACCCCTATTACATACTCGTGGAAGCAAATTTTTGTTACCCAGGTGTAATTATTAACGTTGGCATCCCATCCTAGCCAATTTAACGGTGTCGCTGTTCGATCCGATCCTGTACAAGAACAGAATGAATCACATCTATGTCTACGGGGAAATATGTAGATTCGAGCTTTATTGTTTATTTAATTCAGTTTAATTTACAACATACCTTCTGATCAAAAAGTACCCGAAATTTGCCATTCTTCCCATTCCCACCGCGCTTGAGATATTGTCAAACGTTTTTTTTTTTTTTTAGTTTCTGTTTGGTTGAACAAAGGGTTTTGTATGTTTCTAGTAAAATATAATGTGCTGTAGCGTTGAAAATGTTAACGGCGGCCAACTGGGACTCGAAAATACAAACGTACGAGTGATACAAAAAGTTTAAAGTGGGCCGTACTGTGGTTGATGATTTGCCTCGTTCCGGTCGTCCATGCACCATGTTAACCGGAGTAAATAACAAAAAAGTTTAGAAAATTGTCCTTGTAGGTCGTCGTGTAAGCATCAGGGAGATAGCATCCGAACATAGTGTGTCGTTCGGAACGGTGCAGAGCGTTATGCACGATGTTTTGGGCATAAGACGAGTTGAAGCGTGGCTTATAGTATGACGAGAGTGTTGAAATTGTTGATTTGAATTTAAAAATTTGATCAAAAACAAAGTTCATATCGTTCTGCAAGCTCCATATTAACCTGACATGGTGACTTTTTCTTATTCAAACGACTCAAGTTATCATTTCGCCAAAAGACTTTTGAAACGAGAAAGAGCTAAAGGCGTTGGAATATGTGTATCGCTAGCAATGGAGATTACTTTGAAGGGAATAAAATATGAATATCGGTGAATAATTGGACCGTTTTCGTTTTATTGAAGAATTCCCGGTAATTTTTGATCTGAAGGTACGTGGAATAAAATATCGGATTTGTGTGCACCCATATCTACTTTACAGAAAGCAAAAAAAATTTTGATTACATTTTGGCTTTGTTCAGGTAATCAGATGAATACCAGCCTGAATATTGTTTTTTTTTTTTTTTTTTTTTTCTTCAGTAGTTTGGGGAACATTGGCGTTAAGCCATGATAAATCTTTCAGAAAAGTGACAAGGGATTAGATTACACGATCTTGCAAAGCAAACTCATGCGCCATTTCGCGAAATTATGCATTTTCCGAATTTGCTGTTTCGAAAATTTATTGTATGGCATGAAGCGCCATGTTGTTGGGACCAAATGTTCTTCAAGCTCATTTCAAAGAATTTATTTCGTAAAAAATTGTCCAACATGTTGACTTTGAAAAAATCACTCCACCCACCAAAAAACACATCCAACTGTGACTTTCTCAAGAAATTGGGTCTCATGTCTCGGAGTATGATTCTCCCCAAATCTCTACATAATACGGGGAATGTTGACACTGGTGACTCGTTATTTTTGTAAAAGGTTTTTACGATAGTCAACTTAAGTCTTATTCACACGTTTACACGTTGCATGAATTATCCTTTGTTATGCGAATAGCTTAAACTTTAATTCTTTCTTCTGTACGCTCTTCGGATATGTTGTGTACTCGTATATGTTTGTTCATATGTACTAAGATACATAAACAAATAAATAAAAATAAATCTAGGGATATAGAGACCTACGTTTTAGCTGAATTCGATTGAAGATTTATTCTTCATTCAAAAATCGGTAACAAAAAAACGAGTCTCGTTCTATGCGCGTAAGTGGTTAAAAAGATAGAATATTTGTACACAATGCGGGCAGTGCTGTGCTATGATTTGAACTCAGACCCTCTAGCATAATGATGAACCAACTAAGACACTCCATTATGCTACTACATACTTACAGCGTTTACAAACTCAATCACGCACATCATTACAAGATGTGCTTGCACTTATTTTAGAGCTTGTTTGACCATGATAATCCTTGAAACTTCGAGAAAAAAATCTATTGCACTTTTGTATTAGTAACATATTGGATTGTATCGAGAAAACAAGTAGGTACTTTATTTCAGCAAACGGTTTGATTGGCGTATTATAATGTTAAGTTCTCACTTTGCAACGCATTATGCGTACCATTTACTTAAGTCAAATGCGTTTGTTGACCTCAGCAATATTCTTTGCATTCTGCTTAACCAGTTATGTGTTTTGTTCAAACGAGATGATAATGATGATATAGGGATGACGATCATGATGATACCAAATACTCGTGCATGTCCAAATAACATTTTTCTCATTTGCATGTTGACCGCCAGTCTGCTTGCCTTCATGTCGGAGCTTCATAAGTAATAAATACTTCGTACCTTCACGGAAACACTTCCGTGTTTGATAGAATCCCGACAACTACTCTCTTCTAGTAGCCAGTTGTCTTGAGAATGTTGTCAAACGAGACGAAAACGAAAAGATGATTACGGACCGTATAAGGATTTCAACTTTACGTTCTATTGCAAACATTCTTAAGTAAATGTATTCGTAAATACATTTGTCTTCATCCGTGCTCCACCGTATGCACCTATCTATTACCTCTACCAACAAGACAAAAAAAAAAAAAAAAAAAAAAAAAACAACGTTCCGAGTTATCTGTAGAATACCCATTGGTGGAAGGTGTTCGAACAAGTCACCCTACCCTACCTATCTTCTTCATTTGTACATTCCTCTTCTGGATTACGTTATGTGGCTAACCATTTGGATTCATCCCACGAATAAGGTTGATATTTCAGTGAGGCTTCGTTGCACCTTAGTTCATGAAAGTCACTTCAATTGAGTGGAATCCGTTCTAGGCCACAGTACGAGCTTCCTATAAAAAAAAAAGAAATTCATTTCCTATAATTTACAAATCGCAATGTGTAAATTTAATTCGCGTTTATTTGTTTTTCTGATCGTGGTGTCGTTGTTAGCTACGGATATCAGCGCTAAACCAGCAACTACTAGATCACTTTTGGATCTTTTAGTCCATGGCAATGATTATGATTTAAGATATGATCAGCGGCAGAGGGGAAATGAAAATGTACGAATTAAACTAGATGGTTTCTTCTTTAGTATGCCGGCTGAACCGACAAGTCTGTTATTGATGACCGATGAACTGGTTAATGTGTTGGGTAAGGCAATAGTTGTTCCTAATTTGATTTATCTTTCTGCATTAAAAGGATTATTTTGTGTGGATTTAGGTGAAGAACTATTATTAGCTCGTCACAATGATGGACAAGGCCAAGCTGGTGATTTCAAAGTGTTCAAGAATCCAAACAACGTGCCAGAACTACCAATGAAGCAAGCAGAAGAAATTCAGGTCACTGAAGTGGAGAAATCCGAAACAGATGATTTGCCTCAAAACGACGCCCCAGAAGAGAGAAGTCACTTTAATCGTCTTCAAGGATCTAGGTAAGATCAGTTGTTTTAAATTCGGCGTTTTAAGTGGTTTTATCTGAAAATGTTTCTTTCTAGAACTAAAGTGTATGTCATGAATCTGCTTGACTACATTCGAAGAAATCGTGGTGCCTGAGCAAAAGTAAGTTTAACTGAACTTGTAATAAATGCTGCAGTAAGGCTACATTTAAGACTGATTTATTTTCTTTACCTATTTACAATTGTGTAAAGAATAAATAAATATTTTAAATAAAATTATTTCGTGTCGATGATTGGGTAAACTAGAAAAATTGTGACACACATACGAGTATTCCTATGAAATATTGTATGTTAGGTACGAGTATAAATGATTTTTTAAGCATTTGTTTTTAATTGTCGAAAAAAGCACAAGAAAATTGCAAAAGTTTATAAAATGTTTATTTGAGTTGATAAAACAATGCTTGCCATTTACTTTTTAAGAACTATTTCATGTTAATGTTAACCACGAGTACAATTTTGAAGCGCTTTTTCGAGCATCTCGCTAATAACACATGTAATGTCATCTTCCAACGCTGCAACTAACGCCGATTTATCGGCATAGATGAGTGATTTGGTGTATACCTATAAAAAATTGTCTAAAGGCGTCAAATCGCACGATGTAGCTAGCCACCAGTCCAAAACGAGAGATAAATTGCTCACCGAATTTATTTTTCAATTGGCATATCGATTGGCGTGCCATGTTGCTGGAACCACATGTCGATTAAGTTCAGCTCATACATTTCAGGCTAAAAAAAAAGTTCGTAATCCTTGAACGCCATTGACGATAATGTTGTTCTCACGGTCATCTTTTAAAATTTTCGGGCCAACAATTCCGCTGAATCATAAACTGCACCAAACAGAGCATTTTTCCGGATGCATTGACAGCTCTTGTATTGTCTGAGGCTGCTCATCGGACCAAATTCCGCAGTTTTGTAGATTAACACACCCATTCAACCAAAAATGAACTTTGTCGCTGAAGACAATTTTTCGATAGATAATCGGATCTTTCTCCAGCTTTTCTAAGGCCCACTCACTGTAAATTTGACGTTGTGGCAGGTCATTCTGATTCAGTTCCTGCACAAACTGTATTTTGTAAGGTTTCAGACCAAGATCCCTGCGTAAAATCTTCCACGTAGTGGAGGAACACAATTCCACTTTCTGCGAACGGCGACGAATAGACAGATCACGGTCTTCTTTGTTAAGTAAGAGGCTTGATGTCCAATTTGGTCACTATGGCTTGAATTGCTTGTTCAGTAGGTCGATTATTACGACCCTAAAATGGGTGAAGTGCGCGAAAAACAGAGCACGAATTTTGATTATAAAATTCAATTTGTAAGCGTTGTTTGGATGTAAGTCTTTCCATTATAAAATGACAATGCTAACTGAGCATGTTTGACTTTGACACATGTCAGGAATCACGCATGAGCTGTCAAAAATATAAAACTGAAAAACCAAACAACAAAATTCACCCTTATATACCTGCTGAATAATAACTTTTGTAGTTTGTAAAAGTGCTACCATTATTACAAAAGTTTAGAAAGGCTGAGAGATCCTTAATTTTAGAGTGAAAACACAGCAAAATGGCTGAGTGCTGTAGAAATATGGTAGACACTGAGAGGTATCAACCCGACGAAACCCAGCGTTGTAACTGTGACTACACATCTTGGTAACCGTCGAATGCTGGTCGATGTCTATTCGGACCTATTAAGCACGAGTGTTGACCAGCAGACAAAAATAGCAGTGCTGCTAAACGGGACAGTGAATGAATTCCCCAGATGGAATCAACGGCGAAGTAAAATCCCGGAACAAAACAAATGAGACAAACGAGATCAGGCCGGTAAGGATTTCTGAAATTAAGTCAGAGTCTTAGAAAATAGTTGGTGGCAGATGAGCCCTTAATGGACCAACGGCGGTGCTCACATCCTCGAAGAAGTTACTGGATTCAGTCTAACGACATATTTTTATAAGCTTAAGTCCAACAAAGTTGCTGGAGCAGACGGCCTGACTGCCAAGCTCTTTAAAGCGGCAGGTGATGACTTGTTGAGGAACATGCACCAACTCATCTATAAAACATGATCAGACGAAATGATGCCCGAGGAATGGAACCTCATCATTATTTGTCTGATCCTCAAGAAAGGGGATCCTATGGACTGCGTCATGAATGCTCGTTTCTTCGTTAACAACCTGATTGGTCCATATCAGTGCGGCTTCAGACCAGTAAGCTCCACCAACAACCAAATATTTACTCTACGGCACTACGAAAAAAAAAAATCCATGAACTCAAAATCAATACACACCACCTATTCATCGATTTTGAGGACGCGTATGACAACATCTTTAGAAATGGGCTATACAGAACTATGTCCAGTTTTGGAATCCCTGCTAAAGTCGTCCATTTGTGCATAATGACGATGGAGAATGCAACAAGGTCGGTAAAGAATTCACCAAGATCTTTGATGTCAAAAAGGATATAGACAAGACGATGCGCTGTCATGCGATTTCTTTAATATTATTCTTGAAAGAATAGTGCAAATCTCACTTGCCACCACAAGAGGCACAATCTTCCAAAAGTCCGTCCAATTACTCGCATATGAGTACGTCGATGATATTGATTTAATCGGAAAAGAGCAACGTGATGTCAGTAGCGCTTTATTAGCGAGTATTGAGACGGAAGCAGTGAAGATGAAGAAAGGACAACCAACACCGATGTCTCGGACAGAAAGTCACCTTTGACAGATATAACTTTGAGGTAGTTAAGTGTCTACCTAGACTCTACTATTAATTCAGACAGCAACACCAGTGCTGATATCAACCGAAGAATAACTCTTGCCAATCGCTGCTTCTTTGGGCTAAAAAGGCAATTGGCTAGTAAGGACCTATCTCGAATAACAATAGTGATCCTAAATAAGACCTTGGTAATCGCAGCCCTGCCCTATGGAGCAGGGGCATAGAGTTTATGACATGCGTCTGCTCTCTGCTCTTCATGAAATGTACTTATTTCATTTTATTTGGAGTGGCTGCTTTGACTGCTTGTGACTTCTTTTTCTGGGGATATTTGAAACGTAATGTCTATACCGATCGTCCAAAGATTCTGGACGCAAAGAAGCACTTGGTCAAATAAGAATTGGAAAATTCTTTAGACCATTGCTTGTTGAAATCAAAGATTCTCTTATTCATATATTATAGTCCCTGTTGTGCGAAATACCAGGATTAAGTTGGCCGTGAGACAATTAAGTTGAAGAGAAGACTGGTTCTGCAATAAGCATCAAGTAATTTTTTAGGCACCAAATAAAACACCTACCGAGGTCTTCTTGAGGAAGTATTATGTCTTAGGATAAAGAAGTAGCTTTGATAAGTTTGGTACGGCGAGTGTAGAATTAAATAGAATGAAAAGAAGAGATCTTGATTGCTTTTTAGAAGATCAAAAATGTTCAAAATGAACAGCAATGTAAAGTAAGTAGCTACTTCAAATTAAGAAGGTTTTTAAAAAAACAATTCACTCAACACATTATATGTGCCAACTGGAACCACGAAAAATCTTATAATTTTCTTCTTTTATACTCCTTTTTCTACATTCCTTTTCTGGCATTTCGCTTATTAAATGTACGAGGTATGTTCAAAAAGTGAAGTGACTTTATATTTTTATTAAAAAAAAGATTTATTTCTTCATTACTATTAATGTTGTCCCCTTCAAAGTAATCCCCCTTAGATATAATAAACTTGTGCCAACGCTTTTTGCAATCCTCGAAGCACTTCTCATAAGTAGTCTTTGGTATAGCTTTGAGCTCTTTCAGCGATGCCGTTTTTATTTCATCAGTCGTAGCAAATCTCCTTCTTTCAATAGGGAGATTTTGCGAACAGGAGCCAAATCCGATGCCACGAAATGCCTGGTGGCTGAGGCATGATTGTCGTGTTGTTTTTGGCCAACAAATCTCTCATAAGCCACGATGGAAATAGGTGAAATATCGTGATTCAAAAGCCATGAATTGTTTTTCCACAATTACAAACGTTTTTTTGGTATTTTTTCTCGCGGGTAAAAACTCCTGATGCACTACGCCAGCCTAATAAAAAAAAAAAAACAGTGATCATAACTTTGAATTTGATCGATCTTGGCGTGCCTTTTTTGGTCTTGGCTGTCTTGGGTGCTTCCATTGAGACGATTGGGCTTTGGTTTCGAAGTCACAACCATATACCCATGATTCGTCACCAGTTATGAGCCTTTTGAGCAAATCAGGATCATCATTGATGTCATTCAAGAGCTCCTTAGCTATGTTCTTCTGATAAGAATTATGAAGTTTTGAGACGAACTTCACTGAAACACGTCTCATGCCTAAAACATCCGAAAAAAATGCATGACACGAGTCGACCGATATGCCAACATCCTCACCATCTTCTCTCTTCGTGCTAGTAATTCGACGATTTTCCAAAACAATTTTCTTCACAGCTTCGACGTTATCATCTTTTGTTGATGTGTTGGGGCTTTCAGAGGGAGGTTCGTCATTGGCATCTTTTCAACCTGTACCACTTAAAAACACTTTTCTTTTACTTAGAGCAAACTCACCGTATGCCACTATCAACATTTGAAGTGTTTGTTGCTCTATTTTTTATAATAATTAAAAATCGCCTAGCACACCAAAACATATCTAACCTTTCTATCTGTCAAAAACAAACTAAGTATGCTTTATACTTGAAACTGTGAAAATATGTTCGGGACATGTGTACCAACACAGCAAAAAAAAAATGAAGAATCGAATATACGTTGCAAAGTTTCAAAAGTCAACATACATTTTGAACACACCTCGTAGACATCTTTTACCCTTTATGGCCTCTATTAGCTTTCTTTCAAACATATTTCTGCAAGACAGAATTTTACAAAACCCATAAAATGAATAAAGGACAAAATCTAATTACATCAATTCAAACGAAAGCCAAATAGCTAACCAACGAAACGAAACAAAATAATTAGAATGACAATTTTTCTTCATTACGAGGGCTGTTGGATGACTATCCGGATTGGAAGATAGGTGGCGCTACTTAGCCAAAATGAGGATTTATTACAACCTCTTTTAGCCTGCCTGTCAAAATTTGGTGAAATCCGACGCTTAGTTTTGTTTTGCGCCCTGATCCGATTCGTGTTTTTGAGTGGCAAAACTTGCGAGGAAATCAAGCCCATTCTCAATGGTGTGTTTTTTTTTTATAATACCGCGCGTGCACCAAGGGGATATGAATACCCTTTTACTGGTTTTCTCCAGGGCGCGGGCGGCTGGTGTAGTAGTTTGAAACTCAGGTGTTTTAGGTTTCGATATTTCCCAGAGGTGGTTGTCAAACTGGACGGGATGAGCCAGTGCATCCTCAACCAGTGGGTCTCTTAGTACGTGCTAGTTGTTAGTTCGTTACATTTAGCCCACCCAGCAACCACTCCAACATCAGTGTTATGCCTTCATATCAGAGTTGACGCCAGTTGACAAATTCTATGAAAACACTTTTTCAAAGAACTGCCTACCACGGGATTCGAACCCGCGACCCTCTGCTTGAGAAGTCTATGCAAATACCACTACACTACGGCCACCCCTATTGGGGCCTATTCACCTTCCCGTACAACCGTTTACCATTGGTTCGCAGTTTCGCCATGGCAGCACATCAGTTTTTGATGAACCGCGCTGAGGTGGCCCAGAAACGGTTGCGGTGGAAAAAAATCCATGATCTCGTTTAGGTGGACCGCCGAGTGAAAATTTGTGAGCTGAGATAGATAGCAGGCATCTCAACTAAACGCGTTAGCCGTATCTTGCAAGAGATTTTTGGCATGGGAAAGCTTTCTGCGCGATGGGTGGTGCGTTTGCTCACGCCGGAGAACAAGCGCTATAGTAAGAAAGAGTTTCTGCGTCGTTTCTTGACCGTCGATGAGACATGGATTCGTTGATACACACCAGAGGCAAGAAGAACAATCGAAACAATGGGTTTTACGCAATGAATTTGCTCCAAGGAAGGCAAAGTTTCATCACCTTCGTCCAGAAAGGTGATAAAACTTTCGAGGTGTGATACACGTTGGCTATTTGAAGAAGGGCAAACCAATCATAGAAGCATACTACGACGGTTTATTTTGCCAATTCAACGCCGATTTGAAGAAAAAACGACCACATTTGGCGAAGGAAAAATTCTTCCACCACGATAACGCACCGGCTCACACCTCCACCGTCGCCGCAGCCAAATTGGTCGCATTGCACTACGAATTGCTCCCCCATCATCCGTATTCTCCGGATTTGGCTCCCTGCGATTTCTTTTTGTTCCCAAACCTTAAAACCGCCGGAAAGAAATACGAGTCGAACGAGGAAGTCGTCTTCACCGCGGATCAGTATTTTGCAGGCCAACAAAAGTCGAACTATACGCAGGAGTTAAAAAAGTTACAGCACTGCTGGGTAAAGTGTATCGAATTGAAAGGGGATTATATTGAAGAAGAAATTGTCAAAACCTAAAAAAGTTTCGTTGTCATTTCTAATTCATCAAACAGCCCTCGTATTTCCATGCCTCTGTCAATAAAAGTGTTTACGCTCAATTTGTGAATATGCGTGAACATCAGTATTTGAATGTAGGGTCCACAATGCGTGTAGACGAACCTGGCAACATCACCGAGACTGCAATAATTAAGTATATAGACGGCAACTTTATTGAATCATTGTAAAAAAGCCCAAAATTAGTTTTTATGCTAGCCATGTTGACTTGCGAGACCTAACCTTTCCTTTCAAATTAACATACTGAAGCGTGCAGAAGTTTTTTAAAAATTTAAGTTTCGTACTAAACGTAAGATGAATTGAATTAACTTAAACCACACATTGTACATATGATTTGTATTATCGCTGTAGGAAATTTTATCAAACGCTGCAACATTTTAGATGTAAAATTGAGTTTGCTAATAAATGCGCAATGCCGTCTGCAATGCTTCAAATAAATTGGTAAGGGAACGGAATCTTCGTGGATTAATAAATTTAGTCGGCGATTATTTACACAAAGGTGACGTTCGGAAAATTAATTCAATTTGAATGTCGTGGAGGCAGACAAGACCTGGTATTTACCAATTTTCCCTGTGTTTAACCTGAATAAACCGAACAAAGTACGCATCGTATGGTACGCAGCGTCAAAGGTAAAGGTATTTCTCTTAATTCGGGTTTGTTGACTGGTCCAGATATTACATCACCACTTCTGGGAATTCTTTTTCGATTTAGAGAGCAAAAAGTGGGCTTGTGTGTGGTCATAAAAGAAATGCGCAGCAATTCCTTTGGCGAAATATGGAAACCAACAAAGTTGAAACATAAGTTCTCCAGGTAATGTCCTTTGGTGCGACTTCTTTATCATTTTGTGCACAGTTCATCAAAATTAGGAACGCTTGGGAAATTAGCCTACAATTTGCCGAAGCTGCCAATACTATAATCAGAGATCATTACGTTGACGATTTCATAGCAAGTTTCAACAACGAGAAGGATGCAGTAAGAATTGCGAAGGACGTCATTTATGTGCATAGTCAGGGCGGATTTGAAATCCAAATATTTTGGACCAACTCGCATTGCTCAATGGAAATATTGGAAAACCATAACGTTGATATGGATTCCAGCGTACCTATGTCAAACGCTGAAAAGGTGCTCGGATTATGGTGGCCACCAAAATGTGATGAATTTTCTTTCGTGTTTAACAGCGATAGAATGAGCTCAGAACTAATATCTGGTAAGCAAAAATCAACGAAGAGAGAAGAAGAGAAGAATTTATGACCCTTCAGGTTTAATTGCCAACGTATTGGTCAATTTAAAAATTTTGCTACAAGTAATCTGGAGATCTAATGTTGCCTGGGATGATCAAATAAGTTTTGAGCATTTTTCAGTCTGGATGAGGTGGCTATGTCTTTTGTTTTTATTTAACAGTGCTCAAATTTGCCAACGCTGATAATGTCGAACTCCACATATTTGGCCTCAGCAGTATATGGTATATCCGAGTTTCGGTCGGAGAAGAATTGGACTGCCGTTTAATTGCTGCGAAAACCAAGGTAGCACCGCTGAGTCACATTTCAATTCCACGAATGAAACTCGAGGCTGCAATTCTCGGAAGCAGACTAGCGGCTACAATAACTGAAAGCCATTAAATCAGGTTTGGATGTTTTGATTTCGGGTGATAATTTGTACGTTAAATATTCCATCAGCTATGTGCGTACAGTGGATGAATTGGATTTACCGCAGCATACAAATAACTCATCCAAATTATCCGAAAGGTACAAACACTTGAAGGGGATTCCAGTAACCGCATTTGTTAACGCAAAACGTCGTCTTTTAATAGGTTTAAAGCACTGGAATTTGGAAATACCACTACGCACCAGGGAAAAAAGTGCAAGCGAAATAGTGGCAACAAAAACGCGATTAGGTTGAGTAGTATTTGGCCTCTACGTGTGACGATGAATAATTTAAGTGTGCAAATTATCAGCTTCAATTTTGTTTTTGGTGTCTCAGCCTAATATTTAATAGTATTACCGTCAGCCGAAATAAAATATTCAGCAAACAAAATGATAATTATATAGGGTGATTCATCGTAAGGTTTGATTTATAACGTAAAATAAAAAACATAAATTTGAAAGAGAACTTACAATTTTTATTATCGGTTAAAAGAACAATTCATGGCATTTACTTTTTGAAAATGATATGTAAATGTTAGCCACTACTATCAACAGAGAAAATAGTCCAAAGGTGAAGTTAAGTGCTCACCAAAATGATTTCTCAACAAGTCCATTGTTTCACGCGCTGTGTGGCTCGTAGCGCCGTCTTGTTGAAACTAAAGCTCACCGAGACCATGTGCTTGAATTTCAGGAAGCCCATAGTTCGTAAATATGGCGCGATAACGATTACCATTGACGGTAACATTCTGATTTGCCTCACTTTTGAAGAAATATGAGGCAATGATTCTACCAGCCCATAAACCACACCATACCGTTGTTTTTAATGAATGTAATTGCCAAATACGGCAATTTTGTTCGTTAACGTATCCGTTGAGCCAGAAATGGGCTTCATCACTGAACAAAATTTCACGATAAAACACCGGATTTTCATTGAGTTTTTCCAGAGCCCATTCACTGAAAATATGACGCAAATTCAAGTCGCCTGACTTCAATTCTTGCACAAGTTGAATTTTGTACGCTTTTAGGCTGTACATCCTCACGTAAAATACGACAAGTGAAGACCTTAGAATAGAATACTCCAAGCCAAGTATCATCCACTAATGTAAACTGTAGTGGTTTCAGTAGATCGATTATGCGCACCGTATAGTAAGTTCCTCGAATCGCACGAAAAAAATTTCTCATAGAACGCTGATTTTCGTAGTACAGATGAACAATTTGGAGACGCTGTTGTGGTGTGAGTCTTTCCATGAAGACTTGCCAAACGATACTGAACAAAAATGACAAAGCAGTTTGATAGGAGGCAAGGCTACGACAAGCTCTCTGATCTGCTTAGGCTCTTAGGATCGACGGACCTTCTCCTAGCTGGTGATTTCAACGCAAGGTTAGGATTATCGCAAAATAATTTTATAAGTGGACCTGTGCCATCGATTATAAATGTAGCTCGAAATTCTAAAGATGAATTTTGCGATACTAAGTGCTCTAAAATTATGGAAATTTGCTGATGCAAGATCTTAAATGGTAGTTGCAAAGGTGACGTAGATGGTGAACATACTTTCATCCGTGGAGCATCATGCTCCGTTATAGATTATTGTTTGATGTCCGGAAATTGGTGTTCAACGGTCAACGATTTTTCAATAGCTGCTCAAACATTATCCGACCATATGGCCTTAGAAATTTCATGCACTATTTTGAAGGCAGGAGTTACGGCAAACTCAAGGCAACTGGCTCTTCTTCCGAATTTGGCTTGGAATGACCGTTTTTCTTCCTCTTATCAGCATAATCTAAACACCGAGCTTTTGAATCTGATGGAACACAATAATAAAATAATAAAAAAAGTTCTGTACCGGCTAGCGCTAATACAAGATGTACGAGTATAGTTGTAGGCAAGCAGAAATGGTTCGATAGTGACTGCCGGAAGGCAAGAAAAAGATCAATGACACTACCAAGATGCCATAGGAAAGAAAATTCCAACAAAGCAAAAAAAATATTTCAAACACCTTTATATTGAAAAATGGAAACAATTTAACCAGCAAAACATAGCAGTTCTCAACTTCTCAAAATCTGCAAGTGAATTTTTGAAAGCAGCTAAATTTGTGACGGGAAGAACTAATATGATCTCGTGACTTTGCAAGTGTCAGAGCTGAGGGAGTATTTTAGAAATCTACTCAAGCCTTCACAGTTTTCCCATTTCCGCATTATGCAGCGTTATTCTTTGCGGACGAGCTCTTAGATACCGAATTTACTTTTTCCGATGTAAGAAGTATATTTGGTTCTTCTAAAGCAAGGAAAGCTCCAGGTGATGATCGGATACCTTCCGAATACTACAAGAAAAGTTCCCCTAAATTTCTAACTGCGCTTACAAGCGAATTTAATAGAATTTTTGAAACAGCCAGAGTTCCAGAAAACTTTAAAAGGACGATAATCTTCCCACTGCATACAAAGGCGAGCAAGATAATCCTGCTAACTATAGAAGCATTTCTTTTTTGAATACGTCGGCAAAACTTTTCAGTGCTATTATCTTTAATAGACTTACACAATGTGTAGCAAACAATAATACCAAAATAATACCAGGTGGAGTGCAGAAAACATTATTCAACACTGGATCACATCTTTGCCCTTATCAACATTGCGAAGATTTTCAAGCAGAGTCGTAACAAGCTATACGTTTTCTTTGTTGACTTTCGTGTAGCTTTTGATTCTATAGCACGTGAAGCTTTCTTGTATAAGCTCTACAATTTAGGTTTGTCAAGCAAAGTAATAAGCATATTGAAAGCGATGTACAACAACAACGTGACGTATGTATGGAACGGAGAGTTTGTATCGGAAGAATTTGGAACGCAAATGGGAGTTAAGCAAGGATGCATCTTAAGCACCTTACTTTTCATTTTATTTATAAATGATGTAGTAGAGGAAGTAGGAGGTGGAATCGAGCTTCCTTAGATACTTTCTGAAGCGATTCTTTCGTCTTCCAACATGAACACGAAACTACATATATGTTGCATTTAGAAATTGGAGTCCCGCCTTTTTCTAAATATCCTAAAGCTGCATGCAGATTACATTATGAAAATAGTGGAGATGGAAGAAAGCAGATTGCCGAGAATTATATTGAAACATGTAACATTGACAAGGGGGCCCTTGGTTCAAAAGCGGAAGGAGTTGGCGTAAAATTATGGCGTAAATTTAAATATTTCAGTTGATATGCCACTTTTAACGTTAAAATCTACGTTACAAATGTTTTTAAAAAAGCAGGCAATGCCATATACGACGGATTTATAGCTGAAGCTCACTCTTCATAACATATTTTGGTCTACAGTACGCTGAATTACAACCTTATTGAAAGCGCTTCTACGTACTTCCTTAACCGCTATTCCCTCAATATGATAAGCACTATATTTAAACTTCGAGGAGAATTAATAAATCTTTATTTTATTTCACATTGACCGGATCTTCCAATTATATGTGACCTATGCAACCTTAAAGAGAAGATGTCCCATTTTCAGAAAATTCCGCGTGAGATATTTCGTAACCACTTTGTTGGACTAAGATGAGGTTATCAATATATGGAACGGTAGTCATGGGTGGGAAGTTTTATACAACTACTCTTCAACTGCCTTTCGAATAGAACCCGAATTTTAGAAGGCGATTTTTGAACGCAATTATTATGCATAGTATAGTGGGAAATGTTTTTCGTGCGATTCGAGAAACTTACGGTGCGCATAATTGACTTACTGAAACCACTATTGCCACTACCATTCGCAAATTTGAGTCCCAGTTTACATTACTGGATGATATTCGACCGGTTAGACCACATCCAGCACGTAGTGAAGAGATAATAGCAGCTGTAGCTGAGAGTGTCGAAGACCGTGACGAATCGATTCGTCTTCGTTCTCAGCAGCTTAGCTTGGAGCATTCGACAACTTGTCATATTATACGTGAAGATCTCGGCCTTAAAGCGTACAAAAGTCAACTTGGGCAAGAACTGAAGCCAGGCGACTTGAATTTGCGTCATAGAAAACGTGGGGACGAGAAAAGTTTCACTCATGTCGCCAGACGAAAATAGGACGAAGAAAGTTCTCTATGTTTGTTCCAATAGAGTTGAATATGGTTTCGAAGTGCTGCTGCTGTGGAAAACTCAATATCTGAAATTGCCCAACAGCCTAATAAATGCGCAGCGATGCATGTCGCACTGCCGAAGGAGTACATTACTTATCTAATTCTCGATCATTATCATCGAAATTTCAAACATCAGTACAATTTTATATGTTATTCTCACTTTGCGCGTAATGGTACAACGTCGCTGTCAAGAGTGTCGCAACAAAAAAGCTGAACCTGAAACTGAAGCACTTACAAAACATTTCTCATACGTCGGTATAGACTATTTTGAACCAATGTCTATAACATTGAGTCGTCACCTGCCTGACGGTTAGAGCGGTTCATATGGAAGTCGCATATTATCTGTCTACCAGCTGTTGTATCCAGGAGAGGATTGCCAATACAAATCTATACAGACCACGGTACAAATTTTCGAGGTGCCAGCCGAGAATTGCGAACAGCGTTTGAACAAATTGACCTTAAGAAACTGGTTGAAGGCATAGGTGAAGAAAAGGTCAAATGTTCGTTTATTCCTCCAGCGCCACACATGGGTGGTTTCTGGGATTGGTACGCACGGTGAAGTAAACGCTTGCACAAATTACCTTCACAAGAAATCGAAGTGTTGAGTTGCTGCTGACGATGAGATCATCATACACTCTCGTCCTTTGACATATGTTCCGGTAAGCGCTGATGATGACGAAGGTCTAACTCCCAATCATTTTTTGCTGGGCTCCTTAAGTTATCCTTAAGCAAATCTGGATGATGGCTGAGCAGTTCAGCAATTCCTTTTGGCAAAAATGGATTCGTGAACATTTCCCAAATCTTACCAAAAGGACAAAATGACCAGAAAAGCGAATTTCTGTGAATGGCGTGTTCGTAATTGTTTATGAAAAGAACTCCAAAAATGTCTGGCCCAAGGGTCGCGTGCTAAAAATCAACGTTGGTCGAAATGGCAGAATACGAAGTGCCCTTGTTCAGACACAATGTGGAGTCTATGTTCGATCCGTTCCGAAATTACCAGTATTCGATTTAACCTATTTTTAAAATTCGCGTAAGCAGCACTCCAAAACTTACTGGAGGGAGGTGTAGACGAACCTGGAAACATCACCGCTACTGCAATAGAAGTGCGTGCAGAAGTTTTTTAAAACCATAAGTTCCATACTAAACTTAAGATGAATTGAATTAACTTAAACCACACATTATACATATGATTTGTATTATCGCTGTAGGAAATTTTAGCAAACGCTACATTTTGGTTGTAAAATAAGGTTAGGTTAGGTTAAAGTTGCGATTGGAAAACCAACCTACTTAGGCCTATTGGCCCGTTGTGCTGCCACGTGGATCTATGCTCCCCTCACTCATAGAACCAATTTGAACGTTGAAGTCCTTGTAGAAGAAGGCTTCTAGGTAAAGTCTTCTTCTCTTGGAGAGAGCTGGACATGTACAGAGAAGATGGATGATTGTCTCCTCTTCCTCCTCGTTCATGCAGCTTCTACAGAAATCGTTTGTTAAAACTCCAAGCCTTTTTGCATTCTTGCCTATAAGGCAGTGTCAAGTGATGACACCTATATGTAATTTTGTATTTCAAAGAATCAGACTCTTAGAGCGATTCAGATCCAGCTTTGACCAGATCCATTTAGTCGCTAGACATGTTGGCGCACCGGTCCATCTAAGGTCTGTTCTTGTATTAGCATCCAGCTTAAATAATAATTTGCACGTAGCGATTGGTATACTTATGCTGCCCTTTTCCGGTAGAATAGGTAAAGTGGTTCCAAATTTGGCTAGTTCGTCAGCCCTTCAATTCCCTGGAATGTCTGTGACCCGGCACAAGGGTGCCCAACAAGGGTGAAGGTTGAAATGCTCTGCCATCTCCGTAAGAGATGATCGGCATTCAAGGGCGGGATTTAGAATTTAATGAGACCGAGTCCAGGGACTTGATAGCGGACTGACTATCCGAAAAGATGCAGATATCACGTTTTTCTTCAGCCAATCGGTTTTAGATCCATCTGTATAGAATTTAAAATAAAGTTTACTGGATTTTTACTTGAAGTAACAATGTGTGAATGTGCAGACGGATTGAAAAAGTGGACAGTAAAAGTACTTTATCCGTCCTTTCCGTCAGATCTGTTGCTTATGGAGCTGCTTCCATAACAAGGTGTATACACTATCCAGTTGTCTGTCAAATACGTCGACGCAACAGACACAACTGATTATAAGGGTCTGGACCCATACGTAGTCCTGCCATAAGTTCTGCTACACAGTTTCCAGCGCTTGCCGTTCAAAAATTCTTGCGGGCATAGAACCGTCAACTTCGTCGTACGAAACGCAGTGCGTGAACGTATTCGAATAAATTCCCTTAAGAAGCAGATGATCATTTCCAACGAATTTGATATATCAACCAGATTCATGTTTAGGCTGATTCAGGACGATCTGCATATGAAAGCCTATCGTCGGTCCACGGGTAAACTTTTAACTCCTCAACTAAAAAAAATTAGGCTGGAAAGATGCAAGCGACTTTTGCGGTGGCACGCGACAATGACCATGAAAACATTCTGTTTACGGATGAGAAAATTTTTACCGTGGAAGAAGTTTTCAACAAACGAAATGACAAAATGTATGCCATTTCATCTAAGAAGCGAAAAAAGATGTTCCTAGGGTTCACCGTGGACATCATACCGCTTCCGTAATGGCTTGGTGGGGGGTCTCTCACCATGGTGTCACATCTCTCCATTTCTGTAAAAAATACCACGAAAATATAGTAGAGGATGTTGCGAGGGTTTGACCAATACCCTTTTCAATTGATAGACGGATCTTCCAACAGGACTCCGCTTTAGCGCACAAAGCCAAAATCACACAGGAGTGGCTCAGAGTCAATATTCCTGGCTTTATAGCAGCAGAAGGGGAGACTGTCCAAATTCTAGAACATAGCCTGCAAAACTCCCCACAGAAATTTGGAAAGCTTTAAAACAGCATTAACCAAAGCAGCGTCCACGATCTCCATGCAGAACTAGGTTACACGAAACCACATTAACTTGCCGATAAACCCAATATCATGTCCAACACCACAATTTTTGTGCAAATTCATTGAACACACCCTTTCGATGGTCGACAAAATTTTGCCCAAGCACCAGGCGATCAGAATTTGCAATAAATCCACAATGGTTGTAGTACCGGATAAACTTATTTCAATAACATTCAGATTTGGTTGTGACGCAAAACAGTCGATACCTACTCTCAATGCAAACTGCAAAGTTATAAACTTTAATTTTATTCTGCTGCTGCAGACTTATAGGCGCAATATAGGATTGTGTCTCTACTTTTGTATACCAGGTGTACCGGTATGAAGTGAACGTTTTTTTTTTTGTGAAAATAAAAGAAATTTTTAATGGGAAAATAAAAAACATTTTATTCAAAGTATTGGCCATTGCTAGCTACACATTTCTCCCATCTTTCAGGCAATTTATGGATTCCACGACAATAAAACTGTTCGTCTTTTGAAGCAAACAAAAAAGTCACCCAATTTTCGACTTTCTCGCAGGATTCGAAGTGCTGCTCAGCTAATGCGTGTCCCATCGATGAAAGTAAATGGTAGTCGGAAGGAGCCAAGTGCTTTGGTTGTGTCCTGAACCAGTTTTGCTTTGTGTGCAGGTGCATTGTCATGGAAAAAAATTACCTTACCGTGTCTTCTCGTTCGTTTTTCGGTCAATGTATGGTTCAAATTGATTTTGAGTTTTAGGATCTCGTAGTACACCACACCTTTCTGGTAACACCAGACACACAGCATTATCTTCTTCCCGAATCGATCTGGTTCTGCAGTCAAAATTGATGGTTGTCTCGGATTAACCCATTTAGTATTCTGAAAATAAATCCATTTTTCATCGGCAGTAACAATTCGATGCAAAACTGATTTTTTTTATCGTGTCTTTCAAGCAAGTGGTTTTTCGCTTTTCCATCTGTCTTTCATTAAATTCATGTGGCACCCATTTTCTAGACTCTTGGATCTTTTTCATAGCTTTTAAACGGTCAGAAATTGTTGGTTGTGCAACATTTAACATTGCTGCCATTTATTTCTGACTCAAAGTGTCATCTTCATCCAATATTGTTTGCAATTCGGCGTCTTCAAACTTTTTTGGTGGTCTTCGACGTTCATCAATTCTCACATCAAAATCGTTATCCCTGAACCGTTGAAACCATCTTTTGCATGTTGCTTCTGATAGAGCATAACCACTATATGCCTCGAAACGCATTCGATGCGACTCTGCAGCACTTTTCTTCAAATGAAAACAAAAAAATTATGCTTTCTGCAAGTCATCGTTTTTTGTGCAGATGAAAAAATATGATGTAGTTTGCTCAATGACTTGATGTATACTAAATATGTTTGACAGATGTCATAGCAACTGGTAGTTTTTGAAACCAATCCTTGGGTATATTTTCCGAATTGTATCTAACGAATTGTAAACGTTTTACGTTTCTGTCAAAGGATAATTGATTGATTTAGACCTGGGTCAATCAGCTTTAATATCCCTAATCGAAAGGCATAGGAGAAGTAACCAACAGTCGTGAAGTATAGTCTAGTCAAGTGCTAACATTTTAGTCAAAGATATGTAATATTCTGGACATGGGTCCATGGAGTTAACGTTAAATTTCAACGAGATCCATGCGTTGCAGTAGAGCAGGAGAGTCAATGTTAATGAACAAAAAGCATGTCAGCAACTTCACCCCACACTGTAGGGTGACCAGGTAAGAACGATAGGAAAACAAATTTAAATAAAACACAACTGTGTGAGATTCTGACTGATTCTGGCTTTATTTTGAAGCTACGTTTATGCTCTTATGTGTGGAATGGCATATTATTCAAATGGTCGCCTCGGCTTCGCTGGCAGCGCTTCAACCACTCAGTCCAATTTTTGATGACATGGTCCATGCGTTATAGCAGCAATAGCATATCGAATTTTGGCCACGAATATATCCAAAGTGGTTGACTTGTTAGCGTAGACTAAGAACTTGACGGAGCCCCAGAGAAAATCGCAATGAGATGACCCAGTCACCAAAATTTCTCCTTCGAGCGTTGCGTCGCTTATATGGCATGTAGCGGCATCTTATTGGAACCACAGCTCGGATATCATCAGTGTTTGCGTCAGTACAATCTTTTATGGATGTAGACCCAAATTCAAGCGCAAAATAAGCCGAGTTGACTCGCTGGCTATGCCCAATTCAGCTGATCAAAGCCGAATCGAAATTTCTGGTCTTTAACCGATACTGGCGACTACGGATTTCCTCCGGATTTCGATTAAACAAAACAAACGTGGCACACATCGCGCGGACAGTTGAGATGGCTGCTATCTCAGTCAACTTGCAAATTTTCACTCGGCGGTCCGCCCAAACGAGATTATGGATTTTGTCCAAGGTTTCGTCTATGGTAACCGTTTTTGGGCTACCTGAGCGCGGTTCATCAAAAACCGACGTGCGGCCACGGCGAATCTCTGCGAGCCAATGGTTAACGGTTGTGTAGGAAGGAGAATGGGTTCCATACACACTATTGAGAATGCACTCAATTTCCTCGCAGATTTTGCCTCTCAAAAACAAGAATCGGACCACGGAGCGGTACTGCTCTTTTTCTATGGCCGCAAAAAACATTAACACGATGTTTTTGAAATCGGTGTCAAAACAAAACTAAGCATAGGATTATTACCAAATTTCGACAGCCGGGCTAAAAGGGGTTATACTCATTTTGGATCAGTAGCAGTATATGTTAAGCTCATTAAACTCCGATATTAACAGAATAACCATTTGGGTGACCACCAATGGAGTGGAATTTAATGATTCCGAAGCTCAATGTTGTTTGCTATCATTTAAGCAAAATTTAAATACCCAGTCATTATCCCAGAATGTCACATGCATCGTCAAAACCGAAAAACTCTCCATTCTCGGTATAGGTGTCCATGACAACTGACGTTGGAATGACAACATATTCGATGTCGCCAAAAATGCTGCGAAATGTCTAGGTTTCCTCAAGCGTTGTAAGAAAAAATATTTCAAAAAGATTTCACCCCCTCTGACCAGACCTCAATATATATTACATATAAGGTGTTTATCCGCCCAAAACTGGAGTTCGATGCCCAGAACTGGTCAGGTGCCCCTAGGACCTCTTACCCTAGGATCCAAAATCATGCGATAAAACCCATAGATGATACCAATGTTACACAGTCATTCGACAATCTCGATCACCGTCGTAACGTTTCTACATTATTTTGCAATTTGAACTCAAACTCAAAACTAACACCCAAGCTTAGTCGCGATCTATGCCGATCCAATTAATTAATAATAATAATTAAAATTATAGAATATCCACTTTAGTTTGAAATGTAGGTAGGTAGGTGAGAGTGGCGGTTGGAAAACCAAACCACTTAATCCTATTGGCCCACTGTGCTGCCACGTAGATCTATGTTCCTCTTACTCATGGAACCAATTTGAGCTAATGTCTATATCCTTTAGATCATTTGATGGGGGAATGTCCCCTCTTCCTCCTCGTCCATGCAGCTTCTACAGAAATCGTGAGTAAAGACGCCAAGCTTTCTTGCATGCTTGCCTATAATTGTAAGACCGTGTCCAGTGATGACACCTATATTCCAGTTTAGAAGAATCAGACTCTTTAAGCGATTCATATCCAGCTTTGGCCAGATATGTTTATGCGCTAGACATGTTGGCCCACCTGTCCATCTAAGGTCTGTTCTTTTATTAGTATCCAGCTTTAATAATGATTTGCACGTAGCGATTGGTATACCTATGCTACCCCTTTCCAGTAGAATAGGTAGAGTGGTTCCAATTTTAATGAATTCGTTTAATTTTTCCACTATGTAGTACCTTTAAGGCGAATAGCTGCAGTCGCAGCTACTTGCCTGCTGAAGAGAAGGGTGCCTAGTGAAACAGAATGTCTAAAGCCGCGGAGGGAATAGAACGTAGAGCTCCATTTAGGCATAGACATGCTGTTCTTTGGACTGCTTTGTTTGTTGCAGCCCCGTAGGTGAGTATCGGTCTTATGACCAAGATGTATAGCCAGTGGCTTTTTTGCTAGAAAATAAAGCTACTGTAGCTTTCTTGACTCTTTCTTGAATTTTAGGTTTCCAGTTTAGTTTCTCTTCAAAACTGAGAGCCAAATATCCGAAAACACTAAACTGGTACCGCTTATTGAAGGAGGGTCATAATAATCCACAACAATCTGCCCAACGGGTTAATTTGTTAAAATTTAGCTGAAGGAGTTCTTTGATGGTACTAGGTGGAGTGAAAAGTAACCTCCTTGATGATGCAGAATGCGCTGCTACTGCAAAAAAAGGTTATGGTGCCCTGCAGTCTGTTCATATTTAGGCAGACATGCCAAATTTCAGTGCGATACTGTTTTTAGTTTTGTTTTGACAGCTGATTTTTGTTGACGTGTTTGACATCATGTTGAGTATGGACAAAAACGATTTTCGTTCTCTCATAAAACATTATTTTTTGAGAGGCAAAACGGCGAAGGGAACAAAAGAAAAGTTGGATAAATATTATGGGGCTAATGCTCCGTCAGATTACACCATCAAATATTGGTTTCGAAAGTTTCGTGGTGGACGCAACTTCAGTACCGATCAAGTCCGCAGCGGCACGCCCTCCGATGCGGTTACAGAGGAAAATGTCAAAAAAAATACATGAAATGGTGTTGGCTGACCGGAAAGTGAAGGTGCGCGAGCTAGAAAATAACACAAAGATTAGTACTGAGCGCGTTTGCCATATTTTGGGCAATATTCTGCATATAAAAGTTATCCTGCCGCTGGGTACCGCGCACATTCACTCCTGACCAAAAACACGAACGAGAGAACACTTCGAAAGAGTGTTTGGACTTGCTGATGCAGAATCGGATGGACTTTTGGCGCCGATTAGTAACTATTGACCACCAGAGAACAGAATGAGTGCCCGGCAATGGACTGAAGCCGGCACGAGTGCTCCGAAGCGACCGAGGGAGGCTCTATGGGTCGGAAAGGTTATGACATCGGTTTTCTGACATTGTCATGGCATACTTTCGGGACTACCTCGAAAAAAGAAAAGCCATCAACAGCGAGTATTACTGTGCATTATTGGAGCGATTGAAGGCCGAAATCGCTTCAAAATGGCCTCACATGAAGCGAAAAAGAATGTTGTTTTTGCAAGACAATGCACCGGCGCACAAGTGCATAGCAACCACGGCTAAAATCAATGACTTACGGCTCCAATTGCTGTCGCATCCACCGTATTCGCAGAGTTTGGCTCCCTCAGACTATTATCTCTTCCCAAACCTCAAAAGATGGCTCATCAATAAAAAATTGAGCTCGCGCGAAGAAATCATCGACGCCACGGACGAGTATTTTGCAGACCTTCAAGAAAGTTACTTTTCGGACGGGATCAAGAAGTTGGAAAATCGCTAGAATAAATGTATCAAACTAAAAGGGGACTAAATTGAATAAAATAAAAAAACATTTAAAAAAAATTTTTATTTTTTTTCATTCCCAAGGAGGTTATTTTTCACCCCACCTAGTATTAAGATGCTTACTTGAGACGGCTATAGCAACGTCATCCATATATGTAGGTATGCTGGTATATACCAGCAGTTCATTTAACACTTAGTTCCAGAAAAGGGGATATAAAACACCACCTTGCGGCGTACCTCCGCTAATGCATCTTAGCCATCCATCCATCCAGTTTGCAGCTGATTATCGTTCTATTTAACATAAGACTGATCAACTTCCCAAGTGAATCTGAATTCAGACGTGACAGAGCAGTCGTGATTGCGGATGTGTTGACATTGTTAAGGGCGACCTCTACGTCCAGAAAAGCAACCATTCTGTACTGTCTATATTGTAGGGACCAGTCGATATGGCTACTCAGCTAATGCAGAGTCGTTGCCACCGATTTTTCTTTACATTAGGCATGTTGAGCTGTTCTCAAAAGTCTTGCATTAATTTTAGCTCGGATATGTAAATCAATCAGTTGTTCTTTTCAAAAGAAAGTTGATAAACTTATAGGTCCAAGGTTCTTTGGAACAACATAAGAGCATTTTCCGGCCTTGTGAATGAGAACTACATTGACTTCTCTCCATGACAATGGAATGTGGATCAGTTCTATAGTGTGGACAGGATAATATCTAAGGACCTTTGTAGCTCGGCAGATATTATACTGTCCGGCGGACCAACAGACTTGTTCGGTCCAGTTTGAAATGTAATATATAAAAAAAAAAGCTCCGATTCTCAATTGCTCCCATTTAAATCAAAGTCTCTACCAAATTCATTATCTCTCAATAAATATTTATTACGTGAATATTTGCTTTTTATTAATAACTACGAATAATATATCTTATCGATTTTACAAATCATTTTTTTTTTTTTTAAATTATAGTATACAACTTTTTTTCGTATTGTTTTTTTTTTTTTTTTTGTTTGTTTGTTTATAAGAAATTCAACATAAAAATAGGAGTCGTTCACGTTTTTCGTCTTCTTTAATTTTTTATTTTATCCTTTTTTTAATAAAAATGTTCCTGAATACAAATTTTGTCGTTTGTTTCGTAAATTGTATTTGTTTTTTTGTTTTTGTTTTTTTTTTTTTTTGTTTTGGTTTTCCTTTACTTAGCAAAAAAGAAAAAAGAAAAATAAAAAGTTTATTTGCTGTGTGAAAATAGGAATTCTCTTTCATCTTTCGGTACAAAATCCTCATGCACACACAGTATAAGATACTTTCTCAAATATGTTACTCGAACCTTAAACAATTACATTAAATTATACATTTACCACTCTTATTTAGAGTTTATGTGTTTTTTTTTTTTTTTTTGTATTTATTTATACTTTTTGCTCTCCCTTCTTAATTCCATTGATATGCAAATTTTATTGAGTAAAAAAATATTAAACTTAAACACCAACCAATCAACTCGAACAACAAACATTTTATTATTTTTTTTTTTATAATAAAAAAATTTTTTCATATCCAAAATGTCAGTCTTTCCCAAAAGCAAACGAAAAATAAAACAATTATTGTAGAATTATTATGTATGAAATGATTTTGTTTTTAATCCTTATACATATTGCTAAAGGGTATTTTATTTCATACGAGTAGGTATACATACAATACCATATGCATGTGTATGTGGTATGTTTATTGATGGACAATTAGATTTTTGCTAAATGTTATACATGTATATTGATTTTGGTTTTTTGTTGCTTTGATACTTAGTTTTTTGTGATTTGCTGCTTCTCTATTGTATATTTCTAGACACTTATTTCTTTTTTCAGCTACTGCATAAGACGTATTTTTATGATTTTACCTTTTTGTTTATGTTTTTAATTTATTAATCTGAAAATTGATAAATTTGTTTTATTTTTTGGTTAAGCATATTGATAAAGTGAATTTATTCATCCAAAAAGCGAGTTTCTATTGCATTTATTGATTTTGCTCACAAAACAAAAATGTGCAGAGGGAATAGAGAAACTAAACACGAAAGGATTACTATTTTTACTGAAGAGTATTCGTTTATTGTGGAGCATTGATATTTGATAAATTTATATAAGAAAAAAACAAAAAAAAATAAAAAATAAAAAAATAACCAAAACTAGCTCTACTTCTTCTTAATATTGCTTTGAAATATACACGTATATATGCATAGTTTTTTAACTTATTTCTAAATGATATGAGTGAAATGATTGAATAAATTAGTTTTCTACTTCCCAAGCACATTTTTTTAATTCAGTTTTTGTTTAAATACATACAAACACATTCCATTTTTCGATTGCTTTGAGGCAAAAATAAATGTTTCTTGTGTATTTAACAAGAATACTAATTTCTGCTCTTTTAAAAAATCCCTTGACAAAAGAATGATCAGCATTCAAAAACTAAATCACACCTTTATTCATTTTTAAGACAGTTGTTGACCTTAGTTTAGTCTTAAAGGACTGAATTGAAACAGTGTCTGAATTTAATTACCGCGAAAATTTCGATGTTGCTTCAAGACTACTCTCACAATTTGGACTATATTAAAGAGTACTACGTGATAGTGTTAAAAAGAGGTCAAAAGTTCGTCGGGTACTATACAAGATGGTTTGAGTTTAAATTTCAATAAACAACGAACGTCAAAAAAATGATTTTTTTTTTTCTAAACTCACTACCTTTTTAGCGGAAAATTATAAACATCATGAAGTGAAAACTTCTCCTTATCGAAAATATCCTCCCTCCCGATCTTTCAGGGGTGTATAGTTCACTTATAACATTTTACATTTACATTTTATTATGAAGCACTGAAGCACCCTAGAACGAGTTTTTGTAATCGTGCATTCAATTGCGAACAACTATTGAATTGTAAGTACTCAAAAGCAATTGTGATAGTTTTCGAAAAGAACCAGAACCAGTCCTTCAACCCATTTAAGAAGACCATGTCACTTTAAAGCACTAATTCATTCATTCAGATGAGGCATTGGCAGACCACGAAAAAACAGCCTTCCTGCTGGATGGAAACCATGACGCTTGTTTTGAACTTCCCTTCGTAATAGACCGAGTCCGATTTGTCATGTAGATAGTCAAGAGATAAATATTTTCATATATCTTTCGTTTTCTAAGCCTAGAAAGTGCATAGTTTAACTGTGGAGGGAAAAAGGGGACCAAGAGTAAACGAGAGAGAAATGAGTTGCTAGCTGGGTTCTTCTTCTACGTCAGAAGGTTGAGAAGGGATAACATGGGTGGTTGGGGTTAAGTTGAAATAGACGCGTTGGCGTGTGCGCTTGGGTGAAACGAGGGCAAATTAGGGGATTAGTGGATTGATGTGTAAAGGCTTTGTGTCAAATAAGTAAGGGGGAAGGACCAAAATTGGGGAATAAGTTTGTTTTGAAGCTCTAGTTAGGATCGGCGCTAGAGCTTCGTTTTTTGTTAGCATGTTTTTTATTTGGAAGAGATTTGGAGAGTTGTTTTGGCTTTTCGTTAAAACTACGTTTGATTTTGGAACTTTGATCATTCTCGAGATAAGAGTTTTCCCATTCCTCAGAGCATTTGGTTATATTTATCTTCCCATATATTAGGAATACACTTAGAGAACATCGATTACACCATACCTAAACTTCGGTTTGACCAAAACTTTCATGCGAGCTTTCCTTCTAGATCCTTCTGGGAGGAAGATGCTCTCATGGACAAGCCTTTTCATTTCTATACAGATGGATCTAAAACCGATAGCGGGGTTGGTGAAGGTGCTTTCTTAGATAAGCTAAATTTAAGCCTGCCCTGGCGTCTTCCAAACCATTGAAGAAATAAAAAAAAACCTGATATCTGCAAAGGATATCCGCATCTTTTCGGATAGTCAGGCCAGTATCAAGTCCCTGGACTCGGTCTCATTAAATTCTAAAACTGCCCTTGAATGCCGATCATCTTTTACGGAAATGGCAGAGCATTTCAACCTTCACCTTTGTTGGGTGCCGGGCCACAGAAACATTCCAGGGAATTGTAGGTCCGATGAACTCGCCAGAATTGCAACCACTCTAACTATTCTACTGGTATACCAATGGATATTAATAAGCGAACAGAACTTAGATGGACCGGTCTAGCGACTAAACAGATCTGGCCTAAGCTGGATCTTAATCACTCTGAGTCTGATTCTTCTAAATAGGAGACATCTCAGTGCCATTATAGGTGTAATCACTGGACACTTCATTTCTGTAGAAGCTGCATGTAGGGGAGACATGTCTAGCTCTCTCCCAGAGAAGAAAATTCCACCTAGGAGCTTTCTTCTACAACGACTTAACCGATCTAAAAAATACAGATATAAACCGTCTCCTGCGCTTCGTCGTAAGCTCAAAATTGGTTCCATGAGTGAGGGGATAATATATCCACGTGGCAGCACAACGGCCCAATAGGCCTAAGTGGGTTGGTTTTCCAACCGCCACTCTTACCTTACCTAACCTAACCTAACCTATCTTCCCAGGTTTAGTGGACATACCAAGGGAAGTGGGGAATAACCACGAATATTTGGTAGGGATGTTGATTTCGAAGCTGCAGGGACTGTTGGAGTCAGCCGGGGAAATCATCTGGCACTCGCTAATGGTGATAGCATAATTTCAGTTCAGAAACATCAGCGTGTTGAGGAGCCCCTTAACATAGAAGAATGCCGTAGGGTTTCCCTTTTTTAGCTTTTCGAACCAGCTTTGCCATTCGATTATTCTTCCTGTGGACTTGTAAGCTTCGTTGTTGCATTTAATTGCCAGAATAACGTGAGCCATGGTGATCTCTTTGCACCCGTCGCAGCAAAAATTGGAATGATTTTCCACAGCGACCATTGCATGCTACTCATTCGGCGATGGGGTAAAAAATTAAGCGCAAAACACTAGCACAGCACTTTCCATTATTTGTTTATTTAAGTTAAATTAGGTCGACGAACACATATTAGCACTAATAATTTTTTATCTTTTTTTTGTTTTGTTTTTGTCTTATTTTTGGGGTCAAAACTGGCACAGGTGTATTTGACAAATCGGCAGAAAAAACTTGATCGACAAACAACGACGGGAAATATTCTGACTAGGCCGTTTACGGGGATTTGAAGGAAAGTGAAAAAGTAACTGAATTCGTTATACGGGATAAAAAGAAACACACGTCCGGGTTGACAGTTCGACTTGACTGACTAACACAAAGTTAAAATACTGTCACCTGTTGTTCAATAAAGAGGAGACTGCTGTTTTACATAGAAATGGATTCAATGCGCTGACGTTAGCGGCGAAAGCCGTGGTCGCATTTACTAAATCATATAAATATTACAATGCATGTGATGATGCGTCAATCCAAGATACAGTTGCCACCTAACTTAAATCACGTACAGGTACTAGTAGCGTAATGGAAGTTGTGCCTAGTGCTCACTAGACTAGGCATAGACAAGGGTAAATGATACTACAGTCCTAGTTTACCCACACAGCCTGGCATTCATCTGAAAAAAAAAAACAGCCTATTTCATTTCTCTGCTATCCCCCTTTTGATTAATAATTGTAAGATACCTCGACACGATGTGTAATAAGGACTTAAGAGTCTGCTTTGCCAACCACAACAATCTCAGGGTTTAAACAATACAGCGATTAACAAGCTGATTGATACTGTCCAGTAACAAACCGGAAACACTCTAGATCAAACTGATATGACTTTCGAGAAAGCTCAAGAGACAGTTCTGAAGTGGGAATTGTCAAAGAACCAAAAATTCCTAAAACAGGCGCTGACAAGTGCTGCTCTGAAGGCTTATATAAAAACAGCCATTGGGAAATCCGATGATACTCCACAAAGTATGGATTAGCACTCTTCATCTTGATAGTAATGCTGATGACATATCAGACTCTAGATTTGATGTGCAAGGCGATTTGCATTCCGATACCGGAAGACGTCCAAAGAGAAGGGATTTATCAAGCACTCCTTCCGAGACAAAAAAAAAAACTCGAAGAATATATGCATCAGCTATCTTCTTCAGACAATTATTATGACATGTCTCAACTGCATGAGACCTTGAAGAAGATATTGAGCACACAGTAGATTATATCATATATATCATATCATATAACTGTTGTGGAAAGAATTTCTCACCAAATAGAAGGAATAGATCTAAGATCTCAGGCAGTATAAGGCTTATCCACAAGCTGATAAAACTAGCCCCATATATGACAAGAGAAACGAGGTATAATCATATCCGAACTATTTATTCAGCAGAGTTTCATCAGAAATTTTCAAGTCTGATGGTTATGCTAGAGGACCCAAACTCAGCATGTTCGGCTTTCAAAGCTGCATCAGAAACTCAAAACTCACTTTAAAATATTAAACAATTATCTCAACGACTACCCTGATGGATAGATCAAAAGAATGGAAAGATCAGAGGGAATTCAGATTGGAGGATCTAGTCATATCTGACGACTAAAAATCGTACCTCATACCTCCTTCGAATGTTCAATCTTAAACATACTGAACATATTATGGCTACAATGAGCGCTCATTTTTATAGAATAAAACCATATAATACATGGGCTGAAAAGTTTGTAAGAGAGGACACCACTTGAATTAAATCCATACCATTTTCAGTTAGCACCAACCTTCAAGAGATAAATTTGACACCTGTCGGACCTGTTCTCGAGACATAGCGTTGTGAGTGAAGCAACTTTTGTTATTGTGAAAAAAATGGATTCAAAGCAATTTCGTGTGTTGATTTATCATTGCTTTTTTATGGGAAAAAATGCAGCCGATGCAAAGAAATGGCTTGATAAGTGTTACCCGGACTCACCAGCACCAGCTGAACGAACCATTCGCAAGTGGATTGAAAAATTTAAAAGTGGTCATACAAGCACCGAAGTTGATGCACGCAGTGGACGTCCAAAAGAGGCTATTTCCGATGAAAACATCAAAAAAGTCCACAAAAGTGAAGTTGATCGAGATAGCTGAGGCTCTGAAGATATCAAAAGAGCGTGTTGGATATATCATACACGAATATTTGGACATGCGAAAGCTCTGTTCAAAGTGGGTGCCGCGTTTGCTCACAGTCGACCAAAAACAACAACATGTTGATGATTCAGAGGAGTGTTTACAGCTGTTCAACAGCAATAAAGCCGAATTTTTGCGTCGGTATGTGACAATGGATGAAACTTGGCTCCATCACTTTACACCAGAGTCAAGTCGGCAGTCAGCTAAGTCTGACCTCGTCCAAAACGACTAAAAACTCAACAGTCGGCTGGCAAGGTTATGGCATCCGTATTTCGGGATACACATGGAATAATTTTCATCGATTATCTCCAAAATGGCCAGACTATCAACAGCGACTATTACATTGCGTTGTTGAGGCGTTTGGAGGACGAAATCGCAGAAAAACGGCCGCATTTGAAGAAAAGAAAGTGCTGTTTCACCAAGACAATGCACCGTGTCACAAGTCGATGAAAACGATGGCAAAATTGAATGAATTCGACTACGAATTGCTTCCCTACCCACTGTATTCTCCAGATTTGGCCCCCAACGACTATTTCCTGTTCGTAGACCTCAAGAAGAGGTAATCGCCGAAACAGAGGCCTATTTTGAGGCTAAACCGAAATTGTACTACAAAACTGGTATCGTAAGATTGAAAAATCGTTTCAATCAGTGTATCGCCCTCGAAGGTGTTTTACTATAAAACGGCACCGACTTTTCAGCCCATGGTTTATTATAACCAGTTATAACATCAATTGACATCTCATTTTCATCCCTATTTATTATTGTCATCGCGCCTTGTTTCTTCGAGAATAAAGCTGTTACCTAATGTGGTTTTAACAGTGAATGGTTTGCGCTATCGAACCATGATTAATACATTTTTATGGCCAGAACTTGAAGGTATGGATGTAGGGGCGATGTCGATGCCACATAAATAGCGAAACCATTGCTTTTTTTTTTTTTTTTTTACTAAAAATATTACGTTTCTTGGCGGAGTTATTTTTCGTAACAATGATCAAAATTAGTCGTCGAGATCATGCAATTTAACAACACCGTTTGACTTCTTTCTTTGCAACAAATAGAGATTATGCCAACGCTCTTTAGTCAATATCTTGCTCGTTATCGACAAAACTGAGCCGCGATGAATAAATTTAACAAAAGAGCTGCATAAGAGGGCGTGATGCTCACTCATTCATTACTAATGATCATTTTATTTCATAAAAAAAAATGTCAGAGTCAAAATCTTTATTAAGACCGTGGTTTGATGTTTCATTTAGTAAGTGCTCTTTCATAGTTTAAGTGGCTTGTTTCATATGGCTTAGAACAAATTTTTTTTTTTAGCTTATTGGAAAGTATTCCAAGCTTAGCTTAGAGAACAAACTGCTGTTATACAAGCAAGTGCTAAAACTGATCTGGACATATGGTGTACAACTTTGGGGTTGTACTAAAAATAGTAACATTAATGTATTACAGACATTCCAAAACAAATTTCTTCGAGGTATTGTTAATGCGCCGTGGTACATTAGAAACGATGATATCCACAGAGACTTAGGAGTCGAAAACGTTCAGAACGTAATTCAAATGTTTGCGCGAAAACGTAATAATCGATTACAAGGTCATACGAATATTTCTGTTCAACAGATCCTCGACGAGACAAATTTATTGTGCCGTCTGAAAAGGACTAAGCCTCTCGATCTAGCGCGGTGATTAGCAGCGCGTAATTTTTCTAAAGTACACAGGAATTTTCAATGGAAAATCGCCTGCAGGATATCTTATAAAAACAAAGTAAAGTGCGATAGAAGAACTGCTTGTTGAGTGTGAACTCAGTCGTGGTTTGCATAAGGGAGGTGTTTTTTGGTGAGTAAGAATCTCACACTACTATAGGCTGCGGGCCTATAGTGTCTATGAAGATTTCTCACCTTCCCATGAAAGAAAAAAAAAAAAAAAAAAATGTCGATAAATGGAAATGGAACATGCTTGCGTATGATTAATTGTGATTGTTTTTAAATACTATTTCAATAAAATTTGTAGTACAGTGAAAAAAGCTTACATTTATGTTTACTAACAAAATTAGTAATCATAAGTAATTTCTATTGACCATCATCACACTAAAAAATTCACATTCACAATATAGCGTAGTCAACTAACTTGATCATCTATTCGTATCATCGTTTATCTTTCCGTTAACATTGAAGTTATAATTTCCATTGATTTTGTTTTTTTTTATGTATTTTATCTCCTTAATATCACAATACGAAGAATTGTCTGTCTGCTTGTATATTAATATTTTTTAATTTTTATTTTTCGTTTCATTGTCTTATTAATTTATTTATTCATTTAGAATCATCAATATTATTTGCAAAATTTGTTTTTTCCTTTTGCTTACAATAATTGGTTAGTAATAGTTCATTTTGTTTAATTTTAATTTTTATTTTTATTTTTATTTTTTTTTTTTGTTAAATATTTTATTTCATTCAACTCTAACTACATATCACTTTGGACAAGAAGCGATCAAATGCTTTCGAAGCTGTCGCAATTCAATTTGTTGTTTTATTTTTACCATTTTATTTTTGTTATTATCATTAAATGTAAAACACGTATATATATTTATGTATATATATATATATATTTGTTTATATTATATATTCTAAATGTGGATAAGTCAAAAATTATTCTGTTTTTTTGTTTATTTTTTTTTTATTTATTTTCTTTTATCACATTTATGAGAAGAGGTGGTAAGTTTTACTATCCACTACCTAAATACCTAAAATCAAAATATCTTAAAATCATTATTAAGGTATTCTTTATTTTTAATTTTTAATTTTTATTTTTTTTTTTCCTTTTGCTCAGAAGATAAGTATTCGAAAAATTTCAATGGTGTATCTATTATTTTGTATATATATATATATATATGTTTAAATGTATATAGCTCATGCAATTTATTTATTCGAATAAACTAAATGTAATACTTTTTCTTTTGCATAAATGTATATTTTTTTGTAAACACTAAAAGCGATTCACTACGCTTAAATTCATTCATATGCATGAAATTGCTTCTGAGTTTCTGATTTATTTTATTTTTTAATTGTGGCTTGAACTCTATTTTATTTGTGTTTTAATAACATAATATGTAATTAATTTTTTGCTTTTTGTTTTGTGGTAATCTTTTATAATTTTTATCTGGTTTTCAAGCCCTAACACATATACATATAATAATTATTTGCTTTCGTTTAAATATATGAAATGAGATAATAAATGTTATTTGTTTGCCACTTTTTTTTTTAGAAAAAGATGACAATTTTGTGCTTTGTGTTTCAGCTTGATTTTTATTTTATTTTATTTTATTTTATTTTATTCTGGCTTTGTTATTATCAAGAAACCAAGGTTTGGGTTTTTGGTAAATATACGTTATATTATAATATTTTGTGATTGTTCCACTTGAGAACTACTAGTTTAAATTGTGTTAATCAAATACTGTTTTATACACAAATCTAGCAGAATGTACAAGTAGCTGCCATTGGTTTTGTTCTAAATATAGACTTTAAAATGTTAAACTTTTTTAATTTATTTATTTTTTAATTTTTTGTTTAAGGTGTGTCTAGCCTATTTATAATAGGTAAGTCTAAAATTATTCATTAAGACATTGGTTGTATTGCTAAAAGTTTTCAGATAGATCAGATGACAGTGTCGTGTTGTTTTTTTTTTTATCACCAAATCAGGTGTTATTTAAGAACCTATTTACATTTTTGTTATTTTCATTAGATCACTTATTTTGGGAGCCATACATATTATTAAATATATTCCTTATAAAAATGCTCGTTCGATAAATTCTGGACATCTGAGTTAGGAGATAAAAATAATATTGGTCCTGTGATAGTTAAAAAAGGAGATTCGATAATTTAATTTGAGAAACTACTTTCTATTTCCAAAATGAATATACTCATACTCTCTTGTAAGTAAAATAGGTTTCATATCTATCACCCAATAGGATGTCATTTTTTCATGACACTTTTTTCGACACATCTTGAAGAGATCTGTGTTCCAATTTTATTTATTTATTTATTTATTTTTTCTTTTTTAAAGAAATTTCTTTTATTCTCAAATTCACAACACTGTCTCGTTACATGAACCATAAAAAAGTTGATTTTAGGATTATAGTTTTAAAGCAGTGAGAAATCCATTTTTAATCATCAAAACTGTAAAATTAAAACAGCAGAATAATTATATAAAGATTCAGCTAAATTAAGTACAAACGAGAACATACCTTTTAGTTAAAATTGATCCCACTTCAAAAAAGATGAGATGTTTTGTTACGAAACCTTTAGAAAAATTGTCGAGGGATTCGTGTTCAAAAAAAAAAAAAAAAAAAAAAAAACCAACACAAAATATACAGACAAAACAATAAGCACATATATAAAGCAAATTAAAAACTGAATTAATTGTTAAACAAATTTACTTTTTAAACTTTATATTAGTGGAAAAAATATGTAAGACGAAAAAAAGAAGAAAAAAAAAGAAATACATTTCTTCTTCCAAAACTTAAGACTACAACTCTTTACTCGTTTATATGTACATTATTCTCTTTTAAGAAAGAAAAAAAACTTAATATCATCATATAATACAGTGTGTGTAAAAGTATACTATATGTATGTAAAAAAAAAACTTAAATAATTATTTCAAAACGTGATAAAAGTAAAATTAAAAAAGCTTCATGGGAAAACAGCCCAAATGTAAAGTAAAAAACGAAACAATTAAGATGTTAAACAGGCGCCCAGTGGGCCAAAATGATGGACGCCAACTTAACTTTCCAACCTGTGAGTCATCATTTCAAAGTATTATAGATGTTGTCTTCATCACAAGGCGCCGATGACGATGATCTGCTTGATTTATGCCTATTTCCCAACACCGGACTATTGGAGCAATTAACATGTACTCTACTTATAGCAGAAGGACCCGCGATTGTAGCGTTTTCCGCATTTCCAATACTGCTAGAGGTGGTCGTATTTGAAGTAGGCTCAATACGAAATCCACTACTATATGCATTGTTCACAGTTATAGTTTCACCGTGGCAAATTTCCGCATAAATATTCTCCTTGGTGTAGTCAATGAGATTAAGTGCTAAATTTGTTGTATTTGGTGAACAAAGCTCATTTGAGGACTCATCACTTGAGACGAGCAAAGAATCTCGGACACTACTATAGGGTAGATCATCGATAATACCATTTGGACTTGTGTCAAACCCAATTGTAACTTCTTCGCCGATATTGAATTCAAGTTTCTTTGATGTTGGCGTTTTTGGTTCCTTTAACTGGCCTTTCTTCGTTTCAACTACATTCATCTTTTGAGGCACCGAAAAGTGAAGTAATTGATGGAGGCTTGACGATGACTTACTATACTGACGTGTCTTTACATAGAACTCGGTGCAAAGTTTTTGTGTTATAAATGACTGTGGTGCTTTATTTTCAACATCATCCTGTTCATGATCATTCATTGTGCCGTTGCTTTCAGTAAAATTCTTAGGTAGAAGATCGGGTTTTCCAACGAAATCCACTTCCTGCAGGCTTAAGCTTTTTTGAAGTACTGGTTTTTTTGTTTCACAAGGTTCTGCTACACCAATCTCTGATGCTGAACGCTCTGAAATAGACTCAGTCTCCAAATTTGCACCGAAGCGTTCTTGTAACATTTTTGACATATCATTGTACCTCTCCATACTCATGCGCTTGGTTTGAACATCAAGATCCAGGCTTGTCAATGATGTGTGTTTATCTCCGCGCCTGAACCATTTCTTCTTAGTAGATTGGAATACTTTCATTTTTTCGGAGATCCGATTCTGTGCAGATGTAGACTGTTGGGATTGGGACTGCGATCGCGATTGCGATTGCTCTTCTTTAGCTTCCATATTAGCCAGATCATTTTTGCTAAGAAATATAATGGAATCCTCCTTCTCATGTGCAATTGATGTTTTTTCTCTTCTCAAAAGCTTTGGTAAATGAAGTGGTTTAAGAATTTTCAGTCCATCTACGCGACTTTTGCTTCCTGAACGTTCGGGTCTATTCAACGTTTCAACTTCGACAATTTTCAAGAACTGATCACAATTGAACTGACAAAATTTTAACATATTTTGCACATTCTGATTGGCCAACATACGCTGCTCATTTTCAAAACCTAAAAGATACTTAACTAAAGTCATCTCTGGAGTTATATAGAGCTTTCGCAGATGCAAACGATTCTGTGCTTCGACACTTTCAATTGGACATGCAATGACTACATTTTCCGTTGAAATTCGACTTATCGTTACATTTTCTGGAATCATATTCACTGATCCACTTGGTCCAGAAATGTATCGAAGTGTTAATGGGAGATCTTTGTTTGGTGAAATCAGCGCTGTTATTTTATGTACGCAGTCGGGCTTAACCTTTTTATGTGCGTCTCCGCCGCTGATTTTTTGTAAAATTTGTGGAGTACCCGGCTCAATTTCATAGAATTTGCCTTTGGTCGAGAGTGAAACATATAGCACCTGACGATTTTCATTTAATAGTTGGGCATATCGTCCTTTTTCTTTTTCACGTCCTGAACTGCTAGAGATCTTATTGGATGATGATGAGGACTCCTGTTGTTTGCCATCTTCGAAAACCGCTAATAAACGAAATACTTGACCACTTCTTGCAGTTGTCTTAATGTACTGTGGCCGAGCATTATACCCATCAGTGTTTTGAGATTCTGTGAATGCTGAGAGATTGTCTACGGAGACGAACTTGTATACTTGTTCTCGCACCAATTGTATGAGAGTGGTATAAAGAGTTGCTGTAGGTACTCCTTTGTCATTTATAAGAGAAAAGTATCCTGAAAAAGAAAAAGCGGTTTGTTATAGTCTTATTTATATTTAAAGAGATAGTTAATGCCTTAAGAATAAATGTAAATAAATGTTTTAAAGGGTTTTCTTATGTATTGTTTATATAAGGGTGCGAATTTATTACAAATACTAGGTGGGGTGAAAAGTAACCTCCTTGGGAATGAAAAAAAAAAAAAAAAAAAAAAAATGTTTTAAATGTTTTTTTATTTTATTCAATAAATTTCCCCTTTTAGTCTGATACACTTATTCTAGCGATTTTCCAACTTCTTGATCCCCTCCGAAAAGTAATTTTCCGGAAGGTCTGCAAAAAAAAAAGGGAGCCAAACCGGGCGAATACGGTGGATGCGACAACAATTGGAGCCGTAAGTCATTGATTTTAGTCGTGGTTGCGATGCTCTTGCGCGCCGGTGCATTGTCTTGCAAAAACATTTTTTTTTTCGCTTCATATGAGGCCGTTTTGCAGCGATTTCGGCCCTCAATCGCTCCAATAATGCACAGTAATACTCGCTGTTGATGGTTTTTCCTTTTTCGAGGTAGTCCACGAAGAGTATGCCATGACAATCTCAAAAAACCGACGCCATAACCTTTCCGATCCATCGAGCCTCCCTCGGCCGCTTCAAAGCACTCGTTCCGGCTTCAGCCCATTGTCGGACACTCATTCTGTTCTTTGGTGTTCAACAGTTACCAATCGACGCCAAAAACCGCCCGATTCGGCATCAGCAAGTCCAAACACTCTTTCGAAGTGTCAGTATCGGTATCGCACTGTCTGCCTAAATATGAACACACTTCAAGGCACCATAACCTTTTTTGAAGTAGCAGCGCATTCTGGCGGTCAAGGAGGTTACTTTTCACTCCACCTAGTATGTATTCGCATTTATTGAAAGTGATTTTTAGACGAACGTGTAAGCTAGTGTTGTCACATTCAAAGAACGTCATTGAAAAATCCCGTGGGGAAATATGAAATATTACAGAAACTTCTGGTAAACAAACATTTCAATAATCCAATGTATACCATACACAAGTAGGATCTCATTAGTATTCTGTCAACGGTCTGCTTACAATTTATGGTTGTTAAACCATTTTTAACTAAGAAATAAATGTTATACGATTATTTAACATCTTATGACATTTTAACTTAAACATAATATATGCAATGACTTATGTTTGGAATTCGAAGTCGCAAAGATGCTTCCAATGGGGTCGTCTGTTCACTTACAAGTCTAGACAAATGTAATTTTTATGCAGGTTTTGCAATTTATTTTGTGGTCCTTTGATTTTTACTCTACTTCGTTGTTTTACTTATTTTTCTGTACTCGTACTCTTGTTTTTAAAATGTGCACTTAAAAGTTTTGAAAAAAAAAAAAATACACTCTGCAGGGATAACTACTGCTAAAAGCTGAGACAGAAATCACTCATCTCATCTGGTATAATATATTATGGGCAGCCATAAATGACATAGGAAAAAATGTGTTTCAAGTTTGAGGTAGATTTCGTTGTGGAGAAAAACACTTTTGGATTGAAACACGCAAGGACTTCAGTTCCATTTACCGTGTCGTTATTTGCCATTTAGAACAGCGAAATAAATGCATTTATTTCAATCAAAGCAACAAAATCATTTCCATTTACAAGTTTTTCTTTTTCGTTTGAGATTTGTAGAAGGAGAAAGCAAAATACACATTTATATAAATGTACATACATATGTACATAGTCTTTGGATAAATGTAAAGGAAGTGGTAGGCTTCTGACACTTCAACCATACTGACTAATGGCATTGCCATTAAGGTACTAATGCACCACAAATACAACAGAATCGTTTCGTTGGTATTTTCTAAGGACCAAAAAACAAGAAAACAAAAAGCAGAAAGGAGGAGTATTAATGTGTAAGTCATTTTAGGTGCGTTATCTACAGTTTGCCTTCTAAAATGGTTGGTAATTCTGCCAGTCAATTAGTTTTAATGACACATTAAGCTACATACAATATTTGCTAAATTAAAGATCCTGAATGAAACGGCCTTTTAAAATATGTTTTGTGGAAAATTTGCGACAGAAATGTATATTTAGAAATAACTTAAAATAATTGAAATGCTTTGATGGGACACTTAGACAGAAAATGAGTCCCTCTGCACTGTTTTAATACAATTAATTAGTAAGAGCTGTTATTTTCGATGGGGACATCTATCAAATTTGGTAGACGAAAACTCCGAAAAACAGTCCAACTATCAAAAACTTGTGTAGTTGTTGCTGCTTTTCTGAGAAAGCCTCAGAAATACAACTCTCTTCGGTGAAATAATAAAGTTCAACTGAAGTAAAATATCTAAGAATCACACTGGATGAAAAACTTACCTCATATTTCTGAGACTATTGACAAGGCCAGAACCTTAATATGGACCAGCATAGGAAAAATTGGGGACTTAATCCCAAAATGACACTATGGATGTACAAGGCAATAACGAAAACTATCATCACGTATGCAGCCGCCGCTTAGTCGCAGAAAGCATCGCACGGGTCTACACAGGTAAAATTCAACAAATTAAAGAGACTAGCCTATATTTTCGCAACTAGTGCAATGAAAACTGCACCAACAGCTGCGTTTGAAGTTATCCTAAACATCCCATTACTTCATCTGGAACTCATGAAAGAAGCAATGGCAAATGCCTACCTGCTCATCATAGAAGATGAATCCAATTCCAAACTATTCTTCGTGAATTCAAAAAAGACGAACTACTTGGAATATATGGTATTTAATAGACAAATGTCTTCCTCGATATAAATTTCGGCAGAACTTTAAGGTTTTTGAAAAAAAACCAACATTTGCCAAGGAAAAGGAATGAAGAATTTCAAATGCCAACACCATTCTGTGGGCTATCAATTACTACAATAGAGGTAGTATTAAAACCTGCCTAGAGGAAGAGAACATTCAGAAGAAGGAAACAAACAATCCAAAACCTTTATGCCAAGTTGTCGCCGCAAAACAACAAAGCAACTACTAAGTAGAAGTCAAATTCGGGTGACTACAGGTTTTCTCACAGGACACTGCCATGTAAAAAACACCTTTTGACCATGGGCATAGCACAAGATAATACTTGTACATGTAGACAACGTACAAGGTACAAGGTAGACAACCTACCTTGAAGCGGCGGACAGAGCTGCCAGCTCACCTAAAGATGTAGCCGCCTTGATAACAAATTGCAGCATCATGGATGAGCTTTAAATGGAAGATATCAAAATATGACCACCTGTGTCCGCAGTGATCTAGGCTTCTTTATACCACCTCCCGCAATAATCTAATTGTTCGGTATAAATGTATTTTGGTAAATCATCAAGGATAGATTCACGCCTTAGTTATGCTTGTGTAACGATGCGATAAGTCTGATCGCTAGACGCTATTCGTCGGATAATCGATAAACTAACACGAACGTGTTGGGTATAGGACAATACCCATTCAGTATGTGCTCGTATTATGCGACCAAAGAAATTTAGTTGTTAGCGAACTATTTCTTAAGGTGCTTCTTTCAAAATGTGGGTACCATTGATCCGGATGAGATATATTTTCAACTGAATGTTGCTATGTGCCATACAACAAAACCATCGCACATAGGGGTATTTATCACATGGTATTTAACTTGGCCAAAAGTCAATTTTCAGGCTCATAACAAAAGTACCATACGATAGCCAACTAAACGTCATACACTGAACCGTAATTATTATCTTTTTTAAGAGAGAGTAACGAAAGTCAGAAAAACATGGAGAACATACTTTTCGCTACCTTTTTTCATACGTTCCGCGAACAAAGCGGTGGTTAGAGTTTATAAAAATGTCTATATTTTGTTATGAATTTAAAGCGTTTCCAGTTTCTAGAAATTGTTGTACTTGTGGATGTTAGTGGGAAATCTTACTTATATAGTCAAGAAGTGTCCTGGTTAATTGTGTAAAAAGGAAAGTTTGTGGATTTTTGTGGATAGCTGTTTTACGTGCCAAAGTATAAATAGTAATGAATCAGAGTCGTCTGGGTTGAATGTGCTCACAAGAAACCAAAAGTCGAAAAAACGTGAAAAATAAAAGAGCAAGTTCATAGTTTAAAGGTTGAGCTCAAAAGTAGAAGGGAAAAAGCACACAGAAAAACGGGTGTAACCTGGGCAAGCAATTAAATTCTCCCAAGAATCAAGATACAAATTATTCGTGCAGAAATGGATACTGAAATGTTATCACACGCAACCAGAATGAAACTTCGAGCCTCAGGCAAAAATGAAGCGGCAAGGATTCTGGAAGATATAACAAGTTCTCCGATACAAGCACAAAAATATAAAAAGGCATATTCTAACAGCCACTCAGAAGAAAATGGTCGAATGTCAATCTTAAAAGGTCTTTCTACATATATTTGTCGGGGCAAACTTATCTATCAAAGAAGACAGTATGGGATAATTAGAGTTAATGACAAAAAGTATCCTTGCTATAGTTTTCAACAGAGAGCAAAAAAAAAAAAAATACTCCTATCCTGTTCCTGAAGTTTATACTGTAGATCTGAAGATTTAATTTTGACCATACAACTCAAAGTTTACTAATTTATTTGGATTAAGTAGTCGGGACCCTAAGTGAAGAAGAATGCAATTCTTTGGGGTTAATATCAAAATGGGGATGTGGTGGCTCGCAGCAAACTCATTATAAACAAAAATTTTTTAACTGCGCAGAATCAGATGTCAATGTCTTTTAAAGTTTAGTCCCTTTGCTATTAATTTGTGGCATCAACAAAAAAGTGATTTGGCAAAATCCTACAGCATTATCTCCATGACATTGTCGTCTGATAAAAATCGTATTTACAAAGGAAACTACGGATATTATAAAGAATGAGATAAATGATATCGAGAGCTAAATTAATTCTCTTAACACCACAAAATTTTAAAAATATCAATTCGTACTGGTAAGGCACATTTTAGCTATGTTTATGGTTGACGGCAAAGTCTGTAATGCCACAAGTGATACTCAATCAACAATGAGATGTAACATATGTGGTGCAACCTTAAAATATTTTAATGATCTAACAAGAACGAATAATATCGTTCGCAAGTACTTTACGATTTGGACTATCGATTTTACATGCACGAATCCGATTTTTTGAGAGTACATATGTACATTTATCATATAAGTTACCTTTATCATATAAGTTACCTAACAGAAAGTGGCAATTCACACTCCGACTGAAGAGGACATAGTAAAAGGCATTAATTCGAGATGAATTTAAAAATAAAATGAGCCTTAACATGGATGTTCCGAAAGCTAGCTTTGGTGATACCAATGACGACAACATTAGTCGTAGATTCGAACAGAATTAGCGGCTGAAATAACAATTTTAGAAGTTATATCAAGTGGATTCCAAATTGAATTTGAACAATTTGAGACGTATATAATGGTTACAGCTAAACTGTATGAGAATTTGTATGGCTGGTAACCAATGACTCCCACTCTTCCTAAATTTTTAATTCATGATCTTATTATAGTCAATTAGGCCAGATTGCTTATAGGGAAATTCGAAGAAGAGGCAGCGGAATCCAGAAATAAACATTTTCGTTTATAACGATTGAATTATGCCTGAAAATTTTCACGACCGGATTGTAACATGGATGTACTTAACAAGTATAAGACCCAGGTAAAAGAAACATGTCAAAAATTTTAATAGGGAAGCTCTAAATATGCTTATTCCAGAGGTTGCATCCACACAGACAAGGACCTCCGAGATCAACTTTTTTTTTTTTTTTTTTTTTTATAATTCCGCGCGCGCACCAAGGGGATATGAATACCCTTTTACTGGCTTTTCTCCAGGGCCAGGTGGTGTAGTAGTTTGAAACTCAGGTGTATTAGGTTTCGATATTTTTCCCAGAGGTGGTTGTCAAACTGGACGGGACGAGCAAGTGTATCCTCAACCAGTGGGTCTCAGTAAGTGCTAGTTGTTAGTTCGTTACAATCAGCCCAGCCAGCAATCACTCCAACATCAGTGTTATGCCTTCATGTCAGAGATTCTCATATAAATACATACAAATTCTACGAAAAGACTTTTTCAGAGAATTGCCTCGCACGGGATTCGAACCCGAGACCCTCTGCATATACCACTACACCACGGCCACCCGCAATGGATTGTGCCCAAAGCATTTTTTCAATCTCGGGTAAAGAATACCCTGAACATATCCGGATAAAAAGACGCATAAAGGCATGCTCCCGTTTATATTTATAAAACTTTTAACGTCAAATGCCATTTCAAGCAGCAGCAGCAGCAGTGTAAACAATAAGCAAAGTGATCTTGGTCGAACCATTAGCAAGTCAGAATTTTACTGTTAAATTGTTTATAAATAAATGATAGAAAAACTAACGAAACCCGGCAGCAGATGAGAAAATAATATAAACTAGCACAGTACAATGAAAGAGGCCAGCCCTGAACAGTAAATTCTCCCCGAACGACTTCAAAATGCCATAAAGCAATAAGAAGAATATCGAACAACTTAGTGGAAAAATGTGAGAATATTTTGCGAACATTGCTCGGTGTTTTAAAAGACTAACATCACATAAATTAAGAAAAGTGGTGATGAAATGATAAGACAAAATTGGAGGTAATGAACAATAAGCAATCATTCCAGGCGTACACTTTGTACAGCGCAAATATCTAAGTCAATGAAGTGCGTCATCGGTTAGATAACGTTGCGAAAATCAGGTGAAGACAGCAGTAGCATGTGTGTTTGCAGTAGATAATTAACTAATAAGTATTATAAAAAAAGGCAACGTCGAAACACGCCCAAACGTACTTATACAATTTTTTCCAAAATTACAAAGAAGTAAAACTTCGGAAGGAAAACCTTCCAACAGTGAAAAATGCAAAATTCTCACGCGGTGCTATTTTCTCGGATATTGTACAGGAGAAGGAAACAACAGACTTTACAGAAGTCGTAGTTAGCGAAGCAGTAAAAATAAATACCCTTCGAAGTGTGGGCGACAATCGGGAATCTTGGGTGGCGATTTTGTTCAATAAAATGACGAAAGACGATCGTATACTTAAATAGTGGAGGTTAAGGTGTCTTGTTCTATATGTCAGCAATACAAAGAAATGCAAAATTGCAACAACTAGCGCTCGGATATGTCCCATACTATGAACATACCACCTTGATCGCAAAGTTCCCGGTGGCGTCACCGTGTGGAGCTCCCATTGTTCCGATTTGAATTCTGGTTTTTTTGTTAAGTTGGTACATCTGTTGTTGATATTCCCTCTTAATCTTAGCGCCATAGCTTGACATTTGCAAAAGTTACGTAGCCAAGAGTACATCTATCTCTGTGTGTGTTGGCGATTTTTACATTTTTAGAAATGAATTTAAATTTGCAACAATGAACTTGTATTAAATTTTGCGTAAAAAACAGATTTAATTGTGCGCGAACGCTACAAATGTTGGAAAAGTGTTTCGGCAACGGTTCTCTAAAGACAACAGTCATTTACCAGTGACACGAGCGGTTCGAAAGTGGTCGTGAGTCAACCGAAGATGATGATTGTGGATTTTGCACCATGATAACGCACCGTTGCACAGTGCCATCATTATTCGTATTTTTTTTGACGAAAAATGCAACAAATACTATCCAACAGCCACCGAATTCACCTGATTTGGCTCCCTGTGACTTCTTTCTGTTCAATCGAGTTAAAAAAAAAAACACAACGGGGAACGCGTTTCAGCAGCCGAGAGGAAGTAATGGAAAAATCGCAGGAAGCACTGATGAACATACCGAAAACCGAATATTAAAAATGTTTCGAGGATTGGATCAAGCGCTGGGATAAGTGCGTTGCAGTCGATGGGGATAAATACTTTAAAGGGGACAATATATTGTAATATATAATACACCCTGCCTGACTCGAACTGCAACCAACTTCAGACTGCTATAATTTTCAAACCGTTAATGACAGTGAGCTCAAATTTTGACATATGACAAATAATTTTATTATTTACAAACCTTTTAAACGATTTGCGTCTCACTTGTGTTGAAATTTTTTTATCCGCGATGGAATTCAAACGTGATAGTGTAATTGCTTTATATTTGGCTGGAAAACCCAAGTAGCTATCATAAGAGCCCTCCAGCACCTCAACGTGAATAAGTCATTTGTATCTCGAGTGGTCATAAAAAAACAGCAACATCGGCAGAAATGGTTTGGAAAGTGAAGGCTCGAATCATGCGAAATCTGCGTCGAAGTGGAAGAAAAATGGCTCGTGAGCTCAACATCGTTGGAACGGATGCAACATATACTGAAAAATGAGCTTGGGCTCAAGCCATTTAAGTTCCAAAAAGCACACGATCTTTACACCGCAACAGGAAAGTTGCGTGAGTTGCCGAATTTGGTTTTTTCCGATGAATCGCCATTTATTATCGAGCAATATGTCAACAAACAAAATGACCGAGTTTACTTGCCAGAGAGGTCCTTCGAAAATGTACACCTTCGGACGGCCACCAGAAAGTAGGCAGCACCGATGGTGATGGTTTGGGCCGCCATAACCGCCGATGGTCGCTCTCCGCTCGTATTTTTGGACCGTGGCGTCAAAATTAATGCGATCGTATACTGTGAAACTCTCTTAGAAGCAGTATTGAAGTCTTGGGCAAACAATCATTTCGGTCGGAGACCGTGGACAATACTTGGCACCGTCTCACAAAACGCGCGTCAACAAAGATTGGTTAAAAAACAATGTTCCACACTTCATTTCTTCGACACAATGGATTGCAAATTCTCCGGATGCAAATCCGTTAGATTTCTCTGTCTGGGGTATTTTGATGGCGAAGGTTATCACAAAAAAATACCAAAGCTTGGACCACCTCAAACCGCAGAGCCACTTCCGTGCAGCGTGCGATGATTTCTTCGGCCGTCTCAAGGCCATTATTCGCGACATAGTGAAAACTACTGATAAAATTTGAAAATTGATGTATTTTCCAACATTTTTTGCTTTGGCACAATAAAATTTATCAAAAAATAAAAAAATTATAGCATTTTAAAAAGTTGCAGTTCGAGTCAGGCAGGGTATATAATATAAACTTTTTGGTATATGAGAGTGAGTTCTACATAACGCAATATATTTGTGGAAGACAGCTAGACATATGACACGGAAAATGATTGAGAAACATGGCGACGACTTTTCGTCTTTGGATTTGGAAAAGGCGTTCGAGATTTGAGTTTAGTGGAAATAACAGCAGAATTTGCACTTAAAGTTGGAGCACACCAACCAAGTCAGTAATAAAGCCCGTTACTCTTTAAATTCGTACCAAATTTTCTAGAGCAACACATTAACGAGTGCAAAACGACTTCTCTTCTTCTCGGCGTTGAGAATAGACGTGACAGCTCTTCAGGTAACTCTTAATACTCAGATAAAGGCGCTTAAAGATAACGGTTACGAACTAGCCGTATCCAAATTCTGACATCTATTTATTGGGTATGTAATTTAATTCGTGCGTTTTTTTTTTTTTTTCAAAATTTGAACGTTTATTTAAGAAAAACATGTACAATAGTATTTTTCAAAGTATTGCCCATCTGAAGCCAGTAACAATCCGATGCAAAAATGACTTCATTTTGTGGTGTTCCAGCAGCATTTCGGACATGCAAAACCGCCTTCGATGTCTCTCGGCTTGAGTTCATGTGGAACCCAATTTCCTTGCTTTTGAATATATCCAGCTCCTTTTTTGAAATGGCTGCTTGAGTGACACCCAAGGATTCTGCGAGCTTTTCTTGTGTTTGGCAACAATCTTCATAGAATAATGCTTCCACTTCTTCATCTTCAAACTTTTTTGGCTGCCCAGGACGTTCATCGTCTTCCAAGCCAAAATCACCACTTTTAAATCGTGCAAACCACTCTTGGCACGTTCGCTCAGCTAGCGCATGTTCACCATAAACTTCCACCAAAATACGATGACTTTCGAGAGCAGTTTTCAGTAATGAAGAACTCCCCGCAAAAACACTTTTTCAGGCACAAAGTTTGACATATTTGAGTGAAAAAAAAATTATTGCTGTTTACGCTTCAAATGAAAGACATATACTGAAATGACGTACAATGACAGTAGCTTTCCAAAGCATGTTCCAATGCAATAACAATGGAATAATACAAGTTACGCTATCTCTTAGCAAACCGCATGAATTAAGTTATAGATTAGTTATAATTAGAATTGCTATACCGATGCTGTGGCTAAAATGACACGAAAACTTAGCACAATGATAGCGACGCGAATGAAAATTTAATGAATGTCATCGGTTGTCACAAAACGTGAACTAATAAAAGGTACACGCATGCGCGGAAATACCGTCAATAAGATACCAATAGTGGAAGTACAAATCAGCTGGTTATCTAAAAAACAATACACGCTAATCTTTTAGCCGAGGCTCGATAAAAAGGTAGAAAGAAAAATAATAATAGAAAAAAAAAACTCTCGGCCACACTAAGTGAGGACAAAAAATTTATTAAACCCTTAAATTTAATTTCCATGTTTCTGGTTAAAGGAGTAAGAACAACTCCGTATTTGGCGATACCTTTATTCAATCCATGAGTTCCTATTTTACTCTACACATCTTTATACCTCAAGTTGAAAAGAAATTTTATCCTAAGAGTTGAACAAATATCTAGATTAACCACTTTTGCAATAACAATAATAAGCTTTAGAAGTAAATGACTTGAAATAGTAAAAATGTGGGAATTAACTTCTTCATCTAAAGAATGCTTTCCTGGTTCCAGGTCCAAGTTAGCTGGTGTTATTCGTGTACCAAATAGGTTAGTTTATTCCATATCTTCCTCCCTGATCCTTCAATTACGTTACTGCAAAAACCTTCGGCAATTATGTTGTGAAACATTGCTAAAACCGCACAGCTACCACAAATGCATAAATACTCTTTTCCACAAGGTTCACAGTATTATTTGTGGTCTTTTGTTATCCGTGTGCCAGCAGTGACCCCTTGCTGCCTTTACCAAAAAGCATATAACCGTAGCTTCTTCCATATCTTCTCTAAACACTAAAAATAACTTTTTTTTTTTTTGTGGTGAGAAAGGCAAAAAAATGTGCAGTGCTGTCGCACATTAGCTAGGTGAGAAATGCAGAGAAAAAACCTAACGCAAAATATAATGGAAAATGAAAATTAATTTATTTCCTTGAGTATCTTAAACATATATAAAAAAGAATACATACTCGCACTTGTAATACGTTTTAACGTACTTGTTTCTACACCCGCATGATTAATTTCCACAACAATGTGTGCTTATACTTTTTGTCGTAGTATCTTGTTAGATATACAATTCATTTGCATTGTTTTCTTTCCCAGCATATGAGCTCATGAAGGAGGACAAAAAAGCAGACATGGAATTTCTCAAAAAGCTTTACGTAATTGAAGATTTAAATTTTAATTTAATTTACAAAATTTAACACACTGGGATTTAGCCGTAGTGCTACGCAGAAGTCGTACTTTTCAAGAAGCAATTAACATTTTATTTTTTTGTAGAACGCGTCGTCCAGGAATTTAAAGTGTGGGAGAATGGTGTAACAGTAATTAGTAATCGCTTTGTAATTAAAATTAATTTGTTCTTGCATTTTTAGTGTGGTATGCATTTGCATTAATAGGTGTTCCAGAAAAACCTGTGGGATTTAGCGAAGTTCTCATTGAAATATGTAGTGCTTTGTGGAATAATTGTATTGGGGATTTTATAGGCACTCAATAGAATGAGAGTAATCTTACTGTGCAAGATTGTTGGCTAACAAACTCGTTGCCTTTTCGGCCATCTGCATTTTTTGTTTGGTTCAAGAATAAATTTATATGATTACCTAGCTTTTCGTCCTTAATTGCGATGAACAATTTTGAAATAGTAATAAATTATTGACATCACTTTAAACGACTATTGGCCGCAAGAAATTGAGGAATTGTATGGACTCTTGCTCTTCAACTCAATCATTCAAAGCAAAGCTTGCGTTTGGAATGATGTCGAAAATATGGTGGGGAAAAGTAATCAGTCTGCACACCAAGCTACAACGTTTCAACGTCAAGTCCATTAAGAAGTGCTTGGCAAAATCTTAAGGATCATCTGGCCAAAATAAACGGAACAAGAACCAATTAGCACAACCGTCCAACAACAGAAGTGGCGGTGGCTACTATTTCCGAAAAGTTCAGAGTTCTATAGTACTGCAACTGAGAAATGGGATCCTTTTTTATAACTAACGTATGCCAAATGTACTCTGAACATACGGCCCCCTTTCTAATTATCAAGGCTTCGACCATCAATGATGTTGTCTAATAAAAAGCTGGGGCAGAGCAAAGTACTCGACGTATCGAGATCGGCCTCGATTCATTCCAAACACAAGTTCCGAATTAGTATTCAGGAAAGCAACGGGGCGATGGCAAGGCGTATGTACGAGGGCAACGCAACTTTTTTTGGTTTTGACAATTTATTTTTTAATACAATCCCCCTTCAACTCAATATACTTTTTCCAGCGGTGCTGCAACTTTTTTAACCCCTCCGTATAGTAAGACTTTTGTTGGCCTGCAAAATACTCTTCCGCGGCGGCGATGACTTCCTCATTTGACCCGTACTTCTTTCCGGCGAACGATCTTTCAAGGTTTGGAAACAAAAATAAGTAGCAGGGAGCCAAATCCGGAGGAAACGGAGGATGGGGGAGCAATTCGTTTGGCTGTGGCGACTGCGAAGGTGTGAGACGGTGCGTTATCGTCACTTTTTCTTCTTCTCTTCGTCAAATGTGATTGTTTTTTCGTTCTACGTGGATCATACCTCGCGTGTCCCAAAAAACGGTGGCCATAACTCCGGCCGCAGGCACGGTCTTCGCCTTCTTTGGAGCACGTTCACTGGGTAAACCCGTTGTTTCGATTGTTCTTTGGTCTCTGGTGTGTACCAATGAATCCATGTCTCATGACGGTCACGAAACGACTCAGAAACTCCTCCAGATTTCGATTAAACAGGGCCAAGCACGTCTTTGAAGTGGTCTCACGATTGCGTTTGTTCTCCTGTGTGAGCAAACGCGGCATTAATTGCGCGGACAGCTTTCTTATGCCCAAAATCTTGGCGGTCCACCAATACGAGATCATGAATTTTGTCCACGGTTTCCTCTGTGGTTAATCGTTTTTGGGCCAACAGGGCGCGGTCCATCAAATCAATGAACGGTTGAACGGGAAGATGAATGGGTCCCATCCACACCATCGGGAATAGGCTTGATTCCCTCTCAAGTTTTGCCACTTAAAAACAAGAATCGGATCACGTAGCGATACTGCTTTTTTTCTATGGTCGCAAAAAAACACTTACACTATGTTTTGAAATGGGTGTCAGAACAAAACTAAGCGTCCGATTGTCACCAAATTTTGACAAGCCGGCAAGAAGAGGTTATACTCAATAATGGTACACTAGTTTTGGCTCATTATCTCCACCTATCTTCCAATCCGGTTACACATCAGACAGCCCTTATACATCGAAGTGGGCTTGAGGGTAAACTGACGAGCGTTCAAGGCGATATGGGTGTTACTACTGAATAATTGAAGGCGCAGATTGTTACTGGTATTAGAAAAAGCTATAGAACAACATAACGTCGGTGTTGAGCACCGTTGGGCAATATTGTGAGCTACAGTTTCAAATCCAATTCCGCATGCGCAGATAAATTTTGGTGGCACCTGGCATTGTACTCCAGTTTTGGGAGCCATAATTTTGTTTTGAAGCTAGATCAGACGAAGTTATCTGGAAATCTATCAGAAAACCTAAACATTTCACATAATTCTTGGTGATATAGAATATTGCAGTCATTCAAACTTAGACTGTCATTGAAACACATACCAAGAATGGAAAGCTTTATAGTTTCGACAATACCAGCGATATTTATGGATGATGGCTGCTTGTTTTAATTTCGCTTTAACGACCATAGACAACATTTTGTTTTAGAAGTATTAAATACTATTCGACGGGTGGTTCCTCAGTTATATATGTTGTTAATTTCGAAATTTAAAGAGATTAACTTAAATTATTTTCTGTTCTACAGTCGAAGAGCAGGGACATGTATCCGGAAATAAATATGAAAGTAGAGGGTGCTGTCAAGGAATATACTGAATTAACAGGCAATAGATCATTAATGAAAATTAAAAAGAGTATTGAAGACAGAATGGATCAATCAAGAATCACTTATTTTGTAGATTTCTTGAATTTAACATTCCGAAAGGCAATATCTAATCCATTGAAGAAAAGATTTATCGATCACAAATGCATAGATTTTGGAAAAAAGAGCTTGATGTCAACTCTGTGAAATGCTTTTAAAATACCAAGTCTAATTATCTTGCTTTCGCCAGGTGAGTATAGTTGGATTGATGCAAAAGCTTGCGCAGTGGTCTTTCCGACGTGTACGAATACCTCTTTACAAGAAAGGAGATATAGAGATATACCTTATGCACTAGCAGATTTGTGTATATTATGATTTTTAAGCACTCTTGCTACTCTATTTTATGCATCCTAACTGCGAAAAATTTAACCGTACGAACATTTTTTTTTTTAAATTACTTATTTCTAAAACATGTAGTTGCGTTGTATTTTTAGATAAATTTTACCTGGAAATTCCTGCGGTATCATAACGCCCTTCTTACGATTCGCCACTCCTGTTTTGGCATTATGACCATGATAGATATGTCTCTGTTGTATCCACCGATATAACAGAAACAATTCACCACTCTCTTTTGATACATCACTACCGTTCTTATTGCCATTTGCATTATTGTTATTGCTGTGTCCCACCGATGCTGATGACGAAGCAGTCGATGATTGTGTTGAGGTTGACGAACCATTTGACGAAGATGATTGCAAAGTCTCATGGCTAAATTTCATTTTATATAAGATCCGTACTACCCGTGGAAGGGAGTATCGATCAAGGAATACATCAGCTGGTAAAGGGTCCGTTTGTGACTACAAAAAATAAATGTCTCAATTTATTGATACTTTTATATAAATTTTTTGAAAAAAAAAAAAAAACAACTTACGTCATTGCTGTACTTCGATCCTTTACTATCACCTGTTGAACAGTCACCACCAGAACTCAGGGAATTCATCTTCATTCTTTGTTGCATTCTTTGCTTCATTTCAATTTCATTTCGCCTCGCCAACCTAGCATTTTCGAAATCTGCCACCGAAAACATATTCGCTGATGTATCATGTGAATTAAAACGACGCAGTTTTGGTTTTCGTCCCTCCTGAGCTGAGGATGTGGTTAAAATTTGAAGTGGTAAATTTGTTTGTGAGGTGAATATTTGTGATCTAGACACAACTAAATTACCACCCAATGCTGGATGATGGTGTGGATGATGTGGTGCATGTTGATGTGCTACTGATCCTTGTTTTCCTGTCGTCACTGTAGCGCTACCATTGCCAATTGCCGCTGCCGCCGCTGCTGCTGCAGATGTTTGATGATGATGATGATTTCCATTGCTATTCGGCATTATAAAAAACAACGGGTTCGTTGTGATTGTTCCATTCTTTGTACCGTTCCCTGATGTGGTTCCTTGTGTGGAGGAGTTGCCATGGCCTGTACCATTTGATGGTGGGACAACTACAAATTAAAAAAAAAAAAAAAAATACACACATTTGAATTTAGATAGAAATTGTAGACTTTGGGTTTTCGGAAATCTTACCACTACCATTTATTGGACTCGTAGGCGATGCCATATGTGGACTGCTTTTGATGAACCAATTCGCCAAATGTCGTTGTCGTTCAAATTCAATGCTGGTACGTTGCATTTCGGCCAGTTTTAACGAGTCTGTCATTATGAAGATCTACACCTTCCACTACAAAATCTAATACTTCTTCTGCAAAGAGAAAATAACATCCGATAAAGAATATGTATTATTTTGGTAACCAGTGTCCGATAAAGAACTATAGAAACAATTAAAATTTAAGACGTTCCTATTTGACAATCGGCTGAAAATACATTTTTATTTAAGTTGAGTGTTTTTGAAATAGCAAATAATAAGAAGTAAAAATCAGCTCTTTCTGTGGCTTTCTGACTGGCACACTATTTTCAGTTTAAATTTTTTTTTATACAAAATTATTCATACAGATCATTAGCACGCGACATCCATAATAATTTTCGTTTCAGCACTATGGAGTATGATATAATAAAAGCAAGTCAAAACTAATAAACACAGAGGATGGGCGGCACAACATAATTTTTTCAAACCAAAGAAAAAAATATTTTATATCTAATTATCGCATTTAAGTGATAATAAAAATCGTTATTATATTGTTATCTCATTTCCATGTAACATATAAACATGCATTTATGCATATAAATGATATTCTGGCTTAAACAAAAGAAGATTTTGATAAATAAGGATGAGTAAAGAGACTTGAGTCAAATTACAAACTTTAGGATATTCAACATTTATGGTAAAAAATTCAGCTCACGCGAGAAAATCATTAAGTCAACCTGACTTGAGCTTCTTTGGTATACCATATTGTGGTGAACCAGGTTCAATTCTACGCAGTACAAGAAAAAAAAAAGAAAAAGTAATTTATGGCGTCACCACTAGGGAATGTGAAATTATTTCAAAGCCGAAATTTTAAAGATTTAAAAGAAAACAATCGTTTGACTTAGGGCAACAAAATTATTTGTTTTAAAGCCTTTTAACATTTCTTTAACGTGTGAAGTGCTTAATAAGTTGTTAAGTCCGTTTCAATCTCATCTCTTCATCAGTGAAAATAATTTTGGATATGAGGATAGATTTTACAATAACTCTGGACACTGCTTATTAAAAACTAAAAAACGGTATAGATGTGTAGGATTTCCCTTTTGTACGGTACTAAAAGATAATCAGTGAGAAGTGAGACTAGGTCATGGTCGAAACCGGATTATCACGCTATTCACCACCAATATTCATACCGCTATACTAGGCTTAAGGGGGATATCTTACCAGGGTGGATCAATAAATCTCTGACTTTTTGAATTTTCCACGTTAAGACTTTAAAAGCGACACTGTTGCAGTCAATCATCAATAGATGAGAAAGCTGCGTCATTTAGTTTGTGTGTCAGAATTTTTTCGAAAATAGAAAAATGTAAACTTTTTGTCCCTAACTTCGAAGAAGAGTTTTCGAAACAATCCAGAAGAATTTTTACGGGGTTTCGTAACCGTGCATCCACGACAACACAACGTAGACGGGTGCCTGTGGCTTAGTGGTAGGGTAGTTCGCTTCACCACTTCAAACCACTGAACACAAATATCTTCCTTTCCTTTTTGTTCTGTTTTCCAAAAAACTTAACATGTGCTTTGGTATTTTAAAAGTATCCTGATCCTATCCGCTTGAGTGTTATCCTTTTTAAAAAAGAAAAAAATAAGATCAAGGCGACGCAATGGTGTTTTCGAATGTACGGGGTGAATATTGTGTAAACCTATTGGACCCATTCAATGAAGTGTTTTTCTATCAAGATACGTGGGCAATCGACATGGCGAAATTTCATGAAGTTCGTCGATTTTCGTTGTTGCTCTTGCAGAAGATCCTCATTGGTTGTGGTTGCATTAGAGTTGTAGTCTGCAAGGCTACCGGTTTTGGAGAGTTTACTTATTAGTTCACATAGATGTGCTCATTGGCTCATTGACTGCTTCCGGTGACATTGACTGTCGTGGTGAATTTACAATCATAGCGACCGTTGTATCTAGAGCGTCATAAGTCTAACTTGCCATTGCATCTAATGGCAAACATGGTTTCAGATGGTTCCGCCATTTAAGATGCATTTTTAGATCGGAAACCTTAATTTTTCGGTTTAGTTACCTCGTCCATTGAAAACGTCTGCATAACTAGTTGCTGGACTAGTAGGAATTGATGAGCTCACTGAAAGAGTAGGAGATGGCATTGATAGTGGCCGAGGTGTTCCCGACATTGAACTCGATGTGCCTACATCGCTGCTACTTACTGCCAACTGCTGTGTTGTTATTGTAGCCACTTTTGAAGATGGAACACCAGTTCGTCAAGGAATCGACTGATTCCTATTAAGATGTTCGAGAAACTTTAACAAATAATTTTGCATGAGTTGGTAGAAGGCTTCTTCTGAGGCACTCGACTCCGTAGAGCAAAATATCTTGTTCTTGCCTTGGATATTGGCTTAGGCTTGCTTTTCTTTCGATTGTTATCTTTGCCCGGAGCATCTTGCGAGTGCTTTAGCGACAATGGTGGTGATTGGATTGTTGGCCTTTGTGTTATCGAGTGCGGTGATGATGCCACCGATGACAATGGACTCAGAGTTGATGCACTTGAGTCCAAAGATAATGGTGATGCTACCAAGGGTAAATATCCTTTACTCGGGCTTGGTCCAGTCACTGATTGGCATAGCTCTTCGAATAGCTCCGCAGTGTCTTTCTTCACTCTGGGTGACAAAGGCGGTGGTGGTGACACATGTGATGTTAGTGTGGATTGGAGTTTTGTCTGCAATCTAGGTGCTGAGGTGACTAGAACTTGACCGCCGCTTATCGGATTTGTCAAAGCAATTGTTACAATGCCAGCCGATGCAGCAGTAGCTTCAAGCACATCAGAACGTGGTGGAGTGTTCAAAATTCTGTGAGTTATCTTCAAATGTAACTTAAATATTGGGATGTTGTGGACTTCGGTGATCGTTTTAAATAAAACTAAATCTTCATTGACGATTTTCTCGAATGGTTTTTCTGTATGTATAATGTTCTTTTTGATCAATTCTAGTGAGCCGGGTGTCGTTGTTGAATTTGTGAATTCAACTGATCAGCCAGGCGGCAATCGTCTTCTTCTAGGATGTGACGAAATGAAAATGAAAAAATGTTGAGAAATAGGACGAAAAAACTATCTTTAATGCAAGAATTTACGGAATTATTAAAGATCTGGTCCTTCAGGTTATATGTTGTGTCTTTACAATAACATCCCGACATAAAGGTCATCCTTGATTATTTTAACAAGTAAACGAGACACTTTTTAGCGGAAGAGTTGAAATACCTTTCTAGCAAAGTCCACCATCGAGAAAAAATCCGATTAAATCAACGTTTATAACGGTCTTATATGTTACCTAGCTCACACATATGTTAAATAGCACACACAGTAAAATGCGTAAAGTGATATGACAGCCTTTTGATCAAGCATTCGTACAGGCTACAGTAATTTACTAGGTGAAGCAAAAGTAATGTCATAATGTGAATTGGCTGTAATTTTGTTAGAAAAAAAAAAAAAAAAAAAAAAAAAAACCGTCGAATGACCACGAGCACATTTGTGCTCGTTTTACAGCATTTTGAGCTCGCATTACATAGGCCTTCAAATTGGTGACTTCTTCTTCAATGTTGGCTTTTAAGAGTTGCAAGCTTTTTGATTTGTTGTGATAAAGGCGAGATTTCAAAAAACCCCAAAGGAAGAAGTTTGCCGTCGTCAGATGTGGCGAACTGGCCGATCAGTTCAAATCGCCGAAATGGTGATTCAACCTTGTATATTTAATTTATTGCCAACGCATGCATGCAGGACTTGAACCTTGCCTAATGTCCAAGACATTTTGGTTCATTAATTATGTTTCCGTTGTGTAGCAGCAAAGTTGGTGCCAAAAGACCTCAATCTCACGCAAAAAATAGACCGTGTTGACATCGCAAAAGAGATGATTTGTGAGCCTGAATCCGATCCCACATTCATCTAAGTACGACATGCAATCTAGACATCAGGCAAGTGAATGGCGTTCACCAAATGAGCCGAGACCAAAAAAAAACGAGGTCGTTTTCAGTCAAAAAAGAAGGCAACGCTCACGGTTTTCATAGATTATAACGGTGTAGTGCATAATGAATTTTTGAAAGAAGGCCAGACAGTAAACAAAGAGTATTATTTGGGCGTTAAGTGACGTTTGCGTGAAGTAATTCGCCGAAAGAGACCAGAATTGTGGGCAGAAAACTCGTGAATTTTGCACCATGATAACGCACTGTCGCAGAGTGCCATCATTATTCGTATTTTTTTGACGAAAAATGCAACAAATACCATCCAACAGCCACCGAATTCAAATGATTTGGCTCCCTGTGACTTCTTTCTGTTCAATCGAGTTAAAAAACCACTACGGGGATCACGTTTCAGTAGCCGAGAGGAAGCAATGGAAAAATCGCAGGAAGCACTGATGTACATACCGAAAACCGAATATAAAAAATGTTTCGAGGATTGGATCAAGCGCTGGCATAAGTGCATTGCAGTCGATGGGGACAATATTTTTTTTATGAATAAATATGATAAAGTGGTACTTGCCGATTGTATGAAAAGCAGTTAAAGTTATTCTAATTCCTAGGCTTTGAAAGCCTCCCAATTAAGTAGAGTCCTATCGACCATTAAGCCTCCTTAGTGGCTTAAGTAATATCATTGAAAAATTTTCAAAAGACAAAGTTTTTATCATAAAAAATAATAATATTTTACCAGATGAACAATTTGGATTTTGGCGCTCTGAAGGTACTTCTCACCAAGTTCAATATCACTAAACATGTCCACGGGTATGATTTTACTTGATTTTGTTAGTTCTGAAGTACCACAAGTTTCTGTTCTTGGTCCTGTGTTGTTTAACTTTTTTACATTAGAACTACTAAAAATTCCTTTGTGCAAAACAGAAATATATGCTGACGACACTGCCATATTTACGAGTTCATCCAATGAGTTCGCTCTCAATATTGAGACGAATCTAGTCAATGCGATTAACAACTTGAAAGATTATTACACAAAATGGAAAATTAAAAAAGTACAAGTCATCTTTTTTACTCGATAAAACTTGCAAAACTTGCTTTCTTCCCTTAAGTCACTTACAAATAAATGATATTTATAAATAAATAATAAAATAAATATTATTTATAGATTTTAAGTACAATTCTTTGGGTTATCTTGATTCTACTATTTAACCATCATATCATCCAAACCCTCAACAAAGCTTACATTGGTACTTTTATATCCCTTTTACTAGTAAAAAGTTTTCATTACATATGTCTAGAAAACAAAGAAATCATATACAAAGCCGTGTTTCAAGCAATTTCGTTTAATGGTTGTCATGACATTTAAATGTCAATGACATTTAAAAAAAATACTGCCAATCGCGCAAAATAAATTTTGCTAAAAATGATATTTTACCTTACGTGGCATCACTCTATATGAGATCTGCACAATAAAACGAAAGTTGAATTAACATAAACTTAATTCCGAATCCGTAGAGAGATGCAACAATGCTGATAATCCCCTCATTAACAATTTATTTTTCTAGTCATATTTGGTACAATATACATGAACTCCAAGTTCATGAATTCGTTATTTAAATATTTGGTAATTTTTAATTAACTAATTAATGTATTTGTTGTCAATTTATTTATTTATTTACACATTTCTCAATCGTTGCTAATCTCCGCCCTTTCGCATCAGACCAAATCCGGTGAATATGGTGGCTGAGGCATGAACGTCATGTGGTTTTTGACAAAAAAATCATTCACATGAACGTTGAATAAGCAGGTGTATTATGGTGATGGAAAAGCTACGAAGAATTGTGTTTCCACAATTCCGGACTGCTTTTCGCAAACGGAGCATAACTTCAAGGTACTACTCCTTATTGACCTTACGACCTTAAGGTAAAAGTTCCTGATATCGGTAATCGAAAAAAAAGTGATCAAAACTTTGACACTTGATCGAACTTGGCGTGCTTTTTTACGGCCTTGGCTCTTCTGAGTAGTTTCGACGTCATAACTGCAATATATACCCATGATTTGTCATCAGTTACGACCCTTTTGAGCAAGTCGGGAGTATCATTGACGTCATTCAAGAGCTCCTGAGCGATACTCATGCGACAGGTCTTCTGCTAAAAATTAAGAAGTGTCGGAACAAAGTTCGCTGACATCCGAAAAAATTGCATGACGTAAGCCGACCGATATTCCAACATCCTCAGCAACTTCTGGACGATTTTAAAAAACAATTTTCTTCACAGCTTATCATCTTTTGTTGATTCACCATTAGCATTTTCTCAGCCATTTTGGAAGAGCTTGTACCACTTGTAAATTTTTTTTTATACTTAGAGCAAAAAAAAAAAATCGATAACCGAATGTACGTTGCCCGAGAAATTTTAGAAGTTTCCTCGTATATGAGAAATCTTACAAACTGAAGATGCATTTACAAGGTTGAAGAGGAATATGCAAGGCCCAAAACCGAATAAAAGACTTCTTGCTGGAGTTGCAAGTTCTATACCCATATATGAAAAAGGTTGAATCTTACGTGCGTAGAATCAAATCCGTCCACCGACTTAGTGCACAAGAGTCGACAATGCGGTTTGAACTATTTCGTGTGATGATATACTTGCCGTATCTGCCTTGCTACTAGTCTACATATTTTCTGAAGGAACTGTAAGAGTCAAAAGCGAACGAGTTCATGATGCCAATAAAAATGGAACTCATCCTTAAAAAGAAGATGGGCACATCGTCTTATAACGAGTCTTATAACCAGATAGCAATGATAGTTTTTCCAATTATTATGTTGCAACAGCTGTCAGAGTTACCAATTACATTAAGCTGTCAAAATATTCAGCTACAAACCAAACAGAGATTAGTGTAAAAACAAAGAAAACAGCCGCCGTAGCAGACAGTATCGAAAAAGACCCAGAAATGTCGATTCGGCGCCGATCAGTCGAATTGGGCATTGCCAGAGAGTCAACCCGGCTTATTTTGCGGTTGGATTTGGCCCAAGATCCGTGTGTTGACGCAAGAATTGAAGCGGGGCGACCATAGACAACCCCGTGAGTTCTCTAATTGGGCGCTGGAAATGGAAAATTTTCGCCAAAAAATCATCTTCGATGAGTCCCATTTTTGGCTCAGCGGCTATGTCAACAAGCAAAATTGCATTTATTGGAGCGAAAACAATCCACAAGTGTTCGGCTAAGTATCAATGTACCCATAAAGAAGGACTGTTCGTTCGGTGGCATCATCGGACCTTATTTCTTTCGAAATGAGGAAGGAGACACCGTTACTGTCAATGCTTTCAGATATAGAACGATGTTAATCGATTTTCTGTGATTCTAACAAGACGGCGCTACATACCATATAAACGAAGCAACGCCTAAAGGAAAAATTTTGGCGAATGGGCCATCTCATTGTGATTTTCTCTGGGGCTACGTCGAGCTCTTAGTCTACACTAACAAACCAACCACTTTGGACAAGGTCGAGGCCAACATTCGACGAGCTATTGCCGAATAAACGCCGAACATATTGGATTGAGTCATCAAAAATTGGACCGAGCGGTTAAAGCACTGTCGAGGCGACCATTTGAATGATGTGCTATTCCACACATAAGGGCATGAACGTAGCTTCAAAAAAAAAAGCCAGAATCAATTTTATATCTCACACCGTTATATCTTACATCGTTCTTATTTGGTCAGCCTTTACCAATGACCGATGTGTTGATTAAACGAAATCGCGTTGAAGCAAACTTCTCGCTGACTCAGTTTTTAACGAAACTTGACCATTTCAGAGAGTATCTGTGTAAAAGCAAACACGAAAATATTCCAAACTGTCACGGAACTCGTGGTATTTCATTGTTCGCGATATAAAATCGAAAGGATAGCCCTATTGGGGTGATACATTTAGAGAGTACGAGTATATCTATGTATGCTTCAAAACGAGAAATATTGGGCCATTTTTAGTAATACAGTGATGCACAATCTCCACATACTTTAGATTGTAAGAGCTTCGACACAAATCGAACAAATAAGATAATTGAATCGAAAAGAGTTGGGTAGCGTCGGCCCATTTGTGCCTCATGCAAAATGTTTCTAGCGCAAAAAAAAACCCCTCAATATAGTGTGGTTGATCCTCAAGATGGAATCCATTCTTAATTGTAGTTATTATGTGCAAATTTATATATATATATATGCTTACAAATGTACAAAATCTTATCTATCGTCTTGTGTGAACGCCTGAAACCCTTATGTATATCTTGAACAGCGTGGGATAGGTAAATTATTTGAGATTCACAATATTTCTAAAGTATGTACAATAAGCCACATCAATTGATGACATTCAAAGGAATAAATGGAAATAAATCGTACAATGAGACGGTGGTATTTATTTCTCCAAAATATCTGATACCCACCAATTTATTTTGAGAACAACTCATCTATCAAATATTCGCAAACACCACTTGGAAATTTTCAATCTTAAATCTTCAATCTTTTTGTGACACTAATTCAAATAAAATTTCTAGAGACTTCAAATATAAATTGACAGAGAGGAAATTACCCCCAGTCCATGCACTTGTATAATTCAGTTCAGTTCCTACCGCAACAAATATTCTACCAGTGAATTCTATGAGAAGGTAATTTTGTTTTAAATATGTACATCCACAGAACCATCCACTCCTTGCACATAGTATATAAATATAACAGAACAGTAATACATCCAGCCCATGGAATCGATACTTAGTCCCCGTCGAAGTCTACTCGTACAAATACCAGAGCAAGACATCATTTGTGCATATACAACGTCGTCGTCGAAACTGATATCACTAAGAAAGTTTACGTACCTTCATACCTACCTATAATTAACGAGAGCAACAGAAATCAATCTAATTTGCATAATTGAATAGAAATTAGCTGGCTCAATGTAAAAAAAAGTACAGAAAGTCACACAACAAGGACAAATAGGGCTAACAGCAATCCGCTTAACTGCGAGGAACAGACCAATAACTGACGCAGCAACGGCAACCAAAACCGCATTTGATCGCTATTACTGTGTAAAACGATTGCGAATGCCCCTCGTTGCCATTGCCACCCATGGGAGGTTGTACGAGTACTCGCAACGTAACGTATACAGATGCTAACTCAATTATGTCAAAGTCAATTATGAAATACAGAGATTGGTTTCTGCGGCACAACGACGATGGCGATGAATGCTTCTCGAAAATGAATGAGAGTACTCATGTACAAAAAGAAAGGCAAAAGAATCAGATAGATAGATGTATCTACGTACACATATGTGTATATTTTTTGTGGTATAAATTCAAAGCCTGCCACTTTCACTGTTGGTACTGTATTTGCGTTACTCTCATGCTGTATTTTACAATGTTACTGACAGTTATGGAATGAAATTTAATGTCAAACAATTTCATATGCTACGAGTACGAAGAATCGAGGACTTACATACTCGTACACTCTCTTCCTTACTGATCGTTTCACATGTCACAAGGGATACTCGCTTTTCACTTGGCAATTGGAGAAAGACAGTGTTGAAGGCTCTGAGTGGGTTGAATATTAAAACATTCAAACCCAAACTCGAACCCGAACCCGAAACCGAACTCGAACCTACATACTTTCAATAGCACACTCTTATGTATGTAGAAACGATGCCCACTTGTAAAAGGGATACCCGTCCGATACCAGCTTTGCTCAACAACTGAAGATGATTGCAGTTGTGATGGAAAATGAAGAAAACGACAACGGCTTCTACGATTACATAGCTCCTCCAAGAAGAAGAGAAAAAGACTTCGGCTACCATGATGATGATAATGATGATGATTATGTTGATAGTAATAGTGATGATGATAGAGACATTTTAGGAAATCTATCGAGAGATTTTGTACACTTGAGTACCACCCTGTTCAATGCATTCCTGTTCCTAGTGCTTGGGATTTTTTTTCTTCCATTTCGTCGTTTAATTTATTTCAAGTGATGACATCCATGATCTACGCTTAAGCAACCAAAAAAAAAAAAAAGGAAGTGAAAAATGTAAACATTCTTATTCAACATGATACTTAAAGGTCATGATCCCATCATCGAGTATGAGTGCAAATGTTTATATGCATCTGTATGGATAGGTCCATATGTACTCATGTGCACTTATGTACATTTATTCTTTTGCATATGCACATACATTTATTTTAAAGTGACGATTACATTTTGCTTTTCCTTCTCCTCCACTTGGTTATCGAATGGATTGAAGAGGACTTCAGACACTCGAAAACCATTGCCAACAAGTAGTATTACATTTTTAAACTATATCATCCTAAGCTCTAAAAATGTATCTTGTTAAGGAAATTCTGTTACGAGAAGGATCATTATCGTCATCCTCATTACGAGCGCTGAAAAATAATATGTTATCCAATAAATGTTATCATTTATTGGATTTTCGTTTTTTTTTTTTTTTTTTTTTTTTTGTGAAATAAGATTTGATTTGAATTTAATGGATAGAAAACGGGTCGCCAGATTCTAGAGTGATCCTGGACGGACTGCGAGAAACTAGTAGCAAGTCATCATCAACTTACTGACAAAGAGCAAGCATTTTTCGAGATTCGAGAAAGTAAATTGACACAATGGGCTCTGGGTTCCAAATTTGCAAGATTGGCTAAAAATGCCATAATCCGGCCGGATATACACCCTTCTATGTTGGGATGGCAATCGGAAATCTCAGGTTTGAATGGATATCAATTTTGTTCAATAAAATGATGAGAGGATATCGAATGCTTAAGTAGTGGCGTTTGATCTTTTTTTTTTTCAAATCTATAAAGGCAAATGCATCACGACAACTTTTAACATCTAGCAAAAGGGGGAACTATTGGTGCATACTAGAGGATGAAAAGCTGTGATATATACTTTGGTGATTGCTATAGGGAAAAGAAACAACAGACACGTGAGAGATTATCGTATCCGCTTTAAGGCTAAATTTGCTAACATAAGCCTAATATTCGCCCATTCCTCTACGGAAGACAAGGGCGACGCCACCAAAGAATTCTTCTACGAGCTCCTCGACATGATTTAAACGCCAGGATAGGAAAGGAAGACATACTATTTGGTGGGACAGTTGGAAAGCATAGTCTGGCAACCGGACGAAATATTACTATATCAGGCACACGGTTCCCTTATCTCAATGTACAATGTCTGGATTACCATACTGTAATTCAAATTGATCATTTTGCGATTGACGTAAGGCGTAGCTCCAACATTCTGGAAGTTGAAACGTTCTGGCAGCCAAAATTGACTCGGATCACCACTTTGCTGCGGCCAAGGTGCGAATGCGGATTTCCTATGCGGATAATGTAGAAAAGCTGAAATCGTAATAGACCGCCAAAATCTTCGTCGAACGCGTATCCTAAAATCTCTTAACAATTCCTATGCCGCCAGCAATAAAAATCTAAGATCACTTGCAAGGCTGCCAATGTACCATCAGAGACGCTGCAACTGATGTGTGGGGTTTCACCCAACCACCACTAAGAAATTCCTGGTGTCGACAAACACATGCAGCTAAACGAGAAGTCTATAAAGTGAAAGACAAACGCTGCTCGTGAGGTCTACGAGCAGGAGAGATGGGAAGAGCATCGACTTTTCTAGAAGAAGAAAAATGAGAATAGAAGCGCGAGATCGAAGATATTGAGAGTTTGTACTCCAGGAATAGAGTACAGAAGTTTTACCTACAAGTAAAAAAAACTTTTTAAGGCAAAAAGACCCACATATACGCTTGTATGTAGAGATGAAGAAGGAAGCCTTTTAGTGGAATCACAGTCGGTGCTGAGAACTTAGCCAAAACGTTCGTCCACTTGATCAAAAGGAAGTAAGGATAGCAATATCTAAGCTAAAATCCAACAAATCAGCTGGACCTGACAGCTTACCGGCAAAGGGAATGAAAATGACTTTGTGGAGAGCATGCACCAACTCATTTCTTAAATCTAGTCGAAGAGTGTATGCCTGATGAATGGAATCTCAGCACCATATGCCTAACCCACAAAAAAGGAGACCCCTTCAACTGGGCTAACTACAGAGGTATAAGTCTCCTCTACATCAGATACAAGATCTTATCTGCCACATCACTCGCGCTATGTGCAAACATTTTAAGGATACACAAAATTCCTTGGGCGCGCGCCTATTATAAAAAAAAAATAAATAAATATTTTGTGAACTTCTGAAACCTTTCGCCAACAACCTGATTGGTCCCTATCAGTGCGGTTTCAGACCAAGAGAGTCAACAATCGACCAAATCTTCATACTCCGACAGCTTCTGGAAAAACTCAAAAAGTCCAAAGCCATGTCTAGTTTGGACATCACTGCCAAGCTCGGCCGTCTGTCCAGAATTATGATGGAGAAAGTTTGCTGCTCCGCCAAGGTCGGATACCGTGACTTTTGATGTGAAAAAAGGTTTTAGACAAGGTGACGCACTGCCACATAACATCATTCTTGAAAGATTGCTGCGGAACTCACAAGTAAACACTGGAGGAGCGAACGACAATGAAAGCTCCCAGAATGGGTCTAGCGGTAAATGAGGGCAAAACCAAGTACCTATATATGCTGGCAAGAAGAAGGGACATTCAACATCGACGAATTGAACAGAACGTCACAGTCGAGAGCTAAAATTTCGATAGATAGGAGGTTGTAACGGACTTTGTCTACCTCTCTGGTTTAAATTCTGGCAACAACAGCTCAGCAGAAATAAAACGAGAGTCACTCTTGCCAATCGCTGGTTCTTTGGCCTAAGAAGGCAATTGAGTACTAAGGGCCTTCCAGTAAAAACTACAAGACCCTGATCATCCTATTTCTACATTAAGGCGCAGATGCATGGACTCCATCGAGTGGATGGAAATATTCTCAGTCGTTTTATGAGAACAATTCTTCGAAAAATATTCGGAGAAAAAGATTAAACTGAAATCTGCGTATTAGTCGCCTGAGACGGCTTAGGCATGTAGAGCAAGTGGACATCAATGATCCGGCCCACATATTCTTCGAATCTAACTCAGAGGGACAACACATTAAAATAAGACCTTACCTTATGCGGCGCACACGAGTGATGACGACATCGCGGAGCACTATCTCTGTGAATGTCCGGCTTGCGCTCGCATCAGGCGCCGACTACCTGCGCTGACGTGGAGTGATTAAAGCGCTTACCCATCTTTCTTCGTAAGACTGAAAGATTTTATCAAAAGGAACTTACAAAGAGTACAGAGATTAGTTCTTTGTCTGAGTGCTCTGTTCCGACAAAAAAAAAACTTGGTGGAGTGTGGCCTGTTAAACGCTCAATTGCTGAAAACGAGAAACCTGGGTTTAAGGTCACATCGGGCAAGATTTTGACTCTCCTCACTAACTTGTCCCAATAGCTCAAATTTTTGAACCAATCTAACAATTTCTAGGCGGAAATTTAATGCGTTGTTGAATCGTGTAAGAGCATAGTTTCATTTTATAGTAGTTCTACCTAAAAAAATAGGGTGATTCATCGTGAGGTTTAATTTATAATGTAAAATAAAACACATAAATTTGAAAAAGAACTTAAAATTTTTATTATCGGATAAAAGAACAATTCATGGCATTTACTTTTTGAAAATGATATCATGTAAATGTTGGCCACGACTACGTCTGAGTTGGTCCATTCGGAAGGTCCAATTTTGGGCGACGCATTCGAGCATAGCGACTGGTATCTCGCGGATAGCACGAGTAATGTTGGCTTCCAAAGCATCAATCGTAGCTGGCTTATTCCTGAAGACCTAAGACTTTACATATCCCCAGAGAAAATAGTCCAAAGGTGTGATATTACATGATCTAGGCGGCCAATTTGCCGTAGCAAAATGTGAAATTAAGTGCTCACCGAAATGATTTCTCAACAAGTCCATTGTTTCACGCGCTGTATGGCTCGTAGCGCCAGAGCTCACCGAGACCATGTACTTGAATTTCAGGAAGCACATAGTCTGTTAACATGGCACGATAACGGCTACAATTGACGGTAACATTCTGATTTGCCTCATTTTTGAAGAAATATGGACCGTTGTTATTAATGGGTGAAAGTTAACTCTTGGTACTCTTCGGATTGCTCATCAGCCCAAATACGAAAATTTTGTTTATTAACGTATCCATTGAGCCAGAAATGGGCTTCATCACTGAACAAAATTTCACGATAAAACACCGGATTTTCATTGAGTTTTTCCAGAGCCCATTCACTGAAAATATGACGCAAATTTAAGTCGCCTGGCTTCAATTCTTGCATAAGTTGAATTTTGTACGCTTTTAGGCCGAGATCCTCACGTATACATCAAGTCGCGAATGCGCCAAGCCAAGCTACTGAAAACGACTACGAATCGATTCGTCACGGTCTTCGCGTACACTCTCAGCTACAGCTGCTATAGTCTCTTGACTACGTGCTGGATATGGTCTAACTGGTCGAGTATCATCCACTGATATAAACTGGGACTTAAATTTGCGGATGGTATTGGCAATGATGGTTTAGGTAGGTCGATTATGCGCACCGTTAGTTCGTCGAATTGCATGAAAAACATTTCTCACAGAACCCTGATTTCCGTAATACAGCTGAACAATTTGGAGACGCTGTTGTGGTGTGAGTCTTTTCATGATGACTTGCCAAACGATACTGAACAAAAATGACAGTTCAGTTTGATAGGAGTCATGTGTGATCTGTCAAAAAAGCCTATTAAAAATGAAACCTCACGATAAATCACCCTATAGTAGCCGACTACCTAAAATGTAACATTTTATTGTGTTTTTTTAAGAAAATTTTAAAATTAGAAATTGATTGTTACAAATCTACCTTGAAGCTTTAATTTCACTTCATTTCTTGAAATTACTATTGACGATTGCATTCGATGTTACAAACTGCAATTACAAATTCAAAAATACTTTTATAATGATAAACTACGACGCAAAAGTCCATTTAGCCGTATTTGCATTTCACAACGACATTTCTATATACGAGTATGCATGGTATATGCACGTTGCTATAAAAATTAGATTACTTTTCGCATCTCTATCCGACCAAAACGATTACTAAATTAAATGAAGCAATTCATACTCCGCCTACATTTCACCGGCTTCCTTGTATCTAACCTAACCCCTCGTTAGCGCTTCTCCTCATCTCGTTTACTATCTATCGAATTTTGAAATGAATTCAAACAGACATGGAGAAATGACATTTCTGGTAATTTCTTTATTTTTATCTTATTTTTATTTATTTATTATTATTATTTTTTTTTTTTTGTGTTGTCCTATGTGACTACGACGACTACCAATTCGAATGCGAAAACGACTAAAGTCGACGAGTTGGACATCAAGTACGTGCACTCGTACATCTGTATCTGAAATTGGCCCTGGCAGCCCATCGAGAAAATCGAATTAAAATCCCATTTCGCAATTAGTTGCCTGAGTAACAAATGACAAGTATTGAGAGGTTTGGGCGGGTGCAGCAGTATGTACTTAATAATTTCTGATGCACTTAACATATGGCTACTTTTATTAACTTGCAAATTAACGTATCCAATAAAAACCGTTTCAGTTGAGTTGCACAATTGAATGTTTTGACCTTCGCGCTTCAACTAATTTGCCTTAAATGATTTGGATACGTCGAACTTCTAGTATACAGATACGAGTATACATAGGAATACGTACATGTATTTGTTATTGACAACAACCCCTTTGTATAACTATCACCATTTTGAAATAGCTGTTTTAATTAAAAAAGGACTCTGTATTAAAGGACCAGCTAAAAACGATTGAAACAAGGGGATAGTAATTATCAATATCGACATGTCATCGTCCTTAATCAATCATTGGAAAACGAGTTTTTTTTTTTTTTTTTTTTTGGACATGAGTAGTGCTCGTAAATGAAAATTATTTAAATTAGTTTAAATGTTGTCTAGCACTATAAGTACCTAACGGGACGGAGAACTTCTGTACAGAGTCTTCATCAAACGTGACATACATACAAGTAGACGGCTACACGTTGACTGGTAGTCAAATTTGTCTGTTGTGTAACTGTCGACAAACGTATATATGATAGTATGACAGATATTTCAGTTAGTTATCATATATAAGCTGTCAAATCGGGATTTGGATGCGTAATATGTACTGTCTATATGCATATCATGAATGAATTTGCGTAATGAATTCTCTATGGCTTTTAGCACGTGCAACACGTTTCTAATATCTATCTTCGTCGGGAAGGTTTTAATACTTTGTTTGGTCGCTATTTTGGTACAATGACGTTTCATATTTCGCAGTCGTGAAGTCCTACCTACCTACCTACAGAGTCCGCTCAATTGCAAACAGGAGTTTTAAAATATATGTATATCTAGTGAGGATCCCCGTCCAGGAACGGGTTAGGAATATCACTTTTCGACCAAGTTGGAATCACATCCAGACAATTTATTTATTTATTTTTTTTTTTTAAATATCCAGCGACACATATATCATTTTAAAACTGTTCCGGTGCATGCGAATCTGTAGGTTGACGCGACTGAAGATCACCGGTGTTGTAAAAGTAAGATCAAACAAAAATCAAAAATCAGGAGCAAGCACGTGTCCAAACCAAAAAACGCTTATAAACTAGAATTATGGAAACGTACTCTTGAAAGCAAAACACCACCTCTGCTACGCATGATTGTGATCCTGGGACGAGCAGAACTGTTCGGGTCAGAGCTATTCGGTCTCCGAGGGATATGAGTGGTCGCAGCTACAAGCTTGAAGAAATGATGATTAGAAGGTGGATGGACATCTTGTATGTACATACGAGAAAAAAAATTGCAAAACACAGGGAATCGGGCGTGTTGGATGTTGAGACAAATACTTATAAGATGTTCTTATATGAATCGGAATAAGGTAAAAACGGATTTGGTATCATCCTCGCAGCAAAACTACTTGGCTACATCTTGACCATTTCAAAGTCCAGTGACCTTTTGATATCCCTCAAATAGGTGATACTGGGTGAGGTGTGGAATATCAGATGGAAGCAGGGAGAAAAAGATTCATCTGACTAGATTTTCAGAACCTCATCAAAAACATCCCAAAGGAATAACTTTTGTTTGCTTGCGAAGATTTGAACGGACATGTCGGGAAGACAAACGAAAACCATGAAGACTACCATGGAGGACCGTCGTATGGCACAAGGAGTTCACCATTCTTATTGTGCTAAATACAATGTTCGTCAAACTATGCCGGCAACTAATCACTTACAGCAGCAGCAGAAATTTAGCCCAGATTGACTACCATTTGGTAGCTAATTTAATGCATTAAAAATTACGAAGTGATCCTGGGAGAAGTAACATCGTCTCCTTCTGATAAATTTTTTTTATAGAGATGGAGTTCTTCCACAAAAGTGGCTGAAAAAGTCAATTGGTTACAAGCTAGGCGAAGCTTTTATTATCAGCATGACAAATTACCTTTTTACCATCATCGATGAGGTCGGTGATGAGGAATGCAGATCACAAGATATGTGGGTTTCTTACAGCGATCTTACTTGGAAAGAGCCAAATCACTACACTAGAGCCCCTGCTAACACGTCAAAAAAAAAAAAAAAAAAAAAAAAAAAAAAAAAAAAAAAAAAAAAAAAAAAAATGGATGGTGGACAGATGAAGCTAAAGTAGTGACACGGGAAAAGAAAACGGCTTTCAAGACTTGGTCAAAGTGCTCTTTTACTAATAGAGATAAAAAAAAATCGCCTTCAAGTGATATACTGCCTGCCTGTCAAAATTTGGTGACAATCCGACGCTTAGTTTTGTTTTGATACCCATTTCAAAACATCGTGTTAGTGTTTTTTGCGACCATGGAAAAAGAGCAGTATCGCGCAGTGATCCGATTCGTGTTTTTGAGTGGCAAAATCTACGAGGAGATCGAGCTCATTCTCAATGGGATAAGTGGCCCAAAGACGGTTACCACAGAAGAAACCGTGGACAAAATCCATGATCTTGTCATAAGAAAGCTGTCCGCGCGATGAATGCCGCGTTTGCGGCATTTGGAGGAGATTCTGAGTCGTTTCGTTACCGTCATGAGACATGGATTCATTGGTACACACCAGAGACTAAAAAACAATCGAAACAACGGGTTTTACCCGGTGAACGTGCTCTAAAGAAGGCGAAGACAGTGGCTTTTGCCGGAAAGTGTGCAAGGTGTGATCCACGTTGATTATTTTGTGAAGAGAAAAACAATCACAGAAGCATACTACGTAGATTTATTGGGCCGATACAACGCCGACTTAAAGAAAAAACGACCTCATTTGGCGAAGAAGAAAGTGCCCTTCCACCACAATAACGCACCGGTTCACACCTTCACAGTCCATACAGCCAAATTGATCGAATTACATTACGGATTGCTCACCTATCCTCCGTATTCTCTAGATTTAGCTCCCTGCGTCTTCTTTTGGTTTCCAAACCTGCAAAGCTTGTTCGCCGGAAAGAAATACAGGTCGAACGAGGAAGTCATCGCCGCCGCGGAGGAGTATTTTGAAGGCCAACAAAAGTCTTACTATACGGAGAAGTTAAAAAAGTTGCACCACTGCTGGGAAAATTGTATCGAGTTGAAAGGGTATTACATTGAAAAATAAATTGTCAAAACCTAAAAAAGTTGCGTTGCCATTTCTAATCCGGGTATTCAGCCTTCGTATGTATAGCTTGACCGCAATGCGGCGCTAACCTATTGAAGGATTCTGTCACTGATATGACGTGATTGCGCATGATACCTAATGTTCAGATACATTCGGTTTTTTCAGTCGTTTTTTTGAGATGATGATACTTTACTGAGGCTGATTAAGAGGTTTATTGCAAAGAACCAGCAAGATACTGGTTGTAACATACTTTCTCCCTTTGCCATAATCAGTCGTAATTGTAGTAAGTAAGATTTAAAGTAACCGCTTGTCAAAATACTATTAAAATTAATTTTGACCATTGATCAATGCTCTACAGCGGCACCTAAATTTCCCTAAGAAAACCGTGTCGCGAATTGATGTTTAACAAATACTTTTTTTTTTAAACTTAAACAGATGAAAAATTAACAAATTTAACGAAAAATAAACCAACTGTCTGCCCAAATGTAGCACGAGTATATGTTAACTTTCTCCTAACATTAGCTACCAACGATGCAACACTTTTATAGACTAAACAACAACAACAAATAATATCTACCATGCACATACATATTCAATAATATGCGTGCATAATAGAACTCTACCTCTATGCTGGTTAAACTCCACATATTGCACCAAAAGCTAAACAAAGCCAGACCGAGCATTGGCAGCAAAAAAAGTTAAAAAAAAAAAAAATAAATAAATAAATAAATAAATAAAAAAAAATCGCCTTCACCCGGTTGAGTACATTTATGAAACTTACACCGAACTGACGTGGATTGATTGAACAGTTAGGCTGGAAATTTTAATTAAAATGCAAATATACACACTATGTGAACAAAGGCATCGAAAAGATACACTACCCAAGGTGGACAATGGTGGCGGCGGCGGCGACGGTTTTATGCCAAAGGGTGGTGGGATAGCTCATGCAACCCATAAAAGAAAAAACCGTCCAAACTTAAAAATTTCCAGCTCGTTTGATTGTGACCATCGTTGCAGCGGGAAAACTGCTGCTGGTTAGTCTCAAGCCCTTTTTGGTTGGACTTCAAGTGTGGCAGCGGCAGAGGTAATGGGTAATGGTGGTGGCTGGTGCGGTAGATCCTTTGTGCTTGCGTCAGTTATGGCACGTTCTGCTTCCTTTATTTGCAGTTTTACTCCTAGTCCTTTACTGTTTTATTTTTTTCTGAATTTTTTCCCCATTCTACTGTCCATACTCGTATATCGATGAGGCAAATTCACAAAATGACTTTACAGTGAGTTGTGAGTGTCCGATGTGTGCACACATGAAATGAAGTTAACCAATTGAACAGAGCTGGAAGGTTCTGAGCATAACCACCCGTATTCACAGGATACGGATACAAAAAGGGCATAAGACCAACAACAAATACAAATACAAGTGCAAGTACAAGTACACGAGTGCACTTAATTGATCTGAGAAAAGTAAATTTTTACACTATCGTGAAAAAGTTTTTTATTGCATGGTAGGGAAAATTTAATTATAGTAAACTTTAAAAGCGGATTGACGCGCAGATGGACGGACGTTTCTGTTGACTTGTTCGTTCGCTTAAAGATAGCGAATAAACAGCATGAGCAAGGGCCAATATTGATTTTTTTTTTCTTTTTTTCTTTTGCAAACAAACTTATGTACGTACGCGTCGTACGGCACGAAAAAGTTTGAATGAGAGTCTAGTAGTTTCTTCTGGTTTTCAGGTTAATAATGCTAGTTATGGAGCATGGAATGAGTATACTGCAGTGCTGACGAAATAGGCGGAAATTATTCGAATGAACAAACAGCTTTTGTGAAACGATTTTTTCTTTTATTTCACTTGAATTCTCATGGTAGAAGCTTTAATTTAAAGAATTTTATTATAAAACAGGATGTGTAATGAATAAATTATTTAAGTAAACAAGATCATAGTTCTAACAAGCTGGATTCCAGCCTAAAACAATTTTTACAAATCAGGCAAAAATGCTGAGAGCTTCTGCTTGTTAGAAGCCGCAAAACTGTGGAAAAGACATCCTGAAAGCCAAGTCGGCGACTACGGTGGGTTCGGCAGTAATTCGTACGGTAATTCATGCAATTTGTGCACAGTGATTCCAGAGTCATGTCTTTGTAAATTTCTTATCTTATCCACTGTAGTACTGTCCCGTGATTGTAACGGGTGTTTTTTTTTAGAGGTATAGAAATTTCGATAGGGTTATATGTCAAAGCAACTGTTAAATTGGACACGTCTGACATTTATATTCAGTATACTTTGGCAAATTACTATGCAAGGACTTACGCAAGAACAACGTGTAAAAATGGTGGAAATTTTTTTTCCAAAGTTCGCGTTCTGTACGCCAATCTTATAAAGCACGACACCTAGTTTACAGTGTTCATAATCATCCATCTGTGTAGCTTCTACGAAATACTATGGATCGATTTATGACTACGTATACTCTTATGGATAATATTCATCCAACACGAGCTCAAACTGTGCGTACCGAAGAAGCTATCACCTCTGAAGTGGTGTGTGTGACAGAGGACCTAAATTTATCGATTCGACGCCGTTCTCAGCAACTTGGCCTCAGCTTGTCCCCCGGTTAAGAGGCTGAAAATCAGCTTAAAATTGAACCGAAATCTTACCGTCAAATCATCATCAGTGATAGGTCTGTTAACAAGCAAAATTACAGATTTCGAAGTGAGTACGATCCTCACGAGACTCTCGAGAAAGTCACTAGAGGCAAATGATTCGCAATTTTTTGATTCCCTGTATCATTAGCAATCCTCTAAGAGACATGTTTTCAGCAGGATGGCGCAATATGCCCAAAATATCACTTTACTGTGACAAACATGTGATAAAGAAGTCATCTCAAGAAATAGACCTGGTCATGTGAGTTGACTCATTTGGACTACTTTTTGTGGGGGTATGTCAAGTTACTCGTGTATGTTGATAAACCAGCAACAGTTAACGACTTAGAAGTCAACGTTCGGCGCGTTATTTTCGTTAACATCGACTCGGACCATCAAGTTAATACTGTGAGCAAGTTCGACGCCGGACGCACCCTTAAGTGGTGGTATTGCCAAAAAGTCATCAAAGATGCCGCCTTTAATGTGCTGGGATTAACTCGGCCATGGTTTGACGACGAGTGCCGGCAAGCACATGCAGCTAAGCAAGATGAACACAAGGCGGCGCTGCACATAAAGACCTACTAGAGCTGTTCACAAGCTCTACAAAGAAAAGAGAAGAGACGAATACCGACTTTTCAGCAAGAAAAAGGACAAGAATGAGATTTGGAGTTAACAAAAAAAAAAACATGCTATGGAAACAAACCCCGAATCGAAGCCTGTGGAGACGAACAAAGGAACATAGTAATAGGGTCGCAGTCGATGCTGAGGATTTGGAAAGAGCATCTTTGTAGACTGTGTAGCGGCGATGATGGACCAAATACCGCTATCAGGCGATGGAGACCAGCAATCCCGTTCACCCGACCTGGACAAAGTAAAGATAGTCGTATCTAAGCTTAAGTCCAACAAAGTTGCTGAAAGGGACCACATAACTGTCAAGCTCTTCAAAGCGGCAGACGATGACTTGGTAAGAAGCATACACAAACAAGGCGATGCGCTATTATGCAATTTCTTTAACATCATTCATGAAAGAATATTGCAAAACCCACGCGCGAACACAAGAGACATAATCTTTCAAAATTCCGTCCAGTTGGTCGCATACGCCGATGATATTAACATAATCCGAAAAAAGTAACGTGATGTTAGCGACGCTTCGACAGAAGCTTCGAAGATGGGTTTAACAATCAACTGGGGCAAGACCATGTACATGCTGTCAACCAGAGAGGACACCCAACACCGACGTCTCGGGCAGAACGTCACCCTCGAATCAAATAACTTTGAGGTAGTTAAGGACTTTGTCTACCTAGGCTTCACTCTCAATTCAGATAACGACAGCAAAGCAGTTTCTCGAACAAAAAAAGTGACAAAGCGACTCTATATAAGACTAAAGAAATCTCAGTCATGAGACATGAACTTTATCAAAAATGGATGAGGGTGCTTTTGGCTGCTTTCAGAGGAAAATTCTTCGGGTGATTTCCAATCCCGTACATAGACGCTGAGTGGCGGAGAAGATAAAACGATGATGATCCAAGGACTGAGATGGCTGGGTCATTTAGAGCGGATAGACATCAATGCTCCAGTTCGAAAAGTTTTCGAATTTACCCCCATAGTACAGAGTAGTAGAGGAAAACCGGGACTCAGGTGGCGCAAGCAAGTGAAAGGGGACCTCAGCCAACTGGAGGCAGCTAGTTAAAGATCGAGTTTGCTGGAGGCGCTTTTTAGTTGAGGTTCAGGTCCATACCGGACTGTGGTACCACATTAAGTAAGTAAGTAACTTAATCACTACTCCAACAATTTCTATTACTAGCTGGAGTGAAAAGTAACCTCCTTGGGAATTTTTAAAATGTTTTTTTTATTTTATTCAATATAGTCCCCATTTAGTTTGATAACTTATTCTAGCGATTTTCCAACTCCGTGATCCCGTCCGGAAAGTAATTTTCCGGAAGTTCTGCAAAAGACTCCTCCGTGGCGTCGATGATTTCCTCGCGTGAGCTGAATTTTTTATTGATGAGCCATCTTTTGAGGTTTGGGAAGAGATAATAGTCCGAGAGAGCTAAATCAGGCGAATGCGGTAGATGCGACAGCGATTGGAGCCGTAAGTCACTAATTTTAGCCATGGTTGCGATGCTCTTGTGCTCCGGTGCATTGTCTTACAAAAACAAAATTTCTTTTCGCTTCATGTGAGGCCGCTCTGCAGCGATTTCGGCCTTCAATCGCTCCAATAACGCAGAGTAATACTCGCTGTTACCGACGTCATAATCTTTCCGACCCATCGAACCTCCCTTGGCCGCTTCGGAGCACTCCTGCCGGCTTCAGTCCATTGTCGGGTACTCTTTCTGTTCTCTGGTGTTTAACGCCCGATTCCGCATCAGCAAGTCCAAACACACTTTCGAAGTGCTCTCGCGCTCGTATTTTTGATCAGGAGTGAGTAATCGCGGCACCAAGCTGCAAGATAACTTTTCATATGTAGAATATTGCCCAAAATATGGCGTGTGCGCTCAGTGCTAATCTTTGTGGTATCTGCTAGCTTTCACTTTCGTTTCAGCCAACACCACTTCATGTATTTATTTGACAATGTCCACTGTAACCGCATCGGAGGGCCTGCTGCTGCGGACTTGATCGGTAGTGGAGTTGCGGCCACCACGAAACTTCCGAAACCAATATTTGACGGTGTAATCTGACGGAGCATTACCCCTATAATATTTATCCAACTGTTTTTTTGTTCCCTTCGCCGTTTTGCTTCTCAAAAAATAATGTTTTATGAGAGAACGAAAATCGTTTTTGTCCATACTCAACATGACGCCAAACACGTCAACAACAATCAGCTGTCAAAACAAAACTAAAGACAGTATCACACTGAAATTTGGCATGTCTGCCTGAATATGAACGGGCTTCAAGGCACCATAACCTTTTTTGCAGTAGCAGCGTATTCTGGCGGTCAAGGAGGTTTCTTTTCATTCCATCTAGTAGACTAGTAATGACCGGAAAAATTTTATGATGAGTGGATTTCTTAATTATAATTGCAGCTCCTCTACCTCTTTGAGCAGTTCGCGGATTAATCGCGAGCCATACACCCTCCTCACATCTGACTTGTGAGCAAATGGAATTCTTCTATGATCAGCATTGTGTGTCTCTACCCAAGCAGTGGTTAGGGTTTCGCAGCAATATTGATTATCGATTGCATAGAGTCGCCAGAAAAGATACAACTTCGTTCTTTTGATAGAAATGAAGGTATATATTTGCGCTTCCAAAATATGAATAAAAAAAAAAAAAAAAAACTACACATCCACTTTTATCTTTAATGTACGAGTAAATATAATCTCTAAGAAGCTTCAACTCAGAGCTCCACCGCATTGCCAATAATCGTTGTTAATTGATGGATATAATTATGAAAAAAATAAATCCATTAAGCTGGCATAAAATCAAACCTAAGCCATTATCTCATGCGTTATAATGCCGCAGAGAAAATCGGTATCCCCATTCGAGGCTAAGGCTAAAGTTGGAAATCGCATAGCGCAATTTCCGTATTCATGTCTGTGTGCATTGAAATTAATTCGTGCAATTTCATTTTTTATTTCCATATAAAAAAGATACCACCATACGGTAAGACAGTAAAATATATACTACAGAGCAGAATATAGTGAGCGAGCATACAAAAAGGCCAATACAAAGATGACCTTTGCGTTTTTTTTACTCCATACGAATACTTTTACACTCTGAATCAATTTTTATTTCGTAATTATTATTTCCAATTTCCATTTTAACGCCCTTTTTATCGGCAGCAATAGCAGCAGCAGCAGCAGCAGCAGCAGCAGCAGTTCCATCCCATCCGGTGCTAATGCAAAAATACCACACTAAAAGCATTGACGTTGCAGCAACAGCAGCAGCCAGAAGCATATTTGTACTCGTACTCGTACTCGTACGAGCACTGCGTCTATCATATTCTACTCGTATTTATAGGAAAATGCGATTATTGTGTATCTAAAGGTGCAGTCTTAAGCATCCCGATACTGTCGACACTGTTTTGGTGTTAAATAATACCCTCAATGTAGAAAAGGAAGGTGATGCCCAGGCCCATGCCAACAACCTTTAGTCAGCCTCCTACAAAAAGATGCAATTAGTGGAGAGAATTCTCCTGCTATACGGTACTCGGTACTCGTAATGAAATTGGCTATTTTGTGATTTTATTTTTATTTAAAATTTTTATTTTCATCTTTTATTTAAGGGACGAAGTTCATATAAGCCTTAAGGTTAAATGTACCTGGTCAGATACGGGCATCAATTTAATTCAACTTCACTCCAGTTCGATGGCTGTGGTGAAATTTCAATTAAAATGCATTAATTCAATTCAGGTAATGAAATTCGCCTTGAGGAGCTTTATTTATTTATTTATTTTGTTTTTTCGTTGCTACATTTGCGGATTTTGCTGCTGTTGTTGTATGGTTACAACACGTGTTTCACAAATAGACAGAGAGTTGCAGGTACGTACCTATAGGTGTATGTATGCATATGGTATACCAGTTAGAAGGTCTCTTGGTCTTGTAGACCTCGAATCACATAGTGTGCTGCAGGGAAATATGACATGGAGTAGCCTTCTCCTCATCTCCTTGAAATTCTACAGTGACGTGTAATAATAATGGAAAATGTCCTCAGCATGTTGAAATCCAATTATTCATCATGATTACATGAAATGTCGTTATCCTGTCTAGGCTCTCTTCTGTAATTCTATGAGAGTGTGTGTCTATGTCCTGCATGAGTGCCTCTGTTACTGCCAGTAACAGGCAGGCAGGCAGGTTACAATGCTTTTGCGCTCTAATACTCGTATTTTGTAAATTTTAAAACGTTCTTTTGTAGAAGTGGTAGGAGAAGGAGATTAGGCCAGCATTTAGGCAATAGAGCTGGGAGAAATATGTTTACTTGAATACAGGTGTGGTTTGTCGGATCGGTAATTTTGTTTCTGTTATACGAATATGTATACCAAACTATGTACGTTGCACATGTGACTGGTTTTATCTGCATTTCACAGGTGGATCAGATTATATTTACTTACATGTAAATGCATATGTGTATGTATATGTACTGAACATGTCTTTCTTGGAAACAAAAGCCTTAGCTTCTGGGGTAATTATTTTTGAGTAAATTCGATAACTGCATGAGGGTTTTCCAATTCCATCTATTCGAAAGGAGTGCAACAAATAACTTTTCTTGTTGATACGAATATAAAGAAACTGTAATTGAGATGTGGTTGTCTGACATTTTGCAATTCCTAAATGCATTATTTTTAAATAAAGCCAAAGACAAGTTGGTAATTAATTGAAATACTAAAACATACCTTGGTAGATGCCAACAACTCTGTCTAAATCAGCAGATATTCTCAATCTTATTTGAGGTAGGTCTTACTATTTCATGTCCATACTTCATGTTCACGTTCCGTAACATTATCCGAATTTCAAGGACCAGATGTGTTCTATTGTATTATTTCTCAAATATTCTACTGAAGTAAACATGGTAGTGGTCTACTTACTTTCCTTTATTTGCTCCGACATGATAGGTCGGAATGGAGATGGGCCTCAACCATTTAGTCTTTCCATTAAGAGATGATTTTTTTTTTCTCCAATATGGATTTGAAGGCCTCCGGATGGTGTTCATTCTCTTATTCAATATGTCCTAGCCATCTAAGCCGACGAATTCTGCCCCTACTGACAAGTTCAATATCCCTGTATACCTCACATAGCTCGTTTCACGTAGACGCGACAGAAAATAATTCGCAGAACTCGAACTCAGCATAATTTTCATCCATTTTAGATAAAGGGACGATAAAGTTGCTTCCTTCGTTCTTCGTGATTGAAACTCAGCGTTGCCTTCTGTGCGCAAAGAAACATAAATTGACTGTTATTGTTCTTATTTAGAAGGGCTGTTTGATGAATACCCCGATTAGAAATGACAACGCCACTTTTTTAGGTTTTGACAATTTATTTTTTAATATAATACCCTTTCAACTCGATATATGTTTGTACCTTTCCCAGTGGTGCTTCTTTTTTAACCTCTCCGTATAGTACCGACTTTTGATGGTCTGCAAAATACTCCTCCGGCGCGGCGATGACTTTCTCGTTCGACCCGTACATCTTTTCGGTGGTTTTAAGGTTTGGGAACAAAAAGAAATCGCATGGAGCCAAATCCGGAGAATTCGGTGGAAGGGGGAGCAATTTGTAGTGCAATTCGACTAATTTGGCTGTGGCGACTGTGGAGGTGTGAGCCGGTGTGTTATCGTGGTTTAAGAGCGTTTTTTCTTCGGCAAATGTGGTCATTTTTTCTTCAAATCGGCATTGAATCGGCCAATTAAATCGACGTAGTGATTATATGCTTGTTTTTTTCCTTCTTCAAATAGTCAACGTGGAGCAGCTAGCTCTGCGAGAAAGTTGACCAGTGACCAACTAGATTCCATTACGGTGAATCCAATTGTCGAGTACAGATTGATAAATTTCAGTGCGCACGTGAAATGTAAAGTGTGTGGGAGTGATGTAGAATTTTGCGAATCTAGTCCAAAAGGAATCAGATTTAAAATTGTGATAAACTGCAAGTTCTGTACGCCCATTAATCCAAAATGCATACGGAGTTAACCGTCGATTTATTTTTACGATGCGATGGCTTGGAGTGGAGACTATTGTAGAACAGTTCCATGATGCTACATAATCTATAAAAACAATGTCATTCAAACAAGCTGTAGAAATAAAAAAGAAATTATCTGCCGAAAAGTGTGGAAAAGTACAATAGATGGACTGACAGTTTCTGGTGATAGATATTGGCGCAAACGTTACGACACTTATCGGCAATTGCTCGAAAAAAGGAATTGATATTTGTATGAAGTCTGCATACTCACATTCAGAGGAATATCAAAATTGGCTAAAAAACCATGCTGAATCCGGTAACGCAAATCACGTCGGTTGTCCAGGCAAAACGAAAACTGTTGCTATGCTTGATATGTTTCAAAGAGCGGAGGAATTACACGAAACGAAATACGTCAATTATATCGGAGACGCGATTCGAAAACTTATACCAAAATCGTACAAGCTCTTCCGTATGATGTAAAGAAAAAAGAATGTGCCAACCATGTTCAAAAACATTTGGGAAATAGATTACGAAATTGTAAAAAGGGGAATAATGGCCTCGCTTGAAAGAAAAAACTGATTAGAAAATTCATTGGAGACATAATGATTCGTTGGAACACATTCTATCACAAATGTTCCCCAGATGAGAGTCCTCATCATGAGTATTGCCCGGAAGGAGAAGACTCGTGATTTCGTGGAAGCAGCCGAATGCCAAAGGAACTTTGAGCAATTATACACATACTCCTGCATTGCCTGCAAATGTCATTCGGGCAATAGAACCGATATACCAAAAAAGATCAAAAAGTTCCGGAATTTATTCAGAAAATTAAAAATACAAGTTTATTCATCTTAATCTAGATTGTCCCCTTCAAAGTAATCCCCATCGACTGCAACACACTTATGCCAGCGCTTGATCCAATCCTCGAAACATATTTTATATTCGGTTTTCGGTATGTCCATCAGTGCTTCCTGCGATTTTTCCATTGCTTCCTCTCGTCTACTGAAACGCGTTCCCCGTAGTGATTTTTTAACTCGGTTGAACAGAAAGAAGTCACAGGGAGTCAAATCAGGTGAATTCGGTGGCTGTTGGATGGTATTTGTTGCATTTTTCGTCAAATATTGTAATTACGAATAATGGTGGCACTGTGAGACGGTGCGTTATCATGGTGCAAAATCCACGAGTTTTCTTTCCCTCAATTCTGGTCTCTTTCGTGGTTTTTTTGGTCCCGACTCATTTGGTGAACGCCATTCACTTGCCTAATGTCTGCATTGCGTGTCATACTCATAAACTCACGTTTCGTCTCCAGTAATGATCCTTTTGATGAATGTGGATTCGGATTTAGCCTTGCAAATCATCTCTTTTGCGACGTCAACACGGTCTCTTTTCTGCATGAAATTGAGGTTTTTTGACACCAACTTTGCTGCTACACGACGGAAACCCAAATCATTAACCAAAATGTTTGGACGGATCCATAGGCAGGGTTCAAGTCCTCCGCTATTTCTCTGATGGTTAATTTGCTGTTATTTCTTTTACTTCATCAATATTTTCGTTGGTTTTCGATGTCGATGGTCTGCCACTGCATTCATCATATTCGGTTGACTCACGACAACCTTTGAACCGCTAGTGCCACTGGTAAATGACAATTTTTTGTAGAGAATCGTTGCGGAAACACTTTTCCAACATTTCCAACGTTCGCGCACTTAGCACGTCAGCTTTTCGATGATGATGAGGAAAAACAACAGATATAAAATTTAGTTTGTATGTCGAATTATCTTTCAGCAAAACTTTAAAAGCGTTTTTCTCGAAACAACGATTTAAACCTGGTTGACAAAGTACAAGTGTCCCTCGATAATGTGAATTTCTCTTAAATGTGAACCGGCAAACCTTTACATTGTCATCTCTATAATGTGAACTTCTGAAATTTTCGGACTCAAAAATATGAATTTCTTTTGGAAAAGTTTTTATATTTATCTCTTTGTTCTTGCTAGTTAACTTACTGTTATTTGTTTAGACATACTTCAAGGTTTTGAATGCAGCTGCAGTCTAGAGGGTATCTCTGCCAGCTGTGTAGGTAACAGATCGGCTTTAAAGTTCGTAGATTAACATAGTAACACATATTTTTTTGGTTACATTCGATTTTATTATTCAACATAGTTGCCTCCGAGGGCAATGCAACGATTATAGCTGTCATGTAATTTTTCGATACCATTTTTATAAGTACCTACGATTTCTCTTTAGCCTCAAAATAAGCCTCAGTTTCAGCAATTACTTCTTCATTAGTGTGCTGACTTTTTTCCAGTGAGCATTCTTTTGAGGTCTGCACACAGTGAAAAATCACTGGGGGCCAGATCTGGAGAATACCGTGGATGAGGAAACAATTCGTAGCCTAATTAATGCAATTTTGCTATCGTTTTCATTGATATGTGCCACGGTGCATTAACTTGATGAAATTACACTTTTTTCTTTTCTAAATGGGGCCGTTTTTCTCTTGCCTAACACGTTTTTTTGATATCTTCAGAGTTTAAGCTATCTCGATCAATTTTACTTGATTATTATTCATAATTATTTTGTGAACTTTTTTCACGTTGTCGCCTGTAACAGCCTCTTTCGGACGACCACTGCGTGCATCGTTTTCGGTGCTCCTTTCGCCCGATTTAATTTTGGCAAAAAAATTTGATTTTCATAATAATGTTTATCAAACCAAGCTTTGGTTTGAACAGTATTTTTTTTTCCGTAATAAAGCAATACTTTATTAACACACAAAACTTTTGTTTCCATTTTTTTGACATTAACAAAAGTTGCTTAACTCACAATGCTCTACCGCACGAACCAATTGTTCGACAGCTGTCAAATTTATACACCATATGGATTTAATACTAGTAACGCCATCTATGTGCCAGCCTACGAACTTTTCAACAGATCTGTTACATTTTACATTGTTATGGTTTTCGTTGTGATGTTTGATGATCAGTTTGTGTAATGGCATATATGTAATATGTGGTTGGCCAATATCACCAATTAGTGGAAAAAAATTAAATTCGGAGAAGCTGTTGGACCATTTCCAAAAAAAAACCGAATCAGGACGAGAGAAGAGGAAGATGCTTAGGAGATCTGAAATGCCTAAAAGAGGAAATGCATTGTTCGAGTGGCTAAACAAACAAATACAGAACCACCACGTCCCAGCTTCAACAGATTTACTTTGCCAAAAGCAAATCATCTCAATCTAGAATTCAAAGAAACTCCGAATTTCTTTCAGAGCCAGTCAAGGTTGGTCATACAAATTTAAGCAAAGGCATGGTGTCATGTAAAAAAAGTTCAGTTGACCCATTTTTTTGAAAAATTACATTAAACAATTTGAGAGATGTATTTTTCACCAGAAAAAAACTATAATGCTGATGAAACCGGCCTATTTTGAAAGCTTCTTCCTAGTAAAACACTCATTTTGCTTGCCGATACAGCACCGGGAAGGAAAACAAGCAAGGAAAGGATAACGTTTTTGGCCTGCACGAATGCAACTGGAACGCATAAGCTTTTTTTGATTTTGCAGTTCCATTGTCGTTTCAAGCAAAAACGCTTGGAAACCGAGTGAATTCTTTCAAAATTGGTTTAATGAAAGTTTTACTTAAGAGGTAAGCACTTTATTTGGACTATTCATTTGTTTTGTCTGAGCCAAATCACACTGTTACCTACATTTAAGTTACCACTTTTTTTTTTTTTTTTTGTACGCTTTTCCAGTTTAAACGATATCTAAGAGAAAATAATTTACCAAAAAAGCATTATTGCTTCTTGACAACGCAATTGTCACTACAAGAAAGAAAAGCTAACTAGCTATGATGGGCACATTACAGTTTTGTTTTTTCCCCCAAACGTTACCGCTTTGATCCAACTTATGGACCAAAATGTCATTAATTTAGGCAAGACATACTGCAAAAAAAGATTGCTTACCGAAATTATTGATATTTAGAGCAGATCCCCACTTCCTCTATTGCTAAGTGCTTCAAATGTATACTGTAAAAAGAAGATAACTGGGAAGATGAAGATTTAATTCCACTTGTCCAATTACGGACAGTGCTGCCCGAAGTTCAGCTTCAAAGAGAGTTGCAATAAATTAATGATCTCTTCGGAATTATAGATACAGAACACAAAATTTCAGTTAGAGGATGGGTCATCGTAGAAGGCACTGAACCTGAACCGACTGAAGACATTTCGGAAAATGAAAGCGACAAAGTCATTCCAGCTGCTCCTAAAATAACTAGCTCTCAAGCAACACAATGTACAAATACGGCTCTTGAGTATACAGATAAAAATTAATTGGACGCAGAAACGATGTCCAGTTTACTAAAGTTAACGGCAGTAGTAATAGAAAGATCAAGTCAAGCTATTTGGCGTCCAAAATAACAAATTATTTTACTAAAAATTCGTACCGAGCCTATACAAACAGTGTTAGAAAAAATAATAGAAACAAACTCGTTTTGTACTTTTTAATATAAAACGTGAAGCAAACGTAAATGAAATATATATAGGGTTTTCCAATAGGGACTTGACAACTTTGAATTTAATTTGTGAACGCACTCTTTCACTAATCATCAAACTGTCACTGTCAATTTATTCAGTAAACTCAACATTTTCATCATGGTAAAGTACACTAACGAGCAACGTCTGCAAATTATAAAAATTTTCTACAGATATTCGGAGTCGGTGACTGCAACTTTAAGAGCGTTAACTTAAATTTTCGGTCGTAATTCTCGCCCTAGTAGACAGGCAATAACAAGTTTAGTGCAAAAATTTGAGTCTAAATATTCGTTGTGTGATGTTGCCGTGTCAGTGAGACAACGGGTTGGTCGAAGTGTCGAAATTATCGCTGCCGTTAAGACGTCCGTAGCAAACGATCCAGATCAGTCAATTCCACGGCGTTCTCTAGAATTGGGCATCGTTCAGACCACATTATGGCGTATTTTGCGTATGGATCTTGGTTTACAACCATACAAGATCAAACTGAATGAAGAATTGAAGCCGATGGATCATTTGAAGCGACGTACGTTCTCCGATTGGGTTCTGGAGAAGATGCGCCAAGATGATGAATTTTATCGCAAAATCACCTTCAGTGACGAAGCTCATTTTTGGCTCAATGGGTTCGTCAATAAGCAAAATATGCGTTATTGGTCGGGTGAAAACCCACATGTGCTTCATGAATCACCACTTTATCCACAAAAAATAACTGTTTGGTGCGGTTTGCATGCCGGCGGCATTATTGGGCCATATTTTTTCGTCGTTGATAACGATCGTCACGTTACTGTGAATGGTCAGCGTTATCGCGCCATGATCACCGATTATTTTTGGCTCGAATTGGAATATATGGACTTGGACGACATGTGGTTTCAAAAGGATGGTGCCACAAGCCACACAGCACACGCTACAATCGATTTATTGAAGAGTAAGTATGGTGAGCTTGTTATCTCAAGACATGGGCCAGGCGATTGGCCGCCACGTTCGTTCGATTTAACGCCGCTTGACTATTTTCTGTGGGGCTACGTTAAGTCATTGGTTTATGCCAACACGCCGACGACGTTGGAAGAGCTCAGAGCCAACATTGAACGCGAAATAGAGGCCGTTTCGGCCGAAATGTGTGGCCGAGTCGTTGAAAATTGGGTCCAACGAATCGACCGCTGCAAACATGCCCGCGGTGGCCATATGAATGAAGTCGAGTTCCATTCATAAATGTTTTGATTGTACTTCAAGCCAATAATAAAATTTGTGAAATATCTCAAATGGTTTGCCTTTTATTTTAAAAAAAATTTGTCAAGTCGTTATTAGGGGGTTGCTTTGTATTTATAATTTGTCGTAATAATACGCAATTTCTGAAATACATTTACATGACGGAATGTATCGTACTTTCTCAATGTACAGCCAAGAAACTGGTGTAAGAATTCCAAGATTCTATCGCATCGGTGCCTTGCACAAAAATACCGAACAGCATCATTGTAAGCAACCTGAAGCTTACGAAAAGATAGTGACTCTAGATCGCTGTAGTCATCTGCGGCATATAAAATAATGGGCATTATAAGAGTGAGCACTAGTCTCCGGCGAGTATTCCAGGGGGCATAGCTGGCTGAAATCCAAAGTTTACGTAAGCATCCGTACACGCGACCAACAAAGATATTAACATGGTTATAGCCAAAAAGCTTTCAGTTTATGTTGATACATAGGCTTGTAACCACCTAAACTAACCTAATCTTACTATCGGCTACACAAACATCAGAAACTAGACTAGACTGAAAAGACTTTTTCGGTTCAAAGCTAGTCCATTTTTAGTTGCCCATTCAACAATAGAAGCGAGATCCTCATTTAGTAGTGACACTAGATCACGTATTTTTTTAATCGGATGAGATAGGTAAAGTTGAACATCGTCAACATCGAAATGAGTAAGTGCGTGCTTACAAATCGATTTATGTACATGCACAACAAAATTGGGCCCAATATTGATTATTGAGCAACCTCTTAAGAAACTGACTGGAGACCTGAGCGGTTGTTAACAACAAGGATGAGCCTTACAGCTCTTTCACTAAAACCATAGTAATGGTGTAGTTTCCAACAAAGAATGGCATGATTCACTCTGTCAAAAGACCTAGAGATATCAAGCAGGCAAAGCAGCATCACAAATCCTTTGTCAAAATCTTGCCTGATGTCATCAAAGATTTTTACCATGGCAGAAGCACAGCTATGGTTCTTCCTAAAGCCCGAATGGTATGGGCTCTGAATTTGTGACTCTATTACCTTTTAAAAGAACAAAGGCAGGCAAGGTAAGATACTAACAGGTCTGTAGTCAGAAGCATCGGAAGCAGTGGTCTTTTTAGGAACAGGTACAACCTTAGCACATTTCCATGCCAGAGGAGTAGTAGATGTTGTTATACAAGAATTGATTTTATGTATACAGTCTGTTTCGCTTCTTTAGAACAACAACCATCCCTTCTGTAAACCAGGGACCATCGGATTGCGACGGTTTTTGTTGGTACATAATCATTAAATAATTGCATTGCAAGCATCCGCAAAATGGTTAGTTTTTCATTTGGATCGGCAATCATTCTGCAAATCCATCATGGGACCGAGTTTGCTGCGGTCATTAGTGCTTCGTGACTTATTGATGAGTAATCCCTATAAACAAAGGAGCTTGGGGAAGATCACATGTCTAAAGAAAACATTGTAGGTACGGATCATGTTCACTGACACCTTCGAGAGAGATCTGATTAAGCAATAAGACAATAGGTGAATCAGATACGATGACAAGGTCTAAATGGCTCGGTGGTGCACCTGGCCGGAAACATGTTAAGATTCAAAAAAAAAAAAAAAAAAAAAAAAAAAAAAAAAAAAAAATAAAAATACACCAAAGTACCGCGGCACTACGTACTTTAAGGGTTTTTTTCTATAAATCAAGCTAAAGCTATAGTTTCGGACGACAAGCAAAGGTTGGTTTTATTTTTATTATCAATACGATACATTCCGGCATGTAAATATTGATGAACTGCACTGGCACCAAAGTAGAATGCTTTCAACCTACACATGAGGGTCTGTGTTTCATACTCGGCCAATATTCTACTTATACACTTGAGGTCATAAAAACCGCACCACCTAATGAGTTTTCAAAAAATGCCTAATTACATCAGATCGTAAGGGTTTTTCCAATGCTAATGAAGGGTATTTCCTATAGCGGAGTTCGGCCGCGTATTCAGTGCAAAAAAAAAATCAGTTTGAATTGAGTTGTGACGGTGACAAGTAAAAAAAAAAGTGAAATGTCTGGTAAATATCATCAACTGATTCGGGACGAAAAAGTTCAAATATTGACTTTAGTCGAAGAAGGGCTTGGCTATCGTGAGATTGCGGATGCTGTCATTCAACTATCGTACGACTGATGAAGAAAAAAGAAAATTTGGATCCACTGGAAAGGAAAAAAGGCTCGGGACGAAAACGTAAAACAACCCAGAAGACGGACATTGTCTTACAACGAATTAGCATGAAAGATCGCTTTAAAAGTGATGTTCGTATAAGAGCAGAGCTGAGTGAATTTCATCAAGTTGATCTTAGCGCCGAAACCATACGCCGACGGCTACGGGGGATAGGTTTATATGGAAGACGACCAGCGAAAAAACCTCTCCTAAACACACAAAATGAAAAAAAACTCGCTTGAGGTGGGCAAAAAAGTACGAAGATTGGACGCAGGATGATTGGCAATGTGTGACATGGTCCGATGAAAGTAAATTTTATTTGTTGTGTGCCGACTATTTGCCATACGTACGACGGTCAGCAGGTGAAACGTTTAAGGACGAGTGCATAGTCAAAACAGTGAAGTTTTCTCAAAGCCAGATGGTTTGGGGATGTTTTTCTTTTTACGTTTTGGGCCCTTTGCACTTTGTTAATGGAACTATGAACGCTTAAAAGTATGGAGAAGTAGTAAGGGAGTTTTTGGTACCGGCAATTGAACAGCATCATTCCTATACTGACAAGTGCATTTTTCAAGACGATTGTGCACCTTGCCACCGCGCAAAATCCGTAAATAAAGTGTTATAAATCAGCTTCCAGATGTCTACTTTATAGATAATAAACAGACAAGTAACTAGAGTCTTTCAATAATTTTCAGCTCAATACAACGTTTGATGACCTCGGAATTACCAGATTAGACTGGCCAGCTAATTCACCCGATTTAAACCCAATCGAACACTTGTGGCATGTATTGAAACGTAAGGTGGCTGAACATAAACCAGAGAGTAAAAAAAAGCTAAATGAAGTTCTAGAACATGTATGGAATACTGAAATTTCAAGGAATATTACTGAACTTCTAGTAAACTCGAATAAAAGCGGTTATAACCGCCAAAGGAGGAGCAGCTCGGTATTGATAATATTTTGGTAAAAGTGGCATATCTAAACATCTTATATACACATACATAAAAAATGTATCGTCTTATTTTGTTAACCAATGACTATTAAAATATTTAAAAAAAAAATAACAAAATTAACAGGTTTATCTTGCTTTGTTAATATCTTTTTTCAAATATTCAATAAACAGATGGAAATTAGATAGAAATACTTATAAACTACTGCGGAGTACTCAACAAAAATTTCATTTCATTATAAAAATTATTATCGTATTGTAGTTATTAACAATTTTTCAATCATTTTGGTGCGGTTTTTATGATCACAAGTGTCATATATAAAGTCTTTCATGATAAAATCTTTCACTCCCCACTCTGTGTCTAAAGGGGCAAAGCGAACCACAAAGTTTATCAGATTGTTTGAGGACTGTCGGCGTCAACACTTTATTATTTTATTTTATTTGTTTACAAAAATCACACTTGACAGCATCTTGTAATAGTCCTCATTGACTTGGATACACCCTATTGCAAAAAATTCACCATCCAATAGACATCTCCAATTACATAATCTTCCCATAACATTCCCGGAGATATGTAGTTACTTCGGTTAATACTTTAAGCTTATTTCGCATTAATTTTAATCCAAAATCTCAATCGTCCAAGAAATAACATTACCATTAAGCACTTTTCAATGGATTAGTCTCTTAGAGCAAAATTGCACATTTGATTGCCTCCTAAAATCAAAGGATCAAAATACTTTATTACATCTTTCCAATTTGAATAATTTTGTCAGCTGAATTTCATCAAAATACTTATTCCTCCTGCGGATTTATGCTAAAGAGCATTCAGTTTTCTCTCCAGCGACGGCAGCGGTGCTTTCAAAATCACAATCAACGAGGGGAATACGAGTATTTCAGCTCATTTCTGCTTTTTGTTTTTTTGTTTTATGTTACAAACACCAAAAAATATGTTTTTATATAAGTGTTTACGATGATGGAGTTTTAAGTGATTTTTAATGAATGTTGCCGCTCCTTTTTTCCACAAACAAAAAATATAAGAAAGTTTCAAATGAGAACTACAGCACTCCTCTTTATTTTCCATTGTAGGAAACTAAAAAAAAAAAAAAAAAAACGTCAAATGATTTTGTTTATTTTCTGACGTCTAATACGAGTGCGTCATTAACCTTTCCAAGTCAAAGCTCTTCGAATATCTGTTATTTTTATTTCAAAAATATTCAAAACATATTAAGTCGTAAGCAGTCACAAATGCCAACGCCTTCGTGAACGATTTTAGTTTATGAGCTACTTTAATGGTAGCGCACGCTGCATAGTCGTAAACTCTCTGGTCAATAATCGTTTTAAATTCCTAACCATTCGATGGATTAAAGGTATTTTATTACATCTGTATCATATTTGGGAGTTCCATTGAAGAAAACCAAGAACTGCTACCAAAGGCAGTATCGGTTTGTTTAAGGGACCTAATGCGGTACAAATTTTATTGTTCAAATCGCAATTTGGGCTAAATTATTGCATAAAGTCACTGAGCCAGGCCTGAGCATTGGCAATAAATTTTTTTGTGTCGTCAACGTGAAATTTCTGATAATTTGTTGTGGGTGGGATTTATATTTTTTATCTAAATAGCAATCATAAAATGTCTGATGGCTCTTCTAGATACTTAAAATGAAAATAATTTTGCGTGAAATTATTGCTTTTCTAATAAAAAAAAAAAAAAAAAAAAACATTAGTGATAGGATTTTGGCGCGATCTTTCGAAAAAATATGACAAATGGCTCCCTGCTACAGTTATAAATTTTTTTTTTCCTCCAATAAGACTAATTAGAAATCATTTCATCTTTCGTTCTAAAGCAGAGAGTTAAAACTAACGGGCGACGAGATAGCAATGATAAATTTTCCAATTATTATGTTTCAGCAGCTGTCAAAGTTAACAATGACATTCAGCTGTTAAAGTATTCGTTAAGGTTTGCCATTTCGCCACGCATCGTTTTACTCTTACCGAACGTGCCGAAATTATTAAAAAATATTATCGAGATTCCGGCGCGATTGAAAATACGCAACGTAAATTTCTTCGTCAGGTCGGTCGTCATCACGCTTCAATGTGCAAATAGTTCGTTGCATCATGAAAAAGTTTGAGCGACAGTACTCTCTTTGGATCTTAAGCCACAAACCAGACAGAGATTAGTGCGAAATAAAGAAAACATAGCCGCTGTAGGGGCCAGTATCGAAGAAGACCCAGGAACGTCGATTCGGCGCCGATCAGTCGAATTGGGCATTGCCAGAGAGTCAACCCAGCTTATTTTGCGGTTGGATTTGGCCCAAGATCCGTGTGCTGACGCAAGAACTGGAAATGGAAAATTTTCGCCAAATAAATCATCTTCTCGGAAGAAGGCAATTTTTTACTCAGCAGCTATGTCAACAAGCTAAATTGCCGTTATTGGAGCGAACGCAATCCACAAGTAGTCGGACAAGCATCATTGTACCTATAAAGACTGACTGTTCGGGCGGTTTATGGCGTGGCGGCATCATTGGACCTTATTTTTTTCGAAATGAGGAAGGAAATACATTTACTGTCAATGGTCTCAGGTATAGAACGATGTTAACCGACTTTCTGTGGTCACAACTCGACAACATCGATATATAGGGTGATTTACCATGAGGTGTAATTTTCAATAGGCTTTTTTGACAGATTACTTGTGACTCCTATCAAACGGCTTTGTCATTTTTGTTCAGTATCGTTTGTCAAGTCATCATGGAAAGACTCACACCACAACAGCATCTCCAAATTGTTCAGCTGTATTACGAAAACCAGCGTTCTGTGAGAAATGTTTTTCGTGCGATTCGAGGAATTAACGGTGCGCATAATCGACCCACTGAAACCACTATTGCCAATACCATTCGCAAATTTGAGTCCCAATTTACATTAGTGGATGATACTCGACCGGTTAGACCACATCCAGCACATAGTGAAGAGACGTAGCTGAAAGTGTACGCAAATACCGTGACGAATCGATTCGTCGTCGTTCTCAGCAGCTTGGCTTGGCGTATTCGACAACTTGGCGTATTTTAGGATCTCAGCCTAAAAGCGTACAAAATTCAACTTGTGCAAGAATTGAAGCCAGGCAACTTGAATTTGCTTCATATTTTCAGTGAATGGGCTCTGGAAAAACTCAATGAAAATTCGTTGTTTTATCGTAAGATTTTGTTCAGTGATGAAGGCCATTTCTGGTTCAACAAAATTGCCGTATTTGGGCTGATGATCAATCCGAAAAATACTTTCTGCTACCTTTACATCCATTAAAAACAACAGTATGGTGTGGTTTATTGGCTGGTGGAATTATTGGTCCATATTTCTTCAAAAATGAGGCAAATCAGAATGTTACTGTCAATGGTAACTGCTATCGTACCATGTTAACGGACTATGTGCTTCCTGAAATTCAAATACATGGTCTCGGTGAGCTCTGGTTTCAAGAAGATGGCGCTACGAGCCACAATGGACTTGTTGAGAAATCATATTGGTGAGCACTTAATTTTTTTGCTACGGTAATTTGGGCGACTAGATCGTGCGATATTACACCTTTGGACTATTTTCTCTAGGAATATGTAAAGTCGCAGGTCTTCAGAAATAAGACAGCTATGATTGACGCTTTTGAAGCCAACATTACTCGTGTTATCCCCGAGATATCAGTCGTAGTCGTAGTCTACATTTACATGATATCTTTTTCGAAAAGAAAATGCCATGAATTGTTCTTTTAACCGATAATAAAAATTTTAAGTTCACTTTCAAATTTATGTTTTATTTTACATTATAAATCAAACCTCACGATGAATCACCCTATATAAGGGCTGTGGTTCCAACAAGACGGGGCTACATGTCATACAACCGACGCAACGCTCTTAGATTTGAAGGGTAAATTTGGCGACTGGGCCATCTCACGACAAGCGTTCATAAATTAGCCGCCGCGATCATACGATTTGAGACCACTCGATTACTTTCTCTGGTCAAGTCCTTAGTCCTATGTTAACAAGCCAACCACTTTGGACGAGCTCCAAGCCAAGCTTTTGCCTGAATAGCGCCGCATATATTCGACCGAGTCATCAAAAATTTGGTCGACCGTTTGAAGCACTGCCAGCGGACATTTAAATGATGTGTTATTCCACAAATAATGGTATGAACATAGCTTCCAAATAAAGCTAGAATCAATTTTTTATCTCATACCGTTGTTGTTTTATTTAAATATTTTTTTGTATCATCCTTTTTTGGCCATCCTTTTATTTGTTCGAAGCGAAACAAAGCTCATGGTTATGAGCAAGTTTTGCGCTGGATGTGGTATGAATCTCACAAAGTTGAATGCATCATAAACCATTCTGGAAGCTCTGGCAAAATGGAAATAAGAGCCTTCACACAAATGTTTGCAAGGTCAGGGTATAAATATATTTAACGTACATTTTACGTACATAGACGATGGTGACAGTAAAACTTTCAAAGGGATCTTAGATGCTGAGCCATACGGAGAAACATTAGTAAAAAAAGAATCCGTGGGCCCCGTATAAAAAAGGATAGGAACACGACCCCGTAATAAAAAAAAGAAGATAAAAATAATAAGGGAATGACTGACTGGCAAAGTCATCACGGCAATGACGAAGTATAACGTGTTAGCAAATCGGCGACACCCAGATTCCATTGAAGAAATAAAGAAAAAAACTTGGGCTACTTTCTATCATAAAAGTTCATCAGATGAAATTCCTTAGCATAAATATTGTCCGGAAGGCGAAAGACAGCTGGTGCAAATGGCGCCAGGCTGAAGTTAGGGATGAGCTCGACCAATTCCATCAAGACAAACCACCTTTTTTACCAAAAGTCCAAAAAGTTATAAAACCTGCTTATGAAGATTTGTCTAGATATGAATTGTAGAATCGTTGTTTAGGTGCGGAGATGCAAAGCGATAAGGAATGTCTAAATTAATTGATTTGGACTTTCGCTCCAAATCGTCTTCACTCTGACCCCAAAATCATTGAAATTGTTGCGGATATGTCTGTCATTACCATTTTCTTTCTTTGTGAAAATAAAACACAATTTTTTAATGGGAAAATAAAAAACATTTTATTCAAAGTATTGACCATTGCTATCTACACATTTCTCCCATCTTTCAGGCAATTTATGGATTCCACACCAATAAAACTGTTCGTCTTTTGAAGCAAACCAAAAATACTTCCTAGTAGGATTCGAAGTGCTGCTCAGCTAATGCGTGTCTCATCGATGAAAGTAAATGCTAGTCGGAAGGAGCCAAGTGATTTGGTTGTGTCCTGAACCAGTTTTGCTTTGTGTGCAGGTGCATTGTCATGAAAAAAAAAAAAATCTTGCCGTGTCTTCTGGCCCATTCTGGTCGTTTTTCGATCAATGCATGGTTCAAATTGATTTTGAGTTTTAGGAGCTCGTGGTACACCACACCTTTTTAGTTCCACTAGACAACACACACAGCATTGTCTTCTTGCCGAATCGATCTGGTTTTGCAGTCGAAGTTGATGGTTGTCCCGGATTAACCCATTTAGGATTCTGAAAATAAATCCATTTTTCATTGCCAGTAACAATTCGATGTAAATCTGATTTTTTTATCTTGTCTTTGAAGCCAAATTTCACAAGCGGTGTTTCGGTTTTCCATCTGTCTTTTATTCAATTCATGTGGCACCCATTTTCTAAACTCTTGGATCTTTTTCATAGCTTTTAAACGGTCAGAAATTGTTGGTTGTGCAACATTTAACATTTCTGCCATTTATTTCTGACTCAAAGTGTCATCTTCATCCAATATTGTTTGCAATTCGGCGTCTTCAAACTTTTTTGATGGTCTTCGACGTTCTTCATTTCTTACATCAAAATCGTTATTTCTGAACCGTTTAAACCATCTTTTGCATGTTTCTTCTGATAGAATATGATCGCCATATGCCTCGATGCATTCGATGCGACTCTGCAGCAATTTTCTTCAAATGAAAACAAAAAAATAATGCTTTTCGCAAGTCATCATTTTCTGCTACAAAATTCGATATTTTTAACACGATGAAAAAATATGGTGTTGTTTGCTCAATGACTTGATGTCAAAAAAAAAAAAAATTGGAGGTCCGCTCACAATAAATGTTCCCTACCAAGACATTTGTATCTTGACGCTCATTTCATACTGGTACACCTGGTATATTCAACGAAGGTTTCCACGGAATATCAAAAATATTGACAATCATGGGATGTCCCATTGTGTACGAGGATGGAAAATATTGTAGTTGCGCTACTGAGCAATCCGGAGGAGTTTCTGCGTCGTCTCGTGAAGACCGTGCTTTAGGCCGGAAAGGTGATGGCTACCGTTTTTTGGTGTGATCCATGTTGATTATTTGGGGAAGCGAAAAACAATCACAGGAGTATACTACGTTGATTTATTGAGGCGATCTCCAACGCTGATTTGAAGAAAGATTACCTCATTTTGTAGGCCAATAAAAGTCGTATTATACGGAGGAGTTAAAAAAAAGTTGCAGCACCGCTGGGATAGTGTATCGAGTTGAAAAGAGATTATATTGAAAAATAAATTGTTAAAAACCTAAAAAAGTTTTGTTATCATTTCTAATCCGGGTATTCATCAAAGAGCCCTCGTATGTCGGTCGTCATCACATTCAACGAAGGTTAAAAATAATGACACTCATGGGATGCCCCATTGGCCGCGAAACGCGATACATAGCATGTATGAACCAAACTGTGATGAAGCGAGTCCGAGCGGCACATAAGTGACGTATTAAAAAAAAGCCACAAATAAAGCAAGAGCAATCCAATTTAAAAGACTTCCAAGAGGAGAAGAACGAGTGACTCGTTCCCGTCTTTTTTCGGTAAATCGGGTCATGTTGTGGTCACTGTGGATTTAGAGGATCGAAGAGTTGTTAATCCCGATTGGTACACAACAATTTGTTTGCCGGATGTCATCAGTGAATTCCATGAAGCAAGAAAAAAACGACATGTCATCCTCCATTATGACATACAGCCAGTCAAACAATTAAATTTTTGAAGTTTCAAAACATCGAATCAATGATTGTCCTGATTTATTGTGCAATGACTTCTTTTCATTCCGGTTCATAAAAAAATGAGTGATCAAGATGTGAAATAAATGTTTCGAAAACTGGTTCTATCGAATGGAAAAGTGTAAAAATAACAATAATTTGCGAAGCCAACGTTCTTCGACCCCTCAAGTAGCCGTTTTGAAGCGTTTAAAACGCATGTTTCCGAACAAACTCGTTCGAAGTGGAGAAAGTGGAAAAAGTGCTTCGAAGATCGGTTCAAATGCATGCATCCAATGCTATGATAAATTTAATAAATATTTATTTTTACATGTTTTCCTCAAAATTTAAGGAACAACTTACGTAATATTCGAAACTAAGTTCACATCTTTCTTAAAAATAGCAATTTTGATCTTGACTATTTCAACTTTGTATGTAGTGCATATGTAATGTACATTTACATAGGAGTACCTTACCTTCAGGGTTAAATATTAAGAAAATTCACTATTAGATACTCACAATTTATCATATACGAACCTGACCTGGGTTGTTTTTGTATTTGAATTGTTTCCAAAGTTCTCACGATAGAATTATCAACTTATAGATAAATCAGGAATTAACACCGCTACAGCATGAGAATTTAATTGAAACTCACACTCTTTTGAACAAAAACGTTTACTTCAAGTGTAAAATTGCGCGAAAACAGAAAAAAAACGAGAAAAAATTTCGCGCGCGATTCTTGTCACATAAAGGGAAAGAAGGAAATGGACCTATTGTGTTTGGGGTCTGTGAACCTGAAATTCGAGAAGATTTCGACTAGCCGATAAAAGACTCGCACAACACCTGAGCACGCGCAAAGTCACTCACTTTTATGAGATTTACGAGTATACTGCCGATTTTTTATTATAATTTTTTTTTTTTTGGAGAGATGATAAAAATCGAAACACAACACAAGTAACTTGAATATCAGGTTTCACATATAAAAAAAAAAAAAACACCACAACGCCGACTACAATGGCGTGGAACTGTGAAAAAGGTAAATTAAGTCAAGACTTCAAAATTCAACGCAAACGTCGGTCGGTCAATTAGGTCGCCCGTCGTCGCTCCTCGTCATCCTGTTATTCCATTTTTAAGGTGAGGCTTACCAAGTTTTTTGTTTCAAGTATTATTAATAATTTTTTCTTTGTTAAAAAAGGTTTAAAAAGAAAAAGAAAAAACAATAACGGGTAGCAGACAACACGTGGTCTTAGAGCGCACACCCAGATGGCCCAAAGAGCAATGTATCTGCGTGAGTACCAACTCGTATTCGTATGTACTCGTAAGTGTTGTTAGGTAATCTTTCATGTCACATCGATGGCTTCATGAATCAGTCAGCAGAGAAGAAAAATTTAAAACTTATTCATTTAAACAACTGACTGCACGCTGCCGTCAGTACTTGAGATACCGCCACGACCGCCACCACCACCACCGGCGAGTACTATGATTATCTCATGCAATTTGAATGCAACCCAATGACTGTAGCTAATTGATTGCTTGATTGTTGTGTTCAAGCCGCTGCTCTTACTGTTGCCCTTACTGCGGCTTGCTATTGTACTGCACATCTACTCTACAAATACCAGGCTTAGCCAGCAAAGAAAAAATAAAAAAATTAAAAAAAAAAAAAAGCCAAAAACAACGAAAAAATCAAACAAACAATTGTTGCAATTTCGACATAGTGGCAGCACTAGGTAGCCGAGTCAAACTCCAGTGCGCGCGAAGCAACTCTTGTTGAAATTTGTTAGTTTGTTGCCTCTAATTATATTGCTGCCGTTGCACTGGTGCTATTCCGTACGTACGATGCGACCAATGTACGAGTATTCAACAAATACACTTCTTTGCTTCAGTTAAACCTGCAATTAATTGCTATAGCAATTGTGAAGCAATTCGTGAGTGTACTCGTATTGTATGCTTAAGTTCGACAAAGAGTCAAAGTTTTGTTGAATTTGGTTAATTGATTGAGTTAAACGGATTAATTTGTCAATGTGTGGGATGAGATATGTTGTTATTTAGTTGGGTCCAAATTGCTCATGACTTTGAAGAGTTAAGAGACTTGTTTTTCTATTTATTTTGATGTTGAATATATATACATATATTTTTTTTTTTGTTTATTTAGAAAATAGGCAGGTAAAAGCTGAAAATGCAGGCATATTCGTATGTGAACATCTACTCGTATACTAACGACATGACAAATGTATTTAGGACAAATGAAGCATGAAGCCAATTTTTTTTTTTTTTTTTTTTTGTACATAAGTTCAGCTGCAATTGATATACACTACCGTCTATAAGCTTTAGAAAACCAAAAAGTAATAAGGAGTCCAATTAGGGTATTAGAGATAGTATTTCAACAAAATAAGCAACAGAAACAAATAAAATAATTAAACTCATTTAAAGAAAAATAAAAACGTTAAACTTCGTTGAAGTATCTTTTTGGAGGCTTTACAAGAAATGTAACAAGTTTGGACAAGGGCATCCTCTATCTCAATTATAATACTTTTGCGGTTAGAATGCTCAACCCAGTGAAGAAAAAATTTCTCAGTAATTCCATACAATTTCAAAAATAATCCATTCGGGAACCATACTGATTAACATAACTGAGTAACTTTACAGCTTGTTAAGAGTCATTGTCTTGTTGAAAGATGAAACTTTTTCCAAATAACCGAATACAACTTTCGACTGGAATCTATAACTTAGCCCTGTTCAACACAAACCGGGACACCTAGGGTGGGTTAGTGGATTCGTCTCCTCCAATGGCATGTAATAATATAGGGTAAAAATCTGAAATGGGCTCAACTAGGAGAGATGCCAGATACGATCACAGTCACTGTACAGTTCAAGCTGATATATAGCCTCCACGTGGCGTTCCTGGATAGTTATATTCGCATGTAGCCGTGTTCAAGGCAAGCGGACACGTTCTTCTATCCCGACCGGATTTGGCGGTTGTGCGTGGGATCAACGGCCCAACCACGTAAAAAAATAAAAACCCATCCTTACGAGAACTTACTGCCTCGAAAGAAAACGGACCCGGCGACATGACGCGAAAAAGGACAATGATTTAGAGTATGCTATTGGAATGTTAGAACATTATACGCACCAGGAGCTACCCAAAAATTGGAAAATATCTTCACGCAGTATAAGACAGACGTCAATGCGATCCAAAAAGTACGCTGGATAGGATCAGGAATTATGAAAAGAAAGGAATGCGATATATATTATAGCTGCTACAAAAGGTTGCACACATTAGGAAGCGAATTGGGAAAGTGGCTGAGATCGAAGTTAATCGATTTCAAACCAATAACCGATCGCCTGTGGCTGTGATCCGCTTCCAAGGAAAATTCTACAACATCAGCCTCATATGTGTACGTGTCCCTACCAATGAAGCTAAAGAGGATTCTTCTTCCTCAGAAGAAGAAGGCAACAGATGAAGTATACGAGTATAGAAAGACGTTGCAAAGAACGTAGAATGAGTACAGAGCCAGAAGCAGGAAGGAGAAAAAGTTACTGCGAAAAAAGAAGAGCCTTCGCAGTCTCCCAGCTCAAGGGTATCGAAGAGTGCAGGAGTAAGAACAAGATGCGAAACTTTTATAAAAAAAAAAAAACTAAAAACTTGGCTGCAGACCCATCGAAACACTGAGGGTAATCTTGTCACCGACCCGTAGTGAATTGTGGATGTATTTAAGCAGCAGCGTGAAACGACTCACTAATCTTCTAACTAATCAAGAGCAGTAGTTTCGGACATGGCACGGTCCTAGCGCAGCTACTGCCTTCTTCGACATTCCGTATGATAGTATATATCCGCAGAGGGAGGACTGGGAAAAAAAATTCGATAATCAGATCACATGAAATTGCAATTTTCAAAGACAACTCGAAAACAGGGGAAGAAAGAGGTTCTGGTATCTTTTCAGAAAACCTAGAACTAAGAGTGTCTGTAAGACTACCGGACGCAAGCAGTGCCTTCCAATCAGAAGTTCTGGCTGTCCTCCGGGCGGCTGAATTAATGCCTAAAGATGAAACGAACGAAAGAAATATCGCTATCTACGTCGATAGCCAGGTTGCACTCAAGGCAATGGAACGACCTACATAGTTCTAATATAGTCAAGGGCATTACGCACGCACAGTTCTCAAGGTATTACGCAGTCAGAACCGGGTGAGACTGTGCTGTGTGTCAGGAGACTGCGGTATAAAGGGAAATGAATAAGGGGATAAGCTTGCAAGTAAAGTGAAGCTACTCGAATATAGTGTGGTTGCTAACATCAAACCAGCCCTCTGAACATTAAGAGGCACTTTCGAGGAAAAAATCACAAAGACTGCCAACCTAAGGTGGTCAAGTGGTAAAGGACACAGGATATCCAATAAAAAGGGATATGCTTACGACAAAAATATAAATCCTGACAGGACGCTGTCTCCTGCGGATACGACGAGGTCGGTACGGAAATTAAAAAGTTGAAGAAAAATAAGGAGCATGCACCAGATCATTTGCAAAGTATGGTAGGACGAAATCATGTTCGACGACTGGACTTCGAATTCTATCCTGTCTATCTTCACGAAAGTTAATCCAATGTCTTGTAAGAACTCGAAAACACTGATCCGGTTGTGTCGCGCCACGCTACAGAACTTGCAAGCATAGAGAGCTTCCAAACATGCACCGGATTTCGGCAGGGAGACAGACTGTTTTGTGCTGGAGCAGATAGGGCGTTATCCCGGCGTTAATACAGAAGGCAATATATTTAACAGACGATATCGACATCATCCCCCGTTTCCTGCGCGCCATTATTGAACGAGTTGGTCTCATGATGAATGAGGATAAAAGTACATGCTGTCGAACAAAAACCGATCCGTCGAACATCGTCTAGGACAAAACCTATCAATGGACAGAGAGAATAATAATTTTGAGGTAGTGAAGGAATTATTTACCTCGGAGTAGATATAAACTCCACAAATGGCACCCTAATGGAGATTCAATAGAGGATAACCTTAGGATTTGTCCAAACAACTAGGGTTCAAGCTCCTAACTCAAGGGTCCAAAATCATGCTCTACAAAACCCTGATCTGAACGATAAGCAAGACAGCGGAACAAATTCTGGGATCCTTCGGAAGAAAAATTCTAAGTTGAATATTAGGTCCTATCTGCGAGGAGGGTGAATGGAGGAGAAGATATAACCGCGAACTCTAGTAGTTGTATGAATATGTGGATGTAGTCCGAAAGGCACGGGCTCGGCCACATAGAACGAATGGGCGAGAATGCTCCTGCCAAGAGAATCTTCGAATCCCAGCCATCTAGTTCATGAAGAAAAGGAAAACCGAACTTCCGGTTTAAAGATCAAACAATCGCGGACGCCAGAAATCTCGGTCTAGTAAAGTGAAAGCAACGTGCCCGAGACCATGCAGGGTGGAAAGCGGTGTAAGCTCAGGATCAAACCCTGTCAGGGTCGCTGGCCAAATAATTAATACAAGTTTCAAAATACTACAAGTTGCCACTGTAATGCCTCTGGTTTACATTAAAATTGTTGTTGCAACTTCTCTCACAATCCGATACAACCCCATGCCGACAAGTCAGTCTCGAAATCGGAGAAAGAATGATCATTTATCTGTGTATCTGCCGTTAATATCCTGCGGATTTTCAAACCGAATCAGGGTTACTTGTATCAATTTTAACAAAGCAATATTGTTTTTTCGTTTGCATTTAAACAAATTGTTTTGGTTTTTGTTGTTTTTTAAAGCTTCAACTAATTTAGAAGAGCATATAACCAAACGATTATTTGGTTTAACATTTTTATATGGATGTTAAAATGCGTGGTATAGAAATCATTATATAAGCAAACGCGAATCTTGTGATTAATTATACGACTATTCTACAATCGATTCTTGGAAGGTATATAACGTTGGAAAGACGTTTTTGTGTAGATGTGTGCAATGTTTAATATTTTTAGAAGAGGTAAATATGATTGGCTTCAGATACATCTAAAATACAAAAAGAAATAGATGCTTCACACTAAACAAGCATACCATAAGTATGTCGAGAGTTTAGTAATTACGTTCAAAACTAAATTCTAGTTGCAGTATTAGCTCTTTAGCTTGAGGCTAATAAAAGTAATTTTATTATAAGGTCATCCGACATCCGACGCCTCGATTTTACATAAGTTGCAGGTACTTTTAGAACAATAAACTCCGATTAACGAGAACACTTTTATGATGTTAATTGGTTGTTATAATAAAAGTTTTATGACAGGGTCATCGAATGAAAGAAGACGTTGTGAACAGATGAATTCCTGAGTAAGGTAATCGTTTGGTGCAGGAGTTTGTAGTTTTCTATTAGATTATGAATGGCTACTTCCATTTCAATGGAGTACTTTAAATAAAAACAATGCCTTACAAGCAATATAAAAAAGATTACTCGTAAGTGAAACAATATAAATTAAATACTTGCTAACGTATCGCTTTAATCAAACATTTATAATGTTTTTTGGTGTGCATTAAACATGTTTAACTAAAAGTTGTGCCTAGGATGTGATGAGAACGACAGCAGCAGTGAAATTTCTTCCGACTAGTTTGCTTTTATTACAGTTTTACACTGTTTGGTATAATAAATAAAATTGTGACTTATCATCAAAACAGGTAGATGGCAACCCTATGGACAAATATTGGGTCATATAAAAAGTCTCTGTGGTTTTTTGTCACTAGATGGTGTTGATGTCCATTTATCCGGAAAGACTAATCTGATTGTGTCAAACGAACAAGTGTTTGGTTCGTTTGATTCCGTTCCGGAAATTTCGATGTAAAATATGCATCTCGCACCGGTCGGCCTGTCACTGAAAAGGTTGATAAAATTTTGCAACTGATGGAGCAAGACCGGCACAGAAGCTGTCTGGAGATAGCGGTGGCACTAAACACCAAACGTATGATAGTTTGCAATCATCTAAAACTATCAGGCTACTCAAAGAAGCTCGATTTTTGGGTACCACAAATTAATTGACCGAATAACCATCAGTAAAACGATGCTGAAACGTAATGAAATGGAACCATTTTTGAAGCGATTCATTACGGGCGATGAAAAATGGATTAAATACGACAATATCCAACGCAAGCGATCATGCTCAAAGGCCGGTAACCGACCCACCGGTTAAGTGTTTGGTGGGATTTGAAGGGAATTGTCTATTATGAGCTGCTAGAACGTGGCGAAACGGTCAATTCGATCCTCTACTGTGCACCACTTGACCATTTAAATGAAGCTTTAAAGAAAGAGCGACCAGAATTGGCCAACAGAAAGGGAGTTGTCTTCCATCATGACAATGCTAGGCCCCACACATCTTTGATGACCCTGAACAAATTGACGGAGCTTGGTTGGGAAGTCTTGATGCATCCACTGTATAGGCCGGACCTTGAACACTCTGATAACTATTTGTTTCGGTCTTTGCAAAACTCTCTTGATGGTAAAAAATTGGTCGACCGAAAAGCCGCTGAACACCACTTGGTCAAGTTTTTCGCTAATAAACCACAGAATTTCTACACCGATGGAATTATGAAGCTATCCGGAAAATGGAAAAAGGTCATAGATAATAATGGCCAATATGTACTTGATTAAAATTGATTTTGAATAAAAAAATTTTTTTTTTTTTCAAAAATCTACCAAAAAAACCGTGGGGACGTTTTATATGCAAAATTAATCACCCTGTCGGGGGATGGTATATTTTTTGCAAATGGTATCGAGCGTCAATCATATTTAACATTTGTGAACTACACAGCTGAAGTATACAAACAGACAAGCAATGGATTGTTTTTGACCAATAATCGGTCGGTGGTGTTAGCGCAGCGTGAATTTCGACGTCGATTTCCTTATCGTGTCGCGCTAACTGGGCAAACATTCCGGTGCTTAGCTACTCGACTCGAATAGACTGGAACCACAGGAGACCATGTAGGGCGTGGCCGCCACGTGATGCATCCGCGTGTGATGCACGAAGAGCTATTACACCCATTCAAAGCCACCGTATAGTGCGGCGTTCATGCGGGGGGGCCGTATTTTTTTAAGGGCACCATCGGCAATACGGTCACTGTTACTGGCGAACACTACAGAGTCATGATAAACGACTTCTTACTGCCGGAATTGGATGAGTGTGGCTTGGTGAACATGTGGTTTCAACAAGACGGTGCAACCGCACACACAGAACGAGCCACAGTGGATACTGTGAAGAAAGCGTTTCCTGTACGTGTAATTTTCCGTTTTAGCGATATGGCATGGCCAGCAAGATCGTTCGATTTAACCATCCCAGACTTCTTTCTTTAGGCCTACTTGAAGTTGCGGGTTTATGTCAACAAGCTTCAGACAATCGTAGCCCTTAAGGAGAATATTCGACAGGAATGTGAACAGTTGACATTGGAAACCTTGCGGAAATTCATGAAAAATTCGATAAAACGGGCACATTGCAACCGGAGTGAGAGGCAAATATTCCTATCTTCCCTGTACTGCAGATTTTTATTGAACAGGATATAGTCACTTATAGACTTCATGTGTTTTTGCTTCCTTTGGTAGCTTCAAGTTTTGCTACAAAAAGCTATAGAGCATGGAAACTGTTAAGGTGTTCAGTGGTAGTCCGGCAATGAAATACATACCGAACCCCTGGCGAAAAGAATGTTCAGAGCAGTCTTCATACTGAAGATTATGGAGAGAATGGTTGGGCCTCATATTTGTAAAAAATACTTTGGGAATGCATTTTTTGTCCAACGCAATCTAGTGGGCAGATGCGCATGTGACAAAAATGAATACGTGCATTCTAGGCAGTGGAACTCTAGGTTTACAGAATGGTTAGACACTTAAATACTCGGAAATAGGAACAGAACGTAGGGCCAAAGAAAGCGTATGCATAGTTACGACCCCTGAAATGGAGACAAACGTAAGTGGGTGGAAACCCATAAATCGGTACAACAAGATCTGAAAATTAAAGTGACCCTTATCCAACAGCAGTTATCCTGGGAGATCTAAACACTAGAACAGGGCACGACATGAATGCAGGCCACGGAACTATAGGTAAGCATGGAGGGAAGACCAACATTAAACGACAATGGCAAGCGGCTGAAAGTGTTTTATGTTCATAGGTAACTTTCTATTCCCACACAAAACAACATACAAGAATACATTCCATGTTGCAGGGAGTCGTCATTGATTATATCTTATATCCACATAACATAAGAAGGATAACAGATCTAAAATTAATAGGAATTGGGGGGCAAACCACCGGTTGCTAAAAGCAGAAATCCGATTTAGGAAGCCAGCGGGACAAAAATAAAAAGTCTTCGAAACTATTAAGCTGAAACAGCTACAATAAGATGATAAAAGGCGGGCGTACATCGACGGAGTGTCACGACGACTCCAAGAGAAAGGGGATGGTGGTAAATATAACCAGGAGTAAACTAATGTGGGTCTCTGAATAGGACAGGTCTATAGAGAATCTGCATCTGTAGACCTATCCTCTTCACAGGATAACAATGGTTAGCTGTAATGGGAAAAAAGACAAAAAAGTAATAAGCCGGACCAAGAAATGTCAGTGTACTTTCAGATAAACAACATCATAGTGGGTAGACGATAGATAAGCTCAAGGATAAAGCTTAAGCTCTACAACGCATTTATAGTCCCAATAGCACTATACGGTACCGAGTGTTTACCGTTATTAGATAAACATCTGAGTAAATTTCAGGCAACAGAAATGCAGTACGTACAAAGGGTCGCGTAGAAAACTAGAAGAGATAGGGTAAGAAATGAAAGAAGTGGGACAGAAGAAGTCGATCCTACAAGAAATCGAGGAGAGAAAACTAAAATGATTCGGACATATGCAAGGGATGGACAAATTAAGAAAAGCCAAACAGGTAATGGAGATGAGAAGGAACACCCAGGACAACAAAACACTGGCAGATATGAGAAGAGAGCTGGATCCGAGAAGATTGATATGCCGAGGGTACTTCAACGTTTAACAGCAAGCGAGGATAGAAAAAGAAGAAAAAAAGGTAGAGCTACAACCCGGAATAAACCTGGGACTACTCAGGTAGTTTAGTCTCCAGTTGCGCCGATTGAAGTCTTCTTTTAATTTTGCGCGCCATCTCAGGCGAACGATGCCTAGTTTTCAGGTATATAAAATCGATATCGCCTAACATCTAATATAGTCAACACAAACGGGACTGAATATCTTACGAAGAAAAGACAAAGTCCCTTACGACCTCAAAGATATTGCTTTCGACCGCTTGAGAAATTTTGGTATACGAGCTCGGTGAAAGTTCTGGCGGTCTCTTGCGATTGCAGCTTTTCTTCTTTATATCCACTGACAGGAGTTCTCATTTGTTTGCAACAAGGAAGTGGTCCGATTTAATGCTGGGTACCTGGGAAGTTCGAAAGTCGGGTGACTGATGACTTCAAAACCGATCTAGGATGCAGCGTAGGTGGGTAGATAGGTAAAACTGGCGGTTGGAAAGGATTAACACACTAAGGTCTATTTGCCCATTGTAATGCAAAGTGGATCTATGATTCTCCTACTAATGGAATCAATTTGAGCTTATGATGAAGCACAGGAGTGTGTTAATCTTCAGATCATTTAAGTCATTACACTGGAAAGCTCGTAAGTGGGGTTTTCTTTTCTGGGAGAGAGTTGGACACGTACACAGAAAGTGGAGGATTGTCTTTTCTTCATCCTCGTACATGCAGCTTCTAAGAAATCGTTTGCATTCTTGCCTATAAGGCAGTGTCCAGTGACGCCACCTATGATGGCGCTGAGATGTTTGCTGTTTAGAAGGATCAGAGCCCCAGAGCCAATAGCGTTAACTATTAACATCCAGATAATTTGACAGCACCGAAGTGATATTTTTTTCAAAAAACGACATATGTTTTGGCGTTTCCATATAAGTTATCGCTATCATAGAAAAATAGGCCTGACAGCATTGCTGCTATCCGCATTAACTCCGATAAATATTTTGTATTATCGTAGGTTAGTTTGTATAGGTAAAGTTGTAAGTGTAATCTACACGTAGATAGTAAATAAGCACAGATACTATGCAAAAAAAAAAAAAAAAAAAAAAAAAACACACACTAAATACTCATATCTGCGTCTGTTTGCTGCGGTTAAAACCTTACTCAGACCTCTCACCACTTTTAAGTAAGGTTTCTTTGAACGTAATCGGAAGGCCGGAATCATTGAGTCTTGTTTGAGATCACAGAAAATGAAATTGATGATGACTTTGCCTAGCAAGGCTCAAATAAGAGTTTCTCAGGACCCGAATCTGCCTATTGGCGATAGGGATTCATGCATATGACATGATTTTTCAAACTGCCGAACGAAAGCTTCCTGACGTCTCTAAAAGGTCTACTATCCATCAATAGGAAAAACTGTAGACGTTAAGCTGGCGTCGTAACAGAGTGCTACGTTATCGTTAAGCAACTAATTGTTCAAAGCATTAGTGACACATTGTCCTTCGCCGCCTGCTATGAGAGTAATAATGATACTGGGGAGTACTATCTCATTGAGTGTTCCGCCTAGACTTGCATCATGTGGCTGGTACTCTGCGCTGATTTTCTAGGTGCTGGTACTATATGTAGTTTATCACTGAATCATTTACCAACACGAAGCAGAAATTCTAGTAAAAGGAACATGAGGAGTACAATGGACCAGTTCTTTGCCTAAGTTCTCCTTTCCGTTAGAAAAAAATAAAAATACTGGATGGACCTGGAAGATTTCATGATAGTATACATAGTAGTAGGCAAAATCAAGTTAAATTTGACGATTTTATATACTGTTCTCCATTGCTATTGACTATTCTGTTTCTTCGAAGAAGAAAAAAAAAATCTCGAATCACTTTAGAATCGACCAACTAATTAGTTTTAAATTTTAATTAATTTCTGAATACACTCAGAAAGCAAACATCTCATCAAAAAATAAAATAACCCTCTTCATTTAATATGACGATTCTAGGCTAGATTGTTTGCATTTTACATTTCATTTCCTTTTACATCCCTTTTCGACTACCCCAACCAAGGGAATCCTAGAAAAATGAGCAAATCCCGCAACTAACTCCAATGAAAATGGAATTTTTAATTAACTTTGAGCTGTAAATGGAACAACAATTCTATACATCACATTCGTCTGTAATACGTCTGTATATTCCCCATGGTTATACATATATGGATACATATTCTCTAGATAATTACGATTTCACAAAACACCTAGAACTAGAAATATCTAAACCACTTGTTTTCCCATGGATCGCAAAAGATTCGGTTTCACACAGGAGACTGAAAAAATAGAAAAAAAAAAAAAAAAAATGTCCATTCTACATATGGTAGATGTCATAAACTATTGCATGCCATCAATCGAAAAGTGACAGCGCTGAGTGCAGAGTGAAGTAGAGAAAATCGACGATGCATGTCCTGTCATTTGTGTGCAAATAGGCTTATACTCGTACTTCTGGTAGCCGAATTGAACTACAAGTACACGGCTTGTTCCCTTGGCTAATGCAGCTCGCAGCAACTGAAGTTGCGCATAAGTAAGTGAAGTGGCGACATAGCTCAACGCCCTCGTGTCGTACAAACATGAAAAAATGATTGGCATTTGACATCGACACTATTGAAGCCTTTTGTGTATGTACATACATACATACTTGTATACCCAGCTGGCTTGAAGTAGTTTTTTTTTTTTTTATTTTTTTTTTCTGCTTTAACTACCATTACAGCTTGTGCATGTAAAGCACTTGCTCATTGCAAATAATGAGAAATTCCGTCCATGGAATTCAGTATCTACAATCCGATTTACATGTTGATATTCCTTCAACGGGGATAAAATCCGCTTTTGTGTACTCCTCGTACAATAAATGTGTAAATGCTAATTAATTATGAAAATTGCGTAGATTACGTGTCCGGGTTAAAATTCAAGCTCTCACCTTCGGGACACATTTGAAGTACGGCAGACAATTGAGTTTATTATTCTAGACATTACCATCACAATATAATCGTTTTTATCTCCGAGTTTGTAAAAAAAAAAGGATTCCGCAATCCGATTTTTTCCACTTGAAAAGGTAATTCTCTCTTAAAAAAAAAAAAATAATAATAATAATAATAATAATAACAATAAAATAAAAATAAATTTAGCTTGGCGCGCATACAAAACTAATCGGATCAATGAATTTCCGGTACAAAGTATGATTGCCCTTCACATAGGAGCCATTCATCAGAACAGAATTCTGCTGAGGAACAGAGTCATCGTTCTTTCAAATGAAAACGATAAACATTTTTATATCGGTTTTGATTTGCATACGAATTAGACGTGATCAGTTGAGTTGAATCTGTCAAGTTAGGTGTTGCGTTAGGTAATGTTATAAAGAAGATTGGATCGAACATTTAGAAGGATTAGTCAAATATTATTATTATTTATTTATTTATTTTTTTTTTTCTTTAGGTTGCCTACATATCTGTTTGAACGGGTTTTAACGGATTTTTCATACGAGTTTAACTATGATAATTATAAAATGATCACAAAAGTATGAGCAGATTGTTGAATAAGCAGACACTTCATGTATATTCACGAAGTTGCTGGCATATCCCATTTAAACTTGCCTCTTACATTCACTTTATTCATGAAACGAAAAACATTTGAAATAACGGTTTATTTCAAAATATACAACGTTTTATTAAGCAGAGCCGAAAAAATATAGTATTCCACCGAACGTCAGAAAAAATTGCTAACCATTCTTGACTACCCGACTGTGCAGACTATTAAAGATTTCTGTAGAAAATAGTTGTTAACCCTACTATGTATGATATAATATGCAAGGAATCTGGTAAGGTAATGAAGAAGGAAAATCACAAACAATAAAACGAGAATAAATGTAGAAAGTGTCATCATCACTAAGTATGCAAAGCACCTGTACGTTTGCAGACTAAAACTTAGTGAGCTTACTAATGATGCAATTTACTTCTAAAAGACGAAAGAAGTAATCAAAATCCACTAAACAACCGTCCGGTACCTTGTCTCTGTATAATGCGCCAAAATTATAGCACCATGTTGTGCCAAGAAATTCGCAATCACTTTAAAATATATGTAACCACCGCAGATCAGCAAATGACTGGGGAGTGTTGGCAAAACCTATTCTTCAACATAGACATAGGATTTGGATAGGATTGGACAAGAAACTTTTCTTGCAGCAATGGTTTTACCACTTCTGTGGCACGTAGCGTCGTCATGATGGAAATCATCCAACATCCATACCCTTAAGTTTGGCCATTTTCGAAGAAATGCCCAAAAACCAAACCAAACAGTATCACGTTGTGAAAAGACGTTTCTTGATGATCATTCTTGGATTTCCTAAGTCCTAAATGTGGCACTCTCCACAAAAAAATTGTTCAGTTAATTGGGAATAAAAAAAAAAATGTTTAATTGTTTTTTTATTTTATTCAATATATGTTAGTTTGATACACTTATTCTAGCGATTTTCCAACTTCTTGATCCCGTTCGAAAAGTAATTTTCAGGAAGGTCTGCAAAATACCCCTCCGTGGCGTCGATGATTTCCTCGCGTGAGCTGAATTTTTTTTATTGATGAGCCATCTTTTGAGGTTTGGGAAGAGATAATAGTCCTAGGGAGCCAAATCGGGCAAATACGGTGGATGCGACAGCAATTTGAGCCGTAAGTCATTGATTTTAGCCCATGGTTGCGATGTTCTTGAGCGCCGGTGCATTTTCTTGCAAAATCAAAATTTTTTTCGCTTCATGTGAGGCCGTTTTGCAGCGATTTCGGCCTTCAATCGAAGTAGAACACGAAGAGTATGCCATGACACATTCCGGCCCATCGAGCCTCCCTCGGATGCTTCGGAGCACTCGTGCCGGCTTCAGTCCATTGCCGGGCACTCATTCTGTTCTCTGGTGTTCAATAGTTACCAATCGACGCCAAAAGTCCGCCCGATTCCGCATCAGCAAGTCCAAACACTCTTTCGAAGTGCTCTCGCGTTTGTGTTTTTGGTCAGGAGTGAGTATGCGAGGCACCCAGCGGCAGGATAACTTTTTCATATGCAGAATATTGCCCAAAATATGGCGTGTGCGCTCAGTACTAATCTTTGTGGTATCTGCTAGCTCGCGCACCTTCACTTTCCGGTCAGCCAACACCATTTCATGTATTTTTTTGACATTGTCCTCTGTAACCGCATCGGAGGGACTGCCGCTGCGGACTTAATCGGTAGTGGAGTTGCGGCCACTACAAAACTCTCGAAACCAATATTTGACGGTGTAATATGAAGGAGCATTAGCCCTATAATATAGTGTTTTCCAATAGGGACTTGACAACTTTGAATTTAATTTGTGAACGCACTCTTTCACTAATCATCAAACTGTCACTGTCAATTTATTCAGTAAACTCAACATTTCATCATGGTAAAGTACACTAACGAGCAACGTCTGCAAATTATTAAAATTTTCTACAGATATTCGGAGTCGCAAAATCATCATCAGTGACGAAGCTCATTTTTGGCTCAATGGGTTCGTCAATAAGCAAAATATGCGTTATTGGTCAGGTGAAAACCCACATGTGCTTCATGAATCACCACTTCATTCACAAAAAATAACTGTTTGGTACGGTTTGCATGCCGGCGGCGTTATTGGGCCATATTTTTTCGTCGACGATAACGATCGTCACGTTACTGTGAATGGTCACCGTTATCGCGCCATGATCAACGATTATTTTTGGCCCGAATTGGAAGATATGGACTTGGACGACATTTGGTTTTAACAGGATGGTGCCACAAGCCACACAGCACACGCTACAATCGATTTATCGAAGAGTAAGTATGGTGAGCGTGTTATCTCAAGACCGAAATGTGTGGCCGAGTCGTTGAAAATTGGGTCCAACAAATCGACCGCTGCAAACGTGCCCGCGGTGGCCATATGAACGAAGTCGAGTTCCATTCATTAATGTTTTGATTGTACTTAAGCCAATAATAAAGTTTTTGAAATATCTCAAATGGTTTGCCTTTTATTCTCGAATTGACTTTGCACAATTTGCAAGCATTGTTATGGCTTAAGTCTTTTCATGATGATATGGCAAACCGAAGTAAGCAGAAATCAGCTGTCAAACCTATCAAATTGGCTGTCACTGGAAAAGTGTTGTTAATTCAAGAAGCAAATCCCTAAAAAACAATACACATTGGATGTAGCTCAAAGGAGGTAAAATACAAAGACAACACTGGAACGACCGTTATGAGCTAATTGACGACAACACTCCAGGGAAGAGGGTCTTCAAATTGTAGATCAAAATTTAGGTTCGAACTGTAAAGGCAGACTGAATTTTCGGTTCAATATGCAAGCCATCTTGAAGGTTAGAAGGCTGAAATCTAATTACCCGATATCGAAACGATGACAGGGATCCTTCGTTGTTAAGGCGCGCGTTAAGATTTTAAGTTAGAATGTAAACGCTGCGATTTAGGAATCCGAAGATGCTGCAAAGGATATCAAAACTATTTAAACTTACTTAACCCACTGCAAGAAAAAATAAGAAGAGGTGATTCTCCTACTGCCACAATCACTTTCACAAACATAAAGGAACAAATTACACTGCAAAAGTAGCCCGAATGTCCTAATACACGACCAGTCCAAGGAAAACTGTAACTTTCTATACACATGTGCCAACTTTATGTTTTGTTCTCATTTCTGTCAAATTTCCATCACCTCCGAAGTTCTGTCCCATGTCTTAGGACCGGACCACTTTATAGTTATTCTGGCACAATTGTTTTGCACAAGTTAAAATTAACACTTCAACTCGTAGAGGGAACCATTGAAAAGACAATACCATACCACATATCAACTAACAGATGACAAGTAAAAGTGGCATCAGGGGATCAGTAAAAATGAAATCCAACTCTTGCTTCAGCAGCCAAGAGCAGAGCCAAAAAAAAAAAAAAACTCATCTCGCCTTTTCTCAGTGGGATGCCAAGTTTTCCTATACTTCTCGAGCGAACAAACAAAAGCAACCAGGCACCAATGACAGCTTTAATTTCAAGGATTTTTATTTATTTATTTATTTATTTTTGTCAATTTCTTGTTTTCCTTCTTTAAAGGAAAATGCAATTTTTGTTTTAAGTTATTGTTACTGCCCCGCCCCAACCGCCCGGCCGACGAGATACAGAATCTTCTTCGAAAAAGTTAGCCAAACGATTATTGCATCGATGATGTCAGATGTTAGTATACATATCTATGTACTCGTACCCGCATGGATAAAAGAAAAAGCGCTTAAAATCAACTGCATTTATGGGAACTGTTTATGTTTATTTGCGAGAGGTAGGGGCAAGCGAAGCCGTTTGTACTGGGACTGGTATTGACACAGCTCCAGCAACGTAGAAAACATTGAATACAAAAAAATAACGACAACTACCCCCACGCGTAAATTTAGGTCTTAGAAGCTGGAGACAGGAAGGCACTTATTGGACAATGATGACAATTTGACATTTGGCCAGGCCAAGTCAGGCTAGAGAGAAGAACTAGATAGTTTGTGGATTGGTTTTGGGGGAGGGGCACTTTTGTATCTGTGTTTGTAAGTAAGTGCCACAGATGTTTGTATTTTCTGTAGATCAGGCTAATGGCTAATGGCTAATGGTTGCAATTTGGTTCTTCTTATGGCATACGAGTACACAGTGTGTTTCGGAGGGAAAAGAAAAAAACTACGACCACACAGTTAAAATGTTTATTTTTCTGAAAATTGAAATCTTTGAAAATTTGCAAAACAAACAATAATCGGTCGGGAGATGAAAGTGCTGTTGCTGTATTGAGTGTGTCATGAGGAGGATATTTTCTGTGGAGACAGGTGGCAGCAGTTCTATTTCCGTATGAAGTATATATACGAAGTAATACAATTGCGGTGTTTACATTCGTGGGGAAATATTATTTTTTACTGAGCTGGTGGCAGTCAAAAAGAATGCAATGTTTGTCATGTGATATCCGTATCTTGTTAAGCTAATGGAAACATCCTTAAAGAAGAAGATATAGTTTTTGAGTCATAAGTAAAAGGGATTTCACCGAAATGTGCGGAGTGTAAGTGAAAATCTCAATTTTAACAGATTTTTCTATGTACGATAGCATGCATTTTGAGTTGCGTTTTGTCGCTTGCTGGATAGGAAGAACAACGTAATGCTAAAGAGATTACAACAAATAATTGCTTTATTCCGGATCATAAAATTGGTTTTTCAGCAAAACATTCCGAAATCGATTAGGTCTATCGAATAAAAAATGCAATTGAATAAGCCCTAAAAGAGAAGAAGATATGCTCAAGCCTTTTTCCCGACATATTGCAAGATATGGCACGAAGGCCGTATATGTAAGAATGCATAGAATATTGGAATTTTACCTCAAAAACAGACTCTTTCGTATAGGTGTATAGCAGGGAAGCGCTCTCGGTCAGATTCTGTTTTTGCGTTAAACAAGAGATGAAGAGACCGTCGTTACCGTTAGATACTTGATACTCAGAAATCAAAGAAATTCACACAGGTGTACCGCAGGGAAGCGTTCTCGGTCTGATCCTGTTCTTGCGTTAATCAAGAGATGAATAGACAATCGTTACCACGTTCGCGGACGATATGAATATCCTCGCTATGGATAAGACAATTGAGCCATCTACGGGAGAACTCTAAAATATCGAAAAAAAAAAATATGCGAAGACCTGGCGATTCGTTCTTAACGTACAGAAAGGTACCTCTGTTCATCAACTCGGTACAAACACCTTATGCAAACGAGGCAAAATTCGAATATCTAGAAATGACTCTAAGTTCACGGCTTCAGTGTGCAAGCCTTTCGTTGCACCGTTAAAAGTTTGAGCGTGAGTAGGCTTTTTTGGATCTTAAACTGCCAAATATACAGAGATTGGTGCGAAATAAAGAAAACATAGTCGGCGTAGCGGTCAGCATCGAAAAAGACCCGGAAATGTTGATTCGGCGCAGATCAACTGAATTGGGCATCGCCAGCGAGTCAAACCGGCTTATTTTGGTATTGGATTTGGACTTACATCCGTATAAGATTGTGCTGACACAAGAATTAAAGCCGGACGACCATAGACAACGCCATGAGATCCGGACTTTGGCAAAAAAAATTGTGTTGTGAAGTTGTGAAGAAGAAATTTGCGACGGGGTCATCTCACATCCACATAGATTAACTGTTTGGCGTGGTTTATATGGCATGGCGGCTTCATCGGACTTTATTTCTTTCGAAATGAGGAAGGAGAAACGGTTATCGTCAATGGCAACGATCTGATTGGCTTTTATCAGTCAGCGAGGTAAGTCCAGATATTTACACTATGGCAGATGCTGGAGAAAACTAAAGAAATCCCGATCATACATCAGAATCTTTAACGAGAACATAGGCAGAATCATATCCAGCTCTGGCTAAACTCGCTACATTCTGCAGAAAATGCTCTTGCTTCGTAAAAATCGCAAGCAATTTTACCGAGACCACAAAGGCATGTAAACCTGGTGACTCACTGCCATATGACTTACTCCGAAAAGTGAGAGGACTCTATAGCTTCGCAACTACATACATATTAAAGCTGATAACATTGTGGCAAAAATGGATTTAGTTGTGAATAAGGGAATAGGAGGACCTCGACGAATCAGACAGGACGTTATTACTTTACGGACTTTGTCTAACACGTTTCCGATATTTACTTTGATATTGGTATTCCATCAGAAATCGAATGAACTAAGCAGGCAAATAAGCAATAAGGGGTTGTCAAGCAGATTTTTTATATAATCTACGTCATCCCAAATTGTATGACGATATCCTTGGTAATTTTTAACGAACACTTTTTCGAGTGAAGTTTGGATACATTGGCTTTGACAAGTTTTGGAGGAATAAGTTCAACAGCAAGCTCTAATAGTTGAACTCACAGAGTAGACCCAACCAGAAAAAATGCACATCAGTTGCTTTAGATGACTACCGCATGTAAAACAAATACACAGCAACCGTACACCACGCTGAAATTTCGATTCCAACTCAAAGGAATAGCGCACTAGACAAAGACCTCTCTATTGATAGCGCAAGGACTTCACGTAACTTACCGTGTGCATCTAGAAACAATTCAAAGGCTCCACTAACTGGAGAGACTTATTTGTTGAGGTCAAGATTCACTGTGTCAAGGCGAGAAATGGCTGTGAATGTGTGTGCCATTTTGATTCAGCATGTTTTTTTTTTATTAAGTGGCATGAGTTCCTTTTCCATTATTGGGTAGGTTTGCATTTTTCAAATTCGACTAGCTTCATGGTTTTTCGTAGTCGAACTCGGTGATCAGTGTTTGATTCTAATTTTCTATTTTTTCTTTTGGTAATGTTATTGCTGGAGGAAATTTAATGGATTTTACAATAGAAACTGATCTGGCATTGTTAGAGGTGTAATTGTTTACCCTGTGACACCAAATTAGATCAAATGTGACAAGAGTAACAATGTTTAAATATGTATCTGGAATATGAGAACAAAACACAATCAAAAACTGCGATATTCTTTTCGGCGCATGTTTGGATGTGGGTTTGTTATTGGAAGCAGATTAACGGATTAAACCATGCGCTTATATGGGTCTACTATAAACGAACAAGTGGTAGCAAAAAGACCATGTAACCAAGGAAGCATATTTTAAGCTCCTAGAGAGAACCTAGGAGCAGTGTCCCAAGTATGACACAAAAATTGTACTCGGTGACTTTAGTGCTAAAATAGGAAAGGCACCTTTAGTGGGCATGCACAGTCTGCATGACATCATATCTGAGAACGAACTTAGGCTAAAAGATTTTGCAAAAGGACGAAACATCGTCGTAGGTAACATGGCGGTCTCCTGATCAAAACTAGCATTCTAAACGTCCGCACATTCCGAGGTGAAAAAAATAGATTCGGACCATTACATAATAGAAGTCAAAGTATGAATGCGGATATCAAAGGCGGTACAATGCAATGAAAATACTGTGAGGAACTTTATCATCGGGCGATTAAAATCACAAAAGATGGCTAGAACTTTTTTTGATTGCGTCATCCTTGTATTCCATCAAAATAGCGTTTCAGCAACTTCAAGTGTGGAATACCAGTAGCAATGCTACATAGAGGTCATCAGAAATGCCACCTTCGATGTGGTAGGTTTCACAAGGGGATCACAAACAAGAAACACATGGTTCGACGAACAATTCCTATGGACGCTTTTACCCAAACAGAGGCACAAGCACGGAAAAATCGGGAGCCGCTGTAGACGTACCAGGAGTGGAGAAAAATTGAACACACACTTCTCCGAAGAAAAAAGAAGCTTTTCGAAAAACACGAAGTTGAAGAGAAGAGAGATGCTTCTGTCTGAATGAGTTTTGGAAATTTAAGGCTTGTCGGGCAACAGCGTGTAAAGACGACCAACGGAACATCGTATCATAAATTTCAGAAAGTCCATTCTTAAAATTGCTTATGTATATTTAACCTTAAATCTAACGAATCATGTGGATTCGACGGTTTAGCCACTGAGCTCTTTAAAGCCAGAGAAAATGATCTGGCAAGGACCACGCATCAGCTCACATGACAATTTGAACAGAAAATTGTCTACCCATTTCATAAGAAAGAAGAATCCCTGAAATATGCCATATACAAACTTATGTCAATAAACGTCGTGTACAAGACCCTTATGTATTATGTCACCGTCACCACACCGATCATCAACAGCCTAATAGGCCCGTATCAGTTCGTCTTTAGATCTAGTGAATCCATCGATTCAATTTTCACTCTCCATGTTTTCGAAAAGACCCGATCTAAAGGTTGCATATGATAGCGTCTACCTAGTCTAGTCATAAATAAAAAAAACCAATCCAATCATCAATTGCGCTACGGATCTCATTCATCGGAAAGTTGTCGACAGCGCGGACAAGGGCTTGTTTCAAATTTAACATTTCGGTGATGAGTAAAGCAGGCCATTCTTTCTGAAACGGACCACAACTTTTTATCAAAGTGTTGAGGTCCGAACTACCAGCTAGGCAATCGTCAGGCAATATGAGGTCCGGTACATTTTCTTTTAGTCACTCTTGTTTGGTTTTCGCCTTGTGGACCGGAGCTAAATCTTGTTGGAATGTCCAACACTTGTGGCTTACGATCTCTTCTATAAAAATGGAGATTGGTTTTGCTATCGTAGCTCACTCCACAACATACCATTACATTTACGGGATGGTGGCCTCTTTCAACTATTGGAATATGTTCCGAAACTTTTTTTGATGTCCGAGCATACGCTTGATCATTTTGCTTGTTAAAAGTTTCTTCGACGGTAAAAAAATTCTTATTGATAAACTGAATTTGTCTGTGAGCCTTTTAGCGTTTTTGATTCAATGTGAGTGTTAACAGGTGTCCAGTGTGTCTTTTGTAGGCACTAGGTCACAAGTCTTCTTTGATGATGCGAGACATGGATTTTTGCGAAACATTCATTTCCCACGATAAGGTCTTCTGTTTTCTCATTGGTTTGAGTCTGATTGAAGTATGCACGGTTTTTATGGCTTCCGGAGTTCTCATAGCGTGTGAACACCGAGTGATTTCAAGGGGTCGCTAGGTCCGAAAGATATCACCTTTGACCACATTACACGTGTATCAACCGATCACAACGGAATGATTTTCGATGTCATCCCATTCCATTACTCGACAAAGAAGCATAAAAGCCAGTGGTTAAATAACGGTTAACATGAAAAGAGTGTTATGAATACTTTATCTGAAATGGTTGCAATAACAATTGTATTAAATTTATGGCTAGACTAGGAATATAGAGATAACATATGTTGGGTTTTGAATTCCCTGACAGCTCGGTCCACTGCACATTATTTGAAAAATGTGTTCAAGTTCTCGCATATGTAAATGATACTGACATAACCGGGTGAAACCAGCGGAGTGTAAGTGGGACTTTTATAAATATTGAAGCAGAAGCAGAGCAAATAATTGTGGCGGTCAATGAAATATATGTATACTGTCATGAAAAAAGGACAATCAATTATAATTTTGAGATGGCAAAGGGATTTAACGTATATTGGCTCTGCAATGAACTCATGTAATGACAAACGAATAAGCGCGGGAATTAAGGGAATAGCTCTTGCCAGCAAAGCATATATATTCAGCAATTAAGAAAACAAGACCCACATTATCCCTGTCCTGTTGTAGGGCTCACAAGCATTGACACACCTCTCAAAAATGTAAGAAAACTTTCTTAGTTGCTTTAGCGAAAAATTCCCCGCGTAATATGTGGTGCCATCTGCATTAACGAGGTGTGATGGAGGAGGTGTAACGAAAAACAATTTCGGCTCTACAACGACGTGAATCTGGCCAAAAAGCTACGCTTACAGCAGCTAAGGCGGCTTTTTCATATAGAACGTATATCATCAGCCCCGGCCCTAAAGACCTTCGGTTTCACCATAGTGGGGGAGACTATACCGAATGTACCACACGCAGTTAGAAGGAGAACACAACCCACTTGGTGTTCGTAATTGAAGGTAGTTAGCTAGGAATCGAATTGGATTCAGCGGCATATTTATTTATTTTTTTTTTTTTTATAATTTGCGCGTGCTCAAGGGATTTGAGTACCCTTAAAATGCCTGCACACAGCGCGGGTGAAGGGAAGTTAGGGAGGATAAAAAGAGATATACCCATGTGCATTGGTCTTAAATGTTTGCAAGTTATAATGAATAGGAAATAAAGAACTTGGCAGGGAATTCTATAAACGAGTTGTACGGCTTAGGAATATATATTTCATGATATTTAAGAGTGAGCCCGAAAGTGGGTTTGAGAGTTTACTGATGGTAGTTTAGGTTTAGACCGCTCTAGTCTGTAAGATGCCATCAAAATTAGGAAAAAGTAAGAGTCATGTTATTCCCAACAATAGCAATAATTTGACATACTTTTGTTACACAGAGTTTATTTTATTTTATTAAACTTTAACTTACACCCATCACAATTGCTATTACGTTGGTTTTAACTTAACAAGTAAATGTTTATGTTTCCAAAAATATTTCTATGAACAAGTTTGTGAATTGGTAGTCTAAACAATTGACTCTCAATTAAAACTAAAAAAAAAAAAGATAAACTTGCACAAGTTTTTATGACTTTTATAGTTTTCAAAGACCATTGGAACTGAACCGAAAGGTAATACCATTCTTCAAGTGTCCATTTGGAAGTAGAAAAATCAAAGCAAACTACTCAAGTGGAGGTCATGAGTGACGGGCTCGTTAAGGCTATTTAAAAACACATAGTAAGCAAAAAGAAAACATTTATTTTTGTATCAAGTTTTGTTTACGCTGAATTACGAGTACTTATAAAAGACTAAAAGTTTACATCAACTTCCTAGTCTTTGACAAGGCCGTAGTTACCATTTGCATCTACATATAGCTCGGTTCACGGTTCTAGGGTTTATTTATTTATTTACGAGTATATTACAACCTTGCTGACAAGGTTTGAGTATCTAATATTCTCATCTTTGTCCTGTGTTGTGAATACTGATCTGTTCATTAAGAACTAGGAAGCAATTATGCATGCGTTACATTCAAATTGTTATCTTAATGGGCTTGGTTGGAGCCGATTTTCTTTTGTAAGATATGGGCTGTGTGAATACATAATGTCATAAGGGAATACTGCTGTAGTGTGACGAATAAAGGGTCTATCAGAGTGTATTATTAATTATCATGCAGGTATCTTGCTGCGCAAATTAATTTATTTCGTTGTCTTGCTTCTTAGAATTCGAGATCCAATTAATACACAAAATAAAAGGCATTGCATGACTGATAGACTAGGCATGAAAAGGCATTTGTCACTTTATCTTCGACCCCAATTAGGAAATGTAGAACATACATATTTGTACTAGGTGCAGTGAAAAGTAACCTTCTTGACCGCCAGAATGCGCTGCTACTGCAAAAGGTTATTTTCATATATATTTCAGTGCGATACTGTCTTTAGTTTTGTTTTGACAGCTTATTGTTGTATTTGGCATCATGTTGAGTATGGACAAAAACGATTTTCGTTCTCTCATAAAACATTACTTTTTGAGAGGCGAAACGGCGAAGGAAACAAAAGAAAAGTCGGATAAATATTATGGGGCTAATGCTCCATCAGATTACACCGTCAAATATTGGTTTCGAGAGTTTCGTGGTGGCCGCAATTCCACTACTGATCAAGTCCGCAGTGGCAGGCACTCCGATGCGGTTACAGGAGGACAATATCAAAAAATAAATGAAATGGTATTGGCTGACCAGAAAGTGAATGTGCGCGAGCTAGCAGATACCACAAAGATTAGTACTGAGCGCACACGCCATATTTTGAGCAATATTCTGCATATGAAAAAATTACTCATACTCACTCCTGACCAAAAACACAAACGCGAGAGCACTTCGGAAGAGTGTTTGGACTTGCTGATGCGGAATCGGGCGGACTTTTGGCGTTGATTGGTAACTGTTGAACACCAGGGAACAGAATGAGTGACCGGCAATGAACTGAAGCCGGCACGAGTGCTCCGAAGCAGCCGATTGAGGCTCGATGGGTCGGAAAGGTTATAGCGTCGGTTTCCTTTGATTGTCATGGCATACTCTTCGTGGACTACCTCGAAAAAGGAAAAACCATCAACAGCGAGTATTACTGCCTCACATGAAGCGAAAAAAAAAATTTGTTTTTTCAAGACAATGCACCGGCGCACAAGAGCATCGCAACCGCAACCATGGCTAAAATCAATGACTTACGGCTCCAATTGCTGTCACATCCAATGTATTCGCCCGATTTTGCTCCCTCGGACTATTATCTCTTCCCAAACCTCAAAAGATGGCTCATCAATAAAAAATTCAGCTCACGCAAGGATATCATCGACGCCAAGGAGGAGTATTTTGCAGACCTTCCGGAAAATTACTTTTCAGACGGGATAAAGTAGTTGGAAAATCGCTGGAATAAGTGTATCAAACTAAAAGGGGACTTAATTGAATAAAATAAAAAAAACACTAAAAAAAATTTTTTTTTCATTCCCAAGGAGGTTACTTTTCATCCCACTTAGTATGTTCTGATACGAGTATACTTCAAGAATTTAAATTGTATGCACCTGACAAAATTCTTCGAACAGGAATTTTTTTTATTGAGCCATAGACGTTACAACTGTTTCTACACCTCAATTGTACTATAGGGTATTGGTCGATGATAAACTATTAAGTGCTGACCAGCAGACAAACAAAGCAGCACTATAAACGGGACAGCAGAACGAAACGAACGACATTTTATCCGAGCTCCTCCGACATATTTGAAGCTTAGGCAGGTGAGAATTTCCGAGACTAAGTCAGGGTCTTGGAAAGGAGATTGTGGTGGATGATCCTTTAATGGGCCAACGGCAGCACTCACATCCTAAGCGGGTTACTGGCTTCTGTCTAACCAACCCCTCGTCCTAGGGGTATCCATAACGGAAAAGACCCTGCAAGTTGTGGGTTGTTTCCCTGGGGTTACTGCCCGGCCATGGAAAAGGTTAAGTTACAATGTATAAACAAGAATCGGATACGACGCAAAAGATCGATTCTGCGAGCTCCTGCACAAGACCTGCGAGCAGTGCCCCAACTACGATATTAAAATTGTTATCGACGACTTTATTGCAAAGCAAGGAATAGATGGCATCTTTGGAAGTGCTGTCAGAAAATATAGCCTACAAGACATTGCCTATGATAACGGATTCAGGATTATGTGCTTCACATCGGGGCGAAACATTGTTGTAGCTAACATGTGGTTACCGCATCTTGATACTCATAAGGGGACTTGGAGAACTCTAGATCAATCAACCATCAACCAGATTGAACACATTGCGATCAATGCCAGATACTCCTCTACTATTATGGATGTCCAACCGTTCCGAGGAGTAAACATCGGCACGGACCATTACCTTGTTGTAGCAAAGGTACGGTTGCGGATATTACGACCATCGCAAACGCAAACTAATACTGTGAGTAATATTGATGTCAGACGGCTACAATCCCAAGAAATCGTCAAATCTTTGCTCAACCTATTAAGAGGTCCTATGCCGCCAGCATCAAGTATCGTAGACCAGTGGCAACATTGTCAAAAAGCCATTAGAGATACCGCCTCTGAAGTGCTGGGTTTCAATCGTCAAATACATGCTGTCAACCAGAAATGATACCCAGCATCGACGTTTCGGACATCTGGTTAGATGCTCCTAAGATCTCCTTGCACTTGCTAAGTAGGACCCGAAACCGTGCGATAAAATTCATATTTTATAGTCAATTGAAATACTTCAACACCGTCGTAATGTTTTCTGTCTTACCTTGTTCTGTCGCTGTTTCTACCACCAGTGCTCCAACGAAATTGTCAGTAGCATTCCGCCCCTTCAAACTCTTAACCGTAACACCCGTCTAGCTATGAGTGCTCATCAGTATACCCTCAGGCCTACTTTCGGACATATGTACTCTAAAATATGGTGATTTTTTGCTAAGCCCTAGAGCTCGCTTACGGAATGCCCTACAAGCCCTCTATTTCTCAGTCATTGTAACTTGCAAACATTTAAAACCAATGTACATCGGTAACTCTCTTTTTTCTCTCCCTAATTTTCCTTCGCTCGCGCTATGTGGAAACATTTTAATCCCGCGTTAATTTAAAAAAAAAAAAGAACGTTACTCTCGACAGATATAATTTTGAAATAGTTAAGGACTTTGTCTACGTAGGCTCCGCTATCAATTCAGTCAACGACACTAAGGCTGAGATCAAACGAAGAAATAATTCTTGCAAAGGAAATTGAATAGCAAACTCCTCTCTGCAACAACAAAAGTAACCCTATATAAGACCCCAATAATTCCAGTCCTGCTCTATGACGTAGAGGCATGGACTTTATAAAAAAATGGATGAAAGTGCACTTTCATCAGTGCACTGAGAGGAGAAAATTCTTCAGGTTGTTCTCAGTCCCATCTGCATGGACCGTAAGTGGAGGAGGAAATAAAATGACGAACTGTATGTATATACTGTAAAGCGACATGGACTTATCCAAGAGCTAAGCTAAAAAAAGTCAAGGTCAAACAATTAATATGACTGGGTCATGTAGAGTGAATGGAACCAATGTTCTGCCCTTGAAGGACAACGCAGTAGAGGAAGATCGTGACGCCAGTGGCGCATGCAAGTTGAAGGGAACTTCAGCCAACATTTAGCGCCATTACTAAATGCTTTTATATCTTGAAATATAAGTATTGTATTGTGCAATACCATTGAATAGTAATGTATCTTGTAATGTTATTTAACATGAAAACTGTTAGAGTTAAGCTCAGTAGATGACTAAAGAATAAAACCATTGGCTGTGTGGTTTGGATTTGTTTTTTTTTTTTTTTTTTTTTTTCTAGTTTCTATGATTATCTTGTTTAGGGTTTGCTTCTGCTCCTGCTACTATTTCTTTTTTTCAATTTAATTAATCGGGTGGAAATAGCTTGCAACAACGCCGTTCGTCATCACCAGCGAAAAGAAGATAAATTTTTTCGAACTCGCCAATATGCTCCTTCAATAAAAATTATGTCACGACATTAAACAGCAACGGACAACGGACTCCAACTTTATCTTCACATTCTCCGGCTATTTAAATAATTTTTATTTCAGCGTCATCATATTACTAGCACGAATTGTTCTCGTATATTTTATGTCTCGGATACATCTTGAGATCTCAGCGCCGTCCATGAATAATTTCTGTAAGCTTTGATGAACGAAGTAAGTGAAGATGATATGAAGGTCTTTCAAGGCTTCGCGATGTTTCCATAAACTTTGAATCGCTTCATATGCCGACTTACCTCCAACAGAGACGCATTGACTGGCATAGAGTTTAATGGTATTGCGATGTAGGCAGTCTTAAACTCTTTCATACATTTCATAGTTTGCGACAAAAGTTTCACGGATAAGTAGTTGTTACACTTTCTTGTGTCGCATTTGCCTTTATACAGTGAAACAAGAAAGCTGGTTAGGCGTCTTCTTGTCTTGTCTATTGGTTCTCAGTTCCGATATAAAGAATCTACTGCTTCGGCAATTCCTTTTTTTTTACTACGTAAGTAGCCTAACTCAGGACATAATTTATCAGTTCCGCAATTTCCGAAACGCCTCTTCGTTCCACCACCACGTTTCATTACTTAACACCGTGTTTTTTTTTTTATCAGAGAATCACAGTTTCCATTAGTCATACTGTTCTCATAGACTTCTATTAATATTCCTTTCCTATCAAAAAGTTCAATACGATCCGATTATCTACTGATCGTTCAAGAAATCAGAAACACCCATCACCAAGACTGAAACGTTCGTAATATTTAAGTCGTAAACCATTTATTATTTTCCCAATTAGGTTACCATCGTTAAACATTTTTTCCACTGCTTTTTACTGTTCTTCTCTCATCTTATGAAAGATCTTTGAAAAGGCCAACTCGAATGGGACCTATTTTAATAGCCAAACATAAATCTAAACTGGCGAGTAAATGACATTTTGAATCAACTTCCCACATGATTTTACCTTATACTCGTATTTAGCTTACATTTCATAAACGACGTAATTATAGTATACAAAAATTTATGTATAAAAAAAAAAAAAAAAAAAAAAAAAATCCTTGAGAACTAAATGAGTCTAGTTCTAGAACTTGTTCGCTCATCTTATTTCGTAAGAGAACGAAGAAGAATCTGTTCGCTTACAACCATTTGAATGCTAATGGTGAAAGCAAACGATGTGGGAAATAAAATATACAAGAGGAGGAGAATGTCTTTATTATTTGCTTCTTCAATCTTCAATCTTGCTCCTTTATTCTCAGTCATTCGACCAAGGCCATTGCACTCTGGACCACTAGGTAATTAGTTCAAATGAAGGTCTTTACTCAACAGTTAACTCACACTTTTTCCTCCACCTTCTGAACGAGACTTAAAAGATAACATATTCTGATACAGATACTGGAAGGAGGTTTTTTTTTGTTCATTCTTCTGAAGTGAACGAATTGGTAGTGGGTACGAGTTGAAGAGGAAAGAATAGGGGAGGTAACAAATTTTGTGACGAATTCCTCTAACTTCATATGGGAACGCATGTTCTAGTTCATTGTATTTTGTACTATATTTGTGGTTAAGATTAGAAGAAGGCAGTTAAAAAAAGTTTTAGCACGCTGTTAAGTCAAATAGCACAACGGTAATGACAAGATTGTAGTAAAATAGAAAGCCTTCTGGTTACGAATGTAATATTACCGACATCCAATCACCAACAGTTGATGATCATTTGGACTCTTAATAACCCAGTTGCAGTAGCAATTCGCTCTTTAAGTAGTATTTCAGGTATAGATACTTGAAATTCGTCTGCCAACAATTCGCAAAGTTTTAGTATTCTTCCGTTTAAACATGAATTCGTAAAGTATGGTAAGAGACGAAGGTAATTACTTCACTCAATTTTAAGACAGTCTACGCCTTAAGCGTACAACAATTGCCTTCCGCAATTTACGATTGCTTTCCATTTTTATTTGACCCATCAAACCTCTGGTTAAATTGAAATGACTCGTTAATGACGGTACAAAATTGTATCGTATTATTTTACAACATAATATACGAACAGTGACCTCTCTCACGCGATCTTCTCCTTTTCCTTTTCGCCTCCTGTTGAATGCAAAACTCGTATATTCGTATTTTTTATTTTTTTTTTTTCAGTTCTAACATGTGTACATCGTAGTGAACATTTCCCACAAACTCGTGACACCACTCAGTAATGGCCATAATAGGCCGAAGGATACCTTATGACACGCACCCATCGTTTCACAAATTAGAATATGTGGAGCGCATATGAATAATTCGAAAAAACGACAGCCGATTCGTCAGCTGAATCGGGTGACCTGTCATGTTACACCTTGTATAGCGATTCTAATAGATAGATAGCTTGGTAAAATTTATTTCTTTGAATTGTAAATTAATCACGGCAATTATTTGTAATCATCCAGTTATCTGGTGTGTTAGTAACTTGACTGGCTTACAAGACTTGATAGATGTAGTTAAGCACGTGTGCATGTTGTTAGTTGGTAGTGTTGGAATATTAGAAATTCATACAGCGTTCGATAACAGTTGGGTCAATGTGTTTTTGCATAATAGATACCACCCAACAGAACTGTTGGTATACCTTTCTACTTCTGTCGAGCTGACGCTATGCTCGTTCTGACAATTTCAAGAGAACCTTAATAATTATCATAATTTATGTATACTATGTTCCTATGGTCAGATGCCCAATGAATCGATGCTTCTACTTAGCCTTTCTCATTTACTGAAATGTAGTGTCCAACGTGACATTAAAGTACTGTTGTTTGTGCACTTGCAGCCGGAGTCTTCATTATATTTACATGGACGAGTGCAGCTCCGGAATGCTTATACAAACTAGTCGTCGAATACCTACCCAGGATAAGGAGGAATGGGTATGATCTTGATTACCCTTACCCCTCGATACAATCTTAAGTTATTATTGGTTCGCCAGTACAGTAGATTATTTTTGTTTGAATTCTTATTTATTACCGGTAAAAAGGCATAGAAGCTAGCAACCCTGAAAAGGATCTTTACCGCTGTCCAGGTCGAATCCCTAGGAAACAGTATCGAAAATTTGAAAAGATGCCTACACTCACACCAAAGCTTCAGATCAACCAGTCTGACTTCCTTCCTGTTGAGCAGCATATAGGCAATGGTTGAGTTTCATGTACGGGCAAAATTGCTTTGCATTTACATACTCTGTCTAAGACGCAACATCGAAATTTTCATCGACATTAAAGTATTTTCGACAAAAGAACATGGTCTAGACGAGTTACTAGTTATGCGTCCAGAGCTATGGTGCATCATGTTCAACTCACGTAGGGAGCCCTAAGCCTAATCGACGATTGGCGCCGGTTGTCTGTTGAGCAAGCTTTGAAGAAAATATGGCACTGTTGCTTTCACTAAGCTCGAAAGAGCGACCTATACCAGCTGCAGAGGGGCTTTCCCTAGTATTTCTAGCTCTGCTGTAGACACACGGTTGAATCACTATTCCCTTGGTGTTCATATTATGGCTGCACTGTCAAAGCCACAAAAGGCACTGGAGTTTTTACGAGCTGTCTTTTGACTCTGGTCTTCAGGCCATGCCGTCTACCAAGCGGTGATACACGAAATCCTGATGACAATATATCGGGGTACGAGGACAGTTTTTGTGTCTATAGCGCTTAAAGCTTTGTTAAACTCTTTTACAACTTCCAAGGTAAAATGAAATTAGCTTCCATTGACAATCGGATTTCGTATGAGCATAACTCCAGATGGCATAACTTCAGATGGCATAACACCAGATGGCATAACTCCAGATGGCATAACTCCAGATGGCATAACTCCAGATGGCATAACTCCAGATGGCATAACTCCAGATGGCATAACTCCAGATGGCATAACTCCAGATAGCATGACTTCTCAGATTAGCGTCAAATCAAGCTGGGGCACTATGCGTCTGCTAAGTACCGAAGTGTCCTGGGCATAAGTGACAACCATCCTGCGACGTTTGCTGTGAAAGTGATAATATAGTAACACCGCGGAGCAAACCTCTGTAAGTGTCCAGCCTACGCTGGTATCAGGCTGCAGTTACTTGACGCTGAAGTGGTCGGTGCTGGTACTGTAGGCACTTTACTCATCTTTCTACGAAAGACTGCGAAATTTCATTAAAAAGAACACACAAGGAGTACAATGTAATAATTTGTTTGTCTGAATGCGAAGGAAAAAAATCTTGAAGGAAATTCAGAAGGTAATTTCCGACGTTTTATTAGATCTGTGCGGATGTGGTCTGCAGTTAAGTTGCTCCAGAGTTACCTCAAGATATTTTTTTTTGTTTGAAAAATTGATTTATACGATATTTGGAAGCCTAAGATTCTTCTTCTGGTGAAGGGAATGCTGACACTTTTGGCTAAGTGAGTCTGAAGGAAATCTACAGCCAGTCTTAGGTGTGAGCACTACATTACCTTTCCCCATCCTCTCCAAATGTACTATATGTGGCTAACTAACGCACTAGCGACACGATAAAAATGTCTGATTGGATTCAATAGGGTATGAGAGTGAAAGAATCTGTATCGTCTGCAGGAGCTTTGCATGACTTCTGTATCGAAATGGCCAATGTGGTTAGTTAAATCAAATTAAAACAAACAGAGACTCCATTCAGTTAGACAAGCAATCTCTACTCATGAGGACCGGAGTTGATGACAGATGATCCAAATCTCTTATTTTCAACCTCTATATATCCAAAATTGCACATGATACCAGAAGACGAATATCTACTGTAAAAAGGACCCACCCAGGCCCGGTAAGAGATATAAATACTTCACTGGCGTATAAAAACATCGTATTTCTGTAAAAATTAGAAACAGTCTCATTTCGGAAGTGGCCAGGGATACCGGCTGGGATAAGAAAGAAAAAATAAAATCTGTAGACAACTTATTAAGCGACAGTTGTCAGCAAATTCGTGGTGCAAATGCGACTCAAAAAAATGGGCGAAACTGGGAACGCCTATCCACTGAAATTTGTTGCGACATCTGCTAAAAATGACTAACTCTCGATTATTATGTTACAATATAGAGAACAAGTTGTCGAAGTCCATTCTCATAGCTCAAAGTGATAGTATTCCAAAACAGCTTGCCAAAAAGGATACGATAGCGAAATATAGTATCCTTTCCCGAATCGCCAGAAAACACTTCAATCTTATCATATTCAGGGTTTTAAAGAAAAATACTAGAAAAACAATTACCTTACAATTTCTGATGAGAATAAGGCATTTTCAAAGCCCATTCGGACGGCAACCAATGTCACAACTAGGAAAAGAATGCTCGTTCATTCCAAATGCTCTGTAGACTGCTCGACGGATGAAATGATCGATAATTCAAAACAAAGGGTACCAACAGCACTATTAAAATCGACGGCATCAGAAGACCTACTCTTATCATCATCTCAGATACCAGAGGATAAATCGTCAGCCTAATATGTATGCTATGAACGCTATCAACACACCACCTATGGTATCTGCAATATATGTATTAATTAATTTACGATTATGCACGAAACTGCCATGTCATAAATTTTCTAGAAATCTGCCTAGATTTGATTTTTAGCAAGAAACCATATACCATGACCAAGATTTCTTTTCAGTTGCTTGATCCTTAAACTGAAGAAACGACTCGGTATCCCTTTTTTTCATTATTATGATCGGTAACATTTGAAAAACCGTTTACCTTGGGCATTCCCAAACCTATCAGCACCCTGTAGCCGAGGTAGTGCAGTCGATGGGTTTTCTCTTTGCCTTTTATCTGTGCACATGGATCCGTCTTTACATGAGTTTTGAATGAATATTTCTTGCTCGTCGAGTTTTCAAGAGTTCGAGAGGTCGTTATTGCTCAATTATACTTTCTGACACTCATACATCTGACACTCTCAAGAGACTAGTGAAGTACTGCAATATCCACAGAAAAGCTCTTATAATTGGCTACAATGACAACGCTCGCAACACAATGTGGAGCAGCTCAGACAAAAACATGGGAGGTGAGATAATTTAAGAATTTTTAGTGAGTAATAACACAATAATTTGGAGACCTCTTTTCAATTCAATAATGAACAAGGCCATAAACTACCTATAGACCTATGAGTTCATTGGAGTAAATAACTTGGATATTTTTGAAAGTTTCCTCTCCATAAAATAGAATGGATTTGGTGATGAAGTCTATCCAACTTTTGTTAAAGCCATTCTTTCTCTTTTATATATTTCCTCATTCATGGAAAATGGCAAAAATTTTACCAATTCCCAAAAATGGGGTAATCGATGAGTTCGGGCCTTTATAAATTCTGCCTTTTCTCCTAAAAGTTTGTGAACGTCTTATACAAAAACAACTAAATGTATATCTGTGCCGGTATAACTTGTTCGTTCAATTTCAATCTCGCTTTCGTTCCAAGCAAGATTGTACGATGGCGGTCCGAGAAGTACCCGACCCAACAGAGAAAACACAAAAATTTTGGAAAAAAATTTATTTATTTTTCAACATAATCGCCTTTCAGCTCTATACACTTTTTCCAGCGGTGTTCAAAAAGTTCGATACCCTTTTTATAAATAGCCATTTACTGCGGACATCATTTCTTCATCGTTGGAAAATTTTTGACCACTGAGCCATTTTTTCAAGCTTGGGAACAGAAAATAATCGGAGGGGGCTAAATCTGGCGAATAGGGTGCATTAGATAGCAATTCGAACTTTAATTCATTAATTTTGGCCATTGCAGTAACGGATTTGTGAGCTGGTGCATCGTCCTTATGAAACAACACTTTCTTTTGAACTAAATGCGACCGTTTTTGCTTGATTTCTTCACTCAAACGTTGCAATAAGTTCGCATAATACTGGCCGTTCATAGCTTTTCCTTTTTCAAGATATACAATGAAAATTGACGCCATGATCTTGCCTGCAGATGAAACGGTCTTCGCTTTCTTTGGAGCCTGTTCTTCCTTTTGAATCCATTGTTTTGATTGTTCTTTTGTCTCGGGTGTAAAGTGATGAACCAATGTTTCATCCATTGTTATGAAACGGCGTAAAAATTCTGCTTTGTTGCTGTGAAACTTCGCTAAATACTCAATTGAAACATAATTGAAACATCTTCGCGACACTGTTTTTGCTCGAGTGTGACCAAACGCGGCACCCATCTTGCACACAGCTTTCTCATGTCCAAATTTTCATAATATGCGATGTACCGCACTTTTTAAAATGCCTACAAGGTCGCTTTTTGGATTTACTTCACCATTTCTGAAGTCGTCACCTCATTTGGTCGACCACTGTGATGCTCGTCTTGGCAGCTCGTACGGCCTCGTTTAAGCTCAGCAACCCTAAATTTTACTGTTGTAAACGAAGGAGCAGACTCACCCAGAGTAGATCCTAGTTCAGCTTTTATATTGGTTGGGCTGAGGCCTTCTAAATAAAAGTATTGTATCACATAACGATGACCAATTTTTTCCATTTTCACAAATTCACTGACAACGTTCACTATTGATGGCTGCCAAACAAATACTAAACAACGTGGCGCTTTAAACCTTAAAACATATGCTTTATAGACTGCGTACTTTACAATACTAATAATTTTCAATTCCAATAATAATGATATTTTCAAACAACTACCGCCATGTCTTGGTCAGGCCTGGTACTTCTGGGACCGCTCTCGTACTACCGCTATAACTAGAGTGGTAGACGACATAAGATCTATGCTAGATGCAGACAATGTCACCTTCTTGATCCCATTGGACTTTCCTAAAGCCTTCGATACGGTCAACCGTACAAATTTCTCGGTTTGCAACGAACTTTATTTCGTCGTACCTCAGTGATAACGAGGTGTCCTCTTGGCTTGATTGACATTTGTGCCCGAAATATTAACCAGGACCTTGAGCGTATTCTGAGCTGGTCGGTTAAGAACGGTTTAACTTTTAGTCCACAAAAATGCGAATGCTAAGTGATCTCCAAAATAATCTTGGACTTGTCGTATTTTCCGTCTATATATTTAGGCAACCCACCTTTGAAGATGGTATCTTCAGCTAAAAGTTTAGGGATCGTGTCGAACTTTGATGTGGACCGATCTCATAAATTCTACTGTCGGTAAGACCTATGGTATTCTCCGAAAGCTATGGACAGCTCAACAATTTAAACCGTTAAAAACGAGAATAATACTTGCCATTCATGTTACTCACATACGGATGTGAAATCTTTGGAAATTGCGACTCTGTTAGTAAGAGAAAGCTCTAAGTCGCTTTAAATAGTATTATTCGATATGTGTACACTTTGCATACGTATGACCATGTTTTACATTTGTCTAAAAACCTTCTTGGGATGATTTTTGAAAATTTCATTAAGTTTCATACATTAAAAATAAAAACGTGGTAAATTAAAAACACGTCAACCAATGTACCTTTATTAAAAATTCCAGTTTCCGACATTAACTAGATCGGCTTGTTTAATAGTTCCGTGTTTTTCTTGTTTAACGTCGAAAAGACAATTTTTCATCGCTGCTATTTAACTATGGTATTTACTACCGCTTTTTTAAAGAAAAATCTGTGACATCGGAACATTTAAAAAGGAATTGCTACGCCGTGTCTGGTCTTTTTTCGTTTCTTCTCTCAATTCCTTACTTATATTTTAAATTTTTAAATTGTTAAATATGTATTTAAGATTTCTACGCAATTTATTATATTTTTTGTTACTTTTATTTATAGGTTCTATAACTCGTGCGGTTTGCTAAGAGATGGCGTAACTTGTATTATTCTATTATTATTATTCCATTGGAACATGCGTTGGAAAGATACTTTCATTGTACGTCATTTCAGTATAAAGTCATCGTATTTTGGTGGAAGTTTATAGTGAACATGCGCTAGCTGAGCGAATGTGCCAAAAGTGGTTTGCACCATTTAAAAGTGGTAATTTTGGCTTGGAAGACGATGAACGTCCTGGGCAGCCAAAAAAGTTTGAAGATGAAGAACTGGAAGCATTACTCTATGAAGATTGTTGCCAAACACAAGAAGAAGAGCTCACAGAATCTTTGGGTGTGACTCAAGTAGCCATTTCAAAACGTTTAAAAGCAGCTGGATATATTCAAAAGCAAGGAAATTGGGTTCCACATGAACTCAAGTTTGTCCGAAATGCTGCTGGAACGACACAAAAGGAAGTCATTTTTGCATCACAATGTTACTGGTGATGAAAAATGGATCCATTACGACAACCCCAAGCTCAAAAAATCATATGTGAAACCCGGCCAACCAGCCAAATCAACGGCAAAGCCGAATATCCATGGCGCGAAAGTAATGCTCTGTATTTGATGGGATCAGATGGGTGTGCTGTATTATGAGTTGCTAAAACTGGGTGAAACCATCAATGGACAACGCTACCGAACCAATTAATCCGTTTGAAGAGAGCAGTAGCCAAAAAACGCCCGAAATATGCGACAAGACACGAGGCTATAATTTTCCATCATGACAACGCTCGGCCCCACGTTGCTATTCCGGTTAACAACTATTTGGAAAACAGTGGATGGGAAGTCTTACCCCACCCGCCTTATAGTCCGGACCTTGCCCCTTCTAACTACCATTTGTTCCGGTCTATGCAGAACGCCCTCACTAAAATACGGTTCACATCAGAGCAGAATATCAAAAATTGGCTTGATTTATTCTTGGCTGCCACGCCGGCGCAGTTCTTTTGGGATGGGATCCACAAATTGCCAGAAAGATGGGAAAAAATCATAGCTTCAGAAAATAGATGTAAAAAAAATGGAAATACTATAGATCTCTTTTTTTTTAGATTTTTGTCTACCACGTGTACCTGTAGTGTCAAGATACAAATGTCTCGATAGGGAGCATTTATTGTGAAAGGGCCTTTTTTTTTTTGTCAAACATGTTTAGTATACATCAAGTCATTGAGCAAACATCTTATTTTTTCATCGTGTTAAAAATGTCGAATTTTGTACCAGAAAATGAAAATGATGATTTGTATTAATTTTTTGTTTTCATTTGAAGAAAAGTGCTGCAGAGTCGCATGCTTGTTGAGGCATGCTCTATCAGAAGCAACATGCAAAAGATTTTTCAACGATTCAGAGATAACGATCTTGATGTGAGAAATGAAGAACCTGGAAGACGCCGAATTGCAAACAATACTAGGTGGGGTGAAAACAACCTCCTTGACCGCCAGAATGCGCTGCTTCTGCAAAAAAGGTTATGGTGCCTTCAAGTCCGTTCATATTTAGACAAACATGCCAAATATCATTGCAATACTGTCTTTAGTTTTGTTTTGAAAGCTGATTGTTGTTGACGTGTTTAGCATTATGTTGATTATGTACAAAAACGATTTTCGTTCTCTCATAAAACATTATATTTTGAAAGGCAAAACGGCGAAAGAAACAAAAGAAAAGTTGGATAAATATTATGGGGCTAATACTCCGTCAGATTACACTGTCAAATATTGGTTTCGAGAGCTTCCTGGTGGCCGGAATTCTACTACCGATCAAGTCCGCAACGGCAGGCCCTCCGATGCGGTTACAGTGGACAATGTCAAAGAAATACATGAAATGGTGTTGGCTGATACCACAAAGATTAGTACTGAGCGAGTGCACACGCCATATTTTGAGCAATATTCTGCATACGAAAATGTTATCCTGCCTGGGTGTCGCGCATACTCACTCCTGACCAAAAACACGAACGCGAGAGCACTTCGAAAAAGTGTTTGGAATTGCTGATGCGGAATCGGGGGGACTTTTGGCGTCGATTGGTAACTGTTAATGAAACTTGAATCCACTATGTTCTGATCTAATTGAAGTCGGAACGAGTGCTCCGAAGCGGCCGAGGGAGGCTCGATGGGTTGGAGAGATTATGGCGTCGGTTTTCTGGGATTGTCATTATGATACTGTCGCATCCACCGTATTCACCCGATTTGGCTCCCTCGGACTCTTCCGATGGCTCATCAATAATAAGTGTAGCTCACGCGAGGAAATCATCGACGCCACGGAGGAGTATTTTGCAGACCTTCCGGAAAATTGCTTTTCGGACGGGATCAAGAAGTTGGAAAATCGCTAGAATAAGTGTATCAAACTAAAAGGGGATAATAAAATACAAAAACATTTAAAAAAAAAATTTTTTTTTTCATTCCCAAGGAGGTTACCCTTTCATCCCACCTAGTATTTATTTCTAACTTTGAGTTAGAAACAAATGGCAGAAATGTTAAATGTTGCGTTTAAAAGCTATGGGAAAGGTCCAAAAGTCTGGAAAATGGGTGCCAATTTGAATTAAATGAAAGACAGATGGAAAACCGAAAAACCACTTGTGAAATTTTGCTTCAAAGACACGATAAGAAATCAGTTTTGCATCGAATTGTTACTGGCGATGAAAAATGGATTTACTTTCAGAATCCTAAACGAAAAAAAATCATGGGTTAAAGCCGGGAAAACAAGTGATCAATTTGAATCATGCATTGGTCGAAAAACTATCAGAATGAGCAAGAGGGTAAGGTAATTTTACTCCATGACAATACACCTGCACACAAAGCAAAACTAGTTCAGGATACAACCAAAGCACTTGGCAGGGAGCTGCTACCTTAGCCGCCGTATTCAACAGACTTGGCTTCTTCCGATTACCATTTGTTTTTATCGATGGGACACGCATTAGCTGAACAGCACTTCGAATCCTACGAGGAAGTCAAAAATTGGGTGACATTAAAAATTAGTGTTTTATTTTCACAAAAAAGCGCTCACTTTATACCGGTACACCTGGTATACCAATAAATTGAAGTACTTTTTTTAGAAGTCTATTTTTTTTTTTTTTTTTTTTTTTTTTTTTTTTTTTTTTTTTTTTTTTTTTTGCCGACGCAATGATAAATTTTCTTAACAAATTTTCGCGTCGGAAAGAGATAAGTAGATGAGATGCCAACGCTCACAGCACGGTGAGATAATTTAAGAGTTTTCATAAAACAGTGGTAAAACATTCATTCGGAGACTTCATCTTATAATGAACAAGGCTATAAACTACGAATCGACCACAAAACAGCCATCGTTGAAATTTAAGTATATCTTTTTAATTCCACTTTAAAAATCAAATCGGTATCATGTGCCATCTTCGATTCACGCCAGCGTCTTCAGACGCATGGAAAAAAACATTTTTACACAAAAGTCCCAAACCTTTAAAAGTATTTTTGTTGTTCGATAGTAAAAAAAAAAAAAAACTAACTAACAAGTCGATTGAATTAAGGTTGAGGGCTAAATTGAAGTCGTTACATGACGCCGATCTCGAAAATGGTCGAACATTTCTGATCGTTTCAAAATATACGGAACCTATCCAGTTTGGTTATAGAACAGGTTTATCTGCTCAAGTTGCCCTTTTAGACTTTTGTTCTTCATATAGAAAGGAATGGATGACAAGAGATCCTGTGCTGGTCTTTTTACTGATATAGTCGACTCTCGATAAATATTGGGTTGTACCACATCAAATGTCCGATTTTCGCTCAGTCGGAAATAAGAAGTTCTCGAGTGCACATCTGTGCCAGAACGTTAAATTTTCTTTTTTTTATAAAAAAAAGTGGTACGTGTGCTTGACGTGTGAGAATTTAAGGGGTTCGTTACAAATACCGTTATATTTTTCGAGGAATTATTTACCATGCTGTCGGCAGTTCAAATTGGAACCCTCTTCCTTTACGTATTTATTGTAAAATGAGACATAATGCGTCATTGACAATGAAAAACATTAATCTCCGTTCGGGAGATATTAGCCTCGAAATTAGCCAACGAAATCGGTGCGGAAGATTGCACAAAGTATGGGAGTATCCCCAGTGACAATGAGTCGACACCCTTCTTCCATAGGAAATGATAAAAAAAAAAATAATGCGTACCCCATGAACGAATACCAAAAACTACGGCGCCTGGAAATCTGCGCATCGCTTACATTAAGAAACCAAATTGAACCGTTTTTGCACTGGTTAGTCACCTGTGATGAAAAGTGGATACTGTATGATAACCTTAAAAGAACTGGGCAGTGGTTGGATGCAAATGAAAAAACACAACACACCCCCAAGCCCGATCTTCACCCAAAAGAGATTATGGTGACAATTTGGTGGACATTGAAAGGACCAATCCACTTTTCATTTTTTCAACCTGGAAAAACGATAAACGCTATCAAATATTGTAAGGAAGTCGACATACTATATTGCATGCAAAATTGGCTGAAAAGCAACCTGCGTTTGTCAATAGGCACGGTTCGATCCTTTTGCATGGCAATGTCAGACCCTATACCTCACAAGTAACGGTGCAAAAACTGTTGCAGTTGGGATTTGAAATTCTTCTGCATCCACCGTACTTACCTGATAGTTCCCAAACGGATTACCATCTTTTCCGCAATCTGGATTCATTTTGCCGGCAGAAGGTCTTCCGGAACCGACTACAGGTCATAAAAGCCTTTAAAGACATAACATAACGGAGGAATTGGTTGCTTCTTCGAACCTGTATACTTTTTTTAAAAACTGAACAAGTTTATTCTCTTCGTAATTCAGTTTGCATTTGGCTGTGACTCCTGGCGTGTGTAGCTTCGGATTTACGTTGCGGTGGTGTAAGTGTAAGTATCGTTCAGTCGAATAACTGCCTTCCAGTCGTCGCGAAACAATTTGGGATTCTTCTATCGACATTTATCAGTATTTTGAAGAGGAAAGACCAGATCGTCGGATGCAACGAAAATAAATGTAGGAAAAGGTGCAGGGAAGGTCAGTATCCCTGTCCAGAGGAATGTTTAGTTAAATGGCTTGGTGAGACTAGAGGTCAAAACATATTAGTTGGACGTCTAATTCTGAAAGAGAAAGCTCAGTCGTTTGCAACTTTGATTGGCATTCAATTATCTACTGCTAGTGAAGAGAGGCTGACCAATTTTAAGAAACGTCAAGGCATTGCTTCAAAAAGATTTGTGGCGAAAGCGTGACCGACCGAACCTTGATTTTGAAGATGTAATATGCCACGGTGGCAAACCCAGCAAGGAAAGGACATCAGCAGTGAACATGGACGGATGTGATAAGTTAAGACCACTAGTGATAGAAAACTTGTAAAACCATGATATTTCAACGGTGAGAAATCACTTTCTGCAAACCTTACTGTTCAAACAAAACATCGTAGAAGACAACAAAATTATTTAATGAGTGACTTCTAAATTTGAACGATGACATGGTAAAACGAAACGCAAAATTCTGCTATTTTTGGACAATTGCACTGTTCATAACGATCCACCTCCGCTTTCCCACATTTCTCTCCTAACACGACATTTAAGCTACAGCCGTTAGACTAAGGAGTCATCCAAAATTTTCAAACGCTCTACCGCGAAGAACTTGTCTGAACAGCATAGATAAAGAAGCGCAGGCCAACATAACAGTTCTGACTGTCATGAGCCTAAAATGTCACCCCAATAACAATTTTTAACTGTTTCAGAAAATGTGGATGCCGTAAAGGCACACCGATTCAACAGCAATCGGAACCAGTTTTTCATTCCTGTTGGGACCTTCTTCCTGACCAAAAAGGTTTGACTTTCCTCGTAGTCCTCGTACATTTTGATAAAGACGCAGGCGTCCATCGTCCTCTGTCTGAAATTCTGACCAATTCGATTGACGATAAGGATGAAGACGATGAAGAAGAATCTGTCCTGATACCGTTCGTTTCACTAAACGAGGCAATGTCGTCAATGAGTGCTTTATGTTCATATGCACTTAGAAAATTCGCTTGATCAAGTATGCTGGACCTCACTCACTCAAAAACGTAATTATAGAGCTGATTTCTTTTTCAAAAATGATGGATAAACTTGGTTGATTACAAAAAATGTTTGTATAAATGATTTGAATAGAATTTAAAAAGATTTTTGAAAAAATTAAAATATGCTCTTAATTTTGATAATTAAAACTTTTGTTAAATAAAACTCTCAATAGTTTAAATTTTTTGCCAGGTCCTGACAGATTCAATTTATCGAAAGTTGACCGATAAGCAAAGCGTTTGATATAGTTGACTACAGAATTAATCAACTCTGCTTCCGCGGAGTTATGAATGTAATTATCGTAGTTTGCTTCCTTACTTAAAGACAGGATACAACAAGTAAATTTCGGGATGAACCAAGTCTCCCCAGAACTCTTAAGTTTGGTGTTCCTCAAGGATCTGTCTTTGGACCTACCGTGTTTTTAATATACATAAATTTCATGATTGCATTACCTGTTAAGGAAAAAACTAAAGCATTTGCTGATGTTCTGAGAATTGCATATACCACAGTCAACTTTTTTAACCTGGTAGTTGATATTAATTGTGATATGCATCCGGTTCGCTGAGCACAGAAAAGTACTTAGCAACAAAACAAAGCTGATGATTTTCAGACAAAGTTCACAAGAATATCTTGATATTGATTTCATATTCCATGCGCCAGACTGCCACCGGTACCTATTACCTACAATATAACGGCAGAACCGATTGTTGTGAATCCTGTTTTAAAGTTGAAATTGTGCGTAACTTCGTATATTTCAGAGTGACAATAGCAATACTTTCTTTTCACCATTCGATATTTTTATCAACAAGTTTTTCTCCATCAAAATCTTGGGGATTAAGCTGTTGGGCAAGTACTTATGGTATACTAATAAATTGCAGCAATTGAACGTCCTTAAAAAGTGCGCCATATGGAAAGTCTGCAAGTGCAGCAGCCTAGCCCATTTTTCAGAACCTTTTAGACTACTGAACTTTATTCCAGTGAGATATGAATTTTATTATAGGATGCTAAGAATTTTCTATATGATTCTTACCTTACGTAAGAATATATTTTCCACTGACATATTGCCATTTCCACTTTTCGCACCACTACGTAGCTTCAGAAATTCCTACAGCTTTCAAGTTGTCTGACAACCTTCCTGCAGAAATACCATCCATTCCTACTTTACTTACTATGTTTTTTTTAAAAAGATAAATATCTAATGTCACTCACTATTCTCCATTTTATTGCTACAATAAATGTAAGCTGTACATGTTAATACTTTTGTAAAAGAGAATAATAAACAAAATCAAAAGGAAAAGCGGACCACCAGGCCAAGAAATGTGCAAAGTCCAATAAGCCATTTTCCCTGATAGGAAGCAAATAAGAGGACTTTGCGAGGCACTTACAGATCAGTTTCACCGAAGCAGATTGGGAATCGTCTCCGCTGAAATGAAGGTGTCTATGAAACATTTAATTACCTTCTGTCCTGCAAATTTCTACATAAATGTATTTTCCATGAAAGTAAACACGTAAAGATCTAGCTAAACTGTGCATACATGCACGTCCGTAACTATGCACTTAACTAAGATCTCCAATCAAGATCTCAACTAAACTGAACACTTTTCTTTTCTGAATACAATCGATTGAACAGTGTTTGATGAAAGCACTGGACCTGTCTACTCTGTCAAAAAGACACAGAATGTCTTTGTCTTTGGCTTTATTTCTGTTCTGGTCGCCCCATTTGGCGGCAACATCACAAAGAAACTACTTCAATCAAAAGAAAAGGTCCACTTTAGACTAACCAACAACACAAGTATATCTACCATCAAGTAATTCTTCCACTTTACAACATATTCAAACCAAAGGCAATGACCCTACAAGATGATCATTAAGACCCCCTCAAGCGAAGAACCAAATCAAAAAAAAAAAAAAACCGAAGATGTGAAAAAAAGAAGAAAAGCACAAAGAATGGTTACTTTTCATCCGTCGTCAGATACGAGTACTGTAACCAAGTTTCAGTCCGAAACCGCAAAATCCATGTACTGGCTGGCCACAAACAGGCCGCGCAAAGTGAAGAGTATTCTATGTCACTCAATTGGGTTTATGCTATGCCTCAGTCTAAGTTAAACGCTCCGTAAAACTTGGTCATATTGATGGATTATATCGTAAAAATAGGCAGAAACCGACTGAGTGACGAATGCCTGACTGACATGAAATTAAGTTTCATAGTTGACTACGCACACACTATTATTATTATTATTATTATTTTTTTTTTTAATTTTGTTATTTTGGTCAAAGGTGTGGAATAAAAAGAAAAACACAATCCAGAGCCCTTACAGTAGGAGTTGATAGACCTTTCTCAGTGCCAAGAATGCCTAAAACTTCTGTTGCCAGATGAAGAAAACTTCCATATTTGGCACATGATATCGATGAATCCACTATTTGGCACATGACACCATCACAATTTCATTTTACAAACTCATACGAATAGAGGTATGAGTATAGTACGAGTATACCCGGTTAAGTAGTGTTCCACCTCCTCGTCGTTTAACTCATTGGTTTGGCAGTTAAGCCTCAGGCTCTCCCTGAACCGATAAATTTTCTCGCCAAAAGCCATTTTTGGTAACTGGTAGATGACTTCAAGCGTATCACCGTATACTGCTCCTATCAAAACATCACGTTCGCTAGAGGAGGGTTTTTGTTTCCATCTATTCGTGGAACGATTTCATATTTTGGCGGACGCGATGCATAAACATTGTTTCATACTGGTGGTTCCAGAACCAAGGCATGGCAATACAAAAGGAATAATAAGTTGTACGAATGTTCTTCTGTTCTGATGGTTATGTCAACACGATACATCATAAAAAAGCATAAATAGGCAGCAAATGCCTTATAAGACCATCTACCGCATGAACGCCATTGTAAACACTGAATTCTCGCCCTCTACGTTTCCTTGTTTAGTGTTCGCATCAAACAGATTCCAACTCCTGCTTTGTTACGAGTATGGCGGTTTCTTTTCCTGCCTGGCAGAGCATCATTTGCGAATTCAAAATACATAGACCTATCGACCGGGAGTTCGTTCCTTTAATCCATTTTATGACATCGTTTCGGTTATGAATTAAGGAAATCAGCAGTGTCTTGAACAAGTAGAACTTGCAACAGAACAGTGCAAGAGTATGTCCTCCTGAACTGAAGCAATGTTTTGTCGTTTTTTTTTTTCTTCCTATTTTTTTGCTCAAGTCAAGGTTAAATTGCCATTACTACAACGACTTTCACTTGTCTCCTTAAAGAAGAAAAACAAAATGAAGACTTGGGGATAATCCATAATCTTTTCCTGTTTATAAAAGAAATAATAATAAAAAAAAAAAAAAATCCAAGGAAGAAGTGTAAAATTAAATGAGTTGACATTTTGGATTGCACAGCATTTTAAGCGGTCTTAAGAGCAGATTTACGATTCAAGCATAGAGGAATTTTAAACTCATATAAACTGTGTGATAAGTCAATGAAATGACAATCTTTGACTTCGAATAACAATTGGGGATTCCTTCTCAGTTTAAAGTTTAAGATATCCGCACTGAAAACGAGGAAGGATGTATTTTAAATTGACAATAGTTTATTGTTTTGTCTAATAGTCTCAAAAGTACTCTCAAGCAGGTCTTAATTTTTTTTTTCTTTTTTTTTTCAGGTCTGTTGTAGCGAACAAAGTGGGATCGTATATTAGTGTAAAAGTGCCTAGGGCAACTCTCAGATCTGTATACAGGTCTTGCGCATAAACACGTAAGTAATCGCTTACATACTCTTTCCATTGCTAAAACGATTTGCCTATACTACATAGGGGCAGTTAATACTTTGAGATAATGACTGACTCACTATGGGCAACCCAATGAAACGATTTACGGAGAACTAACTTCCGATCTGCCCGTGAAATGTTCGGATGCTTAACAGACCGCGTGCAACCGAACTACTATCTAAAATTATCGACTGCTACAAAGCTGACATAACCGCCATCTTAGATATGCGATTGGATGGACCTGACGAAGAACTATTATATCTACTACGAAGACCTCTACAGAAAACCGGCGTGACAAGGACAGAAGTCCCAACTTTTATTCGAATGGAGATTTACCGTTGGAGGAAGACTTAGGGAACGAGTCATGAGCTTCAGGCATGTGAGCGAATTTTTCGTGTATATCGTTAGGTTCTACGATCCCCAGAATTGACAATTTTGTTCATTTACGTACCTATATCCATCTAAAAATGGGATTCATTAGAAAAGATCAAATTCGATGACAAATTGTCCTGGAGATCCAATACCCAGTTAACAAATCGGCGACGTCGTAGATAGTCGAAAGGTTTCAATCGTTGTGTAATTTGGATTTCATAGGCAAAAATTGTTGATTTCGGCGATGAATTACGGTGTATGGCTGGCTGTGAACACTTTCTCTGATGTTTTGACGTGTACGTGCTCTCCTAGCATGCTGATATGGAGATTGACCGAATTTTGAACCCACTAGGGCATTTATGTTGACCGAAAAATTCACGAATTTTACGAAACGTTACTTTTACAGATCATAATGCGTTACTAAAAGACTCCATGACACAAATTGCCAAAACTGGTATGACATCTGTCAAAAAAGATGAAAGTAATTGACAGACCATCTGTTGGCTCACCCTTTAGTTGCTTATGGGGATCTAGTCTGTTCAGCTGTATTACGAAAATCAGCGTTCTGTAAGAAATGTTTTTTCCGTGCGATTCGAGGAACTTACGGTGCGCATAATCGACCTACTGAAACCACTATAGCCAATACCATACGCAAATTTGATTTCCAGTTTACATTAGTGGATGATAATTGACGGTTTAGACCACATCCAGCACGTAGTGAAGAGACTACAGTTACTGAGTGTACGCAAATACCGTGACGAATCGATTCGTCGTCCTTCTCAGCAGCTTGGCTCGGTGTATTCGATAACTTAACATATTTTAGGTGAGGATCTCGGTCTAAAACCGTACAAAATTCAACTTCTGCAAGAATTAAAACCAGGCGACTTGAATTTGCGTCATACTTTCAGTGAATGAGGTTTGGAAAAACTCAATGAAAATCCGGTGTTTTATCGTGAAATTTTGTTCAGTGAAAAGGCCCATTTCTGGCTCAATGGATATGTCAATAAACAAAAATGCCGTATTTGGGCTGATGAACAACCCGAATTGTACCAAGAGCTACCATTACATCCATTAAAAACAACGGTATGGTGTGGTTTATGGGCTGGTGGAATCATTGGTCCATATTTCTTCAAAAATGAGGCAAATCAGAATGTTATCGTCAATGGTAACCGTTATCGCGCCATGTTCGCGGACTATGTGCTTCCTGAAATTCAAGCACATGGTCTCGGTGAGCTCTGGTTTCAACAAGACGGCGCTACGAGCCATACAGTGTGTGAAACAATGGACTTGTCAAGAAATCATTTTCTCTGGGGATATGTAAGTCTCAAGTCTTTAGGAATAAGTCAGCTATGATTGACGCTTTGGAAGCCAACATTCCTCTTGTTATCCACAAGATACTAGTCGCTATGCTCGAACGAGTCGCCTGAAATTGGACCTTCCGAATGGACCACCTTAGACGTAGTCGTGGCCAACATTTACATAATATCATTTTCAAAAAATAAATGCCACGAATCGTTCTTTTAACCAATAATAAAAAATTTAAGTTCACTTTCAGATTTATGTGTTTTATTTTACATTATAAATCATACCTCATGATGAATCACCCTATACAAACAATCTTAGTGTTGAGAAAGGAATTTTTCCAGACTCACTTCAAACATCAGTGGTAATTCCACTTTATAAAAGGGGAGATACCACTATTTTGAATAATTATCTTTATCAATTATTATCTTTTATAAGATTTTTGAAATAGGTATAACATCCAGAATACATTCCTTCCTAGATAAAGTCCGTTTGTTAGTGATTTTCAGTTTGGTTTTGGAAGCGGAAGATCTACCGAAGATGTTTTGTTGAAACTGTGCAGCGAAATCTAAAATATGAATCTCAAATTTCAGCTGCTCGGTACACGGTAGATCATAAGATGCTTATTACTAAAGTGTATACTAATTTAGGCTTCAGAGGATCGATACATGTGTGGTTTGCTTTTTATCTAAGATTGTAGCTTGAGCTCACAGAATCTAATCAATATAGGTGTTCCTCATGGGTCCATCCTGGGTCCAATTTTTTTCTTAATTTTCGTAAATTCCTTATTCATTCAACATTTTAAAGGCAAAACTACAGCTTTCGTCGACGATACTGCTCTATCTTACTCGAATAATAACCGTATCAATGTCTTAGCTGATATAAATTTTGATCTAGAAATACGATTAATCCGTAGATGGTCTGAATATCATAAGCTAGTAATGAGTCATCATACAAAGTTCATGCTATTTAACTTTATATGGTCAGTATCAGATGAAATCGTTTTGCAGTATCACTTGCCTGGTTTTTTAAAGCTTCGTCTAGTTAATGTTTGTTCCAATGATCAGCACATGTCAACTTATAACGAAAATGTCAACTGCTCTAATGACTGTTTCATAGTAGAACGTGTTGAAAGTTTTAAATACTTACGTATTACCATATATTGGATTCCAAGATGAGTTGGAAGGATCATACTTCATATTTAAAGCAATATTTCAATACAGTTGTGAGACAACTTTATCATCTTGGCCTCTATTGCAATCATTTTGTTTTATTTTTTTCTCGGTTCTAACATATAATTTATGTCAACTTTTTAATTGTTTGCCAGCTAGTCTTAGATGCGAAAGAAAAGAATGAATCTTTTTAAAAAATGTTCGGACGTGGCTCTTTTCTTTCAATCATTGTATAATAGAAAATCTGCTGATGATTTGATGATGATGATCTGCTGATTGATTTGATTAATTGTTTTTTTTTTTTTGTGTTCTTTTCTTTTATATACAGTGATGTTCACCTAAATAGCACACCCTTGTATTTTAATCCATTTTGTTGTACAGGGTTAAACAAAATTTTTTCATTCTAATGAAGAAAGATTTGAATTAATAAACAAGAAATGTAATTCAATACAAAATATTAATTAACGTTAAAAAGGAAAACTTCATAAACTTAAAAATAGGCTGTTCACATAAATAGCACAGTCAACGAATAGAACTGAAATGTATTTAATATTTGGTAGGAAATCCTTTGCTCTTAATTACTTCCCGACAACGCTTTGGTAAACTCTCAACTAAACGCTTACATTTCCCTGAAGGGATAGTATCCCACGCTGACTTTGTGGTCTGCCAAAGTTCATTCAAATTCTTCGGATTTGAGTCCTTTACGATGAAATCCACATGATTCCAAAGGTTCTCGATTGGATTCAAATCGGAACTTTGGGCTGGCCAATCAAGTACGGATATTTTGTTATCCAAGAGCCAGTTCCTTACTAGACGCGAAGAATGTTTTGGATCATAATCGTGCATAAAATTCCATAAGGATTTGTCCTTGTGGGCATATGCAAAAGCAAGTCTTCTCTTTCGGTTCTTCTGGGATACTAGAGGTTTCTTCCTGGCAATTCTTCCGTTGAGCTGGAATTCCATGAGGCGACGTCGCACAGTCACGACTGATATTTGGATACCATGCTGTTCAACCAATATATTTTTTATTTAACTGGAAGTTAAGAATGGGTCACTGCAGCTAATTCTGTGAATTATCCTGTCAATCTTTTTCGACGTTTTCCTTTCCCTATTCCTTCTAACGGGGTTCGCTGTAGACTGGGTTTGTCGTATTACCTTCATGGCATTCTGAACAAGCTTTCTGGAACAGTCTAATGTTCTGGCTACCGCAGAAATAGTCTTCCCGCTATGTATCATTGAAGTAATGATTTCCCTCCTTTCTTCCTCAAATAATAGTTTTATTGGAATCGAATCAGATCATTACAGTGTGTATTGCAAAAAAAGTGACATTTGAAATAGGGTGTGCTATTAAGGTGCACACCACTGTATATATATTTTTTATTTTTACATTTACCATATATCTCCCTATACGTATACATTAATCCTCAATTGTTGATCCGCATCTACACATTTTTTCTTTTAATTATTTAAATTAACGGTGCGTTTGCCTCTTGTCCTTCTGACAAAAGAATGCTCCTAACTATTTTATGTAAAAACTCTTGTAATTATATTATTTTGAATTTAATTTATTGTAATATTTGGTCCTGTTTTTACATTAAATAAAGTGCACCTTCCTTGCACCACGTGGGGTTTAATAAACCCCAGCGAAACAAAAATCGTCGTATCTTTTTAAACGGCCGAGCGAATTCCACGAAACGTCGTGTAGCTGGAGTTGCGACGTTGCCGAGTCATAGTAACAGTGATTTAGTAGTAGCGTCGCAGGCCAGGGCAGACCCCACCCATTGGGTCTATAACTTAATTCGTTTGCTGAGAGATGGCGTAACTTGTATTATTCCATTGTTATTATTCCGTTGGAACATGCGTTGGAAAGCTACTGTCATTGTACGTCATTTCAGTATATGTCATTGATTTGAAGCGTAAACAACAAACATTTTTTTTTTCACTCAAATATGTCGAACTTTGTACCTGAAAAAGTGTTTTTGCGGGGAGTTCTTCTTCATTACTTTAATATGAAGAAAACTGCTGCCGAAACTCATCGTATTCTGGTGAATATACGCTAGCTGAGCGAACGTGCCAAAAGCGGTTTGCACGATTTAAAAGTGATGATTTTGGCTTGGAAAACGATGGACGTCCTGGGCAGCCAAAAAAGTTTGAAGATGAAGAACTGGAAGCATTACTCTATGAAGATTGTTGCCAAACACAAGAAGAGCTCGCAGAATCTTTAGGTGTCACTCAAGCAGCCATTTCATAACGAAAGGCGATTTTGCATGTCCGAAATGCTGCTGGAACGCCTCAAAAGGAAGTCATTTTTGCATCGGATTGTTACTGGTGATGAAAAATGGATCCATTACGACAACCCCAAGCGCAAAAAATCATATCAACGGCAAAGCCGAATATCCATGGCGCCAAGGTAATGCTCCGTATTTGGTGGGGTCAGATGGGTATGCTGTATTATGAGCTCCTAAGACCGGGTGAAACCAGCAATGGACAACACTACCGAACACAATTAATCCGTTTGAAGAGAGCAGTAGCCGAAAAATGCCCGGAATATGCGACCAGACACGAGGCAATAATTTTCCATCATTACAACGCTCGGCCCCACGTTGCTATTCCGGTTAAGAACTATTTGGAAAACAGTGGATAGGAAGTCTTACCCCACCCGCCTTATAGCCCAGATCTTGCCCCTTCTGACTACCATTTGTTCCGGACGATGCAGAACGCCCTCACTGAAATACGGTTCACATCAGAGCAGAATATCAAAAATTGGCTTGATTCATTCTTGGCTGCCAAGCCGGCGCAGTTCTTTTGGCATGGAATCCACAAATTGCCAGGAAGATGGGAAAAATTCATAGCTTCAGATGGGCAATACTTTGAATAATACTATTGTACATGTTTTTCTTAAATAAACGTTCAAATTTTGAAAAAAAAAAACCGCACAAATTAAAATATATACTCAATAGTTCGGAATTATAGTGATGGCGACACAGATGAACTATATTTACCCGGAAGTGAAGGCGATTCGTATCATTTGAGTACTCAATCTGAAAGTGGCATTGACGAAGATGTAGTGGACGTAGACATTTCTTCAGGAGATGAGTCTTCTAGCTCGCAAGGCTTTTATATTGGTAAAGATGGCAAAACAAAATGGCAAAAGGAGCCGTTGAGAGCTAATGTTCGTACAAGACAAGAAAATATAATTACACATTTGCCGGGAGTGAAAAGTCAATATAAAGACAAGAAAATTAGTTTAGAATGCTTTGAAGTATTTATTTCCAATGAGATACTTGAGCCACCAGACGGTGAAACCGCTAAATGTTTTCTATAAAAAAAACAACTGCATATGAGATAAAAGCAGCTTTTGGGCTTTTATTTTTAGCAGGATTGTATCGTTCTGGGAGACAGAACCTCAATGACCTTTGGGCTTCAGATGTAACTGGAATCGAAATATTTCGATGCACGATATTTAAAAATCGATTCTCGTACCTACTAAATAATATAAGATTTGATGACGCTACGACTAGAGGAGACAGAATAAAGACTGATCATTTAGCACCAATCCGAGACATATTTGAAACCTTTGTCCAGCTTTGATGAATAATTGGTTGCCTTTCGAGGGAGGTGTGGATTTCGTAAGTATATCCCATCGAAGCCCCCAAAGTATGGAATCAAAATATATGCCTTACTCGACGCTAAAACATTTTACACCGTACATTTAGAAATTTACTGCGGCAAACAGCCAGACAACAGTCCGTTTGCGTTGAGCAATATTGACTTAGTCAATCGTATGGTAAACTGCGTTTTCGGCTCGTCAAGAAATTTTACTATGTGCAATTTCTTTACCAGTCATGAAACTGCTGAAAACTTGGTACAGAAATATAAATTAACAATAGTTGGTACTTTGAGAGCTAATAAAGCTTACATTCCATTATGTTTCAAGCAATCTCGAGAGGAACATTCATCACGGTTTGGCTTTCAAAAAGATATCACTTTCGTTTCTTATGTTCCAAAGCCTTGAAAGTACGTTTATATGATTTTTTCCTCCATCATGATAAAGAAATCGACCATGAAACTGGAATCAAGCAGAAGCCATCTATGATTACATTCTATAATGAAACCAAAAGTGGAGTAGATGTGGTCGATAAACTTGCCAGAACATACGCTGGCTTCTCACTTAATTTTTTTCGATGCTCAATCATGCAGGAATCAATGCTATGATTCTACATATGTTCAATAATAGCATTGAAGTAGGAAAATCTAACAATAGGAGGAAGTTTATTCGTGATCTGTGAATGGCTTTGAGCACCTGAGAAACCGCAAAGATAATCCACGAATTCCAAGGGATTCTCGTAAGTGCATACATGTTTTACTTAGTGAACCTAGTGTGGTATCACCAAAGAAGATGCCAAGACGTGTAACAAGATGTTCAGAATGCGACAGAAGAAAAGATCGAAAGACCAAGTACGGTTGCGAGCGATGCGAAGTACCTATATGCTTAGAGTACGCATATTTTTTTTTTTTTTTTTTTTTTGTAAAAATTGTGCAGATTTGAACCAACTGGGATCTCAAAAAGACTGATTATGTTTAGTTGTTTATATTTTATTTTTGTTTTTCATTAGGCCCTGAAATAAAGGGCAATAAGAAATTTTTAGTTAAGTTTTTTTTTTTTTTTTAAGGTTAAACCAAAGAAGATGGTCTCCTCTTAGTTATTAAAAAAGTACTATTTTTGTTACAATGCCTATAGATATTAAAAATGTTTATTATATTTAACAAATTTATTTTATTTTTATAGTTATATATATAGTTATATATATAGTTATATATATATAGTTATATATATTTATATTAGTCCAGAAACAATATAAATACGTATAAAATAAACTTTAAAAAGATATCTCTATATCTACAGGGTGAGTTTTTTAACTTGAGACATCCAAATTACTCGAAAAATACGCGATATCGCGAAAAATGTTTTTAGACAAAAGTCACAAGGTTTTGAAGGGTACATAAAATGGTGACCACGAGTTTGACCTTGAGCCCCATTTTCAAGGTCAAACGAAGGCCACTTTTGATTTTTTTAATGGGAACCCCTATTTTTTTTAACAGCAAAACACTTTTTTCAAAAATGCGTTCTTTTCGCGTCAGAAGGCGCCATAAAACTTAAGACATCAAAATTACTCGAAAAGTGCGAAATATCACAAAAAATGTTTCAGACAAAAGTCACAAGGTTCTGAAGGGGAAATAAGATGGTGACCAAGAGTTTGACCTTAAGATACATTTTCAAGGCCAAAGGAAGGTCACTTTTGATTTTTCAAATGATAATTCCTGATTTTCATTGCTCAGTCGTATTGGTCATAGGCTTGTCATTTGTTCTTACATAATGCGTTTAGCATAACCCAGAAACAACGACGTGGACGTAGCAGTATTTTGTTTTTTTTGGGGTGATTAATTAGAGTGGATCCCCTTGCCTCCCACTGATTACTCATTGAATTCTTCCCATTTCGACTTCCCGAGACTATTTCAACATATGCTCGAAAATGTGACAATTCACTTCAATACACATGTCTATCCGCGCTCTAAATGAACCAACAGAACTGAAAGGTATTTCTGGCGTAATCTTCCGGCAAGCTTCAGTTATTCGTCTTTTCATGTCCACACGTGTTGTTAGCTTTTTTCTGTAAACCTCACTTTTTAAGTAGCCCCACAAGAAGAAATCAAGTGATCTAGCAGGCCACTGCCTCGGACCCCCTCCTCCGATCCATCGTTGATGGTAAACATTGTTTAATATGCCCCGGGCTACTTGGGAATAATGGGCTGGACAACCATCATGTTGAAACCACATTGTCGCAACTCCAATGGCAGTTCTTTTAGTAATACTGGAAGATGGTCCCGCAAGAAGTTTGCATACTTTTCGCCATTCAAGTTGCCTTCAATAAAATATGGACCTATTAATTTATCCCCAATAGTTCCCGCCCAAACATTAACATTCCAAGGGTGCTGGCGTTCAACTTGTCGCAACCAAAAAGGGTTTTCGGTAGCCCAGTAATGCATATTATGTCGATTGACCGTACCGGGATTGGTGAAAGTCGACTCATCAGAGAATAACACCTTGGCGAAGAAAAGGCGGTCTCGTTCAATTTTCTGAAATGCCCATTGACAAAAGGAAACCCGGTTGCGAAAAACCTCACTAGAAAGTTCTTGATGCATTTAAACAGGATAAGACAGTCTTTTGAGAGATTCCTGATTCACGACTTATTTGGCGAGTGCTAATGTGAGGATCGTGTGCAACGGCAGCTAACACTGCTATTTCATTGTCCTCAACAGCCACCCTATCTGACCGATTCCTTTTCTTTGGCTGCACACTTCCTTCATCAGTTAATTGTTGGATGACCCGATAAAAGAAAGTGCGCGATCGTATCTGGTCTGGGAAACGTTGGGCGTAAAGAGCAACAGCACCATCGATGTTCCTTTCACTTTCTCCATAAAGAAATATCTTCTAAATTTTCTTTTGAATTGAAATAGCCTGCATTATTAATCTGGAAAACGTTACTAATAATAATCAGTTCTTCAAAAGAAATATAACTTCTAAATGAAGTACAGTTCCGTTCAAGTAGAAAAAAAGGGCAGAGTGCACATCATGTGTCTCTATCTGAAATTTCTTTAAGTTTTAACTTCACTCGAGGCAATAATGACTTCCTCAAAACAAATCTCGACCTTGTAACACCCTAACAACGTTGGAAACCGATTAATGATTTAGGCGTGCCAGTGCAGTGATTTCTAGCACTGAATGAATAAGAGAGACAAAGTCATGTGCCCCATTGAGGAATACAACTGAGCAATGAAAATCAGGAATTATCATTTGAAAAAACAAAAGTGACCTTCGTTTTACCTTGAAAATGGGGCTCAAGGTCAAACTCGTGGTCACCATCTTATGTCCCCTTCAGAACCTTGTGACTTTTGTCTGAAACATTTTTTGCGATATAGCGTATTTTTCGAGTAATTTGGATGTCTCAAGTTAAAAAAACTCACCCGGTAGATAGAATAATGTTGGGGTATAGGAAACCCCACATAGTGCAGGATGCAACTATTACCCACGTGGTGCACGGAAGCTTAAAAAAAAATATTAAATTATTAAAAAAAGACTCAAAAAAAAAAAAAAAAAACGGTAACTAAATGTAAATTAATGTATTTAGACGGAACTAATAAATAGAAGCCCGGTATCGGATTTCAATTCGATAGATATAGTCAGATATAGATACATAGATAGATATACCAGTGGTAGATTTACCTACTAGACTGTGTCTTAGCCCCTTTTTAACGTAAATTGCCGTACCATCTACCACTCTCGCTTTTCTGTCATCACGAAATAACCTGAACGCTTTTATATTATATATGTATGACATCTCCAACCTCAACGAAATTCGTCCATTTTTGGGAACAAACTTTGAGCATTTATCAGACATACATATAAGTCACAAAGTTATCCGTTAAGTCTCGTGGAATTCGCATGACTAGACTAGACTAGACCAGAGCTCAAATGGCAAAATAATTTTTTTGCAAAGTCCTCGTCCATCATTCACAAGATTTTGTAGACCAATCCGAATTCAATTTGGCCACGAAACAACAGATATTTGGAATATGAATGCCAAATACCTTCATGTTTCGATTAAACATAAAATACGAGCACTACTGACAATGATAGATGGAAAGGTCTGCAATACATTAACCGAAAATTCTTCAACACAAAGGTGTTTATCAGCTTGGACTTACTGCAAAGGATGTTAATAAAATGGATATAGTTATGTGCAAACAAATTTCAGGACCATTCTAAGCTGAGGTTATCACCCTTACGTGTGTGCATTAGGTTTCATGAACGTTTAATTTATGTTTCCCATAAATTGGTCACTGGACAATAGCAAGCACGTAGTGAAGAAAATAAAAAAATATAGGATTCAGGTAGCTCTCTGAAGTCAAATGGACTTGTTAGTCGACAAACGGAAATTAGCACAAATGATGGAAATACCAGTCATCGATTTTTTGATGACTGCTACTTCATCGCAAATAGCCAGAATTGACCAAGACATTATTAGTTCTTTTCGAATAGTATTGCTAAGAACATCTAGTGGCTACCCGATACAAATAAGTAAATTCACTGTGTACTGCATGGAAACAGCAAATAAGTTTATACAACTACAATACATACATCCGTAGTAATACACAGCCCTGAATTTTTTTCGGATACTATTATATTGTACAGCACAAAATGCCCGCCATAAAGACGTCAAGCATTTCCGAAAATAATCAAGGCAACAGAATAAGGAAGACATTTTGCATAAGTTTTTGGTTTCTTCTGATCCATACATTAGTGTAGGGTTTTCGAATAACGACTTGACAACTTTTTTTTGAATAAAAGGCAAACCATTTGAGATATTTCACAAATTTTATTATTGGCTTGAAGTACAATCAAAACATTTATGAATGGAACTCGACTTCATTCATATGGCCACCGCGGGCACGTTTGTAGCGGTCGATTCGTTGGACCCAATTCTCAACAACTCGGCCACACATTTCCGCCGAAACGTCTGCTATTTCGCGTTCTATGTTGGCTCTGAGCTCTTCCAACGTCGTCGTCGGCGTATTGGCATAAACCAATGACTTAACGTAGCCCTACAAAAAAAAAAAAAGTCAAGCGGCGTTAAATTGCACGAACGAGGCGGCCAATCGACTGGCCCATGTCTTGAGATAACACGCTCACCATACTTACTCTTCAATAAATCGATTGTAGCGTGTGCTGTGTGGTTTGTGGCACAATCCTGTTGAAACCACATTTCGTCCAAGTGCATATCTTCCAATTCGGGCCAAGAATAATCGGTGATCATGGCGCGATAACGCTGACCATAACGACGATCGTTATCGTCGACGAAAAAATATGGCCCAATAACGCCACCGCCAAACAGTTATTTTTTTGTGGATGAAGTGGTGATTCATGAAGCACATGTGGGTTTTCACCCGACCAATAACGCATATTTTGCTTATTGACGAAGCCAAAAATGAGCTTCGTCACTGAAAAAGATTTTGCGACTCCGAATATCCGTGGAAATTTTTTATAATTTGCAGACGTTGCTCGTTAGTGTACTTTACCGTGATGAAAATCTTGAGTTTACTGAATAAATTGACAGTGACAGTTTGATGATTAATGAAGAGTGCGTTCACAAATTAAATTCAAAGTTGTCAAGTCCCTATTGAAAAACCCTATAGTAAATAATTTTATCCAAAATCTATTAACCTGAAGTTTTACAGCTCTTGAAGGAACCAGAGTCTGTATCGGTTTCACAATTTTTTTTAAATTAGTTAAAATATTTTACTGCCTCTATAAATTATAAGATACGAGGGCTTTTTGATGATGACTCGGATTAGAAGATAGGTGGTGCTAGTGAACCAAAATGAGTGTACCATCATTTAGTATAGCCCCCTTGTCGAAATTTGGTAAGAATTCAACGCTTAGTTTTGTTTTGACACCAATTTCAAAACATCGTGATAATGTTTTTTTGCGAACATGTAAAAAGAGCGCTCCGTGATCCGATTCTTGTTATTGAGTGGCAAAACATACGAGGAAATCAAGCCCATTCTCGATAGAGTGTATGGGACCCATTCACCTTACAGTACAACCGTTTGCCATTGGTTCGCACGTCGGTTTTTAATGAACCGCGCCCAGGTGGCCCAAAACGGTTACCACAGAGAAAACCGTGTACAAAATCCATGATCTCTTATAGGTGGACGCCGTGTGAAAATTTTCGAGTTAGCTGAGATAGCAGGCACCCCAACTGAACGCGTTAGTTATATCCTGCACGAAATGTTGGGCATAAGAAAGCTATCCGCGCGATGGGTGCCTCGTTTGCTCACATCAGAGACCAAAGGACAATCGAATCTATAGGTTTTACGGTGAACGTGGTCCAAGGAAGGCGAAGACTGTGCCTTCGGCCGAAAGTGATGGCCAACGTTTGTTGGGACACGCGGCGAGGTGTGATCCACGTTGACTATTTAGAGAAGGGAAAAACAATCACAGGAGCATACTACACGTCGATTTATTGGACCGATTCAATGTCGTTTTGAAGAAAAAACAACCACATTTTGCGAAAAAAAAGTGCTCTTCCACCATGATAACGCACCGGGTCACACCTCCCCAGTCGCCACAGCCAAAGTGGTCGAATTGCACTATAAATTGCTCCGCCATTCACCGTATTTTCCGGATTCGGCTTCCTACGAATTCTCTTTATCCCCAAACTTTAAAAAAGGTACGGAAGCCGGAAAGTAGTACAAGCCATCGCTACTGCGGACGAGTATTTTGCAGGCCAACAAAAGTCATACTATACGGAGGGGTTAAAAAAGTTGCAGCACCGCTGGGGAAAGTGTATCGAGTTGAAAGGGGATTCCTAAAAAAGTTGCGTTGTCATTTCTTATCCCGGTACTCATCAAACAGCCCTCGTATTTGTTTGCCAAAATACGTACCATCAGAACCTATATGGACTTTGCTTAAGTGACGGTTGTCTCTGCTCCTGCTGTACAGGGAAGGTTGACAAAGAGAACATGTTTGTTACTATCCCGCCTATTCCCATATTGTAAGGTTGTAAGTGCCAACCATCTAAGTTTGTTTGGTAATACAATACAACTACCACACCAGTCTATTGACTGGTTTGACAACTTTGTTTTAAAATTCCTACTTTATACTACATTTTGTGTTCGCAATGATGTAATGACTTTTGCAGGGATAGCTGAAGGATTAGTATAATGAACTTTAATTTTGTTTTATTCATTTAAAATAAAAATAATTTTTTATCATGGCTATTGACAGGTAGTGTTTTACAAAGTGTAAAACGGTTCTATAATCTGTTTACCAATACCGAATTCGTTTAATTAGAGGATTTATTGGCTATCTAGATAGGTTTATCAGCCGCAATGGGAAACTTTGTCGCACGCCACGTTTTGTCTGGTGCCATAACATAAACTTTGCGTAACAATATGTTACGTTACGTAACATAAATATACATAGCTGCACTTGCCGGTCATTCTGTAGAGCACAATCGTAGGAAAAAGGTCTGCTTTTTGGAATGCTCCGATATCGAGGACAGTGTAAAGGAAGTGAACCAGGGAAAAAACGAATTGAAATTTTTAATGATAACAGTAATTGTGACATTAGTGACAAAGAAAATGAGTTCTCAGAAAATGAGCAGGAGAACGTTTTGAATGTACGCAAACGAAGACGTGCTCTGGTGCAGCACAGACACACTAGACTGTGTCTTAGCCCCTTTTTAACGTAAATTGCCGTACCATCTACCACTCTCGCTTTTCTGTCATCACGAAATAACCTGAACGCTTTTATATTATATATGTATGACATCTCCAACCTCAACGAAATTCGTCCATTTTTGGGAACAAACTTTGAGCATTTATCAGACATACATATAAGTCACAAAGTTATCCGTTAAGTCTCGTGGAATTCGCATGACTAGACTAGACTAGACCAGAGCTCAAATGGCAAAATAATTTTTTTGCAAAGTCCTCGTCCATCATTCACAAGATTTTGTAGACCAATCCGAATTCAATTTGGCCACGAAACAACAGATATTTGGAATATGAATGCCAAATACCTTCATGTTTCGATTAAACATAAAATACGAGCACTACTGACAATGATAGATGGAAAGGTCTGCAATACATTAACCGAAAATTCTTCAACACAAAGGTGTTTATCAGCTTGGACTTACTGCAAAGGATGTTAATAAAATGGATATAGTTATGTGCAAACAAATTTCAGGACCATTCTAAGCTGAGGTTATCACCCTTACGTGTGTGCATTAGGTTTCATGAACGTTTAATTTATGTTTCCCATAAATTGGTCACTGGACAATAGCAAGCACGTAGTGAAGAAAATAAAAAAATATAGGATTCAGGTAGCTCTCTGAAGTCAAATGGACTTGTTAGTCGACAAACGGAAATTAGCACAAATGATGGAAATACCAGTCATCGATTTTTTGATGACTGCTACTTCATCGCAAATAGCCAGAATTGACCAAGACATTATTAGTTCTTTTCGAATAGTATTGCTAAGAACATCTAGTGGCTACCCGATACAAATAAGTAAATTCACTGTGTACTGCATGGAAACAGCAAATAAGTTTATACAACTACAATACATACATCCGTAGTAATACACAGCCCTGAATTTTTTTCGGATACTATTATATTGTACAGCACAAAATGCCCGCCATAAAGACGTCAAGCATTTCCGAAAATAATCAAGGCAACAGAATAAGGAAGACATTTTGCATAAGTTTTTGGTTTCTTCTGATCCATACATTAGTGTAGGGTTTTCGAATAACGACTTGACAACTTTTTTTTGAATAAAAGGCAAACCATTTGAGATATTTCACAAATTTTATTATTGGCTTGAAGTACAATCAAAACATTTATGAATGGAACTCGACTTCATTCATATGGCCACCGCGGGCACGTTTGTAGCGGTCGATTCGTTGGACCCAATTCTCAACAACTCGGCCACACATTTCCGCCGAAACGTCTGCTATTTCGCGTTCTATGTTGGCTCTGAGCTCTTCCAACGTCGTCGTCGGCGTATTGGCATAAACCAATGACTTAACGTAGCCCTACAAAAAAAAAAAAAGTCAAGCGGCGTTAAATTGCACGAACGAGGCGGCCAATCGACTGGCCCATGTCTTGAGATAACACGCTCACCATACTTACTCTTCAATAAATCGATTGTAGCGTGTGCTGTGTGGTTTGTGGCACAATCCTGTTGAAACCACATTTCGTCCAAGTGCATATCTTCCAATTCGGGCCAAGAATAATCGGTGATCATGGCGCGATAACGCTGACCATAACGACGATCGTTATCGTCGACGAAAAAATATGGCCCAATAACGCCACCGCCAAACAGTTATTTTTTTGTGGATGAAGTGGTGATTCATGAAGCACATGTGGGTTTTCACCCGACCAATAACGCATATTTTGCTTATTGACGAAGCCAAAAATGAGCTTCGTCACTGAAAAAGATTTTGCGACTCCGAATATCCGTGGAAATTTTTTATAATTTGCAGACGTTGCTCGTTAGTGTACTTTACCGTGATGAAAATCTTGAGTTTACTGAATAAATTGACAGTGACAGTTTGATGATTAATGAAAGAGTGCGTTCACAAATTAAATTCAAAGTTGTCAAGTCCCTATTGAAAAACCCTATAGTAAATAATTTTATCCAAAATCTATTAACCTGAAGTTTTACAGCTCTTGAAGGAACCAGAGTCTGTATCGGTTTCACAATTTTTTTTAAATTAGTTAAAATATTTTACTGCCTCTATAAATTATAAGATACGAGGGCTTTTTGATGATGACTCGGATTAGAAGATAGGTGGTGCTAGTGAACCAAAATGAGTGTACCATCATTTAGTATAGCCCCCTTGTCGAAATTTGGTAAGAATTCAACGCTTAGTTTTGTTTTGACACCAATTTCAAAACATCGTGATAATGTTTTTTTGCGAACATGTAAAAAGAGCGCTCCGTGATCCGATTCTTGTTATTGAGTGGCAAAACATACGAGGAAATCAAGCCCATTCTCGATAGAGTGTATGGGACCCATTCACCTTACAGTACAACCGTTTGCCATTGGTTCGCACGTCGGTTTTTAATGAACCGCGCCCAGGTGGCCCAAAACGGTTACCACAGAGAAAACCGTGTACAAAATCCATGATCTCTTATAGGTGGACGCCGTGTGAAAATTTTCGAGTTAGCTGAGATAGCAGGCACCCCAACTGAACGCGTTAGTTATATCCTGCACGAAATGTTGGGCATAAGAAAGCTATCCGCGCGATGGGTGCCTCGTTTGCTCACATCAGAGACCAAAGGACAATCGAATCTATAGGTTTTACGGTGAACGTGGTCCAAGGAAGGCGAAGACTGTGCCTTCGGCCGAAAGTGATGGCCAACGTTTGTTGGGACACGCGGCGAGGTGTGATCCACGTTGACTATTTAGAGAAGGGAAAAACAATCACAGGAGCATACTACACGTCGATTTATTGGACCGATTCAATGTCGTTTTGAAGAAAAAACAACCACATTTTGCGAAAAAAAAGTGCTCTTCCACCATGATAACGCACCGGGTCACACCTCCCCAGTCGCCACAGCCAAAGTGGTCGAATTGCACTATAAATTGCTCCGCCATTCACCGTATTTTCCGGATTCGGCTTCCTACGAATTCTCTTTATCCCCAAACTTTAAAAAAGGTACGGAAGCCGGAAAGTAGTACAAGCCATCGCTACTGCGGACGAGTATTTTGCAAGCCAACAAAAGTCATACTATACGGAGGGGTTAAAAAAGTTGCAGCACCGCTGGGGAAAGTGTATCGAGTTGAAAGGGGATTCCTAAAAAAGTTGCGTTGTCATTTCTTATCCCGGTACTCATCAAACAGCCCTCGTATTTGTTTGCCAAAATACGTACCATCAGAACCTATATGGACTTTGCTTAAGTGACGGTTGTCTCTGCTCCTGCTGTACAGGGAAGGTTGACAAAGAGAACATGTTTGTTACTATCCCGCCTATTCCCATATTGTAAGGTTGTAAGTGCCAACCATCTAAGTTTGTTTGGTAATACAATACAACTACCACACCAGTCTATTGACTGGTTTGACAACTTTGTTTTAAAATTCCTACTTTATACTACATTTTGTGTTCGCAATGATGTAATGACTTTTGCAGGGATAGCTGAAGGATTAGTATAATGAACTTTAATTTTGTTTTATTCATTTAAAATAAAAATAATTTTTTATCATGGCTATTGACAGGTAGTGTTTTACAAAGTGTAAAACGGTTCTATAATCTGTTTACCAATACCGAATTCGTTTAATTAGAGGATTTATTGGCTATCTAGATAGGTTTATCAGCCGCAATGGGAAACTTTGTCGCACGCCACGTTTTGTCTGGTGCCATAACATAAACTTTGCGTAACAATATGTTACGTTACGTAACATAAATATACATAGCTGCACTTGCCGGTCATTCTGTAGAGCACAATCGTAGGAAAAAGGTCTGCTTTTTGGAATGCTCCGATATCGAGGACAGTGTAAAGGAAGTGAACCAGGGAAAAAACGAATTGAAATTTTTAATGATAACAGTAATTGTGACATTAGTGACAAAGAAAATGAGTTCTCAGAAAATGAGCAGGAGAACGTTTTGAATGTACGCAAACGAAGACGTGCTCTGGTGCTTTCAAGTTCTGAAAGTGAAACTAAAAGTGTACAAGCTAGTCGAATTGAGATTTCTGTAGACGGAACCAGGTGGGAAAGAATTCAAGAAGGCTCAGCTTCTGGGAGATTACCCTTTCACAATGTATTCAAAGACACCGAATCAGAAGACTCTCGAATTTTGGGTAAAATATGGAGCCTTACAGAAATGAAATCGAAAACATTCCTTGGAATATTGAAAAATCGGAAAAATTGAAACTTTCGTATTTGTGGAATAAAAAATGGGGAAAAAGCTTTTTTTCGAGCACAATGAGTTGAAATGAGTTTGTTGAAATATTGAAATTTATTCGATTTGAACAAAACTGGTAATAGAAGCTAACGTTTGAAAAATGTTTCCACTAATATCATTGAAAATAGTCAAAAACTATTTTCAAACAAACAAACAAACCTGGTGCAAACATTACGTTAGACGAGCAACTTTTCCCAACTAAAGCTAGGTCCAGGTTCACGCAATATTTACCGAATAAACCCGACAAATTCGGAATTAAATTTTGAATGGCAACTAATGTTAAAGTAAAAAATATTGTAAATAGGTTTCCTTACTTAGGAAAGAATGAAACACGAGCAACATCGCAACCTCTGGGTGAATTTGTGGTACTCAAACTTATTGAACCGTACAGTATTAAGGAAAAGGCCATAACGACCGACAACTTTTTAATAGCTTGTCGCTGGCATACAAATTTTTAGTCAAAAAAACTACACTGGTTGGCACAACACGCGGAAACAAAAGAGAACTCAAAATATTTGTAAATGAAGAAGGATACCATGGGTCGCTTTACGTTGCTGCTGTAGCGATCAAAAGAGATTACACTCACAATTTACGAAAGTAAGCCGAAGAAGAAAGTTTTTATCATGAGCTCAAAACATAAAACGGTCCAATTTTATAATAAAACCAAAGATTTGAGGAGATATAGCAAACCAAATGGGAAAAATATATAGCGTGAAGTCGACATCAAAAAGATGGCCACCTCAAGTATTTCTTAACATATTAGATTTGGCTGGCATAAATGCCTGGATTTTATACAAGAAAACCACAGGTGGTGAGCAGATATCCAGAAAAGATTTTATGTTTCAATTAGTAGATGAATTTGCCGCTGATAAAGTAAAATCACAGACAGAAGAAGAATTCACCTTATTCACGCAAATGGTGTCAGGTAGGGTACTGTCAATAATAAAGGGTTTTCCAATAGGGACTTGACAACTTTGAATTTAATTTGTGAACGCACTCTTTCACTAATCATCAAACTTTCACTGTCAATTTATTCAGTAAACTCAACATTTCATCATGGTAAAGTACACTAACGAGCAACGTCTGCAAATTATTAAAATTTTCTATAGATACTCGGAGTCGCAAAATCATCATCAGTGACGAAGCTCATTTTTGGCTCAATGGGTTCGTCAATAAGCAAAATATGCGTTATTGGTCAGGTGAAGACCCACATGTGCTTCATGAATCACCACTTCATTCACAAAAAATAACTGTTTGGTGCGGTTTGCATGCCGGCGGCGTTATTGGGCCATATTTTTTCGTCGACGATAACGATCGTCACTTTACTGAGAATGGTCAGCGTTAACGCGCCATGATCACCGATTATTTTTGGCCCGAATTGGAAGATATGCACTTGGACGACATGTGGTTTCAACAGGATGGTGCCACAAACCACACAGCACACGCTGTTGAAGAGTAAGTATGGTGAGCGTGTTATCTCAAGACATGGGCCAGTCGATTGGCCGCCTCGTTCGTGCAATTTAACGCCGCTTGACTATTTTCTGTAGGGCAACGTTAAGTCATTGGTTTATGCCAATACGCCGACGACGACGTTGGAAGAGCTCAGAGCCAACATAGAACGCGAAATAGCGGCCGTTTCGGCCGAAATGTGTGGCCAAGTCGTTGAAAATTGGGTCCAACGAATCGACCGATTCAAACGTGTCCGCGGTGGTCATATGAACGAATTCGAGTTCCATTCATAAATGTTTTGATTGTACTTCAAGTCAATTATAAAGTTTTCCAAATATCTCAAATGGTTTGACTTTTATTTAAAAAAAAAAAAGTTGTCAAGTCGTTATTAGAAAACACCATTTGCAATCTTTGCAAAAAAATATGTTGGTATGCGGAAAATGGACGCAGAAGAACCTTACACGTTAAGGAATGTGACAAATGATAACTTTTGTACCTAATAGTTTCAGTTATATTTGTATTTTATTTATTCTATAACGCGTCTTTTTATTATTACATTATTATATTTTAATTCATATAATTACCATATATTTCTATATTCTTGAAACCAAAGATTTTGATACCAAATATTCTTCACTGATGTACCACATTGATCAAAAAATTTCGGAATTTATTCAGAAAATTAAAAATACAAGTTTATTCATCTACGATGGTGGTCCCAGAAGTACCCGACCCAACAAAGAAAACACAAAAATTTTAGATTTATTTTTTAACATAATCGCTTTTCAGCTCTATCCATTTTTCCCAGCGATGTTCAAAAAGTTCGATACCCTTTTTATAATAAGAACTGTCTTGCTCTTCAAAATAGCCATTAGCTGCCGACATCTATTCTTCATCGTTGGAAAATCCTTGACCACTGAGCCATTTTTTCAAAAAATCGATGTCTTCGCCTTCTTTGGAGACGGTAGTCCCATTTCAATGCTGGACCCTTCTTTCATCCATTGTTATAAAACGGCGCAAAAATTCTGTTTTGTTGCTGTGAAACTTCGCTAAACACTTTATTGAAACATCTTAACGACACTGTTTTTGATCGAGTGTGAATAAACGGGCACGTTGGCGAACGTCGTTCACTTGCCTGATGTCTGGATTGCGTGTCGTTCTCATAAACCCACGTCTTTTCTCCAGTATGATCCTTTTGATGAATGTGGGATCGGATTCAGCCTCGCAAATCATCTCTTTTGCGTCGTACACGGTCTCTTTTCTGCATGAAATTGAGGTTTTTTGACACCAACTTTGCTGCTACACGACGGAAACCCAAATCATTAACCAAAATATCTTGGACTGATCCATAGGCAATGTTCAATCCAAGTTCAATTTGAAGATAGATAAAGTAATAGAAATGTTGGTCAAATAAAAATAACCATCTATGTGTTCATCGGTTTTCGATTTCGATGGTCTGCCACTGCATCATTTTTGATTGACTCACGACCACTTTTGAACCGCTCGTGCCACTGGTTAACGACGTTGCCGAAATACTTTTCCAAAATTTCTAACGTTCGCGCACTATTAAATCCGTTTTTTACACAAAATTTAATACAAGTTCGTTGTTGCAAATTTTAATCCATTTCTAAAATTGTAAAAAATCGCCAACACGCACGCGAAGATTTAGAGAAAATTGCAACAACAGATGTAACAACTTAAAAAAACAGAACTAAAATCGGAACAATGGGAGCGCCATACGGTGGTTATTTCGATTTTTTTTTTGTTGAAGGTCATTGTTAATATTACAATTGTTATTGTATTATCGTATACCTAGTCCTGCCATAAGTTCTGTTACACAATTCCCAGCGATTATCGTTCAAAACTTCTTGCAGGAATAGAATCGTTAACCTTTTCTTTCTGAACACATACACTAATCAGTGAAGAATACTAGTTTGCTTGGCTTCTGTTTGCAAACTATTATCATGGAGTGGGGCGTTAAAGAGAATCGAGTTGCGGTAATAGAGTTGTATAAGTGCGGAAAGAGTGCTGACCAAATTTTCCAGTTGCTAAAACCATTCGGAATATCGAGCTTCAGCAAATTGTCTGAAGTATGAATACGGTAGTAAAGGCCGTGCGTGAACGAATTCAGAGATATATCCAAGGAATTGGATATATCAACCAGATCCATGTCTAGGTTGATTCGGGATGATCTGCATATGAAAGCCTTTTGTCGGTTTACGGGTCATTTTCTAACTCCTTACCTAAAAAAAATTAGGCTGGAAAGATGCAAGCAACTTTTGTAGTGGCACGCAGACAGACATGCCATGAAAACATTATGTTTAAGGATGAGAACATTTTTATCGTGAAAGAAGATTTCAACAAACAAAATGACAAAGTTTATGCCACTTCATCTAATGAAGCGAAAAAAGTTGTTCCACGGGTTCAACGTGAACATCATCCCGCTTCCGTAATGTGAAAAAGGCGTAAAAACTGGTACAAAGGTTTACCAAGAAGCTGTGCTATAGGGTGTCGTGAAGGCTTTGACCAAAACCCTTTGGATACAGATGGATCTTTCAACAGAACTCTGCTTCAGCGCACAAAGGCAAGCTTCGCTTCAGCACGCAGTAGTGGCTCAGAGTCAATATTCCTGGCTTTATAGCAGCAGAAGATTGACCGCCGGGAAGTGTAGATCTGAATCCACTGGATTATGCTCTATGCTCAGAATTGGAGAACATTGCCTGCAAGACTCCCCACAGAAATTTGGAAAGCCTTAAAACAGCTTTAACCAGAGCAGCGTCCGCTGTCTCCATGCAAACTGTTCGTGCCGCTATAGCCCAATGGTCCCACCGTTTGGAAGCTTGTGTTTAGTTTAAGCAAAAGGCAGTTATTTCAAGTGAATCCAATTTTTTTTTTCACAATAATCAATATTGTGGTCTAATAAATAATTAAAAATAATAAATCTGTAAGAGAACTTATAGTAGGACTAGGTACAGTCTATAAGATCTCAGAACTTGGAGTTCCTTATGTAAGAATATAAGTCAATAAATATAAAAATATTCTACTATTACTTTTTTTTTTAAAAGACCTGCCATATTATTGATTTTGGTAGAGATAGCTACGTCTCAACCGTCTGAAATTCTAGTGCTAATGAAAACGTAATGAAAACACTTCTGCGTATTGTTCCAGCACAGAATTAGCCAATGAAGACTTCCACAAACTTAATGGAGATGGAAGCCAGTCCAATTTTAACTTTAATACAATCGGATACATGCATATGTATATACAAACAGAGTTCAAATAACATTTTTTTAACTTTAAATTTTAATGAGTACCAGAAAAAAAGATAGGTTCCCTACTTACCGAAAAAAGATAAAAAACATAGCAAACTGCACTATCCTTAAAGAGTCCTGAAACAAAAAAAAAATATATATATATACATATATATATATATATCTACATCTATATACATCTATATATGTATATTAAAATTTATTTCGAAACCGCAAAAAAAGCACAACAGTGGGTAAAACAGATATGAAATAAAATAAAATAACATCCTGCCAGACATTAGAAAGAGAAAAACACGATAAAAAAGATGTTTACCTTGAAAAGAAGAAAAAACTTGACCACTTAAGGCAAGCGTTCTCCTCGCCAAATCGCAAAACTGGTTACTTCACTGCAAACATGTTTCAAACATCCTCCAAAGAAGAAACAGAAAAACCTCAGACCAGAAAGTGCAAACGATAGATGAGGAGGAGTGCAATAAAAAACAAAAACCAAAAAAAAAAAAAAAAAAAAAACAGTCTTGTCGTTTTTTATCGTTAGTTTTTCCGCATCATCGCGCATCGAACAAATCTATACGAGATTACGGCTCAAAGCCAGACAGACCCAGACGCAAATATTCGTATATCCCAACACAAGTCTCCAGTGAGCACGAAAGCACGAAAAGCATAAAAAATAAGTACCTCTTTAGTTGTAACTCCATTGGAGATAGACTCGTATACATAGTCACAGTTGAGGAGTAGGAACCAGGAACTTGTTTTGATAAACGTGCGCGTGAAGTAATTTCATGAGATTAGGTGCTGCCCAGATAAGTCTTCCTTTACTCGGGGGAGGCAATTTGCTTTTGCCAAAGACAGAACAGTCTGCTGAGCCTCTATATTTGTATGTAAACTGAGATCATATACGAGAAACCACACCTAACTCATTCTGTCCTAGCGAACCGTATATGCAGTTGGTACATTAACTTTAGCTTCCAACATACATTGAACCGAAAGCGGTTACTCACCAGTGATGGTATTTGAGGGAAAAGTGCTAAGGTATTAAAATATACTAATGTCGTGTACGTAGTTCAACGTACTAGATCTATAATTTCGAGGTTGAACCAGTTTCTATGGCCAAACGTATAGTGTCTTCTTAAGGCCAATAAGATCATACATATACTTGATGCTATTCGAGGCAAAAATCGAAATGATTGTCTAATTTTTGATCATATTCACAATAAAAGTCATGTCACAATAAAATGAAGATTTTTGACGGAAAATTATAAGTATAAGCCAATGACTCCAAGTAGGAACACATGAAGAAATTGTTGACGATCACAGCTAAAGAAACAATGACGCACTTGGAACCTTTAACAGAAACCATTAAATAAGTGCGACAGGATCGAGCTGGCAAAACGATGACATCTACTGCCGTGTTTTGTTCAATGAGATGATTTAGAAGTCATGAGGTTTAGATACGTAATAATTTTGACGCATGAAGCCTAATTTGAGTTTATGTTTCCAAAGAAAAGGACGACTTTGCCAGAGATTATTTCTAAGCTCAACTTGATGATTGTAGTTCCAAATTAAACAAAAAACAAATTTCGCCAACTGGCGCAGGTTAAAAGTTTTTACGGCAAAGAGAGGAATGACATTAAGGCTTGCACGGATTTCCCACACCTCAATATCCACAAAACGACGTGGCAAATTGATCACATTGGCCCTGCACAATGCTACGTCAAGATTGGACATTCACTTAGGTAGCGTAACTGTTCGGGGTGGACCCTGGGCCTCAAATAGCAAGCCTATTCAGTATTTAGCTAACTGTCTGCTGTGGCGCATTGAGGTTATCTTCCTCTTGTGCGGGCCACCTAAAGTGAGGTCTTCCTCTATTGGGTTGTCGCTCCGGGTTAGATTCGAAGTTTATGCGTGCCGGAGGATTGGTGTCCTAGCCATCTAGGCGATTAGTGCGCAGTTTTCTGACTAGGTCGATGTAGCTGTTCAGCTCGTATAGTTCGTAGTTGAATCCTCTCCTTTAAGCCCGTCAACACAAACGGGACCAAATGCATTTCGATAGGGTCCTTGCCTCTGCGCCATAAAGTACTGCTGAGATGATCAAGTCTCATATATGGTACTGTCCTTAGTTTTTACAGGGCCGTAGTATTCAATTGCCTTCTTTGCACAAAGATACAGCAATTGGCAAAAGTAATTGTTCGTTTATTATCTGTTGAGGAGTTGTTGGCAATAGACAAAGTCCTTTTCAACCCCGAAATTATAAATGGTGACTAGATAAAAACGAAAGGGAAAAAAATTTCTCCTTAACAACTTCGAGCCTTGAGGCGCTGGTATGAAATGTAGCGCTCGGATACATCGATGTTGACGAGCTCTGTCGGTTAACATCGCTCTATACCTGAGACCATTGACGGTAACGGTGTCTTCTTCCTCATTTCGAAAGAAATAAGGTTCGATGATGCGCCATGCTATAAACTGCACTAAACAGTCAATCGTTGTGGATGCATTGATGCTTTGCCCAACACTTGTAAATGAAAAGATTACTTTTTGGCCAAAATCCGGATCTCCGGCCAGCATTTCCAGCGCCCAATGAGCGAACTTACGGCATTGTCTATGTCATCCAGATGTAATTCCTGTATCAGCACAATCTTTTACGGATGTAGGCCCAAATTCAACCTCAAAATAACCCCGGTTGACTCTCTGGCGATGCCCAATTCAGCTGATCGGCGCTGAAACGACATTTTGGGGGCCATTTCGATACTGGGAACTACGGCGGCTATATTTTCTTCATTTCGCCTAGTTGGCGGCTTAAGACCCAAAAGAGTGAACTCACGTTCGAATTTTTCCAGCGTACGACGAATTGCCTACACACTCAAACCATGATGGTGACCGACCTCACGACAAAATTCGGATTGCGTATTTTCAACTGAGCAGGAATTTCGATACAATTTTCTAATAATTTCCGTTCGGCAATCGTGAAACGATGCATGATAAAATGGCAAACTTTACTGAATATTTTGACAGCCGAATCATTGCTATTTGGTTACCCGTTAGCAGTCGATTGTGATTCTCTGTTCAATTCGTCGATGTTGTGTGTTTTTTCTCGTTGACAGCATATACTTGGTTTTGCCCTCATTTACTGCTGAACCCTTTTTAACAGCTTGCGTTTCAATGCCAGCGAACTTAGCCCTCTGAGTTCTGCCAATTATGTCAATATCATCGGTATACGCCAGTTGTTACGCAAACGTTTCAAAGATTGTTCTCCCAGTGCCCACTTGTGATTTCCGCACAATTCTTTGAAGTATGATGTTAAAGAAGTCCCATGACAATGAAAGGGCCTACTGCAGCAAGTTTTGATACAAGGTAAAATAATTTAACATGACAAAATTCCAAAGAGAAGCGCACAAAAATAAAGGACAGGCACGTACGAGTAGTAGTATAGTCATATTCGGTTCTGTATCCTGGAAGTAGCGAATCAGGCAGAATAGCGAATCCAAAGTAGATAACGATCAGTAGCAATTGCGTTGACCTGAGCTAGAACAGCTCTGTATAGGATCCTATAGGCTGTATAGGATGAAATCATTGCTGGATTATGAAGCTTTAGTTGATTTTGAAAGCAGCGTAATGTGTCGAGAGAGGCACTTCTGTATGTCTGTACTAGACACACTTTATATGTTAATTCTACAAGTACGAGTATGTCCACTATCCGCATAGTTTTAGACCTGTTATCATCAATAAGATGCTCACACTACGGCAGGCCATAGATCAAATCGAGACACTTCAAATAGAGTCCCAACAATTTTATATCCACTTAAAAACACACTTGTTTCGGTCAGAATCTGAGCTAGGAGGGGCCTTCACGGATACGTCCAAAATTAATTTAGAATGCGAATCTAGTGTTTTTCTGGAGGACGACAATGTTAGATTTCACTTCTTATAAAGGAAACTTGAGTCTGTCTTCCAAGTGGACATAAGTATACGCAATCCTGATGACGATGAGTTATATTGTGCATTTAAGGCCTTGTTGAAGGCCTTACAAGCTAATTCAAGAATGTCATTCTTCCCTGAACGCAGTTGGAAGGCTTAATTCACCGAGAATTTTTCAGATCCCAAGTTCTAATGGGAAATGATAACTGTAGATAACACAATGGCCTCCGAATTTTCTAAGAATGAAAGACTGTGGACGGGGTACATCACTTTTTCTAAGTACCTAAGATCCACAACACCTTGCGACGTTTGCTATGAGCGTGATAAAGTCACCGTAGAGCACTATGTGAGTGTCAGATTCCTGCTTGCGTCAGGCTCCAGGAACTCGGCGCTAATATGCGGGTGCTGGTACTATAGGAATTTTATCACTGTAGGGTTTACCCATCTTTCTACGAAGGGCTGATAAATTTTAATAAAAAGAACACAAAAAGCATACAATTGAGTAGTTCCTTGTCTGAGTACTTTGATCCTGCAGAAAAAAAAAAAATTATTTTCAAGAAAAGGTTTCATTTCATAATGATAAGAAACAATATCAGACTTTATGACTCTTGTTGCACATTCAGGCTCTTCTAAAATTATTCACGGCATAGTCGCAAATTTCGCTTTATTTTAATGATATCAGGACAGATGTTCGCTTTACTTTAATTGATCAAGAAGTGTTGGCATGAACCATTATTTTCACATAGCTTCAAAGTAAGAAGTCGCATGGTGTTAAATCGCATGATGTTGGCGGCCAATTTTCAAAGAACGATTCGGTCAGGAAACTTCTGTCACGACAGAGTAATGCTTTTGCTACTTATGTAGCACTTAGCACCGTATTTTTGGAAATAATCATCGCCCACATCCATACCTCTGACATCTGGCCATTAAAATTGATTGGCATGGTTCGATAGCGCAATCAATTCAATTTTTTAACTGTAACATCCGTCTCCGAATGCTCTCAGTATACCCCAAAAGCCCACTTTCAAACGTAGGTACTCCAAAATATCATGATTCTTTCCTAAGCCGTAACAAGCTCTACGAATATTCGCTGGTCATTATAACTAGCAAACATTTAAGACCAACGCACATGGGTAAATTTCCTTTTTCCCTCCCCAACTTCCATTCGCCCGCTAAGTGTGCAAGCATTTTAAGGGTACTCAAATCTCTTGACCGCGCGCAGATTAAAAAAAAAGTCTGCTTTATTTTTAAAGACCTAAGGCCAATGATGCCTCCTGCCCAAGACCGCCACAAAATATGGTGGTTACACACGTTGTAGTTGAAGAGGATTCTCCATAATCATTCCCCGATTTTCTAAGCTCCAAAAGCGGCAATTCTGCTTTTTGACGTAGGCTTCAGTTCTTAAGAAGTCTTACAAAATTCGGTGGAGTGATGTTTAAAATTATTTCTAAGATCACCGTTGAATCGACAAACCTGCGTTACTTGAGGTACAGAATAAATATTTCTAGTTGCTCTTAAGCGACGGGCACGATCTTAGTTCTTCACATTACAAATTTGTTCCACTGTCCGCGTATGAGGGTATTTTTTAGACACGAGCTATCCTAGATTAGATTCTACACCGTGTGAAGGATGACAATAAAGAAGGCCCGCCTACCACCACCAAAACTTTTGACGTCAAAAAAGAATTTTAGTAAGAAGACATGCTTCAACTTAAACCGTTTGCGGCTACAAACATTGTACTATTATATGCTGCCGAAAAACAAGGCCAACTAACACAAATTAGTGCTGAAGAAAAAAATTACTTTATCTATCTGGACCTGAATTAAAACCAGCACCAGCACACAGCGAAAATTCACTGTTGCAAATCGATGTTTTTTGACTTAAATCAGCAAGCGCTAAGGTATACCACGAAAGTATAGTCTTCATCCAAAGCGGTGAAAATTTTCTTGCGTTCGAAAGGAACTCCGCGAGTAATGTTGATCCCGTTGGCATAAACAAATTAGAAAATAAGATACAGAAACGAGCTGAATGGGTTACTAACGATATTGATCTTGTCAGAAGGATTCGAATTCATCAGTTTAGATGTGTTAGACAAGTTGAACGAATGAAGACCAACGTTACGGCCATGAAGCATTAGAACAAGTTTTCATCTTACCAACCTACTACAACACGAAGTTGGTGCGTGCAACTGAAGCCGATTTTTTTTTTCAATCACATGTCCACTCTGTAGACTGTAGATTATGAACATTTAAACCAAGACTGAAGGATTAAGGGGCCGATATGTACGAGTATTTTGAGTAAATGTTTTGGTACACGATTTTTGGCTTGTTACCTAAATGAAAACGAATAAAAATTTTTTTCTATTTATTGGGTCAATCAATGGCTACAAATTGTGTAACAACTTATTCGAAATGGGCACTCATCGATTTCAGTACGCACCTCATGCATTGGAAAATTTTCCACGGCTTGTACAAGGGCGCGCTTCAAAGACTCAATACTTGGGTGTCGAATACTTCAACGTATAGTCTTTTGAAAGGACCATAGTCTCTAGAAAGGACCATAGTCTATATTCTAAAGGATTGAGATCTGGGAAATCAAGAAACCAGATGAACACTCATCGATTGCAGTACGTACCGCATGGATATGAACACTTTCTACTGCTCGGACAAGCACACATACGTCTCCAAAAGGGACCATAGCTTGTAGTCTAATAGGCTACCAGATGGCCAATCATCCATGAGAATATATTTCGGAATGTGATGTTGAGACATGTTTGAGTCGTTTTTGCCTTATGATCTAGAGTGGAGTCTTGTTGAAATGGTCCATGGTTTATTTAAAAATAGTGTTTTGTTGAGGAGCTCTACAAAGCTTTCAAAGACGACCGTTTGATACACTTTCGTCGAGGTTTGGACACCTTTCTTTCAGAAGTGGAGCTCGGTGACCCCTTTATTAGCCTCTCCCCACAAAACCACCATAGGACGGTAACTACGTTGAACTCTCGGAGAAAATTCAATTGCATGTCGTGATGACAGAGCATACACTCTATCGTCTATTCTATTCTTCTATTCGCCTTTGACCATTTTCGCGTACTGGCGAAAACAAGGCTTCTGATTGTGACTTAACTTTCCGTTTCAATTCTTCAGTAAGTGACCCGGTGTCTCTTGTATAAGCTGAGTCCTAAAACACCTTTTAAGGTGCGTAACTTGCTGGCCTTGCTGATATTCATCTCCTAAGATATGAATTTTTGCTGGTTTAGCGGATTTCTAGGGTTTCGATTCTCTACGGCTTTGATGAGTTTTGGCGGGCGGACGATACACAATATTTTGTGTTGGCATTTTTGCTGGCCGATTACGACAGCACCATTCCATGATTGCAAACAACTGATGTTAAATTTTTTTTACGTGGAAACATGAATGCATTCATTTCGTATACCAAAACATTTGCTAGTACTAGGTAGTTAACAATCCCAGTGTATCCGTGCGACTGAGTAGAAAATCCTGCATTGGTTGAACCATTACCTAGAATAAATCAAATCAAACAATCCTTACAACTTCGGCCTACAATGTGACAAAATACCCGACAAATACAAACCGATACAAAACTAGCCACACAATGGTAGATACTAGCCAAATATTTTGAAGTCAAATAAACTAAGAAAAAAAAGAAAAAAACACCTATATTCGTACTAGAAATTTCATCCCTAGCGTACATTAGGAAGTCATGAATTCAAAGTCAACTTAAAGGGTGTAGTAGAGCTGGATGAAAAAGATTTTGAAAATATTTGTTGGAAAAATCGACTGCGTTATTGATTTTCTCTATAGTGAAGTCCTTTCCATTTATCCAGGGATAAGTGTGGTTCGGGTTTTCATGAATCAACATTTTGAATGAGTGTTTGTGTGATATACCTACTCGTATGTACATACATACGTACTAACAATAAATTGGTTGAGAGCTTTTTTCTTTTTTTCATTTTATCCCCAGGATATTGGTCTTTATTGGCATCTGTATGTATATAGATACTTTCCACCGTCTTCTCTATGGAATCTGAAAAAATCGTTTACCTTTCACCACCGCGCTAGAGATCTGGTCCCACTTCATATGAATACTTTTATTAGGTGTTATCGTGAATAGGTAGATACCTAAAAGTATAATGCAGACCCATCTGAATCAATAACATAGAATGGGGATATATTTTTACAATCAACGAAGCCGGCTTTGTGGGACAAATTTGCGGTTTACAATCATGATTGGAGACGGTCTTTTCTCTTTGATGGTTTAATGTGTATTGGATCGAAGGTGAGTCAAAGATAAGAAACACATAACATATCTGCATATGTTTTTTGTGAATTTATGGGGTGTCAAAGTCTCAAGAATCTCTGTTTAAAGTTGTGTTCAGCTACCTACCTATTACAATGAATAAGAAAATTAAAAGCTTGCCGTGCCAAAAGTCAATTTTAGAATGGTTTGCGGTTCTCTATCTATGTATAATTCAAAGATCCTATCGTATATCTTATTCATCCTTCTATCTGTAATGCTTTATCCACACGACAACTGAATACAAAGTTGCCACAATCATTAATTACGTTTGTCTTCATCTATTGCACCTCCTACATAAATATCAACAACGACTGATGACGCGCATCCAACCTCAGATAAACTGCAACGATCAACAAAGATGAAAGTGAAATTTCTCAATAAAGAGCAACCAACCCCCACCTTCAACATCTATGACGAATATGTTGTACCATCATCGCCACTCACCTACTAACGACTTCTATTATCCCTCTCCCAAGTTCAACACTTGAAGAGAAGGCACAATGACATAAGAAAATAATTTGTGCAGCAACAAAATAGATTTATCGCATGGGACTTAGCCAGAGTTGAGAAATTTATACCTTCAGTCCGCAGTCTGAAAATACAAACAAATACCCAATGATACAGATGCAGATACAGATTCAGATGAAGGCGAAGAATCTGAGAGTGTGAGCTAGCAACAATGTTTTGTAGCTAAATAAAACAAATGCAGCAATTTATTAGTTTTTGATACTGACTGCTACCCGGCTACCGAGGAGAGTTAGTCTTAGCCTTAGTAAGCTTTTTTTACTTAAGAAATGCAACTCTGAATGTTTGAGCTCATGTGTGCATACGTATGCATGTTTATGTGTTCACCCCCTAAGGAGTGAGCTAATAAATTATCAATTGGCGAATGTAATTCGTTTGGCAGCAACACTAGGATTCATAGAGATAAAGGTTAAATTATAGCGGAAGACAGAGAGAAAAAAAAATCTATGGTCAAGGATGGCAACTTTTAAGAAATTTATGATTTTCAATCTGTTCTTGGCAAGACTAGTGAAAAACACATTTTAATCAGTTTCAGTTCGTTTTTTTCTATTTCCTATTTTTTTTTTTTTGAGGGGGTTAAGGGAAGAAAATTGAAAATTTATTACACCAGCGAAACGGAAGGGAGTAAAGAATAAGAATTGGACAATGCTTCAAGACACAAACAAATGATTTATGAAATGTTGATGGGTACATTTGGGGTTGTATTACAAGGACTTTTTACTGCAGTGAGCTGTGGAATTTTACAAGCAAAAGCGATTATCTTTCGCCCTTGGCGATAACATGTTACATAATCCAGAGTTTGCAGGACGACTTGCTTGTTTTTGTAAATGTCATTCTTTTGCTTTTAGGTGTAGCTACAGAGAAAGTGATGAAAGCTTGGGGAACAAATAAATTAACTCTAAACTATCGGAGGAAGCTATTCCATCAGAGGAAACCTTCAAGGTATTGGTTGGAATTTCTTTAAGACTGTTCTAGACAATGTTGAAAACTGACTCTTATTACAGAAACTCACTCCATTAGGTGATGCTTTAAGCTGTGGGTCATGGAACGGCATGCTTGGTAATGGACTACCTTTTTATAACTTGAAGTTCGTATTCAACCATTAGAGACTTTTAGATAGGCACGGAAACATTCCCGGACCGTGTGCCCTTAGAAGTGCCATCTGGAAATATATTAATTTTGGAATTCCATAATGCTACAAACACAACCCAATTGAAACCTCTACCGAAATCAATAAACTAAAACTTAGATACAAAAAAATCCTGCATTACTATTAGGTTTTAACATAAGTATTGGACGATTAAGTCGTCAATGTAATATCATTCATTAGACAAAACTTCTCTCCACCTCTCTTAAAACAATCTTAAAACACAGCAAATAATACATGATTGCTATACAGTGACGTCAGGACACTAGTTATGAAGAGGTGAATGAAATATTGACACCTTGAAGTACGAGCTTGAAGGGAGTCGACGGCATTACAGCACAAGACATCAAGGTATCTGCCAAGATATTTGTACCAATAATCGTAAAAATAATTTTGATTGGTACAACCAATCCACAAAGGCGGAGTTAAACACAGTATTGCAAATTATAGACCTATTTCAACCCATTCAGTAACTGAAAAGTGCTTGAAAGAAGTCGTGACGAGGTGGTTACTAAAATTTATCAAAAAATATTCAACTATTCACGGGAAGTAGCACGGTTTTCACAAAAAAAAAAAACCAAAAAACCAAAAGCCCGAGTAAACATTTAGGCGAGTTTTCAGATACTTAATAGGTCTTAATAGAGGTCACCAGGACACATTCATGACAAATTCATCTAAGCCTTAGGTAGACTTGAAATCCGTTGGATACCGACAGATTAGGTGGCGTAAGAACCTTAAAATAAAAATTAAAGACTGTCTTCGCGATGACCTTTTGGAGTACCACAAGGGTCAAAACTCTGCCTGCTCATATTTATTTTATTTACAAATGAATTGCTTTGCGTTTTTACTAAGAGTATTCCATTTGCGTTCACAGATGATACGGTGACACACACAGGTGTTTTGAAAGTGGAATGCAAATATTGAAAGAACAGTTTGATAAAGAGTTTGATATAACGGGCTCATACAAAATTCATCTAAGACAAAGTTTATGTACATTTGCCACCCACATCACAAAAAACTAAAAAAATAAAAAAAAAAAAACGGTTGCATTCAACATCTGCCAGAGTAGAGGTGGAGCTATAAGGACATTATCAAGGAGGCCGAAAGAAAAAAAAAAAAACTTCTTTTACAACATTATAACTGGTGATAGGACGTGGTGTTTTCAATATGATCAAGAAATCAAGCCCCAAAGTGCCGAGTGGATGGCTCTAGACAAGCTAAAACCCAAAAAATCTCATTTAGAGAAGTCAAAAGTAAAGACAATGTTAATTTGTTTTTACGATTCCAAGGTCATAGTCCACAAAGAGTTCGTTATACCGGGCCAAACAGTTATCTTGGGTATTTTGAACCATCGCCGTGTTGTTGTACGATCATGCACCATCTCAAATATCGACACTTCTGACCAATTTTCTAGCTACAAATCGCATTTGAACTGCCAATGACGCCTTCTATTCGCCTGATTTAGCATCGTGTGATTTTACCTTTTCGGAAAAATATATTTTCCGATGAAAGGAAAGCGTAGATGCTGTCCAAAAACTTTCTACCAGCATCCTGAAGGACATTTTGAATAAAATATTTCGCTCTTACTTTTAAAAAGTTCTATTTACTTTGAAATGTACCTTGTATTCTTGAGATTATGTTTATCTTAAAAGTGCTAGGACCAGTAGGACACTACCAAGGCCTCTGCTTGTAGCCTGCTTAAATTCATAAAGAAAGGTTATTCTAATGAATTTCCGCCACATAAGAGCTTAAAGGTCGTTGTAGCTATTGCTGTTTTAAAACAAAATGGTTTGAATTTACAGTGAAGAATGCAGTAATATTATGGCTTTGATTAAAGTTGTTCGTTCACTGCCGCAAGTGGCTACGCAAAGATCCTTTTAGTTGTGAAGCCTCTTAGCGCCGTTGATATTCTGACATGGAGAGCCATTTGACGACACGGGTGATCGCTCAGCGGTTTAGCCCACTTAACCGTTTCGCAGAGATTGAAAATGCTTGGAATGTCGAAAAAGGTGGATGTTCGGGTTCCTCACGAACTCAGTGAAAGACACATTATGGATCGCATAATGATCTGTGAGTCTTTGTTGAGATGGAACTCGCTTGAGCTTTCCTGAAAACAGTAGTTACCGGAGGCGAAAAATGGGTAGTTAACAACAACATTTGGTGTGAGAGGTCATGGTGCGCTCCTGGTAAAACACCGCAATCGGTCAGTAAACAAGATATGCATCCAAAAAAGGTCATGTTGAACAATTCGTGGGACTGGTGAGGTATCCATTACAGGCATTATGCTCCTTCCAGAACGCATGGCTTTATAAGATATACAAAAAAAGTTACAATTATAAGCCTTTTGTTAAAAGGAAGACATACCAGATGGATGTCCTTTACAACAGCTTCTGAAGAAGATACGTGTTACCTATCTAGGAATCCAACACTGCTAAACTTAAGAAAGAACATTTTTTAAACTATTTCTACAGTAAATTGAGCGTAGAAGTATTGGCGAATTCGTTCATGGATTGAATTAATTTCAAATATCGAATCAGCAAGTGCGACTGATTTCCCAATGCGCCAAATCTCAGGTCCAAATTTAACCTTAAATTTTTAGAAACAAGCGACAAACAGCTTCCCAAACGAAAACCGGCCAACAATTTCGACTATGCACGTGGAATTTTCAAAGTTTTAAAAGACCAACAGTGAATTCCTTAGAGCGCTACGAAAAGGATATCACTGATAGAATGACGGGAATAAGTGCGATAAAATCTACTATGATGATGGTTTCAGAAAGCAGAAATTGGGCCTATTTGGATTAGAGAAAAATTCAAACCTAAATACGTAAACATTGGCTTCATATGCGCTCACTACCTCACGATGGAAAAGGACGATCTTGCCGAAGAATGTTCAAGTACGAGCTCCTTGATCAAAATTCTGAGTAATATCATAAGCACGACGTAGAAATCATTCATGGTGATATTAATGCCAAGTTAAGAGAAAAGAGCATCTTTGGTAGGCAGAGTTGGAAAATATAGCCTAAATAACCAGACTCTGATAATACGCTCAGGCTAATCAACTTCGCAGCTTGGCGGAATGCCATTATAGATAGCACAGTTTCCTGACAATCACCCGATCAAAAAACAGTCAAGTAGAGTGAACACATTGTTATGGATGAATGATATGGCTTCAGGTTTTTCTCGAAAATTAAGATGAGCCAACATCAACTCAGGCTACTACTTTGTATAGTAGATAGTCATAGCTATCTTCTACGGCGGGTGGTCGTGGCTCAAGTGGTAGTGTATTAGCTTCCCATTTGCACAATTCGGTTTTTAACACCAGCCGTGCTCGAAAGACTTTCCTTCTTTCAGACAACTAAGATGAATGGTTGCCAAGAATACAAAATCAAGTCAATTTACACAAATAACTTAGTCTTAGCATTAAACGTTGGATGCCACCTAATCGTATGAAGCGATATAACCACTGAGCCGACATTTTTTTTTTTTTTCTCTGTCGCATTTTCCTAAAAACTTAACACGTTACCTTGGCACTTTAAGAGTAGTAATACCCTCTTGACTGTTAAGTTCTTATGACATCGATCGACTACAAACACTAGACAGTATTAGATCATTTTATTACCGAGTTTTGAAAACCTTTCAAGACGTCCAATCCTGGAAGTACTAAGCTTACTTTGTCATCAGAAATGCTGGGGTCCGAGGTGTAATTTCAAACAATAACACAATCGCAAGAATCAAGCATAGAATCACTCTTGCCAAACATTGTTGGTTTTCTTTTTTTTTTTTTTTTTTGGACTGAGACTCTTGTCATTTCAGTCGTTCTATATGGCATGAAAGCACGACCTTTACCAAGAGCGGATGAGTGATTTTCGACCCCGGCTAAACGGAATTTAATGAAGAATACAAATCAACGAACTGAATGACCTTGATCTCGTCCTAGTTATCCAACTTGAACGAATAAAAACCACTGATTTGTCCCAGAGGACGGAAGGACAATGTACAATAGTTAAGGAAGACCACGACGTGGACCGCGCTTAGGTGGAAAGGGACTATAAACTAATTTGGTTTACGAAAATAAAAGCAATTAGAGCAGGCTCGAGGTTAACTGATGAGGAGCGATTGGTTGATGTCTAAGTCTTGTAACCATATCCAAAGGGTGGTAGATGACCTCGTAGAAATTAATTTGATTCTATACGATAAGATAGATACTTACTTCAAATGATAATGATGGCAACTGTGGCAATTATAAAAAATTAAACAATTCCAGCAAAAGTATGAGGCTGCTACAACAACGCATGAGCCTTCTAAATATTCTTCCTTTTCAAAATCCTTAGATCAATCACGTATGTAGTTTCACATTAACCAGCAAAAAAAAAAAAAAAAAAACAATTCTCATCTATTATAGTTCGGTGGAAATATTTTTTATACTTTTATCAATTTTCTATTGGGAAAAGATTTATCGTGACTTGTCACTTTTGGAGCGTATCGTCATTCCCATAGCAACAAAATACCAGCACGTTTGCATAAAAAATGTAAAAGGCCGTGACTCAAGTAGCTACACGTCTACTACCCGAGCACTGCTTCACTTAATTCTGCTTCCAATTTTAGAGATAATCCTCGACGTTCGAATTAAATTAGAAGAATGATAAAAAAAAACCAAACCTTCGGCAATCGATTATCGTCCATCAATCAGATACGAGCACATTTAACAGGCCTGCAGTAGAAGACCAGTAGAATGAATAAAGTTTTTTTGTTGTTTTTATTTTTTTTCAAATGTTCTTTTGTTGTGCCGTTAAACCGAACTCTATACATCTATATGAGAGAATACAAATTGAAAAAGAAGGAACGATTCTGCGTTCCTTTGAAGTTGGCGTCGACAACGCTGTTGACGTAGACTTATAGGCTTTCCGTCTATTTGCTGCTTTTGCAGGTTCACGATTGTTGAAGTGTTTTTTCACACTTTGTGATGTAAATCAATCAGTCAGAGTGTGGGACCACATTTTCCTTCCTAATACTTTGCAGAAGGGTAACTTAATTGTATAGCACTTACAGCTTAAGACCTTGCTAATAAGTTGTTAGTTTCCCTGAAATATGACTCTAAAAAGTATTTGAGACTGAATTTCATGACTTACCAACCAATGCCGGACATGGAGAATAGAACAATCTTTACACAACCAAGATACAACTACACTTCACTCAACAAGAAGGTGTTGATAAAGAGTGAGAATGACTAATTGATAAAACCTTTCACAAAGGTTAGATGACTTGTAAATTTGAATTACTGTTTTGCTGAACGTTTTTTTTTTTTTTTATTTATTTTGAAACTAAAAACTGCTGTTGTGACCATTTTCCGCTTTGCTTAGGTGAAAAAAGGGGGGACAGTCGTTTAAATAAATGATGCAAGTGGGTATGAAATGACCTTGTGTTAATAGCAGAACCACCAAATGGCATGTGAGCATTGAGAGCATGTAAATAAATCATACTCAGGACGACTGGTGAGGAAGTTGATTAATGAATAAACCAGAAAAACAAGGCCTATGAACCTACTCGAACACTCATGTAAGCGGGTTATGCACGGTCTTTGAATCGTGACCATGAATAAAGCTGTGGGTGGTAAATATTCGTAATTTGAAGGGAACACCCAACGGTCACAGAAACCAACAAACAAGTAAAAAATAGAAAAAAAAATTAGCTTTAGATAGATAGAGAGAGAATAGATAGCTGACAAAGACCGGTCTTACAGGTGACTTTGGATGCTATTTTTGTATAGAATCGATGACCGTGAGCTTAATTTTTTATTATCCATATTAGTTCACATATGCGTGGATACGAGAGAATTGTTTGAGGCAAAATTGAAAAACGGGCCTATACGATAAGATATTTCAAAACAGAATCGAGCTAGTACTGACTTTTTGAAATAAATACAAAAGCTCAGCAGAACATGGTGGAGTCAAATACAGATGCCAAGAGATATCCGGATAAGAAGCCATGGCTCACCAAATAAAGCAGCAAGTTCGGCAAAAAGTGTAAACATTAAATGAATACGTATCCCTGCTTACCAAACCTGCAAAGCCATTTGAAGGCAGACAACTTCCTTGCAAAACATATATACTTCTCCCACAATAAAGTACACGAATTTGCACGAAAATCAGACAGTCCCATAAGAATGGCATGTAGTGACTTCTTAGTTCGAACGAGTTTGTGCCGCATTTGAGATCAGACAAATTGAGATTTCCGTAGTAGATTCGTAATCAGGAGTTGAATTGGAGGCAAAGAGAACCAACATATCAGTCGTTGTTTTTGATCATCTTAAACGACTTGGAAAAGCAAAAAGGATCGAAAGGATTATCGAAATGAGAGAGCTTTTTTGCACCCAATTTTTAACGACTCGGCCACACATTTCGGCCGAAAAGGCCGCTATTTCGCGTTCAATGTTGGCTCTGAGCTCTTCCAACGTCGTCGGTGTGTTGGCATAAACCAATGACTTAACGTAACTCCACAGAAAATAGTCAAGCGGCGTTAAATCGCACGAACGAGGCATCCAATCGACTGGCCCATGTCTTGAGATAACACGCTCACCATACTTACTCTTTAATAAATCGATTGTAGAGTGTGCTGTGTGGCTTGTGGCACCATCCTGTTGAAACCACATGTCGCCTAAGTCCATATCTTCCAATTCGGGCCAAAAATAATCGGCGATCATGGCGCGATAACGCTGACCATTCACAGTAACGTGACGATCGTTATCGTCGACGAACAAATATGGCCCAATAATGCCGCCGGCATGCAAACCGCACCAAACAGTTATTTTTTGTGGATTCATGAAGCACATGCGAATTTTCACCCAACCAATAACGCATATTTTGCCAAAAATTGAGCCAAAAATGAGCTTCGTCACTAAAGATGATTTTGCGACTCCGAATATCTGTAAAAAATTTTCATAATTTACAGACGTTGCTCTTTAGTGTACTTTACCATGATGAAAATGTTGAGTTTAGTGAATAAATTGACAGTGACAGTTTGATGTTTAGTGAAAGAGTGCGTTCACAAATTAAATTCTTGAAAATGACCTATTGGAAAACCCTATATTTCTTGATATCGTATACCATACGTTGATAGTCATACCGCCAACATCCTGGAGTTGTTTTTAGCTTATCACCCTGATTAATACAAGCTTAATGTGCTATCTCTTCTAGGCACGTCGGATCACGGTGTCAGATCAGTTTGACCAAAAAAAAAATTATAACCACCGTGTGGCGCTCCAATTCTTCCGTTTTGAGTTGCTTTTTTTGTTAAGCTGGTACATCTGTTGTTAACATTCCCTCAAAATCTAAGTCATAGCTTCACATTTGCAAAAGTAACGTAGCCAAGAGTACATCTATCTCTGTGTGTGTTGGCGATTTTTTACAATTTTAGAAATGGATTGAAATTTGCAACAACGAACTTGTATTCAATTTTGCGTAAAAAACGGATTGAATGTTGGAAAAGTGTTTTGGCAACAATTCTCTAAAGAAAACGAGCGGTTCGCAAGTGGTCGTGAGTCAATCGAAGATGATGAACGCAGTGGCTATCGACATCGAAAACCGAAGAAAACATTGATGAAGTAAAAGAAATGTTGGTCAATAACCGCAAATTCTCTACCAGAGAGATAGCGGAGGACTTGAACATTGCCTATTGATCGGTCCAAGACATTTTGGTTAATGATTTGGGTTTCCGTCGTGTAGCAACAAAGTCGGTGCCAAAAGACCTCAATTTCCTGCAAAAAATAGACCGTGTTGACGTCGCAAGAGAGCTGATTTGCGTTATGAGACTTTTGCATGAAGCAATTCGCCGAAAGAGACCAGAATTGCGGGCAGAAAACTCGTGGACTTTGCATCATAATAACGCACCGTCGCACAGTGCCATCATTATTCGTAATTTTTGGACGAAAAATGCAACAAATACCATCCAACAGCCACCGAATTCACCTGATTTGGCTCTTTCTTTTCAATCGAGTTAAAAAAACCACCACGGGGAACGCGTTTCAGCAGCCGAGTGGAAGAAAAGGAAAAATCGCAGGAAGCACTGATGGACATACCGAAAACCGAATATAAAAAATGTTTCGGGGATTGAATCAAGGGCTGGCATAAGTGTGTTGCAGTCGATGGGGATTACTTTGAAGGGGACAATCTAGATTAAGATGAATAAACTTGTATTTTTAAATTTATGAATAAGTTCCGGAATCAAGGTGGTATTTGTTCTACATCGACCACACAGTTAGAGAAAAGATTCCTTCGAGTAAGCCAATTCCAGCAGACTTAACACCTTCTTTAGGAATTTTAACCGGTCGTTATGTTTCCTCAATAACGGCGTAGATGCCGCTGCTGATCTGATCACTGACACTATACTCTTTTGAAACAGATCCTTTATCTCTCGACAGACGAAGAGTATCAAACCAAAAGCAAAGGCATGGTACGACTCGTGCTGTAGCGAGGCGAGACAAAAACTACTACAATGTCCCAATGGTAGTAAAAAGTTTTGGTCGTTCGTCAAAAATATTAGAAATTCTGTCTCATCCTCCATAAACTTGCAACCGAAAAGCTTTCCCTTATCGGTACGTGTCAATGAAAACTTACGTTGAAATGAGCACATATTCGATGTCGCCAAAAATGTTGCGAAATGTTTAGGAAATATTACACCCCTTCAGATCTGGCTTCAATATATAAAGCGTTTATCCGCCAAAAACTGGAGTACAATGGTGCCTCTAAGGTCTCTTTGCACTTGCTAGATAGGATACAAAATCTTTCCATAAAACTCATAGATAATGCCAATATTACACAGTTAATCGAAACCATCGAACACCAGCGTAACGTCTCCTGTCTAACCCTGATGTATAGATATTTTCACCATCAGTGCTCCACCAAAATTTCCAGCGGCATTCCGCACCTTCAACGTCTTATACGTAACACCCGTCTCGATATTAATACTCACCATTACACCCTCAAGCCAACCTTCGGATGTATTCTGGAATATCGTGATTCTTTCCTAAACCGTACAACTCGCTAATGGAACGCCCTGCCGAAATCTTTATTTCCTAGCCATTTTAACTTGCAAACATTTAAAACCAACGCATTTCGGTATCTCTCTTTTTTCCCTCCTTAACTTCCTTTAAAAACGCTAAATGCAAAAATTTTGAGGACACATAAAATCTCTTGTGCCGCCGACAATTATAAAACAAAAATAACATTTTTTCAACTATTGTAAATCCTATCAATTTTACACTTTCAGATAAAGTTTTTGTGAAAACAGAGCCCAGTTTTGCATTTCTAACAAAATGACGGCCAATTTACATTATGACACTACCTCCGCGCAAGAGGCTCAAGTTAGGTATACTTCTACAAATATCTAGGACAGTCAATCACAAAAGAAGACCATCAGTGATCTAAGACTTTCTCTGTCCATATCCAGTACTAACATACCCCAAACTCATGTTAACTCATCATCGGTTCCATCATTAATAGTTAATCGGAAAGGATATTTTTTTCTTTACCAAAATAAAGCAGTCTTGCCTAGCCAGTTAATCGGCGATTTCATTCAACTAGATGCAATTTTGATCTGAGGCCCAGAGAGGACGCAGTAAATTCAATTTTTCAACTGTGTCAAAGAAGACGAACAAAATCTTTTTCGTTTGGAAGACTGACAAAAAATGAGCAGTGAAAGCTATGGTTGTCGTGCTTAACAAATACGTAAATCCCACATCCCAGATCCGACAACTTTTCTTTCCAGACACGTATTCTGAAAGAAGTCATTCCTAACTATGCATTCCCTCAGCAATCAGAGTTCTGGTCAGCAAAAACCCATCCTGTTATACACATTTCACGTTATTTTACAATATATAAGCAGGTTCTATAACGTGATGCAAAAGCCGTGAACTGTTTTTCCACAATTCCGAACGTGTATTTCATATTGGTCCTCGCAAACGGCGCATAACTTCAAGGTACTACTCCTGATGCACTACGCCACGGTAAACGAAAAAAAAAAAACAGTGATCAAAACTTTGACATTTGATCGAACTTGGCGTGCTTTTTTCAGTCTTGGCTCTCCTGGGTGCTTCCATACAGACGATTAAGTAAGGATCATCATTGATGTTATTCAAGAGCTCTGGAGCGATGCACATGTCTCATGCACAAAACATCCGAAAAAATTGCATGGCACGAGTCAACCGATTTGCCAACATCTTTACCAAAAATTTCCAAAAGAATTTTCTTCGCAGCATCCAGAGCGAGGTTGATCATTGGAATCTGCTAGGCCATCTTGAAAGATCTTGTACCAGTTGTAAATATTTTTTATTCACCGTATGCCGCTCTCAACATTTCAAGAGTTTTAGAGCACTTGATTCCATTTTTTATACAAAATTTAGTGCAAATTATTCGCTTTATTGTTTATAATAATTGAAAATCGCTGAGGAAATAAAAACACGTCTTGCCTTTCTATCTGTCAAAAACAAATTAAATATGCTACATAGTTGAAACTGTGAACATGTGTTCGGGACATGTGTATCAACACAGTTCGTACAACATGTACAATAGTATTATTCAAAGTATTGCCCATCTGAAGCTATGACTTTTTCCCATCTTTCTGGCAATTTGTGGATCCCATCCCAAAAGAACTGCGCCGGCTTGGCAGCCAAGAATGAATCAAGCCAATTTTTGATATTCTGCTCTGATGTGAACCGTATTTCAGTGAGGGCGTTTTGCATCGACCGGAACAAATAATAGTCAGAAGGGATAAGGTCTGGGCTATAAGGCGGGTGGGGTAAGACTTCCCATCCACTGTTTTCCAAATAGTTGTTAACCGGAATAGCAACGTGGGGCCGAGCGTTGTCATGATGGAAAATTATTGCCTCGTGTCTGGTCGCATATTCCGGGTGTTTTTCGGCTACTGCTCTCTTCAAACGGATTAATTGTGTTCAGTAGTGTTGTCCATTGATGATTTCACCCGGTTTTAGCAGCTCATAATACAGCACACCCATCTGATCCCACCAAATACAGAGCAATACCTTCGTGCCATGGATATTCGGCTTTGCCGTTGATTTGGCTGGTTGGCCGGGTTTCACATATGATTTTTTGCGCTTGGGGTTGTCGTAATGGATCCATTTTTCACCACCAGTAACAATCCGATGCAAAAATAACTTCCTTTTGTGGCGTTCCAGCAATGTTTTGGACATGCAGAACCGCCTTTCGACGTCTCTCGGCTTGAGTTCATGTAGAACACAATTTGCTTGCTTTGAATATATCCAGCTGCTTTTAACGTTTTGAAATGGCTGCTTGAGTGACACTCAAAGATTCTGCGAGCTCTTCTTGTGTTTGGTAACAATCTTCATAGAGTAATGCTTCCAGTTCTTCATCTTCAAACTTTTTTGGCTGCCCAGGACGTTCATCGTCTTCCAAGCCAAAATCACCACTTTTAAATCGTGCAAACCACTTTTGGCATGTTCGCTCAGCTAGCGCACGTTCACCACAAACTTCCACCAACATACGATGACTTTCTTCATATTAAAGTAATGAAGAAGAACTCCCCGCAAAAACACTTTTTCAGGTACAAAGTTCAACATATTTGAGTGAAAAAAAAATTATTGTTGTTTACGCTTCAAATGAATGACATATACTGAAATGACGTACAATGACAGTAGCTTTCCAACGCATGTTCCAATGGAATAATACAAGTTACGCCATCTCTTAGCAAACCGCACGAAGTTATAGACTCAATAATAAATTGAGCACCTGGTTGTGAGATTCCAATAGTTTGACGCCAAGCTGCAAATTAAATTGTTTAATACTCGTAATAGTGACAACTTCCACTAATCCATTGATTTGCAGCATTTCACGGAAAACTTTCTCGTACGGGTATACCATGTTATTAGGTGGTGGTGATGGCCTGATGATTGACTCACTGAATCCCGGTAGGATTCGAAATATTTCAAAATTATGAAGCGGTGACCGAACCAGTCTTTAAATAGAAGCAGTTACCCAAAATTGTTAGGCTTCCGAATCATAAGCTTTAAAGTAGAATTTTGCGTTAGTCGGAAGGGCAAAAGTGGTGGTAGTACAGGAGGTGGGTAATTGCCGTGTACATGATTGATACTCTCTAATATTCTGCAGAACTGGACAACTCTATATCTAACATATCTACGTGAGCAAAGACAGTTTTATACAAAAGTTAATTAGAAAAAAAAAACAAAAAAAAAAAAAAAAAACAATGGACATGTGCATTACTGACTAACTTTTATTAATGAGATAATCAAAGTAAGACTACAACTTCGAACAAAATTAGAAATTACAATCGTAAGGGAAGAACACGTAAGTTGCCTTTTTCTGAAAGCTTTTAAATGTTAAGCTACGAGGAATTGGATAATGGATTTGGAAACACAATCCTCTTGGCAGAATTTCGCAATTGCTCCCTGAAAGATACTCTCATCTTCTTCATCACATTCACTCTCCTAGAAAGTGAGTCGGAATCTTGCATATAAACTCTCTTTATGAAAATACCACAAATTCAAACTTGTTCAATCTATTTTAAGGCTAAGGAAAATATCATTTGTTAGACAAAATAATAAAGGCCAACCTCAAACCTTTTCTTCTATATGATTTCATCAAGCAGAACAGGATAAGAAGCAAAGCACAGAAACTCTCCTTTAAAATTTGCCTTTTCTGGCAAACCATTATCTTTTTGTGTATAATTGAACGCTTCTTTTGTCTCGAATTTATTAGATCTCAATTTCGCTCGTCGTTACCTCGGAATAGTAAAGCAAATTGGTGACTGCTGTGGCCACCAACAACAACGGTTTCATCAAGTTCCACTAAGGATTGCAACATTTTCTTAATTTTTTTTTCTTTTTATTATATAGTACATATATATTTTTTTGTATTGCCTTTTAACCCTGAAAGTTTGAGAGGATGCTTTCACTTGGTTTAGCCATTAAAGGATAAAGAGGATATTCAACTTGAATAATAAAAGCGCCAACGAATCGGAATCGAGATAAGTCTCCTTTTCTATTTCTATACTCGTACTTATTTTCTTGTTCCTTTTCCTTTTCTTCTCTGCTCGTTCAATTAAATTAGAACTGAAAGGAATATTTTTATTTAGTATCTTAGTTTCAAAAACCCCCAAGAAGAGGGAGGCCCCGACTGTTGGATTTGGCTTGCTATTTCATAAGTGTTTCTAGCTGTGTTGGATCAAGTTTTTTTTTTTTTTTTTTTGTTAATGATGAGAGAAAATTATAATTGGCCAAGGAAAACATTAAACTATGTTAATTGATTTGTATAAGCTGCCATCACCTTACCAACATCCGACTAGAGCGTCGGAATAGGGGTAATGCACAGTTCGTGATATGTGATGAGCGATGTTGAAATACATATAATCCACCTGAGACTTGTGGCTCATTAATTAGTAAGGTAAGTCTGCGGGAAAACCATTTAAGTTCTGTTCATAACAAGTCTGATTTATTTGATGCATTTCGAGGTTGGGTTTGTAATTCGGTGAAGGTCGTCCACTTCAGGTGGTTGATCTTGATAGGCCGACGACTATTAGTGATTTCATTTGACTGTAAGCAGACAGTGATGTGTTGAATATTGCAAAATTGTCTGTCTTGAAAGACAACGGGCTATAATCATGTGCAAGATTTTGCCAACTGACATTTAACTAATATTGTAGAAGGCTTTAGATTTATATGAACCCTTATGTTCATACCCAACTTTATTAACGCTATTTAAGACCCGGGGTCTTAGAACTTAAGACTATTGGAGTTTTTTATATTTTAGTAAAGAAAATTATGTAAAATAAAATATATTTTCTTGCAATATATAGGGTGATTCATCGTAAGGTTTGATTTTCAATAGGCTTTTTTTGACTGATCAGGCATGAATCGTATCAAACTGCTTTGTCATTTTTGTTCAGTATCGTTTGGCAAGTCATCATGGGAAGACACACAACAGTGACTCCAAATTGTTCAGCTGTATTACGATGTGCGATTCGAGGAACTTACGGTGCGCATAATCGACCTACTAAAACCACTATTTCCAATACCATTCGCAAATTTGAGTCCCAGTTTACGTTAGTGGATGATATTCGACCGGTGAGACTACATCCAGCTCGTTGTGAAGAGACTATAGCAGCTGTAGCTGAGAGTGTACGCGCAGACCGTGACGAATCGATTTGTCGTCGTTCTCAGCAGCTTGTCTTGAGGTATTCGACAACTTGACGTATTTTACGTGAGGATCTCGGCGTAAAAGCGTACAAACTTGTGCAAGAATTGAAGCCAGGTGTCAATCAGTCAATGGGATCTGGAAAAACTCAATGAAAAACCGATGTTAATAAACAAAATTGCCGTATTTGAGCTGATGAGCAACCTGAAGAGTACCAAAAGCTATCATTACATCCTTTAAAGACAACGGTATGGTGTGGTTTATGGGCTGGTAGAATCATTGGTATATATTTCTTCAAAAATGAGGCAAATCAAAATGTTCCCGTCAATGGTAACGAACTATGTGCTTCCTGAAATTCAAGCAGATGGTCTCGGTGAGCTCTGGTTTCAACAAGACGGCGCTACGAGCCATAAAGCGCGTAGAATAATGGACTTGTTGAGAAATCATTTTGGTGAGCACTTTATTTCACGTTTTGCTACGGTAAATTGGCCACCTAGATTGTGCGATATCACACCTTTGGACTATTTTACTTGGGGATATGTAAAGTCTCAGATCTTAAGGACAAAGCCAGCTACGAACGCTTTGGAAGCGAACATTACTCGTGTTATCCGCGAGATGCCAGTCGCATTGCTCGAACGAGTCACTCAAAATTGGACCTTCCGAATGAACTACCTCAGACGTAGTCGTGGCCAACATTTACACAATATTATTTTCAAAAAGTAAATGCCATGAGTTGTTATTTTAACCAATAACAACAATTTTAAGTTCACTTTCAAATTTATGTGTTTTATTTTACATTATAAATCAAACCTCAAGATGAATCACGCCATACAAAAATATTAAGTGTTGAAGTAAGTTTAAGACGAAAAATGTTGCAGAAATGTGAATACCGTTACAAATTAACATGGGTCACCTTAGGTAAAATTTCTACAACATATTAGAGACAATGACAGTTTAGTATGCTTTGAGTTTCTGGTTGATTCAGACGTGTTAGTCGAATTCTGAGTGAAGTGAAAGAAAAAAAATATGGAAGAAGTATCTCGAGCTTTTGAATGCAAAAGTGATTCAAATAGAGTGTCTGATACTGATGACGCAGACTGCGCTCCGCAGTCTATTTCAAACCTTCCAGTTTCGAATAACGATTCAGATAATGAATATTCACAATTTTCTGAAGATACAGAAGGAAATGTGGTCGAGCATGCAGAATAACAACAAGAAGATGAGTTCAAAAGTAGTAAGATTGAGGAGGACAATAAGGAAGAAACTGCAGAGCCAATAGGTTACAGATATTTTTTTGCTGATTATAATAGGAATAATAATTTTTGTCTGCAAATATTGGTCCTATAAAAAGTCTCCGTGGGTTTTTAGTTTTCCCTATTCAAAATCAATTTCAATTAATTACATATTGGCCATTATTATCTATGACCTTTCCGGGTAGCTTCATAATTTCATCGGTGTAGAACTTGACCAAGTGTTGTTCACGGGCTCTTCGGTCGGCCAATTTTTTACCACCAGGAGAGTTTTGCAAAGACCGAAACAAATAGCAATCAGAGTGTGCAAAGTCCGAGCTATACGGTAGATGCATCAAAATTTCCCAACCAAGCTCCGTCAATTCGTTCCGTGTCATGAAAGATTTCATGAATTGTCATGATGGAAGACAACTATCGCACGTCTTTGATAACTTCATTCAAATGATTCAGTTGTGCACAGTAGAGGATCGAATTGACCGTTTCCTCACGTTCTAGCAGCTCATAATATACAATTCCCTTCCAACCAAGGCTTTGAAATCGCTTGTAGTCAGTCACCGGCCTTTGACCATGATCGCTTGATTTGGATATTCTCGTAATGAATCGCTTCAAAAATGGTTCCATTTTGTTACGTTTCAGCAGCGTTTCACTATGGTTATTCGGTCAATTAAATTGCTTTGCGTTAATTCATGTGGCACCCAAAAATCGAGCTTCTTTGAGTACCCTGATCGTTTCAGATGATTGCAAACTATCATACGTTTGGTGTTTAGTGCCTCCGCTATCTCCAGACAGCTTCCGTGCCGGTCTTGCTCCATCAGTTGCAAAATTTCATCGACTTTTTAAGTGATAGGCCGACAAGTGCCAGATGCATCTGTTACATCGAAATTTTTGGAACGGAATCGAACAAACCACTCCTGGGTCCGGCGTTCACTCACAGCATTCTCATCGTAAACTGCACAATTTTTTCGGCATGGTTTTGCAGTTTTTCCCTTTTTTATGGTAAAAAAGCATCACATACCGTATTTCTTCAGATATTTCACTCATATTCAAATCAGTCTGCCTTCACAAAAAATGTAGATTGACATGTCAACTTTCAAACACATGTTCGTTTGACACAATCAGATTAGTGTTTCCAGATAAATGGACAAGAACACCATCTAGTGACAAAAAACCGCGGAGACTTGTACCATGTATTAAATTTATATTGTAATAATTACTAATTCTAGGATCAGCAACTAGCAGTTTTACTGCGAAGGATAAAAATGAGTGGAAGGAGACAATGCAGATCATCCAAATTCTCAACGACAATGGAAGCCTGTTATAATACCGGAAATGTATTCATTTTTCCCCGTTTTGATTTTAGCTGGTGCTTATAATTCCAATACAGATTATAACATGTGGCATTCCAACTCGTATCCATTATATCGCGCAACAATTGGATTTAATAGATTCCACAACATTATGCAATTTTCAAGATTCGATGATAGCAATACTAGCACTCAAGGCAAGAAAGAAGATAAGGCAGCTCCAATTCCCGATTTATGAACAATGCTTATTATAAATGTATCTCAAATGTATAAGCCTACGGCTAATTTATCAACTGATGAACAATTATATCCTTTTCGAGGCCGTACAGGTTTCACTCAATATCTGCCTTTAAAGCCAGTCAAGTTGGTATAAATACTGGTGGATTTACGATGCTGAAAACGCGTATCCTTTGCACGGTATTATTTACACTGGCAAAACGAATGATAGTCGTGAAAAAACAAAAATCGAGGAGAAAGAGTGGTAAAAGAATTAACATCTCTGTACCAAGAAGGTGGAAAAATATCTGCATGGATAATTTTTTTTTAAAACTCTACCCGTTGCAAGGCACCTGCTGTCGTGAAATCTGGGCACAATAAAAAAAAACAAACCATACATCCTCAGCAACAACAAATAAATTTAGAGAGCAATATTCGACAGTTTTTGGTTTTCATGATAAAGTGACAATGTGCTCTTACACACCTAAAAAAAAAAAACATTCATTTTAATATCAGCAATGCATTCGGATACAGCTGTGAGTGACAATGCAGAAAAGAAACCTGATCTTATTGATTATTATAACAAATATAAATCTGGCGATGATACCATGGATTAAATGCTGAGAAGATACACAACTCAACGGTGATGTTTAAAATGGCCAGTGGCAATGTTCTTCAACATGTTGCACATCACTTCACTCGCGACATATTTAATTTATTATGAAAATAATAAAATGCTTGCAAAGAAAACAACGAAACGACGTCTTTTTTTTTGTCCAAACTGAATGAAGAAATTGTCAAGCCAATGATTGAAACTTGTTACAATATTAAAGTAGGTACATGTTTTTACTTTCTGTAGGCTTTAACAAACATTAAAACAGATGAAAATAATGATGTCACCACATGTTTTGAACTAGTGTGCTTAGCTGGAGAAACCTTCTCCAGATCGTTTGTTCCATGGTGGAATGCAGAACTAAATGGTCAGTCAGCAGCTAGTGTGGAAGTTTTCATTAAATTCAACACACATTTATTGCGAAATCAATGTAGAATTTTATTAAGTAATAAAGTTCGGTCTATGGCAATTATGAATGGAATACAACATTGTTCATGTAACGATCACGGCTTCTGTTGCAAGCGACCATCCCAAGGTAAAAATTACCGATGACTTTTTGAAGAATAAGTAAGTCAAAGGCCGCAATTTCAGTTTGGATGTTATGTTTGAGATCCTGAATAGTCGCTGGGTTATTGGCATAAGAATAAGGTATTCTTCAAATAACCCCACAGGAAAAAGGCTAAAGTTGTCAAATCGCATGACCTTAGAGGTCAATCAACTTCTCTAACGGTAATAACACGATCTTCAAATTTCGTACGCAATAAATTGATTGATTGACAGTTTGTGTGGGCGGTACCACCATCCTTATGAAACTGGAGATCACCGGTCGTCCGACACCAATTGGGAAATAAACATTACGACGTTAAGCCGCTCGACTAAATGAGTATGGAATAACACGAGATGTTGCCAAGTCTGGCCGACCCAAGAGCAACCGTTCTGCTGCGAATATCGCAAATGTGGTTGTAGATATCGCAGAGGACATAAGGACATGCATCAGCTGTTAGCTGTCGACCGTCAAGCGCATGTAACCTACACTCAACCCATCCTGAACCTCGATCAAGAGGCCCATTTTCATCTCTGTAGATACCATATGTGAATAAGCAAAATTATCGCTTCTGAGGCACCGAAACAGCATACTGTGCTGTATATGCTGGAGGCGTCAACGGGCCAAACGACTATTGTGGACGGCGAGCACTACAGAGCTGGGACTGGAAAACATGAGGTTCCTACACGATGGAGCAACGGCGCATACTGCACGAGCCACAAACGAAATTCTGAGGGCTGCATTTCCAGGTCGCCTAATCTTTTAATATGACAATGCAGGCGTAGCCGCCAAGATCAACTAATATATTCCGTCAGACTTCTTTTTGTGGGATTTTTTGAAGTCAGGAGTCTATGTCAGCAAGCCTCAGACTCTTGAAGCTCTCAAAAAGAATATCCGTCAAGAATGGGAGGACCTAACATCGGAAATTCTACAAATTGAGCCCGAATGGTCATCAATTCTGGCGGCGGACACTTCGCCAATATCATTTTCTCGACATAATGGACAAAAACATTTGAAATCAAATAAACATAATCCGAAAGCAAAACCAAAATTTTGTATTCATAAAAAAAATTACAGCCGAAGAACTTTGGGTGACAACTTTTGCGTCACCTGTGTATTAAAATACAAAATTGTTACGTCCCTATTGAAAATTCGTCATAAGAGGCCCTCTTTATTTCGAAGGCTGTGTTGTAGCCATAGAGTATATTCTTCAGCCCCTGACTTATATTTAGTTTCCAGCTGAGCTCAGGACATTGTCGAGCATGACCTTGTTAATGCCTGGGTCACATTTTGTGTCATAATCTTACAAAACAATCACCTCGCATACATGAGTACCTTCTTTGATAGATTTTAATCCGAAACTCCTTATAGTGCACAGACTTTTCATCTGCATCTTTCTCAAAGACTTGCGTGTAGGAATTTGAAGACAAATTTTTGTCTTCATGAGTCCGAGAGCATCAACAATAAAGTTTGTTAAAGAAGTAAGCGTTTGCGTTTTCGTGACTCACCTTCATAAGTCGGTGAAAGTTTTCGAAAGATTAACAAAATTTTCTGCTGAATCTAATTATTAGACTGAAGGTAAGTATCTGGGTGTTATTCTATATAGCACACAAAATTCAGGCAGTGCAAAGAAGCTTTTGACTCTTTTCCAGACCGGGTTTCTAGAGTACAAATCTCCATATCATAATTTCTCATCCATAAATATTCATGTCACCGGCTGCATTCGTTGAAGTCATTTTTAGGCTAAAAAGAAATGGTCTTTGGAAAATCGAATTTTATACCAGAATTTGAGCAAGGAAATGGATGAAGTCCCACCTTCACTTCCTAAACAGTGAAAATTTTTGCACTGGTGTCTCTGTTGAAGATGACAATCTTAAACTTTAAATCCCTTTAGGTAAATAAACAGACATCTGCCTTTTCAGCAGAACCATACGGAACCCTAATGACAATGATATATAACCCTAGTTCCTGGAATAGCCAACGTGTGGCACTCTGGTTCGTTCCATGTTAGTTCGTGCTGTTTTTTATGTTATGTTGCTACAGCTGTTGTTGAATGTCTTTAACATTTCCACCAAATCTTACAACTATATCATGACATTTGTGAAATGTACAGTGTTACGATTACATCGATTTTTTCTTCACAGTGATTTCTAAAATTATTAAAAAACTGAGCAACAAATGTTTTTTTTAAAATTTGTGTTAAAAATGAAATTAGGCTCACAAAAATATCTTAAATGCTGAAAAAATGAGTGTTTTAACTATTGCCTTCAGAGGCGAATTGTGGAAAGACAGTTGCTGGATATTGCGTCATCTCCCAATGCATTGATTATGAGTGAATTTCTGGCAAAAACAATACAACTACCATCCAACAGCCACTAAATTGACCCGATCAGGCAGACTTTTCCTGTTCGCCCGACTAAAAACACCACTTCGGAGAAAGCGTTTTTAACAGCTGATGGAAGTATGTTGCACAAGTGCGTTGCAATCAAATATAAAGCTTTTCTTGAATGCCGTATTTTGGAAATCAGGTGAAAATGCGTTAAAAGCTTTACTGAATGCTTTAACTAACCAACTCTTAATTGGTTCCGGATATGTAAGGGTTTTCCTACTGAAGTAGGAAGACGGAATTTTGTACGGCTTGCATATGTTCAAGGTAGTGGAATTGCCGATAAACTTGCTCAACACTCACAGGAAGTTTACGGATTAAGATCTAATAGAGGACTATTTTTCTCTTCTGTCAGTACGTCCATTGACAGTTGGATTTCTCGTGACCACAATTCGATAGATCGCTTATAGTCGTTTCAAGAGCAAATACCAATTTTACTTAATACTCGCACCTTGTCGTGATAGGCACAAGCGACACCACCTCCTGCGAATCTTGCTTTAAAAAATTAACGAGGGCACCGCAGAGAACTTCTATCGTGAGATGTGGGTCATTTCTTGTATACAAGAAGACACTGAAAAGTGATGAAATACTTCAAGGCACACTACCTTACTATTTAACAATGTTTCTAGATCCACTTTCAATTAAAGTTTATTTTCCCACAAAAAAATAAAAAAAAAAAAAAAAAAAATAGTATCAAATTGGCGTGGTTTTTAATTTTAATAAATATTGTCTTTCCTACGTCAAGGCTCCCCTTGCGTATATTATCCTGTTTTATTCCATAAAACCAGGACATCGTCCTCTGAAAAAAAAAAAAAAATGCTGGTGAATACATCTTCATAAAAAAGGACCAACTTTTAATTCTGCGACAGAGTGGAAAATCCCGCCGGACTACGATATTTTAAAATTTTATGCATATACATAGATACGTAGATACATATACAAAAAAAAATTATTTTTTGGCATGGACATGGTCGTGGGATTAGGGATCAGGCTGAATTATGGACGCAGAGGAACAACTTTAATGTGCCAATGTTCCTCTTAATTTAATTTGGTGGCGATGAGATTTAGTAGCTCAACTTAATGAGATAGTCTTATTAGGAAGACTAAAAGCCAAATATTTACAACAAACTAGGTAATAAGGCACCAAAAACATATCCTTTAAATCTTACCCAAGATGACAAAGAAAAAAACCATCACAACCATCAGTGGTGGGCCAAAATTTAAATCTGCAGTAACTTTTGCAACACAATCTTCTGTTGCCATAGTCGTCGGAAATAAAACGAATCACAACCATTAACCCCTGAAATGGAAATAAATTTCCCGGATACCTTTCAGGCATGGCTGCCATATAGGGTTACACTTTTAACGTCCTTGAACGATTACATTCCTTTTGGAATATCCTTGAAACTAAAAACTAATATTACCGAGTACAAAATCCAATTTATGCTTTCCTTTTTTTTTTACAATAGAACAGACACATTCTACATTGCTCTTCGTGCTGCTCCTTGTAACCAAAATCGACTTTACTCTAAAGGTGCACAATTATCCTGGCACTGTTCGTGTATTTGCTGCCATGGAATAAAGACACAGGTTGGGTAATAAAAATCGATTACTATTACATTGAGGTGAATGGAGGAGAAAAAAAATCATCTCGAACCAATCTAGTCGCTGTACCTTACTGCTTAACCCATTCGGTTAGCAATTTCCAGAATTTATTCAACTAAAGGGATAAACAACAGAGGGAATTTGTATTAATGGATTTTCCATTTGCCCTGTAGAGATGATCATTCTTTAGAATCCCATCCGGGTGAAATTTCGTTGCTAGCTGGCATCCACCTTTTTGGTTGGTTCTATGATTTGGGGGTTAAGCGAATGGGATAAAACTTTAAAGATTTGAAATTCAAATAGGAGGGGCATGTGGAAAATAATGAAATAGCCACTGGAATCATTAATCACGGTGGCAAAGGTAATATATAAAGAAATTGAAAGAAGAAAGGTAGAAAAAGGATGGAATAACATTTTATACTCATATCCTTGTTGTTGTGATTTTTGGGTGAAACTTAAAGACGATGAGCTTACCGAGCGATTTTTAATACATTAAATTGGATAATCTCTGAAAAATGATTCGATTTAAGGATATCAGAGGATGGAAGAGCGAAACCATGTATAAAAGAAAAACGCCCGTGGTCTGTTAGGACGTAAACAACTTTAGTCAACCAGCATTTGGATACAATTTTAGAGAGCGAAAAACTGACTTTCAAACGTGACTTATTTGAGGGAGCACCCTCTACTTACATTGCCAATAAAGGCTTCTAAAAATGTCTTCTTTGAAACAGCATACTGGTAAATGCCATCGAGGCGAATTACGTCGTAGTAAGGACGATAAAAGAGAAGTTTTTTTTACCCACCACGGGTAATCCAACATTTAGTGCTGTTAGCAAAGTTCACAAACCACCTTCAGAACTTTCGTCATATCGACCAATATGTCTGGTTGATACCCTAGGAAAAATCCTAGAACCAGTCATACATATATGGCAGGCTGCTTGCGATGACGAAGCAAAATGAAGATCTGTTAGACCATGCCGATGTCGACGCCATCAAAGCGGTAGTAAAGTAGTAGATACAGCAAATGAAATGGCACTGGGGGAAGACTGGAGACAAGAGTACTGACGACGCCGCTAAGTACTACAACGTCACAACCAGGTTAAAAAGGTGCTTAAAAAATCTCGGAGCGATACTCGATAATAGCCTACGTTTCAAGGCCCGCTACTCTGGTATGGGCGGGTGCACTAGCAGTAAAACTTAAAAAGAAAACTGTCGTCGTGCACAGGCTCTGCAATATTAGGATAATCAGGGGTATTCGAACAATTTCGGAAGAAGCAGTCGATTTGTAAGTCGGAATGATCCCCATCGGCATTCTTGCGAATGAGATGCAGAGGATGTAACTTAGGAGAAACTTGAACTGACAGGAGGCCAGAATAGTAAAAGGAATACGAAAACCCAGGTGGGACAGCTCCACAAAAGGCAGGTGAGCCTGCCTCATTTAACATTCTGTGGGTGTTCAGCATCAGCTGAGAGATGAAGAGAAGAGATGAAAGCTTGAGAATAGTGCAAGAGTCGGCTTCGGAGAATGTTAGCCAGCGCCGTTAAGTAATATCTAATGGCAGTCCCACGAGGAGAGTGGTTGGCAGTGCAGAGTAAGCGCGAGCTCCAGAAGAATCATAACCCCCATACCAGTAAGTAAGTAAAGGCTATTAGTATCTATAAAGACCCATTGGCGCAAACCATCAAAAAGAATTACGTCTCCACTAATTCTGTTGTCGAAGTTTCGGAAAGCTGTAATTATGCAGCCACAAAACGGATACTATAATCGTAAAAGATCGGCAGAAATTTTGCTAATTTCATATTTTAAGTTCTCTTTGTAAATTTTACAGCTTGAGTGAAAGGACCATTACGCTTCTAATGTGAAGGATTCACAATGGATGTGAAGGATTTCAAGCGATTGCTTACATAAAATTGAGGGGTTAGATGAACGATGTCATCGATGACATCGTCGCAAGAATAAGGTCGACTGAGGATTCAGGAAGCCAAAAAAAAAAAAAAAAAAAAAAACAAGAGGAATGTTGTTGGATGTGTGTTTTGCTTGATGTTCGTATGAAATGATCAGGCACCTCACATAAACCTGTTAGATATGAAACAAAAAAAAAACTTTGCAGGCTGTGCTTGTAGGAAAACCAAACAATAGAGACAAAGCGACGCGCAGATACAATATCTTACTGTCTTCCCAACGCAGGTACTTGAATTCATAAACCTATTCAAGTGTTTGGTTGAATATGAGTTCAGCTGGGCAAACTATAGATGCATTAGCCTTTTTGATACCCCCTACAAGATTATGTTTCCCATATTTTGTGATCCCCTTAAAGTTTTTCCATCCGGTACGACCTCACATTGTGCGCAATGCAGAAAATATAGTCGGCTTCCATACAGGTGACATTGATCCTCATTTTTTTTAAAATGAATCCAGAATTCGCGAAGCTGATGCCGCAAATAGACCTATCAATTGGCCTCACTTTTTTTTTTTTTTTTTGAGTCACCTGAAGGCATTGGTTTATGCGGAATAGCCAGAAGTTTTTGTCGACTTGAAAGTCATGTTGAGGTTGTATGTTGAAGCCCTAAGCATGATGGTTTAGGAGATTTTAAAGCAAAGATAGGAAATGAGGAAGTCTTTGACAGTCAGTAAATATAGCCCGAACGACAACATCTTCTGCAACAACACTTCTACATTCATTCAGGAGACCTCCTCATAAATCTACCATCAAAAAGATTTATCACATTGCCATTGAAGGCTGTAGTATTCTGAATGTTCGTATGTTCCTAGGGACCAACATTGATTCAGACATCTACCATATTTTGGTCAAGGAACGAATCCGATTAGGGATAGCCGCAAAAAAGGGGAAATACCGTGAGGATGTTTGGATTTAGAAGCCTGCAATCGCAAGATTGTTCAAATGTTCCTTGAGATCTCTCGATGCGCTGTGCCTCCTGACTCCCTTAACGCTGTTAAGGAGATGAAATACCATGGGGACGTTTGGCGTTAGAAGCCTGCCGCTCGCTCGACGCTCTGTCTTCAACATCTTATTCTGAAATCCGTTGGCAAAGCTGTCGACAAGCCATCAGAAATAACCTTTTCGATGTGAAAATTTTGCTCGGCCACCACTTGCGAACACATGCAGAGAAACAGAAAGAATGATAAAAAAAAAACGTAGCTGCAAAGGAAGACTACAGCTTTACAGAAAGCGCAAGATATCAAGAGATGTTATAGTAATCGCTCGGAAATACTACCCGAAACTAAAAATAACATATCAGGTCAGGATATGGTCGATAATAATTTTAGCGAGACCTTTGATGTCAAAAAATACTTCCGACCTTGCGATTGATTCACTGTCATGAGAAAAAGTATAGCGCGAAACCCGAAAGCCAACTTCAGAAGCCTAACCTCTCAAAAGTCTCCACAAATACCTGCCTCGGCGAATGAAAAAAAATATTTTCGGTTAACCAGGGAAGAACGAAGTACATACCGTACATGCTATCAAGCCAAAAAAACATATAATATCAACGACTCAGATAGAACATCACAAGTAGACAGATTTATGGTAACTTCGAGGTAGTCAAGGAATTTGTCAACCTAGCCTCCACACTTGATATAATGTTTTTTGTACACAGAAGGCAACTGAGTAGTAGACTCCCCTCTCGACATGGACTTTTTTAAAAAAAAAAGAGTTAGATTGCGCTTGCTCATTTCGAGAGAAAACTGCTTCGAGTGATCTAGAATTTTCTGTTTGTCGAAAGAAAATGGAATAAAGGTTTAATCAAGGTTTTCACGAGCTATTAGGCGGTTGGACATTGCTCAAAGAGTCGAAATACATCGGCTTAGATGACTGGGATATGTAGAACGGATCGATATCAGTGCTCAAGCTCGGAAAGACTTTGAACCCATCAACGAGAAAAAACGTAGGTGAAGAAGATCCCACCACAAGCTGTACGTGCAGGCTAAATAAATATTTTCGATGTACAGGCCGCTTCACTCGAAAAACTTGCCAAAAATTGGACCAATATTATGGGATCAATATTATCGATTTTTGCAGAATTGGCCCGTATTAGACACAGCACCACCATCAACTTTGGGGTAGGTAGGAACTTAGTCTATCTCTGCTCCGCTACCACTATTAGTATAAAACTGGAAAACGTGGAAGTTAGACCATGCTTATTAGAATTGATATCAAAAATCAACGCATCGACCTGAAAAGTATTCGGATCCGGGCTTCACCACGAACTATAATTAAGTTTAAAAACGTAAAAAATTGCATGACGTGCGAATTTATATAAATGTTGTCCATGCTGTCTGCTCTTGTTCTTACAATGTAATAATATTCAAGCAAAAATAACTACAATTTATTGCATCCTCATCCTTCTAATTAGAGTATCTTCTCTTTCCGGAACAGTAAACATCAGGAAGCGCTACGTCTGCCTCATTCTAATGTATAATTACCATCAGAAGCAACATTGTGTAACCAAAAGATACAGTAACTAACACCATAAAAGCAATTTGTGAAAATACCTTAGCCACATGTTATTTCAAGCATTTTCCAAATTGACTCTCCCACTGCGCTTTGATTGACATCCATACGCCTTTTATACCAATCCTTCACTTCAACAAGTGCTGCATCTTTTCTTGATTAATTTTTGGCAAGCGTCCACATCGATGGTACGGTTTGTTTTCAATTATTGTAATTGCTGCAACAAAGTTGCAAATACCTTCTCATCTCGATAATTTAATGTATTTAATCTCTATTCCGTCCCATACTTTGTAGTCCTGGTGCTGTTGCTGTTGTTGTTGTTGCTGCTACTGTAGTTCGCTTAAATTAAACATTTCTAATTGCCCGGCATATAGTGTTTGGCTTATGGCTTATGGGCAACGTGATTGTACGTCAAAAATAGCATGACACGTGTTTAAATGTTTAAATGACTATCTAAACGATGACAGACCCACCTGGTCGTTGTTGTTTTTTCCGCCACCATTGGAGCGGAATATCAAATCATCATCATCAGTGGCTACGATGTGATAAAATGTTATCACACCACGTTTATCACTCAGGCAAAATTAGAAAAACTACAAAAGCTATTGAAGTCGTATACAGTATACAGTGAAACCGCCTCAATTTTAACCCAACACTGGCAAGACGGCAGAGATTATTACTCCTTTGGTTTGTTGCGGCGACCATACAATCCATTAATCAAACTTTATGTGCGGCATAGTGCAGAAATAGGGGAAAAAAAATCAAAAATCATAAGGCAAGCAATGTTAAAAATCCATAGAACAAATACTATTACAGGAGACACAAGAAATGTTACTAGTAACGGCCGGGGATTGGGGCAAGAGAGGTCGCTGGACTTTTGCGGCATTTGGTTTTGTACTCGTACGTAGTAGCGCATAATGGCACATGATGGTGTGGTGGATGTTGTGTTTTTTCATGTTTATGAGGTGATTTTAATTATGCAACGGGACACATAAATTTTCTCAGCAGTAAAGCTGTAAAGTAATTTTCCTGCATTTCTTCTTCGGGTTCCCTGGCTTCTTTGGCCTATGTGAAAAAGATTTATTTAATAGCAAAAGGGACGGCATAATTTATTGGTCCAACTTTAAAATAGTGAAAATTAAAAGATAAAATAAAAATAAAGATAATCTGTGATAGAAAGAAAGTACAAATGATTTTACGTTAAGCAAAAAGATTAGTGGCATATCGCTCAGTGCAACAACCAAAATTGCTAGTGAGCCATGTTGTGCCGCCTATATAAACCGAGTGTTTTTCGACTGGCACAAGAAAACTGCTGATGGCTTACGGCTGCCATTCGAATTCACTGAAATCCAAACAGCAACAATGAGTCCTATCCATGGAACCAGAATAGGAAAAGAGGGCATATTGGTAACCTGCATGACATCATATCCAAAAACAGACACTATTGGATAAACTATATAAAAGGACGGAACATCATCCTGACAAGCACATAATTTTTCGAATATAAAGATCCTAAAACCAGATTGATCATATGATAGATGAACGACAAATAGACGTCTAGACGTCCGAAAATCCCAAGGAGCCAAGGTAAGATAGCAGTACAGCACCAGAAAAATACTGTGAGAAAGATTGCCGCCGGACTCTGAATATCCTGCATCAACAGCATCGAGTGTTGTCCGGTGTCCTAGGTTTAACAAGACAACCACAAACGTTCGAGATCCGATGACAAAACAAGGGCAATAAGTTGCCGAATTGGACGTGAGATCTTAAATAATTCAACAGACGAACAATGGAGTACGCTCCAATCGCTATAAGACCCACTGCTATTTCGGAATTGCTGAACAAGGACAACGAGCATCAAATCGGCACATGAAATGTTACGACATTCGTCAGGCCACGTTAGGGCGTATATGGTAGGTTAGGTTAGGTTAGGTTAAACAGGTGTATGATGGATATGCCATCACACAGACACCATGCATCAAAACGGGCTCATCGCCATCTCTGTAGAACCAGTTGAATTTACCTTCAAACGGCAAAAACCTAAACAATCTCTTTGCTGAAACACCCAATTTCGTTGCAAAAGCCAAGAAGGCCTTTGAATATGTGCCGTCTAGTTCCTCTAGGTTTTCAAAAAAGTATTTCCATAAAAATTTTCTTTGACTACGCGATATTGCCTCACATTCATATAGTATGTGTCTTATGACCTCAACTGCTTGCAGATCACCGTAGAATCTACAAATATCCATATCTGACAACTAGAGTCTCCTAATACTATGCTAAACTTATCCCTGTTTAATTTTATTAACTTTATAGATCTTTTGCCGTCGAAAAGCGAAAAGGGAGCCTGTGTTCTTCAAGACTTAACCACTTTAGTTTGGCAGTCTTTGTGATTTTTTTCTCGATAATGCCCCTCACTATGCAGAGGGGTAGTTTAATGTTGGCAACCACACTATTTTTGAGTTGCCCCCTTTACTTGCAAGCTCATCCGCTTGTTTATTTCCTTTAATACAGCAGTGTCATGGCACCCAGCACAATCTTACCCGGTTCTGACTGACTCTGACTATATCAGAGTTGATTTCGGTTGATTTCATTGCCTTGAGTGCAGCTATTGATGTAGATAGCGATATTTTTTCGGATACCGATCTCATCTGCATTAGCTCGGACGCTAACCAGAACCTCTAATTGGAACACACTGCTTGCGTTCGGCAGTCTAATAGACACTCTTAGTTCTGAGTCTTCTAAAAAAAACCCCAAAACCTGTTCCTTCCTCTGTTTTCGAGCCGTCTGTGAAAATTGCAATTTCATCCCACTCTAAGGAAGGAATTTCATGCGTTCCAATTGGATTGCAGGCAGTAGCTCCGCTAAAACCATGCCATGTCCGAAACTCCTGCTCTTGAAGTATCCCAGATTAGTGAGTCGTATCACACTGTTTCCAGCAAGTTTTTTGATCTATAAATCAAGTGGTTTTAGGTGCAGGAAGGTGTCCAATGCTGCCGTAGGAGTGGCTATGGAATGGCTATAGAAGCCGTTATTTTAAACCGCAGCTAAATTTCCGTAAACTATTTTCTTGTTTGTTGTTTTCCATCATACTAGTGCGCCGTATGTTAGTATGGGTCTTATCACCACCGTATACAGACAGTACAACATAGCAGGTTATAAGCCCTAAATTTTTCTACCGTTCTACATCTACATCTACATTCTACATCTACATTAAGATGCCAATTTAGTTTATTGTCTAGAATTACGTCCAGATACTTCGCGCTGTCCGGAAAAGGCAGTTCCACTCTCCACTCCGTTGAGTTTTGGAAGATTGGATTGCGGTATTTTCTGGTAAAAAGAACCAGTTCCGTTTTGGAAGGGTTGGCATTGAGTCCACAGCTTTTTACCCAAGTTCTAATCGTTATCAGGGCAACCTCGCTTAAAATAGTATTTTCGCTGCACTTATACCCATTGTACTGAGCTTTTTGGGGATGTCATTGATAACCAACATCCACAGGAGCGGCAATATGACTAACCCTCAAGGAGTTCCCTGCTTTTGGACATTCTAACCGATTTGCTTTGCCCAATGAAGCAATAAATTTTTCTACTTCATTTACTTTTCATCCTGCAAACCCCTTAACCTTAACTCCCCTCCAAGCTATTGGTATGTACCCTATGGTTAGACTGTGTGTAAGAATTTTTATTATATTTTGGATAGCTACTTACGGTCCTTTCTGTATCGTAATCGGTACATCATCCTGACTGGGGAATTTGTATGGTTTAAAGGACTGAATAGCCCATCGTGATTTTTTTCTATCAATAAGAACACATATTTCCTCTTCGGAGAGAGAGAGAGAGAGAGAGAGAGAGAAAGAAAGAAAGAGAGAGATAGAGAGAGATAGATAGAGAGAGAGGGATCAATTTTCTTAGTGTGCTCTAGGATGGGTCGTGTGTCAAATTGCCAGAACGTCTTCCTTACATTCAAGCCTCGTCATTTTTCATGAGGCAGCTAGGAACGCTCGATTCCTTTGAAAGCATTTTACTTCAACTCAAGGCCTCGTCTGTTACCGCGATAGATTTGCAGTACTTCTGTTATGAAGGCCTTTTTGACTTTATTTCTTGCATTCGTAGTATGACTAACAGTGGTTCCGAGCGGTACAGAGAAAACTGTATAACATTTATTTCGGTGGTTAATATTACCACAAACAACCGAAGGGCCGCACTGCGAAAGATTTAAACAAATCTTGACCTTGAATTCATCTAAATTTGTCAAAGTAAGCGTCATATGTATGTAAACGCCTACAGATGAGAAGGACGATGTTACCAATGATTCCTTCTGCGATTAATGATGGCCAATATAAAAACCGTAAAGCAGATGTTACCGCCATCCAAGAAATCCGATGACATAGGTGGTTCAAAAAGGGGATGAAAAACTGCGACAGCTACTACGGCGATTGCTATCGATGTCAAAAGCAGCGTTTGCTTGAATGCGGATTTGTTTTCAAAGGCAGACCTAGGAAAGAAGTCTTGAGTATTCGGCATCTAAACGATCGCCTCGTAACAATTTGCAAAAATAAGACTTATTCCCCCACAGAGGAGAAAGATGATGACACCAAAGATGACACAAGGACTTGGAGCACTCCCGATCAATCAATAATCAACCAGATTGACCAAATTTCTATCGACACAAGGCACTCATCAAGTATTATTGATGTCCGAACCTTCCGTGGGGCCAACATCGACTCGCACTATTACCATGTTGTAGTCAAGGCACTGTGAGGAAGTTTTCCTTTCCGATCGAGTCTCCCTTAATCTCTTAAGAGGAACTGTGCTGCTAGCACCATATATTGAAGACCAGTGGCAACATTCCCATATAGCTTTTAGAGATGCCGCCTCTGATATACTGGGTTCATTTGGCTACCATAACAAAAACCCCTGGTTTGACGACGAGTGCCGGCAACCACATGCAGCTAAGCAAGAGGCATTCAAAGCCTCAAAGAAGACCAGAGACGAGCACCGGATTCTCAGAAGGACAAAAAAAAAAGTATGAGAAGCGCGGTGGAGAAAATTGAGAGACGCTACTCCAGGAATGAAAATTTAACCAAAAGGCGAAAAGAACATGTCACGAACACAAACCCCAAACCGAAGATTGCTGAGATGAACAAGGCAACGTACTTGTAGTGTAGAGTCACAGTTGATGCTGAGTTTTAGGAAAGGGTATTTCTGTTGACAATATAACAGCGATGTCGAAACAAATACTGTTGTCAGCCAGAATGAACCAACAGTTCATAAACATATTCTTATCTTAGTTTAAGTCCAACAAAGCTGCTGGAGCGGATGGCCTGACTGCATAGCTCTTCAAAGCGGCAGGTGATGACTTGGTGAGGAGCATACACTAACTCATGTACATGTGCTCGCATACACCAATGATATTGACATAATCCGAAGAAAGCAACGTGATGTCAGTGGCGTTTTCGCGAGTAACAAGAAGGAAGCGATGAAGATGGGTTTAACAGTCAACGAGAGCAAAGTATTTGTTGTCAAAAAGAAAGGACACCCAACACCGATGTCTTGGTCAGAACGTCTGCTTAAGCTCCATTATCATTTTATACAGTCACCAGCTCTGAGGTCAAACGAAGAATAACTCTTGCCAATCACTGCTTTATTGGGCTAAGAAAGGAATTGACGAGCAAAACCATCTCTCGAACCACAAAACCGACTCTTTAAGAACCGTAATAATCTCAGTCCTGCTCTATGGTGCGAGACATGAACTTTATCAAATGGTGACTTTCGGTCCCGTCTGCATAGATGGTGAGTGGAGGAGAAGATAAAACGATTTAGCCAGAAGAGTAAAGGTCCAACGACTGAGACGACCAACAACGACCGCTTCCGAGGGACAGCGCAGTAGAGGAAGGCCGCGACTCAGGTGGTGCACCCAAGTGGAAGGGGATCTCAGCCAACTTAGCGTACGAAACTGAAGGCAGCTGGCTAAAGATCGAACATTTCAAATTATTGGCAGTTGGAGTGGAAAACGAACGGTCTATTTAGAATAGCAAGTGTGAATCAAACTCATTTGATCGGATTAAGCACTAATCGAACGAATCGTTAGATCTTGAAAACATTGATAGATCACACAGATCAGTGTCAAGCTTTGAAATCATAGCAAACGTCGTCAGTCTGTGCAAATGAAAACGAAAAATGTACGTGACTCCAATAAAACCAGAAATAAATGAACAAGGGCTTATTGTCAGTAAAAAATAAGATTGAAAAAAATATTGTAAGAATCTAGGAAGTCAGTCTCATCGGCGTAATCCTTTTAAAGACAGTTTTATTGCTTAGATAGCTCATGGTATTGACATAATAGAAAGATCCGGGGGACTATTTAAATATTTAAAGGGTTCGAGAGAGAACAACAAAACTCAGTACATATAGGTAATATCTGCAAGAAGGACACGCACAATATCGATATCTAGGAAAAAATGTCAGCATCGACAGGATAGAAATCAGCCAAAGAATTACTCCTGGCAATTGTCGCATCTTTTGTCCAAGGAGCTAAGTTATCTGTTCTAGTAGAGGCATATAGTCTTACATTTGTTGTTTAGAAGGAAAAGTTATTCGCGTGATACACAATATGTTTATGTTTTTTTTTTTTTTTTTTTTTTTTTTTTTTTCCATCAAGGAAAAGGAAATTCAATTAAAGGACACGACATCGCGCTTTTTTTATGAAGTCGGGGGCCGCGGCTTAAGTGATAGTATATTGGATTCCCAATGGGACAGTTCGGCGTTCAATCCCAAACGCGCCCGAAAAACATTTTTTTTTCGGAATAATCACTGAGCACAAACATAATCTCTCCAATTTTCCGGAGAACTAAGCAAATTCTTCGGCATTTTAAGAGTAGTTATATAGGGTTTTCCAATAGGGACTTGACATCTTTGAATTTAATTTGTGAACGCACTCTTTCACTAATCATCAAACTGTCACTGTCAATTTATTCAGTAAACTCAACATTTTCACCATAATAAAGAACACTAACGAGTAACGTCTGCAAATTATAAAAATTTTCAGATATTCGGTGTTGCAAAATCCATCTTCAGTGACGAAGCTCATTTTTGGCTCAATGGCTTCATGAATCACCACTTCATCCACAAAAAAGAACTGTTTGGTGCGGTTTGCATACCGGCGGCGTTATTGGGCCATATTTTTTCGTCGACGATAACGATCGTCACGTTACTGTGAATGGTCAGCGTTATCACGCCATAATCACCGATTATTTTTGGCCCGAATTGGAAGATATGGACTTGGACGACATGTGGTTTCAACAGGATGGTGCCACAAGACACACAGCACACGCTACAATCGATTTATTGAAGAGTAAGTATGGTGAGCGTGTTATCTCAGTCGATTGGCCGCCTCATTCGTGCGATTTATCGCCGCTTGACTATTTTCTGTGGGGCTACGTTAAGTCATTGCTTTATGCCAACATGCCGACGACGTTGAAAGAGCACAGAGCCAACATTGAACGCGAAAATTGAACGTTGAAAATTTTGTCCAACGAAACGACCGCTGCAAACGTGCCATATGCCATATATGGCGGTTGCCATATGAACGAAGTCGAGTTCCATTCATAAATGTTTTGATTGTACTTAAAGCCAATAATAAAATTCTTCAAATGGTTTGCCTTTTATTTAAAAAAAAAAGTTGTCAAGTCGTTATTAGAAAACTCTACACTATCTTATAAGTATTAAGTTCCTTTAAAAAAAAAGTCTTTGAGTCTTTGACTAAGCGCACCTTAGTTAACCTATGGAGTCTGAAACGAAAGCTCAATTCGACAACTAGCTAGAGATCTAACCAACTCTTGGCTACTTGCTACTCCAGAATAGAGAGCCTCAAGGATATACCCCCAAAAATAAATGATTCATCGGAATACAAAATGAACAGAGCTTATCAATATTAAGCATTACAGATTGCCAATTTCCCCAACTTATAAGACTTTACAGGAGCCGTCTGCTTAATTCTGGCGCCTCCAGTCCCAAACCGGTGTCAACAAATTTACTATGTCAACAGCTTTGAACAATAGCTCCCATACATATTTATAAAAAATATATATATATATATTCATTGGAATTGCAAAACTTAAATAAACTGACCACTTGCTACACACATCGATGAATTATTGCCATTTCTACCCGTTTACATAGTCAATTTCGACCATAAAACTACAAAGAGAGGGAGGGAAAGAAAATTATGTGATATAGAGAGGTGGAACAAAATCAATTCATAAATTATATTTATTGCTCCAAACAGGACATATAGAAAGTAAAATAAAAATCTATTCAAAACGGCGCAAACGTTTTGTGCTCTACTTCTGTGGTTTACTATATCTATAAAATATGCAGTATAAATCACAACCACCGTCGTCCCTATAAAGCATTCTGTAAAATTTTCACAATATCTATTTAATTCAAAAAGTGCTTTAAATCCATTCCGCCCCAAACCTAATTCGTCCGTACCGTCCTGCATCTTCTCAACAGTAATTTATTTAATGGTCAATTTGCCTTTCTGGATTTTTTTTCGTTTTTTTCCGAGCACAAAAATAATTGCAATTTACACAAAAACGAAGTCAACGGGATGGAAATTATTTATGTGGAAAATTTTTTCTTTCATATAAATAATTCAAAACAAATTGTTGCACTTACATTTTAATACAATTTTAATACTTTTTTTCCAATGTTGTGCGATCTGAAATTGAATAAAAAAAACAAATTCAAAATATCAGATTTATATTTGGTGATTGATGAAATGAAATTGAATTTAAAGAGAAAAAAAAAGAAACAGAGAAATGGATATTTTATAAAAGAAAACAAAGAGAGATAGGATACTCATGTGTCCCTACGTATTACCCCCACCAGATCGTGTTGATACATTTCTACTGATTTCAACACGTATCTTTTTGTTCATGGTTCACTGCAACTAGCAACCATATTTTGCTTGGTTACTTCATTGTCGGACATCTTTTGACACACCCTTAACCAAATGCTGGTATCGGTATCGGCAGTTCTTATACATACTCGAATAGCAACAAGTGTGCTTAATATAGAAATACGCAATTCCATTAGCCCACACTTCCAACTAATTTCCTATTCTTCTTCTTATAAAGGGTGATTCATCGTGAGGTTTGATTTATAATGTAAAATAAAACACATAAATTTGAAAGTGAACTTAAAATTTTTACTATCGGTTAAAAGAACAATTCATGGCATTCACTTTTTGAAAATGATATCAGTGACTGGTATCCCGCGGATAACACGAGTAATGTTTACTTCCAATCTGACTTATTTCTGAAGACCTAAGACTTTACATATCCCCAGAGAAAATAGTCCAAAGGTGTGATATCGCACGATATAGGCGGCCAATTTATCGTAGCAAAACGTGAAATTAAGTGCTCACCAAAATGATTTCTCAACAAGTCCATTGTTTCACGTGCTTTATGGCTCGTAGCGCCGTCTTATTAAAACCAGTACTCACCGAGACAATGTGCTTGAGTCCGTTAACATGGCGCGATAACGGTTACCATTGATGGTAACATCCTGATTTTCCTCATTTTTGAAGAAATATGGGCCAATGATTCTACCAGCCCATAAATCACATCATACCGTTATTTTTAATGGATGTAATGGTAGCTCTTTGTACTCTTCGGGTTGCTTATCAGCCCAAATACGGCAATTTTGTTTGTTAACGTATCCGTTGAGTCAGAAATGGGCTTCATCACTGCACAAAATTTTACGATAAAACACCGGATTTTCATTGAGCAAATTCAAGTCGTCTGGCTTCAATTCTTGCACAAATTGAATTTTGTACGCTTTTAGGATGACATCCTCACGTAAAATACACCAAGTTTTCGAATACGTCAAACGAATGTCATAGTTTTCGCGTACACTCTCAGCTGCAGCTGCTATATTCTCTTCACTACGTGCTGGATGTGGTCTAACTGGTCGAGTATCATCAACTAATGTAAACTGGGACTCAAATTTGCGAATGGTATTGACAATAGTAGTTTCAGTAGGTCGATTATTCGCACCGAAAGTTCCTCGAATCGTAATACTGATTTTTGTAATACAGCTGAACAATTTATAGACGCTTTTGTGGTGTGTCTTTTAATGATGACTTGCCAAACGATACTGAACAAAAATGACAAAGCAGTTTGATAGGAGTCGCGCGTGATCTGTCAAAAAAAGCTTATTGTAAATCAAACCTCACGATGAATCACACTATATATATTATTTCCTTTGAACACAATATTAATCGGAACACTGCTCTTTTCTTCCTCAAATGTGGTTAGAAGCTCAAAATTGGTTTGGTACTGGTATACTTGAGATAGTTTCATGGTCAGGCATGTAGACTTTAGGTTCAACGTCAATTTTCTAATATCGTCAATGGCGGAGAATCATTTCGTTGAAAATTCGGACTTCGGTTTGAGAAGCGATTAGGAAATCAATTGCATACCTAAAAGTCAGTATACAAAGTTCGTAGATGGTACAATTATATGGATAAGACAGGCTACTTAGAGGATCTTTTTGTCGGGGGATTTTGTCTCCATTATTAATGTGTTTCGAGCAGCTATGAACTTTGGTAGTCGGAGACCGTCATCTGTTTTTCAATTCAATTTTCAATTTCTTGTTCCGTCTCCGATTTTCGTATCGTACTTTGAATAAGTTAAGTAAACTGAGTCTGAATAACCTCTAAACTGAGAGGTCGTATTGAATCGTTGATATTGTTTTAAGGTCTTTCCTCATTCGAGTTCGTTTCTTAAGCTGGAAGTGTTGGCGTGTAGGCTACCGCCTGAATTCCGTCTGAATTCGAATTCCGGTTAGTGACGGAATATCGGGATAAAGTGAGGGTTCAATTGAAAGCTATACCTATATAGAATACATCTTTCATTCGTAGATCTTGGTTTTTAACAAGATCTGACACAAATGACATAGATAAACATATACAGATAAATTTTCAATTCTCAAATATTCTAGACCACTAGATGGAAAATCATTTATTCAAATTGAGGACGATTTATTTTAGATATCCTTATAACTATCATTAACGTCAATTAAAGTTATTTTTGTACTCGATGGTTTTGACGTAAAGAGATGGTTTGCAATCCAGAAACACGTTTTGCGAAGGCGTTTTTTTTTTTTTTTTTTTTTTTTTTTTTTTTTTTTTTTTTTTTTTCTTTTCGACTTGAATTCAACTCCATCCATCAATAAATAAATAATAAAACTTAGGTATTCTATTCTCAGGAATAGTTTTTCTCCGCCTTTGTGGCGTTTTCAGAGAAAATTACCTAAATCGCTTCCTTTCGGACAATGGCACACACAAAGGAGACGACCATTAACCATATCAATCAACGTTTGTTTCATTCAAAATTCATTGAAAACAATTTTAGGTTCGGTTCACTTTTTCTGCTGCTCCTCGTATACGTAAATTTATTGACATTTTGTATTCCTTGTGGCCTTCTTTTTTATATGTACGAGTATGTCGGACTTTTTACTCAGCGTGCAAAATAATTCCTTTAATAGCTCCTTCCGGTGCACAAGTACTACAATACTTACTGGATGGCGGTTTTCTTACATTTTCTATCAATATTCGTATACTTGATGGTATTTAGTTTTTTATATAATATAACGGTAATCACTGCATTAACTCGAATACTGTTCCATGAATTTACAAACGAACAGAGCTTGAGACTTGTTGCTAGACGCGAACAAAACAAGTTGGAAGAGGTTTATCGGCAATCCACGGGAGAGGGGAGGAGAAAATATGAAGAATAAAACCACAAGGAAATGATGACAATACCACATTCTATGCAGTCAGCAGTCATATAAAAGAAATATACTGCCACCGGAAGCGAGAAATTCCAAGTGCCAGAAGAACTTACCCTTACCCACTAGCAAAAGGGTGAAATAAATTAAATGGTCAATAGGGGAGAAGGGAATACGAGTATGTGCAGAAAATTGCTATCATTGCAACGGCTAGTGTGTACGCCAGTTCCTTAGTTTTTTTTTTTTTTGTTTGCCCGGCAAATTTTGTGGCAGAAAGAGCAGCTGCCACTGTATGGTATGTGTGGCAATTGGTCAGCACTATTGAATTATCGATCGCCATTTCAACTGTCATCTAATAAAATTTAATAACCAAATCAGCAACACAAGGAACAAAAAAAAAAAAAAAAAAAACACGAAGACAAAAAAAAAAAAAAAAAAAACAGAAAAAGGAACAACAAAGAAGAATTGAAACTTCAGTTCCAGAGTAGTAAATTGGTAGACGTTGCCATTAAAGCGAAGAACTTCTACTGCTGCTACAAATAAGAGTACATTTGGGTTAGCTAGAGCCACTTTAGCCATTCATAAGCAATCTTGTTGGTTGCAAATTGGGTGGATATGTTATAATAGAAGAATAATTTGTTAGAATGTTATTACGGACGTAATTCCCAAAGAATGGAGCACAAATTTATGGAAAGAGTGGTAACAGAGGCTGCCATAGGGTGCCATAAGATGTGGTTTACAATGGCTTACACTGTGGAACGTAAAGAGAAGCTTTTTTTTATGTTTATTTGAAACTATAGATAGAGAAAGTTAAAAAAGTATAGAAAAGGAAATGAGATGGAACGAAAGATATTACACTTAACGTCTGAATTGAAATCAGATAAAAGTCAAGGATTTGCATTTTGCCTTTTAGCAAATCGTTGGCAAAGATTAGCTTTGAAAGAATTAAATTCAAGATACAAATAGCATTACACATAAATTTCAAATAAAATGGTTAGATAATGCGATTTGCATTGATTACGCGTCCCTGCAAAGGAAGCGACGACAACAAAATGTGTTTTTTAAGTTGACGAGCTTTTCCATGGTGGAATGCAGATATGCAGCGAAGGCTTAAGGAAACACGCAAACTTGTAATCAAGTCAGTCAAGTCTAATTTGGAGGACCAAGAGTACCTTTTATATAAACTTTTGCTAAACACTCGGCGAAATCAACAGGCTAGTTAAATCAAAATAACGAAATCGTCATAAAACCTGAAGGAACCTACGCTGAGTCAAAAGCAGAGACTCTATTATGTTTAGGTCTCATTTCCTAGGTAACCTAATCAGAACCAACTCCTGTCAGCGAAGCCGTAAATGGACTACTTTGTTACTTGCTTTAACAGCTTTCAGTCGTCTGATACCGATGACTTATATCCAGTTTTGCTACCAAAAGGTATACTCGTAGATCAGCTGCTGGCAAATGTACAGAATCTTCACTGTTAGCCGTGATTGTGACGACCAGTATGAAAATCGTGCTATAATTGGAGGCGTTGACTACACTCTCGCCAAGAGCTTCAGACCTATCATAACATGAAGAGCATAGACCGAATGGTTAGTCGCAAAACAGTTTTGCGGATGCATCCTCTGTCTACTATAAGATGCAACTGTGAGTGCGTTTAAATTTTATTTGGGTCCTTTCTTCATTGCTCTGGAGCTGGTCGACTCAATGCTTAACGCTTTCAATAGTTCTGATGTCTAAAGTAAATGCTCTTAAATCCGAAGTTGTTAGCCTTACGAGGAGAAAGAAGCTAGTTCTTGAAGTTACCAACATCCGTTTCTTCTACGAAGCTAAGTACGAGGGCTGTTTGATGAAGAACCGGATTAGAAATGACAACGCAACTTTTTTAGGTTTTGAAAATTTATTTTTTAATATAATCCCCTTCCAACTTGATATACTTTTCAAAGCGGTGCTGCAACTTTTTTAACCCCTCTGTATGGTACAACTTTTGTTTGCCTGAAAAATACTCCTTCGCGACGGCGATAACTTCCTCGTTCGACACGTACTTCTTTGAGCGAGTGATCTTTTAAGGATTGGGAACAAAAAAAAAAAAAAAAAAAAAAAATTGGGAGCCAAATTCGAAGAAAACGAAGGAATTCGATTAATTTGGCTGCAGCGAATGCTGAGGTGTTAGCCGGTGCGTTATCGTGTTGGAAGAGCACCTTTTTCTTGGCCAAATGTGGTCGTCGACGTAGTCTCCGTCTCCAAATAGTCACCGTGGATCACACCTCGCGCGTCCCAAAAAACTTTGGTCATCACCTTTCCGGCCGAAAGTACGGTCTTCACCTTCTTTGGAGCACGTTCGCAGGGTAAAACCCATTGTTTCGATTGTTCTTTGGTCTCTGGTGTGTACCAATGAATCAATGTCTCATCGACGGTCACGAAACGACGCATAAACTCCTACAGATTTCGATTGCGCTTTTTCATACCCAAAATCTTGTGCAGAATATGCCTAAGGCGTTCAGTTGAGATGCCTGCTATTTCAGCCAACTCGCGAATTTTCACTTGGCGGTCCGCCAATACGAGATCATGGATTTTGTCCACGGTTTCCTCTCCGAACTAATGGTAAATGGTTGTACGGGAAGATGAATGGTTCCCATACACACCATCGAGAATGGGCTTGATTTCCTCGCAGGTAAAAATCGGATCACGGAGCGACACTGCTCCACGATGTTTTGAAGTGGGTGTGAAAATAAAACTAAGCTTTAGACTGTCACCAAGTTTTGACAGGCCGGCTAAAATAGGTTAAACTAAATGATGGTACACTCATTTTGGCTCTGTAGAGCCACCTATCTTCCAATCCGGGTACTTATCAAATAGCCCTCTTATTCGTTTGTCGTCCCGAATGAAAAACTTCTGTAGACTGAACATATTAAGTTGAAAATCTCCAAAGAGCTCTCGATTTTCTAGCTTTCGGCAAGGCATGGCGCTCGTCACCGAAGAGGGTTCCCTGGTTCCACACAGCTGCGTCGGTTGTCTGGTTCAACAAGTTTTCTCAAAATAATATGTCACTCCTGCTTTTACAAGACTCAAAAGACCGATCTGTCTCGGCGGCTCTAGATCGATTGATGAATTTGCTTCACGGTGCACTCTCAAATCCATCTCCAGTTTAGAGAACTGGAGGTCTGATGACCTTGCGCGCAGACTGTAACCAGAAAAGTTTTAGGTCAGAATCTGAGCCAGGAAAGGACTATATTCAGGACTTCATGAACCGATTTAGAATACGGCGCTGGTGTCGTTCTGAAAATCAATATCACTCATCGTGAGAAAACTTCAGCGATATATGCAATTCCGATAGCAACGAACTCTATGTTGTGATAAATCGGTGAAAGAATTCCTTTATCACAAAGGGAATACGATGGATTTCATATGAGCATAACTGCATATGGAATGACATTCCAGGTTGCCAGAAGAAGTTGGCGAATTTCCTACGTCTAGAGTAGGAAAAACTACAAGGCGATTACTGGTGCATTTACTCGGCGCTTAAGTGATGGTTGCTGTAACTGCAGGCGCTTTACCGCAGTAACGCTTACTCAACTTTATAAGAAGGAGTACTGTCTATGTCTGTTCCGACCGAAATAAAAGCGACGCGCAGAACTTTTTTTTTTTTTTTTTTGTTAATTTTGAGGTAAACGTGAGAACCGTTACTAATGTGAATGAAATGGTGTCCTCGAACGATAGAATTATTACTTTTTCGAAGAAAAGCGGTTAAGAACGTGTAATTTGGGGTAGGGTTTGTCAAATCCACAAACTGTCTTTCTTTTCTCCCAGAACCAAATGGGATTTGAAAAACTTCTTTGTTGCAGCAGTTCCACCTAATTGCTTGATGTGGGCGAGACTTTGAACGAGTTATTTGCTTTTCTGGAAATTTAAATATCCCTGCACCAAATATAGAGTTTTTCTTTCCGAGACGATAGCTCAGCTGTGTTACATCGACAACCATATATGTAGCAAGCCATGTCAGTCTATTTCATAGAGAAAGAACTTGCCCTTTGCGGAGAGAGCTATTTGGGGAATCCGAAATAACACCGTTTTTAGTTCTGAAATTTGCAAAATTTTTAAGATCTCCAGTTCTGCAGTTAACTATCCTGATATCTTTTTTAAAAATGCTATCATGTAAATGTTCGCCACGACTACGTCCAAGGTGGTCCATTCGGAAGGTCCAATTTTGAGTGACTCATTCGAGCATAGCGACTGGTATCTCCCGGATAACACGAGTAATGTTGGCTTCCAAAGCTAAAATCGTAGCTGGCTTATTCCTGAAGACCTGAGACTTTACATATCCCCAGAGAAAATAGTCAAAAGGTGTAATATCGCACCATCTAGACTGCCAATTTACCGCAGCAAAACGTGATATTAAGTGCTCACCAAAATGATTTCTCAACAAATCCATTGTTTCACGCGCTGCATGGCTCATAGCGTCGTCTTGTTGAAATCAGAGCTCACCGAGAGCATGTGGAAGCACATAGTCCGTTAAAATGGCGTGATAACGGGAAGAAATATGGACGAATGATTCCACCAGCCCATAAACCAGACCATACCATTGTTTTTAATGGATGTAATGGTAGCCCTTTGTACTCTTGGGCTTCATCACTGAACAAAATTTTACGATAAAACACCGGATTTTCATTGAGTTTTTCCAGAGCCCATTCACTGAAAATCTGAAGCACATTCAAGTCGCCTGGCTTCAATTCTTGCACAAATTGAATTTTATACGCTTTAAGGATGACATTCTCACGTAAAATACGCCAAGTTGTCGAATACGTCAAGTCAAGCTGCTAAGAACGACGACGAATCGAATCGTCATGGTCTTCGCGTACACTCTCAGCTACAGCTGCTATAGTCTCTCATTACGTGCTGGATGTGGTCTAACTGGTCGAGTATCATCCACTAATGTAAACTCGGACTCAAATTTGCGAATGGTATTGGCAATAGTGGTTTCAGTAGGTCGATTATTCGCACCGAAAGTTCCTCGAATCGCATGAAAAATATTTCTCACAACACGCTGATTTTCGTAATATAGCTGAACAATTTGGAGACGTTGTTGTGGTGTGAGTCTTTTCATGATGACTTGCCAAACGATACTGAACAAAAATGAGAAAACAGTTTGATAGGAGTCACGCGTCTGTCAAAAAACGCCTATTGAAAACCAAACCTCACGATGAATCACCCCTTACCATTTTTAAAATTTGTGGTGTTGCCTAGTGTCTAAGATGCGTCAATGCAAATGAAGTCTTTCCTAAGTTTTGGCGTATCTTGTAAATTTGCTTGTCCTAGATGTAATAGCTATCTAACGATGATGGCTATATGCTGTGAACTACGAATGTGCATCCTCTTAGTTTTTCGCTGCGTTGATCACTAAGTCTCTGTCATGACACCATTTGACTGTACGAGGTGTGTTTAGAAAATAACGGGAATTATTAAATTTCACGCGTTTGGAGAGTCCGAAAGTTTATTTTTTCAGGTTGGTATACGTGCCCCTGAAGTATGATAAAATTTTCGACGATTTCCGTTTGTTAAAAGAAATGGATCAAAGAATTTGTATCAAGTTTTGCCTAAAAAATTAAGTAAAGTGTAACAAAGTATGTGAAATGTTAATAAAGGCTTACGATGAGTCAGCTGTGACTAAAACAAGAGTTTACGAGTGGTATAACCTTTTCCAAGATAGCCGAGAAGACGTTGAAGATGATGAACCCTGGCTCATCAACAACCGATGAAAAAGTGGAAAAAGTGAAAGAAATGGTTATGAACGATCGCCGAATCACAATCAGAGAAGTCGCTTATGATGTTGGCATATCAATTGGCTCATACCATGCAATTTTTTTTCGAACGTTTCGGGTATGAAAAGCGTGGCAGTATAATTTGTTCCAAAAGTGTAATTCAAATTCATTGCTTGTCCGTGAATTTTTGGCCAAAAACAATATTGTAACGTTGCTTCAGCCTCCATATTTGCCAGACATGGCTCCTTGTGACTTTTTCTTTTTTCAAAAATAAAGAGAATCTTAAAGGGCCATCGTTTCACAAGCATAGATGACATTAAAAGCACATCGCTAAAGGCTATCCCAAAGATGGAGTTTGAGAAGTGTTTAGAGGATTAGAAGACTCGCTGGAACAAGTGCATAAGTGCACATCTAATGGGGACTATTTTGAAGGCGACAGAATTAATGTAGACGAATACATATTTTTTTTTTTTCTGAACACACCTCGTATTGTTAAACTCCGTTTGCATTATTCTTGTAACAGCCTCCAAAGATCTGTGGCGCACCTTTGTTTTTAAACGAAAGCAGAAGTTCGTCCGTGTATAAGAAATGGACCTAGTTTCGAGCCTTGGGGAACTCCATGTTTAACCAGGTTTTTTTCTTTGTAATTATTCTTGATTTTACCACCAAAGGACCTGTTGTGAAGATAATCACTTAGCCAATCCACCATTACTCCTCGTATGCCAATATGTTCAAGGCCTTCCAATAGCCTTGCATGATTAAGAGTGCCAAATGGTGGCTTTTATTTAAGCTTTCCATGACGCAGTTCGCAAATTCTCCAAACAATTTTCCAGTACTTTTTTTCCTCTGGAAAACGTACTGACTTTGGTGGATGAGAAAGTGTTATTCAATAAAATCATTTATTCTATTTGTAATGTTCTGTTCTAGATAATTTTCCAAGACCGACAATATATATATATAGGTCTGTAATTTTTGATACCTCCCTTGTAAATATGTCTTACCACTGCAGTTTTTAACTTTTTCGGAATTTTGCCTTGCCTCAGACTTAGGTTAATAAATTTGCATAAAATGAGGGTAAAAATATCTGCGTGTTTCCTAATATTCTCGGCTCTAATTCCATCGATTCCAGGAGATTGATTGTACTACGTATTTCAGCAATGTTGGTTTTCTTAACAGAGATTGAGTTGGCTACAATCGTATTCGCATGATTCGATGTGATTGAGTTATATTGATACATTATTTGAAGCGTCTGCTCCGAGAAATGTTGCGCACATTTATTAGAAAGACTAGTCATTCAATTTTCCAAGAAGTTCTTGGCAAATACTTCATCAACGCTTAGCTTTATTTCTTCTCAATATCTAGTTGATTAAATCACAAGTTTTAAGAGGGTCAGATTTAGTTTCATTGAACTCGTTCTATGCA